>CM018083.1:32122061-34785811 GCA_008658365.1 Alca torda
AAGTTACTCCTTTCATTAAGTCTACTGATGTCAAAGCTTGGGATCTAAGCGTTCAAATTAATGCTGAGTGTCATACTAGCTGCTCTCCAAACTGCACTCGGAATGTCCCCTTTATTGTTTCTCTTACATGAAGAAATCTTTTGGTCTTACATGTATGGGCAAACCCCAACCATATATAGAAAGGTGTTGAGGAGGCCCTGCCTGTACAATTAGCTTTACTGTATTCAAGAACTTGTTAAAGCATGCTAATACGTTGATTGCATTCTAACATGCTGTGGTGTTGCCTTAGGTTAAAACACATTTTCCTATCAGCACGTATTTCACTGTGTAGCAGCATTGAATAAATACAATTAAGAATTATAAACAATAGAAATCAGTGTGCTTTTTAATAGAATGTATTAGATTATTTAGTTAACAAAACCTATAAATTACTACCTTATAAAGCGAGGTAAAATAAAGGAAAAGAAACCAGGTACTATACAGATGTGAAACGTGTTTTGACTTGCCTACATCAGACATCAAATGTCTTTCTCTTAAATGCACTTTTGGTGAATTCTGTCAAAAAAAACCCCAACATTAGACATGATTATTTTAAAGATGGAGGTTGTGATCATAATAATGAAAACTTATATAAATGCAGACTGCATTCTTCACCCCTATACAACATTTTCAATAATACAGAACCTTTTGCTTTTCCATGGCACCGCAGCTAACGCCACAAGGCATTCCTGCGCGTTGGCACACGCCTGTGAGGACTTTGAAACGTTTTCTATATCTACTGCTACTGTGCAAGTGAACACCCATAATATGGCAAGCTAAAGGCTTGATGAGAGACACAGAGCACCTACCAACAACGGAAAAGAGACGTGATGAAGGCTGGATTTAAGGTTTCTACACCCTGGGGGCAAATGACAGGGAGAGGAGGTGTCTGGACTTGTTCTCTAGTGCCGCCTTCCGGCTGGTCACTCCTAGAAAAATAAGTCAACAGGTCCCCGAGCCAGGTGGCAACGTATCTGGGAAGATTAAATGGCTTTCCAAAAAGTTCGTGGAGAATTCCTCCCTGTAGCCTAACTCAGAGCAAAGATACGGCGGGAAGCGGAGGGAGCGCTGTTAGCTAGGGTGGCACGAGCCCGCAGATGGGAGAGCTGCTGTGCCGCCGGGCGAGGGAACGCAGAGCTCTGTGTCGGGCTGTGCCAGCAGGCGCTCAGGAGGCACTGCAGGGGCGTTTGTGAGGTGATGCTCGCTCTTCAGAATCTGGTTATCTGTATTTTCTCCAAAGCTGGGTTAGGCAAGTCAAGGGCAAAAAAATAATGGCTACGTAAACAATGTTGCTACAAGTTTTCCTCTGATTATGAGTATCTAGTAGGTATTATGATCTCCAAAATGAGAGAGCTGAACTTCGTGATTGCTAATCTTTAAGATTACAGGATCTATGCTTTACAGTGGTATCAGAAGACTTGTGACCTGGAGTAGCTTTGAGGGGAACGTGTGCATGACCATTCTGCATTGCTGAAACACAACCAGGAAAAACATTTCAGGGGCTGGCATCCCAGCCCCAGTGCCCCTGTGGGACAGAAGGCCAGAGCTCCCTGCCAGAGCAACAAGGGCTTAGGATCATTTTGGAGTTGTCAACCGTATCAAATCCTATCTCTGTGATCCCAAAGCGCAGCTAAAGCCCTGCCTAGGGGACGCAAGGCAGCGAAGTCGTTTCTCAGGCTGGGCACCATGAGGCGGGAAAAGCCCTGTGGGAACGAGGAGCCCCAAGAAGGTCGGCGGGCGGGATGGCGACCCCCTTCCTTACTTTCTTTAAGCTGCTTTTAGGACGGTCCCCGCCCCCGGCACACTGAGAGCTCGCCTGCAGCCGCCAGGGCTAGCGCCCTGCCCCCGCCGGGCGGGAAGCGGGACGGAACATGGCGGGCCCCTCCAGTCCCCGCTTCCCCCGCCTTTCCCCGCGCCGACGCGCATGCGCGGCAGGCGGCACCGAGGCCGTATCCCTCCGCCGAGCCCCTTTTGTCGGCGATATTTTGTGTAATAAGATAATAACCCGCACCCCATGGTAAGTGCCGAGCGCCCCTCCAAGCGCTGCCCGCGGGCGGCCCCCGCCGCCCCAGGCCCGGCGGCAAGCTGGCGGCGGGGCGGCGGGACAGCGCGTTCCGCCCCTCCCCTCCGCCTGCCGTGTCCCTCCGCCAGCCGCAGCGGGCACTTTTGTGTGGGGCTTTTGGGCGCCGATGAGCGGCGGCCTCCGGCGCCCCTGGTTGTTGTGGCGGCGGCAGCGGCCGGGCCGGCAGCACGGTAAGGCCCCATCCCCGCGCCCCGTCTTTCCCTCACCCCCCCCGGGCCGGCCAAGCTTTTCCAGGTCAGTCTGCGCCTTTGTATAGGGCCCTGTTACCGGATGTGGAAGTTGATCTCTTCGCTGGTAAAAAATAATTCCACTTCCCCCGGAACCCGGCGCCGCGGCTCCCTCCGCAGCGCCCAGCCCAGCCAGGATTTCCTGTTGGGGAGAGCGGGCGCGCTGGCCGGCCTTCCGGGGACCCCGCCGTGCGGGGGGCGCGGGCAGCGCCGGCGGCGGCCTGGGCCGCGGCGGCGGCCTGGGCGGCCCGCGGGGCGCCGGGCGCGGCCTGTGGGGCAGGGGCTGTGCCGGGGTCGGGGGCCGCCGGGCGGCCGGCGGGGCGCTGGGGGGACACGCGCAGGTCGCCTCGGGACCCGGGTGCCTGCGGCGGCCCCTCTCTCGCCGCCGCCGTCGCCTAGGCCCGGGCGAGCGCGACGCGCCCGGCGAGGGGCCCAGGCGCTGAGGGGGCAGAGCGGCGCCCGGCCCGTCCCACGGCTTTCCCCGCCGGGCAGCCCGGTGTGGGCTGTGTGGGGCCGGTCTCGGGCCTGGCGTGGTGCGCGGTGGCCGGTTCCTGTCAGGGCTCGGCGCCCCGGGGGCGGCGGAGCTGCGTGCCGGAGCTTGGCGCCAAAGGTGCCCCGAGCAGAGGCAGCCTCGACGGGAGGGGAGCGCGTCCCTCCGCTGCGGCCGCCCTCCGCCGGAGTCTGCGACTCGCTTTGGACTCTTAATAAAGCGTGTGGTGGGAGCATAAACGAGGGATAAGATGCGTTAGGTGGGACTGCTGTTTTTGTTTTCTCTCCTAGTAGTCAAAAGTAGTTTCTCTTGCTGAGGGGCCTTCTGATAGCACGGCGGTGAAATCCCCTGCAGGAAGTCGTCTGCGCCTAGAGTTTTTAACTTAAAGCAGTTGTATGTTGTCCTTTAACCTGCATACTAAGGCAGCCTTCATTTAATGGCAAGTGCTGCATATTAGAGTTAAACGTGCTAAAAGTTGTGAATGCACACCTTGGAGTACTCTTGTTTAATTTTTTTTTTTTTAATTATTTATGACTCCTGAAGTACTAGTAAGACTAAGCAGTTTGGTTGAAGTGTGCACACAGAAATACTTGTAAGGGTACCTAAATCTGCTGTGTAAATAGAGTTAAGAGTATACATGGCAGATCAGCATACACTAGGTGTAGGTACTTATTTGTGACCCACTTTCTTTGCTGAAAACAGTTTGTTTTCTAATTTTTCCTAGGCCTATGTGCTAGACACAAACTGTCAAGGAAGATTCCCCATAATAAAATGAATGCTTTAATTAGAGACGCTGATGACTTTTGTTTGAGCATATTTTCAAGTTTTGATCAATCTGAAACTTACACTTAAGGCTGTAGTACAGTTCCAAGGCTATGTCACAAGCCCTCAGATTCTTCATGTCAGTCATAGCTGCTGTAATGTAAATGTTTTGTTATCTACTGCCAAACTTACCTGTGAAAGCTTTGCAGCTTGTTGGCAGTGCCAGCCCAATCTTGGTTGGTGCCAATGGTTCACCGTTGTTGCATAATAACATTTTTTAGATGTTGCATTTTGTTGCAGATAACGGCTGAGTCTCTGCTTTTCTTTTTAAGGACAAGATTTTTCTACCATCTGCATTATTTAATGGAGTTATGTTGATAATTGTTGCTAATTTAAATTAATATATGAACCTAATTGGAGGACAGACCTGCATAAATACAGGCTTGACTATCTTAACCACTGAGGTTTTCAACAATACATTTGCACTTCTGATCTCTCTTCTCAAATCAGGTATTTTTCATCTGATGCATGTGTAGTCCAACATGAAGGTTGTGTTGCTGTTTAAACAAACCAGAGAGAATTTAGTTACAACACAGTCACAGAGAAAAGCTGAAAGCACTGGAATTAAAGCTGACTGCTATTAATACATTAATGTAATTTTCATTATCATGATAGAAGTGTGGATGCCCTAAGCCTGTGATACTTATATTAAGATTTGAAGTATGATGTGAAATAATTGTCAAAATACATTTGGAAGGGTATGATTCCCTTAGGAAACAATACAGGAACTTTCTGAGTTTATCGCATGTAAGTCACTATTAAATTTTATATATATATATATATATATATATAAAATCATACCAAAGTTCTAAAGAGATGCTAGTATGTGGAGATACATGTGCTAGGTTTAAAGCAGACCTTCTGGTTCCTTTAAAAGTTAGAAAACTGTAATTGAAATAAAAAACTTGAAGAGTTGTTCTGAGTTAAATTATTACGCTGTTATATCAGGATGTAAAAGAAATAAAAAAATAAAGCAAGTTTATATTATTTAAATTCTATTAATGTTCAAAACTGAGTGATTAAAGATTTAAACAGTTATTGCTAACTATTTGTACTCTGTACTTCAAAATACTTTTGACGTTGGTATAGGTAGCCATATAAAATTAGTTGGAAATTGCTCTTCTAAATTTCTAGCAATACTGTGCAATGTTGAAATCAGTAGGATGATTTCTGAATATCAGGTCTGGGGAAGGAGGTTGATTTTTTTGAAATAATGGAAAGAAAAAGACATTCTGAAAAGGGCATTTTTTTTTTTTCCAGGTGTAATGGGTGTGAGAGATTATGGGTCTCAAGCCATCGTCCAAGTGCAATTCTGCTGCATGTCACTTTAGTAGGGAGACCTGTTTAATTAGCATTTTATGGAACTTATAGGGGTTTTTAGGAATGATTGGAAATCCTTATCATAGGTATGGTGTATATTGATTCAGTTTACCTTCTGGTAAATTGCACTGCTGCAGTTCATGCTCTTCTAGTGTAAGTATTTCTCTTTTGGGCATGTGCTTTGGTAGAAGTACATTGGTGACTGTGAGATCTCCGTGTAGATGTTTTGTGCCAGTCGATTTTGGCCAGCTGATGTTCATCACAGGAGTGGTAGAAGGGGAGTAGGGCTGGGTCCAGGATCTTTGGGGCAGGGTACCAGTCTGAAAGGTGCTGCAGTATTTTAAGCCAAACAGTCTTCTTCCTATGGACTGCAGGCTCTGCTGCTCTGTTGTCTGTAGGCTGTGGTGGGGGACCCCAGGCTTCCCAAGCTGCGTGTTTTTCAGTTCCTCTACCTCCCCACAGAGCCCATTTTGCACACAGTTCCACCTAAACTACAGTCAGGTGCTGTTATGTACCACTCTGGTAACAGCATGATGTTCGGAGATTTATAGGATGTATAAAAACTTTATAAGATGGATACAAAAAAGCAGTATGATTTCCTATTGAACAGAAATAAAATAGCAATAATAATTTAATGTAAGTTTTAATTACCAGTTAATTGTAGCATCTGGCTAATGATACTGTACAGAATGCTTTGCAGTAATGAAATGTGGAAGTTCAGGGGGTGATTAATGCAGAGTCCAAACCCAGCAGAAGCTCTTCCCTATTTACTCAACTGTAGACAAAACCCTCTGTTCACACAGTTGTGTAGGAGTTCTTAGAAGTCCGAAAACATACTCAGATTGCCGTAAGAATAACTACAATAGTCTCAAGACTTTATATCAGAGCCAGTGATGTATTTATTGTCTGAAAGAATCCTCTTACAAAGCACTACCCAGCTGTCATTCTAGCCATGCTTGATGGAAATGACAGTTACTGAAGAGCTCCCTCTAACGCAGTTCAACAGGGTTGATTTGTAACACTACGTGGAGCAGAAGCAGTACTTAACTAAGAGTGATGCTTTGAAGTGGAAATCTCATTTCAATTTTAAATATATTTTATGGTACTATATACAGAGCTTTGCTTTTGATAGTATCACTGCTATTGTAGTGTGACTAACTGATCTCGAGAGAGCAGCTGAAGAATCTTTCCGGAAAGGGAAATTCTGACACTGCAGGCCCTTCTCATCATGTCCCAGTGCTAGCAGTGGAAGGGTATGGAGGGAAGTGTGCGGCATGTTATTACTCAAGCTTTTCCTGACCTTACAATATGGTCCTTAGAACGGTCTGTCAAGTAGAAATCACCTTTGGGTTGACTACTCTTGACAAATTTTGTTAATGCTAGTATTTTTTGGTTAAAAGTGACTAAGTGTGCATGAGTCTTTTGTTGGAAAGGCCTCTTCGGTTGCTGTTGTTAGTGCATTAGTCACATACAATGTGATTTTTATTTTTGAATTCAACAGTGTAATTTCGCTAGGTTTTTAACTTTCTTCCACTAGATGGCCCAAGCATGCTTTCAAGTACCCTATGAGAGCTGAAACTTTTACTTCCTTTCTAACATAAATTTGTGTTGCATTAACTGAAGATAAAATTCTATGTCATGAAACGTACATAAACTTCTGTGATGCTTTGTGATTGTTTAAAATACAAACACTTTATATCAACCAAGAGAGTATTGGTTAATGTAAGTAATAGGTGGCAATGAAGGTTACGTCATGTATGATCTTCTGTGTCCCTCTTTTTTTCCTTGGTTAGAACATTTCTTATTGAGTGTAGTACAATGCTGTTTAGTTTTGCATTGAGGTGAAAACTTGATGTACTGTCACTCTGACAGTGTGTTCAACAGTAGTGGTTCAGCGAGGGTCTGAAAAGCTGTCAATCTCAGGCTGAAGTTTGTCCTTAACATCCCTTGGGAGTGAGACTGGTATTTGGGAGGCCACCATAATTGTGTGGGTGTGTTTTTTTTTTTGTTGTTGTTTTTCCCTGCTTGATTTTGCTGCATAGGGTTTTGGTAACAACTGTGCAGTCCATTTCATCAGCATAGATGTGGTCAGTGGGTTCTGAATAGGTGTAGTTATTAAATGTACATACTGTAATTTAATTAGCCTACTTATGTTGTCTAACAGACATCAAGTATAAGCTTGTTATCAAGGCTGTCTTTTTGGCTGGTGGAGAAAGGTAAACACAGAAGGCAGCTCTTCCCATGAGGGTGGCTGGACACTGGAACAAGGAGTGGTGGGATGTTCATCCACAGAGACATTCAGAACTCAACAGGACTGAGCCCTGCACAGCCTGAGCCTGTTGGGCCAGCTCTGACTGGGAGGGAAGGCTCAACTAGGTGACCTTGAGAGGTCCTCTCCAGCCTCAATTGTTCTGTAATTCTGAGAGGAGACTCCATTAGTTCCTTCTGTCTACTGGTGTTTAAAACAAAAATAAATACAAGGAGAATGAATTGTTGTCTTTCCGAAGTAGTTCCCAACTTCAGTATTTTGCATTAAGTTCCAGTTAAGTTCCAGCTTTCCTTTTGCTTCTGAGGACTGTGATGTGGTGGTATTAGATCACCAGAAACAGTGTGTGTGTGTCTGTGTGTGCTTTTTTCCTTCTTAAATCGGGCTCCCCGTGCCCCTTCCTCCCACCAAAAAAAACCAGATGCCATATAAAGAGAGTGCTATATTCCTCCATTTCACTGCTGCAGTTGCCAGATGCCCTCTCTGTCCTATTATTGTTTTATATGATTACTCTAGTGTCTCCCTTTAACTGGGATAGTAGATTTTCTCTTATTCCTGTTTCTCTTTTGCTCTTTTTCTTTATGGAAGAGGGTCAGCTGTTGGCCCTTCCTCTGCATCTGACTCTGTGCTCCTTCTTTCCTTCCTTTTCCCATTGTCAGTATTTGTCCTGTGCTGCCACCTTCCTGCTTCTCTTCCCTTTTCTGGCTAGAGACAAATCAATGTGTCCATATGTACTGGAAGGATGGACATAAATGGAATATTATCTTGGTGAAGGGGATATTGCTGCCTGCAGTCAGTTCTGTAGACAAAGCATAACCTGCTCCGGTTCGTGGCTCTACTGATACACGTTGGAGCTCTCCATTTGCAGTATTCCTGTCGTCCTTTCTAGTTTCTTCCAAAGTCAATAGCTTTCAGCTTATTGAGCAATGTACCAAACAGATTTTGCCAGTTGAGCCAAGTGCAGAGAACTTTCCAGATATGTTGGTTTTGTGATAGTAGTGTATGTTTAAGGAAAGAGATTAAAATGATCCTATAGGGATTTCTTTTTGAACTGATATACTCTAACTTTGTGCAGGAAATTGGTAGCATAGCTAATTATTAGTAATACAGGCTTAACTGTGCTTGTGACAGGAAACTAAACTGATGAAAGTAATTCCATTCTTAGCATCTTGGTAGTGGAAAATATAGGTATAGGACTAAATCAGTAATGAGATATTTTAGTTAGTAGCATGAATTAAGGTTTAGTTCTAAATTTTTACTGAATGAATTTAATAGCAAGTATGAAATAGAGTGGGTTTAAAAAGATGTTTTACTAGGAATCCTTTGATGCAATGGAAACATAGATTGGTGTCATTTGTCTACATATAGTTTTGCACGCTCTTATTATGTGGAATGTTGAGTGTTGTAAAAGGGACGTTATCTAAAGATGATGTGAAAGTTTTTCAGCTAGTATCACAGTCATGCCCCAATCAAAATTTTGCACTTAATGTGTTTTTAGTAACTGTAGACAGTTGAAGCAGGTAGTAATGTTTGTTTTCAGGCAGACATTTTATTTCATATATCTGATGCAAATAGTACAATAACACATGCCTAATGTGTTGTTTTATATCTAGGAATACAGAAATTGTATTGTAGGGTGAACAAAATGAAGTGATAGTGATGGACAAGATGTCAGAAAGGTGTTGTGTTTCATATCTATCTAAATGTGTTTACATAGTGGTACCTCTTAAATACATACTGGCATTCTGGATAGGTGAATGTAGTGCCTTTGGGCATGTGACATAGCAGCTGTGATGTAGTACCACTTGAAACCTGCACAAAGCTGCAGAAGGTTGCAGCATCAGCTGAGAGCTTCTAAACCACTTTCTGCTATAAGAAATGTGCATGCAGTTCAGTTTAAATTTAGTGTCATGTAACCATAGCGGCTGCAAAGTTACAGCATTGTAATACTGAAATCTTCACCCCGGTATTTGTTTTGTGTGGCTGACAAAAGTAATTTTAAAATGAAGCTGCTTATTGCACTCAATTAAGCTTGTTCCATGGCTAAAATACCAACTCTGTTTTTTTAACTCTTCAGAGTAGTTCAGAAATAATTTAAAAAATGATAGTGGCAATTGTGTATTTAAAATAGTATTAATGTTATTATTTTTTCTTTATATTCCTTTATGTCCTTCACTAGATGTCACTAGTAGATTTGGGAAAGAAACTTTTAGAAGCTGCACGAGCAGGTCAAGATGACGAAGTTCGCATTTTGATGGCAAATGGAGCACCTTTTACCACAGACTGGGTAATGAAAACTTTTGCAGTGTTCAGTAAATCCTCTTACTTTTCTCACCTGAAGATGAAAATAGGATTATTACAATTAAGCATTTATATTGCCAGCCTTGGGAGTTTCTTCTTGGAATTCTGCAGTCACGTCATCTAATGTCTAATTAAAAATTAAAATTGTCGGTTTCTTCATGTGACCTACTGATTTCAGTAACATACTGCAAATGAGCTTGTTCCGCTGGCTTTTAAGATGAACTTTGGAATGGTTGATGGGAGAAAGCAGCAATCATCCTCCTAGTTATTGTGTTTATGCATTTAGTATAGTAAGAGGTCTGAATTACGAAAGCAGTCCCAACTACCTAATATGTGGAGCTGAGAGTTCCCTGTAATAGGGATTCTGAGGTGTCTTTGGAGGTGCCTATTTTTGAATAGGTTGTATAGGGAGGTCAGATACCTAAAATTCTAGGGTATTCAGGAGCCCTTAAGAGCCTTAGTCTACTTAGTGACCTAACTTCCGAGTTGGCTCTGTTTTGAGCAGGAGATTGGACTTAAATGACTTCCGGAGGTCTCTCCCAATCTTGGTATGGCGTGCTGACCAAACTGAAAATGGGGTTAGGCCCCTTGAAACATCACACCTGAAAAAGACAGAAAAAAACATAACACAGACCTCAAAAAGTTGCTTCCAGTGAGCTGCTTTTAGTGTGGTGTGATTATTAAAAAAAAAAAAAAAAAAAAAAAAAAAAAAAAAAAAAAAAAAAAAACACCCCAAACCTTATTTTTTTTTCCCTTCATACTCTGTAAAAGTCCCAACAGCTTCTTTCTTTGAGACTGCAAGGGAAAATGATTTGAACTGGTGACCTGACACCTGAGCTTGATATCTCCAGAATAAGAAGAAATACTTCCTACTGACATCTGTTAAAACTCCACTTTTTCCATTACTTTACAGTTGGGAACATCTCCACTTCATCTAGCAGCACAGTATGGACACTACTCAACAACAGAAGTGTTGCTGCGAGCAGGTGTAAGTCGGGATGCCAGAACCAAAGTTGACAGAACCCCGTTACATATGGCAGCATCAGAAGGCCATGCCAGCATAGTGGAAGTCTTACTTAAGGTAAAGACTGATGAAACAAGTTCTGAGGTGGGGTTATTGCAATGGATTATGATCAAATATTTACAATTTCCTTTTAGTCACGAAACCAACATTGAAATGATATTAATATTTATGTTGTGTGCATTGGGTGCTTTGTTTTCCTATTAAACTATAGTTTATTTTAGCATTAAAAGCATTGTGATTTCAGGTGAATTATTTATTGCTGTTTCAAAATAAGACTACTTCCTAATTTGACATTGTGTGAGTAACAGCTTTTAGAACTAAGATATGTTATGTTTTAGGGAGTCTTAAATCCTTCGAGGTAAATAATTTATTTGGTAGTTAGATTGAAGTACACTTAATACATCTGTAAATGTAAGATAACAGGACATTACTGCTAGAGAAAGGCAATTTTGGACTTCATTCTGTGACCAGCATTATTTAATTCAGATACTTCTAATGACATAATTTATGCCATGATCTTGTTTGCAGCACGGTGCTGATGTCAATGCAAAGGACATGCTCAAAATGACTGCGCTTCACTGGGCTACTGAACATAACCACCAAGAGGTTGTAGAACTCTTAATCAAGTATGGAGCAGATGTTCATGCTCAGAGTAAATTTTGCAAAACGGCATTAGATATTGCAGTAGACAATGGAAATGAAGACCTTGCAGAAATATTACAGGTAACTTTTGATTCATGATGTTAAGGAACTTGCAGCAAAGTACCTGTTTATACATGTGATAAACTAAGCTTTTAGTATATATAGCAGCTTTGAGGTCGTATATTCACTGATAGTGCTACACTCCAGTCTAGTTCATGACATGGAAATTAGATTAATGTTAGTAAACATTACTTAGCCAAAGAGCATTTTCACCACTTAGAGTCAAGGATCACTGTCCTTTATTTTCTTAAATTTGAGCGTACCTAGAACTAGGTGGAGTATTCACAAGCAAGGTATAAAAAAACGTAATTCCCTACTCTGCCAATTTTTTTTTTTTACTATATCTGAGTGTTCACTTATCTTCATATATGGATATTAATTTCCTAACAGAATTGGACGTGAGGAGAGATGGCAATTTTTCCTGAATTAGAAAAACTAGGATTGGATCGTTGGAGAAGCGATTGGGATCAGGATTATAATAGATACTTCCATGGAAATATGAGCTCACTCTTCAGTAGTGGTCTTAAAGACAAACTGAGTGCTAAGCATTATTGAGAAAAGCACAGAAAGCAAACCAAAAAGTACTATTATGCCACTGTATAAATCTGGTGTTCCCCTACATCTTGAACTCTGTGAACTTCTGGTCTCTTCCTTTAGCCTCCTCTTCATTGCAGAAAGGATATACTAAATAAAAGTCAATAACTATTCAAAGAAAGACAAAAAGAAGAATGCCATCTTCAGTTCCTGGCAATTACTAAGCTGTCCAAGCCGATTTTCATGGCATGTAGCTGCCACAGCAGTCTTGGTTCTTCAGGCCTCTGTTTTAGATACTTGAGCTTGCACATCTACAAAAGGGCCTTGTCTTTATATGGTCCTCTTTGCTTACAATAAATGGTAAGGAGAAGTAGCAGTCTGTCATTATTCTCTTCCACTTCAGCAGACCTTTTGTCTTTAGATTTCGGCCAAAAATATGTTTCTCATGTACTTATACAGAGCACGAGATGTGACATGATGTGTGTATGTTGCATGAGTATAACAAGGGAGGTCATTCCTGTTTAAGTGGAACGTGCAATAATTCTAGTTCTTACAAGGTAAATAACTTCTTTATACCATTATTACCTTTGTCTCCTAGATTGCAATGCAGAACCAAATCAATACGAATCCAGAGAGTCCGGACACTGTGACGATACACGCAGCAACACCGCAGTTCATCATTGGACCTGGAGGGGTGGTGAACCTAACAGGTCTGGTATCTTCTGCAAATACATCAAATGGAACAGGTATTTAGATGCCTATAGGATAGCTACTGGGACTTTATACTGTAATTGATTTTCACCATTTAGTGAAAAGGCTTGAGGAAAAACAGCGGTAAGAATAGAGTAGTTCACATGTTCCTCTTCGTATTTGTTTTGTGTTGTAAATATCTAGGTACTTAAAACAACAGTCTTCACAGAGATAAATTATCAGAAGTTGTATTTGCTTAACAAACTTACCTTCAGAATAGCACTTTGGTTTATCAGAACGTTGCGGAGAGCAGAGTGTGTGTGTGTGTGTGTTAGAAGGTTCAGTGCAATAATAATAAAAAAGGTACTTCATTGGTTTTAAACTTATTACCTAACTTTATTTGTTTTCATCCTACTAGATGAAACAGGAGTGTCTGCTGTACAGTTTGGAAATTCATCAACGTCAGTATTAGCCACATTGGCAGCTTTAGCAGAAGCATCAGCTCCACTGTCTAATTCTTCAGAAACACCAGGTTAGAAACCTAAGTCATTTAACCTCATTTAATAAACTGAAAGTACATAACTGACGCTTTTGGAGATGCAGTTCACTCCCTTTTTTCAGCATGACCAAAATTTTTCCTTTACTTTCACCTGGAAGGTTGCCAGATTCATATGTACAATCATTTCTTAGTAAGATTTCTGACCACAATTGGTATTTCTGGGCCTAATGTGAGTCGCATTCATCTTGCTGAAAGCAAGCGTAATTCAGGAGATTGAATTCACATCTTCGTCTACGTACAGTCTAGTTGCATTTGGTGGGAGAATGTTTTCTTTGAATGCTTCTTTCTGTTTAAATATTGGGAAATGGCCCACGATGTTGTTTGCGTCTTCCTTGTCAGCAGTCTTCTTAATCTTTTACCCAAAAGGCCCAAGAATATATTTGGTGATCTTAATGTGCAGTTTGCCCATTAGAATGTCTATGGGTATTCTTTTCAACATTGAGGCATTCTACTTGCATTTATAGCAATATGTAGTGATTAGTGTGTCCCACATCAGGTAAACATAAGCCTGGCAATACATTATTGTTCTCCTAGGAAGAAGCATCCTCCATCCCTCACTGCAGCCATATGCACACTCTCTTATTCCATAAGGAATGACAAAAAGCCAGAAAGGCACGAGGAATTCCATTGCCCCTAGTTCCCAAGTTTTGCATTTCTCTTCCTTAACACAAAAAACCTTCACCCATGCCCCATGGATCTTTGCCAGTTAATGCTTTGTCTAAAAAGAAAAAACAACCTTTGGTCAGGGTTCCATACCCTGCAAGTTGCCCTGGATATCTTTCTCCATTCTTTCTGAATAACGTGGTGCTTGCTTTGTGTACTTTTTCACTTTTGTTCGTTACAACACACTAAGTGAAGAAAGAAATGGCAGTCAGGAGTCTTACAGCATCAGAGTGGGTTATAACGACTAGTCATTACCACTAACAGGTTTGAGAGAGATATAAGCAAGGAAAAGACCACCTTTTAAATTTCAAGCAAGTTGTAATACCATCTACAATAAAGTTAAAATGTGATCAAAAGCTTCTGAATTACTGAAAGTTATTTTATAAGAGGATGCCACTAAACTTCTCTTCCAGACCATATTTTCCAATTACGGATGTTAATGTCTTGCCATTGCATAAAAAAAATCAGGTAAAACTAGCACTTATGAGGTCAAGTGCTCTGTTAATTCTTTGTTAGCTAGCTTTGGGACACAGAAATCCCTAGTTTTTTGTTTCTGAAATAGGCTATATGGTGTACTTGCATTAAAACTTCCGTTATTCTGAGAGTCCCAAAAAGTGTTTTGGTGGAGACCTGGCTTTCTGAAGAAAGCTGTGAAGTATTTCATGCATACTTTACTTGCCCAGTGCTGTTTTGCTTATGTTGCTCCCCAGTTTTCTCAGGCAGTACGATATGTCTGTAGCTACTGGAGTTTTATGGTAGGCCAGATTGTTTTTCATTTATTTAGTATTTATAGTATTCATTATACTGACATGTAGCACCACAGCCTTATTTCCAAGTTAGTTTGGGATTTTGAGCAGAGATTAGTGATGTGATATGTAGCAAGATGAGGCTAGCTTTAAAGCCAGTGACTGGTGATCACTATGGAGAGCAGCAACCCTCTATCGATCAAGAATTTATGATGCTTATGGAAACCTGAATTTTTCTGAATACATTTCTAAAGAAATGCATTTATTTCACTTTTTTGTTGGTGATGGTCAGTACGATAAACTTTACCGAACTGAGATACTTTCTCTGGTCAATGTCTTTGGTACTTAAAAATTCTCACAGAATTCAAGTCTGCAGATGACATCATTCTTAAGGACACAGCTTTCACTGAAAATGTAGATGAGATCCGTACTTTCAGACTTGCTGACATGACAGCTGCATCCCAACATATACCTGGGTTTTCATCTCTAAGTATTTTGAAATCCTGCAGGATTTCTTGTTAGTACAGCTCTGCTCTTCTACTGCTATTCAAAGCACTACCTAAGTACAGCTGTACTGTTCTATGACATTTAAATATTGCAAGTGAAGTGGCTGATTCAAAACCAGAATGCAGCGCCTTTCATTACAGAAGAAGCTGCTGTTTTCAATCAATTAATATATTTATATGAAACTCGGCTCTAATCGTAGGAGAGAGCAACTTGAGAAGGGATTGCATGGGATTACAGAGCATTAGGTGCATATCCAGGACTAGTAGCCTTTGGTAGGTAACCGAATGTTCTCATGTTTCATGGCACTACCCTTGTAGTGGTGCAGCGTAACCTACCTTACGTCGCAGTACACCACTGAAGATAAAATTAGAGAGCAGCCAGGAGATGACAGGCAGGAAGGAATAAGCTTGAAGTCTTGATGCAGTAGCTTCCCACCTCCATAATGCAGTGTGCATCATACCTAACCCTCCTGTTTATTTCTGTTCTGCTTTGATTTTTATGCAGTCATGTGGGCAGTCTTGCAGCATCTTACTGTCTGCAAATTATTTCCTGGGTTCTTTCTCTTTTAATAGTCCATAAAGTGTAAAATATACAAAAGCAGCTTTTTGTCACCCGTGCATCTAGTAAGTGTGTTCAAGAAAAAAACCAAACAACCAGCAATGAAAAAACCCCTTTCTCTTTGTGTTCATCTTGTAAAAGATCCATTTATAAATACTCTAAAGAGCTGCAGGATTGAGAATTCTGTTTTTGGCTCTTACCTTCAATTTAACCTCCTGTATTTAAGACTGTATAAACTTGGACAAAGCACTTAAGTTCTGCCTTTTATGTTGTTTCTGTCTAGGTTTGTCTCCTTTTTCCAAGTTAACTTTAACCTGATCCTCTTCCCCCTAGTTCTTCATGTCTTACAGTTAAAAATGCATCAATTTTGTAAAACCAAAGAAAGAAAGGTGCTTCTCACTGGAACTGAATAGAATAATGCTTTTATTTTTAATTGTTGCTCAAATTAAGTGTATACGAGGACGTGGATGTTACGTACAAATGTGGTGTGTAATGTGTGTATGTAACTCAGAGTTAGATTAGAGAAAAATCTGATTTAAGATGTGTATTTGGAATGCAGTATTTGGTGTGCTTATATTGGAATTGGGCACATGCCTTACTGCATATGCGGGTGTTCTTTCCGCACACACTGCAGAAGAAAATAATGCATGTTAATACAGTAATTCTTGAAAATAATAGTGCTGCTGTTTTAAATGACTTCACCTTTCCTTCAACATATGAAGTATGGTAACTATTGGATGTAGACAGGGAAGGAGAGCAAGGAAGGAATATGGCCTGTATTTATGGGGATATCTTTCTTTTATGTAGAATAACTTCTTTTTGGACAAAATCTCCATTTTTCTTTCAAAGTTTGAAGAAGTCCTGACAATATTTTGTTCCAGAACTAAAAGCCCAGTGCTGAGTTTGAAACTGAAAGATCAGAGCTGTGTGCTGCAGCAGCTAGTATTGGCACTTGCAACTTGGAATTTTTTGTGACAGTGGTCTTTCTTACTGCTGAGCCTGCACTTGGAAGCCAAATGAAGTTCAGTACAACACCACTTATTCATGTAGGACTTACTGTTTTGGTTTACTGAATAAACGCTCTGTGAATATTTAAGCAGTGCTATAGGACAGTAATCTCCGAACATAAAGATCTTCAGAAGGCAGTGACTGCACTCATTACTTGAACTACAGAGTGATTTTTGTGTGTGTGTTATATTGTAATTAACTTAAAAGATGAAAGCTTCAGGGTTTTATCTACCTTCTCTCATCTTCAGCATCACAACACAGTCTATAGGGTTTTAATTTCATGTCTGTAGATAGAAAGCACTCTAATGTCTGTTATTTAAATCAAAGGCTTTGCTTTTACCCTGGCAAATTGAAAATAAAATACAGAGTTAGTGTGCTTGAAATTCTTTGATTGTGGTACTAGTGATCTTGCTCTTTGCCTCAGTATCTTGTTGTTTTGAAAAATGAGGGTGGTAGTGCGGGACCCCAGTTACGTTGTGTAGTGCGAGCTGTGGGATGCGTTGTGGTTCTGAGTGTAGTCTTTCCCTTATCTTACCTTGATTTACAGATGTAATACAGAACTGTGAGAGTTCACAGCTGTATATTCATTACTGAGTCATGAATTTGAAATGTTTAGTTGAGCTGGGATTTTTTTTTATTTTTACTTTTATCTATGAAATTATATACATATAATGTTTATTTTACTTCTTAAACTTTATCTTTCTCCTTCAAAGGTATAAAAATGTCAGCTCTGCAGAACTTTTCCTTTAGTCCTGTTTCATACTTCATATAATAAATAAAGTTGTGGTTGTGTTTGAAGTACCCCTGTAGTACAGAGAAAGCTTTAAGATTCTCTAGAATCTCTCAGTCTATTACTGTTTTGAAGACCAGTATGGTAAGCAGCAAAATCAGGGCTGGGTCCTGGCAAGGCACTGGTTGAGGAGTAGTTTCAAGCTGGTATTTCAAGTTTAATTATTTTTTTTTATTCTGCTGTTAGTGTAACTTAGTCCAGCTTGTGTACAACACAAAAGAATTAATCTTTTACAAAATTGTACAAAGAATATAGGAGGGCTGTCTGCTTCATCCAACAACTCTTGTTCTTACTGCCATGTTAACACTGAACCCAAAGTGTCAGTTTTGAGTGGACTGTCTCTATTGGGAAACATGCTAAATTTAAAAAAAAAAAAAGATTATATTGAGCAAGGTAAACCAGGACAGAGTTTGCACGTATATTTCAAGCTTTTAGTGCTTTATGTAGGCTTGGTGAAAGATTTATGTTAAGGATATAATATGTAGTAATGCATTATTGGGGGCTGGGGGGGAATCAGATTTTAAAAGACATGGAAGAATTTTTTTCTCAACTGTACCAAAATGCATTTGAAAACATAAAGCTTAGTTTATAAATTGACTTAATTCCTTTACTAATCTGTTGATAGTTGTGGCCACAGAAGAAGTTGTGACTGCAGAATCTGTGGATGGGGCTATTCAGCAAGTTGTCAGTTCTGGAGGTCAGCAAGTTATTACCATAGTTACAGACGGCATTCAGCTGGGTAATCTGCATTCGATTCCAACCAGTGGAATAGGGCAGCCAATCATTGTGACCATGCCAGATGGACAGCAAGGTGAGTGGAAACTTGTATGGTTCAAGCTTAAGGAGCTATTATATTTACAGTAATAAAAATAGAGGTGCAAATGGATTGGACAATTTAGTGTAATTATCAATTTAAATATATCTTTGAATTCTTATACTGCAAAAGGCTCAGACACGTGAGCTGCTGCAGTTCAGTGAGTTACCACATATTAGCTGAGCCTCTGCATTAGGAGAAAGAACGGAAGAATTACTAAACTGCATGGAAGAGAAATGGGACATTTAAGGGAAAAGTGATAATTACTTGCTTTGCCTTCAGTAAGTTTGATTATTGCAAACTTGTTAAGAAATTTAGAAGGTAGAGTAAAACAAAAGCCTTCTTCCAGTACTTATGCTGTTGCCTTGGTGGAAATAGCTTGGGGAGGTGAGGCTTGGATTTAGAAATATGATGTATGAAGCGAGCTGTGCAAGTCCCATGGAGTGTGTTCTTCATAGAACAAAAGCCAAGTCTTAACATGCCTGAGGTTTTAGAGGAGCAGTAGCAGAACCAGTGAAGCCAAGGTGACAAAAATTGTCTTCTCATTGGGTTATGTGTACTTTGTGGAAGCTGCTAGTGTAATAAGTGCTGTTTTGTGACGTGTGTGTTTTGGGTGGTTTCTTTTTAAAGATGCTCTGCCACTACTATTTAGACAAAAGTGATTCCTTCTCTGGTTTCTTCATGAGGATTCCCAGTGTGGAGCTTGAAGAGTTGTACACTGGAGACAAGTGATTTGGTTCACAGTCTGTCTGAACAAGTACAGCTAGTTATCAGAAAGCATGAATGTGTGTAGGTAGTAACTGAAGTGACAATTACAACATTTATTTGCCAGATGGTTGCATCAGTAAATTAGAGTATGAATTTCTTTAGATCCCTAATTTTTTTCCTCCACGGTTAATAACTAGTGGGTTTTCAGATTACCTAAGGTGTTCTAATTAATCAAAATCAAAAGCCAGTTTTATATTTAGTATTTGCTTAAGAAACATTATAAAGGAGATGGTCTGCTACGTAATTGCAGAATTGACAGACTGGTAACTGCTGCAGTTCACTTCCAATGTCCGTTTACTTTGAAAAATGGTGATGATACTCCAAAGTGAAAGCTAACTATTGTAGACCTCAGTAACAGAATTTAAAATTCTTTAGCAGCATATAAGCAGCTAAATTTTTTAGTAAATTTTCCCTGTAATGATTTTATAATTCACTTTATTATATAGTTGTCTTTTCATAAGGGAAAGTTTTTGCATTTGATTGCTGTTAATAAAATTATTTAATTATATGAATTTTATATAGTGAAGTGTTGCTTGAAGCAAATGTATTTATGTGTATGAATTATGTTTTCAGTATTAACAGTTCCAGCAACAGACATTGCTGAAGAAACTGTGATAAGTGAAGAACCACCAGTGAAGAGACAGTGCATTGAGATTGTTGAAAATCGTGTGGAGTCTGCAGAAATAGAAGTAAGGAGTATATTACATGATGTGTGCTAACCAGGTTGTTCAGCACTGAGTATTTGGTTGTGTTTTTTTGTGGTATTCTAGAGTTTAATTTCTGTGTGACCACAGAATGAACTGTGTGAAACAATAACTTGTTCAGTCTCCCCTGCTACTAGAATTCATCTTTTACAAAATTGTACAAAGAATAGAGGAGGGCTGTTCGCTTCATCCTCTGGTCGTACACGTAAAAGTGACACTTGTTTAAATATTTGATAACTTAACTTAATTTTTTGGTCTTTCTTTTAAGATCACTAGCTAGTTTTTAAAATGAGGTACCGATATATTATCGAGTAACTTGACTCTTTTCCACTAGCAGTGAATGAGAGTACTGTACCCTCATCTTTCTGTTACAACCACGTGCTTGTCCTGATTGTGAGATCATAATTTTAGCAATGTTTCCTTTCCATTCATGATATCTAGATAACTGTTAATGGAAATGTGATACAGTAAGATTCTGTGTTTGTGAAATTTTTATCTGCTCTGGGCCCCCCCCTCCACCTCCCACCCCCCACCCCCCCCTTTTTTTTTTTTTTAATTTCTGGAGCAGTTTACGCATCTTTGCACTGTCCTGGTTGTTTTGGGGGTTTTGGGTTTTTTGTTTTTTTTTGTTCGTTTGTTTGTTTTTTTAATTACAGTGTGGAAGACTAACAACATTGAGAGAGCTTTTCTTTTTATATATGATGAATACATGTAGCTGTTCAATTTAATATTGTAGCTTTTTTATATTAGCCACAATAGGTCAACCATCTCATTCCTCCTTCTGTTACCGCTTTTGGTCAAAAGTTCATGAAAATTGCTGTCTGCCTTGACTAGGCTGTGCGTTCTCATTTTTGTCAACTCCATGATACTTCATTTATCAAAGGTTGTATTCTCCAGTTCATATTATTGAATTGTGCCTAATCGAATACTTCTTATTGTACAGTATGTGCTGTATGTTATCCATGTCTAATAACAATAATTACCACCTTTCATCACTTGCTTTCCCTGCCCCTAAGTTGTCACATCTAATACTTTCAGCCTTTGCAGCTTTGTGGTCATTACAGACATCATATCATGACAGTTGAAATTTTGTTGCTGCGTTTTTTAAAATGTATAAATGTTAAAATAAAAGCATTTATTTTGTTCACACTTTTAAACATCTGCCTGAATTATTCATAAAGGGAATTGTTTCCTCACGTATTTTAATAATTCTGTTAGGTGAAGGAAAAAATATCTAGATTGGTTAAGGAGTTAATTGACCAGTTCCTAATAGCAGATAGTTGCTATAACAGTACAAATAATTCTTCTAAGGGGATTACCAATTTCAATTATATATTTTGAACATGTTTCTCAAATAGCAAAGGAAGTTGCTTTAGGTGAGTTACTTTATGTGTTACTCTTAAGTGCAAGTTTTGGTGACTGACTTTGTCCCTGCCAGTACAACTGGAAACGCACATGCAGACCTCTGCCTCTGGGGAGACCGGTTGGCTTCAGGAGCCTTACTGTGATTCACAGGGGTATGGTGCTCCCTCACTTTGCTAACAGGGACATTAAAGAAGTGCACGTAAAGTCGGTTCACTTCAAACTTCATCATCATAGAAGGTGTTAGATACTTGAATTTGGAGGGATTGGGACCCCTCCCCTCTATAAAATAATTTATTAATATAGAAAGCCTTTATTGTTTGGTTTCTTTGGTGATTCGTTCCTTTATTTCATTATAAAGAGTTGATTCCAGGCTAAGAGTGCATTCCTCAGTTATTTTAAATTCCTAGTGTATGAACAGTTAACTGTAGTTTGAAAGTCTTTATTTTGAACATCCTCCCATTCATGTCAGGTGACAGACTTTCCTGTGAAAGTATTGTGAAATGACTAAAGCTGTAGTGGTGTTTTTTGATTTTTCTCTTTTGGGTCTGTTAAGTTCAAACATTTTAGCTCATTCTGAAAAGTGATAGTTTTCCTGAATGGTTTGATATTTTAAACATAGATGGCAGCAAAAAAAAACCCACCTGTCACACAGATACTGTTTTTCGTTTTCATGCATAATTCATTAACATACAGTGATTTTTATTTTCATTCTTGAATTTGACTGTCTTTCCCATGCTGCATGTTTGAAAGTGACACATATTAGAACCAGGACAATAATTTCATTAGACTAAAAAAAAAAAATCATCATTGTAAATCAATTATATTAGTGAATTCATATCTATACTTCTGTTGTTAAAAAGAATGCTTGGGTTGGTTATTTTAGTTATAGGGTGTCCCTATTGTCAATATATAGACAGTTAAGAAAAGTTACATGTAATGCAGAAAATTCCCTGATAAAATGGAAGATTTCTTAAGAGCACTCAGGATTCTCTAATTTGATTTTTACCTGGGTAGGTTTTTATACTGATAAAAAGGGACTTCAGATAATTAGAATACTTTCAGTTGTGTTCTGAAGAATGCCCTGAGAAGACTTTCTGATTTTGATGAAATTAATAGACCAGATATAGTCCTCCCTATTCCGGATGTCAAAGTTAAGGAACCCAGTTTTCACTGTTCAGCCCGCTGTAGATCTGCGTTGCTCCTCCGGAGGCACTGATTTCTTTCCACTGCCTAGTTAGTCAGTATAGTTGGCCTCAGTTCCGTAACTACTTCTGTTTATGTTAGGGCTATATCTAAAAACTACACCTATTAGTTGCTGGACTAACCTATGTGGTTTGAATTGCTAGTCTGATTGGTGGATACTGATTTTTATCATCTTGTCTCTGCCACTGAGACATTTTTTCCCTTTTTTTTTTTTTCTTTTCTGTCCCTTCCTTAATGTGCTATATTCCTTGTGGGTACATGGCTCTATTTCTCTCTTCTGTGGGAAATACTCATAAGATGTGGTCTGCAAACCTCTCCGCCCCTGAGTGTTTGCAGTCTGCACGCACTCCATAGTAGCGATAGTGCCTCGCTTTTTGTAATGCACCACAGAACCAGTGACCAGTGAGCTACTGGTGGCTTTTATTCTTCTGCAGCACAGTAGATAGAGCAACTTTGCTTCTTGCCAGTAGTAGATTTCTGATGTGTTTTATGTGACAAATCTAGGAGCTAGATAATGCCTAGCTCAGTATATCCCAGAGCTGGGTGCCTGCAAAAGGGAAGGGTTCCTTTCCGCATGTAGCAGGATCAGCTGGTTTTGGCTGCTTCCCTGAGAACTGTCTTGTAGCTCTTTTCACCAACTTTCTGCTCCACAAGGCTGTTTTACGTAAGCTGTTGGCTCCCTTTAAACTATATAGGTAACTTAGAGAAATAGCAGTATGTTTTGGTTGGACTGGTGCCGGAACAACACTGGTGTGTTTCAGATCCTTTGCGATGTACGCTTTGCCCTTCATTTGGCATTTCTCAGTCTAGCTTGCTACAAGGGTTGGCCGTTCATAAAGTCGCTTATAAAGCAGAATGCAAATTTTCAGTGGTGGAAGCTGAACTTCCTTTTCAAATAAGTAAGCAAGATCAGATGAACTCTGGTTTTATTAACACGTGCTCCAAATGAAGCAAACTCTAGCTTGCTTCCTTCAGCTCTTAAAGCCCTATGTAAAATCAGATTGCACTTAATGGAGTTTGTTCTGTATTATAGCTAGTCTTTATTACCTGTTAATAACATCTCTCCTTCACCTGTTGTTTTTGCTATACAGATGCTGCTGTTAGCAATGATCTGATCACCTATGTCATTATATTCCAGCACATTCAGCACAGCATGTGACAGCTAAATGTGGCTGTGACAAGTACTGAGAACAGTAGCAAGTAGAAGGGAGGCAGAGTATTTTGTATTTTCAGGCTCTGACCATGAAAATATGTGAGTGCATCAAAGAGGTGAAGAATTAGGGATGCTGTTATGGGGGTGTGCAGGGCGAAACTTCTAACAACGGTTTGAGGTATTATATGGGAATGTGATACGGAACTGCTGGGATGGGAATAAGGTGAAAAGGCAACTTGTTTTCACTGGGTCTCAGTTTTTGATAAGAGTTTTGTTTTTCTGGGAGATGATAGGTTGCTTCTCTGACAGCCTCCGTCCTGTGGCTACTTAACATCTACAGTGGAAAGAATGATTTGAAATAAAATACCTTACTCATAAAAGTATGATGCACTTTAATGAAATGGTATTTGGTTGAAGATCAAAACAACTATTTTCCAAGCGAATTGCTTTTTCAATTGGGCTCAGTGCAGCATCAAACAAAATGATCAAACCTACGTCACTGGAGATAGAAATACATTCTCCTTAGCTCCTAAGGCAGCTTCATAGGAAGTGGCGTTTCCTGTATTATTTCACTTGGAAACCATATTATAGCCATCCCCAACAAACTTGTATGCAAGATGAGGCCCTAAATTACTTCTTTTGAACTGAAAAAGCTTATCTAGCTAAATGCCTGTTAATTCATAAAAATGTGGTGTCCTTGGGGACGTAATTATACCTTTGGATTGTATAGTATCAATCACTTCAGATCACTTCATTTAGAAACTAGTTATGTGTGTATTTCAGTTAGTGGGCAGCGGTCACTTTCCAGTGCAAATTGCTGTTAGGTAAAAGTTTTTGATTATACTGTCTGATTAGAAATACAACAGAAAGGGGCAATCCTGTTAGATTGGATTCCAATCCCATTAGAAGTTGATTTAAAAAAAAAAAAAGTAACAAAGGGAGTTAAATCATTGGAGATACGTTAATATATTAGGTTAGTATTTGATCACCATGCTTCCACTTTTTTATTTCACTCTTTTTTTTTTTTTCAGTGAAGACTTGCTTGGTATCTTTGCAGCTGAAGAAACTTGGGTTTACTATATTTACACTTCAAGCCTTATTGTTGGGGGGGGGCTGTCTGGTGTGGTAGTTCATGTTTAATTTGCACAGCAGCATTCACGTGTGTTTGTCCGAGTAAGACCTGAACAGTTTCTACACGATACCCTAACATTTGAGCTGCATGTAAAGAAAAAGTATTTGCCATTTTAATTTGTATTTGATACATATTTAACAAAATATTGCTGGTTCTGTTTCTAATAGGAAAGAGAAACTCTTCAGAAACAGCTGGATGAGGCAAACAGAGAAGCACAAAAATACCGTCAGCAGCTTCTAAAGAAAGAACAAGAAGCAGAGGCCTATCGGCAGAAGTTAGAGGCAATGAACCGCCTCCAGACTAATAAAGAAGCAGTTTAATAAAAAATGAACATACTGCAAAGCCTGTTACTTTCAAAAACCTGCAGTACAATCTTGAACTGTACGCTACATAGGTACAGACACAGGATTACATGATAGAGAAGATGCTACAAGTTGATAACTGGACTTAAGCCGTGAGCTCTGATGAATTTCTTGTAACATAAAAACTCTGAATTTAGAAATTGTGAAAAGTATTTAAAATGAAATACTGTAAATAGTTGTTTTTTTTACAGTTTCAAAATGAGTTGATAAATCTTTTTGAAGGGATCCAGAAACATGAGAAGCCAATGTTTTTGTGAAATTTTTGATTTTAGTATGAATCTAACTTCTGAAAAACAGAACAGTTTTAAGGGTGATGTTGTTGATTTAAGCTGACAACTTGAAAATTAATTATGTGGCAAAATGAGTTAACAGTTATTTCTACATGGTAACAACGTAAACTTCTCTGAATAAGACATTTCCAGGTGGAAATCTTTGTACAGCTTTAAATAGTTGTCTCAGATTCTCTGAAAACCATTTTTGGTTTTTTTTTTTATTTTAGGCGGTGAAATTTTTATATTTAATTTCAGATATATCCAAGTAGATTTACATGTATATGAAGCTAATATTTTTTAAACTTTTCAGTTTGTACATATGCTGCATGTTTTTATAATTTCTACACATACACATTGCATAAGTATTTTTCAGCAAAGATGAGAAAAATTATGAGAAAAATGTTTAGCCTATAGGTCATTTGAAGTAAGCTAGCAGCCAGTTTTATTGTGGATGGTATATTTCTTGGAAGAATGTAATTTGTAATTAAAAAGAACAAAAAAAATCTTAATTTACATATTAGAGGCAATTTAAAATTTGGTAGTGGAGGCATTGAAACTTCACTTTGTGTGTCTTACAATTTTCCTGTACAAACATTTTAAAGTTCAGTAACAAATAGAAAAGAATGTCTCCACTGGAACACAAATAGTAGTTCTTTTAGAATATTCCTATTGATCTGTTTTCCCCAATAGCCTTGAAATTATTTCAGTGATACATTTTTTCTAAATGGACTTTTGCATTTTAATTATGCAATTGGAGAATAATTTTTTATGTTGTAGTGATGCTCATCTTACCTGGCATCATCGTTCTTCACTGTGATACCGTGTTTGTGTGCGTCTGTGCAGTGATCTATTATGCTTAGGATTTATATAGCACGTTACATCTTCAGAGCATTGTAAAATCTTTTAAAGAACCCTTACTGTACTGCCTGAGGCAGGTAAGTGGGTGTTATTGTCTCAATTTTATAACTGGTATAAGCGCAACACAGGGAGTGTTAAATGACTGGCCTGAGACCACGTGAATCTGTGGTAGACCTGGGAATGGATCTCAGGAGTTTCTGGCTTCTAGTCCTGTGCTTAGACTGAGCTGCCTTAAGATTGTTCAGTGCTGTGTTACATTAAATTTTGAACTACTGCGCAGATTCCTTTTTTTGTAAGATAAAACTCTTTGTGCTTTGCTTTGTTGTTCCATGTTTCACTGCTTTTATGGAATTGTTTATATAAACTTAAGCAAAAAGTCTAGTTTACCTATACTGTACACAGAAGAATTACCCTTAAAACTGTACTCTGGCCTACTTTTTCTATTTTACAATTAAATATCTTTTCCACATATGTACAGTGTAGAATCAATTCCATTTCAGTTGTTTTGTATGTGCATTAGAAGGTCAAAGCTGTGGTGTATTAGGCATTCAGAAAAATATGAAAAAAACCCTGGTTTTGGCTTAGAAGAGCCTTCAAAGGCAGAGGGAGGTGTGAGGAAAGAATTGCGTGATACAATACAAAGTAAAATCTTCCTTCTTCAAACTTCGACTTGAGTTTATAGAATTGGCAGTTAGGGAAAAAATCCAAGCTATGCTAGTATTGGTATAAATTTGGCAAATTTGATCTTGATTGGCAAATTTCACCCCAAAATAATCAAAAGATAATAAAAAATGGCAAATCTATGGCGGTGGGTTTTAGAAGAATTGTTTTCAAGGATCTGGTTGCGCTGAGCTGATATTAGGACTTGAAGCAAGCCTTGTGCAGTGACTAACTGGAAATTGCTATATTTTAGTTTGGATTTTTTTTTTCAGAAACTCTCCATGATGTCACCAGCGAATGCAGGAACCAGTTAGGTTAAATGTGCTGGTTGGGCATTGCTCTAATTGTGTTATTCTGTGATCAAAATAACGTTTGTGTCCTCACATCCCACAAACTTAACTACAGTTTAATCTCTGTGAACTCTTAATAACGATAAGAATTTCAGCGTTGGCCTGAGTAGTGATAGTGGTAATGTTCATGTCCAAATGGAGAATTTCCCACGGTTTTGACGGCATGGACCTTTTATAACAAACAATGAAAAGAACCTTTTCTATTCATTCTGCTTCCTGTGAGCAAATATTCTGTTCCTCGTTGTCTGTAACAAAATCCTTCCGAGTGCAGGGTAGCTATAACAAGAATTTATTTATCACCAGCAATATTTACCCTGCCTGTAATTCATTATCACCTATCTCATTCTAGTTCCGAACAGGACCCTGCTGTTTGTTCTCTTCTGCACAGAATGAGAAACCAACCTGATGAAACTATCACCTTTGAGCAGAGGGGTAGGGTATATGTCACGGGGAATATTTATTGTGTAGTTTAGCTCTGAAAACATTATTAAAAGTATTGCTCCTTATTTGCTGTTCCAAATCGAAATCGTAAATGTAATTAGGTACCAGTGTTCTTTGAACAGATGTCCGTATATTAAAGTAATGTATTTGTTACTTGTAATGAGCTAGAATCACAGGTTTTTTTGGGAACCGAGCTCTTTTTGAGTTGGGCTTGTGCTTGATGCCAGCCCCGTCTCAACTTCTTTGTTCCCCTTTATGGTATCGTTTACAGTAAAGCCAAGAGAGGTTCATAATTTGACACTTAAGTGTGTGGGCAGCTTGTTATTTTTTTCCTAATGTTTCCAGAGAAATGTGAGAAAAAGGAGATGAATAAGTGTATGATATGGAGTTTTTTGCGCACTTCTTGCACTTCTTTCAATGCCTTTTTTATCATTTTTTTTCCAGTATATTAATCTGATGCGAGGGTATCGGAGCATCTTTGTCATATCTATGAAACAGTTCTTTCTCAAATATCTAATCGCAGCAGAAACTGGGAAAGGTTTTCACACTGTTCTGTAGAAATTACGCTGCGGAGAAAGATGTAACAGCTTTCTAGAACAATGAAAGCGTTTAGGCTGCATTATAGTACACGAGGCAGAAAATCAAAGCTGTCCTGGCAGCCAGTTCTCTTCAGTATGATGAGAACAGAGAAGCTGCTGTCATGTATTGGACGAAGGGTCTGCCTGGCCTGGTATCCTGTCTCCAACAGGGCCAGCCCTAAGCAGGAGGCTAGAGTACAGCAAACATAGGGCAAGCGTATAGTGTACTATGTAATAATATCTCTTTCTGGTGCTTAGCCTGTAAGTCCTACCTCTCTCTTTTTCCCAGGGCTGCCTGGTGTCAGTGTAGAGCGAGTGAGTTCCTTCTGGTGGAGATAAGAGCTCAGCACCGAGTACAGTGTCAAAGGTTGTGCTGCCAAAGCCAGGTCGGGATGTGTTCAGGTCCTAGGACTGGAACAAGGGGGAATCTACGTGGCTGTTCTTCCAAACTGAGAACAATCCAGGTGGAGGACATGGGGGAATTCTGGAGATACAAGGCCAAATCCCAATGCTTATTCATATCATATGTGAGAAAAGCAAGTGCAGTAGCGGGGGAAAAAAAGATGTGTTTTCCTACATCTAGGGTGATATCAGTGGAGGAATGTCACCCTCCAGTGTAACCTGGTCTGATCTGGAAGGGCAGGAAATCCACAGAGAGGGTCATTGCTGCTTTGTATTGCAGTTCTGGAACTGGCAATAATTGTAATGCCTTTCCTCCTAGCAGCAAGGGACTGACAGCACAGGCACTGAAGACTTGTGGGAATGAAATATACTCTCCTCTTGGGAAAACTCAGTCCTACAATCCTTTAAAAAAATAAAAATAAAATCCCCCACCTGCAGTGTCAAATTTGTTATGTGCTGCTGCCTTGTTTTAATGGCAACTGCTAACTCTGGTGTCGGTGTGCTAGCGTTAACGTGGCTGCTTTTATTTGGTGTTGGATGCTCTTGAGCTTTTTTTCTCCCACAAGTCTGATGTTAATGTGTCTCGTATTCATGACATGGATTACTGTGAGACTTCTGAAAGATTGTTTGAAAATGGGAAAGGGTTAGTGCAGAGGCAGCTCCTCTTAGAGACAGGCTATCTTACACATCAAAAGAGCACGGATGAGAACATAGGAGAGAGTGTAAAAGCCCTCAGTTGGGAGGAGTTAGATAAACACTCACCAATAACCTGACTACGTTAAACCTTTTCCAGAGTGCGTGAGTCTGAGAGATAAAGGGAGCTATAAAGGGTGAAGCGGCTAGCAGGGCACCAGACCAAACTGCCCACAGCTCCTGAAAGGTCGTGGCCCAGGTTTGAAGAGGTGCTTTTAGAAGGAGCCGGTATGGAGCCTGAGGAGTACAGACGGAGAGGTGAGTGATCCTCTGCTCTTGGAAACAGGTAGCATTTGCTCGTGGAGATTAACTGTTGTAGGGCTGGGAGTGGTACCCAGAAATGAGGATGGGCTGTGCGCTCTATTTGCACGCATGTCCTCGAGACTTAGATCTGCTGGGGCTGAGACATAAACGTGTCCCAGGGTTGAGTTTAAATTAATGGATTTAGACTCAGTGGATGACCTAGACTTTTTGGTCTCACCTTTAAAATACTGTGGGAAAGCTGCAAAACCGTGATTCTGAATAAACTTGTGCTAAGGGGTTATGCACAGTGGCTCTTCCCCGGCTGACACCGTGAAACTTCAGTGATACTGGCGCAGTTCTGGAGATGGGCAGCAAACTTTGGTCCCAGAGCTGGAGGGGATTGCCCAAAAAGTGGAGAAAAGGTGTGGAGCTGTGCACCTGTTTTCAGAGGATGCAAAAGGGGGTATGCCATAATTACAGGGAAGCGTGGGGCATTATGAAAACTTAATTTCTATGAAACGCAGTTTCAGTTAATTTGTAGGCAAGAAAATCAGTACAGTGCATCAGTAATCAAACAAAAGCGTACTGGTACCATGATTGTATTTTAAAGGTATATTTGAACTATTCAGTGATGACACTGAAATATCCCTGTGAATCTGTTGTGTCCCCATGAAGCCTGTTTTAGAAGCGGTGTCCCTACCTTTTTAGATGGCACGAGCAGGGTGCAGGAAGGCTAGTTCCTGGGGCTATCCTGGGAGCAGCATTCCGAGCCCTGTCCAATGCTAATGACAGATTGTGTGAAGTGCTAGTACTACTAGTTAGTTTTTCCGCAATCAAAACTCAAAGCACTGGTTTGCCTCTTCCAGGGAAAGAGATGGTGGATTATATTTGCCAGTACCTGAGCAATGTGAGAGAGAGACGGGTGATTCCTGACGTACAGCCAGGTTACATGAGAGCCCAGTTGCCGGATTCTGCCCCAATGGACCCAGACAGCTGGGACAACATCTTTGGAGATATAGAGAAGATTATTATGCCTGGGGTAAGAAATAAAGTATAATCATGACAGGAAAAAGTCATTATGACCTGGGGTGAACACCAAATCCTGGGAATGCACAGGTTCTGCAGAACACTCATCTAAATAAATAAAACATGCGAAACGTAGAGTAAGTCTTGTAGACATTGTGTCCACAGAAGGATTCTGGAGATTACTGTTGTGTTCCTAACTATAATTTTAGGGGATAGACTGCACATATTTTTGAAGTATTTTATACATTAAGAATAACTTGTGTTTGCTTAGAGGGGAAAAAATTATTTTCTGACACTGGTAAACTTAGTTTCACAAGGCCTCTACGGGCTGAATTGCATTATCTTGATTTCAGAGATACGGAAACTCCTTTCATCAAGGTGAAATATCTCTTGCCCATGGTCGTGTACATGTAGGACTTGTCTCCTGCTCTTTGAGTGTAAAGGTCTCCCTCCTCTTGTATGTAAATACTGCAGATTCTGCTAAGGGAGTTCATATTATCTAATTAAACATTTTATGTAAGAAGCTGTTTCAAAGTCTATTTTAAAATTTTCTTTATAGATATTTGAAGAAACTTGATCTGATATAGGAGAGGTATTAACATTAAACATGCTTACACTGGTGTCCCACATACAAGCTCCTTCAGGTGTATAGAGGGGGGCTGTGTAATGGTAAATTGCCGTGTGTAGCTGAAGGCAAGCTGTTGTTTGATGACAAAATGAGCAAGAGCAACTTTGTTGCAAGGATTCCACTGATAAAGATAAATATTTTGATAAATATTTCTGACTCCCTTGTGCAACGTTCAAAAGACTGTTCTTTCCTGTTCAGAATCTTTGTCTGCCTGTTTAATTCAGATAAATGCTTTTGCTATAATTTGGAATTTATCTAATAACGACACCGCGTTATCATTTGCTAGTGCTGCACTCCTGTTGATATTATCTCTGTAGCTTTCTGCCAGCAGATCTATAATTGCACATACTATGGTGCTGTGATCCTTTTCCATAGCTTTAAACAGATGCTAATCACCACCTCTCGTGCAGAATTTTGTGACATTTTCAGACTTAACTTCTAGACAATTTTGTTCTAGGTAGTCCATTGGCAGAGCCCACACATGCATGCCTACTTCCCAGCTCTTACTTCCTGGCCTTCACTCCTTGGAGATATGTTGGCTGATGCAATTAACTGCTTGGGATTCACATGGGTAAATTTTTTTGTTGTTGTTATTATTTTAGATATTCTTCTCCTGTGTGTATTATGCAGGAGCACGTCATAGTCATTCTTTCTTGTTCTGTGAGTCAGTATAATTATTTACTTTAACGTATTGTATGTCATTTGCATAACTGAAAAAGTCACTTGAATAATAAAAAAGTAGAATATACAAGAGCAATCATTATCTAGTAGTAAGAGGTGAATGAAGAAGATATATCACCAGAAATGTCTGTTTTCTAAATCTTTGCATATCTTACTGTGAGCGTTGTTCCCCGTCATCTAGTCTTGGTGCCAAGACTGTTACACAAGCACTGCAGGCGATAGAGCAGCCACCACCCATGACTGCAGGCCAGGTTGGGCTCCGTTCCAGCTCTCCTGCTCCTTTCAGAGGCACATTCCCTGTTTTCCCTCTTCTGAAAGTAATTGTTTGGTGACCTGTCCCAGAATATCTGAGTATTTGATATCCTCCTGCAGCTACACAGCACTACGTGGTTATGACTCTGCATACCTCAGTGGCATTCTGAAGCCAAGGTTTTCTCCAGTGGTGGTGTTGTCCATATTTTCAGATGTATGTCTCCATGTCAGAAAGCAGTAGAAGCTCATAAACCTGTAATAAATTTATGGCTATAGTCTCCATGTCGTTATATCAGATTAGCTCATTGCATGTACAAACGTCCATTTCCATCCCCTCAATCTAGGTTTGATAGACTTCTGTTAAGTTTGCAATGTAAACAGATTCTTTCATAAGTGGAAAGCTGGATACTGCAGAACAGCTTTCATCTTTCTTTTGCTGTTCTTCAGAAAGCTTCCTTTAACTCTCCTCTGGAAGAGAGATCACTGCCCTTTTCTCATTAGGGACCAAGAGCACGTACTTGTGTGGTGAATTCCAGTTCCACAGTTTTGTCTCCAATGGCTCACTGTGATTTTTATTTTGTTTTTTTTTTTTTTAATGACTCTAAAATGATTAATAGTTTAGAAGCTCAACGCTGAGGTGATGCAGCTAAGCTGGAGAGAGCATTTTAAGGAGGTTGGTGAGAGTCTCTGTATTTGGTGTTCCAAGAAAGCAACTGGTAATGGAACAAACGAGGCAGCTGGAGCTCGCCCTCGGCTGCAGCCTTAATATAGGGGTCTGCATTACAGAACTCACCAAACAACATCGTTTTTATTACAATAATGTGTTGTGGTAGGTGTGGGCCTACCAGGTGTGGGAGCATTACAGTTTGCTTATATATGCAATGCTACAAAGCTTGTCATCTGCCTTTATTGCATCTAGGTGACACTTCTCCAAAGGCAATTAAAAGTGTTAATAGCTATTAATTAAAATGCGGTATGTGGTTTACTCTAAGCGTTGTACTCCTGCTGTGTTCGCAGGGTGAATTACAGCCTGATTCTCTTTCTTTGATTTTCCCAGGCTTCCAGTCCAGCCTGTACAGAACTGGAGATGAATGTGATGGATTGGTTGGCTAAAATGCTGGGCCTTCCAGATAAATTCCTGCACCACCATCCTGACAGCGTGGGCGGAGGAGTATTGCAGGTAAGGGGAGATCAGAGGTGGCCTCATCAACATTTTGTTTTCGCTCAAGGGAGTTTTCCTCTGTGTGATAGTTTTCCTGGAGGCAAATCCAACAAGATTTGCTCTATGGGTCTGAATAGAGACAAATCCCAATTTCACATTACTTTCCCAAATTTTAGTATTAAACATATAATTTTATAGAATAGGAATTGCTATTTCTTTTAGTCCTAATTGTGTTATGGATGAGGAGCAGGTACTCTTGTGGCCTTACTAAGGGTAAATGAGAGATTTGGTTTCTTCAATATGTTTCACATCACCGAGTTATTCACTAAAGTGATCCTTACATAATGAGAGAAGGAATCCTTGTCACCGTCCTTCTGCCAGCAGTCCTTGGCCACACAAGAAATTATTTTTCCTTTTTCTCATGTCTACTTTGTGTCTCTGAGAGATGAGATTAAGGCCTGAACATTTACCTCCTTTCATAAGGCCTAAGCAGGCGTCCCCTGCAGTCAGCGCTAAGGCTCTCTGGTTAGGCTTTGCTCAGCCTTGCAATTTTTATGAGATACACTACATTTTAGCTGTGAAGACCAAAAGGAATATGTGATTTATTTACAACCCCCCAACTCGGTCCCTCACACTAAAAATAAACAGCAGTTTAAAGGCTTTGCTTTGTGTTGCTGGCCCAGAGAGCTGCTCATCAGGGAGTGACTTGCCAGTGCGTCCCAGAAGAGTGGGAGTAGAACGAAAAAGGGGGTGGGCAGCTGAGCACTTCAGTGACTTCAGTAACTCCCTGATAAAATAGCAATATGTTGCAGTAAATGAGTAATGTCTTTGCAGAGCACTGTGAGTGAATCAACCTTGGTTGCACTGCTAGCAGCAAGGAAAAACAAAATTCTGGAGATGAAGCTTTCCGAGCCGGACACTGATGAGTCCTCGCTCAATTCTCGCCTCATCGCTTATGCGTCTGATCAAGTAGGTCCTTATGGTTACAAAGAAAACAAATTCGCTTCTGCTGTCTCACCCAGACCATACAATGTGAACTCGCGTTTCTGTAGCAAGAGCAAAACACAAATATAAATGCCTCACAAGCATGAGCGAATCCCTCTCGTGTTGCTTTCTGTGGATGGGGAAAGTAAATCAGTGTGAGATGAGGTTTTGTAGGGTCCTGGCAGTCGTGAAGGGACTGTTTGACATGACTCGTTCCTGCGCTTCCTTCCTGTTTTTCACGAAGCCGTACTCCAGTAACCAGGTGCTGATCTCATGCTGCTTCAGCTCCTGCTTCTTCACAGCCTCCTTCCACTGGGTGACAGGCACACTCGGGGCGCTGCCTCAGTGCTGCTCCTGGTTGTCTCCACTCCAGGCCTCTGTGCTCGTTCTTGGAGGAAACATCTACACAACACTGTGGCTCTGCCTGCAAACCTGCTCTGTCCTTTGGCTCCTGAGCTGAGCAATCGTATTCCCCTGTGAAAACCGCAGCAGGAGAGAGACTCATGCTGGTTCTCTCTTAGGATAACTAAAAGGGCTTTTTCTTCTGAGGGGTTTTGGTCTCCCGCAGCTCAGAAGTAGGTACACTTCAGGGGTTCTTATCTCCTTATGGCAGGGAGGAGGGGGAATAAACTGAGGTTGATCCATTTCTAGAGGGTCCTTTAAGATCTGAGTTTTGATAAATGGCCCTCCAAACACAAGGTGAGGATTCCTATTATGTTTTAGGGACCAGTGCACAAATAAATGGAGCATATGCATTCCTTGGAATTACAGTGCATTATTTCTTTTAGTTATTCACAAAAAAGAAATGTTCAGGCTTACATTAAATGGATTATAATAAAGACCTTATCTCTGCTTTTCTTGCAGCCACTGTCTTTTATAAGGCTGTAACTTATCACAGATGTTCAGCCTCAGAGCTCGCTTTCTTACTGATATTTTTTTTTTTTTAAAGGCTCATTCTTCTGTAGAAAAGGCTGGCTTGATTTCTCTTGTGAAGATGAAGTTTCTGCCTGTGGATGAGAACTTTTCCCTCAGAGGTGAAACTTTGAAGAAAGCCATTGCAGAAGACAGAAATAAAGGCCTAGTGCCAGTCTTTGTATGTTCAACTTTCTGGTTGGGGGTATTGACATAGTCTTGTATTCTTAATGTCAACATAAAATTACATCTGAAACTTTTCTTATAGTGTTAAAATGCATTAGCTGAAGGTTAAAATGTATACAAGAATTTCTGGTTTACTGAACAAAAAATTTTTAACATCATCTTGAGTGTGTATGATAGCTTCTCCACTTTTAAAGTGCTACATCCATTTATTTAAAAAATGCCACCTTAACAGGTTTGCTTTCTTCTAGGTTTGTGCAACTTTGGGTACAACTGGTGTCTGTGCTTTTGACAATCTCTCAGAACTGGGTCCAATTTGTAAGTGTCTTTTTTTCCTGATCTTAAACTATGATAGCACAGAAAAGATAGTGTGAGAATTTTTCATGCCAAAGCCGAGGAGAGCAGAAGCACTGCTCAGTGGAATTTTTTGGATGTGTCTCAAAGATCAGTGGGGTCAGCACAAGACTTTGCATGGTTTCTGCAAGATTTAGCTTAGGATGCTAAAATATATTCTGTTCAAGGTGGATGAAATTTGCCAACTGATAAATCTTTAATGTGGTTATTCAGGGAATACAGACTGTACGGGACAGAGCGCAGTACTGTTGTAGGATGGCTACATAAATATTTAACCTAGCAAAGGAGTTCTGAAGGCAGTGTTTGGTAGGACATCCTTTGTAGCCACCAGTGCGATAGGTAAATTGGACATGGCTGGAGATTCTAATCCAGCATAAATTCTGACAAGTAGCTGCTGGAGACCTGGGCCACTTTCTCTTATGGGTCAGAGTGTGGCATCTGTCTGTCTCTGGATCCTTTTTGCTTCACACCATGTCTTTATTCCGCCTTTGTGCAAGTGAGTTGTACTGGGGAATTTCACTCGGTAAAAAGGCAGGTGGCAGAAAGCAATTGTTAAAAAGCCTCACTCATGTGAAATGGGGAATAATGAATTTTGTTACAGAGGCTATCTGATTTCAGCATTATCCTGTATTTTGGGGTTCTGGATCCACAGCTTTAGAATAAAACTAGATTTGTTTGTCTTGCTATTTTGTTGCCAGCCTGTCCGCCTCCTGCAAAAATGCGCACCTAGTTTTCCGAGAGGGGATTAAGCGTGTACTTTGATTCCTTATGTCACTTTACGTGACAACAATTTCAATTCCAACAGGTAAGGCCGAAGGACTCTGGCTTCATATTGATGCTGCATATGCAGGAACAGCGTTTGTATGTCCTGAATTTCGATTGTTCTTGGATGGAATTGAATATGCAGATTCCTTTACTTTTAATCCTTCTAAATGGATGATGGTTCATTTTGACTGCACTGGATTTTGGTGAGTAAAGGCAAGGCACAACACCAAAAGGGTAAGATGCAAATTGCAAAATCTTTCTCTGCATAATTCTTTGCTAAATACAGTTCATTCTGCAATTGATAGGGTTAAAGATAAATACAAGTTACATCAAACCTTCAGTGTTAACCCTGTCTACCTCAGACATCCCAATTCAGGAGCTGCTGTTGATTTCATGGTAAGTTGTTATTTGAGTTGATATTTTAAATTGCCTATAAAATGTTCAAACAGAATGCAAAATTCCTCACACTCTGAAGTGTGCTTATCTTAGAGCTGCTCTTATTACATAAAAGCATAAAACCGGTTATACTGAGATCTTAATCAGATTAAATAGTAAAACTTTGAAGTTATAAAAAATAATTATAAAATTGCTTTCAGGTATGGAGATTGAAGTACTTCAGATTTTTACACAGATCAGGATCCAGCCTTGCCTTTTTAGTTAGAAGGGTCTTTTCTGTGCGTCATGTTGCTGAAGTAATTCCTATTGATGGCATTTTGTCTGGTTTTCTTGTATCCCCGATATGTAATAAAGAAGAGAAAGGAGTAATCAATGGAAACACCATGCTCTGAAACAGCAGTAGAATGAATTATGTTTTTCTTTGGATTAAGCTATTCCTAGGAGAGCTAAGAGGCATTTCACTTTAGATCCATCTTACAGCAGATTTCAGTCCAGTAAAACAAAAGAATATTCACTGCCGGTTGTTTCTGCTATGATCTCACCCTAGTCCTCAAGAGATAATTGTTTCCTTGAAATCAATAGTGCTTTTCACTAGAGTGTGTGTGGGGGGGGGGGGGGGGGGGGGGGAATAAATCAATGAGTCCCTCTTGTGGTTAAATAGGACCCTGCATGTAATTGTGTAGCTCCCTAGAAGTATTCTTTTACACCTTTGTCACTTTCCCATGCAGTAGGTGTTACTTTCTCTGGAAAGGTCTACACCTGTATCAACTCTCGCTGTTTATAGCGTTCAGGATGGCACTTAAATGTGCAAATTACAGGAACTGAAGTGAGCGCTCAGTCCTAAAGTGTAAATGGACACATCTTAAATTGATAATGCTCTTTAAATGCAAAAAGGTGTTGTTATTAGCTGGTAATTAACTAAAAATTCTAGCACATCTAGGCCATAGATTAAGGGGAATAGCCAAAATCTTGTATTTTTTCAAATAATTGAAAAATATGTAGACATAGTGTTTCTTTGGCTATCTCCAAGGCTTAGCAGATTTTCAGTAATATGAAATTATTTGCGTCAACGGAGATTTCTGACCTGTGTCTGAAGCAACAGACGCAGCAGTGTAAGGGGACGCTCCTTGCCGTTGGTTTTGCACTCACTCATACACCGTTGTGTTTTCACAGCACTGGCAAATTCCACTGAGTCGTCGATTTCGTTCTTTGAAGCTGTGGTTTGTGATCCGTTCATTTGGGGTGAAAAAGCTTCAAGCTCATGTCCGACATGTATGTGAATTAACAATGCAAGCATAAACGTATTCTGTTCATTTATTTGGTAGCTGAGTTGAATAAATGCAGCGATGCAAAGATGAGCAACAGAAATCCTCTCACAGACAAAGCTTGCATGTGAACGCTAAATGCGTGCTGATTTTACTCTTAAGTAATCTGTAAAGATTGCCTGTGTAGACAAAACATTTCCTGTACCCTTCTTGGAAGCAATAGGCAATGGAAAGCGACTCGTTAAGTCAATGCCTTCTGCATATTACTGACTGCTAATCTGTAGAAGCTTTCTTTGAGGCAAAGTGGCAGCTGCTTGGGAGGTGGGCTGTGATGGGTGGCTTATCCCATTGCTAGGATGATTTACAGGCTTGAGTCTTTGATGGAGTGTAAATACAAGGGATAGCATTGTGGATCAACGGTTGCCACAAAAGGACTCTCATTTGAGAAGGCACATTCTGTTTTCAAACCTTCTTCTAGAAAATTCCTATGTATAGTCCAGTTACTCTTGTTCATTGTCAAGGGTTCGGGCAAATAGAGACAGACTTTAAAATTCTTGGCTTTGTTGTTATTCTTCTGTTTGCTACCACTCATGCATTGGAATGATGGTTTTTAGTAAGGAAAGGAATTCTTTTTAACTACTTCATTTAGTGTCTTACAGTGCATTTGTGACAAACCTTTACATAACTACTTTTTTCCCTTAATTATAGGGTACCGAAACAGCCAAATTCTTTGAATCATTGGTTAAAAGTGATCCACTCTTTGAAATTCCTGCCAAGAGACATCTTGGACTGGTTGTATTTCGTTTAAAGGTAAAGATTGGGCCTTTTGCATGTCTCTTTGGAATGAATTGACCACAGTTGATCTCTCCCTAGTCCTTAAGGACTGTGAATAAACTTTCATGTAAGAATTCGTAATGCTGGAATTCTTACAGAGACATTTGGATGTCACTGGAAGTTCTAGCTATAGTATTTTTATTTTTTTTCTTATTCATATTTAAAACAGGGTCCCAACTGGCTGACAGAAAAACTCCTGAAAGAACTAAGCAGCTCTGGCCGGCTCTTCCTTATTCCAGCAACCATTCATGACAAGTTCATCATTCGCTTTACTGTAACATCTCAGTTCACAACCAGGGAAGATATTCTGCAAGACTGGAACATCATTCAACACACTGCAGCCCAAATCGTTAGCCAGAATTATGGATTGCACTGCATCAATTCTGGCGATGGGGCAAAAATCCCTAATATGATAGTTAAGCCTAGTTCTGATGCCGTTGGTAATGCTTCTCAGGTTTATCTAGATGGAGGAAAATACAAAACACCTTCCAGAAAAATAGTAGTTCAGCCTAAGAAATTAGCAGCGAGTCCCAGTACATGCATGATTAGTCAACAGGTGGAAGGTCAAGGGGATCCTGTAGATGACTGTTTTCCAGACGTCCAACATGTTACCAAACACAAGTTAACCTCTTTTTTATTCAGTTATTTATCTGTTCAAGGCAAGAAAAAGACAGGACGTTCCCTTAGCTGCAACAGTGTGCCAGTGACTGGTAGTCTTGAGCAATGTAACCCCAAAGCAGCAGCCACTGACAAGAAGGAGTCTCATGCAAATGCCAGAATTCTTTCCAGGCTGCCTGAAGAGGTGATGATGCTCAAAAAAAGTGCCTTCAAAAAATTAATTAAGTTCTACAGTGTCCCGAGCTTTTCGGAGTGTAGCATTCAGTGTGGCCTTCAGCTGCCTTGTTGTCCTCTGCAAGCCATTGTTTAACAAGTAAAAGAGATTAGTCCTTAAGACCTCTCCAGGTAGAAAGAGAACCAAAGTTTGCTTATTCATATGCAATACCACGTTATTTTGTTCAAAGACCACTGAGAAAACTCCTGTGCTTTTACTGGTGGAAACCTTGTGTATTTATAGATTAAAATGTCAAATAAATCTTGTAGGCACATAACGTGAAACTCTCTGGTTTTTAGACTGTGGTAAAGAAAATGCCAATTTAATACCTGACTTAAGCTCTCTAGACTGCTGTGAGCATCGGTGTGTGCAGACAATGCCAACACCAGTTCTGAACTGTGCAAAAAGAAGGATGTAACCCCTCTAAGAGATTTTTCCCTATTAGGGCAACTGTAAAACTCCGTGAGTTTAAACACACAGCAGCCCTATCACTCCATCTGTGCTCGTCAGTTACAGTGCACAGGAGGCTTTATGCAACCATGTTGCAAGAGTGGTTGCCCTTGCTGAGCACCTGTGTCCTTTTTCAGCATTACCTAAGGTCTATAAATCACAAATGCATGCCGAGAGAGTAGGAATGGTATTTCACCCTTTGTCGTTAGAGAAGAACTAAGGGCCATTACAGAAGAAAGGGTCTCTAAGCAGCAAACAAACTTCTTGCTGCAAGAGGTCAATGATGTACATATTTTTTAGGAATACTTAAAAAAATGGGGGGGGGGAATCTATTGAAGGCAGTTTTAAATTCAGAGATGCTACTGTTGAATCAGGAAGCACAATGATTGCTAGGAGATTATTCTGGGAAAGCACTGCTAGGTGTTTGCTGCCTTCATAGTTGTTTCCAGACATCTACAATTGCCCCAGTTTGAAGGCAGCGTACTCAGCCAGATGGATCTCCAGTCTGACCCAGTACAACTATTCTCAAGTTATATAAACAGTGAGCCTGGTTAATCAGAACAATTTCCATACCTTTATACAACATCAACTAAACTCACAGTGGGGTATATCGAGGCATGTGTTACGAGGAGCAGTAAAATTTGGCCTGCTATCCCTTTCTAGTAGGAACAGATTTATTTTATCCCATTCTGTAATATTATTTGCCTTTTTTTTAAATCCTAGGGAAATCTAAGTGACACTTTACTTTGAAGCATCTGGTCTGCCACTATTCTATTTGTACGTGAAGGAAAGTATGTCTTAGTTCTTATCAATTGTTCTCATTCAGTGTATGTATTAGTTGGTGCATAAAAAATAAGAGGGCGTCTCTGCTGCAATGGATAAAAGTTAATGTAAGCATCTAATACAGACTTTTACTTAATTTGAAACAACTGTAAGCTTCGTTAATGGTCTTTTTTTAATGAGTTTTGTGTTTTGACTTAGGGATGTAATTTTTACTAATGCAGCGGATCACCCTTTAGTATGAATATAAATGTATTTGCATAAAGATGTCTTGTATTGTGCCCACTTTCACATGCTTAGGTGCCCAATATTAATATTCACAGCAATACATCCATACACAGTAGGAAGGTAGGTAAGATTCAAAGTATGAAGGAGAGGAGAAGTCAGGCTAAGATACAAGTAGAGTTGAAGTTCTGCTTTATTAAAACAATCTCACAATTTATTTCAGATACTGATATTTGCTAATATTAATACACAGAATTTCCTGACAAGGTTAGACTAATAGATGCTTTAAAAACTAAATATTATAAAACACAGATTTACTTTTTTTTACATGCTCACAATTTGAAGACATGGTTTTTTACTGAGTTATACATGTCCTGGCTCATTTGTACATACAGGTTTTCTTTGTCATCCAGGAAATACAGGCGATCTTTGATGACTGCTGGATTGAAACCCTCCTCCACTAGTTGTACTTTACGGTACTTAAAAGTTGCTGTAAGTTCAATGGCACTCTAGAAAACAAAATTGCATCTCTACTTATCAATGTCAGCATATAATCGTGGCAATTAGATTAGATTTCCTCAGTTCAAAGGGAATCATATTCAAAGAAAACACATACAGCACAGAAGTCAAAGCCTTGCTAATAAAGGTCTAAACTATCTGCATTCATCAGATAATAACTGGACTGTGGAATATGTGGGCCAGTAATTACTCTGAATGTAAGAAGTGCTGGTAACACAGAAACACTAGTGAAAGGCTTACCTTAGTGTTCTATTTAAATGAGGCAGGAAAACAATAGTTTTCAGCTTTTAATCAGAGAGAATGAAGGGGTTTATCCAGAAATGTATTTAATTATATTCTCAGATCAAAAAACAACAGATTTTTTTCACAGAAAAGAAGAGCAAAGAAAATACTAATTAGATACTGGGCAAGACTTTCTGTACTTCACATGGGATGGCAAGACAAACCACTACCTTGACTGGTCAACTGTTTGTAGAACTCAAAAGTTTAAAGATTGATTAATTAATTAGACATGCTGAGATCTCTGCTTTAGCCCTCTTGAATCATCTCAGTGAATATACAACCTTTCTCAGAGGAGCAATATTTATTTTAAATAAATAACTTGAGAAGTACGGTGACAGTGACATTCTTGCAAGATTTTCCTAATTCAAGTTAAAATTCAGTTTAGAATTTGGCTATTTATTTACTTGTAGGAAAAAAATGTAAGGCCTCTCTTGCAAGCTTTTATTTGTGTGGGGATCTTTTTTTTGCACAGAACAGTCTGTAGACAGAGCTGCACTAAACTAAGAACACAGCTGCGTTACTGTGCTGAAGGAATCCAACAATAAATGTATTTTCTACTAAGAGATCTTCCTGATTTTACATTATAAAATGTGCGAGGTATCCTGTGGCTGCTCATGCAACTTGGTTGAGTTCAGCCTGAAAAAAACATCTGCGCGCAGTTCTGCTTTCATATTGGTAAGTGACAAAAGCAAGTGAGAGACAAAAGAAGCGTTTTTGGGAATTGTTAGTATAACTAGAAAGTCCATAGTCCTCATAGAAAAGAGAAAATACAATCCAGATGGACGCACAAAAGCTATGTAGGAACACTGGTTTACCTTAATCCTTATAAAACGAGGTCTTGCGTAGTTTGGAAGGTGAGTGTTAACATGTCTGTAAGTACTTTCTCCATTAAATTCACAGTTTTCCTTTAGTCGAATACATGCCATTCCTGTTCTGCCTTCATAACCTGAAGAAATAAGGACAGCAAATAAGTGTAGCTCATACCTAACTTTGAAGTTCAGGCTAACCCTCTCCCCTGCCCTTTAAGTGAACCCTTCCCTCTAAGCCACGTTAGAAAGCACACTGTGTTTTCCTTTAGAGATGCAAGTGATTAGATTTTCTTAATGCTTTGTCATGCTAGATGCCAAATTCTTTTGAAAGCCTAGCACCAGAATTATAGATGGCAGATATTTTGAAAATCATTCTCCTTTTGAACATCGTTGGAAAGACACTGGAAAATCAGGTCTTGGTGCTCTGAGGCAGAAGTCTGCCTGCAGCAGCATTTAACTGTGTGGGTTAATTTACTTCACAATAAATCATGGTAAATCTGCTTGTACTCATTGTGCTGACAATCTCATCCATGCAGAAAGAAGACAAAAAGGAATAAGACCCAGTTTACCATTGTTTATTACCATAAGAATTATTAATTAAGCACTGTAAAAATCCAAGTACTTCAATTTTTTACTTGCTTTACATACTGAGAGGGCTTCTTCCCTCCTCTTCTGGTGGCTAAGGGACAGGGCACCATTTAAACACAATTCTTTTAGTGTTCCTTCCGCTTTCTGGGGTTACAGGTAAAGCAGGAAGAAATGGGTAATATTCTTATATGAAGTTTTACATTAGAACCATATGAATGCTTTCCCAGAATTGTGAAGCATCTAATGCTTGAAGAAAAGTAGAGCACAAGCATCTGCTAATTTAAGATTAATTGTTCTTTAGTTTCTTTTGAGTTTTGTTTCTGTTTGCCTTTAACACCACATAGTGATGACACCTAGCATTCCATTTTTTTTATTCAAAATCTGAAGCGTTGAATTAACGACTTCTCAGGTGACGTATACTATCACTCCCAGCTACATTACTAAAGTACAAATATTTCTGTGCCATGTAAAACAGAAAAAAAATACACAATCCACCCAGTTCTTACACAAAAGTAAGGTGAGAACTGGTTTGAACAATATTTTAGTTTCCATAAAGTTGTTCCATAATTAGGTATTAACACCTCTTCTACGTAGTTTTACAAGAGCATTGAAAGTAAGAGCATATCTTCCTCGTCTCCTAGAGTGTAATCTGAGAAATACACAAAGAACTCTAGACCATTTATGTTGTTACCTTTCTTTTGAAATGTCTCCTAGGGCAGCTGTGTGTTTATCCCTACCACAAAGCAGCTGAAAACAAGAGTGATTTAAAGAGAGAGGCTTTAATTTTAGATCAATAGATGTAGCAGAGACATACATGATTAATAAAAAGTTTATTTATTTCAATTAAATTCACTATTCTAATATATCATCTTGGTTTATAAACAGCCTTGTTACTCTAGCCTCAGAAACACTGGGCATTTCTATCCTCATGGTTTCCACTTTTAGTAGAGGAAATAGCGAGCGGATCGTAACGTTAACAGAATCTCTCACATGAATAAATGGTGGAAGGAAATGGTGGATGTAGGAAGAGTGGCATCTCTAACATACCTTTCACTTCCAAAATACTAAATTGTCATTGATGTGACCCATGTTATGATATACCATAGTCTGGAAGCCTTTCTGGAGAAGTGTGATACTTGTTAATGAATTAATAATGAATCTGTTATACCTGTTAATATCTGCTAACTTAGTTAACAGGGGCTCCAAAATTCCTCCTCAGACTACTCTAAGGGCATGCAATGTATTATGCCACCTCGTTCAAACCACTTGCGCAACGCAGTACCTGGGATTTCAATCAAATCTAACCTTGTTTGTTTGATTTCAGATCCCTACATTACACGCTAAGAATGGGTTCCATTTTAACTGTCCATCGCAAGGCAAATGTAGTGAGGTGCTAGATGGGTGTCCTGCGGATTTTGGGTAAGTGAGAAACATGGACAGGAAGGTACCTCCAAAATACAGAAGGCAAGAAAGTAGAGTAAAGCTGTATCTGTTCCCTCTTTTGTCTTCCAATATACCTGGGGATCTGCCTTTAGCAGCAGTGCCTCTCAAATTTAAAAAAAAAAAAAAAAGCTGCTATAAGCACTTAAAGATTTTATAGAAGTTCAAAGATTTTTGACGAGTAGAAAAAAGGCAGTAAACACGATAGAACTTCTTGTGTTCCTTCGGATTGTTAAAGAAAGGTGAAAAAGGGAGGAATCAATTTCCTAAGTGATATTTGTTCTTGTAGAAATTCATGTCTATTTTGTTTGTCCCACTCTACAGTAATTTCAGAGCTATATTCCTGTGAAAACAATTATGTTTATATCCAAGATACTTAATCTCAAATGTTCTTCCATTCTCCTGTTAGTATTCTTGGCATACTATGTTAATATAAACTTTGGCTATGTTTTTTTAGCTAATTAATATTGTATACATTGAAATGATGGAATGTATCAAATGTAGCTTACAAAAAATAAGCTGAAGTAAGGGGTTCCTATACTCTGCAGTTCAGTATATTGGTATCTTGTTCATGTTTTAAAAAATTCTTTTGTTGAAATACTTCAAGTATTTCACTCATACCTGGAACAGATACTCCATATACAATAACTTCTTCAATGCAGTCAATCAGTCCTAAAACATCTGCAACTTCTGTTGTAGAAACGTTTTCCCCTTTCCACCTGAAAAATAAGCAGTCAATAGAAGTCATGATTTCTATGTGCATTACATATAGTAATCTCCAGTGTTTTAATGTCTGACTTTACAATGGGCTGAGCACTGAGCTTGAGATCAGAAAGCCCTTTTTGCACTGAACAAGGAACTTGTTCTCAAAAGTAGACAAAAACATGCTGCAAAATTCAATAATGCATTCCAGTTTATTCAAATCTCAGAATTTAACACGCTTAGTTTAATCATGCTTAAAATGGCTCTAAACAAACAAAACTCCCAAATATCACTTACCTTAGATTTCATCCTATGTTCTATGCTTTCTGAGTTTTAAAAGTATAGTGAATGTGAAACCACAATGGCTCTGTTCTATGAACAGCTTCTGACTATTCAAAATAGCACTCATTCATCACCCTAAACTGAACCTCTTGTAGGCTCTGTATGTAACTACGAACACAACTGATAAAATACAACAGTGCAGGTGACTCAGAGTCCTTTCTTTTTCTGACCAAAGTCAGAGAAATTTCTTTTCATCAGTCAGTAGGAAATACTGGATATAAATTCAAACCTGAGAATGAGTCAGAATTTTGTCTTGTGACAAGAATTTAAATAAATAAACTAACCGGAATGTGTCTCCAGTTCGATCATGGAAATAAATGAAATTATCATTGTCAATCACTAAAAGGTCGCCACTATTAAAATATAAATCCCCTTTTTGGAATACATCTCTTAATTGCTTCTTCTCTGTTTGCTGCTTTGCTCCTGCATAGCCACTAAATGGTGCATATTGGGTGATTTTGCAGATCAGTAGTCCAGGTTTACCTATGAAGAGGAAAAACATTTTTTTAAAAAGCACAGTGTAAATTGCCACAAAATAACTGATTTTTATTACATCAGTGAAGTTTGTGGCTGTTACAGTTATTTGAGAATTTTTTCATAATCATCATCTTTTAAAATCAGTCGTGGAGGTACAGATTGAGTTTCACCTTGCCCTCTCAATTCATTAGCCCTTAAAAAATGCCAGTAGATTATTTTTAATTTATCACCTGCTTATATTAATGCAGCAGAACAGAATCTCTGAGGTCTTGCCTGGTAAGTGGAAAATAGTTGCCCAGTTTCTCTAGACAGCTTCATAAACTTCAGTTTAAAACACCTGACTCAGTAGGAGCTGTGTCTACAAAGGAAACTTACACACGGCACCAGGCATGTTTTTAGGGGGTGACCATTGGTATGGGCTACTTCCATGTAACTCAGCGGGCATGGGCCAGCCTTGCCGCTCAACCAAAAGATTCAGCTGGATTTAGGAACCAAATATTGGAGTTCAGCTTGCTTACTTTGAATGTAAAATAGACCAAAAGGCTGCTTAATATGTTCTTTATTCTTTGATGTGCTAGAGGTGGAGTAATTTATGAAGAGAGCAGGAGCACCTGTATGTTTATATAAACTGAAACTCAACCCCACGTTATATAGAGCTTTGCATGGATGTTACACACTGGAGTGAATTTTATCTCTATACAAAATAAATTACAGTCTGCCCCCATCAGGCCTGCAATTTCACACTTCTTCATGGATTTCTCTCTTACATTGCAGGTATTTTCCACATCTCTGCAGTTCAGCAACTTAAACATTAGGTGCATTTATGTAAATCTGGAATATACGTGTGCACATCCCTCCTCATCCCAACTCAAGATACTGCATAGCGAGAGTTGGCATAGGAAAGAGAGCGTGCCTATGGAGCAGACACTCTTAACATAACTGGTATATTCCTCAGCAATGAGAATTTAACGCAGTTGATAGCCCATCCACCTGTTCCCTTATGTAGAGAGAAGGTGAACATTTCTGGACTTGCTCACAGTAATGACTACCCATGTAACAGAATGCAACAAAATTAGGAAGTACCACAAGTATCTGGTTTAAACACAGATTTGCCTGTGCCAATGTATAAACCCCTCCTAAGAAAACTGATATTAAGATATATTATGAAGTAAGTATTTCATGTGTGCTTTCTCTATTGCCAATGGCAAAAAGTTTCAGCTACTGCTGGAAAACAGAACTGCTTTCTGTTTTGCAAATGTTTCTTTAGTGGCATGTTAAGTACAAATTCTGAGAAGAGCTAAATAGCTCCTGCTGGAAGTCAAGATCTGTACTAAAAAATGTTAGCCTGTCCATTATTAAAATTATAAAAGTTATTAAAATCTAAGTATACAGATCCTGCATTCCTCACTGTACTTGACCTTTCTGTTACACTGTATTACAATGGCATGTGATTTGTTACATATTTTCTAACTTGTATTTAAAAACCTGGCTGACTCAACGGCAATTCTTAGCATCCTTCCAGGTAGAAGCGATGCAAAGAGATGTAATTTTAAGAAGTAAATACCTTTCTGAATTTTTTTAAAGGAGTTAAGTTTTTACCTTTGGGAACTCTTATGCAGTATCCATTTTCATCTCGGACTGGTTCATCTTTCTCTACGTCATATTTAATCAGTTCATAGCGTAAGATTTTCTAGTGAAAATTTGCAAAATGTATACATACATGAATATTCAATCTTGAAAAATATTGTCAGAATTATACTACATAGTCAGCTTTCTGTTCAACAGGAGCCAAATTCACCACATTTCAACTGGATGTGCCAAGTCTAAATGTCCTTTTGCCTGAACTAGCAAAAGATATCTGTGATATGTAGCATGGGCAGCTATACACTTTACTTAGGGAGAATCTTCTCCCTGAACAAATACATAACTGGGCTCTGGGTTCTTCCCAACTTGTTATACAAGCAGCCTAGTATATGCCCTCAGCAATATACCAAACTTCACCAAGAAGGACAAAATGTCAGGTTTTGTTATTCTTACCTTCTGCAGGCAATTTACCCTTCCCACTGTGCCAATTTTTCCAGTGTAATTAACAAAAGAAATGTTTCCTTCAGTTGATGCATAAAACTCCAAAATATTAATATTTCCAAATCTTCGGATAAATTCCCTCCAAACATCAGCCCTTATTCCATTCCCTATGGCAAGTCTGACTTTGTGATCCCCATCGTTGTTTCTCTAGAAACAAGAAACAGTCATGAATTTACATTTCTGATGAGCGAAAGCTTCTACTTTTGGAAAACACTGAAGGAAACTTTAGTTTAAAAGTATTGAGCGTATTCTGACACAAAATGTGTGCAAACATCAGTACCATTAAGCTCATTATTATGATATGAAAAAGGAAAAGAAATTACTGAGCAAGTTAGGCTATGTATCTAACTGTAGTTAGTAGTTAACTTGATTTGGATGAAGACAGGAACAAATAATTCTACACAGAAAGCCAGAATGAAACTCAGGCACCATGTTAAACTATTTTGTTTGTAAGCTTTGTGATCACTATCTGCAGAAGAGTGTAATTTACCCTGAATTCAGCAAAACGTTTGCAGGATTTAAAATGGTGTTTGGGTGGAAAAGAAACTCCTGCCATTTTAAATGCAGTATTGAGCCTGCTAAAAATTCTATTACTACACTTCATATAATTTTTAATAGTGCTATTAGATCTTTCTGTTTACACAATAAGGTAATAAACATATAGTGAGGATTTATGCCTTCTCGTAAATGCTTATATTTATCCTCAACAATAGGAACTACTGAACTGGGTCAGACACTTGTAATTCATAAACATATCTAACATGCTAATGAGTAACAATAGCCTGAGAGAATTTTAGCAAAATATGGAAAGGCTCTTTTATCCCACTTCCTGCCTTTTTCTCCAACTGTTTCTTTTATTACATAATTTAATAATATTTTAAGGCATGAAGAGTCTTTTTAAATACATATTGGCTTCATAACTTGAAATACTTTTTTGAAAGAATAAGACTATTCTATCAGCAACAGATTAGAACAAGTATTTGTGCAGAATAAGTATGTTGGCTCTATGTCTTTCAGGAAATACAATGCAGAGGGCAACGCAGTAGATGGCAGGAGTAGAGATGGGCACGGAACACTGGAATTGCAAAATGCTCTTTCAAGGAGGGATTCAAGAGAGAAATCTGGCCATTAAGACAAACAGATATTGGTTTTATAGTGTCATATTCCCAGAAAAGACAAAAAAATGCCGCAATAAAATGTCCAAAATTTTTAAATACTGCAAAACTTTATTTTTTATTTCAGTCACACCACTTCTGGATTATTATTGCTTTTCTGCACAATCGTCTAGAAATGGATGTTTAAATCTAATCTAATCAAGAAATACATTAATATATAGTCCTCTCTGTGATATTGAGAGATCTGCCATTAACCTGTTAGCACAGAACCAAGCTTAAAATAGAACAATGAAATCTGCTGAAATTACGCATAGTGTCTAAATGACTTGCTGTTTGCTTTTTGTAAAGTCTTCGTTAGTTGTAGATGATCCTCTACAGTACCGTACACAATACCTTAATCTCTCATGGGAGATACTCTAGTTGATTGGGCATTTATACATCTGAGCTTACACACTTTATTTTGAAATGATTCACTGGGGACAGGATGCTGCTTGGCTCCACACTGTCCCTCATCTTTTCTTGTTCTTAAATCTGTATTTTCAATCTTTCTTCCCCATTTGCTTTGGCAGATAAAGAAAATTTGTTATTTAGCCATTAATTAGTCACAGTTAATGAAAGAAGGAAGGAAGGACTTAATGATTCACCCTTAAGATGATTTTTATAATACTTGAACTATTCACTTGTTCTGAAATAACTATGTAAATTAGCTGGAAGTATAATCCGAAAGAAAACTGTGACATATGGAGTTTTTTTCTCCTGACGATATATAAAGCAAAGAAATGGTAGCATAAATAAAAGTTACTAGCACAATAAGGAAGTTCAATAATTAAATGGCATTAGTTAGGACAGATGACACCCTGCATCAATGTGGATCTTGCTTATACTGTGAGTTTCTCATGGAAAAGACCGTGTCTCTATTACACCTGCAATAACAGGCCAAGCCCTTTTGGCACCACAACAGTTTAAGTAATAGTATCTATTTGGTCAAGTTCTTGCATTCTTCAAATGTTAATCTCATTTTTCTGGGAGACTTGTGCACTCAAACCAGCATGCATATGGGTACATGGGGTTAGATATTAAGCTTATAAACCTTGCTTATGTAAAAGTGTTTTCTCCACTTGTATTAAATTCTACGTACGAAGTAAACAAAAATCCTTATATTAAATAATGAAAGCTAAACTATCTGCGTATTTCTTAAAACCCGATCTTTGTAGATAAGCAGCCACAAATAATGAGTAATCAGTAGGACAGCCTCAAATACCACTCAGCTTTATCATTCAGTGGGCTTCAGGTTCAGCCATTTGTGTTCCTAATTTTCTTTACAAATCTGTTGTTTTAGATTAACAGGTCACTTTAAGGGTTAACCTGAATATCTCTTTGTGGCTAACATTACCAAACTCACCCTATTTGGGAACTAATTTATACTTGGCTGGCAACTGTATGTCTTTGAGATACTGGTTGAATTCAGGAATTTACACCATATGCCCTGGGACTCAGTTATATTTGTGTATGCATGCATGCTATCAAGAAACAATACTCTATTAAAAATTAGTATATTAGCTCATTCTTTAATCTTATTTTCCTAAAAAACATTCTGCATGAAAGAACATAATCTAGATTTTTTTTTCACTTTTCCTATTTTATTTATACCAGTTGAGAATTCACTAATTATGAGTGTTTTGCTAATTGTGATTTTCCATGAACTGCAAGACTGACGTATAACTTATCACCACTCTTATTAATTATATGTTTCAAGTGCCCAGTTTCTTTAACTCAGTTTAAGTCTCCTCCACCCACACTTTTTGTTGAAGACTGCTGGCCTAATCCAGAGGCTAAATCTTCTGATTATTATAAAATTTCATTTTATTAACAGCTCATTTTGGGCTAACAACTCATGAAGAAATAATACAAAGCACAGCAGAATCTTCCTTAGATACCCAGTTCCTGAGGAATTCTACTGGTTTTCAGTGAAGTTATTTCATATCTCTGTAACTGACATCAGAATGACATCTCTGTATATGTGATATTTTGCACACATACATAAACTACAAAGAAACTGTGGATCTGATTCTCTGTTCTGGCTTATAGTTATCAAATGGTGCTAGGGAGACTGATTGATACCACCTTTGTTCTTACTTAATTCTAATTGCTGTTCACTAGGCCTAGCTCTGTGAAAGTCATTTTGAACAAACACATTTTTTAAATTCAGGATTAACTAATATGATTGCAGGGAAGTGCCTATGAATAGGTACCCTATGAGGACAGTACATTAAGGGTATCTTCAGAGGGGTCACTCTTTCAATAATCACATTAACATTTTCACCTGGGGATCACCTTACTACATCTTAGCTATGAAACCCCCAAAACTCACACTGCCCAAATATGAAATGGCACAGCTCAACTGGTTCCTAGCAAACTCCTCATTTTTGCTTTGCAGCTGGCGTGCTCATATAAGGTGTTTTCTCTACACATTTTAACAGAATGTCAATTAATGGATTGCCATTGTTCCACTATTCAAAAGAATGATTAATTCAAGCTCCTTTTTTTTTTTGTTTCCTCCTTGAAAAATGTTCATGTTAGTATGCAATGAGATTACAGACCTCATTAGGGAAGGTTTTGGTTGGGTTTTTTTCCCCCTCCCCTTATAGTTAGATTTTAAGCATAATATAACCAATATTCCCAGTAATTTAATTAGCCAAAAAAGAAAGGCAGTTAATATTACCTGTGGCACACTGCATAGATACCGAAGCACTTCCCCAATATACTGTATCACTGTTACGTTATATTTCCTGCAATCATCCCAGAACTGGGTTGCTGAAAATCTGGCACGTAGAACAATAGTTGCACCTGTGTACAAAAAAGTAAAACAAATAAAAGAAGGAACAATTCTTATTATATCATAAGACTGTATAGAATTTCTTGGCACAACTTTGTAGAAAACTTGTAGAATTAGGGTTATATAGCTTTTAAAAGTACTCTTCCTAAAACATGCTGAAATACAATCCATGCTGAATAATTGGTTTAACCTCCGTTTCTGTTCATCAAGAAGTTAAGGGCTATTATTGCAGATGAAATTCTGTACTAATTTACTCTAAAACTGTGCAAATAGCTGTCGTGTAGGATAGGATATAACCTGTTTGTCCATGTGATGAAACAAAATTTGTACAGGGTGAAGATCTGTGCAAGTCATATGAAGACGACAGAGAAATGAGACTGTCTCTTGAGTTATGGAACTTCTGGTAAGAGAGACATGTATAACCAAATATTTCAGCTCAAAGTTTGGTAGCTAAGGAAAGGCTTACTATATCCATGATCATATCTGTGCATGAATTCTGCACAGGAACACATTCATTCATACCAGTCAAGTGCACGGTACCTTTCATGATACATCCATGGACTCCGACGAGGAGGGCAGAGCTATGATAGAGTGGTAGAGCAGTATACACAATATCTTCTGAGGTAACACTGCCAGCATCAAACAAACCACAAGCTAGCATTATACGTTCATGGCTAATCACTGCAGCCTTGGGAAGACCTGTTTAAAGTCAAGCAAAAAGGTGTGTAACTTCACTTGACGACTAAACGTAGTAAGACCAGTTGGTTTCACAAGGGCTTAAGAAAAGATTTTCTCTCATTCCTTCATGCAAGTGATAGGCCCAGAGTTCAGGGAGGTGTGCAGCTTCTGTCTGTGCAACACATTGGAGTTTAGCCTTAGCGAGCATAGGTCTTCCCACATGTAACTTCTAGGTGATTGCCCCCTGTTAAGTGCCCAAATTTCAAAAACTATGTTACCTAGGAATAGCAAGTACCTGGATATTGAGGAAATGGGATTTCAACAATCTAGCATGCTGAGCAAAGGGAATGGGAATGCTAAACCAGAAGTTAACCTCAGGTCTTGCATCTCTCCTGGAATTAGGTACCTCCTGCAGTTCTGAATCATCCTAGATGAAACTGAAATTCATACTAGGAAATCTCTTCTTGGTTTCCCATCAGATACAGCTGAATACATTACTTGCTGAAACAGATACTAAAAGACAAAATGATGGTAGCGCTAGCCTATTCTGGAAGAACACAGATGTTAGAATCCTTAACAAGGATGAAAGACACCTGATTTATTTGCCTTCTGCAGCCCAAATAGGATTCAAATTCATACCTCCTCCCTTCCAGGGGAGTGCCTAGCCCCAGATATCAAATTTTCAGTTTCCTGAGGGGGAATGAATGAGAGTAGGAATTAATGTTAAGTAACAGATTCTTTTTCCTTACTAAAAAAATCACAATGTCAGGAGGAATGTGTGGCCTTCCATACAGTTTTTGTGACTTTACGTTACCTGTAGTACCAGAAGTATAAATGTACATGGCAGGAGTTTTAAAGGTTGTATCTGATCTCCAAGACAACGGAGTAGGCTCATCTGAAGCAGCATCTACTTTATCAAGAAAGCTCTCAACTCCTTCTGTAGCAGATGTCTTGCTTAAGTAATAAACTTTAACATTTTCTTTCTTCAGGAATGGCAGTATTTCTTCAACAGCTTCCTTCAATTCTTAAAAAGGAGATAAAAAAGTATTACAAGAAAATTCTGTATTATTCTGTGACCTGTACTATCAGTGCATCAACTTTGGCTCAGCAGCTTTCATGTTTAGCTACTGCTGGAGAAACTCATGCTCAAGTCACTTAAGAATCCAGCAAAAAAGACTGCAGAGGAACAGTGTCTCCCCACAAAACTGGGAGTGATTTGATTTGATCTGATTTTCTGCAGCAGGAGCAGAATTACAGAGGAGCAATCCAAGCACCCTTCCCCTTGCCTACAGACCCCGTGGAACTCTGAGGGAGCATACACCTGGCATCACCAGCTCCACATTGCTACCTTCCCTCTCCACCGTGGGGAAATGCCTCACCTGGCAAGTGCCCACACAAACCTAGCTCCTAAAATCACAACTATGTTTTATGCGTAACAATGAAACTCATCTTTCTCGAGTCCCAACACAAATGGAAGAAACACTGAAAAACAGAACGAAAAGTGACTCAGCAACCAGTGATACTACTGAAGCCTGGACATGATTTCAGTTATGTGCAATGAGTAGGCTAATTCCCTGCCTGATCAAGTCACATCTGCATTACTCTGATTGAAGCAGCAATGCAGATCTCTCTTCTCTACCCACCGCCAGTTTCAACCAAGTTGGAAAGAATGTAGTTGTCCTCGAGACTTTTAGTTCCTTAAAGAAGCTGGATAATGGATTCAAGTGAAGGTGACCAAACAGCTGATGCAATGGTTTGCACCTTGTTTCTTTAGGAATCCAGACTAAAAGACTTCCAACTCATAGGTGCTTTTACTTGAATAAATAATCCACAGGATTTAAAATTAATCCTCAACAGCACTTTCACTGAGATAAATAACCCTCCAATAAACTTTGAAATCCATATTTTAATGTAGGTATAAGTAACTGTAATGACATATAAACTGTATTAATGAATTCAGCATGTTTCTTTTCAGAAACCTATCTGTTCAATCACACAGACAGGATCTCATGTGACGGTAAGTTCTGATGAGACAGTATTTTCTTCTGCATGGAGTAGCAAGATAATAAAGGATGAAACTTAATGAGGACAGAGAGAATCAAGGTCCAACAGAAGAGACATAGACTTCTTTCATCTCCTGATGTCCAGCAATCACTAGTGGAGTCAAGCACGTAGTAAATTTGTATGAATAATGCTCACTTTTTTTCTTTTTTTTTTCTTAGAGCTGAAGACTTTTTTAGTATGTTATAGAAGGAGGAAAAATACATTTCCTATACAATAGCTTTTCCCACATATGCTAGTAACTCAAATATGGATTAATTTTGAAAGTTCAGCGACTGCACAGAATTTATTCTCAGTGAGGCAGAAATTTATCACAAAAGGAGAAAATCTAATTTGAACTCCTAAAGTTCTGGGGTATACAAAAAACTTCAGTTACATTCAACAGATGAGTGAGTTCAACTATCTAAGCTGAGACAGAGTATATATTTATGTAGAATTTGTTAACTCTAGGCAGATGAAGAGTATCTTTTGACTTCCCATATGGTCATTCATTCATACTGTATGTATGCACATACATGCCAATATATATAAAGGATGGGCATGAAATAAGGTCTCTGCTCTATATGGACAGAATGCAGCTCTCCTTTGAAAACATATGTCATAGTGTCTCTCCTATGGAAAAGGAATATGGTTTGCCTACGTGGGTTCATGCCCTTTTCTTTGAGCTGAAACCTGACAAAAGCTTTATATTATATAGACTGCAACCACCTTCATGCATCTAAGTTGCTGTCCAGCTGCAGCAAGAGAATTCTGCATTACATTGTTTATTTGTAATTTGGACATTTGTGTGAACATAACTGTGAATTCATTATGTTGTTTATGATTGAGGGCTATTTTATTTCTATGTCTTTGTTACCCTTATCAAATAGCTAACAAGGTATCAGAGCTCAACGCCCATGTCTTGTACATGAGCTGAAAACCCGGTGCAAATTATTTGGACGCTTTTTCCTCTCATCTGGTTTGAAGCAACTTCTCAGATCCCCAAGTTTACCTTTAGAGAATGGGATACAACCAGAAGAAAGCGTCCCTCTGCTCCAGCCCGCCGCCAGGGAGTCCCAAGGGGTAGAAAGGCCTCCCTGCCACCTCAGCCCACCGACCGGCCCGGCGAGGAGCCCCCTCACGGCGGGGAGGCAGCCGAGAAGCGCCCCGCGGTCCCGCTCCTCTCCCCGCCGTCCGCGGCCGGTGCTTTCCTCACCTGGGGCCGCCAACAGCACGGTGGCCGCGCTGCTCTGGAAGCAGCGCAGCAAGGAGGCGGCCCTGATGTTGGAGTTGAGGCAAGCCACGGCGCAGCCCAGCCTGGCACAACCCAGCCAGACCCAGACGTAGGCCGGCCGGTTGCCCATGAAGAGGGCCAGGCAGCCGCCCGCCCGCAACCCCGCCGCGTCGCGCAGCGCCCGCGCCGCCTGGCAGCTCCGCCGCTCCACCTGCTCGTAGGTGCAGACCTCGGCCCCGAAGAGCAGCAGCGGCTTGTGCGGCGTCCGCCGCGCCCGACGCCCCAACACGTCCAGTAGGGTGCTGGCGGGGCGGCGGGCATCGGCTCTCCGCGCTCTCACGGCTACCCGCGCCATCGTGAGGGCGAAGCGTAGGTCCTGGAAGAAGTAGGGCCAGGCACGGCGCAGCAGCAGCGGCAGGAGCAGCAGCCCCGCCAGCGCGGTGCATAGAGCAGACAGCATCCCGCCGTCCCGTCCAGCCGCCGCGCACCGCCCGCTCGGGCACAAAGGCTGCGCCTCGCGCCGCGGAACGGCGGAACGACTAACCGCTGCGCCTCGCGGCCGGTGAGGGACGGAGGAGGACCAACGGCCGCGCCTCGCGCCCGGTGAGGGACGGGGCAGGACCAACGGCCGCGCCTCGCGCCCGGTGAGGGACGGGGCAGGACCAACGGCCGCGCCTCGCGCCCGGTGAGGGACGGGGCAGGACCAACGGCCGCGCTCGCCTCCTCGCAGGTCCCGGCCGCGAGCCCCGCTTAGGCCGCGCCCGCCTCAGGTGCTGGCTGACCCTTGCAGTCGCTCCTTCCCCTAGAAGTGCTGTCTAATTTGACGGCCGTCGCCCCCCGCCGTAATTAGAGGGCCTGCCTCATGGCCGCTGTAGGGGATGGGAGCGTGGCAGGTGGTGCGTGCCCAGGTGGAGTCGCAGCCGTGCGGGGTCCCGTGTCGGAAGAGACACGCATATTCGAGGAGGAAGGTTAGCATCTTTCGTTGTGATTGGGACCAGTGCCTCTCTGGGAGGCTGAATGCATCCTGCGTGGGATAGGAGCCACCTGCACATCCCCTTTTGAAGCTGTAGTCGCCAGTGGCAAAGGCAGCCAAGCCTAGGCAAGGTTGACACCGGGAGGAATTTAGGATGAGGCTCCCTGGCAGATTAAGTGGTGAGCTGCCCTGGGGAACATGTTCCTACCTTCCTCTTCTGCCAGCCCTGGTGCTATTCCTCACTGGGTGGTAAATAGTCTAATACGTAAATAATGGCTGAGCCAACTCAAAATTTGAGGTGTGACTTTTTTTTTTTTTTAATTAAAAAATCCCACATTTATTCGTATTCTAGATGCACAAAATGAATTTACAGTCTCAGTCTCTCTGTCTTGCTCTTGTCCAAGGCTAAAAGACACGTTAGTTGCTCAGACAACCTTGAAGCAAAATCCAGGAATTTCACTCTTCTGACTGGACCCAGCCACCTAGTGCTTTTCTTGGTGAAGTTTAAGCAGCCATTACTGTGAATAAGAACTGTCTTTTTTTTTTTTTAACTTATTTTTCATTATTTTTCTAAGTGCCACCAAGAGGATAGTTTTCTGCCCTCGTTTTCACAATTTTCTGCTCCCCTTTTATGTCAAATCTGATATTCTCACCACAAGGTGAGTTGATTCCGGTCATTGATCTGCCAGGAAACTTTTTTCTTCACTGCAGACTTTGTTTCCCCTGCCAGAAAAATTCACTTTGCTGCTTGGTGTGCTGTGGCTAGCTCTAATGCAACGCAAGTGCTGGATGTTCAAGCAGGGTGGGAGGGAGCAGAGTTTAGCTGCGGTCAGACCTCCCAGGCAGCTTCTGCAGCTGAAACTGGACCCGATCAATTGCAAGTGGCCTACAGCCAGCGTTGCCTTTCCTTCTGCTCCTCCCCATGAACCAGTGTTAGAACTCATGGGACTGAGCGAAGAGCTGGTTCAGGGAGCTAGCCCAGGTGACAATTAACTGGTTTATGTCTAGGGTAAATTTTGACTATCATCATGCTTTAGTATTTGGATAAATTAGAGGGTTTTTTACAGTTCTGGAACTGAGCTACTCTTTCAAACTGGTGCCTCAGGTGTTTTTTTAAAAGTTATTTCACAGCTGTAGAAGCTACAGAACATTTTTGAAAGCTTCTTTATCTGATGGTAACTGCCTGAGAGAAGTACGAGAAATTAGTATACCCTACTGGCTACATTCACGGCCAGTCTTTCCAAAGTACTGATGAACTACCATAACTATAGCCTCTTGCTCAGAAGAGCGTGTAGCAATATTGTGCTGTGGTCCTGCAATGGGCTTTGGGAAGAAGAGTTGTCCTATGTAACCTTTTCTTCAGTTATGGCTCTGACTTTCTCACATGGGCAATGGCATTAGTTCTGTAACTTCAGTAGTGAATTGTAATCAGCAGCCTGCAGGGCTAAAAGCCTCAGGTTAGTTGATGTGCCCCAGTGACATTTTGAAGGACCTTTGGCTGCTTTGTTATTCATGACTAATTTTTTAAAAAACTTGTACATTTTCCCACAACAGATACTTGGTTCACTGGCCAGCTTTTTCACAACACATTGTTCTTCTAAGCTATTCCTTGAGATAAACCTTTTTCACTGTCCTCCAATTACAGGCTCTTTGTAAAGGTTTTCAGCTCTACAAAGATTTTAGTCATGAGCTAGCTAGCTTGCTGAGACAATTAAATTTCAGAGGCAATATTTACTGATGCTTAACCTAGCAATGGCAACTAAAATTCAACTGTTTAAACAGTAATTATGTCAGCATTACTAGACATTTGGATAGCCTCCAAATTTGAAACAAACTACACTTATTCAGTTCCTTTTATTTCCTCTAACATTTACCAAGCCCTACCTATGTCTATAGCGTTCTTGCTGATACTTTCCATTTATCACAAATTTTGTTTTGTTCTCTAAAACCATACAAAGCAAAGCCCTGTTAGGAATTAGTCTGTGCTGCACACTGGGACAATCTGTTTTTCTGCAGTAATCCCAAGGGGTGAAGGTGTGTTAGTCCATTGCTAGATATAGTTTTGTTTGTTCAAGTATTTCTCATTACTATAGCAGTTTTAATAGGTAATTAACTGTTAATTTATACGTTGTTTGAAGTTAATATATCATAAAATGTGCCACATATGATGTGGCATGACTTTGAGGTGACTGGTGCTTTTCTGTTCTTTAAATTATTTTTGTGAGGGAATTACTAATCTAGACAGGCTGTTTTGTGCTTGACTAATGTTATGGACACTTATGTTATAGTGTATATTGATATTTTTTCTCAAACAGCTGTCACTTTGTCTATAAATTGCAGTATGCTTCCATATTTTTGCTGAACCAAGTATCAATTTAAAAATTACTAGCCTAGGGACAAGGAGTGCTTTTTTATTGACTTAGTTGTTTGCTAGGTTTTATAGTTCAACAAACCCTATTTAATACCTTATCTTCCCTTTTTTTCCAATTTACTACTCCAAATGCAGATTTTTTGGAGAGAGCTGATGGGGCTTCCTATGACAGGTTGACGCTTGATCGAATTTCAAGGGGTCTGCAGAGGTCCCAAGGGACTATATTCCTTGTTATGTAGAAATTATTTTTCTCCTACATTATGAGGCTATAATTTAAACTTATATAAGTAAATTATATAATAAACTTATGTAAATTTAACTAATATAATGAATGCCTAAGTATTTTGAAATGGAGGCTCCAAAATTAATCCTCCAAAATCAATTAGTATTTTTATGAAAGTATTACTAACTTTTCCATTTCTTACTGTCATAACATGAATCTGAGCTGAGTCTTTAGTTCCAGCCCCTGTGAATGATGCACAGGCATACTGGGAGGGTTAGTTACTTACTATTTGCAGGGTACAATGATCTATGATTATGTGGTGCTGATTATTTGCTTGCTCCTGCCACTGTGGCAAGCAGTGCATAGGTTCCCCTTGACTTCATCTGTGAAATCCTAATTACTCAACACTTGCTTATACTCAACTTTAGACGTTAGAATCTGTTTTACTAATAGAAAATATAGCTCATGAAATTTATTCAGTACTCTCCTCTTTTCTTGGTTTCTGTGCTCTACTCTCTCGTTTGCTTTTTTCCTGCTTAGCTCTTTCTTCAGTTCTTTGAAGGGGACTTGTTGCTACAGTGCTCATTTGCACTATCCACAAAGCAGGAAAGGCAGGAAAAAATAAAGAAATGGTAAACCTTGTAGGATGCTATAGAGCTCTTTAGACTTGGGAAGGAGACTTCCACTCTGCAGGTTCAGACACTCAAGGCTTTGCAGCGTTTGCCAGCAGGCAGGGATATCTTGCTTTGATCCACGAGATGTCACCAGAGGGTAACAAGTAACTGGAAGTTCGTATTAAACTGAGATTCAGGTTCTCTGTACTGTTAGTTAAGGGGAAAGTACGTGGATGGGGAGTGTGGGAAAGCCCAGCAGTCCGTATGCTAACCATAGGATGCTCCAGGCTGCAGCGTTTTCTATGCAGACAGCCTCCTCTCTTTTCTCTTCTGTTTTCTATTTTTTTATGGTTTGGTGGGAGACCTTACTGTAATGGTACAAGGCAACATGGTCCATTCTAGCTAGCTCAAGTGACAATAATCATACCACAAAACACCTCTTACCTAATTACTGAGATGGGATTCAAAGTGGATGACTTGTGGCTTCATTGAACCTGTGTAACAGGTCAGCTGGGTTGGTTCTTTTCTTACCTGTTTCACCTCACCCTTCCCGCTGAAAGCCTCAACTGGGTATTTTTCAGGATCAGCTAATCAGGTATTTTTCAGTCAGTTGAACTGAAGTCTTCAATCTTCAGTTTCCAGTTTCAAATGCCTCAGTCCCATTTTCAAATTCACAGCTACTACAGTTGTTATTAAAGGTTTATTTGCAGTATTACCATAGTGTTTCTGTAAGGTTGCAATCAGATGAGACAAAATGACCTGATCTAATTAATTTGTACTGCCAAAAGGGGTGATTCTGTTTCCCTCTTCTCCTTATGTGGCCTCCTCATTCCACTGCCTCCCTTGCTCCAGCTCTGGTGCTCTTCTGACACTTCAGTGATGAATTCAGCTCACTAAGCCAGCAGAAAACTGTATTTTGCTGGATGAGTTCTCTGCTGACTCACTGAGTAAAACTAGCTCATCAAGGGGTCATATTAGTACCAATATTAGGACTGATGCAAAGGAGGGAATGAGGAGATAATAAGCAACAGCTTGATTTCCCTTCACTACATTGTACATCTCAAATTCTCCTTCTGTTCCCTTCCCACTTCTACATGGATTGCAAGGTGTCTATTAACCAGGCAAAATAATTTTTGTAAATGTTAGAACCAAGTTCATAGGCTACGGAGAGATAAATCACTGAACCTACTCATGGCAGAGTTCAAGCCATTCCATTTTTGTCCTCCCTATCTGGCAGAGGTTCAGGAGATGAAGGTCAGTGAAATACATGCTTTGGCACCACTTAAACTGTGCTAACATCAGCAGTTTATTGGTATTTTTCCAGATCTTTCCCCACTTCTGAGGGATGATGCTTACAAATTTGTAAAGCATTAGGATTTCTAGCAGGTCAGTTAGGTGAGCTGACTTACTGGTCCAATCTGCAACTGATTTGACACCTCTGTTCACTGAAATATTTTGCAATCACCAACCTCCAAAAAAGTCTCATTCAAAGTGAGTGAACCGCTCCTGTGACCCTGGAATTTCCAAGAAAGTTTTGTCTAATGGATTACCCAGGTCCTTCCAAAAAGCAGGAAATCTGGATGTTACAAGGTGCCTTTACTTTGCTACACTCTGTGACAAGCTCTTTTATATTCCTTTATGTTAATAACATTGCTTTTAAAAGATAAAATAGTGCAACCTGTCTGTGAATAAACATGCCGTAACTTGTTAGACAAAACCACATAGATAGTTCAGATTTGTTTGCCACACATACAGATGTCTAATAGTGTAGACATACAGAAGATGAGAGGTAGTAGAACAGCATGAAATGACAATACTATTTCTATGTATGCAATTAATAACTATGGATCTTAGTTATTCCATCCTGCATATCATGACTTAGTAGTTCAGCTGACTGTTTAGAAGCATATATGGTATCTTGAGAGGGGACCTGGTCTTCAAAAGCCTCTAGTATCTGTAGTTGGAGATCTAACTTTTGCTGCAAAACTTGAAGGCTTGCAGCATACATGTAGCACTCACAGCAGACTGTATCTGTCTTCCCGGCAACCTGCGTGGAAAACTGCAGCAGAAAGTGGAAGAAAGAAAGGGAACCCTTCCTCTGTTCTGCCTAAATTTATTGTATCTAAAACCTCTTAATGAAACCTTTCCAATTCAATAAATTGACATTTTGCAACTAAGAACTACTTCTGCTAGAAAATTGCCCACCAAATTTCCTTACAATAGTGTTTGTTTCTAGGCTATTGAAATTAAAAATCTTAAACTACTTTGTATTGAGTGGTGAGCTTAGATTTAGCTCTCAGATCATTTATGACTGGCTAAAGAAATTCTAGGTGAAGCTGCCTGAATCATAGAGAGACTCATCTTTCTGTTGCAGAGGTGTTAGAAGCAACTGGTATGAAATTGTAGGAATAAAACTGTAATATTTTACATTGACATATGAGAGATTACTGGTGTTGGATGGTAACTAGATTATTGGCACTGAGCCCATCCTCATCTTCCTTGGATGGACGTAGTTGGGATTCATCAGAACAGATGTGCTCTTCAGGATCAGGGAAGGGAGCTGTCAAAGCTCAGGAATGATCTCATCTCCTAATACAGAAACTCCAAAGGGAGCCTTGCTCAATTCTATTTCATGGACTTGAGAAAATGTTTCCATCCCATAAATGGGTTTTGAATTCTGTTAGTTCATTACAGATACACAGCCAAACTCATTCCAGAGCTATGCCAGCAGAGGTTAGTTCAGAGTTCAGATAGTTAGGTCAGTACAGGTATCCCAGTCATTGCAAGGAAGCTGCTTGCACCCTGCTCTCTGCTGAGGGCTTGGTATCTATCAAGAACTGAAGTGGCCAAGGGGAGGTGAAAGGGTAAGGATCAAGCAGAAAGCTTAGCTGAGCCTTGACCTCAGGAGAATTTAAAATTACTCCTTTCCACCAAATTTTGCCTTTGCCTTTTTTTTTCACTTGTGATGGAAGAGTAAGTGACATTCGTGTGTCCAAATCCAGTGTTGGTTTTGAACGACTAAATTTAGGCTTGAATCAGATTCAGCATAAAACTTGCAAGGAATTTATGAAATCCTCTGAACGGGACTCAAATCAAACCCTACTTGTATAATTTGTTACTATCCTACCATCAAGGCAAGCTTATATTCAGCAAACTTTTAAGAGGCATTACAGTATGAGCAACATTCTCTGATGCTGCCAACAAGAGCATCAAGTGATGGAATGTGCTAATCATAGATCTGTGTTTTCATAGAAAAAAGGGAGGGAAAAAAGAGGCTTTATTCTCACAGCCTTATTTACTGAGCAGCAGAAAACTGAACAGACAAGATCTGCTATCTAGTTTAGGCTAAGGGTACTCCAGGCTCTTTCACAGGAATAAACTGCATGCATATAGTAGAAAACAGTAACTGAGTAGTTGCTTGCCTGTGAAAGGGAATGCTCAAAAGCTCAAGAAACTGTACAGAGTGACTGAGTTTCTATGACTTATTCCTCTTGTCAGGTTGTCTCTTCAAGGCATTCTGTGATTCAGCATAGAAAGGAGAAGTAGAGGAAAGCTGGTTTTTGTAGCATTCTCCCTGAAGTAAAAAGAGGTCTAATAACTTTGGTGCATTGGGCCATCATCTCCTGGAAGCTTGGGATGGATAAGAGGTTATTGGAGAGCCAAGGCTTCCTGTCTCTTCCAAGAAAGAAAACAAGTGGAACAAATGCTAAGTATTGCCACAATAATCAAGCAAAAGCCCTTCACATTAGGAGGCCAGTAGCTTACTTGCATTTGCAACTCACACAATGGTTAAAGGAATCAGAATTTTTGAAACTGTTGTTCAGATGTATAATGTGGTGTAGCTGAAATTTTAACTCCAGTGGTAGTGAGAAGAAAACTGGATGCAGCAGCTAGTTCAGGGACACAGCAAAGTTACTTTAATAATTTTTATAAATATTCTTCAAGAAAGATGCAAAGCAGTTTCCAAATTTTAAATGGTAATGTACAACAGGCTATGTCGCAAGACCATATATTTGAGATTCAAGAGATTTCAAATGTCCTGGAGCCACGAAGTTCGCTTGGCAGCCCTGACAGAAAGTATTGTCACAGTACTGACCCTAGAAAATGTTGGCAGATCATATTACTGTATACATGGGAATACTGGTCTGAATGAAATGTATCCCACCAAGTGATGTGCCTTTTGCTGCATGAACCTCCTGCATTTTTCAGTAGTCAGCACTGCGCTGCCTTTGGAAATGACCGAGTGTAGAATGTCATGGATTATGATCACCAAATCCTTTGCCTTCATAGAACTTTCTTCAGCTCTGTCACCTTTCTATAATAGAAACATGATGTCTAAAATTAAAACAGATATTTATATGTATGTTGCTACTCATGTTTACGTGCACATACAGTGTAGCTAGTCAGAATGTGGATTTCTGCAAGCTCTGTTAGGAAAAGAAATTAATTATTAAATCAGTCATTTCTGTGATGTAATGTGATTTGTGAGTAGCCAGAAGGGCAGTGGAAAGTCCTGAGATCAGGTGGATTCAGTCAACAAGGACTATTTTATTTGCTCAGTTTCAAACAGTTTTTTTGGACTACTTTTAAGCCAAAAGTTTTGTCTAACGATTCTCTCACCAGAACTCTGTCACTGTGTTTGCTATTTCAATTGCAACTTCTATCGTCTTGCTGGCCCATGTCCTGCCCTTTACATATATGCACCTCTACCTGTACCATTTCTTTTGCTCAGTTAGTGAATGAATCCCCAGAGTGGGGATACACAACTGTGTTTCTCTACATCCTTCTAGTATTCCAGCTATCTGGTTCCCAGAAAAGGAGTTAAATTATTTCCTGAATTATCAGACATGCTTGAAATTTAGTGCAATACATATTAATATTGATATGTTCTTTTGAATTACATATGTTGAAATGCATTTTGATTGTATATGTGATTTGATTGCATTTTGCAATGAAATTTTAAAGACACTTTAACGGAAAGATATGAAGAGCAATGTTTGCATAAATAAAATAATACACTAAGAACTGAATCATACCAGTGTGCTAGAAATCTTACAAAATTTTGACCTATTGCTACCTTAGGTTCATATAGAAAACATCTACATAAGTCATCTTCTTTCAAACAGGAGAATTTTTTTCATCTTCTGATTTCTTAGACAAGGACGGTTTTAGTCTTACTTCCTAAGAACGTAAGGTTATATGACTGTGGGTTGTGTATGTGCATATATGCCTGTGTCTGTTCTCTCCTTCCCCTCCCTGTAATTTGAACCTGTTAGCTAGTTTCAGACAAATTTGAGAAAGGGTCATAGGTCTCAATGGTATTAAGTTCCTGCAAGTTTTGTGGTACTAGCTAGCTGGATAGGAATAAAAAGACCCCTTAAGTGCCCCAACTAGCAGAAAGGTTGCAGAGCTATATGATACCAGTGTGTCCGCATAATGGAGATGCCTTATAAATTCTGATCTCTGATTATGGTAAATACCATCTAATTTATGATTATGATTTATCATTTACCATATTAAGTATTTCTTTCTGTAGTAAAAAGTCCATTGTAGCAGATTGTATTCAGTCTGATGGAGAATTCATCATGTCACACAATGAAGATGTCCTGACAAGGAAGAAGAGAAAAACTTCCAAAAAGTACCCAGAACTGGCATTTGGGGAAAACTACAGGATTTGTCCTTCAATAACTATAAAAATAGGCAGAAGCTAGAGTTTGTCAGCAAGTTTAAAGATTAAATCAGGTTCGCTGAAGCTGGTATTAGGGAGAAAGAATTTCCAGACATTTTACATATGTAGCTTGTTTGGTTGGATAAGGGATTAAATCTAATTATATCTTTCTTCTGAGTGTGAAGAATGATAAAGTAAGATTTTATATTATTTAATTAAAATTGAAATCTCCTTCAAAGGACTTTGAAAATAGTACATTGATTTTCAGTTCTTTTATAAGTCACAAGTTAAAGGGAAATATGTTAAATAAATTGTTTTACTTTACAAAATATTTCTACTGGTTTTGGAGTTCAGAGTTAACAACAAAATTATGAGCTTAAAGGAGGGGAAAAAAAAGTCATTTAAATATTTTGAGGTGCATTTATTCCTCCCAACTGGAACAGTCTAGACTTCTGAACTTCAGGAAGTTTGAAACTTGCTTTCTAAGAAGCATACTGGATTCTTCTGTGTTGTTCCTGATAGCTAACAGATAAGATTTGCTGTGCCAAATTCTCTTCTTGTGAGTGTAGACTGTTGCAATTTAGCAAGCAGTATCCTTGACAAGACACTAGAAGGAACTGAAATCTCTCACAACTGTATTGTTGAACAGAGTAAGTTTCTATGAGTAAAGTAAAAGTAAGGATATGTAAAAACTATTGAATACGTTAAGACCAGCTCACGCCAGATATCTTCTACCAAATCGCTTTAATTGGTAATATAGCAGAAATACTGGTAAGAAAGGGTAAGCTGTTCCTTAACCTGAAATATCACGTCCCTCGGGTGCTTCAGGCATGTTGCTATGCCACGTTACAAATCTAAACAACATCTGCTCTGAAAGGCAGGACCTCAAGTCCTGGACAGATAGAAATTCACATTTAAACAGTAGTACAATCCTTTTTGACTTCTGTTTCTGAAATAGATGTGTGTTGGAGAAAGATACGTGCAACTGAGACCACATACTGTCCTAAAACATAGCTGAGTTTCTACTAACAGAGGTTGCCCAGAGAGGTGGTGGAAGCCCCATCCCTGGAAGTTTTTAAGGCCAGGCTGGATGGGGCTCTGAGCAACCTGATCTAGTGGGAGGTGTCCTTGCCCATGGCAGGGGGGTTGGAACTAGATGATCTTTAAGGTCCCTTCCAACCCTAACAATTCTATGATTCTATGATTCTTGCCAAGGATAACTTTACTGCATGTCTCCTGTTGCTTTTTCTAATTCTGTGGTTTTAAACTAGAATTTTACTACTTAATATCTTATTTTCTAATGCTGTCGGGCCAGAATGTTGTTCTTTGTTAACTGGAACCACATTGCTTTAAATGGATTATCTAGTTATTGGAATGAGATGTTTTTATATAAGCCTGCAAGGCACCTTATGTCATTCAAAAATGATGGATAGAATATTAAAAAAAATGCGTAGGGCCCCATTAAAAAAAAAAAAACACAACCAAAAACTAAACAACTTGCTAGTTAATCTTTATAGGACAGATCTCAGCAATAGCAATGTGAAGCTCCTGTTCCTGTTTCAAGTTAAAATTCCATGCTGAGGTGAGGTTTTCAGTGGAAGAAAATATCTTTACTAGATCAGCACATAGTTTTGAAAATAATCGGCAAGCTTTTGGGTAGTGAGCTGAGCTCTCAAGGTGTTATAATTATTCTAGCAATTGAGTATAATAACATTTGTAATAAGATTTTATGATCTAAAGAGTTCAGCACCTGCAGAGTCAACCACATGTTGAAGTAAATTTCTTGTATTTGAATGAATGAACTTGGCTGTATTTACATTTGAATAATCATTACTGCTGGTGTGCTCCATAATTTGTGTCATTGTTAAAATGTACATTGGTATATCAAGCCCTTCTTGTAGAATAGGAAGAGGAAGATATAAAGAACTACCTAGTATACAAAAAACAAGAGGACGCTCATTTTGATGCCATAGAGGGTACTATGAGGATTGACACTTCCATACACCATAAATGCAAACTATATGAAGTCTGTATTGGGTGTTAAGGAATAAAAAGATGTAGGCTTTTTAAGTGACTGCTTTAAGGAGACAAATGAGATTTTTTTTTCAGGTGACCCAGTGGTCAGGTGATGAAAGAAGCATAGGGATACCACTAGAGTACGTTTTAGATGGTTAGTGCATTGATAGCATTGCAGGTGTCAAGGCCCGTGTGAGGGCAGTCTGGGGGTCAAATGTCTGGTACTCAACGAAGGCTGGAAGGGCAATGCTATTTACCATGAGTAAAGGTTTCAAATTCAGATCATAAACGTGCCAGTTAGGAAAAGGAAAGGATTTCTGCTTTGATTGTACTTAAATGAAGATTGGCTTATGTCCAGGAGGAACTACCTCTAAGAAAGGTAGAAACAGATCTTTGAAATATGGGAAAGAATGGTTTCACTGAAAAAAAAATGTGAGCAGAAAAAATTTCAGTCCAGCAGAAAAATAAAATAAAAAAAAAAGGTAGAGCATTAGCACAAAGCTCATTGTAATGATGGCGAGGACAATTTTAGGGACCCTATAAAGCATCAAACATATGTAGTAAGTAGGAAAAGAAGTATTGTGCAGAGTCAGAAAAACTATGTAAACTGAGTTGATAAAGCATGATCCAAAGGTCCAAAACTAGCTGATAAGTCGAGAAGGACAGAAAAAGAAGCACGACCTTTGGATTTAGCCACAAGCCAATCATTAATCTTTTAGGAAGGTCAATGTGAGTAGAGTGACCTTAGCAAAATAAACTGACGAGCATTTGAGCAGAACTACCATAAAATTAGTGTGTTTTTTTTTTTAAATTAAATACATAACAAAAGTTGGTAACTAGGAATTAAGTAGCATCAAGAACATTCCTTTTTGAAACTAAAAAAAAATATCCTGGTATCCTTTTCAATACAAGAATAGTGTTTGAGGCAATTATGTTACAAATAAGTCCTAACAAACTAAGATGAGTGAGTTATGAAAAAGTTCTGCAGTCATATGAAACAGGGTAGAGCATGCTTGATATCATGCCAACTAAAATAATTAACTTTGCTCTGAGAAGTTATGTAAATTTATGAAGAGAGAACTCACGCTGTTCTGTTTGTCCTGGGAAGGTGTAATGTTTACCTGTGCCAAAAAGGCAAAGTGCTGAATGATTAATAACCCAGTAGAATAAAACTTGCTTACTCATGTATCTAAGTCATGTTAAAACTGTATCTGATTTGCTGTATTCTAGGATTGTAGCTTATGTTTTAATACACGTTAATACTAATGATGTCTACCTTTTTCCTGCTGTAGATACGTGTGCTGAGTTGGCTAGCAGTACCTATGATCTTACATATAGAAGTAATGTTAAGTATGTCTGTTCACAGCTATGCCCCAGTGTACTTGCTCTGGATAGGGAACCATAGCCTGAAGGAGTACTGAACAAGGCTGAAGAAGTGCTGGACACTGCATGTGTAATAAAGGCAGAAGCAAAATTGTAAGGCGGAAAGAAAGATGCAGATGTTTACAACTTTAAACAGAATAACTCAGGTGAAACTAATTTTTGCTATGTCTGCTTTTTACTTTTGTAAGGCAAAATCAAATTATTTAAAAGTGAATTTTTATGCAAAGTTGAGAAAATGCAGAATAATCTATCAGGCTAAGGGGGATCTACTAAATATGAGTAGAGCTGGTAGCAAACATTTCTCGTAAACTGCAGTTCTATTGAGATAGTATTTTTGAACATACTTGTGTTGATGTTATCATGGAGAGATTTTTGTAGGGGGGAAAAAGTGTAAGCTAAGCATTTTAGGTTTTAAGGTGGCTTTTCATCATATCACAGTATGCATTTTTAAGAAGCCAGAATTTGAAATTGTTTATTATTGAAGCACTCTTTCAATAACTAAAGAATATTTTAGGCAAATCACAAATTTGTCACATTAGAGTCTAAAAATCTGAAAACATACGAATTGGAATTTTTAGTAAAATTGAATTTCTTTTGTCTACTACAGGTTTAATGAAGAACATGCATATTTGACGACTAAAAATAGCTGAATGAAACCTTCAAAATCAGATGGCTGCTAAAGACCCATCTGCGGACGTGAAATACGGGTATGTCGAAAGAAGCCGTTAGTCAGCTTTGCAGATTGCCTCATCCAGCCCGGCTCCGGGGCTCGATGACTCCAGCCGCTCCTTCATCCACCCCTGAGCCCGGGGGCGACCGGACCGTCCGCCTCGGCCCCGGGACGCTCTCCGCGCCGCTCTGCGTCCCCGCAGCCAATGGGCGGTGCTGGGGCGTGTCGGGCCGCTATAATATCGGCGGGCTGGGCGCTGGGTGCAGTTGCGCTGCCGGTGGAGCAGAGATGCTGCGAGTGCGGTGCTTGCGCGGGGGAAGCCGGGGAGCCGAAGCGGCGCATTATATCGGCTGGCGGGTTGGTGCCGCGCAGATCTGCCGCCGGCCTGGGGGGGGGGGGTGGGGTGCTCCGTGGGGAGGAGGTCATGTGCGGGGGGCTCCGAGCGGCGGTGAGCGGCCGCGAGCAGCTACAGGCTTCTTTGACTCTCCCATGCATCCTCACGGGTCAGCAGCACAGAGTTCAGTGACTCCAGTTGCCACTGTCAATGCTGTGCTCCTATGCCATTACCCTTCTAAACTGAGTGTATCTTAAAAGGCAGATTTGAGCATCTAGTTGGCTGTGAATAAATTAGAATGTCTGTAACAAACTGTGTTTCGTTAGTACTCCAAATAATGTACATTGCTTTGGGATTACAGACTAAGGTGCTCGTGGACTGAACCATTGCTCTTTTCCTTTTGAAAGGGAAACATAATTTTCATTCTCATTTTTATTTTAAGCTTGGAAGAGTCTTTACAGGATGGGTGCAGCGATCTTTGCAGAGCACCCAGGCAGCTACAGCCTCCCAGAACACCTGTGCTGCTGATGACAAGGTCACTAGCCCTGTGCCTAAGGACTGTCCTGTTTGCTCGTACAATGAATGGGACCCACTGGAAGAGGTCATTGTGGGAAGAGCTGAAAATTCGTGCGTCCCACCTTTTTCTGTGGAGGTTAAGGTAAACAATAAAAAAACAACCTTAAAAAGGAAATAATGCACTTTTTTATATATACGGTTTGCTTAAGGTTTATGGTGAACAAGGTGTGGTATTTACTCTTGAAGTTTCTCTTTTCAAAGTAGTTATTTACATTTGTGAAACTTTGCAGCATAGCCATATTGCTGGGAAATAAGCTTTTTCTTTCAACTGAATTGTAGAACAGCTAGTAGTAGAGAGAATCTCTAATACATGCAGTCTGCTCTAGTAATACAGCCTGATGCTATCAAAGTGCATACTGTAGCTTTTGAGATAGTTGGTAGGACTGATGAAAGTTTAATTTGGCTCAAAAGTAGGGTTACCGCTTGAAAAAAAGTGTAGTTTACTACTGCACAGTCTGAGAAATATAGAGTTCCATAGCTGTAGACTAGCAGGCCCATTCTGTTTAAATAGCTCACTGCAGTTCTTACGTGCTCTGGTAAGTATTGTATGGAAACACATACTCTGTTTTTCAGTGTTTTTCTGTGCCTAAAACTACAGCAGCTACCTAAATAAACCCACATTTCTTTGTTCTCTGAAATTTATTTTAGAACAGGAGCACTCAAACAATGGGCTTGCTCCAGATTTTTATTGTGCACTTTATCTGGACTTTAAAGTTGCTAAGTATATGTTGTTACCTGCATTCATGGGGATGATCTTGAATTGTTCTCTTCCACTGTGTCACAGTACAGTACTATCTCCAAGGCTGCATGTAATCCATGTCTATCACAGCAAAGTGAGCTGCTACACTACTTTTGCTGAAAAGACCTTAATAATGTTTTAAAGGATATCTTGACAAAGTTGACTGGAAGACCTCAATTAAGAAGGTGAATTTTTCTGATCTGGCATTGAAGAAATGAGAAACAAAGATACTGAAAATATGTTTAAAGTGCTAGAAATGGTAGTTAGAGAAGTTTGGGATGAACTTGTGGAGAAGACTTCCCCTGTCCCCTTTTATGTTTGTTTTCTTAGAATCTGGACTATGATTCTGGGCAAAAGTAGTTGGAGGAGTGTGAATGAATTACTGCAGCCTGGTAGTTCTAATTCCCAGACAGAAGAGTAATTTGACTTATATCAGGACACTTGAGATGATATCTTGGCCCCAGTGAGCGCAGTGAAAACTTTACCACTGACTTCATTATAACTTTTATTTACTCCTTGAAAGCTGAAGCTCAGTTACCAACCTCTGGAATCCTGTTGTAGACACTCCAAAGCTACGCTAGCAGCTTCAGAAAAAGAAGTCAATGAGGATTGGCACGTCTAACATGCAAGTGTATGTGCACGCATTTATGTACTTCACACTGCCATAATGAATGTACAGAAAGAGTAAGGAAAAAACGTGTCTAACTCTTACTTTGTAACATTAAATGAGGCAAAATTCTGTTCTCAAGTAGTGGTCAAGGGCTTGCTTTAATGTCAGAAAAAAATACTATTTCAAATATCTAACTGCCTGAAGTGTGACATGCTATAAAGCTAGCCTGGTTCTACTGCCTATTAAGCCATAACTAATCAAACGAGGTCAGAACTTCACTTTCTGCTACATGCAATATCAAAAGCTCAGTGAGGAATGTAGAAGTATAGAATTATTTCTGCAATTCAAATACCTACAACTTGGGGTTAAAGCGCTTTAAGTTTAGCTTTGCTTTATGTAAACTGCCAAATCTAAAGGATACGTTGGCCACAACAGGTACTAGTAAGAGAGCATGCCAGCTGAGATGTAGTTTCCTCTCATTTTCTCTGCTTTTGTCTTAAATTCGGCTGTAGAAACTGCAACAGTAACTTTACCTGGGGTTTTTGCTGAATAATCCAAACAATAGCCCAAATCCTATCTTGCCAATACTGAAAGATATTAATAGATTCAGTTATTGTTCAAATCTCAATGTGGCTGAAAGGTAAGGCATGTATGTGTGTGCTGCTCCAGTGTAATACAATAGCCAGAAATCCCTGTTACTGTCCCTGTAAGTAGCAATACTGGGGTTGATGTGTATCCCACGCCTTCTGCCAAGTATAAATGAGGGTCATTGGGTATAAAACCCGCAGCTTAAAACTAGCGAATTTGAGTGGTGTAAGGAAAAATTGAAGCTTTGGACCTGAGATGCTTTAAAAAACACATCTCAAATTAGAACTCAAGTTTGTTAAATACTTGCTTTGAGGTACTTCTAAGTTGTGTCTAAAGATTGTATACGTGTCTGTTTACAAAATATTTAAGTGTAGGAAGTATGGCTGCATTCAGTACTTTGAGAAGTGGTTTTGGTATACACAGGTCTTTTTGCTGTGATGTGGGAATGATGTGCTTAGCATAAGAAGGAGGAAGGAATGAATTGAATAGGGATCCATACATATCTGATGAATATTAACAAGCTGACACTTGCATATCCTCTTGGGAGCTTGAAATGGGCTATGTAGGTTATGTAGAGGTAAATACACTATTGGGAAACATGGGAAATCTTAACTAGGAGATTAACAACTACATCAGTTAGGAGAATGCCCTTTTTTGATTTGGCACTTTGGTCAAAAATATCACATTTCAGATGTATTCTTCTGAAGGAGTTGACACTTAGTCTGAAGTGAGTTGTATGTATATGATCAAAGGGGCTTGAATCTCAACCCTGAGTTGGTATGAAATAGATGTCCCAGTCATATACCCTTTTCCCAGTTATTCAGAAGGTAGGGAATATGAGTGGTGGTATGGTGGTAATCCTTAGTCTGTCATAACTTTAAGATTATGCCATCATATTAGTGCAAGACAAGTATAATTTCCCAGGTTTGAAAAGAGCACTACTAGAGGACACCTGGTGAAGAGGGGAGCTGCACCTGTTATGAATTAATGATCTTCAAATACATCATGGGTGGCTCTGAAAATAACTAGTTTTACTCCTTAGGACAAATTTGTCTCATTAGCAGAACAGGTTTCCATAGGAGTGCTAGGCACTTCATGTGATCTGCATGTGACTTCTCAACAGCTGGCAAGTCTGAGGTAATCAAATTACCCAAGACCGACCTCACTTACAGAAAAAGAACAAGTCCTTTGGGAAGGATGGAAAGAAGCTTCAGTACTGGAGGAGGAGGATGGCCATGCTGAGACCTTTGCCTGGGCTCTCTATGTAAATGTTAAGAATGCCTAAAAGGTTGAATTTTCTCTTCCTTCTGCCTTACCCCTCTAGCATGAGGGTAAATATCCAGAAATAGTAGCGAGTAGAGTGGATGGCCTGGATTGTTAAAGGAGATCAGGGATGCCTTCAGATGAATGGCCTTGCCTGCTCGGGGCTCACTGACAGTATTAGCACAAAAGGAACATCATTACATTGTTTTTGTCCAGAACATTGCTTTCTGGAAGGTAGTCAGGACTGCAGTGTCAGGAGATGACCTCATGCTTGGAAGGGCAAGTTCTCCTGCATCCCATTGTTGTCACTCATGCTGCCTGAATGAGCAGGACTGAGTTTGGTAGAAGGAAGGCCTGACCACTTGCTCAACTGTTCCTGACCCCTTCTGCTGTAGTTCCAGAAGGGCTCCATATGTACTTGTTCCTCTGTCATGTTAGTGTTAGCAGAGACCCATCATTCAAAGATACACTGAAGTGAAGCAGCATCATTCGTTTTGATTATATGTCCGGATTTTCTTAACCGCGAGAACTAGGACGTTATTTTGAATTAGCTTTTAATTTGAGAAGACTATCACAGGATTTCAGGAGCAGAGGATTTAGGCCTGTAAATGCTGTACTTGCTTTAATCCAACTCTGACAGGTGAATTTAGTATCTCTTGCATTTTCTAGACTGCTGCTGTACCTGAAGTATGGCCCCTTCTAGCCAACAAGGCACGTTACCTGTACTTGGGATGGCTTTAGAATTCCTGCTGTCGCCACTGTGACAGTACCAAAGTGGGGTTTTAACAAGGTGACTACAGATGTATGTATTTTAGAGATAAGCTCAAGGTTGTTTACATTTTAAAAACATGTCAGCTAGCTTTATTAAATAGCAGAGTCATATTTGCTGGGTTTGGTGTGTTTGTACAAGTCTAGTATAATAAGGACCAAATCTTTCATGGCTACTTGGCAATACTAGCCACTAAATACTAACTGAAGTGTAATGTAGTCTCTTGGTTTTTATCTGTGATTTGATAAATAATGAGACTTTCTGTAGGGCTAAGGCTAAAGAGGGGAAGAGAATTCTAGAAATATTTATTACATTATTTATTATAATAGTATTTCCTTCAGTAGAAACAATATAAGCTATTGATCCATCTATATCCAAAAACATGAGGAAATGAAACATCCTGAATCCCATCTAAAAGTAAAACTAAACTTGCAAGTGGGAATTAAATGCTTTCTTACTTCTCTACATTCCGGAATGGCGTTTCCTTTTTCCCTGCTATTCCTCAGAGGACTTTTTCTTTTTTTTTCTTGGGCATCATGCCACGTGTACAGTCTGTTAGCAGTACTGAAATTATCTGCCAGTTCAATGAACCTGCTTAGCAGATACAGCTGAAACTTAACTTTGTTACTCTATGTAAGTGTTTGTGAAAACATCAGCCATTCACAACTACAAGTTAACACAAGTTTAATAATTGGACACATGCACATCACAAAACATCTGAGTGAAACCTTACCAACGGTGTGTATAAATAGAGGTAGTAAAGACAGCAGAGTGCTACCAGGATATGAATTCTCAACCAGGAATAATTGAGCATTCATCTGAAGCATTGATGCTTCTGCCTTCCTTTCCCCCTCCCACCCCTCCTCTCCTGCCCCTTTATTTTAGAAGAATCAGCAGATCACTAACAATTCTTATCAAGTCTTCAAAATATTGCAGGAACCAAATATAAGGCACAGTATGACATGTTAGGGTCATAACACATATAAAACAACAGGAAGTCAGTGAAAGAAGAACAAGAAACTTTGAACATTAAGAATTGTGTCTTATGCATCTGTTCCACTCTACCAAAACCCCTGATGCTTGTTCTTTGTTACTTACCTGTCCTTTTGTTTTAGGCCAACACATATGAAAAGTATTGGGGATTTTATCAGAAATTTGGAGGCCAGAGCTTTCCCAAAGACCATGTACAAAAAGCTATTGCTGAAATTGAAGAGATGTGCAATATTTTGAAAAGAGAAGGTGTAATTGTCAAGAGGCCTGATCCAATCGACTGGTCTGTGAAGTACAAAACACCTGATTTTGAGTCTACAGGTAAATGTTCTTCCATTGTTGAAGGCCTTGTCTGTTTAGCTCTTGTCTGAGGCATTTTGGATGTCTAGTCTACCTTCTTGCTTGGAGCAGGATTACTGCCAGTGCTAGATGAGGTCAGTGATGGCTTTGTGTAGCTATGACTTAGAAAATCTCCAGGGATGGAGATTCTGCCACCCAGTTTGCTGATCTGTTTCAGTGCGACATGGATTTCCTAATGAAAGACTTTTTTCTAATACCGAACCTGAGCTTCCCACACCAGCATCTGTTGCCTGATTCCCTTGCTCTCTTGTCACTGACACTACCAAAAAATGTTCATCTGTCATGTCTAATGGCCCTGAAATTAGCTGTAGACTGTTACTGCTTTGTCCTCTAGTTACAACATGAAATAAGTTGAGGTCCCTCCGCTTCTTCTCCCAGGTCATGTGCTGTAAGGCCCCCCTGACTGTCTCGATAGCTCTTTGTTGGATCCTAGACTTGGATCCATCTTAAACTATGGAGGCCAAATCTGGAAACAGTTTTCCAGGAGGATCCTCACTAGTGTCAACAAAATTTGAATGTTTCTTTACCTTCAGGCCAAGGTTCCTCAGTGAGAGCCCATTGGCTTATAGTGAGCTTTGCATCAAGCATGGTCTCCAGGCTCTTTTCATGTCAGATGTGTTCTTAAGTTGTTCTAGTGGAATTCAAACTCATTATGCAACAGATAATATTGATAAAAAGTCTAATGGGACTGCTTCCTGCACTAGTTCTGTGTTCCATAAATTCCTCTTCTGTACTAATACTTTTTGAAAGGATGGCGTATAAAGAAATGAGGTCCACTTGAAAAACTTGCTACTCATCATCACCTTTTGAAGTCATCTGAGTAATTCATAAGCATTTGTCTAGTTAACTTCCATTAACCAAATTATGAAGTGAAGGCTTTGTAGAAAAAGTTGCATTTATTTTGAAAAAAAAGAAAAAAAAATAGTAACTTCAAAAACTTACTGAAGAATGTAAAGACCGCAAATTACGTGCTGGTTTCCTGACTTTGATAAAGATGCTTTTTGCCATTCTTTTGGATAGAAGTCATGGTAAAAAGGAGGGTGAAAAGTGAATAAACTGAAAGAGCTGAGAAAAGCATATTTGTGTCATAGGTTAATGGCCTTTTTCCTTTCAGGTATGTATGCTGCCATGCCCAGAGACATCCTGTTGGTGGTGGGAAATGAAATTATTGAAGCGCCTATGGCTTGGCGTGCTCGGTTCTTTGAGTACAGAGCATATAGACAAATAATCAAAGATTATTTCAACTCTGGTGCTAAGTGGACAACTGCCCCCAAACCCACAATGGCAGATGAACTCTATGATCAGGTATTGTTCTCATTTTACTTCAGAACTTCAGTTCTGGTTATATAGAATTTTGTTGATAGTTTCAACCTGATATCTAGGTTTTACAAAATCGGGGGGAGAACAAAACACATCTGGAAATCTGTGGTTTTTCTAGTGGTATGCAAATATTCTGTAGCCTTTCCAAATGAAACCGAGTGTGTGCAATTAGAGAGTAAGAAACAGGAAGTTGTGTCTATTGAATTCAAGTCTGCTTTGAATTGTTTTGATTACTGGCTGTAACTTAGGACTACTGAAGAGGAAGGAATGCTAGAAAGACATCACAAAGGTTACATTAAAGAATTAAGATTCCCTAAGAATGTCCGTATGTCCTGAGTGTATCAGGAAAGCGGGAAAGAATATATATTTTGTCACAGCAAAAAACCCTCATTGGTCTTTGTTTTGCATGATGATTAGTATTTTGAAAGTTATGTAAAAGAAATAGTGGAGGATCTAAATCGTGAGTATTTACCTTCCAAATATTTAAGTGAATATTTAATTTTTTCTTTTGTAATAATTTTGACTCAGACAATTTTGGTAGTTTCCTATAGGCACCCAAATGCATTAGGACCTTGGTAAGAGCACCTACAATAAGTGCAGTAAAACTGGTTGTGGAATAATTACAACTTTCTGGGAACAGTGACATTTTATCAATGATGCAAAGAAGTCTTTGTTAAACAGAATTACTTTAGACTAGTAATCTGTCAGTATTGGAAAAATTCCAAACCCTGTTCTAAAACATCGAAACTACTTATCCAGTAGTTTTTGTTTGCTGTGGTTTTTTTTTTACGCCTTATTTGTTCTTAATTGCATTGTTTCATTCTAAAATCTGTTTAAATTCCTGAAGATCTACCTTCTAGCTCCATTCTAAAATGTGGAAAAAGTAGGGAGTCCACCTTTGTTAGGAAATAGCTTACATACCAGTATTTCTGTCACTCTGCAGTGATTTATTGGTCTGACAGTTAAACCCCAATGGTAATGAATATTTTTTTTTTATCCAGAAGCCGGAATATTACAGAGACAGTGGCTCTGAAGAGCAATTAATTTCTCAATATAACTATTGTCTCTTATTCCATCACCTATTCTTGAATGTATTTTAAACCTTTTACTTAACTTCCGCATTTGTGCTTTCTTTTTTTATTCTAGTAACAAGTAAACCAGACCACCTCCAAGGAACATACTAGCTATCAATCTAAACATATTTTCTCAATTTCAAAATACCGTTTGGTAGGAAGTAGCTTGAAAAATTTCCCTTACCATCTCCTTTTTCTATAACTAGGATTATCCAATCCACTCTGTTGAAGACAGGCATAAACTGGCTGCTCAGGGAAAATTTGTAACTACTGAATTTGAGCCATGCTTTGATGCTGCTGACTTCATTAGAGCTGGAAAAGATATCTTTGTACAAAGGAGCCAGGTAAGCAAAGGTTTCTTCCAACAGTTTTGGTATGTATCTTAATGACTGATATTTGTATTTTTGTCTTTTTAAATTCCTGAACAGCGTTAACATAAGAGTATTGACAAAAGAAGTTGCTGTTCATAGAATGTCTGATATACTGGATAAGACTGTCTTATAGCTAAGGGGTTAGCTAAAGGCACAAACTGCTGTTGTTTTGGCTTTAAATATTTATTTGAATAAAACCTTAGATATACTAAGCTTAGATGCAGTTTTATATTCTAACCTGGTGAAACTTACTACGTCCTGTTTTCAGGTTACAAATTACATGGGCATTGAATGGATGAGGCGACATCTTGCACCAGACTACAGAGTGCATATAATATCCTTTAAGGATCCTAACCCTATGCACATTGATGCCACTTTTAATATCATTGGACCTGGTCTTGTGCTTTCTAACCCAGACCGTCCCTGCCATCAGGTAAGAGTGTAGCAGAAGGGAAAGTGTTTTGTGTTTTAAAAATAATTCAGCCTGATTAGGTCCCTGCTGGATAATTGCTAATCCACAACTTTACTTTGTATACACTTGAATAATATTAAATTATTGAATTTAAATAGCACTTAGACAGTTGTTCAGGAACTTACAGATGTGTTTGTGTCTTGACTCTAGAATTTTCTCAGTAGTGCAATGACCACTGTTCTCCCCCAGTTTTCTGCTATTGCTCTTTATGCTTACCTACTGTGAGACTAGACAGATGTGTTGTGTGTTTCTTCCAATGTACAGAGTATACATATGACGGAAGCAATCTACTTTGAAATAGTGTAGTATCAAAGCAAGTACAAAGGATATACTACTTGTCTGAACACTTCCACTACTTAAATATATTAATTGTATCCAAGGAGAAATTGAGGGTTTTCTGCTGTTCAGATGAGTAATCCCCCTTCTTTATTCTTACTTTGGAAGCCTCTCCTTTGGTATTGGTTAACTGTACCAATGGCAGGAGGCTGGTAATTCCTCAGGAATTCAGTTTTGAATTACTGAGTGAGAAATACTTTTTGAAGAGTAGGAAAGAGGAGAGACATGGTTCAGTATGTAAAACCTACTGCTTCACTCTGAGAAAAAGCTAATATTGCTAAACAGTGCAATCAGATCAGAAAGTATGAACTAATGTTACAGACATGCTACCTGTACTGTCCGTGCTTGAGGATTTTTGTGAGGATCCCGATGATTTCAGAAGTTGTACGACCACATGGGAATAGCTGAGCTGATACTGAATCACTGGGATAGAGCTGTGTGCAGCAGACATCACAGAACCATGTGCACAGCCTAGCTCTTAGAAGCAATATTAATCTCTTCCTCAGCAAGTGGCTTCAATGCAAATGGTCCCATTGAATTACTGCCTCTTGTAATATCCTTTATGAGAATATATTTTTTAAAACAATCATAGTCTTTTCCTTGCCTCTTCCCTTCCCTTGTTTTTCATAATCTTCCTTGCAAGAGGAGGCTCTTGGTCACCTTTTGTGAAACCCATGTGCTGGGACTCTTTTCATGGAAAACTGCTGTCTGTGTAGATAGAAAACATAGATGCATTTTTCTTTCGTAAAAACTAATTTGGCAGTTCTGGATGACTGGGAAATGGGACGGAGGTAAAGGTGAAAGAGGGCTGTTCTTTAAAAATCCTGGCAGGCCAGGCCGGTTAGTGAGTTTTCAGAATGGGAGCTCCACCTCCTGGTAACACTTGAATAAAGAGCTCTTCCAAGTATTCAGACAATGAAGTCGAAAAGTCAGTTCTCCTTAGCCAAAATGTTCTCCTCTTATTTTTATCTTAACTTAGCTGTGTAATTCTTAAAGACCTAAATTATTCCCTAGGATGCCTTTATTTTGTTTCCTTTGTTAAATAAACTGCATATTAAGTTTCTTATGAAGCATGATGCAAACATAACTTTATGTGGTGTTTTTGGTGGTTTTGTTTCTATAAATGTCAGTGTAATTGATATTAATGGCTTTTTCAATCATATGGGAAGAAACAGTACAAAAAATAAAGAATTCCTTTGTGCTGTTATGAGTATCTTTACTTCATAGGCTCCAAATTGCATGCATTACCTTTTGTCTTTAATGTATCTTAGTATACCTAGCATATATAAAACCAGCAGAAACAATTGCTAGTGGTATGCAAAGCTTGAAAAGGCTTTCAAAAAATGCTTGTATGAAAACTGGGTTTGTGGATGGAACCTGAATGGGGACAAAAGTAGTGAACAGAGGGAAGGGGATGTCATGTATATTGAAGAAGCCTGGGAAAACGTGGCCTAGGTTGTAGGACATGGTGTGATACTTTAAGACTCTTATTTAGAATCTAATTGCTCTTTCAGATTGAGCTCTTCAAGAAAGCAGGCTGGACTGTGATTCGTCCCCCAGTGCCACTCATCCCAGATGGTATATTCACTCTTTCTTTCCTAAGAATTTCAAGAGTATTTGGAGTATTAATATGCGGTGATATTGGTACAGTAGAAGGTTCATTCTCCTGTGTTTAGATCACCCACTGTGGATGTCTTCTAAATGGCTGTCCATGAATGTCCTAATGCTGGATGAGAAACGCGTGATGGTGGATGCCAATGAGACATCAATTCAGAAGATGTTTGAAAATCTGGGTACGTTCTTATGTATTTCAACATATACTTAAAACAAAATGATCATGATACCAGCAGTGCACATCAGGATGAATGAAGGTTTCGCTTAAAGTAGTCAAAGCAGCCAGCACTGGAAAAGGTCCTCAAACAATTGGATTAGCAAGTGAGAATCGTTCAGTGGTTTCTCTCCTGAATACTTCAGTCATATGAATACAGGCTTCTTGCATCCTGCGCCCCCTACAGCTTGCAGCAAATAGAGGCACGAGTAGCAATTAAAGTTACTGCTAGCATGCTTTTGAATGAGCCTTTTTAGTGTAAAACTGTCTGTTCAGTCTGGAGGTCAAAGTCTGTCTTGGAGCGGTTGAGTGTGCATATTGCTGAGTGATGTAGAGCTGGCTATCCCTCATTGCCAAAATGCTTTCAGATTTTTCTAGTTTTAAACTCATTGTACTTTAAACTGTCAAATTAAGACCACTTAACCAGGCACTCCTGTGCATCAGTCCTGTGAGGTGTAACCTCATGATAGCGTGGAATTCCTTTAGATATGCAGTGGCAGGAGAACTGTAATTGAATATAAAACCTGGAAGTCTTATTATGCACAGCTCACTCCAAATATAAATAATATAGACTTAAAAATCTGAACTAATGCAGTTAATTCAACTGCTTCCATCATGCTGGGAGGGAAAGATGTAGGTAGATCTACTTGTGTCTCATAGCTGGTTAGTAGGATGGTGGCCAGATTGTTTGGTGTTACAGCCAGCTGACTTGCTGCAGGATAAGTACATGGTGATGCAAAAGCTGACAGGGTAGAAAGATGACTGGTGGGCAGGTGAGAAATCAAAAGAAGTGAGGGATCTTTGATTGTAGAGTGAAAGATAATACTCCCCAGTAGCAGAAGATTCCTTTAAAGGGAGAAAAATGATGTGAAGGAGAGAATGAGCCAAAGGTGGAAGACGGCAACTGTTAAGCTAGCAGAAGGGTTCATGCCATGGATATGAGTGTGCTTATTGAAGCTTTCCTCAAATCTGAGCTGACGGCAGGTGAGAACTGTGCAATCTAATGCTTTAATCTGATTGTAAAGACTGGCTGTACAACCTTTAGTGAATGACTTAGCGTTTCAATCTTAGTTTATTTTCATTCTCTGCATGACCATGGAGCTGAGGATTTATAAATGCTTGAAAGTACTTAAAAATGAGGCTATTAATGCTAATCATGATGTATCTTTCACACTTGAACTTCACAGTCTCTGTGAGTTCTAAATAAACTCCTGTAGTCAGTAAGTTCCTAGGACTGAGATGGGTCTACTGGGAACAAAACTATTGCTGACCTAGATGATGGATTCTACTGAGCTGCTCCTGAGAGTACCAAGAAGCAAAAAGGCAAACTTCACAACAGAAGAGTCTTCTGATCCTAATCCATCTGTCAGGACTTTGTATAAACTGAGCCACAGCTGAAACATCAGAACTTAAAAGAAGTGTGAGGAAGCTTAACCTAGGTAGTAAGTAAAACAGTCTCTTTCCCCTTTCAGAGAAAGACGGACTCAGAGCTCTGTACTCTGAATGCTTCTTTTTATGAAAGACACTTGAAAGAGCACATTCAGTGTCTTAACCATAAATGGTCACAAAGATTTATGTAAATGTGCCCTGGTCATATATTGTAGCAGAGTTTCAGCTAATTCTTCACATACTGCAAAAACTGAATTTTTCTTTTTATTACTGGCACATCATAACACATCAAACACCAGCTGTGCTCCAGGCACTGTATATTCCTGAGGGTATTGCTGGAATAAACAAGCCAGCTATGTTCCTAGCTTGTTCTCTGCCTAGAATTTGGGAGAATAAATTCTTAACAAATGAGTAGGAAATACTTTCTGTACTTGCATCTAGCCATATGATCTGATAAAGCATTACGTAATGGTTTGGTCAAAGCTTACCACATGAATTTAAGATTTTAATTTTGAAGTATGCAATGTATGTTTCTTGCAGGCATTTCTACAATTAAAGTGAATATTCGCCATGCCAATTCATTGGGAGGTGGTTTCCATTGCTGGACATGTGATATCCGCCGCCGTGGTACCCTGCAATCTTATTTTGACTAATTATGAGCCAGATAGGTGGCAATGGTTCAGCTTCTAAAATAAGCATAGGAAATGAACAAATTAATTTTACTTCTGTTAAAACAACTCTGTGAGCTCTAGTGCTTGATCAGTGGTGTCCTTACAGTGGTCTGGTAAATGATTTATTCTTACATACTCTTCACTTTCAGCAGTATAATTGAAACTAGTTCCATCAGCGATACAGGTTTTCTGGCTGGCTTTTTGAAAGACATCCTTCATCTATGAAGCCTTTTCACATTGGCTTTGAATCTAAAAACTTGACAAGATAGCTAAAAGGTCTTGCTAGGAAAGCTTGGCCACCAGTATTGGACATCTACCTCTGGTTACTCTATCAAATAGGCAGCTTGAAATGTTAAACTTGAGTAAACTTTTCTTATTCCTTTTAATGAGTCTATTGTTCTAATACATTTGTGTTTAATGAGGTTAAAATAGATGCAACTGTATAGATCTCTTATGGAACCAAGTAATTTTATAATGTTTTTCATGTCGAGCCATACAGATATTTACAGAGAACTTCCAGTATGATTTAGCTTTTAAGACGTGTTCACTTACTTGCCATGTCTTCCTACATTTTTCTTCTGATGCATGTCATGCATCTGAATACTTTTTTATATTGCTTTTGGTATTGCTGAAATTGATTTTTATTTAACTTTTAAGTGTACAACTGATAGCTAATATTCTGCTTGTAGAGGTTTCACTCTGAATTGTTTACATAACTTAAAAGAACAAGGCACAAAACCAAAAAAAAAAAAAAAACCAACAAAAAAAAAAAAAAAAAACAAAAACAAACCAAAACCAAAAAAAAAAACCCCCAAACCCAAAAAGCCAAAACCACTGACATCTTACAACCCCTTCTTCCTTCAGCTGTAGCAGATATAGAAAGATGTATCAAACATGCCGGATGCTGTGAAGGAATTTGAGTATTGATTACTGAATATGTACTTTTTATGTTAATAAAGTTTTTTTTTTTTTGCATTCTCAATTTGTTGCCCTTCTGAAAATGAGTAAGCATGAAATGTCTGGATGTGTACATGTGTGTAGAATACAGATGGAAATACAAAATACACATGGATTTTTTTTTTCTGTAAAATGTGTAACATTTTAGGCATTTGTATAATGCAGAAAACCCTTGTACTATATTGTCCATGTAGTATGTTTCTGCTTCTGTTTTGCACAGAAGTATGACTAGTGGGGGAAAATAACGCTAATAGATAGTTCTTACTGGAGTGTGGAGGAATCTATTAAGTCAGGCAATGTAGTGCACCTTGACAGAAAAGATGTCAGGCATAACATGATCACATATAAACTTATTTTACCTAGAGTTGGGTAGGTCTAAACAGGTTATATGTCAACGATCTAGAATGCTTTAAGATGTGCCAGACTGGAAAAGGTAATGATACAGCTGCCAGCGCTTGACCATGTAGAGATGGTCCTTCTTTTCCCTTTAAAATCAAGGCTCTTTAGACAATGGAAATTCATCTGAGTCTTCCTGTAACCAAGCTTTGCTTTCCACTATTGAGAATGGAGCTGGACAGCTGTGTAGAGGAGCAAGTGCAGCAGGTCATCTTTCCCATTGTTCTGCATGCCATAGTGCTGAAATGGTATCTGTGGGTTTGTGCTTAGCATAAGATAGCACAAGGTACAGCCTGAAACCTTTAAAACCTCTGGCCAAATGTGGATTAGTAGCAGATACATGCACCCCATCCAGGACTAAGGAGACTGCATTTTCATATCATGTTATACATGACTCCTACTTGACAGGGCAGTGCTGCTTTATATGAACCTTACAAATGCTCTGACTTCATCTCAGTGTACTCTTCTGAAGCAATTGTGGTGTAAGACCATCACAATTTCTTTTTCGCCCCTAAAAGAACATGATTGACCCCTAGCTATGAAAGTGCTGCATGTGCCATGACCTTAATGTTTCCTTTCTCTGGAAAACACACTGCTGTCTGTTCCGATGTGATCAGTCATTTATTTCTTGTTCTTCAGAGCAATAGCAGAGGAAGGATTGCTGGGGACATCTGTATGTTTATTCTGATAATGAAGGTGTGGTTCCTTCAAAAATACCATAGACTGGAGATTTTGACATCACACGGAAACACTCAAGACACATTTAGCTTCAGCATTAGACTAAAAGCTTAAGTTCAGTTCCCAACAAATGCCTGAACTTTAAAGTTTTTCAGTTACCACCATTCATATGCTATTCTGATTTGTAGTGTTGAATTAAGGCATGGGTATCCAATTGTGAGCATGACTGAAAATTTATAAAGAACCTTGGGTAGTTGTTTATATCTATTTGGGAGAAATGCAAACAGCAAATGGCAGAAAATCCAACAAGAACTGTAATTCACCCTTTGTGTTAATTTTTTTTTTTTTTTCAGTTTGAGGGGAAAAATTCTAGAATTCTTTTTTAACCTTTGTTGTTTTGTATGGATTTTCACCTCTGTGATTCTCAGGCTCTGTTGCTTGTGGGCTGTTTCTTTTTAGGCATGTGATGAGCTTCCATGGAACCATGTAGTCTGAATCTACTCAACACTTACATGTTTTCCTAGGGTTTTAAAGAAAGTCTAGCAATTATTACTTTGATGATAAATCCATAAGCTCTAATGCTGGCACAGAGCTGTCTTTATAGAAGGCCCTTCTCACTGATTTTTTTTCTTCAGTTCATTTTAGGAAGCTGAAATAATAACCAATCCAACCAACTAAAGTACTGACTAGGAAGTTTAGGCTTCTAGTTTAACAGGAAAGCAATGTTTTTACTAAGCCTTCCTATTTAGACCATTAGAAAAAATTTATTTCAAAGTTTACAATGTCATAGTTTAGCTTTAGTCTTCTTATTTCTAATACTCATTTGAAGATCAGCTTCAAGAATTAATATCACTTTTCTTGCATAACCAGGAATTTTGTTGTTTTACTTAGGTGAAGTTAATAGATTAGATGGAATTGCTCCCTTTCTGTACCCTTTTGGGCAAACTGAATTGTGTTTAAAAAAATCTGGGTATAGTCTCAAAGGATCAGAACTTTTCTATTCAAAAAAGAAATTATATTTAGAAATGGATATTAGTCAGCACTAAATTTAGTGCACAAAACTTGGACTTTATAAACATTTCAGCCTTTTCCCAGCTTTTTTGCTTATGCCTTGTCAAATGCTCTTTTTTATCTTAAGCTGCGTGCACAGTACCAAGTCTTTCAGCCTGGAAACCACCGGTATGCTTCTGAAGTGGTTTGTTGGTTTTTTTTTTTTCTTTCTGCCAGTAATACAAGTTCTTTTACCTAATCTGTGGAGGTTTTGACTGGTTTGGGAATAGACTTGTCTCTTAAGTCATCTTTCCTTCAACAAAGGAAGGCAGGGGAGTTGTTCCATAGGAGCAGAAGCTTTCTGTTCACTTTCAGTAGTAGTGTCAGAATACAGATTGGAGAGACACACTAGCAGAAATGCTAGTGAATATTTTTGAGGCCTTCTCAGACCTAACTCCTTCACTGACCTTAAATTGGTAAGTTAGCCAATCCGTTTCCATGTAAATTAAAAGGGAACCACACTTAGGTACTCCATGAGGTCTAGTGATGGTTAAACAATAAATGTCTGGAAACTGCTCCAGCCTACAAAAGGGCTAAAGACTGTTTGGGAACCCTGTGGGATCCTGTGTAAATCCAGCGGCACAAGAGCAGGGCAGACAAAGTTTGTATATCTCCTGGAACTGTAATATGGTCCTGCTGGTGCAGAGAGTATGAGAATTCATTCACAGATATGTTTATAAATGTCCCTGGGGTGGATATGCATGTCTGTGTTACCAAATGTAAAATTACCGTCTCACAATTTCTTCTGTCCTGTCAGTGTTATTTGGAGATAGGATTCTGCCGCTGTAGGAGAGGATTTATGAAGTGGACAATGCAATGATAAAAAAAGTTCAAAGGTAAATTTTAAAGCTCTAGCAGGCTTGCTTTATAGTGGAAGAACTTGAAAAGTGCTGATGAGAAGCAACATTTTCCCCAGTAACCCATTTAAGAGGGAGTGATACAGAGACAGCAAAATCTTTAGAGGAATGATGAAGGGTACATGATATATAATATTGTTATGGTGGATGCCACCCCGTAATACTGATACATATAATCTTCTGAGTTATTTTTATTCTTGCAGAGAGGTCAGGCTGTGTCACAGTTGGTTTTGGTTAGACAAGACCCTGGAAATAGGAATCTACAGTGAGAAACAGAAGGGCTTGGTTTCTGCTTTGATATCTGATTACAAGCAATTTTTGAGGCCAAATTACATGTGGGCAACAGGGTACTATTGGCTATAGGAAGCAGGCATGATGGTGTGTGACCACCTCTGTTCCAGGCTGCAATTTATATGTAAATAAAGCAAATTAAACATGGCCTGGACTTGATTTCTCCATAATTTGTTTTTCCCTGGCTGAGAAGGCCTTACATACTTGCTATTGCATGGCAGAAGGTCAGTTTCAGCTTTCAAAACAGACAGCACCATCAAAGGCAGCAGAAACACAGACCTGACTGGGAGGCCTAAACCAGTGCATTGGTTAGAGCTGTAAGGAAAGGTGACAAATCATTTGCTTAATCTACAGAAGAGTTTTTCAGGGTGGGCTCAGCTCAGCTGCAGGGAATTAGCTAGCCACTCCCTGGGCAGCTAAGATTTTCCTTCCATTTTGCTCCTGGCACTCGGCTGTAGTAAGCTCACTGGTAATGAGAAGGCATGTGTATTTGCACAGATGCCTGTAATAAGGATTCTTCATGTCAGTTTTATAGATAAGATACAATTCTTAAAGTACCAGCACCAAACCAGCGAGGATGTGGAAAGAAGGTGAAGCCTTTGAGGTGGGGATAGCCTCCTGCTGTGTATCTGTAGTTTCATGGTTGGGAATGCTAAGTGCTGATAGGATACAAAGTAGGGGAAGGAGGGTTTTTTCTTTGCCCTACTTAGTGGGCAGAAGGGAAAGAATTATTTTCTCCAGTCAGTTGCTTCGGGCTATGTCTGTGCCAGCAGAAAATGGTTGTTTCTTGTTTTAGTATCTCCTGAATGTTTCTGCTGCCTTGCTTAAAATATTCTCTTTTGGCTCCATTTTTTGGCATCCATAAGATTAATAACCCAGACTGCCAAGCTTGGTGGACAGTTCTTCAACTGCAATGTTAATGCTTAAGAAGAGTAGGCCTCCGTATAAAATTAGTCTTGGTTTTTAGATCAAAAATTAAGCGCTGTGGAAAAGAATTTTTTTCTCTGGTTTTATGCAGCACTGGTGGAAATTAGATTGTTGGATCCACAGATATTTCTACTTGTCAAAGATGTGTCTAGAGTTGAATTCCCTGCTCCAGCCTCCCAGACCCGGCTGAGGCTCTTTATTCCTGCCAGGGAGAGAACCCAGTGTGTTTAGCTGTGCTGAAATTGTCAGGATGCCCCTCAGCCTCTAGCATTTGTCACTTCCCAAGAAGGTCTGCTTCTGCTAGAGCATTCCTGGAGCTTAATTAAGCAGGTAGGAAATAACTTTATGATAATGAACGATGTCCCAAGTTAGTGGCTCATTCATTAGTTTATAGCAAATTGTCACCATTTAGGAGTTAATGAGGTCAGATGTATGAATGAGAAACAGAACCTTCCAGTTTCTTACTGCTATTTTATTTTCATAAGCTTGGTAGTGTGATGAATTGGGCAGCCCCACAAAAAAAATAGACTAGCAAATCCAGTGCGTGCTCTGTAACAATTTACGCCATCACATACACATCAGGTCTATGGGACCTGATGCGATGCATCCCAGAGTCCTGAGGGAATTGGCTGATGTAGTTGCCAAGCCACTCTCCATGATATTTGAAAAGTCACGGCAGTCAGGTGAAGTCCCCCGTGACTGGAAAAAGGGAAACACTGCACCCATTTTTAAAAGGGGTAGAAAGGAGGACTCTGGGAACTACCGCCCTGTCAGACTCACTTCTGTGCCTGGGAAGATCATGGAACAGATCCTCCTGGCAGCTATGCTAAGGCACAGGGAAGACAGAGTGGTGATTCGAGACAGCCAGAATGGTTTCACCAAGGGCAAGTCCTGCCTGACTGTCCCAAACCATGACACTGATGAACCTAGTTGCCTTCTATGATGGAGTGACTACAACAGTGGACAAAGGAAGAGCTACAGATGTCATCTATCCGGACTTCTGCAAGGCCTTTTACACAGTCCCCCACAACATCCTTCTCTCTAAATTGCAGAGCTATGGATATAATGGGTGGACTGTGTGGTGGATGATGAATTGGTTGGATGTAGTAGGGTAGTGGTCAACAGCTCAATGTCCAGATGGAGATCGGTAACAAGTGGTGTCCCTTAGGGGTCTGTATTGGGACTGGTGCTGTTTAATATCTGCATGAGTGACACAGACAGTGGGATTGAGTGCACCCTCAGCAAGTTTGACAATAACACCGAGTGGTGCAGTTGATGCTCTTGAAGGACAGGATGCCATCCAGAGGGACCTGGACAAGCTTGTGAAGTGGGCCCATGTGAACCTCATGAAGTTCAACAAGGCCAAGTGCAGGGTCCTGCACCTGTGTCAGGACAACTCCTGGTATCAGTGCAGGCTGGGAGATGAAGGGAATGAGAGAAGCTCTGCCGAGAAGGACTTGGAGGTACCGGTGGATGAAAAGCTGGATATGAACTGACAATGTGTGTTTGCAGCCCAGAAGGCCAACTGTATCCTGGGCTGCATCAAAAGCAGTGTGTCCAGCAGGTCGAGGGAACTGATTCTGCCCCTCTACTCTGCTCTGGTGAGACCTCACCTGGGGTGCTGCATCTAGTTCTGGAGAACTAGAGAGTTCTAGAGAGTTCTAGTACTAGAGAACTAGCACAGCACAGAAAAGATATGGACCTGTTGGAGTGGGTCCAGAGGAGGGCCACAAAAATTATCAGATGGATGGAGCACCTCTCCTATGAGGACAACTCTCCTTATGAGAAGGCTCCAGGGAGACCTTACTGTGGTCTTTCAGTGCTTAAAGGGGGCTTATTAGAAAGATGGGGACAAACTTTTTAGCAGGGCCTGTTGTGAGAGGACAAGGGGTAATGGTTTTAAGCTAAAAGAGGGTAGATTTAGACGAGCTATAAGAGAGAAATTTTTTACAATGAGGGTGGTGAAACACTGGAACAGGTTGCCCAAAGAGAGGTGGTAGATGTCCCACCCCTGGAAACATTCAAGGTTGGGTTGGATAGGGCTCTGAGCAATCTGATCTAGTTGAAGATGTCCCTGCTCATCGCAGGGGGGTTGGACTAGATGACCTTTAAGGTCCCTTTCAACCCAAACTATTCTATGATCTCCCTGCTCCCTCTGTGTCTTGCAGGACAAGAATGAGGGGGAAGCTATTTGGCTGAGACCCAGACAGGATAACATGAAGGTGATTCCAGCTGACAGGGATAAGCAGGAGGAGCAACTGGCAGAGACTAAGGTATGTTGATCTGTCTGTTATCTATGTGAATGATAGTGTAGGGACCTGATAGACTTAACCATGCTTCTGTGGGTTCCCATGTAGAAAAAAGTGTAGAAACGCTATTTTGTTTTTCTGTGTTGGCATCTCATTGGTGTTGTTTCCTGATGTGTATTATACCTGTCCTACTGCCTTAGAGCAGAACTACGGTGAAGTAGGATTTTTTTTTTTTTTAAAGTTCCAGTGCTTGCCTGTAGGGAATTTTGGATCTTTACCTCATCTGGGTGGGGTGTCAGATGCTAAAGTGACAAACCCAGTGTGACTATAACTGTGGCCTTGCCACATTTGAGGCACTTGGAGAAAGGCAGATGCTGAGAACTGCATGTGAGGAACTCAGAATTATTAGAGCCAAAAATAAAAGGTAGGTCTGTACTTAAAGACAGACAGAAGCACCTTATGGGACTTAGATGCACCCACATCTTAGACAGCATGGCAGAAAAAGTATAATGGATATGACAGTCTCTTGCCCTACCCCTGTTACAGCTCTGACCATAAGATCCAGTTGGCTCTGAGCACAGCTGGGCTTGGATGCAGACATTTTACGATTGTCTGGTACTTCTTTCTGTCTGATTTAGTAGGATCCGTGCTTCCCAGGCACAAAGGATAACACATAGCAGTGTGAGGGGATGATGACTGAGTTGTTGATGGCTTTGGGTGTGTTTGTGTATAGCACTCGAGACAACGTTAATTCCTCCTGAGCTTTCCCTACAGCTGCAGCAAGCAAAGTGGAGAAAGGGCTGGTTTGGCTGCCCTGCAGCTGCTGCGTGACTTCAGGAGAGCAATACATGTGTTTTTTTAGTCACACCTAACCTTCCCCTTCTGCAGTATGGTATCTCACCCACCTTGTTTTACATATTCAGTCTTGCCTCTGTCTTTTTAGGTTCACCACTGTGGCAGATGAGTTTTCAGCTAGTTTGTGGACCTGGACTTATGCATCTATTTTGTTGTGACTGGCAGTAGTTATTTTTGGGGTTGTATCTCTACATTATTTGAAATCTGTGGGAGTAGTCTCATTTCTTTTCTACTGAACAATCAAAAAATAATCTCTGCCTTTTCACTGCTCTTTATTCCCATCATTTGGGGGATACTGTGTGGTGCTGTAGCACAAGGTGCTGTAACACAGCACAAGGACCCTAAGTAATTGCAGCTCTTTATTCAAACATTTGTTAGTACTGATGGATTTGTCTCCTTATCTATGTCTCATTTTGTCCACAAGATGGTGTTGATATTCTGCCCTTATTGTGAGCTGTGTCAATGAAACCTTCATTGAGGCAGGTACCCTAAACAGAGCTCACCAGAAGATAACCTTTAGCACCGCCTGTGTGAGACCCTCAAAGGCCAGGCAAGCGTTTCCAGAGTAAACCTTATCCTCATGAAATAAGGGAGGAGTAGGAAGGGTAACACCTTGTTGAAACCCCTTCCAAAAATTGCATCCCTGCAGTGGGCCTGGAAACCACTTTGGTGGTTTGCACAGAGGGACTAATGCTCACTCATCAGTCCATGGTGGCTTCCACCCATGCCAGGGCCTGGCCCCTTTGGCCCATGGCATGTGATGAATGCAGGGCTCTCAGAAGTCAGGGCCCTGTATGCCAGGTTTTGGCCAGCGTGGAGACCTCAGGGACCATCCACTCTAGGACAAGTGAAGATGCCTTCTGACGCCAAATGTTGAATTTATCTGTGAAGTAATGGTAAATCCCAATGACAGCAGCACTAGAGGGTGCTGCTGTGATGCTGGTAGCATTCCTCCAGTCGACTCTAAGGGATGTTTTGGAACAAATTTTGTTTATTCATCTTGTTCCTGTTGATGTTTTCAGTGAAAACACCTCAAAATGTTTTTCACCTGTGGGTATCGTTTCTTTGATCATACATACAGTGTTATTTCTCAGCATCAAAAAGTACATATCTATATATGTGAAAGTAATTGCTGTGGAGTGCAAGGACACAGGCATTTCCTTTAGGGCTGGCTGTATTGTTTAGGCTTGCACAGGGTGTCAGAAATGACATTAGGGCCAAATGAGGATTGATCTCTGCCTTTTGAAACCTCCCTCACAAGGGCTAAGCACCACAAATAATGTATTGACATCGCCATTAATTTTAAAGCTATGGCCCCAAAGCCATACATTTATAGGGTCATTCCCCATTCTTTTAGATCCCTCCTTGGGGTTCAGTTATGCCTCCCTCTCTACGGGAAATTGAGACCAAAAGTTGGTATTTTATTGAGCTGCGATACAGGTGAGATTTCTGGGGGTGATGGGGTTTATCTCAGCAGTTGCTGTTCCCTCAGATTACTGTTCAGAATATTTCCTTCTGTTAATGAAAATATACTGCTTGCTCTTAGAAATATAAAATGTATCTGGAAGAACCAGGAGTTAAGATGAACTGGAAGCTATTTATGTTGCCCTTAAGAAATTCCAAGTCATTAGGACAAAATACAATTTAAGTTTCTACAGATGCAGCAATTGCTTGCGAATTGCACGTTATTTCTGCAAACTGAAATCTCACCTTGGTAGTGTATGAGTGATGTGCTTTTGAACAACAAATTTAAATTCAAACACAATCTATCCTCTTTACTCTTTTCTCTACATTATTTCTGAGTCAGCAAGGCACTGAAATAACTGTTAGGTGACCTGCTTGGTGTTTATAGGGATGTTGGGTAGAGTTTGGCCCTAGCTAGCTGTAATACTGAACTGTGTTCAAGGGAGCTGCAGTTCAGTGATCCAGGCTCTGTTACACAGCTCATGTAAAAATTATACCAGAACTGTTAGTTTTTTCTGCAGTTGACTACTAAGCAATATGATCGCTGCTGAGCGTGTGACATCCATGTAGAATAGGAAGTAATAACACTTTTTAAAAATATCATTAAAAGTACCATTACTTAATGCTTCGTGATGTCAGTATTTATCTAATAATTAATACATATGAGTATTTGGTTTACCACAGGCTTTCCTCTCATGGGGAAAAAATGGTCATTGCATATTTCGGTATGGTAGTGGCAACAGTGACTTTTTCTGGGTGTGTGGGCTTGCTGTTCCCAAGAGTTAGGAATTTTTAAGACTGAGGAATTGTATACATCCACCCTTCCTTTCTGGGCAAGAAAGTCTGAACCAAATTTCTTTGGTCTGGTGGTGGGCTGGACCTTTCTTGGGATGGCTGACATTAGGAGCTGGCATCTAATGTTGGGAGGTGTTTGTGGTGCCATAGGGAGTTCCTGAAAAGAAGGGTGAAATGGGGGTGGCTGTCTTGATTTGAAACAAGGCAAGGAGTAACCTCATTCTTCTGCAAAGCAAAGGCCTGCTAAAAGAGTCTCCTGCAGCACCTTGTTCAATGTACTTGACGTGGCTTTGTTTTGAAGGGATAGGTCTCTCTAATTCTTTCCCCCCAACCCTATTTACAAAGCTCCATTCCTTGGGAGAACTCAAGGGCTGTCAGAAGGGTGGTAAATATAGTCACAAAAGGAGAAAAAAAAATAATTGTAAAGACTGAGTTTCTTGGCTATGGTGAAAGAGGTAATCAGACAAGACGTGTAGATATATAATCTATGTCTTCTATGTGTGTGGCTTGTACTTTAACCACATTGCCATTCTCTTTTCTATATATCCAGTAATGTGTGGTAAATGGGACACTGTCCAAGAAGAGGCAGGGAAGAGGATTGCAGTGATTGTCCTTATCAATTGTTAGGCAATGATTTCACAATTGTAGCTCATTTTCTTCATTGTGAAGCTAAGAGACAGGCTGTACTGCACCACTGCTGTCTGCAAACACCAGCATATTCGGATCCTGCCCCCACTTTTGCTAAAAGATAAGCACAGTATGATGCAAAATGAGATTTCTTTCCTAAACAAGAAGAGATTTGTAATGGCCAAACACGTAAGGTATGCCTAGCAAATACTAAAACCTAAACCTTTTGCACTAGTTTTCAAGATGCAGTCATTTCTGTGATAACTTGGCCCCTGAGTTCAGTTCACAGACCTTTTCTAACTGGAACAAACAGGTTTTTTACACTATACCAAGAGTCCGTGTTTTCTCACAGCAGCCCTGATCCCTGCCTTACAGCTTATCTCAGGAAGGAAAAAAATTTAAACCTTTGTTTAGTGCTGACTAATAGCGTTAAAGTTACAGCGGGATGTCGATGAACCTGTTCTTACACGTTCGCTTGTGGCAGCAGCTTGTTACTGACAGGCCAGGGCAGCCTCTGTAACGGGCAGCCTTATCAGGGCTCAGGTCAAAGGCCTGTAGGATCTGAGGTCCGAGTTTTATGCTTGCACCCATCGAGCATTCGGCTGAACATCCAGCTCGGTGAGGTATGAAGACTGTCAGGGTGTCACTAACTGTCCGGCGTTGCCAGATTTGGGGCATCTTGGAATAAACCCGCCCCCAGCCTGAAGTCAGATGTACCATCTCTGTAGCACTCCCAGCTTCTCTCTGGTGTGCCTTCTCACATGGGTCTTCCTGATGGTGTGAGCTTGCCTGGGAGCCTTTTCTCTCTGCAGGGTATTTGCAGGACCTCTTCTGACTGCCAAACCACCTATTTTCATGAACCTGACATCTCCTCTCCTTTGAGTTTGCTTGAAGCTGGCCCTATTGCAAGGAACTCAGACAGAGCCCATAAGTAACAGTGCAATTTCCTTAGGAAACAAAAATGAGAAATATAGTTTTTAGCTTTCCCTGTTGGTCCAGAAGTAACAACAGTCATTTCAGACATGTTCATGATGCTTTCCACTTGCCTCTGCATTAGAAATGCAGAGTGTTTTGTCTCTATGGCCGCTTCCACTTCACAGTTCCTTCAGTTCTCCTGCAGAGGTGAGTGTTGTTCCTGCCTGCTTTCTGAGGGAGAGAGGGAAGCTGCACCGTGCTGTGGGCTCTCCTGAATAAAAAAAGAAACTGATACCCAGCTGCAATTACAGCTCTCTTCCTGATCTCCACTCCTGGGCTGTACTTCAAAGCCATCTTTAGACCCATCTGCACTTTCCCTTTTCTTTTTCCTCTTCTTTCCTTTCCTGGTGGACTTTGACATGAGGACTGCAGATGCATAAATGGGCTGAAAAGTTTAGTTTTTGGCTTAGTACCGGGGCTGGACCGTCCAGCTGCAAGTCACCTTCTGACGTGGGGAAGAGTTGTCACCGTTGTTTTACAGAGGAAAACCGCTGAGCTGCAGAGAGAAATGTGTCTGGCCTGTCATTGCCCAAGAAGCTGGTGACTAATCCATGGGGAGAGTCCTGATTTCCTAAATTAGTCTGGAGTAAACCAAGCTGTGGGCTATCCTTCCTGTGATCTGACACAACTCGGAACAGATGTCTGGTTTACACTAAAGGTTGAAGCTGAAAACCTTGTGAGTTTGCTTCTCCACAGCAACCATAGGAAAGTTTATCTTATGTTATGCTGCGTATGGGGAAAGTGTTTCCTTTGATTGCCCTGTTTTAAATTAGGAAATGGCCAATTGAAAACCAAAAAAACTGTGAAAATTACTGCCACAGAATGTCATCAAAGCAGAAGATGTAGCACGGACACCTACGTCGATAATGAGATACAGCACTCTTGCTTGCTAGTTAATGCAAGCAAACTTCAGACCACTAGTTTTGCCTAAAATGTCACTAATGTTTAGCTAATATGTCACTAAATGTGTGATCTGTAAAGAGAAACCAGAGAAAAAACAAAATGCAAAGCAATTTGGTATTTCAGGCAGGCTCTCTTAAAATTCAGCAAGCAATTAGTAATCGGAGATTTTTGCCTAAGAGAGTAAAAGGAACGGTGGAAAACAGAGTCCTTGAAGCTGCTGTAATAATCAGACCTTGTGAATAGCTGGGGCAAAGACTGGTATAATTCCCCCCACCCTGTTCCCTGTCTTATGCCCTGCCTGAGGTCGAGCTGACTCCCAGCCCGGCAGGGAGGGCTGGCCAAAGGTGCCCCCTGAGGGCTGCAACGGTGAGCCAGGGCTGGCTCTTGAGAGACTGTCGGGTTCTGCATTGTGAAAGCTCTTTGGCTCTCAGAAAAAGGCCCAGGCCTATGAAATCACAGAAAGTGAGATTTCAGCCTGGTGAATATTTGTAGCAGCAGTCAACGTATAGCAGAATCTTCCAGTTGGGAAGGGAAGACCTCGGCTGGTTTGGATAGTGAGTTCATGTGAGCCTCAAATAATTTCAAAATAGGCAAAACTTGATCAACTACACAGCCGCAGTGGAATGAACGTGTGCCCAGGACCTTGAGGACTGTAGGCTTGTGTTGGCCACTGGGAGCAGGCTGGGATGGTGTTAGACCTATGCCCACACCCTGTGGGGATAAGGAGAAGTTTTGCTTCTCCTTGGGCTTGTGTGGGCAAATGGTGGGAGTCTACATGTCAGTAGACAGAGATGCAAGTGTGATGAAGACTTTAAATATCTTCAGTGCACAGCCGTCTGTTCTTGTGAGATAGTAGCGCTGAGTATTGCTTGTCTTGCAGCACAGGTGGGGAAACTGAGGCATAGAGCTTTTGATTTACCTCTCAAAATCACAGAATCAATAGCAAAGACAGACTAGGTTGATGGTTTCCAAATCTGCACTCTTATCCTTCACTTTGCTGTTTCCATGGAGACATCTGTGTCCTTATGCATCTTGCCTATTTTGTTTGTCACATTTGACTTCACTTCTTTGAAATAAATATGTAATCAACAATGCATACACCTGGCTCACAGTTAGACATACCCTACTCACAGGGTTTGAGGGCTAGGTAGACACTTCTAGTTACTGATTATTTTGTAAAATGTAATCTCAAACTCCTTAAAGACCAGTTTAATTAAACTGCTGAGAAATATCTCATGAAGTCCAATTTGATTAATGAAAGGATGAGTATATAACAGAGCATGTGATCTTGAGCAAATCACTTATGCACTTCGTGCTTCAGTGGCAGAAAGAGGTCTAAAGATCAGATCCCCGTACTGCTAACTTTTAATGATGCTGCCAATGTGAACATTTGATTAAAATATTTTATATTTTGACAGAATTAACTTTAATCTTTCTGCACAGTTGCCAGCAAAAAAAAAAAAAAAAAAGTTGTCTTCTGCCATATAGATATTTATAAAGAATTGTTCATCAAGAAGGGCTGCATATTAGAGAGAGGAAAAAGCGGCCTTACTTTTCCAGAGTAGCTAGTGACTCTCCACTCCTCTGTTTTGGGGATTCTTAAAGAGAGGCCTTTCCTGAGCAGGCCAAGCACTGAATGAAGCCATGTGTGTCTTTAAATAGATGCCAGAGATCACAGTCAGTTTCGAAATCTTGGGGCACTGCCTGATATGCAGTGTAAACAGAACAAAGAGGACTGATCTTTTGTTACCTGCTTTTGTTTATATTTATTGTAGCCCCTCTCTATAATGCATATGGTGTGTTTAGATTGAAATGTCACTTTCTAAATGGAGCGTGCGCCACTGGGGATGTGGTTGCTCCACACCCTGATAAAAATAATCCATTTGCTTGAGAAAGCTCCCTTTGGCAGCCTTATGGTATAGCCTGATTTGTATGGATTCTGGCAGAGAACTGAGGGCCGTTTTGTAAATTCGTCCCTGTTTTACGTAGACTGTTGAGAGTGGAACTCTTTTAAGCAGAGCATGTGGCAGATGGGTGTGTTGCCAGCACCTGGATGGGAGCTGATGTTCTGCTGCAGAGGTTACCCGCCCACACACAGGTCTGCTCATCCTTAGGGAGTTTGACCCCAAGAGGATTTGCAAACAGAGCTTTGTGGTTTTGTATGTGGCCCGCAAACATATGCAGAGAGCTTTGCATCGATCAAAATGAATGCAGTCAGGCCCCCCCCCCCCCCATCTTCTCTGGATTTCTTTCATCTAATAAAAATATTTATCTACCCAAGCAATAAGTCGAATGTAAGTTGGCTTTATTACTGTAGTGACGTGGAATGGTTGGTTGCTGGGTGACCTTGCTTCTGATTTTATGGTCTAGGCCAGCTCTGGCAGCAGAGAGGTGTGGCCATCTATTGCACTCTGTTGTCAGGCTTCTCCTGAGGTGATCAGAGGTTCAGTGTCAGTTCTCCTATAGTGCCTGGGAAGCTGTAAACGTTTGCCATTTGTTATGTGAAAACCTGGATCTGCAAGGAAAGTCCATGGAAGATAAATGCCTGACAAGAGGAGCTATCAAGGCTTAAAAGAAAGGCCAAGCTCTGGGAAATCCAGCGAGGAACCGGGATCTACAACCTTGGATTAGACCAGTGACCATAAAACTGGCGTGTGGGTTACTGCAGGGCTTTGCAAACCGGGATACTAGACCCTGCATGGTTTGGTTTGGTTTCGCCCAGAGGGTTATTTAATGTTTTTCATTGGAAACCTAAGTTTTGCAACTAATCAGACATGGAAGAAAAAGAAGGAGCAGATATTTTGGAAACCAGCCCTGTCTCTAATGGTCCTTGGTGCAAGGTGAGGACTTCCCCCCCTCCCCCCCCTCCCAATTACAGAAAATATTATCTCTTTCTGCTGTTTACAAGTGACTTCAGTAAACCATTGCCCTTGGACCAGACTGAACACAACCTCTGCATCAGCCTTTGTAAACAACTTCAGAAATTCCTTAGAGCAAGGTTGTGCTGAACATTAGAAATAGAAATGAAATGGTAATGTGTGTGGTTAAGTGACTGTCATCCACCTCACTGGAAATTTCAAATATCTGAGTAACTACAGGTTTCTGTGCTGTGGAAACTACCAAAATAGTTTTGTTAGGTGCTTGGAAAATCCAGAAACTTCTTATAATTTTAGCAAAGCCACTGCTTTAAGGTTAGCAAGTCAAACGTGTGCAGTAAAACTGCAGCAAGCATAGGGTAAGATAAGCGTTAACTTGGTCAGACAAATTGACAATTCAACTGTGTGGAACTCGATGTCCAGCAGCAAACTCCTCATATTCTCCCAGAGCTCGCTTGAGAGCATTTAACCTTCCTAAGGGGTCAGCTGTGCTTCTTGTCAAACCCCGAACAGTGACGTTCGGAGATTGTTTTCTGTTTGCTTGTGTTTGTAATTTGATCTCATGTAATAACATTGTCCTCAGCTCACATATAACCACAGGGGTAACTCTGACATCCTGTCTGAAAAAAACCTTGTTGTTTCCTGTGCTTGAAATTTGAAGATTTCCAATTTGGACAGGTTAGCATGTTTATATTAATCTCATCCTGTTACATGAAATTAAACTATTAGTATTTGGGGAGTTGAGCATTCTACCTCCATCTTGGTTTCCCAAAAAATACTGGTTTTTTTTGTCTCCGTGAATGTTGGAGGGGACTGGTGGAAGTTTCTCTATTTCCCGTGCTGAAGCCAGGATTTCAGTCCAGACGTTCATGCTTTGGAGAAAGGGTGTCTGGGAGATGATGTCAGAATGTGCCAGCTTAGATTTTTAGCTCAGAATTGCCTTTTCTTGATAGGAGTTACTGAAAAGTAAGACAGAAAATTTAGGAAAACTGGCAAAATATCTGAGTGTTTGCCACTCATTAAAAAAATAGCAATACGGAAACGTGTATCTAGAAAATACGTTTGGTTTCAAGAGCTGGTCAAGCGAAAGAAACACAGTCACCTCATCCTGTTGGAACATCTGCTCAGCATTGATCACTTGGTGCATCTCCCACAGCACTGCCCAGGCGCCGTTCTCATTAGCGCTTAGGGTCCTTCACCTGAGTATCTCCAACAAAAATATGCATTGCTGTTGCATTTGCTGTTTGCTATTTTGTTTTCTTGTTTACAAAGTTGGATATCCAGTTAAAAGGCAGAAGCAAGCAACACTCAAAAAAAAAAAAAAAGAAAAAAGGGACAAAACAATGAGAGCAGTTTGTAAACACTGAGGCTGAAAATTATTCACCCCAATATTTGGCAAGTAGGCAACAATAACAAATGTGTTCACAGAACTCTAGAGCAGTTTTGCAATCAAAACGTCTGTGTTTTCACAGTATATATTATTCATCTCGGCTCCTGATTTCTGTGGAGCGGAGAGTTAGAAACTGATTTCTGGAAGTAGCGTGCAGCTGTACCCCTTGTGCAGTCAAATTTTTCTACATCTGCAAGTGCGCCTTGTTTCAAGAATACTGGCACTTTTTAAGACACTGAGATTTGCGTTCATGGGAGCCTGGGCAGGATGCATGGTTGTGTCAGGAGAGAATACATTGAAAAATAATATGCACTTCTCTCATGGCCTAAAAGTTCACAGAATAGGTGAATTTTACATACTACTCCTTCATGGCTCATAGAATATGATTTTCCTTCTGTAAATCTGGGATTTCTAGTTTTTCCTTGAAAAACTGGATTCCCACCCTCACCCCCCTGGAAAAACCTAAAGGATTTTTTCAACCATATTTTAGTTATATTGGTTGCAGTCTTAAAAATTTACTTCAAGTGATAGCACATTTTCTCAATAAGTATTGAGAAATAATAATCAGAATAGCTCATTAACCAGCCCTTCAGCACGGCCTTTGCGTTTTTCAAGTGCAAATTATGTGTTGCAAATAATTTGGTCTGCGTCTTATTGTGGGTACAAATGTTACTCATTAGAACCTCTTTGTTGGCATCCCAAAATGTGGCAATTGAAGATCCAGCTACAAATATTTGTGTTTGTGTTCCCTATCTTAGTGTTTAGTTTAAGAGAGGGTTCAATCTTGTTTCAAGATGCAAGCGAAAGTGTGTTCATGTTCTATTATTTATGTTTATTATAAAATCATAAAATATTGTCATTTTCTGTAATTAAGAGTGGGGAGTGCCTGTGCTGCGACTCAGCACGGAGACGTTTGCGCAGGCTGGCTCGTGCCAGTGCCAGCAGGGCCTTGCTTTCATAGAATTTTAAATGCACTTGTAGGTTTTTAAATAAAAAGAAGCTGGTTAGTTATTAACTTGAAGAAATATCTGATTTTAGAGAACAGAAGATTACAAAACAAACTGGATTTTCACCAGCTCCTGAAGGGCAAACAGTACACTGCATCCGGGGGGAGAGGGAATTTGCTCCTTGCGTTTCCCTGCAGTGTGTTTGTGTTGAAGCTTTTTCACTCTCATAGTACTTGATGTAAATGTTAATTAGCACTCCGGGGGAAGTGTGTTAACAAATGTACCTTTGACACAGGTCCACAGCCACGCTTTGCTCTGTAGCTGCAGGCTGGAAAGATTGGCTGGCGAAGTAGCTTGTGCTGCTTTTGAGGAAACTCTTCCAACACGAGTTCAGCAAAGCTTGCTGAACGCTTCCACTTTGCTGCTCTGCTGCAGCTCAGCCTGCGCTTGCTGCCCTACAGAAGAGGTGCCAGGTAAAGCGTAAGCACTTGTAAGAAATAAGAGCAAACCCCTAGAAGAGGGATACTTCTAACCAGTAAATCTGCCTGGGCTATGGCTTTCATGTGAGGAGGAAAAAACAATGTCTTGACTTAGCACAAAGTTTGTGGCAGAAATGATTCCTCCTCCTCCTCCCCTACTGCTGATCTTGATTAGCAATAAATATGGGTGGTAAAGTCATTACCGTAAGCTGTTAAGAGTAGAAAGGTAACAGTAATGCATTCATAAACACATTTACCTCATCGCTGCACTTCTTTCCCTTTCCATAAACAGCAGGTCAGAGATTCAGAAATGGAAATCATTTGGCAGGTGGGATTTTTCAGTAGTGTTCAAACCTGCCTGAACTCAGGTTCACATATAGATACTGTGGTGGTGTCTGGCCAGATTAATTCCTCAACCTGATGGATTCTATACCATGACTTCTGTGAAAACATATGCAGCAATTTTTCAAGATTTGGCTTGTTCAGCTGTTCATTGCTGGGCAGTATCAAATCCTGGATTTCTCCCTGGTGAGAATAGCTCTATTTAAGACTCTTACAGTGGAGAAGAGTCCAAGGTACTAACAGGTCTCTGTAATGAGGTCGGTAATTCAGCCAGCCCTCAAGGAGCCTGGTGCGAGGTTTGCACTAGGGACGGCAAGCGCTGCTGGAGGAGAGTGCCTGTGGCTGTAGGAGCAAAGGGCAGTGCTGCCGGTGGGAGTCCTCCCCTCCTCTGGAACAGGATGTCGTGTGAAGGATGCTGGCGTAACGACATGGCTCGTAATCAGCCGATCTGACCCTGGCACTGCTCTTGTGTGACCCTCAGTGGGTATCTGCTTTATACTTGTTTTCCTTAATGAAAAACGGTATCTTTCTGGCTTTTTTTGTCCTGTGGGGAGTTTCAAACCTGTGGGCTGACTGTTGCTGGTGCGAGGCCATCAGCCTCCAATTTGGAGCTAACTTTGAGGTTTTCAGACTTCAGCAAGGAGGAGCAGGGTGAGCAGAATGTGGACTTGCGTGTGTGGGTGGCCCACAGGGCATGGTGCATGCCCCCCTGGGCAAGCCTGACCTCTAAGTCAGCCATGGAGAGGCACCACTGCTTTCTGCTTGCCGCATCTCCAGGTTACAGGTGTGAACCAGTGTCCTTGGGCTGCCTGTCTGGGACTGTGGTCTGGGACAGCCCTGGGAGGGTTTTCTGGCAGAGGGATTTGTGTGAGCACTCTTCTTTTGAAGCGCAGGTGAAAGAAACACCAATCTTCTCGGCAGTGGGAGGTCTCGCTTTGAATTGCTGCTAGATAAATGTGGCCTTGACTCAGTAAAATAAGTCCAGAACTACTGGATGGAAGGCCTCTGGCACAGTACTGCACGAGGATGCTGCTGCTCAGGAGGAGAGACTGCATTTCAGCCTTCCCTCTGCAGGGAGCTTCATCTGAGCAAACAGCCCCCCAGCCGTGGTCGTGCAGAGCTGCCCAAACCTGCTGCATGGGGATGGGGAACCTGCAAAGGCACCCGTGGCACACAGCCCTCCGAGCTGCGCCGTTGACTCCAGCGGCCGCTCCGTGTGCATGGCTGGATTTTGGCCTCGTCCTGTCAGCCCGTGAAGTGGTGACAGAGGTCAGACCTGAGCTATGCTGGCTGGTGCTGTGGATGTGTTAAATCGCTTTATTAAGAGTGATGGGCTGGGTTGGAGTCTGGCCCTGCTCCTGCTGAAAGCTTTGATGGGGGAAATGCTGGGTACTGCATTTGGCTGCCTGCAAGCACTGGTACCCGGCACGCTGCCCGACACAAGTTTTTCCTAAGGCACCAGGGCCCAAGATCCCTGCTCAGGCTCACTTCTAGCTAAATCCAAGTGTTTTCACCTGGGGAAGGTGTGTGGCAGGGCTGTGCTGGGGAGCAGCAAAGGCCCAGCAGGGAGACACCTCCTTCCCTTGGGGCTGTGGTACGAAGGGACTCTGCCTCTCCTCAACCTGGGCCTGAGAGGAGATGGCACTTCTGAATTCAGGCTCTGTGTGTGTCATAACCAAGCAGGCTGCCTGCTTCCATGTCCCATGGCGGAGACAAAAGATAGAAGTAATTTTTATTAAACCAATTTTTCTTTAAATAGCTTGCAGTTAGTCTTCTCAGCTGTTATATTTCTGCTGTTGGTTTCTATATTCATAAATTCTCGTCTGCCAAATTTTAGCAAAAATAGGTATGCCAGTCAGCAATTGTCCAAGATCATGTAAAAATTGAAACTTTAAGGACAACAGTTCCATCCACAGGGTTACTGTCTCTTTGGCTGGCTTTGGTTTTAGCTCTTTCCATAAGTAATCTGACTCCTCAGCACCCAGCCCGGGGTTAAAATTCAGCTCAAGACAAGTGCAAAACTCTCTCAGGTTTTGATAACTTGTTTGCTGTCTAACTCAGCAATAAACTGGTTCTCACATTCAAATAAACTGATCACCTAGCAGGAACTGGACTTCTGCCTTGTTGAACAATGAATGTTGCTTTAGTTGCTTGAAAGGAAAACACAAGAAATGCAGAATTCTTGTTGACTCAAACAACTGAAAGAAACATCACAACATTCCCTAAATCAACAGACGGCAATTTGCAAAACAAAATCTGTACAGCAGCCAGAAGCTTATAAGGCAGGATGTGAGACTATGGTCAAACCGAGACCTTGAATCTTCCATGCCTAAACTGTGGGGATGAGCTGGGAGCTCTGTCTGGTGACGTTAGCTCGTGTCTCAGAAGAGCTGCTTGTGCATGAACCTACCTGCTTTGCAGTCAGGAAATTTAATTACTGCCTCCATAGTAGCCCTCGCAGAGTACCTTCTGCATGAAATATGCATTCATATGTGATATGTCCCATAATTTTTTTCTGTTTCCGCATATGGATTTAAGGTTAATGTTCCATACGCTGTGGACAAATAGTAGTTGCCATGGGTACCATAGCCTTGAATTTCCCGTCTCCTGAGTGATTAAATTCTCCACCTTAATTTTACTTTATTGGTTTATTTCTGTAACTCCTTATTTCCTTGGTTTGCTCTCCCTTGAGGGAACAAAGCAGGACATTTCACAGGCTACTTGTATCTTCTCAGGCTTTTGCATTTTGCACACCAGTTTCGGGGAAAATTGAGGGTGTTTCTTCACAAGGTGTATCAAGCAGCAGGAAACATACCGGAGCAATGCTCAGCACCCCAGAGGCTGTGTGAGCCCTGGGCTCTGCAGTGGATGCCCCGGCTTCTTAAAGCCTCTGCTACTGGAGACCCCTCAGCCTCGCTGGGCAGCCCTCTCCAACGCTTTGATCGCTTTAGCATTAGAGTCTTTCTTCCTACCATGCTGTCTCCATGCTGTGTGAGCCCACCTCCCTCTTGTCCTGTCTGCAGGAGATACGGAGAACAACTTTATCTGTTCTCCTCCGCATGCTGGTAACAGCCAGAGCGAGAGGTCAGTGTTCCTGCTGGGATTCATGTGGAGAATCTCAGGAGGAATCTGATGGGGTTTGAGAGTTTTTATCTCAGATCCTACAATAACAAAAGGTCTACATTCGTCCGATGGGATGTGGGGGCCTTTGCAACACTGCTATCTTAGCCAGTGCCTTGCAAACTGTCCAGGTGTTTAGGTTTATTCCATAATCCTAGCCCTCCAGAAAATGGCATAAAATAATATTGAAATGGGAACCACAAGCTATAAAAACATAGCCCTAGTTGGTAAGTAAAATGAATAAGTAGCTGTTAAATGCAAAATGAAAAGGCATAAAAGGACAGTGGGAGCTTTTGCTGTTTAATCTGAAGTGTTCTATAAATAAGGCTAGGTCACTACATATTGACAAAATTGGTCACCCCTAATTTAAGGCATGTCATAGGCAGTGGAAAAAGTATCCCATAGACCTGACTAATGTGGATAGAAATAGAGAGCAGTTTGGAAAAGTAATGATATAATGCCAGCCTTGTAACTGCAGACCCTGCAAGCTGGACGTCAGTCCCGTCAGCTGAATAGCACTTTCCTCCAACAGCCATTTATGATGACTGAGGTCGATTAACTGACGCTGTTTACTTTGAAGTCATGATAATTAAAGCTAGAGTGTCATCTGCATTGTAATTAACATGCTCCTCTGCACCTAATTCATTCTGACAGCATAGATTAATGATGGTAAATGACCAACAAGGATTTATCATGAGACGATTCTTCATTCTACAGGCTGCCTCAGACAATTACAGGAAGCGATTGTTAAGTTTAGGCTATTGTCTCGGTGTAATCGTGCATGTTCATTCTTAGCTTTGTTTTGCAGTAAAACCTATCCAAGGGCTTCATAAAGACACAGTTATGGTCCCTAAGAGGCTGAGCCACACTCATAAAATGGGGGAGAGAAAGGCAGGAGCTGGTGACATTGCTCTGACTTTTTGGTATCCCAGTGCTTGTAGTCCCTGCTGATATCAGTAGGAGCTGGGACTGATCAGTATTTCTGCAAATCAGATGCTTTTGCAGATGCAATTCTGTTGGGAGGTTGGGCAACAGGGTCAGCCGTGCAGTGAAGTGCCCATCTGGGGCTGGGCAGCCTTGATTGGTACCAGGGCTCCTCCTCCGCAGCAGTGCTGGGGTCTCCTCCTTTGGTGCCTTGGGGAGGAAGGACCTTTTTCTCTGGAGCATGCTACGGGTCCTCAGTACCTCAGCAGTCCTGTCCGCCAAGAACTGCTGCACCTCTAAGCAATAGCCTCAAGATCTGTCAGTATTTTGAATGACCAAAACATTCTATATAAAGGAGATGCCCCCCCGAAATGGAGGTACCTGCTAATGAGTTCCCTGCAAGCTTAGAGCCTCAGGGAGTTTCACTAGTCTGGCTTGCAAAATCTTGACTTTCAAGCCAAACCGGTCATGGCTGGGGGGACAACACCATGTCATGCTAAACAGAAAGTCATGAAAAATGATATAAATGAACTGAAATTTTCCAAAGCATATAAGGCACTCAATCTCTGGTTACTTCTTGCAAAAAGTAGTTTCATCATTGCCTTTTCTTATAATAGCTTCCTTGTGTACACAAGGACTTAACCTGGCTTATTTAAACTGCGTCACGTACTGCTGCAAGAATACCTGATTAACAAGATGATCAAAGTGTGCTGTTCCACATGTCAATCAATAGGAATTAACATGCAGAAGCCTAGTCCAAAAATGTGAGTTTATAATGGAGATTTGGTTTTCTTTATACTGAAGTTTGCTGTGTGAGCAAACAAGTGCTAATATGATGAGCTGAACTCCACTGTCTCCCCGCCCTAAGGCTGGCATTTTTCACACTTCTTGCTTGTTTCCTCCGTCCGTACCCATCCCGACCTCCCTCCAAGGTGCAGTGAAACTCCTTCATGTTTGCAGAAACGGTCTGAGATTTTTTGATAAAAGGGGCGAAACAGTGGTATTGCGCAAATGCACAGCAGTGGTGTTTTACCAGCAGCAGGTCTCTGAGTGTGATGGGGGTTTGACGTTTTCCCCTGATGCATGTACAAGCCCTGTCCTGAGAATCGGGCTGCAAATCAACTCCCATGGCTTGTAGCAGGTACTGATCACAGGCCTAACCGTTTATTCCTTACAATTAACAGGGCGCATGGAGAATTTGGGTTGACCACGTAGTCAAGAGAAAGCAGTTCTCCAGACACCTCTTCTCAGGATGCACAGCCAGCACCTGGCTTGCTTTTCTTTGTTAGACTAGATGAGCCAGAAGGAAACTTGCAATCGTAGCCTTAAGAGTCGAGTGGGCTGATTCCTACATGACTACAGTGAGGACCTTTGGCAGGACGCACAGCAAAACAGCTTCTCTCTAGTGACACGGTAATGTGCAGAGCCAGGAACAGCTTCTTTTGGGTAGAGAAGGCGACTTTGTGGGCTCTGTTGCCCACTCCACGCACTTGCTTTTCCTTTTTGGTCCTGACAGTAGGAAAGGGAAGGTGAGGGGCATGGGATGATTTGAGCTAAGAGAAGAAAAAAAAACCCTGCAACCAACCAACCAACCTAACCAAAAAAGAATTTGGGATTTTGAAATGTACGTTTTTTTAATTGACAGGTTGGGCATTTTCTTAATGAGAGTAATAAAAACCTTACTAATAATAATTTTTATTCAGAAAAAGTTTCCTGTATGGAAACATTTTGACCAGCTCTATCACAGTCTGAAATATTAAGAGCCAGAAGTTTAGCTGATAACTTCAAGACCCTTAGTATTAAACCAGGTAAATGGTCCCCTGGGCCCTGCCTACCTTGGCAAAAGCTGTTTTATAGCAGAGCAGATTTACTGTGCATTGTAGGGTCACACCGCTGGGGTCTCAGGCACAGTTAGGGCACTGAGTACTAGCGAATGTGCCTGGGACATAGACGGGCACGTGGCATGGAGAGGACACCTGGCTGCCGTTAAGCCTGTAGGCACTCAGACCCCGCTTCCCTTTGCCCCTGGGATGTTCCTGGGGTGCCCCTCCAACCTCCCACCAGTCCCTCCAACCTCTGCAGCACCTTTTGCAGTGCTGGCCATGAGCATGCGGTCGGCCAAAGCTGTCATTGACCCCAAAAAGGACTCGAGTCAGTCTCTGGTGTAGGTGATCTGCCGGTGTCATGTACTCCCATGCCAGCACAAGCACAAGGCTTAAGTGCAAGCGTTTTTAGTGTTTATAGGAAAATATTGCTCTGCTTTGCCTGTACAGCCCTGGGGACACGAGCTTGATCCTGGTGGCTGCTGGTTGTGCAATGGTGCTCCCTGTGCTCCTTCTCTCCGCTCTCTAACCGAATAGTTTCTCTTCCACCAGTAACCACACAGGATGGGTAAATAGACCTGGGGAAACAAGAAAGGTGGGGAAAGAAGGAAAGAGCAGAAACACCTTTTTTTTTTTCTTTCTTTCTTCTTCTTCCCCCTTGGAACAAAATCTATTGGGAAATGAGTGTATCTATCTGCACTGTCCCTCCTTCCCCAACCTCAGAGAAAAGGTGACAAGGTGGCTTTGGAGGGGAGGAGCGCATGGATGAAAGAGGAAGTCTGTGGGGCACCATGGCCATGGAAACGTACAAAGTTGGCGTCAATGTTTGTTATTGTTGGCTGCAGAGATGCCTGCTCTGCACCTTCGGCCCTGAAGAAACTGGGGTACAGCTGACAGGGTTCATCATCTTTGCAGTTTTCCCCCTGTGAATAAGAAAATAGGAGTTGGGAGCAGAGCTGGATGAATGGTGAGTTTTTTGGTTTGCTCTCTGAGCCCTCCCCCTCAAATATGAAAAATAAACATAGGTCTAATGAAACTAAAAGCAGAGGTTCCTTTGGAGAAAATTGAGGGGGTTTAGGAGGAAAATTCTTAAATTTTGCAAAAAGTTTTTATTCAGTCCCAAACAGAATGCCTGGTGTTGCTTTATGAGCTGTTTATTTTTGTCCCCTTTCATTTTGGAAAAGAAAAAAATCAAACCCAAACCATTTCATTTAGAGAATACCAAAGCAAAACATTTCACAGAATCATAGAATAGTTGAGGTTGGAAGGGACCTCTGGAGATCATCTAGTCCAGCCCCTCTGCTCAAAGCATATTTGAGCATGCTGTACATTTCTATTTTGAATTTTTGTTTGTGTTCACAATAATTTCCCAAATTTGGCTTGAATTTCCAAACAGATCTGGTCTCCCCAAAACTGTATTTTGGGGGTCAACTTAATGCTTACTGATTTTCTGTTTTCTTAGGCTTCTGTTTGTGGTATCTGTGTCCTCTCTGCCAGGCTGGCAACGTACACTGTCTTTGGACTCCATATACAGCGTTTCCCAGGTGTCATAGATTTCACATAGCTCCTCTTTTCTTCTTCCATATAGCTTTATGTGGACACAAGTGTCTGACTTTATATTTGCTTATTACAGCACACTTGTTACTTGTCACTTACTTGTGACAGTCATGGAAGCAAAACATCAGTACTTGTTATGAAAAGTAGTAATACACTGTCTGGTTGGCTTCCTACCTATATCCATACATCTCAAAATGCTGATCCATGTCTGCCAATGATTTACTAAAGGGACAAAGTAGTATCTGTCATTTATCCACTAACCTTTTTGGCCAGGTTTAAAAAAAAAGAAAAAGAGGGACTTATAGCACATAAAGAGCAGCTGATGACCCAGAAACATGAATGACTATGATGCCTCAGACTTGAATGTGCTCAAAAGTTTGCACGAAGCCTAAAAAAAGGTTGCAATGGGGAAGTCATTTGTTGGTGCCCACGACAGTGTCACCCGTGTGCCCTGTGGGGTTTGACACCTGAGTTTCTACTAGTTGGGGGTGCCTGCACTGTCTGAGCTGCCATTTTGGCAGAGATTTTTGATGGCAATTGGTGTGATTTGGACAGTGGCTGGAGCAATAAAATGAGTTTTCTCACATTTGTAGTCATGAGGTGCTGTGGGCAGGACTGAGGAACTGTCTTCTGTGTCTGTATCCTAAGTGTGCTAATGTAAAGCTCATGTAAAGGAAACCCTTACACTTGCTTCCAGTACAGCATGAAACTGGTCCGCTCTTTGTGAAGTGGAAAGACAATAATGGCTCTGTCAGAAAATGCAACTCAGCCCTTCTATTTATTATTTTTTTCCTTCTATCAAGGATTTTCATTTCCTTTTCTGCCTTTTCTTACTGGAAATCATAAAACCAGGCTAAAATGCAGGGGTTCCTTTGCAAAACTATTCCCTCATGCTTTCAGCTGGAGCAATTTTCCAACATTGACATGAGCTCACAAAACGTTAGTTTGACTCTAAATAAGATTTTCCAGAGTTGGCTGAAGGTTTTGGCTTAGTTCTAGAATAAACTGTTTCGGAAACCTTTCTGGAGTGGATTCTGGATAACCTGGCACCATTTAAAGGATTAAAAAGTCATACATAATTTTCCCTTTCATAATATTCAAGGCTTTTAAATTTCTCACCCCAGAAAATATCTTTCTTTTAATCAAACATCATCTGTTTCCAATTGCTTCGTTCTATTTTGGTCACCTATTCTCTTTCTTTCCTTCCCATGCATGACTAAGTATCTTCCTTAAATCAACTCGAAGCAATTCATTTTTCCATTCATCCATTCGGTTGTGCTGGTTTCTTTCACTGTTGGAACAGTACATGAATGTCATACATTGAAGGAGCAATATCATCTGTGCAGTCCTGAGTGCGGGAGTACTTACTTGGCACCGGTTCTGCAGCTTAATATGTGAAAAACACAGAGACAGCTGCCGGTTTCTGCGTGTTTTAACTGGTTTATGTTCTGCAGCTCTGAGCAGAAATGCTGAAGCCACGGCGGCCCCACATGACAGCGTGATGCCCAGGTCTGTGGTCTCGTGGTGAGCGTGTCAGCTCCTGAACCGCTGGGACTGATTCTGTCTCAGCTCAGCACTGAGCTCCAGCAAACCGGTCTGTTTGAGGGTCAGGTGCAGTGAGCCCCAGAGCCAGGCCGCGCTGCTCCAGCTGTGCTGCTTGCGAGCGATTCCTGAGCCGTCTCCGTGCAGCTGTGGGTTTGGATGTGCTGGCACGCTCAAAGCGATGGCACAGGCTCTGCGCGGTGCTCTCTTGCCCAGCATGGATGTGGTGTAAGAAATAGGTTACGTTACTTTACGTGTTGGCAACTGGATCTCTTGTTAAAAGTGCAGTGAGGTGCAGGCCCTTCTTATAGGATGTGTCCGTGCCAGTCCTGCATCGAGCTTCAGTGACCAAAGAAGTGTTGCTGCTTCTCAGCCCTGCCAGCTCTGTGGCACCTAAATGCAATCTTGCATTTGCCTTGATTTATATTGCTGACGAGCATGCATGCTGCTTTTCAGTAACCTTCTTTTGTTGCCCTCAAATTAGAGTATTTCTCCAACCTTTGATCTCTTGTATAATATACAAACACCTACCGGATTTCTGATCAATGCATATGCGACACATGCATTTTCCTTTCACTTGACAAACACAGAAGCTGAAATTATCCAGAAAAAATAAATATCAAGGCCAAGCATAGGAAAGGGTTTGTTTTGTTTTGGGTTTCTTTTTTGGTGAAGCGAAGAATATGCTGGAGACAGATTTGACAAAGTGAATGACCCAGGTTTTGTGGCAGTTGCATCCCAGCTCTAGCTGTCATAGACACGGCTGATCTAAGCTACGCTGCGCTCTGCAAGGGAAGGAGACGGGTTCAGGCCTGCCAGAAGGCCCCAAGCACTAAACCTTTCTGTCCAGAGTGGGATATGTAAAGCTACATTTCCCCAGGATTGCTGCCAAATGACTAATCTTGGACACTTTCAGGCATTCCAGCATGTCTGGTTAGTGGTTACACTAGCCATCCTATCGTGTTTTTGGGAACCAAATGTTTTGCATGCTAAAGCAAGGTGCATATTATACAAAGGGTGCCTATAATGGATTTAGGTAGAGTTGGAAGCCAGCACACAGTGGCTTTGCATCAAAGATAACCCTATGAAGAGGGAGCACTGTGTATGTACTCAAAGTCGGAGACGCAGGGGAATCGGACCTCTTGCTACATAGTTTACTCAGGAGTCATGGGCAGGGGGGATAGGAAGGGGGGATTTTTAAACACTGAGTGAATTAATTAGTTCATTAACTTCTGTTTTCATTTCCATGCAAGTGACAACTACCTGTTATGCCCAGAGGTGTGCTAACGAGACAGTCTCTGCAGTAAGCCTGTGCTCAGACAAGTATCATGCTATTCACAGTAAAAAAGAGCTCATGTTTTCTACCAAGAGATCCCAAGCTCCTAGACTATTCTGTTCCATAACCTTGCTTGTTCCAATTTACTAATGGAGTCTCTAAAACTGGACTAACTGTGGTGATTCCTTCATTGCATGGTTCACAGAGCTGTCTCAGGGCATACTCCAATGGGCATTCAAGCATCATCTCATTGGATTTTCCTTTTTGTTTAAGGTACAACATATATTTCAAAAAACGATAATATGTCCAGACACTGATCATCTACTGTACGTAGCTTGAATGCTTTCCTGTAGCCAGTACATCTGCCAGAGGCTATTCCTGGTTCATGTGAATGCTCTCGGTGTTTCACTGTACTTTTAAAGTCGATGACAAATTATTGTGGTTTCCAAAGGTTAATCATAAGAAGAGATGTCCTGTCGAGATAGTATGGTTTCCTTTTAATTGTCTTTTTGGATCTAGCTTTGTTCTCATACTATGGGGTAATGGGCCAAAGGCAGCACCGTGCAGGCTGTGTTGATGAGAGTTGAATCGCGCTACAAAATTCTCCTTTTGATCCTTCTTTTTCTTCTAAACTCTCCCGACTCCTTTCTCCCCTTATATGGAAGCCCTTTGCCTTCTCCTGTTTGGCATTAGTGCTTGATGGGCTGGATCAGGTCACAGTACTCGCCTGTCTGACTGAGACGGCATGGATATCCAAGAGGATGAGCTGACTCCACCGCAGCCAGTTACATGAGCAGGGAGCCATGCGCTGCTGAAATTGGGTTCCCAGCCCCAGCTCATACACAGCGTTGTCTTTTCTTTGTAGGTAAGACTGAATCTTCTTATAAATGTGTTAAATTTTGTGGTTACATGAATCTATTGTCTTTGTTGAGAATTACAGTCAGTAACCTGTTGTACCAGTGCAAGGAGCTATTGTCATGTTCTAACATGTTCCCCCAACATACCAGGTGCTTACACAGAGGAGGCATAAATCTTTTTGTCAGGGTCCATCCACCCTGGCTAGCTAAGCCCAATTTTAAACTCATATGACTCAATACTCAGGAAACACACTTTAAAAGAGGACTAAATAGCTGCTTTAATTGGGAAGAAGTAGGGGGGGTCGATGGCTGTGGATGCTTCTCACCAGTTCCCCACCTGGCTGGCTGGGGTGTGGAAAGGTTGGGGATTGTCCCCTGAAGGCTGTGCCCAGGGCAGCGCAGCGAGCCATCCCAGGAGGTCGGAGAGCCGCGCTCGGCCCTCCTGGCTCCGCTCTGCACCAGGAAGGGGAGGGAGCGCTCCAGCTGCATCCGGCCTGTCCGTCTGGCCACAGGAGGCCCTTGAAGTACAGAACAAAATAATTCCCTCAACCCTAGCAATTTTCTCCAAAGCAGATCAGCAGGCGGCAGGCCTATGTTCTGTGGCTTGCAGTGGGCATTTGGGAGTGTCCGAAGAGGCCTGTGTTTTGATGACTATATCCCAAAGACATGCCTCTGGTGTTTTTCTGTGCCCACAAACAATGTTTGAAAGACATCACATAGAGGACCAAAATCATTTCCAATGGCTTCAGTGGAGTTGCTTCTGATTCTAGAGCTCCTTGTCTGGGTACCAGCACCCAAGTACTCCAGGAGATTTGGCTGCAGAGAGCCACAAGCAGGCTGGGAGACAGCACTCCAGCACATCTCTGTGCCTGCTGCGCACCTCGCCAGAGTCCTTCTTGAACAGGAATCCAGCTGTTGTGTAGAAAATGCCAACAGTTCCATGCTCAAACAAGAATTAGGAAGTCTTTTAAACCAGCAGAATTAAGAAAACCGATGGAGATGAAAACTGTTTCCTTGTACAGCTGCGGGGAGGTTCTTTGCGGGTTTCTGAGCTTCCCCAAAAGTGTCATGTTATTCCCCATATAGAAGTCAGACACTGAGTAAACCCCCTATACGTGTCTCCCCAGTGCACCAGCTCCGTTTTCTGCAGTGGTTCCCATTTGTAAGAAAGCTGGGAGACATTCCTTCCTAGGGGCAAACCTGCTACCCGTAAACCCATCTCGCTTCATTGCCTAATACTAGCATTTTCTTGATAAATTGACCTTCAGAGAAGGCCAGTCTTAAATATATATCAGAAAGTTGTTGTGTTTAAAGCCTTTTAGATGATGATTAGACAGTTCAAGCCCGTGGTTGACACCAAGGAGTTTTTTGCTGGTACTGACCAAGGCGTGCTAACTCTAGGAGAGGCAAAGCTTTACTGCAGAATTGTAGGTTATGTTAGACGTACTACAAAAGTATGTAATTTTACTTGATTATATTAACTATTTAAAATATACAACTTCCCAGAAACCACTGAAGTTTAAAAGGAGGGTACTGTGGCAAGGGGGGTCACGTTACAGCCTTACTTCCAGGCAACGACAAATACTTCCTAGGTGACTTAGGGCAAGTCACTCAATTTGTATTTTCCCATCTGTAAGGAAATACAATCATAAATTAACCAATATTTATGATGTGTTCCAGTATGTCTGTGATATAACTTTAGATAAATGAAAGTTTACTTCTATTTGTTGCTCAAGAGATAAGAGAAAGCAGTATAGCAAGTGTTCTAGAAGAAAGTCAAGGTTTCCATAATCCCTTCTGAAGTTCTTTTTTCACTGAAGCGGTTAACAAAGCTTGGATGTAGTGAATTCTAATGTGCATAATTTAGCTGAACACTTTAAATTCTTTTAGTTATATGGCTCCCGTCTGTCTGTTTTTGTTTTACTTTTTTTTCCATTGCTGAGCTCCATAATTGTTCCTTTTAGCCACAGTCACCTAAGGTCAGGCTGTACCTTGCGAAGGAGCCGAACTGCAAACAAGGGTAGCTAAATCACGTGTCTGCAGCCCGTTCCTGTTATTAATCCTCCCAAGTTCTGGGCCTAGCACTTGGCAGAGCAACGAAAGTAAACTTTTTATCAGAAGTTCACATTCTCCTAAAGTGGAGGATGAGCTGGGTAATTCGCGTCTTTTTGTAAGGGTGGAGTATGGGAGCTACCTCAGATTCGTTTTGATGATGCAGTGGGCACAGGCGACTGTATTTAAAGACCAGTGTTTGTGCAATGTGAATTTAGTCTGATAAAATTCTGTTTCTGTTCCCAAAATGTCTTTTGGAGTGCTTTCATTAGTAAATCTGCTGTCATTGTAACAAATATGATGCTGGCTTTAAACTGGTGAGAAAATGGCCAAAGTACGTGCAGTTTACACTCTGAGAGGAAGCTGGTCTGGGTGCTTAGGTTTTGTCTGAAATCTACAGCACTACAAAGAATTTTTATTCCTGCTTCTGTCTCTGTCTGGCAGGGTCCCAGCTTAATTTACTTTCTCTTATAATTTTCACATTCTTCATCTCTGCTTCAGTTCTTTGTCTGTTAAGTTCATTGTGTGGGAGCAGGCACAGCCAATTCAGAAAATCCAATTGGAAAGGTTGATATACTTTGTCCTCAGAGCCTCTGGGCAACGTGGGGGGAGCCCAGGCGCTGCCGGCGCATCCCTGGGTGAATCCAAGGATCTAACATAAAATGCTGTGCTGGGACAAATTTGGAATCAATCTGCCCTAAGCAGGGCAGCTCAAATAGCAGCATCAGATGGGAATGTATAACTGTAATTCTTAATGTGTTGATATTATCAATAGGTGACTATATTAAGATAATAAAAAAATGTTGTCGTGGGGCAAAATGGTGAGAAAAATAAAAAAAACCCACCCAAGATAAAAGTAGAAATCCTAAGAAGGGAGAAAACCAGCAGCCCTCATTGTTGTGTTTATGTATTCCTCATATAGGTCAATATTTAGGTACATGTGGGAAAGTGCTTACAAAATATTTTTGATAAATAGCCTAATACTTCTGAGATACCAGGCGAGGAGTTACTTGGCATGCTTTGGGATGGCTCGGTGTGTTCAGGCATACCCACGGGTTGCTCTGAGAGCGTGCAGTCTATTTTGCTTGGTACCGGAGCGGTACAGCCGTGCAGCCCAACTGGGTCTTGCTGTAATCAAGTGCTGAATATGAATTAGTGGCATCCACAAAAAGTCTAATATAAAGCAGAAATGATTAGTGTTTGACAGAGAGGAAGTGGAATTCAAAGAATGCTTCTGCTGTGGGCTGGAGATCATAGTGATGTCCACACACCTAAAGAACGATATCTAAAGGCAGCCTGGTTGCCTAGAAATAGCTAAACTGCTTTATCATCTGCAACGACATTGAGGTATGATTTTCAAGACTGTATCCCTACCGGATTGTCCTAAATGGTTCTGGGACATTTAGCACGTCCATCTCTTCCTCTAATGGGCAAAATTTTTAGGACTAACAGGAAGCTTTTAAAAATGTGGCTAATGCTGTGTAAAGATGAGTGTTGCAGCAAGAAACTGAAGATAAAGGCAGCTGGTCTAATGGAGTTCTCTGTACTAGTGAAAATGCAAAACTGCAATAAACAGCCAAATAAAGAAAAGCAAATCTGATTTAAGATTATCTCAGTTTGCTGAAATGCCATGTCGTGACCACGAAAGAGACCTTTAAGGGGGATTCTGAGCATTAACCTCACCGCATTGGAGGTACGAAATCAGCAGGTCTGAAAAAGTCTAGGTTTTTTTGGAAACCAGTCTTGTGGTGAAAAAAATGTCTCCTCCTGTTTGACCAGCACTAAAAGCCTGTGACTGAAGCTTGAATCAATGAGCTATTAAGGGCCGCAGGGAGGTGATGCCCCTGTTGCTCTCTCTCAGGAGCTGTTGTGTGGCTGCCCGGGGTGCCCTGCTGCAGGGCAGAGCCGGCCCTTCCACTGGGGCCTTTCTGTCCCAGAGAGTCACTGTTTGGTGGTACTTCATTGCTCTCTTCCACACTTTAAGGAACGGCCAACACAGCTTGCCAGCAAAGGAATAAACACCAACATGTTTTACAAAGCACATGCAAACAAGGGATCTGCTCCATCTTATCTAAACCTGCATGTCAGTGATTTCTATCTGGGCGTCTAATGCTGCAGGTAATTTGTACGGTGATGGATATCTCTAACTATCACTATAGGTTAGTGCCTTTTTTCCATTCTTAAATGTGCAACAACTTGCGCTGCTAGTCGGGAAAAGTTTGCATTTCTCTGGTTTGTTTTGTAAAGCAGCATCCACATGAAAGAAATCGACGTGTGAAATACTTAACATGTACACCTACAGTCTCTCTCCAAGCACGGCTCTTCCAAGCAGCCCTTGCATACTAACTTTTCCCTGTTATTTAGCTTATAATATTAATAAAAACTTGAACGGAAAGGCTATGAGGGATGGAATGTGCTATATTGCTTTTTTCTTCTTTAATTTGTTTTTCTTTTTGATCATCTGTTACATAAGCAGTGAAATACCTCGCAGCTGGGCACATAGTTTCAGCTAGTGAGATGCCTCCAGCTTTTTTTGGTAAATGAGCAAGCGGTTTTAAAATCAAAAGTGAAATACTGTTTGGGAATGAGGCCTGGTCCTGCATCGTCTCATTGCTACTGATCCAAGGTAGGAGGCAAATCGGGACTGGGCTCCTGCCTAGACACTGAATTAATTGTGGGTGTAGGAGACCTGTTATGTCTCTCCTCTCTCCATCTCCATGGGGCGTTTGGTGGAGAGCTGAATGGTGCCTCGCTTAGTCAGTGGCAGGTATGAGTTCAGGCTAATCCGCTGCTGTTTTTTGGTGAAACCTGCAAGAAAAGGCAAGGGTTTCCCAACACCCCTTTCCCAGAGCTTCCTAGAAATCCCCCCTGAAGGCAGGAGAGGGAACCGGGGCAGAGGCACCAGCAAAGTTTGCCCACCTGGACAGACGTGGGGGCACCGAGGGAAAGTGAGCAAGTGAGATGGCAACCCTGGGTGTGGTAAGTGGGGAATAGCACCCCACGCTAACCATAAACCAGCCTCTGGATAACCAGCAACAGCTGAGTTGCCGAGTACCCCCCAGCTGCCATCGCTGCCTGCCCCTGTGCAGCACAAGCCTGTGCACATGCTCAGCCTGATGTGGGTAAGCTGGATTTAGACTGTCATCTCTTCTAGTATTTTTCTTGAATACCTGTATTTCTTCCCAGTGGAAAACTGATTTTGCTGGGATTTGCTGTTCCTGCTGAAAACAAGCATGGCTGTGTTTGGAGAAAGCTTTTGTAGTGAGGTTATTGCAGGCATTTTAGTAAGCATCTTATGTTGCAGACATATGTTCTTTTTCCTTCTCACTTTATCCCTCTCTCTCAAAAGTCCACATGGCTTTTCCCAGGTGAATCTGTGAAATGGACAGTTACTAACTTAGTTTCCTTTAAAAGGATAATTGCTTTAGGTCAGATTTTGAAGTCCTCAGGACTCAGAGCTTTTGTTGAAAAAGTGGTTATTTCTTTTGATGCCCAAGACTGTCAAAAGGAAGATGTGATTTTTAGGTGTTTATACGGGCTGAGCAAGAGGGAAGTGGGCTGCATGGGGGTCCGAAGAGATGTGACATGCCTGGGATGATCCTGACCTTCTCAAATGACTCAGACGCTTGCCTAATGAACTTCTAAAGTGCAAGGAGATGAAAAAATCTTTGGTTTTGTCCAGATTAGTATACTTGTTGTAGTAGTGAATTTTCTGGCTTGGTTATTTTGATTCTTTCTATAGCTAATGTGTGAACTGGTTTCCTCTGAAACTCCCTAAAACCAGAAGTGTAAACCAGATTAGAGCTGTGGGAAAAGGTGTGTTTAGCACTTGGGGCACGTGAGAGATAACGGAAGGAGCAGCATTGCTCCTGGTTATCTGCCACCACCGAAATGTGAGGTCTCATTTCTGCAGAGGGCTGGGAAAGAGAACTGTGCCCTGGAGGTATGTCAGGGGGACAAAGAGATGCCACCACAGCGTATTTCAAGTGAGAGGAGGTGAAAAAGCCTCTGGACAGACCATGAGGAACCCACCAACATGGGCACAGTAAGAGCAGACTCAGGAGGTCTTGCCAAATGAGATCAGCCTGCCCCAGTTCGTCAGATCACCCTCCGCCACATCTGTTTGGAATTCTCTCATGAGTTTAAAGGACATGTTTTAAAACTATTTTTCAGCTCCGTTCCCAAACCATTTTGGTGAATTTTGTTTTTATAGCACATGCTATTGTGACTGTGTTACAGAGCCTGTCAGCCCCTGCAGCACCCAGCTGTGCTGGCTGTAACCATCATTCACAGAAACTGCCAAGTGCTGTTCTGCTTAATATGACAGATCCTTCCGTGATCGCTGTGCCACAGCCAGCCCTGGTGAGCCTGTTGGGAATGATGGTGCCCATGTGGGTAAGATTTATGTTTGTTAGGGCTGTGGTGAGTGAGCCTGCAAGCGCTGCCTTCCCCTTTTCAAAAACTCAGAAGATTTATCTCCCTGACACATCCTGTGTGTCTCTCGTGCTCTTTTTTTTTTTTTTTCTTTAGTAGCTATCCGCAGAAAACTTACATGGTCTGGCTTCTCCACCTGCCCTCAGTGTGGTTTCTCCTTATCTCTCCCCCAAGTGATCATCTCCTCTCGCAATTCTTGTGGTGTTCCTCTTCCCGCTGCTCGGCTGCATGTGCAGACAGCTGTAAAATGGAGTTTACAAGACTTATGATCTACGAGTGCTGTGCCATGGCACCGCAGAGGTCAGATTCTTGTACATTCCTCCTCACAGCTGTCTGCACGCAGAGCTGCATGCAGGCAAGTGGCAGGGAATGCAACTTCCCTGATGGGAGCTTACAGAAACAAGAATACAGTTCGAAAAATAGTGTGAATCATGAATGAAACATTACTCGCAGAGCCTGATTGCAATGTAAGAACTGCATGTGAAGCATTCCTGGAAAAAGGGGTACATTTGGAGAGAGTAATAAATTGCACAACCGTCTCTGGGTTATCTGATGGTAGGTCGTGCTTCTCTTGGTTAATTAAGGGTTCAGCGTCTTGCATACGTAAGGCTACTGCCTTGCTCCACAGAAAGACCTAACATCGGGAAGGATTGTACATAGTCGGATATGACTGAGTGTATTTAAAGGTATTGGTTTAGCCCAAGGAAAGGAAGTGTACTTCAGAATACAGTTAACAGTTGTTAAGTATTCAGATGAGGTCCAGTTCCCTGTCTTATATTCAGACATGTTTATGGGATGAATTTTTCAGATGTTTGAGTGATCTTGGAACATAAATCTCGCAGCCAGTACATGGGATTTTTTGCTATTGTGAATATATAATAAATTACTGCTCAGTACAACTACAGATGATGGATCTGTTCCTTAAATAATAAATTCAGCAGCCATGAAAGCCGTCTGTTTTGCAGGTGTACAGCCTGTCTTATTAGAGAGTTTTTCAGCTCCTGCTGCTGCCTTACTGCTGGGATGAGTTTCTCGCTCTGTATTTTGTTGTTCTCTTTGCCACTCTTACTCCATCTGTCTCTGGGAAGGGTTAAGGATGCTGGCCCAGGAAGGAAGGCTGCTGGCCACTAGCACTGCTGGTAACCAGGAGCAAGTGAGAATGTGGCTGCTGGGCAGGAGGCAGTGGGGGACCCAAGAGGGGAGATGGGGAGAGAGTCGAAGAGAGAAAACTGGTGGTTTGAAAGCGTGTCTTGAGTGAGTCTTCCCTCATTAGCTTGACCTGCTCTTTCAGCTGCGGGGGGTAGGCTGACGAAGACTAAGACCTTGTCCTTCTAGCTTTGATGACCAGGGAAAACTGACCTACTGATAGAGGATCCGTGTTGCTTCTTTCTTTTACTGATTTCTTTTGCTTTCTCTTACTGGATCCAGGCAGGTAACAATGGGATACAGGGGGTTATGGCATCAGGAGCCAATTTATGAGGCTGAAGGGTCCTGAGGCTGGGGTCACTCTGGGGCTAGGGCCAGAGGCTGGCAAGCTCTGGGGGGGATCCAATAGCTCGGGAAGCAGAGGGACAATGGGCAGCAAGGCCTGTAGGGTGTAAGAATTGGATATACCACCCCCCTAGCAGAACCCTGTTTTCTAGCAGAAGGAGCAGTTCTCATCTTTGGTTTAGTAAATCACAAACTGAAAGGGTTGCATACTAAATGCATGTAAGTTAGCTTAAAAATACTTAGGAAGAGAGAAGGGAAAATCTACAAGAGGGGAACAGCTAATTCTCTATGGTCACAGCTGGCTGCATGGGCACTGTGTATCCAGATAGATAATCCTGCTTGTGAAGCACAGGATAATTATAGGGGAGTGGGTGGGGATGACAGTGCTTTGTTCCTCCCTTCCCCACAAGTTTTTGGCTGACTGGAGGTGAGGCCGGGCAGTGGGAGCTGTTGGAGGCTGCTTTGGCAGCAGCAGCTCACAGAGCTGTCCTCCTGCCCACTGAGCTCTGGGGTTGGCACTGCCTGAGCAGCTGGGTGTTACAGTGCAGCCTCCTGAATCCCATGGGCGCTGTGTTCCCCGGGGTGTGTAGGGCTCCCAGGATCAGGGATTGGAAAGACAAGGCTTAGGTGGTGGTCTGCTCTAGGTGGTAAGGACTTAGAGCCTTGGGAAGAGAGGACTGGCAGGGAGAGGAAAACCTGTGAGACTTTAAGATAGTGGTAAGGGCTCTGTAATCTGCTCTGGCCCCAGATTAGTCCAAGGATCCATAGCTACGGTGTCTAGAGAGATCAGCAACGCTGTGGGTGTCAGTCTCAGCTGCCACCAGATCCAGCGTTAACTTCCTTTGGGGCAGAGGAGATTCAGGGAAGCCGGGCTGTCACCCCTTTTCCCTGCATGTGCCTTGCTCCACTCAAGTCAGTCTTCAGCCAAGCCTGCTGTAAGCCAGCAGCATCAGAAGCCCCATGCCCAGTCATTAAAGCTGGTGGCAGGAGAGATCTGGTCACCTTCACTCTGCATCTACAATGCAAGCAGTTGCTGCTCTTGGGTGATTGGGAGAGCCTACAAAAACTGACGCAGAGAAGGTGTAATGCTGGAGGATACTTGAGAAGTGTTGGACAGATCAAAGATTGTGAAAGCAGAAAAAATGGGAGCTTTTTGTGGAGATTTAAGGGGGCTGACTGAGCTTTGGGAGATCAGAGGGGCGAGAATTGCTTTGGGGCTGGGCAAGGATTTGGCCTGATGGGTGGGAAATGTCAGAGAAAGCAGATGACAAAGGAGTACTTAGAGGAGGAAACAAAAGGATCTGAGTAAAAGGTAGGAGGAAGCGGGAGAGACTGAGAAATATGAGAGAGAGAGACAAATCTTTAGGATAGGACAGGGTTAGGGAAAGAGACTTCCTCATTGTGCGGCAGCAAAGAGGGTAATCAAAGTGGAAAGAAGGTACAGTGGAGAAGGGAGGTACATTTTTCTGCCAGAAAGTGTGTCTATCCTGCTGATCGCTGAGCAGCAGTGAGCGTCAATGTGTAAACTACAGCTGCAAAAGCCATTTTGACAACAGTTCTGACGATGAAGCTCGTGACATACATGAAGGATCTGAGCTTTAGACTTGAATGCCTTTGGTGCTAGAGTTGAAAAAGTTGCTGACTTAGACTGTCTTGAAGGCCCAGATTTCCAAGTGGTACAGACAATTGTCTGTGTTCTGCAATCGCAATTAGGCAACAACAGCGAGCCAGACAGCCTGCCAGGCTTCAGGGCGGCGCTTCTGTCAATTGCTTTGGGGCTTTTCAGGACATCAGGAAAGTGATGCAGAAAACAAACCCATTGTAATTCTGTACATTCCAGGAGGTGGGGAAGATCTATCTCAGGACAAATTTTACACTCGTCTCATGTCACCTGAAAATGCCCGTTTCCAGGGTAGCTGTTGCTTCTACACAAGCAAGCAGAAGTACCCTGGCCTGCTCATACTAATCTGTGGCTAGGCAGGAATGGTCCCTGCTTTCCTCTTCTAGAATATCTTGGGGCCGGAGAGATGAGCTCTGTCACAGCTTGCATGTGTCAGTAGTTAGCAGCGTAGAGTCCATTCAGCTGTTTGTGTCCTGGCACATTTTCCACAGTTTCACCTCCTCCTCCTCCTTCCCACTGCCTCCTTCCCTGGCCTAGAGGCCAGCAGGATTGCCTAACTTTTCAGAAGGCCAGAAGGCACAGTTGGAACATACAGCTGACTTGGGGGGAGAAGCAATTAAAACCACATAGAGTAATCTCATATCAAGATTGCTGCCTTGTGCTCACAGGACTGCAGGCACGCTTGCTCTGCCATCGCTCAACATTTTTTCCAAAGCACACTGATATTTGTGATTCATGCAGGTGTTAGTCCATCATTTCTGCTGCATAATTCTGCCTGTCAGTGTCCTGTGCACTAAAATATTATCAGAATTGGATTTTGGCATCAAACTTTTTCTGTTTTCGTGTAACTGGACAGGGATGAATTGTCCCAGTGCTCGTGCATGAACTCTTACAATGTGCAATGGGAAATGGTCAAGGGCTGTGTGAAATGGATGCATCAAGGTGGAGTGCTTTTGCTTATGGAAATTTGGGGGGAGAGCTGTGAGTGTTTTGTCAGTCTTGTTCAGTCTTTTGTCAAAACTGGCAGGATCCAATATAATTTGTTTATAAGATGGAGGGGGAAGTGGCTGAATATTGTAATTTTCAATCCCTTTTAAAGTCTAAGCTTATGTATTTGTTCTCTAAGTACTTTGATCTTCCCCAGCACCCACTTGTCTACAGACGAAGCTGATAACAATCATTTCCAGCTCTTTCCTAGGCTTCTTTCTTATTCTGGAATCCTGAATGAAATTCAACCTTATTCTCCATAAATAACCCAGCTGGGTTATTTCTCATTCCCCAGCTGTCTCCTAGAGCTGGTTCTCTTCTGACCTCTCACTTACTGACTCTCTACTGAACTTGCACTTCCCTTGCAGCCCTAATCTGCCAGTGTCTACGCTCCTATTCTTCCTCTGCTCTTTTGCACTATTTCATTTTTTTGAATAATAAGGCCCACCGTTTCCTGAGCTGCACTTCAGCAAATAAGCTTGAACAAGCCCCTTCATCCACAGAGTTCATATAGCATAGTGACAAATGACTACTGTTGGCAATGATTTTGATGTTTTCACCCCTTCTCCCCGATTCTGTGCTGTGGGTAAATCTGTACTTTCCGCTGTATTTTTCTATTGTCAGTAAAAACCAGCACCAATGTTTTCAAATTAAAGAGAAAGAAGCCAATGCCTGTGCCAGTGTCTTGTCCAAATAGCATCTTTGTCTTTAGTTGGATTTTCATCAGTGTAGCAACAACTCTAGTGATTTCTCAGTGGCTTTTAGTAGACTACTAGGGGATCATTCAGGCATTTTGTGCTCACCTCATCCTCCTGTTCAAGGCAGTGTAAGTTCTCATCTGAAAAACTTTTAATGGGGGCTTTTTGTTTGTTTGTTTGAAGTTAGGCTGTAGATGGAATAATCAGAAATAATCTGTCTAGGGTTGATGTGGAAAAACTTTTGAAAAAGGGCAAAAAGGTCATGCATGTCATATCTGCATGTACCCTTTGTTGTTTTGTTGGGCTATTATTATATATGTTGAACGAAGCATTTCTCCACCTCTCAGTATTTTTGTCTGTCATTTGGATAAACTGAAATATTTGTTGAATGGGAAATTGTTTGCCTCCAAAATGGAAAGCAGAGATGTTTTTAATATTGATATTTTTTGAAATGACACCATGAAATGTACATTCCATCTTTGTGTAGCTGCAAATCAAACTCATTTATTTTACAAAGTAGAAAGCTTAACTGTAGGTGTCAGCACTGCAAACTGAATGTGGAGCTCTGAAAATGAAGTTTTGCTGTCTCTGACTCCTCCAGTGCCACCAGAAATAAAATGCAATAGCAGTTTTGCTGACAGATCCGTTAAGGCTGAAGGAGAGCCCATACTTGTGGTTAATGGCAGAAGTAGGAATTGCAGCATTCTCTTCTTACACAGCCTCTTTGTAGCTGCACTTCTTATTAATGGGATCTAGTAAATGATGTTTAACATAAAGGAAAGAATGAGGACAAGATCCCTCTCCAAACAGTGGACACTGTTTAAAGCAGGTATGTGAAGTCATGCCCTTCATTTATTGTCAAGTGCTTATCTTAAGTGGGCATCCAAAGTGATGAGAGAGCACAGGAAGCCAGTGTCTTTTTCTGGTTCTAACAGGCTAAATTAATGGGGTGGATGAAGTTTATGTGACTATTGCTTATGCTTGAAACTGCACAGTAGCAGACAGATCAGGGAAGGAAAGACTTATTTTTCCAGCCTTTAACCCAAGCAATTACGAGATGTAAAGGAAAGCATTTTGACAGTGCAAGCACTGTGGTTATCCTGAAAAAACACATTTATCCAAAGCACTGACTTTTGGCTTTGCATCTCCTAATCTTATAAGGTGCTCTCATCTGCATCAAGTGATCATAGAATGATAGAATGGTTTGGGTTGGAAGGGACCTTAAAGGTCACCCAGTCCCACCCCCTGCCCTGGGCAGGGGCACCTCCCTCTAGACCTGGCTGCTCAAAGCCCCATCCAGGCTGGCCTTGAACACCTCCAGGGATGGGGCATCCACAGCTTCTCTGGACAGCCTGTTCCAGTGTCTCACCAACCTCAGAGTAAAGAATTTCTTCCTAATATCTCATCTAAATCTCCCTTCTTTCCATTTAAAATGGCTACACTCCCTCCCCATCTTTCCTGTAGCCCCTTTAGGTACTGGAAGAGGCTATAAGTTCTCCCCAGAGCTTTCTCTTCTCCAGACTAAACAACCCCAGCTCCCTCAGCCTCTCCTCATAAGACTTGTTCTCCAGACCCCCCACCAGCTCCGTTGCCCTTCTCTGGACCCACTCCAGCACCTCAGTGTCTTTCTTGTAGTGAGGGGCCCGAAACTGGACACAGCGCTCGAGGTGGGTCCTCACCAGTGCCGAGTACGGGGGACGGTCACTGCCCCAGTCCTGCTGGACGCACTATTTAAATAGTTTCCTCCTGTGATGTGTCACTTTCCCTCCTCAGACGCTGGAGCTTATTGACTAAAGTCACGTCTCCGATATTTGCTCCTCAATCCAAAGTGCCATCTGGCCCTCCCTGACCGGCCGTCGTCTCCGAGACGTTCCTCAGCCGGTGACAACAGGCCGTACCGGCGGGCGCAGCGCCTCGGCGGGACGGGGCATGACCGAGAGAGGAGCGGGGCCGGGATGACGGAGCGAGGAGCGGGGCCGGCCCGCGCTGGGCGGCTGAGGGCCGTGGCGCGCGCCTGCCGTTGTGCCGGTGCCGGGCCCGCGGCCACCCGCCGGGCGCGCGCCGAGCGGCTGTTCGAAGTTGGCTCGCGCGGGCGGAGCAGGGGGACGGCCGCGCCATTGGCTCTCGGCGGCTGATTTGCATTGACGCCAGCGCGGGCCGGAGGTCAGCGCCGGGCGGGCGCTTCTATTGGCTGCGCCGCTGTCAAGCGCCGGGGCAGCGCCGGCGGGGGCGGGGCGGCCGTTGAGCGGGCGGGAGGGGCGGGGTGGGCGCCGCTGCCGCCGCCGCTGCTGAGGAACATCAATAATAACAAGGCGGGCGCAGAGCGAGGGAAGGCGGCTGCGAGGAGAGAGGCATTTCCCCTGCTGCAAGGGACGCGGACACCACGGCCCCGGGAATTAGAGCTCTCGCCGCTGCAACCCTTTCCGCCGGGATGGGACGCTAGGATCTTTTTCCTTCTACTTCTCCCGCTTTTTAATTTTTTTTTCCTTTTTTAAATCCCCCCCCCCCCGCCCCGCATCATTTCTCTGACCAAAAAAAAAAAATCCCCCCAACATGGAGGCCCTTTGATGCCTCCGCCCGCCGAGCCGGCTCCTCCCGCGGCTCCGCGCAGCCCTCCGGGCCGTGCCCCCCTTTTCCGCGGGCCGCCCCCGGGCGCTGAGGGGGAGCTCCCCCGCCGCCCGGCCCGGCCCGGCCCGGCCCGCTACCCCCCGCTCCGCTCCGCTCCCGCGGCGCCCGGCCGGCAGCGGGATGCCGCTGCGGCGGACGGAGAGCCCGGCGGCCGCCTGAGGGGGCGACGACGGCAACCTGCATGTCACCCCCGCGGGACATGGCCAGCGCTGCGTGAGGGGCGCAGCCGGCTCCTCGGGGCGGCGGGGCGATTCTTCATTATTATTATTATTTTTTTTTAAAAGATTTATTTATTTTGCCCCCTCCCACCCCACCCCCGAAAGCACGGCCCCGAGCGGGACGGCGAGGAGCGAGCGCTGCCTGAAGAGGAGGCGGGGAGCGGTCCCCCCCCGGCCCGGTCCCTGCCCGGGTTAATCGGTAACGCTCTGCGAAGCCAGGTGGAAAATGCGCCGTGCTCCGGACTAGGCGGGAGGAGATGGTGCAGTGCCCCCGGCCGCTCTGAGCGCCCGGCCGCGGAGACGCTGGGGTGTGTGTGCGTGTGGTTTGGGGCTCGGGGGGTTTTTCCTTATTTTTGCCTTTTTTCCCCCCACCTCCTTTTTCTCTTTTTTTCTTTTTTTTTCCTCTTCCCCAGAAGGAAAGAAAACCCTACCAAGATTCTCAGATGGCTTAGAAAAATTAATAATAATCCGTGAAAATATGAAGTCGACCGGTTCTTGATTTTTTTTTTTTTATGATTCTTTTTTTTTGCCTCCCCCCCACCTTCGCGCTCCTCCAGCTCCCCAGCCCACTGCTGAGATTGAGATAAAAAGGACCCCTTTCCTGGAGGACAAGGAGAACAGACGCGTTTCTGGTGGTGTAGAAGGGACCGATGGCAATGCTTCAGAGTGTAGTGGAGACGCGGGAAAGAGATTCAACCTATTAACAAAAAATTAAGCAGGGGGAAAATACCAACGGGAAGGAAAGAGATATATATATATATATACATACATACATATATATATATATATACACAATTTAGAAGTATTCCCCAGGTGGCCACAAAGCATGGGCTGTGCTCCAAGCATCCACATCTCTGACAGCAGAGTGGTCTATCACAGTAGCAAAGAGTCTGAGGAGTGCAATTCCCCTCACCAGACCAACACAACCATGTCTCAACAGCAGCAAGGCAACCCCGTCCCAGGATTATTCATTAAATCCTCCAACACATCCACTTATAAGGTGAGGACTAATTCCTCTAAGAAAGACAAGAGGGCGAACAGCCAGAGCATGGAGGCAGAGACCCAGACCAGCAGATCCAGTGTTAAGGTAAAAAGGGTGCTAAACATAAGCACTGTTTCTCTCAGAACAGGAGTTGGCTGTAGCGGTTTAACCCAAGGAGTCTCCCTGCCGAAGCGATAGGTTGCGGCGGAGCTTTTCCTGGCTTGAGCTATTACTTTCGTTATAAACTAATCAGCCTCATGAAATGACTTTATAGATTTACCCAAGCCTCTTTTTCATGCCACAAAATGAGTTTTGCTAATGCTGGGAAGGAGAGCAGTGTAATTGTCCTCGTCAGTTGTTAGAGGCAGGGGCGTGGGTCTCGCTTCTGGACGCGGAGGGCCAGTCTGTCCGCGGGTGGTGGGACTTCGTGCGCCTGGGAGCTGCACTGCCACCGGCTCCTGTACACGTTGTTTGTGCTGGGTCCTCCAAGTGTTGCTGTTTGTGCTTGTTGTCTTGTTTGGAAGCAGAGGCAAAGCGCAGTCTGAAGCCATCTGCTAGCTGGGCTGAGCCATTTGCATACCTCTTCCATTCAGAAAGTTGAAAGGAGAGCGACAGCGGTTTTTGCTCTGGGTACTGATTTACATTCACAACTTGTTGACCTTGTCTGTTGCTGCAAATAGGGTATTTTTTGGAGGTTTTTTTGCATGTGCATTAGCGTGAGTACTTTTGTGTAGAGGTACAACACAAGGCTGTATGAAGTCGACAGACACATACTGAAAGAAATTGTAATTTGTGTTTTTTGTTTTTTAAAGTGAGAGAGTGGTGCGGAGTGCTTGCTTGTCTGTTTACTTTCTGTGGATGGCCTCTTTGGTTTGGGTTGTACTGTAGTTCCTAATGCTATAAGGTTTTGATTATTCCATATTTTTGCTTTTTGGGGGAACTGTCTCTACCTTGTGAAAATAAGTAATTGCAAATATTAAAAAAAAAAAAATCAAATTGTAGCAGCCTGGGGGATATTATATAACATGGCTGATCTGCTCTGGGTTACCGTGATAAGAACCGAGATACACATGCCGTAAATATAAGATACTGGCTTGAGATGCAGACAAGAACTAGTTAAATGTCAAGCATTTTGCAGTCTCACAGAAACTAATGATTTGTAGTTTTCTTAGGATTTTTAAGTGCTCATTAAGACGGCTTCTAAAGTATTGACCTGGAATAATTTTTTTCGGTACTGTGAGTGTTTTTCTTCAATTGTCTTCCTCCAGATGTAGTAATCTCAGTTCATGTGAGTCTAAAAAATGTCTAGAAAATGTAAAGACACTTTGCAAGGAGTGAGTTGGAGGAGGAATTAACAATACCTAAGGCAAAATGTGAAGCTGAATAGTGTTACACTAAACTAAATTTTTGTGTTAATAACACTGCACAGGAAACTGAACTTTACGGCCCTGTTCACATACCATAGACATGCTTATGGTATATTTAACACAGTAACCACAGTAAGGAAACTTTGGTTGTCATCAGAATCCTGACAGTTGTTTTGCCAGCTGAATTTTTAATTGTGTTATGATTGCACATCACAAAAATCTAAAGATTCTTAAAAACTAAATTCTGTAAATTTGTCTTCTATGTGCTTGTTTATGGGGAAAAAAACAACTCCAAAAACGGTTTCCAGAAGCACGCTTGGGAAGCAGTTTTAGTTCTGTTAAATTTTATTGTTCGTTTTCAAAAACTTTGTAAAAATTCTTGTTACTAGGTTTGGATAATTCAGCCAGATGCTATAGAATGATGGTGGTTCATATGCATACTGTAATCTCATTGGCAGTCATTCTGATTCTTATCACTCTCTCATATTTTCTGCCCTTGTCATCACTCTAAGCACATCGATGTGAAATGATGGGTTTTGAGAAATGAGAATGGAATTCTGTTTGTGATCAGCTGAGTACAAAATCTGTTGGACACTTCACATCTGCATGATTTTCATGAGCAAAATCCTGTAATACTCTTTAGAGCTATAAAGCAGCATGGTATTTCTTTCTCTGCTTTTATGATTAGTGGATATGGTATGATCAGATTTACAGTTCTTAGGGTGCTAGATAACTGCGTTATCTCAGAGATTGTGCTGGAGAGAAGGCTATGCTATCACTGGAGAGCAGTTTTCGCAGTACAGTGAAGTTGTTTAGAAAGAAACAAAGTGTGAGAACGTTGACGATAAGGCACAGGAGTCTGAAATCACTGAAGCCAAAAGGAGCATTGGGCAGGATGTTGCGCTGTTTTGGAGTTAAAAGGATTTTTGATTTGTGGAAGAACTGTAAGAATTAGGGTGTTACTAGGAACTATTACTATTCTTCAGAGTGTGTAGTACACCCTTTATGGCCCCTGGGATACCCTCAGGCGAACAGAAGATGCTACAAACCTTTTGTGCTTTGGCCAATGGTGGTATCATCAGAATTTGTATGAATAGCCAGTAACCTGCCTGAATGGCACTTTCACTTGGTTTCAGGGCACTTTAATTGAAACTCATTCACATTCTTTTGTTGTATATGCACAGATTAAAGCCAAGGAGTTTTCCTATGTGAGAGCTAAAAACAAAGCTTGGCCCCTGTGTAAATCTTATTTTTTCACTTTGGCTGGCATTAGCATTAAGTTTATTAAAATATTTATAATAGGTAGTGCAATAACTTTTATTGAATTGGTTTGTTAGCTATAGCACACATTTTTCAAGCCAGAAAGTGTTATAAAAAGAAATAACCCATGCTAGCTGTAAAATGACATTATATATATTGCTAATAACCCCCCTGACTTATTCTGGCTTTATGTTCATGTCTTATTATATCTTTCTTCTTGTCAAATAGTAGGGGATCATTTTCTGGGTGTGTGGTGTGAGCATACTGTATTTTGTGTTTTGCATCAGTTGACAAAACGTAGCTGAAAAAGTTAACCTGTTCTTTCCTAATATGGAAAAACCTAAGTTTATCCACAGCAAATTTGCAGAGCAGTCCTGAAAGTCTGTGTGTGCAGAGATAAATGCCATAATACCTATTTCTGGTATATATGAGTACAGTGATAGTATACGAGAAATGGAGGAGCTGTTTTAATAAATTATATTTGGTCATGGCACCCGTATCTCCCTCCTTAATTAGTAATTTCATCCATAGCTTTAATTTGAAAATTCATTAGCAACTTGGAATCCAAGTGCTATATCCAAAAAGTGAACCACCCATGAAAACCCTTCCCTTAATTTTCCGATGTATTGACTCCACAGCTTAAATTTAGTACTTTTCCCAGTGAAAGACGAGCAAGACTTAGAAACAGTGACTGAGGTTTGATTATCCAGTGCTACATTAGGAATATCAAATGACACCCAGTACTGTTGCAAAGGAGAGTTTTCCTGTGGTGTGGTTTTTTGTTTTCGTGGGTTTTTAAATTTTTTTTAGCTCTAAGAATGTCAAGAAAGTGGACTCAGAATCGTGATAGTCTATCTTTTCATATATATTAGTTATGATTTTTTTTCTTCAGACATTGGTGTTGTTGAATTTGTGGTGAAGGTACTTGGCTTTACAGAAATCTGCTTAAACACCTTTAGAATAATACCTCTGTTTAATCTATAGCATAAGTGGAGTAAATGCTGGAATGGTATAAGGACTTCATGGGCATATATTTTAAAAATTACTTGGGTATTCATAAGCATATGCTGTCCCAACATCACGTGTGTGTGTCACTCGTGTATAGTGCACTAACATACACTGTAGCACATACATTGTGCATTTATTTTGCCCTGTCATTCTTTTACGTACGTGAGACTTCCTTCCTCTTCTCTAGTGTAACTCTCCCTGTCATGTATATTTAACGCAGAAATATGTGCATTTGGGTACATGGGGATCAGAGAGTAAATGCAAACTTCCTTTATTTTAAATTAGAAGTAGTCCTAAGCGAGCAGGGCTAAATGTGAAATAGCCTTTTAATTTATCAGCTGATATGGGACAGCCAGTTTAAATCCATGGCCCCACAGCCAGTAAGTTTTCTTCATTCAAACCCTGTGAAATTGCCTGAGCATTTTACAGTCACTGCAAACCAATGGTTGCATAATTCTGCACACAGGAGGCTGTACGCTGTATCGTACCTGCAGTGCTGAAGTGGATCTCATTTCAGCATTTAACAGCACGTTATTTAGTCTGTTAAGCTGTCTGCTCTTTTCCTGCCTGTCTGGTAATTCCTTCCCCTTGGAACACACGAGCTCTCCCTCCCTTTGAAACTCCCACACGAAGTGTCCATGCTTCCACTGAGGCCATCCACCCTCTCTTGATTCCTCCCTGTTCCCACTGAGACCGTCCTCGATCATTTCCCCGACAAACCTCCCATCGCCGCTTCCCTCCCGCTTCCACTGACGTCAGCCCTCCTGCACACAGATCCTCGCTCCCACTGACAGGATCCTTCCCACGCCGAGAGACACAAACTTGCCTCAATGTTGATGGCTTCAGACTTTCAGGCTGATGCTTTTTACGCTGCTCTTGTAAGGCATGAACCCTTTTCTCCAGGGGAAGGGAATCTAATTTTTAAGTGATATGAACTGGTGTAGCAACATGTGAACTGGGTTCATCTTTAAGTCTATTTTTATCTTTACCTTTTAATTTCCTGTTGTTTGTAATATAAACTGGAAAAAAACAAACTGTAAATCACTCGGAGCATACAGATGATAGCATAAGCTGTGTTTTCAATTTTTACAGCATTATTATTGGTACCTCTCCTGGTCATGCAAATTGTGTCACTGCCTCTGACAGCAATTCATTGTGTGACTGAGATGAGCAAGGTTAGACCCTGAATTTTTGGAGTACTTACTGTTGGTAAACAAAAGCTTCACCGAAACTCCTTTCAGCTGTAAATTCATCTGCCAGACACGAAACACTGACTTCTCTCTCTGCCCTTTGCATTGTTCTTTGCTGCCCCTGGTCTGAGCTTGCTTTGTGTCTCTTCCCTGGCCATTTTAGGTAGTTAATTTCTAAGCTTTCCTTTTCTGCCACCCAAATGTGTCAGTAGAGGAAGTATTAAAAATAAGCCTTTATTTCTACGGTTCTAGGTATTTATCATACTGTGTTGTATCCTTTGTATTCTTAATTGTGTGGCTCAGAGTGAAGTGTAAGTACACCCACAGTGAGAAATTTTCTAGTTGTAGAATGTCCTTATAAGCCAGGCAGAAGAATGGGAGCTGATAAACTTATTAGTTCCCCTTCCTTTTCTGCCATTCCCAATATCACACGTGGTGTGAAATTCTAGTGCAGGGTACCAGCATTGCCTTGCTATTTAAGATGCCAGTAATAAGATTTTGCATCCAACATGCTAAGTCTAAATATAAATATATGAAATGGTGAAGTGGTTACACCCACTTACAGACACTTCATGTCAGTGAATTTTAGATCAGAAGATGCTTACAATCTATGAGAATATGAAGACTGTCTCATTAAGAAAGTTGCTCATACTTCATTTGGAACTTTGAAAAAATACTGTTTGGAAAATGTTTTGCTTCCCTTATCACGTCCTTTAATATCTATTCCTCATGTTCAAGTAAATGTCCATGTCAAGAAAATGAGAGGTATTTGCATGAGAATTATTTGTAACTACCATTGAAATTGTTTATATCCAACAGTTGCCACTACCAACAGTGATAAATTGCCGTTTTACTTTAGTTATTATATGAACTTTTGTTCACCTCTCTTGGCTATCACCTTGAGAAAGGACTCCAGAATTGGGTTTATTAAGCAATAGTAACAATATGTTGAAAATATTCCACTTTTTGTGCAGATGGAATGCCAATCAACTTTCAAATGAGTCCTCAAAGAGGAAATAAATATTTAGAGATATGGACAGCTAAAGCTCTTACTAGCTGTCAGCAAAAAAAGTGAAAGAAACCTAAAGCAAATATGGTAATGAGCAGGCTGGCCCCAAGGTGAAATTGTTTCGAGACAAGCTTTACGTAAGTTGTCATTTGTCAGGGGACTGCAGAAGCACCTGCACACAGCGGAGAACAATTTAGCATTGTGTTCTATTTTGGTGGTGTGTATGGAATAGTATGCCCACATTGTAAACTGCTTTACCAGCCATGGATGGAATGAAAACATTGTTCGCAATGTTTCCGAGATTGCACACAGAGTGTGATTTCATGTCCAAGCATGGTTTTCCATGTGAATTGCAATGTTTTATATGTCAGACCCATTCATCCAGTGGAGGTTCACTAGGAATTTGCTTGGCCCTGTGACATTCTACGCATTGCTATCAGTCCATTGGGTAAAATAATTAGGTATCTTCGTTTAACCATAATTTAAATTGGCACAGGATGACAAGATGCAAATTGAATATCTTTAACGTGCATGACATACTAAATACTTTTATTGCCCAGAGTCAGATTTTTAAGTTTTCAAGGCATCAAGGAAATCATGTTGTTAAAGCCCTTTGCTTTTCAAAATGATTTCGGCATCCAGCCCCCTTAGGTTCTTTCTTAAAATCACTGTTAAGGCCAAATGTAATAATGATGTTGGTACAACACGCTGCGAAATTAAACAGCAGAGTCTCTAATTTGTGCATTCTTCCAGACCATCGCCTTTTACTATGGGTTGAAACTGTTGGCCTCAAATCAAACTCCCAGGCCCTTTCTCCTCTTCCTTGTAAAATTTTAAGTCTGTCAGTCTGCATAAAGTAAAAAGCTTGGCATTCTGTAAACCAGCTCCCAGATGTGTGGTTTTGTTCAGGAGAAAAGATGAGGGCTAGAACCTACTTTTTGACGTGGAGATACATTGATGTGAATTGTTACCTATTTTGAACGTGGTTGAAAAGGTGATTTGAGATGGGTTTTGGTAGTGGTTTAGATTAAAGGTAGTCTGCATACGTATGTAGAGAGTTAATGTCCCTGCAAGCAAAAGCACTTGGAATAAACAAGGAATTTCAACATTTAAAAGCAATTTGGGAATAAAATACTGTTGCTAATGAAAAAGATTCTCATTCCAGTATTAGGGACCCAGATTAGGATTCCCATCTTTGCTTGGAGAAGGAGGAAATACTGCTTTCAGTTTTGCTACTTTATTACATGATAGACAATTTTTGAGTACTAGATCCCTAGAAATTAGGATGCATATTTGTGTTGGTGTAAAGACAGTCTCCTTGTTGGCCAGATATGTCTTTCATTCCTGAGTAAAGTAAATGGAAACTATATTTCAAGGATTTTTTTTTCAAATCAGGATATAAATTAATATTTTTTAAATAATATTTTAACAGATTTAAGTTGTGTCTGATTCTTTTTGGAAATAAGAATTCTTTCTTTTTGCTAAAGCAGAATTATTTTGCACATTCATTTGAAAGTTGCACAGGAAACTTCAAACATTTTATATGCCTGAAAAGATCAAACCTTTCAAGTAAGAGGTATTTTCCTTTATAAATCAAACATCTTGCATAGCGACATGAACAGCTTTCTGATATGTTAAGGGAAAAATTGTAACCTTGAAATCTTTCATTGTTTTTTACATTTCCCAGTTTCCTAAGTAAATCCATACAAAGAAAACACAGAATCACTGGCAAATATGAAAGAATGACATCCTCTGCTTCCCATTGTTTTTAACTTCGAGTTAGCAATGACCTTTAGCTCCCTACTGGGATGTGGTGGAAACTTTCTGAGGCCCCGTCTTACTTGCCACTAAAAGACGACGTATTTTTAAAGTTACACATTTACCATCTCTTTCTGTCCTTCAGTTTGAGGTTCTGTTATCTCTAATAAATTATCAGATGAATAACCTCAGTAAGCGATGAGCAAAGTAAACCTTCTTTATAAGGATTTTGTTTGGGAAAAGCTATGCTAATGTTTTAATTAAAGTGCAACAAAAGAACCTCAATCAGAATAGAATACAATCTTCCTGTATTAGGAGTATCTAGCCTTTTGTATCGTCAGATAAATGATCTTCCTCACCCATACTGAATTATCAGGATTACTTCAGTGTCAGAAGAGGTGTATGGAACTCTATTTTACAACAGTGGTTTTAATTCTAAGCTTTTGAATTCATGAACGTATCTGTGTGATAGGTAGATAGGTCAAGATCAGCGTTCAGCCGTGATGACTGAGTTTGCAGATGTGTATTTCTTCTTTGTGGACTACTGTCTGCTGTTTCCTTCAATTTTAAGATTTTTTTTTTGGTTGGGGGTTTTTTTGGTTTTTTTTTTTTTTTTTTTTCTGTTCATATAAAAGTTTTATGTGAAATTCCACAAATGGTTGAGGACAACCACACCTACTACTTTGGTAACTTGAAGCAGAAGTGACTTGCCCTGCACACTGCTGCAGTTTAACTGCCTGGTGAAATCGCGCTGTTCCATGAGCTGTAACTCAGTGATAAATATCCCAGTGTAGGATGAATATCGGGATGTAAGTCTACAAGTACTGGAATCCAGAGCTCTGCTACACACTGGAGTGCAGATGGCACTGAATTGGCTGGCAAGATACCTGCACTTTATTTTTCAAAACAAAGCAAAGAATTCTTTTCAAATACTGAAGAGGTTTATTGGTGGGCCAGATTCTGTCCAAAATGACAGTCCTTCAACTCCATTAAAATCTGTGTGCTTGAGGGGTGTACCTGGGCCAGAACTGGAACTGCTGTGGTTACCTCTCACTATGGTAGAAATAGCTCCCTGTTGGATATGTGATTTGAAATAAAAGTTTGTGGCAATAACATTTGTATTAAGGGCAAAGTTATTTTCTATCATTCCAGAAAGACATCATGTATAGCTCCAGTGAGCGAGTCGCTAGCTGTACTGAAGCTAGCAGCAAAGTTCTTAGAATTTTCAGAACAGCCAGAATTTGAACTCGGTCTGTGAGCAAAGCTTTCTTGCCTTCTCTGAAGTGCAACTAGGCTATCAGCCCTTATGGTTGGTCCCATGTTTGCTTAGTCCGTAACTAATGCAAAAACCTACCAATAACTGATATTAACTGTCTAATGATGAGAGTATGGGAGAGCAAATTGATTTTTTTTTTTCTTTTTTTTTTTTTTTCTTCTCAGCTTCATATAACAGTGAGGGCTGTTCTCAAGCAGTAGCTGCTTAAGAGTATTAGTTGCTGTGGCTTCAGATCATAAAATGAAATCTGCGTTCTGTTGCTGTTCTTGAGAGTGGTGACTCTCAAAGTAAAAACTTTTCATTTCTTGGCATTCAAAAGGACTTTTTCTACATATTTATACCTGTTCTCCACTTGCACCTGAAGTGTGTTGGGATGAAGTGTGTTGCCTGGTGTTGTGTATGTCACGCTGCAGCCGTGTGGCCAAGGCTGGAGATACTGAACTGAAGTCAGAAGAACCAGACCGCCACTGTTAGTGGGTGGCTCTTCAGCCTGCTCCCGGTGTGTTTCTACTTGAACGCTAGATCTTAACTATGTGTCAGGGCCATCATGTACCCAGGAGCGTAAGAGTTGCACTCAGATCAAACTGTGTCTGTGTAATCCAGTGCTTTGTCTCTAAGAGCAGTCAGCAGAGCGTGCTTTGGAGAAAGATGCAAGGAATCTATTTAAAGGTACAAAAATGAGAAGAGTTTTTCATGTTCCTCTTCTGGCTTTCGTCTGGACATACTGATTTCCTTCTTATTTTTCACAGTTATGACATGTAATATGATAATGATATTGTAGTTTTATCTCCTTAAAACTTGGTTGCTAAGTTGAAAAATGCAATAAAAAACCTGTACTCTCGTGTGGAATTTTTGAATGGAGGATTAATTTCCAAACCAGTGTTAGCACATACTTAGCACTGAAACACCATCAATGTGGATCGTTTATGTATTTGTTTCTGCAAATACTGTTGCAGGGGCCAAGAACAACTGATGAAAGTGTTTAAAAGAAAGCAAGGGGGATGAAATGTAACTAATACAGGTATGCATTTGAAGAGGACTTAATGAATCAGAGAAGCTAGTGCTTTTTTTTCCATACATGTGGTAGAGTATCCTGCAGATGAAAAAAAGCTGAGGGTGATGTTGGTATTTTATAGGAAAGAAACATTTCAATGCCAGGCAAAAGGGTTTTGCAAACCCAAACAGCTTGTGTTTTGTTAACAGCTGCACTGCAAGGAAGAGTTAAGTCCTGTGAACTCAGACTGTTTATACTTCTACTGATTCTGCTTGAACTTTTAATTTACTTAGTATTTGTCTTCTTTTTGTCTTCTGCCGTGGAAGTGATCTACTTTCTGCAGAATTTCAGATGAAAGGGATGTTCTGCTTATACTGTCAACTAGTTACATTATCATATGTCCTCTGTTCTGGAAAGGATGCGTATTGTTCCTTGCTGTTTAATGCCATGGAGCTGAGATCTGTCACGAGAGCAGTCCAGTCGGATTCAGTGGTGGCACTGTCAGTCACAGCCCCTACGCCTAGCAGTGACACTTCTTCCCTTGGTGAATAACATTTTACCTTTATCAAAGTATGGAATCTTTTACTTTGGGGGCAGCTGCTTACTTTTTAGGAGGGGGTTATTTTTTCTTAAATGTTATGGCAAGTTACAGCTCTTTAAAATGAGTGTGTTAGAGCAGTAGCTTGTTGGGAACCAGGTTTTCTCCCAACAGCAGCTTGCCAAGCTTGTCACAGTGCCCTGCCTCTGGCAGTGGTACCGAGTAGCAAGAACCAGCTTCTGGGAATAAGAAGATTTAGCTTTTATGATTCTTCTTAATAATAATAATAATAAAAACTCATGAAACTGCTCAGTGAGGAGCTTATCTGTCCCTCTCACCACTGGCTTTGGTGAGAAGGGCAAAGACAGTATTTGTCCCTGAAGGACAGTGTCAGCCTGCTGTCTTGGTAGCAAATATTAAAAATTGAATTTTGGTGGGCATTCTTCACTGTTGATTCCTAGAGCTAAATATTGAAGTATCAGCTTATGATATTTTACTGAATGAGCCCTGCTAGTGGCTGGCGGGAGGTATAGGAAGTCTTAACAGCTTGTCTGATCCCCAGAGTTAGCCCTAGTCATGTGTGACCATGGGAAAACTGCCAGGCACCAAATTTTCAGGGGAGCGTGATTGAAGTTTGCATTTTCTAAAAAGCTAAGCTTTCTTGTGAATTGCTTACAGTGAGATTCATAGCTGGACTGTCTGGACTGTCAAAAAAGTGAGCTGAAATTACCATCTCTTCTTTTGCCAATTAAACTAAAAAGGACTTCTTTTTGGAGGTTACATAGCTCTGAAGTTTTCTGCTAACTTTATCTTGGCTGTTTCTGATGGCTAAGAGCTCTTACAAGGCTCTCTTGTGCTCTTTGGGCAATATAAACTCTCTTTTGCAGTGCTCTGCTAAGGGTGTGGGACACTGTTCATGGGGTAAATTTTGCTTTGTGGGGTAACCTTGCTTTGTTGGTATACAAAGTCTAAGCAAACTAGAGAATTTTGAGGACTGTGGAAGTGAAATATACCTAGTGCAGGTTCAGGAATGGAAATCTTTTTCCTCCCTTTCTTCTGTGAGCCTTGAGCTGGGGTTAGGAAGTGCATGCTGTGGGTGCTAAGAGGTTGCTGTGATGTTATGTGGGTTTAGGGGTGCCTCCCTGATGTGTTGCACTTCTCTGTCATTGCCTCCTAAATTTAATCATGAGGTCAGGACCAGAGGCCAGAGTAGAGTGTAAGGTGGTGGGGTCCAGTGCTTGACTCTGAGGTCGCTATGGGGGATGGTTTTGCATGTAGGTTGCAGAAGTCTCAGTGGTCTCCACAGGGATCTTTACCTAGTTATGGAAGAGCGATTTGTCCTAAAAGGTTGAGACACCTTGGACATTTTTCCATCCTCAGTTGGAGCAAGGACACTGTCTCCCTCAGTCAGTTGTTTCCTAAAGTGTGTGTTTAGCAATGAGGCCATGTGGTCTCTTGCCCTTTCTCCATGGATGACCTGCAAAGAACTATCATCCCCCCTCAGGAAACCTGATACTTTTGTCAATGGCCCCTTGCATTTTTTCCCCAGCTAACTGGCATTCCCGGCTGCCTGATCAGAGAAGTACCCAGTTGCATCCACTTGTTAGGATTCGCTGTGCCAGTGCCATTCTGTGTCCGGATAAAGGTACTAAGGAAGTGCGTTCTGTTGAGCGTATCTGAAAGCAGAGCGGTGCTTTCCTGGCTGCGGCCAGTCACTTTGACTACTTTAGCATCTAGTTTCCCCTTACCCCTGTAACAATCCACTCAGTAAGTACACCATGTGAAATACTACCTGGGAATCTTTAAACGCTTGACTACTATTAGCTTTGTGCCACTTTGTAAGAGTTACGAGGACCTGTAAAGTATCTCATTGTTGGTGTTTTTTTTCCCCTCCATTTTGCAGAGAGGTGGGTGTGGGTGAAGGACCTGGCATTTTTTTCATCATCCTTCCCAACATTGGGAGGTCCCAAGCCAGCAGGTAGAATTTCTAGGAGATTCTCCTAAAGGAGGGGTCTCCACAGCCTGTTCTAAAATAGTTAATGGTTTTTAAGGTAAACCAACAAAACGTTTCAGATAGAGGTAAAAGCATGACGAGGATTGCCAGGGCGAGGGATTATGGCTGACAGCACCACACCCCTGCTGTTGCTGAGTGCTGCAAGAGATCTTCATAGCCTTAAGAGTCTGAGTTAAGTTTGGGAAACTTCGTCTGTACTGAGAAACGAACTGAGGCCAGTGGTAATGGTTTGTTGAAACCCAGATTAATGGATTGCAATTACTCAGTTTGTTTACTACAGATATTTTTGTACTAGAGCAGACATGAGCAGACTGTCCAGAGGAATATGTATGTACAGGATGTTTGTCAATTAGCTTGCAGTTAATTTAAATAGAATACAAACCCCTGACTTGATATACCCTAAAGTCTTATTTTTTAATCTAGCTTGGACTGGGTCTTAACATGTGCTAACCTGGTTAAGGTACAGCAGACAGTGGTGCGTGTTGAAGTGCTTTATTCAAAGCCACGAACAAGGATGGAAATACGTGGGGCTATAGAGCATCTTGGTCTTCCAGATGCTCTCTGAAGTTGTCCGCCTTCATCTGAGTAGGACAAACCGCTCGGATTGCGGCTGCCATTTCAATGCACCCATCTGCAGAACTCAGTACTGAGCGCTAAGAGCTTGGACCTTCACAAGAAGGTTTCCTCAGGAGACTCTCCTTCCTCTCTCCAAGTCATATGTGTCTTTCTGGAGGTCAGACTATCTAAGAACCATCACTGACTGTTCTCAAGTGCTTATGCATCTTAACTTTCTAAAAATAGAAAAAAATTATGAAGCTCCCTGACATCCTGGGACAGCCAAGGGGCTTTCTTTAAACACTTTGTAAAATAGCACTATCTCTTATCATGTGTGTTCTTAGTTTCTCGGTTCAGAAAAGTACACAGCACTTTCCTACAGTGCATAGCTGGGCACTTCCAGAGCCGCCTGCTTCTCACAAAATTTTTGAAAGATGACTGTTAACTAAACTTGGCTTAATTAAGTTGACGATTTCACAGCTACTTTGAACAGCTCAGTAACTGCAGGCTACAGCTTCTTTGCAGCCAAAGCTCCACAATACATCACACAGTGAACCTGCTGACAGGAGGGTACAACTTCCAACTCATGCTTCAAGAGATCAGATTTATTACTGCAGTTCTGCTTCTTCTAAAACCAGTTAAGGCCTCCTTTAACAGATACTGAACATACTTTGATCTGTACTACATGGTGCTGCCTAGTGCAGATACCACTTCACAGCCAGTATCTTCTACATGTGCTGCCAAGCTGATTCTGGTGCTGGGGTGAGTTGCATGGATTGCAGCTTTTGAAGACTGTAGACTGACAGTCTACAGTAATTTTTTCGCTTTTTTAAAACGATCATGCATTTCCTTGTTGCTCAGCTCACTTAAAAACAGAGAATAGTTCATTTTTACCTGTTTCTTTATAAATTAATTGATCTGGTTTATTTCTGTGCTTTGTTCTCTCCCTTTCCCCCGATCATATAGAAATTTAGTCTTTCTGAGAGCTGTTAAAACACCTGCTGAAGGCAACGGAGTCTGAGGTTGCTGACTGCAGTTTAACTAGCTGGGGTTTCTCAACTGGGGCTTGGAGAAAGGGCAAATACTGTTTCAAGGAAGTTTTAAACCTCAGCTGCTCATGACCCTGAAAGATCCCATCATATGTTACAGAACAAGTGTCTAGGGTCTTAGGTGATGAGGCATCCTCCCCTCACCTCATCTGTTAATATTGCAGTAGTCTGTTCTTATGTTGGTGTTTTCTTACTGATGTGGGCTAGAGTAAAGCCCCGCTCTAATTGCAGCAATGCTGATACGGCTGTGCTTGTGACAGCATAGTTTGTGCCATTTGAGAGTACAAATACAATGGTACAACTTCTTCCACTTTAGAAAGTTTTCTGTATTTCTTGACTTTCAGATTATACTTAGGACACATTTGTAATTTAGGCAAAGTCTCAGTACAGTTGAGGCCAGGACTGTAGGAAGGAAATGGTACCTAGCCTAGAAATGTCAGTGAGGGATTTGGATTTTTAATAATAATTTTATACTGGAAAAATCTCTGTTACGGTTATAGTGATGGTGGTTGAGGGGGAAAAACATGCTTTTGTTAGGATAGCTTGTTTCGTTTGAGGAACTGGTATAAAGCATACCAGCAAAACCAGTTCTGCTAATGTTAGCTCCATTTGCAGTAAGAAAGTTTCCCAGGACACTTGTGTTATACCTATGCCAGGATTTAAGGCTGTGGAAGTGAAATGGAAGTGAAGTGAAAACCTGGTACAGCGTCAGCACATGGAGCCCTTTCCTCCTTGTGGAGCCTTTGGACTGTGCTAGTTTTGGCAGCCGATGTCTGTGAGCCACTTGCCTGCTTTTACGAGCCTTTGCAGCAAGAATTTGTAGCAGTAAGAGCTCCAGGGAGCTCTGCTGGCACTCAGATGCTGCCATGACGCTGGCTCTTTTTTGGAATTTTTCCTCTCTTGGACAGGTAGATTTAACAGGAAATAGTTTGGCCGAGGTATGAAATTACAATGTGGGTATTTCCAACCTCTGGTAGAAAGAGCATTTTTGTCAGCAAGGCTTTGTAGACCAGACCAGGCAGTAGAACAAACAGGGGAACGGTCCTTGAATTAGGACAAATAAGGGTTTGTTAATGGCCTTTGTCCTCTGTTGCTGTTTGTGTGCCTTCTACTGTAGGACACTGCTCTTCAGAACGCGCTGTAAGTATGTGGCTCTGCGTTCTGCACTTCAGGTCGTTAAGGAAAAGCTGAACTCTCAGGTAATTAAGTGCATTGTTTAGAACCGATTTAATGTTAATAATTGTCTCGTGAAACTATTCTAGATTTATGTTTGAGTGATGGGACAAATGATTATTGTACGAAGATACTGAATTACCAGGTGTGATTTGGTGACAATTGTGATGATAATGCGTAAAGGCAATTTGTGATACAAACGTTGTCACACCACAGCTGCTTCTGCAGCAGAACCACCATTTTTCTGCCTGTTTCTGCTTGACCTTGTTACTTTGCCATCCGTGGTGGTCTCTGGTTTTTCTTTAACTTGTTCAGTTATACATAGTGGAGGTTCCTTCCTGCAGCCCCTTTTCTTCCTCTTACCATTGTGTTCTACCTTTGACTGCCATTTTCATGTTCCTAATGCCCATATGTGCATGCATCTATAATTTCTTTTCGGTCACAAATAGTATACGTCATCTTACTGATGAAACTCACATCAGCTCCTCTCACTCAGCACTTTTTTTTTTTTTTAACAAGTGCTTTTGTTGGGTGAAGGTCTTTGAGGAAGGTCTAGCTTCTTCCCACCTGCTGCCATATAACACTGTCCTAGAAATGATAGAATCTTTTTGTTTACAAAGAAGTATAGCTAGTAAACAGATCTCTCCCTGAAAATCTTTATTTAGTACACACAGTGTACTCTTAATCATTTGCAACCAAGGTCAATAGCCCTTAAAATGCCATTATTATAAATCAATCTGATATTAGAGGATATTTTCATAGATGTGTACACAAACTCAAATAAACATAGAAATCATTTGTTTCTCTAACTTCAGCTAAAATGCAGTAAACTTATTTCTAATCTACTGTACTAGAAAAATTTTTTCATCAGCTTTCAAAATTGCAGTTCTGCTCTATGCTTAAAATGTTTTCCTCACTGACATTTTAAATTGTAGATATGTTCTTGTGTTACTTAACCAAAAGAAGTAACATCGTGGGGAAAAAAAATAGTTTTGTTTTCATAGCACAAAACATAAATAATTAGTTGATGTGTAAATTAATTATAGTTTGTGGATATGAATTTTAGTTATTTAAATATGAATAGAGATTGTCATAATGACATTAAGCATGGACTCCTAGTCTTGTATGATTCAGCTGGTGCTGACACAACTTCATAATAACATTAGACATTTTCCATCTATTTTTGTAACCGTGTCAGTTCAGATAGTTGCTGTAAAAAGGGAATATCTGCATGAAGAGTTGCGATCGAACTGAACTTTGGTCTGAAATGGAAATTGATTTTCCCCTTACCAGGGATCTTGAAATGGCTTCCAAAGTACTGAAGCTCAAGTTAGTTTTGTGACAGCTTTCTTTTTGACAAGGAAGGAATTGTTACTTTTCCTTCAGATACAGTCACAACAACTGCCATAATTTCCATGTTCATTGTGTGTCTAATGTAATTAACTCCTATTTTACATGTTTCAATACCCTCCAGAGCTGCTGAGTCTCTTCTGCAGTTTCAGAGTAGGTGTCCATTGCAGAGATGACCGGAAAGGGGTCCATGAGTGCCGCCTTGCTTATGGAGCTGCATCCAGTAACTCCCACTCTCCAGTCTGGTTTTGGGCCACCACCGTTCCTCCTTGGATTCTTGAGAGCAGTGGGAATAGACTGAGAGAGGCCTGACTCTCATCTTGATTGCACTGGGGCTGGGGCGAAATTCCATCTAACTGGTATTATGCAAGTAAAGCAGAGCAATGTGCCGGACTCTTACTTCAGTCTTCTACCATGTTCTGAAGCCAAGCTGGTGCGTGAAGCCCATAGAGTTAAAGGAAAGGCTGGTGTTCTCAGAGCTGTTGTGTTACTAGCTGGTTGGGCTACTTTTTTTCCTATCTGATATATCACTGCCAAAACTGGAGGGTGGTCCATACTGGCTTTAGCCTGCTGAGGACTCTTGGGGGCCATGTTAGAGCTCCATCGTGCGTGTGTGGTAGAGCACAGTTGAGTGAACCCTGTGGACTTGGGGGAAGTCGGCGCCCAACAAAATTTTCCAGCCTATTTGAAGTCAACTCTGTGTCAATGGCTGGAATGTAATAGTCATCATAAATATAACAGACAGCCAAGTGCAGAAATGACAGAAAATATACAATAAAGAAGTAATTTATATAAATTTGTAATGTTGCCATAAAAAAGTGTGTAAAGTCAGGCTTAGCACAAAAAATGCTAGCACGTATTGGTATAGTATCTTTATATAGGCTGGAGATAGTTTTGCATGTTGTGGGGAAGCTCTTTTTGAATCTCAGCAGTCGTTTCTCTTACACTTCATCATCTTCCAGTTCAGTCCATGGAAAATAAACCTAAAAGCTAATTATTGTGCATATTTTATCTTTTGTTCTTTAATTTTTCTTTGCCTTTTTTATGGCATCTTTCCAAAAATGCCTTGCCCTCTATAAACGTTAGGCTATTAATTTTTGAAGCTTATGACAATGTTGTTCCATAGATCGTGCATTCGCTGGCATTTGCAGGGTAAACACCCTCCAACCAGAAACTAAGCAAGCTCAGTCTCTGTGGTATGCTCAATCCTCATGCGCCCCGGGATCAGGAGTCCCCAGCCTGTTTTGTGTCACTCACATGATGTTGTTTCACACTTGGAGTACATCTTTGGGTCAGCACTTCCTCGCTTTTTGAAAATACTTCTCTTTTTTTGGAGAAAGCAATTGCTTGATTCTAACTACTCTTAGTAAATGCTGCTTAAGAACTGCTCTTAGTAAAATAGCACTTAGTAAAGAGCTCTTGGTAAACTGCTCTTAGTAAAATAGCAGCTTTTTAGGGCTAATAAGTAGGTATTTCTAAACTTTACAGCTACTGTCCAGGCGAAGGCTAGGGTCGTAGAATTAGAAATTACCCAAAAGAACTTAGCAAGAGGCAAATACAGCACAGATAAACTAAGAGAGTGTCCTGGGAAAGGCCTTCAGTATTTTCAATGATCATTTTGCAACCACTCTTTAAAAAATCCTTGAGATTGATCACGTTGTGCCTTGGCAAAGACTTTTGGGATCTAGAATGATATTTTACTTAGTGACTTGTGGGTTTCATCACTCAGGCAGGAAGATAAGATGGTCAAATAGAAAAATGTTAACTTTGAAAGATGTATAATGGTCAGTCAAGGCCACTGTGTAGCTTGTCTGCTTTGTGACAGATAACAACTGCAATGCAAGGACTACAGATGGTTGTTAGTTTAAAAATTCTCATTTAGCTTTGTCTAAATTATAGGAGCTTTTTTCTGTGACTGGAGCTGGGGTTATTTATTTTTTCTGTGAGGTTTTTTTTTCTGGATACAAATGATACACGGTTTTTCTGAAACGAAATGTTAAAGGATAGATCAATGTGAGATTTGAAAAAAAAAAAAGTGGAAATACATGTAAAATATCTGAAAACTGTTTCTCATTCCAATAGCTTGAAGATTTCAGATGCCGTTGCTCAAGTTCAGTGTATTCGACTCAGTTGGGTAACTGTGAGGTGTGTTGCTGGGGAGGGCAGAGAGAAGAGGATCATGCTGCATTGAGGGAAAGGGATTTAGGAATAAAAACAAGTAATGATGCTGCCTAAGGGCCATCTTGTTTGTGTTAGCAGGCAGTAGCACACATAGTTTGTACAGCTCTTTGTAACTGTTTTTGCTACTCAACTGTTTTTGCTACTCAGTCTGAAAAAGTGGAAAGAATTAGGGGCTAACAAGAAATCCCATTTTTGAATGTAAACTCCTTGGGACAGGGATCACATTTTCCTGTATGTTTCTAGGGCTGTTGTGCACTTCAGTGCTTAGATCGTACAAATGTAAAAACAAAATAAAAACTGTGATGATGTTAGGAAGTGAACTCTCTGTTAATTCACTCTCTATAATGACATGTGCTTTTTTAAAAAGACATAAACTCCCTCTTATTTATGCATAAGGAGAGTGCAAGTGTTGCATGTGCAATTAGAAGTAATTTATTCAGTATTAGATGACTTGTTTGTCTGATGGCATAATTAACAATTGCACGGGTATCCAGTGTCGTAGTTATTTACAGTAAAAAAAGAAAAGTAACACTAAAGTTATCAGACTGAATTTATCAACTGGAGGAAAAAAATCAGTCTTATTATATCAAAAGAATATATTGCGCATTTCCATATATTTGCATGGCTATGTTTTTATAGAATTAAATGTATTGAAATGAATTTTAATCCTGATGTCTTGAAGTAAAAAAAAAAAAAAAAAAAAAAAAAAGAGAGAGGATGAAAGCATCAAGACAAACCAAGCTCGCCGTGTCGAGCTGTGTCCTGCCTCTGATTTGCAACCGCAGGCTCTGGTCAGCGGCGGTTGTTCTGCTGCGGCTGCCCTGGCCCGCGTCAGGGCTGCGGTGCCGAAGGGGGGACAGAGGTGGAGCCCTCCCCTGGCAGGACACCAGGTTCTATGGGTGGCAGAGTCATTTATCTCTTCATAGAACGGATTTTTCTTAAACTATTGCAGTAAGCCTGTGGGAAACTGAACAGGTCTATCAAAATAAAACGTATTCTGATATCTTAAACCAAAGTATTTTTTGGTGATTACTGAACTGGGTGTCTCTTGGGAGACTAAACCAGAACTAGATTACAAACCTGGCTAATATTCTTTCAGAAACAAAACCAGAGCACCATTAACCAAGGCATTCCCAGTGCTCCTGTCTGATGGTGGCTGGAGCAATCCGCTGTCCATCCTTCCTCCCGACCTCTGCCATTCTTCTTGGGGCTCTGCTGTGGGACAGGAGCCCTGGCACAGGCTGCTTCCCAGGGTAGCCTCAGGACTTGAGATGGTAAGCCTGGTAGTTAGAAAATAAACAATAGTTAGAAAATAATTAAAGTACTCGGGTTTTCTTTGATAAGATCATGGACCCTAGGTGTGGTGCTGGAATCACCTGAAATAGGTCCTGATGGTAAGACAGCCGAAAGTATGGTCTCAACAGTATGGTCTAAGTTGGGACTTCAGCTTCTTGTAACAATTCTTTCTTTCCTGTCCGAGTGGGCAATGTCAACGTATGTTCTGAGAAAGCAGTTCCCAAAGGATGGGTACGGTGGCTGGCAGCTGCTTCTGGAACAGAGTGCTGGCCTTAGAATGGCCTAATGCCCTGGGAAAAAATGTTATTATTTAGGTTTTGAATTATTAAATTGGGATTGTCAGGTATGTAAAAGGACCGTTATTACATTCATGTTCTTGACTCAATCTGATGCTGCACAGAGATTAAATAACTGTTTCCCGGGATGTATAAAGACGTTCTAATATGGGCCAAGTGGCAGTGTTCTTTTGTTTGCAGGGAGACAGGGCAGGCTCGTGGTCTTACATCCATGTGTAGAAGATCTTATTCACGGGATCTGTGTTTTCGTATTTGATCCTCCTCATCTGAACCAGTAAAGGAATCTCTTGTGTATCTAAAGGGTAGAGGTAGAGTAACAATATGTAAAGGAACATGAATTAGTTTCTAATGACCAGGCCAGCCTGGGTAGCAGCAGCAGGGGAGCTGTGGGAACCCAGGGCTGATGTGTGCAGAGTACTGCGGTGGTACAGCTGTCGTGTTTCCACTCCCTGGGCAAACTAAGTCAGAGCTACCTTTGATACTCACCACCCTGCGTCCTGCTCTGTAGATGCCCTCACAAAAAGCCGAGGAGATCAAGCCTTTAATGAGATGGGGAAAGGAGCCCAGAGTCGCCCTCTTTGTTCAGCACCTCCTGGCCACGGACTCTGGCCGTGGCAGAGCATGGCAGTCCTGGACGAAGTGGGGCAACAGATCCCCAGCAGTGCAGTATGGCAGGGCAGAGCTTCAGCTGTCCAGCAAGCTGCGTACCTTTTCTTCCACCACTCTTACCTCTTTGATCATTCCCAGATGTTTTTGACATACCTCAGTGGTACTTGGAGCTTTGTAGCACTCTTTAGCTTGCTTCTCCAGCTGCACGTGCGAGTGGCGTACGCAGGCTGGCCGAAAGGGAAGGGGGCGGAGGGTTGTTATCCTACAGCAGAATTGTTTCCAGAAGTGACTCTGTACAAACGACAGCAGGAGGTTCTGCACTTGTTCTCTCTCAATCACTTTCAGATAAAACTTTGCTTAGTTTACAAGTCAAAAGGTGATTTTTCTAACAGCCAATATGTCAAACTCTCACATTTGGGTTGACAATCAAGCTGTTTTCTGTCTGAATCTTACTTCGTTGCCAGTAATAAAAATTCCAGCTCGCTCAGCCATGGTTATATTGGTTTTGCAGAGCTAACAGTAGTAAAAGCTTGTTTTTGTCCGCAAAGTTAGCAGATTAGGGCTCAGAGAAACATCACCTAGACAACGGATGTATAGGAAAGTGCTCTTTTTTTATTGGTGACTTAGCTTGGACCAAACACTACTGAAACAACTAAGTGCTTGTTTACCATCATCAACCTTTGTGCGTTCCCTTGCCTAGGGAAGGAGAAGAGATCTTACTTTGGGGAGTACTGATGAGGCTTATGCAACTTGCTATGTATTACTGCCTATTCCAACAAAAATATTCCATGTTATAGGATGTATTTCCTCTCCTTTAGTTTGGTTTTGGTACCAATATTTGAATCTCTGAAGTTAAACCACAGATTATCAACCAGATCTTTCTTCTCATAGAATTTTTAAAGCTCTATTTAAATGCTGATGGGCTCCATTCCTATTGTATGTTCTCTCTTTCCTTACTTCAGTGACATCATACAGTTTCTGTTATGATTAGTACTTCATAGAGGTGACAACTTCATTTTGAAAAAGACAAGGTGAATCTTTGGTTTAAAGAAAAATGAAGAGATATCTGCTTAATTTTTATCTGTTTACTTTGCAGTCTGTCACCAGAATTCTCTCTCTTCCCAGCCTCCTGCTGTTTGTTGTTCTGTTGCTGTTCCGGAGATTGTTATGAACATACAGATGCCCCTTTGAAGTAGGAATGTAATTTCAAAATCTTGGTGCATCAGTCCTATTAACAAGAATCTGTTATCTTCTTTCCTTTCACTCCTAACTTTTAGATAGGAACAAGTCAGTATTTTCTAGTAAAACAGCATTCATGATTTGAGATAGTGTCTTTTGAAGGTATGGAAGAAACTTACCAATTGTGGAAAAGGCTGTTGTTGCAGTAGAATTATGCAGTCCCTCTTTGGTAGTTACCTTGATCTTCTATTTGAGAGCGGTTGTGTGTGGGTAGGTTTTTCCAGCTACTGCCAGCGGAGTCTCTTGGCTGTTTAACCACAGCACTTGCTCCTGGCGGTGCCGAAAGCATGGGAATTGGTCACGCCAAACCATGCAAGAGCAGCGCCTGTGCAAGCTATCCTACATCTACCATTTCTTTCTGAAGGGGCCAAAGTCCATTGTTATTCCGTGGCTGGAAGTATCGCGGTTCACGTGCAAAAACTGGACATTCATCTGTTAAATGATGGTCATACCTTGGTGCACTGGTAGTTGCTGGCACTTCTTACACTACAGCTGGAAATACATGTCACATGCTTGAAAAGCATGTTATTTGATGCTAGTGTTTTGTTCAGTGATGAATTAAATTCTGTGTATATGACAGGAGAAAGAATACAGCCTTCCAGAGGCTCCATAAAGGCAACGTGGTCTGTACCAGTAGAAAGATTTCTTAGTCTGGTTTCTCTGTAGGCTGAAACGTGGAGGGGGCACCCTGGGTATGCTCTTATTTTAAAGCATAGCCAACACCTGTATCCTGAAAATTATGCTGACAACATTGAAATCTGCAGTATTCTTATTTAGAAAGGAAAGGACTTCCAAAACATAGTGCATCTTTTGGTGGACATGCTGCCTGGTCACGGATAGGCGGTAGTCGCACAAATATCTTATGGAAAATCAGCAAGCAATATCTTTGGTTTGCCTTTCCTCACTGATTTGTTTCCCCTTTAACCAAATGCAAAGGGGCTTTTCTAACAGCTGGATGCGCTGTGCCTTCTGTGTTGTAATTTATGGAGAACGGTTAAGAGTCTGAAATGTGTGGAAAAAACGAGCTGTTGTTAATTTGTGGTGAGAGCAGGACTATGTCTTACTATGTAGATGCGGTGAACTTTATGGACTCTACAAAGACTCTTTTGTCTTGTGAAGGCTTCTCCAGTGGGACATGTTTAAGTGATTGTCAAGTATTATCATGTGGAGTGTTCAAACTATCCAGTCTATCCTCGTGAGAGGACAGACACCCATGTCTTGTTTTGGAGTCAGTGTATCTGTTAATTAGAGACTCTGGTAACAGTCACTTGAGGGTTAAACCATTCCCACAAGATTATTTCCAACCTTGTTTTTCTTCTCCTCCCCATTACATTTGTTCTTGCTGGTTTCACCCTTCACGAGGTTTACGTCCCACCTCCATGGACACTGCTCGTTCCGCCTTATTGCAAAGACTGCGGTGTCCTGTAGAAAGCCCAGCTTGCAGCACTGAGATAAACTGAAACAGACACTGATCTGCGTGAGGAGCCTTGGTACCGAGCGGACTTTGGGACCACTTCCCAACTGCCGGCCGCTGATCCGGCTGTCTCTTCTGATTTGGAGCAGGAAGCATCATTCTGGGATTATTTTGCATCTGCAGTTTGTACTGGGGAGGTTGCTGGTCTTTGCTGTTGATTCTAAGCCCTATGCAGATCAATAGGGGAACACAGGAACGTAAACAAAACCAAATTAGACACTGCCAGTTTGAGGTTTCCCCCTCTGTGGGGCCCTTGTGGTTCCTGGGCTCAAGCTGTGAAAGGAGGCGACTGTGCTGCCACAGCGATCTTGCATCCCGTGGCAGAGGCTGAGCTCCCGAGGCTCGGCATGGTCATCGACGAGTCCTGGCAGAGGAACGGCATCGGCTCTGTTTTTCCAGCATTGGTCTGTTTTCCTGCAAAGTTGCAACTCCAAAGGCCCTTGTTTCCAAGCGCTTGGGGAGGTTTAGGGGTTTGTTTCTTTCCTCTTCCTTGGACCACATACATTCATGTGGCCAGGTGTAAAGTTTTTTGGATGGCTAGTGTGATATTTTATTTTTTCTTCCTTAAGAAGCCTACACAAACAGATTTAGCACTAAACAGTCTTCCTTTTATAGTCTCTCTTACACACAGAAGTCCTTTCAGTTTACATTTGCCCCATTCCTCACAGTGAAGATGGTTACTTTCTTCTGCCTTCTTTCCTGATCTGTTTGTTTATTCCCATATATTTCTGGCATAGTTTAACTAAAGCTGAGAGTTCATTGAAACTTTCTGGCTCAGACTGGCTTCATGCTTCTGTGCAAACTGTCCCTTTGTGACGCTCAATTTACTGATACCCTTCTCTTGGAAAACGAACGCTATTTGAAAGATTTTTCAGTAGCTGCGAGGGTGGATGCCTCTTACCCACATCCTAAATCATTATAAAAATACTTCTGGAGAAGCTCTGCAGGCTCCCACAACTTAATGTATTGAAAAACTCTCTTACTATCACCATGCACATTAAAAAGTATCTCTTCTATTCAAGATCACCTAATTTTTTCACTTACTAAATTAAAACATGAGTAGCCAATGCTGATTAGTAGATAACATTTGCTGAATAAAACAGCAGCAAAGTGCCACTTCTGATGAACCGCATCAGTGTACAAATGCTCTGAATGAATACGGTCGGCTCTTCCTTTGATGCAGCATTAACCTTCAGCTGACACATCGATGCTTTCACTATTCTTCAAGGAAATGAACCACAGATAAATTTTGAAAATTTTTGCTGTACAGTCTTTGGTAACTTTAGGCATATACACGCTGCTAGTGAGATGCAACAGACTTTCTGCTTTTCTGTAAGAATTAGGGTCACCTGCAGCAGAGTGGAAGAAGGTGGCTGGTGTCTTATCTGCCCTGGAGAGCAAACCCTCCTTGATCAGATGGTGTTAGAGGCCAGGTACTAAAAGAAGATGGTTTTGTTAAATGGAAGCTTCCTTCGTGTTCCTGGTCAGGGACATAAACATGGCTCTTGAGCCATTTGGGGGAAAAAAAAGAAAGAGGGAATAGTTAGTAGTCCTAAAAATCAACATTCTGGAAATGAAAAGCTGTTTTCCTGGCCCATGCAAACTGGATAAACTTGTGTGGGTTGAGTGCTCTTGTTGTGCCTGCGGCTGATTAGCATGAGCCCGTCATCCCCAGGATTGTTGGTCTGTGTCAATCACATGTGGATCTAACGAAAAATGGCATTCTGCAGCCAAGTCCACTTCTGATGACTCAGCGGGTAGGGTGTACAGCCAAGCTATGTGCCCTTCAGTGACATGAAACCACAGCCGCTTGTGGAAAATAGGGCTCTTTCCTTTCCATAAAGCAAGTGGAGCAAAAGAGTTTGCAAATATGGCATATTTTCTAGATAATAAGCTGCTTTTTAGAGCGTGCCATGAAAAAAATATCGCTTTAAAGAAATGTCACTAAGAAAAAATAAAGCAATCTATAAACATATCCAGTTTGGTCAAGTTCTTATGTACAAAAAGAAGAGATGCAAAATGTCAGCGTTTGTTTAATAAGAAACTGGTTTAAGAAAAAAGTTAACTCATAGGAAAAAAAGGCTATACGAGGCTGTGAAATCCTTTTCTTGTCTTAAAGTTGTTCAAGCCTGCTCTTAACATAAAGTGAATTTTGTGTGAAATTACTGCACCCAGAAGAAGAAATGGTAAGCTGATATTTTTTCAAACCAAGCAGAGTAGAAATTTATTCTATGCCAGGCCTGAGATTTAAAGCAAACATTTTTAAAGCAAATAGTTTTATAAGGATGTAAATCTTTTATGCTTAAAAACAAATTTTTTTTCACTGTCATTCAGTGTTAGTAAAGTTTAAGTGAAGCTATTGTTGATAAAATACTGGGTTTATTTCTAAAATAGGAATGATTGTCATTTACTTATATGAATATACATTTGTTTGGTAATGCATTTTATTGAAAAAGGGATTTTAAACAACAGTATGTCAGTCTTCGTGCGATTAAGCTGCGCTGCAGATAATCTGCAGTTTAAAAATACTGATTATTTGGGGAAAAATGTGTGTAGAACGATCCTCATGTTGAGATAGCTTTCAGAAAACCAGCATCAGGAGTGGGGCCATGGGAGGAAGGAGGTAAGGGAGGACCAGGCTGTGGGGCGAGGGAGGTGGCCTGGGGACAATGAGTGGGGAGACGGAGCTGGGCGAGCTGTGGGTGAATGCCTCCTGCCACCCGTACGGCCACCCAAGTCCTGGTTGTTAGAATGTGAGCAATGGCCTTGTGAGCACCGCGGGATTCCTCCCTGTGAGCGAACCCGGTGGGTAGCTCGGCATGGGGTGCTCAGGAGCAAGCTGGGCTGGGGACACCCGCGGCGTCCCTGCTGGGATGGGAGGGCTCGGGGCCACCAAGGAGGCGGTCAGCAACCAGCAAAGTCAGCTAGAATTGTGACAAAGCTACCTCTTACATTTTTAAGTGAAAGAGAAACAGTAGCTAGCTCTGCAGATGAGCAATAGAGGCTTAAAGGTAATTTTAATCTGTGCAGCAACATTTACATTTAAAGATAATAAAAAAGATGAAGTCCTCGGAAGAGTACCAATGGTTGAACTTTTTGCAATTTAGTGGAACCCTGGACAAACTGGGTTTTTTCATTCTCTGTGTTTGAGGTATATCCTAAACCCAGTGTCGTTTTTCCTTTGGAAAAATGAATGTTTCTTTAAGGAGTATGAAATCATGAACAGAAGCTAATGCACCTGGCTGAGAAGACCATTTCTGCATTAATTTTCTGTGTGTTTATAATCATCCCCACCTTTCTTTGCATCTTTTCTGTTGTATAATCGTAAAGGTTTCTACACAAACTCGGGCAGTGTTTTAGCAAAAATCGGACCAGTTGAATGTCTTACTTTCTTAAAACAGTGGATTTTGGCACAAGCGTTTTCTTACTTGTCTTCTGAACTGTCAGCAACAAAGATTTAAGAACTTTCAGTGGAGGTTTAAGTGACTGGCTTTCTATAAACATTGCAGCTTTCCAGTTGTGTATGTAATGTAAGACTTGCTGCTGCTTCGTAACAAAATCCAAGACTATTTATTTCTCTCTTCTTAATATTAACAGAGCATTTTTGAGAATGGCAATGTAACATCTTAATATACTAAACTCTGAGATTTATAGTAGTTTGTGATATTCTTTAACTATCTTGTGTAGACAAACTATAATTTTTAATAGTAGTGCTCTTATGGCATCTATTTTTAAATTATTAATTTTTCCTTCGTATGTTTTGAACCATTCTGTTTATTGTAGAGGACTTTAGAGCTAGTCAGTAAAGCAACATTTAAATAATAATCTTGATGGCTTGGATATCTGGATGAGCTTTCTGACTTAAAAAAAAAAAAATCCAGATTTTTAAAATAAGGGATATTACATAATCTTTCCATATGAATTGTGAAAGTGAAAACATAATTTTTAAATTGTAATTCTTCAACTGCAGACAAGAACAAAGCAGTGAATTTGCAAAACAGCTGAAATTGACTATTCTTGGAACAGTTTGCCATTAAATTAGCTAATAGTACCTGCACTGCTGTCCAGAACTTGATTTCTCCGTCTTAAATAAAAACAGTAATAAAGTATTATATATATGTGGTGTTAGTAAAAAGGGGAAAAGGGGAGATATTCAGAAAATACTGCCGTTAGGAAATGAGTTAATGAGTGAACTTTATTCTTAAACTATAATTTCTGATATATTTTTTCAGGACCCGAAGCTTCTGTTCCGTTAGAGAACCATGATCTGGGTAATGATTTTTGTCCTCTTATGCATTTTATTCGTTTATTCTTTTAAAAGTAAATCAATGGAAGGGTGACGCCCTTGCCTTGCTTCATGAGTCTTCCTCTATAGTACATACTGCTTGGCTTGCGGTTTTCTCTGACCTAGGAGATTTGCTCATGCAGTACGCCTGTGGGAAGCACCCTGAGCCCATGGAAGTGGCGGTGGGTCGGCAGCCCGTGTTCTCCAGTATCGCTCCTCTGCAGCTCATCCAAGTCCAACTGGTTTCTGGCCCTGCGAGAAAGCCTGATAGAGCTCACAGAGCTGAAACCAGTAAGGGTCAACTGAAATTGCATTAAATTAACTTGGGCCAACACAGATGTAATTTTGTAGAATTTGTTTTGTGGTGGGGTTTGTAGAGTCACTTGCTGTAAATGTTTCCTGACACAGTACGCTAGCAAGCTCTGGTTTTTTTTTTTTTTTTGTTTGTTTTATTGTGATTTCATCAGACTTCAAGCACTCACTTAAATTTGTCACTCAGGGGTCTGCCTCAGGGTATGTGCTTGGGTTTGCTTGTGTGTGAAATCTCCAGCCGAAATAGTGCCGTTGTTTCGAAGAGTGGTACCATAAAAAAAATAGGTATTTGGGCCGTGCTAAACCCCTGGAAATGTTCTCCGTTAAAATCTGTCATACCTTGGGACCAGGAACTTGGTAATTACCTGAAGTTTGGTGGGTTTGTGCTGTCCTTAAGAATCAAATCTGATTTGAAGCTTTGTGGAAGAAGTAAATACTTTGAGGAGGAACAACTTCTTGATGGGTAGTTCTCTTTACTGGTTTTGTTTGTTGTTTTAATTATCTGACTGTAATATTTTCTATCATATAAATGTTGTTGACTTTATATGGGGAAAAGCAGTATTTACAATAGGAGGAGAAAATTAAATCAGATTATTTAATCGAAGCAGAAATTACTGCATATTGTACATCTCAGGAAATAAGAAGCGTTCACGGAAAAGGGAGAAAATGCAAAAGAATTGGAAGAAATCAGATTTGTGTCAAGCTCCACTAATGCTTGAGAATGACATGCACAGTATAATTATAAAAATGTGAAGTTATAGGGAACATATAACTTAATCTTTATTATTTTGTTCCTGAAAATGGGTAAACAAATGACCACTACATACATAGTGATTCTAACGCTGCAAGAAGCATATTTTAAAAGTGAACTGAAATGTTGGTAGACAGAAAGTTATTTTTAAACTTCAGTAAGTTCTGGTTTTCCATTGTTTAGAAATACCCAAGGAAATGCTGTATATAATGGATTAACAGTTTATACATTTTCCTGTCCACAGCTACAAAAAAAAAAAAAAAAAACAATTAATAATGTACTAATGTGCAGAATCTGAGCACTCGGTGTAAGTGCTACTTTTCACAGACTTTCATTTGTAGTGATTGTCTTATCTTTTCCAAGTGTTTCTAACCTTTCTGACCTGTTTTTTCCTTTATGGAATTGTGGATGCTCTTTGCCAAAACGTATCGCTTACTGGTATAAATGGAGACTGGACGTACTAAGCTGACAATTATTAAGATAAGTCATTAAAATATTATAGTCAGATGCCAGATATTGGACAATTAAACTTGTCTTAATATGTTTGTTGAAGCTGTGGGCTATTCCTCAGCCTGGTAGCTATCATTTTTATACATTCAGTATTTTGAAAACCTCCTGCCTTTCAGCCCTACTTACTTTTATTCCATCCCTTTCCCCCAGCCCAAAGTCTCCACAGCCAAAAACCCCAAAAGAGACCCTGAGATTTGGCTGGATTGCTCTTTGCCAGGAACACAGGGAATTAAAATACGATTCAGTTCGTTAAACAAAATCAAGTTTTCCAGGATGAAGCTCAGAAGCGCTTTATTAACACTACCAGACTTCATTTGGCTTAAACGCTTTCCGCCTGTTCCCATTGACCTCATAGGAAGTCGCCCTGGGCTGTGGCCGTGAATGAGGCTGATCTCGCCTCCCTCCTAGCCCACATTTTGCCTTTCACTTGGGTGCACAGTGCTGTCCGTAGGCACCTGAGTGGGAGCTGGGGCCGAGCCGCAGAGGGAAATCCAAGCTCCTAGAGCGAGCCTCGGCCTTTGTGGGAATGGGTGATGCTGTACGAGTGAGGCCATGTTAAATTTATATAATGCAATAATTGTGGAGCAAATATAATTTGTTCCCTTATCGTTCCTTGTTTTGAATGCCTCTCTTCAGAGCATTTGAGCATTTTATGGAAGACCTTTTTGGTTGGCTGGAATAGGCAGGACAACATGTCTTTCTATAAATGAATAATAATTGCACTGTGCGCTGGCCGGCAGAGACCAACATCTGGATCCTGGTTATCGGTTATCTTTAATCATAAATATGTAAAACGTCTTTCTTCTTAGCTGCTCTTTGCCAGAGCCAAGGCGTAGTCAGGAGGATAGAGTTATTGGCTGTGATTCTTTGCCTGGAAAGTCAGGAGAGAGACAGCGGAACAGAGAGTGATAGCAGATTAGGATGGCATTTTAACTGCGCAAATATGCCTCTGAAGAAACTAAAAATTTGCCTCTTACCTTACAGTAGTGTTTTTATCCTTCGAGATTTTGGAATAAGTAGAGAATAAAGAAATCTGTGAGCATATTTAAATGTTAAGAAGAAATACGCTTCGTGTTAGTAAAAAGGTGGAGCATAGATGGAGAAAATAAGCCAGATCTCCTGTTAGGCACAGAGTGGGGGAAAACACAGGTTCTGCTTCATCCCATGGGGCTTTGTTTCTGTGCCTCTCCAAAGGGCTGTCTCTGCTGAGATGAAAAAGGGTGTTGGTGAGGACTCGGTGCGCCTCTTTTTTAAAAGAAAGAGTGGACTGTGTCTTTGAAGGGTGTAGTAGCGGCTGGAGTGCAACAGATTCTTCATACTGATTTGAGCAGAAATTGAATCTTTGTCTAAAGAGTAAGAGTGATAAAACTAGTAGTTCTGTAAGCTAGCCCTGAGGCAGCAGAGGATTTGAAGCCTTGTAAAAATCAATCTCTAATTAGTGTAAGAATTTGGGTTGGAATATGATCTGAATGCATTCCCATGTTGGAATTTGCAGTTCTGTATTTCGGGCTTCCTTTCTCAGTAGCAGAGACTTTTTTTTACCCTCTGTGTATCTATGTAACTATATAGTTCTTAAGCCATTGTTAGTAATGTACCAACTCTTTAAAGAAGAATAGGGTGATTTAGTACAGCCTAATTTTATGGAAAAGGACAGGATATTTTCACACAGAGTTTAGTTGCTAGCACTTAAAAAAAAAAAAAAAGAAGTTTCAAAGGCCTGTCTTTCTAAAATGTGACCTTTACCTTCCTAATCTCGAGGGAGAAGGAGGCTGGAAAAGCAGAGCTGACTTCTGCAGTTATGATAAACAGACATTTATCAAGTGCAGTCTGCCTGCATGCTGGGTTGTGGAAGCCCTTGGCATCACGTTTCAGGTGAATAGAACCCTTAGTTAGGGCTCTATCCCACAGAAAATATTTGAGGTTTTTCAGTCTATACACCCTAAAAGGCGCAGATTTCGGCTTTGCAGGAGGCTGACCAGTGCATGGGGAAACTGGCCTGCTGTGGAAATGGGAAGCCAGCACTTCAAGCAGAGTCAGTCATGTCTGGGGAGTGACGCTCTCAACCTCGTTTCGGTCCGCAGATCAGCCACCAAAACACTGCCATCTCTTCCTTTGGAAGAGCTTGGATCTCCCAGGGCTTCCTGTGCCAGGTTGACCAGGTAAAAAATGTGGGTATAAATGGAGAGAAGAGCTTGACAATATGGGCAGGGACAGTGAGAGGGACCTTTTGTGGTTATAAAAAGGAAGAAACCCAAAGGCAAAGTATTCTGGAAGCTGGGAAGGCATCTGTGGGAAAGGAAAATGAAAATGGGAAAAGTGAGGCATGGAGAAAATGGAGACAGAAAATGAACAGAAATGGTAAGGAAAAGGGATAGAGAGGAGGGAAAAAAACTGAAGTGTATCAATATTGCAATATACCCCATGTGAAAAATAACGAACCAGGGATTGGCAGTTGCTGAAAGAAAAATCTGAACATTTCTGTCTCAGCTTTGGTTGAGGGGAGGACCTCAAGCTCTGTCTCTTTGAATCTTCAGAGCGAACACACTTTTTTTTGAATATTGCCATGGGTAACCTTTTTCCATCTTTGTGGACTGGCAGCATGGAGATTCATTTCAAAACAGATCAAAACTTTAGAAATGTGGCTGCTTTTTTTTAGTTCTAAATCTGCTTGTATGGAAAAACAGTGGAATAAACCCTTCAATGTATTCATGGAGAGATGAAAAGGTTCTGTTTGAGGGATTGAAAGGAATTTTTAAGCTGGAGATGAGTTATCTGGTGAGAAAAGTTTTTTCAAAAAAGTTCAAATAAATGTGCTTAGCTCGTGGTGGGTAGGTTTAACAGGTGGGTGGATTGAAGTGAATTTAGTGTGCTCATGGGTCTGTGTACTAGAAATGCAGTAGCATTCAAAAATGCGATCGCTGAATGATTTAATGTGAACAGAGTCTTTAAGAAGAATATAGCCATCTGTTATATCATTCTTTAAGAATGTCACAAGAATTAGAGGCCTCAGTAAAGTCTACTGTCTCCTGCTCTTTGTCATCCTGATTGATGCTAATTTATTTGCATTTCAAAAAAGTGAGTAGCCCAATGGCAGCCAAAGAATATTTTGCAAGGACTAGTCTATGAAAGTGCTTTTTGAGGTAGTGGTACCTTTGTGCTTACAGGTTTGTGTTGATTGGTGACTTGGCAAGGCTTTAATTTTCTCTTTATTTATTTTTACAAATTGCAACCCAGAAATCCCTTATTTTAGTTGTTACCTGGGTAGCGCTGTTAGGGTGAGATAAAAGGTGAGTTTGTGGTCAAGGAAGATTGTACAGCGGTGTCTCTGGCTGAATGATTTTACTAACTAATGATCAGATTGTGAACTCCTCGAGCTAAAGACTCTCTCTATGTTTTGTACAGCATCTAGCAGAATGAGCTCTGGCATATGATTGGAGTCCTTGGGCTCTATCGCAGTACAAGTAATGAATAATAAGTAAGTAAGCAGCAGTTGTATTGGTTGGCGCCCCGGGAGATCTTAACTCCTCTTTATGGACAAATATTCTGGAATTCTTTGGCATCCGCCTCAAAATGGAAGTAGTTCTGTTGCTGAAGGCGGTTCTGCTTCAGTTCTTTACAGTGTAAAAGGCTGAGATCCTCCGGAGTGCTACACACAAGCGAGTGTTTGTAAGAGCTGGCTTTGGAAGTTAACAGTGCTGCGATTTACCAGTAAACTGATTAGAAATCTAAGCGTAGATTATAATCAGTGCAAAATGTTTTCTGTACCTTATTGTGTTGTTTTTGATTGTTCTCTTGGATTTTTAGGATTGTCTGCACATTATACTTTTAATTTCCATGCAATTATAAAATACATGCTAAAATAAGCCCCAAATCTATTTGTCTTTGTTTTTTTTTTTAGCATAACTGTAAGATGAAATATAAGACTTATTTGGTTCAGCCTTAAAAATAAATAGAAAAAGGTTGTACAACAGGTAGGAATTGATTTCTACTGATTAAGTGACACCCACGTGACTGAGCCGAAACTGACCTGCAGGTCGAGTTATACCTTATTTTATGAGAATCTCTGTGACTGTTGTTTTCCGTTTTTCCGTGCATGCCATTAACAAATGGAAGGACGATTTAGGAGTTTAGTGCTAATGCAGCTTTGAGAGGCTACTGAACGTGTCTTGACCCTAATGGGAATGGTCGTTGTGTGTCACAACTGCAGGGCACTGCACACACCTTCCCTGGGGGCCAGGTGATGGAAACCGCTCTATGGGCAAGTGGTGTTGATGGTTGCCACTGGGAAATGGAATACTGGAAACAAATACTGCACAAAATGAGCAAACATTCTTGTTTAGATATTGAAAATTGTGCATTTATCCTCTTCTTTGGTTCTTTCCCTTTTTGTTCTATGGTGGTACCTTCACTAACCCGTGGTTACTTTCTAGTGCATCTCTTGTTCGGGATCTCGTCGTTGGAAGTCTACACTACAGTATCCAGGCTTTGGGTTTTTTATACACCTGATTTACTGACCTGCTCAAAGAACTTGAATAGAGTAGGGACCAGGTCCTTTGCAGAACATTTTGGTATTTTTATGTCATGCTTTTTTTCAGGCTTGATGCTATTTCGGTTTTTTACGTTCAACCTCTTTGCTGGGCATAACTGCAGGGCTCTTTGGTCTGAATTTCCTGGATTGCCCATAGATTTTTTTTAAAAAAAATATGTTTACCATGTTATTATACTCTAGTCTCCTGAAATTGTGGCTGTTTTTTACTGAGAAACCTCTTATTTTTGTTAGCAGCTCTGTGCATCTTTTAGCAGTTTGGTCACTATATAGGATTTTATGGACAAAACTGTCCTTTCAGGCACTTACTTATTTGTATGCAAGTAGTTTATTTATTCTTGCACCCTTTCTAATACATCAGTTGCTGGGAATATGTGTTCCCTAGGAGGAAAGAGGAAGCATTTGTGGCAGTGAAGAAAATGAAGCTTCTCAGAATCTCCCCCAGGTCTGCAGTGGCTGCTGTAACTCGCGTGGCACAGTACAGCCTCCAGGTTCCTTCTCCAGCTCTGTCTCTAAGGAGTCTTGTTTGCTTTTCTACCCGTACACTCATTTTGTCTTTGAAAGCTCCTTTAGCAGTTCCCTCTTAAATACGCTTGATCCACAGCCCATTCCGATGAATGAAGCCATTCAATCAGCGGAGGAAAGAATATTGTAAAGTATTGCTACAGAGGAATTGAGGCTGGGGGGAGGCTCTTCGAGCTGTGTGTTTGATTGCTGCAGAAACTATATACAGAAGTTAGATAAGTTTGTTTTTCTTGAAGAGCAAAATCTACTCCCACCTTTTCCAAAATGGGACATCTGGATAAAACATAAGAAAAACAGTCCCTGAGCAATATGAGGGGAGCTTTCAGTGGGGTTTCATTATTGAGAAATTAAAAAAAAAAAAAGTTGTTAGGATTTTGCTTTGATAATTTGTGGAATTACATGTTGTTGAAGCATGACAGCGGCGCTGCCTGAGCCTTTGCAGGGTGACTCAGCTTGCGTGGCGAGGAGCCACTGGAGTTTAGTGGTGCTCCAGCCTTTTGGTGTGGGAGTCTTTGGGTCTGATTTCTAACCTGCATTTTAGGATGATGGGAGGCAAGCATACTTAGTGAGCCTTGTATGACCATAGAGTTCAAGAGGCATTCACAAGGCAAAAGAATTTATATATGGTGACTTCATTCAGAAGAGACTCCTGAGGTCAAATCTATTTTGAATTTGAGAAATCTCTTCTTGTCAAGTGCCTTATTCAACACATGGCTGGGTGCTCTCTGGTGGTGCTCTCAGAGAGGTGCCCTGCGTCCTGCTGCACTAACTTGCTTTCCTCATTCCTTCTGCAGGTGGTAATTTTTGATCCATTTTCTCCTGCTTGCTGTCCTTCTAGACCGTAGCAACCATGACATCTATATTGATCAAAGCTAAAGAGAAAGGGCACTTCCTGGATGTCCCTTTGCTCTTCTCCCCTCCCCGTCTTGGGTTTTGGTATGAGCGATTGAAAACATAAAGCTGCCGTCCAGTGTTTTGATGTTTTTGGCTGCTGAGAAGGGGCAAACAAGACACAAGTCTTGGACCAACTTCCTGAGAGCCTCAAGGGTAGTTAGTTTATAGAAACGAGAGAAGCATCCGCTTTGTGCTGCAGTGGTAGAAGGCAGAATACCCTGCAGAGCTGGGTTTGCTCTTTTTTTAAAATTCAGTATAAATAACAATTTCAGTGCTGCCCCAAACCCTTTTACTACTCTGGGATTAAAAAGATTAGAGTGGGAGGTGGGGGTAGAACAAAAAAGGTGAAATGTGCATTATTAGGGAGGGTCCCCTTTCAGCTGCTGGTGTAGCTTTTGTCCTGGCACCTTGAAGGGCCAGGTGCAAAGGCACGGGGGTGCTTTTGTCATGCTGTACAGCTTCCAGTGACTTCTGCCATTTGCCTTATTAAACCATTCTGGTGTTCACTGAAGGGCAAAAACTTAGAAGAAATATATTTTGAACATGAGTATTGATCTAAAATATTCATGAGGGGTTCTTTTAATAAAAAAAAAAAGAGGGAGTTTGAGTTCAAGACTTCACATTCAGCTGCAGGCCACTTGCTTGCCTGTGCACTGTGCGAAGGTTTGAGACGGTGGTGAGAAGCCGTACTTTTGTTTTAAATTAGTAAGTGTTCTCAGGGCTTTTGTCTTTGTGCATGATAGATGCCTGCTTGTCAAAAATGCCTATACTGTTTGCTGAGTCAGATCCATGCAAAGTGAAATGTTTGATCTGGGGCCTATAAGAAAACAAAGAGCCAATAAAAACATGGTATAGCGTCTTTATCCTCCCCTTCAACAAAAGAGGCCACCCAGCCACAGAGGTACCATATTATTAAGTTTTCACTAGCATGGCATAATAGTAAATTAGGGATCATCAGTGTGCTGAGGCCACTTCAGCAGCTCCTATGCTCATTCTAAATGTGAGCAAATCACAGTTGGTCGGGCGCTTCTCCCTTAGCTGAATCTGGATTGCAGAGAATTTTCTGTAAACAGGCCTCACAAGATAGCACAGGGATTGCAATTAAAGTAATAACTTTGTCCTGTTAATTCTGTCTCTGCTCTGACCAAGGAAGGGAGGTAGATATCTTCTCCATGATTTTATGCCAACCGGGAACAATTTCCCTTTTGCTGGCTCCAACTACTTCATGTGTTTTTGTGCTTTGAAAACCCTGAAAGCTTTGACATGGTGCATGCTATGAACTGATGCCAAGCTGTGGACTAAACAATCTCATTAAAAACGCAAGGTAACTGAAGCAAATACTTCCTTTGAAGAAGCACTATCAGCTAAGTACTCATTTCCTCTTTTAAGTCTGACATTAAAGGGGCAAAGACAGGTGGGCTGATAAGAGCAAGATAAGGCTTGTTGAGTTAGTTTACTAGCTAATTTGGCAAAAAAAAGCAGTCTCATGCAGTTTTAAGAGCTTGTATCACTTGTATTTGTTGTATGAGGGATCCACTGTCTAAATATCTAGTGTAAGTGTGAAATGCTTTTGTATGCACATGTAAGTTGATATATTTACATATTTTCCACAAGATGTAATATCGTTAAGATAAGATCTCACCTACATAGTACCCATAATCTCTGATGCTAATTCTGAGCCTCTAAATAGGCTTCGCCTTTAACCACAGCAAACCCCAAACAAATGCAGTAATGTTTACCTTTATATTGCTAGAACTGCACTGGACCCTGGTCAGTGAGAGCCCAATATTCAGCTCTTCTACAGACTGTACCAGCCGAGATCCAAAAAACCATGCTTAGGTGAGGCTGCTGTGCATTTCCCAAAACAATTAAATCATGCATTTTCTTAAAATCAGTGCACAGAATGAGTAATCTTTCTTAGTCTGAGGTTCTGGCTTGTACCCTGGTTGGTGGATTGCCCCAAGAGAAGGGCATTCTTTGAATACAGAAGTACAACAGCCCGTGTTCTCGGGTGTCTTTGCCTGTTTTCTGTAAATGATCTGGTCTTTGAACTGGTTTGTGATACCTGCTGCCGGCCACCTCACAAGCGTGTAGGCAGGAGACACCTTCTCTGCAGGGTGATGGATAACTTGGCCCTTATGTTCCAGAGCAATGCAATAGCTCTAGGACACCAGTGCAGCTGATGGGACTAACGAGCTGGTTTATGGTAAGGTGAGCAAAATCATTTGCCATCCAGGTATAGGATACAGTTGGCATGACCAAATTTAGTGATTAACTGTAATCCTGTCCCTCATTGTCCTTAATTTCTCTCTCAATTGTTTCAAGAGACAGAAAGCAAGAATTTTCTTTGCTCTCTTAACCAAGGCATTGAGCACAACCATGTAGAAGTCAGGAAAACAAACTTGGAAGAGTCCGATAGCACAACTATTGTGGGTATATTTTACATATCAGAGCATCTCACGGCAATTTTGCTCACAGATGTTACAAGAATAAATTGCAGGTAGTGACAAAAATATACAGTAGTGTAAAGGCTAAGCCTAGGCTTGGAGGGGTTCCCATTGGTTTCAACGGCTTTGGATAAGGCCCTAAAAAAACACATAAGACACTTTACAGAACAGACTAAAATCGTCCTTAATTTTTTTGGCACACCGCTAGCCTTCCAACCTCTACCCTTGCCCTTTCCATCCCCTAAAACATAGAGGTATTTTGACTCCAAAATATGAAGGCGCTGTGAGGGTCAGTATCCCAGAGTGGGCAGCCATACCAGGATATCGGGCAGGTTTGCTCTGTTGACACAAAATATTTTACATTACTTTACAAAACCCAGGAACAGCCCATTCTTGCTCTAGAAAGTTCATTGAGTGAACGTATAGATTTCTTACTACTCTCAGGAGACTTTCAGGGCCTGATTGTGAGTCATAACATTAAAGTCTGGAGGGGAGGAACATCCTGTAAATTGTTTCAGAATTGTCTTTTACCTCCTATTTTAGCGGGCTCCCAAGCTTTTCTCTGGGTCAAGATGCATTCAACTTTAGAAGAGGGAACATGAGGGATTGCAAGACATCCGTGACTTTTTCCATGAGAAAATAATATAAACTTTCAGTAATTTAAGGATAAGTTCAAGCTTCCCTCTGGAGACTTGTAGATGTATTTGCAAATGAGATAGTTCTGATGTCTGCTAAGAAAAAAAAAAAAGAAATATCTCACAACAGGAAGAATTCGTTTGGAGGAATCTCTCCTCCACAGCTGAGACTTTTAATCGTTGTCTGCACTAGAGAAACTTTATGCAATGCTCCCGGCCCTGCAAACACCAGCTCTTCTCCGTGGGATTTAGCAGGGAGGGGAGCAGTTATGGCGCAGGCATTTCCTCGTGCTGTTTGCAGGACTGCCACCCTTCGCACACCGGGCTGTAAGAGCCCAGTTCTGTCCCCATTAAAGCCTAATGAGAGCGCTGCCATTTTCTTCAGTAAGGTCAGGATTCCTTCCGAAGCAGTGGAGAGGGAACACGAGGAGTGTAAAGCCACATACCAGATCTCATGGCTTTAATCACAATGGGTGTATTAGTGCCTCCCAGGGTGATGGAAGAAGGAGCTTGGGGAGGTGCAAGAGGAGCATTCACTGGCTTTTTTTGGTAGTTGTTTAGATAACTGCTAAGGTGATGACTGTGTCCTGCTAACAGCATCGTTTTTAAAAGCACTCCTGGACTATAAAATGCTTTAAGCTCTGCTCCCTTCCCAGCCCTCATTTTCTTCCCATTTCCTGGCTGCCGTGGGACAGAAGGAGTATTGGCCAGGTGCTGCTGCCTGCCTCCCTGCTCCCTCACGGTGACGGATCTGTTCTGCCTCTCGCCCTTCCTGTTCACCCCCCATGCAAAGCTCTGGGAAGCTGCCTCTCCTGTGCAGACAGTCTGTCCAGGTCACAGTGGGACCATGGTGAGGACGATTCTGGCAGCCAGAGAAGTGTCCCCACAGACCGATGGCAGTAAGCCCTCCGGCTCAGGGCAGCAGAGGAGGTGAGGGTTCTCGTGTGCAGGCTCAGAAACCAGAACTGCATCTGGTTCCCATTTGCGACTGAAGATTGTGTTAGCTGAACAACCCAGAAGGAGATAGCTTGGATCTGAGAGAGACAGAAATACTTCAATTTGTGCAAAAAGGTGACAGCGCTTCCCAGGAAAGCTCCGTCCTGTCCCTGGTGGACAGGAAGGGAGTATTTAAGGCATGACATTAAGTTATCCCCTTTATTTTTTTCCCATCACTTCTGAATGTTCTTTCTGGGCCCTTTAATGGAATTGTTTTTTCCTGTATCTCATCACGAGAGCTGCACATTATCCTCATGTTTGGAAAAATTTCTAAATATTCACATAAGCTTCAGCATAATTTATTTTCTTTTGTAGCTTAATAAATCTTGGGTTCATTCCGTCTAGCTATCTTTGGGATTTACAGAAGGTCAGTGGGGCTGAAACACAGGACTGAACTAAGAGACAAAGGAAAACAAACAACTGTACGAATACCTAGACTTTGCTCGGAATGCCATGATGCAGCCCCATGTGCTGCTTTTTAAAAAAGATGGTAAATTATTAATACTTCTAGGAGGAAATGATACGGTAGTGGTTCTGCAATGTCTGAAATGTAATGTATTTATGAAGGCCTTCTTCCCCGTCCTGCTGAGCCAAAGCTATACCAGATCTTTGCTCCTGAGTGACACGTTCCCCCCTGGAACTCACCAGCGTGCCGACACATGGGTCCGCAGTTTCCCTGTTTTGCTGGAATGTCGCCAGTGCCGAAGACTGATGTTGCAGGAGGAAAAAATTCTGTGGGCAACTGTCCTTCCTTGCCAGTGGAGGGTCTGTGTCTCATACAGCAGAATGTCTTACCTGCTGAGGACGTGCGGCCAGACAGCCGAGTTTGTCCCTGTCCCAGCCTGGAGGTGGCTGAGCACGGCTGGAGCGTGCGGCCGGTGGCACCGGGGGCCTCAAAAGATGCTGGCTGTGACGGGCTTTGGGCTGGTAGAAAAGCCTCCCCTTTTCTTTGAGTTCGCCAGTTCCTCTTCACCGCGGAGCGTAGATGCTTATTTGGTGTAGTGAAAAAATGATGCAGAAGTAAGAGATTTTAAAAAGTTATTGTCCTGCTACCATATTTTGGTTCCCGTGTCTCACGCCAAAAAAGAGCTTAAATCTTCAGGTTGATTTTCAACATTTACAGGAATAACAGATGCCTAAAAATATTCTAAAAAGGTGTCTTTCCATGGCAGTAGTCCCATAGAATTCACAGTCCCATAGAAATATAACAGCAATGGTGATGTCAGACTGCCACGGGTTTATTTTTTATTTTTTCAAGTGCATGATGGTTGTGTCTTTACCACAACTTCCGTACTTTTTTGAAAGGTAATGTGCAGAATAAGCCAGGAAAAGGGAATTGCGATTTTGTGTTTCTGGCCTGACTGAATGATGATGAAAGGAAAATTGACACTTTAAGTTCCTTAAGATTCATGAACAATCAGATTGATTTTTCTAACCAATGAGAGTGACTTGGAAAGCTGTATAATAAGAGGGGAAATATTTGACCTTTTTAATTTTTAAGACTCTCTTGTTTATAAAACGTGAGGCCCCATGACTAGAAATATTCTAATATTCTATTTGCAGGTATCTGGGTATGGTTTTACACTGGAAACTTTGTTACTAAATCAGATATTTTGCTAAATACAAACTAAACATGAGTAGAGGTTGTGTGCTGTGGGGTATTTGCTACTAAGGTAAATCCATAGTCGGGTACAGGTCGCATGGAGCACAGAGGGCGTGTGTTTGTGTACACCCCACTTCCTTCAGGCTACAGGAGATTTTCCGCTTTATTCGCCCGTAGAATTATTTCAGGTGCTTGGGACAAAAGTATTTCTTTAAAATATTCTTTATATCAGGCAAAGATGATCAAACCCAAGTTTGTTTAGTTTTAGAAATTATCAATCACCTTTTTAGTAACAAGAGTGATATTCTGTTCCTCAAAATGGAGACATGCCTGGATTTTACTTAAAGCAGACGAAATCGGACAACACAGAGAAGTAGATACAGTAAAAATATTGGAGTAGTTAATCATGTTTTGCATTTTACAACAGTCTTTACTGAGACATTTACTATAAACATGGCAAATGAGACGTATTCATTTAAAAGGCCCTTCTGTTGTGTTTATCAATAGCTGTTATAGTATTTACAATGCTGTACTGAGTTGGAAAAAAATCTGAAGCTGTTTTGTGTATTTTCCCTCAAGGTTTAAAGCTTTGAATCATGGGATAATGTGTGATATCTCTAGGGCTTCTTGAAACAGTTCAAGAACACACACAAAGGACTGTGGTTTGTGCTATATTTGCGCAGAATTTAACATCATGTTCTTTGGCTTAAGAGCAAAGATGAAGATATCAAGGAAAATATCCTTTCCTTTAGCACCAGAGTATCCATTTTAACAGAAAAAATCTTGAACTTTTCTGCAAGGTGCAAAGGTTAGTCACACGCTATTTTTCTCTGTTGTGATTTTTCTTTTAAAACTGCCCTATCAGCCTAATAGGAGGAGTGAAAGGAAATGCACTTCAAAGAACCAATGTTCCCCTTTTCAGTTAGAATTTACGTTTTAAACAAGTTATTTATGGTTCGTTTGTGCTAAGGCAAGTTACAGTATTTAAACTCAAAATCTCTCTCACATTTAAAAAGTAATTGTCAAACAAATATTTTGGTCATGGAAAGAAAAGCTGTGGAAAGTTAAAACCCTTGGTATGTATTTATAAATATAGCTGTCTTGCTTTTTCAGCTGAAATGTCCTAAGAAAAGCTAGTGAGTTCTCTGTTGAGAGTTGTATTCTCTCCGGTTAATGATGATTTCTTGTTAACTGCTGGGCAGAGGTTATACAAGCCAGCTCGTATTTTCACTTAGAAGCGAATTGAACTTGTGCTCCGTAGTTTTACAGCCCTGTTTGACCGTCTCCATGAAGCTGGCTGCATCCGCAGAAGTAACCATGATTTACACCGCGTCTCTGCAGCCGCCTCCAGTTGTTTCAGGTCAGACAGGACACAACACACAGGCGTGTTTTCTGCTCATCGTTTTTTGGGGGCAGTTGTAATCCCTCACAAAAACCCAAAGTTATGTTTGTAAGAAAATACCTTCTCTTTCTTGAGTTTTAGGACCACATAATTAGCTGAGGGAAATCATCGCAGTTCTTGTGTCCCCTAGTATTTTCCTCTGTTTATGCTTAATTTAACATTTGCTATCGAGATTAATGCATTTTTTATTTTGTAACTTACTGCTTTCTGAGTTATTGTCTCTGAGTGGTTTCTGTATGTATAAATATGCCAGTCCTAGAGCTCTTGGGTATTCCTGTATCCAAATACCTCCCAGTCTTTAACGTATTTCTCCTCTGCGCCACCCACGGAGCTATTGCTTAGGCGTGTGGAGAATAAACAACTCGTCTGGGGTCACAAAAACTCTGTGGTAGACCGAAAACTTGAACCCTGGCTTCCGCAGCTCCCCGACTGCTCTTTTTCTTAATTTTTTAAGCTCACTATTCTTACTGCAAAACTCAAACGTGCTTCACTTCATGCTTCTTTAGTGGTTGTGTGTGTTACACGCAGACCTGAGGGTCTGTTCCGCAGCCGGGCTGTCTGTGGGACAGTGGTGGGACAGTAAGCGGTTGGGAAGCTGAAGGTGCAGTGGGGCTCGGGACTGAGCGGCCACCAGCCCACCCTGCTGCCTTCTGAGCACCTAATGCCAGAGGGTGTCCACACTATGGCCTGCATGGGGGACAGGGTGGGTTTTAGCGCTGGGGGACAGATTTGTGTCTACATGCTGTCATTCTGGAGTTTGTCAGGAAGCCAGGGGCTTCTGTTGAGGGTTGGAGGATCCTCTTTCATCTTTCTGGCCTCAACATACAGCGTTTGGCCTCCGGACTTGGGTAATGCTGTTCCTAACTGTTCCCTCCTGTGCAGAAACAGTGTGGTATTTTATGGTTAGACAAAAAAGGTGGATTCGGACATTTGTGTTCCTAACTTGTACAACTTGATATCTATTTGAGTAAAATACAAAGTGCTGGTTTTGCTCATTGTTATCTTTTTAGAAAGTTATCTGTGAGCATATTTTTAGAGTCTATACTGTTCGTGTGTGACAGCTGATACTACTTACTGATTACTTATTTACTTTATAGCCTTACTCAAATGTTGCCTGAGTTGTCTTCTGGATATTTTCAAAGGGTTTATGAAAGCTTAAGATTGCTGTGGTCTCCGTACATGAATGGTTGCATGGAACTGATTATGATTCATTCTTCTAGAGGGGTTTTTGAAGTTAGCACTTTACATCCCATTCATGCGTTGCAGCTAGTTCTTCAGCATGCTGCATCACACTTATTATCTTGCACATTTTGCAGCCTTGCTGTGCGTAATCTTTGCTGGCTCTGTTTGGCAGGGGACTGGTCATATGGTGTTAGTCTCGGCTTTGTTTTCCCGTTGGATCTGTTCCTTCAGCAGTTTACATTAGTTTTAGACGGTGACAACTGTGCTTTGGGTGATTTGCCTAAATCAACACTTCGTCTGGAATGAAATAAAGTGCAGAAAAAAGCCCATATACATCTTTGGAGGCAAAGCCTGAGCTTTGGTGAACTGTCATTGCTCCATCGACTGCAGTAGAACAAGCGCAGGTTCAGACCAGCTGCAGCTGTCCCTAGGGAAGTGCAGAGCTGGCTTTTATTAACCTCCGCAGCTTCAGTTTTCATCTGTGCCTTCAGAAGTAAGGCAGACTTGCAAGTGAAATCATAGTCGGTTAGCAACTAGACAGTTGCCGGAGAAAGACAATAGAGTGAGCTTCCAGACTAAGTATCTCTGTGACGGTGGTGAATCTTGCTCAGGCCATTTTTGATAGCTTTGGCTTTCTGTGGTCACTCCATAAAAAGGAGCATCAAACATTTGCCAAATGAAACAACACCTTGGTGATAGAAATTGAAAATAAGGAACTACTTTTACACTGAAGTATTGAAGTATATTCTTTCTTTCACAGTAATGTGGTCAACTTCAAGGGTGACAACACTTCTTTGTTCAGGAGGTAGAGCTGTCTCATGGGCCCATCTAGAGCCGTGCCATTTCCACCCAAGCAAAAAACCACAGCACAGTCATGCCAACTAATAAGTATGAGAAATGCGCAACTTTGATTTGCTTACAATTAAATAAAATCTTCCGCACACACAATTTGTTCTGGTAACCGTGTAGCTACCTCAGTGATTGCCTTTACAGAGTAGTGCCTATGTTTTCTTTTGAGATGCTTGTATGTTCTAATGTAAAGCTTGAACTCCCCTTTGGGTTCAATATATTTATCCTCAAGAAACTCCTACAGCATTTGGGTTATTCCTTCCAACCTTTTTTTCCCCGGTGCTGAAATGTTGAATTTATGCTCAGGAAGCAAACAGCGAGGTAGGGTTCTTGTGTTGAAGAGGTTAGAAGTTAATGTAGACAGAGGCAAAATCAAGGTATGAAGAAATACTTTAGGGGAGAATTAGGGTATTGGTGGTTAATGAGTAAAGAGCAAAGAGGGGGAAAAAAAAAAGAGGTCTTGCATAAACAGACCTGCCGATGAGGCTTGGAGGCAAAGGTGGCTAAAGAGAAGTGAGAAGCTGCTCTGGGTATGAAGGAAAGACAGAAAACTGAGAAAATAATAGTGGGGACAATAGTATGGGAGGAGCTGGAGGGGAGCAAAGATGTAGATGGTGTGAAAAACATAGAATACTGTAAGCTGAGTTGGCAGTAATAACAGGAAACCACTGGAGAAATTCATAGGGGATCTCAGCAGCTCACTTCAGGGCAGAGTGGAGAAGAGTTGGAGGTAAGGAAGCTGGACAAAGAAAAGCTGGAACAGTCAAGATGGTGAACCAGTAATGCAGTGTTCTAGCAGTAAGGAAAGTGCAGAGCTTGGAGCTGCTGAAGAGAAGAGAGAGACAGGACATACATAGATACTGAATTTATTGTCTAGCTTTGCAATTTGTATGTAAAACTGATAAACAGTAAACACCTATAAGTTTTGCTTTTATCTTCAAGGCAAACAGTTTTTAAGCAGGGTCCTCCTGCCTTAAAGTCAAAACAAGTTTTTGTTTGTTTGTTTTAATTAACACTGCCATTTTCAGATGAAATACAGCAAATGTCCAGAGGGTAGAGTAATACATGTATCAAAGGAAAACTGCCTCTGTTGTTTGCTTCTTCATGGTACGGGTTGTTGTATAGGTCAGAGGTATGTAGTATGTAAAGTACTAGATTTGAGATTCAAATGGTCAGGCTGGAAACTTGAGAGGGTTGTCAGTTGTTTCAGTAAAAGCAAGTACAGAAACCAACTCAGGTTTCTTATCCTGTTGGCCAGAGGAGCTGGGACGTTTCCTGAAGGTGAAACACTTGAACTTGGAGGGAGGAAAGAGTGCCAACTGCTGCAGTGTCGTGAGGTGGAAGCATAAAGAGCATATTGGGGGGGGGGGGGGAAGTGGATGTTGCAATAACAGCAAATTGCAACTCCTCAGAAAATGCTTAGAGAGATGACTTTAGAATGAAGGTAGGATAGGGAGATGTCATGGTTCAAATGATAGTACATTCACTACGTACTCCCAGAAAAAGGAGAGGGGGCTATATTAAACAAATATATCAGATAACTAGAGTTTGAAAGGTATCTTGAGTTCAGTAACCTTACATGGCCCAGACGAAGTTTCTTCTGAATTCTGCATTGCTGAGAAAGATAGTCTCCTTGGAGTCCGTAAGAAGACAATGTCAACAGGACCTATAGCAACATTTCCCTGGTTTGCTGAAATGCAAAGACACAGCTTCCCAAGGTTATTTTTGGGAACCCAGCATATCCTGGGGATGGGACGTGCTTTTCTGAAGCTCAAAACCCTCACTGGCTTCAGTTGCTTAGTCAGCAGCTATGAAGCACAAAGAGCATCTACACCATTAGAGTACCGTAAACAGTGAAAATATTTGACCTGTGGTTTTTTTCCTCCAACTATCAGACCGTTTCCCAGAACTCAAGAGAGTTTTATTACTGAAGTTGGTTAAATACAATTTAAGCAAACCTATTGCTTCTCATTCTAGCACTGCTTTTTGGATTATGACTGGATGTAATCTAGTATAGGAGAGGAAAAAAAGATTTTTTTTTTTTTTTTTTTTTTAAGTTTACTCCTCCATTTTTCATACATACTCTGATCTGTTTCCCCTATTGTTGTTGTTCCTCTAGTAGAAAGTTACACGAGAGTCTAAAGCTTTTGGGAATGTGCATGGATAAACTAGGGTAATACCTAAATTTGTAGATTTTGAGGTTGAGGCATGATGCTTAAACCCAAAGGTCTCTGTCTCCATCTGTTGGAATGAGAAGGGCATAACCCCAATGGCTGCTTGTTTGGACACATCACAGTGAAACTGTAATTTCATTTTAACTGTGTCTTCCACTATTTTCAGCCTAGCCAACATTAGCAACAGCAGTGACTTGATGTTCTGCTGTGCCATGGGGGCAGAAAGTTTGTCTTCACTGGAAAATCACAATTATGGCAAGACTTCTTAAGGTGCCGAAACATAGATTCTGCTTCCTTAAAGACAGGCTGAAGTACTTAGAAATATGCGTGATATGAATTACTTAGGATCCAGGCCAAATCCCTTTGCGCTCAGAGGGATCACTGTCTGACCTCAGTAAGAAACAGACCTGGGCCTTAGAAACAGGTGGAGTTTCTCTCCTACTTTAACCAAACTACACGCCATACATCCCGGCCAGGGGCTTGAGTATAAAGAGAGGTGCGTAACCCCCCCCAGCCTACCCCCCCCAGGAGCTCTGTTCAGAAACTGGTTCTTCAGAATTTTCCTCCTTGGAGACATTTCCCTCCTGACCCATAGAGCTGCTTCAGTGGAGAGTTCTCTACCTCCACCTCCCCTGGTGTGCCAGGAGTGATGCCAGGGACGCTACAGGAGTCACCAGGAATTGGGCAAGTCTCCATGTTCTCTGTGCCTGCCTGCGGAGGAGTCCAACCTCTGACCTTACACTGTTTCTTCAGTGGGACAGGGATGACTTTGCACGCTGCATTGCTATAGAAGGGAGTTTTCATTGTCAGTCTGTCGGAATCTTATTCTGTGATTTGGATAAAATGTGTTTTATAAGTGTTAACAGAGTATGTCATAATATTCTTCTGCTCGTATGACAAAGGGAGGGTGCTATTTATAAATGTTGGGACAGGTTCTTCCAGTGATGCTGATACAGTTACATCCACATAAAATGTCAAGAAAGTGAGAGAAGTAAGCTCATTCCGGTTTTCAGATATCCTTAGATCACATCAAGATATTCAAAATGGTCCAGTGGTAAAAAGGATTGCAGTAAATGCCTGAAAGCAAGCATTACCCTTTGAGGGATTAAAGGACAGGTTTATGACAGGTTCCCAGAGTGCATGTGGGCACCAACTAGGATTTTCAGTGATCCTCATCTTATGCAGGAGCAATTTGCTTGGATGCTTTGGGGAATTATGAGTCGCCTGTCCGTCTTTATGTGCTTAAGCACCTATAAAGATTGTCCCTGTATTGGTTCAGTAAGAAAATTTCAGCCTAGCAATTATGTGATGATGAACCTACCTCAAAATCAACTGTGTTCATCATCTAACTTAACATCACTAGAGATCCAGGAATTTCAGTTTACTGGGCTGAACCCGCTTTCTTCTGTGTGTTACCTTTTGCTGGGTGTTTTTCTCTTCTGTAAGAGAACTTGCAGCTGCTGTGGCTCCTGGCTGGTGGCCGTTCAGGCGATGGCTTAGTCACTGCTGTAGATTTTGCCCCTCCGGCTTGCCCTGGGGGTGCACGGCAGAGGAGTCCCATGGGGCGAGGACAGTAGCAGCAGCAGCCTTTGCAGACCACTTAGTCATTTCTTCTTCCTAATGATAAAGGATCTTCGTCCCTTGGGATTCATCTTCCTTTTCAGTTGTTGCTATTTGGTTTTAGTAGTAGAAATGAGTCCTGCTTGGACTGGTGAGGATTTTGTATGCTTTTGGTTAGAGCTGCAGACTTTTCCCATGTCCCTTGTCATTCTAACCAGCATTTAAAGAGGTCAAGGCTCAAGGAGCAAGGACTGTTGCTCTGAGGGTGCCCAATGCCTTGTCTTGGACTTGGAGAAGAGTCTGTCCTTTGAAATGGTAAAGGTTTTCAGTTATACAGCACTTTTCATTTCTTTGTTGTATGATATTTTAAGTGTCTTATCCTATCTCAGCCTGCGTTTTAGAGTTCATCCAGCAGAATTTACCTGGGGACTGATTTATTTTGGCTTTTCCTGAATTTAAGAGTACATGTGTCTGTGGAAAGGACAATGTTCCCTTTGACAGGTATTTGGAACTTCATGGTTTAATAGGGTTTTAATGTAGTGCTCGTTAGGTTAATTAACCCTCTGCCTTGGTTAAGCCACTCAGTGATAAGCTCATATCACTTCCAAGGGAGGCTTTATTTCTGTTAGCAGATGAACTTCAGACTTTCAGAATTACTAGCAGGTTATTCAAGAATAGCACATCTACCTTAAATACGGTGATTCCATATAAAACCAAGAAAAACCTCAATAAAGCCGACCCATCATTATCTGAGACGTTGAACAGGCAGTTGCAAGGCTGTCAAAAGAAGCTTTGAGATAGCAGGTTTTAAACAAAGATGACACTTTTTCATGCATCACATACAACCAGACTAGCTGACATCGCCCCAGCTCTTCTTCAGAGGAGAGAATATTTTTTCTGGGCTGACTCTATGCTTGGTGGTATTTTTATTCCTCATATAGATTTCAAAACAAAACAAAGCAGTTGTTGCTTAGCTACCCCTCTGGAGTGATGGTCTCTCACCATTTTGCAACTCTCTAATCTCAATGTTGCATTTTTTGCTTGTTAGAGTCTATTTTTACTGGCTGGCGTTTTACACAGACGCTTCTGGAACTTTTTCATCTGCTGGAGTGGGATGGCTGTGTGCTGCTGGCTTAAAACTAGGAAAGGAGCCTGGCTGGGGGGTCTGGGAAACATCCCACACCAGGAACCCTACAGCCACGCAAACCCGAGCTTGCTGTAGATTCAGGAGTAATACTCTGATGAAATCCCTTGCTTGGGGTGAAAGGGTCTGTATTTCTTTGCCGTTACCACATGGCTCTGTGTTAAGAATAGATATATTTTGGATGAGGATAAATACCAGAAAGCAGAATATCTGACTCCCATCTTCTGCAAGACTTTTTGACTGAGAAGCTTTAAATTGGCACTTTGGAGTCATAATACTAATTACTGTAGAGCACAGCAAAAATGGAGCTGGCTTGACCGTTTATGCAGTCAGAAACGAATCTGAAAAAAAAATCTCTAAATGGTTTCTGTTGAAGGAAAGAAGGCATGCCTGATGGCCACAGCTTGTATCTTTACCCTTTTTATGCAGCATAAGGAAAGAAAGGGGCGTAAGGGAAGAAAAGGGGTTTTCTTAATGAAGAGTAAAATTGCAGAGAAAAATCTCTATGTGGTTGAGGACTGCAGATTCTGTTTGCACCAAAATGAGGAAAATACTTGGCCAAGCAGTGTTAAGTTTTGGTTACTCTCACCTGGAGGAGAAGCTCTCCAGTGCTCCTGCAAGCAGAGTCGGTGCGAGACGGTACCTGTGCGCTCTCACCACTGAGACGGATCTCTTTGCCTCCTGCTCTCTTTCCTCCATGGCATCCCAAGCAGCGGTCAGCTGTACTTCCAGAACTAGCCCAGTCTTCTTAAACACAGCCCTCGTCGCCGTGCTCGGTACAGCTGACAGATCTTGGCGCATTTCTATCAACCCTGACAATACTTAATTTATAGTCAAAATCAGAGTCTGTTCCCATAAAGCTTGTTACTTGATAGCATTTATGTTGCATGACTAATATGGCAATGGCAGCAATTTGCAATTAGCTGTGCGTCTCTCCTTGCCTCCCTGCCACGTGTCTGTCTAAGCCTGACCTGCTTCCCTTTACAATTTTCTGTCTCTATAATGTATTTTTTTGAGCTCACAGAGGGAATTGTGTGACCTGGATAACTAAATGGCTGAATGAAAGCTGGAGACTTTAGATCATCAGTTTAGACCTGACTGTGCTGTGAAGTCACTGTCATCTCCTGGCTCGTTAGAGTAATGTGTAAGAAGCCAGTGGACTCAGAGCAGTTCCTCAAAGGCAGGTACCCTACCACGGCCCTGCTGGCTTTGTGCTGGGAGCCTCAGCGGAGAGGCCATGCCAACACGGCTGGTGAAGAAAAGACCCGCTCATCCACGGAGCTGGCCTCCCTTGGGGATGGTGGGGACATCTTGCCAGGGCTGTGCCGGGGACGTGGGGCTGCCAAGTGCTGTTTTGTACTTGACAGAAAAAGCCAGCCTCTAGTTTGGAAATGCGTGCGAGTACCCTGCTCCCTGCCAGCATGTGGAAGGTATCTGTCTCGTGGCTGCAGGGCATCCTCACCAGCACCCAGAAAAGTGTGACATTATCGGAACCCGTTTGAAGCCCATGTAATAGTCTATATATAATCTGGTTCATTCCCTTCGACTCTGCTTTCACACATCAAAAAAGACCTGATGAGGCTAGATGATCCGGTAACTCTGTCTGGAAAGAAGGATAGTTGAGTGGGTTCCAGGAACAAGGGACCCCACGCCACTGCCGGAGGGAGAAGGACAGAGGTGAGCCGGCGCCTCCTGTTCCTGCCTGCCCCTTGCAGGAGCAGCACCGACATGTCTCCCTTCCCCCAGCCGAGGCCGAGATTTCAGTGAATCAAAGCTATAGAGTAGAGTTGAGTCAGAGCCAAGGAAAGGCTCTGGCTCAAATCCACCAGCTAAAAATGAGCAAAGCTTTTGAGCCTGACTAGAATCTCTCAAAAAAACAAACAAACAAACAAAAATCCTTCCCCAAATCCTTGTTGTCTTTTTTTTTCCTTCTCTTGGTAAAATCATTCATTGCATTTTCATCTGTTTTCCAGATTTTTCTCTTCTTTTTTCCCCTTCCTGACTATATATATATATAAATGTATCCCTGTACATATGTATATTTTAGATGTTTTCAGCCAGTTGTGGAAAGCGTTCCTTTTTGTGGTGTTTTCATTGAGACAATCAGGGGCAAAGTTCTTGTGGCAGTGCCAGGTCTAATACCACAGGAAGAGCTGTGTCCGCTGGAAATACCACAGAGAGTACAGAACCCACAGTATTTTCTAAAAACACAAAATGGTTTTGAAAGCAAGTCAAATACTGCAAAGTCAGCTCAGATTATTATTTTGTCTTGAATTGTTTATTTGGCTTTGTTTTGTTTTTTAAAATGGGCGCTGAGGAACATGGCTTACGTTAAATCTGGTTTTGCCACCGTGTCCTTCCAGTTGCAAGTGCTGCGGTAAAGTAATGGAAATGTCATGATTGCATCATTTCTAGTCCTCTAGAGATACACAGTTCAGTCAACAGGCAGGGAGCTGCTCTACCTTGAGGTTTTGTTGACGTTGTGTCTTTCTGTTTTTTCAGTCTTTGTACTCCAGTGGCATTCAGAAATACAGCTATGGCCCTGATTTCTGCAGACTTGTATCTCTGAATGAGTCCTACTGAGATAAAGTGTGCTACTCGGTGCACAAGCACTTGCAGGATCAAGGGCCCCAATCTGTAAAAAAAACATATCACGAGTAAATAATTACGGAGAAGGGGGTGGGGAGTAAATCTCTGCCACTAAAATGAGAGCAGTTCTCCCCAGTCACTGGAATAGCACAGGAACGTTTTTATTTTCCTCTTCCACTTTGAGAAGTAGTTTGGGAAACACTGTTTTGATCTTTTGATTAAAATCAGGGCTATTCAAGACCACAAGCAAACTATTGAGTAAACTGTTTCTTCATGAAAGTCTATATCGCAAGAAGAGATTTTTAAAAATGAAGAATCCGGAATAGGCAGGGAAGCAAGGGTTGAATGCTGAGGTTTGGAAATACGTCCTTATGTTTATGGAACAGCTTTCTTCTGCAGGAAGAACAGCCAACTCAATGTATTATTAAGTAAATGATTTCCCAGTGACAATGAGTTAATAGAGATTGTTGTGCAGAGGATAACAGATGGCCCCTGGAGTGGGTACACTCCTGGGCCTGGGCTGACACTGTAACCCGTAAGAACCCTGCGCAACCGGGTTGTGAATGGTACAAAGCCAGGAGTCTGCGTCTTCTCCTGGGACAATTCTTGTTATTGCAGTACGAGCCCTGCGACCGTACGCTTCGACTCTAGCTTAGGGAGGTAACTTCAGCTACTTAGTGTTAGATGTCAATTTAAAAGTTTTTACTGCTTTCACCAGTGCTAAATTTTACAGTTGCTTAATTACATTGCATGTTAGCTCTGTTGTTTTTCACCTGTGCTTCAGGTTTTGTTATGTGCAGGAACATGCTACTAGAGCTGCTCTGCACGCTAAGAAATCTCCTTTTGTAGCATGGAATAAATTTTTTTTTTTAAGGTCTAATTCTGTGCTTTAAGGATCTGCTGTCCTCTGTCAGTAAAAAATGAAAAAGGACAATTTTACAGTTTATTGTACACCACTTCAAAGACATTGTCCACTTGAGGGGAGAACTTGGTAGTCTTGTGGAAAAAGCTAAAGCCGGTGTATAAACACCATGGAAGTCAGCTGACTTGCAGGGAAATTTGGGTGGAGCTCCCTGACCGGAATATTTGTGCAGCGAGAGAATCCTTTTCCTCTTTGTCTTTAATGTGTTGGCGTTGTCCACTGAGGAATTCACGGTGCCAGTGACTCTGCGGAACCCTTGATGGATCCCTGTCTCTCTCCAAGAGTTGTCCCTGATGAACGTGAAGTCACGTGTGCTCAATGGGGCAGTGTCTTCTCATGTCTTCTGTTCTTACCCACTGTATCTGCCATTTTTATGCTTGCCTGTCCTTGAGGGAAGGGTCTTTCTGACTCTTCAGTATCGTGTAAAAATTCTGTTTAGCTGTCATGTATTTTCTCGATGCTTTCTTTCCCATAGTCACTGATTAGCAAGATGTGTGTGTATATGCAGATTCTTCCTTTCTAATTAGCCTATTCTTAATGCCCCATCGATTCACTGTCATAATCCAATTTTATGTGACCTCACAATCCTCTTGTGCCTCCTCCATCCAGGCGACACAATGCAGTCAGCTCCAGACAAAAGCACGCAGACAATTCTGTTTCTAAAAATGCACTTATTACAGGTTTAAAGTTGACACATGTCAGCGTTAAGCAGAGCCCTCATCTTTTCCCAGCCCGCAGTAAATGTGACACTCCTCGTTGGAGCCAGCCCAGTCCAGCCCCCTGAGAGTCTGGGAAAACAGGCCTTGCAGGGAGCCCCAGAGGTCAGCAAAACAGGCACTGTCGGACAAATTAAATATCAGAGCAGAAGTTTTCAGAATCTGTGCTGTTTAACAACAAATCACATGTAGTAGACAGCAGGGGTCCGAATACGTGGTGTAAATGAGGCATTCTGTGTGTAGTTTTCTTCATGTCCCTTAGATATTTAGTTATTTATTGCTTTACAGAATTTCTTCAAGAAACCCATAAAAATGAAGCAAAGGTAACTAAATCAAAATCAAGATAGCACCCAGCCATGCATGGGAGTCAAGGATAGCACACGTAACCCCAGCAGGGCGACTCCCATCTTAGTCTGTGTGTTGTTTATATGCTACATGCCATTTTCTGCCAAAGTAAAGATTCCTATCATCCTGGTGGCTTTCTTTGATGTCCAGTGGGGCAGATGGCTTGTACATATGGAGGAAACTGGAAAAGTCTATGTTCTGCCATATCCAAAGGTCATGCTTCCCAGAGACTTCTTCAGAGTCAAATCTTTCAGGGTTTTAGTGTTGTTTGAGAATAAGTAAAAAAAGGTCTTTTCCACAAAACAAACCTTGGTCTTGATAATGAGCTGTGAAGCATTCCTGGAGGATGATTTCAGTTTTGAGGTTAAAGAGGGCACAAATACCGTAGTTTTTTACAGGTTAAGGGAATCACAGTTCGCTGTGGCAGCTGATGTGGAGACCGTAGGTTTTACATTGGTCTGTGCGTGCAGCTCAACCGGTATGGGGGCTGCTGCCCAGCATGGGGGCTTTACGTGCTCTCAGGGACAGGGATGCCAAGCTGGAGGGGATAACAGGTCTTTAACGTGTCCACCAGCGTCACCGGCTACGGATCAGGAAGAGAAGCAGGCTCCACCAAAAAGGGAGGGAAATCCCCGCTTGACCATGGTGGATCCTCCTGCCTGTGCTCTGCCCGGAGTGCCAAACTATTCCCAGGAAGCAGACAGAGGGTGACGGAAGGTGATCCCTGGCTGTAGTGATGGGCAGAGCTGGCTGCACCGTGCGGTGGGGACAGGCAGGTGCTGCGCTATCTCCCTCGCCACGGGGACTTGGGTGTCACCGAGCTGGGGGTGGCTGTGGGACAGGCTGACAGCCCTCTGCCACTGGCTGCTGAGGGTGTTACTGGTCCGGCTGGGGCCTCCATCCATCTCTGCTTAATGGAAACGAGAGAGGACAAGTGTGTGTTTGAGAAAGGGAATGAATAAAGAGGGCTGGAAGTGCAGGGGGAGATATGACTGTTAGAGTGAGGGAGGAAAAGGGGAAAAACAGTGAAATATGAGGCAGCGAGGAGAGAAAAGGCAGACAGTGAGACAAAGGGGAAACAAAAGTACGGCAAACAGTGAGCAGGAGGAGTGCTTGCTTCCTCTACTGCCCCGACCCTGCTGACCGAGCTCTCCTCGTCATGAACTGTCCCACCCCAGGGCACAGAGCCAGACTCATCCCTGTTCTTCTGCAGCGGAGCCTGACCCTCACCTGCCCCGCGCAGGGCAAAGTCTGCGGGAGCAGGGACAGGAGCCCTCCCTGTCTGTCAGCTCCTGCCTGCTTTCTGACGGACTGGTCCTTCACAGCATCGATTCCTTCTGTTTCATACTCTTGGGTCTCCTTAGAAAAAGTCATCTCCTTCAAGGCAAAGTTTGGGTTTGTGGGTGCTTTGTTTCCCAGTATGAACAATTCCAAGCTGAGGGAGGGGCAGGGAGACATCTGTGCTAGCAGATGGACTGTTTCACGCTGCTGGCACAGACACACACCTAGGATGCCACGTCCTGGCACAGATTGCTGTAAGGCTAGACAAGGTGTGAATGGGTTCATTTTTGCAAGTAGTTCCAAGGTTCGTGGATGTTTGAGCTCCTGACTTGCCTTGCAGTAGTGTCAGACTCCTCCCATCGCTCGCCTGGCCTGGCAATGTGGACTTTGCTTCGGTTATGACTGGGTTAGAAAGGAACCAGTCCAAAGCTTCCCCCCAGCCCCCGCACCGATTTGTGATCTATTACCTATTGCTTGGCAGACCTCACTGGGCTATGGGATCTTACTGCCTGGTCTTAGAGCTGGGCCCTACCTCTCATGACTCTCCTTCCTGTCCTGCTTGTGCCCTTTTTTTCTTGGAAACTTACGAGCATATGCACCGGGATAACTGCAGTTGCTAGTGGGAAAGGTGTATGTTGCTGTGTGTGTGCCTTTGCACTGAGTGCGGTGTGCCAATTAAACATAGCACTGTGTTACGAAAAATGTCTTTCAAAGTAAAATTCAGTGGCAAACTCCCCCTTACTTCCTACTCATAAAAAATAATCTAACAGTCAGTAAAAAGCTTTGCCAAACAAAGCCATAATAATCTTTGTAAAGCTGCATCATGGTGTTCAAGCTATATTTTGCCAGAGACCATTAACTGGACATGCATTCGTGGACAAAAAAGAAGAGTTGTGAACCCTGTGAAGCACCCGATAGAATGTGGTTTATTCCTTGTGCTGCAAGAGAAGGAATTTTTATGGTCTTCTCTAAATTAGTTTTCAGCCTTACACTGGAAAACCTGTTTTTTCTCCGGAAGGGACTTGCCGTTTGGATGGCATGCTGCTTTAGACGGTGGAGAGTCCCTTGTAAAATAGGACAGGAGAGGCTGAAGCTAACCGGGCAGGCTTAATTTGACTGAAGTCACTGCAGAACTGCGTTGCTCATATCTTCAGGCAGACAGAAAGAGCGGCACTAGCTATACCTGTGCCGGAAAGCCGCTTTGCTTTTCTGCCAGATGGGAAGTTGTGACCCGGTTACAGGAGTTCGCAGGCAATCATTTTCAGAGAAGAACAAAAGAATGAGTCAATGCAAGTAACTGGGGGATGCTGAGGTGGATTAAAGAGCTGAGGGAAGGAGTTCCCATAGTTGGAGCCTGAGTGGGCCCATCACCAGGACTTTCATCTGTCCAGAAGGAGGGAGGAGACGAAGGTGCCGAGGCTTCGGTGGAGTGGGGTCCAGGGCTGCTGAACGGCAGGGCTGAAAGTGGCCTGCAGAGACACTATGGCAGACACCGTGTCCCGTGGAGATGGATACTGCTTCTGGGCTCCCAGAGGCTTCAGCCTCAAAGCGCCTACAGCCAGAAATGAAAGATGAGGAACAGAAAGGTTCCTCTCGTAACCGGCCATGGTCTAAGTCATGCAAGGCCATGGGGATCCCCCTTTAACCTTGCTTGACAAGTGAAGAATGTTTATACCACTTAGTAATACTGACCTCTTTGTTCCATAGTAAAATGAGACATAGGTAGTTTCGTGCTATGAGCAAATGTACGCCTTTGGTCTGGTAACACTGTTTGATAAGGTTAATATGATCATTTCAATGTACTTACAGCAAAGGAATAGCATCTATGGGTATTCTTGCCAAATAGATTGTCTCTTATCTGCTTTATGGTCCAGATACTGAACCATCTGAACAACTATTGGAAAAGAACACAAGAACCCTAAAAGTGAACAGGGAGGTTTTGTAACTACATCTTTCGAAGACCTTAAATGGCCACATCCCTGACTAGGCTTCTACCAAAAAAAAGTTGCAAATGTTTTCACACTTTCGACTTTCTCTCCTCCTTCACTGCCAACACCCAGCCCAACTTCTCTTTCAAAAGCTGATAAAATTGCAAATGCCAGAAATGGGAAGGAGAGCTGCAATACTTCCTGCAGCTGATATGTTCACAGTGGGACACTCTAACAAAGAGGTAACAAGCAGATTACTATATATGATCTCAGTTAAAAGTAATTACTACAATTTTCAAAATGGGGTGCTGATGGAAGAGCTTCTAAACCTGCAGTTAGGCACTTTGAATGAACTATTAAGAGGGAATAAGGTAAGACTTTCATGCGGCATTAACTCCAGGGTGGATGAGGTGATTTTGAAGAGGTGATTTACTATTTAATTTTTTTTTTTAACTAGAAATACTTTAAGGTTTATATAGGTGCTGAACTATCCCATTCTCACTGAGCGTGCTGCCTGCACCAAAGACTGTGTGTCCATTTTAGCTTTGAAATGTCGTTTCATAGAACTGTAGAATTTGTGTGCCTTTATGTGAATTCAGAAGCTGAGTTTCAACTAAGCTTTACAGAACTTGTAAACAGAAAAAAATGAAGCTTCTGATGCTGAAGGGTGATGCCAAATTCTTTGGTTTCTGTGGACTCTTTCATTAAGATAGATTTTGTCTTTAGTCATTGCAGTGTTAAGGAGAGCGGATGGAAAGCGAGGCAGCCTCTTCTACATCGGCATGTAGAAAGGGAACTTGTGGTCTCTGAGTTTTACTTTGCTTTGCCAGAGCAGATCTAACAGACTCTTGCTGCGAGTGTAGTGACACGTGTGAGAAGCAGCAAAACTGCCTGGCCAGGTAAGAAAATAAACAGTGAATTTGAAGCCCTTTTGAATATCAGCTGTAGGAGTGTCACCTGGGGCTCTCAAAATGGAAGGCACCCAGAACTGGAGGTCATTTCTGAAGTTTTGTTTTAATGCTTGACTGAGTCCTGTTCCCCCTTCAGTACATTTGGAAACTCTATATGGAGCAAGGATGAGTGGAGCATTTACAGCATGGTGTAAATGCACTTCTTGAAGGAAATTCACCTTTTCTTTGCACTGTGTGTGGTGTCTCTGGGGCCACTTTTCCTCCAAAGTCTCTGAAAAACAATCACTTTCTTTCTTCCCTTTTTCTTTAGAATTTAAGCAACCCTCTTGTAGTTTCTAGGATTAAGTAACTGTGGAGGGAATGGTGGTAATGAAGGATTTTGACCCTGGCCAGAGGCCTGCACAAGCCTGTGTCGTATGATGCGCTGGCAATCCCATGGCTGTGCAGGCTGCCCTCTCCTCTTCCCTGGGACAAGCCCTGTGGGCTGCTGAGCCGTTGCTTTTCTTCAGAACCCTAAATTCACATGCTGACTTCTGAGATTACTTTTCAGTTGGGGCATGGTTGTAATTATTTTTAATGTATTAAAGGCGTAAAGAGCCAAAGTCAATAATTTTTATGACCTGTTTAATGCCAAACATAAAACCAGATTCGATTCCCCAATCACTTTTGTGTTTTTCTGCTTTGGAGTTGGGGATGGAAGATTTAAAAAGTTGAATTTCAAATGTAACACATTAGGGTTTTTGATACCCTGACTTACTCTATTTTTGCTTAATGCATTTTCTTGGACTAACAGCTTTCTTCCATACCACTTGTTCACTATTCCACTGGCTCCTGTAGCAATGGATTAAGCACAAAACAAGCATATAGGCAGAGGGGTTGGTGCCTTTTCCATGTTCTGGTGACATGTGCAGTACTGGAGTAGGAGGGATGACCTGGGTCATGAAGGTCAGCCCTATGCTATTATGGGCAGCCACAGCATTAAATGTCTTTCATAAATGCATCCTGTACTGTCTCAAAGCTAATTACTTTTCAGCCTTTCCCTGCTCCTATTAGAAGGTTGTTCCGGATCCTTCCACTTCTGAGGGTTTCTAATCCTCCTTATTTCAAGCCTAAACTTACTTATGGTGAGTTGATACTTCTTGTGCCAAGGTTTTCCTTTAGCTTCAGTAGTTCTTTTCTCTGCTTGCTCTTTTTCTGGTCCAGCATTTTCATAGAGACCAGTCATGTATCCTTTCAGCCTTCCTTTTGTAAATTTGTTCGTACCCAGGCTTAGACTGTGAATAGTAGGAAAAGGGCAGAAGGAAGGACACATTTCACATTAGAAATCCGGGTCCCTCTGTCACTAAATATTCTTTGGGCTTATTTACTGTTCTGAAAAGCTTGCCAGTGTTGCTGACAGATGCAGTGTCAGAAGCAGCAGTGCCAGACCCAGTTAACTATGGCTGTGTCTCTGGTCTATTGAAAGCACTGCCTTCCACTATGGCAGGGCTGTTGCCTTGTGTTACACCCCATCCATCCACCTCCAAAGTTCGCTCCATGTCATATACTTATCTGTAAGATGTTGCCCATCGTTGTGTTTGGCTGGTACAGCACAACAGCATCCCAGTCTATGAAAAGGGCTCTTGGATATACGGGCAGTAAAAATGAACATGAATGGTAGAGCTGATGGGAAAGCAAAGCTGAAAAGGCACTTGAGGCTTTCCTATTGCAATAGGAGCGGTAAAGATTCTTAGAAGGAGCCAAATCCAGCAAAGCGAGACTTGATTTAGGTGTCCTCCTCTAAGACTGTGATCCTTAAACCACGTGGTTAGATGATAGTGTGGAGGCATGTGGGGACTTACTCTGTTGCATAAACACAGATGCCTGCTGTGTCCTCGCTGTGATGCCCTGCAGTACCTGGGATGATCCTCCTGGGCTGCTACACAGTGTACATAACACAAGACCCCCACCAGCAGGGCAGGCCATGTCGCAGGTACCAGGGCATCTCAAATGACACAAAACATTTTAGATGTTTAGACATTTAGATTAAAACGTTTGTGGATCTTAAAAGTTCTCTTTCTGGGCATCTTTGTTAGTATATCAGCATTCTGATGTACTTAAAGTACAAAGACCAATTATTTTGGCAAGAGGGAAAACCAGGGAGAGCAGGTTAAAAACTCTAAAGGAAACCAAACAGAACTTGCCTGGATGTCCTTTATACAGCAGCCCCCCTTCATGCTCTCCCTAAAGCGTTTTGCCGATCATCATTAATAGAATTTTTTTCTGAATATATGTTGTCCGTCATGTGAAGTTTTGATTGTGCAAGTCTTGCATCTCAAGTGGTGAGGCTCTTCATATAAAAAAAGGACACTAGTATACGGAAGAATTGAGGGCTGTGTCTCAGACTGCAGAGTCAATGAGGTAGAGGCCAAAATTCTGATGTTTGCATGTAATATCAACACCTAATTAATATGTTACAACAATGATGAATAATCATGACCATCTCATTCAAGTCCTTCTCCTTGTATTATATTCCCTATTAGATTTTATACTAGCCAGTTTTCTTTAGACACTATGTTTGCCAATTACTAACATGTGAGTGATAAAAAACTGTCCAGTATTAATGTGTTGTAGGTTTTGTCCCTCACCTTCTCCCCTCGATATGACCGTTGTTTAATTGAGCAGCTTTCAGGTCTGCAGACTCCATTGATTTATTTCATGCAAGCTCTTTTTAGCTGTCTGTGTTGTTACTATGGCAATAGGAAAACATAAACAGTATAAATGAGTAATGGCGATAAGGAATTGTTAGCTGGCAACAGAGATGATACATTTTGACCCTTTGTGAGATTTCTTTGTTATTTGAGGACTGAAAACAAAAGAAAGGGATGGATTTCATCTGTCACAGGAACAATATCCAGGTGGAGAATATGCTGAATTGGGAAGGGATGCATTAACCCCAGGGCAGCCTTCGACCTTTGGTACCTGGACAAAGCCCTGGGGCCCCAAAAGATGTCCAGAAAATGTTGGAATGAAGACCCAGACTTGGTTGCTATTATTGTGTCCTGGAGTCTGAGCTGTTCTGGCCCACAACTCTGTTTCTGTAGGAATTAATTGTCATCTGTAAAATGTTGGTTGGACTTAACTCCTTGCATTGTTTTACCTCCCTGAGAGATTCCAGTTCTCAGCAGCTCCTCCCCACTCTCCTCCGCCCAGCAGGAAGGGAAGCGTCACCACTTGACTCGTGGCAATCGGATGGGGGGGTTCAGATGCTATCGGGGGACTCCGAGATCTCACAAGTCCCCAGGGACCCCGCTGAGCGAGCACTTTGCAACACAGGCTTTGCCACAGGTTTGCACAGTCCGAACCCGATGGAAGCACAGCCTGCTGGTTTGCGGGGTCTTCAGAAAATGTAATTGCTAAGTCATGTGTAAAGCTTAAAAAGAAAAAAAAACAAACAAAACCCAAAAACCAGTTACTGGAAGTTATATTCAAGGCACGGCTTCTTGCTGGTGTAAATCCATGCAGCTCACTGGAGTCCGCTGTGGTGACAGCTGATCATGCTTTCCTGAAGATCTGGCCATCAAATAGGTTATTTGCTGACTGCTCGTTCATATCTGTTAGAAATGCTGAGGGGGGGGAGGGGTGTGTGGTGTTACATGTGAAGGATTTTTACCGCAGTTGCATTCAGAATTAATCTTCCCAGTTTTGGTTTAAGTTTAAATCAGATTGCCAACATTTTTATTTTGTCCAGACTTTTCAAGGAGTAAGATGCTGCAGAGCAGGAGCTAAAGTATCAAAATCTAGTCATCCATGTTAAAATGAATTTGGATTCTTTGAATTAATAACTGCAAAAGCAGTGAAATAATGACCAGTGACTTGATAGATGCCCAGTGTAAACAGATTATGAGACTGGCGCTAAGCCTGTGCGTTGCCATTGCTGCCTTTCTTGCTTTTAAGGACTGTGATTTTAATATCATCTCTTAGGAAGTCTTGAGCTTTTAGTTCTATATCTAGAAAGCTGTTGGCAATGAAATGTACTTCAATCAATTGCAGATATGAAAAGTGCAACTTCCTAAATAATAGTCAAAAGGGTCAGATCCTCACCTGGAGCATTCTTACTGCTCCCGGTACTCATATTTGTTATTCTAATATTCTAGTGCCCCTTAATAAGGTCTATTTGGGTGATGGTAACAGCAGCTCTTGGTGCATGAAAGGTACTTTTGCCTTAGGAGATATGGAATTGAAATTAAATGAACAAGAAATGCAATATTCAATACCAAAAGTACTGGAGGTGTTTTTCTCGGCATGGAATTGTAAAAATCCTGATATATGTTAGTTTGAATTTTATGCCTGGCATATGGAATATAAGGCATGATATCGCAACGGAGAAAAGCACATATTGGTTCTAAAAATGCAAAGCCTATTTATATGGCATAGGACGTAGTTTTCTGCTGGGGCAGCTCAGGGACAGGACTGTGAGGGCTGCGCCTGCTTCGGCCAGGACTAGGTTTACCTTTTTGTTTCTGCGGCGTCTGTGGGAGCACATCCGCTGCACCGCTCGGGGAAGCTGCGCTGAGGAACACTGCGTGTCTCGCGTCTCCCCAGCCGGGCCGGGACCAAAGGCAAAGCACAGAACAGAAACCATCCTAAATGAACCTGCCGTGAACCAGTTCATTTGGGATGAGATGCTGAAGGGACCATAAAGAGAGCAGAGCATTCGCCCCTCAGATTCCACTTGGTGAAACACAGACCTGTTCATTGCCTGCATGGTGAGCTCCAGCGCTAGCACCTTTCAGAAGCTGAGATATATGAAAATGGGAAGCTTTGGAAGTTTACGATAATAACAATTTCCTGGTAATTTGCGATCGTTGGTTACTGTGTAGAGAGTCAGAGAACAAAGAGATGGGGTATCGATTTATCAGTATCAAATAGATGTAGCTGCATTTATTTCCTAGTCTCATGAGAATACTTACTCAGTCCTCCTTGGCTTAGTTGCAAGAAAGTCAGTTTATTGCTTTTGTGCTATAAAGTTAAACCCACAACTTCCTAGCAAATAGAAATTATTCTATTTTCAACATGGTTCAAAGCTCACCTGGTACTGTACAATATGTACATACAGCTTTTAAAAACTCCAGTTGATCATAGGCATAATTTCCTACTTAAGCTGTGTTGTACTCTGAGCCATTCCCTTACAACAAGCCAAGATAAAAGAAGAAACATTTCTCCATTCTAAGCAGTCAATTAGGCATTACACAACTATTTCCTTTATACTTTCTGGTTTGCCAGAGCCTCATTCAAATTTAAGATAAGTGTGGCCGGCCTGTTTTTTCCCAGTAAGCTTTTCTCTTTCCTTTTATAAATCTATGAAGACTTCTTTTATGAGTTTATGTGCTCTGGAGATGTCAGTAAGCAGTAACTGAGATTTGTATTTCATTCTGAAATATCTATGAGAAATGTAATTATACAGTTACCTCCTGCTAGGATTTCTAGTGTCTTTACTAGAGTACATAGTTAGTCCCAGCAGTTGTAATAAACAGTGAAATTCTCTCTTTGGGGAACTGACAAAGTCAGTCCAAGTGCAGTCCTAAGAGCAAGATGTAATTCCTATAATGTCTAGGTTGTCTGATTGAAAATGAGTGTGTGTTATAAACTTCCTTGTCTACAACACCAAGCTGTGATACAGCAAGCACTTAAGCACAAGCTTAACTTAAAATTATCTTGCTTTTAATGAGATATGTTTGTTTGTTGCCCTGGGTACGGTCCTGTCTTGCGGAGATGCGAGGCCTTGGTTTTCAAGAGAATAGTCTCCATGGAAGTTGGTGCTTGTACTCTCTTTAGGCATTTCCTAGAAATTGGGATTCAACTGGTACGGATCGGCAGATACACTTTCTGTGTCCAGCTGCTTATCTGTGTGTACCTCCATCCCTCTGCAATCTCTCCCATAAGTTGGGCTCAAACTATTTTGAGCTATTGCTCACAAGTTGCAGCTTATGCAGCTACCATAACAGCATTTACAACATTTTCTTTTTGGTGTTTTTAAAATTGTTTGTAAATGCTTTGACTTAAAGGAAAATAGCAAGTCCTACAAACTAACCAGCCTTCAAATCTGGAAAAGACTGCTACAGAGTGGGAGGGAGTAATACGTTTTTCATTTCCATGGTGAATGGGGCAAGAAGTATTATATTCAGCCTTAATTATAGAGAATATTGAAGTTTGATAGGTTGGAAAAACCTCCAAGCAGAGAGGACAGTGAAGCAATTCGGTAGGTTGCTGAGAGAGTCCTGGAGCTTAAGAGCAGCTTAGGCAAATGTGTGTTAAGGGTGACATAACTATATTAATGCTGCCTTGGGACAGAGGATGACCTCGATAACCTCTGCAGATGCTTTCTAGCTCTGTGATTCGATGTTCTGTCCTGTGAAAGTATAAGCTTCTCTTGTAGTGTAAATTATTGACTGACTTCATTGCCCTGTGCAGGATGATCTCCTGTCTCTGGCTACATTTTGTTCTGGTTTACCTGTTTCTGTGTTTGCTGCTCTGCTAGGGCACACATTGGAAGCAGCTCTTTCCACCTTTGGCCTTTATTTACATGGTAGCCCAGGTTAGTTCTGTCCGTCTGGGACTATTAGATGTGTGATAATCCAAATGCTGGTTTTCCTATTGCGTGTCTCCTCTTAAAGGTGGCAAGAAGATAGCTGTCTGAATATTGATCGAGGGTCTGAATTTGGGCACAAAACTTGATCAGGCTGATCCTTGCCCTTTCACCCTGTTTTGCTTTGCACTTAATGCCTTTCTTGCTCAGATCAAAGTCCTGCAGCAGTTGTGACTTGTTTCTGCTGCACTGATGCAGTACTGCCAGCTCCAGGGGATTAAAAATCACTATTCCAGACAAAAAAAAAGTAAATTTACTAAGCTTGAGAAATTTATGTATTTATTTTCTTTAAATCACGGCACATTGTGTTTCTCTCTGCTGACATTCTAGTGTTTGAACATTTAGGATTCAAGCTTTTTTCTGCAACTGCAAGAGGCAGAAGTCACCTCTTTGCCAGGAAACCCCAGGATCTCATGCAGTCACGCGACCCCGGGAACTGCAACTCTGGCCTTGAGGGAAAGATCAACTATTTTGAAATGCCTTAAAGAGATTCTAGACCTGGTAACATTGGTACTTACAAGTGAACAAAAAAAAAGAAAACATTCTGGGGAGAACATAATGGCAAAGTACTAGGAGGAAGAAAATTCTATCCAAAATCATTTGGTTTAAAGACCTTGTCAAATCAGTATTTGTATCTCTCCCAGAACAGTATTTCCATGCTCTGAAATACTTAAAAGAATGATTTCCAATACATAAAAGAGCAGTCTCTATGTCATAGACCTATATTCACCCTGAAGAAAAAAAAAAAGTACTTGTGAGATACTGCTTCTTTTATAATATTCTGAGGAATCAGTGCTGTGTTTAACTAGATCTTTGTCTTTGGTATTTCTTTGTCAGCCCATCTTGAAACCTGCCAGCTTCTGTGTTCTGACACTATTTCTCGAGAGCTAATTTTTCAGTTCTTAATGTCACTTCACTCCAGTGTGTCCTAGAGCTTGTCTCCTTAAATTTACATTTTTGATGTAGTATTTTGTCCAGTTTTTAAATTTTCTGTGTAGAAACAATTGCTTTTTACTAGAAAGTCATTTTCATTTTTTTCAAGGAGAAGAATGCTTCATTCAAAGTGATATATGGTGACATGAAGGGCTTTTCTATATCAAAGATGTTAAAGAATGTCTTAATTATCTTTTTTAAACATCAACTTCATTTTTCAAATACACTTATTAATTTTCCTTGGTATATTGGGGGTATCCTATTAAAGCTCAAGGGGTGAGTGTTGGGTCATTCAGAAGGGGCAGACCCTCCCAAATCCCACTCTGCTGCCAGCAGCTCCGGTCTGCTCCAAGGTGGACAGTCCTGTGAGCTCTTCTGTCTCCTCAGTCCCTTTGTATCTGAACCATGGATTCCTGCCTTTCTCCGTGAGTTAGAGGGTGACTAGGATTTCCAGCCTTCTAACGCTGGCACCTGGTTATCAGACTAAGACGAGGCAGGATGGACCTGGGCCTTCATTTCCCTCTATTTATGTGGTAGAGGTTCATTTTCTGCTTTTACTCCCATTTGTGTACAAAGAGCTGAACTTCTTCATAACGCCTGGAGATAGCCACAGTCCCACCAAGCAGAGCTCTCAGTACAAAAATGATACCCCAGCTTTCTAGTCGGAGATTTCCTGAGAATTTCATACCAGGCAGTTACCTTAAAAGGTACCTGTCTCCTTTCTGCACCTGCATTTTTTCTTTCTCCTGCTCTTCAGGAGTGGGTGGGTAAGTGGGGATCCTCGAGGTGTCTGCGCAGCTAGGAACTTACTGCTGAAAATATTGTGTTCAGGAAGCTTCTTCTACTGTGTTCAGGAAAGAGAAGCTGCAGCTGAAAGTCATTTTAGAACAAGATTTATCTTATAAAGAATTGCATCAGAAACGTCCTGAACCCATAAATCAAATCTTCATGATTTTTGTGTGATCCTTTTGTTATATCGGCATGATTACTTTGTTTTTGACCCTTTTTTGCTTATTAAGGAAGGTTAGGTTCACTGTTCATTAGTGACTTTCCTTTCTACATTCAACTCTTGCATTTCTCTTGCAATCTGGAGTTTTTTTCCCTTAAGTAGACAGGTTTCTTTATTCCCACCTTTAAATGATGTAACGTCATCTACTTCCAAATCATTCATTGTGCCCATCTATCCAGAAACATAGATTTTTTTGTTCAAGCTCTTCTGAGATGTTGAAGAATTTTAAAGTATACATTCCTAGTATATGACCTCTTTGGCTATATGGCGATTATTAATATTACAGAAGCAACTAAGAGGAAATGACATCAGTAGATAAGATGAACTGTGCAATAGCAGAAGCTTTATTCACACTGAATACACTATTCATTTGCAGAGAAAGATCATTTCTCAATTCAAAGAGGAATATTCTAATTTAAGGTCTAACTTCAGCCATATGTCAAAATCTCTACAGAAACAAAGCTTACCACTGTGCAGTGGTCCTGTAAGAAACACATTCCCCTTTGTGGATGGGCGAATGGTAGGTGCATCGAACCCTTGGAGCTCTCGTTTCTCCTGACAAGCACTCTTTTTATATCAGAAAGCATTTCAGTTTAGTCGATTTGCTAATTTAATGTAAAGTGACCCAAAATAGGTGTAAAATATAGGAAATACTGTAGTTAGTGGTCTCCAGGTTAACTCCCCCATAAACCCAGGCTAGGTTTTTATTACTCATTTAATCTGATTAGAAGGTGTTTGTACATTGCATTGCAGAAGTAAAATTTCAAAATACGCTTCCATGAAACAAACTGATATGTAAAAATTTAATAGCATGTAGGTGATAACGACAGCTATTCCAGACACAGAAAGTTAAAAGGAGTTCTCTGTTTAGCTGCATGGGAAAAAGCAGGAAACGGTGTCCTGGCTTGCAAAATCAATCTATCTCAGTGGTATGGCATTGTAGAGATAACTGGAAAACATTTTGCATTTTGTATCATACCTGCTAGTCTGGGGCCTTGGGCCATTGCAAAGGGGGAGGGAAATCCTGTAGAAGTTACTGTCCTTTTTGCCAGATCCTATCAAGAGGAGATAGTGACCTCTATCAGCAGATTGCTCAGCACAGCCACCCACCCTTCCTATGCTGTCCTCGCTTCTGTACTTGCACACAATAGGATTCCATAGTTTCATTTGTATTTAAAACCATGTGCTGTCTGCCTTTGGTCACTGCGTTCACCTCTATTGGTATAAATCAGAACTTAACAATGGAAAGCCCTAAATAAGCGCGCCATGTAGATGACAGACTTGTACTGTCGTGTATCTCCACTCGGGTCGTGTCACAACACCGTTGCCGCTGTTGCTGCAGGTCAGAGCAAGGTCTCTTTCCCTATCCATGTGTTACCCGTAAGCCTTAGTGGAAAGAAACTTTGGAAAGGGAGTTGTAGTAAAATAATGTTTTCATCCTGAAGCCATGGGAGTTTTGCAGAAAACCTGTCTTCTGATAAGATTAGCTTCTTGACATTGTTGGCACTCCCAGGTCAATATAATTCTCTGATAAATACTTTGGAGTTCCTCCAGATGGATTTGCTTATTCTTGGAACTTGTTGCTAGTGATGTATATATTTTTAATTTTTGTCATGTAACCAAAGACAGAGGAGGATGGAGAATGAGCAGCTTCAGACAGGAGTTTGTCTTCTAAACCCTTACTTCTTACATTCAGACTGAGGAGTTAGGGAAGAATGACAGAACTGGTGCAAACTTATACTCTGATGAAATGACAAACTAATTGAAAGAAGGAAAATTCTGATGTAGGTGGAGTGAGGAAGGAGAAGCAGTTTTGGGTTTTTGTAATAGACTTGCTGTTTTTTACAGACATTTGTTGCTCTTCAGGTGTTTTTATTTATTTATTTTTGCCTAGCCATTTGTTAACCTATGGCTACTTGCTAGTATTTAGGAAGAACAAAGTCTGCTCAAGTCACTGGAGTTACATTGCAGATAGATTTGGGCCCATATGTTTGCCTTGTCATTTGACTGCAGCGTTGACATGGTTATTGGTGTGTCTTCCTCCCCTGGATTACATACTACATTTTTTGTCTCCAAGGAGAGGAGAATTTGGCAAGGAGAACTGAGAAGCATCTGGCTCTTTCCTGTTGTTCCCTCCCTCTGTTACTGAGAGTAGGGCAGTCTTGCGGACGGCTATAAATTTAGCTGCTAATTTTCATTTTAGGAGTCTGTTCTGCTTAGATTTTGGCTGGGAGGATACCTGGGTGAGGGGAGAGTCCTGGGATTGTACCTACTGGATTGCATCCCCCTGGGGAACATCCCTGTGTATTTTCTGTGAGGTCCCCAGATTTTCCCAGATCATAAAGCCCTGGCAAGGTCCTAGTCTGACTGTTTGTCAAGAACTTCTCTTAAGAACTAACTTGTTTAGAATAGGACTTAATTCTCTAAATCCCTTTGAAAGGGATAGCTGAAAAGGCAATATAAAGGATGTGGAAAACGGTATGTCTCAGTGGTGTCTTTACAAGTAGATGAGTAGGGAAGAGAGTTTTTCCAGAGGATACCATTTTTCTTGTTACAGTTGATTGGGATGCAGTAGTGAAGCTCCATATTTGTGCTCAGTGGTCAAATGTTACTTTTTGCAGTTAAGAGATCTTTAAATTAGACCGAGATGGGCAGAATGACATTCAATTAGAGCAAGAATGTCTTCCCCTATGTTTCCTTTCTGCCTGCTATAACCTGGCTTTGACTCCTCGTACGCCTAGCTGAGAGGTTATTTTTTTGGATCATATTTGACATTTGCCCATAGCTGGAAAATATGAGAGCAGATTCCACAAAGCAAACACTGAAATTCAAAAAGGACATGTCATACCTACTGTTCAGTTCTACTGGCAGAGTGCTGAGCTTTCTTCATATCAAAGTACTTTAACAAGAATATTATATATTATATGTATATATACATCATATATATGTGTAAGACTGATGGCAGTATGATCATAATGAAACGGCACCTGCATTTCTGACACTACCTTCTGTACGTTCACTGGGGCTTATCCTTTTTATTCAAATAGACTTTTTGTGTGTTTTAAAATAACGAGAACACTTACAAAATATTTAGAATATCAACAACATGAATTCTCAAAAATTATGTCTTCAGGATCACAAAGTTAAAGACTTAGAGTCAGATCTTAAACAGACCGAATGGTTGTAGTTCCTAGATTTCCAGGGAGCTGCTCCAATTTGCATCAGACAAAGATCTCTCCCCGTTTCATTGAGACGGTAATTTTCATGCAAAACACACCAGACATCACAGGATTCCAGTAGTTCCGGCCCATTTGTCTGCTGCTGCTAGGAAGTTGTTTACTCTTTTGTATCACTCTCTGCTGACGTCTGCTCACTGAACAATGTCATCAAATTTCCTGTTTTTTGGCTTGTGGAAAGTAGCTCCCCCACCTTATGCTAAAGCTTTGCTGCATGGAGATCTGCGGAGCCGGATGCACCCAGCAGACAGGATGTAAGGTTAAATGCAGCGTAGCTAAATAAATAAAGTAGGTGTTCAGTTGTGAACTGGAGCTGCCTACTTACCAGGAGGATAAAGCTGACAGTTTAAATATCGAACAGTGATTAAAAACCCACATTTGTTTCAGGTTGTGGGTCTTTTTTAATGACTTTTGGATTTTTCTTTTCCACAAGTGCGCTTTCTTGCAGAATTATGTTAGTAGCTTCCTGAAGCAGCCTGAAATAGTTTCTAATGTGGTGCTGTATGATGTATGTGTGAAAACATCTCCATCCAGGTATTGCAAAACATTCTGCAAGCTGTTGACCGTGAAGCTGCTAGTGCTGTAATTCTGTAGACAGAGGAACTGTCAACAACACATTCATCAATAGTTCCTCCACTCGCTTGCACAGCGGAGTCTGGTGGCTGAGATCAGGAGTACTGAAACTCTGCCAGGGGTCTGATCCCCTTGTGTTTTTGGTTTGCTTGTTTTTTGGCCAGTGCCAAGGGGTTATTCACTTCCACTTGGCCAAGGACCAGTGATGAGCAGAGCAGACCTTAGTTCAACAGTTCTTCCAGACAAAGCTTGGGGCAGCTTTAGTTGGTAATACTAACAACATCATCGTATTAGCCTCCTGTCATCCATAGCAAGAGGAAGTGCTTGGAAAAAAGAAACAACTGTTGTAAAATTAGGGCATGCTGTGTGCGTTATGGTACTTGAGTCTTGCACCTCCCTGTCTCTTCTGTAGGTCTGCCATGCTCCAAATTGTTCCCCCCAGCTTAGTGTTGCTCTGTCTCCAAACTTATTTGTCTTGTCTCCAAAGACCTTGTGTATTTGGCAAAGAGCAGTTGGTCGTTGCATGTAAGTAGTTCTTGTAAGGAATCTTCTACGGTCTTTATTTAAAAAAAAAGCAACCAACACCAAAATCCAAAACAAAAACAGAAGAAGACAAACCCCCACAACCTGGAACATTCGGAGTTGCCCTGCAGAGCAATGAAGAAGTCAGGGAACATCTGATGACAGACAGACAGACCAACATGGTGTGCAGGAGTGGTATGTAGGCACCAGCCCACCATTGCGGGGAATGAGTTGGTCTTTATTTTTTTAAGTTTTTTTATTAAGGTACAGACAGAACATTTTGCCTACTGCCTTTCCCTACTAAATTCAGTTTTACTGCACTGTCTCAGTGATGTTTTCAGTAACTGGAAATAGTCTGAGTGTGTGAAGTACTGAGTGTGGAGCATGTGGACTGTCACCCCATTGAAATGCTGAATTCCCTTTGTCTTTTCTGACTTTTTCATGTTTGGGTCTGTGCAGAACCAAAAATGCTGTTCCCCTCAGAGTATCTTCCTTTATGATCAGAAAGAAATATAAGAGATTCTGCCCCAATGCAGAGTTCCTGTTCTCCCAGCATCCTGCATCCCTAATAGGGCCCATAGGCAGTATATAGAGAAATGAACTGGATGCTGTACACAGCCGTGGGTACCCGTGTGAATTTGCTTTGCTTCTCTTCTGTTTGGCTGCATTTGCAATGGGATTGTCTGATTAAGATCATACCAATCCCTAAATATGAACATTCTCCGAGACAAGCTGCCAAGTTGGATCAGATGTGGTCAACTTGCACTTCAGTCAGTTAAACCCTCGCAGTGAAAACCTTGCGCTCTGCACAAGTAAAAATAAAGAAGTTGATCTAGTCCCTGGTGTAGACCTGCCCGTAGCACAGGACCCACATCAGTCACCTTCCGATTTGGAACAAGCACTGTCTGTGCTGAGGGAGGCTCAGGAAAGAAGCAGGAAAGGAGACGGCTGCAGACAATGAGTTCAGTGCCTAGGCAAAGGTAACTTCATCTAAACAATTGGCAGGGGCTTCTCTCTCTTTGTTTCTCCCCTGCCCTTCTTCCTCTCTATGTATTCCCTGTTCCCTCCTCTACATATTTTCAGAGGTTCATCCTGTACCTTTGTGCCCTCCCATCAGATAACAGTGGTGGTGTTCGATTCTTTTGACCTCTGCCCCCCCATCACTACTCTGTTTGTAGTACTATCCTCTTAGAATCCTTCTGTCCTCTTTACATTCCCCTTCGCAGCTTCTGCTGAAGTTTGAACCACTGGCAGTGTTACCGACAACAAAATTAACCTTCAGGGCTACATTTCCGCCGTGGCAAAGCTGGACGAAACTCCCCGTTGCCTGTGTGGACTGTAAGGCTGGGTAGAACTCTCCATCGTCGGGGAGAGGGGACCAAGGGAAGCGTGTTGTGCCACCCAGCCTGCTCTGCAGAGCTGGCTGGACCTGTGCACGGAAAGCACGGTGGGCCCCAGGAGGCCTAATATAGTGTATTCCTTATCCTCTGGTGGAAGAGGAGAGCTCTGAACAAATTGTGTCTCCAGGGCATCTCAGTACCGACCTTCTTCCTGGGGCCCTTGACAGGGGTTGAGCCAAAGGGCTCAAAATCAGAGCCTTCTGCCTCCTGCTCCTGATTACATTTATTCATAACTTGCCCTCGTGGAGATTTATAAGTACAGGTGCAAGCTAAAACTCCTGAAAAGATGTCATTCATTTTATTTCTAACAAATAAATTCCAGATGTTTGCCTCTGACTCCTGGAGTGCTGATATAATCAGCTTGGGGCTCCAGTTGTTCGGTCTCGTGTTAGATGACAGAACAGAGAGTGAAATGAATGCTGGTGCCATTGCCAGTGGCTTGCAGTCAAAGGGACGCAGTTTTTCCAACCATATGAAACTGGGAGAGTTCCAGATGAGGCTGGGAGAGTCATGTCGAGAAAACAACTGGTAGGCACTGCAGTGATGGAACAGTAATAACTAGATTAAAAAGAAAATAAAAATAATCTTGTATGACAGAAATACTGGAAATAATGGAACGTTTCATGAAGAAAATACGCTGTCATGTACTGTAAAAAATAGATCTATACTTACCAGAAGGTGTTTCTTGCTGCAGACTCTGTGAAAAGTTTCTTACGTGGGAAACATTGATTTGCATAGTGCTGCTTGTAAAGGCTGGAACTAAAACCTCAAAGTTGAACTTGGGGGAAGAAGTGTTTTTTCTTGACTGGCAGAGCCAACAGATTCTTCATACTCTAGAAAAAATAGGAAGCCAGTCAAGTGGTAGTCCTGGTAATTCTATATGCCATGCAGATTGAAAAAAATAGAATGGGCTAAAAATACGAAGGCAAATTTCAAAGCAGAATCATCAGTTAAGCTATTAAGTTGTCATAAATGCTGCAAAATTCTGTCTTAAAACTTGGTCTGAAGTAGAAATGTAATATGTGGGATCTGAGTTGAGACACCCATAGTTCCATGTCTACAGTATGAGCAAAATATTATACCCAACATAGGCATGTTTCTCCTGTTAAAAAAAAAATTAAAATAAAAATCAATCTTAGGTGCTTTTAGTAGTATTATTTTACGGTTCAAACAAGCCATGCTTTACTTCCCAATCGGTACCTGGGTAGCAATGGCAGGGCTGTATTATTTAAGAATAAAAAAGGGGCATGAGGCTGAAACATCCCACAGGCTTGGCAGGCAATGTATTTGTTAGGTTTATCTGACAAAATAATTGACAGGCGATCAGCTATTCAGCATTCAGGGCCAGCTGCACGGAGAAGGAAGGACAGAGAGCCGTGATGGACCTTCTCTTTGTGCAAGTGTCCTTTTTAGCTTTCATTGCTCACTGAACTCAGAAAAGGAGGTCTACAAGGAGACAGAATCCATGCAGCAAATGCACTAGATAATCTCTCTTCCAATAGCAGGAAATTGTCGATTGTGTCACAAAACCGCTGCAAATCTTGCTTGCTTCATCTGGAAAGTATTTCTGGGTACAGCCTCATCTTGTGGCCTGCAAATTTTGTTACTTTATTTTGTGGGGAACGTACTGTGAGTAATTTATGGCTAATGGAGTGGTGGTTTGATGCCATCTCTAATATTTTCCTGCTGTTTCACAGAAGGTTTGTTTTGTTGGAATACATTTGAATGTTCTTAGTAAAATTAGATTACAAAATATAACTGGATTAAATTATGCACCTCATGGTATATTCTGAAGTCATCCAGAGTACGACATAGTGGTTCAAATTAAGCAGTGAAGAAAAAAAAAGTAGAACTTTGGTGGTAGCTGCCTAGACTGTACATGTTAGTGGCTCATACAGTTAGTCAAAATATATTCCTGTCGCAACCTAGTACTAGAATTGCAAAGTTCAACATTTAGTAGCAGGCCATTTGTTTTGTCTCTGGAGGATAAGGACAAAAGAGATGCAGAAAAATCTGCTAACCACACAAATACGAATGTGGTAAGAACATTTGTCCTGGCTCAAAGGAACACGCAAACACATAAAACAAGTCAAATGAAACTTCCCATGATTGATAAAGGCTTTCCTAATCAAGAACACTGTTCTCTCCTGCATCTGTACTAACAGCCTTATGTTTAAAGTTCATATAGGAAGAAAAGGAAATCGGGTGATCTATCTGAGTAATAAAACTTCTCAAGAGTCTGATCTACATCATTATTCAATGAGTTTATAGATTTATTTTTATTTTTTAATTCTCCAAATGGCCTGTAGTTTTACTGTAGCTTTATTGGAACTGTTCATAAAGTGAGTCTGGCTCTTCCTTTAAGTCTTTTACATAAGATGTTAGACTTTATGCTACAAAACTATTTATCCCTGATACCTAATTTATTTGTAATGTATGTGTAATATTTACTGTTTCACACAGGCTATCTTTACCATTAAACTGCTTTATAGAAATGCTGTATAATTTTTTCACAAAGAGATAGTCTTGTTTTATTCCAGTCCTACGACTTTCCAGCTAGGCTTTGTGTCCTAGAAGTCAGGCTGAGCTCAGAGTCATGCCATGAAACTACACTAAATTGGATATTTCATTAATAGAATTTTTCTGTTTGCTTTGGACATTCTTCTAGTATTTCATTGCTTGGGGGGAAAAGGCAAAAGAAAATAAATGAGTACAGTTGGTTTTTTCACTCAGCTTTGCTGGAGGTACAGAGGAGTTTCTCTTCTGCGTGGTGGAGGCAGGTCTGAGGAGCTGCGCGTCCCCATGGTCTGGTGGTGCAGAGACAGCGTCCGACTTCCCCCAGGGAGGACACCGAGGCTTGCAAATTAACATTTCCTGCTAAAATTTCTGGTAAAAGCTCCCTGCCAGAGCTATCAGCAGTCTGGATCACTGTCTGGGAAGAAACACTTGGTGCAGGGGAGGAAGAAGGAAATGGTGACTGTGAACTTAACTAATGGTGTCGCCAGACAGGACTTTAATGTCTATTTTCTCCTGTTTGTTCTTTGGCATAAAACTTACGCGCTTGCAGGAGAAGGCCTAGGCTCATTGCATCCTTTCTTAGAAAAACCAACAGAGTGAGAAAGCAAAAATCTTCAGGGTGGAAGCATATTTTGGATAGTTGCAAAACAGATTAAAGGAGCTTCCATCTTGTCAGATGCTAGAGCTTGTATCTCAAGGGAGATTGATTTTTTGGATGGATGCCAGTTTCCCTTGCAACTAATCAGGGATTTTTTTTGCATAGGTTGATGCCGTTTCATTCTAGAATGACTAAGTGGAGCCTCTTTCTTTCATATAAGTCCTTCTTTTAATTCATCACTGTTACCCAAATGGAATGAGGGTGCCGCTGCCTGACTGAAGGATGCGGCATGGAGCTCTGCGGCCTGTGGCAGAACAGCCCAGGCTCCTCACAGAGCACGGCTCCAGCACTGATTCCCATCGTAGGACGGTTGTCCAAGTCTCAGCTACAACATCCCACTTTCTTAGATGAGCCAGATGGATTTAGGTGTCAGTAAAATTGTGCAGAAGGTGGTAGGTACCCGGTGATCCTAATGCTTGAGAAGCTGTTTTGCGGCGCTCGTCTCAACTCTGCTCTGCTCGCATTTTGCAGTTGATGTCGAGGGGAGCTTATTTCAGGGAACCTGCTTATTCCAGAGATCACACGCGGTGCTGGGGCTCAAACAGCCCCTATGGACGGGCCCACGTAGGGTCTAAGCACTTGTAACATGAGGAGCCCGATAAAGCTTCTGAAAAAAACATTTCTTGACATCCTAGCCACGTTTTAGGAAGGCAAGCGCCATTTTAAAACGGCTGTCCAAATGACATGTGAAAAATCCACATCTGCTTGACCAAATGCATCTTTTAACCACTGCTAGCTGTGTGCTTATCAGTGTTCATGATTTTATACAGCAGTTATCTGTCTGTGCAGTTTGCAGGTGAAGGCACACGTTTACATTATAGATTTATTCAGTGTTTTTGCATCTTCTCTTCTTACACCATGTTCTTATCCCTGCGTGTTACAGATCTTTCCTTCAGACTTTGAAACTTCAGCAAGACTGTGAAAGCTTCACTGCCGTCATATAACTGGTAAAAGTATCTGATAAAAGTATCTCCAGATGATGTCTCTCTTCCCTGGAAATCTCAAGGTTAAATAATTTATATGAGACTATTCAACATCTATAGATTATTATCTGCATACTCATGGCCCTTGTACTTTATTTGAGAAGTACAAACATTTTAGCTGGAGAGAGTATATCTAGACAGTACCGATGTCAATGAACTTCACTGCGGGCAGGATTTCATCTTAAGTGGCTATTTGATACCCAGCTGAATTTGTTTCCCAGATAACGATGACGGTGGCAGAGTGCTTTATGGGCTTCCTTGCTGATGGGTTGTTTATTAAAAAAGAGCTGCCTCGCGGGAGACTGCTCTGCCGAGACCTTGGTTGCCACAGCTTTAGTCCTGTGAAACTTTACTAGGAGGTGGTGACGTATCGGTCGCTTGTGCATTTCTAGAGAGAAAATCGTGCTCCATAATAATTCATTTTATAGCAGCAGTGTCTTCTTTGGCATATCCAGCTGTTCTTTTGTAAATGAAATGCTACTCGTAGGCAGAGATTTCTTTGTATCAAATAGTAGAGTTAATTTTTTTAAACAGATTTTTTTTCAGTTAAATGAAATGGAGTGTGCCTACCACAAATCCAGATAGAGTGAAATTCTGTTTGTAAGAGAACTAGAACGAAACGTTGCTTTGCTGCATCAAACTACTTAATTACAATTCTGATTATAATGAAAACCCCACTTTATTAAAGACATGCAAAGTTTAGGGGGATCAGCATAACTGTAAAAAGGTCTACTGTACTTAAGGAAAAAAAAGAGTGATCCCATCTACTGAGCGTGTAATATTTAACGAGCCCTGTGGGCTGGCAGAAGCCCTGTGTGTTTCTGAACCAGGCTCAAGTAGAAAACCAGTGTCAGGTTTCAAACTACCCTGTAGGTCCTCAGAAATGAAGAGGCGTCTGTATTAGAGGAAACCAGTCACTCATCCCCTCAGCCAGCGAAGTTCCTAGTGGTCAAAAGAAAGAAGGGATCCCCAGCACTCTTAAATCCATTTGTCTATTTTCCTTCCTTTTGATGAAACCTGGAGTTAACCTATTGGATGGGTCATTGGTTTGAACAAACAAAATTAATGCTAAACCTTAGAGTGAAAAAAAGGATGAATTACTGTGAATTTCCTTGTATTTTTTTAAAAAGACATCTTGAATATGCCTGCAGTCTCAAGTCTTCCTCCATTTATTTGAGACAAAGTTCTCTATATAGAAATGGTTTGAGTGCCAAGAACTTCTCTTTCAGTTTTCGCAAATATCAGTAGACTGTCACACTCAGCCTGGGAAACCTGTATTCCATAAACAAAAATACTGAAATGTTTATTATCTGTATTGAACATTTCTCTTCCACTATAGTGGCCTCTGTCCCACTGACTTAGCATTTATTCTGCCTGTGAAATTACATCTCAGAGCCTGCATCTTTGCTGTTCCCAGGCAGGGTACTGGAGAGAGCACAAATGAGTTTGTGCTTACTGAAGGTGGGCAGAGCTCACCTTGTGGGCCGTGCAGAAAACCACATGCTAGTGGTGTCCAGCAGGATCACAGACACCTGAGTAAGCTGTGTGAAGGCGTTGTGTGTGGCAGATGGCTGGGAGAATGGGGGAGAAAGAGGAGAAGGAGGCAGCTCCATACTGTCACCATCCAGTCTCGGAGGGCTGTAATCAACCGGAGCATCCAGGATACCCACGTATGTGAAGGCTGGAGATGTGTAAGGTAAAGTAGCAATTGCAGGAGCTTGTGTGTAGGTCTCAGGTGGGCAGGAGGGGTAATCTCAGCTTGCTGCCTGCCCAGCTGGGATCTGACAGCAGTTTGCTGCGGCCGTTTGACACTGCTTGGGAAATGTATGCCTTTATGATAATGGATGGCAGCAGAGAGAAAATATGATTATGGTCAGTAAAGCCTGAACTGTGTCAGCGCAAACAATGGGTTATTAATGACAATAGGAAAAGCAAGTTTGTTCCTTAACAAATAGAAGGCTTAGGACAAAATAGAGGTATTCTAGGAAGCCTAGCAAATCCACTGACTGGTTTATGCTATTTTTGTGCTGTGTTCTCTTGCTCTGCTTGGTCTGTTTGTGGCGATTGCAGTGTTGATAGATCAAGGCATGAAAAGTTTGTTTGACATAAAGAAAGTACTCCAGATTCCTGATAGACTGGAATTCCCTTTTGGTCAGCTGACTCTGTTCAAATCCAGGTGGTTCAAGGAAAACTGCCACTGAAATTCATGTCCATAAAGAAAAAAATAAAACTGATAGTGATGGAGATCTTGGTTGTATCCTGTTGCATCTGTAATCATCTCTAAAATAAATCTAGCGAGTGGTATCCACTAGAAAGAACTAGCTGATAGATATGAAACAGATTAGTGCTTATTGCTACTCTCCAGGATCTTGCAGAATCACAAGAGAGCAAGCAGTTTTAATAATATTAAACAATAGAACTACTGTGCCATATTTAAGTCTCCCAGGGTGCTGTGCAGCTCAACTGTTAAAGTGCAGGCAGCAAGAATTTCCCTCTGGGCCAGAAGAATGTAGTATTTGTACTAAAGCGTCTGCTCAAGTTGGGGGATGGAAAGTCAGCTACAGCCTGCCTACAAAATTAATACACCTGAGGCAGCAGTCGGTGAGTGAGAGGTTCCTTTTCAGTTAGACAAAGGTGTTGGTAAAGCCTGGATTTATTTGTTTGGAGTGATGCAAACCCCAACATGTTTAATGCTCTGCTTTCGAGTGCGTCTTGGCTGGTGACCTGCAAGGCTTAAAGACCAATTTCTTCTCTGCCTTCTTGGCTAGCCTTTACATCTGGGTAGAGGTTATTTCTGCCAACAGATGAGAGAGGATAGCACACTGAAACTTTTATATTGATGCTGGCGTACGAGGAGTTAGCTGGTCCCCAGAGCTCGGGTATAGCTCTTGTAGCCAGTGCAGTAGCCAGACTCATGCCAGGTAACGGGAAAAGGTGAGAGGAAATAGGTCTTAGCCTCTGGGAATTGCTAGATGCACCGTTTTTACGTGGCTGCCTTGAAAGTGTTTTGTGAGACGAGCGTGGCTGGTCCTGATTGCAAAGGGGAGAACAGAGCAGTCTCAGAGTTGTTGGAGTACAAGCGAATAGCTGCTGAAGCTCAGAGAGGTGTAACATACACACACACACACTACTCAGCTGCCCGCGAGGTACCGGCTCACCAAGGCAATCCCAACCCTTACTTGCGAGCAGCCCCAGAATACCAAGGATGCCTGACTTCAGAGGACTTGCGCTGACCCTTGAATTTTTTCAAAAACAAATGAAACATGGAATTAGGTGCTAGTGCCTTCAAGATGACCTCTTTTTTTTCAATCTGAAACAATTCATTTTCTGTATGTTGCACATTTATTCCTGTTACCCTTAAGCTGGACTCAAAAAGATAAACACTTAAAAACTATGTTTGACTTTGAACAGCTGAAAATGTTCATACTACTTTTTTTTTTTTTTTGCATTGATAAAGGCATCCATTTCTGCAACCTATGTATAGAAAACCATTATTATAGGGTTTAAAAAATTCTTCTAAAGTACCAGCCATATCATTTAAGCTGCTGTTTTTCTCTTAGCGCAGGATATAACTACAAATGCTTTACAGCATGCCCTCACCACACAGAAATATTTGGCTATAGTTTAGTGAGCAGCCCAGGGATCCGACGTGGGGAGAGCTCACAGCCTCCAGATGAAGATCTGTGCGGATGTGGCCTGAATGGAGAAGTTCTTCAAAATCTTTCAGTCAGAAAGTGGGGACCTTAATGAAGACGCCAGTGAGCCATCTCAAATCCTGAGATGGTGAAGGCCTAGAGCATTTTAAATTCAGTGCTATTTGGTCATAAAAGCATTTGGCAAAATGATGACCATGGGGCACAGACCACTGTTAAGGGTATTCACATCTCCAGGGTTGTGGACCATATGATTCACATTATTTCTTTTCTAAATAGGCAGATTTCAAGGCAGGTGTTACTTGTGCATAGCATGCGGATCTATGAGGAATCTCTGAATTGGGTAGATGCTGCAGCAAATACAAGTTGCTGGATTTGAGCGGCTTACAATGTGAGAACTGATTTCTATTCAACTTTGTTCTTTGGACAGAAAAAGTCAGTGTGGATTAATGAGTAGATGGCTTTCTTTTTCTGACTTGTCTGTGGTTTTTTCCTTCCTTTTTTGGTGTGCGATTCACTGAGAGTGAGGACTCTTGTGGAGGTACGTGGCGTTAGATTTGCATGGGCGCTTTGCTGGAGTTGTATCTGCTTGCCTTAGAAACCTGCCGTAACACTGCAGTGACCAAGTTGTAATGTAAATTGTGTTTGAATTATCAGAAACTATAGTTTCGAATTTCAGAAACCAGTGGATGTTTTCCAGACATTGGCTATTATGAAATGGGTCCCACTATGAGCAGTGCCTGCTGCTGGGGGCCGGCGGGGGAGCGGGGGGAGTTGATGCCGTGCCGAGGGATGCCGGGGCTGGGCACAAGGCGTGCTGGGACTGAATTCCTCTGAAGCTGAAAAAGGGAACAGCAACCATTTCCTCCCTCCGCAGGTTTTGAGATGTGTGTAATAGTGCTGTAGGCACGCTAAGTGATAATGACATTTATTTTATTGCTTAAATACCCTATCAAGAGCTAAAAAAATCCCCCAAATTGTTGGCGTGTTCTGCGTAGAAGTTCTGACCTTTAACAACAGCAGGGCCTGCTGACCGCCTTTTTGCCCTGTCGTTGTACAACGTTACCACAGTGGCCACTCATCTGGGCCAGAGGCCACCCAGGCCTTGCCGCATTACAAATAATATTAAAAGTCACTTTGGGACACCTTCGTTAATTATTCCCAACAAAACAGAATGATTCACTTTTGCTAGTGCCATGCTTGCAGCTCGATAACCAAAGTATCCTATAAGGAGACTTCCTCTATAAGGAATAAACGGAGAATTTACAAACGGTACAAAATGGGAGTTCTCAGTTGTGTCTAAAGCGTGCTAGAAGGCAGCGAGCCCGATTTCACAACAGTATTACTCCAGTTTTGTTCTAATTTAGCTTTACTTATTGCAGTGGAGTAACACTGAAGAAATGCAGTGGGGAATTAGGCCCAGAATACAAACAAACAAACATATATAATAATGGTTGGCATGTGTGGCAAGCTGAACACGTAGCCAAAAATCATCAGGGTCCTCCTCTGGGTGGCTTCCTCAGGACCTGGGTTGGCCCGAAACTCACCTCCGGACTGAGCCATGAAAGAGGGGCTGGATTTTGGGAGCAGTAAAGGTGTTGTCGGGATCTCAGGAGTAAGAGGATGGGTCTCAGCAGCCTGACCCGAGACCTCTGGCAACTCATTACATTCAATAAAGCTTTTCTTCTCCCCAAAACTCTGCAAGCTGTCCGAATTCTGTGTTGCTAATGATGTGAATCAGAGGCCAGAGTTTGACTTTCAAGAGGTATTTTATGTAAAACTGGTTCGCAACTGGTACTAAAATTGAAGAAATGGATTAAAAAAGCAGGGGGTATGTTACCCCATCGCTTACACCGTCTTGTAATGGCAGCATCGCAGATAGTTCTTCTAGGAATCAATTTGAAACAGAAAATAGATAAAAGGAAAAAGATACCAGAACAGAACCTCAGGTGACATTCAGACCTTGAAATATAGGTCTAAATCTGTATGGTTTTGGTGATAGAGATACATCAGTGGAACCCAATTTAGATTAATGTAAATGCTAGATTTTATCGAAGCGAACTGCACTGACTCAGAATGCTACATTATGTAAATTACTGAGTCTGTGACATTTGTCTACATCTTTTATGAAACAGAAATTGCAAAAAATATCAAGGGCTGGAATTAACAGGTTTCATCTAGGTTGAACAGCAGTTTTGGGAAATTTTAGTTGCCTTTCAGAACTCTTGTTTTTGTCTTTCAGCAAAGAATAAACTGACTGCTCAAGGCTGAGGGTCTGTGAGAGCCGGGCTTACCTTTGTCCTTCAATCTGTTGAGCGAAGGCAGAAACCTTGGACGCTTTGTTCCCTCTTATTCCATATTGGAGCTGTTGTGGCCTCCAGACAGCAAAAGGAGTAGCTGGATGGGGCCAGACTCCCACTTCATTTACACTGAAGTGAATCCAGCATATTCTCTTTGTGTGTGGTGGAATTACTCTGAATTTTTACTGTTGCTAACCAGTCGGAATTCAGCCCATGGACTATAAAGTCTATTTTATGCTCTAAATGGTTGTGTTAGGAAGATTTGCCCAGCCGGCGTTGAATGTAACTTGCACCAGTGTTAGGTTTGTAACAAAATAGCGCTGTCAAGGTCTGCAAGGAAGATGTGAACAATGATGTTAAGTGTTTAGCAGAAAGTGCATGGAAAATAGGAAGCTAGGTCTTTAATTCTCTACTTTGGTAGATTTCCACTGAGAAAGAAATAGGTAAATTACCATGGATTGGATTAGTATTCGTGTATTTCAGAAAGTGACAAAGATTGTTATAAACGAAGAAAAACGTGAATAGAGAAAACCTATAGCTGATACTGAACATGGAGACTTTCTTGCCCAGAGATGTTGGCCACAGCGGGTCACGAAGCCCCTCTCTGTTCAGATAGAAGCACCGCACTGGTATGACCTGGGTGGACGGGATCCTGGAGTTGGTCATGCTAGTTTATTCCCAGTGGGTTACTTCCTGGCTTTCAGCATCCAAGAGGATTTGGCTAAGGTTTCTGAGAAAGGGTATCATCACATAGAATTCAAATTTCTGCCATTAATAGATCCTGAATCAGTTTAAGGTATGGTCTAAATCTATGAGTTCATTTGAGCTTTCACTTTCTGGGGTGATAAATCTATGCTTAAAACAGCAGGTGAAGAAAAAGGATATTTTTTCCTTTGTAAAATTAATCCTTTTTTTTTTTCTTAGAATTATCAAAATTCAGTTTATGTTAACAGTCCTGATGCTCTTAGCGTATCTTGATTAACGCTGTCAAATCTAACTGTAATGAGTTGACTCATTCTGATTTATATCATGCACCCCAGTGTATGTAGAAAACGTAAGTATATATTTTAAGATTAGATAAAACACATTTTTGTGATGTGTTAAAATATTGATCCAAGTAAAATGTTGAATTTTGCTGGCTGTAGTCCATTAGGACCAGTGATAAAGTCTTATATCTAATCATTGTAGTTATCTGTCTCATATATTATAATGAGTCAGAGCCTTGAGGTTGAAGTCTTTATTTGAAGAGGCAGTTACTTAGTGTTAAACTGCTAACAGAAATTCTCTTCTCATTGTCTGCTTTCTAAACCTGGATGTCAGCCGTACAGCAGCAGTCTCCATCTGCAATCCATTCACCAAAAGTTTATGTCACTTCTTTGTTCAAGTCAGTTGCAGGAAAAATAATCTGTCGCATCTCCTCCCGCAAATGAACCTGGAAAAGGCGAGAAGAGCAGCAGGAGCAGAAATGCTTCCATCTGCCCTTTCGGGAGGGATACTAGCAGGAGGCCAGGGCTGTGCATAGCGATTACGTGCCCAGACGAAGAGTCATTCCTGTCATCCTCACAGCCCCATCTGTGGCAGAAAGGAAGTGATGGAGCAGTTGTGGATTGTGGATAGTTGCTCCTGCTCCCCGGGATGCCCGCAGCTCCCCACCAGCCCTTCTCCGGAGCGGCTGGTGCTGCAGCAGCCCCCGCTCCTGGCTCTGACGAGGGGTACCTTGGGCTGCGCTTTAAAACATCCCACAAAAGCTTCATAAAAGAAGTGACTTAAGAAAATCAGCCTCCAGAAGGAATGTTTTTGCCCCTGCATAGCAGGAGTATTGCATGGGAGTTCATAGTCAAAGGGTTTTTTGGGGGCTGACTCTGCCCTTTTAGGAGGTTTTCTCTCCTCTCCAATTGGTAATGGTAAGAGAGGCATTTTGGAGAAAGCCAAGATATGAGACCTCTAGCAAATAGGAGACCTGCGGGCTGCTTTGGTGGGTCCCACACGCCAACCAGGCAGTTTATCACCATAGGGAGCATGTGGATCAAGCTGGCTTTATTTCCACTCTTTATTCCTTTCTACATTTATTCATTGAGCAAGTTCATTTAAAGTTTTTCTAGCTGTAGGAAGAAAAAAACCAACAACCCAGCAACCATGAACAGACCATTCCTCTAGATTCTGTTCTGGTAAAATATGAAGAATGACTCATAGCGAGAAGTACTTTACCAGGTTATATCAGGTCAACACTGAGTTTGTTGTACTTCAGTCAGATCGTCACAGTTGTTTGGGTCTGTCTTTATAAAGCTTATTTCACTTGTTTTTATTTACCAAACATTCACTTTTCTCTGGACATTGGAAACGTGAAGTAATCAGCAATTTCAACGTTTGCAACTTAGCAGCTACAGCATGCAGATCGCTTCTAGCCAGCATTAAGCTGCACTCAGTGGTCAGTAGAAGGCCTCCCTGTAGACAGCTGTCGTATGTGTGGCCAGTGCCATTGCCTTGGGACGGATCTCTCTTTGTGCCAGAGCCAGGCCTGGTTCAACAGGACAGAAAATACCGTGTTCAAATAAGAAAGGCAAATCTGGGGGAAAGGAAGTTCTCCCAGCTGTAGTTCCAGCGGGTCAGAGAACGCAAAATGGCTGCAGTTGTTGTGTGTAAGCATTTGGAGTAGCCTGGAGTTGATTATCTGCTGTGTCTGTGAGCAGAGGCTGTAAACACTTGCTGCTGCACTAACTGAGATGCCGTCAGCAATTGAAGCTAAGTAGTAGTTGCTGCCCTGCAGCCTGCTATTACAGGCATCTCTCCCTCCCCAGACCTGAGGAACTGAGCTGCCGCTATTGTGGAAGTCCCACGGGCACAGATGAGCCAAAAAGGCATTTTCAAACCCCTGAGAATTAGGTACTGTTGCAAACTATTCTGGCATTTAGATGCCTTTGAGACCACGAGCCCTGGTGCCAGCCTGCAAACTTGGGGTGGTTTAAGTCTGGGGCTGGGATGAGAGCAGGCTGTGCTGTCAGAAGTCTGCAGCAGGACCCCTTCCTACCATCTATTGGATTTGGTCCTAAGTTATAGGCTGGTCTCTGAGGTTGTTTGGCCAAGGAAGGGTTTTCAAAAGGCTTGCATTCATAGGGTGCTCAAAGTGTCCTGGACTCAGGTCTTGCCACAGTGACATATGCTGCAGTCATGAAGTTTGTATGGGTGGCTCTTTGGCAAGGGACCCGGCTCTGTCTCCATCAATTCCAGGAACCCACAGCTAGTTCTACCTCTCTGTCCTCTCATACGCTGTCTTAGAGGTTTGTGCCTGCCTGGAAGGCCGTCACGTCCATAAGTCACATCTGTCAATCTGAAAATGTACTTGGGTCTTTGTTTTTCAAATAGGACAGAAACTTCAAGGAAGAAGTAGCAGAAGTTGTGCTTGTGCAGTTACTGTACCTGTGAGCTTTGGCTGGGTTTGGGTTTGTGGTAAGCTTGCAGCATTAGGGGTGTTTTTAAAGCTCATTTAATTCACCGACAGTTGAGAGTTTCTGCTAATCCTTGCTGAAGCCTTGATTTTTGACACAGTACTTAATCAGCGTGTTACTTCTCAGTGCTACCAGCAGCGCACAAAAAGTTGAAATGATTAATCAAGTTATTTGAGCAGATTTCAACAGGATTAAGAATTAACTGGAGTTCACCAAATTTTTCCAGCTGAGATGCAGACCGGGGTTTTTCTTCTACTCAGGACAGCAAGTTAACATGTAACAAGACAGTTTATCTCATCTGGGCAGTCCTCATAACTTTAAATGGTGCATGGACAGGTACTTTCAGTGTAGAAATGGCCACAGGTTTCTGGCAGAAAAGTGTTTTTCAGGCTCAATCCTTTAAATATCTTGATGACTATTCATTCATAACCTTTTTAAAAGAAAGAAGCATCCGAAAAGCAGTAACCGGCAATACTGGGTTTATCTCATGTGTTAAAACTCCCCTCGGACCGGGACCAAGGGTTTGCTGGCCTGATAGATGGGGTTTTACGTACCCCCAAACGCCAGCGAAGTTCAGCTCTGGGGCTGAAGCTCACAGCTCAGGCCCATCTCCTGGTGAAACTGAAAACACTTGCTGCTTTATGCTGGCAGACGGAGTGTACAAAATAAATGCTTCAAAACTTAATTTGAAGTGTGGTTATGGTCAGAGAAGTGACTGTAAAAAAGCATCTCTTAATAGATCTGCTCCCTCTGTGTCCTTCAGGAATTTCTGCTCATCTTTCTGACTCAGGGCAAGTAGTTATTACTGTCAGTGCTGCAAAACCAGTAACACTGGTGCAAAAAGCTGGATTCCCTCCTGCTATGTGCATTATCAGCAAAGGTATTTGCTATTTCTGGTGCAGATTTTGAATAAATTAGATGATGGGCCACAAGGGAGAATAAAGCAGCCTGGTTTTTCCAACAAAAGCGAGATTTTTGGTCTCAAAATTAGAAAAAAATTGACTGGAGAGTATTTAAACTAAGCTGATCTGACCAGAATGACTGAGAGTAAATCTGAAACCCCTCCCTGTCATTTTAACATCAGCTTTTAGAGGCCTTCTTAAATATCACAGGCAAACACTGGTTCCTGGCTTGTTTTTGCAGGCGCTATGTGGCCATTTTTCCTTGACTTATACTTCTTGCTTATTTAATGTTGCAGTGATGATTTCCAAGTTGATAAATAAATAAAATCACACATGAGAAACTCTGGGGGCTGAGCAATGGAGCAGTAAGGTCATAGAAAGAACAGAGCGTGTAATTCTAAAAGATTTTTCTGTGGGATGTGCTGATGATTCTTTAAAATTACTTATTGGAAAAATTCTAGGCTGCAAAGCAGTAAATCTGATCTTTGAGTGTGGTTTTACTTTGAAAAACAACAATGTAAAAACGCCACCTTTGTGCTTGACAGATCGTTTCTTTGTACATATGAATCCAGAGATGCCTTCCATTTACTGCATTGCTAAAAATAATTTTCTTCTGCTTTTTTACTCCAGTTACCTTTGAAGGGTCTATGTAACTCCAAGTACCATTGCTTGGACTCTGATTCATGTTTTTTAGTTTTCATTTCTGAGACAAGAGGTGAAAAATCTGTAAGCACATGAAAGTGCAGATATTTGCCTCGTGGGAATTCCCAAAGAACCTAACTTGTGCAGTCCTGTTAGAGTCTCCCTCTGTATTTATGTGTTTAACTACTTTAGAGCGTCCATCCCATACCAACTGAAGAGTCATTCATGTTCAAGCACGATTAACGATTAATCGTTTCAAAGAGAACCAGTTGTGACAAACAGCCTTCTGGTCATTGACCTCCATTGCTTGAAGGGAGACCTGAGAAGGAAGGATCCCAGCTTGGTTCGTGCATCCTAAGCTAAACTCCTTGCCTGTGTTAGTTGGACAGAATCTAACGTGGGAACCGCTGGTGTGCAGAAAGCATGACATATGCCAGCATTTTTTCAGGGATTTTCAAAGCAAATTTGCATGCTGAATACATGCATTGTCAACTACCGGTATCTGAGTTCTGAAACCTTCCGTGGAGGGGCTGGGCGGGAAAGGAGGGAATGCAGCAAAACACCCTTGGAGAAATGAAATTAGTGTGTTTTTGTAGCACTCTTGGGTATCTGTTACATGTGAAATTCTAAGAGCAGAGTTACGTATTTTTGCCTTTCTTCTGGAGACTTAATGCTTTTTTGGACTTTAAAAAAAGCAATTTTTAAACACTTCCATGTTTTGCAGAACAGCTGGAGTGATACAGAGGATACAGGAAAATAACAATCTGTCTACCAAACTTTCATGACTAATCCATTACTTTGTTTAAAATGACAGTAAAAAAATGACTTGAAGAATAGCTTGTTGATTTCTAACTGTGTTGATGCAGCTTAGCATATAAATTTACAAAAGCAGAATGAGGCCCTCATGAAGAAGCAGCCTCTTAATGATAGCAATATATCTGTGAAACAGTGGTAAATAAGAAATGTCTTCTCTAACAGAGCTAATTTTTCTTCTTCTCTAGGTGTACATGTATTAATAAGATCCCCTCTTATTTCTTCTAGGCACCAGTAACAGATGTGCAGTTTGGCCCTATGAGACTTCATCAAGATCAACTTCAGGTAATACAACAGTTCAAACCAAAGTCTTAATTTCTGAAACATCACAGAAGTTAACTTAAAATTTACGACTGGAATTTTTTGGATATCACTTCACATTTTTGTGAAGTGATAATATGCACCTAACAGATTTTTTATCGTGACATTCTGTGTGATATCCTAAAAACCCTGCCTAAGTCTTTTCTCCAAACATGTCTCAGCTCATAAAAATAGCTATCTGTAGTTCCTTCTGCTATCAGTTACTTGTAATCAATTTAGTGCGCACCTTGTTTTGTATTTTACTGGTAGTCAATTCTTAATCAAAGTCTTATCAAAATGATACTAAGCCAAATGTCCCGTCAAAGTCTTATTACACCAGCATTATTACTAGCATCAACCAAACTTCCAATATTATCACAAAACAGATGAAGTGAGCTTGACAAAGTATGTTTTTTGTTATTCATTGTTGACTGGCATTAATTCGTCCTCCTTTTTCTCTTTATTAATAAAGGTCATATGGCAGTTGTCCCCTGATTTTGTCTGGGATGGTATGAGGTTGACAGATACATGCCTCCTTTGGACTTCCTCTGAAAATTCTCCTATATCCCAAGACATACCAAACCATTAATAATCCAAGAGTTCCTCAGTCAGTAATTACAAAACTCCGTAGTTAAAGCAATCTAGACCTGATAATTTGGAAATGTCTGTCTTCAAGAACTGCAGTTTAACATCTTCCTGAGCTATTGTCAGAACAGACAGTATTATCATCGAACATCAGATCATAGAACAGCCTCATCCAGCTGTTTCCCAAATATAACTCAAAAGCATTCCTCGAACATTACTGCCTCCTTTATTGTTATTAATAATTGTATTGCTTTTGTCCAGTCATTGGCCACTCTAAAATTCTTCCAATTTATCCTGGTAATATAGCTTGCAGGTATGAGGGAAGGAGAAGTTAGACAGCATGACATTTGTGCCGGAGTCAGTCATACAGCTCAGATCTGCTGACTTTCTGTGCTATTGCTGAAAACCATTCTTCCACTTAAGAGTGTTATAAATTAACTTCACTAAATATAGCCCAAACTATGACATGTTTTTGCAAACATTTTTGCAGCTTGCTATAAAAGGAATCTGAACTAAATGAGTACAAAGTCCTTCATTCTTACAAAAATATGCGCTACATGGAAATGTTGAGATTTACTGGTAGACATTCCACCAACCTGGTCCAAAGTGTAGCCAGCACTGGAATTCCTAAAATCACCCAGAAGATAAACGGCAGTGGGATGTGGTGTGAGTTACGCATGCTCCACGTTATTGTCTGACCAAAGCATGTATCTAAGTGTGGTTTGATTAAATTACTGAAAGATTGGTGTCTTGGGACAACAGACCAAATGCTGGTTTAGTTATCCATCTTTTACAAAAGGCTGCGTATACTGAGTCACCCACAAAATCAACACTGACGTAGATCTATAGTCTGCCATTCCGTGTATTCTTTCAGGCAAAAGAAGTTTTGTTCTACAAAGTATCCTGATGCAAAGCACAGTCACATCAGTGAGACTTTTCCTTAGCAGACTTTGTTTATCTTCTGTACCGTATTCAATTCTAGAATTTGAAATACGTGTTAGAAGGAATTGGGCCTTATGATACTTTGAGTATGTAGGCATTGTATTGATTTGAAAAAGGCTCAGAGAGATCAAGGTTATTTGCAATAACGCAGCAAGTTAGGACGGAGCAAATACCGGCTCATAGGTCTGACTTCCAGTTCTGGATTTCAACCACGGTGATGTCCTGTGATATAAATCCCATGGCAGGATTTGCACAGGAGTCACATGGGGCGGTACTCCATATACAGAGGTGCTGCTTAGGATTTCAGCCTTGCATAAGTTCGTCTTGACCAGCCTGTCTGGAGTTTCCAGAAACCCCACAGAGTGGGCTGCATCCAGTACTTCGGGAATCTAGAGATGAAAAAGAAAGCGCATTTTTTCATCGTGCCATTGAAGCACCATTAAATATTAATTCACATGAGGTGAACCATGGTGGGGTTTTTTTGGGAACAAAATAAACCCAAGAAAACGGTTGTATGTGAGACGATTTCAGTGAAGTAGACTTGCTGTTATTTCATGTACACTGTCTGAAATGTAGGTGTCTAGTCTCAGCTGATTGCTTACGCTCTCTTTGTAGCTAGTGATGAGAGAGCCACTTCCCAAACTTGTTCATCCCGTGTGGATATAAATGGTTCTGGCAGACTATTTTATCCACTTGAAACACCGCTGTATACAGACAATTATAAAAGCAATAGCCTGTAGAAAGCAGTTCTGTTAAAAACAATGAATTAAGCCTTGGAAGTAGCTTTAAAAAATATGTTAAGAGGCAAAAGTCACAGAATCTATTGTATATGTAAGACTTGTTTGTAATGATTCACTGTCTGTCTTTAACCCAGGTACTTTTAGTGTTTGCCAAAGAAGATAACCAGAGTAACGGGTTCTGTTGGGCATGTGAGAAAGCTGGATTTCGATGTAATATTGCCAGGACACCTGAGTCTGCACTAGAATGTTTTCTTGATAAACACCATGACATTATCATTATTGACCATAGACATTCCAGATACTTTGATGCAGAAGCATTATGCAGGTAAGCACCATTTCAGTGTAATTAATGCTTAACTATATAGTTAACACTTCATCAGAGATTTTTTGCTTTTATATGACCCTTTTATAAAATCTATCAAACACTGATGGTTTTTTGGACAGATGTCCACTGGCAGCATCAAACAACGTTACCTCTTTACATCTGGGAGCTGCAGCATTTTTAGTTGTGTGCTCGGATATCTGAAGCTTGATCTGGCTTGGAGCCACTGTGTACAAATTTATTGCCGTAGTGAACTGTTCGGCTTTTTCTCAAATACCTGGTTCCTTGTTTGCACAGTAAATTAACTGCAAAGATCGCGTGTGCCACCAAGCTATTTAATGAATACATTCACTTCATTAGTGTTCTGAATTTTTCAAATGACACTTGCTGTTGAGTAACTCCAGATGCAAATAGGCAATGTTTTGTCTGCACGTTTCCATACCTACAACATTTGAAAATCTGTTATGAAGAGCAAAGTTGCAAACTGATTCCAAAAACACTTTCACAAACGGCTGTAAAGTATGAAAAAAGGGGGAAAGGATTTGCCTTTCTGAGTCTCTTCACAGAGACGTGACAGGCAGTGGTGCCTTGCTCCAGTGACTTTCCAGTGAAATACCCCTTGGGAATGTGTCTAGACTAAGTAAGAGTCTGTGGGGTGGGGGTGGCGGGGTCAGGTTGTGTACCCTGGTGAGCGCGGTGGGTCCGGGGCACTGGGACAGAGGCTCTTCTCCTCGATAAACTAAAGAAACTAGATAAGATCTTTGTCAGGCAAAGATGAGATATCAGCCCTATTCCCCTTGTCACATTTCTACCATTCTGGCCCAGAATGAAGTAAAACGCTGCTTAAATGCGTGAGGCCAAGTATTTCAAACAAGTCCATTACATGCCGTTTCAGAGGGGAGAATTTTTGCTATTCCTTCACTGAGAGTATTTGAGGTTTAGATTAATCTGCATTCTCTGTGTCTTTTTTTCGTGGAGTGTCAGGCACTGCTAAATTTATTCTCTTTTCTTAGTGGCCCAGCTAAATTTATTCTCCTTTCTTAGTGGCCCAGCAGGCTCAGGATTTGGTTTTTGTGCTGTTATTAAACCCTTTAAAAGAGGCATTTTAAGAAAAGTGCTGTGTGAAGATTCTGTAAAGTCATGTTTTCTGTAATGTGAAATGAAAAAAAATGTTAAATGATCTTGCTTTTTATTTAAAGGTCTATCAGAACAACGAAACCCTCAGAAAATACAGTCATTATTGGTGTAGTACGAAGGTAAATGCTCATCATATCTTTACTTTCACGTGATCAACAAAATGTAAATCTTAGCATTGGAAAAGTGAATACTACTGTAAGAAACTTGAATTAGAACTTCTACTGTGCTAGTGATAATGTGTTATACCATATAGAGTTTTCTTGACGCAGTATTGGGACAGGATTTTCGATTTCTAATTTTTACTAAAGAGGTCTCACTTTGGATTTTATTATTTTGTCTTGTTTTGGTTTTTTCCCCTCTGCTGATCACTGGAGGCTTTAGGAGTATGTTTCAAATTACCTCTGACACATCGTGTACAGAACTGTGGAATTGCCTCACAGATCTGTATTTTCATATTAATAAAAATAACACTTTGTACCTTTCTTGATTTGTCTTTCAGTCTGAATAATCTCAGAACAAACAGGAGATCTGTTGAGTTACAAAAAAAGATGTAGAACAATTTGATCAGTTTAAAGTAGCATCTGACCATAGCAACGTTGAAAATAGACTATATTATGACATCTCAGTAAAGCAGTGCATATGCTTTTTTCATCCTCCTCCATCTGAAAACATTACTGTTACATCATAAAATAATGTAAAAGTAACAAAAATGTGATATATTTAATGTGAAATTAAATAAATGGAAGATAATTTCCTGAAAGTACAATTTTGGGAATGTCTATTTCTCAGAAAACATTTATTCTGAAAACCAATTTTGAGGTGTTGAAGTTTCCCATTAAAAATCCTGTTTTCCACCAGCATCTGTAGTGAACAAAAGACCCTAATTAAACATTTCAAGGGATTCCATTGTGAATATCATCTTTAATGTTTTTATGCCAGGAAGTCTCCTGACTGTGGTAACTGTTGCTTCTACAGTCAGAATTGTCTCTCATCGAAATAATTCAAAAGAAAAGAGGAAAAAAAGGAGTGAAAGAGCAAACTAACTCAAGAGCTTCCTCATGTACATCAGCGAGAAAGACACCTGTGGTTCTGTGGGCCAACAGTTCCTCTCAAAAGTGAGGGGAGCCTGGAAGCTGGGCTTGCTGACTCACAATTAGGAAGTTGCTCAAAAGGGGTTTCTCCCTGCAGTTCTTTTTTGTCGTTTCAAAATGTTCACACTGAGTGTTAGGAGAAGATAATAGCCCCCTGCCGTGACAATGTCTCAGCAGCTTGAGTTCTCAAACTTTTCAGATGTGTTTAGTATCCTTGGCTACGGGAAAGTTCGGAAGTGAGTTTGCCTTTCAGTGGGACTGAGTCGACTGTGTCAAGTTCCCATGTGCTAAACACAAGTGTTCTGGAGTCACCATTTAGGATTTCACAGACAGAGCACTTTCACACATTTCCTTTCTTGCTGCAAGAAGCATATTTGTGAAAAAGCCTGACATTTAGCCAATAGCATATGGAGGGTCTTCTCCTTCATTTTCCTGCAGTTCAGTTCCTTGGATTTTGGTTGGTTTGGGTTTTTTTTCCCCCCTGCAGAATGCCTGTCCTTTTTCTTTGTGCTTTTGGGAGGCAGCATTACCAGATAGCTGGCATGAGCACTGGGGAGATTTTTCCGATAGCTGCCCTTCTCTCTCTGCTTAATCTTGGGCAAACCTTGTACGTCAGTAGGCATCATTCTCTTCATGCAAAAGAAACAAGTACACGGAAAACAAAAATACGAGGTGCCATAAGATCCAAAATTTGCTAAACTTGACCAGCTTCCGTCAGCTCATTTACAGACGCTTAACATAATGGCCTTTCTTCCTGATTCCAGCCATACGTTCACATATGTTGGAGTGCCTTTTAACAGTTAGTATATCCAAGTTTTTCAAAATGATTCAGATACCTCATTTTGGGAGTATGTCATCCCCAAGTGACCTGCTAGAAGGCACTGGGTAGGCAACAATAGAAAATCCGTCCTCATTCAGGCATCCTGAGTTGCCCACCTAAGATTTGGTACACTCAGATAACAAGTAATTTCATAAAACTTTGTCCGTGTAGACTTTCAAGTGCATCTTTGACTAGGGACAGCATAAACAACAAAGAACCCAGTACCGAAAAAAGAAGAAATGGTCGAACAATCTAGCTAATTAACTTGTTTACTTGAAGCATTAGTTTTTTGTGATTTAAACAGTTTGTTACATGTGAAAAGGAAAATAACGTTTTAGCTTATCCATGCCAAAGATCAAAGTTTATAAAACGCACATAATATATGTTTTATTCATAGATCCTATAAGGATCTAGCCATACTAGCCTTTAGTGTGACATCTGGGGTACAGGTATGTCAATGGCTTGTGAAATTGGGTCTCAGTTGATTACAGAAATAATCTCTGACTTTATCATCCTTTTTTAAAAGGCACGCTGATCGTGAAGAGTCATCAATATTGCCCCTGATCTCTGCTGGCTTCACAAGGGTATGTATGTTTTATACTCTACTAGGTTGTTCTGACATTCCAAAATTGTCGTGCAAGAAACTGTCCAGAAGTATGGCTGTCAGTGACTTTTTGTGTCAGTGACCCAACCTGTACATCTTGTTTGTGCTGCTCATTCTTTTATATGTATCTCCCAGTTCTGAACTACCATACACCAGTAGAATTGGAATAATGCTGACTAAGTAGGTGGACATTCTCAGGAATACAAGAAGTGATGCTGAGACTTTTCTACTTTATATATTTGTTTCAGAGTAAGTACATGGTGCTCTGCTTGAAAAGTTGACATTGACAAAACTGACTAGTGACTGTAGCAGAGCCAGAGAGCAGCTTGCAATGAACAACAGAATGTGCTGTGGGAAGTCTCTTCTATCAAACGCCAATTCACATCTGTAAACAGGCTTCAGACCCTGTCAAGTGCTATTATCTATTGTTTGGAGGCACCTGAAAAGTATCACATTGAATCTGTTCCTTGGCAACTATTCCAATTAAGCAGGAAAGGTGCTTATTAGTGCGTCAGTTAAATGGATTCCTCATTGCATTAAGCTGACAATGGAACAAAAATGTGCATGATTTACAGTGTGATTCAGAGTATTTGGTTGCAGGCTCACCAGATTTTTTGCCATCCCATCACAATCCATTTGCACCTATTTGCTTATATGTAGTAAAGTCCTAGTGCAGGAAATGCTACAGCCTGAAAATAACTGTACTTATATGTACAGAGTCATTCCAGTGGGCACGTAAGTAATCCAACACAGGTTCCCAATTATTTATGGATCAGAGCCTTGGAGATGGGACTAATGGCAAAGCGTAGAAAATTTTGTTTAGCAGCCTTGATGCGGTGGCTTCCCTTTGATTATCCGTCCTCCCTCCCAAACTATCAATGTCTGTGGCAGTTTAGCATGAACAAAGATTTAACATTCAGGCTCGTACCTGGTAAATGTGATACGTTTTAAAAGAACATCAAAGATTCTGAGGTCATTGTTATACAAGCCCCAAAATGAATAATTGTATCCAACGGCAGGTATATTTGTCAGGATGTTTTGCGTTCTTCTATGCCTACAATCTGGTGTGTTAGCAATTGGAAACTCATAATAATCTCAAATGTTGGTGACGTGTGACACAACATAATTTTATCAATTTTATTTTAAATAAGTAGCATCAAAGCATATACAATCACTAAAAGTAGATTATTTTACATATTGATCGTGCTGACAATCACAGAGAATAAAGAGATTGGTTGAACCTCATTGCCATGAGGATCTGTCACCTTTTGAAAATGCAGCTACCTGAAGAATTTTGCTAGTCCCAAAAAATAATCTTCTCATGTTGCTTGTGTTACATGTTCATTTTTGTCATATCTACTCCTTTTTTGTTCTTTATCAGGCAAAAGAAAACAGAACTTCATACTCTTGAGTATGTAAATGTGCACTAATGCAATATTTCTAACCTTTTATTTGCAGAGATATGTGGAAAATTCTAATATAATGGCCTGTTACAATGAGTTGATTCAGCTGGAATTCGGAGAAGTGCGAGCACAATTCAAACTAAGGTAATTTTACCAAAAACATCACCAAGAAAACAATGCTAATTCATCCACATCCTTAAAGGAGTATTTATTTTACTGTAGTGCAGTTAATTATAGAATGTCAGTTAGCTGAAGGAAATATTTTAATCATTAAAGTACAATTTTATTCAGTATGGAGTTGCAACACCTTATTGTTATATACAATAAGAATTATATGGATTAAATTTAATCAGATGCCTTTTTTTTTTTTTTTTTTGTCTCCAGGGCGTGTAATTCATTATTTACAGCATTAGAGAAAAGTCAAGAAGCCATTGAGATCACAAGCGAAGACCATGTAATACAGGTTTGTTCCAGTTATTTTTATAAGTACAGAAAATTACTCTGTGGACTATTTTATTTCATCCACAATTACATTTACTCTTTCTTATAGTACAAGAATCTAACCTAACTTAATGGTTCTGAAAAGATGGGAGTAGTTTAGCTGTAGAGTAGAATTTGCATAAATCAAGTCAGTTTTAAAGGAGATTCTTGTTTCTAAATGAATAAGGATTTACTCTCTTGATTTTATTTTTTTGTAATGATTCCTTTATATCATGAATGAATGCAGCCACTGGCTAGTATGCATTCTCTTCCAAAAATATTCTATGTTAATTTGATGCTCTTGAAAAACAAATCTAATTGATGTTCTATTTAAATAAAGATAGTATACTTTTTTTTTCTCCCCCATGTAAATCTGATACTGTTTGATGCATGGGGATTCTTGGGCCAACCGCTTTTGAATGTAATTCCCTTTTAAAAATTTCTTTAAAAAAGGGAAAAGAAATTGTGCTTACGTTTGCAGTCCTGAAAAAGGGAGTGAGTTCCATCCCCAGCTATGAAGGCTATGAGGAATGATTTTATTATCAGTAAAGAGCTTGAGTCTAAGCCCCTGGGAGTGATAACATGCATATAAATTGTACCCTCTTGACCCAAATCTTGACAATGGCAATTTCATTGAAGGCTGTGTGTTCTTCATCCCTTTTACCAAAATAACAGAAGCCATCCTGAAGTTGTTTTAAATACGGTTTTTCAGACCAAATTTTGTCCCTCTGCAGAGAGCCCCAGAGTATGAGACGAATGAGATGGGGAAGAGTCCTGGAGCTGCAGCAGGGAGGGCTTTCTCACAGGGTGGGGGAACCTTTAAGAGCAGAAGGTATCCAGTGGCACCCTTTTCATTTCTCTCCTATTGAGAGATTGCAAGTTGTGAGCCGTTCAGGTGCTGTTATCATGGGACCTGTGTCTGTAACTCAGAGGGTTGTGAAGGCGTGGGCTGTGGGCTATGGGCACCAGTCTTCAGTTTTCCTGGGCAAGGGCCACAGAATTGCAGCGAAACGCAATATTCAGTTCAGAGAGGAAGCTGCTTTATTAGATTCCACTTCTTCCAGTCTGCTTGGCTGGGCTTTGCCTGGGCAGGGGAATAGCCATGGTTGGCCGTATGATGAATTTGTCAGTAGATAAGGTAAATATTCCTATGGTATCCCACCATCTACTTCGTGAATTTTAGGGACACTGAGGTTTGAGGTTTATAGGTTTGAGAACTGACATAGCTAATTTTTCAGGAATTGATGTCGTCTGTCTAAACTCTGTGGATATGTAATACTCAGCTGTTTCCATAATTTGCCTCTCTTTGCTCACGTGCACACTCTACACAGCTCTTCTAGCATGGACAATCCTGTTTTGCTTCACAGAGGAAAAAGCGTAGACATCTCTCGCAGGAGCAGTACATACAGAGATCTGTTTCAGCCTGGGAAAGAGGTCCCGTGGTTCAGCAAATAGGAAAAAAAAGGGATTCTGTTGTGCTTTAAGTATTCTGTTGAATGCTTTTTGTTTGTTTTTATTTCACAGTACGTCAATCCTGCTTTTGAAACAGTGATGGGCTATCAAATAGGTGAACTAATAGGAAAGGAATTAACAGAAGTGCCTATAAATGAAAAAAAAGCTGATTTCCTAGATACTATTAATTCCTGCATAAAGATAGGAAAGGTGAGTAATAGCATTGTATCACTTATCATGTGCTACCTTTAAAAGTTATTGTCGCCCAGGGATGACACATGATGTAACTTAAAGCTTCACAGACACATAGCATTTGCAGCTTTCTTACTCAAAAATGAACATATTTTACTTCCTCTCCTTGTTTAAGGGCTTCTTTCTCTTTTCTTGCTTGGAAGGGGTACACTTTTTATGAAATAAGTGACTTGCTGTGTTTCTTTATAAAATACGCTCTAGGTTGCAAAAGGTGTGGGAATACCAAAGAGAAATAGGATGAATGCAGATGTTATCCAGTGTGATGTAAATGAGAAAAGAACCACGTTGAAGTATTTCAGCATGCAATGCGGAAGCTGATTCGCAAGTTCAGAATGTAAAAATATCAGAAGAGACATTTGCAATATCACTTGAGAGTGACAGGTGGTGTCAGCTGCCAGCTGCCAATGTCTTTTGTTCTCTAATGACATGGGACCTGTCTAATGGATTTCCATTAGAAATGTGTGTTGCACCAAGAAAGTGGATGAGGAAGTGCAGCTGGCTTCAAGGGAGGTCGTTACAGAGAGACACTGCTGTGTGCCTGGGAGCTCCACCATGTCCCTTTGGGACTCTTGTGGCGGTAGTGTGAGGATCCATCTAGGAGCTTTCATCTGCGTTTTGACAATGAGGTGATGTCGTTGAACATGTTGCATTTCCTTATAGGCAGAAGAGCATGGAGATAACACAGAGATTTGGGAATTGGTGTGTTTGTAGCTGCGTCATGGCCCGTGCTTAGACCTGAGTCAGGATAGCCAGTTGGGTCATCCTGACTGTCCGCAGGGAAGCACCACGTTACTGACAGGGAGCAGGGAGATGCTAGAATGAATCAGGGCACCCTGTGTACCTAGGCAGTGATGCAGAAGCACCGGTGCAAGGTTGTGATGAGTCAGACTTGTAAATCAGGGTACTAACACGGGCGTTCAGCACCAAAAGCCGCACTCTAGCTGGGTGCAGATTGCATGTGCGTTTCAACAAGCGTGTCACTCGTTTCTGCATGTATTGGCCTTTTGGAAGAGATCCCAGCAAGAGACAATAGCTTGGATTATGGTGCTTCATGCCTCTGTTGCCTGACCAAAATTATTTCAGTAAACGTGTGTAATACAAACCTGATGTTATGAGGGAGTGTTTATTAAGTTATATAATTCAGATACATTAGACGTGTCAGGCTTTAAATCCACATCATCAATTCTCAAGATATGAAGTGATCAAATGTTTAATATTTTAGTTTGCTGTCTTTAATAATGGAAATATATTTTACTCCATGAATGATAGAAATCTAACGCTAATCCGTCTCTTTCCTTGTACTTTATTCCTGCCTCCAGGACTTCCAACTGTGAGGGCTAATGAAATACTACTTATTTAAACCTGTCTGTCTGGAATACCTTAAGCTGGTTTAGGTGGATATGTTTTGTTTACATGTTTTTTTTATTTCCCTTTGGAACATTGTATAGTATGCAATCTACGTAGCCTTACATTTACATATTAATAGAAAAATGAATTGCAAATTAAGTTCTTAACAGGAAGTATTTGCGAGTAGCGGTTAACTGTGCAGAGCAACCTTTGAAATACTGCAGCCCTTTGAAGGTGCTTTAGTTTGAAATCATTTGTGTCAAGATTTTCAGTGGTGCCCAATGTGTGTCTGGATCATTCTGATATGGTCTGTATGTTGTTTGCAGGCTGCGATTTCTTTATATCCTAAATTTAAAAGACTGCTTCCCATTACAATAGGCTATGTATTGGCTCCTGTAGGTTATAGCATACAAGAAAAGCCAACTGTCAACTACTGTGATATTCTCCTGTCAACAGGTTTGTCTCTTCTGTTTTGAACAAATGTGGCAATGTAACAAAAATAATAGAAAGCAAGATTTTCTGATCTTTAGAAAAACGTAAGCTGTATAAAATCTACCTCTGATCTTTAAATGGAATTTAGGAAGATGAACTTCTGCAGCATTTCCCGTCTTGTGCTGACAGACGTAGCGCTGTGAGCGAGTTCAGTGTATTCAAACAAAAGTTCATAGGCATTATACACAAAAATTGCTAATTGCATGGTACACAGGGATTCTTGGGTCAGGATGTTGTTTCTCTTAGCAAAAAAAATATCTCTGGAAGTTCATTTTTTGTTACTACAGCTGGCTGTAATTTGCAAGAAGCCAGTGTTATTGAAAGGCGTTTTCACCCATCCACACTTGAGGAGTTAAAAAACAAGTTGTACTTTCTTCATTCTTCTGTTTCATGATTCAAATTACATCCATTAAGATGAAATGTGCAATTCTGCCTAGAATTCTTGCTGCCTCTGATCTCTGCAGTGTGACACAAAGCTCTTTATCTTAGTTTCGCTTTTTCTGAAGCGAGATGGATAGCTCTTGATAAATCAGACAAGACATGCGATTCCTCTCACTCCTTGGGAATTACTTGCAAGATAACTATCATTTCTGAGGGGGTGGAGACCCATCGAGGTCTGTGATAAAGGTCTGTGGCAGTTCCTTCCTAACTCCACCTTATTTTCTGTGAGATTGTTTTCATGACATCTTGGGTTTATTTTGCTTTGCTCTGTTTTCTACAAGTAGCTTGCGGAGCTTTGCTGTCTAGTGCAAGAAGCCCTAGTGGAAAAGGAAGGCTGAATCGGGGATTACTTACCCTGCCTGTGTGAGTGCTCCGTGGGTAGATGCATGCCATGGCTGCCTTAATGAAGTTTGAAAGTTCAGCATTGGTTCACTCTGCAAAGGGTGAAACCCTTTCATTCTTTACTGTGTATGGCTTTTACTCTGCATTCGATCCCAGCACACCAGGCCGTGCAGAATTGACTGATCCCGGTACTTGTGTGGCTGTAATGGAGACGTAGCAATGAGCTTGACTGACAGCACGGCTCCTGGAGTAGCTCTTCTCCGTTGGATTGCTGACAGAGGCTCTGTGAGGGAGCATATGGTATTCTTAAAATATGTTTAAGTAACATCCCTGGGAGAACTTTACCTACCAGCAGGAGTTTGGCTTGGACCTCCTATTTCTCAGAATTCTGCTGACCTTTTCCCTCGCACATTTCCTGCCACAGCTTCACAGCTTTTAGAAATTCACAAGTTGAAAAATCAATCTGTTGACTAAGAACACATTAGTGAATAACCTGTCTTGAAAAGGATGCGCTGTCAATGCGAGAATTATCCAATCTGTATCTTACGACTTCACCTCTTTGTGCATATTCCGGGTTTATTACCTGGGTTAGAGATCGATTACTCATCTCTGCCTCATCCTGGTTGTCAGGAAACTATTGATATGCATATTTCTTAATTATGAGACCATTGAATTTTGTGATGTTTGCTTTATCTTCATTTGTATTCCTCATGCAGCTCACAGGAGAAGATATTATGCTCACTTCCCAATTTGTTATGCACAGTTCTTTTCTCCAACAGATCCTTGGAAAAGTCTTTTCGTATTTTTTTTCCGCACAGCCTGTCACCGTGCAGCTCTCTGCGGGCTGGAGTCTTTATTTGCTGGCTCCGTCAACATAAATGCAAAACTGTTCTCTCTGTACCTGTGCTGTGGCCTGCTTCACTGCGAGATCTGTCAGTCTAACCTAAATAAATATGTATCATGAGCCTCAGGAAGGTATTTTCACATACGGTTGTAAGATCTCATCTGAAGTCTTTTGAACTCAGCTGAAAGACAGCAGTTGGCATGGGTAGTTCGTATGAAGTGAATATGCAATATGGAATCAATTATTTATTAATTGCTTGGTATTTATTAGATGCCCAGCTCAAAATTTGCATCTATTAAAAAAGACCACTACCAAGTATTTTAGGGATGGAAATGCGTAGGCAAGATTGTAAATCTTGTCAGCTGCCAGGTCACAAAAGACCGGCTCTGTTGGAGGTTACTCTGTGCTGCTGCCAGAAACAAACCAGGGAGACCCAGGGTTCCCAAATTTTGGTTTCCCTCAGTTTTCCTCAATAGCCCTGTGAGGGGGCAACTCTGGTCCAGGCACCACGCGCAAGGGGAGAGCCGGGGAGGTCTGTCAGTGTTGTGGTGTATGTCTTTGCTGTGGTATTTGTAGCAGCGTGGTGAGGGGATCGGGAGGGAGCAACAGTTAACGGGGCCGATGCCCTGGCGTCTACGGGAGTCATGTTCAGCCACGTCGTCAACGGAGCTCCTCGGCGCGGCCGTGGGCTCCGCTGCAGGGAGGTGGGTTGGGGCTGGGTGTTAGACCACGGTGGGGTCTTCTGGTTTTAAAATCTCTAAATAGAAAAAGTGATTGATTGTTTTAACAGTATTTCACTGAAAAGCATGTCTGAAACAAGGGAGAAGGGACATTTTCCGAGTCTTATTGAAAGAGAAAATGAGGCTCTGCACTAGAAAGGTCTCATTTCCAGAGGAAAAAAAAAGACTTCTCACTGCAAAATGAAAAATTCCTTTCCACTTTTTTTTCCCCTTTTGTGAATTTTAACAAAAAACAATGACACTGGCAATCTGATTCAAAAATTGTCTACTTAAATGTCTTAAATGTGATCCTGAAACCAGAGTGCTTTTAGAGGGGAGGTCAGCAGATGGGAAGCAGAATCCAGTAGCTATTCTACTAGGCTCTCTTTTGCTTTAAAAAAGCCAGAATAAATCTCTGCTGCTTTTTGAGACTAAACTGACACTGTGGGAAACAAATGTACTAGGATATCAAAGCACTTTTAGTCGCAGATGTATTTAATGTTAACCAGCGACAGGACTTCCCAACTCTGCGGGAGAGACGGTGCAGTCCAGAAGTGAAGGCAGACAGAGGTCGGCATAATGGTTTCTCACTGACTTTCCTGTCCTGGGAGGAGTCAGCGCAGTCAGGGAGAAAGTCAGGTCAGCGTAGCCGTCCCAGCCGTGCGGTGTGTGGTCCTGGGGCAGGACAGGGGGTGTCCGCCACTCTTAGAGCCTGCAGGCGCTCCTGGAACCTCTGGGGGACTCTTGCTCCACACAGGGGCTGGTCCGAGCTCTTGCTCTTGTGGGGGTCTTTGCCAGGTCTCCCCCCTGTGACCCTCAACACCACTGGGGTAGGATGGGGAAGAAGATATGTGGTTCTCATTCCCACAGCACCTGAGGTTCGGCTCTTTGCCGTCAGGGCACTCGCAGGCCGCCCCTCTGGAAGTTCTTTGTGCGTTGGCAGCAACACAGTGACCTACAGGCTAGTTACAGGGGAGAAATTTGAGGGTAAGTGCAGTTTAACCAGTCCTGACTGGTTTTGTATTGTAAGACAGCTTTCAGTGAAAAAAAGGTATGAAGCTACAGCTTCTCTTCCTGTTTTATCTGAACTTCCTTCCATTTGAATTCCTTCTTCAGGAATGGCAAGGAATGTACTATGCGAAAAAGAAAAATGGAGATAACATACAACAAAATGTGAAGATACTACCTGTCGTTGGACAGGGAGGGTAAGTATGAAAGCTAAAGCCATGATTTAGGTCTGAATCAAGGCTCAGTTTAGAGTTCAGCTGCTTTCAGCAGACATTGGATTATCCTGTTACTGAGTATAAAGGAAACTTACCAAGGAAGGGAGCCTCAGACCTCTGCATTTAATTCCTTGGGGCAAAATACATGTTGTATGCAGGGAAAGTGAAATTCTCCCAATTCTGCCCAAAAAGGAGTCAAAGATATAAATGCACTCACTTGTGACTCTTACTCTTCCCTGACGTGGAAGCGCACCCTCCTCTCTTTCTGTTTGTTGTGTTGGGACCACCAGGACCTACGTCCTGTTCCACTGTGCACCTCTACCATGTCCCTCAGTGCTCACCTGCTCACGGCTGTTGCCATGAGTTGTTCTGTGATGAGGTCACCGTGCGATTTGATCCTGGTCAAAATTTAAGTATGTCTTGATTTTTATGCAACTCCCACTTGGTCCCCAAATAGAGCATTTGGAGCACACAGGTAAACGTTAATCATTGGTACCTTTATGACGAGTCCTTCTGTACTATATTGGGAAAGAAAGTGGATCAGATTACATGCAGTAGTAGTTTCAAAGCCCTCTAAGGCAACATGACCATTAATTAAAAGCACGGCACGTTATCTTCCAGACTTAGCTGAGACAATCATTTATAAAGTTGCGTCTTCACGAAGGAAAGGCCAAATGCAGCTTTTTCATGCAGTTACTTCCTAAAAACAAGTGGTTTGGGTTGATTTCATGTCTGGAAGTATTTCACGTTCTCTAGTCTCCATCAGTAGAGTGAAAACATATTTTTGGCTTAAGATGCCAAATCTGTAAGACCAATATGTATTACATACATCGCTACTCGCGGAACCTAAGCCCATTTGAAGCTGGCTTAGAAAGTTCCCTGGTAGTCAAGGGTGTAGTTTTCAGTTTGATTGCTCTGTTCCTAAATCCTATAAAAAGTTTTGATTGTTGGATGGCAGTGTTGCATGTTTTGCATTTATATCATACCTGAAACATCCTACAGTAGCCCAGAAGAAGCTGGGGCTGGGGCAGAGAAAAGCGGAGGAGACACTCTTTGTGAAAGACGCTTCTATTTTATATTCCCCATCATGTGCAGAACTGTGGGGTTTTTCTGTTCCCAGTTGAGCCTTCTTGCCAGAACAGGATTTGTCCTATATTAATTTGTTGCTCTTACCCATTTTGTGTATCAGCACTGACTTTGAGCTGAGGTTTGGATGGGAATTAACACACTGTTTTTTGCCTACAGAAAGATTAGACACTATGTGTCAATTAGTAGACTGTGCAATGACAACAATAAGGTAAGTGAAAATAGTGCTATGCTTGCTTTAGTTTGAGCCCTAAATATTACAAAATAATGGGAAAATTCTGACTAAGTGGATTTCTCATACTGATTTGTAGGCGGAGAAGACATGTGAACGTGTTCAGGCTGAATCTCAGACAGGTATGACACATCTCTCCTTCTGCACCCGGGGAAAGAATAAAGCCCCTTGTCAGTGATCTGACTGGAAACCGCAGTTGCACAGGACAATGTGAACAGCCTCATTTGTTTTAGAAGTGATACAAAGCAGCCCACCCTTGAAAAGGCAGAAATAGGGCCCCAAGTTGGTATTGTGGTATTGCTGGATCCAGTGTCACATTTCAGTTGCAGGGAGCAGATCCCTGAGACAAAATTAGAAATAAGAAGGATGCCGTCTAGTCGTCGTGTTGCTGTGGCTGGTCTATAGCTAGTGGCATGTATGTTTGCATTGCTTTTAGCTGTACTGTGGGGCATTTGCATGTGGGTGGAAATGAGGATGACCAACACTACTATTCACCCTCATCCCACATATCAGCACTTCAGTGAAGACATCCTTGGCGTCCGTGCTGCAGGTACTTGTTAACTGTAGCCTTGGCAGCACCGGTTGTGTCTGTTGGAGCCCATAAGGGACCTAGGACACAATGCCCAGTTTGCCAGCATGTATTCTGCTTTAATCTACCGGTTCTTTGTGGCAGTTGTTCCTTGAGTGAACCCAGAGGTGTGGCACAAGCTGTATATTCACAACTACAATTGTGTCACTGTGTCGAGAGAGGAACTTTTAACACACTGTTAGATCCCTTCTGCAAAAACAGTCAGGCATGTTCTGCCAGAGAGCATGGCTGGGGTCATGACAGTGTAATTGGGCAAGAATTTAAAAAGGAACTTTCCTTGGCTCTCATCTGCTGAAGCTTTGTGGTAAATGTCACTCAGCTGCTATCAGGCTTTCTCTGAGTTTCAGTTATTTTAACATACATTTTAGGCACAACTTAATGTCATACAGTATCATTTTCTCCACAGATATTCAGACTTGCAGACACAAGGACAGGAGGAAAGGATCACTAGATGTCAGATCCACAACATCACGAGGGAGTGATGGTATGTAAAATAAGTAGATTTTTCTGATTTCTATACATACTCAGATTTTTATGTGCACATACAAATACACGTAAGTATGTGTGTGTATAAATACACATACACAAATAAAATATCAAGTCATCAATTAATGAACAACTTTACATTTGTCAAATAGCCCCATTTTCTTCTCTTGAACTTTGAGTCTTGTTTTTGAACCAGTGGAGAACGGAAAGCTGTCGTCTACCATTCTGCATGGAAGACCTCATGAGATTGAACACAGATACTTTCAAGTACAAATGGCAAACTCTAAACCTAACAAATTATTACATTTCTTACCTCTTCTTTTGATAAAAATATTAAGATAATTTTCTTATTAATTTTGTTTTCTTTTCACTGTGCTGTATTTTGCTCCATTAGGTCACCCCAAACTTGATAGATGAGTCACACATTCAAAACTTTTTCTCATACTTAAGTTGAAGCATACATCATTATAGTCTAGGTGACATACACTAGTGAAACACGGAAGTAGGTCTGTGGCAGTGAGAATACAATCATACTCCAGTACAGCAAAAATAGAATTGATTCTTGTTCTTAAGAGCTGCTCAGCACAAAGAGTAACAGAGATGTGTCCGCATTTTATAGGTAGCACAACATAATTATCCAGAAAAAATCCCATCTTATCCTTTTCTCTACAGAACCAAAATTGCTAACTGATATAAAACATTTGTTTTGCAATTTCCAATGAATAATCGGCCAGAACCTCTGCTGTTTTAATTTGGCATAGCTGTCTTCACTTCAGAGGAGCTTCACTGATTTACCTCAGCTTGGAAGCTGACTCACTATGACTTGTCATGTCGCATCAGGCAGCAAAAGGAGATCTATCCTGTAATAACCTAAGTGCAATCGTTACCTACCTGTTCCTGCCAGTTTATACACAAATGCATCTGTATAGTCTTTTAACTGGGTTTTTAATTGAATATTTTACTTAGTTAAACTAAAAAACCAAAGCTATGATTTTGCCAGACTATTACAGCTACTTATCTCTAATCAGGGATAAGAGTGGTTCAGCAAGCATCTCTTTGCACCTGTGTGTCCCCAGCATGTGTATGCACTCTGCAATAGATTGCCTCTGAAGGGCACAGCAGGGTAAGCAGTTCAGAAAATGAATTAAGATTTCTTGGCTGGATTCTCCTGTCATGCCTTGTCGCTGAAATCAGGATACAACTTCTGCTTTGTTTTCCACACAGGCAGCTCACAAAGGCGGCACTCTTCTATGGCCAGGATACATTCCATGACGATTGAAGCACCCATCACCAAGGTAATGCGCACTGTCGCTGGCTGTTGTCAGTTGTGCTGTAACTCCACTGGAATACTGGGGCACGGGGATCCCGTACAGCACCCAGACTGAGGAGCAAGGCAGCGCTGACCTCTGGTACAACAACTTCCCCCATTCCACCTGCCCACTGCTGGAGCTCCAAAAAGCCAGATGCTCTGAACAAAGTTCTCCCAAGCCTGCTCAGCAGAGTCCCCTCCATGTGGTCAGCCATTGCATGACCCTTTTTAAGGACTTTTGCCTATGTAAAGGGGGGACTAGAGTTTCTCCTTCTTACCTACATTGCAAATTGCCTTCTGAAACCATTCAAGAATTTGGCAAAAAACAGCTCTTTAATAAATTGAGAGGGCCAAATGGGAGAAGGTTATATTAAATCCATTCAGAGACATTTTGAGGTTGTGCCTTGAACGGGAAAGTCATTAATAAGACTGCTGTCTTTAAGGCCACAATCTTGTTCCCAGAGTCAGTAGCAGACATCAGCGTTTTATTAACATCCTTTCCATTTTGATTCTCCCCCATGTGGATTAAAGTTGTAGATCTTGTTTATTTGCTATGAGTTTTCCATAGTAATTGATGAGTGTCTCTGTTCTTTCTTAAATCACTTCCAAATTCAAAACATGTCTAATCTTAAACTAGGTAATAAACATCATCAATGCTGCACAAGAAAGCAGTCCCATGCCCGTTGCAGAAGCTTTAGACCGGGTTTTGGAGATTTTAAGAACCACTGAATTGTACTCTCCACAACTGGGGACAAAAGATGAGGATCCACATACAAGTGACCTCGTTGGAGGGTTAATGACAGTAAGTACATGCTGCCACAAACAGCTATTGATTAATGTTCCACTGCCTGATTTTCCCAGTTACTCAGTCTTTATCATGTGCTTTATCCGGCATGTGCTTTACCTCTACAATGCCAAATTTTCAGGAAAAACTGCACACCTCTTTTGGTGTATTCCCCTCCCACACACACCCCTCCCCCCCCCATTAATAATGTAGCTCTGAAAATGGGAAGAAAATTGACCAGTCCTTTTGAAGCACTAGTTCTGCTAGAAATGGAAAGGAAAACCAGTTCTTTTTTCAATGTGGCTCATTTTAGAAACGTATAGATGGGAGAGGAAGAAATTAACACAGGTAGACACTTGTATTTCTTAATTGGGATTAGCATGGCATGTTTTGGGGACTTTTCAGTGTATAGAATGTGTTTTCAAGAGACTGCAAAATATCTATTTTTGTTGCTATTTCTTGATTATATTTGTACCCATAGAGACTCATAGAAAGATCAGAGTGCTTTGAGCTGAAAAACATGACTGTTCACATATTAAAGCAGAATCGTGCCTCCACAGAACTCATAATTTAAATAAATAAGGCAAGAAAAAGACTGAAGAAGCATGTATTATGTTGTTACGTTATGAAAGGAGGAACGGGGGCGTTGGAAAAAGAAGTGTTGTACCCAAAGTTGAACAAAGGGTGCGTAGCAACGCAAGAATTGAACCCAATAATAACTAGATGAACTTGCATGAATGTTACCTGTGCCTTAAGGATATGTGTTCCCAATAGTCTGTAGGTTGCATAGAAGAGGCTACCTCAGGACAAAAAATGGCAGCATGTTGGATGCAAAACGGCTCAGATGATGTGAGCTTCTCAGAGATGTCTCTGGGCTATTATCATTTCATGCCGTAACTATCAAGGTGCCTTTGCAGTATCCATCATAATGTTTAAACAATTTACATATATTTTTGCCTTTTAAAATACCACAGCAAATATCTAATCAGGAGAAACATACGAGAGACTTCAAGAATTCCAGAAGACCTGAACAGTTCATATAGGGTTGAATTTACTAGCTCAGTAGACAAAATATATTGTTACTTTAACTATAAAAATATAGGAAGAATATTGATACATATAATCATCAGATTCTCAAAGTTAATGTTTTCTTCTGCTGAATACACGGAGTCCCTAAACTCAACTGTTTTCTCCTTTTTGTGGCTTGTTGATTCTTACATACATCTGTATTCTGACTGTATTCAGTCTATGGTCCCGGAACATGTAGGTAACAATATTGCAAAACACAAAGTCCTTACTAAAAATAAAACTAAAGGCTATTTTATGGAGCAATAGTAAAGCTGAGAAAATCCATTTCAGAGCGTGGGGGTATATGTTATGAGTTTTAAAATTATCTGGGAGAAGCATTTTTCCAGCAAAGGGTCTGTTGAAAATAGAATCATATTATTCCATTTCATGTTCAGAAGTTATGTCTGAGTAGGGGAACAGGTAACGGGTTATTGGGTTTGAACTCTCAAGCAGAATTTATGATGGGAAGGGCATTTGGAGTTCAAAGATGGATTTCCCAGATACAATTACACCTCCTATTTCAACTCTTAAAAAACTAATTTTCGATTCTAAATGATACACAGCATCTGGTGTCCTAAATATTTGTGTCATAACAGTGCTACTGAAGAGTCTCTGAGCCAGCTATAGGAGTTGTACTCCCTTTCCTTTTAAATCACAAAATTCCAGACTAATTTACCTACAAATATGAAAATAAAAATGAGATGTAACAATTCTTTGAAGTGCCGACGTTGCTTGTTTAGATAGAGCATCCACGTTTACTTCTGCTATACTTTGGGTGCGTAACATTGTTAGTAAGGTGCATTCAGAAAGATTTTTTTTTAATAACTGTCGTTCTACATCATGGGCGAAATGTTAACGTGCAGTAACTAACGGCTGTACGCATCAAAAGAGCAAGCAGGATTTGGGCCACAGCATTTAGAATTATGAGCTGAAAAGTAAATATTAAATATATCATTCTGTTAGTTTTAATCTGTCATCTCGGTTTGCACACCTAGGCATCATGCCAGAATTAAGCCTAGGAGGCACTGAGGTGGAGAATAAACAAGCATATGTTCTTCTTGATAGAAGGGAAGCCTCAGAGCAATGTGTTGCTCTGCAATCCCAGCAACAGATCACGAGATTCTTGTGCTGCTGAGGTGACCCGATCTGCCAATACCAGGGGGAGCGGAGCAGAAGCATGTCTCTGTCCATCCCCTCCCACCACCCACCTTTGCTTGTTGGTGGGAAGTACGTGGACATACCGTGTCTGGTTTGCGGCACAGATCCAGAACCTGTGTCTGTGTTGTCGAGACAGAGGTGGATGTAAGGCTGTAATTCCAGACCTCCATCTGCAACTAAGAAATTTGAGTTTGTACCTATCTCAATGTGTATTGTGTCCCATATCTTGCAGTTTCTCATCCATTATGAACTATATGTAAACCAGGCAAAGCTTAACAGTACACACAAATAAGGGAGAGGCAGCTTTGATGATGGTGACAGATTGCAGTCAGGCTTCTCTAAAGTCATTGTGCTACTATTTGGTGTCATCATCTTACAGACTGTTTGTACAGTACCCTGCATTTAACTCTCAACTTTTATTGAACAGGATGGTTTACGAAGATTATCAGGGAACGAATACATACTGTCAGCAAAACGTAAGTTTTACTTTGGCAGTTACTGAGATATTAAAACACGTTAAGAAATTTAAGAAACAGAGGAAATGTGATCAGATGTTCTTTTTTATAAGCATTGTTTGATTTTATTTTGTTGTTATTTATAACTATTGTTCTACACTACTGAGCTTTATAGAAATGAGAGTTGCCAGACATTACTACAGAAAAGAAAACACGTACATTGAGTAAAAGTGTATCTCAGGGTTATTAATAGCGATCTATTAGCGATCAGGGTTATTAATAGCAAATATATTCCTCAACAGAAACTCATCAGGTCGCTGGCAGTTTGATCTCTCCGATCTCCCTCAATGACATACCCCCACGGATAACACAGGCAATGGAAAATGAAGAACACTGGGATTTTGATATCTTTGAACTTGAGGCCGCTACCCATAAAAGGTCAGTAAACTCAAGAGCTCATAAATTGAAGTAGCTGAAAACTGACTTAAATGTCATCCTGTAGTCTGCTCTTTAATTTCTCTACCTGTGCTTTTAAAATGGAATTACTTTTATTTTCAAAGTGAAATGTTTGAAATTTTCTCACTGTCATTTCTAGTTGTGTATGAACCCATTAAATATCTTCCATTTCATCATATACTATTTCCTGCAGATTCCCAGTGGATGTAAGTGAAGATTATGTATCTTTGATATGGTATAATAACAAAACAACATAATTTTAAAAGTCGTCCTTTTCTGATTTCAATAATAGAAAAGTTCTACAAATCAAATTGTTGTTCTGTGGGGATTCAAATTCAAATTATGGCCAACTCCACACAGAGTCAACATGCTGGCCTTAATTTGATCAGTTGATACAGATCATGTTTTATTTTCTCTTCATGTAGTTGGTTATTCTTATTCCTAACAGTTCAAATACAGCTTTTCAGCTGAATTCCTGTTGCCTTTCTCTGGGATTAGAGGAAGGTCTTTATTCTAAAATCTTGGCAGGCTACATTTTATGTATAAGATTAACTGAAGAATATTTACTGGTAAAAAGTAGGGCATACCAATTTCCATCATAGAAGTTTTCAAAAGGAGTTCTGATAGACTGTACTTCATTAGGAGCAAATGCTCCAACTAAGATCTTTCTGTTTAAATCCTTGTTTTTATTTGCTGATGCCCGTCAAAAGTTCTCCTTTGGGTCTAGTTTCATGTATCGTGCTTCGTCTTAGCTTAAAGCTTCTATGAGACACTAATTTGGAGGCTAGTTCCTGCAATGAATTGACCATCTTAAGTCCTCGTCAAGATCCCAGATATGTAAGAGCTTTGAAAGGTATTGAAAAACAATGCCTAAGAAAGATATCAGGCACTTAGTTAACATATATGCACATAATTTTCACACCATGGTTTTAAGAACCAAAAGAAAAGTGGAAAAAAATCAGGTTTTTACTCTTCTTTAAAGTGATTTTATTTTAAGTGAAGAAATTTGCATCCAGTTACTTCAGGGTTTTTTCGCTTCGCTACATTTTTATTTCTAATGAAGTGCTATAGATACAGTAATTTAAAAAAAAAAATCAGTCAAAATGTAGTCAGTCTGTGTGATTTACAACATTTAATACACAAATTGCAGTAACTTAAGAATTAATTATCCCAGCCAACATGCATGAGATCACCAGATTCGTTTCTCTGTTCTTACCGATTTGGAGAGACCACAGAGGGACAAAGGAGGTATTTTGTTGCCTGTCCGCTTATTTAAGGTATTATAATTATGATTCCTTCCTGCTGTGTTTAAATAAAGGCAATTCATTTATTAAGAGAATTAAACTGACTTTCAATGAATCACAGCTATGAATATGTTATCAGTATTGTCTTCAAGTCCAAGCAGACATACAGTAGTAAAGCCAACGTAATTCATTAAATCTAAGCTTTAGTGCATTACAGTTCCCTGACACAGAAACCTGGAGAGACCTTTGCCCAACAGTGCTACATGGAGGAGTTTTAACTTGAGTATATTATAATTCTCATATATGACACAGTATTATTGAGGGTTTTTTTGCCAAAAGTTGTACATCCAACTCTAAATGACCTTAGCAGCTCTGAGTGACCTCAGCTCACCCATCAGGTGCAGCTAGAAATCAGAGTGCTTGGTGCATCTGGAATCAAGCAGCAAAGTGAGATGCCAACATAAGGATTTAAGACCTATTTTTAAGAATCCACATTTGAAAATATTTACCACTATACCTGTTCTTCGTAAGCAAAAAATGTATTGGACAAGCAAACAGCGGTATTAACTGGATTAGAAAAAAGGCTAGTGGACTAAAACTTGGTGGTTTTTTTTTTCATTTGGTCTATTAAACATATTGCACTTTCACAGCTTTCAGATTAGAAATACTCTGTACTGCTGTTCTGATCTTCATTCAGCTGTCTGTCATCTGGGTTTAAATTGTGCGGTTTGACCTGGGAGAAGCAAGAGTGCTGGAATACAGTGATGCTGGCTATTTTTGGAGACAGGTCTCCGACTGGGTTAGCCTGAAAGTTCATCTCACCCTTATGGTCTTCTAGAAATGGCGTACTCTGGCCCGGTCCTTTGCTTCCAGAATACCTCCATCTCTCACCTCTGTTGCACGCAAAGTCAGTGAGCAATGGAAGCCTGCAAGGATGGGGGTAAAAGAAATGGAGCAGATCTAGAATGCAGGAAGAATAGTGATTGCAGCATTGTATAGTATAGATATACTAAATCTAAACTGTAAACAAGCTAGTTTAGGAACCTGTGGCAGCAGCAAGATTACCTCCCTCCTCTCATGCACGGTTTAGTACTTGCTAATTTATCTCATTTTGACTGCAGTCTGCATTTACCCAACATAGACTCCCCAAGCCCCCAGATGCTGCTACATGTAGTGCAGCAGCACTGCAGAGCCTTTTCAGTATTCCTGGCAGTGTCAGGAACTGGTGCGATTCTGAGCGTGTGCCTGTGATGGGTAGGCAGAACATTTCTACAGGTCTGGACTGTAATTCTGTTACAAGTCCTTTATACCTAATCTGACATGCCATTGGTTAAAAGTGCTGTATAGATTCATATTATTTATGCTATGTAATATTCTTTCAACCTGATTTGTTTTAAAACTTTGTGTTTGTTTTTCTCCGCAGGCCTTTGGTTTATCTGGGTCTCAAAATATTTGCTCGCTTTGGAATCTGTGAATTCTTAAACTGTTCAGAATCAACTCTGAGGTCGTGGTTACAAGTTATTGAAGCTAACTACCACTCCTCCAACTCCTACCATAACTCTACTCATTCAGCAGATGTACTACATGCCACTGCTTATTTCTTGTCTAAAGAAAGAGTAAAGGTGAGTCCACATTTATAAGAAAGTGTAGGTGGGAAGTACAGGTGTGATCAAAGGAAGATCTCTCAAAAAAAGCTGCCAAGAGCCAAATGTCTACCTAGTGACAACCAGTTTAGTAACTCTGAGGTCAAAGAGCTTGTCTGCTTTACATGAGTTTTAAGAGCTCTCTCATAGTGTATATGGAAGGAAGGATACTCATATTACAGGAATTGAGCTATTCTTGAGGGGAGAATAAGAAAACCTCCTTTTAAAACAAAACTTCTTCATACAGTTAAACTTTCTCAGATAGGTGAGCTGACGACACGCTTATTTTTTTGATGGTACATGCCAAATAGAGATTTAATGTAATAAATCACCATCTCTTATGCCTTGTGACGATAATTTTGCAGAAGACTCCCAGGACAATATACGCCATAAAATAGGTTTAGTGCTTCCAAAGCTCTATCACCCACTGGACAAGAAGCCCTGAGGCTTAGAGAGAGTGCATTGGAGGAGAGTATTGAAAAAGATTACTTGTCGAAGTTCCTTGTACCATAACACCCACCGGCATATTAGAGCCACTGACAATCAGAATAAATCAGAGCAACCTTTGTTCTCACATGCCTAGAGGGGAGACTGGAGAAGGGGAATTAACACAGTGCTTACATGTGTATGCAGTGGAGCGGCAGTACGTATTTCTGAGTTGCATTTTTGGATAGAAAATTGAATTGGCCTGCCTAAGGATAGTGGTAGTGATGGGCACCTGGCTGAGACATCTGTGACTGTAAACAAGCTTCTCACAGCTCATTAAAACTGTAGTTAGTCCCTTAACCTGGAGCTGCAGCTCATTAGCGCGCTCTCCAGAGGCTGACTTACAAATACTGTGTGCCAAGTGGGAATAGAACTTTGCTGGATATTTTCAGCCCCTGATTTGCCAGAGGTTTAGCTGGTCTTCCCAGGAATATCTATGAAAAACAGGCAAGATCTGGACTCATTTCAATGCCACAGAAGCATGATTGCCGCCTGCTTTTCCAGAATGTTATTTCCATTCCTCTGTACACATAGAAAGAGAAAAAAAATGTTGCAGGAACAGAATCAGAGTTCAAAATTCTCTCTTTATCTTTTCAAAGTTACAGCCCAGCTGCTTTTGTGTTGTCCAGAGTTCAAATTAATCTAAAAACAGAGGGACAGATTCTGCCACTCAGATTCACACTGGGAAGATTTTTTTCAGTAAACTGAACTCGTTTCTTGCCTGGGAAAATTTTCTGGCTCCCAAACTGAAGCAGTGTTCTCAGAATCATTTCCACTTCTGTGCCACAGGAGTTAAGATGATGAAGTTAGAATCCTTGACCTGAAGTCAGGGGTAAAGGTGCTGTAAATGCCTGTGAAGTTTTTTATGTCAGCCTCAGGAAATAAGCGTGAGATACACTGCTGTGGTCCTACAGGTCAAGTATTCTCCAGTTTCTGGCCACTTCCCACCTGCACAGGTCTTTCTCAGCCAGACTGAGCACCGGTCAGTGTGTCCCTCTGAGGAGAGCTTGTTCTAAAAGTCTCTCTCTCCTAACTTCGTACCTCAAAAATAGAATCCCATGAGCAGCAGCTGAAAGAAAGAAGGAAGAAGCTAACACAGAGCAGGTAGTATTTCGGACAATGCTAACTGTGAACCTAGAGTAGAAAAATTCTTTGCCTTTTCTTGTTGTCCACAAGACCTTCTTGACAGTCCTCAATGAATAATACCCTAGCTCCATCAAAGTTAAGTCACTGCATTAATTTCAGGAGGTGTAAAGCAGGGTAGGGATTGTCTTTTCACCTACCAAGTCTAACCATTCTGAATGGTACTGTCAAAGCCAGCAGAGAATTTGGACCTTAAATTCAAGCTAATTGGAATGCAAGTTCTCTCTCCTGCTCTCAGATTCAACTGGGAACATTTCTGCTCTTAGGTCTCTTTCATTTGATTAAAATATTTAACATAATTGTTTGTATCTGTGGTCCTTCGCAAAAAGCCCAGCATAAACACAGCATAAAGGCTAGTTTCCAAATGTATATTTCTGAGATGCTTGGTTCTTTTTCTCCTTTATGCTATTAATACGGTATTAAAACCTTAAAACGCAAATAGTTTTGTATTTCATTATAGAGTAGATATAATCAGACGTAAAGCAATGACCAATATAAGCAGACCCAAAGCATGGAGTGCAGCATGCTAAGAGAATCAGAATCTGATACAGAAAGTGTAGAACACTGTCATGTAATTTTTCCATGGATGTAAACCATCAAGTATTCTTCATAGAATTTGTATTAGCTGTAGCCCCAGGACACTGTTATTATGGAAATAAATGTATGGAAAACATTCCTTACAAATTGTAAACTTTGCCAGCATGTAAGTGGAATGTGATTAGGACACATTAAGTTTCCAAACGAAATGAAGAGGTCTGGTGGAAATACAATAATTTTTAGCAGTATCAACCTTTTTTCCAAGCCAAATACCCTACCTGCAAGTGAAGGTGGTTTCTGTGTTGTTAGAAAACACAAACTAATTTATTACTTTGCATTTGTTTAATTTGATGTGTTTTGTCAAATGCGTGTGGCTAAGGCAAAATTCAAGAGGCATAAAATGGCTAAAAATTTCATGCAGTGTTCATTGAAGCTTATAATGAATTTTCCATTGCTCTGTCTAGAACATCTGACCCTTACTGATCTGCAGAGTTCTGGCTTTTATTCCTCAGCAACTTGGCTTAATCTTATGGATAGAGTAGGGTTTCTAATGAGTCTGCCAGGAAAACTAAGCATCCTTCTATTTTCAGCAAACTTTGGATCCGATTGACGAAGTTGCCGCACTCATTGCTGCCACAGTCCATGACGTGGATCACCCAGGAAGAACAAATTCTTTCCTGTGCAATGCTGGCAGTGAGCTAGCGATTCTCTACAATGACACGGCAGTGCTGGAGAGCCATCATGCTGCCCTGGCTTTCCAGCTCACCACCCGGGATGACAAATGCAATATATTTAAAAACATGGAGAGGTAAGCTTAGAACCCAGGGTCCTTGTCTGCCCTCTGACATCTCTGACTTTCTTCCGTGCAACGTAGGATAATGCAAACAAGCATCCTAGAGGAAGGCAGTGCCTTATGGATAACTGTCTGTAGCCCTTGTGGAAGTTTGCTTCTAAAACAGTAGAGTGCTTCTGCCTGTCCTGCACAGACTTGGGACTAATCCCATGGTTTCAGTTCCTCCTGTGGATAAAAAGGCAGACCGTACCTAAGGAACTTAGTGTAAATCCTGATGTTAGCATGTCTAGAATAATAATGTTGTATCATCGGATGTAGAGGACAAGCTATGGCTGAGTGGGTAGATGTTTGCTGGGTAGAACAAGGATAGAAAGAGTCACAGAGCATCAGTCAAAAATTAGATGCCTTGTTGCAGCGGGAAGGACAGTGAAGGAACTGTTGTTGTTCTTACAGTCCTAGAAAGGCATTTAGGGTAGGGATGTGACCATTGCCTTTAGCCCTCTCAAGATACAGCAGAAAAGTATCGCTGAAAACCTGGCTGCAGTATGAGCCACTGCTGAGTGTATGAGCTAAAAGCCTTGGGAACACGGCAGTGTGGCATGTCTTGGCAGCCCTTCTGAGTAGCTGGTGCCTCTGCTTCTCACCAGCTCTTGCACTGTTTCTCCTAGAGATCCAGTCATGCCTCTAGCACTTATGTCTCTGCACACCAAAGGGTACTTCATCCAGCATAGACGCAGCTGTCCAAGCCTTTATTACTGTTCTTTCTTCCCCCAGCACCTCTCTCCAACGGAAATGGTCTGTAGCATTTTTGTTAGATGTGTTTTAGCAAGCAGCCCTTTGTGAACTAGCCAGCATTCTTAATTGTTTCCTTCTTTAAACAGGAATGAGTATCGAACCCTTCGCCAAGCCATTATTGACATGGTCTTAGCAACAGAAATGACAAAGCACTTTGAGCATGTCAACAAGTTTGTCAACAGCATTAATAAACCCTTGGCAGCGCTAGAAGAAAATGGGGTAAGCAACACTGCAAGTCCTCCTTAAAATGACTAGGCAGGGACTGGGAAGCCTTGGCAGTAGGAAATCCCCACATGGTGTTCTGAGAAAGTTCATCAGAAATGTGGAGAAAGAGAGACTAGAAATGTGTCTTTCACTTCTGGGTTTGAATGCCCTTCTGCTTAACATGGTCGTCACACATTTTGAGGATGAGTGGAACTCGCTTGGATCCTATTAACATTGCAGTGCTATGATGTTTTACTTGGGACCAGAAGCTCGAGTTGTATATTTCCCTGTTAAAAATGCCATTTTCATGAACTCAGTCACTCCCATGGAGAGAGCGCTAGCGGCAAGACCTGGCATTGTTGTTGGCAATTTCTGCAAAGGGGCCAAGATTTGCCTCAGAACAGAAGCTGAATTACTCCCTCACCCGCGATGGGAACCGCTGGTGGTGTAGCATAAGGGCAGGTATATTGACTGCCATATGGCGCATTCTCTGGAAATGAGGGCCTTCAGCGCTGCCTGGCAGCACTCACGGGTTTTCTGTCTACACTCTTTTTTAATCTTTAAAATAGATGATGGTGGCATTATGTATCATATAGACATAATCAATAGCCATCTGGAACCCCATGGACACAATGAAATTGCCTGTTAAGAACTCATTCTGAAAAACCACACCAGTTTCAATAACAGCTTCAGCCAGCAGTTTTGTTGCCAGTAAGAGCAGCGTATAATTTTGTTGGAATGGTTTTTGCAAAGAGAAAATTTTCAGAAACAGTTATAATAAAGTTTGCATTGGTGGCAACATCCTGCAGGAGCTGTAATGGTTTTCTGTGTTTTCTTACCATGTTTTTTAGAAAGCCACACTTATGACTGTTGTGTGTAATGGGGCGGGGGGAGGGGGGGAAGTCTTTTTATTATCTGAAGGTGGGAGAGGAACAAGTCTTGTTCCTTCACCCGTCAGAAGCAGACTGGAGCTTAATTGGAGGAGAGTACCTTTGTCCAGAGGAGTATATGCTCGAATTAGCTTTGTTCTTGGCACCCAGCGATGCTAATGAGAACTGTGAATATGAAGCCAAAGTCCCAGTAGGATACTGGTTTTACTGCTAAGCTAGGAGAAAGACTGTTAAGTCTGTGGCTATGAAACATTTTTCCCAGACAGACTCATGGTGCAGAATGTGGCTTAAAGTCACAGACAGACTAATACTGTTGATTTTTGTGGGTGCTGTATTGGACCTTGAGTAATTATGAAATTCACTGCCCAGGACGTATCTACACTTCGTTACAAGTGCCTGTTCACTGCTACCAGAACTAGTTTGTGCACACATTTGTCCTTAGATTGACCATTTAATAGCTAAGCCATAACAAAGGCTTAGCACAGTGGGTCTGCTACCTATTACAAATAAAGGAAGGATGGTGAAAAAAGAGGCTTAAATTGTAAAGTTGTTGTCAAAGGTTACCAACTGACAGGCCTACTGCCATCTTTTCAACCATTTATATGCATTTATATGCATTCGTTATGATGCAGTCAGCCCTTAACTGCAGCATCAGATTCTGTTTTTCACTGACTCTGCTCTGACTTAAAAGCCCCTTCACTGCCCACTGTCTCGTCGTGCTGTTTTCACGTCTCGCCCACCGTTGTGCTCCTTGGCTTCTCACTAGCTCTGCCTCTCTTCCTCCTCCATTTTCCAGCACTAGCTTCCCCATTCAACAAGTCCCTCCTTTTTCAGCCTTCCTCCCCTCTTCCAGTTCTGTTTGCTTGCCAGTTTCCTCTCTCCTTCACAGTTCCCAGGGCTTTTGTGCCACTCTCCTCCTTCTCTTCACCTTTTTTGCATTCAAATCAGGCAACAACCTCCTTTTCCCTGCTGCTGTTTTTCTACAGGTGATTTTTACTGCAAGAACAGGAGAGACAGGCTCCCTGTTCTTAGCTACAAAACCGGGGCCTGGGCAGTGCCTGGTCCAGCACAGCCAAGAGCTACAGTTGCAGGGAGAGTCCTGTTCAGTCCCAGGCTCCAGCAATCCCTATGGAGTCTACACAAACCACAACCTTTTCCTCCAAAGTTTGTAACTTGTCCAGCAGATATTCACAGGGGTGGTGACCGGTTTACCCCCAAACCATCCCTCCAGCTAAATTCCAGGTCCTCACTCATAAAGATGTGAGGGTATTAAAAAAGAGAAAAACAGCAATACTTTTTAATATCAGCACAAAGAGCTTATTTCCCCCAACCTCGTATGTAGAAGCCACCAAAACATTTTTAACTGCAATTTTCAGGGGGAGAAACATCTCTGCCTGAGGCGGACACCTGGTGGGGAAACTTCAACCAAACAATTTAAATTGGCAGTTATGAACAGTATTAAACGAAATCTTTTAATGTGAAGTGTCAGCCTGCAGGCTAGCCTACAACCTTAGCTGTAGATGATCAAGCTGTTGCATTGTAGACCTTTTTTTTTTTTTAAACATATATGTGTATTAATCTATGATTGTGGAATTTTCCACAGAACCAGTTTTGCATAGAACAATTTTAAGAAGTAACACACTAATACATTTATTTATGCCTGATACATTTATGAATAGACTTTGTTTGTTTCAGGATATTTTAATGGAAACGTAAGGCCAGCAAAATTGATGGAAAATTGTGAAGCTAAACATTTCTCTGCTCCGTTCCTTGATTGTAATAAACAAGAAGTAAAGGAGACGGAGCAATTCTTGGGAGATAACAAGCAAGTGAGCTAGCCAGGAGAAGCCAGGGCACTTTGCCATCTATGCACGATAGTCTGCAGACGAAGCAACTGCTTGATGGCAGCTCCTTTATTCATCCCAGTGCTACCATACGGCATCCCTGCTCACCCCCAGTGCAGTCTGGCATGCAGGCTCACTAGAGGACGTGTTCTCTCAGTACTCCTGAGAAATGGCTTGTCTTTCTAGCTCTTGAGAATGTGCGGGGCAGGCTCTCTGGATGAGTGTAGCAGCATTCAGCATAGGAGGGGTAGAGAGGAGAAGAAGGGTGCTGCTGGGTGTAGTGCACCGCACCGGTTGACCTTATGGGGTGCGTAACTCTCTAGGGCACCTGGTCCTGCTGGAGGGCTTGTACTGGCCCGGCTCGGTGAGATGCAGCAGTTTTTTGAGCAGCATCATCCATCCAAAGAGCCAAACTCCTCTTCTTTCCTGTTAAGGAGAGCTGAACAGCTGCTGCTGCTGAAGAATGGGGCTTGGACCTGTACAGTCAGACAGTAGAAACAAATACAGTGACATACAGAAATCAAACAAAAGTTCAGTTCTGCCCTTGAGTCCCTGGGGCTGCAGGAAAATAATCTGTCCCACAAGGCATTTGTGATTCATGGCAAATTCTGCCCAAGGATGGGAAGAAAGACAAAAGACTGTATAATTTTTATTGAAAACAAGAAGCAAAATGTTTCCCTCCTTTTGGTTGGGAGATTTTCGGTTCAGCAGGTTTCTATTAAAAGGCCTGTAATGTGTGAGTGGGTAAACCCAATCGTTTGCTGGGCTCGTTACTAGCAGAACAACACTGGCAGATCCTCTTTCAAGTCTGGTTGTGTATCTGGTTGCAGCGGCAGCGTGTGTTTCCTGGCCTGGTTTCCAGGCATGGCAGTGACTCAGTGTAGTGTTTGCAGGCTGAGCTGCCAACCGTGTGTTCCAAATGGGACAGTTCCACTTATTTTTTTTTATTTATTATTTTTATACATACTTGTTCAAAGAGCCATGATGAGAAGCTGCTCTGTTTGTTTCCTTTCTTCTTTTGTTTCATAAACTGAAAAAAATCCTTTCCAGCTCCAGCATCCTTTATCCTCCCATTTCCCTTCATGATGTCACCTAAGCCTATGACAGGAAGCCAACATCTGACATGCAGAGACACCTCTGCACTCTGAGCAGGATGCTGGGACTAAGGACAGTTAGCACATTTTATTCCCAAGACATCCGCATCGAGCAAGTAGACCCGTGCCCTTGGTTTGAACAGATCATGGAAGCGAACATCCTTTCTTGATTCCTGGTGGCTTACCTAGTAGGATACTCTACGCTATCCTTAACTGAATAATCTCTAATAATTTTCCATGCTTAATTTTTACACACTGCTCATGTTTCTGAAGCTTCCATCACTTCACTTTGGCTTTCTCTTAGGTAATTTTGCCATGAATTTGGAGATGTATGCACCTCACTTTTGTTTCCGCTGTATTTTCCCTTCCACATATCTAAAACTGAGGGAAAAGAATTGCTTTGGGAGTCTCATTTTGGTAGAAACTGTGGAGCTGGTGTTTCTGAATATAGTACCAGTATACTACCAAATAATAATTTTTTATTATTGTCAGTTTCTTCCTTCAGGAAGAACTTTCTTCCCCACAACAACTTCCTTCTGAAAAATACGTCCTAATAAAAGATCAGAATGTTTCTGCTGCTTTGTATCTCCCTCTTTGTACTGCAGGAACTGGTGGCCCATTATTATTAATACCATTATTATTACTGTTACTTCTTCACCGCTTTGACTACAGACCAAGACCTTGTTAGGTGCCAGAGGGGTGTAGTATATTCCTTGCTTCAAAGGGTTTCTATTCTGAGTAGACGGTGGTGTATATTTCTGTACCTACCCATCCCTAAAGAGTCAAGCAATCATGTGGTACTTACAGGTAATTTTTTTTTAAGAGATGTTAATCCTGAATCTCTGTCCTTTGGAAACTTCATCAGAGCTCCACAGAAAATAGTTCCTAATCTGGATCATCAGAGTCTTTACTCATATTAGCTGTATACTGGCTCCAAATATAGAGTACCATTGACGCGCTTATATGTGCAGCCTGGGAACCAAATATAAGCCGTGTGTGGGCTGCAAACTTTCCTAGACTTCCAGAGGAAAGACAAGGCTGTTCGGAAGCACGCTTCTAATATATCGCTTTAATACTGATAAACTCTCAGAAAGTAAAATTCCCAGTCAGGTTAGAGACTGATGGACTGAGATGGCTCCAGTGGAAGGGAGTGAGGAGCAAGCCTGGGAGGCAGTGTGGGATCTGCCTCTCCTAATAGCAGCAGTGCTGTCAGAATGATTGATGCTCACGCTGATGAGGTTTGCGTGCAGAGGCTGACTGTCCATCTCGGGTCAGTCCTTTTTTTTTTTTTTTTAAACCAGATATACCACTCTTAATGTGCAAGTCCATTAATTCGTGGGTTTCAGCAGAGAATTACATTTTTCTGCCTCCACGGTGCTCATCACTATGTGTGTAGTGGTGGATGGGTCCTCGCCACACTTTTAAGGAGGCAGATACGGCATAAAGGATTAGATGACTTGCCCAAAGATGCCCAAGAGATCTAACACGACAGCAACTGAATCCAGAAACTGGAGTTCAGTGCTAGTTCAGAGCTGTGGCTAACAGTCATAATCCCCCTATAAATCCAGTTGGACATCAAATATGGTAGCCAGTAGCAGGACTGATCCCTGCAGGATCTGCTGAAAGCATTCCCAAGGCATAAAGCTTTTGAGCAAGTGTTCAGAGACTTTACTAATGAATTGCTTTTCATTCTTAAATGTTACAGAATAATGGTGATGGAGATTCAATCAAAACTGTTCTCACGTCTCCTGAAAACCGTATCCTTATCAAACGCATGTTGATAAAGTGTGCTGACATTTCCAATCCATGCCGACCCATAGAGCAGTGCATAGAGTGGGCTGGGCGCATCTCTGAGGAGTACTTTGCACAGGTAAGGCAGCTAAAACACGCTGCTGAAATTCCAGGTGAGCGTCTCTTCAAAAGGGAAGAGAAGTGTGCATACACTGCCAGTGTCCCAGAACATCTAACACTGCATTATGTATTGTGAAAAATAAGAACTTTTTTCATTTTAAATGATGGGATGTTACTTATGCTGATACAAGGCTAGATGCCTACAGACAAACAAATGTTGACAACTTCTACAGTGCAGTTTTTGGAAAAATTAAGCTGTCAAGTTGTTCAGTTTGGAGCTGGGCTTTTTGAGTTTTTCCTGCAAATGCGTTCCCATCACAAGAGGCAGAGGAAGGGTGCCTCCTGTGTACCCACGTGCTGGCTATGCCTCAGGAATAGGATCATCAGGTCCTAGTGTTAGCATGGGAACAGCACTCTCCAAGAAATGCTGTAAGACCTTAGCACGCTGTGCTGAAGAAATGTTTTATGCAGGTGGGGAAAAGGAGAGGTCAGGGTCATTATTACTGATGATAGACCAAATACTGCAACTGGAACTTGGTACCTCAAGGAGGGAAAAAGAGGATAAAAAGACTTTGCCACCTCTGAGTTGTACAGAATGTCGCTTCATCAGAGACTGAGAATGGTTGAGCATCTTTTAGCTCTGAAGCATTCAAAACTTTATCAGTAATGTGTGAAGTTACTTAGGGTCAGCTTTGTGTTCAGATGCAGAAGGTAAATGTATCGCTTTGTGGGAAACACTGGAAGGCACTATTCATCTGCTGTTTGGCTGAAACCTAGACAACTAGGTGCTTAAGATTAAATCGCTGCTTCTTCAGATTTATCCACGTTCCTCTGTTTATTTAGCCGTTCCATGCTGTCGTCACTGCCAAACAATCTGCTGCTAAAAGCAGCCCATTAACAGAATGTGTCATCGATGAATAATCACAAGAGTGTTTTTTGCAGACTGATGAAGAAAAGAGGCAAGGTTTACCTGTTGTGATGCCCGTTTTTGACAGAAATACTTGCAGCATCCCCAAATCCCAAATATCATTCATCGATTACTTCATCACTGATATGTTTGATGCGTGGGATGGTAAGCAAAACTCTGCTATATTTTTGACAGTAAGAATTTTGTGAACATTTGAAACTGCTGTGATATAAAATTGCTTTCTTATGGCTCCTAAAGAAAGGGGGAGAAAGGGGAAGATTTCTGCAGTTCAAGTAAGCTTAATAACTTCACTATTGCTCAGAAGTATTTTGACACTGCTACAAGCCATTCTTGTGGTTTCCCTTTAATATATTAGATTCAGACAATATTTAACTTTCTTAATTTTAAACTCGGTTCTCTGTAAATGGAGAACAGAACATATTCTCCTTGATAGCACTTTGGGCACAGTCATTTTGTCCCTGTTAATATCAGTTATTCTTCAAGACAAATTTCTGTAGTCTGGAAGCTGCTTGGGGGAGCGGCTGTTTCCTTCCAAGTGCTGCCTCCATGGTAAAAGTGGTCAGAAATGTGACTCTCCTGAATGCCAGATCATGACATGTGACTGAGATTTGATGAAGTAGAACAATTACAAGCATAATTAGCTGTGCCCCTCCTGGAAAACTGTGTCTCTTTGCTGGGACTTGCAATACCAGTATTAAGTAGACCTAAGAGAACTGTTCTCAGTGGCCTGAGTGATACGTGAGTGATGAGAGCTATACAGCCAAAACCATTTCAAGTATCAGTATGACAGATTTAAGCTTTCCTACTTAACACAGTTGCCCAGACATTTCAAGTGATATTTAAGCAGACAGAATCATGTGACTGTTTCAATTCTGCAAACTAAATACACTCTGCCCTTTCTTCCCTAGCATTTGCAGACCTGCCAAATTTGATGCAGCATCTGGATAATAACTTTAAATACTGGAAAGGACTAGATGAAAGGAAGCTGCGGAGCCTTCGACCACCACCAGAATAGCAATTAGACCATGGTGTGTAATTTACTAACCAGATGCATATTTATTCAAGCTCACTTTTATTCATGTGATTTCAGATTTGTTTTGGTCTCTTCAGTATTACAGTAAGGCTAGCCCGTGTGCTTGGGGAACTTTCAAATTCAAGAGAACATGAGGTCAGCAGTTGACTTCCACAAACTGCCATGTGTGGACTCCAATGAAATAAGCCTATCAAGTGGAATTACACTGGATTGCTGCAGTACTTGTACTGAAGAGGGTTTATTAGTGAACATATTTTTGAGATATCTTCATACCAGTATGTGAAGCTGGAAGACCTTGAAGAATCCTCATAAAAAGGACACTCACTAGAAGATTTTGCTTAATCCTCAATCCTGCAAGTGAAAGAGAAGTATCTATTAATAGAGACTCACAGCTTTTATGAGAAAGCTACATGCTTTTTATAAGCACTTAAGACAGTTATGTAGAACAATCAGACATTTAAAATGCAACTCTCTATGAAGGAATTTTTGATCTATGAAAAATAGATGTACTCTATTTTTTCACATCACAGAAGGTGCAATCATTCACTTCTGAGCACTACTGAAAGTGAGTTCTCCTTAAGAAATTTAGTAGCAAATGTAAAAAATAACACAAGAATTTTTGAGGTTGATCGTTAGCATCTATGATTAAAATGATATGTTTTATTTATTTTGTTAGATGTTCAATATTTTCTATGAATTTATAAATACTTAAAAGCCAAAGCCAACTTTAGATGCATTACAAATTTACATGATTCATACTCATTAATATACATTTAATTGATGTACAGACCTTTTATTTTCATAATGCAAATACAAAATACTATACAATGATACATTTTTATTGCACTGTAAGGATAGATGTGTATGTTTAAATATTGTCTGATTTATGTTAATTAAAATAAGTTTTATTGAAAAGGCCTCACTTGAGAATAGTAGAATAAACAAGAAATGTATACTGTCTGAGCACCAGAACTGCAGTAGTTCTCCCACAAACCAGTGACGACCACCTGATCTTCCCTTGGCTACGAAAATAATAATATGTTAAATTCAGCAGGTCGCCACGTCTGATCTGAGGTCGCAGCCTCGATCACAAGGACTTGGGTCCCCCGAGAGCGCCGCCGGGGAGAGGGGCTTCTGTACGCCACATTTCCCACGCCCCACCGCGGGGCGGGGATTTGGCGCGGAACTTGTGGAACTTTTTGTTTTCTCCCATGAAATTTTATGACTGAATTCCCTGTCAAAGTCTGCCTTATTTTATATAGTATTTCTACAAAGCATTCCACAGCATATACGAAGAGGTAATACTAAACATCTAATGAATTTCAACATTTTATAGCCTATGTATTTTCCTCTGCCATGAAAGAAACAGAACATAAAACCACCAACAAAAACCTTTAACTCAAGAAGTCTGTAAAGGCTGTGTACCTTCACAATTTGAATGAAACCTTCATAGCAAACACCAGAAAATAATAAAATGTATATTTTAAGAAGTGTCAAAGTCCTAGCCATTTCATTTGAAATGTATATTTACTTTGTAGTTTGCAGACTAACAGATATATGAAATTCTTTTAAAAATAACTAAGATGCTTGCTGTCTGGGGAAGGGAAGAATTGAGGGGTTGGACTGGCATAAGGGTGATGAAAGGTGGTACATGGCTGGCAAGCCCCTGTGTTTGTGGCCTGTCCTTGGCAAGCCCATCAAACCCTCATGTGCCCTTGGACAAGTCTCTTCGCAGGTAAAGGCAGGTGCCACGCTTATTCCACTGAAGGACCTGGAGAGTATCCTGCCAGCCTTCCTGGTAGGCAGAAAGGCACTCCAAAAGCACTGAAAGAATTGCTGGCCGTTGTCAATGCAGAGGCAATTGACTTTAGAGACTTTCTGAACCATTCCTGAAGAAGCACAAGCAGGGAGAGGTGGATGATGGCGCAGTTCAGAGACTGCAGCAGTAGGAGCCTTAAAGCAGGTAAGAAAGGAGCAGGTGACCTCTCCAGTTGTTACCTGTTTCTGTGTTCCTCCATCTCCAAACTGATGAGACTCATGGGCCACCACCATTTGTAGCTCACTACTGTTCATATTTGCGTCATGTCTTTTGCTCTGCTTGTGTGCTCTCCCTTCCTATGTAGTATTTGGGTTATGTGCTGTTAGGCCAGGGAATTCCCTTTCGTATTTTCCTTTAGTTCATCAGTGTGTGTGTATTGCCATACCACTGCCCCAGTGATAACAGTAGGACAAAGGGCATGGGGTCCTCGTTGATCTTCCAGGGGTTCTACAGTTGATACTGAAGGAGCAGATATATTTCCAGTGAAGGCTGAAAAAAATCAAGTATCCTATTTTCAAAGGGAACATGCCCAGAGAGGGAGAGTTGGCTGCCAGATATGTTGTTTTCCTGGCGATATTACATTGTGTTTCTGTATACATGCACCTATTGTAATTGGCTGTAATTTGTCACCTGGAGTTGATCTCTTCTATTGCATGGAGGCTCCTGTGCCTAGTTCAAGGAAAAGCTGGCTCCATTAGAGGGAAACAGCATCACACCGTCAATATCTCCTCCCCTTACTTGCTGCAAAAAGGATAGGAGAGGAAAAGTAACAGCATATGGGTCCAGAGAATGTCTGCAGGAAGGGGGTAAAATATTTCTTCATAAGCATAGTTAATACTCTGGGATGTATTAATGAATGGTAAAAACAGTTAATTTAATCTGCTATAAAAATGCCTGATGTATTATCATTGAAAAGATGTGATCAATATGATTAATTCCCTGAAATTCACACTGCATCTTTAATGCCATTATTTGGAGTGTAGAGCTGTGCTAATCAACCCTCTGTATCAGTCAGATTTATGTCCATATTGGTGTACAATAATTTCACTTAACATAAAACACTGATTTGGAGCTACTGAATGCAGCTCTGTTCATTCCATTGTCCATCTAAATTTCACTGTTGCCAGGAAGAGATGATAATTAAAGTCCGGAACCACCATGCCTGATCCTTACCGAAGACCTCTTCCCATGAGCTTCCCTCTACAAGCTACACCTCTTAAGGCTTCTGTGCAGTGTGAGGCTGTGGGGGTTTGGAGGGCTGATTCCAGGCTGCTCCTCATGCGGCAGGAAGGGCCTTGCTGTGGAGCAGTAATAGCTCTAATGTGACATTCATCCCTCCAGTATCCAAATGTCTTTGGATCCCACTGTAAATTCTTCAGCCATTCCAGATCTCCTTCCTTTCTTCAAGATTACATAGCAACATCACATGCCCTGTGCTCTGAACCTTTTACAGTTTAGTATCTCTTCCCATGCTTTTTGAACTGTCACTCAGTGATGGAGCTCTGCTTGGGACAGAAACCCATGGCTTTACATGTGGTCCTTCCCCATGGAAGGGAGAACACTGGAATAAACTGAAAGAGTATGATTGAAATTATTCTCCATTTCAGACAGGCTGGCAGCCTCATGCAGTGTCTACACTTCTCGTTTATTCTTGCTTTAATGCTAATACAAGAGTAAATTTCAACGTAGACATGATGAAGGAGAGGTCCTTTATGCATCTCTGGGGTTTTAATCTTAAAGCTTTGTGTTTTAAAACTGAATAAGGTTCAGCAATTCATCATTAAATGGCCCATTCAGAATGATTTGCTCTACTTTCCATGCTGCATATTTTCAAACAGGCAGTACTGCTGCTAAACCTGGGTATCACTCTAGTTGCTTCCAGGTGAGTACGAACTATTATGATCTGGTAAAAAAATACTGGTTTCTCAGCAAATTGCCCTCGATGAATATCTTGGTCCCTTCAAGGGATAGGTATAAAATTCTGGGTAGTAATTGCTTATTCTTACAACAGGAGAAACCAGACAAATGTTGTGCACAGCTACCTTTTCACAGGTCTGAGGATGGTTTTCATACTACGATTTTCCCAATGGCTATATATAAATTAAAAATCACCTGAAACTGAATGAATGCCATAGTTTTTGTTACAGTGCTTTTTTGCTGTGGCCGTCTCTGCTTGTCTCAGTAGAGACTGAAGAAAATGTGTCATGAACATGAAGGAATTGAAGCAATGACAAAGCCATTCCTACATAAAAGAGAAGAAAGAATAATAAAATTAATATCTACTAATCCCTTACAGGATGCTCAGAAACAGCAGAGGGAAACTGCAGTCAGTTGTGCCCTTCTGTGAGACCAGAAGGGTTTGAGTCATGACTCTGCATGGAGCACTTTGAAATGAAGTCTCAGAGCTATTCACAAGCTTCAAAACAAATAATCTCTCTGCTGACGTGAGACATCCTGCCTCCAAGGGACAGTGGTCCCAGGGGTGCTCATTAAGTGATAGCAGAACGAATTGCATTTCATCCTGACATGATGTTTGGATGCAGAAAACGGGCTTTTAAATTACTGCCGTGTCCCTGTGCGGCCCGTACTGCTGGTTCAGAACAAAGGGGATGTCCAGGTGCTTCAGATATTTTCTGTTCTGCTTAAGCTATGGCTCTGTGGGCAAAGGACTTCAGTGTTGTAACTCCACTGAATGCTTTCTCTCAGTGCCTGCTTTGAATGTTACTAGGGCAAAGTGTTTCATGTTTTCTTTTCTTTCCCTTGTTTAACATCTTTAAGAACCTCCTCCCACACTTCCCATGCAAACCTCAGTGAACTTAGCTTTGCAAACCCTTCGAAGCTGTGTTAGCATCCTCTTTAACAAGCAAGGCAACTGAGTTAGAAAAGGCCAGAGGACCCAGAGCCATTAAGCAAAATGGGTTTGAGGCTTCTAAGCACCTTTGAAGTCCTGGACCTTCAAGGTCTGCATGTAGTTTAACAGTTTAGTCTTTCTCTGGCCAGGAAATGATCTCCTGGTCTTCTGATGTTCCACTTTTTCCCTCTCAGCTTCTCTGTCTTCCATTTTTCTTCTGATCTCATTTGCTAGGAGTCCTACCCTTAAATACCACTGGCTGGGGATCTCCCGCAAACACACAGCCGTAATGCTGGGACTAAATCCCGCTTTTCAAACTGACTCTTGCTGCTTACAACAACTTTTACCATAAGAAAATATTCTTTTTCTAATTGCAGTTAAAGTGAGGCTGGAAAAATACCCTATAATGGCTGAAAGCCTTACACTGGTATCTACAGACAGAAGGAGAATACAAACATAGTTAACTAAAACAGCTTGTGAGCACTGCAGCACTACTGCCTGCAGTGTGAATATGTATGCAAGGTCTTTTATATTATACTCCCCCGTGCAAACTGAAGTTCAGGAGTGTTCGCAGGCGCCTCTGTCTTTGAGGTTATGTTAGCAAAGGCAAGCAGCTGTGGACACTTGTTGAAATTTGAATCTCTCTTTTCTCGGTTTGCTTGCTCCCCCCCTCGAGTGGCAAGAGTCACTGCGAGAGCTAAAACTAATCTTAGTTCAGCCCATGGTCATTAACAGAAGCTACTTCATCCTTTAATAACATACGTTTCTCTTGGGGTAGTGAAATAGCACAGCAACGCGCACAGTTTTAGAGAGGAAGTGAAAAAGGTGATTGCCCAGTTTTGAAATGAACGAGGAATTTAGCCAGTGTGTAATTATTCAAGTGAGAAGCTGGTCCTGTCTGTCTTTAATATTCCAAAGTGGTATTTGATGTAAATCTTTCCCCAGAGTTCATTACATTAGCTCTTAGCTTAACCTGAGCACGCTGAGTGCCAAGTTCAGCATGCAGCATGTTTTATAACCCAGTAGAATGACGTCATCCTGGTGATCCTGCAGCTCCCTAGTTCCTTGGGAGGAGGTATGGCTTTGTCTTCAGCCTAAAGATGAAATGGAGTATGTTTGATAAGATTCCCTTGGTATTTGCAGTGTGGAATGTGTGAAGAATATTGCTTCGCACCTCCAGCAAGAACTATCCCTTTTTGCCATGAAGAAAAAAGATGTTACTTTGCTTGTAATATTTTCCTTTACAGAAAATGATTTTTTTCCTTTACAGCCCCCTAAGCGCTTTACAAGAAGACCCACGCAGCCCCTTCCCAGGTAGGTAAAACAAGTTGCAGGGAAGCACTGTGGCTTGTCAGTGTCCACCTCGCAGGAAACCCTGGCCTGGACATGGGGGCTGCCAGGCTCAGGGTTGAACCATGCTGACTTTCAAAAATAGTGGAAAGAGAAATTTAGAAAGCAAGTGCTTTCATAATGGTTTGTCACTGCCGCTTTACAGAGATACTGGTCAGAGCTACTGAGAAGCCAGAAATCCGTCCTCCCTCGGCCACTTTGTCCTGACCTCAGTGAGACTCGCGGGAGTGCCGAATGCCATCGGCGTGTGCACACGGAGTCCCAGCGCCTGTCCCCAGCGGTGGGTGGTGCCAGCTATTTCAGACACTGTTTACCGTAAGTAAGAAAGACTGCAATGATATAGCATGAATGTAAGTGCTAAGAAACAGGCAAGGTGCCCAACCACCCCACCAAGACTGGGCTAGGAATGGCATGCATAACATCAGGGACAGCTTTTGGGGATAGTTAGGGAGAAATAAGTTGCAGGAATTGACAGTTTTCAGGACATCATGAGAGCAGAATGAAATTCTCACCACAACCCAGCCCTAAAAGTGAGCAGCCTCTCTCACCCCTGAAAATCCGTGCTGGCAGACTCAGTGCAAATATGCCGTCCCCTGTTACGACAAATCTCTGACAAGCCAAGGTCAGAAAGCAGAAAGTTTTAGCTGCTCTATCACGCCAGGAAGAAAAAAGAAAGACAACAAAAAGCCTTGTTTTAAAATAAGCAGTTTTAAATAAACAAGTGCTCTTTGAACCACATCAGAGTACATACCTAACAATATTTGTTAAGTAAATATCAGTGACATGTTTAAGTCTGGCTCAGTATGTATTAGCAAAGTGGTATTTGTGTTGCTTTTGTTGTAACAAGAGTCGATAGTGTTTCTAGAAGGTGGTCTGAAAAAAGGGACTTTTCGGGTTTTTTCCCACTTAGCATCCCCCAGAGAAACATCTGCCCACCAGTAGCCCCACCTCAGGACTTCAAGGCACAGATTTTAGTGAAGTTATACTTCACTTTCATTGGCTTAGTTTAGTTCATAATCTACCTCTTAGGTGTTATTTTTCACCCATGGATCCACCTCTTAGATCATTTTGGCTTTCTGAAGGAAGTCTGCCTCCAGACTGGTTGCAAATGCATGGTCACATTATTATAGTCTGTATCTGAAATGCCACAGTGCCGTGGCTGAGACCTATTCCCACCTCTTCTGATCAGCTGCTCCCTGAGCTTAGATTTTCTTCAGTTTCATACTGGTGTTTTTCCATGTGCAGCAAAAGAAAGAAGTAATATAAATTTCTAATTTAAACAGATCTTTGTTTATGTATTTGTATTTTTGTCTGTCTATTCTTTGACCTTTTGGCTTACTTAACTCTTTTAAGAGCCAGATATTAACTCTAGGGTTAACGCACAGACAGGGGAATGCAAAGCAAGAGAACAGTTGGTAACAATGATGATGCTGAATTTGAAAATCTCCACCAGGAACAAAGGTTTTCTTTTACGCCTTACGGGCTGTGAGAAGTCGGACTGCTTCTTAAGTGTCCTTTCCTCTGTGTCAATATGAGTGATCTCTTTGAGCATGCTCAGAAATTTTGGGCTTAATAAATCATCACTGTAGACCACGTGCTTCCATGTATGGGAAGCAACGTGACTTCTTCTCCCTGCCTTTGTAGGGTGTTGGAGAGGAGGAAAGGTCATGCTCTGTGGGACCCGAGGGGGAAAACTGCAGTTCATAAATCAGGCTTGAGCCACCCCAAAGTCAGGCTACTGAAGTCATGGTGAGGCTCTGCAGGCAAAAATGACAGCTGGGCTTTCATCTGTATGCCATGGCATCACAGGTCGATACTATGACTTCCTTCTCTTCTTTAAAGCTTTCATGTCAGAGGAATCAAAGCCCCCTACCTCCCCTTCCCAAATTGCCTCCAGTTAATAGCACGAACAGTGGTTAGCCCAGGTTTGAAAGAGGCTTTGATGAGATATTGCTCTTTGATAAGCCATTTCAAGGGCAGGAGGCAAGGTGTTTACTCTGCTTGGAAGAGGAGTCTGATGAGCAATTTGCTTTTCTTTTGCTGAGGCCAAGCAGAGCTTTGTTACCTCCAGAATATGGAGAGGTGGTTTACGGCTACTGCTCTTTACCTCCAGCTATTTCTTTGCCTTGTGCAAGAATAAAAAGTCGTGAATGAAGCCCAGCAGCTTGTCCCTACGTGTGACGGCTGCCTCTGCGCTGAGCTTTGGCAACCATCCACTCCCCAGCTTTCCCTCCCATGGCTGCTTTTCCTGCCTTTAGCGGTCCTGGGAGGCCTTGAGGAATCGGGAATGTGGTGAACCCAAGAGCTGCAGCTTCATGAATAGCACACAAGGCTTCGGGTTGGGCTGGCCGGCCTGACTGGTGGTGGTCCAACCTATAAGACATGAAAGATATATAAGACATATAAGGTCCAACCTATAAGACATGAAGGATACTGAAGCTTTCCCAAAGCCAAGGCCCGTACTAAATGTACCAGGTGCTTTCCTGGAGGCAGGAAAAGCCACACCAAAGGAGCAAAGGCAAGCAGGGCTGATGCTGATTCTTGCCACAAGAAAGCTTTACAAACTCAGATTATAAATGGTGGGCCTATCCAGCCTTCATTTCATCAAGCGTTTTATTACACGGGCCGTGAAATACATCTGACTCTCGCTGCATAGGCACAATAAATAGGTTTAAGTCAGCATGAGAGCAGGGCAGGAGCCGTTGCCCTCAGGCATTTCCTGACCATTCTTTTTCCAATACTGTCGACGGAACGTAAGGAATTTTGGTTAGAGACTGAGAGAAAACTTAAAATGTATACAACTGGCTAAGAAATATGTCCGAATAGAGGGACTCTACGGGCTGGTTTTGGCGCGGCCCAGCAACGAAAGAACCACCCCCTCGCCTTCGCCTCAGGCGGCCGCCATTTCCTGAGGGCGGAGACCCCGTGTCGAGCCCCCGCCCCGGCCGGGGGCGGGGGCTCGACACGGGGTCTCCGCCCTCAGGAAATGGCGGCCGCCTGAGGTGAAGCCTTATGGCGGCCGGAGGTAGGGATGTGCCGAGAACATCCTGGGAGGAATGGTGGTTTTCGCCCTTCCCTCCGCTCGCAGGTGAGGTAAGGGCCCCGGGGGGGTTAAGCCGCCCCGTGGAGCCGGCTCCATCCCGCCCGCGTGGTAGGCGCCCTGCGAGGCTCGGCCTCTCCCTGCCTCTTTCTTCACGACTCGTGTATCGCCTTACAGGATCTGCCGCCGTGATGTGGGGATTTCTTGTGTGGAAATCCCCGCGGTCTTTGCCCTGCCGGGGATGGTGGAGAAGCAGGTAAGCGCCGCCCGACCCCTTGTGATGGCGGCCGGGCCCTGCTGCCTGAGGAGGGGATGCCGCTGGATTTGGTTGTGTAGAGACCCCGCTCCTCGCTGGTGCAGCCTTTCTGGGGCTGTGTTTAAGCCACAGCTTTGCGTTTCCAGAAAAAAAAAAAAAAAAAAAACACTTTTATTCAGCTCCAGCTGTGGGATAAGCTCTCTTTTGCCAGAGGGTGCAGCCCCTTTCGGCCATTTTATGAAGCAGTTCGTGGCCTCGGTTTTGCTTGCATGTGTAAAGCTTAAAACATAAATCTGCTTGGAAAAGGTTTTTAAGTACAGCTTAAAAGACCAGAACGGCAGAGTCCCAATATATACTGGCAATTGAGCACACCAGCATAAATGCCACAGAGAGAAAATTTAACAAAAAGTCAGCGTTGTGCCTTGGGCTGTGCCAGGACTGTGCAGGGGGTCAGTGGAGCCCAGGTGCTGAGCTGAACGGGAAGCAGAGCCTCACCTTTGCCTTTGCCTGGCTGTTTTCCTGTGCATTGCTCGTGAGTAACATCGGGTACTGTTGGAAAAAAGAAGCCGGCAGTTACAAAGGTACAACTGAGTTTGAGGGTAGGAATAGGGAATTACCTTCTAGGCCAGGAAGGCAGGCTGAGTGATTAGGCTCTGCAGATTAGGAGAGGGCAGTCAGTTCCTGAGACTTCCCAGGAGTTTCTTACGGAGATACACCTGGAGGACTAAGAAAGTGGAGCCAGTGACATTGTATTGACTCCACTGATACTATCCTCCTAAATTAAATGGTGGAAGAACAAGGCCTGCCTGTGAGATAAAGTCAGGACCTACTTCCTCTACCTACAAGGTTTTAATGGAAATTAGAGCAAGCACGTCAAAAGTGTGTTTCTGTAGAAAATGGTGGGTGTGTTTGGTTTGAATCAAACACACTAAACTGTATTTCAGGTTGTTGTATTTGTGGTTTTGACATTGTTTGACCTGTGTGTTTTTTCTCACAGGCCCGTGGGTCCCTTTGTTCCCGGCTCCAGGACTGGGTGAGGGGGGACGCTGGAGTGCTGATGGATCATGGTAACCAATTTGGAAACTGTAACTGTCTGTATAGCCATAGATGGTTTGTGTAAATCTATGTGATAACCAGTGCGCCTTGTGAAAGGGCTTCGTGTGTTGCCCTCCAGTGGCAACAACGTGTACTGATATTTTAAATCAAGAGGGAACAGAAGGGAATTGGAAAAAGGGATCCTTTTTGCCCACCCTAAAGGGGTTTGAGGGTAACTCCTGCTAAGCCTAAGGGCCTTTGGGCAGCCCTGGCAAAGTCCCCAGTTAGCTGCTGGGTGAGGCGTGGTTGGGGGTATCCCATCCTTTGGCAGTTCCTGCTGCTGTAGGCTCTGCAGGGATGCACAGATCACTGCTGCAAATCGGCAGCCGGTGGCGTTCAGGTGCCCAGTACCAGAGCTTTAGGCGTGAGCTCCTGTCCTTCACAGAAGGTGAATTTTGCTGCGTGCCAGTAAATGCACGTAGTGAAAAGGAACAGAAAGAGAAATGCCAACAGGTACCAGGAAAAATGCATCTTGCAGCACATAACTCACTGTCAGAGACAAGGACAACTTGTTTTTAACTGACTGTTGTCCTTTCACATGATCTAGTTCAGCAGTGAGCCAGAGTCCCTGTGGACAGGCTGGAGATGAGAACTGGTTTTGCCTCATCTGAGACACCTTTCAGTGCAGAGAAATAGCTCTCAGATCGACAGCTTAATACAGTTCTCCTAGATGAGTGCTATACCCAGGATTCCAGATAAACCGAATACACTTGGTGTTGGTCTGCTCTGGGGTACCGTGTGGGACCTGTTAGTGCCCTTTAGCTTCAGCAGGAAACTCCCCTTTTACTGTCAAGTACAGCTTCCGGTTCTGTACAGGGTTTGGTCCTTACAGTCTTGGAGATGGACTGCACTTACCCCTGTCTGGTGGACTTACTTATACAGAAAGATGAGATTGATGTCACTTTCCAGTTTGGGTGCTGTACTGGTCTGATCAATAGACCCTGTAGTGGAAGTGGTGGCCTCCCTTTAAAGGATTTATATAAAGGTAATTCACAGTGACAGCTGGTTTTAAAAAATTCAGGTTGTTCATGCCTTTTCCTTTGCTGTATAAATATTGAAGTGGCAGGGTTGGGATTCCTAAGGGAGGAAATGCTTGGGTTATTGTTGACAGGTGAAGCTTTTATTAAACAGAAACACGCAAACTCATTTCCCATATTGTTTTTAACCTAGTAGCCAATTATTGCTTATTTGTTCTTTTTTCAGATAGTTCTGTTGCTGCCTTAGCTGTCCTGTACCATGCCTGGCAATGACCACTGAGTCATGTTCTGCTGAGGAGGCTGCTCCGTGCTCAGCTGTCAGGCCTGCGTTCTCCAGCAGATTCATCAAGCAGGCAGCATAATGACGGAGCTGTTTGGTACTCGTAGATTCCCACTCTAAGGGCATCCGAACACCTTGCGTTTGGCTCAGAAAATCTGTCCCTGCACCACTGCTGTGAGAGGGTTGCGAAGTCCTGGGCACTCCCGGGGTGTTCACCAGTTGAAAAATATTTTGGATTGGGTTCTTGTATCATCTGAGGTGAACAGCTAGCGCCGGTGCCAGGATACAGTTATGGTTTAAACGCTTGAGGTGAAAGCTGTTGGTGGGGAGTGGTAGGGCTGTTCACAACAGAACACCTGCTTTCATCAGAATTGTTGGGGTCACCAGCAGTCTTTCTGCATTAAAGGCTTTCGTGGGAGGTTCAGACATCCTCATAGCTCTGCTCTGATACTCATGTGTTTTACTCCTTCAGATATCTACTTGAAAAGAAGAGCGTGGTGCTTGATTTTTGGTAGATTAAGGTAAAACATGTTCTGGTGGGTGGAATGTATGCCTGAATCAAGGTACACATTTTTAAGCAAGGGAAAAAAAAAAAAAGTGTTAAAACAACTTGGGTGGTGCTGCCTCAGCACTTCATTCCCTGGCAGAGGAGCTGTACGCTTGAGCTGCTCTTCTCTGGTCTGGCCTTGCCAGTGTCGGCAGGGCTCGCCTGGCCACCTCCTGCGCTCTGCCTTGGCAGTGGCTGCTGGCGGAGTCACCTGTTCCTGGTGGACGCAAGTTGTTGTGCTCGCTGCAAGACATAGCAACTGAAAGTCGTGCCTGCCTTACAGGAGATCTGACAAAGTGACTGTAGCAACACTCTCTCCCCTGGAAATCTCTTGATTCTTGGCAGGTTAAGAAATGACACTGTGCTTACATTGCTGAGGGTCGCTAAATCCATCTTCATTCCAGGCTTGCAAAACAAATAGATATCCAAGAGAACATGGTACTAATCACTGCCATAATGACATACTCAGCTCTGTTTTTATGGTTTCTACAAAGCCTGTTTTAGGGAGGCTATTTTTAAAGCTATTTAGGGAAGAACAGACAAGCTTTAGGAACATGGTTATATGTCAAATCCATATGGTTTTGCCAGGTTTTATTTGTTGGGATCCTGAATATTGTAGAGGCCGCTGCCTGTTCCTGACTGTCCCCTAGAATGGAAACTTGAACAAATGATGTTTGTAATGAATGTACAATAAATCTGGAAAAGCTTCTCTGTTAATGACTCTTGATTGAATTCGGGTAGTTTTGACATAGACGAATGAGGCCGTTTAGAGCTAGACAAGCCTGCTTGACAGGCAGTGCCTTTCTGATTGCCTGGTGTCTGGAAATGAAGCCTAAACAAGGACATTTCAGCTGGGTGCTGGGCCAGAGTTATTTCCAGCCCCCACTGGACACCCAGAGCTTCAAGGGCACAGCATCAGGGGTGAGAGGTCTTCAGTGCTGAGGGGGAGAACAGGTCTGTGAGTGTGGAGGATACACCCAAGTGGAGGTGAGCATGGCCGAAAAGAACAAGCTAAAAATGATTTAGATTTCTTTATATGGTCAGTCAAGCACTGCAAAAGGCCTTGGTTTGTTTTTTGTTTTTTCCCTGGATGAATGAATGAGCAGCATGGGCGTTCTGTAAAAATGTCTCTTAATATTTGAGGCTGTAGTGCATGCTTGGGTATTTCAAAAAGCCTCACTGTGTATGGTGGGCGCTAACAGTTCACGCACAAGGGAGGCGTATTTGATTATCTTGTGTCACAGACTTCATGTAGCGACAAGAATACTTGATTGTGAGATCAGCGTCATGGTTGGAGTGTTTTCAGCTCTGTCTAGCAGCTGTACAGTGATATGCCTTCTGCTATTTTTATTTTTCTTCGAATCTTTAGCTCTTCAGCAGACGCAAGAGTTGAATTAATGATTGCTCTGTAACAGGCGAGTTCCCTAGGCATCAAATGGGTACTGGGGGAGCCAGTGATCCAGCTGCCACTGCTGCTTGGTGACAGTGTGCCCTCTGGGAAGGATGGTATCCATTTCTAACTGGAGAATTTCTGGGATGCTGATGGCACCATACCATTACGGTCACAAGGTCCAAGATCCTGCCTAAGAGCACAGAAACTGCCGTAAGGGCTCAGGCCTGGCAGCTGGTTTGGGTCAGGGTTGCTTTGCTCTCTTGGGAGAGGCGTGTGGAGAAGGCTGATGGAGCAGCTAACACTGAAAGAGGGCATCGCTCAATGCAGGTTACGTGTAGATGTGCAGCTGCAGAACGCAGGTTATGCGAGAGCAGTCCATGGGGGTGTTGCGATTCCAGTATGTATCCGTAGGATACCAGGTGTTTCCAAAGCAAAGCAGGGGTGGACATAATGCTGGAAGCGTGGGTTGAATGCATAAAGGTGCTGGGCAATATCTGCATTGAAAAATGACAGTCTGCAGTTCTCATAGTCCAGCAGGATGCCAATCCTTGTAGGGGGGACGGTAATTCTGATGTCTGGCGTCATCCCGCTGTGCAGGAATTCATACTTGTGCCTGTAGGTGAGAAACACAGACAAAAACCTAAAGGGAAGCGCACATGGGTGTGTTCCAGAGTATGCTTCTTGCTGCACAATCCCGTCCCTCCCGTGTGCCCTGTGCTCACTGCCCCAGTCCCTTCTGCTGAGCAATGGCCATGTTTGCCAAGGAATGGCGTGCCCTGTGCTCAGACCTGCCTGTTAACCCCTGTAACAGGCCTCTTGTTTCATATCCCACTCTGGCTGCGCATGGATGAGTGATAGCCTTTAGATATGGACAAGGTCAGAACACAATGTGGGACCTTTCCATTTTTTTCCATGTCTCATGGGGCAATGTGGGTGTCCTCTAAATTGGAGGTTGTACCCTTGCCACTAGGTTCAGCCTGAAGTTGTCCCTCTATGGAGGAGCGGTGTGTGCTCTGTTAGGCCAGTTAGGCTTGCCCCAGAACAACACTTGTCATCCCCTCGGCCTCGCCCCTGGATAGCTGTAGGCACTGCCAAGGAGGGAGCTGGGGAGACGGCTCGGCCCTGCCGTGCTGCCCACTTCCTTCCTCAGGGCCTGTGGTACCGAGTCCTCTTCCCTGCCAAAGGCACGGGAACTCCTCACCCCCACCTTCACGGCAGCAGCCAGGGAGCGTAATCCCCTGGGCACACACTGCCTGATTCACGGTGCCTAGGCATCCTCCAGACTATTTGACATCGTTTTTCAAACCCCACTCTCAAGTGACATTTCTGGCTGCTTTTCCTATAAGACCTCCCTGCTCAGCCAGGGCGGTGTTGATGGGGAAGTTCCAGTCTTCATGCTCGTTTACTAGATGTCTTTGAATTATGATTGCTAGACTGTGGGTTATTGGAGGCCAGGAGGGTGTTCTGTACGTAAGCAGCTTTGGCATGAAGGTAGCCCACTTCTTCCCCATGTAGTCACTGTTCAAGTAATGCTGAAGTCCTTCAACAGTTACTCAAACAGCTCTCCCTAGTGTGGCACGCTGCAACCAAAAATATGAGACTTTTATGGGAACATGTGCCTTTCTGAGCAGAAATGAGAAGATTTATTCAGCTGAAGTGAGTTATCTGGCATTTCATAAGGGCCAGCGTCTTCAGTAACCACCTCCTCCACCCACACCGCTCAAACCTGAGAAAATTTCCCTGCAGAAATGGGTATGACAGTGACTCAAACTGAACAATGGCCCAGCTCCCTTTTCTCTCTGAAGTCCATGCTCATTGCTCCAGAACAATACGAACAAACCCCAATATACCTCTTAGCTCAACGTAGCAAGGAAATCAAATTAGCCTGCCTGCAATGTATGAGAGTCATTAGCTTTAGTGGGTTTGGTCTCCCTCATTAAGCAGCTTTTCTTGCTGTGTGGGAGGTGAATGCCAGCACTGCTGAAGACCGGCTATGCAGTGGGCAGCTGCTGGGGAGCCTGGGGAGGAGCGTGTGCTCCAGCCAACTGAGCTGCATCTAGAAACTCTCCCTGCGTACCAGCGGGCAGAGGACAGGCAGATTTGGGCCCTACTACGCCATCCTTACCATTTGCTGACTGTGCATGCTGGGGACACTCAGGCGGTGTCCAGGCTCCCTGCCCAAGGGGACCCAGCAGCACCCTGGCAAGTCTTGCAGGCTGAGCAGGGAGCCATTCACACAGGTGGTAGGCAATACTGGGGGACACGCAGAGGTGCAGCTTGTTTTCTTGCTGCTGCGTGCTTCACAGGGTGCCCAGATCTCACATGGCTGTCAAAGGTGACGATGCTAATATATAATGGTTTCTGGGGGAGAGCCAGAAGGTTCAGCTGAGGCGAAAGGGGAGCTGGCATTTCTGCATGCAGGTATGGCTGTTAGGTACTTCCACAGGTAGGAGACAGATCGAAACCAGTTGCGTACAACTGGGTTTAGACAGATGATAGGTAGTTTCTAGGTTACGTGGATCTGTTACCCTCAGTCTTCCCACTGGGGGTTCGGTGACCTAAAAGAAGGCCTTTACAGCTAACTTCTGTAACACAGATCTTATTCAGATTTATTCCTGGGACTGCCTATTTCAATGTGAGAATGTCATTAAGCAGTAGGATTTGGTTTAAGGTTCCAGGCTACTTCTAACACTAGTTCACAGCGCCAACAGAGGAATGCCACAGGTACCTGGTTAAGTGCTTGGTCTGGGCTTTGATATAAAACCTCTGGCTGCCCCCTGCAAGTGGGAGGTCTCTGCTGCTCTGCCTGCAGGTGTGCACGTAGGAGGTGTTCCTGCAGGAGACCTGTAGCCTCCACAGCCCTTACCTTGATGGTGTGATGATATGCCTCATGCACCAGGATGAGTTGTTTGCCCCCAGATAACCATGTCTCGGTGTGTTCTCAAAAGCCACGCCGATTCTGTACTCTGTGTCTTCCTCAACTTCCACCTCCCAGTAATGCTTTCCTGGAAATTGGATCAGACTGCCCAGGATCCCGATACACCTGTGGGAGACAGACAGGAATACGTGCTTTGGCAGGGACTCTCTGCAATGTTGTTTAAAATGTTTAGGTATGTAATGCACCTGGACATTATGTACCAATAAACAACAGCCACTTCTGCTGCCTCCTTAGCAGTGCAGCATGGATTTTTGACTATAGCAAAGTCCACGTGCTGAGGACCTGACACAGAACCTGCAGGTTTCTTTGTGACACCTGCCCTGTTTTTACATGTGGGTAGCTTTGTATAAATGAGTATCCTGGGCACTTTGAGGAATGGGGAGAACACCATTCTGTGCTGCCTGGGTTTCCTGGGAAAGTTACTACTTGCTAGAAAAGAGAGTGCTCTGGTGAACCCCAGTATAGCACGGGGAAAAGCCTACAGATTTTGTATTTTCTTCCCAAACAGACGAGGGCTTCACCTGTCACTCACCATCAGGAACGGAGCACTGTAACAGCACGAAACTCCTGGGGCAGCTGGGGAGGAGACCTGCTTATGCTGTGTTTGGAGGGACCAGCAAGAACTGGACATGGTAGGAGAGTTTGGGATATGCTTACGTACCTGGGCCATGAAAGGTTTTAGCAGTAGACTGGTTCCTAGCGTTTATGATAGGAACTGTGTAGAAGATGACACTTTACAAAGATGTGTGGGAGAGACAGACAAAGACAATATACCACAGAGAGACCCTTCAGCTTGATTTACAGGCACAGTCTCAGAGTCAAAGGAGGTGGGCGCTTTGAAAACGTAAGTCTCCAAAAACACATTCTGAAGCAAGAAAGTTGGGCAAAATAGCCCACACCAAATGCTTCTGAAACACCCTAACTGGATTTAAGAGGGCAACATGAATCCTGTAAGACTACACCCCAGCTTTTCCTCAGGAAAAGTACACGATGTATTAGCTGTCATTGCTGCATCACCGGGGATAGCAGGTTTCAAAACACACCTTCAGTTTTGGATGGGGAGTCACACACGACCTTTGTGTTTCTCTGGTAAGGTCATCTAAAGTTGTAAATTACAAAGCAAAGGATGTTGCTGGCAGACACTCTGGTCTCGTCTACCTCTAGGTAATGCTGAGAAAGAGCTGCACTCAGCATTGGGAGGGCCTGATGCTTAGGGCCGGGCACGCACAGCAAGATCGCTGTTCTCTCTGCCACCTCAGCAGCGAGCACTTAAAGCAAGTGCACACTTCATTACACGTGCACGTAGATGGCTTGGGAATAGCTCAAAGGCTGCTGAAATCTGGACTCGGAGAAGCTGTGCTGCTACAGCTTGAGAAGGAAAAGGAATGATGCAAAATGGATGGGTAAACAGCTGTGAACAAAATATTACCATAGTAATGAGAGTTGCAAAGCCACCAAGGCAAACCTGAGTCAGACCGTCGGAGCTCCTGTGGTTAGGAAACCCATTAGTCTTTCTGAGATCACATAAACTTCAGAAAGAAGAGTTTGCGATGTAATTTCCTTGTACTATGAGTGTTAGTCATTTCAGCTTGGGAGCTTTTTGTTTTTCTCCCCCCCCCCCCCCCCCCCCCCCCAGTATCTTGGCATGAAAGAGGCTTCTGAGAGTTCACAGCGGCATCAAAAACTCAGCCTCAGAGTTCAGAATGAGATGAGTGCCAGCTCTGGCTGTTTATGTGAAACATAAAAGCACCTTGTGGAAGTGGGATGAAATCCCATTTAGGCTTATCATAATGACTTTAATGAAGAGAATCTTCTATCTCCTGGCTCTTTTCTACCGAGCCCTCTGGTAACATTGCTCCATTTCCACAGAGGGATTAAGTAGTGGGCTTGTATTATTCTGTGTCTGCAGATGCCTGTCCTGGTTATGTGTTGATTCTGTGGTTCTGACTGGAAACATGCATTTTGGCAAACTTAAGTCTCTCATTTCAATGGCAAAAGGCCTAATTCTGTTTTGAAGTAAAATCTGTAAGCTCAAATAGTATCAGCTTTCAGTAAGAGGTAAGTATTCAGATCCCTCTCCTTTCCTTAGTATTTGCTTTGGCAAATCTGCTTTGGGGTTTTTTTTGCCCATTCTGTAGTATTTGCTGTAGTGAACAAGTTTTCCATAAGAGGAGTGTTTGGTGGTGTCCACTGGACAGAGCTGTATAAAAAACGCCCCCAAACCTCCACGTGTGAAACCAAGACCAAGGAAGGATGGGCAGAGCCTCCTGCACACCCTGTGCAAGGCTCTGTCACCTCGGCAGCTTGCAGAGGAAGGGGCAGGAGAGAGGGAGCAACAGCCAGCAGAGAGGAGCAGCTCCTCAAGTCTTGGAACTGTGCAAGTGCTTCATCATTGTAACTAAAAGAGAACCTGATAATTATGCCTTTTTTTTTTTTTTTAATCCCACTAGTGCTGTATTAAGAGTATATAGGGTTTGATTTTTTTTTCTTTTTTTTTCTTGTGACACTTTTCTGGGGTTTTTGGGCTCTGTAAAGAATTAAATGGGAAGAAAGTTTTGGAATTTAATAGAAGTCAGCGCACAGGTCACGCAAAGGGAGATGTAGATAATATGTATTGGTCACCCTAGAAATTCTCAGAAAAGAGCAGCAAGCCACAGGGAGTTCAGTAACGGTGCTCAGGAACCATAACCCCAGTGAAACTACGGGGCCTGGATAAACGGAAACAGAGTTTTACTCTCCAAGGAGCCTACCATTTCAAACTGAATAGTCATCTTAGGAGCCCAAATTGAAATACCCTAAAATAAATCTGATTTTATAAAAGATGAGTAATCTATATTTTAAAAGGACCAACAAAGATGTTTGCAGTTGTCACACAAAAATCAACATGGAAAAAACCACTATGCCTTATACACACACATACAGTCTGGAAGTTTTACTTGGCCGGTGCCTGGCTTGAAGGTGAGGAGAGCTGCAATACCAGTAAACCTTTTCCGTGGATTTTAACTCAAGGTCGGGGTGTGTTGTGCACAAAACAGCCACAAACCACATGCATTAGTTGCAACTGAAATTCTTCTCTATACCTTGTAAAGCTGTTATCGTAGACGGGCAGATCACACTCTGGGTTTTCCAGTTGATCGCATGCAATTGTAAATCCATCATCTAGAATCGCCAGTAAAGGATGAGATGTGTCCTCATTAAGGCAGAAGTAGGTGCCTGCAAGAGAGAAGAATGCCTGAGGATAACTTCAGCATCTCCTTATGGCATTAGGGTGCAGTGAAATGTTGTTTGGCTCCACAAAACGATTAACCAGTGCTCTGGGAGGAATCTGTGGCCGACATTGAGAGGACGAGGTTGTCTGTTTGGAGTTTTTCAAACAAATGGGTGTTTTACAGCTTAACATTCTTTAGTTACAACCTTGTGAAAAAGCAGAAAAGGAGCCTTAACCTGGTTTTAAACCCAGACGGGGCTCAAAGCGGCAGGCATTGCGCAGGAAGTAGCTATTCAAAGATGAGGGGTCCTCCTTGTAATGGCCTGTCCGGTTTCAAGTCATCTTCCTCAGAACTGAAGTGATCTATTTTTAATCACTGAAAGGATAAGGGGGGGCCTAAAGGCGTCTCCATGGCCTCACCCTTCCACATAAATGCCGGGCACAGTTTGAAGAGAAGGAACCTCTACAAAGGTGCCGCACGCAGCATCCCTCGTGCTTCAGCACCTCCTCTTCCCATCAGCCCCCGGAGAGGTAAGTCAGCTGAGCCAGCCCAGGATAAAGGAACTTCTGCCTTTCTCCCTTCCGGGACTTCACCAACAGGTCTGACGCACTGTGCGCTGATGAGCAGCCACGTGCGTCACAGCTGCTGCTTGTAGTTGGTGTTTGTGTACCCAGCCCAGTAAGTAAGAATCAAAGGTCATTCCCAGTGTTGGAGGTGAGCGCTTGCAGCTGACAGATCAATTTGCATCAGCTGTTTGCATAATGTAGACTCAGAGAAGATAAATCTCTCCAGGCTAATCCCAAATGAAATCATTATAATCAAACTGCAAGTTACTTCAATGCAAATACAATACAAACAATGACAGGGCAATTACAGGCATGTGCTGCTGAAAACAAACACATGCTGTGCAAGCAGAATTGGCAATTTCAAATACTGAGTTTGATTTAAGTAGTTGAAATCCACACAAACAATGGTAACGCAATGACAGTCCTCCTCTCCAGGGGTTTAAGAATGACCATTTCTTTTCTCTGGTGTCACTGATGTGTAGCAGCCAGGTTTCTTACTGAAACATAGCCTTTCACAGATTAATGGGTGGGACGTCAGCTTGCTGAATAAACACAATTTGCCAATGTCTCACAGAAGGTAAGGGCAGAAGAGACACAGGTATGGTGTGAATGCATCTCGCAGTGGTGTGGGTGGTTTGAGACAGCCCAGTGAAGTTGCAGCATCATTACAGCAGTGGTGGAGATGAAAACAGGTGTCTACCTATAAACCATTAGAATAAGCTTTGATTAGATGGTTGGGAGGGGAAAGGGCTTCCAGCTTCCTTTGGGGGGAGAAGGTTAATCCATGCCCAGCGTGGCACTGAGAGCAGAGATGATAAAGCTGTGTCAGTTACCAAAAGCAAAGCTTCCAGCTGGAAGGTGGGCTGCCTCTCTCCTGATGAATAAAGGGAACCAGCCCTCAGAGCTTCCCCCACCAAGCTGGAGATGTTCTAATAGATACAGAGAAAGATGCTGCATGTCCAAATGACTCTGGAAAGTGCTGACTGGCTGTCTCAGACATACTTTCCGGCAGCAGCAGCGACATTACGAGGTAATCTCCGAAGTAAAGTAAAATCACACTACAACTTTCTTCAGTGGTGTGTCAGCACTTGGCAAGCTGGCAACATCTGGGGGCGTTGGGTTGATACTGTCTTTGAAGATGTTTAGAAATGAGTAACTTTCAAGTATCAAATGTACTGGACAGAAATAATTTTAAATTACAGAGCTAAAGCAATGCACTTATTGTTACAAAAAAGTGGGGTTTTTTCATTCCTAAAAGGTTACCAGGTGTGTAATTAGATGTAAGAGATTAGGACCTGATCCAGAGGCCATTGAAAGCAGCAGGAATCTCTCTGTTGAGATAACAGATGCTACAGCAAGCTGCTGGGGTTGTTCTGAGCTGTACAGTACCTGTGGTGTGGATCAGGACAGGTTCACTTCTTTCACTGGAACCACCCAGGTTTAGGGCTCTAACACAGATGCGATAGCTTTGTGTTGGCTGGAGGTGAATTAGGACTTCGCAGTTAGGAATCCCAACAATAGATCTACAGAAAATAAATCCATGGAAAATGATAGGGTAGAGAACAAAGGTAGGCCTTTGAGATTATTTTTCTGAGCAACAAAGAAGAAATTACATGATCAGCTTCTCTTGTAACCCATCAACAACATTTTACCTTGTACAGTCATCAGTAGCGGGGGCAAGAGATAGTCTGTGACAGACCATGCAGATTTTCTGCATTTGCTTCTGCCCTTTTCCCATACCCTGTATAGTAATTTTTGATTAACATTTATACAATTAATTTTACTAAGAAGGATGTTTATAAAGGGGAATTCACCAAAGGGTCATGGGTCCTTTCTTAGTGCTATCTGGTGCCACATGACTTGAAATGGTTTCATCTCTGCAGGTCATGGACTCGATAGAATAGTGACTCACTCGGTAATAATATCACCATTTTCTTCATCTGTCAGTTTGGACAATTCAACCATGTAGGAATCCACAGGGTTAATGTCTCTAGATTCCCAGCACACCAGTGCTGCATTTTCACAGCTTCGGATCTTTTTACTCTTTATGATAGGTGGTGAAGGAGCTAAAAAGTAGGCAAAAGAACAATTCTAAGCTGTTGCTTGAAAATGTTTGCAACAAACATGCTTTGACAACTTAAAAAAAAAGAACAAAGTTGTTTACTAATAATATATAGTTAAAGAAACCTGCTTCCCCAATGGACAATAAGCGGCAGGCAGGGTGATTAACAGTACTATTCAAAGACTTAATTTGGACTATAAAGGTCCCAAGAGAATTAATCAGAGAAGTATCATAGATAAAGACTGATTGCACAACTGTATTCTTTCTATCAATGGTTTTATCTTTGTCATAAAGGTGCATCTCTTCTCTGCTCTACAATGTCAAAGACATATGGAATGAGTGCTTGAAGGTCTCACTCTGACTTGCTCCATTTGATGTCAGGATTTCACAAAACATGCTTGACTGAACTGCAGTTACAAGGGGCAGCAGAGCAGGTGAATCCACAAAATACCTACAGGCCAATAAAAGGAGGGCTGCCATCCAGCTGGCAGAACTGGGAGACTTGAGCCTTATTCCCAGCTTTTCTATGTGCTTGCATTTGAATAAGTTATTTTGTCTCTGTGCTTCCATCTCTTCAACTCTAAAACAGAGACAACTGGCCCAATAGGCTCTCCAAATAAAAGTAGGAAATTCCCATGCAGTCAGTAGACTTATATCAGAAGAAGCAAAGTGCCCAGGAAGCATTACTGGTATAAAATTCAGAGATGACAGTGAATTTCACTATGAAGGTCACATAGTTATATGAATAAAATATTTTTACCTGTTACATAAACTGCTCTTTCACTTGGTGGACTGATACCAGAGACATTTAAAGCACTGACCCAAAATTCATACTGTGTATTCGGCAACAGATTAGTAATGGTGCAGTATGTTTCTTTGACTTTTAGCGTATGCTCTGAAATGAAAACAACAAAGCATTTACAGTGCCTTTACAGAGTTACCCCCTCTTCCCCAAAGCTGCCTCAAGTAACGGAGCTGAGGTGCATTGTGTTGTGTGCTGAGCTCAAGAGAGCTCCTTGTGCTCCATACCCTTTGATTAGCTGTCAGGCCAGTTCACCGTGCCTTCCTCTAAGGAGGCATAAATCAGGTAACGCATCAGTTTCTGAAGGAGCCACATTGCTCAGAAAAAAACCCCGACAAACCCAAACAGAAAAGTCACCCACCTGTCACTGAATTTTTTCTAAAAAGACCCTGCATGTTCCCACTCCAGGGATGCTGTCTGGTCAGCTCATCCCAGCAGTGGGACAAGAGCCGAAGCTATTTCACTACTCATTTCTCATTCTTCATCTTATAAAATTTGGATAGGTTCAGCTTTTCTTTCTGAACTGGCCATTTGGCGCTCTACTGGCTTCCACTTTTGCTGGAGAAGTGACGGGGTGTTTTCAGTAAAAGGTTCTGCAAGAATATTATTAGCAAAGGCAGTTTTGTCACAAGCCTGGGATGTTTTAGGATGGTTCTGTGGTTCTTTTTTTGTGCGTGTGGGTGATGGGGAGTTACAGCCTATTATTAGCACTGAGATAAACTGTAAAGTGACTGTGGGGGGTTTGGTGGGCGTGCCGATAATATGGTGATTTGCTCTCTAAAAATACCGGACTTTGCAGTGGATGCAGCACATGTGCGTCTAACGCAGTGCCCGCCCTCCGGAAAGGGAAATGCTACTGTTGAGGCCTGACTCCATCCACTGTACCCTTCCCACTCCTGCTATCCCATCCTGTCTTTGCTCCTGTGATGGGTCCTGCTGCAGCTGGCAGCGTGGCAGACATGGCAGGGGAAGAGTGACAAATCCAGTAGCAGGAAATGTGATGGCAGATACGACAGTTTTGTTGGCGAAGAGGGTGCACAGACAGGTAGCAACAGCAAGTCCAGAGGCGCTTTGGAACCAGCTAGTTTTGCCAGTGGAGGGCTGAGGTGTCCCCTTGGGTCCAGGCCTCCTTACCTGCTTGTTCATCACTGCGCCTCTCGTTGCTCACGGGTTTATAGCACAGCTGGTAGCACTCGACAGTGTCATCTGAGAAGAGGCCCCAGCAAACTCTCAGTGAGGTGCCAGTGGCTGCATTGGGAGCCTGGGGATTGATCACAGGGGCACAAGGAGCTGCAGAGGGGAAAACAGGTCAGGTTTTGAATGTATAAGCATGATATGTTGTTCACAGGCAAGCTCTCCCAAAGGTTTTTGCACAAAGCCTAGGCATTGAATAGCATCATATTCCTGTCATATGGAGAAAAGTTAGGAGCTGACCCTGTGAACAGTTGCAGCTAATAATTAGCTCGCTGTTGGATGAAGCCTTGCTTCAAGTCAAAATCAAAACAACAAAATACATAAGCCTCAGCCTAACCCTTCTCTGTACACTTGACCTCCCGTGCCTCGGAGGGCTGCTGTTGCCCAGCGAGCTAGTACAGCCCTGCAGGAGCAATGGCTGGTGGGCACCGATGCTGCGGACCAGCGCAGGGGCTGAGGAGGCTCTGGAGGAAAGAGGAGGGAAGGGCTGTCCAACATAGGGTCAGCCGCACAAGCAAACAAGTAGCAAACACTATTTTACTTTAAGAAAACCCAATGTATAGGCATAAAAAAAAAAAAAAGCAGCATATTGTTCTTTCTGACCATTTGTGGTGTGCCAGAAAAGATTTAAAATATTTTGTATTCTTTTTTTTTGTAATTATTAGAAATTTGTTTGGGTTTTGCTCTGTTTCCTGTGGATAACAGGAAAAATGTTTGCTAAATAGCAGAGGAACAAGCCACTGAAATCTGGTTATCGAGAGAAGCTGTGCAGGTTGTTTAAAGCCATCTGGTGTCCCTCTTACTTTGTTCAAGCAAGGTAAGACAAGTTATCACCAAATAAGCACGCCTGACCCTTCAACAGAAGGGGTTTGTGAGTCTTCTAGGAAATCATCCAGCAGAAGCAGGGAAGACCAAATTTTGCAGTTCTGGTAATTTTATACTGAAAACAAATGAAAAAAACCAACCCAAAAATAGCTTCCAGTGTCTCTGTATATATGGGTAAACAAAAAATTCTAGAGGGAAAAATAGGGAGAAGCTAATTCTGCCTTTGCAGTTCTCATTTCAAAGAACTAATGGACTTCTAATACATACCCTTAATTAAATGTAAATAGTGCTGAAATAATGATCAGATAGGAAGAGCACCTGGAATAGTATTAATGGAGTTCATTAGTTCTTCAACTTCAGAGAAGTCTATGACCCGCTCTTCAAACTCTGGCAGTGTTGAAAGCTCTAAATCCACTTCTTTCTTTAAGAATTCTTCCAGCCTGTAATTGTAGAAAAAAAATATCTAATTGGAAGTACCATAATTTTGGAGATAGCTTTCTATGATGCCTATTGGTAAGAGGAAAAGAACAGCAAACTCTAAAATAACAGCTATTCCCTTAAAATAATGTTTTCACAGTGGTACAAAGCTCAGCCTCCCTGTGCCCTTTGCTTGGAGATACACAGCGGCACATCAGATCAGTGCTCCGAGATGCCAACCAGAGCTGGATGCTGACGGGACTGAGGGACCACGCTTTGTGTGCCCCACGCTGCGCTCCCACCGAGCAGGTGAGTGTCACTTCCCCAGCACCCAGCTCCATGACTTTCATTATTTAGAATTCATTGACGCTATTACTAATTCAGGACTTCATGGTTCTAGGTGTTGTAAATTTGAAACAAAGGGGTATCTTTTCTGTGTGTTTTCATAAATGATGACAGTCAATTTAAATGTACATTTTTTGCAATTGATTTAGGGTGCCTTAAGATTTCTTCCAAGCACTCCAAGATCTTTCAGTATCTGTTTTGAGCTCCCACAGCTTGACTTTCTACCCCTCTATACTAATGCATAAATAAGCCTTTTACTAATCTATTTGGGGAGCTCAGTTTTAGGCAGATTTGTACCCAGGGCATTTCTTTCAAGATCTTTAGCAATCATGTTTCCCAGTCACTGAAATTAGTTCCTTATGAATAAGCTGAAAACAGTGATTTATTCATGCTCTAACTCTCCCTTTGGGTTTTTTAAAATTGTCTCAAAACTAGTTTTGAGTGTTAAACTTATTAGAGAAACTTTTTCTGCTGCAGCAGAAATACTAAAGATTTCAATAGCTCTGGTAGGTTAGATAACATTTGTGTGCCTGAACAAAGTTCCAAACATGTAAATGTCTCCAAAATCAGGCCCAATTAGCAGGAAGGAATGTGACACGAAATCCCAGACTGTGATACTACCTGTCAACCATGGTTACTGCTGCCTGTAGAAAAAAAAGAGAGAGCGTTAAAGGCAGAAAAGATACATTTCTTGTGTAAGTCTAGAGCCAGACTACGTCATGCTGTTGACCTGTCTTATGTGAATTGTCCCAAATGCAGCCTGTAGAGTGAGCTAATTGGCTCTCGCCCAGCCCTAAGAACAAAGCTGTGCGTAACTGTCCATTCAAATGGACAGATCTTGGCTGAATTTACAGTAAGATAACGTGCAATATAAGATAGTGACTGCTGTCTACCCATCTAGACTCTATCCTTCCTCAAGTGTCCAAAGTGCCAACAGATCCTTCACAAACAAAACCCAACAGCTGGGGAAAATAACTGAGTGAAATTATCAGTAACGTCTGAGCAGTGCACGTTACTGGAAGACAGATCCCTGGAGAAATCTAAGTAGCCGAGAGCTCATGACCAAGAGCTGTTCACTTCTTGGTGAATAATCGTTCCTAGGCGTGATGTAAAACGGTTTATGAGCTAAGGAGAAAATAAGGTTATTCCAGAGATGCAGAGGAACAGGAAAAGTCAGCTCATGCGAAGAACTCAGCAGGTTGGAGTGACACAGCAAGCTGATCCATTGGAGCAGACCAGAGGTGTTGGGAGATTTGTTTACTGTCCGGTTCAGAAGTTACTGTGGCTGTGCTATAGAAATGCTCCCACCCACCTGAGTCACAGGACAGCTCAGATTACAGCAATCACTCATCAGCAGTGAAAATTGTCATTTTTTTCCAATTATTTTTCTACTTGCTAAAGAAGAATAACTGCTTGACACCTCCTCAACAGTGGGATTCATCCATTAGTTTGCAGGAGCTCCTGATGTATTTATATATTGTGGAACCTCCTGTTCAGCTGAACTTTCCAACCAAATGAGCAAGAAAAAGAAACATCTTCCAAAGTGGTTGCATCAGCCTGCCTGCTGTAAGCCCAGAATAGAGCAAGAGACCTGAGCCTGCATGAGGCAATGAACACTAAGTGCTTCCAGAGTTTCCTGAGATAAGCTTTTTAGAGAGATATCTTCCCTCTGAACCCCAGTGAGACCCATAAATCATTGAGCATCCAAGTTAGAAACTTCTGCTGCTGCTTCTGCATTTTGGCCCCATTGTGTTGCCCCACTAAGTCAATGCCACCATGCCAAGCACCTGGAGCAGTGACAGCACCATGGACTGAGCACCCCAAATGTTCTCTAGAAATAAAGCCACTTGGGACTTCCCAGCTGGGGACTACTTGCAAGTAGCAAAGAGCATTTAGGAGGGGCCTTGCCAGTTAAAGATCTTTACCTTCATAAAAGTGGCTTTGTCATTTTCCAGGTAAAGCTCCTGGGTTGCGTCTGTCAGCTCCTTGCAGGTGTCAAGATGCTCCCCACAACTGACCAGCTGCCCATATAAAGTTTCCAGCTTCTGCTTCTTCTCTTCCCCCAGAGCTTCCAACTGCTCTTCGTACTTCTGAGCAAGCACTTGCACCGCGTCGTTGTAATGCACCTCAAAGTTCTGCTCCTGCCTCCCAAAGTTTTCCTGCAAGGCATTTGGGGGTTTGTTCTTTGGTGTCAGGCCTGATCCATAGCTCAGCCAGAGAAAAATCTTACTCAGGTCTGCCTAAAATTCTCCTTGCCAGGGAGGCAATGCCAGTACACAGAAGATGTAATTTGACTAATTTGCATTTTTTAGGCGTTTATTCTAATCATTCACCCCCCACTGATGCAAAAGAGAGTATTGGATTTGGTTCCAGGCATAATAAGAGCATCAGAAATTATAATAAAAACAATGATGCAAGGCAACTGTCTCCAAAATAAACCCAGGGAGCACAACTAGAGATGTACCCTAGCCATAATCTCACAAGTGTTTCCACCAACACAGCCAAGCACATCCTTCCATGACAGAAACCATGGCAACCCAGTGGGATCCATGGATTACTGCTGGGGGAGCTGAGCAGCTAATGCTGGTATCCTCACTCGCTGCTGGAGAAAGCATTAGGAAGAAGGATTTAAGGCACAGGCAAGGCTTTATTGCCAGCAGCTGCCCACTGCTCAGGCACCAATACCCTCCTGTGCCACATGCAGCAGAGAAAAGACAGTCGGTGCCTTGAGTTACTGCTGTGGTTTGACTTGCTGCCAGCTGGGCCCCTTCCCCAGGGCCAAGCTGACATCAGGTGAGCAGGAGCACAACCCTTGAAGTGCTGTAGCTCGATGCAGGTGGTCCAAGGGTTCGCCTGTGTCTGGCACTTCTGTGAATGAAACCAAGTGAATGCAAGGGGTACACTCTGGATGGACTAATTAGACCACAGGTCCTTGGCCGTTTAAAACTAAGATAACCTGAGTGAAGGTCACTTCGTTTCTGAATGCAAGTGTCTGTGCAAATGCTTAATGTGGTTTTACTAGCTCACTTAAAAATTCATTAGGATGAATTAACAACTGAACACTATGGCTGTCAAAACTGTTCTAACGCCAGCACCGCAAGGTTAGCCCAAGAAAAAAATGCCTTACCTCTACGGTGATGAAGATTTCCTCCAAGTGACTGGCAAAGTTTTCCATCTGAGCAATCTGCTCTTCCAACTTGCACATGTTTTTATGAATCTCCTCCTACCAAAACACCCAGTGTAATTCTTAGTTTGTCTGAACACTGTTTTTGAGGCACCACAGTACACCTGTATTACTCTTACCTTTTCGCTTTCCACAGCGCTGGGGAGCTGAGCCACCTCGTGATCCTTGTGCTCACCAAACAGTTTGTCAAAAGCTCGGATTGGGATCTTGCAGGTAGAGCAAAAAACATCTGCTGCTTCCTCCTCCTCACTAACAGTCTGACTGCTCCACTCATCCGACACACCACCACTGCTAAGCCCCTCTCTGGACCATGTGTGGCTCTCAGCCTCACCCTCTGCTCTGCCTTTGCTCTGATCTTCATCTTGAGAAGCCTCGCCATGAAGTCCCTGTTGCTTTGTGCTTTGACTTTGATCTTTCACTGGAGAGATGCTTTTTGATGCATTATATACAGAGCATTGTGATCCTACTTTTTCTGTGCGAGCAGGTGGCCATCTGCTCTCCACTGTTTCCAGAGGTCCTCCAAGAAGCTCAAGCTCTTTTTCTCTATCCTCATCAAGTCCATACATCTTAGCCAACTCTGCAACCTCCTTTTCCAAGTCATATCCAGCTTCTTGTGAGCACTGAAATTTTTCGCTACTCAATGCAGATTCCCCACTGGTATCCCCCAGAGATCTGTCTCCTTGACCAGACGGCTCTTCAGGAAAGATATCAAATCTCTCCTTTGATCCATAAAGATCCATGTGATAAAATATCAAGCCTCCAGCCTCAGTCTCACTAGGCTCTGGGACTGGTGGGGAAGCTGAATGACCGGGCGACTGGTCACGTGTTTCATAGTCTCTCGCGCTGCCAGATCTGGATGACATTGGTCTCCTCAGTGAGGCTTTTGAGATGACAAGACTCAAGCCTGTAAAAGATAAGATCCTTAGCTACATACTTAGATATCAAGCGTGATTTTTTCTTGCTTAAAAATATATAGATGGAATAGATTTGGCTGAGGACTGCTCGAGGACTGCTCAAGGCCTGGAGGTAGGCATAGGAAAGACCAAAGCTGGTAGCTTCACTTCCTAAGTGAAGCTTCTGACGTGAAGCCATGGGAAGCTTGTTTTTTCTCACCTCCATGCAAAGCACAGCAGAGAGCTGTCTCTGGTGTGCATCCTATGTTTTCTGAGTGGCTCATCTGCGACCTTGATGTCTGATTTCCAAACTGTGGAGTAGTCCTGTCCTCAGCTCAACACTGCAACTGTGCTTCAAGCGCACTTAGTGCTGTTCTGTGCAATTGGAGATGGCCTGGTTTGAAGTCTGCTCACCCTTCAGCTGCTGTCAGGCGCTCTTTCTGAACTGTCAGTCAGGCGTACTGTGGGATGCCCTCTTGTCTGACCACTGATGCCATGTAACACACTAGTAAATGCCCTGAAAAATCCTGTCCTGGATTTTTCAGGTTGCTGTTCTTGATACTGAAACTTGAGGTTTCTTTTAACATTGTTCTCAGTCCAGGTCGCAGGTCCTTTCTATAAAACAGGGAAAATACTGCCCTTTGGGGGTTCTCAGGCGCTGTGAAAATATATATTTTAACATAAATGAAGCTCAGAAAAAAAAAATCAATGTTGATTCCCATGATAAAGCATACAGCAACTAGGAAGCAAGGCAGGTCATCAACCCCTGAACTGGGAGACGTCCGCTCTGACCTGGAGCTTGCACACTTTGTCCATTCTGTACAATGGGGGAGGTGTGAAAAGAGCATGTGGTTGTGAAATGCAAAGCTGCATGATAAAGCAGATGCATGTGGGACGACATTAAAGGTGCAAGGGCAATCTTAACACTGACTCCCCAAGCCCACTCTTTCCAACCAGCCTGTATTACTAACAGCACGTGAAATAATGCTAGTACAGAGACAGTGCTCTGACAGAGCTGCAGCGTGCCCGCAGCCCTCCACTGTTCACCAGCACGAACAAAATCAGGGCTACAAAACTGCTCTGGTCAATCTTCTCAGCAGTTTACTACTACAATCAAAAGAGTTCACGGAAAGATTTCAGCTGAGTATTAATGAACCTACAGTTACACCTAGTCCTAGCTCAGGACACATACAAAAGCTTCAAAACCACCTTCTCGCAGAAAGAAGCCAAAAGGTCAGACAGACATCAAGGTTATCAGAGCTTCTGGAGAAACGTTCACATAAGCTTTGCTTTTGAACTACTTTTTATGGTCTTCATAAATTCGAGTACTTGCGATCACTTCAAATTTATTTCACTGATATTTTACTAATATTCCTGAGGATTACTTAGCTAACAAAGTCAAAACAGTCAGTGACTTATTAGAAAGCAACTTCTTGAACTAGTGAAAAGTGCGAAGAAACTGCCAACTGCTGTTCTGTATCAATGACTGAAAACAGCCCAGCCTACCAGATCTGCAAGAAGACACACACAGAAGTTCACCGTTTGTCTTCTGGCACTGCAGACGTGGGTGTGGGTTCTACAGCTAGCAATATCTTACTATAGACAAAAAACACTGAAGTTAGGCAGAGATACTATTTATGCTAAAGGTGATAAAATAAATCATGCAAATTTTAACATAATAAACAGAGAAAAGGTCTTGACACATACCAGAAAATGTTGTCTGGCTTCCGCAAAGACTATTCTCCCCATAACTGTAACAATAAGGCTTGCTTTAGAAGCTGCTACTAACTAGAAAAGTGAATTAACAAGTATTTTTCCTACCAAAATGAAATTAAATTACATAAATTAAAATGAGCATAATTAAGCTCGCCTGGAACCCTGCTGCCTAAATAAGATTTTCAGATGATTGCTCAGTGTTTGCTCAGTTTACAGGCACAGATACAATTACAGTGAAGAATGTTTAAGTCCGTGACCATCAGTTATCGAAAACACATAACAAAGAATGTTACTACCTAAAAACTTGCCTTCTATCTTAAGACGTCATAAATTCTTCCGATAGCTCAGATGGTATCAAACTTCGCATTTATTTCCCCTAGTAAAAATGAATTTACACGAAAGCAATTCCCTGCCACTTTCCTGTGACTGCAGTTGGAAGACTTATCACCGTAACCCTAGACCGCCTCTTTGCCCAGGGCACATGCCAGCAGTGAGCAATGGAACAAATATAGATGTGCCCTGGCTGTCCTTCAGCAGCGTGCTACTTGAGTGTCACCAGGATGAATGTCACACACCGAGAAAAGGCTCTGAAGGTTGATTCCTGGATCTGGAGTACTTGGAACAATTATACAGACCCCTTGCTAAAGCCAGAGCACCCTCTCACTTTCTGAGCTGGTATTAATAAACCCAGCCGAGTGCCGTCATTGACTCTAGGCGTGATTTCCAAGGCTGTGGTGCTAGGCAGAGTATCGGGGCACACAAAATGTGCACTCCGCACAAACGAACTTGAAAGGCTGGATGCATACTTACAGCATTAATGCGTATTTAAATGGAAGCATCTGTTCTCTTCTTTCCAAATTTTCTTGGCAAAGTCCTTCTCTCTATTAAATTAGCAGAAGCTTTACTATGGGGTTGAGTTGGAATCAAGACCAGATTCTAGAAAAACAAATTAAAAAATCAGAATTTAGAAAAATATCAGGAATCATAATGTTGCATACACTTATTATTCATATACATACGTCTCCACCTTGTATGTGTATGCTAGAGCACTGGAAAGCTAATTATAGTGAAGAGAGCAGCCAATGGCCCAGCTAGGGAGGGTTTTCTCGGGAACATATCCCTTCAGTCTGCGCTCAGTAGTGCTTCACCTTGTAAAAACCAGGCTGTGTATTACCACTGATTATTGTGATTACTGTAGCATTGAGCTTTATGTATCCACTCAAACCCACAGTTGTCCAGCATACACAATCTTCCACTTGTCAACGTGCTACTGAGCCAGCCTTGCTGGTAAAAAGTTTTTAAGCACGTCTGAGGACACTGCATTATATATGTCTTGAGCTCAGGGGACAGCACAAGGGGAAACATCTATTGGATCTTGACACAGCTCTGCTTTTTCCTCCTTTTCCAATTAAACTTGGTGTCATTTCCTCGCATTTGTAGCAGTGCAATTGTTTGCTGTTTCAGTAAGGAATTACAAGTTAATTACCCATGTAGTCCTGATCTCATTACCGTTAACAGCGCCTCTATCATCTGTGAGATCAGAGCAGAAATGTTTTCACATAAATGATGTAGCCTTTGCTGAAATGTTAACATTTATGCTGTCAGACAGATTTTATTAATTTTTCAAATGAGAACTTATTTTTGCCCTTATACTGTTAAGTGTCGCTCTCTTGCAGATGTGAATTTGTCGAAAAATTAGTAGTGTCAGCTTTGCTTCCAAAGACTAGAATGTAACATTCTGTTTACCATGAATTAAATTCAGCCTCGCACACAAGGCCTGAATAAGAGATACATGCTATATAAACCCGCCCTTTGTTCCCAGCTCCCTCAGAGACGGTATTTCGGTGGTGTAATAAGCAGGATGATCTTAGGACTGAGTTGGATTTAAGGATGAGCACCATGAGGCGCAGGAAAATTCTCAAAGGGTTGCAGTTAACGGCTTCATGTCCAAGTGGCAAGCAGTGACGAGTGGCGCTCCTCAGGGGTCACTACTGGGACCGGTGCTGTTTAACATCTTTGTCAGCGACATGGACAGTGGGATGAAGTGCACCCTCAGCAGGTTTGCCAGCCACACCAAGCTCTGTGGAACAGTCGACACTCTGGAGGGATGGGATACCATCCAGAGGGACCTGGACAGGCTTGAGAGGTGGGCCTGTGCAAACCTCATAAAGTTCAACAAGGCCAAGCGCAAGGTCCTGCACATGGGTTGGGGCAACCCCAAGCACAAATACAGGCTGGGCAGAGAATGGATTGAGAGCAGCCCTGAGGAGGAGGACTTGGGGGTGTTCGTTGACAAGAAGCTCAACATGAGCCGGCAATGTGCAGTTGCAGCCCAGAAAGCCAACCGCATCCTGGGCTGCATCAAAAGCAGCGTGGCCAGCAGGTCGAGGGAGGGGATTCTGCCCCTCCGCTGTCATGAGAGCCCTTGGCATAAGAAGGACATGGACCTGTTGGAACAGGTCCAGAGGAGGGCCACAATGATGATCAGAGGGCTGGAGCACCTCTGCTGTGAGGACCAGCTGAGAGAGTTGGGGTGGTTCAGCTGGAGAAGAGAAGGTCTATAAGGCCTTCTCCTTAGGGAAGGCCTCCTAAGGCCTCCTCTCCCTTCTCCTAAGGGAGACCTTATAGCAGCTTTCCAGTACCTAAAGGGGTCCTACAGGAAGGATGGGGAGGGACTCTTTATCAGGGAGTGTAGTAATAGGATGAGGGGTAATGGTTTTAAACTAGAAGAGGGTAGATTTAGATTAGATATTAGGAAGAAATTCTTTACTGTGAGGGTGGTGAGGCACTGGCATAGGTTGCCCAGAGAAGCCCCATCCCTGGAGGTGTTCAAGGCCAGGCTGGATGGGGCTTTGAGCAGCCGGGTCTAGTGGGAGGTGTCCCTGCCCAGGGCAGGGGCTTGGGACGAGATGATCTTTAAGGTCCATTCCAACTCTGACCATCCTGACATGGCGGAGGCCCTGAGGTAACGCCCGTCCTCCCTCCCGCCACGCTCTGTGTCTCGTGCACCGTGCCCACCGCTCTCCACGGAAACAACTGCTTATTTCACAACAATAACTTTTTTTCTTTTTTTTTTTTTTCTTTCCCCCCCTGTAAGAGTCCGTGGCACGAGCCCCGCCTCCCACTCTTGTAACTGTTATCATTTATTTCCGTGCCGGCTGCCTGAGGGCCTCCCGCCCCGCCCCCTCTCGGCGGCCACGCCCCGTCCCCGCCCCCCGTCCCACGCCCGGCCAATGGCTCGGCGAGCTGCCGGTGACGCGCCGCGAGGGCCCCGCCCCCCGGCCGGGTGGGCGCGGAACTTCCTCGGCCGGTGGGTTTCTGTTTCGTTCGGCCGGGGCTGCCCCGCCGCCATCATGGAGCCGCAGCCCGACAGCTTGGAGGGGTGGGTGGCCGTGCGCGACACCGCCTTCGCCGAACCTCGGCCGCCGCGGCTCCGCTTCCTCGTGGCCTGGAACGGCGTGGAGGGCGCGTTCGCCGTCACCTGCCACGGCCGGGCGGGGGAGGATGCAGCAGCGGCGCAGGCCCCGCAGAGCTGGGCCGGCCTCTTCTCGGCCCCGGCCCTGCGCGGCGTCCACCGGCAGCTGGCGGCCGTCTGCCCGCGCCTGGAGCCCGCCTTCCCTGCCCTGCCGCCCACCCTGCCCGGCGCCGCCACCGGCGGCGGGTTGTGGGCCGTGCTGTTCCCCGGCGGGGCGGTGCCGGGCGAGGCCGAGGTGCAGGAGCTGTGCCGGGAGCTGGAGCGGTACCTGGGCTGGGCCCTGGAGCTCTGCGGCGGCCGTGTGGTGCTGGACGCCCTCTTCGCCGCCGACCGCCGCCGAGACGACGAATACTTCGAGAGCCTCCACGAGCTCCGCGGGAAGGCCCTGCGCGGCCACCTGGCCCGGGCCAAGGAGGCTCTCCGGCGGGTACGGGCCCCGGGGCTGGGCAGGGGGGCGGAAGGGCCGCCCCGCACCGCTGGCTGGGCCTGAGGGGGCCGGTGGCCTGGGCCGGCCCCGCTGAGGGGCCAGCAGGCGCCTCTGGCCTGGGGCTGTCCCCGGGGGGTGCGGGGTGGGGGTGCTGCAGGGCCGCCCCTGCTCTCCCTGCAGGGAGGAGAAGGTTCCCCTCGGTGTAGGACGGATTTCACTGTTTTGTGCTGCAGCAGGGCTGGCAGGTGCTCCCCTCTGAGCCTCGGCCTTAGCAGCTCTTCATCACTGAGGAGGTGCATGCGTGAGGCTGGCAGCCTCTGCCGCAGGAGCTTCACTCACCCGGGTCAGACTCCCACTGGGGTAATGTGAGCGAGGGTGACCCAGTCACTAATGTCACTTTGCTTGTAGTATTGTCCAGTGTTCAGATTAGCATTGATGCAAACACTTTTTTTGTTTGTCTGGAAACCACTGAAGTCAACTTTCTCAAGCACTGAATGTCATCAGTCTTTGTAACCAGCACTTTATTAAGTGGGGAATAATCCAGCTCCGGGTGGGCAGTCAGTGTAAGACATTGGGGTGCTTGCTTAAGCTGTAAGTGCTCCTACAAAAACACCTTGCTAAAAATACCCAGCAGTGTTGTGCAATGGGTGGAATGGTAACTGAAAGGGACAGAACAATCATGCTCTCGTTTCCTAACCTCCCTATGAAGGACTCAGGCTACCTGTTTGCAGTGGTGCCTATAATTGGGGGATTCTCAGGCAAGTTTTTTATTAAAAAAAAAAACACTGAGCCACGGACCTATGCCAAATAGGTGTTTTGTAGTCAGAGAAATTGTGTTATGTTTTTTAAAGTGTCAAATTCTGGCCTAATTATTTTATGAACTAGTGATGACTTTAGCCCATTCTCCTTTTAGTGCTGTAAGTTTCTTCTCGTGTTCCTGGATTTTTTTTCCCCCTTGTAGTAAGTCATCTAGTAACATGGTTGCAAATAGGACATTGGTATGTTAAAACAATAGATCACCAGTGTGTTGCTACTACACTTTTCTTGCAGGATATGCTTGCAGTCTATTTCCTGGCAAAGTAAGCTGAAAGGTGTTCGATGAAAATGATTGTGCTTCGGGGGGAAGTTAAGACAGTTGGCTTTAGCCTTCTGTGTCCTATTTCAGTAGTTAACAACTGTGACAACATTACTGTTTCAGAAAGATGCTGTTTTCTAAAAACGCAACTTTATTTTACATGAAGTCCATGCACAATGTTGTATACAAAGGAAACTGTTGTTTCCATAACTGACCATAACAGTTCATGGCCCAGTTAGAAATACTTCCTAGCCACTATGCTCTTTTGTAGGCAACACTAGTATGTACAGCTATGTGGCGGGTTGGTGGTTAAGTATAACTCAGTAGCAGTTATTCTGATATTTCCAGCTATGTTTTAGATATGGCTAAACATGCTATAGAGTGGTGGTGTGTTTGCAGGCTAAACTCATTTTATTGCAGTCTAGACCACGTTACGCAAGAGTCAAGAAATAAAATATGCTTGTTGTGGCACTAAACTAGCCTTAAGTATTAGAGCATCCTTCCCTTTTTACATCCATGTCCTTCTCAAATACTTCATCCTCTGGGCCAGGAAATTAATTTTGAAGAATGCAGAAGATACTGGTACAAGATGGAGGAGAGTAGTATTGTGTAAATACTTGTTGTGTGTGTATGTTCAAAGACAAAGGGAAAAACCCAAGAGCAATGCTGTTACAACAACCACAGGAGACAGTTGGGCTAATGGCAAACCAGAATTCCATTAAAAGAATATCAGATTGTGTAAAAGCAAGGATTTTACTTTAAAATGGAAAACAAAAAACCCCAAACCCTTGTAATGAATAATTTTCTCATGAGTTGACTTTAAAATTTCACTAATACTTCCCCTGTGCTCACTATAAACATTCTCCAGGAGCAGCATGGCCCTCACTGCTTGCTTTGAGTATGGGAACTAGAAAGTGAACTATTGTGTTTCTATTTGTCCTCAATAGTGGGGAAAAAGCAGGCTGCAGGCTGCTAAATTGCTGCAGGTGGGCCCTAGGACTGTGTCTGAGCTACCATGAGCTCCTGGGGAGGCCAAAGGGGCTGCGGGACTTCTGGGATTATTTGAAATGGTGCAGTTCAGATCCTCTTTTTCCCCTGTCCTGCCTGTGCCAGGCCTGGAGGGTGTGAAATGCCCTTGAGCAGACTTCCACAAATTTTCCCTGTGGAAATGCCTCCACAGGTGGGAACTTTGCTCCTGTTGTCTTACCCAGACTCAGCTGGAGAGAGCAAAGGTGGTGGTTTGATTCCAGTGCTTTTCAATTGCAACACAATCAAGCTTATGTTTCTAATGCCTTTTCTCATTGTTGTAGCACCAGACATCCCCTGTTCCCTTCCCTCCTTACAGAGCTGTAGAGCAAACGCTGTCGTTCCAGGAAGGCCTGTGTTTCTCTGTGGAACTTTTTTCTCTCAGCTGGCTCGCTCTGTCCTGGCACATAGAACACGCCAGGGTCTAAGCTAGCTGCTGTCAGAGAAGAATCTTTGAAGCTTCTGCCAGTAAATAAGTGCAACCAAGGACAAGTTTCCAACTTTGTATTTTTTCATAGAAGCAAATAAAGACCTTAAGAAAGGCAATCGTTCCATGGAAGCATTACAAGTTACAAAGTGTAATATTACTGGAACTGAGATTTGAATAAACTGTTATGAATTATACAAATGTTAAAGGAATGTAACTGCAGGGTATATCAGGAGTAGAAGTCTGTTTCTGAATCCTTATTTTTAAATGGCAGTCTGATTTTTCTATGCCCAAAGTCAGAAATTCTGGATCCAGGAACTCCTTTCATATTAGCAGGCATTTAGTAATTGTGGAAGCAATGCAGGAGCTAGTTTACGACTACCTTACTTGTCCTTCCAGTACACAGATTTCCCCAGTTTCCTATTTGTGTTTATAAATAGCAGCGACCAAGTCACCTGCACACAGCTATTAGAACTTCTGCAGTGGAAGCCGTAGGCGAGAGTCTCCTTGCAGTCTCCCAATGCAATATGCAGCAATTAGTGCCTTTAACCGTGTGGTGTTAATGATATTTCCAGCCAGGGGTGGCTGTGGCTGCTGGATGCCTGGCGCACACCTCCTGTGCAGGGGGAGCCTTGTCTGTTCATCGAATGACAAAGGGCAGGTCCTTCCCACCAAAGCTCATCAGCACACACAGATGCAAAGCAGCTGAGTCTGATTTACCTTTTATCCCACTAGGTTCTTCAGCAGCATAAAAGTGCTGACACAATGGTGGCTTTGATGAAGGTTTATGAAGAAGAAGACGAAGCTTATCAGGATTTGGTTACCATGGCAACACAATTCTACCAGTATTTACTGCAGCCCTTCAGAGATATGCGAGAGCTGGCGACACTCTACAAACTGGAAATCCTGGTAGGTCTGCCTTTACAAAGTGAAAGGCCAAGTTACGTAGTAGGGCATCAGCTGCTCTTGGAGCAGTTTAGACTCAAATCACTTAACATTCCCTACTTGTGTCTGTACCTGTTTTTTTTTTTCCCCTGCCAAGCTACCAAACGTGACTGAGAAATTCAGTTAGGGCAGAACCACTCTCGGAGGTTCTCAAGAGTCCATGGTATTAGCTTGAACAGAACTGCATCTGTCTTCCCACCAGTGTCCCACCTCCCTCCGTTTTGAGGAGTTAAAATGTCCCCAAGCTCCACCCCTCTGAGGTTTACTCTCTGATAGGCTGAATTTACAGAGATCTAAGTAGCCTTTGTTGTGCCACCTTTGGTGGGAGGGTTTGTGACACAGAATGCCATCCCCCAGCAGTGCTGATGCACCAGATTAACTCAGTTGAGGTAGAAGAGAAGGCAGAGGAGACCTTATCACACAAAGTAATTCTCTATTGCTGCTACAGCCTGCTGGAATTACAGATTAAAACATGTCGGTTATCACTGCGTTCATTTAATTTTATGGGCATCTTGGAACTGGAAGCACATACTGAAAGCTGTGATGCCTCTGGAAAAGTCAGCCATCTACTATTTTGATTTTTCCTTAAATAGTCTGTGAAAATTGAAGTGAGCTGTTTTTAAAAAGAGCAGAACAGTTTTAAGTTTAGACTAAGGTTCTTGAATACCGAAGGTCTAAATCCGTGAAGATAAAATACCCAGTATGCTGTACTGAAAATCTAAGTGAAAATTGGAATGGATAAAACAGAAAGGTTGTTTCTGCATAAAAAAACCCTCTAAGGCTCACTAAGTCTTTAAAAAAATATTTGAATACTAGTCTTGCAGCCATGTACACTTTGTGGACTTGAAAATATTCTCTTAAATTTCTTTTCTATATCCCTGTTCCTACGTGAAAGAACTGCCAAACTGGAGAACCTGACAGTGCAATGTGCTGTCAACACGTGGGGAAAAATAGAAGAGAACATTGCACGTAGAAGAGTGGTTTTGAGTTACTTTTAGTAACAACTAAAACCGCTTGTGTTGGACATGATTTTTAAGATGATAGTTTAAAAATATTTTAAGAAATAAATTAATCCCAAGTTAAGCGTGAAGTCATAATTGGGAAACAAAGGTTCTGGGTTAGCCCAGAGCAGGAAAACACAGGGCAATACACAGGCATGAGTAGTGATTCACTTTGTGTCAGGCGAGGGGAAGGTCATGTTTGCTACTGTGCACTGCCTCCCTTGAAATGTCTCCAAGTATAGCATAACGTGAGCTGCACCACTGTGGTAACCAGTTAGCAACTGAAAGGTTTGTCTCCTTGCAGAAATCCTTGCGGTATGATAATTTGGGGCCTAAAAGAGTAGCCGCTTTGCAGAAAGATGCTGAAGAATGGACTAAGCGAGCTGAGAACGCTGTGCGCTCCATTCAGGATATCACTGTGAACTACTTCAAGGAAACTGTAAAGGCTCTGGCAGGTAATCAGAATGATTTGCACAAAAGGTTGTTTAAATACTTGACTCGGGGGACTGAAAGCTCTTTTTATTACCTTTGCTGCTCTCTCTCTGCAGACCCTGAGGTTAGGATGAGTGTCCAACTTAAGAAGCATTTTATTCACTTATCTTTTAACCAGTTTGGTTTACAGCTTGCATTTGACTTGCACACACAAACATTATCAAGGCCTGAGACATGGCTGCAAACCTCCGAACAAAAACCATGCACACTTTTAATGCTTGATATGCAAGCCTCAAGGATTTCAGTGCGTTAACTGAACAGATCGCTGTATAACTGTTAAGGCATGTTTCCATGGTAAAATGAAATATTTTACTTACACATATAAAATCATTAATTCAGCCTTTTAGTCTTGTAATTTCTAAAGAAGCTTCAGAAATTGTTTAATAGCATCATCATTTTTAGTACTGCAGCTATCGCAGAAACACGAGGACTATAAGTACACTGCATTTCTCATCTCCTGTTGCAATGTTTTAATCTGCAGCAATGCAAAAACAGATGGAACAAGATCAGGAAAGATTTGGTAAAACAGCCTGGGCATCAGCCTTGCCACGACTAGAAAACCTGAAATGTATGTTAGCTAAAGAAACACTTCAGCATCTGCGGGCAAGAGAGTTGTGCCTGAAACAGAAGAGAGCTGGCATTCAGAAGAACGTAAGACCTTGAAAAGCCTCCTTTTCTGTCACTGGTTTGTGAAGGGCTGAGCAAAACCTGCCAAAGTGGTCATGGGAGTAGGCCGTCAAAGTCTTTGTCTATGAAACAGCTTAGGTTTTCAACATGGTTTTAAGTTGTGAAAAAATGCATGTCTCCAGTTTTTTAAAATGCTTCTGCACATATGAGGACACTTAGCAAAGGTTAAGATGCATGCTTTTACAGTTCGGGTGTCGTGTTAGCATTTGTGATACTAACCTTTAAAATTGATAGTTTTAGGGAGATAAAGACCAGATATTATTTTCAGAGGACGCTGCAAAATACAGATACTGCAAAATAAAGATATTTTAATCTTCTGATCTTGATTTGATGCTATCTAACTGCTGCTAGGAGTACCTGACATTTATTTTCCAAGAGTAGTGTACTGCACTATATATAATTGTCTTCAGGAGCAGTATTATTTGCGCAGATTGTAATGAAGGCTTTCCTGGTAGACTTAAGGTAAAATTACACTTCCTGTTAATAAGGCTCTCTGTTCCTCTGAGTTTCTGCTCCAAGCCATTTCTAAAGCTCTGTGCTTTCCATACCTAAGCAGCTGACAGTTAGGACAGGCTCTGTACAGGTATTTGGGCATCCACGCATGTTTCCTGTGTGCATGCTTTGTTATTAATGCTTTTTATTTTCTATTTGGGGCTATACAGATGGAGAACCTCAGTGAACAAGAAGAGAACCTAACTGTAGTGGAGGAGCTGGAAATACACTATTATGAAACCCAGCTGGAATTATATAATGTACAGCTTGAAGTATTAAAACATGAAGAGATGCTGCTTATTGTACAGTTGGACACTTTAAGGAGACATATTCAAGGTAAGAATAAACAAATATTTAAGCACATATCCAAAACACAGGAGTCATATAGCCTGCTCTGTTTTCACTTAAAAAAAAAAAAAAAAAGGAGGATTCCTGCTCAGGTCTCGATAGTAGAAAGCATCGTTGGAAAACACTGATGCCGTGGTACAATCTGGTATTTTGTTTTCTGACTAATTAGACACTAATTTGGCAACACAATTTTAAAAAAAAGCCACACTGGTAGCTCATCTTGATAGCAGCTGTGATATGTGCATGCACTGGTTTAGGGTATGGAATAACTTATATTGGAAATACTTAACTGCGCTTTTAGTTACAGGATCTGTGCATAGAAACTGTGGATATCATGACCTGCTGAAATGGGCCCTGAAATTCATCACAAAGCTGTTGTAGTTAAACAGGTAGAAATTGCAACACCCTGTCATGACAAGAAGAGGTGATTATAGTTAGATGGTACTTGAGTACTGCTGTATTCCAGTTTAAGTGTCTCTTTGTAATATATTTATGACCAAATTAGGCACCAGTCTTGTTTATGCTTATTTGTTCTTATGAATACTCTATTACTGTGTACGCTGTGAAGTAAATATTGCTCCTGCTTGTTGCATAATTAAAGCCTGGTAAATAGTTAAATAAGTCACCCAGTGCCGATCGGAACAGTCTTCAGTTTTCCAGGAATACTCCAGTTGGTGAAGGTAGGAGTTAAAGCACAGAGAGACATTTGAAAGAGGACGCTAAAAAACAACAACAAATGCTAACAGCATAAATTTGATCCTGCAAAGTGCCCCTGTGAGTAACATCACATGTTTGCGTAAGACTTTGAAGGACCAAGCTCGGCTTTGGAGCATTAGACTTTCTACTAACTCACTCACTGCCTTTAGTGGCTTTTAAAATGTCATTAGTTCTTTAAATGTTTAAATAACTGTGGCAAGTTTTGGTTTTTTTAAAAAAATGCCAAATGCCTTTTTAGAGAAACAGGATGAAGTTGTTTACTATGATACATGTGAAAATCCTGAGGAGCTCAAGGTCATTGAACAGACAATGGGACAACATTACGCTAACTTGTCAGAAATGACGATGCTGAGGCAGAAGACTAAGCAGTTGGAGACAAAGCGTGGGACTGTCTGTGCGAGGAGAGCCTACCTCAGGAACAAAAAAGTAAATGCAGTCCTGGAGATGTGCATTTTATTTAGCTGATGTCTTGACTCACGAGGGATGGACAGGAAACAACTAGGGAAGCTTTGGGTGGAGCGTGCAAGATGATATGTGACTCAGTACCAAAGCCACCATACAGAAAGAGGGGCAATGTGATTTTGAGCCAGCTTTACGCTCCGCTGTGTGGTGCAAGTGCCTCTCTAGTTTATTAAGAGAGCACAAACTGACGTGGATGACCCAGGAGGTGTTCCCCTATCAGCTAAACCTTACCAGGGCCGTGCTGTGACCAGCTGGAGCTTTACCCTGGCAGAGTTTTACAAAGCAGCTGCAGTAAAGGAGGAAACCTGGCCTGCAATGAAGGAAGGTGCAGTGACAGAGCAACCCACCCGGTGATACTTTACCTTTGAATGTGGGGGAGTGGGGAGGGAATTCAACTGTTGCAATTCTCTCCAGCCTCTCAGTTCTGTGCAAAGGGCAGTTTTTTCCTTTGCTTCCCATTCATAGCAGACACTAGGAAGACAAGTGAGATCACAGTTGACTCTCAGGAACTTTCCCAGTGGGCTGAGCTTACCTTACACTTGCACAGTCCTGCTGGGGCAGAGACCAGAGATTTAAGCTCACGTCTGTCTAGCCTTTTACCCCTCACTAGCCTGGACAAAACGTGAATGACATTGGAAATGTTTTGTGAGCCATCATTGTCTCTTGCTTGCAACTGCTTCCTCATCAGATGCTTCCTTTGCCTCTGTTTTCATTCATTTAATTGCTGTCTGTTGGTTATGTAATACTAAAGCCAAATGCCAGATGATTTGCAAATGCTTACCCAGCCATGTGGATAATCCCCCGCTGTACAGTGACAAATAGCGACTCCCAGAGAAAATATTGAAGCCTGCAGCTTCTCTGTGGCACTTTGTTACTAACAGGAGGTACCCCTGTTAAGCATTCGTTGTGCTTCCTATACCTTTGCTTCCCTGGCTTTTGTATTTGTGAGCTATGGCAAATAAGGGGCAGGGGGAAAGTAGCCTTGTATTTTTGTAATGCCCTGCTAGCTTCCCTCTTGCCTTCTTCCTCATGTCTTTGCACCCCTGCCCTCCAGCTGGTACCTGGGTGAAATTTCTTCAGAGCTTGTTTCTGCTTTTTTTTTTTTCTTCTCCTTTTTTTTTAAATCTAAATGTAATGCAGAGGGATCAGTTCAGATCTGGGTCCATTTCCTCTGCAGCATGAATAACCCTAATAGGTTATTATACACTAATTAGGAGAAAAAAGATCCCATTGGCTTTAGCCATGAAGGAGTCCCACAGGCTTCACCTTCAGGGTCTCGCACATCTGCCACTGGTTGAGCTTAGCCATCCTTCTTGGCACAGCCAAGCACTTGGCCTTGGTCGCTATTTAGTGGCTTCTGCACAGGAGTTAATGGCACAGATGGTGCACAGTAAATGTGAACTAACCGAGCGTTGCCTGAATTTTGCTGTTCTTCCAGGATCAATGTGAAGCAAGCCATCGGCAGAGAGTGCAACAGGCAGAAGAGAGCAAAAAACGCTTCCTGCAGCATCACAGCATTCAGATAGTGAGTACTGAATAGCAGCCTTGGAGAATCTAGCAGCTGCTTGTTTTCACACACTAATGCTTGCTTACTTCTATTTTAATGCAGAAGAGAGACAAGCAAAAAGAGGAGGAGAAAAAGAAAAAAGCTTGGATAAGCCAGGAACGTCAGAAAACACTGGAGAGGCTGAAAACATTCAGGGAGGCAAGTACTGTGAACTACAGTAGTCCAAAATGGTGTCAAAACACAGCATCAGAAAGTAGTCATAGCTCATGTGTGAGCACGGTCCAAACCAGAGACCACCATCTGGATGACCATGAGCCAGCAATATGCCCTTGTGGCCAAGAAGGCCAGTGGCATCCTGGGGTGAATCAAGAAGAGTGTGGCCAGCAGGTCGAGGGAGGTCATCCTTCCCCTGTACTCTGCCCTGGTGAGGCCGCATCTGGAGCACTGTGTCCAGTTCTGGGCTCCCCGGTTCAAGAAGGACAGGGAACTGCTGGAGAGGGGACAGCAAAGGGCTATGAAGATGATTAAGGGATTGGAACACCTCTCCTATGAAGAAAGGCTGAAGGATTTGGGTCTCTTCAGTCTGGAGAAAAGATGACTGAGGGGCGATCTTATCAACACTTATAAATACTTAAAGGGTGTGTGTCAGGAGGACGGGGCCAGGCTCTTTTCAGTGGTGCCCGGCAACAGGACAAGAGGTAATGGGCACAAACTTGAGCATAGGAAGTTCCACCTAAACATGAGGAGGAACTTCTTTACTTTGAGCGTGGCAGAGCACTGGCACAGGCTGCCCAGAGAGGTGGTGGAGTCTCCATCTCTGGAGACATTCCAAACCCGCCTGGACGTGTTCCTGTGCAACCTGCTCTGGGTGACCCTGCTCTGGCAGGGGGGTTGGACTAGATGATCTCCAGAGGTCCCTTCCAACCCTACCATTCTGTGATTCTGTGATCTGGATAGCCTAAAAAGGATTGTGTGTAATGACTCAAAAGGATTAAATACATTAAGGGTATAGTTTCCAGATGCAGAGCCTGTTGCAAAGAATACAAGTGAGGAAATGGCTTTAAAAGAAATGCCTTGATATTCATTTGAATACGTTCAGGGTTGAATTTTCTACTTGAGTGGGTGAGTGGGACAGGTCTGTACTCTGTGGCTTTTTTGTTTCTTTGGGGTTGATGTTTTGGCCAGTCCAATGGAGATGTGACCTTCTGCCTTATGATTCGTTTTTCAGAAGTGTCCAGCTCATGTGGTTCTGAAAACATCTCGTCCCCAGCCTGTCAGTCCCAAGTTGCCACGAAGCATCACTCAGCAGGTTGTAGTAATGTCCTGTCCACCTTCGTCAAGAGCAAGGGAAGCTCCAGAGCAGCCAAAGAGCATACTGCTAGTAGAAGCCAAAGAATCAAAAGCTCCACATCAGAATACCCCAGCAGATATCCCTGTCCAGATCTTTGTTACTGATGGTGACACAGAGCAACAAAAGCACAGCGAGGGACTGATGGTCTCTCCATCCTCCTCACCACCATCACCACCTCCAGGACTGATGGTCTCTCCATCCTCCCCACCATCACCACGTATGGGATTAATGGTCTCTCCATCCTCACCACCACCACCACCTCCTCCACCCCCTCCTCCTTTACCCTCTCCTCCCCCACCTCCCCCCTTACCTCTCCAGTTAAAGACACCATCAGCAACAGAGGATAAGCCACTTCCCCTTAGCGCCGATGGCCCCACAGAGAGCCCTGCACTGCACAAACAGGATGACTCATCCAGGAGGTCTATAAATAATTACATAGGTAAGAAGGCTCACATCGACTGGTGATGTTTGCTTCGTTTCCTGTATTTCTCTATTCTCCCTCTCTCTGGTTCTGGACAGGAATAGTGTGAAGTCTTGCTTAAGAGAAGGAAGCTCTTGGAAAGCTTAGTCTAACGAACCACATACGATAACACTGACCATAACTCAGGATGTTAAATGAGTAACAATGATTTGTGTATTCTGTTTGATGCACTTCACAGGGTCCTCATGCTCACAGTGTGTGACTTGATATTTTTGGGGAAGTGCTGTCAAATTGGACAGGTTAATCTTTTAGGACATTTGAACTTGAATCTGCTGGAATCCTACATTATTAAGTACGGCCTTACAGGTTTAAACCATGTGTTGTGGTTTAACCCCAACTGGCAACCAACCACCATGCAGCCACTCGCTCACTCCCCACCAGTGGGATGGGGGAGAGAATCAGAGTATAAATGTGAGAAAACTCATGAGTTGAGATACAGACAGTTTAACAAGTTAAACAAAGGCCCCCAACACGAGCAAAGCAAAACAAGGAGTTAATTCATCGCTTCCCATTGGCAGGCAGGCTTTCAGCCATCTCCAGGAAAGCGGGGCTCCATCACGCATAACAGTTTCTTGGGAAAACAAATGCCATCACTTTGAACATCCCCCACTTCCTTCTTCCCCCAGCTTCATACACTGAGCAGGACGTCGTATGGTGTGGGATATCCCTTTGGTCAGTTGGGGTCAGCTGTCCCTGCTGTGTCTCCTTTGAACTTTTTGTGTACCCCCAGCCTACTCACTGGTAGGGTGGTATGAGGAGCAGAAAAGGCCTTGAGAGCTTAGCAACAACCATAACCAGCAGTCTGCTATCAACGCTATTTCCCATCCCAAATCCAAAACGTGGCACTGTATCAGCTGCTCGTAAGAAATTTGGCTCTGTCCCAGTTGAAACCGTGACAGCATGCTTAATCACAGCACTGCTAGTTCTGTGGGGATCCTAATTCAGGACCTGCCTTTCTCATGACACTGGAAATCCCACTGCTGTAATAGGTAGGAAGATGTCAGAAGAAATTCCAAGGAGAGAGGGATTTATTCATGTTGTTTGGTGAGAGGCAACTTTTATTACAAGGTTTGTTCTTGCTGCAATTTTGCAACTTTTGAACCGACTTATATTTTGATTAAGGATTAATCACCTGTCCAGTCAGAAGACCGCAGTGGGTAAATTTGTGGTTGTACTATGGCTACACTTTAGTGTTATGATTTATGTACTCCAGAGCTTGCAGTTGGGCTGCTTGCATTTCTAAGGTCTGCACAGCCTGAGTCCACTTACAATTTGCTTGGTTTCTAAATAAAGATTTCTTAAGGGCATTTGTGCAGAATTCAACCAGGATTTGAAAGGCAGGTGGATAGCTTTGGCACACTAACATTCCTAGGGCAAAAATTCTGTTCTGCTACACCTCTGCTTTGTTAGCAAGATCACACAGGTGTAATTGAAGGCTGAACTTGGCAACTGAAACAGTAGTTTGAATGAGAATAGAGCTCAGCAGCCTCCCGAGGCTGCACTGGTTACATCCTGCGAACAGGCTTATTTTTATCTCTAAAGCAAGCAGATATTTTTACTATGTCAGGGAGATTGATCTAAGTTGGAAGGCAGCAATTTTTTATTGTCGTTTTTCACAGTGGAGCTTATGCTAGAATGAAGCATGTCTTTAAATGCGGTACATTCCTTTTCCTTTTCAGACTATTCACAATACCTCTAAGCAGCCTTTATATCCTCTCAGTTAAGAGGCAAACCGCAGGCAGAAATCCCAAGGAAAGTTCAGCGTTTTCAGTTCTTCCAAGGTGCAGGGAAGTACGAGAGCTGAAGGGCTGAGGCAGTCGAGGTACCGTGCCAAGCTGCTGCGTATCCCGTGGATCAGTGAGCGGACATCAGTATGGGAAGTCTGTGGGATAACTCCGCCACAGATACTCTGAAGCAGCTTTGATCAGCAGCAGGAGTTGTACGCCAGGGCAGTCTGACTGCTGCTGGAACAGCCTTGCTAGTAGCTACTACTTACTACCATTCACAGCCTAACATTGATGTTCCTACACTATTTTTGGATAAGAAAAATCCTGGTTTGTTTATTGGAGAGATCTGGTTGGTTGTTTACACCTATTTCTTGAAGAAAACCAGCATGCTAATTGCTGCAATAGTAATCGATAAAATACTGCCACAGGAACTTACTGAAACAGCTTCATAACTAGGTTGGTTTTAGTTAGACGTGGGCTACTCATGTCTTTGCACGTGAAAAGCCAGGAGAGGTTCGTATTCTGGTGTTGAAAATATTGTCTGTAATGTGTTAACATCCTTTCCAAGGGGAACTTCTTTTATAATTTGTGAGTCTGAGTAGTCTTTTACCAGGCAGCCCGTTTGATTAATAGACTTAAGGTTTACTTGAAGGCTTTGTAAGACAACTTGGTGGATCTTTGCTCGATCCTTGTCTGGCGTCTCAAGTCTTTGAAGGTACTGCAGGATTTAGCAGAACGTTACATTTCAAGTGCTTGATGTTAATCACGTAACCTTCTGTGCACTGCGCGTGGCAAAAATACTTAGAGCTGTGAGGCACAGATGGTCTGAACCTGTGGCCGAAGGAGTCGACTGCTGTCCAGGGAAGCTGCCTCCCTCCCCGGCAGTCTGAAGCAGCAACAGAGACTCCAACAGAAGGAGTAAAACCCAAATTACGGTGTGTATCAAGAGAACTAGTGGAAGCTCTCTCAGTGCGGTGTCCTTTATGGTCTGAAGTTCAGAAACATACACCTGAGATTTAAATCATGCTGTAAAAGGGGAATTATTTTTGAAGTCCATCCAGAAGAGAGCTGCCTGCCTGCTCAGGGCCTGATCTGGCTCCCACTGACTTCAGTGGTGCAGTTTCAAGCCCTTCTGCTCAAATCCTTTCATTTTTCTCTTGGCTGAGCAGAAATGCAATTGACAGTCTCAGCAGGCATCTGAGCGAGCTAGGAGGAATAGTAGATTGTTTCTAATACAGAATACAAGAGATTTTTTGGTTCAGTGAAATTTTTTTGAAAGCCCATAAAGTTGTAATGAAAAAGAAGCATCCTCCTTTGCGTGTAATTTCTTGCTTAAAGCACAACCTTGTATAATGTTGAAGTGGCGTTGGATTCTCAATTCAAGCTGTAAAGGCTTTAACTGCTTTTTAAAAGCGGTTCCAGAGCCTGGTTGTTGCAGAAGCTTGAAAGAGCCTGTGCCAGAACAGAGCAGTCTTTTTCCTGTCTCCAGCAAAAATGAAGGGAAGACCCCTGAACACTTGGGTAGGGGGGCTGAGTGGGGCTGTCTTGTTCGTTCTTCTGGTAACAATAGATTTATCTGTTGCAGGTTCCATGGACGAGGTTTTGGCTTCTCTAAAACGCGGTGAAGTTCATCTTCGCAAAGTGGAACAGCCAAATCCTTATGCCTCTGTAAAAGACAACATCCTCTCTGCCATAAGGCAAGGAGTTAAACTAAGGAAAGTGAATCGAGATACAGAGAAAGACGTCAGTAAAGGATCTGCTAATGAGCTAGAGAGAAGCATTAAGGCAGCCATCCAGAGAATTAAGAAAGTGTCTGCTGATTCTGAAGAGGAGGAGAACAATGATCAGAATAATGGAGAATGGGACAGCTAACCAATTCAGGGTAACAGACTTACTGACTGGAACAGCCTGCGTCTCATTTTGCACGTTGTGGAAGACTGTCCCTTTCAAAATGAAAAACAGTGCGATTGTGTGTGTTCTCATAGTCCAAAATGTCTTGTAAAAGAATCCTGTTGATTTTTCTATAGGAGCTGCAGATTCTTATTTTTGCATGAGAAATCATACTCCAAATTATGCTTGCATTAGTAGGTATTTCTGCTCAACCGTGTAGAGTTTTCACCACATCTGAAGACAGCTGAAGTGTTGGATTGAAACATACTTCATTTAGATTGTTACTACACAGTGGGTAACGCTATCACAACAAAATTTAAGGAGTGAAAAACTAACTGAAAATCTGTTTTGTCAGATAAAAGTAGAACAAAATCTGTGGTGACAGAGGCAGACCAGAACACTTAGCACAATCTGGAACCTCTCATTCCTACCTCCATTGTCCAGAAAATTCTTTAACATTTTGCTTGTCTAATACAGCTCACTCTCTAATAACTACATGGATACTTCATTTATCATTATGTTATGAAGTGTGCACTTAAGAATGGGCTTGGTAACGCCAATTGGAAAAATTGCTATCAAGTTTGAAATAAACACTACTGTAGTAATTACTGAAAAGTTTACTTTTTAGCTGGAATCTTAAATATAGAGGATTTTTAGATGGTAAATGTTTTTCATACATCTGCATTTACAATGAACTGTTGGCATGAAAGCGAGCCAAAATATTGTATATAATATTTTCTGAGATCTAGCCCTGTAATACAGAGCTGCATTTCTCCACTGAGAACATCAATATGTGTTTGTAACTACTTTCATGAATTTAAATTACCCGATAGCCTTATAAATGGCAGATATTTGCATTGTGACTGGAACCTGATTATTTAAAAATTCAGCTACATTGGATTTAGAGACTGTTTCTGTTTTGGGTAGATAGTGACAAAAATGATTCAAAGTTTCTTTTGGAGCTTATACTGACCTTTAATGAAAATATATCCTGACAGAAGTGGCAGATTCTGCGTGCTCTCATTTTAGGATGCTGCTGGGAAGTAAGCATTGCTTACGCCGTGCTGCCCTGGGTTTTGATAGCAAGTGGCAGCCATACAGCAACTGTGCTCTGTCACTAGCCGTATATTTAAATGCCCTTATTTTCTCAAATATTTATGAATTGTAATTTGGTAACAGAATTGCAAACACGGCGCTTTAATTCCCTGTTTTACTGCGGGGTAGCAGCTCTGTTTAATCAGCACAGTAAATATGTATGCAACAGTTTTCATGCGAGAAGCAGAAGCAGCAGCTGCGGGTTCATTTTTTACTGTTTCAGCACCTATTGCTATTTGGAAGTCAGAAAAAAACGACCTTGTTTTTGTGTCCACTGCCATCAAGCCAAACAGAGAGAAGAGTGGCGTCGGCAGCGGCACAGGTCAGTTCTGCATGATCAGGCCTTCCCGTGCCCGCACCCTCCTGCCGAAGGCAGCTCCGAGTCCAGCGCAGAGCCCTTCCATGTTTTATTGCTGCGGTTGAATCCTCAGCTAGTGTGCTAGGGAGTTCAACGCAGCAGTTTAAAGTACGCAGAGAGTAAGTGGGTTGCAATTCCCCCAACAAATCTTACAGCTTCTGTGTGTTTAAGAGCGGCAATTTCACCCAGGAGAGGCCGTATGAGTAACAGCGGCACTGGGTGGTGATTGCTCCTACCTAGAGTTCTGGAACCATACCTGGAGCTCGGGTAGGGGCTGATGGCAGGTGTTCAACATCCCAGGCTGTAAAACTTCCTTAAAAGCCCACTCAGAAACCACCTGAACCCGCCCGTTTTTTCTGAATCCCGCTTCATTTGCACTGTGGCCAACAGACCTGCTCTGTGAAAAATGTGCTGCAGCAATTTTCTAGTGGGTGTGGAAGAGTTCACCTCTGTCAAATACACCTGCCGCTGGGTTCCCTACCGAACTCTGGAGGATGCTACTCGGCAGAGATGAGCCCTGATGGGAACAGGGTTCCCAGGAGGCAGAGCAGCCCTTGCACAGTCTGGAGACGATATCAGAAACTTGACCAGGGAAAACACCAAAAGCATGGTGTTAGCCTAAGGAAGAGAAGGCGAGAGAGCAGTTTTCAAACACACAAGAGGCTGCTGCAAAGAGGAGGGGAGTAATTTGTTCTGCGTGTTCACAGGGAGATAATGGGCTTAAGTTACAGCCAGAAGGATCAGGGTAAGGGTAGGAAAACCTTTGTAACAAACAGGGAGAGCAGAGAGGTGCAGAGACAGATTGCCTGGGAAGGTGGTGGAGTTTCTGGCCATCTTTCAGAGCAGGTCAGACGAACAGCCCCCGAAGTGCTGCTGGAAGGGCTGCGGTGCTGCGGCAGGGCCAGATGATGGATGTGAGCGCGCTGCTGCGCTGCCCTGCGGCTCCCCGTGCTCCGCAGGGGAAGGCACAGCTCGTTTTCCGAGAGATGCCCAAATGTAAAACGACTGAAAAGAAAAAACCCTTACTGAATCACCCTCAGATTTTTCTTCTGTCTCTCCATGACTATGACCTGTCCTATGCCGCTGGCACCGGGCTGCAGAGGGAATGGCGGGTAGGAGATGGCCCTGGTGCCCCTGCTTCACCCCAGGTTGATGGGGCGCTGGAGGAAAGCCACTGGCATCTGTCGAGAGAGGCCTTAATCTGGATTTGAGCTCAGGCTCCAGCAGGCGCCTTCCCACCACGGCAGGTTTGGTGCCACGGGCTTTCAGCAACGTGCAGGGGCTGATGGGCAAAATGAGAACCTGGAGGGGCGGGTTGGCTCCGTGGTGACCAGCTCTACTGGACTACAGTAATATTAACCCGCAAAACTGCTGCGGCAGCTTTCTGACATTTAAGATCCTTCTCAAAGTATCTCACCCTGGGGTAGTAAATGAATCCCTCGATGGGAATAGTTTGCCCTAACCATGCAGCTGCAGAATTTGCTTTGTTTAAACTGAAAAAATGCAGTTGTCTGGCTTTAGAGAGTTAATAATGCACAGATTTGCCGGAAAGCCCGGTAATCTTTAGACAGTTAATAATGCACAGATTTGCTGGAAAGCCGGCTAATGAGGTAAAGAGATCAATTTCTATAAATCAGCATCGCCGTGGCTTGTGATGTCTCTGACTGGACGTGGGCAGCCCAGACAGCAGCTGCCAGTATTTTTAGGGCGGTTTAAAGTTAATGTATTCAAAGACGACTTGGTCTGACTAAAGGAATTGCACTTTGAAATCCCAGGGCTTTGATCACAGCAAGAGAAGAGTCGCGGCAGCGTTACGCAGCGCACGGAGCACCGTGGCCATAGCCGGTAATGCCAGTGCAGCTATGGATTTGTCAGCATTTATGTCAACATGCTGTTTTTCAGGATTTATGAAGCTCCTCCATAACCAGCCCCCCAGTTCAGCACACAGGGCTAACTCACAGGCTGGATACTGGCTTTTTTTCCCCTGCAAAATGGTATTGAATCAAGCAAATCAAGTGTGAGTGTGACCACTCTGAAGTGATCCAGACTCTGATCTTACAGGGGCTCGAGCAAGTATGTCACTTCACTCGTGCCTGTTCAAAGAGCCTCTTTGAATTAATTTAATACTATTTGGAAATTGATGCTGATTTATATGATGTGCTTGCGCCAAAAAAAGCTTGTCCTCCCCTGAGGGCTTCTCAGCAACAGGGAACACCTCACCCATGTCTGCCGGTCATGGAATTACTGCTGTTTGTACAAGTGACGGGGAATGTGTCCTGAGCTGGGAGATGCCCTGTCCTCACCACCAGTGCTTGGGAACTGCGGGCGTTTCTATACACAGAGAGCTACGAACATGCCATAAATGTTCTTCACCTAATACCAAATTGTGTTAAAAACTCCAGTGCCTGTCTCCATTCCAACCACACGTGTTTCCTTCTCCTTGGCTGTTTTCAAAGATGCCTGGTTGGAAGCAGCTGGTGTGCAGCACGAGCAGCCAGCTCCCCCGTGCCAGCCGCACTGTGCCTTCCTGTTAAAACCAAGAAAAAAACCCCAAATCCACTAAATTTCTATTTCTGCCAAAAATCAAGGTTAAACCTGGTCTTCAGAGGGCCTTTCCTCCTCTTGCCCTGGCAGAGGAGCCGGCCCAGGGATGTCATTGCCCACCACCCCACCAGCCCCCCTGGGCCAGGGCTGAAATCCCAGCGCTGCCACTGCTGCCACCACCAGCCTCCTGCCACCCCTCGTGTCCCCCAGGCCCAGCGGGACTACGGGGACTATTGGCTGTGTCTGGGTTTGAAGCGGTGGCCGGGAAGGATTGCAGGTCAGGGCCCACGACCTGTCCTTTGATTGCTTCCACTCACTTCTTTTATTCCTTAACTGAAAAGATGCATGTGTACACCAGGACACCAGGAGCAAGAGGGAGAAAGATGATCGGTATGAAAGCATTCATTAGGCCTAACAAAAAGATGGTAAATGCTGCTCTTTTCAGTCCTCCTTGACAAAGAAGATGAGAGTGTGCACCCTTTGGAGAAAATGAGATTTAAGGCTACGCATGCCTTCACTTGAAAAGGGTGGGTTTAGTTCCAAAACTTCCTGTTTGCATCCGAGAGCACATCTGTGCACTACACACCATGATAACATGATATTGGCAGGAAAGAGGAACACAGCGTTTCAATTAAACCTGTGGCGATGATAAAATGTGAGTGGTATTGAAGGCATCTTTTAATAAATGCCACAGCAAACCTTGGCAGCAAAAGCAGCTCAGAACAATATGTGAACGAATCCCTGGAGGAAACACACGCTCGAAACTGCTCCAGAACGTGGCATTTTTTTTTTTTTCTTTTCCTGGCGGAAAGGTATGTGATTTTCATTCTCAGCATGTCATGCTAAGCTGAAAGCAAGCAGCAGCGCAATTAAATCTGCTCAGGTAGCACTGACATTAACAGCTCAGCTACTTGTGAAAATGCTTTGTAAAACAAGCCGCTCTAGCAGCAAGAATGAGCCACAACCTGCTCAGAACAGATATTTAGCAAAATTACAGTTGTTCATTTTCCACTAGATCCCCCTCCTGCCCCTGATGCCCGGCAAAGCAGTGAGGACAGGGGTGAAAAGCAGCCCCCCACCCCCAGGTGAGAAGGGTCGTGTGGCTGTGGCTCGGGGCCAGTCCCGAACAAGGGTGTCCTGAGGGAAAGGGACTACACGTGCCCCCCCCTGCCCCACAGCAATGCACAGCTCTGCCTTGCTGGTAGCCAAAGGGGGAGAAGTGGGGAAATGCTGGCTCAGCTGTGGCTTGGGGAAGAAAAGCAATGTCCTACTGGGAGAGTGTCTTCACCCCGACTTGATGGACTCAGTTAATCACTCATGTAATAAAGACATTTGCAGCTCCCTTCCGTCCCAAGGGAATAGCCTAAGCACCATCCCATGGGTGTCTTTGCAGAACCCAAAGGTGTTTGAGAAGCAGCAGCAGCCTCCGCTTCCCCCCGGGTTTCCAGCCTCTCCTCACCCAGAAGGGGCTGAAAGGCAGCCAGCTCCCATGCCAGCAGCCTGGCATCGCGCGGCTCGGCGCTGTGGCAGTGGGCAGTGCAGACGCTGGGGATGACAAAACGAATCTGTCCCACTCCTGGAGATGTGCTGGAATCACTGTTCATCAGCAAGTGAGTCACTGCCCTGCCCACGGTCTCTTCCTGCCAAGCAGAGGTGACAAAAACAGGATCAGGCACCTACACCCCCCTCTCCAGCCTACACGGAGAGCTCTGCTCCATCCCTTCCTCCCAAGCCAGTGGGCCTGTGATTTTGGACTGAAAATGCTGAGCAGTGTGCAGGAATGTGCAGGCACACAGAGCTGTGAAGCAGAAGTGCATCTTGCCTCTGCTGCCAAAAGGAGCGCTTTGCACATGTAGATGTGCTGGGAAGTATAGAATCATAGAATGTGTTGGGTTGGAAGGGACCTTTAAAGCTCATCTAGTCCAACCCCCCTGCAGTAAGCAGGGACATCTTCAACTAGCTCAGGTTGCTCAGAGCCTCATCAAGCCTGGCCTTGAATGTCTCCAGGGATGGGGCCTCCACCACCGCTCTGGGCAACCTGTTCCAGTGTCTCACCACCCTCATTGGAAAGAACTTCTTCCTAATGTCTAATCTAAACCCACCCTGCTCTAGTTTAAAACCATTGTTCCTCGTCCTATCGCTACATGTCCTTGCAAAAAGTCCCTCCCCAACTTTCCTGTAGGCCCCCTTCAGGTACTGGAAGACTGCTATAAGGTCTCCCCGGAGCCTTCTTTTCTCCAGGCTGAACAACCCCAGCTCTTTCAGCCTGTCCTCATAGGAGAGGTGCTCCGGCCCTCGGATCATCCTCGTGGCCTCCTCTGGGATCTACTGCAGCATCTACTGCAGGAAAAATGGGCTGCAGGCCAGGGAGACCCAGCCTCTGCGTGTGTGTGAGACCCTCCTGTTCCCTCCCAGCATCGCTCACGGGTGCGTGCCGAAGGACAGGGTCTCCCCACACCGCACACAGTGGCAGAAGTGGAGCTGGCTCTGTGGACCAGCCTCCATCCCTGTGGATGACTGCCAGCAACAGCGGGGTGCTCCCCACAGCGATGCAAACGGTGGCCCAGCAGGGCTGGAGTCATCTCTGTAACCGTAATTGCCTTTATGTTGGGCAAGGAGGCAACTGGCCCAGAGGTGAAGCAGGCGTCTAGAGAGAAGCAACGCTTTCCCTCAGTGCGGGTCTGCTGAGCCCACCAGGCTCCACCGCAGTGCCCTGGTGTGACCCAAAGGAGGCTTTGGGATGAGGCGTGCCAGTACCGCTCCACATTTTGCACAAAATGGGCTGGTCTGCAAGATAAGGGGAGGCCAAATTTGCTGAAACATTGTGCTTCTCAGTCCTTGTTTGCACACTCCCATCAGTGCCAGTGTTGGCTTTTATATGTATTTATCAGACACAGAAATAAGGAGTTGTACATCAGTAACAGCCTCGCCATGCCTTTACGGTGCTTTTCTAAAGAGGAGCTATGATCAGCAGTGTTGGTTTACCCAGAAGTATTAAAAAACACCCCCATATCCGTTACAGCAACCGTATCTGAAGAAAGTTGCCCAGAGTTTGTTCAAAACCCTGCGCGGGTCAGAGGTTTTCACCTTCTATCCCCAGTGCCGAGACAGGCGATACAAAAGCAGGGCAGCTGAAGCGGGGGGTTGCCAGGGGATGCTGCAGCTCACCTTAGGGAGGGACCAGGGCGCTGCTCATCTTTCATCCAAACCAATAAGGCATACAAAACGCTAAACCCTGTGATTTAGAAGAGCTCGGCTGCAGTGCAAGGCATCCGTGCCTCTTTTCCTTCTTGTTTTTAAAGCAGTGTTCCTGTGTTTCTCTCATCCCTGTCCTAAAGCCCTTCCCCTCCCACTGAAATGACTGTGCTGATGACTGCAGGACCTCCGCAGCATGAGGAGAAAGTGAATCACTGCCATTTCTCACGTTTCAGAGAGGGATTATCTTTATAAATGCACCCAACACTGCTATAGATAAGCAGGATTTGGTACATAAATACTTTGTTTCTTTCCTGGCTTCTTTGTTCTTCAGGGAACTCCGGGATCTCATTTTGCATAATTCATCTCCAGGCTAATGAACGGTGCAAACCTGCATCCACAGAAAAATGAAAGCCCTGGCTAATGGTAGCAACAAAATAAATGGCAAAAGCCATGGTAAATATAGCTTTGAAAACTGATACACTTCAGTGTGACATGATAATGCAGAAAGGTTGCCTGTGCTGGTATTATTCATAATTCCCTGAACGTCTGAATTTCCTCCAGCCAGCATACATTAAGCACAATCCAGGGCACATGCAACAAATCATATTCAATGATGGAAAGTTGGGAGAAAAGCGAGAGCTCAATCTCTCTTGATTACAGCAGCCACAGATTCCTTTTTCATAGACTGCCAGTACTAATGAATGAAGAGGACACGAAAGGAAAACAAACCCACTCAAATAAACTTGCTTCATGTACCAGTAGATATATCTGCTTGTAAATTTGACTAATTAAATGCAAACCATTTTCAAGAAATGTTGTTTGGGGTTTTTAAGCCCTCACTCAGACTGCAGCATCCAGCCATGCGTGGACCGGGGAAGCTGCATGGGGTTTCTCTCTGGGATGCTGGATACAAACCACCGCTGCAGACCAGCACAGGGACGCACGTGTTTATGAAGAGAGGCACTGTATGGTGGAGAACAGTTGGTCCCCAAAGCTCTGCTCGAGCAGGACTGATTCAGTAAAATGTTTGTAAGTGCGTGCCGTGCCTGCATGCTTGGGGTACCAGCCCTACAGCCAGCAGCTGGGTCCAGCATCAGCACGCAGAAGTTTCTTACTTTCAACCCAAATGGAAGCCCGCAGTTTTCCATCTAGAGATTATTTCATTTCAGACAGTGCTTCTGAGAAGATCTAACAGTTCTGAAAGGTGATTGAAGTATGTTCAACTTTCAAGGCAAGTGCTAAAAAAACCCAAAGGGAATTTCACAGCATGGAGATCCGTCTTTGAAAAACTCGCAGGCGGAGGTCAAAGCACCACTTGGCTGCGATGAGCTGTCGGATGTTCCCAGCAATGCATTGTGGCAATCAGATCGGAGATGTTTGCCTTGCAAAGGTTAGCCAAGCTTGTAAAATTCACCAGGTCTCAGATCTTCGCAGCCTGGGACAGGTACAGGGCGGCGCTATGCCCTGTAAATGATAAAATGAAGTTGTGCTGCTGGTTACTGGCGCGGCCTTTGCCGAGGCGCTTTACGAGTCTTCGGGTGGCCGCTTGGAGCGCTGCTCCCTGGGATCAAAGCTGGCCACGCACCTGGCAGGGTGGGTTTTTTCCACTTCTGAAGGATGGCTGGACTTTGGCCCGGTGGGTTCGGTGGTGGAAGCAGGGCCGCCCCACCGCTGCGCGTCAGGGTCCCAGCCACAGCCGTCGCCCGGCTTGGCTGTCTCAGCTGCTGCTGCTGCTGTGTTTTCGTATCATCTGACACGTAACGGCAGCTGTGCGCAGGAGGTCAGCCCCTTACCCATCAGGTCACTGGTGCTGCTGTTCGGCTCTGCTGGGCAATGCCGGTTACGTAAAGGGTACTTAATATTGTAAATCATTAAAATTATTTACAAGCTTTTGGATACTTCTTAGGACATAAAAAGAAATAAAAGGGAAAAAAATGTATGCACGTTTCTCTATGTATCAGTGGATTTGTGCATAAATGCTCAAGTCTCCTAGGAAGTGGGGAGACAGTGAATAATATATAATTAACACATCCTCTTTTCTTCCCTTGTTGGTGCAGACGTGCCTTTAGATGAAAAATGCGCAACATTAAAAGCGTTTGGAGCATGTGGGACAGCACAGTGTTGAATTTTATGTAGGTTCAGCCCTGGCAGCAGTTCCACGTGTTACAGGGAGAGCGAGCCTGCTCCTGCTCGGGGATCTCATCCGTTGGGATGCTTTTATACTGGCCTCCCCCGTGGTGGCGTGGTGGGCTTTTTTCCTCCAAATGGAAGGAAATTAGCTTTCCCTATGCTCTTGAAGGAATGCAAGCTAACAAAAGGGAGGACAATTTACAGGGTCGTTCCTCTGCTTAGGTGTCAAACATTAAACCTAAACTTCGTCTCACTTTTTAGCTCACGTTTTCACCAGACACCCCAAGGTGGCACATCACAGCTCAGCATCACGCAGCAAGGTAAAAAGCTGTTTAATGGATAACTTCAGAAACACAAACCCCATTTAGGAGGCTCCCCCGAGCTTTCTGGTATGAATCCAGGCGAATGTCAAAATGAAAGGCTCGCAGAGAGGTAGCAGCAGATTCCCCTGGTGGCACCGTCGCCCAACTGTCTCCTTGGGTCACCTGCGTTAGGAACAGCTGGCGAGGAACAGCCTATCACATGGACCAGTAACTTTCTCAGTGCTAAAAATACAGCCTAGGCTCAATGAGGTGATTCGCCTACAAGAGGTGTCAGATGTGCCTGTCCCGAACAGGCACCACCACGGCACCGGTGGGTGAGTGGAGAGGGGCGCTATCGGCGCCACGTGGCAACACGTGCTGCTGGATCATCAGCTGGGGCGGTGACAGGAGAATGAGGCTGGTTTCTGATAACCGTAGGTGATGGGATGCACACACTGGTACTTCTATTACGCTAAGCTCTGCAATTTTGCAAATCCAAATAGATGAATGCTTTTTTTTGCTAAGAATTAGAGACGGTTTCTTGCATTTTACCAGAGCACCTGTAAGCTGCCCTTATAGCTACTGGTTATTCAGGGACTGCCAAAATTTGCTGAACTGCTTGTCAGAGCTATTCATGGCTCCTGGTAAAAGAGCTCTGGGGAAAGGTCAGGGCAGACGTGTTTCTCGCTTGCCCCAGAGCTGACATTTGCAGCCTTGTAGCTCGGAGTAACAAAGGCATGATGAGCCTCAGCCGTTTAACAGTCTTCAAACCTTCTTATTTCCTTTAGGGGAGCCTGGTTTGGTGCAGAGACAGCAAAGAGCGTCTGTACGATGAATGCAATGATGCTGAGACCATCATTACGTGCTATCTGTAGATGGACTTCAGCATTACTGCCTGCCAGGGCTGCGCCGCTGAGTGGGGACTGTGTCGCCGGACACCAGCGGGGACCTTGGGGAAGTCTCTTCTGAGAGGGCGCTTATTCACCACGATGTGCTGATGAGGGAGATGACTGGTGTCAAAACCTCTCTAATTTCAGTACAGAGTGTTATTCTGAGTCCTAGTTAGCTCCTCCAGAGAAAATACCAGCTCTAGCTGCCACCACAGGCTGCTACAGCAGTTACAGGAATCACAGGAGGGTTTTCGGTCCTGAGCATCCCCCAAACAGGGCGACAGAAACCCTTCTCTGAGCGACAGGCCTTTCTCTGCGTGCGGTAAATCCAAAATTTCACAACAAAATATTTCTAGATACTGCTTTTCCAGTTTAGTATGTATGTACCCAACGCAATCCTGCGCTCCCATCTGGATGCGCTAACAGTATTGAAGTCAGTCAAAACCAAATGTTTTACAACTTCTCCTCCTGAAAAAGAGCTTTTAAGCCTATCTAAGGCACCTAAGGCACTGTACCGTATCTGTAGATGAAAACCACGCTCCTCTCACCGAAGGCCAGCATTGCCTTGAGCTCAGATTTGCAACTGCGACAGAGAAAGGGTGTTCATTTTTCTGAAGTTAATGAAGACAGCGAGACAAGAGATTTTACTTAAACTATATATTTTTACATAAAACAACTTTATGTTACAATAAAATCAGATAAAAATCACAAAGTTATATAATAAGTTCATAAAGAAAAAAATCAAGTTTTCCTTTTATATATATAAAACCCAGCATTTACTGCTACTAGGAGTCTAAACGTTAACGTTGGCTGTCCATGGTCAATTGAAAAAAAAAAAAGAAAAAACAGAAGAGAAAAGTACTTTTTCACAGCAGACAAAATGACGAGGTAAGAGATGTTTTTACAACGATCCAACTGTAGTAAACACTTCAGTTTTCATTAAACCATATACTAAATGTAATAAACCCAAATAAAAATATACATGTAGAGCACTGCAGTGTTTTCCTACAGTTGTATATCAACAAACTGTCAGTCATTCACTAAACTTTACTTGAAACAGTAGAAACAGGGTGTATGTTTATCTTTAGTACTAAAATCTCATAATAATCTAAATATTTTGGTATAGCAGACCACACTAAAACACTCTCAGAACTTTCAACTACAAGGGGTATATTCATGTTAAAAACGATGTGCTTTGTTTGTCACTCATGATGAGTTTTATAGACCAGTATGTTCATGATCACTAGTAGGCAATCAAATGAAAACATCTAAATGCTGCAAAATACTCTTTTATTGAGCATAGCTCCCTCTTCGCACACCCAAGTTAATCAACGTACCGCAAACTTAGAAGCTTAGTTCACAAATCTTACATTATCAGTCTTTTTAGCTAGTATATGGCTAAAATAATTATTGCTGATCAGTGTTAAAAAAAAAAAAAACAACCAAAACAAACCTAAACATAAACAAAAATACAGACAGGCTTTTCTCAAGTGCCTTTCTTGGAAGTGCCATTATTGTTAGGTAACTAAATGACCAGAAAGGAAAAATAAACCTATTATTTCAAATGTGCATATAAAAATTTTTGGAGGTATAGGCACCTTCATCCAAAGACTGTATGTCTAGGCTATCTTTTAAAAAAAAAAAAAAAGAAAAAAAAAGAAAAAGAAAAAGAAAAAGAAAAAGGAAAAGCAGGAGAGGTAAGACAAAACACAGCAGAAAGTCAAACTGGTTTGACAGCCGACATCCCCCAGGGACGCAAGCAAAGCCCTCCCGGCAGGAGCAGCCCTGCCCGCAGGAGAGCCCTCCTTTGGGAAGCACCTTCTCCACGTTTATCATTCCCCTCCTGACTCTGCATTCCGCTGCAGGTACCTTAGCGCTTATCACAGAGAACAGTATTTAGACATGGGAATGTCATACAACTGCCAAGTTCATGCTCTAATAACGAGCCCAAAGCCCTGCCAAGCTCCCGGGGGCGCAGGGCTCCAGGTGCGGTGTTCCCAGCCGGGCTGCGTCAGCCAGACAGGGCTCTGCCCTTGGGGGTCCGTCTGGATTAAACGGCTACGTATTGTGGCTACGTATTGCTTTGCTCAACACACAGGTGCTTGTTGAACAAAATCCATGGAAAGAAAAATCACCTTAGGGTGGCCCTGTGCTTTGCCATTCCTAACCAGTGCCCACAACGAGAGCCTGGCCGGGGAGTCCTCGCTGCCTCACAGCCCCCCGAAAGCTGAACCTGCCCTTCTGCAAGGTCTCTGGTGCTGCCGAGCCCGCCAAGGATGGCAACAGATCTTCCTGTTTTTGACAGAAAGTATCTGACCATAAACTAGCGCTGCTCAGCTGTGTGTGTCGACATTCACCTGCCATCCCTCACATTGCCACATTAGTGATATGCTGAGGACTTTTGGATATTTACAGGCTTGACAAGCCCAGAACTGCCCGGACAAAGGTGGATGAGCTGGCGGATCAGCGCGGCCATCCTAGACCTTTGGCACAGCCACAGCTTGTGGGCAGAGCACATCCTTCACCGAAGCTTCTGCTGAAATGATCATCAAAATGATCTGCTGCCGGTTCCCCCTTCCACCCTTTCCCTTCGGATTCAGCATCAGCTACGCACTGAGTGGGGCATCTCCCCCTGAGAGCAGTTTTCTCTTCACTAATGCACAGGGTCCGGAAGACAGCGCTATATTCCTTACAAGCCACGGATGCTCCGAAGGGCTTTGCAGAGATAACTATTTGGAAGAGCCTGACAAAGAGCACGGTCTCAGAGCCGAGACGCTCCCACCGCTAACGAGGCGGTGGCAACCACAGGGAATTTTCCTTCGGTCATTTATGAAGCAGCCAAAGGTGGCAAGAAATGAATAAGGGAGAAAATGAATGCTTGGGGGGAAAAAACCAACAGTGTGGCAGAAGAGTGCAGAAGCACTGTGGATAATTTATGCCCTGCTGAGGGGGGGGGACAGGGGCCACCGAGCAAAGGTGGGACGAGCACATGGCGAGCACCCAGCGCCACACCACACATGCCTCCATTCATACGCTTTGAAAGTGACGTCAGCGGCAGGGACGGCAGGAGGAACAGCGGAAACCCTTCCCGCTTGCCTTAATTCATTGAGCAGCTTTAAAAAAACGTCCACCCTAAATCGTTCACAAAAAAATAAAATCAGGTGTTTGTCTAGAAAAAAAAAAGGCATGGTCTAAATAACATTTGTTTTCTGGGCACAGATGCACCCAGGTTAAAACTGCTTTTAAAAAGTACCTCTTTTGAACACTAGGATAAAGAAAGTGAACAGTGGGACTGAATTTCTTACAGAAAATACAGTTTCCTTCATTGAGCTCACTTAGTAAAGGAGACACCAAACAGACGCAGACAGAAGAACACTGGGAAGTACTACTTTCGCTGAAAATGCACTTCTAAGCCAAACGAAACGACCTGTGAATTTGAGTCAAAATCAGCAAATAAAGGTTCAGCCAAATAGGAAAAGAGCAAAACTGGAACCTGTTTTATTTTGGGGTGGGAAACAATGTTTCAGTTTTTCGTTTTGAAATAATTTATTCCAAGATGAGGCTAAGGTCATTTTCCAAGACATGTAATAACATATCTATGGAAACACTCTTTCCCCTGGAAAACAATATTTTGATGTCACTGAATATTTTTAGGTTTTGTGCCAGTACAAAGTGGACCTATTTATTTCTCATTTTGGCCACCAGCTCCCTCCTCCCATTATTCAGCAGCTCTAACACCAGCTCAAAGGAGCGTCTCACTGGAAAGCCCAGTAGGAAAGGCAGTAAGACACTTTCTCTCTCTAACCCAATGTCACAAGAGGCCAGCACAGATTTTTTGCTCCCAGAGCCACCAGCTTGCCGATGCCAGCGGGGCCGGACAGGCAGGACAGGCAGCGGGGTGGGACCCACAGCAGTGCAGCCAGCAGCCATCAGCACGGGAAGCGCCAAGCACAAGACCTTTATTAACAAAAGACCATTTAAATGAGGTAGGCTAGATCCTGCCATCAGCCACTTAGAGGGAGACACCTGTGCCCAGAGAAGGGACCCAAGATTGCCCGAGGTGAGATATAACCCCGTATAAAGACACCTCCAATCAGGCTTGTTGGAGACGGAGCGATGACCTACTTCACTGCCGATGGTATTGGGAAATCAGGCTTCGCACAGCACTGCATTTTAATAACTAATAAAATCATGCTCTGCAGACCCTCTCTTGGACAGGGATGAGCATTTCTTGGCCCCAGCAGCATTTGGGGCCATCCCTAAGCAGGCGGCCGCCAGCCAAGTGCAGTTCCTGGAAGGGGCTGAATCCCCAACGTGCCCGACAGGAGGAACAAATGCATCCGCAGGAGGGTGCGGGCATTTTGCTGGGGGAAGGCTGGCCGCCCTGCTGCTCCTGCCGGGAGGGAGGAGGCGTTTCAATGCCAGGACGAGTCCCTGAAGAGCAGCGTGTGGCTCACAGCTTGGCACGCAGGGGTTATTGCTGGGCCACCACAGAGCATCAAGGAATGATCAGCATGTGGCAGCCACGGTCCCCGCTCGGCGGGCGCACAGGGCTCCAGCCCCGGGGCAGGGACGGGAGCTGCGCTGGCGTCCAAACGCTCCTAGAGCATGTGCCACCTCTTCCTTGTGCACTTTTATCTTTTGAAGAGGAAAAATACGACAGAGAGGGAAAGGTTAAAAGAGATGGAGTGTGGGGGAGGTTTTTAAGTGATTGTACATAGAAGCTCTCAACTCACTGCTGTTGGGAAGGAAAAAAAGAGAGAAAGGGGGTAATTATATCAAGACCTTGGATGTTTGAAGGATGGAGTTTCCCACAGTGTACAGCCATGCAGGGGCATCCCTAACAACTCAACATCAGAGCTGTAGCAGATAAGGAAAACATACATTTGGGGCACGACTAGAGGAGCCAGAGCAGGGACTCCTCTGAGGACACCCGCATCATTCTTCTGGTGGGCACGAAGCACCCAGAAACAGCTGCCCGGGTGCACTGGTTTAATGCAACAATATTAAACTCCATCTGTTAAATCGATGCAATTCCATAGAAACACGTTTCCTGCAACTCAGGAGTGGCTTAATACATTCCTAATGAACTGGATCTGAGATAGACCTGGCTAAAGTGGGAAAAAAGATCTGCATTAACCCCAATAAAATAATTTGTTCACAGAGCCTTTTGCACCCTCTACCCAGAATCATGTTAAAAATCATATTTTATATTAAAACCAAGAAGTAAGCCCTAAGACTGCTCAAAAGCAAAAAGGAAAAAGGAGATGGAGCAGGGCCCGCAGTGTGAAAGCAGTAAAACACCGTGATGAGGAGGACCCTGACTACCGGTATTGCTTGCAGCTCTGAGCTGCGTCATTCCCTAGCTCCCAGCTGATGGAGGGACTGGCTGCAGTTTGGGACGCTAAAGCAGCACGGGAGGAGAGGAGAAGCAGGACGAGCTGCCTATTAAATGATGGTGTCTATCTGACTTGCTATCAAACAGAAAGACTAAAAATGGAGATTACTTGTGCCCAACCACACACAGTTTCTGACGTCATTTTCAATTTTGAGAAGTCTGAGCTAACCCCACATTATGCAACTGTTGAATCTTCCATGCTGGCAAAGTCTAATTTTCACACGCCTACATGCTATGTACCTGATTTTGATTTTTATTTTTGAATATCAACAGCCTACAGCAATTTTTTTTTAAAGAGACTTAAATGGTCAAAATGGTTATGGAAGGTCCTGGCTTCACATCCGCTGATTTAAAAGGAGTAAAAGCAAAAATGCACAAAGTCCTGTCTAAAAACCAGGCAATGAAGGTAACGCAACAGCAACAGATGAAATGAAAATTCAAGGGACAATCGCAGACAGAACCTATCTCCAGAATGGAGGTTATATATCCATGTGCAAAAAGTATTAAATGCGTGTTTCGTCTATAACCCACCTTTCTTTTAAAGGTCACTTTTATAATTGAGATGTGCTGAGAAAATAAAAAAGCCCCTAAATAAAAAAAAAAAGCACGGCCATTTCATATCAGTCACTGCTGGAATGCACTGACATGGTGCTTAACTAAGCTTTCGCCTGAATGAAGCAAATAATAATGTCACATAAACAAAAGTTTTTTCCTGAATTAATTCAGATCCTGTGTAAACAGAACCTCAAACCAGGTTACGGAGAAAGAAGGGAAAGGAGCTGAGGGCAGACCTGGGGGCAGGAGCAAAACTTGGGCTGAATTCTCCTCTCTGGCCCTTTCTACATCCCTCTCTGTGATTAAGTGAATTTCCTTCTCATTGGAGCCCAACATATGACCTTGCATTTCTCAAAATGTATTTAGAGCTGCTGAATAGTCAGTTTGAGAATACAACAGCATTTCTGCCTCTCAGGTTGGGGGTTTTTTTTGGACAGTCTAACCTGGTGACTAATTCCCACCCTACTGCCGAAGGCACAGGCGAGAATGCAGAAATCATAGGAAAGGATTTTAATTTCATGCGGTCATAACCCTGCCAGTCTCCTGGGCAGAAACTTGCTTCTGAGCAGCCCCCCTTTCTAGTAGCCTTATACTGCTCTTCAGATCAACGTCTCCTTCTCCACTGCTGCAGAAGTTAACCAACAGCGCCCTGTGTACAAACCAGCAACATACTGCTTTTTAAAATAAATATCTGGCTCCGAGACTCGGGTGGGCATCTTTCAGAGATGCACATAACGATGGAATTATATGAGTTCAAAATTGAAGGCCAAAGAGAGGTGATCTTGCTAAGCAAGAGAAGCTGTCCTCACCTACCGGGTAAGATGCATGACTTGAAGAGCTGAAATTCATTCCTACATCGTTGACTTTGCGCTGGTTGGGTCCAGGCAAGAACACGCGACCTATACCGGAGGTTATCTGAAATCCACTGGATTTTTTTCGGTGAATCAGGCATAATTGGCATGGTCCCTAAAGATACTGGTATCTGCGTGAAGTGATTCACTTGGCTGCAGCTCATCACAGGCACATTTTACAAACTGCAGGAGCTCCAACCAATCTTCTCTCTGCTCCACCAAGGAATAAAAGTGGATGCTGCCAGGAGTGCTGATAATCCGGACAAGAAAAAGACTTGTTTTCTGTTTCTATGGTTGCAACAGCCCTTAAGAAAGATATAGATTTCCCTGCAACAACTAACTGCATATTCATTTTAAGGTAGATCTAGTTCCAGATTCCTGAGACAGAACCCTCTACCTGTTCCCAACCCCACAAAGCCAGAGCAGCAATACAGAAAGTTTCTAATCTCAACAGAACTCAGTGAGCAGCACGATTGGTTTGGAAAATAAACAAAACAAAACAAAAACCCAAACCAAAAAAAAAACCCCACAGCAAATTTTCAGCCTCTATGTACAAAAACAATGCAAACAAGTGGAACATTCCTAGTTATATTTTGTAAAACACGCGTTTGGGATCAACAAAACATCAAACATCCAGACCCTAGATTACAAAAAAAATCTATTGCCATCTAGTTGTCAACCCCAAGTTTAGACAGTCCTTGTCGGAAATCATGTAATTCATCTATCTTCCCGTCTAGTACATCTAAAAAATTCTTTAATTCAGTTTTAAGGTTGGTCTGCCTATGTTTGCTCTCTTCGACTTCTGTCCTTAGCGTTCTGACTTTCTCTTCAAGATCTTTGTTCTTTTCCTCAGCAGCCTTAAAGACAAAAGAGACAAGAAGATGAATCACAGAGAAGAAGGATGAACAGCATTTAACAGGGTACAGCAACAAATGGCAGCCGGGCTGTAGAAGTTTGCTCCGACTTCTGCAAACTGATTAACTCAAGCACCTCTGAGAGCAAGTGACATGCGCTAGTCAGATTAAAAGGAAAGAAAGCCCATGCAGGAAAGGACAGAGATTAACTAGAAAAGACGCTTTCCATCAGATTTTGTCACTTGGCTGATATCTTAAAATCCAGCTGGATTTAAATCATGCACTGTGCATATATTTCTGTCAGTGCTACAGTTGCAGAATTAGACACTGTGCCGCCAATTACATACAGAATTATCTATGATGAAAAAACAAGCTTACAAAATACTGCCTGAGGAATAATATTGCTTTATTCAGCACTTTTGCATTTATTGGTATTTTTTTTAAAGTTCCCCTTTGTGTGAGCACCCAGGCAAGGAACGAGGCAGCCATGTAACACCTCCCTTGCTGCAGTTCGTTCCATTATTTTCCCCTCTCGTTAGCTCTTCTGCCTGTTGTTCTCCATTTCATGCATGTAAGCACATGCTCCAAACCCATAGACAACATACTGCACCATACTGAATCAAACGCAACTCCTATTTTAACCATTTTCAGCATCTGCACTCCTCAGCAGCCTTCTAAATAATTTTAGATCATTTAGATCATCAGAGTGATGGCTTATTTGATGGACTGGATTTGACTTCATCGATGAGATGGCTTATATTTGTCCTCCTTTCATGTATTAATTTACTACATTTAAACAAGCCCTGACTTTAACAAGTGATGGAGGTGGAAAGCTCAGAGCCCGGCAGGAGCCCCGTGTGCACAGCCAAGCCCGGCCAGCCACGCTCTGCCGGGAAGGAACGACGTGGCACGTAAGCGCATCCTCAGCTCAACTTTTTTTCCCCGGTGGTGTGTAGCTACGCTCATCTGTTTCTTTCCGAAAAGCTTTCCCTAGTGCCGCCGCGGCAATTAGCCGCAGGTCTCGGAGTGCCGCTCGACACACGTGGCTGCGGTGCGGTTCCGTGAGCCCAGAGCAGCAGGAAAACGGGATACAGGATAGCCTGGGATCCGCAGGAGATAGATCCAACATGATCCCAGGCAAACCAATTTCTGCAAACAGTAAGGCAAAGAAACGGAGCTATTTAATTACTCCTGTGCTGGGAAGGGCACGGTGTATTTTGCATGTAATTAGCATTTCTTGTTTTTACCAACTGGAGCTCTTTTGCCTTCAAACACTGAAGTCTGAACAGAGAAAGGTGTATAGTTATGAGAAAAAAAGTAAATGTAACAACTATTTTAAAATTAATTTCATTGCCAAACTGTACCTGTAATTGTTGAGACACAGATTCACATTCTGACATTAGCTGTGGTATAATTTCACCCTGCTTTCGGAGCTCTTCCAGTTCCTTTGAAAACATGAAAAAAAAAAAGAATGCAAGCTTCAATTTAAAACATAATGAAAGCTTGAGAATATGAAATGACTTTGCATATCTTATTGTATTCTGTACGGTACTTGGACGCAAAATAATCAAAATAGCATGTCTGCATTCCAAAACTCATGCTAATTTTCTACTAGAATACACTTTTGCACTATATTTTTGACTTTTTATTTCTAAACCAGACAATGTAATCCAATCTCTAGCATGTATGCCATTAATTATATTGATGAAACCTTAACCTAAAACACATATCTATGCAAAAGATATATTCAGTAAGAGAGAAATCTGAAGGGCTGTAATGCTACAAGCAATTTATAGATGGTAGCAAAGAGCAAATTAGACATGAATTTTCAATGATATATGGCAGCAAAAAAAGGCCAATGGTGTTATGAGCTGAATATATAGAGGCATCATTACAGAGCGCAGCTGTAATGGGCTCTCCTCCACTGTACAGCTACGAGAACCCTCCCCCCACCCCAAATTTGTATTCGGTTCCAGCATCACTATCAAAATTGAGAGGACTGGCTGAAAGGAGTTCACGAAAAGAGCGATGTGTCTTGATAGGAGACCATGTCTCTGATGGGAACTGGGAGAGCCGAGTACATTAACACCGCAAGTGAACACCACCAATGTGGGTAGTAGGCCGAAAAAAGCCGGTACAGGCTTGAAAAAAGCCTGTACGTTTTATGGAAGGATTGTCAGAGCATCTGAAAAGCACATTTGCAGGTCCAAGAGAAACTCTGTGACTTGAAAAGAGTGCAAGGTCCTCCTCCAGAAACTGCCCTTGTGGGTGACCGTCTCAAGAGTAAAGAGGGTAGATCCTCTCTGAGCTGTGCCGACAGCAAAACCGGCCCTACCTGAAAGGCAGATTTCTTGGCTACGAAAGGGGGTTTCTTCCCTAGCAGCTGAACTTACAGCACAATGCGAGCGTAACAGAATCCAAAGTCAAGCTCTTCCACAGAACCCGACAATAGTGCTTTTCCTCAAGCCCCTCCACTCCCTTGCTTTAAGTACATCAATATTCAGCACTTCCAGTCTCTCCCAAATTTCACAGGAATCCAATGTATCCTGGAGAGCACGTTGCTTTCTTCCGAGGTTTGCCAAAAGCCCCGTTACATCAATAAACTCTTTTTTTTTTTTTTGAGAAAGTCTGCAACTCCAGGACAACTCTAATTGGTTTTATTGTTTCCTCCCAGTTCTTTGGCATTAGTTTACAATCATGTAAGAAGACAAACCATATAATACTACAGTTTTTTTGTGAACTGCACTGAAGAATTTAACTAATGTAAGAGTAACTATATCCGGGCAATGTCCCAGCTGCTGATAGAGGGGAAAGAAAGGGTAATTTACCCTTTGTTTTGAGATATTAGCTCCTGTGCATATATATATATATATATATGTATACACATAAATAATGTCTGGGGGTTCATAGCTCAAAATATAAATATATTATACTATATATATTTACTATATACATACACTACTATACTGTATATTTATTATATATAGTATGATACAGTGTGTGTATATATATGCTATAGGGCTTATGATATATATATGAAAAAATATAAACATTTCACTAGATATATCATCTCGATTCCCATGTCTTTACATTTCTCTCTCCTCTCTTCCCACATGAAGAGGGTATCAGCAGCTCCTCTCACATGGCAATGTCCATGAGCCAGCTTCACGCTGGTTTGAATTGAAAACCATGAAAAGGTTACTTATGGGTGGTTTAGACCTAATGAGGAACCTCCTAATGTAAGTATGCAGTTTGAAAACAAGTTAGTATATTGTCAGTGTAAATGGAAGATAGGCATGTAATATTCACAAGTCAATCAATTTTCTGGTTCATTTGGTACCATAAAAATGTGAATCTTGAGGAAAATGCTAGCAGAGAATAAGGGTTATTATACATGCTATTACCACAGAAAGGCTGGGAAGAAAGCATGACATTTTCCTTTGAAATATGGGGCTGAAAAACATATTTATAACAGTGCATCAAAATCCATCTCCCTAAACTATTTCCTTGTGCCATCTTAAAACCCCTTAACAGCACTGCTTTTAAGAGCACCAGCAGAGATGCTGTAATGGCACATGGCAAACTTTACTGCACCTGCTGACAGCTTTTTCTCTTCAGCCAGCACAGAGCATTTGGTCACTGTAATGAAGGAAAAAACCAAGGATCCCATTATTTTCCCCACTGTTCGGGGGCTCCAAGCCATCAATATCATGCTCCGTAGAAAAAAAAGAACCCCCTGTATGTCAAAAATGACAAACTGGGGTACTCTAAATGAATCTGAATTTCTCACTCTTGGCACTAGTCCTGAGATCAGAGGGAGACCGTAAAACGGCAAAGCTGAAGACTACAAGCCATCCGGAAAAAGAAATAGGATTTGTTACACAAATGCCAAGTGATCTTGTAAATGATGCCTTTTTAATGATGCTCCTGATGTCTATGGGAATTCAGGACATGGGGATTAGCAACCGAATCTGTTCTCAGCACACATCTGTCTGGCTATGGACAACTTGTTTTCACCACTGCAGCTCCTGTATTAGGAATAAAGTGTTGTATACCTACAACTGTCATGTTTGTCAACCACTTGTTGTGGTTTGGGCTGGACTGGCCACCGCCAAATTTAAGTGTGCTGTCACAGCACATAACACATCATGAAACTGAAACCTGAGGAACTCTATCGAACTATTGCTGGAGTTGTACATGGAAAATCCAGAAAGGGGTGACACCCTGAGACATCGGGCTGCTTCTGGCTGTAGGTGAGCCAGTCCATAAATCTACATCCGAAGCGAGTGGCAGACAGACCCCCTCAGACCCTAAAGCATGCCATTTCTGTGTGCAGGGCACTTACCAGCTCTTTGTCCTGAAGTTCTGTTTCCAGTTCCTGGAGACGTCTGCTCAGCTGTGCATTTCTTTCCTTCTCTTTATTAATTTCATTGCACTGTTCCTCCAGTTCTTCAATCTTTAAGAAATGTCGGACATTAGGTGAAATTTTTCAAATTTCTGAAAATCTGGGGCAGACCACGCCTGATGTAAAGGGGCATTGCTCCACTGAGCAGAGGGAAGCACGGACAATTTTAATTTGTCATGGATCTGTTTCTAGATCATAGCACTTGATTCACTGCAACAAAATTATCCCTTCTTTCCTTAAAAAGAGCCAATTCACACATCCATTAGGAAGCCCTGGGACTGTGTTTATTCTCTCTTGTACAGTCTCTCATCTAATTACTCAGGAATGTGCTGCTAAAATAAGCGGGGCTGGGGATAAAATCCACACTTCATTTCTGTGAAACCAACCCAGGACTGTAAGGGATAGGTTTTCTTAACGCAGCAAGGAGAAGAAATCTCTCCAGCACTCCCAGCTTTGCCCCCTCCAGGGTTGCTTATTATTCTAGCTGGAATACGAGAGACACAACATGAAAACTTTGGGGGGAGAACCAGTTCAGAGTAACGCACGCCGCTTTGTTCTCTCGCCCAGGGACGTGCTTTGCTCTCTCCATACCTCCTCCTGCCAGCTCTGGACTTAGCTCCCAGGAGATGCACTCCCCACAGGCTGGCGGGCCAGCTCATTAAAGGATGTGCTTTAATTCTCAGCTTCGTGTTGTTTTGGGATTAGAATTTCCCTCACTTGAAGTTAGAGCAATATGCAAAAAATTCTGACCCAATTAATAAAGGAGAAGGAACTTCCCGGGGCGCTGCAGAGGCGCAGCGTGAGCGCTGAGCAGGGAACCTACATGGGGCAAAAGCTCAGAAAAACCTCTCTGCACAGAAAAAGAGAGTGTGCTGTACAGACAGCGCTGCTGCACAGCCTGGCTGGTCACCGATACGATGACTTTGCAGCTGGAGTAAGGCAGTGTTTTGATAATTGCTTCCTATCTAGGCTACAGCTACTGAGATGTGGCATGTTTCATCAGTTAATGAGAACAACTTTGCTCTGCAACAGTACAGAAAAGCAACAAACTACAAATTAGTAGTTAGTCATTAGTAGAAAATAGCAAATTACGCTATTTTCTTATAACACACTGTTCCAGGCTCTCACTTCTCCCCTATCCAAAAGAGACTGGATATAGGAACCCAAATCATGCAACAATTAATATTAATTTGTTAATGCAACATTGGTTAATACAGCTCTGGTTTGATCTCTGAATTATCACCGTGCACACCTAGAATACATGTGAATAGAGAGTATCCGTCAGCGGAAAAGGTTGCTCCACATGGATTTTCAGTGTTGACAGGCAACCCAGGCCACCTCCAACGCTGAAATACTATTTGCAGCCTACTGACATACAAAAATATGTGAAATTTCTTCCCCTCTTTGAAAGCAAACACTAAACCAAAAAAAAAAAAAAAAAAATCCTCACCAGACTGATGCAATCTGGTCTCTACACCAAACGTCCCAGTGATCCACCTAAGTGAGCAGGGAAAGGGTCCAGCTCTTTCAAAGACATCTAAGATGAATAACGTGAAATTACCCCTGCAAGCGCTGCTCACAGAAACCAGGCTCCCCCGTGCCCAGGTTGGTGCCAGCGCTGCGCGGGGCTGCTACCAGCTCTTGACAGATAGCATGGGATTATTTGAGAGACAATACCAATGACTACTCTAAACTGAGCCTTTAAAAATTTAAACTTCTCAATTGTTCTCTGCTGCAGCCACTGCTCACCCTCGGTCTTACACTACTGAGAAATGTGCTCAGTAACGGAGCGGGGGGAAAGGCTTCTGATGGTGCCTCTTGGCAGGTTTCTGGATGAGATGTGCCTGGCGTTAGCACTGGAGGACCCGGCTCACAGCCAGCTGGGGACATAACTCCCGTCCTCATTCCCCGTCTGCCATCGGGATTTGCTTCTCATACTGAAGGGTTCCCAGCTTGGTTTCCCATGGGTAACCAGGCCACAACCTTGCCTTCTGCTCATTCATCATCTGGCAGTTCAAAACGAGCTTTGAAAGGGGTATGAAATAGTACTCCCACTTTTAAAACCTTTCTGTTTTATCACCCCAGCCAGCAGCCCCTGCCCACACCAAGTCTCCCAAACCAAGAGGAGGGATCTTCAGGGGATGTGGCAGCGCCGGTCCTCCCGCTGATCCCCTGCCCTCGGAACTTCCCTGCCCACTGTGTGCAGAGGGAAGCAGCCGCCTCAATCCCCCCTCTACCTCCCTTGCAAAGACAAAATCCTGTCTCCTAACACACGCAAAGACAAAGCAGCAGAAACCCAAGAGAAAGAGCAATGGCAGGGGTGGCTAACTGAAGGGACGGCTCTCCTGTGGGTATGCTCTGCTACCTTGGTCCTGAGCTGGTCGTTCTCCTCCTTGCAGGCTGAGAACTGCTTCTTCCAGTGCTCGATGCTGGCGGCGGACTCCTGCAGCGCCGTGGTCAGCCTGGCATTGCTCTCCCGCAGCGTCTGCAGCTCCGTCTCCCACTTCTTCACATTGGATGAGCTGAGAAAACCAGGGTGCCATTAGGAGGCTTCACCTTATCATCCTGCGTATCGTTACCTGACTGCAAACTCATCCACCCGCAGCGCATGTTTACCCGTAACCTGTTGTTATAAGACCAAGCATGCTCAGATGGATGCAATCTCCACTCTTTCCAAAGAGGGTTTTTCTCCGAGGACATGCACAGTCCGTGCTCGCCTCCGGAGCAGGCGGCCGTGCCTCGCTCAGCACCCACCTGGGCACCTGGTACCTGCGCAACAAAGCGACTCCACGTTTGCAGATGGTACGATAATTCAGAAGAGAAGATGTCAGGGGGTTGACACTACTTATATTTGATTTTTTTTTTTTTTTTTAATGCTCAGCCTTAAATATAGGAGTGTTACATAACGCTGAAGAATTAAACTACTCATTCCCCAAAGCTTCAAGCTGCAGCGTAGAGCACGAGATTAAAGCGTGAATGGAAGGGAGGCTTTGAAGGTCCCCACACACCAGTCACTGCTTGCCTGTGGAGGTGTCTTCAGCAGGAGGAACGAGCAAATGTTATGATTTGAAATAGGTTATGCTATTGAAGTGTCAATAAAGAGAGATGATGTACTGCAAATATAATATATGCAACCTTGGAATTGCTCACTGGGTAGCGCTGCTTATGGTGCTGCTGCCTTACTTTTTAAATAGCTTTTTAAGAGTAGCTTAATCCTGTTAGATTTTCTTCCCATTCACAGATATATTCATATGCAAGAGGCAGACAAGGCAAGATCCCAGTAGAGAATGATTCTGTTTTAATGTTGTAACTTTGCATATTCCAACACCTGTATGTTCACTATGGCTGCAAATTACTCTTCTCAGCATTTTCAAATAATTTATCAAATCAAATAGCAAAAAATGTGACTCCAAGAGGCATTGTCCATAGCTTTAGAAATATCCCCCTAAGACTTCTAAGCAGCCTGGTGGAATTATATTTCTCACTTCAGCTTTTTATGGTTGAGTTCATTCCCTTTCATAATTTTAAATATCCATATCTATTTTCATCAAAGTAAATGTAGCAAACTCAAAGAGGAAAAAGAGATTGGCTTCACATGTTATCAGTAGCAATTGCTCCCCCATGGCATTAATGTTGTTTCTGTAGCTCTAAAACTTCACAAACAAAAGTGGCTATAAGAGTTGGCATCAGCAGAGTAAAAAAGTTCTTATTTCATCACAAACTAGATCAGGAAAAAAATAAATGGTAAGTATGGCTCAACTGGATACCAGGACATACTCGCTAAAATCTGCTCATTCATCCAGTCTGCTGTGTCCTTTTAAATTAGTGCAATTACATTTGAATAATTCCTGTTAATATCATTAACCATCAGATAATTACAGCACGCTATTCCAATGCAATTTAGGTATTGAAGGAAGTTCACCTTTGGGCTAGAGCAATTTTTAATTTATCATTCTCCGACTTGAGGTGTGCCTCAGTAGGGCCACCATGTGATGCCTTCTCGTCGTCTGTCCCGTTCACACTAGATGCTCGAGTGGAAGATGGTGTTTCACGTCCAGATTCCTGCAGCACAACACACAAATGAACACTGGGCATCTCCTGCAATGCCACAACACCAGTTTCTCTGTAATCTTGATCCCACACCACCCTGCTGAGACCTAGGCTGCGGATGCTCTCCTGGCAGAACAGTGGTAACAAACGCATACCCTTTACATCTTGTCTGCAAAGCTGGTCTGTTTAAAAAGAATGAAAAAATGATAATGATACAAAAAATGGAAGTATAAAGTGTTAAATTTTTTTTTTAGGAAGTGTTAAATTTTTTTTTTTAGGAAGTTTTAATGGAAAAGGCTTGCGTTTTCTAAATGTTGTTTGGGTTTTTTAAGATAATGAAATAGTACAGTGCACCTGGAAGCACAGAGTCCAAACTAAAAATAAAAAAAAAAGATACTGCTCCTCCAAAGAGATACAATTCATAGACTGCTTGGTCCTGATCACCAACAGAGAACAAACAAAGTGAACCATAAAGGCCATGCCCAAAGTCTTCAAAAAATGAGTACACAAAGTCAGCCTCTCAGATCAATCTTTGTGGACCCCACAGAGAGGAGCAGTTGCAAGTCTAAGAGCACTCTGCAACTTCTTTTCTGATCATGCAGCTTAATTTCTGTCTGATCAAAATTCGCCTGACTTTCCGCCAAACGTTAACCCAGGCCAAGAACGCCCACTGAACGGGGTTCATTCTCACCTAACACAATGACCATGAAATTACAAACACGGAAAGACTGGGACAACCCCCGATTTCCTCAATCTGTGAGAAATCTAGATTTCCCTGGACACGGAGACACTTGGCTATGTCAAGGTGTGCTGTCTAGAAAAGTGCACTGTACAAATACACAACACAAACACAGCCTCTCTTCCCAGCCCACAGCTTTCCATCAGTCACACCCGGGCAAGGAAACACTATGGCCACAAAGTCAGTCCCTCCGTTGGCAAACCGAACTCCTACAAAAGTAGCTTAGACAGATGACAAAAAGAGGTACCTCGGTGAATCGCATTCACTACCTGCCGAAGCGCTACACTGACTGACTTCCCAGTGACCAAAGTAAGCGTAACAGTACAAATCGCAGCATGTACAGCTTTCCATTATTAAGAAAGCTGTAACAGCTCAAGAATTGCTTAAAAAAAATAGATATAAATGAAGGCAAAGAGCATGGATGGATGAAAAATATTCCTCTGACAATGTTAATGTCCAGCAGCTGACAATTACCTTCGGTAATCTTCATTTTACACACTTTAAGCTTGCTGCCAGAAGCTGGTACAGTCCATTAGAAAATTTAACTTTAAATTATTTATCCTGTATGCATACAGGCATTAAAGCTAAATTACAAACCTGGGAATGATTGCTTGAGGTCTCAATTTTCTCTTGAGATCTGTCTCTTGCTAGTTTGGCAGCTTCTTTTACTTCTTGGAATTTCTCTGCAAACTGGAAAAAGCATGAAAGGTATTTATTAAAATGATTTATCACCTATTAAATCATTCAGATTACCGTCTTTATATGGTTCATAGACCTCCAAAAGTGAACAACTAATTTTGATAATTTAAAATTTTTGGCAAGAAAAAACATTTTAATTCTTTGGTAGGGAGGTTCTTTCAAAAGGAACGGGGGGTGTTTCTAAAAGAGGGACATCTCTGTAGCTCTGGCTGATCACAGTAAAAACCCATGGAAAATAAAATGAGCTATTAATGTCTCCTGGTTTGATTTGGTTTTGTTTATGTCCTCCCCCTCCTCTATTTCAGTTGGTGTTGATAGTCTATTAAAGTTGAAAGTATTAAAGACATATGTTTGGATAAAAAAAATTATCAATGTCTTCTGTTTCTAAGAGCAAGTCAATTAAATTAAAGAATGCAAATGAGCTCATCTGCAGGATGCAAGCAAGGGATTATCAAGAGACAGAAAAAATTAGAAGGTAGATCTGATTGTGCCATGGGGCCATATGAAAACACGGCTTTTCTGGTCTGATTTTCTTATTACTGGCAAAAATGAAGGTAGAAGACTTGAAAGGCTTGAATGCTGCCTGTAAGAGGGTTATATCAAACTGGTGGAGGCAGAGGAAGGGAAGGATAAAGATGAAACGTAACGATCCCAATCTCTACAAGTTGCTGTAGGACATCTGCTCCGAAGCCAGCCTGGCACCTTTGAAATACAGTTATTAACTCAGCCAGTCAGGGCTGCAGGGCTTTAAACACTTTAAACGGTGTTTAAAGTTTTAAAAGGAGGATTGCAAAGATGAAAGAAAAGGCATAATATATAATTTATTTTTTTAATTAAGGTGTATCCAGTATAAGAATGAGTGACTTTGTCTTTCTGCTAAAGCAGCTTGGTCTTGCTTGCCTGTGTTTTGAGAAACTTGAAATGCTAGAAAGGAAGGACATATTAAAAGTAAAAATATAAATAGATGTATTTCATTGCACGCTTTGTGAATAAAAGGAGTGCCATTATATCCTCAGATAATTCAGAACACTTATGACAAAATTGTAAATAAAAGCATGAAAAAATCCATCACATTTTGTAGTCAGGGAATGGGGAGAATCATTATCCACTTACTAAGATTATCTTCTAACTTTTAGATTTACAGCAGGTGTTTAGCATGCTCTCTCTCAGTAAAATACTGGGGCTACAAAGACTGATAAAACAAATCTCTAACTGGTCTCAGAGGAATCTGGATTTTTATGTGGAGGCACCCGTGTTTTGTGTAACACGCACAAATGGAAATTTCCAACAAACACACGTACATCATTCTTAAATCCCATGGACGAGCACATTCTCAAAGCCAAGTGAAATTTCGGGTGTGGACTACGATCTGTGATGATGCTTGTGAATGAAGATCGAGCCCTCGAATCCAGCTGTTTTCCGTACAACCGCTGAAATTGCATATGCAAAGTATGTGCTCTCTGATGGCAGCAGTTGCTATCGGGTGGCATGTGCAGTCACTACACACACAAATGACTTGATTACCTTTGCAGCACCATAAAGATCATTAGGAACAACTACATTACGTTTTCACCTTAAGTGATTTAACTCCAACATTACACAAAATGTATTTCCTGCTGTGACAAAACAGCTATAACAAACTGATTATTTCTAAAATATTGTGTCAACAGTAAGTTCTGCACTTGGGTTTCTTGCAAATAGTAAAGGGCTGTTTTGAGTCTCTCCTTTACAATAAATCTTTACGGGCAAGTATGAAAAATTTATGAGGGTTCTTCATGGCCTATAAGAAATATGAAAAGACAAAAAGAATTGGAAGCGATCTATCAAATTTTATTTTTGCAGTTATCTTCATAAAGCACACAGGAGACTGCTGTGAAAAATCATGTGAGCTGAGATGAGCAGGACGTTTTCCCACATTTCCATAACAAAAAATTGTATATGACTGGGCAAAGCTAATCTTCAATATAAAACCAATAACGATCTCATTGCACAACAGATTGCAGCTGTACCTCTAGTTTACCAACACATGTATTTAACACATTTGCTTTTAGAAACAAGTACAAACAACTGGATTTTTCACCATCTTAGTGACAGATCTTTGGCTTTAAGAGTCAAAATATTACCCTTCATTCTTATTGTTGTTATGAGTGTAAAGACAGCTGTATCAGAAATGGGGTGAAAGACTCTCTGGTTTTTGTTTACCCCATACACTTGGAACCAGTCAGTCCATAAAGAGTTCTGCTGCCACTTCTTTTTAATTCTCAGCTAATTAATACCTGCTAGATTTTACTAACAGTCTATTTTTGAAAGCTACAGAGGATCACTTGGCTTGTTATGAAATTAAAGCCTTTCACTTGATTACTCTTCTGAGTGCAGCAACACGGTGGTGACAGCCCAAACTTGTCTTGCATTACCAACGCTAATAGCTACAGCAGCAAACCAGGCATTCCTGAAGCTACCCAGATCCCAAGGTCATCTCCGAGAGTGACGGCATGGCCACAGCGTCACGTCACCGGCAGAAATTAAAGAGATGCTGCCTCTCCAGTAACCAATTTCTTCTGTCCCAAACACAGATAATGGACAAATAATTGATACTGCAAAATCATGTGCCACCTCCAAGATCTAAGTTGACTTTGAGCTATCAAACCATTGCAATGATAGGGAGTGCTTTGTAGATGTGAAATTCCTAGTTAACATGCGAAATAATCTTCTATTTAGCAAATGAAAACTTGATAAATGTGGTCTCAAGGGACAACGCATATTAAATATCTAAAGCAAACTAACAAAAATCATCATGCTCCTTCCCCATCCATCTTCACTCCCTTCAACTTCCCTTTCCTCCACCCTCACCCTTGGGCAAAGTTCCCCAAAATTAGCAAAAAAAAAAAAAAAAAAAAGGCTGGAGTAGGAGAAATGCCAACTAAAGACCACTCCAATAGTCCATCATGGATTACACAACGTGTCTTCCCATGCTCCAGGAAGCTGTGAGACCAAGCTGGAAAAGATTTGAGACCTATTGAAAAGATTTGCTGCTACCAACGCTTGTGAAGCCGTTCAGTCTAAGGCTGCTGCAGCCCGTGAGCCCTGTTGATTATGAGTCTTGGCCAGTGAAATTTAATGGGGATTCAAGGATGCTACTGCGCCTTGCACAAATTATCTAAAGGCTGTTCAAATCTGCAGCCAGCTTGCCACCTGGAAAAAAAAATATATATTTTAATAGATCTTCCTAACATTTTAGACATTAAAATCATTATTTTGAATGCGTAAATTTTAAGCTGCTGATCTGGCACAATATTTTACATCTCGTACTGACAAATTGTGCCAGTGTCAGATAGATGAAACAGCTGCTCCCACCCAAAGCAGTCTCATAAATATTTCATCGCCCTCTCGGTTTGCAGAAGGCTGGGCAATGCGACATTCCCGTTGGGGAGCACTGCTGTGCCATGACCCACAATGCATGTGTCGCTTTGCCCTTTGTTTTTTTGGATGAGCCCTCGGTACCGGGCAAGTCGACAGCAAAAAAAGACTATTTATTCCAGAAAGTGGCCAGTAATTTGCAGAGTGCGCTGGCAGCAGCGATGCTGGTTGGAGCAGGGGGGCTGCGCTGGGGGCAGGGGCAGGCTCTGCTCCGAGCTTTCCCCCTGCAACACAGCGCCTGGCACATGCAGAGAAGTGGAGTCCGGTGCTCCCCAGATGCTGACTGCAGTTCCTTTATAATGTGCAAAGTCTGGGTTTACTGGGTTTGTCACCTGTATAAATCCTTGTCCCTATGCCCTTGACTGCCTACGGCTCCCCAGAGAGCACGTCTGCCTCCAGGCATCCGGGATGATGGCAGAAATTTTACTTAACTGCTTCATGTGCAAAACACATCACTACCTTTACAGCACCGGCCCTGCCTCTTCATCACACCCCGGCACACCATGAATTCTCTTCTGAGTCCTGTTTAGATTTGGCTGTAGCGATGTTTGAATAGTGCCTTGAGGCAGAGGGTGGGAAGGGGGGAAAGGAGGGTCATCGAGTCCTGCAAGAGGGGAAAAGGACCCCAAGTAGGACATCAACTTTAAGCCCTGGGATTCTCCCGATCAATGTGAATGGTAATTAGGTTACTAGGTCACTGAATGCAGTCTTCATTAATGGCTTATGTTTAATTTGAACTGCTTTTCCCTATAGGTATGGATTAATGCTTAAGTATCTCAAGAGAAGCAAGGCATTAGGAGGAGGCAATATCTTTTATTAGGCCAACCAATATCCTTAAAAATGCAGATGTTCTTAGGCGTGCTGACCTCTTCTCCTGTCTCATTATTATTCACTGTTTTCAGCAGACATTTTTCAGCTTTAGTTATTTATTTATTTATTTTAAGCCAGGGCTATTGATCTCTGGTTTAGTGGAGTTTTAGTGTGTCCTTCCAATTCCTCACTAAAAGCTTCAATTATTTCCAGTAAACCTGGCAAGCTTTAATTTATATCTTTTATAAGAGTATAATAATATCAACATAAAATTAAACTTGATTTTACTATTCCCAATACGCTTATACATCTGTAATCTCTCCACCATCTCTGATCTTTCTCACTAATGGTTCAATAATTAAACTGAGGAGCATGGATGACAAGGGATAGCTTTGTCCCACTGCTTTGCATGGTGGTAATAAACCAGGTTTTCTTACATTTTCCAGCTAGATAACTGTCAGATTTTTATTTTTTTTTTAAATAGCTCATCTCAAGCCATTTTCAGAAGTGCTTGCCTTCAATATTCTGACCAATTTTTTCTGAGAAAAAAAAGTCTTTCTGCTGATTTGGAAAGCTTTTCCTGCAAGGAGAAGGCAGTGGGCTCTTCAGCAGATCGTGCAGTGCAAACAGATGTGCAAACCTATCTGAGAGAAACAGCTGGTGCCGAGGCCCTCGTGCCCACACGACATGTTTTTCAGATTGGCTCTAGTTCGGCCACATGAGCGTTGAAGAGCTGCTTTTGGATACCAGCATTAAATTTATTCTAAGTATGTGTTTGGACAGTTTTGGAGAATACGGTAAAATCTCTCTGATTAGGGTGCAAGGACCTCCAAATGTACCTCCTGCCTTGTTACACCTCTGTCCCCTGAGCCAGCCTCGGCACCACCTGCTCCACGCAGATTATTGCCACAGCACATTTGCGGATGTCCCAAGTCCAAAAATAATTTGACGTGAAAAGTAAAATATGTTTTACCTTTACAAAACAGTTGCAAAAAATGCAATTCTCTGGAAATTTCAAAAACTCGGTAAGACAGACTTAGTATAATAAATTCCTATAACTATTCAGTCGATGGAAAAGTCCTCCTTCTATTGCAATGGCCCGCCTTTGCTATTTTAGACACTACAAGTAAGACCTTGTTCTCCTGATTCTTTTCTTATCAAAGCACACAAGAGGACATCAACATGGGAGACCCCCGTGCCATGCCCAAGGACACAATGTTAACTGACAAAACCCACTGCCAAGTAGCCATGCTTCAGGTGTCAACTATGTGTTAGATAAGTAGGGGTTATCTTCCTACATGAACAAACACCTCAGCTGCTTGACGAGCACTTGGCAAGACCACTAATCTAATGACAGAGGATGTATTTTAAACTGCTGGTTATTCACGACAAGAGGCAGCTCTACACTTTGCAAGCCTGCTGGTCCAGGGAAGCGTTGCATTAATACCAAACCCCCGGCCAGGTTTGCCCTCTGGGAGAGGCAGCTCTGCCAGCAAACCTGGCGTCAGACCTCCCCAGCCACTCATCCCCCCGTGACTCGCCGCCACCTCCACAGGTCTGTGATAAAGCAGCTTGGGGTCAGGGCTGCAAATCACACCACTGAGCTGAAATGCCAAAAACGCAGTATTGTTTTAACCCAGATCAGTTTACTGAGCCTCCCGAGAGCACGGCCCCACCAGCACTGGTTATCTGCAAAACGAGGGCACCAGCAAGCCCCGGGGGCTGGCAACTCCTTTACCTCGGTTAGCTACCAACGGCAGCAAGTCATCAAAACCCACATTTCTGAGGCTGCACAGCAACCCTCTTCCTTCAGACACATTAAGCAGCCCCAAACATCACCCAACAGTCCTGGCACATCAGTGGTTCCCTATGCTTTTGGTGCCACTTTCAGCTGAAAGGAGCACATAGGCCAGGAAGATGCCAAAAAATACGACAAAGTTCAGGTTGTTTCTGTAAACATCTGAAAACACAAATGCTTTTAGCCACGCTGGGCAAGATATCGTCAAGATCACCTTGCAAGTACCATTGTCAGAGGTCAGACTTAATTTATGGTTTTGACTAAACAGTTTGCAATACTGCCTGCTTCTGTATATACAGACGTTGGGGAATTACAGGAGATGGGCAGCTTGCACGAATGAAGAGGACTTGCATAAGCGTACAGCTCAGAAGAGGTCGGATGGATAGATGCAATTTTTCATCAACAAAAAACAAGACAGCCTTTGCAGAAATTCCCTGAGCCCCCCGTACCTTCGTCAGCTGCTGCTCGGAGGGAAAGCCCAAACCAAACACAGTATTTGCTCTGCTGTCCGCCCACTGGCCGAACTTCTGCGATGTTTTAGTGAAGGTCATGTTGGGTGTGATTGTGCTGTTTATGATCACCTGTTTGGAAACAGATCAAAAAAGAATTAAAAAGTAGAAGCCACATCGGAAATGCATATCTTAGCAACGATATCATCCAAAGCAATTAGCAGTCTAAATTGGGAAATTACTGTATTCAGAAGATTTTTTTCCCAAAACACTACAGTTTCTATCTTGTCTTACTTCATGCAGGAATTTCGATGTTTTATCTTCTTTTTCCAAAGCACTACCACAGACCTGCTGTTAAACACGGCTGCAGGAACATCACTGAACTCGAAGCAACAGCAGGGATGGGAGCTACAAAATTACCCTGGCAGAAATGCAGATGCAAAATCCACTTTTTCCAGGGTTACAAAGGCAGAAGTGGGGAGGCACACAGCTACTCCCACCGCCCCGCCAGGCACCGGGATGGCTCCGGGACTCCAAGCATGGTGTCCACCAGCAGCACCTGCCCTTACACTGGAAGAGCAAAGAGATATTTCTACATTTCTCCATTTGTAGAAGTACAAGTAGGATGCCAGAGACATGCCAGAGACTTAAAAAAATGAAAAAAAAAACCCTTAAAAAACAAAAAACCAAAACAAACCAAAAAAAACCAAAATCAAAAACCAAGACAAGGAGAAACTGATAGCTTAACAGTGGGTTTAACTTGGGAGGGTGGTGAAGTGTATCACCACCAACACACATGCAGTATCAAATGTGGGCCTCAAGACAAATATTCTGCCACTTTACACAAGTTAACTAATACCTGCTTCAACACCAGTAACCTTGAAAGCAACAGCGGTTCTTGTAATTAAAGAAATAGCCAACAAGGGGAAGGCTGTTGGGAAGAGGTCTCTGAGGAACTTAGTGGAGCAAGCGTAAAACGTGATCTTGTAAAAAGGAATGAGATATATGTCAGGTCATTATCAAAAACCTTATTTTCAAGATACTTCATTATATGAGTCTAGAGACTCCTTCTCCTGGAAAGTAATCCATGTACAATGTTCCTTCTGCTAACAGAACAGGAGCTTTCTTTAGTAAAGCATACCATCATTTCCAATATGCAAATTATGCAGTAATTAAGCCAAATCTGTGGGACAGTTTAATTAACATGATCAGGAAGTATCCTGGCAACATCATTTACTATGTATTCCAAGCAGTTTTTTTTCCTAAGCTATCATTTACATTTAGCAAAAAGTGTGATTTAAATTTACCAGAAAAAGATCTTTACTTGCCTCCGTCCCCTCCCGAACTTCTGACCTCTGTGCCGATGCTTGTATTTGCTTTCTTAGAAATTGCTCAACTTCAGCGGTTCTCTCTTTTTGCACCATAACTTTCAAATAAACACATGATTTTCTCCCATTTCCTACCACTGAAAGCTTCACCAAAAGGATCAAACCAGATGAGGGCCAGGTGGCTGATGCTCCTGAAATTGTTTTTTGCATGGGAAGAATCGGGGAAGAAAGGGGGAGAGGCGACTCTGCCACCAGCGCTGGCCGTAGCACACCATACAGACATCAGCTTTCAGGGTCAAAACATCTTTTTGAATGGCCAGTTGACAGCCAGAGGTACAAGCAAAGCTGCCCAGATGTGCTCTCCTCCGGCTAAGTCACACAACAGAAACGCTGCCAACATAAAATCCAAGTGCAATTTCAGAGATTTAAATTAAAAGAAAATCAAAGATTTTATGCAGGGTTTTGACAATGCAAAGGGAGTATGATGATGCGAGGATTACATGATACAGAGAGTCACAAGAACAGGAGGAAGAGCTACCACCAACCCAGAAAAATCAGGATGCTTTCCAAAAACTTTGATGAAAGTGCTACATGTATATTTCGTCTTTAAAAATCTCACATCAGACAGATGAACTACTTACAAATGTTTAGCTTCTCAAGTTACAGAATTTATTTCAGAAGCTATGAAATACCCAGAAGTTTCAAGTGATAAAAAGTATTATTTCAGTCCTACTGTGCCTACCAAATTAGACATCTGTGGGGAAAAACTAATAAAATGACCCATTTTATTGAAAGGCAAAAGCCTCACTCACTGCAAGAACACCCTGAGAAGAATAAAATTCTTCCATAGCTCCTACAATAACCATTGTAAATACAAATATACAAAAAAAACCCCACAGCAAAGATATCTTTTAGACCACAGTCCACTATTAAAGATGTGATAAAAGGAATAATGAAGCTTGCGAACTGTAAACCAAGGAACACCTTATTGAGTGATGAAAGGCACTACATTGGTTTAGCACCTTAAGAGGTTAATTTTCTTCTATAGCCAGTGCAGAATCCAAGAAAAGGTTGTGGTGATCACACACCTTCAAGAAACTGACAGTTCATCTGTTAAATTTATAATAAGCTGCAATTAGTGAAACTGCCTGAAAGCCGGCTCTAACTTTTTTTTTTCCTTAAATCCTCCTCTGTCAGTCAGCCACTTCAGAACCGCTGCGTTCCTCCAGAGAAGTGAAAACCTACGTGGAAGCTTAGGAGATTAAATCAGAGCTCATGGAAACCATTCAGAGGAGCTGGATGCTGCGGGTACATCGCACTTACCCACCCCGGTCTTCCTCCCCCTCCCAAAGCCGTCTCACCCTCAACTACGTGAGACAAGAAGGGAAGTGCTCCCCACCACTCCTCCATCGCCCGGGCAGAAGGTCTGCAGCCAGGGCAGAAGGCAGAGGAAGCATTTGTGGCCACCGTAGCAGGAATGTTCAACCAAACTGGGAAAATTGTCTTTTTTTCATGAAAGGATGAGGCAGAATTTTCAAGTTTCAAAGGAAGAAGGAGCTGAGAGGAAGGGTCCAGAAGGGAAAGGGCATTATGCGAAAACTGCCATGGGCAGGATGAGCCCACAGGCTCTTTTCCACCCCAACCTGCAATCCAGTATTATAATTCTATAAGAAAAGGGCATTCAACAATTCAAATGGGCTCTTATGAAATAACTTGGCATTTGGTCCTCATTCGTATACTACACATATGGTGCAATTCTGGCTGCATCAGAAAACAGAATAAACTTGTGGACTTTCATCCAGGATAGTGGATTCAAAAGACAAACTACTCTCTAATCAAATGCAATCAATCCCTGAAGTGGTTAAAGAGTTCTCCCTAAAGACAAAGGCAGAGAGGAGCATAATATAATAAGCACCTTACAGAATAATAAACTCATTCATCATACTGACTGAGTTGTCTACATGCGGTTATAAAAAAATAAATATCTGCCTTTGCTCTCATCTACATGCAAGCATATCAGATGGCGAACATTCCTGATACTTCCGCATAAGCCAAACAAAGTCCCATACTAATTTCACTTCCTTTGGGAGAAAAACAACACTGACATATCTAAATTTCTATTTGAAGATGTCACAGAAGAATGTTCACAGTAAAAGGTAGTGCTACATCAACCAGAAATGACTCCAGACATTTAGAAACACACCAGGTATATTCATCAGATAAAAGTGAATGCAAATAAAGCTGGCGTAGAGCAGAACATTCATAGGCTGTAACACACCCATCCCGCTGCCTTCCCACGGAGAGAAACTGCCAAATAAATCAAGCAGGGAGAGGTCACAAGACGACCTGAGTGTGTAGAAGGGGAAAAAATATATGTATTGGCAGCTCATGCTGCTCGTAATATATGAGCAGCGCCCATATATACAGCTGCCATTTCTTTCAGGGGACGCTTCGAGTATTTAAAGGGTTCCCCTCCCACACTCCCTGCATCACAACAGCACATCGAAGGGGAAAAGCCGATGTGGGTCCTGAAAATACATTTTCGCCAGTCACCATTTCATTAACAAAAGGTGAAGGTGCGTGTCGGCTGGATGGAGTACAGCGGGAGTGGAGCTGGAGCAGCACACGGGGCTTTGCCGGCTTGGCTCACAGCAGACGCCCGGACCGCATCGGCCCCGGCTTGCCAGATTGGCAAGAGGGAAAGCAGAGAGGAGAGCAAGCTCAGCTCCAAGGGAGCAGAGCAGCGATCGTGGTGGGTGTTTGGCAGAGCCGCCGGCACAGCCCCGAGGAGGAGGGCCAACGCGCCGGCAGGAATTGGCCAGGACACCTCCTCTGATGAGACACCCACCAAAGAGAATGATGAGCCAACTCAGCCAGCCCTGTCACAAGCTCCTCTACCTGAGAAAAGACCAAAATAACATCTATGAAATAGCTAATGAATATATTAGCCAATATATTTTGGAATAGCGTTAAAATAAATTAGGACAAGAGCACCAGATTAGGAATTACTCTGTAATTTCCCCTTTAAATTCACATCACCTGTTACTCTGAAGTAACCTCACCTCCAGAAAAGCCCCAGGGCTTGAGGCCATGGGATCTACTCATTAAGAAGTCACTACATTAAAACCTCCCCATTTCATTTTCACACCTCTGAATACATGCTTTCCAGTTTGCAGCCCTTGTGAAATTTAATTTCCCCAACCCACCAGGCTGCTAATCTTCAGTAAAGATGTATCCCAGTCTAAAAACAGAACTGAAGAGGGAAAGAAGCTGCTAATCCTCTGTCCACAGCTATCACAGGCTCAGCAGGTTCTTCCAGTTCATCAAGTTGACGTGAATCAGAAGGGCTTGTGACACTGGATGTGAAGATGAGGAGACAGGGGTGGATTTGCAGAGAAATTCTCTCTCTATCCCAGATGTTCAGCAAATCCTTTGTGGAATTAACCCACCTACGTTTCCATGATTTGCACTGTCCTTTGCTATCTACCATCCTTCCTACCTCTGCTGAGAGCTTCTAGACTCAAATGTAACATCTGTTCACCAACGTGGCACTGGTGATAAACTGATCATCTCATTTCTAGTTCTACAAAGCCAGCGCGCGCACACACACGCACACACACTGTTAAGCAAGACAGTACTATTAAAGGGAAAAAACAGCATCCCTTGCTGAGGCCACCTAACAGAGCAAAGCAGGAGCAGCACAAAGACATGCTCACAGCAGAGCAAGAACTTGGGGGTGAAAGAAAGAACAGCCTTTGGCCAAAACAGTGAACCTGTAATGCAGGAGGATTAATTATAATTGCTTTCAAATGAGGGCCAGCAGATGTGATCAAATCTTTCCCCCACCCTTCCTGCTAAGTCTTTGTAGAAGGTCCTTGACGAAAAAAAGCCTGGGAAAACTGAAGGTAGCAACTTGTTCTGTCTTTGCCTTACCTGCTGCACCTGACGTGTACGCGGTGCTTTACCTGGGACAGGCTGAGGGTATGGATTAATTAGTCTGGGAGCACTGTAAAAATATGTTAAGAGCATTGGATTTCTCCATTTTGCTGTTCCTCCTGCTCTGCTCCATCCATTGTGCGTGACAGAGGGGCAGAGGATGGGGCAGGCAACAGTTGGCAGGACATCTACTACCAGACTCTCGCTCATTTTATCCCTACAGTGCTAGCAAGCCTCGCCAGCCACTGCTTTTCAAGAGTTTCTGTTCTACACAGTTAACCAGGACAGTGGCTATTTCGCCCATCGATGGACTCCAAAAGCTTCCATAGCTACACCATGCATTGCTGCGGGAGGGGAAGGGGAACCGCAGCGATTCATCCGCACTCTGCAAAGAGGAAGGTGCCAGGTCGCCTCGCAAGCTGTCGGGACTTGCTGCAGTCTGAAGTATTTAATTCCCATCCTGAGCTCCCATTGCAGAGAGGAGACTCACCTTTTATGGATAAAGTATCTCACGTGCTGCTGCTGCTGCTTGCGTTATGGGGAAAAGGGCCATTTCTACAGCTGCACATAGCTGGTCTTTGGTCTTGCATCACTTTTGATCTCCAGGATAATTCAATGAATGATGAGGTTCATTTTTAACCCCAAAAGCCAACAAGTCAAACAAAAAACATACAGTTCTTGCCCGCCTTCATGAAAAGAGATGTAAAAATAAGTCCCCCCCTCCAATAAAAAGACTAATAACTGTTTTTCCTCTGGTAAAATATTTCTGTTGTAAAGCCCTTGCTGAGAACCTGTCTAAATGCAATGAAAGTGGGTTCATGATTATGTGAATTCTATTAAGCAAATCTCCTGCTACACCTACTCCATTGCGCTCGTTTTCTTCCCAAGGTAATTAACATCTCTGCAGAGCTGGCTTCCCACCTCCTCCACCCAGTCTAAGTCTCTAAAATCTCCTATTTTTGCTTTGACATCTGACTAGGATTTTTTTTCCTTTTAGGCACAGCACACACATCCACCCACCCACACGATTCAAAGCACCAGCAGCTGTTTCATGAAGAAAACCTTCAGCAAGGATTTTCAAACCCTCTACGCTGGAACAAATTGTTACCCAGGAATTTCATGCAACATTTTACAAAATACATAAACCAAGATGCTTGTGTGTTATTTTCATATGAAAAATAAGATTTCTAACTTATCAGAGACAGGGAGAAGTGACTTAGTGACTAAAAAGATAGGAGAAGTCTTAGTGACTAAAATTGGGGTGACGGAGAATGTTGCGTTATCTACCATTAGATACAATTTAAAAAACCCTATAGTTATATCACATTCATGCTTTGGAGGATTTAATAAAAGCATATAGTCTTTTTGTAGAGTATAACCACATCACTACGTGAATTATTTAAGCACTGATCATTTTCTGCATCCTTCAAGCTGTATGACAACAGCTTCACTTAAGCCTAAATGTCCCTTCGCAGAGGTCAGAAATGGCATGGCCATGTGGCATCATTAAAGACTCCTCTACTCTTTCACAACCTACACACCCCAGGGAGCAGTCAGCAGTAGGATAGCTTACCACTTCCTCTCTAACACTTGGAAAAACTGTCCCTTGGCATGAGGAATGGCCAAGAAGGGAAGGTCCATTATTTTGAGGAGATGACTGGATCTACTTGGCATCTTCTAAAGCACCTCGAAGTGGTCACTGTTACGTGACAATCAAGGGCAACCAGTTCTAGCAACACTTAGGAGCAATACACTAACATAACTGAAGATAAAAGGTATCTATGAGATAATAGAAAATACCAGTCCTTCTGCATCCTCAGAAATATCCCTTATTTTGCTGTTGGAAAATAAAGCTAGGTGGAGGTTAGCTGGGGCTCACACGATCATCTTGTTCACTCCTCAGGGAGAATCAGCTTTAGACTTTAGCTAGTATTTACCGGTTGTCAGTCATTTATACTATTCCTCATTCTCCTTCTAACAACCACTGTGCCGTTGGATGCGACTTCACAATCCAGAATTGAGAAAGAAGTGATGTTTCGAGGGATTTTTTTCAAAACTAGGAAAATACCGCCTTGAATTATGTTTGATGCTCAAATTTTAAGAATACACAATGCAGTGTAGTTATTTATAAACTCCATCTGGCATGACTCGATTAGCATGTCTGATACATTGACTCTCCGAATAGGGATTTCCAAGTATTAGGTACCTCTGGCACCACAGCAGGGGGGGAGAAGGGAACAAATAAATTACATAGCTGTTTCAGTGGACAAGCAATCCTTAGAGTTTCATAAAGCACAGCTTATAGGAATAATTCTTTATTACTTTCAGTAACTGAACTTAAAAAAAGAGGGAGTAAAAATCCCAGATTAGGAAACCAACAGCTAACCAGTGCTGCATTTATTGCAATTCTTGACGGACGTCCCTAATACCCTGGGAGGAGGCTGTGGAAAGCTCGAGGGGATGGAGCATGTGCTCAGTTCACCTTTGAGCACCATGTTCCTCAGCCTCCTTACAATTTCTTTTGGAAGAAAAAGGCAGCACAATGCAAAACTCACAAGCAAGGTGAACACCGCTGTGCTCCCTGGAGTCTGGTGAGAAAGGATGGAAGTTTTTACCATCTGTAAATTTCCCTATTTCATTCTCATCCCACAGGTTTTCTTTTGAGCAGCTGATGAAACCAAAAAGAGGAGAGAAAGCATCCATAAACTCTACCATCTCGTGCCTGTGTTGATGATGTTACTAAAAACTTTGCATTTTTTCTCAGTTTTCACCTAACAGCAGGAATGGATTATTTTCACCAAAAATTTGTTCAAGATTCTTCAAAAGCTTTGCTAAGTTCAAGGACCATGACCTAAACCAGGCATCCTTTGCTTGATTCCAGGTTTCCTTACAATAACATCACATGGCTTAATTAACCTCTCCGGCACGTTCAGATGCCACATCCATACTCAAGTCCGGTGATCAGAAACAACTGTGCCTGAGGCAGGTACACACTGAAACACTTTCTTTTATAGAGCTTTCCCAAGAAATTTTATGGAGAGGTTTTAGAAAGGAAAAATCTACCCAGACCAAAGTTTCCCTGCTTGCTGGTGAGCGGTGCAGCAAGAAATCCTCTAGCAAGGATTTTTATCTTTTCCTTTTTTATTTTTTTTTCTTTTTAAAGAGTAACAAACTGTGTTTCTGTAAAGGCTTCTGCAACATTGATCTCCTGCATTTGGGTGTGTGTGGTCTTTCCAGAGCCAGTGACACTCACGCACACGGCACACACAGGCAGAAAAATGAGCCAGGCAAGATCAAACAGTGGCAGATGCGCTTCTGTTCTGTCAAGGATACAGCTGTTGCCAGCACTTTGTTGTCTTTTCTTCTAAGCTTACTAACTGGCTTCTGAAGGATTTACTTCCAGAAATAATCCAGACAACGAACAGAGGATTTTTCACATTTCAAAGTTAATAACTTGGAAAGAGATTAATATAGAAACATTTAAGTGATATGAGTTCTACAGCTCCAGAATTTTTTTTTTTTTTTTGAACCAAAACACCTCCTCAGCAGATGATCAAGACCTGGTCTCAAGGGACCGACCAAATTTCCTGGCATTTACTTTGTTCCATTTCTCAGCTTTTGACAAGCTCTCTTTCACCAGAAGCCCCAGGTCTTGTTTGTGCAAACATTTTTAATTTTTCCTCCCATTCCCAGCTCATCTCCACCGGTTATTAGCAATTCTGAAATTACCAATGCAGTTAAGCCCTAACAGTATATTTTTTTTACCCTCTGAACACTCAAGGACCTGTCCACACAAGTGCACCCAATGTTACCAGCTCTACCTATCTAACGCAGTCTTGCCAACCGCTGAAAATTCTCCTGCAGACACAACTCCAGGCAATGTACTATCCTCCCTCCTATTAAATCCTGCACCTCCCCTCAGCCTGAATTTCTGAATACTTGATATCACCTTAAGCGAATAAAGGACGATGCAAGTGGGTAGTCTCATCCCTGTCTGACAGCCCTGCTTCTCCTTTATGCTGCATTTCTTCATCACCAAATTCCAATGAAAATGTTCTCAAGTTATTTTAACGTCTAGAGAGAAAAACTCAAGTAACTTTAGTCAAGCTGAGTACAACACGAACACAAACAACACAAATATTTTAAGATCATTGTGGACTGTTATTTTCCTTAATTTCATTCACTTTTATTTCAAAGATGTCTTTGAGAAGGATGTGAAGTCCTGGCCTATGTAGCAGAAGGATCCAGTGCACACCTCAGTGTATCGACCCCACATAGATACTGATCCTTGTTTTAAAACATGCATTTCGTTTTCTATTTGCATCTGTCCTGCTTCCACTTCTGTTAACCCCAACATTCACATTTCTCTTCGATACTTCACAGGCTGAATGACTTATGTCTCCACAGGACCCCTTTGGAGCACACCCCGCACCCTCGAGGTGCCTGCAGACACCCTGCTGCCGCTGCCCCGCTCCCCGGCTGCCGCTCACCCGGCACCTGGACCCAGAGCAGCAGTCGCTGCCTGGACGGCACCAGCAACTTCTCCTTAAATTGAGAGTTCCCTCTGAATCCTTCACAGTGACGCTAAAAATCTGGACGTTGCATCACCACAACTCTAACAGCTTCAAATGACATCAGGAAATACCTATTAAAACCAGCACAGTAAAAAATATTAATTATTTACTGCAATTGCTTCACTGCCTGAATGAGAGAGACCGGTTCCATCTTCGGTTAGGCTGGTGTGCTACGTCTCAGGGCAGGACAGATGTTCTCCCGCTCTTAATCTGTTCACCATACAAAATGAAGGAGAACTTTGCTACAAAAGGAGCAGCTGCCTCTCAGAGAGCAGCCCAATCCAGCTTCATTATTTACAGCAACAACAAGCCCTAAAGGGACTGCAAAAAGCAGCTAAAGACTCTTCAGGCATCTTTTACAAAGTACTTTGTTGAGCACAATTGGTACTAGAACATGTCTCCAGCAGACGAGCACCATCTTCCAGCACGGGCTGGGAAATCTGAACTGGGTAAAGTCCACCCTGCAGCTGCCTCAGGAAGGAAACTCATCTGGTGAGAGTGGATTAAATGGCACCAAATTATTATAAAGGCTCTAGTATGGATTCACAATATATACACACTGATATTATTATAGTTGCTCTGTCTCAATGGTAAAGCACTTATCTGTTATATGATGTGTATATATAAAGATCATAAAACCACAACTAATGTTTTTCCTTAATAGTCATCTCGCTTGCATAAAAGCAATGAGATGTTTATTACATCATACACATAAACTATGCATGCTTGAAGACAGGATTATGCATTAAAATTAGATTTTATACCGTGTTTTTGTATTTCAAAAGATGTTCTTTTTTATGTGGGGGGTTAATTAGTTCCATTTGTGGGAATTACTATTTTATGGCTCCAGTATCATCTCCAGTGCTGATAATCATGTTGAAATTAGCTCCAATAGTTCACAAAATACTTAACATACTATGATAAAGAGAAGATGAAGGCCATCAAATGTACTTAAATTTCTGTATTACAGTCCAGTACTGGAAATCTTTTCTTATGGCATATGAAGGTTTTTTTTCTGGACAGGTATGGCCAAGAATGCAGGAATACTGGATCAGTCAGCTTGGACCTCCAGAGGTCACAACCAGGTCATCTTTCCACCAGCTTACCCTAATGCGGTGTCACCCTTAAGCTGGGTATGTCTTTTGGACTCTTCAAACAGTAACAGGTGTCACACGCTGCCTTTTGACGGAAGGTCCTTTTTGTGTTGGTTCTCAGTGCCAGAAGTATAAGTGATATTGAGCTTTCTCCACACCTGTTTTATGGTTGGCACTCTATCTGGGACAACAAGAAAAAAGGGGATTTCCCATCCAGCCTGGAAGAAACAGCGTGAAGGGTAAAAAAGAGCATGGCAGAAAAAGTTTCGAAAAAAAAGGAATATCCACCTCAATTACCCAGCAGTGAAAAAAAGCTTTGAGAAGCTGGAATAAAAAAATATTTTCTGCTAATTTAATCAGATTTTACAGTGGGGACTGTCTGGAAATCATAGTCCTGCCAGTGCTGCAGTCAGCAAAATAATCTTGAGGGGGACGAGCGGGCCGAGGGCAGCCGGCTCCGGCCCCAGCAGCACCGCGCTCCTCCGGGAGGCAAACGGCACGCAGCACTCCTCACGAGCAACGGCCATGAATAAAACTAGGGCAGGCAAAACTGGAAATAAAAGCATCTCCATCCCTTACTCAAAAAACACACATACATGCTCACCCACACCTTTCAAAATCATAGCATTTAATTCAGGGTTTCTCTATACACATTAAAAGAAAAAGCAAGGCACCACCTTGTAAGGTCACTTTTCATGTTCTTTTACATCCCTTTATCTTTTCCTACCCAAGACCGTAAAACATCTTCTGATTGTTTCACTACAAAACTATTAAACCTGAAAATTTAGGTAGTTAAAAAACTTACTTATTTAAGAAATATAAACCACGTTACGTCGCCCCACCTCATTCATCGCGCACGGGGTCAGGCGAACACACAGTGGTACTCTGAATGCCAAGAGGGAAGGTGATGTGATTGTTTCTGCTACACATTACCGCAAATCAGATCCATGAGGTTTTAGAGGCACAGTTAACGCTGCCACACCAACGCAGGCTCCTGCTGAGGTACGCATTGCCAGAAGCCTTTTTTAATTCAGTGCCAAAAATTCTGTAATATCTAAATTACTTGGTAGGTTTTTCCTGAGAAAGAGTTGTTATTGGGTTAATGGTTGAACTTACATCAATGAAAGAAAAAAAAAGAACATAAAGAACTTGCCAGATGAAGGGATTTCATCCATGCTACCATACCCTGCAATTTTTTTCCTGTGAAAGGAAAGCTTCTTAAATTCAGGAGTCACCTTTTGGCAAAACACCCTAGGATATTTTTAACAACTATGTCTTAAAATAATTCCATTTCCATGGGCAAAGAAAATGATTTGTTTTGAGTTCCCTGAACAGAGCACTGGAAGAACTCTGAGTTTCCCCTCCATGTGCTGAGGATGCCTGCCTCCAGTCATGAGAACACAAAAAGAGGTGGGCAGCGATTAAATTAGGTAGCAATTAGGACTAGTACAGGAACTGAGACAGCCAGAAATGCATCAAATATTAGCAGATCTACATATCATCCCTTCTTACCTCCGTAAGTATCTGCTACCACGCGCTGCCGGGGCTCGGTCCCTGCCAGCTTCCTTCTGCTCTGGAAATCATACTGTCCATTCCTGCTGGGATACTCACTGATAGATCCCATGATAAGGGCGTATATGCCACTTAATCAAACAGCTTCATCATACTGTATAATGTACTGTACTCACTTTGGGGAACATTACGTGAATACCGAGTGGCAAAATCTGGCCCATATTCTTATTCTTACTAATTGCAATTTACTTCAGAAATAGACCCACTGATTTTGCTTTCCCAGCACAGCAATTTTTCTGGTTCTCTCTTCAATACTTTCACACGCTTATGCCCAACTTAGCTGCTGATCTTCAATATTCAAGGTAATTGTGAGGTAACAAACTCTTTTAAATGATCTAGCAACTGGGAATAAGTGTTAGCTGACAACATTTTTTTCTCCGAAACACAAGGTCTTTGTTTCTGTATCATGTATTTACCAAAATTATTCCTGCAATCTATTCATGTTTTTAACCCTGATTTTAATTTTTTCTAGTCATCTGTTTAAACATCACACAGAGGCAACTTTGGACCGGCATCTAAGATGACTCTTGCTGTGTCACTTTTCTTTGCTGCTGCCATCTCAGAATGCCTCGCTATCCACTTTATTGCTGGATATTAATTTTTAAGATGGCTTTATGTTCCTTACTAACAACTTATTGCTCAAAAGATAAAAATTATGTTGTTCCAATCACAGGTTCTGTAAAAATGTAACATCTAAACATTTGAAAATGAGGACAGAAGCTTGTTTCTGAGGGATTATATTTCCTTCTCAAATTCTATACAGAAACAAGTTTCTCATCCTCTCCCCTTTGTCTATATTGTTTGGATAACACACATTTCCAATTTTTAAAAAATAAACAAACCCACCAACCAGGGCATTACCATACATTATTCCAGAGGATGAAGGAAGATACCGGTCTGAGTAATTTTCATGCTTTCAAACTTTTTTTTCGCCTCTAAAAGGCAGAATAATGTAGGTCACTTTTAATGAGGAGCCCTGTGCGTGGCTTTCCCCACACACTACACAGCAACCAGGCACTTAGAAGTTCATGTTCTCCCTGCATCATCGCTGTATTTTGTCATTTTGCAACAGGGTTGACTTTTGCCCACAACGCTGAGCACTTTCATACGGTGAAGTCTCTTGGCTGCCTCATTAACTCTGAATCAGTGTGTGCCCCTGCATTTTACTGTATCATTTCCTCCAGCATTCGTTATGCTGCAGTTTAAACAGCCTCTGGCTAGAAACTTCTTAAAACATCATGATGAAATTACTTTCTCGACAACATACAAGTCAATTATAAAGTAATTAAAAGCTACGCTAATCTATTCCCTTGTTTGGTAATGGTACCTTGGTTAAGATCATCCAGTGCATACTTGTATGGTATCTGTGAAATCTTTTGCTATAAATTGTAAGGTACTGTCCACAGCACCTGTTCTTCTGTGAAAGACACAGGAATTATAAAATCTGTCCTCTTCTAGTTTTGCAAACACGAGGAGTTAAAGTGGTACAAGCTGTTTTGAATCTAGGGTCTCCACTTTCCAGTGCCTGACTCCCTAGGCATTTCAATGGGTTTTTTTGTTGTTGGTCTGGGAGGATTTGGAAGATTTTGGTACCTGGAAGGTATATGCTCTTGCCTGGCTGCCCTCCATCATACCGGACTCCTGGTTTTCAGCATGAGCCTCTTGCATATTCCTCTGCAAGGGAAGAGTTAAGCTCACTTGACTTAACTCAGCGCCCTACCTTTACCCTGCTCCCTTTCTGTCCCATTTTCCTCTCTGCTGCAACATCCATCTTCACCACCCCCGCATGTACCACCCGGTCCCTCTGTCCTTCCCCACCACTTGGCAAACAGGTACAGACCCGAGGGCAGTGTCCTACTGCCCTGGCAGCAGAGCCAACAACCCCCTGCCCCTCTGCCACCCACGCTCACAAGGTGAGTTCTCAGTATTTATACCTTTTAACATATGGGCTCAGCAGTTCCCTAATCCCCATCTTCAGCTCACTCCTAAATCCTTCTGCTTCCCTGTGCCCTGTGGCACCCCTCCTCACCCTCCCGTGCCATGGGCGGCTTGGGGACGAGGGACAGGGACCTGCCAGGGAGAAAGGGACAGGCTACACCTGCTGGAGAAGAGAGGATGGGGCTGAAGGATGGGACTGCGGAGGGTCCAGGCCTTTGGGAGCAGCAGCGGCAGCCTAAGGAAGCCACTCCTGCAAGAACCACAGCCATTGGGTTGGTGGTGCATCACCACAGCCATCGGGTTGGTGGTGCATCAGGGGGAAACTAAATATTCATCAGGTTGACGTTACGCAGCCTGCCCACAACAGCAGCACTAACGGGTTCCAGCAGCCCTCCGTTACCCTGCTCTGTCCAGAGCGATACGTTGAATGCTAGAAGTAAAATAAAGCTTATGCAACCAAGTAATGAACAACATTTAAGTGAAGTGCACTGTATTCTTCATCACTTAAAAATATTTTGTTACTATGTAATGTCAGCATAAGCATTTGTTCTGCCTTATTTTTATTTTTTTTTACAACTGCTGCATACAAGTTGGATTTAAATGATATTTTTCTGCAAGCCAATGTGCATTGCATATGTTATTGTATAAGCTGTTAGAACAGGCCCTTGGCAGTTCAGACAAGAACGGACAGTTGTAAGAGACACACATCCTTCGTCACCACCTTCCTTCTAGGGCCAAGTCCCTTAATTTACTTGATCTTCAGCTTTTTTCTTTAAAACAGGGATAACTTTTGCCTGCAGCGATGCCCTGATGCTAATCCATCTGGTATTTGCCAATACACGGAAGACTTTATTCTAATAAAGACGTACGGAAAGCAGGACACCACCAACCGATGCTGTTTATCTTCTTCCTCACAGTCCTACCCAGTTTCATTTTTGGCTAGAAAAGTAGGTCAAAACACTAAACAATAGTTGTTTGAGGCATAAAAGCAACTTTTAACCTTATTTGGGTATAAACACCCTTCTTTTTCCAAATCATCACTCTTAAAACAGACAGGCAGGGTAACTGGGGACTCTCCAGAGGCGAGCATGAAGGCAGCATCTCTTCTCAACCTGTTCCTTAATCAGCAAAGGTTCAATACAAGAGGATAATTCATGTGGCCAGCAATTGATTCTTGCTCAGGAAGCCCCAGGAGAGAATTTTAATCATGGAAATCTCACCTTCTTCTGGGACATACTAAAACGGGGAGGGGGGGGGTGGTTCCTTCTGAATGGCTTTGGGGCAGATCACAAAGCAAAGTTTGGATGCCCACCTTGTTCTCAGCACACACTTTGCAGTTCTGGGCACGATCCCTGCTGTGGCCATACGCTGCCCCTGCAGCTTCCCCCTGCCACGTACAGTAATTACTTTCTTTTCATTAATTGGTCTTAATGCATGCGTGCACATCCACAAATCAAGCAACCCACTGCTGCGAGTACAGAAGTTTTGGCTTGGAAGTCACGCTCGCCTGGGTTTGCAAAGCCAGCCGCCCACCACCACCAGCACCCGAGCTTTGCCCGAGCGGGAGCATCCGTGGGGTGTAAGCAAATTTTGGGGGGCTCAGCTTTCCCCAGAAAGTTGCAGGGGGGTTGTGTGAGCTGACTGCAAACGGGCGGCCGGGGCGGTTAGCTGGCGTTTGTGGAAATGAACACACCGGCACAAACAGCGTAATGATGGTGATATATTAATGCTGTACTGATGTCAATGAAACATTACCATCAATTTAAGCAGGCAGTATGGCTGATTTATAAGCCAATATATAACCAAATATAGCACAGGAGATGTTTGGAAAAACAAGCATGTGAAATAGGCGTGACAAACAGAAAATTATTAAGGGATGATTTCTGCGATCTCTCTCTCCCAGGACAGTGGTATTTTAACATCCTCATCCAAACAGGAACACAGATAAACGGGCTGTAAACTTGTCTCGTTATCCTGTGGTTTGTGCTTTGACAGAAATGACCGATGATTTTTGTACGAGTGAAATGTTTTAACTTATACCGCTGACCAGGATCTCCTAGGGAAAAGTGGGCACCTTACAAGTTACTTCAGAGGGACTAATGAGAGGGATAAACCTAGTATGTAATAAAAACACTTGTCTGAGTAACCCATTCCATCTGACTGATCGGGATTCTTACAAGGAATACTTCAGCAAACTATCTGATAATGCAAAATAAAGTAAGAAAAAAAGAGTGAGGGGGGGAAACTATTCATGCCTAATTTGTCATCTGAGGCTGATGAACTCCAGTGCAAAAGCTGAAGAAAATTAAGTGCTAACCTGTAAACAGTTCAACCAGGCAAAAGTGAATATGCAGTTGGCATTTACATAAAAAGCTCTAGCCTGCACATATCTGTCTCCTCATTGCCTTTAAAAAGAACATTTTTTCACCAAAAAGGCCTCAGCCTTATCTACCTAAAACGACGGTAGGTTTTAGATATGTGCTACAGACTCAATTTGGACACTTAAAGCTCTTGGCTCATTAAGATCACGAAGTCAAACTAGTCAGAGATGAGATCAATTAACTCTGGCAATATCACTTTTAAGGTGCCCTGTGTTTTTCCAATTATCACTACAAGTGTCCACAATGGATCATATTAAAAAAGCAAGTATTTATGAACTTAAGATAGACATCTATGTCTATCTTCAGCCAGGGCTGACAGTCACGATGCTCTCCACACAGTAAACACGTCGGGGTACCACCAGCCTCCTACCTTGGCTCCATCCACACTGATAATCCGATAGCTGTTTCTCGTGCTGTCATAGAAGTAGGAAACAGTTACAGCCTGCTTGCTTGCGGGAACCCAGTTCTTCTTCGTGCTGGGGTCAATTTGGAAGACATGGGCTCTGGTGGTGAAGATGGGCTGTTCTCTGGAATAGGGAGGGACAGGAGAAATGGATGCATGAGTCTGCGGAAGATGAAATGTCCCAGAAGCCCAGCCTTGACCAGGCATGCTGAAAGCACAAGACAGAGAGTGCCTGGCAATCCCCCAAGTGAAAAAGCAGAGCAGTGATGCTGCCGAGCTGCGATCCAGCCTTGGGTACCTCTCCTTGGCATCGCGAAGTGATACTCAGTGCCCTAAAGTTACTGCTGTAGCCCAGGAAGCAATCGGCTTTTTTATCCCCGTGTTATAATAACTCAGTACCCACCTTTTCCTCAAAATATTTATTTCCAGGAAAGGACGTTCACATGTATTCTTTCTTTCCCCATCCACATATTTTGCCAAAAGCAACGAGAAGCTCCCCCCAGCTGGATTTCCTCCTGCCACACATTCCTGCGAACCACTACCTACAGCCAGAGCTCCTCTGCAGATGCAGCAATGATACCGGTGATCTACAGGAGTGGTATAATTACTGAAATATTAATCTCTATCCGTAGAATCACACTGTTCTGTGGATGTACATGAACATTGCATCAGATGCAAAACCAGTCAATCATCCACGGGAGCAAGGGGGAAAAGAAACAACCAGAACCCTGTATTGATATATATTGTCTTTCAGATCAACTATCAGTGGGTGATGTACTGCCTCGGACACGCCGTTCCTAAACACCAGCCCTCCTCAGATGTTTTTACTCATCAAGGAAATCGTGCGGACAGTGGAGGGGCTTTATTTTACCTTCAACACATGACACACACACAGAAAAGCGGAGAGGATGCAGGACCAAAAGAATAAAACGTGATACAAGGTCATCTAGGTTGAAGATGAGAATTAAGACTTTAACTTAAAGGCCATAAAACTAAATTCCATTCCAGCTATACCTTTAATCCAAGTTTAGAAGTAGAAGTGAACTGCAAATCAAGCTCTACTGTGCTTTTATATACATTTTTATGCCTTGAGTCCTTAAAAACTACAGTATATAACAGCCTATATTAAGTGTATCGCTCAATATATTGTTATCACATACAAAATATTATTCATGGTTACATATAGAATAGAATTACGGCAGGATTCAAAAACAATTGTACTACAATAGAGTTACCGCCCAAAAACATTTACCACATGGAAACCGAAAAGGCTGCCAGGCTGAATTTTGCATAAAGCAAATGAAAAGAGGTAGGTGAAAGGCCAGAGAGAACTCTTGCTCTCATATGCTATCCTTTCCTATTTATATAATTCTCTTCTATTATTCTCGGTCCCATAGTTTTGGAACTATGTTTTTATTAAGATTTCTATAATCTTCAGCTCCTTGTATATCCACACACCCACGCTTTTTTAGAATTGAACAACTTTAGGTGCCGTATGTAGGAACTCTATCAAACATCACACATGATCTCAACCGTTGCAGTTAAATTAAAATCAAGGGGAGTGAAGTAACGAATATCAAACAGATGGAGCGATCTACCTGTAGAATTAGCTCAGGGAAGACGGCGTGAGCTTGCAGAGCCCAGCAAAGCCTCAGGAGGGAGAAAACGAAACAATGGTTTTCTCCTTGCAAGACATATGCAAAGGGGCATAAAAATGCATTTTTACATTTTTCCAGGGGCTGCCATGCAGGTTTCTGGATGGATAGCTGTGCTGAACTCTGTAAAATACTGATAGGAAATGAAGTGAAATTACAATGGGACTGTCATGTTACAGCTGTGAGAGAGTAGCATTTCTTCAGCTTTTCCCTATCAGTAGCTCACTGAACCTGACTCATTTCACACGCTAAAATCGATGCCGTCCTTAGCTGGGAGAAAAGAAGGGGCAGGTCTCTGTAACATTTTAAAAATATTTCCATCATCCATTACACAGGATTAGCAGCGAAACGCCCATGAAGGTCGCGGGGTTTGTTTGCAATAAGGAATGCAGGGAAGGGAAGTCTCCCCCAAGCTACTTACTCTTTTACTCTAAAAATATGTACTTTCCCTGAGCGAAAATAATTTTGAATTTATTTTGCCTTTTACGTAGCACTATATTTTTTGTGGATTCTACTAATAATTGTTTTTGCTAATGGTAATATGACCTATATATTGCAGTCTAAACTTTCTAAAGTTTCAGACTTTTCCTTCATGCAAACCCATTCCACAAACGACTTTAATTCTGTTAAGTCGTCTTAACAATGCCAAAAAACATTGCTAAAATTTATGCCTGGCCTCTCTGCAGCAGCAAGCACATAAAGTAGATCTGGAGATAACAAAAGTAAAATGAAGGGAAAAACTATCTTTCTCAATTTTTTCAGGAGCCTTGTAGCAGCTACTGTTGTCAACATGCATCCAAGCGGATAAATTAGTGGATAATGAAGATCAGGGTTTGAGATAGCCACCTATCCATGTGGGGCTTTTATTAAAAAGTAAAGGCAAAACCTGACTATGTTTCTAATCCTTATGATTATTAAACAACAAAAAAAAAAGTGCGTTTTGTCTTCCTGGGTGCAAACAGCAGTCCTATCACTCACAGTGACACTGTGCTAGCTGATGAATTATTTAAAAAAAAAAAAGTGTATAAACTTAAGCTTTTTAGCACATTCAAGGTAAGTGAGCTGTTGACCTTGTGTTGAGTCTCAAACTTGGAAGGGGAGCTGGTTGCTCTGCACATACCCCTTTGGCCTTCCTGCCGTAGGTGGCTCCGTAAGGCAGCAAAGCCCCAGGACTGATTTTTGACGCCCTGGAGCAGACGAAGTGCCCCCAGGACACAACCTCCCAGAAGGATTTCCCACTGTTGGCTCGTAGTAATTAAGAAAAGAAGATGCATTTCTGCGGCCGTGCCTGCCCTGCCGAACCCACCCGCAGGTCTGCGCTCGGCTGTCCCCCCAGGGAGCCCAGCCCCACCAGCAGTGCCCATCAGCCGGCACTGGGAGCCAGCGCCACCGCGCCTTGCCTCACGCCACAGCGGGTCGGCAAAGCCAACAGCGTCAACAAACTCCAGTGGTGCAGATTTCAACGCGGAGGGGAAACATCCTCCTTCATTGCACCCCAAACTCTTTTGACCAGTGAAGCACGCGCTGTGGCACTCGGTTTTCAAATGAAACGCTGAATCAGGCACTTTTACAACACTTACCACGGCCTTAACGCAGCTCCAAATTGAGACGGGTTATTCTGCATTACGCACTTGCAACTTTTCACTTTAAAGAAAGCACTTTACTGATAGAGGAATGACTTCGTCTACCAGGATTTCTTCTTTCTTTTTCATTTTAACAGAGATTTATCAAGTCTTATGCTTAAAAGAACAGCGATGCTAACTGGGAATTCCCGCGGCGCATCCTGCCTGGGTTGAGTCCCTGTAAGCTGGTCGCTACGTGAGGCTGCCGGTTCGCCTGGGGAGGCAGGGAGCAGCCACCCAGCCAGGCTGCGGACTCGTAAATCAGAAAACAAAGAGAATTTATGAGTGTTTAAAACCTCATTAATTTTAACCAGAGTTGTTAATGATTGATTAAGTAGTCTTTAAAAAAAAACAACAAAACCTGTTTAAAAAATCAATTTGACAGTAACATCCACTGCTTAGAGTGTAAAGCTGCTTGAAAAGTAGAAAATGGAGACCTAAATTACAGCTAATAGTTCTTTGTTTAATAATGCCGATTAAGACAGAAAATGCACTTTGATAAGCTTTTTCATTACTAAATATGGCCAGTATGTTTTATAAATATGATTGCAATTTTCAACTCATGGTTTTACACATTTTAGCTGACTTTTAATTTCCATCCTTGTGTCGTGTCAGAAAAATCTCAAGTAAAAAGCAATCATTCTCCATTAATGTAGAAACATGTCATTAACCTTTTCTGAACAATTTAAAAAGCAAAAACCAAGACTCTGGAGCTAAGTAACCGCATCCACAGCTGCGTGAGATACCGTATCACTTTCTGGTTAATATACAACCATGCCAAATTTTACAAGTGTGTGACTAGCTGCAAGCCATGTGTTTTATATTACTCTTCCTAATCAACGGGAATGAGCTCTCGCTTAGGGAAAGTTCAAATTATTTAATTCCAAGTTCCTTGTTTATCACTTGAATCATAAGCACAACCAGTGATTTAAATCACTTCAGCTGCAAAGAGCCTTCGCTGACTGGCAGCCAGCACCGCAAGGGCTGTGGGATATTGGTGGCCGATGGAGCCGTGGCACAGCGAGCCCTGGCTAGTGGCCAGCCAGCACCGGGGAAAGCCCCAGGCCCCAGCCACACGCAGGGCCGCACGGAGCCGGCTCCGGCTTCGAGCAAGGCACTGATGATATGAACGCTTCTGTATCTTTTTTGGTAGTAAACAGAACACAGTGACTCACGTGGGTGCCCAAGTGCTTTCAAATGTGCAAAGCGTCCAGTGCGCCTCGGGTGGACACGGTAAATGGAACAAAGCAGCTGCTTTACTTGTAGGATCTGGAACATCAAACATATCTGTGACAGCAGCTTTGCCTGCTACTCCACCAGAGGCAAAACCACTATTTGCACATTTTGCTAAGACTTTTATTAACAGATGACATAAAATTCTCTATGAAGAGGGTTCCTAGTTTACAGGACAGGATTATCTGTGCTCTCCCCACACTAATCCTAGCCAGCTTTGCACTAACTGTCCAATTTACCAATTGGAATAAATATATTCTTTAAAAGAATACGTCCCCTTATAGCTGCCATTTGGCGGAGGACGCACATGCCTACAGACAGCACGTCAGCGCAGAGTTTTTGGAACATGGTGCTTCCCGCTACAGGCCAGCGTCATGCACACGCTGAGGTTTATGCTACCTGACAGCGCCAGCAGATCTGCAGTGATTTGCTATAACAAGTATTAGATAATGAGGATCTTTCAAGAAAGAAGAAGAGTAGGTACGAACGCAAAACCCTAAACTGTGACAAACCCCCCCAGCACTGGTCGTGATAATACAAAAAATTTTATTTGCTAAACACAACATGATACACTTGGCGCCAATAGTTATTTGGATCAAGCATTGCTCCTACCGCCTGACAGTGCAATAAAAAGAACAAATCCTTTATGTATATCGTCACATATAGTGTAGTTTGGAGTGCCATTTGTATTTATTTGTGATAAAAAAATGCAGCAGTGTTGGCACCGGGGGTCCCCACGCCTCAGGGTGCGGCCGCCTCGCCTCTCCAGGTTGTGCTGTTGCATCGTGCCCCCCGAGTTCACGGATGGAGATTTTTCTCCTATTTGAAATAGTCATTTTGATGAAAGTCCAGGCAAGTAATGATGCCTGAAAATTACCTGTGAAAATTACTGTTTCATCTGCCTGTAACGCTACTTACTCACTTGTTCATACGTGCACATCTCAAACTTTAAAAAACAACCAAGCCTCTCCCCAAACACCAAAACCCAAGTAAAAGCCGACCTCTGATGGAGGAGGTAACTACTGCGGGAAGAAGATACAGTTCATGGTGTCGCACATGGCAATGCACTGGTTGCTGTTTATACACAAAATTAATCTTTGCTCAAAGCAAAAGAGAGAGGCCACTATCCTCCAGCCTGTTACCTCTACACATTGAAGGCTTGCGCCACCTTGGATCAGATCTTTTCAGGAAACGGAAAGCCACACAAATTAGCTTCTTAACGATGACCGAGGATGGACTTGGAGGACTCCGTCCTCACCTCACCACGGGCACTCCAGTCAAGACAAGCGCGTCCCTCTTACGCCCGCCACAAACAAAGCAAATTCAGCTGTCTGAGCCCAATTTCCTGAGATACGGTACCCTCAACATTCATCACCACCCCGTTCCTGGCTGGGGTCAGGGACCAGGACGGCAGGCTGGACCATCGGCATGGGCAATATGCAGAACTGGGGAGAGGCCAACCCTAAACCTCCACATTTTACAGACGTGGTGGCAGCAAACCGGCATCAGGAAGGCAGGCAGCTTGCTCCCTTCCCAAACTGGCATATGCTCATTAATCTGGGTCAGTCCGATCTCATCGGCTGCGACAGGCAGGGTTGGTGCCGGCTGCCAGCGCACACCACCAGCAGCGGTGGGGAGGGTGCAGGACTCACAGGGTGAAGCGAGCCGGTAGGGGACGGCTCCATTTTACACCTGAGGAAAGAGCCATCGAGAGGGAGATGGCATCCTGGGATAACAGAGCCTATAGCAAGCCTGGAAATAGAATTAAATAGCCTCATTTCCCCTCTGTAGCGTTGCTATCGCTATCATTTCAGGGCAGGTTTATACCAGATCCTCCACCCAGGGAAGTTCTTAACTACGTGAATATGAAAGGCTAAATCAACAGCTGAATATTCAGCACTCAACAAAAGGGATTATTGTAAAAATTAACAGCCGTTACAGACCAGAGAGAAGCTATTGGTGGTTTTAACAAGTGCTCCCGCATGATGTGGAGGCAGGTGGGCATCCCGTTTGCACAGGGATAAATTCAAACCCTATTAAACTGAAAAAAATATTTGTCCTCTGTTCACCCGCACCACCTCTCCTACCCTAATTGACAAATGAGGCTGCATCAGCACATAAACAGATGCCCAAAGCCTTCCTATTTCTCTATTTTCTGCCTGCCGGCAGCCAAGCACTGGTCTGCCCGGAGCTGCTCAGCTCCGCACACCTGGGCAGCTGCCGTTTGTCCCACAGTGCAAACAGCCCTCCTCACACAGGGATTGCCAGAGCAAAAATGACTGGGAAGGATGGAGAAGGAACCCTGAGCAATAGAGGGCAGGAAAGGTGAGTACAGAAAGAAGAGAGAGGCCTTAATATCTGTTGTTGTACACGAGGGATGGGAGAACCGGCCCAGAGCAATAAGCTGGGCTAGCAGGGGACAACTACACTCGGTTTTTGCTCTTTTTTCTCTCCTGTAAAAAAATAAATATGCATTAAACTGCCTTTGTCCGTACTCTGCTAGCCAAATGCTGCACTGCTGGGTGGTGTTTTGCTGCAGGGCGGAACTGCAGGTACAGGGAGCAGCTTCTGAAAAACCCAGACTAGGAGCACAGAAATTACAGCCTCCCTAAAAAAAAAGAGCAAACAAGAAACAGCTATTTCTAAAATATAGTTTACTCAAAGTTCTTCTTTTCAGTCTTTTATCCCACTTTTGCAGGCAGACCCATCTGCCTGTGTGTGACCGCGATGAGGCTGAAAAGAAGCGCCGAACCCAGCAGCAGCGCTCATCCTCATCGAGGGCAGGGTCGTGCTCAAGTAACCACCGTTGTGACTCTCTGCTGCCCACTTTATACTAGGTTTGATACCAACTCACCTCCAGAAATATATGAATTTCATGCAAGAACCCCCCCACCTTTTTAGCTCCCTCCTTTTACAGGCATTATTATTACTTCAATAGACAGAATGCAATTAGCAAAAGTGCTTCTTGCATTTGCAGGAAACATAATAGTTCCAGTTATTTAGACAAAAAAAAATTAAGAAAAAAACCTAGCTAGCTAAAGCACAGATGTTAATTAAACTCATTTTTGATTTGCGGCTGAGTAAGTCCAAAAGAATAAATCTTCATGACAAAAGCTCTTGATATGAAAGTCATTGTAACATCTGTGAGAACTCACAATACCATGATGCCTTTATGAAGTCAATATACAAATTAAAAGGCTTAACTTTGGCAGTGAAAAAGCTCACACTTTATTTTTGGGCTATCTCCAGACAGCTATTAACCTTTCAAGACACTGTGAATAAACACTCATACGCAAGTGACTGGAACTGAGAGGACCCTGAACTAACCCTCCACAGGTAAGGTTATTTATTAGAAAAAAACAAGTTGAGTCACACACGTGTGAAACTGGTTATGTTACTCTGATTATTTCAGAGATTTTTCCTGAGAAGACGCTGAAAGAGGATCCACAAATTTGCACCCACAGGAATGTTTACAGGGCCTGCCATTTGCATGGGGATAAATGCAAACCCTATTAAACTGGAAAAAATACTTATACTCTGTTTACCCCCAGCACTTCTCCTACCCTTGTTGACAAATGAGGCTGCATCAGCACACAAACAGACCCCAAAAGCCTTCCTGTTTCTCTGGATTGGTTAAAAATTACATCCTTCAGGTTCAGCCCAGCTCCAGTAGAGTTAATGCTTTTAGCACAGCCTCCACTGTGGCACAATGTTTGCTCTGTAATATTTCAGCGAGAGATTGCCATTGTAAATTGGGAGTGTAAATCTTTGCGCAGAGAGCACAAGCCTGCAGGAGAGGGACCGCAGCCTCCCCCTGCGCCCTGCCCGGTGCCCGCAGCCCCCACCCAGGGATGGTGACAACCCCCCCGGGCTCTGCCGCACACACCTGCCGGCACCCACCAAAATCCATCCCGTGCCACTGATGTTAGGAAGGATGAGGCACCAGCACACACTAGCCTTCTGTTTCACATGCTGGGGGCTGCTCTGGAAAGCTCTGGGCGAGACCCTCTGCCGCAGGAGGGACCCCACAGGAGCTCACTGCTCCCACAGACGCAGGAAGGACCCCACAGGAGCTCACCGCTCCCACAGACGCAGGAAGGACCCCACAGGAGCTCACCGCTCCCACAGACGCAGGAGGGACCCCACAGGAGCTCACCGCTCCCACAGACGCAGGAGGGACCCCACAGGAGCTCACCGCTCCCACAGACGCAGGAGGGACCCCACAGGAGCTCACCGCTCCCACAGACGCAGGAGGGACCCCGCAGGAGCTCACCGCTCCCACAGACGCAGGAGGGACCCCGCAGGAGCTCACCGCTCCCACAGACGCAGGAGGGACCCCGCAGGAGCTCACCGCTCCCACAGACGCAGGAGGGACCCCGCAGGAGCTCACCGCTCCCACAGACGCAGGAGGGACCCCGCAGGAGCTCACCGCTCCCACAGACGCAGGAGGGACCCCGCAGGAGCTCACCGCTCCCACAGACGCAGGAGGGACCCCGCAGGAGCTCACCGCTCCCACAGACGCAGGAGGGACCCCGCAGGAGCTCACCGCTCCCACAGACGCAGGAGGGACCCCGCAGGAGCTCACCGCTCCCACAGACGCAGGAGGGACCCCGCAGGAGCTCACCGCTCCCACAGACGCAGGAGGGACCCCGCAGGAGCTCACCGCTCCCACAGACGCAGGAGGGACCCCACAGGAGCTCACCGCTCCCACAGACGCAGGAGGGACCCCACAGGAGCTCACTGCTCCCACAGACGCAGGAAGGACCCCACAGGAGCTCACTGCAGTGGGGTGTGTGGGGCTGAGCCGGCCCGGGGGTTTCCCACATGGGGGAAACACTCAGCTCAGCCCCGCAGGGCACACATCAGCCTCCGCTGCTGCCCGAGCAGCCCAGCCGAACCTGACCCAAGCCACAACTCCGTGCCTCCATGAATTTTTCCAGTGTGCAGATCTGAACGGCACCAAGCTCCTCGAGCACCATCCAAAACAGAGAGGCAGCATCCTCAGAGCCCTCGCCCCCCCGGCACGCACTGCCCAGGAGCCCCCAGCACTGGCCATGCTGGGGCAGACGAGGTGCCAGCAGCACAGTGCTGCTGGGCCTCCCCACCCCACATCAGACCCCATACGCATCTGGAGTTAGCATTGGTGAGAAACAATCAAAGAGGAGAAAATAATGTAGACGCAATACTGGAGGAAGAGAGCAATTTATTTTGCATTTGTAAACCAGCAGGAAAAATCCTTTAGCGTGCTAGTGGGGTCTTTATTATTATTATTAATCCTTTGCACTATGTCTTCTGTGTGGCAGACGGCTGGGGATACTTTGAGGTTCTGAGCGCTATTTGGTGTTTATTTAAAAAAAAATTAAGAGATTAAATTTCACAGGACATATGATCCTCTGAAAATGCACTGTACCTACAAACAGAAGACTGAAGTGAAAAAACATGTGTGTGATTGTCCATGTAAAACCCACTGACACCACCAGGGAAGCATCCTTATGTTTAGGACTTTTTCTTCTCCCATACTGTAAGAATTTGCATGGCAGATGAGGTTATCTTTGCACAAAGAAATCTGAAAAGTTGATTTTAATCAGTAGCCTAATCAAAGCCTCACTATTGCAAAATAATATGATTAAACACTCCATTATTTCAAATGCCACAGAACTAAGCGGATCCTTGGAGGGGAGTACTTTTGTGCACTAATCCATGCATGTAATTATTGATATGCTTTCCCATACCCTATTCAAATGCTCTCCCCTGAGGCTTTTCTTCCACTTACACTAGGGGGAAAAAAGAAGAAAAAAAAAAAAAGCCAATCAGTTCAGTTTAAAGAACAAGTTGTATAACTCTTTTTGATCTACCGCCTAAAGGATCAAATAAGGAATTCTACCAACCGTGACGTCAAAAGCAAACGATAGGGCTTTCCTTGTCGCGGTGGCTACCACCAGGCACAGGCAGCGCGGGCAGGGGACGGCGTGCGCCCTGTGCTGGTACACGCCGTGACCAGAGACGCTGCCAGAGCACCTGGGTTAATAAAACACTCAGGTCCGAGCGCTTTACTAGACTGCAAGAAAAAGGTGTGCCGACAGATGGTTTTAATACAAGGATGCATGCCTTTAATGAAACTTAAGCATGTAAAAAATTAAAAGCAATTAAAGAATAAGCATTTTGCTCTGTAAGAGATTAGAAAGATGCAAACCAATGCCCACACTGGGTTTTTAGTGCTTGTATCAACTTGCCCATGCTGAGAACAGCACCAAGCTGGCAACAGCACTGCCATGTTCCAACAGATTTATTGCTACCAGCCTCCTTCTTGAGCAAACCATCTAGAAGACAAAAATCACCAAATGTAGTCAAGAACACCAATAAAAACAGCAAAGAGAGGTTCCAGGAACCCCACAGGTGCTGGCGGGAAAGGGCAAGGTGTTGGACACAAACAAGCACGGCTAAAGCCAGTGTCGTTCCCCACTCAATGCAGTTTAAATTGGGAGTATCTGGAAGAAAGCAGCTTTCCATTTTCTGGCAATTTTAATAGACTAATAGAATCGGCAACCAGAGTATTTTGGTCGCTGCTGGCACACAGGCAGCACCTCTCTAAGGAACCGGTGGACACGGTTCTTGAAACCAATGTATTTACTAGCAGCCAATAAGATCACAGAATGACACATTTCTTCTGCTTAGAGTTAAAAATACAAAGGAAATTTCAAACATTTAGAAGCTAACGTTATTCACTTTAATCTTTAAAAATATAACACCATCTGTTGCCATCAGATTTACAGTACAGATCTCAGATATGTACATTTATTTGTTGGTATAAAAAGCTGTCAGCAACCCCAGCGCAAAAGTGAAGACGCTCTGGTAATCTGCTGAGCTTCAGAGAGAAAAACTACTAAATCTGAAACTTCACCAACAGGTTATTCATGAGAAACACAGTATCTACAAAACAAAAAATCCACTACTCCCCTTGCCACAAAAAAAAAAATAAATTAATAATCATACCAGTAAAATCACAAAACTAAACCTCTATGACTTCCTAACATCACAAACTGTGCATATTTCCAGGTAACATGGGGATAAACTTATCCCAGAAATTCCTGAACCTCAACAGCCCCTGCAGTCCTGCTCCCTCGGCACTCCCGATTTCTGCATGCCAATGCTTCCAACTTTGTGGGTTGTGCAAGGCACAGGTTATGCGAGGTGTGGGCTATGGGAGGATTTAATTTCAAGTATCAACACTTTTCATGCAATGCAGGTTCCATAACTACAGGCTATGATGCAAACGTGGAAAAAAATGTGACATTCTCATGTCAGCGGAGTCTCAAAAATTAGTGTGGGCTGGCTGAAAATTTGTAGAATAAACAAAACATAGCACACATTCTTACTATAAACTTATTATGCAAGATGAGGACAGGCAATATGTAAAACCATATAAAAAGTTCAAGGTTTTTTTCTGGATATGCATTAGCCATTACAAATCTAACCCGAGTTTTAAGGCAGCAAGAGTCCCAAGCGGCCAGGATAGGACACCCGCCAGGGGCTACGTTTGCAGGAGCGGTCAAAAGTCAGACCCCTTATAGTGTCAGATCATTAGCAATTTTAAAATAAAAAGGCCTCGACCTTTCAAAAAATTATTCACTCTGCTGAAAAGTCATGTTCTCACTTATCTGAAGTCAAACAAGAAACCTTGGAAAAATAAAATCTTACCTGTATGATGCTAATGATCACATTTCTCATGTTTCTAACATTTAGCTTTTTGTGCCTTGGAAGTTAATACAACAGGAGAAGACTTAATAATTTTTTCCCATGACATACTCTGTCCTGCTGGTATTTCTTGATTGAAAGACTGCAAGTAAATCTGGCTTTGCCTTATGAAATTAAGGTCTACTAGACATAAAAATCCACGTAGTGCTACAAAAATTAAGGCATAACATTTCCTCAGTCTCGTTTACAGCAAAATAGATTTTTTTCCTCTTTCTGTCAAGGGTGAAGGACACAGCTGAATGATGGGATTTTTCTCCGTCTCATTTATATATTGATTGTAATAAGGCCAGGCAGGTAGGCCTATGCAAGTCCTGATTCTGTCAGCAGCCAAAGTTGCCAGGACTGTGAATATTGTCACTTATAGATTGATAAATGGACTACACGGACTAATTGTATTTCAGCATCTCTGGACAGATGGCAAATCTTACAGCCATATGGTGATTATTTCCACTGAGCTGAAAGTATATTAACACTTACCAAAATGTTTAAAGTGATGAGATGATCTAAAATAATTTTTCCATGAACTGGGATAAAAATGATGGGCTCGGATGGGCTGGCACACTGGGGCTGGGTTCTCTCCCAGGATTCCCATTCGGTGGAGGCTCGAGGGCCTGCGGGTATCGCACAGTTATTGATGAAACCGGTTGTGTACTGGGTCCTCAGCTGGAGTACAGCGCCGTTGCGATAGCCACGGGATAACATGCCTCATTTTAGCTGTTCTGCATTGCCCTTATTTAGTTGCCACTGTTTGCTGCTTGATATGCCAGCTGCCCTGTGAGTTGGCAGCACTGATACATATACTTTCTTTTCCTGGTATTTTTTCCTAAATCCTTCCCTGCTCTCTGGTTGAAAACACATTGAAGTTACTGTCCTATTTTTAAAGGTAGCCTCATACGCAGCCCTGGCCCATGCAAATGCAGCGGAGGACTGTCCAAACCATGGACAGTAAGGTCTCTGAAGTAGGACTATACATGCCCTATATGCATTTAGCTGTCCCCATGTCTGCTCCCAAAAGAGGAATCAGTTGGGAGAGGACAGAACTATGCCCCAGCAACCCTGTGAAACAAAACAAACCGGCTGGATGGCGACCAGAGGATCACCCTGCTCACTGCCGACTGGATAAGCCATTGCTAAGTTCTGCAGTGCTACTTCAGCACACAGCCGGTAGCTCATCGTATTTACCAAATGCAAACAAAGCACTCAGTGGATAATAGGTCAGGCTGATACGCATCCCAGACGACACAACCTGCTTATGGCTGTGTGGTTTACTAATACTTTTACTGTGGGGCTTTGAACCTTTTATGCGATTTATGCGGCAGTGAATTCACCCTTCAAAACAACAGGAGAGTACACGCAGGAGACCAGATCCTCTTCTGCTCTGAGTTACTGCTTATTTATACCAAACAAACGTGAGCAAAATCAGCCTGTAAATTCTAAACAGGTTTTTATGCTAGAATAATAACCCATATTACACAAATTATTTTTTTTTCTTAATTTTCAGAACAAAATTCTGGACATTTATGTGTTTGAAAATAGGATTAAAAAATAACGTCTTGTATTCTGCAGTAATTTCTTTTGAGTGCACTCTCATGGTAGGAGACTCCTTGCTAGTGGAAGCATACACCTCCCTTGCTGGGGGAGAAAAAAGTTCATGCACCACTTTCCCCTATTTGTCGTAAATAAAGTATAGCAAGTCAAGAGCTAGAAACTGCACTCTTCGTAGTCCCTGTGATCTAAAATTAGTGCCTGGTGTTAGTATGCAGAATGGATCAAGTACTCACTCAGCCACTGAGGATAAGGTGCCAACTGGTGAGAAATTCTTACTATGCTTTTTTGCACGTTCACACTTTAGCACCCTAAGAATTACATCGATTTGACTTGTACAGCCCCTATTACAGATCTCTCTAAACACAGTTTTCTTTTAAGAAGATTTACTATCCCTGAAAGGCAGCAAAAAATGTATTTCAGTTGCCCATTTCTCCCTTGACAACCCAGAGCAGCCCTGTGTTTTTCCATGTGCCTCCCCAGCCAACGTTTTGACCCAGGCTGGGAGCTGCTGCCGCCCCGGGCACCAGCTGGGATGTCCTCCCCGCAGGCAGCCGCGGCAGCTCCCACGTCACCACAGGGGAAGCAGGAGTGCCAAAAGGAGAAGGAAAAAGAAAAAGAAATGGAGGAAAAGTAACTTTGATCCATGGTGCAAAGTTTGGACCACCCTGCTTAATTCGTGGAAATGGGCTGTGCTTTTAAGGGATAACAGGCAGCACTGAACCATCCCAAATCGTTCCCAGAGGTCGTGTGTCTATTTTCTCTTCTGGCCAGTAATTCAGAGGTCATCCTGTATAGCAGTTGAGCAAACCTCTTTCCAGTACAGCCTCATGTCACTTACACTAATGTGGCAGTTATTTGAAAGTGTGTTGCAAATCAGTGACTGTTACTTTGATATTTCACGGGAAAAGCCTTCTAGAGTCACACGATATTGCTCTATGTCCTTAGGATAAGGATGTCAATTCATAAGGCAGGGAGGAAAAACCAAACAGGGAATGCAAAGTGGATTAGATATTTTGATTCTGTTCCAAACTCTAAGCTTAAAATACAAACTTTGGCAACTTCTCCCCCATAGAATTTGAAATGCTAATTTCTAACTCAATGGAGAAAAGTTCTTGCAAAGATCTGAACAATACGTATGCAGGATTACTGCTCCGAGACTGAAAAATTCAGAACAGACCTTTTCTGTAGAGGGAAACACAGGTAACCACAGCCGCAGGAGAGGTGTTTACCCCAGGCTTCACGAGGAACTCGGTCCAGCTGAAGAAGGCAGCTCTCCCCACGGCCCTCCGCAAAACCACAGGCTTCGCAGAGGAGTCTGGGGAGGCAAAGCAGAGTGAGAGAGATCGCTGGGAGCGTCAGGCTGCGTAGGACTAAGTCCTTGAGAGCTGATGCATCTTCCATAATATGCAATTCTGAAGGTCTCAAAAAACAGATGCTCAGAACTTTCTGTCTGGGGAACGTCTTTGAGGATTGCACAGAAACTTTAAAGACATTATTTGTCCTTCGGATCTCTCAAAAGACAAATTGGAATTTCACATTATGCACAAACACCCATTGCCCTGCTCCAAAGCACAGAGGAAGGTAGAAGAGGGGAAAGGAAAGCTCCCTGAGGAAGCACGGACTCAGGCACACTTCTGGATCTGCCTAGGAGGATGTGAGCCGCCTCCCCGTCTACCCCAAATAACTCCCCAACTAACAGCCCCCTTTCTGCAACATAGATCTGACCCTTGCTCCACTGTGATTGTGATTCATTCTAAGTGAGATTAGAGATCATAGAATCTTCATGGTTGGAAAGGACCTTTGAGATCATCAAGTCCAACCATACATACACAAAAAAACCCCTACAATCTCTGTCACTAGAGCATGCCCTGAAGTGCCAAATCTACACATTTCTTAAATACCTCTAGGGATGGTGACTCAGCCACCTCCCTGGGCAGGCTGTTCAAGTGCCTGACCACTCTTTCAGTAAAGTAATTCTTCCTAATATCTAATCTAAACCTCCCCTGCCGCAGCTTCAGACCATTTCCTGGGGTCCTGTCATTATTCACCTGGGAGAAGAGGCTGACACCCTCCTCTCTACAACCTCCTTTCAGGCAGTTGTAGAGGGCAATGAGGGCTCCCCTCAGCCTCCTCTTCTCCAAACTAAACATGCCCAGCTCCCTCAGCCTCTCCTCATATGACTTGGTCTCCAGACCCCTCACCAGCTTGGTAGCTCTCCTCTGGACACGCTCCAGCACTTCAGTGTCCCTCTTGTACAGAGGGGCCCAGAACTGAACACAGCACTCGAGGTGAGGCCTCACCAGTGCCGAGTACAGAGGCACCATCACTTCCCTACTCCTGCTGGCCACACTATTCCTGATACAAGCCAGAATGCTGTTGGCCTTCTTGGCCACCTGGGCACACTTCTGGCTCATGTTAAGCTGGCCATCCACCAGCACCCCCAGGTCCTTTTCTGCCGGGCAGCTTTCTAGCCACTCTTCCCCAAGCCTATAGCGTTGCTTGGGGTTGTGCCTGAAATGCAGGACCTGGCACATTAAACCTCATAGAATTGGCCTTGGCCCATCGATCCAGCCTGCCCAGGTCCCTCTGTAGAGCCTTCCTACCCTCAAGCAGATCAACACTCCCACCTAGTTTGGTGTCATCTGCAAACTTCTGAGGGTGCACTCAATCCCCTCAGCCAGATCATTGATAAAGATATTAAACAAAACTGGCCCCAAAAACTGATTCAAGCTTTTAATTGAATTTCCTTGAATTTTGGTGGGTGTAGCAAAGTGTCAAATCCCTGTTCTCAGTAAAGCCAGTTTCTGTTATCTAGAAAAGAACCATAAACCAAATTAGACTCGTTTTTATGTATTAGCATTTTTAGAAGATCCCTTAAATACAAGTTTATAAAGACCACCTCCACAAACAACAGACAACAGAAAATGAGCTATCTCCTGTAATGGACTACATAAGTGACAAAAAGCTGTCAAACACAAAATAAAATAATCATGAAAAGAGAGAGCTCTCATTCACCTGTGTGCTGTAAAGTTTCAGGCAACTAAATCTCCTTTATTGTTTCATAAAAGAATAAATTTGTCCCTATCCCATCTGGAGGAGAGGGGGTTATTATGACAATCATTGGATTATACATATACATAAATAGAATCCAAAGATGCTTTTATCTCCCCTCCTCGTACACCCAAGGGCAGCGGTTGTGCCCTTGGGTGTACATTGTGCCTGTGAGCACCTGAGGGCTGCCCTGTCTGGACAGGAACCTCCTGGCAGGTCAGGGAGGAGTATTTTGGCTTTGGGGCTACCAGGGGATTGTCCTACATGAAGGAGGTAGGGGCTTCCCCTGGCGGGGCAGCACAGGTACATGGCTGGTTAGAGATGGGGTGATGGCAAGGCAGAGACAGGGGGACAACTACACTGTTGCCATCTTTGTACCGGCATCTGAGCTCCCCGCCAGAGCAGAGCCCCCGCCTCATATTTAGACATCACCATCTCTGAAATAAACAATAATAAAGTGTTAGGCTCTCCCCACCTTTCCCACGCATCCTCGCAGCAGCCCAGAGCCCCAGCACAGCCCTGGGTGCTGGATGGGGACATCTTGCATGTCTCGTCTCAGAGAATTTCTCACTTTTTTTTTTTCAAATGCTCTCATTGACAATTTTCAATATCACAAACCAGATCACATGTTCCCACTTAAATAACTGCAGGGAGACATTTTAGATGTGTGCAACAGATTTATAGTGAGAAGCTGGAATACAAAAGTGGGAAACGAAACAAAGGCAACAACAAAGTGTTGCTGTTACAGATTACAGAGCAACTCACCAAAAGTGAAGAACTTGAGTCAGTCACTGCAACGCTATTAACATGAAGCAGAGACAGTGTGCGTGTTGAAGTACTATGTTTTCAAAAGGAAAAGCCTTGCTGAATACTCCCAGCTCTGGCTACACTACCTGTCCTTCTTCCAGGGATGAAACAATAAGTAATGAATACTGAAAATAAGATGCTCACACCTCCACGTAATAAAATTAAGATTTCCCTTCAGGGCCACACAAGATTTAAGTTTTATATTTTTTACCAAAAAAAAAAAAAATACAGTGTTCCACATTTGAATAGAATCTACTGCAAAATGTTAAGCAGAGGCAAAGAACAAGTATTTATGCAGTAAGTACTCATACACACCATTTCACAGTCCACAAGGAAGGATCCTCGGTACAATGAGAAGCAGCTTTAGGAAAAAAATATTGTACAAGCTGACTACATATTTTTAAACATATTCCACAGAGGCCTTTGCGGTCTCGCTGCATTGATGTACTAAGCCTCGCCTGATAAGAATGTAGTTGCAGGACTTCTGTTGTTCCCTGTTAGCATTTGCATTATAATAACACCTAGCAGCTCCAGAGGGCTCTCTCAGGCCCCTTGATGCATAGGCAAAGTGCAACTTCTACAGAAAATTTCTTTTTGAACCGCAGCATGGTTCGAGTTTCTAAATCCTGTAGGCTGCAGTGAATCTTCCAGATGGAAAGAAAACACTTTGTCGCTTCAGAAATTCTTACAATCTTGCATTTTGATAAGCCACGTCAAATAAATAAAATCAGACTAGTGTGCGGGGGAGGCGGGAAAGGAGGCTGCGCTGCCACTGAAGTGAACAAGCTTTGCAGAGTAACCAGCAGTCACTTCTGCTCACAGCTCCATCGCCAGGCCCTCTTTCCCCTGTCTCAAGTCTGCTCGCTCTTCTCCATGATAAAGCCACAGTTGTTTTGCAGCTAAAGCTTCCAGTCTTGCCAGCCTTCAACATGAAGCCCACAAATCCTGAAACACCTACACAGCAGAGGCTCCTGCTCCCCTATGAGTCATTAAGCAGGCTGTCCCACTTGGTGATGTCATCCAGCAGTAGTCGTCTTTTTTTTTTTTAAAAAACAAATCCTAAAATGCCTCAAGCATCAATTATTTAAAATATTGTCTTCATTTTAATCCTGACCCCAGTGGCAAAATTACCATTATGAAGCATTTCCAAGTGATGCAAGAGGGTCCAATAGCCTCTATTAGTTGCCACGTCAATGAGGAGTAAGCAGCCAGCTACTCGTGTCACACATGAGCTAAGCACAGAGCATCCAAGCCAGCAGCAGCGGGCAGATTTCTCTCTTACAAACAGGCAGAGAGCAGCTAGGATGTGTCATCAAAAATATAATCAAAGATCAACTGCATCATCCAATCTCATCTTGTGCATTTTGCATGAGTACGTATTACACAACCCCTGCTCACACCGTCTCTAACCCGTGCTGGGTGATGTGTGGCGATGGCGCAGCAGTAACCTTCCCTGATACTAATGGTCTATTCCCTGCCTAATTGCTCTTGCCATTAAAAGTGCTTCTTTGATGTTCAAGCTTAAATGCTTCCTGTCTTCGTTTGAAGGCAGTGCCCTTGCCACATTCTGAGATTTAATAACAGGATTGTCAGCTATTTACAGAGTACAGCTGAATTATCAGAGAAACATACTTGAAATGTGTTCCCCTAAGCACATTTACATCCTAAAAACCCACGACGAAAACCCAGTATAAACAAGTCACACACTGTATTTGCAGGGCACAAAGTGCACAAAGGGGACGGACCGCATTCAGGGTGAAAGCGGGCAGAGATTTGACCCTGTAGCAACCTTCAGGACTGAGGACCTTCCCACTCTGCACACACCCCATCACAAAGTCAACAGGAAAACCAACAGCTGATTCAAAATGCTTACGCATTCTTAAATGTATGTTCATGGGTGAGGCTATTTATTGTAGGCACTGCATTAATAGAGACGAATTAATAAAACAAATACACAGCACTGCAGAAAATCCAGATACAAAACCAGACTGATGCCCTTGCTCTCAGGTTCTCAGCAAACTCATTGCTCCTCTCTGCCTGTTTTGGTCATGCCGGGAATATGCTTGAACAGTTTAAGACACTTTGTCAGGTCTTTAACCAGTTAAAACTACTTTCAGTTTAAAGGAACTGAACATCAAATAATTCTTTTTAACATTTCAAATGATGCCTTTGTTACCAGGAGACCTACTCACCGTCCTCTTTTCAAATGGAAAGAAGGGCTTGAGGGACATCCCAACTTTGGGGAGGATATTTTATTTATAAGTTTTCTCAAGTGGTAATCAAATTAACAGTGGTAATTAATTAGGTTAGGAGCTGAAAGCAACTTGACTACAATCACGCTCTTAGCATTAAGTTTTCTTTCTGTTCACTCTTTCTACAGCATTGTCTAGTGAGCAAGTTTTGGTGAAATTTACACCAGGGGACTCAAACCAGTTGTGGTACTGGCAGATTTTTCCTATTGTAATTTGCCGAACTCATCTCTAGCAGACCCCACAAGTTTTTTCTTAACCCACTCTGTCTTTCATGCCAATCATTCCTTCATAATTTCTTTCTGCTACTCTTTTATGAGCTTGTTTCATAATTTCTCCCAACCCCATGTTTTCCTTGGAGCTCATTCACACAGAAGTTTTTTGCCCAAATTCAGTCACGTGCATCTGTCTGCACTGTTACAAATGCCTCACATGATTGTGTGAGAGGCGACAAGGCGTCTCACTTGATGGCAAACTTGGATGAAACACTCCAACATTACAGGTTTGTTCACTCATTTGAATGCAACCGCACCAAGATCCTTAGCATACACAAATCCTTATGACAATCTGGCTGTTTGCTCTTTTTTTATTCTTCCCGCACCCCACCAAGCTCCCTGCCTCTCTAATCTTATTTAAATTGTGTTAAATATAAGAAAGGAACTACACAGAACAGGTTTTATACATCCTGTTGAAGTCAACAGTGTTTCCCCATCCATTTCAGTGAACCCAACATACTGCTCCAGAACTCAGAGTTCTCTGGATCTGACTTTTCCACTGGATTTTGTACAGACACCTGTATCGGTTCACAGGGGTACCGAAATCTCCAAGTCAGAACAGCAGCCGTTTATACCCGCTCTGCAAAATGGGAATAGCTACATAAGGAACCCAGGCTGCGAAGACTCAAGCATCCCCAGCCAGCTGCTTCAAAATCACAATATTAACAGCCTCAGCATCTATCAAATCTCAGTCCCTTTCCTTGAACTCCAACACCATCACCAGTTGGATGATGCCTGATATAATCTGGCCCCTGAGCTATGCTAGGAACTGAACTGAAGCTGCTGACCTTAAAACCTCAAAAAAAAAAAAAAAGAGTCCCTGAGGTCACAGTATCAACTCAGCTGCGTTTGGGCATACACTCATCCCAGCCCTGCTTTTGCAATGAAAGCCAGGTGCTGTTATCTACCCTCTGCTCCCAGGGTCCCAGGGTGCCCCCTTCCCTCATGGACAGATGGCTCAGTCAAACTTTGGAGGGAGCCGGTGCAAGACTCCCATGGATTTCAGCAGGAGCTGGATGACGGCCAAGGTGAATTTCCTCTGCAACGCGCTGTTCCCCGCTACAGAGCTTCTTAGGGGAAGCTTATCACCATGGTATCTAAAGTACTGCTGGTACCAGGAAAGGCCAGCTTGAACACCGTCCAAAATTGATGTCTTCCTTCCTTCATCACATCTTCTGCTTCCTTCACCTTCTTTTTTCCTTGTCCTCCCATTTGTTTGCCTTTTACTCCCCAAATAAAGCCGTATGTTGGCCGATGGATGTTACTATTGCTAACAGCAGAAGGGAAAAGTGCAAGGCACTTCCCTGATGCTCCTAATGTCACTACATAATAAAAACATTACATACCACCACTCTCAGCAATATAGGCCCCCAACTGCACCTTTTCATTAAAATATTACAGGAGGGGCAGAGCGTTGTTCCTCAGTCCAGTCTCCTTAAGATGCAGTCACTTCATTGCTTGATCCAGGCTTGGAAACTTGCCTTTTCCCAGCTTCCTGGAGAAAGGTGTGGGCTTAAAGTCCCCCTGGGGGAAGTACGGATGGATCCCAGCTGGATGGGACTAATTTACCACATTAGCCCCTGTGGGAGCAGCACAGAGAAGCCATCTCCTATGAGCCAAAAGAAATGTGTACTATGAGCTAGTTCATCATTAACCCGTATAGCACACACCTCTACATCCTTGTACAGCTTTCTGCAATAACTTCTAACACTCGGAGGCCTGATTTTCATTTTGATATGATTTACAAAACAGATTTAAAATCCAATTTTATTGCTAGAGGGTATTTAAATTAGTTCAGTTTTAATCCAACAGATAATATAAATAACAGCTTTAGCAGCAGTGAAGTGATTTACAGGTTTAATCCAAACTGGATACTTGTCACATGCCTCATAAAAAGAAATATTTTGTAAGGGACTGATAAGGAAATGCAAAAATGCTAAAGAAATGATAATAGTAAAAGAATGTAAGCACAGATGAAGCAGCTATCCAATACCTCCTTAAATCATCTAATAACTAAACCTGAAGCATCTTTAAAACTGGAAAGTTAGCTTAGACTGCTTAAATTGACGTCAAATTGAATCAGACCACGGCTACCTGATGAGTAGGTACAGCTCACTAACATCAGAGCCATAGACAAGTGAGCCACTTTCTTGGTTGTGTTAGCCCTTGGCTTGCAACACCAAGAGACAAATCAGGTGATATTTTCAGACAAAGATTTCTACAGCGGGAAACACGTTACATTGTGGTTTTCAAATAGGTAAAGTTTAAGCTCCGAGACTACTGAGGTATCAGTAGTTATCAGATATGCTGGGCAGAAGAAAGTGGTGATTTAGGAAAAGATTTGTTTCCCTATAAGTAAATATTTGTCCAGTGAGATCCTTAACAGTGGCTTGACCCAAAGACAATGGTTTTCAGCCAGCAGGAACCTTCGCATTGATTTTTATGGGCACTGAAGCAAATTTCTTTTTTCCTGGACACTTTTTTTTACAACACTGTTTTCGTACCCCCTGAATTACGGGCATTAATTTTTTTTTAAACATGTAAATTACTTTATAAAACTTGACACTACCTTGCTGCCTAGTAAGTTGAACTAAAACAACAGTTTAAATAGCTCAGCTCACAGCTAATAAGCAATTTAAATAGATTTGCTGAGCTCAAGTAGTTATATCAGGTTTCATAGCACCATCAGTCACTGCCAAATCCATAGGCAGCATTTAAATGACTCATTAGCAACGGTTACCCCCAGGAAAGAAAAAAAAGAAAAAATATTTTAAGAGCTGAGTTAAGTTATTGTCAAAATTTCTGTGAGAATGTGCCCCATACATGACATCAAGACGTGCCCAGGAAGCAAAATCCCACTGGAATGTCTGGGAGAAAATATATTCTTTCAAGAAAGAAAGACTGAGCTCTGTGCTCTGATCACAACATATTTCGTAAAGACAGATGAGTACGGAGGTGCCCATTTCACAGAAGGAAAAGCTGGAGCACACAGAGGTGAAGGATTTGCCAGCAGAGATGGAACCTGGAGGAACGCGGGGAGGTTGCTCCTGTGTCACGTGTGCTGAGCCACAGCTGCAATAACACTATCACAAACGTACCTCCAAGTTCTCTGTATGAGAAAGGTGAATGGCAAGATAATGACGCAAGACACTAGCAACACATATATCCAAAGAACACCTTGTCTACACTCTGTACAGAGTGTATGAGTGTGTACAACCCACGCTGAAACCCTGGGAATGAATGATGCTGGGAGCTTGATCTCACGTGCACCAGTATAAGACTGAAATAACTTACTTGAAGTGAGGTTCATTAAATCAGGATATTGAACTAGACCGGTAAACGTGCCTTGTACCTGTACAAGACTGCATGACACAACCAGAGCACTCAAAAGCCTTCAAGTCCTTCGCAGCTGGAACAGCTCTGGAGGCAGAGCAGGACCATGCTGAGCCCAGAGCTACGACGGATTTACAGAAAGGGGTGGGGGATCACTGCAACCTTCCACTCAATTCTCTTCAAGCCACAGCTAAACTTTTCAGCTGCACCAATCTACCAGCACAGAAATGGTTAAAAATGATGGCAACAAAAATATTTGCCCAGATAAAATGACAGAGGCAAGTTTCCCTTGGATGGCTGTTTCTGACCATCCTGGACTCAGCGGGGCAGCGCTGCTCCAGCCAGGTTTTGATGCTTCTTTCTCCAACCCCAGGGACAGTTTCTGTTTTATTTTCCAGTGGAACTTTACATAATTAAGAAGCAGATGAGCCCCTTATAATCCTGATGTGAAACACGGGGTGATACTGACTTAGATCTTATTTCTCCCTCTGCCCATGTACTTCTATTCAATACGTCTGGGTATCAAATTCAGACACGTGGATGGCATTTTAATTCATTATTTATCCATATTATCTCAAATTATATCACTTTGACAATAATAAACAAATCTATAGCGGGAGTTTGCATAGTTGGAAGTAGCATAAGGAACCTCAGAAACTGGAGAATGATCCCTTGCCACAGGGGGGTGAGGAGAGGCAAGGCAAAGAAAAGGTATAAGAGAACATAATAGGATAAAAATACAGCAAATTAAATGTGTGGGTTTGGAATCCCCCAAGACATTCTGGTCGAGAGGATCTCAAACCTATATATAGTTCAAGCCAAAAGCACAATGTTAACCTCTGTTTCCTCATATTTCGTCCACAAACTGCTCTAATGCCAGCATTTGGCTTTTGTTCCCTTGTTAAAGGAGAAGAAAAATGCAGGACTGATTTTTTTGAAAGATCAAGATGAATTCTCCAAGAGGCCATCACATGTGATCAGACACTTCTGGCACGTCAAAAAAAAAAAAACAAAAAAACTAAGGGGGGGGATAATATTTACAAAAATTAGCAAACAACTGGCACAGTTCAGGCAAGTTTTTTGTGTGCCTCCAGCAGCCGAGAGCTCTCGCTGAGCCAGAGCATGAAACATCTGACGATGAACTCGCCGCTCAGCCCGGCGCACATCCCGCAGCTCGCCGCCGAGGGACCGGACCCCCCGGCCCCGCACCAGCCTCCCCCGACCCACGACACCCCCCCCAACTCCTCCCCGCTTATTCCAGCGGGGATTTTGCCGCCCGTAACGTGCCCGGGGGTGTTTTTTCTCCGCTGCGTGCCCGCTCCGGCGCTGCCTCGGGCGGGAGCCTCCCCGCCGCCGCTCCGAGCGGGCGGTAAATGATTAATTACAGTATAAACCGCCGGTTTTAGGGAACGCTCACAGGGCTTCCTGGCGGCCGGGCGCACCTGCGGCGGGGCCGGGACCGGGGCGGCGGGAGGCGGTGCCCACGCGTGGGTCGGGGCGCGGGGCCGGGGCGGCGGGAGGCGGCGCCCACGCGTGGGTCGGGGCGGAACGCGGCACCCGGGCGGGGGTCGGCACCCACGCGTAAGTCGGGGCCCGGCGGACTCACCCCATGTCTCGGCACCTTTCGGCGGCGGCGGTGGTACCCCCCGGCGGCTCCCCGCGCTCGGCGGCCAGCGGCGGCCGCGTCCCCACTTCGCACATGCGGCCGCCCCGGTTACCGGCCCCGGCCCCGGTTACCGGCCCCGGCCCCGGCCCCGGCTGGCTGCGGCTGCACGGCGGCGGCGGCGAGGCGTCCTGCTCCTCCTCCCGCCGCCTCCCTCCCCCCTTACATAACCTCCCTCCCGGGCGGCGGCGGCACCGAGCAGCTCCCGCCGCACCCGCCGCCCTGCCAGGCGGCAGCGCGGGGGCGGCGGCGGGGCGGGGCGGGGCGCGCCCCCGGGGCCCCTCCGCTCCCCGCCCCGGGCCCGGGCAGGCGGCGGCGGCGGCGGCGGCGGCAAGAGTCGCCCTGCGGGGTTTGTGTCCCGGGTGCGGAGCGAGAAGCCCCGGTGGGAGGCTTCAGCATTTGGGATGTGTGTCCGCACTCCCGGTGCCTGCGCTGGGGGGGTGGAGAGGGGGGGCGACCTGCCGGAAGGGGACAGGGCGGCGAGAAAACTTCGGGTGAAGTTGTGGGGGTGTCCCCCGAGCGGCCCCGCCCGCTGCTGTGAAGCCCCAACAGCGGGATCAGACCGGCGGTCCCGGACATGCTCCTCCCGGGAGACCGTCTGTCCCCGGCCCCGCTGATTCCCGACCAGCTGTCCCGGGACTGGCTGTCCCCGGACCGGCTGTCCCGGGACCGGCTTGTCCCGCAGCGGGAGCGCGCCCCGCCGACAGCTGCGGCTCCGCGGCGCGGGCACGGCTGAGGTCCGAGAGCGGATCCCGGGGACGCCCTTCCGACCCCGCCGCGATGTCACCGCCGAGGGATGTCTTGTGAAACGCAAGCAGGCGGTTCTGTCCCGCCATCGGGCCCTCCCCAGCGGCTTCTCAGGCTTTGAATCCCTTTTCCCGGGGGAGCGAAGGGAGCGCGGACCGTGTGTGCGTCCCTGCCATCCCAAGGAGCTTTCGAGCCAACGGGCAATTTCAGCCACCTTTGGTCAATGGGCCCTGGCAGACTCAGCCCTGCAGTCCCGATGTGGCCACCACCCTGCTGCTGCTCAGCCCAGGAGCGCAAAGTGCATCAGGAGGACTGACCCTCTTTTGGCCCTCAGTCCCCCTGCAAATCTGGTCCCAAAGCTATGATTTCCCTCTAGGTTTCATGAAAATAAAGAGAGGGATGATTACTTTCCATGGAAGGAAACGTGGCACTAGTGTGGAAAAGCTGTGTTATGGCTGCCCAACCACGAGAGTGACACTGACATCCGATAGGCAATCACAGGACACAAATGCACAGGAAAGCCACGGACCTGCTCGTTCAGGTATTTGTAGGACTGTGCTACACGGACACAGTTATTCTTTTGTGGGCAAAAGACGCCCAATTCACACATGAAAGAGGATTTTAACTTCTCCCACACAAAGTTATAATTAACACCCTGCCATCAAGAGTGATTATTTTAATCTTCTTTTTTTTTTTTTTAATCTCACGTTGATTTATCCTTTCTTTCAAAGAAAGTTTAGAAGTTGTGGGAAAGACTTAATGCTTGCTTGCTTTAACTTAGTGTGTAATAACTGGGGTTGTCCCCAGTATCACCTGGGGACCTCATGGGAACCCTCAAAGGAGAACCTAACCAGCAACCTAACACCTTCCAGCTATGGACAATGAAGCTGTTTCTCGCTCTGACAGATAACTATTTCCTGATATCTGGAACACCAAAGTGGAGTATCAATGCCATACACTCAAATAAAGTCTATGCCATGGGGGAAAAAAAAAAAAAGCAGGGTGAATTACATAGATGTTTTCAAAAGGCTGTGGGATGACACCACTCCAACATTTCTGTTCACTTTACCGCAGTCAGATGGTTACTGTGGATGTTGAAGGAGACTTAGCTCCTTATGCAACCACTGATGTCTAAAGACTTCCCGTGTCCTGTTCTGCCAGCTGAAGGCAAGGTCCCGTTTTCTCGGGGACAGTCATGGCAAAAGTGACAATCCTTCTGTGTTCACGATGGGCTGCAGCCTTGAATAGTGCTTTGATGTGACCATTCCTCTCTTCCTGGGGACACAGTGAGGGGTAGTGTTCTCTGAGGGGAAAAAATGGCAGCCTGGCAATCTCATGGAAAAAACTCCCACCATAAATTGCATGATTTTACCTCACTGTTTTACACCATTTACTTCATTTTGTTAAATTACATACTCCATTCATCAGAGAGGAGTTGACTTAGTCCTCTCTGAGGGATTAGCTCATTTTGGTGAGTATCTGAAAGCTGTGTTTTATGAGCCAGCGCTGTATGCGGCTTACAAATATCTAATGGAATTGGATCAAAATGGGGTAATACACTTGCTACGTGTGTCACGATAAGATGAAAATTGGAAATAGGAACTGCAGTTGCCTTTGTGTTTTCTAATGTTTTAATCTTTTCCAATCACAAATTAAAGAGTGTACTTTCATCCCCAATTATAAAAACAAAGCTTAAGCTTATGGAAGTACGTTTGGCTGTGAAATTCACATGATACAATTTTTTGCATATAATTTTTGTTCCCATTTGATTTATGATCTTTTCAGAACTGTCTTCTAGAAGAGACAGAGTTGTGGTCCCATTTCTCAAGGACCCTGAGACATGTGCTCTGGCAGACAGCAAGTTAACCCAGTTTTCTGCTTATATTTGGGCTTCTGTAAGTGTGCTCCCTTTGTCTGAAATTCCCTCTATTCTTCCAAATGGATGAGATATCCCTCTTTCTGAAGTGTGGTGCAACGTTGCTGTCCTCTTGTCTCTGCCAAACACAGGATGAAGTCCTGTCCTCAACCGAAGTCACCGGTAAATGTCTCATGTATTTGAATGAGGCCCAGATCGCATGCAAACAGTTTAACATTATCCATATTTAATGAAGTGATCCCTCTACAGAAGATTCTATCTTGGACTCCTCCATCATCACAAAGAGTCCTAATTCATGTATAGTTCCCATTGATTCACATTATTCCAGTATAATTTAGTATTCTATTTTCTTAAAGTATTTTGAGTTCTCCCTAAATGAGAACTATAAATACGCTATTAAAATTAATCAGTTCCTAAGCTTTCATATGTGACATGATATTTCACTTCCGATTTGGCTCCGACGCAGGATGTGTACGTGATGGTAATTCAGTCCTCATTTGGTATTCACAAGGGTGCTCTTATTACTGTGGCACGGTTCAGGAAGACTCAAAATACTGAAGGCACAAGATCCCTCGGTATGATTCAAGCTGAGCAATAAAAATATCCGCATTCTGTAAATGGATGTAACTTCTTTAGATGAGAAATTTCTCCTATTCTTGTGTCCCTCCTAACGATATAAATTTTTTTACTTCTTGATACAGGGTAGATATCCTTTTCAGAAAACTGATCTAGCAATCAGGCATATATGCCCAGGCTGCATTCTGAAAAGCAAAGAGCTCACCGGTCTTTTCCTCTCTCTCGGGGTTTTTGTTCGCTCCTTTTTTTTGACTTTCACTATTGTCATCTTTTGCCACTCTATTTAATTTTAGATATAATTTTATTTCAGAAAACCTGCTGTTTAGTCTTTTTCAACTGTTATACTTCAAGACAGTTTTCTCCACATTTCCCATGGCAGATAGTATTAAATAAAATATTCAATACAGTGATTTTCTCTTTTTTCCAGCTAGACTGATGAAATTTGCATTTTTTTTACTCCAACAGAACTCTGCCATTTCCCCCTTTTTTTTTTTTCTTCTTTGACAAATAACCAACCATTTTCAAGCTTTAAATGTTATCCAGAAGTTTAACTGAAAAAGCTTTGGGGAATTCTTGATTTTTACATTTGAAACAGAGAATTGGTTTTCAAAATCCCCTGACAAATGGAGAATTAATGTAATTATAATATCACTGGATATAAAATTTTAAAGATGAGCAAATGAGAAAAGAAAGGATCTTAAGTCAGACTGTTGAAACACTTTGATTTATGATTTTTGTTGTTAAAACCTACTTAATCCAGTATCTAATAAACAATTTGGACAAAGGGTCTATTTGTTTAAAAAAATCAACACTCCTGTCCTTTCAATTAAAATGTCAGAGCTCACAATAAACATCTGAGATCTTCAACAAGTCCTCCAGCAAGACAGAAAAACCTCCAAAGCTGACATTCATGTGATTTCTAAGGTAAAAGCAATTCTCCTCTCCACTCTCCTCCAGAAATAATCCAAGAACAATCATTTAGGAGTACTTTCTGTGTCTTTAAAAGCAAAAAAGGAGAGGCCCATTTTTGAAAGCGTTTTGTCAATCATCTTTAAAGAGTAGGTTGAACATTCTCTTATTATTCTTTGCCATTTTTTCTTATATGTATAATTACTTAGTGCCAGGAAGCTCCTGTCTAAGTGGAGTAATAGAAGGTACAAAAGTGTTCTACCTCACTTTCAAAAAGTTGTCCTGTGAAATATGCAAATATCAGTTCAAAGCAGATTTTTATGTAAATGCAAAGAGCTGTCATTCTCGCACTGTGGTATACGCTGCCTTCTCAATGAAGACAAATACACAGCTAACAAAAAGTAATATTAAATATGATTTTAGAGAGAAAAAACATAGACACATAAAGAAAACCAGCAAAACCAGAATAATGCCCTACCAGCCACCACAGGTCACCAGGCCCTGAATGTAAGTACCCAGCACAGTGCTGAAGGCTGCAAAATTGCAAGAGGCTGATGGATTTCTAATAATACTGGTATAGTCAGAGAGCATCTGTCAGCATTAATAAACAATTTGGGACAGATCCTCTAGGCATCCTCTGTACTTTGGTCTACTAGAAATCCAGCCTGAGACACATCCAGGAATCCACACTGAACCTGAATATTTGTAAGGGTGGTTCCATGCTTGGAGCAAACCTCGTTCCCTTTAATGGACCTATTTCTCTGTACTTCCATGGTAAGACAGAGAAAACAGATGCTCCCCATTCTCCTTCTTAATGTTTTCATTGATGTAGACACTTTGATTATGTCTACTCCGCTGTAAAGTAAATAAGGTTGGTCACTCTTCACATGACAGCTTTTTTCTGCACCTAGTGGGTCTTGCTGCTCTTCTCTGAAATCATGCAAATTTCAACTGGTTTTGCAGTGGACCGACTGGGACTCTGCAGAGTAGGTGAGGAGTACGCATGTATTGATGTAAGGAGCATGTAAAAGTCTCCCTACAGCTTGCATTTGAGTCTATGTACTTGTTTCATATACATCCTAGTACTGCTTTTTTTTAAGCACATATGCATGAGTGGAGATCTTCATAAACTGAATCACAGCAATGCACAGGTCTCCCAGCTGGTGAGCTGGATCCTGAATTGCTCCTTCAAAACTGTACCAAATGTGTTCACTTTTTCCTTTCCAATATGCAGCACTTTGCATTTCATATGTCACTTTAGAAGTTACCAGCTTTTTCACGTGAAGTTTATTTTGGGCATTTTCTTTTTAAATGCCCAAAAGAAGAAAAAAAAAAATTCTATTTCATCTGCGAGTACAGATGATGACTTTGGTTTCCTTCCAGGCTTACACCACAAAATTCCATTTATTTGTAATTTATAAAACGGAAGTTAGAGCAATCAGGCACTGGTTATGCAGATGGGGTAGATTAATTTTCTTTTTAAGCTAATTCAGATCAAAATTTTTGGTCCTGGCAGTCTAAATTGTACAGGAGATAGGAGAAGGAAAGAACTCTATACCTTGTCTGTTAGAAACAGGACCCTCATATTGTGACTTGACTGTGACAATGATGGTGGCAGCCAAGGCTACCAGTAGAGAAGCAGATAATACGGAAGAGAAAAGATATTCAGATTTTTGGTGAAAGAACCTTAATTTTCAAACATGGAGAATTTCACGACCATTCATTTCAGTAAACCATTTTGCTCACATGTAAATTTTCTTGTAGCTCAGGAGTTTTTAATTCTCAGGCCCTTTCTACCATCTGTAACTCAATCTCTATTTTTTAAAGAAATTGCAGACATCTGTTTAAATACCCATCTCTTCCGTCACATGGAATTTTGGATTCAAAAATCTAAGCTCGAAAATAATACCGAAGTTGGATTACATTTCCAAGCAACCACGGTCTGGCATTTTAAATGCTGCCTTTTTAATTAGCCCATTCCGTTATACTGTCTGCGTCTGGCTCTATGGTGCATGAACAATGTCTGGTGTGGGTGTGGGTCGGTGAGCTGGGCGGGGGGGTCATGCTGCCGCAGGAGCTGGGGGGATAGGGAAGAGGGGAGGTGGAGAAGACCCCCCAGGCTCATTGCAGCCGGCTCTCCTGCAGCAGGAAGGGGGTCTGGCCTCCAAGGGGGCTGCAGGGCCAATGGCCTATGGCTGAGCCTGGGATTCTGCTGTGGTCCTGTGTCATGTGCGGAACTAATCCTGCCTATGAGACCACAGCCAGCTCAAGCAGCATAAGCAAAACTTAATTTTGCTGCCCCACACTAGACTTTTTGCAGCGGTGGGTACAATTTCAGAGTGTAATCAGGGACACGTTGGGGACAGGGGAGGGTACAGCAGAAGGAAAAGGAGGGCAGAGCAGTGGGACCCATGGGAAGAGATGAGAAGGCAATGTGGGATGTTCCTAGGGGCTGTAATGAGAAATATGGTTTTTTTTCTTTTTGCAGTCTGTCCTCCTCCAAGACACCCTGCCTCCCCCTCGTCCTTCTCCCAGGGTCCTGGACATGCCAGCAGGCAGATCTCCGTCTCTCAGCTCCCTCCCTGAAGGGTCACTCCCCCATGCAACCCCACCTTCACTCTCCAAAAAAACCCACTATTCCCATACAAAATAGGACAGAGGAAGAGAGGCTGGGGCCAGACCTTTCAGAGCATTTTAGTTCTCCAGAACTGCTTGCCTTATCTGCTTGTAGGAATTCATACTTCAGACTGCTGCAAAATACTTAATTCTTCATGTTTTTTTAGAACTTACTCATCAGCGGACTTAGCCCCTTAATCAACTCCTTGCTTGCCTTACTGGAAAAGGAAGACATTTCCATGGGTACACCAGAGGTCTGATTCATTTACACAAGTGTCCAGTGGCTTGATAAAGGCTTATGTGTTTCCTTGTGGGCAGAGGTATCTGGATCCCCCATATGGATGAATTTCTCAAAGGATTAAGCAGTACAGAGTGCCAGGTGGGAATGAAACCACATGGAATTTCAAGCCTATTTACAAAAGGTGACGGTTGAGGTATAGCAGTGAGCACCCCAAAGCTCATAAGGATGAGTGGCACTGCAGCACACGATTTCCTCCTCCAATTGTGGAAAATATCTTGAGTTCAGGGAAGGCAGACCTGGCTCAGAGATATGAAATTGGAAGTGCCCAACTGTGGGTGTCTTTCACAGACAGAGAGAACTTTCATTTGTGAAGGAAACTATCTGTCACCATAAAAGCTATATTTTGCATCATTCTCTGAAAAAAGTGTTGCGTTTTTCACCCTGCAGACTCTCCTACGGAAAGCAATTACAATGCATTTAAGAAGTAGGCTAATATTTTTATGGTTCCAAAATGCATTCAAAAAAAACAAAACCAAAAAACTCTACTGGACTTAATTTGCACCACTTTCAAATAAAGTTGAAGACCTTGACTTATACTAGTCCTTATGTCTAGGTCCTGCTAAACTACAGTAATTAATCAGTAATAAAAGTGAAGCCAGAAGGCCGCAAATATTGCAGAATTTGTTCTCTTTTTACTACACTAGTAATTATAGTCTGCAAAAGTAAAAAAATGTTATTTGACAAAAGAACAACAAGAATACAGCTGCCAGAAACAAAGATGCCAGGCATACTTTGATGAGGAAATGCATTTTAAAAGAATCTGTTAGGTGGCAAGTTGTGCTGCATGTCTTCCCTAGATAAAACTAGCTCAAGGGGAGCTTATGCATTCCTCATTCTACGTAATATAACTTTGTTCTGCAACAATACTTGGATAACAAAATACATAAACACTACTAATCAGTTAAACAAACACAATCAGATTTTTTTAGCTCCATATTTTGCTTCTCAGAAAGTATTTACTGTTAACAATCTTAAATCCAATATTGTGTAATTCTAGTTAACAGAAGTTATAAAAGTGTTCATATCTAATGGTAAACACAGATTCCACTTTTCTGGGGAAATTTCATAGTCCTTGGGGGGTGTATAAAATCCATATTTTTTGAAAGATCAGAGTAAAATTTTTAGTCACTTGCAAATATTAAAAAAAATAATTTAGGGACATGGTTACAGCTCAAGCACCTGGAGGAGCACTCTCTAGATCCAGAGTGCTTTACCTGGGTTTTGAAGACGTACCGAAAGGATGGCAGGCAGCAGCAGCCATGCATTAATATCATATTCAGTCCTTCAGCCATAGTTCAGTTAGGGCTTTGGAGCCAGGGGAGGGACCACAGTGCACTACCATAGGAGATGACACCAAGCACACAGTTACAGAACTCAGTTTAACTCCATGGGACTTGGTGGAAGGTGGAGCAGAACACTTCCAACTTTCAGAAAAGCTTTGAGCTATGTTTTGTTTTAAATTAATCTTTAGCCAATAGAGAAATACTAATATACACACATCAAAACCTTTTCTACATACTTGAGAAAATGAAGTCAACACTATAAAGTATGGATGACGCATATCCTCTATCTTTCATTTACTGTTCATTTGCAGAAGAGCACATGATTTACGTTGTGAATGTACCAACATTTTTCTAAGTTTAATTTGATAGTTTTCCTGAAGGAATAGGCTAATCTTCATCCATACCCACCTTTAGTAATATTTATTACTGTTCTTCAGCTCCTCAGTGGCTGACTGAATATTCTCTCTAGGTTCACCCGGTGAGTATGCTTTTCCCAAAATAGTCCATGACCACTCTTTCCTATATTTGCATGAGAGACGTACTATTATTATATTTGCATGGAAGAAGTTAGACAATCCTGCAAAAATGTTTTTCAGTGTTATCACCTTTCCAAGTTGTAAATTGATTTACAATTTGAAATGCGACATCTTAAGTGGCACGTGACAGAAGACCTAAGCGGGAAATATTTTGCAGTCTCGTAGAAAGCTAGCCAGAGTTGTTCTTTTTCAGATCTTCTGTTTGCCCAGAAGAATTAACATTTGGTCAAAGATGATAACCTGCAGCTATTGTTATTCAGTATTCAACTTTCTTCCAATATTTAAAGCTGAATTATTGATAGTTTTAGGAACATGTCTTCTGAGATACAATTCCACGCCATTAGCTGCATTGGGAAAAGAGCAGGAGCCAGCCCTGAAAGCATAACAAAGCATGTTTTGAATACATAGGACATGCAAAGCCACAAATGTCAGCCAACCAACACTACATGTTTAAAGCCACATTCAATGAACTGGAATTTCCTCATGCACAATAATGCCTGTTGTGACAAGTAACTAGACTCTTGAGGAAACAGCCTTTAAAATGCATTTTCTCTCCAGCTAAAGGAATTCTCACTACACAGACACCTTCAACAAGATAATGCTTTGCATCTTCATTTGTGCAGGTGTCTCAAAACAATAATATCTGCACAGAAGCCAGTGCTGGCCCCCATGATGCAAATGGAAAAATCCCTTCTTTTGACTTCACTGGGATCATGATTCGGTCATAATTGATTAATCCTCATTCCATTCCTGTGACACAAGGGAAGGATATATAGAGATCACTTCACACACCACTGCAGCATGGTTGTTTCTGGAAAATATCAGCTGTTCCAAAACAGACAGGAGCCCAGCACGCAGTTTGGAACAGGATGCAATAGTCAACACTATCTCCATCTGGAACAATACAGGAAATGCTGATAGCCAGAGTGGCATCACTGAAAATAGATTTTGGCCAGCACACAGGAATTAAGAGCCTTAACTTTCAAAAGGTGCGCTGGGACCTTTAATAACCATAAATAGTCAGGACTTTGTATTTGTGCCTCACTGGAAAGATGGCAGCACTTGCAGTGTGGTGTTTCCTCATATCATGCTGACACATTGCTTCATTACTGGATCATCTGCAGTTTTCAACACAACCGACGTGACTTCCGAGTCAAATGGAGAGCCACAGCAAAGTCCTGACCCCGCTGCAGGCAATATCACAACAGTACTTGGAACCAGTGGAACAAGGATTTCTCTCCCTGGAAATAGTCTGTGAGATCTGGCAGCACATTTCCCATCAGATAGCAACCGTGAGATCTTTGATATCTTATGTAACTGCCATCCTTAAATAAAACATATATCTAGTTCATCATTTTTCCCCCTGATTTAATTAGAATCTTGCTTAGTTTTTCAGGTTGGCAAAGTCTTATCTTGCAATATGCTGCAGATGCTACTGCTTGGAGATTAACGTTTGCTTTTTAATTAAAGTTTTTACTCGGGAAGTTTGTGATACCCCCACAGCAGCATTTAAGACCAAGAAAACAACTCTGTATTATTCTTAAAATGAGCAGCCATAGCATAATATGAAACAATCACATTCCACGTATCACCAAAAATTACTGTGTGGTTTTCATTTACATGTGAGATTTTCTGAGCTTGTTTTTAATAAGCCTCCATCAGAATTTTGCATTTTCCAAGATAACATCTCTATATTTTTTTAAGTTTAGACTTGAGTAGTCAGCATGTTGCTCTGCGCTGGTTCCCAACCAACATTAGAAAGCAGCGTTCAGCTGAGCACTAGCACACGAAGCAGCTGGTTGCCACCAAAGCACGTCTTCTGCAGGCGGTGCAGGGATGGGAAAGAAACAGCCACAACTCAAGGAAGCAGTGAGGAGAGAGACCTGAAACTGGGAGGGTGAGCAGGGCCATGGGAACAGCGGCACTGTGGAAGGGTTCCAGGAAAGGAAACTGCTGCAGGAGCTGGGGGAAGGATAGAGGAGGATACAGCAGCACTGGGGCAGGCAAGGACGCTGTGCCTCAACATCTGAAGCAGAGGTCTCAGGGAGAGCAGAAGGGGACACAGAGGGGTGGCAGCCACAGCATAATCTCCTGAAAGATTAGGAACCCCTGTCTGCTGTAAAGAATGGTCTGCAGTTCTAATTTAGTAACAGAGAGAGAGTTATTACTGCTAGCAGTAGTGGTGACCTAGACCCCCAGACACAGCACAAACATAAAATTAAAAGATAGTCCCTGCTCAAAGAGCTTCCAGATTTTCTGTAGGGCAAGGCACAACGCAGGGATGCACAGGGGAGTGCACGGCAGTAGCGAGGCAATGTCAGAACAAGGAGCAGACTGCTCAGTCCAGCTTTGCAAAATCCTGCAGGCTTCTCTGCAGCTCAGCTAATTCACTTGTACCTTATTTCACTTCAGCACAGTGTGGTCTCAATACAGATTGGTATCTCTGGAATATTTAGGTTTACAATTTAAAAAAAATTACTTCGGATTAAGAAGACATTCCAAAGTTGAAGTAGTACAAAGTTGGCCTATACTTCAGCCCCTGCTTTCTCTAACGACCCTTAAACTTAAGAGAAACTGCAGAGAACGTTCAAGAGCTCTCCTTACATGCAAAGAGAAGAGAAAGAAGGCAGACAAATTCCTGTGCTAACTAACAACTTCTTGGTAAAGCCATCTAGGGAGAGCCATGTTTAGTATCTAAAGGAGGGAGTATTACTTAGATCAGTTCTGCTGACCTGAGCCTTGAGAGGGAACAAAACACTGAAATAATGTTGTATTTCATTGCCTTTAGCAGTACCTGAACACGTGCTTACACATCTGCAGTGGCTTTGGCAGAGGGAAGCAGGACAAGCGCGAGCGGGGCCTCTTTGCACATCTGTCTGCAGGGCTGGTGGCGAGGGCAGATTTCAAACCCAGGCCTCAGAGAGGAGCCTCAGGGCGACGCTCCAGTGCCTGAGGAATGTCACCACCCAGAGAAGGGAGACTCTGGGAGTAAATGGGAGACCTAGGTATCCTCTTTAGAGGTTGAATATGTAACTTTGTATCTGAGGCAACCGATTGGCATGCAACACGCAAACTGCATGACCTATCCAACCCAGGAGAAACGCTAGATGTTGGTTAAAAAGGCATAACCATTTCCTTCTGCTATATCCCAGGTTTTGCAAGGATCTGAGTTTCTGATTTAAACATAACAGAAATTGTTACCAGATGTGCATGTCAGGGCCCTGAATGCACTGACAGGCCTTAATTGCCACGACCAACCCCCCGGGGGCCTCCCCCACACCCTTGCCCCGGGCAGAGGGGCTCAGGAAAGCTCAGCCCTGGGCTCGCATCGCTGTGGCTCTGCCGGGCTTCAGATCCAGCCGTGCTGCAGCCGTGCCGTGCCTGGCCATGGACTCTGTCGGTCTAGGCAGTGACCCACGGACTGAATTGCTGACCTGCCTTGGACTTGTCTTGTCCCCATGAACTTGTCCAGTCCTCTGAGCTCCGGGCTGCTCTCCCCAGCCAGCCCTGCACGGGGCTGTGGGATGGGCCCCCTACCCTGCCGCCATGCTGTCGGTTCCCTGTCCCTCCCTGCTCCTCGGCAGCAAAGAGGAAATTCTCTAAATTCCCCTTCTAAACTCAACTAGGTGCTACTAATTTGTATCTAACTTGCAAGTTGTCATTTCAATAGTGCAGCAGATTTGAATGTATCAGGCTGGATATGAACACGAGAAATGAGCCCAAACTAAAATATCCAACTATAAAAGAAAATTGAATATAAATAATCTCTAGTCCTAGAAACTTCTGCAAGTACTTCCTTTATATTTTGCAACTATCTTTACAATAGTCTATCCATGGTAGCACTGATTCATACATCCCCATTTCCAGGATTACTTGACATCTAAAAAGCATCTGAGTTGGAGTTTAGACAGCATGACGATTATCATGAGTTTGATATCTTAGCATTTGGCTACTCCATTTTCTGACTTTCAAGCAGTTCCACAGAAGAACGCTTGAATTATCTGAATATTCCTCCCACTTTTTTTTTCTTCTTCTTTTTTTTTTTTTTTTCCATTTGTACAATACCTACGTCTGGGAAAACACATAACCTGTGCACCAGATGTGCTATGTAAAAACTCCTGCCTGCCCTTCAGCCACAGCACACGTGCCTCCATGGGGTCTAACCCACCTCCACCCCAAATGAGGAACATATGGAGCACCATCAATGGCAGAAACAAGACTTTGCTTTGAACTACATTCCTCCTATCAAAGGGCCCTCTGTCTTGCCTTCTTCTTCTCTGTTCCTCTGGGTAATCATAAGGAAAGAACTGAACATTTGGAAAAGCCTCCTGGGGACAAATTCATTTCTCGTATAACTCTGCTGAAGTTAATGGTGTTGCACCATGGATTAAAATGGCACCATAATATTAAAAAACAGAGAGAGCATACTACTCTGTAATTACTGTCTAAGAGAGCAAAAATAATAAAAATGATTCATTCTTATAGACCCCAAAGGGCACAGCTGGCTTAGTCAGTTTAAAAGGTGAAAATAAAAGAAGGCAACTAGAATGTAGTGATTTTTAATTTGTATATATGTATATAGATATGTATAAATGACAGTCAGATAACACCACCTCTGCACTAATTTTAAGAACAATATGCTAGAAATATAATTTAATGTGACTGTGAGTTTTAAAAGACTGATAACAGAAATAGCTCTTAGGAAAATTAAAGGCCTTCTTTCATACTGGCATAAATTAGGAATAAATTCCTTTTAATCGAGTGTTACACTGTTGTAAGCTTAATGCAAAGGAATTGGGCCCCACAGCACCAAAATGCTTATTTTGTAACACAATCAAGCACCAGGAATCGCATTTTCCCCTTCTTAAATAAGGACAATGTTATTTTTTTAAGTTAACATTTAAAGGTCATTGTTACGGGAAGGAAACATTTCTTCTATTAAGTTTAGTGAAGTTGGTAGAAATGGCGCAGTCTGTTCCTTTATGGACTTCACTTTACAATACCATATGGAGGTGTGTGAAAGACACTCTGAATCTCAGCGATACTGTATAATATAACAGCAAAGGCAGAGATCTGACAGAATAACTGCACGGGCTTCAGAGGCATTTGTCAGTAACAGCTGTTATATCTCCGGCTTTCTTGTTATTTAAGTGAGCTTCATCTAGGCAATAATCCTTTCCAGCCAAAGGAATAATACCTCGTGATGAGAACTGATCTTCCAAGCACAGGAGGTCCTAGAGAAAGAGCACAACCCCAAATATTTCTGCAGATTGGCTAAAGAGTATCTCTGCTTACCTATCTCTCAGTGCAATGAATGATCTAGCAGATACTTTGTGGTCATTAGTTATTCAGATGTCCCCTAGTGGTCTTACGGCCTCTTGTGCCCACAGAAACACAGTTTTCCTTTAGTGTGTAATCAATAACAAGGCTGCCACGCACGCCCTTTGTACCTGCCCTTAGCCAGAACACAAAGTCTTGCTCTCTCTAACAGTGCCAGACATCACCATTTCCTAGAATAAATTATCTGTGGAAAACGGGTTTCGTTGTACAAGCAAACCAGGCTTTCAGTTACACTGTAACTGAGACACTGAAAAAAGAACCCGGGGAGAGGGAAATTGGCCGACAGGAAATCACTGGTCAGGTTCAGCAAGTGGGGGAAAAGGAACAGAATTTTGAAGATAATTAAATTTTCACTAAAATATTATCTGATGTTGTATTTTGTTGTTTAAAAACCCAGCAGGATCCATAACAATCTATGAAGGTTTCTGTGCTTCTTCGTTTATAGACATACATTCACTTGATCAGACAGGCCTCAATTACAAGGGATGTTAGTTCCTTCGTTGATATCTCAAGGTAGATATTAACATGGAAGTAAAAGGATCCCTCCTGTTTAAAGATACAGAAATGAACAAAAAATTTAGTTCTTTTTTTCCTGCTACCAAGATACATGCTGACTTTTCATTAAAAATGCCACAGCTGTCAGCCTCTACCAAGATAAAACAACGAACCTAGTCATAAAGAAAAGGAAAATTGTAAAAACCATAATATTTTAAACAAATAAAACTTGAATAATGTTTTCCTTTTGCTTCTGGGTACAGGCTGGTTATCAAGTAAAGCAGACTTACTTCTTTTCCCAAGCAGTGTCCATAATAACAAGGGCCAGAAATTAATTTTTAAATGAAAGTTGAGTATAGTGAAAATACATGAGTCCAGAAGCTGGGGATTTATGTAAAACACCAAATACAAAGTCTTGCGACAGAACAGTAAGAGTTATCAAGACTAAATAATTACAAAAAGAACTGCCATTTTCCATCATTTCAAGACAGACAAGACTTTGCTAGTTTTACTGTATATTCCTTTGTTCAGTCAGGAAGACCCATTCTACAAAAGCTCCATTAATTTCCAATAGGCTAAAAGAAACAATTCTTAGTTTAAAATTTAGAAGATAAGACTTCATCTAAAAGCACATTATTTAATAAAATCCCCAGGAAAAAGAAAAGCAAACCCTTTGAGGCTTCATCACACTACAGTAGACTTCAGAGATGCTGATTATGAGATTGTGTTTGTACAAAACCAACACATTAATTACTCAGAGAGGCTTGAAGTGAGCTGAGAGATTGCGAGAGTGGATTATCAAGTCCTCAATCTTGACAACACTTGGAGCTAGACCTTTTAAGTACTCGGGCACCTACTATGTGGGTATGTATGTGTTGTGTGAGGCATTTAGTGGGTGTTGAAAGACCTACTCAGTGACAATATCCATTTTTGAGTGCCTTTATTCCTTTAAAATTCACCTGTCACTTTGGCTTTTCAGTTATACCTTCAGTATAACACCTCCAAGAAATCTTAGAAAACTGCCACCCGGATCATGGTCTCCTTGATGTTATAACCCATAGCAGGCACAAAGACATGTCATGAAAAAAGATCCAAAGCACAAACATCATATATAAATGAACATGATATATATATTTATGTGCCACTCTGATTTAGCCATTTCCTGCAAATGTTTTTCTATGCAGAATATGCTGATGAGAACACCTTAGCAAGACTGTAATTTGTGAAGTACACTGCTCACAGCATTTACAGGGGGCCCATGCCTTCAACAGGCCCATGCCTTAGATTATGTATATGCTTAAATGTATGGATGACTTTAGTCTATAATTAAAAGTTTAATATTAAATTAAGTTTGGTCTTTTATGAAAAATGTCACCTGTGAAATGGCAGACTAGAACCTCAAAAAAAAAGAACTATCTCCCTTTTATGAAGGATCATCACATGAATTTTATGCATTAAATCCTCTGTAGACACACCTGAAACTGCAATATCCAGTGGTCAAAATGAAACATGTCTGGGGAAGAAATAAAATCCTACTTACTTCTGCCCATTTTGAAAGGGCAGTGAGTAGAACGGGGATTATATAGGGAAAATGTAAGCTAAAATATATTATTTTTCAGCCTCAATGACAATTTGTTTGGCTTAGAACTAGCTATCCAGGCTAAGATATTTGCATTAGGCTGTTTGGATTGAGGTCATCACTTCTATTTTGCAAGTGACAACACACTCCTGCTATAGGTCATGCAGGAGAGCAGGCTGTAATTATTTCTGTTTATATCAAACAAAGGGCACTTATTCTGGTCTAATATTTTTGGAGAATTGGATGCTGCTGTCGCTGTTGCTGGGATGTTTTGTTTCAAGTGACGTACTCCATTATCAGTCTCCATGCTTTGCTTGTGCCTGTGAGCTATAGAGTCTCTAGCAGAGTTTATAAAGAACCATTGCTTTCTATAAGAGTCCTACAAAAAAATCAGTTTCTTATACACAGCACGAGAGGCCATTTAAAACCCACTGGTTTAGGAGCTGTGGGAAATAGCAATGCAAAGACATCAGAACTGTGGAAACAAGGCAAACGGGAGAAGAGTGGCACCAACACCATTTCTGCTTCAGGAAGGTCTGGATGCCACCAGTCGTTCAGAGGAGGGAGGCGACACCACATCCCCACACTGCAAATCCTTTGGGCAGCGAGCTGTTAATAACTGCTGTGGCACTTCGTAAATTAATAACAACACCCAGGGTCGCAGAAATACAGCAGGGGAGGTACAGTTCCCTGCCCCTAGCTATTTACACGCACAAAGACTTCATTTAGGAAAAGTTTTGGTGCTCACACATAACTTCAGGTGTATTAAAGGCGACAGGACTGACCACTTGCTACAGCACCAGGTGGGAGCGTAAATATGTTCCTGAGGCAGACGCCAAACCAGAATTACTTCAGTTTACGCAGAATTATTTAGCTCCAAAAAGGCTCCATGTCCTCTTACTTTCCTCACACGGTAGTCAACACGCCTCTGAGCTTTTTGATGCCTGAAATAAATACACTTCAAATCGCATTACCAAACGGCCACGTAGGCGCCACGTTCCCTTTCGGTTGCGCCTGCCTGTGAAAAATCCAAGCATCCCTTCCTCAAAACCCGCCTAGGAGCCAAGGAAAGCGCCCCAACAAATCTCAATACTGTTTATGCGACCGTGTTTTGTATCAAATCCTAATTTGAGGGGATCAACACTTTCACTTTTGCGAGCTTCCCACAGCCGCCGGGGCGGCGCCGCCTCAGGCCGGCGTCCCCTCAGCGCGCCCATGGGCGCGCTGAGGGGACGCCGGCCTGAGGCGGCGCCGCCCCGGCGGCGGCGAAGGGGAAGCGGCGGGGCTCGGCCCGGAAGAGGAGGGCTTTCCGCGGCGGTTCGGCGGCGGCTGTCGCAGCAGGGTGAGGGGAACGGCCGGCTGTGAGGGAGGAGGGTGGCGGGAAGAAGGCGAGACCCGCCATGAGGGGACGGGGAAAGAGGGCTCCGGCGCGAGCCCCTCCTGAGGGGAGCGAGCCCCGTCCGCTGGGGACGCGAGGGAAGGTGAGGGGGTCTCTCCTGTTATCGTTCCCCCACAGGATGAATACTTATATTAAAATTATTAATAGTGAGGAGAGCAGCTCCCACTGCTCCCTGGCGAAGGCTGTAGTGCTATGTTGGGGGGGGGGGGGGGTGGTCCTCAGGGCAGAGTGTGTCGTCTCCCCCCCCCAGGTCTGAGGAGTGAAATTCCTTGGAGACAGCTCACAGTAAAGACTAATGAGGCTAGCTCATAGCAAAAAAAAAAAAAAAAAAAGGAAAGGAGAGTGAAGTCACTGGACATCCTGCAGGAATAACTCCTACACCTGCTTCCAAAAGATTTACACTGCGTCATTAGGTGGGAAGGCTGCAGATGGGCTCTGGAGATCACCAGGCGGTGATGCTGACGAAAGGGGAGTTCAGTCTACAGAAAGAGTACTGTGCTGTATTCCCCATAAACATCCCACTTACTTACCCTAGTCTTAAGCTGCTGATGGGCGCAGTGGGGAGAAGAATAAAAGAATCGGGCTTGGTCGTTTAGGGTATGTATTTTAGCCCTCAGGGTCCAGAAGAAACCTGCCTCCTCTTTCCTTCCTTCCAGTTTGCAAGGTGAACATTGCCTGCAAATCTTCAGGAGACAGCAGAAAAGCTTATTCTGGAAGTTGAGAGGCAAAGACCTTAAATGCTCTGAATTACCCCGAGTTGTTAAGGCATAGAGCCTTTCTCAGCCGCATCTGCTATTAGGGCCAGACCTTTACTGATGGATAGTACTAGCTAGCACCAATGCTGAAGGACAAATGCATATATACCAGATAAATAAGGAAACTAAGGCCTTAAACACAAGTCCCATTGGAGAGAGGCATATTATGAGGTAATTTAACATCCTCTTAGGTGCTGTCCTTTCCCTGAATCACGTTATTAACACATACATTATTGTGAATAAATCTGATTCTTTTATTTTGCTGGCTATGTGTATCTGTAGGCTTTGCATAATATTCTAGCTTAGCAAACTTTTCACAGTGACTGTAGTAATGTTTTTACTGTCAAAAATGGATGAGTAGTAGTTTGGGAGTGCATTCTGAAGAAATACTTTTTTCTATTACTGACCCTCAGAAATGTCCCATATCTTTCTACGACAGCTCATCTAATCTAAGTTTATCAAAATTGATTCAAAGGTGATGCTGTGTAATGGCTGACTATATTAGGTTTTAATATGAGCTATATTTCTCCTGTGTGGATGGAGTCCCTTAAAACCACTCCCAGTGTTTAGACAGATCAGTGTCTGCATATCCAGTATAGATGTCCAAAGACTGCACATAGAATTGGAATTGCTTTCTGTCAGAGATAAACTATTCAGGAAAGTTATTTTCAATTTTAGATCATCAGGACTTAAAAGTCAGTCACATATGCGGTCTGCCCAAAACTTAACAACTGCTGTGTTAACCCGAGTGTAACTTTTCATTTTGGTAGCTGTTATATTAAGAGTCTTTGTACATTGCTAAAGCCACTTTTATTGTGTTCATGTTTCAAGTTTTCAGAATGACTTCCTTGGTTGACGTGCCCCTGAATTATGAAAAGATGTTTGCTCATCGATTCACATCAGATGATGAAGAATACCAAGAATATCTGAAACGCCCTGCTGATCCCCCTCCGATAGTTGAAGAATGGAGAAACAGATCTGGTGGCAACCAGAGAAACCGAGATCGGTACTGATTCTTTTATCTAGTAGAAATGACTGTAAAATCCATCATCCAATCTGTCTACTAAGTGCTGTGTTACCTGCCTACTGCAAAATATTTGAATTATTTCTTCAGGATGTAATTGCAGCTTTTTACTGAATTCTGGGACAGAAACATCTGATTTTTGTATGACTGAAAAACAATGATTACAGCATGTAGCACGTTTGGCAATAGTAACATCAGCCTTTAATATAAAGTAGTTAAACTCCAGTCCAACTAACAATTGGGAAGGGTTCTTAGTTAAATACCTAAATAGGATTTGTGCCTTATAGGAAGAAAAGGACAGCGTTCTAACTTTTTCTAACCCCGGAAGCTTGTCATTAAGTTAAGCACAGAATTGATTTCTAAGATTAAAAAAAAAAAAAACAACCCCATGACTGTTTAAGGAGATGTTCTTACAAAACTGTGGTTCTTTGAACTAATGAACTCTTACATCTACACTCTGGGCACAAAGTAAACCTCATGTAAATGTTGTCTACACCACACCATTCAGAAAGCAGTGGTGGTATGGATTTTAGGGAATATGCAAATTCCAGGACTCTGTGTGGTTAGGTAGCTAAATTGTACTTAAGCCTGCTTTGCCACAGCTTTCAACCATGAAGCTACTAGATTGACCCTGGCTTTGATACAGCTACAGATGTATCTTGTGGTTGCTTTTTAGATACATGGTCTGTTTGAGTCTCTATTCAGAGTTCCAGCAGTTCACCTAATGCCTGTGAATACTTTGTGTTAGGAAACAGACTGTCCTTCCGTTGCTTAGCAAATAGCGTGTTGGGTAGCAGTAAGAACTTAATGAATGATCTCAGATGACTGTAGATATGTTTTCATCAGTTTTTCATAAAAAACTGTCAGTAACTGAGCGTATAAAGAGTTACATGACAGTTTTCATGAAAACTGTAAAATTTAAGAGTTCACTATTATTTACCTTTTCAAGAAGTCACAGTTTATGTGAATCTTTGACATTTCTTTTTGTTGCAGGTTTCAAGATGGCAGATATTTTAGAGGGGACAGATACAACTGGCAAGGTGACTACAGATCTAATCAGAGGCCAGAAAGAAGTTGGGGCAATAACTACCAGCAGCACAGACAAGGACAATCATACTCCTCCCACTACGGCTACAACTCCTACAACCCAGGGCCCCGTTACCATCCCTACTGATGATGCCTGGGGTTTGAAAGTCCAGTAATGCTGTGTAACAAATTCAGTTAGACTTCAGTTTTCTTATTCCACTGTTTTATAGATAACTGAAGAATCAGTATTACAGTCCGTTGCTGTTTATCTGTAGTGTGAATTGAAAAAGGGAATACCTTTTATGAATAATAAAAGCATATTATACAGAGTTTGTTTAGAGTCTGTAGATCCTAGATTATATTTCTTTCTCATTCTTTTGTCTTAATATATACTAGTATACTTTTTCCATCACTGGAATTTCTCTGTTACATTTTAGGAAACACATCAGGTCAGGGGAAAACAGCTGCGGTTTGTGTGCAACCTGTAGCAGTGGCACATCACCCTAAGATAGTTCTTTTTGAAAGTGACATACTGTGTCTTTCTCTGGAGAAAATTTCTTAGTTTGGCTTTTGATGGTGATAGAAGCTCAGTTTTGTTTGAATTTCAGATGCATTAAACCTGAGAAGAGAGATGCTATTATAGAAATATTTTATGGCATCAGCAATAGTGTCTGTTGACTCAATGACTTCAATTTATTTGCAGTGTTCCTCTTAAAACATAGTGTAAAAGTTGGAATAAAAATTAAGTAGTTTAAATATGTATCTTATTGTAGTAGTTCAGTGATATAAAAGTTTTACCTGAGAAGTGATACCAGACGTAGATTAATTTGTATCATCTTAAAATAAATTTGGTATGTGCATAACAACTTCTGAAATTCCCATTTCAGTAAAGCTGTAAAATTAATAATTGTAATTAGTTTGTAATAAATACTTTGTGCATGTTATAGAAGAAAGAAACCATAATCAGTACTGTTCTATACTTTTTCTGCATGAGAAAATAGCATAAGCAGCACAGAGTGTTATTCAGTTCTTAGAATTTAAGTTTTGTGGGTTTTTTAAGTCTTCACACAATAAAAGTATAGTTCAAGTGTAACGATGTTTCTGAATATTTCTGAAACCGACGTTTGAAACATTCAGAATTGCAACACTGTCACCTGTGCTGATAGCTGCACAGAAGCAGCTGGGACAGGGACATGTTAATGCTGGACAGCTGTTGGCTCAAGTTAGAAGAATGGCCTACTCGGCTACAGTCGAGAGGATGAGGCACACTGACACACTGGAAGTCTGGAGTGTTAATCCACTGTCTTACATTCTACTGTAATAGGGTCAAAGTTCTCATTTTCACCATTTACGTGATGAGCTGATTTGTATCAGGAGAGCAGAGCACTTCTTTGTACTTGACATTTTCTTCAGCTGTACAGAAACACGGAACCATCCATGCTGACCGTTGAGTCATGACATTATGTGATAAGGAGAGCAAATTAGTGCATCTTCATTTAAAAACAAAGAATAAATACAGAAGTCAAAAGCACAGTCTCCCAGCCCAAGGGGTGCTTTTTAGAGCCAAAGAGATGTTCTCCATTGATCGTAGAAACACACACTGTACGTAGCTTTTACATAGTCTGTCATACAAAAGCCATTGATACAAGTGTCTCCACCTACCTATTTCTGTTCTCTGCTTTTCATTAAGTATTGTTAACTCTGATTGATACAGTTTTTAATATCCTACTCCCTGAAGTATTTGCCTTGAATTCAGTTGTTTAACCTTGGAAATCTTTGAGCGAGAGCTTTGTTTTTCCTTAAGGAGTTCTACTGGATGAAATATGCCCTTTTTAGCCCATGTTAATATGGCGGAGCTGTTACACTGGGGGATACACGATCATGCAAAGCTTCTCTCGGTGCGCTGTGGAGAGCCTGCGAGCTGTCATGGTGGAATTCCCTTTTAATGCAGAATCCCATGCAAAACGCCAGCTGTCCCAGGCTCCCCCCTCCAGGAAGGGAGCGCGTCTCTCTGCAAAGAGCCTGACATCGCCAGCTCTGCCACGGAAGCCAGGCTGCGTCAGGATGTTCCTTCTTCCTTACCATCTGGGGTAGCATCTCAGGTTGAAACAAAACCTGGCAAAAGGCATGGATTCTGCCTCATCTGTGCCTTTCCTCAAGACCAATAACTATTTTATTTTTGGTGCCCTTCAGCTAGTGAATAAAGAATCCCCAACATTGTGCCCAAGCTGTAGAAGCAGAGAGATTTGGATGGCTGAAGTGGAAGTTATGACTTAGAATCACACATTTCACGATCTCAGCTCTCCTATTCTGAGTTTCTCAACTGCGAGACCAGGAGAGACACAGGCCAGGGCAGCTTCCCGCCTTCTGTCTTTACATTCCTGAGCTCTCAATTCCACTATAAGGACCCATATGATTTACAAAACTTTTCCTTGGAACAATTACGACACGAATGCAATTTTTTGGGGGAATACATTTCTAAATAGATGTATGCCTTGCACTGGAGAGAAAGGTAAACAGAATTCAAAATATAGTACCTGCAGCAGTTTCCACTTAGATTAATTAGTATTTATTATAAAGTCCAGTTTACTTTTTCTGTCAAGCTAAATAAAAGCAGTAAATATTGCCTGCAATTACCATTTGTGCATTTCCGTGTGTTATACAGATGACAAAACTGCAGCTGGGTAACTTTAGCATTTGCAACTTCAAACACTACAGAAACTGTTTGCTTTAACTATGCTGGAGATTGCAGAGTAAACATTAAAATTCAGTGTCTGGAATCTGACTTTAAGAAATCTCTTCCACCTGACATTTGCTCAGACATCATTATTATCATGAATAAAACAAAAGAAAGGTAAGTGTTATGTATTAAAAAATGACTGCCACGTTACCGAGTGTTTGGACACCCCAGAAGTTCTGAATATGGCCCTTGCAGCAGTTCTAAATCCGTTTCTGAACACACACAGCAATTTTGTATGGACTGTTAATTGATAACTGGAGAATTACCATGCTAAATTACAGGTGCTGTGGCAAACAACTAAGAAAACTCAGTAGCTTTCATACAATGTCTTAACTAGCTTTTTAAAAAATGCTAAAGGCTTTCAAATCACAGCTAAGCCACTAGATACTTGAAGGCAAAAGAAAGTGCATAGTAAAAAAAAAAAAGTTTGTGTGATTTGTGAGATACAATTTTACAAGTGTTCACTGCTATTCAAGCTCTATTTTATCCCAGCTCTGCAGCTGGGAATAGCAGCGTGCAGACGTGCTCTGAAAGGTTAGTTAGAAGCTGAACTACTTTCAAGAGGCTCTCTAGTAGAGATTTCAGACAGGGAAGACAAATGTCGTTTCTGATACACGTATAACCAACATTCAACTTCTAGAACAAAAAAGATATTTAATCTACTGTTCAAATACATTTGAATATATTGCAGCAGTTACATATTTGAATATAATTCAACTCATACTATCAATTTGCTAATAAATATTCTGCTTAAATATTCTATTCTGCTTAATCAAGAAACATTTACTTCTTATACTGAGATGTTGAAGGGAACATTCTTTTTTTTGTACCAAATTTAAGCTAAGGTTTTGCCTGCCACCAGGCAGGCAAAGGAAAAAAACAATAAATCTCTGAATGACACAACTCCAGGTGAATTTTGTTAGCTTATCCAACTTGTGCAGTCAGACCTTCCCTCACTGACAACAAGAGGGGTGGGAGCACGGAGCAAGAAGGAAAGGAGAACAGGGCTGCCCCTTCCAGCAGCTACTGTCTGCCTTAGGAGCGATTTAACAACACTGCACCTTCCTTGCCTTTTCATTTTCAGGAAAAATTACTATAATCTGTCCCCTTGTCCCTGCACGTTGGAAGAGAGCTATGTAACCCTGCTGAAATTATGCACAGCACTGATTTTCTAATGACCAGAGGCGAAGCAAGATTAAAGGGCAGGGCAGGTTTCCCTGGGAGTACCTGGGAAACACAACTCACGGAGGCAAATCCTACAGATCAAACCGGAGTCCAGCGGCTCCCGCACTGCCAGGAGAGCGGACGGCAGCCGTGCTATGGTGGTGCACAATGATCTTGCCTCTCAAGAGAATTATTTTTTCATTAGGCCCCGCAGGCTGGAATTTATTTTTGTGTTTACCATGGCCTATATTTTCCTTCAGTAAAGCACGGACTGCACTTAGTGGTTGTCAGTCCTCATTTGCTTATGCGAAACAGCGAAATAGCCAAAGTGCTATTTCAATACAGCTCGCCCCCTGACTTTCTAAGTACTCAGCCCTGTTAAAATGTAAACATATTGCAAGAGATGGTGAAAGGTGGTAATAACTATGTTTTACTCTCAGCCCAACAAACGCACAAGAGGATAAATCACATCATCACCCCCAGTGGTTACCTCTTGTGCTATTGTGACTAGCAGGAGTACAAATTAATGTTGTCTTTTGCCTAACACAGAGATGCTTTTTTTTCAAATAATACTTCAGCAGATGGATGGCTTTTTTTCCACAAGTATGGGCTGCCTTCTTTTTTCTTTTATTTTGCATATTGTGTAATTCAAACTTTGCTTCGCTAATAAAAGATGTATCAATAACAAGTATCAAAACTGCTCCTGCTCATGGTTTGAAGAAAAAACTTACCTACTCAAAGATGAGTTAAAGTTAAGAAAACAACTTAGTCATTTGTTACAGAACTACAAAAATAACAGGGGCCCAACCTGATCTATGAAAAAAATAATTTTCAAGGATTCAAGCAGAATCCTCAAACTGAAACATGTTACATGCTAAAGAATGATTAAGACACAAAGCTTTTTCAAGGTTCTTGTCCAGTGTGAAGAAAGACAATTTGGTATTTATATACCCACATAAATTAAATACTTAAGACTGTAATTAGTACTGTTGAGATAAAGGCTAAAAAAACAAGCACACCGTAAGGAGTTTCACATAGCTTCTGGCCACCATGTTCCACGTTTAGCATGATCAGAAAGCAGATGCTCTTTGTCCAAAGTCATGGCTGAAGTTTGTTTCTGAAGAAATGCTTGAAATGATACATTTTCTACTGAAAATGTGCTCAAGAAAAATAAAGTAACAGTAATAATTGCCCAGTGCAACCAGTCCCTAATGATTACATATTCTTTTTACAAAATAAAAAGAAAATTATTTTTTCCACAGCAAAGGCCTGGTTTTTAAGTTTTACCCTTCTGTAGTCATCAAATCATCTTGATTTATGAATGCCACTGAGACCTAAAACAAAGTATGTTCAAACTACTGCTTCTGTGGTTTTCATGGCATGAGCATTTAAATACAACATGGGAAACCTCTGGAGGTCAGATGAGCTTAGTACAAGAGCGCTGTGCAGACACATGTTCTTCTCAGATCAAGCTCCTGTAACTTATTTATAAGCCACACGCTTGAAGCGCCTGCTCTGAAGTGAGCTGATGGAGCATCCAGCTTGGGATACACATCCCCTCCTCTCAACCCCAGCTACAGCCACACTGCTAGAGGAACGGAAAGGAGCTTTACCTTAAACTGCCAACACGGGCAAATCCTATTTCTCCAGCCCTGCAGCTCAGGAGATATGTCCATCAGCGGAATACATTTTTTGTCGTTCTAAGATAAGATGGGAGCGGGAGGGTGCGCTGTACAGCCCAGGCGATGACGGGAAGGAGCACGGCTGAGCTATAGGAACAATTGCTTCATGGCCATTTCCTCCTGCATCCTGAACCCTGTAGGGGAAAATAAGTTTTGAGATTTGATTATTTGTTATCAAGTGACTTTACTGCCATGCCACAGCCTGGGGGGGTAAAAAAAAGAGAAATTCCTTCCTCCTCCACAGACTCCAGGGACCTCCCCAGCATAAAACAAGCCGGCAGAATATGGACTGAGGAATCTGGAAGCAGTTAAGCAGCTGGCTCATTACACTGGCAGAGTTTAAGTCCTTAAGTAAGGTGGAGAGATCCAAGGGGCGATAAACAAATAGCTATTGATCGCATATTCTGCAGCCCGGGTAAATCCAATTGAAGAACCTCTTTAGACCTCCCCAGCAGGATTTTCGGTTTTAGAGACAAAATGGATTTAGAGCTAGGTAATACAAGATCAGCCTAATCTTACTTCCCTCCATACCTGCATTAGACATATTCCTACTACGAGCCTAAAAATGTTTTTTAAATCCGATACTGTTTTTACTCTTTCTCCTTCCTATCACTACGCAGGCACCAAGCTATTTATTTCAGGTATGTCTGCTTTACTAGTTCCTCATATTCTTGAGCAATCCTGCAGACAAGACCTTTTAAAGCTACTTTAAAATTCTAAAAAGACAACTTTGCCAGAGTGCCAGTCATCCTACCTGAATTAAAAAGAAAGTTAAAAGGAAAAGATGTTTTCAAAGATAGAACCAGACATGCGTGCTAATTCCCAGCTCAGCTACAAACCAGTTTTAATGCTTTTGTGTCTCAGCTTCCATCCGTAACACAGTGGTAGGTCTGCCCTGTTTCCCTCCTCTGTGCTTGGTATTTCATCTACAAACCCTCCCAGGCAGGGGCTGCTCTGCCTAAAGTATAGGTACGGTTTATAACAATTTCCGCTGGGGTCTGTATGTCTCAACACAATGCATTAGAAACATTCTGGTGAGAGAATTAAATTTTAAATATTTTATATACTGTGAAGGCAGTGACTTGGCTTAAACACTGCCTTTATGTCACTCCACAGTTACACAGCGTAGTTTTTAGAGGCGTACAGCTGGGATTCTGTGGCCTAGCAAGCTTTCAAAGCTAGACCTGCACTAAACAATAAGTGATTCTAATCCTATGGGTGTAGTAGAAAAGCCCTTCAAAAATGTAAGTAGCATAAAGACAGCCTCATCATAGCTAAGAGGTATGGGCAGTCCAATTTGATAGTTAACATTGAATTAAAGATAAGTGAATTAAAAACAAGGGACAATCTATGCAAACCAGATTCCACATCAATAAAACTTGTGACGGTTACTGTATTGAATGTACTATCCATTTATATTCAATTGATTTTAAAAACATTCACGCACACACCACACAATCAGGGCAAGAGTGAGTAAAATTCCAGCCTTATGCAAGTGTTACAGTGCTTGTCCTTTTTTAAATCAACTAGATGCAAACATTTTAATGCAAACTACTGAATACATAGTTAAGCATCCAAGTTTCAAAAACATGGTAAAGTTTTTTCTCTGTGCCTAGAGCAAAAGAGGAGGAAAGAAAATACAGTGGTAAGGGGAGGAGTGGAGGAGTCGGCTCTGATGGAAGAGGGAATGCACTGTTGCAAGAAAAGGAGAGAGAAGACTGACAGAGCACCCACTGCAAGAAATGTGCCTTATCAGAAATTAAAAAGTCGTCTTCTAGAAGAGTCTACTGAAAGGTCGGAGTGTCCTTAGTAGCTGAGAAGACAAAATCTTCTGACGGAAGGTAAAACATAAATCTATTTTAAAACCGTTTGTGATTGATGAGAACTGGAAGACAAAGATGGCATCACAGTCCCTTGGCAAGAAAATTCCTCCAGATGGCATCTATTTCTCATTAATGCTCTGGGGGAGGATCCTAGACATCCCAGCAGGTCCCGTTGTGACTTTGGATTCAAAGCTGTCCACAAACTGAGCTGCTCTTTGGCTCAACTCCACTTTGGCTGCACATGCATATGGCTCGCAGCAGCGCTACAGGACATCTGCTGATGAATGGCTTTAACTGTTAATTTCTGTCTCTGTAGATCACACCTCCTATGCTGTCGTTCAAAAGGCAGAAACCTGTCTGTAATCATGCCACCCAAGACACGGCTCAGAAAACCTTCTCAGTCTCTTCACGTTTTCTGCTACTACTATAGAAACTTTGAGGATTGCTAGAAAGCACTAAGAATTGTAACACACACACACAAAAAGGAAGGAAATCTTAACAAGTGAATGTCAGCTCGTTTTTGGTTATTCATATCTCCCAAAGTGAGCACCACGGTGACCAAAAAAGTCAGCCCTGAGTTAAGACTGTATCAAATATCTGCATCTTGGTGTCATTTGGCAAAATCAGAGCAGAGCAGTCTCTAAACTGAAAAATCTTCACTCCCTGTCCATCACCAGCCTCTTTCACTCCACCTGTGGTGATGCCACCATACCATCGTCCCATCCCTCACACACAGAACATTTGTAGTTGGGTTGGGGTCTCTTTGTCCAACCTAATTTTAGATGAATTGAGGGATAGGTTTTCTACACTTCCCTCTGGAGGCTATTCTCTGAACCTCCTGGAGCTCATTGCCAAATCCTTCTTTCTTCACCATGGCGTAAGTATGTTACATATATTTATATATATAGGAGGAAGTATACCTCTTCCTCCTCTATGCTGTTTATCATCAGCTATTTGTCACTTTGGGACAGCTTCATTGTGGAATGACCTCATAGTATTTTTGCCCACATCACTTGAGATAAAAGCAGCCTATTCTGGTATCCCAGCTGAGCTCCGGAGAGCCCAGGATCCCTACAGTGCTAAGCACCTACCCAAATCTCCACCGAGCTCCCTACTCCTGCTTGCAAGAGACAAGCAGAGTTTAATATGGCAGTCTCATCCTTAACTACAAAAGGGTGCCTCAGTTTCAACAGCTGAAAGGAGGTTATTTAACAAAAGAAAATGACTTTAGGTTAAAAAAGAAACCTCACTGACAACTCATTACGATTTGTCTGGGTTAACACACAGGGGTGGAGAACACTACAGACCTGAAACAAGCAAAGGCTCCAAAGAGTAGGATTTATTTGAATTCCTATGGATTAAGCTGCTAAATAAACCACACTATTTTCTGTGAGCATAACAGATATAGGAGCAGTCAGTCCACTGCAGCGTGCTGGGAACCTAAACAAATGTTATAACGCATGAAAGGCCTTGCGCATATAACATCTGCATCACAACCTGGGCAGGGAAGCACCACGCTGGGTCTGCGCTCCTTCCGAGGCCGGGATGCCCCGCATGCCCCCCGACATCGCTGGCCTGCAGGCAAAACCGGAGAGCGCACGAGTTGGTAACCGGGCTGATTATCTGCCGGCAGATGACAAACTGCAGACTCCCATGCAGGAACAGCAAGACCTTCTATTATAACTAGCAAAACGCTATAGCAGAATCACTGATCTGTAGTTATGATTTTACTTAATTCAATAAATTGTTTGTTGTGTGTCCACGTCTTGCTCTGTTTCCAAGTCAGATTAACACACCACTTCAGGCTCAGGTAAGCAATGCATCACGAATACTGATACGGGTCAGAATGTGATTATACTAAAATCAGTTTATAAAACCTCTTCATTGGCCCTTTGTCAGGAAACTTCACTATACACAAGAGGAGGTAAAGGAATAAAACGAAATCAAACACAGTATGCTTAAGGAACAATTAAAACAGGTATTTTAATTCACCTTTGTAACCTTCTAAGAGCTTTCAAATTTATATGGCTTTAAATGATAATGATTTTGACAAAAACCATTTTTTCCTCTGTGAAAGGTATTAGCAGGAAATTGAAAAGCTGAAGGAAAATGAAATTGCATTTTTCACATTTGTTATGAGCCCACTCTAACTGTGCAGCAGGAGAGGTATTTATCATGCGTAGCCTGTCCTTCTCTTCGGATGCTCTCTTCCAATTGGGACTGGAAGCACGGTGTGTTAAAGGATCATTAACCAAAGTCACGTACATCAGCTCTCCCTCACAAACGAACACCGCAAACACTGCAGCAGCCACAGACACTGTATAATCAGGGCACAGTGTAGAGCTGCTGGCTCACACAAGACAAAGCAGACTAAACTACTCAAAAGAAGTCTTTTTTTTCCCTAAAACACACCCATCCCAAAGAAAGGGCAAGGCAGTGGCCTGGCAGCTGCTGAAGGGCTCCTCGGAGCTCATCTATCTCACCCGCAAAGTGCAGAACCTCCACACGCCCCTCCGGCCCCAAGGGAAGATGACGGGAGACAGACACGACCCTGCACTGGCTTGTACAAGTGGTGATGTTGGGACTGAGCATTGTTTCACAGAACAAAGGGCTGGGTCACACAGCCGTATCACAGAACATTTTCACAACAGCATGCTCTAAAAATTTTTGAAATAGAGTCGTAACCCCGGCTGCACAGATTCATAAAGCAATCGGATCCCATGGTGAGGGGTATACTGAGGTACGGGGAAGAATTGCTTCCTTCATAGTTATATTCCTGTCTCCGGGCACTAAATGCAGTATCTCTGACCCCTAAAATGCAGTCAGACGACGCAATGCACTTCCAAAATTACAGAAAACTAGTTTTTTGAAACCGAATTCATTCCTGTTTAGTTTCTCCCACATAAACCTGTCTCTCGTCTAGCACTCTTGGCCCCTAACACAGACAGGTTGATATATGGCCCAGCATTCTGGAAATCATTTTAGGTTGGTGTTTTTGCCATAAAAGAGAGGAATGCAATGCCTGGGGTAGCAAAGAAAACGGAACAAGATTTTTATCTCCTTCCAGGAGTCCCATGATCTACTTTTAAATCTTTTTCCATTACTATTTAATGGCATCATAATTACTGTAAGTCTCTAGTGTTCAGAATAACCACAAAACAAATACAACCTTGATTATGCTCTTATTATTATTTGTATTACAGTGACAACAAGAGACTTGGAGCGCTACCAAAGGAACAGAAGAGTGGTATCTCCAAGAACCCGCATCTAATCTAGAATGAGAATTTGTAGATTATTACAAACAGAAAAGACTGGGGGGAACAGACAAAACACAGAGGTTGCTATACCTAGTTTACATGCTCTTATTTTCTTACTTTAGAAGTCTGACATTCTTCTTTGGAAAAGATTCTGTCCTTCATGAAAATGGACACATAGATAATCAGCAGTCCTAGTCTCCAGAATTGGCTCAAACCTTATTGCTTAGGACAAGTTCTTCTCCAAAATGCTCAAACACAGCTACCTCCCCTGCTGCCAGTCCAACATTCACAGCAGACTTGATAGCTTATTCTCTGCTGCCAAACCTGCCTCCACTCACACTTTTTTGTTACAACTAAGAAGTCACAGATTTATTTATCCTCTAAAACCGTGGGCTGTATTTATCCTCTAAAACTGAACAGGCATGTAGCAGCAGACCAAAGGCTCCTTTGTGGAGAAAGCACATCATTTCAGAAGAAACAAAGACGGGTGTCTCTTCTGCTCAATGCTGTTCGCAGACAGTAAAGCAGAAGAAAACAAGTCTTTGATTTACCCTCTCACATACAGTGCTGTTGAATGAGTCAGTTAATCAGAAGACCTGATTTTACCATTCCCAAGTGATTTCACTTAAACCTTGACATGTCATCCCCTTTTGGTATTTGTGCTTTTTCAACAGTGGAAATTAATACACCAGAGGGGCTAGGTCTATAATTCAGAGATGAAAGGTGGCAATGATGGGTATGAATTTCTCCAAGTTCAAATTTCTCTTCTAATTAGAGTCTTAACGCTTTCCTTTCTGACACAGAAATAGAAGACAGCATCTCATATTTTGAAACAATTCTTAATACAGTCCACAGTTATCTCTCCCTGCAGAGCAAACTCCCACCGTATCCACTAACCCAACTGAGTGTTTCTGGCAGCAGCTCCTCCCTCTGCCCAAAGCTGGAGGCTGAGCTCCCAGCGCTGCCAACTTTGCCTAATGGAAACCTGTGGGAGACTTCACAACCCTTTGGATGAAGCTCCGAGATAAGAGAAGACCCCAGGAGGTGCAGCTGGCCGACTCTGGTGTCGAGGGGATGTGCCAGCCTCTCACAGCAATTAGAGAGTGTTAGTCCTGCCTTGCTGTGAAGGGTAATGGCTCAGTCACCAAAACGAAAAAGTACTGACAAACTGTAGATGCCTCTGTAGAACCAATTTACTTAAATGAGATGGGAAGGCAGAATAAATGAACTGCTTATGAGGAGCTCACCAACTCTTCCATCTGAATTTGTATTTTAACCCACACAGCTATAAATAACAGCAGCATCAGTAGATGCTCTTCCTACGTTACACATCAATAGCCCTTATATCAACCTATCATTTCAGAAAATGAATCTTTCCTTCCTGAAAAATTTCAGATTGGTACTTAAGGGCTCAGGATTCACACTGAGAGGGACATAGGCAATATCCCTTTTCCCAACTAGATTCACAGATTGCAAGTAAAAAATAACTGTGAAAGTTATATTGCAAATTATTACTTTTACAGTCTTTGAAAACATGACAGGTTTTTTCCTCGTTCTGACTTGAGTGCTAAACAGCAGAGCAGGTGCTATAAAATATCTAGAGTCTCTCACACCCTCTATTCTGTGCATGTTCCTCCCCAGCAGAGCTTAGAAGGACATGCGGCAAATACTTCCAACAAGCCAAGCAAAATTACTCCTAGCTCAATAAATGACCTTTGATTAATGTAAATTATTCTGTGTTTTTTCCCCTTTCCCCACCACATTTTATTTTCTTTATTTTTGGATTGCAGAAGTTCACTTAGTACGTGAACCCAGGAATCAAACAAGTAAGTTCCGTTTCTCCAGAGAGTGTCATCAAGGTACCTCCCACTGGATAATTGCAGGACAAAGCCTAAAGCCCAGGTTGGAAATAGTTAAGATCTGAAAATGAACTAACAGAAATTCCTTCTTTAAGTTTATAAGCCCAAGTGTGTAAAATTTGGAGCACTTCACTAAATTCTTCCCCAGGTAAAAAGACCAAGTAGGTCCACTGAAGTGAACAGGAATCCTATGCAGCTGAGAAATGAAGGGTCTTCTATAGGACAGGTTCTTAAACACCACTTTCCATAACACATGCTCTAATGGAACTTTTTTTCGCAGCCTTGTGACATGAACAGTGGTGCAGAAAGGCTTCTGTTTCTTGTGGAGGTCTATCTTACAGCAAGACCAGAGAAAAAAATACTTTCGAATTCAGATTTGCAATGGTAACCCCACAAAGCTGGCAGAAAGGCTTATGGCAAGCTCTGCTATTACACATTCTTTTTGTCTGTTTCTTTAAGCGCTTAACACATGTATACAAACACCTCCACTGACAGGCTCACTTTACTTATTTTTGCAGCTTTAGAATTTATATACTTTTCAGACTACTGAAAGTTGTATTTAATTAGCTCTTACATCTCTTCTTTTACTCACAGAGGCATTTGGCTACTGAAAGACTGGCCTTGCCACACATTCACAATTTAATGACAGCTATTGTCAAATCAGTGTTTTCAGATGCTCTAATTTCACATTTATCTTTTGCCAGAAATATTGCCTGGCGCTGTATTAAATAAAGAAAAAACTTTATTCTAGCTGATATGTGACAGTAATCACAGCAAACAGAAGTCATACAGTTTGAGAACATCATTACAAGCTGATAATCTTTAAAAAAATATTTAACAAAATGCTCCTGGGTCTGCTTTAGTAGCTGAACCTGAACTCAGCGAGGAAGTGACTGAGCAGAATCAGACATCCTCATTAAGTAAAATTAGCCAAGTGCAATTTGCCTGGCTGGCCCCCTCTATGTATTAGCATTTATATTCAGCCAGTGATGAACTTAATCAGGTTTTTCAAACAAAAAGATCCCCCTCCAAAACCATAAACCTATCAGGTTTATTAGGAACAGAATGCACTTCCATTGTAAAAAGGCAGCTAAGAAACTGAAGAAAATTGTCTGTTCAGAAGTGCATCCTAGTAGCTAATGGCAATCTTTCCTCAGAGCGGGAACATGACCTCACATACACGCTAGCTGATTCCTGTCAGATTTAGTGAAGACAAAAGGAGACATTTTATTAAAGGGCAAATGCCAGGAGGCTCCACAGAGCTGCTACAGGGCCTGCCGGGGAGGGACAGGTTTGCCTTCTGCTTGCAAAGATTATATCCCAAGGTCTTTTTCTCCCATCCCACAAGGAATGTATCTCAAAGAGCTGTCAGGCCCAAGAAACAGAAAAAGAAATGCAGGAGCATCTAGAGGAGCGTCAGCAGCAATGCTGATGTGACAACTAAAGAGCAGGAACAAGCCCAGAGAGCCCAGTCCTGCTGGAGGACACTTACCTGAAACAGCAGCAGCAGCAAAACTGAAGGTGGGAGGCAGCAAGAGGCCACAGGAACCCCGTCTCAGAGACGGCAGGAAGGTGGTAAGCACATCTGCTGATATCACTATCAAATTTAACCTTCTGAACCTTCTGAACACCAGAAAAGCAGCAGAAAATTATGTCGATTTTAAGACAAGCTATTGAAAGTAGCAATGGTTAAAAAAAAAAAGGTTCCATAGAAATAGCTTGTTTTCAACTTCCTAACGCCTCTTTCAGACAGATGGGCACCAAGTATGTCCGAGCACTTATTGAGAGCTTTGAAATTTTTTATAGATTGTGCCTCAGTGCATCCTGGTTTGCAAAACACTGTAGCACTGAAAGCTGGCCAAAGGAACAACGCGCTGCAGCCCTTCCCGGCTGCGCTGCACAGGTACTAGGTAATGGAAAAAAAGGCAACTTCATGACAATTGCCCCAGAATTACACTTTGAAACCCCAGTTATTCTCTTAAGGCAGACAACTGCTTTATCTGAGCAGCACAAAATGAGGCTTTGACCCTCTGTTGTTCATTCCAAGGTTCTCTTCTCCTTAAGTCCATGGTTAACTGTTCTCTTTACAGCATGTTTCTATAGTGACCAACTGCTAAATTGATCCTCAGTATATTTCCCTTTCCGCTTGCCTTACTTCAGACTTGGAAACTCAAAAAGTTATTTAAACAAAATTCCAAAAACTGAGCCTGGGGCTGTAGTAAGATGGTATGGTAGACTACTTCATCACTCTAACTTCCCCAGCTCTTGAAACAATGCAAAAACAAATAAATGCAGCATTTATAGACGAAAGCAGAATTCTTCATGGCTCGCTAACAATTACTTGAAAAGCTAATACATAAAGGACCAGGAAGAAATGAACTCCCAGCACCTTAGAGAAGTATCAGACTCCTCCTTTCAGGCAAGTATTTAATTTCTTCAGCAGCTTTTTGACTGTTTATCGGGCCTTGGTTACATTAACAGCACTTCGCCCCAAGTGCAGCAGCCTTCCTGGAGAACAATAACCAAGATACTCTTTCCATGTGGGTAAAGCACCGTGTTCCCAGAAGGAGACAGGGGAGCACATTTTTATAACAGTTAACACAGCAATGAATCATCCTCCCGAGATAAAGACTAAAAATATTAAGAGGGGCATATAGTAGGTTGAAATAATAAAAAAAAAAATTAAAAAAGGGACTCAGCTCGTTCAAGTTTTACATATGCAAATAAACGGTATGAGAGGGGAAACAGAGTGAGACATGTGAAGTAATGAACAGAAAGATCAGGTGTATCTATCTTCCTGGAGGCTGAAAGAAGGGAGATATTAAACCGTACTTTCTGGTAAATTGCCACTGCCAGTTATTGACAAAGTTGTCAATTATACAGGATTATTTAGACTGATGATACCTGAAGAAATGGGGATTTAGAAACACTTGGGACTAAAAGTAGAGATAGGAATGCACTGCAGATGATAAATGGAGTGGACTGAAAGAGCAAAGAGGCCAGCTTCAGGGGGTATAATTAAATATTCTTAATTAGAGGACTCCAATGAAACCATGCACCTACTTTCAAAGTTGGATTTTAGAAAATAAATATTAACTGGGTGGATGAAACCCAAGAATGTTCTATGCCATAAGACTGCTCAGTATAGAATTTATTTGGATAACTTTTATTTTGCTATTGTTTAAATAACTTAATTATATAAAAAATGCCATGACTGCCCAGGTCTGTAAGCAGTAAGATATTAAATCACCATTAGACAGATTTTCCTGAACCTGGTCAGACAATGCATTAGGAAAAGAGGACAGTGCTTGAGTCAACAGTACATGAGTAATCATGTAGCTTAATGCACATGGATAAAACAGGGACCAGCAAGTAAAAGGAGGGTAGCAACTGGCACCACAGTGTTTTTAAACTGGATAAGGAGTAAGAGTTAAGTTTTATTTTGAGACAGGGGATGTGAAAAGTGTTTTGAAATTCTTGGAAGAAGCCTCATACAATATCACAAAGCTCTGTTATATTACAAACATACTCTGATGAAGAGTTAGGGATGTTTGTTACCACATTTTTCTCAATAGAATGAAAGATACTACATTGCGTTTATGAAGAGACAGGTGACAGCTTAGGATTTCAATACAAGATTTGAAAGAACTAGGCCTAAATCACAGTTTCGGCATTGACTTGTTTGGTCACCCTGGCTGCTTAACTCGTCTGTTCCTCTCTCTTGATATACAACAGGCCAGCAATTCCTGCCTGCCAGGCATTTCACCAGGACACACATATCCACAACCAAGATACTATGGATATAATTGGAAGACTGGATGAAAAACATTGATATAAGAGGTGCTTACATATTAGATATGGCAACACCCCAGTGTTATTTATACTACCCTTCTAAAACAATTGTGGTTACTCATATTTAATAAATTCTCAGCACATAAAGGCTTTATTTGCCACACTGCCAGCTAGTCTGTTGCTTCAGTCTTATGCGAGGCGGGGCACTACTACCAGGAGAACTTAATTTCCATCCCTCTGCTTTGATTGGTGCTGTGGCTTTCATCTGCCATAGCTTTTTTTACACAATCACTGCAGCCTCAACTAAGTAATGCCTTGAGCAACAGAAGCTAGGGCTTTAACGCATACCACCAATAATATTTCTGCTTCCTAAGAAGCAATGCTAAAAAAAAGCCAACTGCAACAAGTTTTGAAAGGATACTGTATGATGACTGGACAGATTAAAGTAGTCTTAAATGCCATATTACAATCCAGATGAAAAGAAAAAGTACTTGGCTTGGCCAAGCACAAAAGCAGTATTCTATAAATGGCTCCCTCCTCCCCACACACTTGTAAATGCAATAGGAAACAAAAACGCAAGAGGAAGGAGGGCACAGTGGTTGTTTTCTCAAGGACTAATAAGCTTCCTAGCTGAACAGTACTTGTCTTCTGATTGACAAGTGATGAATATGACAATATGCCTGGCTCACATTACATCAAAATGACAGCATAATGCACTGAAGGCACCCCATTTGTCCTCAAGTTACTTTCACTGATTAGGAAGAAAAGGTGCAGAATTATAGTCGAAGGTGTTTAGAAAAGATGAAACCTCTGAAGCAGAAGCTAGCAAAGGCTAGGCAGAACATGCTGACAAGACAGAGAGGTAACTGAAAGATTAAACTGGCTATTGTTGAAGATAATAATCATTGAAGACCAATGTACTTCAGAGACTGTACCTGTCCAGGAGGAGCCTATCCAGCTCCTCCCTCCATCTGAGGGCCCTGAAGTCATGGGAAAGTGTAATACATTATTTCAATGTAGTAGGTAATACATATAATGTAACACATGGTATTAGCTTCCAAAGAAATCTTTATAATGGCTGTTGCAGCATCCAATTCAGAATATAACTTATAAATGGCATTCCTCAGTCTTTGGATTGCTGTTTTCTACTCACAATAAAAAGAAGTTTAGGAAAGAAGAAAAAAACTCCCACCCATAAACACTTAGGTTTGGTTTGCTTTGCCGTAATTTTTCTGCAAGGCTTGGTACCCCTCTGCTGGGCAAGGAGAGATGAAACAGCAAGGAGCTGTGAACCAAAACTGACTGAACAGTAAAGCAAAACCAGCCTGTCCAGACTGAAACGTATAAGTAAAGAAAGGCAAATGAGGCAATGTAAGGCTCACCAAAAGCCTGAGAAAATAAGGAACCCCGATGCAAACCATTAAGCAAACATCATTCACAATTTAGACTTAGTTCTCCAAACACTGTCCAAACAAGAAAGTAACATTTTTCGTAACATCTTTAAAATGAGTCACCTTGAAGGAGCTGTCATCTTGACAAGCACCAGTTCTCTAACTCTAAAAACAATTGTTCCAATATTTAGGACAACAGGAAGTACAAAGAATTTCCCAAAGCAAAAGATTTTTGTCCATGAAAAATTAAATTATGAGCTATGAAGCCTGCACTGCATGAAGCCAGGAAAGAAATTTAGCTGTAACTTAAGCATTCATAACATTGTTTTCCAGGAGAAGGTACGACACACCTTAAGCAAACCTTCAGAACAGGTTTTCTTTTTTTACTTCAGACATTACATTTATATATATGTATTTTAGAATATGATAACCACAGTAAAGATAGGACAATTTCAGACATCAGTAGTGATGCAGATAAAAAAGCAAATTCCTATCAGAGACGTGTGCAATATCACGTGTTTTGGGGAAATACTAGTTAAATCTTACTTTGACCTCTGAAGCACGATAAAGAGAGAAGTTAAGCCACCTTCTCATTAGCTCTGAGACCGGAGTGTAGCCGCCCATTTTGTTTCAGACTTTTTGTTCTGTTCAACACATGACTATGCTCAGTTCTCTATGGGTTGGAATACTACTCATTTTTAAATGAAGGAAAGACTGCAAAAAAGCCCTGTTTAAAAATAAGATTCTAGTAAGTGACTTCTAGGAAACCTTTTTTTTTTTTTTTTGTTAAAAATAGAAACGCAAAACAAAGTTTGATAATACTTTTTGCCCCTTTTATTAAAAACAGTCATTACATGTGACATACATTTGGCAAAGACACACGATTGTATCTCTACTTTCCAGGAAACTAATTACAGACAAAGCGACACTGTGTATGCAATTACTAGGTTCTGGGTCAGTTTTTCATACTGCAAACTTCTGGTTTTGTTTCAGTTGTTCGGGTGATTCTGCTTTTAGCTTGCCTGTGTGATCAACAACAGTATATTGGCTTCAAATATGTTTATTTTAAATGTACATATGTGCACATAGTGCAAAACTGCACACAGTACCTGCTGTTAGATACTGAAGAGAACATCCTTCTAGCGTCTTTACCCTCCAGACAGACTCATCCTTCTGTACCGCTTCACATTGACGCCTATCGCTCCAAGCCTTTCACTTTGTTAAGCAAAGTTTTTTTCACTAAGAAACAAGGTTTTTTTTTAAACCACTTGTTTAGGGACCTGGAAAGAGGTCAAATCTTACCAACAGGAAACTCTCCAGAGGGGAAAAAAGTCTTTAGTGACAGAAGCAGATACAAAGACTCAGTAAAGACAAGTTTTTCTTACCAAACGCAGACAAAAACTTCAACTACACAGCAGGGGTGGCAGGGGGAAGAAGAACTATCTTCCCCTTGTCATTACCCACATTCTCAACAAGACCAGATTTACATCAGAAAGAGTATCAGTCCATTTACCAAGATGCATTGTTCCACTTCCCGCTCTTGTTTTAGGTCAACTGGATGCTTCTTTTTTCAGTTTTTCTAAAATCTCATCTGGTGTCATCGATACCAAAATCTTCACCACTTTTTCACGCGATTTACCACCCTGGTTTAGACACACACACACACAAAAAAAACATCTTTCAGAGAATCACATTCTAAAAAAATCTCTCTGTAACAACAACATATGAGGTACTTTTAAAATAATGCTTAAAGTGTGGGTATGCAGAATTAACAGCAGTAAGAGATAGTTCATTGATGTCCTTTCTTGTTATTTGAAAGGTGGAAAACAACATCTTATCTACTCTCCTTTTAAAATTGGAAACAGCTCCCAGAGCATGCTCTGAACTGATGCTCTTTTTATAGGCTATAACGAAAAGCAAGGAGTGATAAGTTTCCATAATTCACTTGTATCATCTAGAAGCAAGACTCCAACTAATTTCCACTTTTGCTTTTAAAAAGTGGGTGTGTACATACATATGTGTGTATATTTGATAACTGTGTACTTTCAGAATGTTCTTCAGAGTTGTCTCCCAGAGTATTAGTTAGTCTAAAGCTGAGTTCTCAAGTTGATAATATCAACTAAATGAAAAGAATCACATTGTATATAATCTATAAGACAGATCCATACAGCAGTTATTTGAAATATTATTGACCTGGTTTTGTATTACTGAAAAAAAGACTATTTTACGTAAGACCTGCCAAACCTACCATCTCATTTCATATTGCCAGAAGACACAACTTCGCTAGTATTCAGTAAACCACAAGAAACAAGCTGCTTGTTAATCTGCAACCTGGCAAAAAGTTTTAAAAGCCCGTAAGGGACATCCTGAAGGAGGAAAAAAATCCTTAACTCTACTATATAGAGATTTAGCATGAAATTTAAAATCAAAAATAGATTTTTGAAGCAGTCTAGCCAGCTGATGATGAAAATTAAGGCCCTTGCAAAGAAATCTGGTAGTCTTTAGTTTTATACTGGATCATTTCCCACCAATTTCCAGATTTGGATTGGTTTTGTTAACGTCAGCACTTAACATAAAGCAAGTAGCACAGAAGAGAGCAACCAGTACCAAAAATCACTTGCTGTTTACAACCAGCAGATCAGGATGGAAAAATCTAAGTCACAGGTAAAATACAGGCTTTACCACAATGCTTCACTGAGAACAAACAGTGGCTTGTGAAAAACAAACACTAGCATGTAATTATTTGGATACTGTAGATCAGAACAACTGAGTCAAGAAGGTCATACAACACTGGCCCCTTTTATCTTCAACTCTGCTTAGCACTTATGAGAATAATCCAGTTAAACCTGAATGTCCCTTTAAGATAGGAAAATAGTGTTATCTGTAAAATGTTGATAAACAAATGAAGCAGGTTGCCCATCATTCAGGAAAAACAAGACCAAAATCTTCGTATCGCTACCTTCCAGCAACGCAGTGCTCAATCCACTGAGCATGTTGCCATTTACCACTATCTTTTAACAGACTTCTACAACTACAACTTCATTCTGCTCTTATGTTCATAAACTATAAATGAACATGGCTGGGAAGACTGACTTTAAGTACAATGAATTAATAAAACAAATTATTTATTCAGTGCAATGAATAAAACGAAGAGTTTCCGCTCGCCAAAGTCAAGACTTGTAAATTCTAATACAAAGAAACTCGAGGCCCAGCTATAACCCAACAGCTTAGAGATGCTCTTGCTTATGTATAACAGTTAATGGTCAGAAAATTTTAAATCAAATACAGAAGTTACTTCAAAAAAAAAAAAGAAAGAAAAGTTTATTAATAAAGTGCACATTCTCTGCAAAGCACAAATTTTGTGAACTGCATTTGGCATGAAAACAAGAGACTCTCTGAAGAACCAGAAAACATGAACCACACAAATTTGGAAAATACATCATGGTGAGAACTATTCTGATTAAAGATCTCAAGGTCAGCTGTGGATCTTCCCACACTTTGTTCTCAAGAATCATTCCATTAACTCAACTAAACGCCTTTAAAGTGTATTTTGGACTGAACTTGGAGAGCAGCTCCCTGTAATCAATGAGTAAGTTTCAAAATCTTGAATTTAAATTGCAGTAGGGCAAGACTGAAAGAAAATAAAAAAAAGTACCTTCTCTAAAATAACTTCACTCTTCTTCACTTCTAGCACCTTAGAGAGGTAGCGACACAGCTCGGCATTTGCCTCCCCTTCTGATGGAGGTGCAGCAATAGCTACACTCACTGCCTCAGCCGTCACATCTATAACAAATAATTCAAGGATTTTATGCTCAAAATACTCAAAACATCTAGTTATTGTCTCCTAAAAATGAATGTTTATGCTTTCAAAAGCATTTTAATTTAAAATAAACTCATAGATTAACAGGTAACGACACTTTTACACTTCACAAATTCCCTTAAATTAAAACTGTTAGCAAGTACAAAGACAATCTCCTGACACAGAGAACAGTGAAGCCTTCAGACCTGTGCCAGCGTGTGGCCATGAATCCCCAGCGCTCGCACCACCGGGGCCCTGCGCTGAGCCCCCCATCTACGCCGCCCGTTCTGATGCAAGCACGGTCTATCTTAGCATCACGTAGCGTAACACAAATCAGGTTACCCCACCATAAAAAGCACGATAAATAAGTCTGCCCAGAGAGCTGTGCTACCACCAACAATCTCCTTGTGCTGCCACTTGAGCCTGGACACTGGGGCAGCCCACCGCGCTCATCTCATACATATATTGGTATAAAATGCCGCTCTGATTTGTACAGAGGCAAGTCCAGATTTGCAGAGGGAGAACGCATTTTATTAGACGACACTTTCATAGTTCAAATCGAGCGCCGGAACCTCTTGGCAGACGAACAGGACGCACCCAGTCGTGCCGCTCAAGCCTGTTTGCTGTCACTCCTTTCCCAGGCATCAGCCCGCAGGGACGCAGCCGCGCTCGCTGCACCCCCTGCCGCCACCCGCGGGATGTGACCGCGCTACTCCCGCCTTCCCTTAATTAACGCGTGAAATCACGACTTTCTGCCGTTTTCTGACCCTTTTCTTTCCTACAGCTGAGGGGAGAGGGATGAGCTGCCGCACCGGTCAGAGACCGGCTTTCCCGCTCCGTCCCCGGCTCCGGGCCGCTGTTCCCGGAGCTCCCCAGCCCCGCCGCCGAGGGGCGGGCCGGGCCGTGCCCACAGACCCACCTGTGACGGCGCTGCAGCGGGCGCCGGGCTTGGCGCGAACCGCCACCCTCACGCACCCCTCGCCCGCCGACACCGGTCCCGCGGCGGTGCCCGGTCCCGCAGGGCCCTTCCCGGCTTCTTTTGCCTGAAACAGAGGAACGGTCGCGGTCAAGGCGGGCTCCGGGCGCCCCCCGGCTCCCGTTCCCCCCCCCGCCCCTGCGGCCTCCCGGCGCCCCCCGGCTCCCGTTCTCCCCCCGCCCGCACCTTTCGGGGCATGGCCCCACCGCCGCCCCGCGCCGCCGCCGCCAGCGGCCGACGGAAGCCGGCGAGGGCCAGCATGGCGCCGTGCGCCGCTCCGGCAACACCGCCTCGCCTCGCCCCGCCCCTTCCCGCGGCTCCGGCCGCTCCGCCTGCGGGCAGCGGCACCGCCGGGGCTCCGGCGGCTCCTCCCGGCTCTAAGGGGCAGCCCCGGGGGCGGCTGCCCGCTGGAGCACGCACGGCCGGGACGGGGCAAAAAGGACGAGGGGGGAAGCGCTGATCCAAATGACACGGGTTTGAGACGCGAGACCTGCAGCGGGCATTTAAAGAGAAATGAGGAAAGAGGAGGGAGTTGTTCTTTTTTTCTCCTGCATTCTCAAATTATGACTTTAGTATACAGGATTCTGTAGGTGAAGACGTTCTACTGCTACACCGTACACATTGCAAGTCACTGAATGCTCTATACATACATGGTTGCATCACATCATTGTATGCAATCTGTAAAGCTATGCACAAAATAATCCTTAGTTCATACTAATATTTTAGTATTAGAACGCCCAATGATAAAATATCATTACAAGTCTTGTATTCTCATTATACATTTTCTTATAGGTACATATGTATATACAGTAGCTATTTCCATAACCAGCTCTATGTTCCAAAACAGCCCTTCTGAATTAAGAGAGATTCTGGAAAGATCTGTTTATTGCTGAATTTAACTTAGTATCTCTTTAGTGCAGCTGCAGATGCCATCTGCAGTGCTAAGTCCATTAATTCTCCATGGCTCATCCAAAAAGTCAAGACAGTAGCAATATGAATCCAGCTTTGCCGATGTACTTCAAAAAATACAGTAGCAATTCCTGTCCATAGGGTCAGTGCGAGGTCACGTTGGAAAGAAGTGTAAGCTGGGACTACAGCAGCAGCTTTACTGTCTTTTTAGGACAGGTTAGGGAAAACATACACAAAAAGCTCATAATGAGTAAGGGTTTTCCAGTTCAAAAAAATTAATTTTAATACAAGAGAAATGAAGGGGTGAAAGTACAAAGCAATTAATCACAAGTTACTATTTAAAATAATATTTTCAATATACAGAGTACTTACTCTATGTTTTGTTAAGAGGAAAAGCTAAATTACATTCTGCCTTTAACGATGCAGAGAAAGTAGCTTTTCTGGTACCTCTCAAACAAGTTAGTTTTGTTTTCACACATTCATGTAATTTCACATAATTATTTAACTGCCGCCAATAGTGAGCTGAAGTCCACTGATGCACTGACACATTCGAGATGATCATGTGAAATTATGTATAAAATATTATTTCTGGTATCTGTCCATCTTCTATTGATGTACCGTTGTTGTTACCTGGTGAGCTATAAAAAACAAAGCAGGTTTTGCTAGCAGTAGGAGATTCGTGGATCACTTTTTTCAAACCTTTTGTTCCGTAGTGGGAGTCAGGACCCTGAAAAACATCAGAAGAGATTAGCAACTGAATGGAAGTGGGCAGCAAGACCTATGAAGTGTTGAAGTTCAAACACAATTATTTTAATATTCTAAAATTTCTGTACCTACATCACATGTCATACACAAAATCACAGACAACAGAAGCCAAGTGCCTTATGTTTAATAACAAAAAAAAGTTTCCCTGACAGCAGACTTAAACTACTTGATTTTATCCAACTAGTAACAAATGTTTTCTTGTATTTCTCCTTGTCGTACAAGTTGCTTATATTCTCACTTAGTTCCCTGCCTCACCTTCTTTTAGTGTGCAGCATTTTTTTCCCAACCCAATCAACTTTGATTTCTGTATAGGGAATTATATTTAAAAGAATATTAAAAGATTTTTTGAGAAAACACTGAATAAATAAATTTGTCCGTAACATTAAGGCAAGACTTCCAGAGAACAAATAATTCTTTCCTGTATTTCAGCACTAGTATATAAAAAGTGATTAAAAAAAAAAAAAGCTTTCAGTTTTCTTGCCTCTAGCTAGTGGTTAGAATATCCTTGATAAAAGAAATCAAACTTAAATTTTTATAGAAAGCTGCCAGATTAAATATTCTAGATAGTGCTTTTGCCCACACAGAACCAGTGACTTCCATTAGGACTCATTCTAACTCTTACATCAAGCCAGTAAGTGGAAAGGCACAAAGGGTCCGGTTATGAATTCTGTGCTGTGGCACAAAAGAGAGGTAGCAGTCTTGTAAATTACGATGGAGTTTAAATACATCCGTCTTTAGCACTGGACTTAAAATAAATTCAGGGTCTAGAAGACATTTTCCCATCACAAGACACATAAAAGAACAACTCCTGCATCAAAATAACGTTTTCTTCTACACTGTTAGGCATTCTTACTTTCAGCGTTGCACAAGCTGTGTAGCAAACTGTTGGCAAAATCTCTATAGGTTCTTTGAACATAACTCTGAACGTACTGGCTGTTCCATCACAACTAAATCCAGTATCATTTTGTCCTAGCGTTTGATTCTTCTCATAATCGATTATCTGTACAAAAACATGAAAACAGGATTTTTAAATTTACAAGCTTGAGAAAGATTTTTGTTGTATACGTATTAGAAGATTACAAGCAAACACTTGCCTACTCCACCCAGTTTAATTGCAAGGATAGTGCAATCTCAGAACTGGAGAGTAGGTGTGATTTCCCGATACCATTAGGGCTGACGCAGCAGCATGCCGAACGATGGCTTGTGAGTTTTACACAGGCTGTCTCCAATCTGTGACCTAGATTCAACGCTGCTCCAATCAGGTTATAGTCTTTGCTTGGGAGATGAAGAACAGCTCTTAGACCTTCAGCTTCTGACCTTCATATGCTGCATATAACCCTGCACTTAGATTTGCTGATCTTTGTACACCTGCACAGCCCACATGAGGGAAGCACATTTCCTGGCTGTGGCTCATTTGGAAAACAAGTTTTTACAGATAATATAAGCAGTCAATGATACATTCTTAAAAGAAAACAAGAACTTGCGCCGCAATGTTTTATAAAATTTATTTCTATTCTAGATTCAGGATAAAAATTACACTCAAACTACATATTATTTCTTTTGCCATCAATTTTAGTGGCAAATAGGGATCACTAGCTAAGATGTAGTAATAGCAGATACCTCACTTCTCATTTTGGATTGCAACCCTGATCCATGCTGCTGAAAACCTCTTGCAGAAGTTGCATATTGGAACTTGAAAGTAACAAACACTTCTCATGATTACTACACTAACCACAATCTTATAAATTTTATTATTTTGTTATTAAATTGCCATATATTTTTTAATATTGCACAAATGAGATGAAGCTCTATTCTAGGCAAAAGATGCTCTAATTTTCTTCCCCAGTCACAATCAATAAAAATATTAACGATTACAATGCTGAAGTCCTAAGCCCCTTTCACATAAAAGATGTATTTGCAATAAACATTATCACTATTTTAAGACAAGTGTCAGAGGTTTAACTCTCTGAAGCTCTGCTAGTACTGGTACAGGTCCAAGAAGAAAGGTAAAGACACAGGACTTAAATACCTGTCTGAAAAGATTGTGGCAAGAAAATTTCAGATTCATCAGGAATTGGGGATTCTTAGAGAATAAAGAGAACCTGTATCAGATGGATGGCCTTCATCTGAACCATAAAGGTATATTAGCCTTTCGGTTTGGATCAGGAGCATGTTTTTCAAGTGAATCTCTTGATCATTCCCACTTAATATGCTTTGCTTTGCCCTGCAAGAACTAAATTCTTTTCAGATTAAATAAATCCAGCAAAAATGCTGAGGGAGCACACCAAATGCTCTCATCTGCTAACAGGAATTTAGCCGAGAGGATCAAATAAGAGTTAATAAAAAGTAAAGATCCCCAAATATGCATAGTATAGCTGCTAGGTCCTCACTACCAACTGCTACTCATTTACGTTGATGTAAAACTGATGGCACTTCAAATCAAGGAATTTGCAAGTGAGCTTTTAAACTGAGGAATGTGGAAAAGCCAACAAATTCCTTCAAAACCTCATTCAAGATACATTCTGTTTGGAACACCACAAAAGATAAAAATGTTGTGCCTTTCCTCAAGAGACAGACACAAAATTCCTATCCTTAAGTACAGGATGGTCAGAGTAATGAAATAATACAAAACAGAAGACAAATAAACTGTCACTTAAATAGGATGCCCAGAAACGAACTGAAATAGCAGTTCCAGCGCATGCTGGATGTCTACAAAATATGATAGGGACAATGGAATTTCTGTCCCTAAATGAAGTAACAGATTTTTTCTTTCACAAAATTTCCCACACGCCTAATAAATCAATGTGATACGATAGTACCAGGTTACAAAATATGCAGTACAGAGTAAAACTGCCAGTCATGGAATGCTAAAATCTTGTTAGAAAGTTCAGAATCAAATAAAAACTAATCTCAATAAAAAAGAGAATTCAAAATTGACTGAAATTGCATACTTAATGCTGGATCAATATTACTAGAAGACAGTCCTGATCACAACATGCTAAGAGAGATCAAAACAGGCTACAAGAGCAGGAAATACAATTTTAGCGGTGTCTTCAATTACCCGCTCAGACCGGGCAAGTGTCATACCAGGACATGAAGCAGGGTTGACATTTTTAGATGCTATCACTGACCACTTCGTGAGCTTGCTAACCAATTGCTCAGTAGGAAGAAACACAACCCTTGATTTGGTGCTGAGTGATGAGCAGGATCAGATTCAAAATTTCATAATGGAAACACTACGTAACAGTGTCTATAATATACTTAGAGTCAATGCTCCCATGTGAACAACAAAAGCAAATCCACCACAGTTGTGCTAAATTTCAGAAAAAGAAAAATGAGGATGTTTGTTCAAAAGAAGCTAAAAGGAGCAATTAAGAAAATCAAATCCTTATAAGAAGCATGCAGACTACTGCCCAAGTACAGTACCATCTATTAGGAAAGGCTTGAGAAAAGGTGAAAAAAGCTGGCATGGCTGATCAGCAAAATGCTATTACTGGAAATAAACAAACAAAAAAGGGCATCCTATAGAAATATGAAGTTGTATCCAGACAAATAGAAAGGTTCAAACGGACAGATTAAAATGTAAAAAATACAATTAAGCAGGCCAAAAGAAGGTTTAGGAACAGCTATCCTAAAGCATCAAAACCAATGTTAAATCATTCTTTCAACACAGCAGAAGCAAAAAGCCCTGTAGACTCTCTGGTGGGCTAAATAGCATGAAGATATAAAATGAGTAGCAGCAGGATAAGATTATCACGTAGGAGCCTGGAGAACAGCAATACAAATACGTTATTTACCAGCAGAAGAAACAAACAGCAAACCTAAAATTGAAGTAACTTTACAGAAGTAGTTACAGTAACAGTAACATACAACCTTCTACCTAAGACTAAATCAGTAGCAAATAAGATGGCAATCTTTCCGAAAAAGCTCTGGGCAAGTACAAGCTTCCAAGCCCCAATATGTGTACCAGGCAAGCTAAGAATGTAATTAATACACAGTCTGGTCAGACAAATGGCCCAATGTGCTCCAACAGTGGCAAGAGAAGATGCTGCTGAGGGTTAGAACACAAGTCTGGGCTCTGCTGTCTGCTGCCCCAGCATCCACAACTGTTCTACTAGGGGTGCTACAATGCACTCCCCACTTCTATGTCTTCTGGAATCTTCTAAAGAATCTGCTATCGATGAATGAACATGTTCAAATACCACCAAATTCAAAACAGGATATCCGCTTCTTGGGGCAGTATGTTTAGTATCCTCTGCATTGAAAAAATGCTCTCATCTGTTTCGATCTTCTGCTAGTATCAGTAAGAATCTCCTAGTTCTGTTATTCTGGGGTTTGGTGAACAACAAAGAGTTCTGCATTTACCTTACCCATTGCCCTCACGATTTCAGAGGCATTGCTCACACCTCCCCATAGCCTCTCCCCTACAAACTGAAGAGTCCTAACCCTTTGGTCTCCCTTCACAAAGCAGCTCTATCCCCTTATTCATTTTAATTACCCTTTTCTCTCTCTTTTAATTCTGTTGTGCGAGATTGGGAACTGCACACAATACTCAAGATGTGTGCATACCTGGCTGTCATACAGCCACACAATGTCACCTTTTATCTTGTTTTCAATATCTTCCTGATGACACAGTGAGCTTTTTTATCAGTCACTGCATGTTGTGTCACTGATTTCAGAGAGCTGTTGATCTCTTTCCTGAATTACAAGAAACTTCAATAAAGGACAGACTTTGTGCACAACTGAACAGATTACAAAGCTATGAAATTCCTCTGCAGAAAGCTAACAGGAATTAAAGGTTAGACCCAGACAAGTATCCTGAAGAAAGATTCACCAGGAGCTACTGAATAGAGAAACCAAATCAGTCTCTCCGGAAGCACCTATACTAAAAATGATTGAAGGACAGGAGAACACCGCAGAAAGAGAGAAGAGTTACATATTGTTCTTGCTTTTCCCTAGTCATCCGCTTATGACTACTGTTGGGGACAAAATACAGGTTAGATTCCCGGCCTATCAATTGCTCCTACCCAAATATACACCAAACCTTTTGCAAGTACTACAAGTGTAGTTTCTGCATAAGCCTATTTAAACAGAATATAGTGTACCTGTATATTAACTTGATAGTCTGTGGGTCCATGAATAGATCCATATAATCCAAATCCCACTATGGAAATTCTTCTATTAACTGTGAACCTAGTAAAACATAAGCAAAGAAAGGAATTTAAATAACTGTAATGGGTGTTACCTTATTCCCAGTCAAGTAGGAAAAAGACTCCCACTGAAGAGTAGGGAAATAAACTGAAAATGACATTAATTTTTTTCAACACCACTTTCTATTTAGATTTCAATAGCAAGACAAACACTTTGTAAGGCATCAGCTTTATCAGTTAAAGCTTTGCTAATCTCCCAAGATATTCAGTATCACTAAAGAAAAAAAAAAACACAACTGTATTCTTTTTAATATCTCCAAAATAAAAACAGATCAAGAGACTTGGTATTTTAAAAGGAATATGCAGGTAACACCCAAACACTCTAGAATGCACTCAATCCTCCTGAACTTTGATCTTTGCTACTTTATATTTTATGTGCGCAACAGCCCAAGTTATTTTTAAAAAAGGAAAATATCAAACATGCCCAAACAGACCCAGCATATTTGTTATTGTATCTTATGCCAAAAAGTCGAAGTTGAGTAATATATTCTGTTTCTTCCCACACTTCTCTGTCTCTCCTCCAAATTGTTTCAAAAGCGATACCTAATCCGATCGCTTGTTCCACTGTAGCCCCAGCGACTCTCCACTTGCTGGAACCTGTTAATGCTGCATTCTTTTCCTCTAAGGCAACATCTTGGTCGGTCAATATAATCTACTTTAGGTTTAGGATTGACAGTAAAATGCAGAAAGAGATTTACTACTTCCCGATCTGACAAGATTCCAGACTGAGCAGGACCTGTGGAAAGGAAAAACTTCTCAGATGATTTGAAGAATTACTCCAACTGTTGTATTTAAACCACACATTCGCAAACTCAAGATGACAGTAATATTTTCCAATGGCCAGAGCGTATTCTGCATAATGTTTTGCTTTCATTTGTGCATCACAACTTTTATTAGTATGATACTAATAACAGAATAGAATGTTAGGCATCTAAACACTTGCAGCTGAGCAGCGCAGAAATGTGGTCTAACTGTAAGACAAAGAACCCCAAAACTCACCTGCTGCAAACTCTTCAATAGTCATTAATGGAAAACGGATTAAGGAAAGAGCTCTTCCAAGGACTTTCTGTTTGTTTCCAAATGTCACAGGCAATTGTTGTCTTTGACATTCTGCTTCTGCCCAACGAACAACAGCTCCAAAAAGTCTACTTTCTCGAATACTAAGTGTATCTCTTTCTAGAACTGCACATAATGTGTCTAAAGAAAAGGTTAACAGATTTAGATCAGTTTTTCATCCAAATCAGTAACAGTGCTACACATTAAGCTTAAAGTTTTAATTAAACACTAAGAACATTCATCATAAGACATAAAAAATAAGACAACTTATCTTATGTATAAGGAAATCTCACAATGGTGTACAGACTCCAAACTAAAAAATCATTTTCCTGCTATGAGGACAGCATATGAATTTTCTTCTTGATTCCTAAGAGTGCAACTATATATAATCCATGCAGTGACAACCAATATCCTAAAGAATTTCCACGGCTAGGGCAAGATCGAAACTGGAAGTGACCAAGCAGTGAATACACACTACTGAAAAAACAAGTTATTCATGATGACATTGTCATATTCTCACCCACCTGCCAATCTGGATCAACTATAGACACAAGCAGCAGTGGTGCACACAAAACCAGTTTAAAGATACATGAAAGTGATCTTAAACATCGACGTATTTGCCACCCACAAAGCTTGGAAGGTGGAACACAGGATGTGAGGCAAGGTACTCTCACATGTTTTACAAAAGCAAGTTTTCCTGTGTTTCTTACTCATTTTGTCTTTTTATGAATAATAGGTATTCTATCCTCAATTTATCATAGAGCAAAAGCCTGAAAAACAAAAGCGTTCTCATAATGTGAAACTTCTGTCTTCTTTGGGAATTTTTATATGCCCTGAATTTAAGCAAGACATGTTTGCAGTCATAGAAAATATCATATTGGAAAGTCAAAACAGATGGGGACTTATCAAGAGTAAAGATGAACACTCACAATCTGGGTACAAATCCCACTGAACACAAGTTAACTTTACAATTTCTTTAAGCAGTTGGAATACCTTCCTTCAGTCCGAGTTTTTCACCCAGACTAGCTGAATTGGAGTAAAATCTTAGACATTTACAGTAACAATGAAATTAAGTAAGCAAATTTACAACTGCTAGCTTTTCATAAAAGATGAAACATAGAAACCAGCAGTTTAGATTTTATTTTTTTTTTAAACAGATTTCATAAATTGTACCAGATCTGTGCAACTCTGAATAAAGAAGTACCGTGCAGCAAAAAACCAGTATGCTTCCTGTTATACGAGAAAACTAGTTATGGAACCATCAGGGACAAGGCGCAACACTCAGCAAGTGAAAGCTTTGGCTTCAGTGAAAGTGTAGTGTTACCATGGTGGGAGCCCTGGGACACTAACACTAATCAAATGGGGACCCAGCGCAGTGGAACCCTGCTCAGGAGTGAAGCTCAAAGGAAAGCACTATAGGGGTGGGTAATAAAACTTGCACTGATTAAAATATCATACATATGCAATGTCCCGTTTTGCTCATTAGCACACTTGCTGATGTAATGCAGGTGCCGTTGTCTGAATTCCAAGATTCGTAGTTGGCTGTTGCTTTGGTGCCCATGTAAAGTTGGGTGCAGCTGAGGGGGAAAGCGAACAACCCCAGCTTAGCATGACAAGGAGATAAGATGTACTCAGATGGGGGAGGTGAACTACCCTGGGTTACCATAACAAAGTCTCCTCATGCCCCTACAATTCCCTTCAAAAGTTTAATGCTTAGGACACACAAAGTAGCTTACCTATATCGATATCAGTAAAGCCTTCTGCACTTATTGCATCCATAGTACTTTTGTCTATTGTGTCAAGACAAAGACTAGCAAGCTGAGGTTCATCAAACAAACGAGCCTAAAAAGGTAAAGAAATACATCTTCAGCATAAAGTTGACAAACAACTTATCTTAAAAAAATACTTTTACTCTAGTATAGATCTAAATTAGGATAGGTTGATTTGTCTAAGTACTCTTTGTGTTTATAACTTAAAGAGCTCTTAAATTCTCAAAGGAGTACATAACTCATGAGAATTCACTACAAGCAATTTTTCCTTCATGCTCATGTTTGTACTTTTGGCAATATAACTAAAAAAAAGTACACATCAAATCCACTACAGTGAACTGAAGCACAATCTTAACAAGAAACAATCAAAAAACAATTAAGAGATTCTGTAGATAAACTGGCTCCATTTGAACTGTCCCAGTCCACTAGTCCGCTGCATATTAAAAAAAAAAAAGGAAGAAAAAAGGGAAAAAAAGTCTTTCCTCCACATTAATAAGAAGTTTAGCCTGCAAAAATGCTAACAGAGCAACAAGACATTTTCATACATAAATCAGACTATGTGATAGCAAACCCACTATGAAGTAATATTTAGTCATTTCCCTCCAAATACTGATTTTCTTAGTAAATCAAAACTAAGCTTAAATTTACCTACTTGAGTAAGCAGCATAAAGGCATTATCTGCTCGGAGGTGCTTCGTTAGAAAATCCACACAGTGTGCTTCCAGGGCTGGGACTGCATACTTTTTAGCAGTATATAAAGTAGTCATAACTGTTTCTGGACCAATTTGAACTTCATCTGAATAAAGAAACCTAGAAACCAATACACAAATACAGATCATAAGAGCATATCTTGAGGGGAGCTGTCAAGCAGAATGTACCAGTCTCTTTGCATTTAGAAAACAGGTCAAATATTCCCACTGTGAACATGCAACAAACAGTTGACCATGTAGCATTGTTACAAACTAATAAGATAGTTAAAGGGCTGAAGAAAGAATATTACGTTAACCTAATGGCATACATTTGTTTTAAATATGTATTGCTCCCTAAGACTGCTCTGGGCTGTAACAAGTTATACATAGCTACCGAACTGTAAACAACAGCTGAGCTGCAGAATTACTTAACATACGAATGCATGCTCTTTTGATTCACTAGGAAGAGCTGCATTTCTAAATGTCAATACATAACCCTCCGTGGCTACATTGCTGAACTTAATTTACTGACCGTGCACTGACTGCTTCCCTGCCACGTGGGGAACAGCGTCAAGGATTTACACTGTGATAACATCTTATGTCAAAGTTACCATTCTGTACTGCTCAGAGGAGAGGAAAGCAGATGACCTTGACTCTTCTATTCCTGCCATAGCAAAACTCTGGCTGGTCTCCACTGTTTGAGGCCAGATGATTGGTTGAGATTTTAGCATGAGCTGTGAACCAAAAGATAGAAGCCTCCACCAAACCGAGGAAAAAAACCTGTTTCCTGAGCAGTTGTTATTTGAGACCCGACAAGATAAGATTTATTTTAAGATTCTATATCAAAAAGATGACTTATTTTTAAAAATAAATTTTCTTACAGGTGACATTGAAGATACCTTAGCAGTATTTCATCAGTTTTTCAGATAATGATCAAGAACAGCCTGTGATTTACAAAAATACATTTGTCCCCAACACACAGATAATTAAACATAATCAACTAGGGCACATCAGCAAAAGCAGGAACCCCATAACGAAGACCAAGCCTTTCCTTTATATTTCTTAATCTTTCTTGTTCAGAACCTCCTGGAGATGAGTGGCAAGCAATATGTAGAGTCAGAAGGCGTGTTTAGAAGGGTTTTTAAATGTAACAATAAGCAGATTGTATTTAACAGGAGAAACTTGTGAAACTTGTTTGCAAGATGGGGAGATCTAAGTAATAGAAACCTAGAATTAAAGTTTCTACTTAAGTTCTTCACTGTTTATATTTCTTACATTCTCAGTAATTGCTAACACACAACTAAATATGGCATTCAACATTAAATTTTCTGCCACTTACCAACAGGTACATATTTACCATTACAATACTCCAATCTATTGAAACTGTCAGCTTTCACATCACTTAAGAAATGTGAATGATGCTCTAGATTAATTCTTTAAACTGGATTTACATCAAACAGCTTTAGGAAAAATGCATTTAATTAAATGCTAACTTTTTTTTTTAAGTAAAAGTTTCATACAGTTCATTTAGAACTGATTTATGAAAGCTATAAACTATTATCTGTTGATGAAAGTGATGGGCTGACTTGCCAGTCACAATCACCAACAAATTTACTTTTAAGAACATTAACAGGCTGTACAAAAAGCAGCATTACCATGCAAACTACACTATAAATTTTACCTAATGCTAAAAAAAAAAATTAAAAAAAATTTCACCAAATTGGAACGCGATTTGGATTTTATTCCTTAAGTGTGTCCAGTCTGAAGCCAATGAACTGACACACCAGAGCTTATCTTGCTTGTGGTTCACTTGCTACTATGCCTTCTTAAGAATCAGGGTGCAGATCCAAACTGCACTTTTCTGACCCTTGCTTCCCCAGGAATTTTGCAGGCTTTTTCCTCCTATGATCACAAACCAATTACATGGCCAAATGAGGAATTCAAATGTGGCAACAATGCATATACATGCAGGTTTTTCATTCATGTGAGATCTGTGAGCTACAGGATGCTTTTTCATCCCACAAGGGACACACTTGAGGCTCTGTGCTCCAATCCCTCCCCTGCTGTATGGCTAGATATACATTAAGAGACACTCCCCAACTGAAAGTGTGTCAATGACAAGCTAACGGGACTTAAGTGATTAAAGTTCTGACAACTAAGATTTGCACAGCATCTCAAGCAGTAACTAAAACATCAGCGTGTTATCAACACTATTTTCAGTACAAACAGTGCAAATACTAAAAAGTGTGAATTTGTAAAGTTAAAAGGTAGCTGTAAAAACTATGAAAAATGCTAATAAAGTACATTGCTCTAGGATGTTGTATAATCCTATTTCCCTTAAGTATACAGATGGATGATCATGATGCATTCATCTACTCATAAAAGAGGAACTCTAGGTGTGTCTTCTCTCTAAAAATCCCTCTGCTCATGTGCCAAGAGCCCTGTCTCTGTTAACTCTCCCATTTGTGGCACACCTCAACTAGCACACCTTTATATTTATACCACTGTTGATCCTCCACTTAACTCAGTGAGGCTCAAGATCACTTATCCTTCCGCCTTGCTTTCTTCGCTCTTCTCCTCCCCTTACAGAAACAAACTGTTCTTTAGACATTGACTAATTTTATTGTCATCCAGGATGGTGTGCACGTGTGTATGTGCATAGTGGAAGAACACTTCTCGTGACCAGAACAAACCATTTTTCCAAGTGACCACTCGATCATTCACTTTACATAAGCCTCTCATATATTTTATGCCACTTTACTTTCCTGTTAGCTCTTCTTTCTCCCCTAATCTTAGCATCTTCCCAAGAGCTGAAGTGTTGTCATCATTATAAAAGCACACAGGAATCTTCTTCCAGTTAGTCATTATTACCCCTTTATTTACTGCTTGCCAAAGTCCTCTGCAAAGACATTTGGAAGACAGACTGCTAAATTTGTGCCATGTCATCACTTTCCTTTATACTATGATCAAAGGCCAAGTTAAATTACTGTAAAATGTGAATGAAATTTAAAAAAATCTTATTAAAAACAACAAAATGAAGCCCTAAACCAGAATCCTATTGGGACAGCTTTAATTTTCTTGATCACTGCTATTCAATTTGTACAGTTAGAACCATAAAAAAAAACCAAAAACCTGTTTAATTGGGAAGAGGATTCAAACTTGGTGACTTTGATATTATTTCAGCTCTTAAGGACTGATCTGTCAAACTACTGAACTGGTCAGCTGCTTGTAAAAAACTCCTCTGTCTCATGTTTGAAAACTCATCAGGCAAGAGGAATACTGGACAATAAGCCAAAACACACACCACAAACATTTCTAAGCCTTTGAGTACAGCCAACTGTTTTCTAAGAACGTTCTCTTCCCCTTCTGCAGCCAATTTGAAAAGGCTCCCCTTTTCCCATCTTTACAGTTAAGATTTTAGCCCACAGACAAGGAGGACTACCCAACTTTATCGAGGGGAAAAAAGAAACCCTGAAACATATTACTGGAATTACAGCGGTACTACCAATTAAAGTTTCAGTTCATTATTTTCAAATACTTTTACTCTACAAATTTGTTATTTTAGAGTCCCTTGTCAGAAAAAGCTAGCAACTGTACCCGATTTTAAATTGTGTATGAATATATCCAAAACAAAAATAAAAAAACCCAGACATCACATTAACTTGGTGACTATGAGATGTTTAAGTTGTTTGATTCCTAACTACTTTTTTTCTTCCCCATAAACGGAATTCTTGAACTACCATCTATTTTGTGACAAAACACTAACACTGATGAAAGTTTACATCATAGGATACAGAAATGACAGTCAGTCTCACTGGACAGATACAGATGGAATGAATTTAAGAGAATCAGAAAAATTTTCATAAAAAAATCTTTTCCTTTGGCTTTAATTTACAAGTAGCATTTGTCAGTAGATCTTCATGAAACACATCAGCTATAGATAGGACCTAACAAACCACGAGTGAATAAAATCGAAATGAGCTCTGGAACATTAAATAATTAGTAAATTATCCCTATAAATTTTTGCATCACTTCAATGTTTCCTTTACCTTGACGTTCATTTGCTATGTGTACTCGAAGATCCCAACTTAATTTCTAGCCAATACACTTCAAATTGGTCTTTGCAAAGATTAAAGAATTAAAGTCCTATAAAAGGCAACCATCATTATCTGGCCAATTTACTAATGGTAGATAAAAGCAGCCAACAGTGCTAGGCGTAAATCTTGTCTCTTCTGGTCAACACCAGGGAAAAAAAATCAGGTTGTCTTATAGTTGTTATACCTTAAAAACAGCATATACGAGCACAGAAGTCATCTGGTACTGGTCTGTATTAAAGAAGTTCTCCTTAGACATATTTTTAACAAGGTGTTCTAATGCATATTTATTCCAATGTAAGCTCAAAATATAGATATAATATGGAAGGATGTCCTAAAAAGCTGCCATGTATTTTGTACCAAAGATGACATCAAACCTGAGATGTTTCAACAGTTCATCAGTCTGGTGATATTCAGACAAGATACAAGTATAATCAGTTTACTTAGGTAAGTCCCCTGGCCATTACGTACTAGCAGCTCTACCAACACAAGATGGCTTTTGTTCGCTTCTAACATCTCTTCATTCACTTCTATAGTTTTCAAATACCATCCTTCTTATCTCTACTTAGAACTCTCCTGTTTCTGTGTTTATATTTTTATCCAAATTTCTCTCATTATATTAACGTTTCACTGTCCAGTGTTTTTTTCCACATATATATAGACAAACACATAGATGTGCAGTCACTTACTTTTAACCTTTGAAACCACTGTGCTTGAAAGACACTTCCCACTATCTTGCACTCTTCTACACAAACTCTTCACCTTGCCACTACCTCTTTGCTAAGAATCCACAAAATACATACAGTTCACTTGCTAATGGCAACAGTGAGACATTGCTGCTGCATGGTGGTTTGCTGTTTGTTTTTTTTTTTTTTCAAATCAGTTGTTGCACCTCCTGTGTTCATGATTACTAAAAGGACTAAGTGACTTCTCACTGTTCTTATGTGTTAGGCCTCAAAACAAAGAGAAAGTTGGTAAGACTTTGGAGATTTTCCTATTAAAGAAAGTTTGGAGACACTACATACTTATTTCCAGCCAATAATATTACTTGTTTCCCAAACATTCATTACAGAACCCTGTTTCATATATTGTATAGAGATTTTGCCTACCAGAGGAGTTTCTTTGAGGAAAACCTTAAGGTTAAGCAGTTTAGTCATATTACCACACCACAGCCCGATGCACAAAGAAACTATCAGTAATTGTTTCTGTGAACACCATAAATTGTATTTACCACTACACGGAGTAAAATGAAATGGTAGACAAACTCATCAGTTTTGTGAGCATGAGAAGTAGCAGATCCTGTTCTGCCCAAATTAGAAACCACTAACCCATTTTACATACTTTTTGCTATAACTGCAGTCATGGTCTCACTTGGGTGGTTTGGGTGTAAAAAATCAGTTAGTTACTGCCTTCTGCTGCATGTTCACTCTCCACCCAAAAGTATCTAAAATAAGTGTGATTAGGATGGGCATTACTCTGGTAAAAAGATATATCAATTTATTACCACCACTGAAAGAGGAAAAGTGGACAGCAAGATGAATAAGATTTCAAAGTTAAGTACCAAATGAAATTAACAGATTGGTATAACAGCCTCTGTCCCTTCTTAGCCATTATGAGAAGGTGGATGGACACTCAGAGGAACCACTAATTCCCATCATCTTACTGTAGGAAAAAAAAAAACCAAACAACCACAAATGGAATCAAAAGGCCAAACCAGACACCCACCACTATCAAAGTACTGACTGGACAACTAACTGCCCTAAAATTAGGGCACTTCCCATGGGAAAAGGATGCAGGAAAAGAGCAAGAAGGAACCACAATGTCTTCGGGGTGGGGGGTGGCTTGACCTTGCGTGCCAGCCCACAAGGTGGTGAGGCGTTCTCTCTGCATCTCCCCCCACGGACACGCAGGCGGCGGCTCTTCGGGGACAGCAGCCGGGGGGGCGGCCGAGCGGGGCCCCCCGACCCGGCCCGGCCGGAGAAGAGACCTCCCCTTCCCAACCCCGCTGCGCGGTGCCCCCGGCCCATGAGCCCCCCACCCTGCCCGAGACCCCCGGCCCCGCCGCGGCCTGACCTGAGGAGCGCCAGGAAGGCGGCGGGCTCCACGTCGGGCAGCTCGATCTCGGCCGAGGTGGTGGCCATGCCGCCGTTGAACATCGCGTCGAAGACGGCGCTGCCGGCCGCCAGGACGAAGCGATGGGCGGGGATGCGCTGCTGGCCGGGCCCGGGGGGCGCCCCGCCGCCCCCGCCGCGGGGGCTGCCCTTGCCCACCACGAAGTGGACGTCGCTGAGGAGCTCGTTGGAGAAGAGGAAGGCGAAGCGCTCCCGCAGCGAGCCCTTGGTGGCCTGCCAGTTGTACAGCGGCTCCCGCTGCAGCACCGCGCCGGCCTCCGCGGCGGAGGCGGCGGCAGCAGCTGCAGCGGCAGCAGCTGCAGCAGCAGCAGCGGCGGCGGTGGCGGCGGGCGTCTCCGCGGGCGGACCCGAGCCGCCGCCGGCGGCCGCCATCGCCGCCCTGAGGGGCCGGGCCGGGCCGCTCCGTCCGCCGGCGGCACGCGAACGGCCGCCGCGCTGCGCGACGTCAGCCGCGAGCCGCCCCTGCGCCGCGCATGCGCCGCCGCGAGCCTGCGCGCGGCGGAGACGTTGCTGCCCGCCCTGCGCCAGCGGTCGCGGCTGAGGGGGAGCGCGGATTTCCAGTGTCGTGCGGCTCCTCCAGGCCGCGTTTCGAAGCCGTGTCCACTGTTAGTTTTACAAAGGCGTCCAAAAGCCGTGTCTGCAGTGGGAATGCGCTTTCCAGGGCTGCCAAAAGGGGAAAAAAAATACCCCGAACAGACGTGAAAGAGCAGAGCGTCGCGACAGTCAGGGAAATTTGTGTCGTTACATTAAGGAATGAATAAATCTTGCATCTGTTCTGTTTAGGCACGTGACATGCAAAATCATAATACCTGATTCCTTACGGTAACGGGCAAAACAAGGATTGATCACCTGATTATTTCAGAAATAATGTTGAAACATTAGTGACTGTTGGCACACATTCCTTCTTATACAAAAGAAATCCATTTGCAACGTCTCTCGTCATTTCATGTTTTAAACTTCTGAGGAGAAAAAGCAAAACTGGCAATAGTGAATGTAGAGGAGAGGCAGTGCGGTTTTTGTGCCTAACACAGTCAAATTCAACGTCCTTGGACCAGAGAATGTAGGGTGGTGGATTAACTTGGCAAATTCTGACAAGCGAAATAGGATCATTTTTAGCGTCCTATCTTGGTAGCTTTGGGGAAAGAAAGGGCAAAGAAAAAAAAAAGATGTTTGCGTTTTCACAGTCCTGTCAAAGCTGACACTGTCATTTGAAAAATAAGATGTATCATCTTGCCATCTACTGGAGTTTTGCTGTAAATACATCAGCAATTTAAATTATGGAGCTGAAAGCTATTTATCGTAGCTCCTGACTTGTCAGCATTTGTGGAAGCGTGTGGCTAAAAGAGGAACAGAATATGTCACCACTCTGCATTTAGGTTTATAATTAGGACAAAACTGAGACCAAGCAAATGTGGTCCGTTTCGCAGAACAAGTTTTAGAGAACCTTAAGCAAGATGGAAGCAATTTCAGCAGGGTAAACTATAGTGGGAAAGGGCACAAGAAGACATAGGATACCAACCAGAAAGCAGCAACTAGCTTTGCACAGAGGCTATATTTAAAAATAAAATCATACTGCTGACTTAGAAGAATGAAGGTATCACCTTTGCGCTTTTCTCGTCCCAAGGTGGGCAAAGAAGGGAAGGCTGGAGAAGCTCAGGTTCCCTCTGGTAGCTTGGGGACAGAGATGGAAAAAACCATGAGAGAAATGGTGACACCATGGACACAAATAAACAGTTTTCTGGGGGTATTTTTTTTCAGTCATAGGATGATCTGGGTATTAATGAGAGTTTCCTTCACCGCTGTCTTTCTGCTTTCACTCACAGGTTAGTCTGTCAGCTGAGAGCCAACAGCCGTGACTGCTCTGCTTACAGAGAACTCTGTAAAACGTGAACGTATTGTCAGTAACACACCAGGAGAAGTTAACGAGGATGGAGAAGGGCCAAGGAAAAAAGAGTGAAACATACGCCAAAGAACCAAAAGGAGAGTGGCTGGGGCAGAGAGGGTATGTAAGGTAGCTTCAGGGATGAGAAATCAATCATAAGAAAACAAAGCTATGCACGATAGGAAAAATGGGAAAGGCTATGAGATGGGCTGAGAAAGAAAGCTGACAGAGAAAATGAGGGGAAAGAAACAAAATAATATGAAAGGAATCAAAAGTCTAAAAAAAGAGAAAAACAGGAAAGGAGAAAAAGAAAAGGAGAAATGCGACCTGGATGCCCATCAGATCTGATCAGCTAAAAGCCAAATGCACTAATTTAAACAGTTTTAGAAGTGAGAGCTAAGAAAATATTAAGTAAAAAAATTTCTTTTTGAAACTGGGCTTTTCTGCATGTAGACAATGAGCCTCAGACGTTTGTTTCACCTTGTAATCTTCATGCCAGCTTCCTTCTTAAAAAAAATCAGCTACTTTTTCTTTGGCATTACCAGTAGGTGGATCATAGCCATTTTTAAATGTGATGTCATGGGATTGTATTCACCAGTCCAGATCAGAAATAATACACAATGCTTTTCCCAAAAGGGGCTACACGTGAATGTCACTGAAATGCCGTCCTGTTGTTTGCTTTCTTAGCATGCTCGGGTTTTGTCTAGGAAATACAGCAAAAATTAATATAGAGAAAAATATTTATATAACATAAGCAGTGCAAATTAGCCCAAGAACAACTTTTTGTTTGATCTCATGTAACAGAATGGCTACAAATCAAGGACTGCAGACAAAAGTTCAACGGTATTATATTATATAGCTGTGAAGGTTGTCCTGATCACTAGCCAGCAAAACGGAAGGTCAGGGAGTGTCTACATTTGTGAGCAGCTCGTGCTGACCTGATCCCTTTTTTTTCTGTGGAAATTCATGAAGGACGTACTCTCCGAGTTTCGAGGTTCCTTTACCTGTCTGCAGGGAGAGCGAGGACAGAGTGGGTTTACATACGCTGAAGAAGAACCAGAGAATGTCCTGCTCAAACTGCAGGGATTTCTGAGATACTTGCAATGCCAGGGATGTCCCAGAGGCACAGGGATGCCTGCCCAGTGGCACTGGCCCTCCCTGCCAGTGAAACGGGGCCAGTTCTCTGAGACCCATCAAAAGGGCTTGGGTTACAAAGCATATTGTTTTCATTTGTTCCTGAAATTATTTAAATTCTCCTCCCTTTCCTTCTTTTCCCCACATGAACTCAGCTTTGTGTATGTTCTAAGGAGCTGTTTGTTGTTATGGTCAGAGTTTTTGAGCTGGCACATATTTTTACAGTGATTAGCAATTGTTCTCATAAGCGGTTAGCATCCTTTCTCTTGCTTCAGGAGGGAAAAGAATCATTCAGAGTAAATCACAGATTTGTTTCTGATTCATCTTCCTGGTTGGGGCCATTTGATGACATCTTTTCCTTTCCATGCTCAATTAGATTCTTAAAATCCCGTGCATCTGATCCATGCCATTGCTGTGAATGACAGACATGCATATTACCATTCCCGTGACTGAGTTACCAGAAGCATTAAAGTTACTCAAATGTGTAAATTTGTAATAACGATGCTTTCAAAAAATAATAATAAGAGTTATCTCCTTGGGCTTTTTATTTTGATTATTATTGTTATCTTCTCTCTGGTTGGCATTAACCTGTTGTGACGAGGGGTCTGCAGCTAACGTAACCTTGCAGTTTTTGCAGCGCTGCATCCATACATGCACAGAAAACAAATTCGGAGTCTCAGATCTGAGGAACACTGAAGGGCAGGGATTACATTTTTTTTCTTATGTCTTGTAAAGTGCCTATATAATGTTGATAAAAATGCCAAAACAAGAGCAATTGGTATTTTTTACTGTTATAAATTCAACTGTAATCTAAACCAGAACATAAGTATGCAACTTTCTCAGAATTTTAAATTTCCTAATAATTTATATAATTTCTAAAAGTAATTCTTGTATGCAAGCGCTTTATTGCGCATTTTCAGCTGTGCTGGTTAGTTGTCCTGGAGTATTAAGGTGGTTATGTATCTTGTGCCCTCAACTATATTGATATACTTTTCTGATTTTTAGTGATAATATTCATAATTTCTACATTAATTTATGTTAATATGTTGCGATTATTGCTTACAGCACACTGTTGCCATAAACATTCCTGCTAATAAAAATATTTCTGTAAAAATTTTCAGAATCCTAACTTAGCGATGTGTACAACTGATACGAATATCACACGGACATTTTTAATCACTCCTATTGTGGAGGTAGCTCTTTCATTTTTCATTCTGCACATTTATGTGTTTAAAAATATACAAAAAATGGCAACAGCAACATTCTTCACATCTTTTATCTGAAAGTAATTACAAAACCAAGCCAATTAATTAAGCCTTAGAAGATTCTACTCACCACATACCTATTTTACATATAGTTTCAAATACTGACATGTCTGGCTCCAGGAAAAATCTTACACTTTTACATCTCTTTTAAATAATTAAAAATGCTCTGTTACTGCATAGCTGGAGAAGCAAAGGAGGGGAAATTCTTTTATTAGTTTTTACCAGCGTATCTTTATGATTGAGCGGGGACTGTTTTGTGAAGCTATTCACTTTTCAGTCCCTGGCAAATGTGTTGAGGCACAGCAGCATTCCAAACAGAGCATGCATTTCCTCCATTTCTACCAGGGTGTTTAGCTACCAGTCCAATTTCCACATGATTAACAAGATTCTTACTGAGAAGCCACACCGTTGCCATTTACAGTTTAAGTCAAAGAGTACAACTATTTTTACTCTGACCTGTCTCTTTCACTCTTAAGATTATTCCTGGGTGAATAGGCAGGCTGTAGCACAAAAAGCAGCTCCATTTTTGAGGTACTGATACTCAGTCTTGTAAGTGGAGTGCACACTGATCACTAATTCCTCTTTGCACATGATCGGTGCTGGAGAATTCTTGGTGCTGTGATTGCTGCTGGAGAATCCCCCAAATCCTCGGCAGATCATTAGCAGGTGGCCTCCTGACCCCCAGTGCATACCGTATGAACTATATTATATCGCCTCTGGTGTGCCATGCAGTCTGGGATTTACAATACAGCATTGTTTATTAGGTCTTATGCCCTCAACTAACAAGAAATTCAGAAATACAATAGGTTGGCTTTAAAGCTGATGGAGGGCTGCAGTTATGTGTGGTCTAAGTTGCTCCCTCAGCAAATTAACAAATTAACAGAAGTCCCGAACATGAAGCTTTTAATTCATCATCTTTTAATCCACCTTTTAATCCATCTTTATCTGGACTATTGGCTACTGACTTTTCTTGCCTTAAAAACTCACTTGCAGATAGAGGAAGTACACTCTCAAGAATGTGTCAGCTTAGTTCAATAAAAACTGAATGACACAAGCTGTTTTGTACCAGGATGGTATTTTGTAGCTGGCATCATAACGCAGGGAGAGCTTGCTGCTTGGCAGAGCCATATGTGAACACATGAGCAATGCTTCCACAAGCTATAAATAGCGACTCTTAATCCCTGCATTGATCTTCATGTGCTTGCTTAAGGTTCACCTACCTATATTTGTAGAGATTAATGTAATTTCTTTGATTTAAAATAAAACCAGTATAATGTTAAGCCCTACAATTTGTCAAGATTTAACAGGCAGTTATTAAAGATCAGGGCTGTTTTCCAGACTAAAAATGGACACAAAGACCTAATGGCCAGTTAGTTTCCTACTTTGAAGCTGACCATTAATAAATAAGCATTTTTATGTCCAGCACAGTGTTCTTTTTCTGGCACACTTACAAATGCCCTTTTAGTCCTGACATCAAGACTGATCTGCTGCCATTTAGTTGAGAGACTGAAGAGAAACACCTTTTGTGTTATAAATGCTGATTATTGATCCAGTAATGGTCTAATGGAGGAGCTGACAAAGACCAGCCCAAGCATGTGAGTTGAGTCTTGCCAGCCAAGGGGCCACACAAGCGGGGCTGGTTTGGTGCTGTGCTCAGGATTCCCAGTGAGGAATCCGTCATGTGGCATATGGCTGGTACTTGTGATTTGAGAGAGAGTTGGGCTACCTACTTCAAAATGACCATTTAGACAGAAATCATGTCGTTCCTGACACAGGAATATTACAGTGTGGTGAAGGATCATCGTGTTTGACGCCGTGCTGCTGAAGGGATTGTCTTTCAGATGAAATGTAAGATCAGAACTCTAGGAATCACATGTCAATAAATCTGATCCTCTGACAATTTCTGTGTGGGAAGGAGTCTTAATTTTCCTGTTTTCATTACTCCCTTTTGCTTTCCTGAGCTTCACTGCAGTTTATGTAGGATATATATGTTTTTCAATCTTATCCTGACATCTAATATTGCTAAATACAAGTGATGGCATCCACATGCCTTATGATGTTGTTGCCATTTATAAAATTCAGGAAAAAAGAAAGAAAAAATGCTTTTGCAACATCAAGAAATTAATATAATTGAGTATGTGACAGGAAGCTGAGAGGTTACAGTTATTCTGGTGACAGCAGCTTATCAACACTGCTTTCATGTAACGCTTTGATTTGTGATTATGTGGTTAAAGACACCCTATTCCTACCTTCATTTTTATATTGCTGTTCTGGTACCTGTGAATAGAGGGTGGTGTTACATACAGCCGCAGTTCTTATTTCCTCTTCCTCCCCCACAAGAACACTTACAGCTTTCAAGAAATGCACGTGTTAGTTTTTGAGGGCTTCTGCTTTTAAACTGAGGATGTTGTTTGATCAGTAAGATAGCTTGCTTTTTGACTTAATTTCTGACTTAAAGCCAAATTTCCAAGTATTTGCTGTTGGGGAAGTTCATCAGTGGTTGTAGGATGCAATAACTGAGCAAGTTTTCCCTTTTTCTCTAGAATTGGTGTCAACTATATAAATAAAGTCAACAAGAATGCTGGAGATGTTACTTTCTTTCTAAAGGCTGAAATAGAAGCCAGAATATTTTGGCACAGAGAAGGAACGTTGGAATTAGAAGGATCTGTAGCTACTAGAAAGATTTCTGATATGGAAAGCGTGGCATGCCAGAATCCACATGTTCAACACTACTATGGGTAGACTTGGGGGCCTCCTCTGTCGGGAAATGGAGAGGAACGCTGGAGCTGGAAGGCTGGCTAGTGCTTCTTTCACAGAGCGAGAGATGAAAATGAAAGGAAAAAACATGCCCTTTTGAACAAACACTTCAAACATCCCATTTCAGGGGTCTTTTCTGCTCCCAGATGCTCATAACTATTTTTTTAATCAAAAGTTGATAGATCTCAACACAATAGACTCAAACAATGCACCCTGTACAGTGAGGTGCTATGTACCTACCACACCATGTGCCCTGACAGTTTCTACTTGGAAGTTGGAATAGGACTTGATCAATGAGACAGGTGGGGATCAATGCTGGAATATGCTGGTGGAGCAGTAAGGAAGATCTCCCCTATTGCCTTTGACTATACGGACACAGGAGCTACGAAGTGAAGCTTGAGACATGAATCTTGAGACTGCACTGTGCCAGCTGCATACAAATAAGCAGCCTATACATTTTAAAGCTTGAGAAGTAAACCGGCTGTGCATTGGAAGGTAGGCATTTGGAAACGGTAAATTTAGCCCTGACTCATCCGATGGCAATTTTGACACTTGGGTGGACTAAATTACTTTTAGGAGTTGCATCATGTTTTTACCAGATAGTTTGGTTAAGCATGGTTTAACCCATTCCCATACCTGTGGCCAGATCCTAGACCTTTCTCACTTGAAATAACTATGCAAGAATTGGTACAAAATATATGGGACATAGATACATTCTGGGTCACCAAATTCCTTTCTTGCAATCATATAGATCAGTCTATTACTTAAACTTATCAAATAACATCCTACAGCTGGACTCTTGTGTTGTTTTGTTTTTTTTTTCTAATTCACTACTCTTATTGTAAAAGAGTAGAAGACCCTTTACTGCTCGTAGCTAAAAATCTGTTTCCAAAAACTAGTTGAAGTTTTTTCACAGCTTTGTCCTTCAAATTAAAGAGTTCTTTCCTCTCGCTGGTGTTAACTCTTCAAGTATTTACGGAGAGCACTCGTATGCCAAGCTCTTCAGTCTCCTCCTGATGGACAGGTGCTGCTTCCTCAGCCTGCTTTGTACCGCTGCAACACCGGGGAATCGGAATTCTGCCCATTATTGCAGACGGGTGTTTTTACAGCAGCGTTAATACTTCCTGGTCTTGACCAGCAAGAGCTTGCCTGGCACGCTAGAAACGCATTTGCTGTTTTCCCCCCAGCCACACAGGATGATCGCTCCCCCTGGCCGATGTCCTGGATTCAAATGCTCAGGAACTTCTAGGAATAGTGGTTTTCACTTCTGTTTGCCTTGCACACAAGACTCATTCCACCTTTGCTGGCACACTGACAGTTTAGTGTTGATACTCATACGAAGTTTGAAGCCAGAAAAAGAATACTGTTGGATAAATTCAAACATATGCTTAATTCTTCTTGATTTTCTGGCATTTAAATGGAAAAGGTGAGTTCATAATTAAGGCACTTTTAAAATGCTATTGCCCTTAATAACCCAGCTAAATTCTGATGCAAAAAGAGATGCCGAATTTTCTCTCAGGGGTTTCTCAGAGACTCCTGCACTAGTCGGATCAGGGGAACCCCTTTCCCACCTACCGCCTTCCCCCAAACGCGTCCCGTCCGAGAGACCCGGCGCACACGGCCGCATCCACCGGCCATTTCTCGCCGTGCCGTTCGTTAACAATTAAGCTCCGAAGCCTCTTTCACAACGCTTAGTCCAACCGCGACAGCATCCACTTGGCAGTCCGCCGCCGCCCTTCCTCGCCGCTTACCGGAGGAGCCCCTTTCCCTGCCGCCGCGGCACCACCGCTCGGCCGGTCCCCGACCCTCCGGAGCCCCGGGGCAGGCGGGGAGCCCGGCGGCCCTCCGACCCGCGGGCGGGTCCGGTTTCCGAGGCGGATTTAACCTTTCCCGCCGCGGCCAGGGGGCGGGCGGCGGGCCGAGGCCGGCGGACGCCCCGCGGCGGGGCGTGAAGGGCTGAGGCGAGGCGGCGCCTGGGGCAAGGCGCGGCGCTGGCCCGGGGGCGCAGAGGGCGGCTGCCGCCTGCCGCCGCGGGGATGAGCGCCTCGGCGGCCACCGGCGTCTTCGTCCTCTCCCTCACCGCCATCCCCGTCACCTACCTCTACAACTGCCTGGCTGCCGGCGGCAGGTGAGGCGGGCGAGGCCGGGCGGCTCCCGCCCCGCGGGCGGCGGGGGCGAGGGCGGTGCGGGCGGCCGGGGCAGCCCGGAGGGTATTTTTAGCGGCGGCGCAGGGAGAGGGCAGGGGCGGCGGCGGGGCTGAGCGGGACGGGGCGGCGGGTCGGGCCTCGCCGCGGGCAGCCGCGCTCGGGCGGGCGTGGGGAAGGACGGACGGACGGACGGACGGACGGACGGGGGCCCGCTGCCGGGTCCTGCCCGCCTCCTCCGTGCCGGGATGCAGCCGGGGGTCGGAAACCCAGCCTGGCCGCTCGCCCCAGCACCCTCAAAACCGCCGGTTCCGCATCACCTGAAGCGCGTCCCGGCCGCTGGTAGCGCCGAAAGGACGAACCGGCCCGGGAGGGAACGACCGGCCCCGCACCGTGCCCCGACCCCCGGGGCGCCGGGGGCTTCCCGTGGCTCTGCGGCCTCCCCCCGGCTCCCCCGTCACGGCGTTTCACAAACAAAATCCAAATTCGGTTTAAAAACGAGTGGAAGAACTCACCAGCCTCAGTGAGCTCTGCACGCTTCAGGCACCCTGTGAGACGTGCGAGTTTTAACTGAAAATGTCCATATGCCGTCGCTCTGTCAAAAAAAAATAATTAGTAGGATCCCAGGATAAACCGCAGGTCTAGAAAAGAAAAGTCTTTCCTCATGGAAAAAACAATGTACTTAAAGGTCCGTGTGGTATTTTGTGATCTCACAGCCTGGGGTGTTTTGCAACTTTACTGCACAAATATTTGCTGCATGTTTTTAAGGCTTTGCTACATCTGTTCCTTCCTCATTTTCCTCCTTCTGGCCGATAACTTAATTTTTTGTTTCTCACTGGAAGAGAAATGCTGAATAACACATGCTGACTTACTTGATTCATTGCCAATATTTATTTCAAATTGATAGAGCGCAGTGAAAACTCACTGCAATATTAACAGCTGTAATGGCGTGAAGAAATTCATCACTGGGAAAACAGACTAGCAGAAGATTCAGACCATAAAATAAACCATCAAGCTAGTACTGCTCATCCTGACTCAGAAAGTATGTTTATATATATTCTGAAATATTTGATTTTGCAATTTTTTTACAGTAATTTTAAGTCAAGTTTCAGTGAGGCTGAAATTGCTGTAGTCACTATTATTTGTTTGTACACAATCTGTTTTATTGACATACAGAGTGCTACCATGTATAAAATCATGTGCCAAATATTTTTAGCTTACGCTTCTGGACTTTACCTAACTTTCCCCTCCTTTTTCCCCCCATACACAGACAAAAAAGTGAAGACTGACAAGGAGAGCCTGTCTTAAACAGAACTAAATACAATTCATGCACTTTGAGCTATAAACCAACTTCAAACTGGTTTTCTTAACTCACGTTTTCTGGGGGAAGGAGACAAATTTGCTATGTACTGAAGATTTTTGTGCTTTCCTCCACCACCACTTTACATGCACTATCATTATAGCCCCCATCTTCCAAGAAAAGGCCTTTTCTGCCGAGTCCACCTGTATTGATTACCGAACGCCCCAAGCAATCCTGCCTTATAGGGCTGGGGAAAACTTTGGTAGCCTTTTCAAAACTGGAAATTAAACCTAGATCCATCATACGCTTTCCACACTGCTACTCCTATTCCACGGGACAGATGTGTTTTATTTGCAAATATGTAATTTCCTGAGTAGATAATTTATTGCTAAGGTTAGACTAGATGTCCCTAATGATCCTTTTCTTGTTGGCCTTTAAGTTTTCCATCATTTTTGTTTATTTTTGCAGATACCAGCATGAAAACTGATTTTAGTCGGACAAATCTAGTCTCCTGGTTATGTTGTTTATCTAGCTATTTTCGTATTTTCTTTTTTTAGATGATCACATGTGAAAAGACAGCCACATAAAATCTGCAAAACTATAAAATGAATACTATGGCAGACTATGCGATGGACTTAATAAACAGCCTTTTAAAGTACTAAAGGTTACTTTAAGCGTATGTGCATTTGAGGATAGCTGGTAAGAAAAGCTGAAGAAGCAAAATTCCATCTCTTTCTTTGTCTTTTATATTCTTTTTCTTTAATACGGTTACAGTTCCTGGGTACTCGTTGCAGTTGGATTGCTGGTTCTGGTTTTTATTGCTCTGTTGGCTCGTGTTCTTGTCATAAGGAAACCACCAAAAGACCCGCTGTTTTATGGTATGTCTTGGTAACAATGAAGCTAAATTCAGAAAGTGTTAATTTATATACATGATAATATATGACGGTTATTTCAGATTGAATATTTAAGGCATGGCTTCAGAACCCAGTCTGGTGAGGTGCTAAGGAGCCAAGAAAGAAAGAAAGACTGAGGAAGAAGGAGGAGAAAGAATGCTTCTTTTGAACCTTTTCATTCTTTTCAAGTAGGAGATCCAGTTTAGGGACAAGCCAGACCTCCTATTTGAAAAGAATAACGCTTGAGTTGAGCTGTGAATGTGTTGGAGTACTGTCATATCTGCTCTGTTAAGATCCTTCTTATAGCAGGAGTTAGGCACCACAGTAGACTTCTCATGCCTATCTGTCTCATCCTGGGTGGACTCATTTGGGATTTTTGGATCTTTTTGATCAATGGCCTCCATGGTTTGGTGTTTCCTGTGATTGAATACCTTAATTCTCCCATTTTTATTAGCTTCTGTGTTGACTCACCTTTGTGATATCTAAGTTCAAACCACCCCAACTCCTGGCTCGGGCTGTCTGCAGACTTGGGCAAACGTTTCTATATTGATACTTTGCCATGAAAGCATAGAAACATTGATTACCTTGTAAAAGGAAACCATAGATCTAGATTACCTTGTATCAAAAATCTAGATGAAAAACCACGGCTGTTTTTTGAAATTTTACAAGATGGGCCCATAGGCAAAGCAGCATACAAACCACCTGTATTTGCCCTTTGCCTTCCTCCTCTTTACAACTCGTAGGCATCTGTCCTCAGTGTTCTGCCTGAGGCCGGGAATTCTCAGTTCACATTGAAGTCAAAGGAAATAAGTAACCTAAACCTACTGCAAATAAATTTCCTGTCTCCAAGGAGTGACTCGCTAATTTGCCAGATAGGTCTCCTATGGACTGCGGTGGCTAGTGCAGTTTGCCTTGTTCACCTCCAAAAACGGCAAGTCACAGTTCCCTCCCTGCCTCCTTTTTGTTGTCCTTTCTCCTTTCCAAGAGATGACCACAGTCAAGGTTGTCTACTTCATGTGACCAAGAATTTTGAAAGGCTACATAGTCCTTTCTGCTGACACTGACTTTCCATGGAGGCTGCACCTACAGCTCTATAGAATTTCACATTCCTAAGAACTTTGTTGACTAACCATTAATTAAAAAATGCTAAGCTATGTGGGAAAGTCATATTGTATGTTAAATACCTGTCACCTCAAAGTAGATGCACCTAGTTCAATAATTCTCTGCCTGACTGAATTTATCAGACTGTGAAGCAACTGTGCAATTCTGAATCTTTATTAATTTATTATTTTTTCCCCCCTTTATCTTATTACAGTTTATGCTGTATTTGCCTTTACCAGTGTAGTGAATCTAATAATTGGACTGGAACAGGATGGAATTATTGATGGATTCATGACTCATTATTTGAGAGAGGTAAACAATTGTTTAGCTTACAAATGTAAACAAAATCTTTGCTGTAACTAACTTCGTATAGTATTTGTCACAGAACAATAACCACTTACACATTCAAAAGAGTCTTGAATTTGGTCATTGCCCTGTTTCATTACTGTTGCAGGCAAAACCTTCACTGACTTGAAATCACTGACTCGGGAAAAAGTTGCATACCACTCAAGCTGCAATGTTATTTCACTTAGTTTAAGTAACACTGTTCTGTATTAACTTCTGTGGAATTGAATAGACTGTAGATGTTTGCAGAAAGCCATAGGTAGCACTCAGGGGTGGATGAGTGCTGCAGTACCTAAATGTGTTACCAAGAAGGAAACAAAATTGCACCTTTATTTTTGCCTAATCACTTTACTAAAAGGAATTAAAGTGGAGTTAAAAAATGATGATGCCAGATACCTAGTCAGCAGAATCTTTTGGCTGCTGAATATCAACATCCACCAAAAATAGCTCAGTAAGAGCTTGATATGAAAGTCACTGAAGTCAAAGATTCCATGAACTTTAGCGTGAAATGGGTTGGACCTTACAAGGTTATACGTTGTCATCAATATATTCAATACTGTGGTAGATCTCTAGGTTGCTAGATAGATCTTTACTTGTTCTGTGTTAGATGTATCTTTATTTTGTAGCTTTTATCACTAAAATATGGAAAAGTAATATTTCCATAATGTAGCAGGGCAATGCTGACAGTCATACATAGGAGTTTGCCCTTCCATCTTGCACCCTATTTTGCAACTATAGAACTGATTTAATTATACCTGATCTTACCTAAATCAGGTTTGTGCTTGGAAACGTGCATTGTCAGTCAAAACCAGTACCTCTGGATTGAAAGAACATTAGTTACTTCTCTGAAATTGTTTCCTGCTCTTCTTTATTATGTTATTCTTCCTCTAATCGCTGTATCTTTTTTAAAATAAATGTTCCCTAGGGCGAACCGTATCTGAACACTGCGTATGGCCATGTGATCTGCTACTGGGATGGTTCCGTTCATTATCTGATGTATCTGCTGATGGTGGCAGCTATTGCATGGGAGTAAGTAATTTTGATTTGTGTACCGTTTGCTTTGCTTGCATTCTCATATAATCTACAGAGGGCTTTCTTTTCGATGCAGCAGTTAGCTTTTTCTTTCAGGACTTCTTAGGCCAAAGCAATGCTGTTAGGATTTCATTGCTTTCAGGAACTGTACCCTCACCAAGTTACCCTTTCTCTCAGCTGAATAAGCTCAGCAAATGCATTGAGTTGTAATCTGTTGTCTTCACTCTGCAGCAGAGAACGTGGCCTCTCTGAATGCTTTGTGTTAGTTAAAAGGAAATCTTAAAGGTGATGCATGTTAAAACTATGTGTGAAAAACCGTTTTTTTCCACATAACGTATTTATGATAGGAATAATGTATTGCTAAGTATGATGATGATCTCCCATCCACCTTAGAGAATATCACGCAGTTTAAGAGAAAATAGTTATTTCTAGAGATTCTTATGTTTCTTGCTGTTGAATAAAGAGTTTGAGAAAAAAAGTAGTTAAATTCCAGAAGCTAATCTACCCACTGGTAATAGAAGCATGAACAGAATAAAATTAATCATTAATTCTTTCATAGTCTTGTACAACCTGTGATGTGCAAAACCATGCAGTCAGCCTTCAGATGAGTGAAACAGCAGCAAATAACTGAGTATGCACAAATCCTGTTCTGTTCATGTGATAACCTTCTCACACATGAATGTAGGATTTCTCCATATCCCCCTCTCAAGGGGCAAGAATCCACTGTTGACTTGTGGTACGGGTTTTAAAATCTTTACTTACTAAGATACAATCATGGTAATCAGTATAATATTTGAGAGTGATTCGGAGTAGTAGATTTTTAGGGATGGTGCAATAATTACATCTTTTTTTCTTTTTTAAACAGACAAAGCTATAGAACCATTGGCCTCTACTGGCTAGGTTCCATTATCATGAGCATCATTGTCTTTATGCCTGGAAACATTGTGGGTAAGAACGTAATTTATATGACTTTTCCTCATGAAACATTTTCTAAATTCAGCATTAGGCTATGTGTATTTTACTGCAGTATTGGTTCCTTTCTGTAATAATATGAAAGAGGAATTTTAGCGGTATCAAAAGAGAGGCAAGATATTTTGAAACTTAAATATGAGGAGGGGAAGATGGAGACCAGGGGAAAAAAAACCTTTCAATTTACATTGTTCTCAAGGAAAAAAAAAGTATTGGATTTTGCTATGCCCATAGCTGTCATCCAAACTAGGTTTAATTTAAGCAATGAGACAAAACTCTCTCTTAGTATCATAAAAAATTATAAACCTTATTTTGCATAACATTTAAAATTTACTTAATAGTCTGACTTTCAAGCAGATTACAAGAGGCATCCAAATCACCTTTAAAAGTGAAATCTGGAAGTTTCTCTATTTTAAAAATAAATGTAACATTCATAGATTTCTAACATAAACCAGTGCATAGCTGTGCTGCTGGAGGTTGAGAATTGTAATAAAAAAATTTCATATCATTATTACTGATAGTTATAGTGGTCCTTTAAGAGTGCCACCCTCCTTCATTAAAAATTTCCTTTTTAGCAGAGCTTAAATTGATGCTGAGGAAAATGTTCATGTGTCCAAATCCTGTAGACAGCTTTAGAAAAGCTTGCTTTGGCCCTGCTTTTTATGACAGAGGAGGAATATTCATGGTACAGCCTGGGGCCAGTCCAGTTCCCTCCTCTGTAGATACGCACCACAGAGAAAACAGTCAACGGATTTAATGCGACAATATCTCTTCCTCTTTCCCCTAGGGAAGGCAGAGAAACTTGTTCTCAAGAGCATGCCTTCTGCCTTTCTTTCTGACATAGAGAGTAGCCAGTGTAAAAGACACAGTTTTTCTTGATTTACCTGGGATGAGGGTGGCTCTCTCAATTTGTTTTGTCCTCAAATATTAGCACAGGCCTGTAGGAGGAATCAGGACTTTGGAAAACAAACTTGATATCAGATCTTAAAAAATGGATACATTCCTTTTTTCCACACTTTAAAGAATGATGTCTCTATTTGAAGCAGGTTCCATTAAGAGGTTTCAAAGCGGTGCCATCCTATGGGATTACCTAGTGCGGAGTGACAGAGGTGGTTTCCCGTCCCCTCAGAAAACCCCTAATTTCTGAAATGGCTTCCTGTCCGATATGTTCTGTCACCTGTGACTCTACCGTTATTAAGCACATGATTTTCAACAAGATTCATGTGTTGCTTTAACAGCGATTTCTAAAGCTATATGTTTATGTTACCATAGCTGCTTCAGGTTTGATATTACATAGGATATTTTTTTGACTCTTCTGCAACACAGCTTACAAATTCTCATACATCTTATAATTATTTTTTAACAGGCAAATACGGAACAAAAGTGTGCCCTGCTTTTTTCTTAAGTGTGCCATATATTTGCCTTCCCATATGGGCTGGGTTCCGAATTTACAACCAACCTTCAGTGACTCACGACACTCCAGTCAAGGTAATATTATTGTATTTCAGTGTTGGCTACTGTTAGGAAAACTGAAATATGCTTGCTGTTTCTGCCGAGTTTTATAGGCCCCTTGGTGAGCCTGGAACGTACCATAACTGTTCACTGTTATGACAGTTGCTGCCAGGCTGTATAGACACTGTAAAAACATCTATACTGCAGGACCATTTCATTATGGTCTGATAAAGCAAAAGAATCTCACGTTTAAAGGAAATAACCCATTTCCAGGTGTAATTGTGTTAACACCGTCTATCTATTCAGTTTCTGACTGTTTCAGTTTCTTAGCTGATGAAAATATTGACATATACCAGCTTCATAAAGCACCACAAAATCCTTATAGAAGCTCTGCAGGAGCATCCTTCTGCAGATGACTTACAGATTTCATGTCATGTAATACTTTTTTGAATGTGTGTTCTGCAATATTTGATTTTACAGGTAAGACATTGTACATTAATTGATATGAATATTATTCACACACTTCTTATTAAAAAAATCTGTAAAAATAATGTTTACTTAAAACTCCTTAGACCTTTGCCTTTGAATTTAATAGTTCAGCTGTAATAAGATTAACTGAGCAACCAAAACATGCAATAACAGTTTATGCGCTGTTTTATAAAAAAAAAAATGAAAAAAGAATCCCTGTGGTACAAAGCACAGAACAGATTTTTAACTCTTTGTTGCTATAAGCAAACCAGTTTATTGCCACAGCACACCGTATCAGTTGTAAGAAATAACATCAATTAATATTTTTGCATCACAAGAGCTCCTGGGGCTCAGTCAGGTTCATTCTGTAACTGAAAGCATAGACACAGACGGAGGAGTTAGTTCCTGTCCCATAGGTGACAGGCAGGCAGCGTGCACGTGGCGTAGCCTATGGCATAGAATAACAGCAGATGATGCACTGACAGATTTTCCCAGAAATGTATGAAAGGTGACATTCAGCCAGCCAGCCATGACTCTTCCGCAGGAAAGAGGGGTATAGGCAGACGTTCATATCTCCTGAAGTTTGAAGAACTGCTATAGAATCACCACTTTTAGGGCAAATCCCTGTGAAAGGCAAACTGTGGGAGGCTTCAGGTGCCAAACCCTCTTCTACCCTCCTACGTAGGCCTATAGGAAACCACACGTCCCATCCCAAAGCAATTTGATCTGATTTACTTAAGGGTGTCACTAATTCTGTCCAGAAACACGTTCTTTAGAGTCATCAGGGTAGAGAAGTTAAGTGTAGTTAAAGGCAGCAATGGAGATTTTTGCCATATATATTAGCAAGAACACCCTTCGCATGGAGGATGGGTGAAGGTTTCAGTTTGTTTTCCTAGTACTGAGAACACCACAGAAATCGCTATTGTAGGAAATACGTGATGGCCTGCTCACTGGCTGAAATATAGCCATGTCTCCTATGCTTACCAGGAGTTAAACTGCTTACCTAAGGTTTGAGATTTTACTTTGGTATATGTTGCAGAGAAACTTAGTTTTTAAATTCTGTTTCAAAAAGAGAGTGCGTAAAAAGCTGGTGATCTGAAAATTTAACATTGCACTTCTTAGCGAATCCTTTCTTGTAAACCTAAGCTTCCTTGGTCAGAAGATCATAGAAAAAGCCTTGATTCCTTTCACTGGGGCCTCCTACCCTTCCCAAGTAATTTCTTTTTTAGAAGTTGTATTTTATCTTCACAACTAATTTATGCTCCATATCAGAGCATAAATACCTAGGTTCAATAACTATATACCTTAAAATGCCTTTAAATCTTAACGTGACTACTCATGATTTTTTCTTACTTTTTATACAACTCACTCAGTCCTAAATTAAGTATTGTTTCCAGGAAATAATTGAGTGTAATGCTACTAATCAGCTAGCTGAAATAGTCCTGAAAATATTTAGTTCTCTTTCAATAGATCATTTGCAATTAGCTGTAAAATTGAACTTTTTTAGTTATCATTATTCAGAGTTGGTATTAAAAGATTTAGGAAGAAAATGTGATAATGCTTTTAAACACAATAGTGCAAGTATATAGAAAAATACTTCCATGAAAGCAACACAAGCAGGGTGTATTTTGTTGGCCAAGGTATTCATTGCTCTAATATTATTATAAAACAGTCAAAAAAAAATCACTGTGGGGACAGAGAAGAGGTAATCAAGTTTTGGGTGTTTTCTAATAGAGGTGGGGGCATGGGAGAGGAATGGCGTTATGCCCTCATTTAGAATCAAAGCAAGCTGTGCTCCAGTGTTTACAAAGCCCAGCAGATTTATCTGCAAGTATATCAGCTCAGAGGAGTTTAATGTGATTTAAAATTCATTAACAGATACACATAAATTCAGATCTGCACACAAATTCTGAAGGGACTGACTTCTGTGGACAGCACACAAGATTATTTTGATTCCTTAGAACTGATGATGTAAGGAGCTTCTCAGAAGTTATGGAAAATAGCTTTTCCCTGGAAGGGAGAGAAATTGCAAAGCGTGCCTACACACTTCCTTGCTACACAAAAGGAACAGCAGGGCTGGCGAGAGCTGTGCAGAGTTCAACGTTGTTTGCAATAAACGGGAAACCTTTGGCAGGTCATCTCTACTCGGCCAGCGTACTTAACACGCAATTCATTTCAGCGCATATTAATGCGACGTTGCTGTGAAAAAGAAGGGTAAGGCAAAATTACTGCGTAGCTGAGGTCTGTCAGCAAAGTGCATACTGTCTTTCAATTCCTTGCTTCTGCTTTTTTTTTTTCCTTAGCTTTGCATTTTCATTTTGTTTCCTTAAATGTATGCACATGTAAAAAAGGTGCGAGTTTTCTGTACTTTGGCAATTTCACAAACTCTTACTCTACCAAAGCTTGTTTCCACTAGTATTGGCTTTGTCTCCAAAACCTCCAAGTACAAAGTTCTATTGTAGCTTTGTGATGACAGTAAATACGCACATTCATTTAATGTACCTTTTGAAAGGAAGAGTGATACATATATACATAAGCTTCATACTTAGACAAAAGTGGAAAGAAAATGTATCAACCCTCAGACTTTGCATTATCCTCAGGTAGTCTGCATCTGAGAATGACTTGCAACTCAGCAGCCATGGGAGGCCTTTGTCTTTCATAGCAATAAATATTAGAATATAGACATTCTTTGCAGGTAATATTATAAACATTCCTACACTAGTACTTTAAATACTGTGAAGTGACACCATACTGCTAGAACAGACCTGGGTTTTGTGTTGGAAAAACAAACAACGGTATCACCTTTTTTTTTTTCTGAAAAAGATCCTTTAAAAGAAAAAAAATAGTTTTATGAAAGGGATGGCCTTTAAGGGTGTTTAAAATAGCCATATTTTTGTTAAGCTGCAATTCAGATCTTGCAGTTCTTACTCAGGAATTGTGCTTGCAAGATCGGTTCTCCTGTTTCAATAACTTCATTGTGAGTATCTTGATCCTGAGTGCTTTTAACTGTGCCTCTACATCCTAATTATTGTTTTGTGCTTTGGAGACAATTCCACAAATGTATAACAGGAAGGAAATCAGGTTTTTCTTTTGCTGTCTGCATGCCAACACACGGCTAATAAAAAGGAAGAGGAAATGAGTAACACACATAAATGGGGAAATTTGCCCTCTGAACTACAGAAAGATACCCTGATGTGCTTATAATTTTGTCTGTGACTACACAGTGCTGAAAGTGTACCCCAGATTATTTCCATGGGTCTCATAAGTTTTACCACGTAGGCAAAGAGATGACTTTGGTTCCTCCAAGCCATCTTCCGTGTTAGATAGCTACATGGCCTTTGCTACCGCAGGCTGTGAAGCCCTCACATCTGCTCGTGCCGTGCCGTGGGGGGATTCCTGTTCTGAAGCTGAGGAGAGGGGGTACAGAACAGATCAGACCGGGGTGCTGAGAAGCGCTGCCGTGCCGGTCAGAGGAATCCATAGCGTGCAGTGATAAAAGGAAGATTTTTCCACAGGCTCCATACACACATTTCATTCTCTATTTCTGCGTTACATATTAAGATATATTACTTACTCACTGAACTCAGCAGAGAACTCAACTGCCACAGAAAAGCTTTTATTTTATGCCAGTGATATTCCATCAATTTCCATAGTGTCACAGGCTGCTGAAACCTGGCATTCACTGTCAGTAATGAGATGACCCTCATTTTGCCGTCTCTCCAAACAGTCCTTTTACAAAGTGCATTACATTCAACTTCAAATATTTGAGACAAACCTATGCTTCCAAAGCTTTTCTACATAGGGACATTCAGGAAAATTAATTAATTCCAATTAAAAAAAAGACGCAACTTTGAAGTTAGTTATGCTGCTTTAAAGCCAGGTGTGGTTGCAGAGTTAGTGTTCATTTCATTTAGGTTGCTTTGAAAGTAAACAAATCTGTATTGAAATGGCTTTAGTTGGATCCATCCATTTCTAGAGTTTATTCGGGTTAGTTTTCCTCACTGCATCCTGTGAAGCCTGAAGTCACCTTTTTAGATGTGGAAATGTGTCTCTGAAATCAGTGGATAAACAGGGTAACATAACTGAGAACTAACTGCGCCTATCGTAATGTTTCATCGCTTCACCGTTCTTGTCGCCACTGCTCTGGAGTCAAATACACATCACACAGAACCGGGCTGTACTCACGAACCACCTTCTGTGTTGCAGGTGGTTCAGGAAGTCCAGAAGAAAGGACTCTTGAGACGACCAATAGATTTACTGTTAGCTGCATACCTCATTCTAGCAACGGGGTTTTGCATATTTAGGGGCATGGTAAGTTGAAACTTTTCTGGCCTCTAATTTGCAGTCTAACTTTTAAATTTTAAATCATCTGTCTGTGTGAAAAAGTATGTACATTTTGGTCAAGGGAAACCCCGTGTCTCTCAGGGTTGGAATAGGCCTTAGATATAAAATGGACAAATTGATTATTTATGATAATTAGTGGTGCTTTGCTTCTCCATTTTGCCCTGTGTAAGTACGTTTTTCAAAAGGAGGTGCACAATCACAAGAGTAAATAGCATCCCAAGTGCAGATCAACATAACCTAAAACTGTTTTCATTGACCTGGTGTTACATTTATGACCAAGAACATGGAGACAAACCAACTAAATTAAATCTGTGTTCATGTTTTTCTCAGCAGAGATGTATAGTTAAAATTCTATAGGAAGCCAAGTTAATTTACACTGCATGAGATAGAGGATAACATTTCCACCTGAAAAAAAAAAAAAGATTTATCCACATTACCTGAACAACACATGTTGGTTTTTTTTTTTTAATGTTTGCATTTTAAGCATATAAGATAAATCTTATATATATAATAATAATAAAGATAAATCCTTTGTCAGCTCTAAAGCATTTTCTGTCTTAAGCAACTTCCAGAAAGGAAGTTGTATATTATTCAGTGAATAGAACTCAAATGTTTGGGTGTCTTAGACAACCATCTGCTTGCTTGATATATAGATCTGATCTTGTCTAGAATAATTCAAGTAAGAGGTGACAATAAGTACCCAAGCGACATTTTATTTACCTAGTGCAGATTGTCCTTTTGTAGTTCTGCTGCTCACGTTACTCTCTTCTTCTGCTCTTTCTCTGAAAACTTGCCTCTCAAAAATACCTTTTTTCTTCCAACTTGTCACAGACTGTTTTGTTATAGATCGTGCTACTTCAGAGCACCACTGATGCAGGTTAATCAGCTGTTTTACCTGTAGTTTCACTGCAATCCCACTTTTTCATTTCTCAGAGGAATTTTTTTGTTGGTTGAGTGTGGTCATTTCCTTACATATTCCTTTATCAAACAGGAACTGCTTACCAGCCTTATACATACAGAGATCAACTGAACATCTCTGTATAAGCTGCAGTAACCATGATTTGTGAAAGGGCTAATAAAACATAATCCGGTGTAATCCACTCAGACCTGCTTCTTGGATGCCCATGTTGGAAAAGAAGAGGGAGGAATACACAATGTTTGTTAATCTTTGCGCTTCCCCTGCAAAGTCATACAATAAACACATGAAATTAAGTTGTGCAAAACTTACTGTTCAGTCCTGTAACTTAGGCATTAATGGCGCCTTGCCATAAAACACTTAGCGACAGCTGTTGACACAGATTGCTAATTCATTTTAGAGTACCGTTTTTTTGTAGTAGCTTTGAGGGCTACTATGAAAAGAAACTACCTTTGCAACTGGGTCTCTCCATGTTTATTGGGAACTTTGTTCTTTCTATAGGAATGTAAAATCCAATAATCTCTCCTTTGCTACTCTCTTTTTAAAATTATTATTCTTATTTTAAGTAACACCTGTCTCTCTGCGTTGCTCTCCACTGCTACCTTGCCACAATGCGACTCTTCTCTTGGACTACAATTTGTAGCTTGCTATCCTCAAATTGGGTGCTTAACCTGAAGTTTCCACTGTGTGAACAATTTTCCATTGGAAAGTTCATTTGCTGGGATGAAAGTCTGTTTATCAGAGCAAATCAATAGCAATTATACTTTTACTCCAGCATAGCTAACCGCCTGAATTCTCTTCCAGTCAAAACCCTTAAAGCAGGCTGTCGGCGTTGCCTCGCAAACCCTCTGAGCAGGAGCTGAGAGGTGGCTGCATTTCAGCCTTATAACCGGTGATCAAACGGATCACCTCCGCAATAATTTGAGCGAGCCTGTGGGGTAGCAGCGCTGCAGACCGCTGGTGGGTCTGTAGGGCTGGCAACAGGTGTCAGGTTAGCTAAGTTTTAGAACAAATTCTTTGTTCATGGGAAGTTTTAAAAATTCTCCTTAGATTGCTCTGGATTGCCCTGCTGAACTCTGCCGGCTGTACACTCAACTTCACGAGCCTTATATAAAAGATCCAGCTGCCTATCCCAAGCTTCAGGTAAAGCATGGAGTGTGGAACATAGAGTGTTAAGACGTGATTTGTTAACTGGTGCGAAGATGAAGCCATGGGTTTCACAGATGACAAGACCAATAAGGGAAGTATTTGTGGATGGCAAGTTAACTGGTATTTCACATTTTCTACTACAGCCATTACAGGGTACCAACTCTTCATTGTGATAAACGTAACTCAGATTCAAATCAGTTACCTAGAGTTATTCATCCTAATTACTCAGGCTTCTTTTAATATAGTCCATGAAACAGATCTGCATGCTTTTTATGATCATTCCCTTTCCTTAGAAGGGCAAAGTAGACTCTCAGCCTGGAATAATGGAGCAAAAAGGGCTGTAGGACTGGATTCCTTTAGCTCATATTACGCTTCTGTCACTGGTGACATGTGGCACTTTTTACAAACCCTATTTACACAAGTATTGCAGAGGAGGGAATGCTGTGCTTTAGTTCTGTTGTGTTTGCAAGGTGGCCATTCTTTCGCAACCCCGGCTGCTGCACGGGGGCAGGGCCTGAGCAGTGAGAGGATTCAGGAGCAAGGGAATGAGCAGAAACAAGTGTCTCTGCTGGACCTGTTCTTTCTGGGAAAGGGGTGGCTGGGGTATAGCTCACACCTCCCAGCTGAGAAACGGACACCCATGTTGGGTTGGACACTGAGTGAGGTCAAGCCATGCTTATTGGCATGGTCTGAAGATGGCAAGGGGTTGGAAGACATGTCCTGGGATGAAGTGGATTTGGATGGGGGAAAGAGACAACAGCCGTCAACATTAGTGGAGGCCTTAGGGTAAGCTGGATCCGGTCAAGAGCATCCACATGCAAAGCTCTTTTCTCAGAGAAGTTATAGCTGCAAAAAGGCCTGGGAATTGTTGCTGCCAGGAGCGTAGGTTTGAGTAGTCTCAACTCCTCACTCAGCATCTGGCTAGTTTTTAAATGCATCTCCCTCACACTGCAAAGCAACTAATATTTCTGTTTAAAACGCAGATGCTGGCATACATGTTCTACTCTGTGCCATACTATGTGATTGCTCTGTATGGCCTCCTGGTGCCCGGTTGTTCCTGGATGCCTGATTTAACCCTTATACATGCTGGAGGACTAGCTCAGGTATTTTTTTGAAAATGTTCACTCTTGAATTACAAGTAAATAAGTAGAGACCTATAGAATAAATAAGGGGCCCAAGGGTTTGTTCTTCCCATGCAGGTTTTACGCTAGTGCAACTCAGATCGCCTTTTGTATCTGTAAAAAACTAATTTAAGGGAACGGGAAATCAAACCTATTACATGTTTCTAACAACTGCATTCTTGCTTTAGTAGACTTTTCTGCTGCAGAATCTTTTTATTGGGCTCATTTAAACCCTATTAAGCACCATGCACTCTTTACCTGAGACCATGAACGAAGCCTGTCTTAAAGCTGTGACAGTCAACCATGTAAAAAACCCCAAACACAACAAACCAGTACAATACATTCTTTCCACAATACGTGTTGGCCAACTAGGTAGTTTGAAGAATATAGATGGAAAGAGTACTTATTAGTCACATAAAATGGACAATATCGGTTGATGATGTTGGTACAACACGGGGAACCTCCTGGGCCACCAACCACAGTGACAGTGAGACATGCTTGCGTTACCAAAGGCAGACCAATGATCACACTTTAACTCATTCTGTTCTGATTCTCTTAAATAAGCAACTGTAGTTAATTACTAGATGGTGCTGATGCTTATGAGAAGACTGATGGAAACAAAGTAAATGACTTCTCATGACATACAGATGACCATTCAACAGCTGAGACGGTGACAATTGATTTGTACTGTACGTAGGAAGTGAAGTGCGCTCTGAGCGTCCAGACAGAAAATACACACAGAATCCTGCAGCAATAATGAGAACACAGGGACACGGCGATAAGTGGAATTCAAGTTATTAGACACTATTAGACAAACACAGACCAACAGTTTGTTCCTCAGGCCTGAGAACAATCATCAATAGAAACTACAATCCAGCTCAGCTGCCCAGTAGGGATGGGGGCACTGACATTTTATTTTCTATTTGTGAGCAGTTATCACAGAGACTTTTTTTTTTTCCCAAAAAGGTTTATAGATAACCTTGAATTACCAAATTATATCAAAACAGAATCTGGCAAACATATTAATGAGGAGGTTTAAAATGCTCAAAAGGTATCATGAATATTATAGAACTGTGTTTGGCCAAAATCTAAGCTAAAAAAAGCACAAGCCAGCTAAAGTAGGCAAGCCAGTGTCAGGAACCTCTCGCTACTGACAGATTACTCGGGTTTCATGAATTCCCCAGACAGTCAGGAAAGAAACTGCTCCTTCAGAGATTATTTAGCACAAGGAAAAGGAAAACAGAAGTCAGTGCCCTGACTGTCACTGTCTCGCAACTCACCAAAAAGCTCCACCTCCCAGATTGAAGGCAATTTTTGTTTGGTTGGTTTTGGTTTGTTGGGGTTTGTTTTGGTTTTGTTTTTCTCCGCCCACAACCCCATTAAAGTGTTTCCCATAACAAACACTTTTTTATTTTTTTTAATGGCACTTTATACCTTTTAGCTGTATGCTTAACACATGCATCATTTTTTTGCTGAAGTCTAAAAGCCCTCTGTTGTCCCCTGTGGTTTGGCTTCAGGATAATTCTGATTTACACACTAGACAGGGAGGGAAAAAGAAGAGCTACTGGTAACCCGAAGCTAACGCTCACAGTTTCTCATTTTATTCTCTAAAGCTTGTCCTAGGCACAAGCAAAACCATGGGCTGACAAACAGTAACCAACTAAGCGAGCTGTGTGATGCTGCACACGCCCCACATTTTATCCTGATTCAAAAAACATTTCTTTTTAGTTGGTTGTTATTTTTTTTAGTTTTGACTTTAATGCACTGCAGAATGAACTTCAGTGCTCCCACAACTGAACGTGATTTAATTGCTTTGACTTGGTGAACTGTGAGCAACCTGGGATGAAAAAATGTGTGACAATGAATTGAGGACTCCTATATTATTTTTGATTTTTGTCATTTTGAGGCACAAAATGCATTTCCAGGTTTGTCTTGCTGATTTCTCAAGTTAAAACATCATAATTGATAATTAAAGCATACGTAGTTACTGGAACACATTCCGCTTTCTATTACACACGAAGGTCCAATGAAGGTAACTATCGAACCATGGAAGCAGTGGGCATTGCTCCCTGGGAACGAGCACTGCTCCTACAGATGGGGAATGCGGAGATTTTCATTATTTTTATTTCTATCATTATGAAGTATGCACTTTCTGCAAAAACCAGTCTCAAAATACCATGCGATGCATCTAAACTAAGAAGAAGTGCCTAGCCTTTCACACACAAAGAGAAATATTTACTGTTTTTCAGAATTACATATAGCTCTCAGCTTGAATTCTTCCATTACTGCCATTCAGACTCCAGACCCAGGTTGTGACACTGCTTAGACCTTCTGAAGCTTCAGGAAGAGCTCTTTGAGTGTCACACAACTAAAGTACCAGGAGCTTTGATTATACAAAAGGGTTGGAATCGCCTCTGAACTTGATGAAATTGCTGTTTCCCTGTGCAAGCGAGCCACGTGAGAAGGGGTGAAGAGCCACAGCCCTGCTATCCAAAACCATTCTGTCTCACCAGCTCCCCGCAGCCCATGTCCCTGTTCTCTCAGGTGTAGAAAGTTTTTCTCTACTCCTTTTCTATCTAAGGGTTTTCCCTGAATCCAGCAATTTTTGGTGGCTAGTTTCTGCAGTGCCTCTTGTCTACAAGAGAACCTAAAACCAAGGAATGTTTTTTTTCTCTCCCTACTCTATTTGATGGCTTTCCTTCGGCTCATAAGGCCCAGTCCAAACCCCTCCAAAATAAGTTACAGTCTTTGCCTGATTTCAGTCAGTGTTAGAGAGAAGGCACAGAGTGAAGAAGGACTCCCAACCTTTTTCCAGGCCCTTCTCCGTCCCTAGCTGGAGGCCTTTCTTGACTGCAGGGTCAGAAATATTTGAAGCATGATTAGGCTACAGGCAAAAAATACTGCAAAAAAAAAATTCAAACGCAAACAATTTCCCCAGGCAAGAAGCTTAATGAGTAGCAGGCATACACAAATCGCAGTTGTCAAGTTGAGCGGTGCCACATCCAGCACCAGGCAGCTTCCAGCCGCTGATGGATCAGAGACTGGCCGAGGCTTCGCGGCCAACAGAGGCTGTGTGTGAAGCAGATAAGGCTACCTTAGAATTTTACCTGCAGCATCTTGTTTGGTTGGTTTCTCAGCCAAGGTTTAGGGGTGTGATCCTCAAAATCCTCCAGTTAGAGAAGGCTCAGTACCAGAAAGCACTTAGGAATGGCTTATTCGCCGAGAGGACCTGATGTCGGTGGGGTAACACGACAGACTCGCGGTTCCTCTCACTTACGGCAGCGCCGGGCTATTGCCCAACAGGCACACACATCTGCAGTGATTAACAGCGCTTGCCTTACTGCTTACAATTATGGATTTGGTGCACGTCTGCCTGGTACTTGAAATAAGAGCAGGACTGGGCTACTGGTGAGTCAGAGACCTGCTTTTAAGATACACGCCCTGCCCCAGGGGGTGGAAAAATGGGGAAAGAAACTAAAAAAAAAAAAGCAGACGCAGAGTACAGTCATGGAAAAGAAACACATGAGATTAAAGACATAACACAATTTCCACAGAGGCAAATCAAATTTAAAAAACCCAAACGTGACTTTAACAGACCTAAATAACCTCCCCGGTAATGAAAGGAAAAAGCAGTGTGTTATATTGAAAAACAAGTCTAATAAACAATAACTTCATTATATGCTGCATCATTAGCTAGTAAAAATCTTCATGGGCTACAAATAGAACAAAATGTTTCTGCTTTTTCTTTTTATAATGCTCGAAGCTCACTAATGCGCCACAACTCTTGTAAGAGACACGACCACACAATAAGGCTTAGATCTTCAAAGGCACGTAGGAGGCTGTGGGAGCTGTGGGTCTCGGAAGCAGCCCCTCACAGCTCTTTCTGACAAGGCTTACTATAAAGTTACTATCAGCTCACTACGGTGCACAGCTGGCCACCCTGGGCGACAGGCAGGCCTTGCAACCCTGCACAGAGAGGTACGCAGCTTAGCGTCTCGTTCACCCCAGAAGAGGCCCCAAAATACTACCAGGAGGCTGTTGGTGTCCAGGTAAACATCAGACAGACCCAAACCTCCTACCTGAAGCCTGACGGCAGCTGGCTCTCTGCTGGGGAACCTGCTGCCTCATAGAGCACCAGGGCTTTGCTGCTGAGCCCCGGTGCTGTGGCCGCGGGGGCAGAGGCGGCCGGGGCTGAGCGCGGCCACCCAGGTGCCAAGGGCAGCTCCTGCCCCAGACAGGTGAGAACAAACGGCTGCAGGAGGCAGGGGGAGTTACGAGGCTGGTATAAAAAGGCTGCTGATAGCGAGCCCTGAACATCTGTTTACTGTGTCACAGCGACTCGCAGGAACGCACGAAGTGGCACTCTGCTGGAGTGTGTTTGTGTTTGGTTTCTTTCATTACTCCGTTTCCCGACTCGGGTTTGCTCAACCAGCTCTCCCCGTTCAGGGGGTGGTTAGAATCACCTGGAAACTGATTCCCTTTCCTTTTGATGCATGGTCTCAGGCTAACCTTTTGTTAGATGGTGGTGTATTAAAGCACCTGCACTGTATTTCACTTTCTACTTTGCTAACCATGATCAGAACTTCCTGAGTCCAAAATAAGTCCTGCTGAAGCCAGAAGAGAGGAGATGATTTGGCCACAGTGTACTCCTCTGCCTTACTAAAATCCTGGTGTCCCTTTCTCCTGCTCTGCTTAAGACCAAACTGATGTTTATCTTCTCAGATCTCCTCCACTGCAAACTATCGAATAAAAAAAAAAAAGGACACACAATAGTTAATGTGAACGAGCTGTGTCTTGAAATAGCAGGTAACAGATGGAGACAAAAGACAGCGACTATCCTGACGCTTCTATCTTTAAATGTTTGTTTATGCTAAAAATATGTTTCAGCCCAGCAAGCTTGTCTTTGCGTATAACCTTCACTGTAAACTTAACCTATACTTCAGAACCCTCCCCAGCCCAAAAGCCAAATATTGCAGACGTTTTCTGAACTCATCAGGAGTTCTGGGATCAGAATCTGGAAGACTGGGTTCAAGATTATTTTTTTTTTAAAAAAAAGGAAACTAATGTAGCTTCCAAGATTTTATTTTCTAGCTTTATTGAGAGTGAGTGCGTGTCTGGCGGCTTCCCCTTGATGCCAAACACAAGGTTCCCGGGTAGGTGGGTGCCAGCCCTCCCCCCCCAACCCCCGGCGATGGGGCAGAGGCCGCGCAGCGCAGGACCCTGCGGCGACGCACGCGGCAGCGGCCACTCACCGGGGGGGACCACGGACCCCGCTGCCTGAATGGTCACCCTGCGCCAAGGGTGAGATCCTGTACCTGGGGTAAAGATCAGTGCCCCCAGGTGCATAAAACAAACCTCTGACCGTGGGACTGACCGTTCCTCTTATGCCCCTTGTACCAAGACATTCATGACCTTAGTTTAGGCTGTATTTTTATCCCGCTGTGCAAAAGTATGATGGATAATTCTGGAATAAAAGGGTTGGCTTGGCAAATATTCTGGAGGAAAAGGGTCGGCTTGGGAAATGTCACTGGAGATGCCTACTTGCATGCAGATTATGCTGTTTTTCCAAAACATACGTCAACTTTACCCTTTTTTTAATATATACGTTATATACACACCACAGGCTCAGTTTTCCCATATTGGTGCTTCTCTTCATGCTCGAACTCCCTACGTCTACAGAGTCCCTGAAGAAGCAAAACAGTTTTTTCTGATATTGAACATAATGTATGGGATCCTTCCCCAGCTGTTGGCTTACAGGTGTGTCAACAGGCCAGAGTTTTTTATGAAAACAAAACAAGAAGAAAAAACGGAATAGCACAACTGCTTCCAGCTCCTCTGTTTGGCTATGTATATAACTGGGTTGGGATGTAACCGAACTGCTCAGACGGAACCCAAATGAAGTGTGTGAGATGTGTAAAATTGCCCAATTGTGTAAAGTTGCACAGTCTGTTTTGTTTATCCTACTCGAAAAGGGAAAATAAAGACGACTGCCTTCAGTACCACTTCTCCCCATTGTGCCTGTGCGCGGCGGCGGAGTCGCTAGTTCACACAGCTATTTTTAAGCCGCTTTGACAGTTTGAGAAATACTGCCTGAAGTTAAATAATAATAATGATGTCAGTGTTTAGCCTCCACACACCGAGGAATATCAGTGCTAGCAATCTCTAGGCAGAGCTACTGTGGAATATGAAGGTCAATATTTTGAAGTGTGAGAAATTAACATACATAACTCTGTCACATGCACATGTTTTATTTGTCAAAAAGTATGTCTTGTGGCTCAGCCTTGTTAAAAAGCCCAAGAAATCTTTTAAGAAGCAATCAACTCTTACGGTAAGACTCCAGATATGATAAGCAAGTCATATAGTGTTGTTAATTCTTTGAAGGATTCACTTTGCAGGGACTGCTCGTCGGCTGGAAGTTAAGCTTGTGCCCGGTAGCACTTGTGACCCGGGCAGGGAGGGCTCGCCCCCCCCGGGAGCCAGGCCGAACGCCGCAGCGGGCACTGTCCCACAGGAGGGGGGTTGCCCTTTGCAGCTACTTCTGCTCACACTGTTGGGTCACAAAGGAAGTAGCAACAAACACAGCGACCTTGGTTTGTGTAGTTTGCAATGGTTCCGTTTGCAATTGCAGCTATTTCTATGATTTCTCTGTGTATTTATACTAAAAGCAGTGCATTTAGTGCCTTTCTCACGGACGAAATTAGCTGTTATGTTTTAACTGGAAACGCTTCTATTTTGGGATGTCGACTTTTGGCTGTTTTGATTTAGAGCATTTTCATTTTCTTGTTAAACCTAATGGGTAACAAGAAAGCATCAGCTGCTGCGCGTGCGCGTGGCGCCCGCGCGGGGGGCCTTCGCGAGCCGCAGGACGTGGATGCTTTACCGCCCTCCCGCTGAACACCGCGGTGCGGGTCACAGCGGCGCTCACAGGAGAGAACCCCCCGTTTCACACCTCCAGCCAGAGGGGCAGGCCCAAAATAACCACCGCGCGTCTCGGCCAATGCTCCTTGGCAAAAAGGAGCTCAGCAGTGCTCTCCCCCGGCAGCCAGCCTCCCTGGGGGGCTCCCTCCAGGTTCCCTAGAACTGGGGACAGCTGCAGCCCGGCGTCGCCCCGAGACACCGAACCCGGAGCTGTTGGCGGTAGCGGGACGTGCCGGCTCACAACCAGGTGTTTGAGCCTCCCATGTTACTGCTGATGGTTTTAAAGAAACTTTGAGTACATTCAAGGTGAATTTAATAACCTCCTGTTATCCAGAAAAGGCAAAGTACAGAAAAAATAAAGATCTCACCTGCACTTGTATCTATTATGGTCAACTCATGTTAACAGAATGTTTTGCTTTAATACTTGACTTACATTAATACCTCACATTATTACACGTATGAAGCCAAATATGACGCTAACTTAGTTGCTTACAACCTCAAACCTTACTCCCAATACACATTCCAATAAATTTATTCTGTAAAAACAATACATTTTTTTGTTTTCTTTTTGTTTTGTTTTTTGTTTTTTTGTTGTGGTTTTTTTTTAGTTTTTTACAGTAAACTCGTCAACTACAAACCTTGAATACGCAAAAGATGTTCCAAGGACAAGCATAACAAGGATTGATAAAACCAGACTAAATATGTTTTCACAATAAAAGCTGGCATAAAAATAAATAAAAATCTCTATTATCACAATAGCAACAATAATGTACACAGAATAATGGATTTGGAATGCTTACTTACTAGTCTAGTTCTATTTCCAAAAGGAAAAAAAAGCCAGAATGACAGCATCCTTTTTTAAGCCTTTCATTATTTAAAATTGATGTTTTCTTTTGGTTTCCCATAGGGTTCTATATCACAGTAAGCTTAAAAATGGAAAGCATCCAAATGAACGGTTTCAAATTGTGTTGGCATTGGAAAAAATCCTTGTATTAATCTAAAGAAACACAAAAAGACTTTCACTAACTCCACATATAGGAACTAAGTCAGATAGTGTACATTACATCATGATTTTGAGAAGTATTAAGAGTATAACTAGCTAGGTACTTCTAATAAGGAAAGGTATTTTATTACATTATTGAACTTGGCGGTGATCTCAACTGAAGAATTCTTCTTTTATGTTGTAGACTGATCAAAAATCAAGAAAGTATGGATACAGGGAAATTTAAAATTATGTTTGTACGTGGAAGATATTGTAGTATTGTATGGAGGGGACTCATTTCTAAGATTTACTTGTTTTTAAAAAAATGCTGATTTAGAATGATGTAATTTGGAGTTAACGCCTTTTCTCTCTGGAAAAGGAATCTAAAACAGGTTCAAGTATGCGATATCTTCATAAACCTCAGCCACTGGTAAAGGGCAACTTCATGCAACCAAATAATAGGAAAATCAAAAAGTAACCCTTAGAAAAAAGGGTAAAATGTCATTTCTGCAAACACAACAGATAGGAATGTGAATAATGTGCATACAAACGGGGATGCTGTTGATGGTACTAATGAACAGATGTGGTGACTCATATCAAATCCAAGAATATTAGACAACCAAACATGTAACCTTCTCGTGTTTTCCCTTAATATTCAGCAGTCATTGTGTTGGTTAAGTCTGAAAGAGAGAGAGAGAGAAAAAAAAATCACATTTAATGTACGAAAAAGCATGCTGCATCAAACTTGATATGATTAATGCCTTATTGCCACACTTCAGAGTCACAGGTACAAGTAACCACCTGGTCTGCGCAAACAGAAATCTGTTCTAGAGAGAACTGCTTACGTTACATCAACTAAACATATCACTACAAATACTAAAGAACACAGTTTAAAAGTAAACATTTAGGGCTTTATTCAAGTAAGCAGCTCCAGTCACATATGTGGGTTGTTCTTTGTTTTCCCCAATCACTTAGTTATGGATCTTGTCGTTTACCTCACACACAACCAAACCTTGCATTTTTCCACTACACTGAATCCCTGACACGCGTCCTGCAAGAGCCCAGGGCTGCCGCATCCCTGATCGCCTTGTGATGGGAACACCCTTTTGTGCAAACAAATGAACGCCGAGCAAGGATGGAGAAAGATAAACGGCTTTCACAGCTAACGCATCTGAATGTTGCTTCTGAAAAGGAAACGGTTTGGCTTGGAGCTCGCTGTAAGGTGATGACAGAAAAGGAAGAAACTTCCACTTCGTGACTGAGTCAAGGTCAGCTCCTGCTTCCACTGACATTAATGGGAGCAGGATCAGACTGTCCCCATGGGATCACGGCAAGTGTCTCTGAGTCTCGGTTTCTTCACAGAGGTAGCAAAACTCACCTCCAGGCACAGGGACACGCTACTTTTGTCCAGCACCGTGACGCCATGCAATGCTACACGGCTACCCGACCCCGAGCACGGCCTCCCTCCCCCTTAGTAAAGGGCTCAGAGTGTGAATGCTTGTCCACCTACGGACGGACGGACGGAAAGAAACACAACACACAAGCAGTACGAAGGAATTAGTACTGTATTTGGTGTGATTATTTATGAAAAAAAAAAAAAAATCAGCATCAGGGAATAAGTGGGGGGATACAAGTTAAATCCACTGGGGATGAGGGAATGTTCATTTTACACAGGATCCGGGGGAGAATATGAAAAGGAGACATTTTAACATCCCTGCACTAGCAGTTTGCTGCCTAAGCTCTCTCCCCCTCTGGCCCACCATACCCGCGGTGTGCAATGCCGTGGCTATAGCGGACTATGCTTCCCTATCCAAGAGGATGAGAGCATACGGGTGCCCACCAAGCAGCCCGGGATCCCGACCTGGTTGCCGCGCTGCGTGTGTTCAGTGTGCTGCTTCTCTCCTGTGACCAGGGGTTTGGAAACAGTAAGTAACAGAAACCTGCACTTTCCGTGTGGGAGGTCCTGGTACGTCCTGACTAACGACACATGATAAGGGGGCTCCTGCATGTCATGACGGCTTACAGGAACTGCCGGAGCCCTGCCTCCCCCCAGAAGGTGTAACACTGCGCTGCTCATCCAGAGCACCGCGCTGCCATTGACCTCGGCCCTGCTCAGGAGTCGGCGAGATTACACTTAGAGACGCTTCGGTGATGTGGCTTGGAGCGGGGGTTCACTGCCATTTCTTTCCCTTCAGAGGGAAGTGCAGACACCCAATAAAATAACTACAAATGATCAGTCCATCAAACCATGCCTTCTGCTGAAGTTCTTAATGACGGCTGCTACCCCGCACTGATAGGCAGGACGGGTGGTGAGACAGTCGGGTCCCTCAGTATCACTCTCAGATGCAGCAAGGAAAGCTGTCCTTTTGGAGCATGAAATCTTCGCACTCATTAACAACAATTATCCCCCTGGACTAAGGCCAGAAGATTGGGTAGGCACCATTCGCTCGTGGGGCGCTGGGAATACTAATACTTCCACTCCCCACTGTCTCGCAGACAGGTCCGTTGGGCCACAGTGTGGTGCAGGAGGGACAACAAAGAGCCAAGTATACAAATCATCCTCGAGGATTTTGAGTTTCCGGTACCATCTCCCACCATGACACATGTTTTGCCTCCCAGGCGCCGCGGGAGTCAGCGAGTCTCTTCTCCCGGGCAGCCCGCGGAGCGCGGGGACCGGGGCTCCTTCCCCTCCCCGGGCAGCTCTCGCGCTGCCAGGCTCCCGCGGCAGCTCAGCGAGGACGCGGCAGAGCTGAGCAGTTTCCATCGTCTCCATGGTTTCACGTCTCTTCAGAAACAGATCAACTCGCATCATCTTTGTTTGAACAAGCCTCTCGGCTTTACTGTAAGATACGGTACAGCGTGTGCCGCACCGACCAGCGCTACTGCACACAAAAGAAACCGCGCAGAATCTGACCGGTTCAAGGGAAAAATTTCAGTCATCAATAAAAGTGAAGGACAGAGAACACAGAGAGCAGGGAATAAAACTAAACCCACAAATTGTTTTGTTTTTTTCTGGCACTGAAAATTCCTTCCTCAACAGCGTCTGGCAACTGTCTCAGCCATCCTGTACTTCAAAAGCTCTCGCTGGATGGGCAGAAGGAAAATAATTTACTTGCTCTGTACGATCATTGTTATTCCATGTTGGTTTGAGGTCAAAATGGTTCCAGGATTCGACGTACACAGAGATGCAGAGAATATATTTCATCCAGCCAGGCTGCTTTAATCTCAACTTTATCCAGACGTTTACGTTTCTCCTGAGTTACGTCCCATTGCCTGACTTAGCGGTGCTGCTACCCTGAGCTGCGGGAAGGCAGCAGACAACACACCTCTTTACACCAGAGAGTGTGCCAATATTTGATTTTTACATAGAAGTTTTTACTATGCAAGTTAAACACATTTTTACAAATGTTACCTTTTTTGGGGGGGCGGATTTTAACTTACCTCAAATTGCAGAAAAAAATTTAGACAGAAATACGTACTCTGTTTTCATTTTCTGGAAAAATGCCCACATAAATGCTTTAACATTGAATAGAGCCCTAAATGCTATGCTTTTAACGTCGATAAAACCCCAAACCTGTCATGCAGCACAACCAGTGTTATTCTTGAGAAGTAAAGAAGGAAGAGCAAAGGCACCAAAGATCTCAAAACCACATCAGAAGGACACAATGAACCCGTGTTTCTCTGGCCAGTTTGGCTGCACCACTTGCCTTTCCCAGCGGTAACTGGAATTGTTACCTCCCCACAAGAACAGACAAAAAATATGTCCTGGACACAGGCTGTTTAAAATATGTTCTCCCAATTGCAATAGTATCAGATGGCAGTAATTTTGGACCAGATTTTGATCCCCTTATTCATGTTGGCAAGCAGTCGCCTCCACAAATAGATCCACTGACTCCCATGTTAGTAACTGATTGTCAGTGTGAGTAAAAAGATCACAGTCCTTTACCCCACTTCAATGTTCGGGCTGTACCAGGAGCAAAAAAAAAGTTATTTAATTTCCAACAAATCTATTATTTTTCAAGGACCCAATTAAAATCATTCACCTCCTGAAAGGCAACCACATGCATCTGCAGGCAAAGAGAATGCCTCGTTTACCAACACGATGTCCGGACTGTAACTAAAATCATGGATACCAAAAGAAAAACTTGCCACATCCCCTGCGTGCTGACCTTAACATTCAAATAGTCTCTAACAGGGCAGGGACCGCATCCAGCTTTCAAACGTCATGATGTGGGTATCCAGAGAGTAAAAGTAAAAAGTGACTTAGGTGTTCAGTTATAAAGATTCAGAGTTATGCCAGCCAAGAACCAAGCACACAAGTCACCGGAGATTTAAATGCGGAATGTAAATCTGCTGCCATGAATTCACTGATTTATGAGCTAATTTTGTACCATAGAGAGTAAACAGCACAGAGCCATGGATACCTTTCCCCCGGAATACTCTGTTTATGTGGTATTTTGAGAAAGCCAAAACAATTTAGTATTTAACAGCAGAGGACTGTCGTGGGGAGTTCTGTGACTCTTGACTTGAGCAAACTCTGGGATGGGCTGTCTTAGCTAATATATTATTAGTTAATCAATATTAGATAATAAACCTCTGAGGTTCAGGGTTTGCATCTTTCTGGGGAAGGAATCAGCCAAAGAACAGTGAGGGAAAGAGCCTGAGAAACAGGTAGTGGCAGGACGCAATTATAAACTGTGGCTGAGTCTGAGGAAGCCAATGTCTCTTCTGTTGAGAGTGCCTGTAGTCCTCAAGAACAGCTGAGAAATTAAGGGATGGAGATAAGAAAAGAAAGCAGCTTTCTCAACCCCAGGGATAAAAAAAAAAATCACAAGTTGAGCCCTTGAACGGTATGAAATCATCTGAAAAAATATCATAGCTTTGGAAGTACTTTTATTTGCTCTGGGTTTTGAGTCTTTAGGAAGCCATCACTTCACATTTTCAAGCTTTCCTCTACCACCTGGAGGTTAGAAATTTCATTAAAAAATATAGGTGAAGATGCTCCTGCAATCATTTGACTTCAGCCGTTAACCCTTCAAGAAGATCCCCGTAATGCTGAGGGTAAGAGTGTGATTAAAAGACAAGGTTCCCTCTGATCTGAAGAGGGGAGATGTGTCTTCAGCCAGCAGCCCAGGCATTACAAAACATAATCACTACCTCATTATTAGTAGTATTATTAAGAGAAAAGCTGCTTGTGTCTTTAGGCAACTCTTGCACGGTCAGAGCTGGGAGGTGCAGAGCACGGGAGCCAAAGGCTCTGCAGGACGCAGCCCGTGGGCAGCACTGCAAGTAGAGGAGCTGAGCCCGCTGCCTTCTGCCCACCCACCTTCCACAGCCCTTCCCGGCCTCCCCCACCAGGCCTCTTGTAAGCACCTGGTCACGGTGGCAAAACCAGGGGAATGAAACATGTCTACCCTTGCGATCAGGGCTCTGACCTCCTCTTTTTCTAGTCTCTTTGCTTCCATGGTACATTTCCACAAGTTATTTTGAAACAAACTCTTCTCTGGTGGGAGTCTCAGGCAGCCCCCAGCCTTCGGGGGAAGGAGCAGGATTGCACCCAGTGTTCATTTTGGTATGCTCTTGGCGCCATCTCATGGCCAGACAACCCAGACAACCGTCCTGAGCTGGGCTGGCCTCGCAGTGCGGCGAAGCGGTGGGTACACAGCTCCTGTGCTGCACACTGCGGAGGAGGACGCCCACCTTCTTCAGATTGCCCTTAGTTGGTCCAATGCTCTTCTCACAAGCAAACTGATTTTAAAGAGACCATAATCTCACCTATTATGGTGTCTTTTAGCAGACCTAGGTACCCTTCTGAATTCATGCCTGTGAACAAGAGGACCATATCCCAACTCTGCAGGCATGTGTTGGTCTTTTTCGACCTTCCTTTCTATAGAAGAGAAGTCCAGGTGCGTGGGCTGGAGGAGCTCAACACCCTTCATCAGACTCCCAGTCTGGATGTCCAGCAGAACATGGCTGCAGGACAGCCCACAACCCCAGGAGGTCAATCTAGACACATGCTGCGTGTCTGATTAACACCAACTGAAAAAAATATCCGATTACTCTTTCCCCGAATGCTTTGTTTCTGGTGAAGGCATACCTTCTAAAAACACACCTGGCTTGGCTTTGAGGACACTAGGAGATGGAGTGTCCCCTCCTGGTCCTAAAAGAGAACTGCACTACTGACAAAATCTCCAAAGACACTGAAGAGGATTTAACTGTGAAATGCTGATTCTGCAGCAGAAATGCCCAAGGTGAAATATCTGGATCAGGATGTGAATTTCTCCAAGCTTATCAGTGCTTTTATCTCAAGGTGCCCGTAAAACCATCTCTCCATCTCTCTTCAGTACGTGCAACTAAAACTCCACCTGTCCCATAATGTTAAAAGCACCCAAGATCTAGTTAAAAGACTGGTTGTTCAAGTGTGAGGTCAAGCCCAAGCACTGGGTTGCAGAAGTCAGGGCAGAGCCAACTCCTCACATGGGTATGACAATGTTCAGTGGGTATTTCTGTGGAGTTGGTGCAGGCAGGAAGGACGCAGACTCTTGGTGATATTTCAGCGCAGAAGCTAAAATACCTGCAATCCCGAAAATGCTGAAGAGCACCGTGATGTTCTGGCATGCTGGACTTTACCTCCCAGTGGTTTCAAGCATGTCACATACAGAAGGAAGAGCAATAAGAATGTCACCAGCCACAAAGCCAATGTCCTATGTGACTTATTAGCCACTTAGTCTGCGACTGACCGAACTCAGTAAGCATTTGGTCCTTACATGGAGAACATGCCTGAAGTTCACAGGCATATCCTGTCACTGCTACAAACATGGGAAACAAAGCAGGCCCTCCTGAACCTCTTGCCACCTCAGATGGACCTAATGGCCAGTTTTCTCACTCAAATACCTATTTGAAGACATGAAAGCGTCATGGGGTTCACTAGCCAGAATGTGGGCAGCAAAGTGTGTCATACTACGCACTCACTACAGTCCTCGGCCCCAGACTCTCCAGTTCGGTGAGTGAGGTGCTGGGAAGGCACAGCCGGACATAGTGTCTCCTTCCATCCATCTCTGGCTCAAGCCGGCTCCTTGTTCGCAGTGAATGGGAGAGGCTCAGGGCACATTATCTTCCTGACCCCAGGAGCCACATATCAAAGTCTTTATAAGGCAAGGAGCCACAAAACACATGCACTGTACCGCAGAGACAAGCGAAAAGGAAGCTCTGGGAGGAGTCTTTAAGCGGGAGACGACAGCAGCTCCCCAGAGGTTGTGTTTTGTGAGAAAGGGCTGGGGCTGAGCCCGCAGCTGGGTGCTGAGGCACCTCGGCAGTGTCAGATGAGAGCCCGTGCTGGCTGGCTTCCTCTCACACCTGGGGAGTCGTGTCACTCAGCAGCTCCTGTGACAGCCCGGCCCGGCTGCTGGCCACGTGGCAGAGCCTTGGCACGGGAACTGCACAAGAACTGGTTCTGAGCCGGAGCTGTAAGTGCTGGAGGAGGGAGGCTTGTGCTGCTCCAAAGGCACAGAAATAGCAGTGCTCGTTAAAGGTGGCTGACGATTAACCAATTCCCCTGCCAACTGCCCTGCTCAGCAGCCTGCCTTTCTGTTGTTGTGGTCACAACAAAATACTATTGATAGGAACACACAACTGACACAAACATACAGGGAGATCATATGAACCCGCTCTGGAGCAGACTGTATATCCCCTCCTCGGAAGGTCGTATCCCAAGCAGGATCTGCCCTAAAACCCACAGCATGCACGGGCTGTAAAGCACACATGAACCCTCATGAACTCCAAAGAAGTCAGTGGGACTACACAAATTTTAAACAACTGTGAAAGGATAAGCAGGCTCCCGCTGTTTAGTGAGCCAAAACGTGTTATGCAAACAGTGTGATTCTGCTCTCACATCAATTTTGCATCATTCCAGCTCATGGTTTTCAGTAGTTCCTCTCAGCTGACATCCACGTAAGTGTTGGAACAAAAATAATGCTTATAGTATCTTTCCTCATTCAGTTGTCTCTCTAGAGCAAAATTTGTACCAGTGCAGGGACCAGTCCCGTGTTTCTGCTCTAGACCCATTCTGAGCACTGAAATGCAATGTAAAAAGATGGCCCATGGTACACACAGGTCACTGCAATGCAATGCCCTTCCCCCCTCACTCCACACCCCCCCAGTAGCAAACTGCATGGGAAGTGAATTATATTAAGAGAAGATTACCCCTTCACTGGTTTTCTGCAAATCTGAAGAAGTGTTTCTTGTGTCATTGCCTGCGTCCCCAGCATCAGAGCTGCTCTTATTTTCTTCCTCTTTGCAGTCCTTATCATCTTCATCTCCAGGAGATTTCCGTGACTGCTTGGAGGATTTCTAAAATGATCAACAACAAAATTAAAAAGTAAAAACTGAGCCTCAGTCACAGAAAGACACTTTTGAAATGTATGTGGAAATGCTGTCTGATCACGTGGCTTTCCCTGTTCAAGGTGAATATTGGGGAGGATATGTGGGGTGAGAAGCTTTTTTCAGGTGAAGTAGTTGGAGCTACTGCCATCAGTGAAGCAAAAGGAGAAATTCTGTATGGAACACAGGTTGGCAGCACAATTGACTGTAAGACAGTAATAGGAGATGGGTATTAGTGTTGGGTCACCTGTAGGTTTTGCTAGTTAATGAAACAGATGGTGCCAGCTTGACAAAAGTTTTGATTAAACACAGAGATGTAAAATGAGAATAACATTAGCAGAGCTGCTTTCCATACTTTTTTTAGTGCTGTCAGCTTTGATATATTAACATTAAAGCCATGTGGAACCAATATATCTTTTCTGCTCCCTTTATGTTATGCAATTCTACAGTACAAAAGGATAAATTGTGGCATTAAGCCACCATTTTCCTAATCCTCTGTTTGCCCAGAGTCTTCTGGAAAGAAGATGGTAGACCAGACCTGAATTTCTAATGTAAAACACACAACGGGGGTGAAATTACTCAATACATTTCGTTCAGCAGATGAACCACAAAAACTCCTGCTCTCCCCCAAATTAAGCCTGGATCAGATTGTTTGCTTGCTTCTTTTCATTTCATTTAGTTTTCACTTTCAGAAAAGAATAACATGGATGAGAATGAACAGGACTCTGCCACACTTTCCACAAATTTTTAAGCAAAGTACAGACCTGGAGGCACACATAGAACAGGAGGAAGTGACTGTAATGTTGCTCCCTTTCACCCAAGTGACAAGTGAGAAACGTATCTGAACCCAACGTTGTCACTACACGGGTGATTTTCTTCACCAGCCATTATGAGCCAGTCTGAGACACATTACTCTCAGCTTCCTCATCTATGCTGTTACTTAGATATTAACAGGTCAGGTTGGTACTACAATGCAGGTCTTTTATCTACAAATTGAATGCCCTACTCCCTGATTAATTAATCAGTTCTTCCTCTCTCCCATTGCGTATCCTGTACTGAAGTATTTTACACTCAGCTACAACAGGAGCAGCTGAGCACATCTGACTCTACCTTTTGGCAAGGCATCCGGGGCACTCACACTGGCCATGGGAGAGGGAAGCTTGAATTCTTCCAGACACGAACCAAACCTGAACTCATGTCTCCCAGGACACGCTCCTAATGCTTTTTTTTTGCTCTTTATGGGGAAATATCTATCTAAGATGATCAAACCTATCAATCCGTCTTTGCATGGGTTTTCTTTCCAGCCCTTCTGAACTCCTTCCCGTTCTTTAACTTCTTTCTCAAAGCGTGGGCACCAGAACAGAGCAGACTATTTCAACTGCTGTCTCACCAAGGCTGTCTACAAAAGCAAGAGCAATTCCCTTTGCCTGCTTGAACACCATCGTTACGGTACTGGAATCAAAATGCTGAAGAGGGAAGAATGGATTGCCATGCGGTGGACAGTATTGTAATTATAAATGCACATGGGTAACAATGGAAAAACTCAGAAGATAACCTTTGAAGTGTAGGATTTTTTCCGTTTTGAGCCTGCTTTTTCATTCTTTCTTTTTCCTTTTCCATCCTCTTCTACTCGATCACCTTCCTCCTCACTGCTGGCATCTGCTGTATTTCCTCCTTCTCCCTCAGTTTCTGATGAGCTCTGTTGCTGAATTGCCTTTAAAGTAACAATAACAATAATAACATAAACAACAAAAATGTCACTAAAATCTATTACTCAATTGTTGTTCTGTATTGAAGACAGAAATACTGGTAACAGACAGCTTACACTTTAATCACTAGAGTCAGGAAGAGCTCAGGTTATTCTTGCAATTATCAAGGAAAAGGACTGCAAAGGCAATTTTCTCAGTCACCACTTGAAAACAGTTATCAGATGCAGATTCTGGGATAGCAGGTTCTGAAGGGTTTACACAGAAACAGAAGATCCGATAATAAAAATGAGCTTGCCGGAGAGCTAAGGGTTGCTCAGTGGAGAGACCTGGCATGTTCTACTTTGGGCAAACTACGGAAACTTTCAGACTTTGGCTGCAATAGGAGAGACTTATTGAGGAGAGAAGATGGCTGTTACAAACCCTCCCGAAGGGCAATATCTCTGTGTTCAGAAAAAGCAAACACTGACCAGAAGGCTGAGAGCTCTTTGACAGTCCATCTCCCACAGACTATTCACTAGATTTTTTTAAATCCCCAAGTGTATGCAAAACATCTGTAGGGCTGAAAATATGAAACAGGAACTGAGAGGGGCAGCAGCTTGTCTGCAGGTGGTCCGTATCTCAGGTTTGTAAGGCTTTGTGCTAATAATGTAATAGGTGTTCGCCTTCTTTTGGAGGTGATTTCTGCCTTCAAAGGACCACATTTTTTTAACGAGAAAAGTTCCTTGGTTTTATACAGCCCACCAATTACTTTTCTCCCCTTCCAGCTTCACTGAATTTTGCTGTGGACATCCAACAGGGAGAGCTGTTGTACAGCAGCTACTATCTCCTAACAGCAGCTTAAACCTCCACCTTCTCACCCCTCACAACTTCGGCAGTGATGTCCGACGTGTTATACATTACCAATGTAAAAATCAAAAGTGCAGTGACCTTAAGGTCTGTGTAAAATACACTGAACCTGATATAAAAATAAACAACAGAATGAAGAAGTCAGAAATTATTCATGTTTATACTGCAGTAAATAAAACCTTCCATTTTTAATTCAACTAAATCTGCTGCAGAATTTTCCACTTCGCCACCGCAGACTGCCAGAGAAAGCAAAGGGCTCTGCAGTATGATTAAAGTTGAATTTGTCACAGAGTGGAGGATCACAGTTGTCTTTACATTACACAATTACAAAAGCCAAAACCAGGACCTTCCACATCCCTCATACAATGTTTACATTGACAAGAAGTCTCTTCAAAGAAGAAAACAAGAAAGATCAGTAAGAATAGAAGTGAAAGTCATTTACCTGATATCCAGTAAACTTTACTCCGGGGTTGTTTTCTATTTCCCACAGGCCTTCATTAAACCCTTTTCGCTTGTTCGACTTCCCAAACTTATCTTTATATTCTTTATATGGGAAAAGGTCTTTGGGCCCCAGGAACGCACTGCATTTTAACAAAGGTAACATTCAAAAAATGACTTAAATTCCTCCTCTTCAAAAAAATGACAAACATTAACAGTGCAAATGTTTTCCCTATTCTTCTGCTCATCCATCATTTCTTTTTCAGTTTTATTTTTTTGTTTGTTTATTTATTTAACACACTGGATTTGAGTTACTGCTGTGAGTCTGAACTAATGGAGTGGCTCACCATCCTGACGTTTGATGTTGCAAAATCACGCTGAGTCTCTCTAGAAACAACTAAAACAAGTCTCATTTATTACATTAACTGCTGCTGGGAACTGGCACTTCAACAGTTTATGAAAGGGATTATATGACGTAATTGCCTGCGATAGCAAGGGACCAAACTTCCAATCCTATGTGTTACAAACCTAGAAAGGCCTAAAAATACCCTCTGAAAAGCTAACGCATGTCAGGAGTGCCTAGAACCCATGAGCCAAAACTTACCCCTTGTCCTACTGGAGAGAGAAAGCGGTGGCATTTATTTTTATCTATACTGCCAGAAAGCCTGGGAGCTTCTTTCTTGGAATAAGCCCCCCACGCGCTAGATTCTGTGCAAACACAATAACAAAGTTCTCTTTCCCAAAAATCTTATAATTTCGTATAAGACAAGAAACAATGGGTAAATATAGGCAGATGAGTAATACAAGGAAACAATGAGACACACAGGGTGCTTGTGGCCAAATTGTTTTTTAGACAGCACAGCAAAGCAGGGATTTTGTGCTCTGCTGCAGCCTAAGTCAGCTATGCACTGGGCCAACTAATTTCAGGCACAGGCAGCACAATAATAAAAAAAGAATACTGGTGATTTATCCTGTTTTTTCTACATACTTTACAGTAAAATTCTAACTTCTTACATAAAACTGAAAAAAACCACAATTTCCATTTCGTTGGGTAGCTAGATCCAGTATGTTTACTGCGCTCTGTATCATGGCACTGGGATGGCCAACCGTAAGTTAAATTAAAAACAGTGAAAGCAAAAAAAATACTCCATTCCCACATGGAAGATTCTATGTCACCAGTGACCGGAGCTGAGCAAGTCACAGTGCCCTTCACTATAATCACTGTCCTACTTTCCTGATGATCTTTGCAATTAATGTTAACTCTATGGTCTCCATTACCACGGGATCTTGGAGCTCCACCATTTACAACACATTTATTCTTATAACATCACCACGAGGTTGGGAAGTTGCCCTTTTTTGCATATGGGCTTCTGAGGCACAAAGAATTGCCCAAGGTCAAACTCAAACCGACAGCAAAGTACACGGGAAAACCCAATTCTCTTCAGTCCCAGTCTAACACCTTCATCACAGGATCGTGTTTCTTCCTTGCTGTAAACATTATTTCAGATTAATGCCTGATTTATGCCCTGCTTCTTCCCAGCATTTATGAATGTGCAAAGTTTCATTCACTTAAGTCATCCCACTGGCCAAGAAGTTTGCCAGTACAGAGCCAACTGGTGGCTAAAGGCATCAGATGACGAGTCTCTGGGGAAAGACCTTCCTTTCACCTACACAGGAGACAGAGTGGCATCCACACTCAGTTGTCTCATTGAAAAACATCTCAATTATATAATTACAAAGCCAAGAATGCATTTCTACCTGAAAGCCAAACAGCGATTTCCAAACAAACAGATGTCTCGTTAATATTAAAGGCTACAATAGAGTAAGGGATGTGAATAAATTGTTTTATCTATGCTTTTGCTAATACTAGGAGATGTCTGCTTGTTGCCAAAAACACACACAAAGAGTTCTAACACAAATAACAAAGGTAAACTGTATGAAACTTACCACAAGCTACTTTCATTTAGCTCAACAGTAATGTATGGAAATGTTTCTACAGCCTTTTATGTACAGTAAACACTGAAAAACTGGCTATGTCTGTGTTTGAAATACAGTTATTGCCACTGGGAGAGTGTAACAGTTGCCACTGCTCTGCTGTAAAACTAAGGAGCTGCAATCTGCAGTTCATTTTTAACAATTATGCTTTTTAAATTATTAAGGTAGTAACTACAAGCTGTTTTCTTGTTTCAGATGTCACAGTCAGCTCATGGGCTAACAAAATCTCCAAACCAAAAGAAATTAGCAGTTTGAGATTCATTCATTTTAGAATGAAAGTGGTCAGGTTTTTTTCGCAAAACGTTTCTCAAGAAAAATGTTTCCATTAAAAAAAAAAATTGGTTTCTGATTTTAAAGCATCATAAGTTTATTTGAACTTTATTCTTTTTATTTTGTGACAGCAGTAGTAGATCGCAATATATCAAAATACCAGGTTGTTTTATTACAGCAATATTGTAACTAAAGAGGGGCTATTTTGATCTTCATAAAGCAGAAACTGCCTTTAAAGATTTTTAAAATAAAATGTGACATATGAGCTATGAGGCTTATTATGTTCTGGAATAATGTTAAAATTCAAAAATAAAAGTTATATTTTTAATAAAGCTTCAAACCTCTAAAATTGAATTTCAAATGTCATCAGAATTTAATTTTTTCATTTTTCCGTTCTTTAAGGGATTCTAGAAAACATGTTCCCTGCTAGAGGGGAAGGAAAAGTTTTAAAATGTAAACATTTCATGCGAAATGGAAACTGTGATTTTTTTTTAACTACCTCAGACACAGTTTAAAATAGAGACATGTACATCATAATTTTGTACTTTGTAGCAATTACTACCAGACCTAACTTCCCCTTTTTGTTCTGATTCCTTTCTTTCCCTATTAGCTCAGCCACCTCAGTTCTTCTATGACTTCTGAGAGCTCCACCCTACAATATCCCCAGCACAAATCTCACAGGAATGCACATATTTTAAAGCTATGTGAAGACTGGGTGAGACTCTGAGGTCTGCTTCCTTTCATTTTACAAACTACCAAGCGAGTTCTTGGTAGTTTGTACACAGGACATGAACCCAAATGTGTCCCAATACAGCAGCCTGATCTCTGCCATCATCTACATCCAAGTAAAAGATTTTTTGCCCCTGCATCTGACTCCAGATACCCTTTAACAAATTTATGCCAACACTTTTCTTTATGGGAATCACAGGCGCTGGTTATTATTTATGCTTAGACTATGGTATACCATCCATGCAGCAGCGTTCCTACCTACTTTCAGGTCTCACTTCCACATGTTAATACAAATGAGTTGGGCTCGTAGGACCTATCTCTAGGCTCCCAATGGCTTCAGTCAGGATTTGTTACAATAAAATCAGTGGAGATGCTGTTAGCTGCAGCAGAAGAAGACATTTTCAAAGGAAAAGATCATGTTCAGTTACTTACGTTTCATGAGTCCCGAAAAAGAAGATGGGGTATTTATTTGCTGGAGGCTTCACGGCTCCTTCGGGGAGTTCATCAATCTGTGAGATAGAAATGGAAAACGGATTATTCCCAAATGTGGTGTCCCTCATCCAAGAATCCCTACCAAGCCATGGAAGCGCTAGTGCAGGTATCCCACAGCCCTGGGAGGTCCCACTGTGTGCTGGGTGGGGAAGGGGAGGCGGCTGCTGATTTTTCAGGCAGGCAGGTCACACAAAGTCAGCGTATGACAGAAACGCTACAGGGAGACAACAGAAGACCAAGGAGCAGACAAAAAGTTTTAATGATTTCACGGGCATTATAATACACGAAGGCAATAAAATCAAGTCTGCCTAATTTGAGTGTTAACTTCAGATACTTCCTCATCAAAGGCACCGAAGCCCAGAGGGTAATCCTGTCTGTCTCACACAGCCACCTAAATAACTTCTGCAACAAATGGGGAACAGATGGTATCTCTGAGACTCTGCAGCCGGAAAACTGGGCTATCTCCCATTGGTGCTTCCTGGTGGTGATGGTGGTACCCAGTGTAAAATGCATAACGCAGGCCAGGGAGGAGGGCCTGGGACTTTTCTTCCTCTGCAGCACCCTAATACCTGTTTTTGGTCACTGCTCCCCTCTGTACTCCATCTCTTCTTTCACATTTTATCCCTGGCCTCGTATTTCCCAAGACAGAGCTGCAGAGCAGCTAAGGGAGGGATGGTGAGGGTGCTCTCCTGAGATATAGCTGGAACTGGGACAAACCCCTCAGGCTGAGCAGTGCCTAGACCCCGTCTTCCGATGTCTGACTGAGGGCGTTGCTCGTGAGGCAGGTGGTCAGGCCCATGACTTAGTCTTCTCCCTATCTAATGTTTCAGTCCCCTGCAACAGCAATAACAGAGTCCAGGTGCCTGCCCACATAAACCAGAAACGCAGCTTTCAATAAGATCTAAGTGCCTGCCTTCCCAGAAATGGCACTTCTAAGCACATGTGGGCATCTGAAATTAAGGGTCCAGAGAACTGTCTTGTTTAAGAGGGGGCCTAATGAATCTAGATATCTATGGGGCAGCACCAGAGAGCAGGTGAATGGCTTGCTGCCTGGGTCTTAGGCAACTCAAGCTCAACATAAGCATATTGAATCCTGCCAAATGTCACTGGAACCGAGAGCAAAGTGCTGACATACCAATGCTATATGAAATCTGCTCCTCAGCAGAGCACAGGGAACAAACCTGCATGTTTTCACTCAGGAGGCCAGGCCCACATGTGCTTTCCTTCTCTTTTCCTGCCGAAGGACCCCAAACACTGAATTCTTGTTGATTAATAAACACCAGATTGTTTTCAAAGGATGTTCTCTTTCACTGTAAAGCATCTGCTGCCTATGTAGCTCTCACCGGAGTACAAGTTTTTATAAGAATTCAAGTCTGTTTGGTCTTTCCGCAAGGACACCCGTTGGGGACAGAGAAAACAGAGCCACATGTAGAGCTGTAACATCACAAGACTTCTTTCTGCAAAATGCCCATCTTTTAGGTCTAAGTGGAGCATTCTCTGAAGCTACGCCAAAATCAGGGGATGTAAGAGCACTTCCAAACTAATGCCCTGTCTCTTTTCAGTGGCACAACCCAGGTGTGTGGATGGTGGGGCTCTGGCACGCTGGGCCGTGTGTCACCGTGCACTCACTGCCCAGCATGGTCTGCAGGAAACCATCTGTGGTGGTCAGAGGTGTCACACGCCTTGTGGGCACAGGAATTACCCAACTTCTTTTATTTAACAAAGCTAATGAATTGATAAATAAAAGGAGAATCTATTATTTAAATGCACATAGAAGGAAAATACACGCTGGTGGAAGATGGAAGCGTGCATTCACTTGTAGCTCAGCTGTGTGTAAGAAGGAACTGAAATGACCTGACAGGCTGTTCGGTGTCCTCTTCATCACCAGGAATACACAGAGGAAAGACTGCCAAAGATATTTTTTTAGAACTCATTATTTTCTGACATTAACTATTTGTTTTTAAGTAAGTGCCCATAATGTGGTTGGGCACATCATTTGCTCACTAATTCATGATTTGAATACAGGTATTAGACTATAACTGTGATAAAAAGACTGCGGGGGAAAAACCGCGCAATTCACTTTACAAACTGATAGCAAGTCAGGGAGATAGCATGTCCCACTCTGCAACACATTTTATGCCTCCTTAAAGATCGAAGTATCTACGCGCCAGACCAAAAAAAGGCTGTGCTGGCAGTTTACCAAATAGGGGGGTAATACACCTCAACTGTCTGGATGCCGTAGCCATCTTCCTCTTTCTTACGACAAGGAAGATGCCCAGAGAGATACAAGACCCCAGAAAAATGTGAGCTCCCATGACAGAGATGAACAATGTCTGCTGGGACTTGAGCGCGAATCTCATTCGGCTGCTTGAAACACGGGGCCAGCTCTGGGCTGCATTACAGAACAGCGCAGTCCGGTTACTGCCTCAGCCCTTTTAGGATTTCTCATGAAATAAAGCGAACAGCTGTAAATGATCAGTAAAGCAGAGGAATGAAGACATGCTTAGCAGGGAACGCTGATCAGAAGGGAATGGGGATCTTACATCACACGACGTGCTGTGCTCCAAAGCAGTGAGGATCTTCTCCTAAGCACCATCCCAAGTGGCGTTAAGCCTCGTGTCGTATTCCCAGCACTTTACACTGTTAGCTAAGGAGCAGCACCAAATCAACCAAGGACAGCACACACATCTGTCACGCAGCTCACCTGCTCCCCATTTCGTGGCATATTTCTTTATTCATCCGAGTATCCCCCCGACGATGTATCATCACAGGAAACCATAAAAAAGCTTTTCATAGCTTTTGAAAGTTGGCATACACATACAAACACATGCAGCATAAATCTGCACTAAACAGCTCAAGGATAGACGGTTAATGCTTCCATTCTAACATTTCACTGTGCAGCTGAGGTCAAGACTTTTCCTGCCTTTGCTGATTTTGCAGCGAGCTCCCAGCTCTCAGGCTTATGTCGCTAGTGCTGTAATGAGGTTGAATATGAAGTGACACTGCTATCTTACAGCCATTTAACTCCATGGCAAAAACTCCAGGGAATTTAGTGAAGGATGAGACCCTCTGCCATTAGGGAAGATCTGTTCCCTTTTTACCTGTTTCACGCGAATCCTGCATTAGAGAGAAAAGAGGAGAGCTTTGCACAGTCCACCCATTGCCAGCAAAACTGCCATAGCCCTCTGTGAATGCTGAGCCCCTGAGTGCTTACTTAGCTGCCGAAGAACCTCAGCACTCCTTGACGATTGCTGCTGTTGTGTAGTAACAGAAGGCAAGCAGTACAAGCAACCATACTGCAGCCCCCAGCTGCTGCACTCAGTCACAATTTATTCCCATCCTACAAGATGTTTTGGTTAAGTATGCTGAAGATTTGGATCTGGTATTTTCCCCCATATCAGCAAGATCAAAGACAGAGAGAGAGGGAGGGAGAGAAAGAGAGCGAGCGCGTGAGCACAAGAGCGAGAAAAGCATCACTGCTTCGAATCAGGAACAAAAGAGATAAGTGCACCCATGCTAGGACAGTGTTGTAGTCACAGAAACCTCACTAATGACTAAAGCATCTGTCTATCAGAGAGCCAGGCTGCGATCACATTTTGCTCCTGGAAGGAAACAAACAGATTCTAAAGTGCCCGTTATAACCTGCAATCAAACAGGAGCTCTATCCCCTCCCGAACCCGAGCAGACAGCGGGCTGCAGCTTGCTGCCACAGAAATCAGCCAGAGCAGCGCATGGCGTGCAAATCTGATACGTGCATCAGCAACATCATGGGCAGCCGCTTCAATTATGGCTAAAATTAAAGCAGGTGGTTTCAGATTTCGAGTTTTATCTCCTTTGCTCCCATTGCTGTCATCTGCTTAATGAATAACAATTGCTTTCTTTTTGCACAACCTCAGCAGAGCTGCACTTCCCAGCATTTGTTTGCCAACCAAGCAGCAGAGCTTTGAAGACGTAACTGTGCTTTTTTTTTCGGTAAACAAATGCCAGGCTTCTAGGGTCAGGAACACCGAACAGAAAATTCAGCCTGGACCTCTCAAACCAGAGCAGGGCTTTATCAGATGGTGTTGCTAGGGACTACCAATGTGCGAGCAAGAAATCTGCCTCCTTACATTGTAGTTTACAGGCTGGGATGTATACGCAGCCGAATATTCTGCTCTTTGTGGTGCTGAGTAACTGCTGACTTCTCAGGTAGTATTTCCAACCGGTTCTCAGAGGCTGGGTTTGGCAGTACTCATACTGCAACATCTTCTTGCCAGTTGCCATGAGGTCAGGGACCCTGGGGAGAGAGGCACTGGCTGGGTGGGTTGGACTGGAGCTCAGAGCCGCAGCCCTGCGCGGAGGACAGCACGGAGCTGCCCTCCGAGAACAACAGTGGCTCCCAGAAGCACAAATCATCCCCGTGCCTGCCTGTGGGATAACGTGGCATATTCCAGCCAGGCGGAGGAGCTCCCTGGGAGGGCTGGTGCAGAACCAGAGGAAGCTGCACCCCCTCCTGGGTGTTCTGCTCCGCAGAGCTCTACATTCCCTGCAAAATGGGAAACATGTCCCTCCGACACAGAGAGAAAATGGCAAGCTTTGTCTCGCTGCTTCTCTATGTAAAGCAGCTTTTTGTGGAGGTTTACGTTACTGCAGCAGTCAAGAAAGGGGCAGTTCTGCCTGTCAAGGAGGAGGGGCATCCCAGATGCATCTTCTTCCACTTGGAGGGACAGCAGGTGTCATGTTGTATGGCTATTACAAAATCTCTGTGCTGTGGCTAAGCTGCTGTTCAGAAGCAGGAATTCCAGGCTGTCAGGGTGGCTTTCTGACCAGACCCTGTTCCATTATGTTCCAACCACACTGCAAAAAAAAGGTATTATGCAAAAATACCTATCAGGTCCAGATGTACAGACAAGAAAGCTTTACTTCAGCATGCAGAGATGCTTGTGTGGCCACTGAAACCCCAAGAACCAATCCTTTTATTTTGCAAAATTAGGGAATTAAAACTGCAGAGCAGTAATCACTGATTGTTTTGACATACTGCAAATGCCTTTGATTGGCAAAAGCACACAGAAGCATTGCAGAGATCAGTATCTCCCACTGAAATCCCTGGAGTCACTGCACAGCAGTCGAGCAAAGGCCTATAGTATTTTTGCTGGAAAGTGGTTCGTGTTGCTTATTATTGCCCAACACATGCAAGCAGCTTGATCTTTTGCAGTTAGCTTATTAGCAAAACTCTAGATGGATAAAAGCAATACTCTTCAAAATCCATTATTAAAATAGGATATTTTGCTTTTCTACAACGGTTTATTCAGATGGATTTAATATGCTTTTTAATAGCTAATGCTACTGGGAGTCAGCAGTATGGCAGTATCTTTTCTAAACCATTATTTAAAATACTGTTCTGTAAAATGTAATTTTTTTTTTCCCAGAGGATCCTAAAATGTGAAAAAAAATAAAAATCCAACCTCCTCCAAGCTAAAAACTGTGAGTCAAATTCTGTAGTACTTAAATTGAACAGTGATTCAACTAAAGCTGATTGGAGACTGCAGGATTTTTCTCTCATTTATCAGGACTATATGATATTTGAAGCAGAATACAACTCCTTCCCTGATGTACATCACATACTAGAACTCCCAGCGTGGAATGCTGGCATATGCACTTTTTCACCCATTAAAAAAGATAACCCTGTGAAGGGTGAGACGAGAAGCAGAATCCAACTTAATAAGGTGGAATTGCACAGCTACAAAAGTAAAAATTAAAAATGTCTCTGGGCATGGAAGAGTGCCACCAGCAAAAACAAAAAGCAAAACAAGATTAAAAACAGCAGAGCATACTTTTGAGCACTGCTGAAAATGGCTGAAGGGTATCCTGCAGACAGCCAGAAATGACAATATAAAGACATCAATCCTCCTTTTTTTCTGTGCATGCTCAGGACCTCAACGAGATAGAAGACAATGAAGGGTTAGTTGGAGTCCAAACAATGCTGGCAGGCAACGTCTCACTAGGAAAGATCAGCAGTCTTGCAGCTGAGTTCAGCCCCTTTACATCCCTAATTAGCAGCATATTTTTAAGACAGAAAGCTGAAATACACGTTCTGCAGAGCTGCTTTAATCTTCAGTATGAAAATGGGGCCAAAGCTTAGTTCTGCGTGACTGGTATCTATATGCATGACTTTGTAGATAACAGATCTATTCATGTGATTCAAGTCCTCTGTGAGCTTTTGTGGCTGGTGGACAGAAGACTGTCAGAGGAGGAGACTGGGGGATACAAAGACCAGTCCTATCTCTGCCACTGGCCTCTGGGATGACCTTGGCCACATCACTGCATCTCCTTCAGCCTCACTTTTACAAATCAGGGCTATGGTACTGTTCTCCTTGTAAAGCACTTAAGTCCACTGCTAAAATGGTAGGTATTACTAATAACAAATACTTCCAGCTCTGTCAAAGGCAGATTTCAGGTTACCAAAGTGTAACCCTCCCAGTGAGCACACCCTGAAGACAGACTGCTGCAAAAATGCTCCATTTTCTCCAAAGGAATTGTTTCCCTGCCACTGTGAGAGAAGCAAAGGTGCTACCACTAGGGTTTTTTTCCCCCAGTCTGTTCCTTAAGGAAAGGAAAGGATGTGATCACACTATTTTCAGTCCAACTCTTACCTGCAATAACTCAGGGACACATCAGACAATTTTGCCAAACCAGCCAAAAGGAGAAAGGCCATTCCCATGTTTTGTGATAAATAGGCTGTCCATCAGAAGATGGACAGACAAGTAGCCCATATGCTGAGAGACAGCTTGCAATGCAGGCTCAACCAAAACATCAGACAACAGGGAATCCACATAAAGGCAAGGCAGAGAAAAATAAACTTATTAAGTTTCATGGCTCACAAAAGTACTTTTTATTTGTGGATGGGTGGGGAGAGGTTGTTCATTTTCAATAAATATTGCCAGCTCTGAGGCATTTTGTGTTTACTCCTCTTTAAGCATAGTGAAGCTTGGTTGTCCTTTGTCTGAATTATTTCTCAGATATCAAAATACTGTTTGCAATGTACATCCACCTGGGCAAACCATAGTGAGCCCACTAACACCAAATGAAAGCAGTTTCTGATGACAAAATATGGTATTCCTACTTTATCATCTTACTACAAATATTTTTGTCTTAAAACATAAAAGTGTGCAAGAAATGCACATACAAAAATGTGTTTGGAAGACATACAGCAAATAGAAACTAATTAACCAGTCAAGATATCAACAAACGAGAAATTTTAGGGACTGCACATTCACAAACACCATATTGCTCTCCTGCCGCTCTCTTTTCATAAGCCAAAGGGACATGAAAAGTTGTATCGTCTTCCTCCCCAAAGTGCTCAGACAAACCCTGACACTTTCCGTATCACATCTGCTAGAAAGAGTGGATGGACAGTGTAAGAACTCATTATACTGAGGAATATTTTTTGGCCTTCTAATATTTACACTAGAATTTTACTATTATTTCATTGATTTTGTTTGTTTGTAAGGAAAAATGTTGTATTCATGAGATAGGATTCTTTGGCCAGTCAACCCTTTCAATCAGATGCAGCCTGCCTAGAGCGCTGACATTTGGTCAAATACACATAACCAAATTTTATACTCGAGGCTCATCTGTTCCACATATCCAAAGCTCCATATTCCACTGTTCAAGCTTTTATTAAAAGAAGTGTTGCTAGTCCTTATACTCATATTGGCATACTTAAAGCCAAAAGGTAAGCACATTTCTGGAAGACTGCAGTCTCCTAGACTTGTCTGGCTTAATTTACTATTTCTTTTCCAATGTAATTTACTTCCCCAAAAAGTCAGTTAAAAAAATTGGACTGGCACAATATATCCAGGCTGAAGAATACCGAGCATCCCTGTGCAATATTTGGTCCAGCTTCCCACAAAGTACACAAAACCCTGTTGACACTACAGCTCGTGGCTAAAATTGTTTTGAGTAAAGAAATGTGATCGATGGAGACTGCAGGTCCCAGAATATGAGCCTCCGGTTTGCATCAGGGGGAACGCAAACAGAGTAGAGACAAAGAAGGGAACAATCTGCTTCACTCGCTGCAGCCTGCAGGCTCCTGCTAGGGAGGATTCAAGCTTGACACTCTGGAGGCCGCAACTATCACCTGGGCCTTTGGGTACACAAAACCTTCCTGCTCATCTGCTCTGTGACCTGTTTTGTTACCATCAGCTGCAGCTAAGGAGTATAATATCAGGGGACTGAAACACTCCTTGTCGCTGAACAAGTGCCTGCATCAAAAAAGAACACAAAATCTTTGTCCCTTAAAAGCACAGAACGTTTTTAGTCTCCTGCAACCCTCTGAGGTCTGGGTGCACCAGTAGAGAGGAGACTACACGAGTGTCCTGACGAGTTCTCCGGAGGGAATGGAGACACAGCCAAGCATGTATTTGGCTGCATCATGTTGCCCTCTGTGGACCCACAGGCCTTAAAGACTCATGGTGTTAAATACCTGAGTGTATGAGCTCACACCAGAATATCTATTTGCAAGATTTAAGCAACTATTTTGAAAGATAAACTTCTGTTTCACGGTATCATAAGTTAATTTACCCATTACCTACCCACCTTTTTGCGGGGCTGGGCAGCCTGCCCCAGCTGAACTGGGTACCCAGCGCAGAAACCACAGGAACAGGGATCTTCTGCAGGCAGCAAGTATGGTGGGATCCCTGAACGGACAGTCCATCCTGGCGCTGAGGACCGCAGAAGGCCAGGCAGGCTCAGAACACCAAATCATGGCATCCAGGGTGCTCACGTGAAGATGGGGAACTGGGACTCTGCAGCTGGGGAGAGGCCTGAGTCCAGATTTTGGGGCTATGGGATAAGTATAATCACCACGCACCGCCAGCACACAGACCAATTATTTTGTAGTGATGCAAATAACAGGTACAACAACGTGTACGCAATCTGGGGGGAATGAGAAGCAATGAAATCTAATTGCAAAGCCAATGAAATGGAGCGATTTGCAATAATTTTTCAAAGGCAGGTTTTCCTGTTTCCTCTGCTGACAAACTGCAAACTCCTACCGGCAGAAGAGCTCAGCGTCTGTAGAAAGCCTAGGGTCGCTATAAACCTAACAACTGTCTGTAAATAATTGTTTCCATTACTCCTGCAGCCTTAGCCACCATCTATGGTATAAAACAACCAATTAAGCCAGCAGACTATTTTGCTAAGATGGAACTTTTGCCTGTGTCAACTGGGTCACTAAAATCATGGAATGAAACGAGATTCGTGGAGTCACAGTGGCCTCTATGCAGCACTCGGCCCCAACTTTGGTATTTTTACTGGGTTTGCTTTCAATCTCTGCTCAGATTTCCAGGAGCTGTCATTATGGTGTCAAATACCTTCTTTGCAAAGTCCCTCAGTCTAGGTTAAACTCTTAGGAATTTTAATCTGTCTGCCTAAAGAGAGTCAGGAATGAGTTTTTCCAAGCCAAGTCATACTCCTCCCCACCTGCTGGTTTTTCTGCTTCCAAAACCTCAGAATGAGAGTTTTCATTTAGTTTTGACCAAAAATGCAGTGTTGCTTACATTTTGATAGTTCCTAAAAGATTAACACCCTTATTTATCAAAATGAACCTTTTCCTCAAAAAAAATTTAATAAAATCTTAAGCAGCAGCCTACACGAATGAAACTTTTTATATAAAACTATTCAAAGCACTCCATTATGTACATGCAGACCTAGGACCTTAAATCCTAATTACTAGGCCATGTTAGAAAAAAAATACTTGAATGAAATAATAAAAACATGATAGACAAAAAGATGTATTTTTAGGGCTGTAAGTGGCATTGATGTCAGAGACAAACAGAATATATCAATATGGTAGGGACCAGACTTGCTAGGGTGGCACACCCATTATTCTAAAAAATTCATTCTACATCACAAACACTAAATCCGTGTTTTGAGCATGTGAGTACTCTCTTTTAATTTACATTGATTAATCATGGGCTCGAAGTTGCCTACATATTTATATACTTGCAGGATTAAGAGTTACTTTATAACATTCTTTCTTTCTATCCAATAAGTTAACTTGAATTTGTGTATGAGGTATGTGTAAGTATTTTGTGTTACTTTCAAATAACCTCTCAGAATATGGTGTTTCCATGAACACCAGTTATCTACAAAACCTAGTGACTCAGCTGCAGTTACGTTACAGAAGTCACAAAGTTTACTCCAGAATCTGCTTTCTTCCAAAAGTCTCTGATTTTCTCTAACTTTCCTTCTCCAAACACCACCAAGGGCTTCTGGCCATCGCTCTCTCTCATTTCGATACCGGACTTGGAGAGGTAATCAGAAGATTAATTTTAAAGGAATGATGATTTTAAAAAGATACAGGCTGTCAAGGGACAAATTACACGTGTGGAACTGTAATAGCTGTTTTCCCACATACATTAATATTAAATTTTTAAAACACTCTGAATGAGGAATGGCATCCATACTAAGCATGGGAGCTTAGCACTCTCCCTTGGCAGCTCAGTAAAAAAACGTTTGAAGTCAGGTTACCATTTTGTTTTAAAAAGCAGCTGTAAAGAAACAGCATATTATTCTGACTCATATTGTGCAAATAAGTGGAAAAAGGCAATTACGCATAGAAGAGAACTTGGTTAGTGGGACACATATCAGGAACTAGGAAGGACATTAGGGAACACTGCACATAAAAATTTATCCTGGGATCCAGATACCGTGTTTACATACACCTCATACAAATCAGCAAAATCCAACCAAAAAGCCTTTCAGTCACTATTCAAAATTTTAATTCTAAATGTCACTTGCCTTTACTTTTTAACACACTGGTGATGATACATGACACGTCCAAACCATGCTCCACAACCAAAGCATTTTAGCTCACACTGCTTTTAACCGCCAAGATGCCCAATTCGGTCTCTCATGCAGCATTCACGATGGCAGTCCTTTTCAATAAACCTGCCTGGCAGACAGCCCTGACGCCCCTGTTATTATACCAGGTCAGCTGTATTGCTGACATTTGACAAACAAGTAAACTAACACCTTCATCTAGCAGCAAATGTTTCAGAAAAAGTATAAGCTTCTCATTAAAAAATTGTTCCCCTTGCTCCCACATCTGCTAAAGAAGCTGGTGTTTCTTCTTAACATATTGCCACTAAAATCTTTATTATTATGGGCTTTTAGAAACTTAACAGCTAGAGGCTTCATCCCGCAAGCACAGCTGGGCATACAGTTTGGCAGCATAAACAAAGCCGTTGTGTTTGTATGATCAGATCCCATCCAGCACAATAACATGGCAATTATAAACGCAGGTGAATCCATTCATTTGTAAGGCAGGAGATGGCATAAAACATTTTCCAAAAGATAAGGAGAAAACATTCACAGCATTTTAATGCTGAAGAGCCCTACCTGACAAATGTGTCTTCTCTAATCTGTTTTCATCTTTTAACAAGGAATTCTTGTCATTTTACCAGAAGTACCAATTCAAAAAACCTGCCCAGAAAACTGACCCACTCCCTTAACAACAATGAAAATCTCCAAAGCAGAGTGTCTCAAATAAATGCAGAGAAAACAAAGTATTAACAGGTAGAACAAGCTTATTACTGGTGATGTATCATTGCAGACATCAAAATTGTAACCACAAGGCTTAATAATTTTATGCTACCTTCTTCTAAAAGCTGTGATAGAAATACTGCCTGTGATAAAGAAAAATAAAGTTTGCATAAGAGGAAGATTTTGAAAAAGAACTCCTGATACAAAGCAGCAAAAAAGGGGTACCTGAAAATGTGAACATATGTGAGTCACCTGATACAGACACCATACGAAAAGAATTATCTGTTGAGTTTGCTGCACCGCTAATATCTTTCAAAAGCCCTGGTATTTGGAGAGGCACTGCAGTAAGGAATGTCATCTTTTATTTTTTTCTCTTTTAAGATGAACGTCTACCTTCTCCCTTAGGCTGTGGTCCTACTTTATGTTTCCACAGGCACAGCAGCACACATGTAAGCAGTTTTATTGAAATCAAGGAATCCTTATGCAGTCGAACTCATTTTCTGCCTTTGGGATACGGTCTTTAGAGAGTAAACTAATAGGATAGGTATCATCTTCCTTCTGCTATTCCCTAACAACCAGGACAGCAACCCTCCAGCCCTGCAGTGGATCTGTGCAGGGCTACTCCTAGAACACATGGAAGGCCCAAGCCCGTGTCTGCTGGAGGATAACGAAACACAGTGGCAATAGTACGCTGCTAAAAACACAGGAACCTCAACTCTGCAAACACTTCCACATGTGATTAATCCTGAATGAACGCTACCTAATTGGATTCCAGATAATAGTGGCTGAAGAAATCCTTACAGAAATACAAATTTACACTAGCTCAGATGGAAACAGTGACATCTGGGCTGAAAACCAACTAGCAACTAATTAGTTGAAGAAAAATATGACAAAAGATGCCACTACAGTAGGGCACAGTGCCTGGCATAAGACGCCTTGCTTAGGCATATTCCTTGCCAGGATGTGCCTCACTTAACACCTTCTTCCATGTTCTGGAAGAGGCATCTGGGACAGCAAGCTGGGAACCTTTGCAAATATTAAGACAAAGACAGTCTCTTATGCTCATATGTATGTCTGTATAAACACGCAGTCACTTCACTACACCCAGTGATGGTAAAACCAATATGACAACTGACTCACAGAGTCCTGGGTCTGTGAGAAATACGAGCTGTAAGTAAACCGAAATTTAGTTTGCAAAAGGGAAAAGCTAACACATTTGGGAAAAAGGACTGGCAACGTAAGAGAGAGAAAGCTGGAAGCAGCAATACTACAGGAAGCCAATAGTGGACCACAAGTTACATTTGAACAACCAGTGTGCTGCAAAGGTCAAGGCAATATGCAGAAATCCCCATATGCAAACACACATCCTGCCAGAGAGCTGGCAGACAACCCTCACGTGGTGCAACCGCACCCAAGAAAATTATTTTGGCCCTGTGTAGAACATCACTGTACAGCCTGGTAACAAGCTGAAGGAAGCTAAAGGAAAATACACAGACGGTTATGTCAATGCACACACCAAAAAGCTATCAGTGGGGCTGGAGGGATTGATTTACATACAGTGGCAAATAATAAATTATATCCCAAGGAAGGAAGGCCATGCATGGACAGCCTCACTTCTGCTGTGGGGTCCAAATCACGTCCCTCCATGCCTGCTGGCTCTGGAGCCCCCTCAGCCCTTGTGCTTGGGTGGTGTCCGCATGAGCAGCAGGAAAGAGAAAGGCAAAACTCCTTGAGAGAAGGAACGACACAAACCTCCTTTCGAGGCACAGTCATCTGCTTTCTGGTATCATCTTATGCTGCTTTGCCAGGATGGCCAACCTACGGCAAATGCTACTCTAAACGCGACTCCATCAGGGCTTTTCGCCCTTCCCCCAGCCCCCAGCTGCTGCAATGCGAAGACACTGATATGTGCCATAGAAAAAGTGAACCGTAAGTGCCCTACATCTAAAGTTTTCCCAAAGGATATGTAGAGGAGGAGCTGGAGGAACTGCCTCCTAGTTACCAAACAATAGGTTAGGGACCAGTTTAACAGCCAGGGACAGAAACCTAGATTCTTGTTTTCTTGAGATGGAGGAGATTCCAGCTGAGGAAGACAACCTGTCCTCCAGGAATTAAAAGAAGGGGTTCACAGGATCCCCTTCATGGAAGCCTGAACACTGTAAAATGTAAGATTTGTGGAGCTGAAGAAAAACTAGCAAAAAAGAGCTGCTTGTATCCAATGACTTTCTGTGCAAAATGCATAAACATATCAAGGGAAGGACAGTAACTCCAGAATTGTTCTTTGCAACTGTAGCATTTGCTCCTCTATATGTACCTTCCTGCTTTTCCCACCTGGATTGCATCTCCAAACTGATGCTACGTATCTCCGTAAGGTCACTCCCAATGTTATTATTAAGTTTCAATATGTACTTATATTCAGTACATTTAGTAACCCAGTCTGATATGGGATTGATTCCCAGAAATGGTTTGCATTATTGTGCAATTTTGTCTCAGGCCCTCCCAGACTTAAAAAGTTTCTCCTACTCACTGTCTCAGTGTGGTTTTACTTTCTGTGCTATAAGTAGCTTCACAGGTAGGTGCTTTCCAAGCCCAAAGAGTACAAAGTTACTGACTTTACAGGCTGACACACTGTTTCCTAGTTGACACAGGTGACACCACAGAGACACCCCTAAGGTCTCTACAGTCTGGAATTTTTTCCTTCCTCCCTGGCCCTACTTGCTCTGCTGTATGTAGGATGCTTTGTTAACTGATGCTCTTAAAGAAATTCTTTGGTGTATGATATTCCTTGCCCTGTTTTTCCTCTTTTGCTACATGAAGTCTTCTATTCAAGCAGCCAAACTAGAGCTGGCAAACAGCCTCTCTCTAGGTTTTTTACACATTGCTGCAAGGCAAAATAAACAGTTGTTTCCAGTTTGCATTTTTGGGGCTACAGATGTATGCTAATTATCCTTTCAGCCTGCTAATGGAGAACTGAAAGAGATTTAAATGTACTTTTCTAAGGCAGAGACCAAAGTCTGTGGACACCTGTCCCTTCTAACGTTGGGCTTTGTGCTACCCAGAGCACAGTACAATGTCATCTCCTCCCTTTATGTTGACTCTGAAGGCATTTTCAGATTTCAGCAGGGCTTTACAAAAGGCCAGGAGACAGAGATTAAATCCTTCTGAAATTCAAGAACATTTTGTGTCTTTTTGGAGCAGCAATGATGCCAAGGATAATATTTGGGTTGATCTGAGACCATTTGAAGGATGGGGAACTTGAGAACGGGGTGACAGGAACCACATCATAACATGGGAATTTCATTGTTTTGTTAAGATACTGTAGTATTTACTCAAATTTCTTACCTTACTTTTGTCTTCTAGAACAAAAAATTAATATAAGCAAACAAAGAACAACCCCAAACCCAGGTCACATATATCCTTTAGGTAAAAGTAGGTATTATCAAGACTGTCATTCATGTCAAATAGTCTGAGTAGAAGAAAGGAAAACTGGAAATGAATCTGCAGCTTATTTCCGATTTCTGTATCAGGTTTAAAGCTGGCTGTTACACAAATGAATGAAACAATCTCAGATGTGCAAAGCCAGCAATGCAGGGACCTTCCCAAGAGGAGGAAGCAAGGATCTGTTTCCTTCTTTAAGTTTTAGAAGTTTTACCTCATGATACTTACTTGTCTGCCAAATACTTCTTGGAATCTTTCAAATAACTGTTTATTCTAGTTACTCCTATTGTGCTTCAGCCAAACTACTGGGCCCTTCTCTGTTGATGCTGCCTCTGCAGGAGTCCAGACTCAAGTGACGTGCTACCACAGCGATGTGCTACACTTATGTTCTAACCATCAATCTTTTCCATGGGGGCGTGTATATCTGTGCACAGAATAGGTATGTGTATACATACAGACACATCCATGTCCATGGTAAGTAGAGATCAGATGCAGATGACACAGGGGGAAGACTTGAAAAGTACCAAGGTACCTAAAGGTACAGCGAAGTACTGATGTTCAGCTAATTCCTGACACCTTTAAAAAGCTGGCTCCACAACCTCTTCCTGCCTGCTCCACGCGGCTACTTTCCAGTGTTTGTTGCTATATTTATCACTCGAATTACAGTATTACTGAGAGGCCTCAGGCAGACTCGTTCTCCCTTATGCCTCTCAAGCATACAGTGGAAAGGTCTTTACTGCTCAGACAACACCATTTCAAACAGTTAAAATGTCCAAGCTCTCTACATTGTCATCACTTTTCCAGCGTTATCAGGAAATCCTTTCATCTATCCTCAAATGACAATTGTATATACTTACTGTCAGCAATCACTTGCTTACAAGATTTTTATTACCCTAAATGCAGGAAGACTCATTGATGCATTATTATGATGGGGAAATCAGGAAATGAAGAGTTAAGACTGAAAACTCAGCCTTCGTTTTGCTGTCTGCTTACAAAAAAATCCATTCTGGTTGGGGGCCCTAAAAGGTTCTTTACACAATAATAAAAAGAAGAGATCTGTCAATTAACGTAATGGAAACTAACATTTCTCATATCTTTTTGCAGTAAGAACATACAGATTGACTTGACAGGCTACAGATTTCACTGAAAGGGGCACCCTTCCTTCACACAAAACATATATTCAATGATTTCCATGAGATTAGTTGATGAAAATTATTCAGTGGCTTCAAAAGGACAAAGAAAAATATCTAACAAAAAGCCTGTACAGTATGGGTATAAAAAACTTTAACTGCTTATTGCCTCAAAACTTCTGAGACAACTGTCTTCATTCTGGGTTAGCTTCACTTGGACTGAAAATCATGACACTGCAGGAGAATATGTATTCATCTGTTGTCGTTCACACACACAAAAAATCAAACTTGCACATTTGGGGCTAGTTATTTAAACTAATTAAAAAAGAGAGAGATTTAAGGAACTGAATTTTAAAGACGTTTTCCCAAATATCCCTGTCTGCACTAACACCAAACACAGAACATCTTGGCCCCAAAATTATTCGTTTGCCCAACAAGAGCAACTGGAAAGGTTTTACTGTAAGCTACGGTTCAACTTTGTATATAAAAATTACTTTATTTTACACTACAATCCTCAGATGAAATCTGTTTTTAAGTCACACTTAAAGCAGAATGCAGGAGCACGGAGAAAGACTATCAGCTGCTGAGGTTCCCCGCCTTCCGAACACTAGGAGAATTCACACTTCACTCCTTGTTATTTTTGTTTTAGGAAATGAAGGAAACAGTACTCAATGAGCTGATGAAGTCACTGAAAAGGCACTCACACCTACTTTAAATATGACCAGATATCTGCAAATAAAAGTTTAAATGCTATCTAAGTAACATGTGTCAACCTGGTGCAGAAGCTTTAGACAGTAAAAAACAATTCCATAAAGGACTCACTGCCTTAAATGCACTCTTTTCAGATGCAGCAGAGCAGAAGTCATGGGAGTGCTGCCTGAAGAAGCCAACGACTTCACCGTTAGTTCCTTGGTTAAGACAGCCCTTTGCTGTGACCAGCAAATCATGTCTCATCTTAGAAAGGAACAGAGACCTACCATGAAAAATCGCTTGCAGATCTCCAAGGAGTGATGTATGAGTGAGGTACATAATTAAAGAGGGAGAGAGATGGAAGAAGCTCCGAGTTGGTAAAGGAGAAGTCACAGGAGACTCATATTTAGTAACATGGCAAAAGTGAGGTCATAAAACAGAGCGACCGAAAGGGGAAAAAGGAGAAAAGCACATGGTGAAGGACTGGACAGGTCCCAAATGGCCAAGGAGAAAAGCTCAAAAGACTGTAGACTGGGTTTTGGCAGAAAAACACAGAGAAAGATCTGTTGTCTATTTCTGATGGACCCTTTGAAGTTTTCTGGATCTAATCTGATTTTCATCTGTCATTCTTTGCCAAAAAAGATAAACCCTGCCAGAGAAAACCTACCTTCCCTTGCCCTTATACTAATAAGAAAACAAATGGTCTGTTTTAAATATCAAACACTTAAAATGTAGAATCCTTCTTCTATGATGTGTTTGAGAGTTTGATTTTTCCAAGCTGCCATACTTGCAATTATAACTGACCAAAATTGTTCCTGCTTAAGTATCTCGTGTTACCAAACTATGTCAGAACATGGGCCTTGGTCATGCACTGAGAGCTTCACCACTGTCAACCCATTAGCTCTATCCATACTTCGCTGAGCTGGAGGAGAGAGGTTTGTTTACTAAAATGCCTGTGTAGGGGTGTCCAAGCTATAGATTTTTAAATTTTTTTTACTGATACTGAAAATCTTCGGGAATTCTGTCACTCTGTAGTAGTAATTTCTTTTCATAGTCTCTAATATTATATTACACTATAATACTATAGTGTTATTAGCCTTATCTTTTTAGGCTCTGGTCTTACAAAGTCTTTAAGCATAAGTTTACCTTTAAGCCCTTCCCTTGGATTACTTTAGCTCATACTTTATGGTGTCTTACTTTCATGACTTGCTGGATGGGGGACATAGTCAACAATACTGAAAAAACGCACTCAGCTAAAAATTATCATGTAATCCTTACTTTTATGATCCCCAGCCCGACACAGACGCTAGTTCCCATTAAAATGTATTACTCTATGTATTATAAGCAATACACTAAAAATTTCATACCCATTTGCAACTCTAATACATTAAAGTGCCCCAAATACCATTTTTGCCATTGCTATCGGCAGATGCTTTTTAATAGCAATATTCACAAATAGGATTGTCAGCTAACCAGCAGATCTGGAGTTCAAGTAGGTGTTAATTCAGAGTAGCGACAAAGGAACTGGACAAGACAAACAGTAGTCCAGAAAATAGGAAATTCACCTTCACAAGACAGGAAATACAACTTCATAATAGTTAGCGTGACACCGTCACTTTAAAGGCTGTGTTCTCCTCCCAACACAAAATCTTCGAAATAGCTCTAAACATCCATGTGTTTTACACTGAAATACATTGCCTTACCTGCTTGGATCTCTTTTGTATTGCCCCAAATCAACTTTACCATCCCCACACAAACTATTGGTGTTTACTCAAATCTAGTTCTTGTCTCCTCAGCTGTATGATCCTAGATTTCTCTTCAATAATGGCATTAGCCATTTATTTGGGCACACTCTTATTTTATTGAGGTCATTCCAGACTTTTTCCTCCGCGCTCTACAGTTGCATTAACAGCTTCCTTCCTATTTTTAAATCAGCAGCTAATTTCAGCAGCTAAGTGCTTATTGTTTCTTCAGGGTCACTCATAAAACAAACACCATTATTGATCTTTCTGAATCTACCACTAGTTTTTCCCTTTTATCTCATTTGAGTGACTATTCAAGGGGCAATTTCTCAGTAAACCAGGACATTTATCCTAGATAAACTAGGGGATCTGAAGAAAGAGATATCCTAAGAGATGCTCCTATCACGGCAGTAGCCAAGCAACTCATAAATGTTACTGATTTTGTCTCCATAACACCTTTTTAAAGGGAAAAGTGTTGCTAACTGTCTCTTACAAACATGGAACTAAGACACAGTGCTTCAAAGGCAAAGACCACTCATGAAATGTAGAACAAATTGAATCCTTATTTCCTATATATTAACCACAACAGCACCTTCCCTCTATTCTTGCATGCACCGTGGATACGCAATTGCTTATTTATTGGATTACAGCGCCTGATGACCTGGCCAGTTGGTATTTATTCTGCATTTTTGATGAGCATCTGAAGACAACTGACATCACAGGCTAACATAAGAACTGTGTTAAACCAAACTGCTGCCAGTATTTTATCTACCGTTATTACTTCAATTCTTGGGACCTAAACCCTAAACCTATTCACTGTCCTCCACTTAAACTAAAGGAAATTTTGTCTTTACCCAAGAGCATGTGATACCAAAATGCAAAGCAGCCCTTCCAGGTAATAAGACCTAAGTGACATCTTTCAGACACCAAGTATCTAAAAGCATCTTTTGAAGAGAGTGGTTTTATTCACCAGTTCTGTTTTAACAGGGTATGCAAAGACAAGATTTACCAGCCATTACCATTTTCGCTAAGTGTGGCAAGTTCGTTCCTTTTCAAATTAATTCTATCACTAAATCAATCCACAAAGAAACCTTAAATGCGTTTGACTGCTATAACGCACCATCAATTATTAGGCAAAATTCATCAATGGTCCCTGGGTGTACCAACACTACTGGGCCACTTTCTTCACAGTTTCTCTCTCTTTACTGACACTGATGAAAGTCAGGCTTGCCAGTCGTCTTCTTGCTGATGGCAAGACCAACGTACCTCCAAAGAGAGGGGGTAAAAAGCTAACAGTCTAGGACTAGAGATCGCTGCCTACGCTGGATACATCTGCAGTGTTGTGCCCCATGGAGCTGGCTGAGCCCACGAGCATCATACCTAATGAGAGGCAAGAGTAATTGGGCTAGGTGCAGATCTGCACTACTGCAGCTGAACTGCTCCCGGGATCTGAGTTAGATTCCCTGTGTGACACTACCCATGCACACAGAAATACTCGGTTGATTCTGAGCCAGGTCAGTTATGTCTGTGTGTTTCATTAAAGGGCAGGCAGAGTCCTGTCCTGCTTTAACACTTCCCGGGTTTATTAAACACAGTTTAAGAAGTTTGTCCCTAGGCAGGAAATTCATGCCATAGGTCTCAGAGATGCAAAACACCATTTGGTAGGGGCAATAACACTGCCATTTAAATGTATTGTTACTCGTATTATTAAGCTAGTATATTAGCATGAAATATGTACATTTTTTACATGAGAACACAAAGATCAAACACGCTAATTGCATAATGAATAAAGAAGTAGGTAGCAAAAACTCAAGGACCTGGAAACAAGCGAATCCCATGGATAAAAGGCATTCAGTTAATCAGAGTATGAGTCGCATTCTCAACTCAAACACTTCTTTTATTTGTATACAATAATGTGTTCTGGGAAACAAAATAAAGACTAGTGCCCTCACTAGGTTTTTCCTTTGCTTATGGATGTGTGCATCAGGCAAAACTTCGCAACCAAGATGAAAAAAAGTCCTAGTAAAGGTGGTATAAACTGTATTTTTCACGAGCAATACATTAGGTTCAGGCAGATATCAGACTGATGGAACATAAAGTTGTGTGCAACAGCATCACGTGTCACATTCTGTGCCTCTTGACACTCAGGTGAACTAAAACCCAGTACTAATGCTCCCCTCACCCGACTGCCCTCTGAGCTCTGGTGGCAGACTCTGGGCTCTGCAGTTTCTACATCCGCTTGCTAAGTCATGTTAAAACTAGAGACTGCTTTGTCTTTGCTTGAACTTTACATCCTGTTAGTTTGCACAAAGGAAGTAAGTTATGTTAATAGCACCCCTAGTTTTTCCGAGTGAAGAGGTACTCTGTTGGATATTATTGCCAACCAGATAGATACCTATTTAGACCCCCAGTCAAAGGCCATGACCACCTGCATAGCATATAATGATTTTTTTAAAGGAAAGAAAACACCATTAAAACAAAAGGTGATGTTCTGCTTCTGGGTAAACAAATGGGAGTTTTACAAAGGCTCAAAAAAGGAAAGGGATTAACATGCTTCAACGTGGTAATGGTCTCAACTGTTCACATTAAAATTTTCACAGTAAATTAAACCATGACAGAGGTAGGAAAGAAGTCAATTTTCAGTGGCTCATGCTGTTCTGCTGACATAAATTGCCATTTTTGAGGTAGTACATCCACCACCCTGTATAATGATAGAATAACAAAACCACAACCCGGTGTTGATTAAGTTTGGCCTTTTGCATGCTAATTTTAGCCTGCTCTGCCAAAATAATTGAATGCACTACCTTATTGACATGCTTCTAGATATTTAGCATCCTCTCACTATTGTTTCTTCACCAACCTTTCCTAAACCTGTGGTGTTGGCCTTCCGTCCTTGTACAGCATCTGCTGTTCAACACCACCCCTCCTGCTGCCTCAGTTATACTCAGGACACCTTTCCACCACTTACACCCATCCTTTTCCTGGGGTCTCTTGTCAAGGGCAATGCTAAATGTCAGTCCATCTTTCTCCTGCCCATCTATGTTTTCCCACTTGTTGCATACGACACTTCATTATCTTCGTGCTCTTTATAAAGACCAGCAACTTTCCTTGACTAGACAACGATGGCACGAAGCACTACTCAATCATCCCGCTGAGGTTGGAGAAGACAAGTAAATACAGACTCTCGCTGGTTGGTGCCTGCCAATGGGTCTACACAACGGGCGTTACACAGCGAGTTTACACAACGGTGCCCAAGAAGGAAGGAAGGGACAGGCGGTGTCAGTGTGCCACGGTACCAGAACCCCCGGAGAAACCTCTGTTCCACGCTATTACAGCCGCACCAAAAATGGATGTTCAAATACAATGGGGCGCTTATCTGACTGCCAAATGCCCACGATGCCTTTCCACCTCAGTTAGATCATGGCGGCGTATAACAAAAAAATGACAAAGGACTATGAAAGAAAGTCAACGCAGTAAAAGACAAAATAAAAGCCAGTGGCTGAGTGGGAGGCCCAACACCCAGAGAGCCGGTGCGCGGAGGGGCGGCCAGCGAGCGGTGGGGAGCCCAGCACGCCGCGGGGACCCCGCCGCACCTCGCTCAGCGCCAGGCCCTGCTTCACCTCACCCAACCTCCCCACACCGAGCCCCGGCCGCCGGGCTCCCCCCGCACCCGCCGCCCCGGGGACAACCGCAGCCTGGCTGAGGGCCTCGACCTCTCCCCACATGTCCCCCGCTAGACCTGCCCGTCCCCCTTCCCCGCACTGGTCGTCAGGCCCGGCCCGAGGCCTTGTCCCCCCGCCCGGGCCCTGGGCCGCGCTGGGCCCGGGGGAAGCGGCCGCCCTGCCCTGCCCGGCCCCGGCCGCCGGCCGCGGGGGGAGGTGGGGGTCCCTCTGCCCCACGGGGGAGCCGGGGGGGCCGGGGCGAGGGAGGGCGTATAATAAACAGCATCCTTGTCAGGCAGGCAGGGCTGCCGGCTCCCCGAGCCGCCTCCCCGCGCTAACAACCCAGGTACAGCCCGCGCTCGCCCCCCCCTTCCCTCCCTTCTTCCTCCTCCTCCTCCTCCTCCTCCTCCTCCTCCCGGGGGGCCGGGGGAGAAATCTGCAGATCAAAGAAAAGATGCACAATAATAACGGGGTGGGCGCGCACCGCGGCCCCCCGTCCGGCGGGGCCGGGGCCGGGGCCTCCAGCGGAGGCTCGCCGCGGCCCGGCTGCTGCCTGCCCGGCGGGAGGGCGAGGGGGGCGGCGGCGCGGGGCCGGGGCCGGGCGCCCCCGCCGCGGTACTCACCCGGGCCGGCCAGTGCGGGTACCCCTTCATTTTGGCGAACACCAGGTCTCCAGCCTTGTATTCTCGGGGCCGCGGACGAGCCATCGGGAGCCGCCGCGGGAGCTGCCTTGTGTGTCCCCCCCCCCCCAGCCCTGCACACGCCGCCCCGCACACGCCGCCCCGGGGGCAGCCGGGCGAGCCCCCCGCGGCGTGCGATGCGCCCGGGCACGGGGCGCAGCCGGGAGCGGGGCCGGGCCGCGGGCAATCCCCGATCTCTCCGGCGGCGGCGGCAGGAGAAGATGGGGTGTGTGTGTGAGTGTGTGTGTGTGAGTGTGAGTGTGTGTGTGTGTGTGTGAGAGAGAGTGTGTACGCGGGGGAGGGGGAGGCCTTGGACACAACCCCAGCAGCCCCCGGTAGCAGGGTGCCGGCTGGCGGCGGGGCGCCTGGCCGGGCGGGGGCGGCCGGGGAGCCCTCACCCCGCGGCGGCGGGCGGGCGCGGCGCTGCCCGCGGCCCCCCCCGTGCGAGCTGGCTACGCCGCCCGCGCCGCCCGCTCCATCCCCGCCGCAGCCGCCGCGGCCCCGGGAATATGGAGCCGTCTCCTCCGAATTACTCCTCGGGCAGCGACCGAAAACAGGATCTTCTTATTCCCCCCCCCCGCCCCCCCTCCCATCTCCCGCCCGCGCCTCCCCCCCGCGCTTCCCTTCCTGTTATTTTCTAGGTACACAGATCGGTTTCTATGAAAATAGGAGAGCAGAGAGCGGCTCCCGGCCCTCCCGGCCCTTCCTTCCCAGCTGAAGTATGACATGGTTCTTTATGCGCGCCCGACATGGAGGCTGGCCGACCAGAAGCCGGCTGAGCCCGGCTGATTTTCGCAGCGGGGCCCTCGAGTTCCCCTGGCCAGAGGCTCCCAGCCCTTGGGCCTGGGGGGTGCCCTGTCCCCGCTTTGTTCATGGAGACCCAGGCCTCAACACAGATCGGCTCCTCGGGGTGCCCTGGTCCTCCAGCACCCCGTCAATAGGCTTCCCCAGCACCCCAGGGGTGCCTGCAGATCCCTGGCTTCACCCTGGCCCTCCCCATGCAGCCAAACACTCAGCCCCGGGCAAAGGCCTGGACACAAATCACAGGGTTTTCCCAGTTTCTGTACCCAGCCTCTTCCCTGCCGCCAACCTTCCTTCTCAGCCCCAAACTCAAAAAAAAACCCCACCGCTCAAAGACGGGAGCCTGGGACCTGCTTAAATTCACAGCAGGGGCTTCCCCTCAGGGGGTGTTTGGGACCTGGGTCTGCCAAATGATGCCAGTTTTTACAAACACATGCCTCTTTGGAAGGACAGCACTGGGAACTCACAGATCTAAACCCCAGATATTGCTGGTTGTACCGTAATGTTACCAGTTAAGTTGTAATGTTCAGAAATTAATTATTATTTACAAATACCAAAGTATTGTCTAGAGGAGCAAAACTAGGAAGGCACCCGCAAGCTGGGCCACAAGCAGAAAAGTTTAGGAAAGCTTTTTCTGCAGGTTTCCCTGAGACTGTAGCAGTGGGTTGGTCCCCCAACCATTCCCATGTGCAAGATGGCAACTAGCCCTTTTGGTTTTAGGGAGACAGCTCTGTCTGGGAGCTTCTCTGAGTCCCAAGGGAAGCACCTGGTCACAGGCGGTTCCCGAAGATGAAGGAAGAAATATGTGGCTGAAGGCTGTAAGGTCACATAGGGGAGGGAGTAGGCAGCCCATAGAGAGCACTACCAGTCTGTGGGGGCTGGTAATGGCAGAGATAGAAGAGAAAGAAACGTTTCTTCTAGCACCTGTTCCTGGGCTGGAACAGGACCAAGAAGACTCTTACTGTTTATGGTGTCCCCAGATGTGGCTCTGGTAGCCAACTGCTACTGTTGGTGCTACATGAGTCAATAAAGTTTGTCACTCTGCGTCATAAAATAGGATAAGGACTTCTCTGCTGGGGGAGGCACTGCTGTAAAATCATTAGCTCAAGTAGCAGCAGCAGACTAACAATGAAAAAAAATAATCCAAGAAGCTGGATAAACATTTAGATGATTAGCCTGCACTGTGCTCAATGCTGTTATCTGTTCCTGAAGTACCGAGATCAGTGACAGGGTTGCCAACGCAGCCACATTCAGCATAGACATGTGGCCAAACAGCTCACTTTCACTTTCACATCTGATAGGACTTTGCATCCTTTTAAATTGATACCTCATTTCAGTCTAAATTCCCTTCAGAAAAATGTAATATGGAATCTCTGAGTATAGGAGCTGTGGACTCTGATCTGAGTCTTTCCAGAATAATTCCATGTTGTGTTGTGTTGTGTCTTACCTCCCAAGCCTCTATTATCTCCCCAAACCCGCCTTATCTCCAGAATACTTACTAGAGAGGTGGAGCTGCCTTTTTTTTTTTAAATACATTATTTGGTTTTCATCTCAGATATGAATAGCTTTCTAGTAACTTATTTAGTGACCCTAAATCATAAAGGAGAAGGATATATGCCAATTTCTTCCAAAAGGAAATTGTACACATTACATACACATCCATGCAACAATGTATTGCTAATGTCAGAATAGCAAAATTTAAAGTGAGTAGATACTGAACTGAAACATCTAATTGGAATGTCCACTTTTTTACTTCCTTTTGTCCCAGCATTGATGTCTGCAGAGAATGCAGTGAATGAATAATGTTTCTAGTTTGCAGTGAAGAGAGTCACCTACTGAGCTCCAAAGAAAACTCATCCCATGGGCATGCAAGGATGCATGTCTCTTTTTATCTTGTGTATAGGCTGCAAAGGATAAATGAGTTGCCAAGGTAAGAACTCTACTCAAGTTTGGGCAGCTGAAAACTCTTAAACATGCTTTGCAGACAGTTCTTCCATCAAGCCATGGTTAACATTCTGGGAAAGGATGGGGAAGAAAAAGCAAATTTCCCTGCTGATATAAACCAAATCAAACATTCCACATATTAACAGCACAGAAAACCACCTCAGCACAAACAACAAAGGAGTTTCTTAGTGTGTATAACCCCGTCAGCCACTCAGCACAGCGTACAAAGCCTGAGATCTCCTGCTAGGTCACCTGCATTCTGTTGCTTTCTGTTCTGTTACAAAGGGGAGTTCATCTACCCCTTCTACACAGAAGTGGGAAAGAGGAGTGAAGAGAGTTTCTTCCAAACACTTCAAGAGCAGTTTCAGATCATAACCGTGAATGGAGGGGTGCGGGGGCTTGCTAATATATACGCTACATGTATATAGGCCAGGTCCTAAGTCTACAGAAGTCAACAGCTGAGTCTGCTTTGGGCACAGACAAAGATCAGCAGGTCACAGAGGCAGCAACACCGTGTCCTCACTGAGCAAGGGAGACCTGCAGCAGGGATGGCTCTCTCCTTCCTGCCTAAGCTCCTCAAAATGATAAGACCAAGTTCCCCCTCACTTCTCATCCTAGCAGACAGGTGGTGTGTTTCCAGAGCAGGGCAGTATATACCAGTATATACCAGTACGAGGAGGGGAGGGAAGTAAAGGCAGAGGCCCAGCAGGACCATGCAGAGAGGTGGCAGGGCCAGGCGTGTGGTCAGTAGTGAAACTGTGAGTCACCCAGGACAGATGGTGTCTGAGGTAACTGTTTTGAAGCCACTGCCACACTACTGAATTTTGCTTTCCCAATAATTCCTAGGAAACAGTGTTCTTAAGCTACTGAGGAGCTTTAAGCCAGTCCTGATAATTTCCCCTCTATTCATATCAGGAGAAAAATAGCTGTATTCCTGGTTGAAAATTTTCATAGAGAAAGAATTCCATTGATTCAAAAGCATGGATCAATCTTTAAGAAAAGAGCATGTGGACATAAAAGGCCTAATTTCAAAAGCACCCTCCAAAGTCACGAATAAATTTTTAAACATATGTAAGTTTTGTATGAAATACTCCATGATCATAGTTTTGCACAAATATATTGTGTATTTGTATGTGAACTGTCTTGCCTATGGACCCTATTCATGCTGCTATCTTGCACTTGCCGTTTTGTGAGATGCTGCCTTTCTGTAGTATCCACACAGATTATTATATTTGCCTCTGAAATTCTGTCCCTGGCCACCTTACTATTTTTGCTTTCCTCGCTCAAATCCCTTCTGAGATCAGACTATAAATGCTCTGTAGCATGACTACTCGTATAATCAACTTTACTGTGAGATACTGAAATAAATTTACTTCTTTTTACTTATCTAACTATAGCTGATATAATTTTCTTTCCTTCTGCATTTCCTGTATGTAAAAACACGTCAGCGATGATTACAATGATTAGTATTTTGCTTATGTCCACAGTAAGCTAGTGCTTGTCTGTTAAATATTTTAATAGGAAATTGTTCTGAGTCACAACTGAGACATTCCCCGGTGCAAGATGTGTCTGAGAGCACTGTCTGCACTCACAGAGCTACTTCATGTCAGGCAGAAAGAGGCCCCGAATGTTGTATGTCCATCCCAACATGCAGAGAAAGGCACTTACCATGCCCATTAGGATATTCTTAATTACTGGAGATAAGAAGCTCACCAGGGGATCTCAAGTAATAAGCTTAGAAGGGAGAAGGGTAGGTATCATAGCTGGAGCAATTTATCTATACTCAGGTTCATGAATCTTCTTATGTTATACACTGGAGCAATCTCCTAATCATATTAAATTAGACAATCTTTAAGGTGATTGCTTTACATGTTGCAGAGGTGTGAACGCATATCCTAGAGGCAGAAAAGATCGGAGTGCTTCAGTTAAAATTAACTTCCTCTGTGGTTGGGAGCCGTCCACTATTAGCTGGAAAGTTTTGTATGTGATGGAAATGTCATTAGCAAGTATGCATTGCTGCCATTCCTTGTGCTCTACAGGCGTTTCAACTAAAGCTACAGCAGAGAAAAGACATCTACAGTTAATGCTACTTAACAATTTCCAGTTCAAACCTTTGTTTTGAGTTGCTTGTATATTTTTCATAATTTAACCATCAGAATTTAAATTTTTCATGATGATGGTGTGGCTAAAAATCAAAACTCTTCTGGCACTGACTGTAGAAGAAATAACTGTAAAATTACCAAATTGCCAGGTACCTTTTGTTATCCTAAGAATACCCATAAAAATGTAGACAAGTTGCAAGACTCTGAAAAGCGTTCATACGTGCTCAACGGGGGTTGATAAACAAGTCTCAGATGGTCTGTCTGGACTAAACGTGCTCTAGGCTAAAGTGAATGTGATTCAGCTCATGACTGGAGATGACTGTGGAAGCAAAGCTCATGGGAGGAAAACATGGCTGTCTCCCTACGAGTATGAGTGGAGCGACCAGACATGCATGCAGAGAGAACTGGGAAAAGCTGGAAGGGGAGCAGGAGCTAAAGCCTGGGAAAGACATGAGAAAAGCAGAAAGGGATTAGGATACAGAGGTGAAAACAGCCACGACTGTAAGAACACCGAGATTTCAGAATGTCAGAATACATCAAGAAAACCCACACATTATGTAACAAAATTCTATGTCCCAGTACGCCTCATTCTCTGCTGGTAACCTCTCCATGCAAAGACCAATGATTTGTTACTATGCCACCCATTAACTCGTCAGCTTATGTGGAAATCCTGACACTGCATTCAAAGGTATTGGACTCTATGACCTTCTAGAGTCTCTAAGTGGTAACCAGCCTGAGATTTTCTATGGGGGGAAGAAACCAAACAAACCAACTCAGAAAGAGATTATTAAAGATTGTATCACAAACCTCCCAAGAAGACAGCAGAATTAAAGTTGCACCAGCAAACTGAGACCAAATATTTCCCAACATTTGACTACCTGACTTTGCAACTTCTGTTCTTTGAATTTTCTCCTGTGGCATGTGAGATGCTTTAGCAGCCATTTGTTGAGAAATGCTCATCAAAATCTAGTACTTCCATTAATATGCAGTAAACATTATCTGTGGTATGAAGATTATCTTGTTGGACAGAAGTTGCACAGTCTGCTTTGCTGTTCCCATAATTTTATGTGTTTGTTAGAGATGTCATTCATTACAATGAAACTAATAACTTCTCATCTCCATTTGATATACTAATCTATAAAATGCCTCTTCAAATGGCTGGGTGAGAAACTCCATCTCTAAAGCCATAAAGCCATAATACCTAGGAAAGAAAACCTGCAACAGATATTTATCCTCTGAAGAAATATTTTAAATATGTCATCTAAAGCCTCAGAAATTTATTGGGTGAGAAATATGTTGAGAGTTGACAGGAACAATAAATTTAGTGCCAGATTCATGACACTTACCCCATCGTAGTTTCCTCTCATAAATACTGGAGAAAAAGCTTTCTCTCACATGCCCTCTGGTACATTCATCAAAGTGCCTTTTGGAATGTGACTTAATGAATAATTACATCCCAACATGGACAACAGAACATATTTATTTAAGTAGCTTTGTAACTTCATTTTTGTGTCACCTGAATGACAGTGCCAGAAGCCAGGGAACAGAAAGAAATAACGTGGCCAACATGCAACCTCTTGAGATTGTGACTGTTTGATACCATAAAACCCCTCTCAGGGGCAGCGTTTGGATGTTGGGATGCACCTGTTGCTCTAGAATTCACAGCTCCAGATCCCAAGCTCCGAATCTCATCTGTTGTAATGCGGTGTGATGCATAGGTGTCATCACAGGAAAAAAAAAAGAATTAATTAATAATTTGGTTGTTTCTTCCTGGATAGCTTGGCATCAACAAGAGTTTAACAGAATCCAAACTGAATGACGAGAATGTCATCCTAACTCTGTTGAAATCAGTAGAAAACTCTCAGCATTTTCCCCATGATGTCACCTCTCAAGCTTTCTTCAGATCATCCTCCTCCATTCCCATGGTCAACATCACCAAACTCTCAGTGACTCAAATCTATAAAGCGTGTCTTATCTTCCTCCACCTCTTTTATGTAGGCCACATCCAAATCTTATTATCTTTCTTTTTCCGTGGGCATTTTTCTTCTCCATGAAGGCACTTTTCTCCAGATATCACCACTACACATTCTTTCTTGCCCTCTCCCATCCACGTACCCTCTTTCTCCAGTCCACGTGAATCAGTACCTTTGAGGATACGGCAATTCTTTATAATCACTGTGCTTTGCCCAAGAGTCACTTGGAAATGTCTTCTTCTGCCATACCTGCATTTTACACATTGGCTTCACTGGACTGAGCATCCTGCTGCTGCTTTGCTGTGGGTTAACCCCAGTTGGCAGCTAAACCCCACACAGCCTGGTGGAAAGGGGAAAGCAAAAAGCTGCATGCACAAGCAAAACAAAATAAGGAACTCATTCCCTACTTCCCATCATCAGGCAGATGTTTAGCCATCTCCAGTAAAGCAGGGCTTCATCACCATGGTGGTTACTTGGGAGAACAAATGCCATAACTCCAAATGTCCCCTCTTCCTCCTTCCACCAGCTTTTATTGCAGAGCATGACATCATACGGTATGGGATAACCCTTTGGTCAGCTGAGGTCAGCTGTCCCTGCTGTGTCCCCTCACAGCTTCTTGTGCACCTCCAGCCTAGTTGCTAGAAGGGCGGTATGTGAAATAGAAAACATCTTGATGCTGCATAAGCACTGTTCTGCAATAAAAAAACCATCCCTGTGTTATCAACACTGTTCTGGTCACAAATCCAAAACATCGCACCATATGAGCTACTGTGAAGAAAATTAACTTTACCCCAGCCAAAACCAGTACATTTTTTTTCACCTTTCCATCCTCATCCTGCCCAGACCCACTGCCTCATCCCTCTGACTCCTGGGTGATACTAGTGCTCAAAGGGATGTGGGGCTAAGGACTAAGGTATTACTGGGGTTGAAGGCACTGAGGAGAGTCCACAGGCTGTGCGGCCATGGTGGTACTGAGGGTGATGACCATGCTAGGTGCCAGGATGAAAATGGGCATTAAGAGGGGCTTGGGGAAGTGGACATGGATGACTCTGCACCTGATGCGTTGCAGGGGAAGTAAGTTATCACTGGCCAGGCAGAAAAAGTGGCAAGTTATTTTCTCTCCCTCTCTCATTCCCAACAAAGAAGAACCCAGTTCTCTGGGCAGCCACTCCTTTCCTCTCCAGAGAGTGAAGGGAAGCTGGAAGGGAGGGACTGAAGCTGCCGAATCCACAACTATCACACTTGGTCTGAAATGCTATCACTTAAGCCTTCTGGTGTACTCTGAAAGATCAGCACACCAGCCTGCGCAATGCAAGAACTGGTTCCAGCTGGCTCCCGTGAGAACTTCTTAAAAGCACATTTCTTCACACATTCCACATACCCACTACCTCCAGATCATGTTTCTTGTGATGGCCTGCAAGACTGCCCCTTCCTACTTACATCTTGTCATGTGGCAGCCACATGTTGATTGTTTCCCCATTAACCACGCCAAACCTAATATCCTGCTCACCTATTTGTCTCTCAGAGATCTCCAGTCTATACTCCCTGCTCGTGATATGTCCTTCATATCCTACTTCTCAAGAATCACAACCTCATTTCTTTTGAATTCTTTACCCAAAACTCCATCCCTCCCAGACACCCAGGACAGCTGATTAGGTGTACCACATCTCTAATGAGCGAGGGTTAGCATAGGAATGTGGCACAGGAATGTAAAGAGCCTGTAATTAAAGTGGTATATAGGATGAGAAGAAAAGGTCACAAGTAGGATGTGGAGAAGGAAAGGAAGTTAACATGCTTAGTAACAATTAAGATGATAACTTGTAATTAATATTACCTTGCCTGGCATTTCAGTGATCCCTTTGTTGTATAATGTATCCCTTTCCCCATAGTCTGACTGTGTTTTCCTCAACACTGCCCTCTTCAAAGAAAGCATGGTTTTCTTCTTCTGAGTTTGGAAGGTTATATGTTTATAAATAATAAATAGAATAATAATAAATCAGGGCTACTGCACTTGCTAGCAAACAGCCAATATGTACTAGGTCTCTTACAAGTCAAAGGCTCTGTTTCTGCTACTGTTTATGCCACTTTATCTGCTTTGGATACAGTGAAGTTGCTCCTGATTCATACCATTGAGAAACTAAGTTGCTAAAATGTAAAATCTCAATAAGATACAAGACAACATTACAAAACAATACACATCCTAACAGATTTGCAGAGCAATTATTATAAGCCAGGAAATGTACATATTTCTAGAGACAGGACAGCATTACTATTTAATTAGAACATAGTAACTTGGTAAGGAAACGGCTTGCTTCTGACCCCTTGCTTATTTTCTTCTTTAGCTGTCGCTTATGTCTAAGTGGATGCCACCTTATCGAACATAAATACTAGTTCAAACCTTCCCACCGTAGTTCAGAGAACTACAATGCCTCAGAATAAACAGAAAAATGATACCTATCTTCACTGAGTAGCAGCTAGGGGCTTAGTATATTGCTGGAAGACAAGCATAAAATATTTAGGCTGGTTAGTATTAAGAAAGTCAAAGAGAATATTATGAGATGAAGCAGCCAAACAGAATTGGAAATGATAGTCTTATAATGGGCAGGTATTTATAGACTGTTACTCCCACTGGACATAATGCTCCTCCTGTCTTACTCAGGCAAAGCTCCCCCTGAAACTTTCAAAGGGCATATTGGCTGTCTAGAAATGAGCAGGGACTATGGGACTGAAAGTGATACCCAAATCTTCTGTCCATTCATGTAATGCCTGTATTAATTGCTTGTCTTGCATCCCCCCTCTGCAACTTCATGGGGTCTGAGAGTTTGCCATACTGGGAAGATGCTGGCCATGTGAAGATGAAAGTCAGTCGTTGTTGCCATGTTGCCCATGGTGCCCAAAGAGGACAAATAGTTTGAACACTCACAGCTGCTTTTTGTCATCCAGTGATAAACAGTGAATTTCCGGAGCATGGCTAGCATAGGAGCAGTAGAAAGGCAAGAACTGGTACACCTGGTTAGGCACCACAGACCTTTAGTTAAATTGTGCTGCCCTGCACGCCCCAGTTTAAGCAGAGAACTAACACTGAGATCTAGCTCTGGATCTATGTGTCATTTTGGACCCTGCCAACAGGAAAAGTTCTTTTCCATACATCTGTGTGAAGGACAAGTTTCATGCAGCAATGGCATGAAACTGAAATGAGCTGCAGTTTGCTGTCCCATGCAGTGTCCTCTGCCCACTACCAGCCTTCCAGAATGGTTTTAACCTTACAGTGGTAGCTTAGGGAACTCATAGCATGTAGACTTCAGCATCCAATATAGAAGGATTCAAACCAATATAAACTATTTACCTGGACAGCAGTAATGTCCACTTAATATAAAATTAACATTGTTAACAAGGGATATGAACAGCTGAGATTCAGGGCAGTAATATAAACCAGTAACAGCAGGCTATTCTATAACTGAAAACCGTAAGCTGTTTTATGTCTATTACTGGCCATTATATAGACTTTGTGCAATTTGTTTGTTTGTTTCAGCAATGGGACTTTAAATAAACAGTCAAAAGATGGTTCCATTTTGTGTTCATTTCCCAAAGTTAATAAAGTGACAACAGGTATACAAATTAAAGCGAGGAATTAATTTCTCAGCAAATATGTAGTTTACAATAACTGCAAATGTAACAAAGGTCTATAGGCCAATAATGGTTCAGCTTTGCTGACACCAATACAAGGAATAATTTGGCCAGTGTGTAGCTGGTGTACCCAGTCCTCTGCTGCACTGGGCAATGAAAGCAAGCCCCTTCATGCAAGCCTGCCGAGTGTAAGACTCCCATTAATTCCGACCGCCCACTTGCACGACCAGCAAGATTCTGCATTTGAGTTCTCCAGACAGAATTTCAGTCTTATAGATACTATGCAGTTCTGCACACTTACAGACTACTAATGAAAAACTGGAAGATTAAATTTATACTAAATGTTACTTAAACTGTATGCATATATCACATAAAATTGTATTCAGTGAAGTATACACACACAAAGCTGATGTAAACCTTCAGACATCAGGAATGGTATACACACATTCCTTCATTTCATTGAATATGCAGTCATTCTCTCTCTCACACACACATTCTCACACACACACACACACACACACTATAAGGAACCTACTGGTTCTTACTGATCCTGAGAATCCCTGAAGGGCTGGGCGGAGGTCCAAATAGCCATCTCGTAGTAGATCACTCTGCCATATGTTCGCCTTTCTACACAAACATTTGCCAGGAAATCTATCACCGTCAATGCAGCACCATCATGTGACATGTTAATAAAAATGTTTATGTGCAGTCTCTCTCTGTTTTGCAGAGAGGGAAGTATCAATAGGAATGAGGATACTGCTACACCCTCTCTTTTAACTACCACATTTTTTTTGGCGACAGCTTTGATCCTCGCAGTGTCCTTCTTCTGTCAGTAACCACTGTGGTTTGGATTAAGGACAAATGCTCCATTTCTCTTGTTTTTCTTAGTGAAGTGCCCCTGCAAGCTCCTTTATTTGAAGTTTGTGCTTCAAACACTTAAAAACTAGGGCAACGAGCACCTAAATTCTTGCCTCCAGATTCAAGGGATGTAGTTCATTGCCAGACATGTCAAAGGCTGCTGCCCCACCACGCAGCGTGCTCAGCTTCAGTCTTCCACTGGATGGGCAGTAGCATCCAGAGATGCTGCTACAGCAATGAGCAGAAGCCAGGTCAGAACATGTACAGTTGTTATTACTGGGTTATGTTGTGATGCTCCTAAGGCCTGGAGCTTTATTGTTACTGTCTATCCATATGCTGACTGAATCACTCAGATGCACTACAAAAAACTCCAGGAATAAATGACTGAATAGAATGAATGTTGTAGTAGAAACGCCTCCGTATGAAAAATCCTACTGAGGCAAACTTAAGATTCTTACTTGAAAAGACTGAAGATGTTATCTCTTGATGTTGTGTCACCATGAGTCTGAATATGCCTGTGCAATGTCAACAGATGAATCTATACTGGTTTCAGCCTTCTGTTTCTTGGCTAACAACTCTGGGGGGGATGGATTTGCTTTTAAAATGTTAATTTATTCCATCTTTAAGGCTGATTAGTCCCAAGGCTAGGCTTTTGTTTTCTGGTTTGTCTGAATTCTTTATCTAGAAGAAGGTGTCAATATGGTGACAAAACTGGTTTCACTTCTAATCTGTAAAACCTACACAAATCGCACAGCTCAGTTCTATATTATAGCTTACACACATGCACTCTTCACACATGGCTCTTGCGTTTTAGAGGGAAAGCTTTTTTCCTGCATTTTGTTGGGTTTTGCACTAGAGGTCAGGGAGGCCCAGCTGGGGGCTTCTGCACTATTTGAAAGGATACCGCAGGGCTGTTTTAGTGTAAAAGTAAAAACAGATGACACTATAAGAAAAGGGCTTCTCACTTGCTTGACAAACCCTCTACAATTTCAGAATTCATCTATGCATTTTTTCATATTCATTTCTGTGATCATTTATAACATACAAATGCTTTTAAAGTGGCCTCCAAAGCAGATTCTCTAAACACTCTTGCTTTCCATTGTACTTCTAATTGTATTATGTAAAAGGAAGATAATATTGGCTTTATCTAAAATTAGCTTGCTTTCACAAATACATGTACTACAACTCCTGCTTTCCTTACAATGCTAGTGATGTGCATAACAGGTAAAAATACTAATAAAAACAATGGGGTATTTTAAAGGATTCGATGGGCTACGTGTTCCTTCCAGCTGCAATCTCAGTTATTTCAATAGGGTTGAGCACAATAATGTAAGTAAACTTTTGCCCAATGTTTGATCCTCTGTGACATAATGGCGTCAATTTACAGCTTTGTACTGACTATCCTAAGCTGGCCACATGTTTCTTTATGAACACTGCTTGTACTGCCAATTTCTATCAAAAACTGTTCAAATTATTTTCAGTTTGGATCACTAGAATTTTTAGAATATTTTTGAGGATGACATGGAAGCCAAGCATTCAGAATGCCTTATTTGTATTCATTTTTCCCCTTCCACATGAACATGGCCACCAGACTGCTTAGGTAATCTAGAACGTCAGTGCAGATTGGTGTGCTCACGGGGATAAGCAATACAAAACTAAGTTCGGCACAGGGTTTGGAAATGTTATGGTGAAGTGTACAGAAAAATCATAAACTTTCTCTTTGCTCTGTCTGGCACCTTAGTCCAGTGGAGCCTATCTCTGTGGCAAATGTTTGTCACAAAAACTAGATACATACAGGTTATGAAAGCCACTTACATCTGGAGAAATGAAGAACATGCAGGCCCAATATCATAGCAAGGTTTATCACGTTGTGAATTTTATTTATGATCAGTAGTAAATAATGTAAAATATATTTGAGTGATTTGTTCTGGCATTTCAGGGAAGCTAATCTGTATGAATGCAGCTCTGTATGTAAGGTAATATATTCTGTATATTTTAGATATTCCAAGGGTACATATTCTATTTACCATGGAAAAATAATGTTGTTAGCGTAGATCAAAGAAGAGTCAAACAATGTGTTAGAAGGGAGGTATCAGAGTATCTTCTGCCTCTTAAACGTCACTGAAATGGGTAGGTCAATGGGCTCTTTGTGTAAGACAAAGGTTGTAAGAAACATGGTTTCTTCTAAAAATCAAAAGCCCAGCAGCCCAGGAATTCCTAAGGCATATCTAGAATTGGTGTGAGAAGTGATTTGTCAAAGGAAAAGAGACAGGGCCAAATAAGAAGAAGAACATGAAAACTCACTGAGAAGGAATTTTGAACAAGCAGTTACATCATGCTGGATGAAAGAGCTTTAGACCAAGATTATCTGATTTCTTCTTTAATTGGAAAATCTGTGACTCTGGATATTCTTTCAAATAAAGAGGCGTGTGTGAACTGAACTAGTCCACAAGTATTCAGTATCGGCTATTTGGGTCAATAGGAGCAGGAATGTCTTTGTATGAAAATTAACTGAAAGAAACATCAGCAGACAGAACCATAAAATACTACAAAGCTAGGATTTCTAAAAGTGGGCTTTAGTCTGAGGATAAACCAAGAAAATTTTGGCAAATTTTTCTAAGAAAAATGGGAAATCCACTGAGAAGCTTTAGTTTAAAAGTTAATATCCCGACCCCTCCAAGAAGTCTGTCAGACTGTCACTCACGCTGAAAACTTTACTACCATTCCTTGTACACATGGCCACCAGTTACACGCTGCTTGGCTGAGAGCTGAGAAAGCTGCAGTTGTAAATGACGAGGGAAACTGTTAAAATGTGATCTACTACATAGGCATATTATGTAGCTGGTGGAGATGCTCTGTTTGAGCACAATCAGAAACTTGAAGTCAGTAGGAATCTTTCCATTAACTAATAAACTTTGCATAAGGGACATTTTATAGCCTAATTTACTCCACGTTGCATTGATTGTGCTGTTTGTAACTCTGTACAATGTTAGACCAGTGGACTGACTGATCAACTCCAAAGAATCCAAATGCTTCTAGACATTTTATTGTGACCTTTTATGGATTTGGGGAGAAAACAACAGCGCATACTTGTGAGTTGCAATTTCCACGAGAAGTGTTCTTTCATTTTTGAGCTTGAATTCTGTTGTCAGGAAACAAACTTGGGACTCTTCAGAATTAGGCCTGCTGGACATTTGTTTAATTTCAGGAGCTTTGGTGGTTTGCTGTTTCCAATGCCGTCCCAGAGCAGAACCAGTTTCCTTTTCAGAGATGGGAAGCCAATGCTCCTGACAGCTACCAAATTTTGCAACCTACTGGGAAAAACTATTGGTTCAAGTCCTGCTTTAGCTTTATACAACCTGCCCTGAGCGTAGAAACTGGCAGCAGACTGATAGCTGTACCATGGCGTCCAAAAGCACTGCAACTATTAATAAAAGAAAATATCAATGAGGAAGCTCTGCTGAACAGACTAGCACAGGGACTGTGGCTTCAACATTTTGCTGATCATTTGTTGATGCAGTTAATGGCTTTCTCTGAAGCTACTTAGGACATGCTGGTGCTGTACTTGCCAGAAGGACTTGTCCAGCTGGGCTTTCTCTTCTCCCCAGGGTCCCCTGCATTAGCCAAAGGTACATCTCCAGCACGGCTGTTGCCAACGCCATGAACTTACATACAGCTGTCTGCCAAGACACTGCTGGGTCAAATGGACTGCTTTTTCCCAGAGGCAGTCTGAAAGTATTGCCATTATTGTACTCAGGTACAGATCCAAGTTAGGTGATAATTTATTTTCTTTAAAGAGAGCCATTCAGCTCTCACAGAAAGGACGGAGAGAAAGGCCACATAAAGAACATCTATGCTGCCATTAATGTTGTCCCTTCCAGGCCTCTGACCTTTCTCACCAGGAGGGTTTTCCAACTGTTGTTCTAACAGTTAACAGAAATCTGTATTTCCCTGAAGTACTGAACAATTTCCAGCAGAGGTCTCTGCCTACTAATAATTAAAGTTTGGCTGGACTGCTTACACACTGCAGGGGTCAAAAAATCATGGTTAGGCTTTGTCCCTTCCCAGGATTAAGAAACAAAACCAAGGCTTCATGAATCTGAGTGCCTGAGAAATCATCATGTACTTCACAGGGCAGTAATGCCCATCTATTAGATGCACAGAGATTCTCAAGAAAGGTTTCCTTTGTAAGATATTTTAAATAACTCTGTTGAGGTTTGCACAGCACATGTAGCCTATCTCCCAAAACCAACATGTTTCAAAGAATTTAGGAATTAAGAGCCTCTTATTGTTAAATACATCAGAGAATTATTAAACTGCAAATATCAGACTTCTTCTGGATGCAAAACACACAAGTTCATTTCAAGCGAAGAAAAGAAACTTCTCCTTTCTTCTCAGAGTGTACTGTGATTCTTAAGTTGAGATCTAACTTGGGTCAAGAGGAACAGCTCCAAGACACTTTTAGCTTTCAGGCTACAATCTCTTTCCTTCTTATCTGGCTCTAATACAAGTGTACTGTCTGCTTATGAGAAAATAATTTATTTTTATGCCTACATTTCCCTGTCTTTAATTTTATTTACTAATCTACTTCACTGAGTGGGATGCACTCATAAAATGCAAGGTGCTAAAAATAAGGATTAAACATTTCTACCTTTAGGTCTGGTCTCTAATTGCTCTGTGCAGCATCTCAATTTACCAAGAAACTTCAAGAAGTCTCAAACAGAGGCTCTTTTGAAGCTCAAACAATATCATCGGGGTGGGGCAAGTTCCCTTCCCTCACCTCGGGAAAGAACTTTACCCTCCTCTGTGCCAAGCCGTTTGCTGGTGTGTACACTTTGTTATGGCAGAGCAGTGAGATCTGAGAGTCTTGCAGCAGAATCACCATGATCTCCCCAGCTCATAGTACAATTGCAACACCTTCTTTTCTGCGAACATTACAATAACTATGGTACAACCACAAAATACTGCTAACGGCTGTTCACCCTGAAAGCTTCTTGATAAACATATCCTGGCGTAGTTTTTCAACTGTGATGTGAAAGGTTCACATTCCCTTCATCTCCAGCTTTCCAAAAATCACAGTTCCATATTTCAAATTGAAACAAGGCTGGTGACCAGTCCAGTGACATTTGTGTCACCGCCAACTGCTTCCATGAAGGAAAGACCACCAGGAAAATACCACTTTTGGTCTGATCCTACCGATCAGACCACCAAGGTCTGATCCTACCAGTCTCAGTGGGGTGACTCACAGCAGTAGGTTTTGTGGAGAATGCCTGAAGAATCACAAGCCAATTTCTTAATAGCTCTTACTCATGTCATAAAATCTAGCATTATTAGATGGTAACTCTACGTACATACATGCTGTCACTCACTTAAGTTATGCAAAATATTACAAGTTGGGACACTGAGAAGATATTGGAAGCTGCATGTATAGCACACTGAGAACAATACTGAAAACAAATTCAGCCTTAAAACACAACAAACAACAACTGCAAAATGAGAAAAGGTATTATGGTCTTTGCAGGACATAGCACAAGACCTACAACTTACCTTAGCACAGCAGCACAATTTACTCTGACCTACACCAACCTAGTCATACTGGAGTTAAAGTGGCGTTATATGGATGCTATTGCAGGCCAGATTCCAACAGCACCATAATTCTTTGCTCAGCTATCCCTCCTACTCATGCCCAGCTAGCAGAAGGTGTATAGATAATGTGCTCACTTGGTCATTGTCCCCCACTATAGCAAGCCCTTTGGGACAAAGTGAAAGAGAGGAACTGCTTGTGGTTTAGCACAAGGAATTTTAATCAAACAGCAAAAAGTTCCACTGTGTCTCAAACTGAATGTTTTAGTCAAATCAATGCCTGCACCTGTCTTCTGTTTATAATTTACCATGAGACAGAAGTCCCTCGGTACTGTAGTAGATATTCTTGCAGTCCTTTGAAAAAGCTCACTTGCGACTCTAGTTCTTTGATTTGAAAACTCTGGGTAGAACTTGATTCATGTTTCACTCCCTCTTTCCCAGCAAATACCTGCATTCCAGCTAAAGCTGATCCTTGTTTTGTTAGTATTGTCTCTGATTTAAGATGGTATGTTGACTTTTTGGGGAACTCACCATAATCCAATCTGTCCTGCTACCTTGCATTTAGCTAAAATATGTATTGTGATTATGATAACGGGGAGATGAGAGAAAGACCTGCTTAACCTCTGGATATCAGGGTTCAATTCCAGTTCTGATGCTTTGCAGTTAGATGCCTTCCTCTGACATAGCTGCTGCAAGTCTGGATCACATTGTAGATATAACTCCCTCTTTCTACCCTGCCGGATAATCTTATAACTAAAAGGCCCTGGAAGAAGCTACAATGGGAGGTAGGATTGTCTGGAAACAACACAAAGATTAGATTTGGAGTTATGGATGTTCAGAACCTCTGAAAATTACCTAAAAGTCATAACAATATTAGAGACTACATCTGAGGAGACTATTCTTCCCTTTCTGTAAACCCAAGGACGGTAGTATTCTCCTTTATCCCAAGAATGACAAAGACTGTTTCATTAACACCTCTGAAGCTCTGCAGCTACCACACAAGTATCACCATGGTCTGGAACAGTAAGTACAATTGACCATATCCCTCCTTCCTACTGCTTTTTTTCTTAGTTTTCCATAAACATTCTGTATTGTCCCAGAATGTTTCAATGAGCCAAGATCTTCAGACAAAGACCATTCAAAAAGCTTACATTAGGAAGAAATCAAACGAAGGGTAAGGAAAATGAACTTAGGCTACAAGTTCAAAGGCACATTCATCATGTTTTGCACCTGAAGAAGCTCAAAGTGAGTCTATTTGATTTAAACCTCACCAGAATATCACAGATTAAAGGTCTGCCTTGAGCTCAACTATTAACTGGATTTTGATCCATATGAGGGAGCAGGATGCAGAAGAAAAGTACCAAGTAACGAAAAGATGAGCAATACGGAAAGGAGAGAGAAGACACATTTACCCTGTTTTGTGTTCACTTCATGTGAAAGAAGCAGAGGGATGGAGGAACTTTCTGTCCTTGTTTAGCTCCCTAAATAAAAGTTAGGCCCCTCCTTTCTTGCTGCTCCAAAATTTAAGGCCTTTCAGTAGACTATAGTTACCTTCAAGAAATGAAAATAAGGCAAGAACAGACCACTAACTCAGCAGAAGGTTATATAATAATCCCACCAGACAGGAGAGTTTGTGAGTCTCTTTTCTTGGTATGTGTTCTTTGTAGAAAAATTCTAGCAGAGAGGTTCAGAGCCATCTTACCACAGATCTCCTCCCAACATCTATCCTTCTGCTTTACACCTGCTATAGCAAAACATTTAAAGGTGTCCTTCTATTGAGAGAGCTCACTATTGGCCTGGAAAAAAATAATTTTTTCCCCTATGTATTAACTTCAGCAGAGAGATACATTTATTATGTGAGAGCAGAATCTGGGAATAACAGAAGGCAGAAACAGAAGTGCACAAATTATACACGATCCTCACTTTTCAACTTGGAATGTGGTCAAGCTTTTAACACAGCACAAGAAAACAACGGAAAAAGTGCTCAACAACAGAAAAAATATTGCTGAACACTGTGGAGAAAAGAGCCAGTCATGAGATTACAATTCTTTACTCTCAGTTTTTGGAGCCATGAACATTAAGATCTCAGCAGTATTTCAATACTTGCAGAAGAAAAGAACTCATATGTATTCTGCGTGTCAGATATTCAGCATAATACTGCCATTATTTAGCTGTTTTAGAAAACTGAGTGCTATTAATTCAGTTACCTGCAGGTGTGAATTCAAGGCTCTCAACAGATTAGCTAGTATAATTCCAACAGCCACTGTCAATTTCATGCATGATAAAGTTGCACAGACAGTATTCATTTTTAAAAATTAAAAAATTGTATACTTCTGCTGTGTAATGCTACTCAAAGTCAGCACTTTAAAAATGAGGGTCACCTTTTCAGGGCAAAAGGACTTAGGAAATATGTAGGAATGCCATGGTTTGATCATGTGAATAATCTTTCCTTATATCACACAAAAAGATCTTTTAACATAGTCCTTGAATAAGGATGCAACATTGGGCTTGGTTTTCACACTGTAAACAACAGATAAAACCAGAATATTAACAACACTTGGAATGATAATGTATTACATTTTGGGCTGGCTGGAGGAATACAATGCTGAATATCTGAGTGTTCCCAAACCACATTTCTTGTAACATGCCAATGGCACTAATTTTGCCATGCTTGGGTCCTTTTTCTCACATTTCTAATTCCCACTTAGCTTTAGATTCTGTAAGAATTCTCGGGACTGAGAATAAAAATACCGTTTTTTCCCCCCCTTTCATTTAATCAAATTATATTTCTGAAGTTTTGCATTGGTGCAAAGAAGCCACATAGCTGCTAAGTCAAGCGTAGCACTTGCTGCCAGGTCCCTAGATTGGAAAAGTGGGATGAAAAAGTCAATCATTGTGTTACGCAGAAAAAAACTCAAAGCACACACAACCCAACTATACTTTTCTGACAGATTTTACACCATGCATTTTGCAATTAAAATAACCCTAGCTGCATGCCCTTGCATGTCTTAGGGCACTAGTCCTTAAGACATAAGAAGGCTGTAAGGTGACTCTTGCACCAAGATTGACACAGGGCCATGCACCCTGATCCAGAAACTTGGACTATCCTCCAGCTTAGACATAGCTTCTACAAAGCATACAAGTGTCTTGAATATCCAACTACCCCTAGCTATTTCTTCCATAGAGTAACCTTCTGCCACTAACATAGCAACATACAATTATTTTAGACAAGAAAAACAACAAATAAAGCATTCATATTCTACTTGTGACTCAGTCTCAGTCCTGGGACTGTAGAGGCTGCAAGGCCAAAACACAGGGGAGGGAGCTTTCTCTTTCCAATGTATGTTTCATTTGAAAGTATTTTCTGTACATCGAATTAAACATTTGTATCTTCATTTTAAATGTCCTGAGACTCTCCTTTGATGTTAAGTTAGGAAAGGGGTGCACTCTTTGCTGTTCACAGAATTTTTGCAATTTTGGGATTTTCAAAGGCACTCTTATTAGTTTTCCACTTACATCTGTGTTAAAGCACAGGAGCAATACATCTAAGAAAGAACTGTGATTTAATACAAAGATACAAACTATAAATACAAAAGGAGAAATTGGAAAGACATCTTCTCCCTTTCTAGAAGAGCACCACTGCTTCATGAGGTATTCTAAATTTCAGGAGCAGGGCGCCAAGTAGGGTGATATTTCTGGTCTGCTCTGCTAAACCACATTCTGCAGAGATTTCTGGGATAGAGTGTGCTCACTGTAGTTTGCAGGATTCTTTGTGGTATTTATATTAGTGCAAAAGTTGTTGATGTAATGTCATGATGGTGGTCTTCTACCCAAACCCAACATGTAATTAATGTGATGAAAAACACAACTTTTCAAAGAAACTTTGGCATGCTTTTGTAGAAGGGTATGCAGACTTCTTGAGATTGCAGTACATATCTGAATGCAAATACGCATGCTTGATTTCCCCTGAGTGGTGTGGGAACAGTTATTATTACTGACCTGGAAATTATTCTACTTTCCCTGTTTGACTATTGTTTTTGTCTGGGTTACATGCATCCCTGAAACCAGATGTGCAACACTTGGTATATTTCCATTACTTAACGTGATCATGTGTATGTATTATCTCAAAGTTTAAAGCAGTAACAGTTGGTTCGTGCTGCACACTTAATGATCTTAGTCTGTTACAATCACCAACAGGCCTCATAAGACGAAATACAGTGTGTTGTAAGGAATCCATCTCAAGTTAGGCATTGCCTGGGATATTACTGCTATGAACCTCTAGAAACAAGAGGAAAGAAAATTTAGATTTTATTTTTCTAAAGCATGTGTAGATTTTACACAGGCATCTATCATGTGGCGGAACCAGAATCACCTCCTGTTGTTAGCAATGAAAAGGCTGGTCTGGCCAGTTCTAATTCCATCCAGAAGAGTGCAGCAGTATATACCCGTGCTGAACATGTCCTCACAGGACAGACTCAGAAAAAGACCAAAAAAGAAATCACCCACTCCCTGCAATAATAGCCTGACATGTAAAACAAAATAAATGCCAGTTTAACTACAAATTGATTTATTTCAGTCACACAGAAGGGTAACAGAAAGTGGATGGGAGTTGGCATCAAACAGTGGCTATTGCTCTTCAGCTCTGAAAACAGAGTAATTGACTTTTTATTGCAATTTTGCTGTAAACAAAAAGACTGGTGATGGAGGAAGTGATTGCTTATAAATACTGAAGATTTTTTAAAAAATGAGCAATTAAAGGGTGGGGAAGTATAATGTCATCCAAAAACTACCTTTGCAATAATCTTCCATAGGGACACAAAAAGGATTTTATAGAACTGCATTCTTACATGGTCTGCAGTATCACACCATACGTCCAAGCCTTTATTAGCTCAGTTACTCTCACAATTTTATTCTGAGGTCGGAAACTGCTATTCTGACTGAGGCATAAAATGCCTTTGCAGATCTGGGCTGAACTGCTTAAAATCAAATGGAAAGTTGGAGTTGTGGCTGGAGTTTTCGTGCAGGTCTCCTGAGCTCCAGACCAGCTCAGTTACCTGTGGATACCCCTTCCCCTCCTCAGCAGGAAGAACGCATCCTCAGAGCACGTACCAGGCTCACATTACCTCTGCTCAAGGGCGCAAGCAAAAGAGCAGGGAGTGCGTAATGCAGTGCTGGCAGCCCAGTGAGAGAGGAGGCACCGTTTTGGTTTTTTTTTTTTCTTACAGATGAACTGCATCGTTCGAGAGAGGGGAAAACCCGCATCTCTTTACCATAACAGTGTTACAAACTGATACTGCTTTCCAACCACCCCCTTACAAGAGTTTTTTTCTTTTATCGTGACACATACAGGAAAAGAAGGGAGGGTAGCCTCAAATCCAACAGGGGAAAAAAGAGTAGGAACAGAGAAGGTGAGTCAGAGAATACAGAATTTTTCCCTTTTATCTTCAACAGGCAGATCTTTCTCCCTTCTGCCTCATCTTCTCCCACAATATAATCGCCTGCTCACGGGCACTGGCTGTTGATGCCCACATAGCTTCCAAAATGGGTTCTCCTCCATTCAGTTCCTACTGTTTTCTTCAACAAAGAAAGTTCTCCTCCCTTTCTGCCACAAATAATACTTGAGAAGGAACCCCTCATAAAAGATTATCTCTCTGTGAATGATGATAACACACAAAAGTACACAAATATCACCCGCACTAGTAACCGTGTGCTCCATACGCTCCTTCACCCTTTGGAACCACTGCTGTAATTGCTCTCCAAATTACAGCCCCCCAGTTTCATTCCCAGCTGCTGCTTTTCATTTCTGTTTGTGCAAGATAAGGTTGAGAAAAAGTAAAAGGAGCCTGGAGATTTTTGTCACACTCTAAAGCAGTGAGAGAAACCCAGGTGCCCCCCCCAACTTCTCCCCTGGAAAGGAAGGAGATGAAGAAATAGCTGAAGGGTAAGGATGGGCAGAAGCTCTAGCTATTCCATCCTTTGTATACAGAAGGTAAAGACATGGGGGTTTTCTGCTAAAGCAGGGGGAGGTAGAGTGCTGGGAAAGCAAGCTAAGTTCACTCAAATAAGTTTTTCCTGCCTATGCCTAGTAAGGCAGAGAGGCTCACAGTCTATAGGACATCAGGGAAGGCTGGAAGTTCTGCACAGTGACTTTCTGAAGAGAGGTAAGCCCTCCTTTTTGTAGATATTATTAACAAGCCCTGCATCACTGTGCATATGATAGCATTAGGCAAGTTAGTTTGGAGCACAGCCTATTCAAGCTGTTCGCAGACTGAGAAGCCTGCGTATACCTCTCACTTGCATGTGGCCTCTCTGTGCAGAGGAATCCAACGTAAGGTTTATATCATCCCACACAGAGGTGCAGATGTCGGCTTCCCAGAGCAGCAATAACGTGTCTCCTCTCTAGTAAGTTATGTTGTTTTTCTAGCGTCTCCTCTGAAGTCACTCTGGCTGCTCCTGGTTCTTCCACATCTCTATACGCCATCCACTCACACGTTTTGTTCTCCTTGAGAATTTTTGGCTGGAGACTGTCTGAATGTCATACAGTATATCGGTCCAGATTTTGAACTTGCCTAAACTGGTAGAGCTCACTCAGTGTTTTACATCTACACAGGATCTGCCTCGTGCTATATTGCCAGCAAAGATAACACTTTTCATAGTACAGCTGTTACATTGGTCACGTAGAAATATAGCTGCAAACTCGTCCTTTATAGTGGAGACAGGGATGTAGAAATTAGTAAAATTATTTATTTGTTCTTTCAAAGTATTACATTTTGACCTGCTTCAGTAAGCTAGCAATTACAAAGCAGCAGAAGCAGCCAATATGAGCCTATGTACTCACACATGTAACTTACGATCCTTGTTGAGACACGACTCCAGTATTATATGCCCAGTTCTACTGAATTCATTGAAATTACTCCCAATTTGTATTACCATAAAGGAGAGTGGAATTAGGTTCAACATGAATATGCAGCCCTATGCATATGCAATTATACTATGTATTGATATATGTGTGCATAAATTACCTGTGCATGGCGTGCATATATATACACTGTCATTCTTATAAATCAGCAGATTCAGATAAGATAAATATTTTTCTAGAAAAGGGCTTGTATAATGACTATAATTAAAAATAATAATTTTGGAATTAAAATGAGAACTCAGATTGTCTGCTCAGTTTTACTGCAGTGTAAATTGCTCAGTACAGACCTTAACAATAATGTGTTACTTGCAACTCAAGGATCCTCTTTTTAAAAAAAAAAAGCAAGCCATTGCAGTTTATTACTGTGACTGAACAAGTATTAGGACTAGCTGTTTCTGAATTTGAATGGATACAAAAAGGAGGTGAAAAAAGTCCAGGATGGTTCAGTTCACCCTTGACAGTCACTTCACTGGAAGCTGGGTTTATGGTTTTAGACTTCAATAAGAAGGGCAGGCTGGGCTGCTGGACTTGAGAAATGCTAGTCTGTGGTAGGAGATGTGCAGACAGGGAATGAGTAGGAGATATCTTACACATTTTAAGAAACTTACAGTCTGACTCAAAACTTCAAAAAGTCAACAGGGAAGCTTCAAAAGGACTGAATTCTCTCACTCATATCACCATATGACAGGGATGGTTTGGGATTTTTCTAGTACATGGTGCTTCTAGGACCTCTTTTCAAGCAGCACATCAACATGCTTTCCCAGAAAGTGGTAACTAATTTCCACAGTCCAACCCTGACAGTTTCTTGGACTTGCAACCACCTGCGAAGTGTACATTCTTCAATGATTGCCTCTACTTAAATTTGTAAGCTTCAAAAGAGTGGTAGAGGTAGTAATAAGAGGACACATTATGGAAATCCTTACACTGAATGAGCAGAAACTATAGAACAAGAAGATTAGTGACCAAAGATTTAAAAGACTGAAGCAAAGAATCAGCTCACACTTAAGACATTTTTGGATTGGCCTTAATTTATTGAAAGGACAAAAAAGTTTCAAAAAATTGTAGAAGGATGCTGATGTATGGTAGTCCTTACAATTCAAACTGATGGGAGTTTTGCTAGAGACTTTGTCAAGCACAAGTCTGACAAACTTTTTTAGTACTGCACTCAGAAGTTAAAAGCAACTTCTCTGCTTATTAAACATTTGCATCTGCAGGCAATAATGGCAAGTAATTCATAGTCAGTTTTACCAGCTTAGGACAGGAGCTAAAGAGACACAGTACAAAGGGCTACAAGTGCTTCTGTGAAGCTCTAAACTGGTGCAGAATTAGATGAAGTGCTCAGCAGAGAGGGACCATCACTTCATGGCATTACCTTTCCTTTACCCATTTATAGAACACACATGAAAGCTGAAGGGTGCTCACAGGGAACGGAGCTGACAGGGCTAGAGCTTAACAGGGTGATGTTTCAACAGTACATTTGCAAGTTAGCAACTTTGCGTAATCCAAGGACTGCCAAAAGGCACAGTGAGCCAGGGGCTGGGGGTGAAGGCAAGGGAAAACTAAAGCCAGTCTACCTTCAGAGACGTGCTTGCTGAGGTTATGTGGAAATCTCACTAGCCAGCAAACTGTTCAAAAGTGTTCCAAAAGTGTTCCAAGTAATTCAAAGCTGACTTGATCATGCTATGCATACTTAATCCAACTTCAAACCTTACCTTTTATATATTGTCTTGCCCTCCCCTCAAATGGGGGGGACTGGCAGTAAATGCTGCTCTGAACAAAACCTGTAGCCTGGCTTTCTCTATGAAACCTCTTTGATCCAGCTTTCCTTCTCTTATTGCATCGTTGTCTCCTTCCCAATTCAGAGTAAAACTCTCATTTCAGTTTGGAAATGAACACTCAGTTGCAGGCTGAATGGAATCCTTATGGGCTGTATCTCAAACTCTAAAGGTGTTTTTAGTTTAGCTGCATTTCTTAAACCTATGCTTGCTGATTAATCAGAAGCTGCTTGTGAACCCTTTTCAAGGAGGACCTGGCACCCTATTTAAAAACCCCTGGACTGAGTCCAAGTAGTTTAGCTGTTTTTTAGGCTTCCCTATTCAATACAGGACATCAGATAGGTATTTTAAGAACTTGTTTCTCCACTCTGCTGGGTTTTACAGTGTATAACTTCACTAAAGATTCATCAGAAACAATAGCCTCTGGTTTTGCCGCAGTTCTTTGAAAAGTACTTAGAAAACTGGAGCTATAAGAACAGATCCCTTACACTCTGTTCAAAATGGATTTCTGCAAATACTCCTGTAAGCACGAGGACACTCATTGTTCCAGAGCAATATAGGCTTGCTACCAAGAACTATTCAAAATACCTGTATTCTGAGAAATCGGATGCTCAAACGTACAGAGTGGCTACCCCGCAGTGTGCATCTGTGCCTTCTCCTTTGGAGTCACAGAAAGATGACAGGATCTAGTTTTTGAGGCTCTTGTTTTCTAAGGGAAAAAAAAAAAAAGAAGATACAAATAAAAAAATGGAGCAACATACTTGGGTAGCAAGGGTGGGCACGTCCAAGCCCAGTTCAAATCTCACATAAAGATTTGAGCCTGCAACTGTATGTACTCGCAGCATCACAGATGTAAACATCTCTGGAACTGAGCCTCAGTCAGTGGAAGCTGCTTCGGCTTTCCAGGCTGACTCTGAAAAGCTCAAAAAATAATGGTACTACTATTCTGAAGTGAGGTTACTTCCTTCAACATCTGTGGTGAATATGCGATACAGGCTGCTATAAGCATCACACATATTTAAAACTAACAGGAGATGTTAAGGCTTGGTCCAGCCACATTGTGGTCATTAGGAGGAGGGAGCTACACAAATGCTTCATGAGATACATATGCTGTACTGGGGGTACTAAGGGCTTAGCCTATTCTGATAAATCTCCCACCCTGTCTAGATTTTGGAGAAATAACAAAAAAACCTTTCCAAAATATGAAGTATAAATAGGGCCCCAAGTAATCTGTCTTTTAACACAGTTCTCAATGATGAGATATTTACCTTCTGTTTAGCTGATGGCATTTAAACTAATCTCTTGCCTACTGTGCAAGAAAAAAAAAATCAATAAAATATCTGGCAACATTTATTACATTATTTCTAATGGCTCGTTAAAATAATGACACTTCCTTATTATGGAATAAGTTAGCACCATTATCAAAACAGTGCTCTCTACAGATGGAATGTGTTTTCAGATTTCTTTTTTAAATAAAAATTAAGAATAGTAGTTTTTTTCAATCACAAAACCCTACTTTTCTGAATCAACCAGAGGCATTATTATTTGTTTTTATTAACACATACAAAATTATTAGGGTATACAAATGTGTTTCCTTTTTAGACACAGTGAAAGCTAAATTAATGGGCATTACAGCATTAGTTTACATCACACTTTGTTCAAAAAAACCACCATTTATGATTAAACAAATAGGTTTATATATACATATGTTAAAAAAAGAGCTTGAAATAGCTGGATAACAAATCATTGACTTAAACTATCAAAAGGCTGGGAGCAATTGTGACTCCTATGATTGTGCCCTTAGCTTTCAAACCATCATCTCCACTGATATGAGTTCCCCTTTTAAAAAAAAAAACAACACAACAAACAACCACCCAACTCCCCCAAAAAACCCCAGAACACCAGCCTCCCCCAAAACACAAAACCTCAAAGCAATGGCACAGCTTTCCCCAGGCTAATATTTTTTTCCTGACACCTTCAAGCACAAATGGATTATTTTAAATATCACATAAACCTACTGTAAATTAAAAAAATAGAAGATTACTTTACACAATGCATGGAAACCATTTCTAGTGAGCACAAACATTTACAACTGTGTCATGTTTTTCTCTTGCATAACCCATACTCACACACAAACCAGTTTTCAAAAGAATTAGTGAAATATTCAATCCACTTTTGTTTCTTTTATACAATATGAAATGGTTACAATACCATAGTATTTTTTAGAATAAGTTAAACATCAAGACATATGGCAATAGCATTGTACTATTCTTTCTACATACATATGAAATCCAGAAATTCAGTCTATTTTTATTCAGTCACAAAAATGAATAAAGACTAAGATCCAGTTACACTGGAAAACTATACTAGTTCTAGAAACCACAAATACTGTAAGCACTTTGGTATAATATGTACAGATTGTGCTGTCGATATCATGCTTGCATACTAGAATTGATCAACAGATTTCAACTGGTGAATTAAAGTAAAAAAAAAAAGTACTGTAAGACTTGCTTTCTTATTTCTTTTTCTTTTTGGAAATGATTCAGTCAAAAAAGATGCACCACAAGTACACACACAGCATTTGTATGATGTGACTACAAATTAAATATTAAAGTGTTTTTTAAATACAATGCAAGACCAGTCTTCTTAAGTGCATAGAACATAACGCAGAATACTGTTAATTACAGGGACAAGTAAAAAGATATTAAACATTTTAACAGATATTGAACAATATCTCATAAAAAAAGGTGTGAATGAGAATAAGCATTCTTCTATTGTTACAAAGATCAACATGTTTTTCCCACACCAGTAAGAGAAACAGTAACTGCTGAATCATGAAAGATATCTACTGCATCTATTTTATCTCTGTCTCGCAAAGGCTTAGTTAGAATGGCACCTTCGAAGTCTTAAGCAGTCTGGTTATTTAGTTGGCTCTCTTTTTTTTTTTGTTTCTTTTCTTCCCCCCTCCCCCCCCATTTTTAACAAAAACTTTTCTCTATCTGAAAGTGGAACTCAAAAAGTGCATTTTAAATTAAAGGGTTTTCTTTTTCCCCCTACTTTATGGATGCATTTGCTGTGGTTTAGAAATTTTAGCTTAACCAATTCATTCTTTCTATCACTATAATTTATCAGAATGTCTCAGATTTATTCAGGCAACCCCGCCAAGTTTGGTAGCACCTGCTTTTGCAAAGCAAATGGTATTAAATTCTAAGCAAGCCACAATACTGCAATCTTTATTCAAGTGAAATGACAACTTAAAGAGTAAGGATTGCAGGATTTTCAGAAAATTTGGACTGTATGCAAAGTCTTCCCAAATTTGTATTTTATCTTTTGGATTTTGGGATACAGTAAACTGCAAATACCACGTTCAACTAATACTGCAAGTCAGCTTCAGATTAGGGTCTCAGGAACGAAACGGTAGCCACAAAACTCTCAATCCAACCAGAGGAAACTCATCCCAGTCGTTACTCATCTCTTACACGACACAACCCATTTAACATGTAAACACAAGGGATGATGCTTCTCATTTGAAGCTCCTATTGTTGTCAAGTAATACTTCACAGGTATCAGAAATACTTTAGTTAATGTCTCCATATTTCCCCCATTTCTAAGATGCTTTCTTTTCCTTACAGAAGTTTTAGCTATTTAACATCAAACCAAACAATTGCACAAAAACTACAGCACCAAGTTTTTCTAAATGAAACTGCTGGAGAGCACACACAGGAGAAAAGAATTTGAACGTGATTGTTGAGTGGGCTAGAAGTCAAATGAGTTTAAATAAAACTAATGTTAACACATTCCTTAATTGAAATGATTAATTCTTTGCAGAAATAAATTAAGATCAGCATGATCTTACTGTAGGCTAGTTGGTGACCCAGCCAGACTTTTGTGCAGGTTGGGGTTTTGACTGTGCCTGTTCCGACTGCGAACAGACGAAAACATTGTGTTGCAACCAGGGACTTTACATTTGTGGAGCTGGCGGAGATGCACAGTTTTGTAATGAGCCCTGAAAGTTCCTTTATTACTATAAGTTTTTTGACATATATGACAAGTTATTGGCAAACTGGAAGGTAAATTTGCGAAGTTTTGACTAGCTTTCTCAATTAAAGTACAGTCTTGGTAGAGTTCATCGTTGGGCATTAGGCTGGGTCCTTCACAGCTTTCATCACTATCATCCAAGGGCATGGTGCATATTTCACTTCCTCCGTCAGAATCCCAAGAAGAATGAGCACTGCTCTCAGATTTAATGCTGGAAGTAGTGCTTAGATCCAGAACAGCTCCATCATTCAATGGATCGTATCCATAACTCTCAGAACAGGGTTCTCTAATTTTGCTCATTGGAAAAACCAAGCTGCCTGTTCTGTTCATTCCTTTGAAGATTACAGAAGTATGTTCAACATGTTCCTTTAAAGAGACATCTTGACAAAACTCCTTAGCCATGTCTTTCAAGAGGTATGTTGCATTGAAATGGTTGTTGAATTCCAGTGTATCTTTAGTCAGAAGCTTATGATGAAGATTTAGGTTTGAACTATGTCTAGAAGAACAAAGACAAGCTTAGCAAGAAAGTGTTTCGCCTCACTTAACAGCTGTTTCATAATGATCATTAACAAAGGAAAAATAAATCAATACTTAGTAGCATGCATGAACTGTATACTTCTAATTTGACCAACTGCCACACTGGGAGTGCACATGGATGATTTACACATTTGACCGTGTATCTGAACTTGCTTGCACTGGCGTATATAGAAATAACTCTACAGAAATCAATGTTTCAGATTGTCTCCTGCATTGTGGGTAGCTGTCTGCTCCACTAGATCTAGTGCTGGGCCTAAAAGAGTTGGGGGACAGACTAAAAACCTGTATACTGAACTGAGATCAGAGAATGGACTAAGCAGGGGGAAGATACAAGATTCTTTCCCAATGGACAAAGCAGGAAAGGAGTGACACCTGAGTCTGCAAAAAATATTGATGATCTCAACTACTGTAACCATGTGCCAGGATGCAGCTGGACACATCAGTACAGAGCTTTTCCTTGGCAGGAATTTCCTTGAAGAAAGGAATATTGCATTTTATGCAACTTGAAGTTTTTGAATGGGCACCTCTACATTCAGTTTAAAACCATCAAAACATACAAAATCATTATTCCTCATTGAATACTATCAATCAGCTCACTGGGAACTTCTAGGACCTGGCTAGAAGATTCAGTTTATTGCAAGACAGGGAAAACATTATTTTTTCTCCTTGCAATCATGGCTTAATCCAAACCATGAACTGTTCAAAAGGGCATAGAAATATTTTGCACTTGCAGTCACAGCACTCTCTGTTAAAGTCTAGAAACTTTTGCAAAGTTGTTGCAAACAACTACTGTTTTGCACAAAGCTTGTGAACTTTCTTGTGAGTTGGCTTTCTTTTTTTTTTTCGAAAAGCAGCTATGTTAAAACTTAATATATTGGTGTGGGAAGGAATTCGTGGCATGTGAATGCAAGTCTTACTACTGGCCTCCTTTCCTGTGGCCCATATCACAATTACAGCAGAGAGGAATTCACATCTGGGAAGATGCAGGCAGCAGATGAGGGTATGAAGCCCTGCCAGCAGCAGATGAATCTGTGCATCTCAGATGCAGCGGCCTGTCCTCAGAGACTGGCTCATCCTCTCTCTGGACTGCATCAGCTGGCTCCAGTACTCCTAGCAGATTACAGACACTAAACCTTGTGTCACTCTGAACTGCTATCCAGGCATGCTTTCTGCAGCCAAAAGCTGCTGTAACACGGTTACAGGAGAGTTAGAAAACTTACAACACTTAGTCCCACTTTTAACAGGTTTGCTATCTATCACTTAGCAATTCAGATACGTAACTGATGGTCAACAATAGAGCTTCAGTTCTTGTTTCTCAGCCTATGTGCATAATAGGCTGAAATGAAATGATTTACAGCAACACAATACTGCAGCTAACAATAAACAATGAAGATTATGATATAGTTTAGGAATTAATATATAATCTCACATAAAAGCACTACCAATGTGGATACACACCAGATAGTGTTCAGCTAGCACTGCTTAACGTTAATTTTGTACTGACATAGAGTAATCTTGCTTTTCTTATGGGCTTTTTCACACCACTCTCTTCAAAATGCTTGAGTAAACCAAGGACAAGGGCAAGCGAGAATTTCCTGAATTGATCTCATTGCTTTTTCATTAAAGAACACTGCATACATTAAAATACACATGAAAGTACATATTAAACATATAAGTCCACACATGCATCTACTGGAAAATTGCTGAATTCATACCCTCATGTCTTTCCCTTTATGTTATAAAGTATTCTTTCAACTATTTCAGTCTTTATCAGTTATGAAATTTTCATGGCTTTATTTAATACCTCACAGTCTAGTGGAAAGGAAACATTTCTTTCAATGGATTTTCATTTCATGAATGTTCTGATAAGTTATCATACCTGTTATACGAGGATACACAGAAAATCTTTGCAGGCTTCATTCCTCAAACACTCATTTCAATTTCAAATTAGGCTCCATTGTGATGGTAAAATAAATACAATTTTGTTTATAATTTTCTTACCTGTCTCGACTTCTACGAGAAGGGAAAGCAGCATTACAGCCCTCAACTGTGCAAATATGCATTTCTTTGAGATGTACATTTTTAAAATGCATTTTTACACTGTAAGGGTTTTTAAAAGTCTTCATACAGATGTCACAATGAAAGCGGCTTTCTTCCTTCTGAATCCCTAGTGCATGTTGACTGACATGATCCATATCTTTAGAGTCTTCAAAACAAGGAATGGCAGCACCCCTGTTTGACAAAGTGCTGAAAAAGCCCCCGGTCAGCAAGTGGTGTTGCAATTCAGGGCAGTCATTTTTAGGAATCCTGCGCTTTGACTGCTCTTTAATATACATGGGGGGTTCAGTCATTGGTTTTATAACATCATTGTGGTGGTGTTTTGGATCTTCATATAAAATCTCATGGGAAACTATTTTTAATGGTTGGTTTTCTTCTGGTTTAACCTCTTTCTCACAGTGATGCAATTCATTCTCAGAGATATCCTTGATGTATTTGTTATTTGGCGCAAAGACAGATTCAAAATACTTTGGGCCCTCTACCCCAGAGACAGATTTCCATGAATTACCTGAATGGGGGTGCTTTTCCACCCTGTCGGTCACCTGCTTCTCTATCTTATGCTCACAGGTCTCAAGCTCTCCATCGCTTACCACTTGTAGACGTGTATCATCTTCAGAACTGGCAACATCACTACCTTCATTAGGTGTCTCAACAGCTTCTTTCTCTATCTTAATAGGCATACTTGATTTACGAGATTTCTTCTTGGGTAGCATGTCAAATGGCAATTCATTTGAAACAAGCTGCTCTGGTATTGAGGAAGAAACAAGAGGCAGAGAAGGAAGAGTACCTGGAGTATTAGCAAGCTCAGCTGGTGTGACTGGACTACGATAAAAAGGAAGAACAGGCTGTACCGTCTTCAGGTTTGGAAAGAGGACACCATTCTGTCCAATACTGGGAAATCCAGCCTGACCCTTCGAATCTGTACAAGAGCTGGCATAGCTGGTAATAGTTCTGCTATCCGGAGTTAAAATTGTAAATTCTGTCCTTTTACTATCTCCAGGTCCAGCAATGGTCAAGCCATTTCTTAGATCTTTATCCCTGTTATTTCTATTCATTGGCATATGGAGTCTGGGGTTAGGATTTGCACTATGACGATTTCGACTACGCAAAGAGCTAAATACCATATTGCAGCCCTCAATTGTGCATTTGTGCTTTATCTTCAGATGAACAGCATTGTAATGTATTTTCAAAGTACCTTTGTCATAAAATGTCTTTTCACATGCAGTGCAGAAAACACGCCCTTTCCTTGGCCCAGTGCCATTTTTTTCAACAGATTTCATTTTGTTTTCTGGAGATAGTGCTGTCATTTCAAGCTTTGCTGCTGTATTATGTGAACTGGAATCACTTAAAAGGGCATCATCTTCTGTTTTAGTGATGACATCTGGACCATTTATGCTCCTCTCATTTTCAACTTGAAATGGTGCAGAACTAGAAGTTAAGAAGCTGCTTTCAGAAAATGGCATCTGAACATCTTGTTTAGTTTCATTGCTATGGTCTTGACCTTGCTCAATCAAATGTCTTTCTGGTGGTGAACCTATCAAAGGTGGAGGCACTGGACTGAAAAACTGAAATGGCAGCATGAAAGCCATGTTATTTACAATATTCTCAAAGGGATGAATGTTGGTGGGACTCATTTTGTCCAAGGATGCAGAAAAATTAGGACTGTGTTGATTGCAGCTCTCAATGAATGCCCTAATATCCAAATTAGCAGTTGGTGGTGGTATTATAATTGATTGCCCTTCTTTCTCTTGAATTGCCATTAACTCTACAATGGACTTAGTTTCTCCAAAACGAAGAAACTGCTGCAAAGTAGCCAGTTCTTCTTCAGTGGTCATTATGCTCCAGTGATCCAGCACCTTTCCTGAAGCATCCTAAAGCCAAAAATATTTAAATGAGTCAGACATTAGTTAAGGCAAACAAAAAAACCCTCCCCCCAAGTCTGTCATTCTTTCACGGACTAAAAATTCTTCTCTAGCGAAATGATAAAATCATTCTATTTGATGAGAGATTAATGCCAATTCTGTGATACTTTCTTCCAAATGTTACCACATTGGTGATATTATTTCTTTCTGAACTGACAGTAATACTTTCCAATAAACTACTTTTTTCCACAAAAATTAAGACACGTCATTTGAACAACAGTTAGTATCATGTAAGTACAGACAGCAGAGATGGAGCAATCAGACCAAGATTTAGCTCCTCATTTAAGTCAAGTATTCTTTCATTGCAAGTTTAATAATCTTCCAAGCAACTAAGATCAGAGAACAAATGAACCTGTATTGATCTATTGCCAGTGTTCACAGAGCACAGCTGTAATTACACTAGAGTGTTGGAGTTCTTTCAAACTCTAGCTATGCCTAACTTTTCCCAATAACTACAATAAATATTTTATCACAGAACATGTATTTGATGGCCTACTGAGATTTTTCACAGTGCATGTAAGAGTTTCTAAGATGATGAAGAACGTAACATTATAAATTTTTCATGTGGTAGAGGTTCAAGGTAATTGATTCCATATTTTTAATCCTAACACTAAAAAGCAAGATTATCAAGACCATTAAATATTGATTCATGTCATAATGTAAGATCATAATGTTACTTTACATAAAAGGTAACTTCCACAGTAGCAAGGACTAACATCAGTGTAAGCACATAGGGCCAAATTCATCCTTGATGTAGCTCCAGTAAGGTCAGTAGCACTATACCAGAGACGAATATTGTCCCTGGTGTTTAAAATGATGGCAAGTTTATTTGTCAGTGTATTATTCTGCTGTATAAAAGTAAACTCACTGTTTAAATAATACTAAAGAAAGCTCTGAAGCCTTTTTTTTTTTTTCTTTGATACATTCCCAGTAACTTTTTCTTTTATCTTGGCTTACCTTTGTTGATAGATTTGAGCAAAGTAGGAAGATTTCAGTTAAGTCTGACTAAAAAGAGAGCAATGACCAAAAATCCACCCTTTCTTTTCTGGCACTAAGCTTGTACAAGTCTATTACTGCCTTTCAGATGTACCATACTGCTAATGCATTGTGAACCACTTATAAGATTAAGCTAGAGAACATTATGAAATATTACTTAACGATCATATTTATATTAAAAAACCCCCTCTAAATACCTGTAGTACATATCCACGTATATAATCCTGTAGTGTCCAATCCAGAGCATGGAGAATCTGAATCACCTCTTCCTGCTTCAGAACACTGAAAAGCCGATCTAGCAGAATTTTAAGGCGCACAGGAATGGCTTGGGTTCCATACAACATGAGGCTACTGATATCAAAGACAACATTGGATTGAACTATTTCTACCTGGCTTGATGGGTAGAGGTTGGGAATCCTTAATTTGCTCAGGGCTGAAAATAAAACCACAAAATGTAAATAAACTTGAGTCATAAGAGATAGATAGAATTGAATGTAACTAATCTTGGGGACTGGGGGGGGTGAGGGGTGACACAAAAAGCATGCTATAGTGAGGTGGATCCTAAAAGGTTTTATATAGATTGTAAGAACAAATATTACCATGTGCTACCCATCCATGCCGGCATTGGTCACATTGTCGTTGATTTATTTTCCCAGGTTTGAAACACTGACAACTACAGTTCATGAGAGTGCATCGGATAGCCTGGAAATCAATAGAAAGGATGGTAGGTAATATATAAGCACCATCTAGAGTGCGCAGATTATACATATACAGTACACCCATAAAATCCATATGAAGACAGAGCTAACATACCAGCACATACCTATCAATGTGCAATTTAAGTAATCCAGACAAAACCTGAGTTATGCAAGACTACCTCTGCGTTAAAAAGGACTGGTCATCAGTTAGAACACTAGAATATTATGGAAGCAAAATATTTAATGACATATGTAGCAACACTTCTGTGGATTCACTTAGGCTGAGGCACCTTTATAGCAATAATAAAATCTTCTTGTGCATTCACCTAAGCTATGATCTTCATGTAAGATGACTTTTTTCAGCAAGGTTTGAGAACAAAGACATACAGATGAAAGTCCCACTATCTTGAAGTTCTGCTGGAACTCCACATTGCAATATAGGAAGCTCTAATCAGCAATGCATTGGCTCTGCATAGATGCCATCCCTTACGTACAGCAGTATCCACACAGATTAATATGTATCCTGCCAAAGACAAAGGAGTCCACTAACACTTCTCAGTAACAAAGCTCACCAAAAAGTACTCCAACTCCTCAAAGACTATAGCAGTCACATTTTGTAAGGGAAATGCTTGAAAGATAATAGGCAAAATAGAGCACACAAACAGCTAGATAACAACCAGTTGCACAGTTCAATTTGTGCATCACTTTACTCTCACCAAGGTCATCTATAATGCAAATCAAATTACTATTCAGATATTCCCACGCAACAGGGCAATACAAACATGCTTCCTGGAATATATGCTCTCTTCTGTATGTGCCCATCTGCTGCAGAAGGCAGACAGACAACTCTGAGGTCCTAGTTAAAGCTCCATAGGGACTGTTATAGAGCAAAGCATTTGTAGGATTCTGGATTGCTTGGATCTGATACTGAGACTACTAGTTCCTGCATAAATGGAATATTTATTAAGTAAAGAAATTAATGCGCAGAAAGTCTCCACTAGAATACAAAAAAAAAAAGTGAGATTATGCAATTGTAACACATCTGCATTTTTATGTTTTTAACACAGAATGTTTTACATTTTAAAGTACAGAGAGGCAAATATGAAATAAGGCAAAGTTATGCCCACTACTGGCTGCTGCTGCTGCTCCTAGGGTTTGATGTAAAATGAGGACTTCCACTACTTAATACTTAATAGAAAAGCACGACAAGACTTGAAGAAAAAAGTAAAGTCTTTTCAATGCAGACATCCCCTCATTGGCACTTTTGGAAAACATACAAAGAAGCAAGTTTTTGGACAATCAAGCTAAGAAAGATGGATGCAGGAAATGTTTAAAATGAAGAGGACACAAGAGAAGGGTAATTTCACTGGGGTTTGCAATGGGCGTTTCTTTAGGACTGAAGAATTTGACTGACTTGGGGCAGAAGAGGACACTACATACAACGGTCAACTACAAACAAGCATGTGTGGGACATTTGGACGCCTAGTGCTTTACATGCCTGGAGTTGGACTGAGAGATTTTAAAATCTCAGTAGCTGGCTTATCAAGGAGCTGCTTACATGCACATCTCCAAACTGCAGTGGCTTGATGCTGAGATTCATATTTATTTGAAGGATCGGAACAAGTGGCAACAGGGCTACTGAAATCTCTGAATCACTTTGTCTTTAATCTTTTAAAGGAGCCATTGCACAATAGTGAATTCCTGGGAAAAGCTCCGTGCTCCCCGTAAAGTCGTAAAATACACATCAATACCCTACACAGTGTGAATTGTTTCACTTTAATGGAGGATGTATGTTCACTTAGATGCTAAAATATTTTCATATAACAATAAAAAGCCATAAATTTCTTACGGAAAGGTTGGAAAAAAAATGTGTAGTTGGCTGATGATTACTTTCTATCACAAGATATCAAACAATAATGCAGTTCACATCTTCTGCATCTGTACACACATAGTATTCTATGTATTCTTCACAGAATGAAGCCCTTCCATAGGGTTCAGTCAGTTACAACGCATTACATGAATGCATCTTTTGCAGTCCCTCCAGACAAAATTACAAGAGAGTACTTCCTTTTTCTGCGAGAGGTAACAGAAATATGCACAATGGAAAAAGCTGTCATGATGATAAGTTAATTGAGATTTCAAAATTTTTTCCTTCCTTTTCCTTTGGACTTGTTCCACAAACCACTGACCTTTAAAACTATTTTTTCTTCTTAATTTTTGTAATTAGACAAGAAAGATATACCTCACAAAATTTTCCATTTTATAACCTTGTATGAGATCTTTCTTCCATATTGTACATGTATTTAATCTTCCTGTATATGTGTAGAAGACTTCACATGCAAAACCCAGTAAGACATTTTGCTTTACATGTATAAAAGCAGCAATTAGAAAGGGAGTAGAGTTCCCCTTCTATTCTAAATATGGAATTGATCCACTCTCAAGTCAATACTTTCCTACTTCTGGACGCCAGTCTTAGATGTAGTTCACTTGTATACTGCTAATGTATCAAAGGTATACCCTCAAATCAGGGATCTGTCGCTGACTTAAAAAATTACTTGTAAGAATCCCTGAGAAAAAACAAGTGTGATTTTCATGTTGGTAGCGTTTCCTCTCATTTGTGCTTGTTAGAGTCTGTCTCTCCTAAAACTTTTCTAGGAACATTTGTGTTAATATAGTCACAGAGAATATATAACATGGCAAAATTAACTTTTAAAATAATCAGTGAGTCACAATTTAAAATCTTCATTCATTGTTCAACTTAAAAAGGCACTTTTAAAAGATGCACTCTGATTATCTCCCAAATTAACTTATATCAGAATTTAACGAAGAGAAACTTAGCAAAACTTCATGACATTAACATGCTTGTCTTTTGCCTGCTAATCCTACCATCCTTAATATGCCTATTCTAAGGTACTGTAATTATATCAAGTCTTTTAATGAGCTTTATATTCCCAACAAGTGGAATGTACACACAATTTCATTCTACAGAACAAAGGAATAACTTTCTGTATTGCATACACATAAAGCTTCAAAATCATAATTAAAGGATTGGAAATGTAGATGGAAATTAAAGTGGAAATTTTTATAAATGCAATCCTTTCATTCAGGTCTATTATTTAGTTTCATTTTCCAGAAACATAAGGCAGATGTTTTAAAAAAAATAAATCTTATGTTATCCTCAAGGATCTTGTTATTGCTTTCCAGTCACTCCCTCCCTCACAAACGGATCTTTCCAAATCCATTATCAGCAACATTTTTTTTTTTTACAATAGAATTGAAAATTCTGATCAAAATTTTCTGTGGTTTTACCAGCATGACTGTGGGAATTTGAACATCAGATTTTTAATATAAAATAATTCTTCATTACAAGAGAAACAGATGAACCGTGAAACTGTCCACTGAAAAACATCCAACTACTAATCACTGAAAAAGAAATCCTAATATCTGTTGCCTGAAAGTGACGACTGCTGACATCTTTTTTGCCAGATATTGACGTGTCTTCGATTATGTTTCAAAAGTTACTGAACGTTTCTTTGCAACCCACTCGCAGCCTTCACAGCTAAAGGAAAGCACAAGCTAATGGGACAAGTATATTCTGATTCTGGGTATACACCCAGGTTTTGATTTGTAAAGCAAGTTTGAGATCATCTATGCTTTCCTGAAGTCTTTTGGGACCTATCCTCACTTGCAACATACTAACAGCAGGTTTAAAACAATGCAGCAAGAGAAGAAGGGCAGTATAACTGTATCAAAGCTCATCCAGTGTTAAGTGGATTCTGGTTTGACAGCACTTTGGCTTGGGAAATAAATTAAAAAGTAAGTAAATATTGAAGACCCTGTCAGGATAGAGTTAGAGATCTCTGCTCATGCTAGAAAGCCGGTCTGGCTCTCTGCAGGCGCTGAGAGCTGCAAGTGCAGACACCAGTAAAATGGAAGAGCAAGTCCCAGATCACCCTGGTAGTATTTAGCATCAGTAACGTGCAGGTCAGCACCCTCACTTGTTTCTGGCATCCAAGAAAAACCCTTGTCGTCTTTGCACAAAGCTACCCCTCACTTCAGAAAGTGCTTTTTTTGAAGTTGCTGCCATTGCATGAAGAGCAGGAGAGCTTTGCTGCTCTGCTGTGTGGATTACTGACAAAATGGTGTCACTGATGCGTGTCACAGGAACATCTTTTGCAAGCAGGGATAAGAAATTCCTATCAGTTTAAAATGCAAGTTTGAAGAAGAAATAGGAGTTACATGAACGAAATGTGTGAGAGAAACTTTCATTAGATGATATAACAGATACAGCTTTCCATGTCCTGTATTGAGGACTTCTAGCAACAAGCCATATCTCCTGTGGCCATCTCACCTTCATTCCCCAGAAAAAGTAATCCCGCTGAATATATGTAACCCTCTAAGATATGCACTCTGGTGAGCATGTATCCTAGAGGAAAGAACAGGGACGTGTCCCATTTCTGTAGAATAGGCTTGCAGTGGCTCCTCAGTGAGAACACTGGTGGAGAAAGAGGCAAGATTTATAACAGGGGAAGATCAATTTGTAAAGATTATTTTTGCCTGCCAATCAGCTGAAACATGAAAGCTTTTTTACTTTCCTAGAGTACAGATAACAATTTTCTCACATATTAAGAATAATCCACAGAAATTAAGTTCTCTTTTTGGTTCGTAGAAATAAAGTTAAGCATGGGACATATGTCTGGTTATTAGGAAATATTTTCTTGCTTGCATGTTGTAGAAGTTTTGCAAGGGAAGTAGAGGGATGGATACATTTCCCATCTCTTAAAGTATAGTCCACAGCTAAATCAAGGCCAAATCCAAACCTATGTGCATCTTTCAGTAAAGAAAACAGTAACTATGCAAGAGTGCAAAGTTGCCTTCCTGTCCAATTTGTTTTCTTTCCTGTTTTTACTGTTATCCACTGGGTTTCTTCTGGTTGCAAAGTTTAAATAAGTCTTCCTTTTCCATCACCCAGTTACATTTGATTACTTCTGCATTTGAATCCTTTGAACAACCACTGAAAGCAGAGACAAATTAAAAACGCCTCTTATCTTAAGCATCTCTGTCAATGCCCTACTTTTCCATATCATACAATGAGTAAAGCTTTGCTTTGTCCATTTTTTTGTCAGGCAACTTTGGCCACTTCCCTTAGGGATATATTCCACTGATAAATAATACTGTCTGTCAGTTTTGTCATGATTTAAAACAAGTTCTCAATTTACATTTTGTCCACCTTACTTTCACTGTATCGCAACCCAGCTGTGCCTATCCGTATCATACTAATAATATTTGGCTTTTTTCAGCTATCCCACATGTATTTGTATCCACCCTTTCCACTGTATAGTGCATATTTATCCCTTGTGTGTATTCTTCCCAAACACAGACTTCAGTTTTTGATACTCTGTTGATCTCCCTGCAGTTTATTGGAACTAAAATATATTCTAGGGCATTCCAAGTACAATCACAAAAGGTGTTGGGCTGCTCCAGATGGCATAAGTACTTGTTGAACACATAGTTCAACAATTAAACCTAAAGTGCAGGTTGGTATTACATCTCTTAGAGTTTATATTAAGCATCTTATATCTCTATTGTTCCTTGAAAGTTTCAACATATTCCAAGGCTATGAATTGCATTTGCCTGTAGAGAACATTAGGAGGGCCCCTGCAGCACCTTCAAGGAAAGGCTCTGGGCCGTCTTCTTCTTCCTGACATGCTCACTTCAAAGAGGAAACGGGATGCCTGGAGGATGGACAGAACACGGAAACTCTTCGCTGCCTGCAAGCAGAGCTGGGAGGACATAGAGGGAATGGGGAAAAGGGAGACGCTCACCAAGCAACAGTGCACTGAAATGTGCCTACATATGTACGGGTGTGACAGCAAGGCCAATCTGAGAGTTACTCTGCACCATGTAGACTTGGCCCATGCTAAAACTTGCACATGTTCAGCTCGGCACTGCTGTGTTTTCTTCTGTCACGTGTTTAAGGTTCTCAGTTATGGCTGAGGTCAAAGCTGTACCAGTAAGTTAGACACCTACAGTATACGTACACTGCCTGCCTCTGACAACCTTAGCTCTTGAAACAAAGGGATTTCCATTCATGTACATTTATGCCTACTCAAGTACATTTGGTTGTTGCAATATAATTATATAACATTATTAAAACAAGAAAAAGGTCCTTATAAGATTTCTAATTATATCAGACTGAATGCTACACACACTATTTCCACAGTCTTATCTCACAAAAAATGTTTCTTACAACATAACAGCTGCCCTTAATATTTAGTAAATATAATAAGTAACAACAAACATCTTTCACGAGATGCAAACAAGCCTTATAGTTTCTGTATCCAGAAAACAGTCTGCTATAAACTGTTGTATCCAGAAAGCAGTCCAGTATTTTGAGCTTTTAATTAAGTTGAGAGAAGTCGCACACGGATGTGACAGAGTAAACAGCACCGACCAAATAGCTCCAACCTTCTCCATTAACAGACATGTTTGAAATGCTAGCCCGAGATGATTCATTTGACAAACTGCTTATTACTAAAATAAAGTAGCAAAATTCTTGTCTCCTACTTAAGAGACCAACTAGGAGAGAGATGGGAAAAGCTGGAGACAGGCCACAACTTGCCTTTTACAGTGCCACTAAACACGAAGTTACACTCACAACCCAGTTCCTAAATCCACGATGGCTCCTCAGTCACGGGGCTGGTTTTTGTACACACTGACCACGTACGCTCCTACTAAGCTCAGGAGGTGCAAGAACCTTTGAAAAATCCAGACAATAAGCTTTTGTTTCAGAGGCCAAAGATAGATTCAGGAATTTAACTTAACACCTATTGTGCTGAAAATTTTGGCTGGTGCTGATACCACTCAACTCCCACTTATCCCTTCTCTGTGGGGAAATTATGTTATGATTTTTACTCCTGAAAGAACACAATGGCCACAAGTTGAATACATTTTCTAGATAAGACCACAGACTACATGCCATTAATTATCTGGATCCTTACGTATATATTAATATTGTTTATTTGGGGTCAGATACCAAAACCTGACCTCCTTTCAAACAGCCACAGCCTGAGAATACACGTAAGCAGAGTATTTACAACCCAGATCCTGCAGCAAGTTGCATTACTCCATTACCCTCTCCCTCAGAGGGTCTGAAAAAAGCAAATTTTGGCCTAGAATTTGACCAAATCTCTCTCCTGTGGGTGCAGCTGAGCACCTTGAGCTGAAAATGTTTAATTATCCTTGTAATAATTGACTGAAACATCCTCAAACCCAGCCAAAAGGCGAGGGGGGGGGGGCGGGGAAGTGAAAAAGCTTGGTAAGATGGAATTGAAATTAGGTAATACCTTCACATGATGGCACCACCCCGTCAAATCAACCATACTTGTGGATGTAAAAGACAGTTTTAGCTGGCTACTGAATTATGGGCCATGAGTCCACACGTCGCCACTTTGTTAAATAGTTTTTCTAACTGAGAACAGTCCCGAGATGGAGGAGCTGAGATAACAGAATAAACTAAATACAGACTCACAACCCTACAGCAAACGTGGGCTCAGCAGCAGCTTTCGCGGCTAATGGAGAGGAGCTCTGGGCAGTCTCGAGCAATGCAGCTGGGCGAGGAAGCAGAAGGGAGCCGTCTCTGAGAAAGGCAGCATGCTACAAGGCCAAACTTTAATCACAGCATAACTTGTGGGATGAAAATCACTCCTCATGCATGTCACTTACCCTAAAGGGCCCCTTAGGGCAACTCTTGTTAATGACACTGTCAAAATAATTATAAAGAGAAAAGAATGTGTGTGTGTGTGTGCGCGCGTGTGAGCACACACACACACACAGGCTGCTACTCTTTAAACAAAAAGCACCGGACAGTAAAACTTAACATTGCTGTTCAACAATGTGCTTGTAGATACATTGGCTTACACTGCAATTAATCTCACTTGTTAACAACAGGTGTGTGCTGACAGACAGCTTGGTCAAACTCAGGAAGGTATTTAGATCCTCTTTTACCATTCAGTTTGGAAAAGACAACAAGAAATACAAATTGTGAAATGAAAAATTACGTATTATCATTGCCTTACAGTTGTTTTTTACTTTTGATTCTGCGACAGACTACACTGCTTCAGTTCTCATGGCATACCTGCCCCAGCCTGTGTAGGTCAGAAACCCTTACATTTTGATGAATATTAAGCAGTATCTATCACAAGATACTGAAGTAACTTCCCTTTTTAATAAATTTACAGGAAAAATTCTTATCAGTGCATTTCAAAAATTAGTAACAGAATGCTGCATACCGATGAGAAAAACTGCCCAGGCTTTGGAGGTAAGGATAAGTCCATGGATAGAAATATTGTGAAATTTCTTATGATAAAGCGCTGGATGCTATTTAATCTAGCAAATAAATTGCACACATACTACTTACCCATATTGACATGCTATGCATACCACGTTATATTCTGAAACTACAGACCTATCCACGAACTAAAGTCTAATTATATATTTAACTTGAAGCCCTAAGTTAGCAAGAAATGTGTTATAAACGCAGATGTACAAGTATCAGAGAAATTAAGAATATTAGTATAAATCAATTGCAAGCCCTCTAAAATATGTAAACCCATTAAATTATGCCTTTACCTCTTTACCTAGTTTATAACATGTTATATGTGCACAATGTGGGTGAGTTAATGTTTCAAAGAAAACCCTAACTTTTTTAGCTCCTAACACCGCTGCCTAACTCTCAAAGCCATAAAATATGCATGTTTAAATTTTTTCCTTTTTTCCTGTTACAGAGGGAAGATATAGATTAAAGAATAAAAGAAAACTAACAGCACTCTGGAATATTCAGTGTTACACAATTGCATTTAATGCAACTTCATAAATTTTAAACCCAAGGAGAATTTGAACACATACACATGATACTATCTATGGTCCTACAGTTACGCAATATTTTACGCAACAGTGTACCTCCATTGGTAATTTCACAATTTAAAACCTAGTATTCCTTTTTGTTAAACACAGGTGAGGAAATTTTAAATGGCTTTCAGACATCAGTTTAAATAGCTACTTTCATATGAAAAAATAGCCATTTCTCACTGATAATCAGCTATATTTGAAATTTGAAGTAAAAAGTTGGAGTTTAAAGAAACAATCCTACTACGGTTTTAAAGTGTGAAATGAAAATGTCATTGTTCTTTATTGTAAAATGACTCAAGTCTGTTAGAAATTTTCACGTATCCTCATTCCCTCAATAATATTGAAATTTTGGTCCCTAAGCAGATTATTTAGGTAGCAATTAGCAGTAAAGTAGTAAGAAATAAAAACTAAAAAGAAGAAAGACAATGACACTTGGTGTAAAACTTCAGCTGTAGCATCTGCTAGGACAAAAACTGCTGGCTGCCCAGCACACAGGAACTATGAGACTTCCTGCACCACTGAAGCCAGGATGGGCAGGAGATGACCTAGAGGGCCAAAACAATAGTTTTTCTTCCCTGCATTTGGTAGATGTTTTGCTGGAATAATGAATTCAAGTTCCATACCTAAATTTTAGCTCAAATTTGCATGAAAATTTTTATCAAATGCCAAATCATACAAAAGATGTTTTAAAAACACACATGTGTAGCAAAAGCTGTAATCTAGAATTAAATAAGAACATTTGTGTTCTTATCAGAGGCATATTTAGTATTATAGTAATGAATTCTTTATTACTGAAAGGAAAATAAATCACTGGTTTGTTTGATTGGAAATGGAATGACATGCTCAATGTTGGATGAACAGATTTTTCAACAATATCACAAACAGGCAGGGAAGTGGGAAGTCAAGATGTTTGGTATCAAAAGGCCAAACCTTTTTGCAGCCTAAGTAAGCAGAATTTCACCTCGGCTACAGTAAAGCCCATGAAGTGGCCCAACATTTGTAATAATTTTTCCCATTTCGTGAAGCTCTCCTACAGGCTTGGATATGTTTGCAGATACCATAATTTTAAATAGGTTGTAGATGGTTCCGTAGTTCAAAAAATAAACAGAGCAATTACTTTTTAAAATCAATCAAGCAAAAATCCATATTTTAAGTATAACATAAATGTATTTTCTGTAACATTAGTTACTTTTTACATGTTCACCTATTGTTAAAATAAAAGTCTGATTAAGCTGCAAACTACTAAAACCTCCAGTTTAATTCAAACAGAAATGTGCAATTATACTGATAATAATGAAAAACTTACTAGCGTTATACACGTAATGGTAAATAGATCTAATGAAACATACATGATTTGTTCTTTGAAAGTCCGTATTTTTTTCTCTTTTCTGTAAAAGAAGAAATTAGAAAGCTATTCTTCAGTGTATATTGTTCTAATCACTAGAACAAAGAAAACCAAGAGGCACTGTTGTTAGTAGTTAAAAATAATGCTGGTCCTACTTTGCACCATGACCTGAAGTGGAGCGAGGCTCCCCACCTCCCACTCTTCCAGCACTGAGAGCTCAGCCACAATTTCAGTATTTTAAAACCAAAGTACAGAAACAGGGACTCTTGTCTAACATAACGCTTGCATATTTTTCAGCAAACTGCAGTAAACAGAACTGTATTTTCCAAAAGGATGTCAAAAATAGAAACGTATGATCTTTTCCCACCTAGAATTGTATCCGTACAATTAAAGACTATTAGCTGGCATCCCTTTTAACCGTCAAACTCAGACAGTGGCAGTTCTATAGCCACAAAGAGAAGCAGTAAATGAGAAGAACATGTTACTACACTGCATTTGAGAAAGTTTGGCTCCAAGCTATGCACTGATTAATATCAGATCTCCTTCTTTACTTGCCTCTTGACAATCTTGTCACATCTGGCTGACAAATCCTTACAAGCTTATCCAAACCAAGGCAGCCCAGATCATGCTCCAGGAGTAGCTTGAAGGAAGCGGCAACACCAGCCATGCACTGATGTGCCATCATGAAACTAATGAAGCTGACTTCACTTGCAGACTGCAGGAACACGAAGAAACACAACATGCCTCAAGGTTTTGCAACATAACGCAGAGTTAGCTCACCAAAAGATAAGACAAACAATCAGCTCCCGAGGTTCAAGAAGCCAAGTAGTTACATGAATTACAAAAATTTATATAGAAATCGCCTGAACAACAACCTCCGCTAAATGAGCACAATAAACTCCAACTTCAGATCAGATGTGCAAATGGACTGCTAAAATGCCTTTCAAACAATGGTTTGTTTCAAATTAAAACAAAATCAGTTAATTTCATTTTCCCTTTCCCACTTCCCCAAAAGATCAGAATGTTGCCTGGCTCACAGGTTATTCAAACTGAAAAACATTTAAAAAAAAAAAAGGCAAAAGAAAGGGGGGGAAAAAATAGTGTCACTTTTTATCCATGGGTTTTTACAGAAGGATAAACCACAGCCTGTGTATATCAGTAGCCCTCCCCTGGGTTAGCGATCTGCCCTCTCCTCATTTTTAAACCAAGGATTCGTTACATAGAGGTCTGGAAGTATTTGGCCAATTAATAAACCAGAAAGTAAAATGCTGTATCTTAAACACATCTAACAAAACCTCATTATGTATAAGCTGACAATTAAACCATGTTTATTTTTCCATGTGATGAAAAAAAAAATCAAAATAAATTAAATAAGCGCCTTGAATTCTCATGCATTTAACCTCGTAATTAGCAGAATATATTTAAAAAACCAGACCCCCCCCCATATACACACACATTCTCATTCTCCCCCCTGGCGTTCCCCCCCCCTCCCCCCCCCTCCCGAAATACAAACAGACCGATCCTAAGAATTACTGACCTTATTTTCTGGATGCTAAATAGTCAACAATAAATTGTATATAAAGGGCATACATTAGACTCCACTTTAGTGGTAATTTCTAAAGAACTTCGTAGTGAAATTACCTTGTTGTCTGCTCTCCAGTGCATTTATACGTCATGATAATGATAATCTATCTGCTTAAAGCACTTGACTCAGAACACATCCGAGTCACAAATCACAGATTTTATTGCTATTAATGTATATTGAGGACTTGTACAATTAAACATTGTCAAGTATTTATGATTTACATGCTACTACTTCAATTGGAAAACAATTACACAAGTGATGGCTCTGCTTATTATAATCAGCCTGCAATTCTGCATTACTTACTGTAGAACAGAAAAGTCATACAGTTGTTTACAGCGCACGGCAGAAAGAAACCCAGGATTTTTTACATAAACTAGTTTTCTACTTTCACAGTATCTTTTTGTAATTAAGAAATGGAGAGTACAGCTCCCTACAGCTCTCATCTCCATTGTTCATTACCCAAAACAACACCAATACAATATTTTTTATATCTCCACACTGCATAACCACAAGTAAAAGTTGCACAGTAAAAATACACATTCATATAGAACTGCAAAGAACTTTCCTTACCTCAGACATTCTTACTGTGCTTATGTTTCCAGAGCTATAAAACAGTTTCCCATTCCCTCAGTGAGTTGTACAAAGAAGTACTGGAAACACTCCTGCCTGTACAAGTACTAAGGCAGAACCATCACACGCCTCTTTACTCTTGTCTGACTCTGAGCACCTCAAGGTCTGATGTATGCTCAGGCTGTGCACAGGGGAGTGAAATAAGATCCTCCCCCTTGGTGTTCTCCAGACCTACAGTACGAAGTTGTGTCTGCCTCTCACCTCTGCAGCCAGCTCTCACCTCGCTGCCCCGCAGTGGTGTGCTCCAGCGTGCTCCTCCAGTCGCAGGGCAGTCCCCTCACAGCTGGCTTGAAGAGGGCATGACACTCATCTTTCACAGAGATTTGATCAAAAGGAGTCACGGAGGCTTGAGGCGCTCCTAATGCAGTGCGAGGAGATTCTACCTCTGCTCTGGCAGCCTAAGTAACGCATTAAATCAATGCAGCTGACCTAAGGCCTATTACCGTTTTTTTTTTTTTTTTTTCTTCTCAGAGTGTACAACTATCTGCAAATAAGCTATGAGGTACTTATGATTAAAATTACTTATTTTTAGCGTCAGAGTGTTGTTTTTCAAACTGCAGCTGCTGTGTTGTTTTTTTTCCTTTTTAAACATTTGCAGGTCTCAAAGGTTCACCGAGTGGGGTGTGTATTTTTTAAAGTTAAAACATTTCCCCCTATCAACTTACTTTTGAGTTAGGGCTGAATTTTATTTCTTTTTATGAAGTTGAAGCTTCCTATTAACATAAGCACAGGTCATAAAGACAGGAGAAGAATTACTTTCCAGTAATTGGGCCAAAATCTGTTTTCAGTTATTCAGGTGTTGGGTTGCATTCATGAGTTAGAGCAGGATTTTTCTCACAGTCATTTCTCACCTATTTAAAAAAACAAAACAAACCCCTGAACAAAACACTTCTCCCTTCCTCTCTACTTTTGCCTGCTGTAGATAATTTCTTGGCACTCTTCTAAGCCAGGAATACACTGTACTACACCCAGAGATAGATATGAGTCAGTTGCATTGAACTCAGTGGGAATCCTTGTAGGAACATACCAGGACAATATTTGACCAGATGAATACCTGTAATCCCATAGGAAAGGCAGCAGGAAATAAGATGGCTGTAGGGAGAAGACAGCTAACGTATTATTACTGTTGGTTAATTTGTTGTCTTCTTCTAATCCTATTTACTATTTGCTAGATATATGCACAATGCTTAAGGAGAGAATATAATTTACATTTTACTAAATACCAGAGTAGAGTTAATGTTAACTCCATGGCGGTAGCTGTGGCAGGCCAGGATAAAGCCAGTGTGATACCAGAATCTGGTCCCAGAGAGCACAACAAGAAGCATGCGCTTTCCCTAAATCCCTAGGTTTCTCCACCCTATACATTATTTCTCTCACGGACCTATTGAACAGGATGGAAAAGCAGAGCAGGTGATTTAGTTTCACAGTATGGTCTACTGGATACTTCTGCCAAAAAAACACCGAAGTGTGAGAAGAGTCAGCCACCAGTGGTGGCTTGGTCTGTCCCCAACAGAGCTCTGTGTGGGTGCTCCAGTGCCACCTCTGCCCCCTGCAACGTGCTGGGGCGCTTCTCTCTCTGGCACCCAGGACAGTTACACAGGGATTATTAGCGGTCTTGTGAACTGTAGGGAAAAGTGCCTGAGAAGTCATGGCCAACATCATGCTCTTTGAGGTGATTCTTAACAGCAGTGGTTCAAAAGCATATATTCTGTGATGAGGACAAAACCTACCTGCTCTGTCATGGTGATAACTCAAAGCCGAAGGCACACCTTGTTACTAAAATCATATTTCCTTCTTAATGAAACAGGCAGCAACGTAACTCAAAAGGACTGTACCTGATCGAGAATTCTGCAACAAAAGTGGGAAGAGTGGTTTAAGATTAGATAAACTGCCAGAAGCTCTGAATTGACTTCAAAATGATAAGTGACTAAAACTTAGATGTGTGGAGAGCTGCTCTCCCCTCTAGCCAGTTCCCAGGAAAAACCTATTTACTAGCTATCTGCCATTTGCCTGGAAGATGATAATTCTTATTAAATGGGCTAACTATCCATAGCAAACAATTTAAGACCAATTTACTTTTTTCTTAATTAATTATCTAACAGTCTTTTATTTTAAGCATTATTTTCATTATTCAAGCTTTTTCAATGAATATTTTATGGGAACACATTCATGCCTTGCTCTTTTTGAAACTATTCACTATTACTGATTAGCAATTTTTCAGCATTTTGCTATCTGTGCAGCTTTTAGTAAAATCCGATGATCTCTAGCATAATGTGACATGTGCAAGGCACAGTTTGTATCTACAGGTCAACTTTTAAAGAAATGCTGGCACGTTAACAGCGTTTTCAGTAATTTCAGCTGATTCGTAGTTCAAGCTTGCTTGTATAGAACAGTTACCAAGATGTCTCTTGAAGAATGACCAAAATGGAAACCAGAGGGTGGTTCCCATAACTTCTCTTCCAACAGTAAAGGCTAATGGAAAAACAGCTTCTAGTGGAAAGAAACAGGCATTGGGGCAGGGCACCAGGCTTGAGCCAGAGGTCTCATCTGGGGCTCTGCCACTGAGTTGCTATTTGGCCTTGGGCAAGTTATTTCAGTTCTATTTCCTTGCATTTTTTTTTTTTTTTTTTTTTTAACATCTATTTCAGTTGTAAGCTCCTTGAGGAAACCGTGGCATCTTACTGTCTTCTCAGGGACAGTCCTGAGCTCAAAGGAAAGGGGTCCCCAGGTCTGAACTCCCTATGAGTTATAACATAAATACCTAGAATCATGGTGTAACAAGGCAGCCCAAGGAAAGCTGCTTTCTCCTCCCACCTGCCCCAGCCTGTTTCTTCTTCTCTGTGTCTCAGCCTGTGTGTTCAGAGCAGCATGAACGTAAGGGGATGTGAAGTGCTCTAAACTACTTAACCAAATACAAGAGTATTCATAGTTTTGAGAAGAGCTCCAACACATGGAACTGACTATAAACAAAAAGATGCTGATTTTATTATCTAGGATGCTTTAAAAAAACCAGATACTAATCCTAGGGAATCACTACAATTAAGCCAGTGTGAGATAGCAGAAAAGTGCAATACAATCCCTAGGAAAACATTTCTCTTGACTTTTAAATTTCAATCATGATCTGAATTTTGGTGATTGATTCCAAAAAAGAAGAAAAAAAAAATAATTCTAAAAAGAATACCAAGAAAGTAAGCAAGCACCGATTAAACGTTAGGAGTAGGTTTGGTCTTTGCTGATGCGTTCTCTAGGCAAACGGGCATGTAACTTCCTCAACCACATGCTGCCTGCTTCACACTGGTTCTACCGGAGTTAGCTCCAAAACGGCGTTAACCTCCGTGTCCTGCCTGCTTGGTCTAAATTCCGAACACCTAATATGCTATGGCCCTCTTACTTAAATCAGTGCTGGAGAAGATCTTAGTACTAATTTAATGCTCTGCTCACTTATTGCCTTGGAGAGATGTGTGGATTAAATATTTCGCCTCTCAGAAGACACATGAAGTAATAGTCAGCCCCGTGACCTTACAGATGGGCGCTGAGTCACCTGTCAGGGGGAACAGCCAACAGGACTAGGAATGGCTGCCCAGGACTGAAGGGAGACAAGATTTTATGGAGGTAGGAGGGGAAAGAGGAAACAGACCTTGAAAATGAGGAGAACTGACGTTCTGTCAGCAAGACATAAAGACAGTTGTGGGTTTCAAACAACTTGCAAGGCCGATGGTTTTTAAAATTTAACAAATTGCACATGAAAATGAAAACAGTTTTAAACTTAGTGTGCTGCAGCACAGGTTTTGGGCACTAGTCAGACTACAAACAGGCCTGCTGAAGCCATAAAGGACTTCATAAAGTTTCTTAAGATCTGTGGAAGGTCAGGTAGGGCAATCCAGTTCTCATCTAAGCAATAGAAAAACATAAATCTCTTGTTCAGTATTTCCAGGTAGGCTGATTTTGTAAGGTGGCCCAAGCAGATAATACTGAGCTATAAAGTGTCCCAAACTGTTTTCCACTAACAGTTTAATCAGTGTTCAAATGTTGATCTCTGTCTTGCTATTTACATTCACTTTAGTGCAATTAAACAAAAAAACCCAACAAAAATAAGAAGTTTATTTAATACTATCTACATTTGCACCCTTTCCTTCAGCACTAATTTTCATCTAACTGTTCACTGCATTACTTTTCCTCTGTAGCTCAAAATAGCAGTGAAGTTAAGTGAGCACTGGCCATTACAAAATACTAATATTTAAAGCAGCGTGTATGGCACACCCAGGAAGACATCACCAATACCAGATCGTACCATTGATCCAGCCCCACGAAACAGTGCCTCTCCACTGAAACAGTCACCGGGATCAAGAAACCCTGCAATTAACAATTATGAGAAGATCTGCCTGAATATTAAGTTCCTTTTTAATATTTATTAATCACTGCTTTATGCCAAAATGTATTTGTCTTTGAAAAATTTGATTCTATAATGGTTTGCCATCTAATATAGTTTGGTTTTTTAAGTTAAATCCTTTTTCAAGGCCAATTTCTCGGCATGAATAGTACCATATTTATACAACGTAGTAATTGTGCACAGGAAAAGCTTTTTAATATACTGGGTTTAAAACATGTTGCTTTAAAATATGAAACAGAATAAACCAAAAGACTTGGTTCAACTTCTCTGTGCTAATCACTACATTTGTTCATGTCATATCTTATTAAACTCTTTGCTAATTGAGGTGGTCCTGTTGATGATCCTCCTACCAAAGCCTTCCCCTGCTTCTAATGATTTCTATTTTGATTTTCCAATTTTCATTCTTCATTCTTTGCTTAAATGATTTTGGAGGTATCTTAGGATCACCAGAAGGGATACACTGTCCCACTTGACTTTTTGATAGCATTAACATACTTTAAATATTACTCTATTCCATTCTCTTGCTTTCTAGCACTTTTAATGCTGTTTTGTACTGAAAGAGACACACAACTGAAAGAGACAAAAAGAAAAAGAGACACACAACTTTTAGCATATACCTAATGACAGATAAATTCATCATTTTCTTTCTCCAAATGAAAGCAATAGAGTTAATCCATTGTTCATATATGCCACACTGGTGAGTTCATCCAGTTTTGTGATAACTGGGCCTTACATTTCATTCCAGGACCTGACAGCATTTTAAAAAAACCCTCCAAATTGCTTCTTTCCAGCATGCATTTTTCAACAGTTTTACCTGCTCTTTAGGTATAGGGAGGTTTATTAGATCCTTTTGGAAAGCCTTAAAATTCAGAGTCTTAATGAGTCTAAAACATGTACCTTCTCTGCAAGCAGCATTCCTTCTGCACTCTCTCCACCCTCCCAAGCTTTTTAATAAACACTGTCTGACCCAATGTGGAGCCTGGAGCATCCAGCTAAACTATTAGCCATTCACAAACTCACTGGTTGTTCCTATTGTTTGCTTTCTGTCTTTTTGCCAGTTTATAACGTTAAATTAAATACAGTACCTTTCACCTTCTTCCTTAGTAGCTTTCTATACTGTGATTTCAATATGTGCAACCAAAGAGTACAAGAAATTATAAACAACTTATATAATGACATTATCATCTTTAAAATGTTTTATAAAGCCGATCAACCTCCACAAAATTCAAACTTCAAGGAGAAGAGGGCTTCACAATCCAAATCTGTATTTGTAACTAAAGCTTGCAAATAGGCTAAAAAAAGCACCAACTTTGAAGTTGTCTAACCCCTAGCAATATATTTATTTACAAACAGAGAAACAGAAACATTTTGTATATATACAGTGAACATCAAGATTGGAAAATTTTTTAGAAAAATACAAATGGCAACACATTGCTATCCAAAGTGTCCAAAAGATCCAAATATTTAAGTGACTTGCCTAAATCAGAACAGTTCTAGGCACATGCTAAAGGGCACTCCCCCACCCACCCTGGGCTGTGAGAAAGAAAACTGGCTTACCCATTGGTTCTGTGCTCTACCTTTCTAAATTTTTTTTAACTGCAATGAAGTATACATCTTCCATCTAAATGGATGGCAAAAGACTGCATTGTTTTGTCATATATCAATGCCGTATGTATGAGATCCCTACCCAAGTAGAGCTACCACTCCAATGAGTGAGCTGGGAATGCTGCAGCAAGGATGAGATACCCAAGCGTTCTTGGCAGCTCTGCCCATTTTTCTCTGCTAGCAGAGAAAACGAACCCGCAAACCTTTGGACTAGATGAGAAAGGTGTTATCAAGTGAAATGCGATTTTCAAATATTATCTAATAACCAAACCATAATAGGAGTTGAAGTCTTCCGCTGTCAGGGATTAAGGTGGGAGCTGTACTGGCTACACATATCCCTTTCCTGACTGCCCTCTCATCTTGCAAGTTCTGTGAGGAGTTTAAAACATTTAATTGCTAACTCTGTTATTAAGGAATCTACATTGTCAGACTGCAGCTCCTAACAACATTAAGTCTCTCAGAGCAAATAATTTTTGATACTGATGTTTCTCAGAGGTGCAGCATTTAATCCTCAAATTACAACACAAGTTTTAACAGGCAGATTCTGCCTGTCACTGAGATTTAGTAATTAACAAAAAAATTCACCCCCCCTTCCTAACACTAATGGTTTATCAAAAGAATACCAGTAATTTCAGTTAAGATATACTGATGAACCAGGCAGAAATACAATGAGGAGACAGACGTGTTTACGCTATCTGATTGAAAGGGCCGAGACAGAATTCCAGAGACTTCGTGTTGTCATAAGAGGAATAGTCAGGAACCACGTTTGTGCCCTCGGGCCAAAGGGTGTGACATTGGGCCAGAGGTGTGTCGAAGTCAGAGTAAAATGCCTGCCATAAAACTGGTAGCCACTCATATTCACATGGTTAAAGAAAAGGAGAGGCAGCAGCATGATACCTAAAACAGTAATGCTGCTGTGTTTTTTTCGAAAGACGATCAAGTCCTACCAATACAGGAGACACGTCACCTACACTATGGAGTCTTGTAGTTATTTTCACAGCCTCCAGCATTTTTCTTCCTTTTGGTTGTGGGTTTTTTTTTTTTTTTTTTTTTTTTTCTGTCCTTCTTGTTCTTTAATACCAGGTAGTGGTTTTCAAGCGTTTAAACTATGGCATATAATAACCGATGAGTAACATAGCAGTAATACCAGTGGTGGCAATTTTGCTTTGTTTCATGGGAGTGTTAGAATATTAGAGAGATGACTAGGACATGTCTCAGTGGCAGACTGATAAAATGAAAGATGAATTTTCCCTGCCTACAAGTGTTGTCAAGTTTTAATCACAAACATCACACAGGTTATAGGACACTTACTTTTCTCGGCAATGAAATACAAAGTAAACATTCTGTATTTTTACATGAATTTTTGGATGAAGAATTATTGCAAAAAAAATTACTACAGTTTATCTGCGGAAGATTTTTTTCCAAGCTCATAAGCTACAAATTTCTGCACAAATGGTTGAGTTTAACAACCACGCCTAAAAGTATTGTTACTACTAGGACAACCAGTGTTTATTATGGAGGCCTATTTACCAGCTCTCCCACTCTGCTGAAGACTTTTCCTACAACTTTATGCTTTAGCCAAAACTTTTATTCTCAGTTATATTTCCCGTCTACATCCCCTTCTTATTGATTGGGAGGAAGAAATCTCAGTTTCTATTTTACAGTGACATTCCAAGAAATCTTCCTTGAAAGGGTCACCCATCCTCCACTTGGCAGATTCCTTTAAAAATGCCTCTTTTATTAACTTACTCCAGACATGTGCTGGTTCTTTTTATGTCTAAAATGCATGTTGAACTTTTGAAGTTTACCCAGGAGTGAAAGCAGCAGGTATAGCAATGTCCTGGAGTAGCATCTGGCTACCCCCTTCAACCAGGATAGCACATCGATACCAGGATGGTTTGCAGTGAGCTGTTTTTAATGGACAGCTCCCAGGTGACACCAGACACTGCTGCTGCAGCAGCCGCAATATCATACATCCTTGATTGAACTTTGATTAATTTTCCAGACTTTCAGAGCCTGTGGCAAAAGGATCCACAGCGGTAGCTGCAGCCATTAACTCCATCTTTTGTGATTTCTCCTTCTTCATTATGTTTGGGTCTTGATTGAACTTTGTTCCAAGTTAGTAGCTTTTGGCTATGGACAAAGAAGATAAGACTTTAGAAATGGAGTGCAGAAGGATAATATGTGAAAAACTTGCAGTGAAAGCTGCCTGGGTAGTTGGTGGTAGCTTTGGATATACCTTGATGATGTGAGTGGTGTTAACAAAAGCTTTGGAATTCTGGCTAACACCAGTCTAAATAACACAAACGATTACTTAATGCAGCCATAGTCCAAATGTCTTCCAGCATTTGTGCATAGTGGATGCTATTTTATTACGCTGAACAAATTCAAAGTTGCTGCCTTCAGATAATGAATAGAATTACCATTCATGTGCAATGCCAGAACTTTATAGAAACATTTGTTTAAAATACATGAATAGTCTCAGTGGCTTCCAAAGATTATTTGCAGAGTATGCTGCTAAATGGTACAAGCAACTGTCCCACTATTTGTTTGCTCAATAGGGCGAATTTACACTGTAGAGTCAACCTAGAGTCTGTTATATTATCTTATCTTATCCAAAAAAGCAGTTTATCAGCAACTAGGACAGATCTTACAGTTCTTGTGAAAAAACTGAACCTGACAATACTTTACTGATAATGTTACACTGAATTTTTCCAAACAATCCTTCAGTGTTTTCATTACATTACTCTCTCCCTCGTTTTTGGTCACAGAATGTCTAAATACTTTGCTAGTCAATTCTAAGATTACTTCACAAAAAAAAAAGAAAAAAAATCTGGGTTTCTGACTCTTTTTTCAGTTAATGCTTGAATATGCACTGTGATATATTCTCAGAAACACTTCTATCTAGTTTTATTGCCTGCTGTTGGTATTTGCCAATGGTGGTATATAGCAGTGGTATGCAGAGGTGGTTGTAGCGATCTGTAGAAATTTTTGCCAGAACTTACAAACGTTGTGTAAAAAGCCCCTTTCAGAGCTTGAAAACTGAAATTAACTGATGGGGAAAAAAATATTAAACTATTAAGGGTGATTCAAAATCCACTATGAATCAAAGATATACATGATGTTTCCATAACATCTGACACAATGGGGCTTTGTCCCTACAAGAGGCCTCTGGGCATTCCTGTGATAAAAGCAATAATAGATTTGTCTCTGTGAAGCTTTGAGTTATTATGGCACCTTCAATACAGGCAACCTTCGAAATAATTGAAAACCTGGAAATAAAAGCAACCTTTTAAAAATAAAATACGTACATACATATACATACACACACACATATATAAATAAATATAACTCTTCCTTTCTTTAACCTTTTTATTCATTGCCAAGAATAGCTGGCTGAGGAATCGGCATCTGCCGTGAGCTCTCATTTATTTTCTGATGCTGCCTTGCCCCATTGCCCAGGCGGTCTCCGCAGTTCCCCTCCTCTCATCCCCTCACCGCTTTGCCTTCCTCTGAACCCAGGATACAGAGCAGCCTTCCAGCACAGAGCCCTTCTCCACTGCCAGACACCCAGGCTTTCCAGCCCCATTCCTCCTTCTGCCAATCCCTGTCTCACTGAGCTTTCTGACAAGACACTGCCTACACAGAAAAAACAGAATCTCTCTGCTACCTGGTATTTTATAGGCAGCATTAATAACAGACTTTAATACTGAAAATTATTAGCCTAAATGTGTTCAGACTGGAACTAAATTCCTTGTCAGCTCAGCTGTATCTATCTGGGTGATCTGGACACTAAAGTTGGGTAAAGTGGCTAAGATGCTTATTTAGACAGCTAGGAAGTTTAGGAGCTAAATAACTTGTGGGAATGTTTCAATGTTGCAACAGGTAGAAGCAATTCAAGAAACAAAGTTGCAATGAATAAGTGTTGTGTTGGCTACCGAGTCCCTTAAATTTTAGCATCCATGCTGTTTGAAATGCACTTGAACAACCACAAGCCTATTTTAGGGTGAGAGCCGAGCTGCCCTGTTAATAACTTTGAAGCACTGGACTGGTTACCAGGGCTTTCCCTCCGTTAATACCCTGGTTTCAAATAATAGGGGAGTATGCATAGCATGAGAAGTGGAAAAGAAAAAAAATGCTTCGAGACCAACCACTTTTTAGTGGACGCTTGGGAATAGCTTGGAGGAGGGCCAGGCCTAGAACAAGGTGCGAAATCATACAATTAAAAGAAGGATGGCAGGTGTAAAACAGAAGTCTCTTATGGAGCAGTGGTTTGGGGTAGAATATCTGCAGGAAGCTGACTGCCAGACCGACACAGAAGTGATTGAAGAAGGAGGCCTGGCAGGATTACCACAAGGAAGTAACGAGCCTTCAGGTATCCTAAACACACACATGGTTTGTGTGACTTTTCACAAACCTCCTTTTCTCTTTTATGTTGTCCTAATGTTAAAATAAACCATAGAGTGGTGGTAAGAAGGAGCCTGAGGCTCCTACAGAGAAGAGCTGAATGGTCACTACCCCATAGGATGTAAAGGCGACTATACTGTATTGGAGCAGCATGGGGTTAATGGGAGTTCAGGATTACTTTTGATGCCTTTTTCAACGGCTCGGACAGGTGTCCCCTCCTGCTGAGGGCCTCCAGAAGCTAAAAGACTTTATCCTGCCTTTGCAGGGCCAATGTGACTTGTGTCGCTTGCTTCAAGGGAAGCAGGATCAAGCCCTCTAGCAGTAACTGCGAGACATTTTTATTACTCTGGCCACATGCCTTGTTCCAAAGGCCCTGGCTTGTCATAAATTTTTCTGCATTAAACTCTTCACCCAGATATGGCTTGACCATACACAGCTCATCCAACAGATTATTAAGAGAATATTCTTTTTGAACTGTCTCTTCCACAAGCAAGAGATGCAGCTGGCATTCAGCCTCTGTGACTCTCCAGTAAAAGAGCACTAAACCTCTACATTGATTAGATGAAAAACCCAAACAGGAAAAAAATACTAAACACAACATAAGCATTTAGTGCTACCTTCTTTTGAAATCACTCATGCCAAAGTGATGCCATGATACTGGCAGCACAATTTTTATTAAAAAACTTGCAATTTTAAATAGCAGTTAAATACTTGGTGTGATCTTTAATTTTCTCTATAGTAAAGAAAAACTACTAAGAAGCACATGCCTTTTTGGACTCTGAATATATTCAAATCCTCATTGGTACAAATGATTTTAGTTCCAAGAAATACAATTTATAACAGACCTGTAATAAATTCCATATACCTCTGAAGCCATTCTTTTCAAGTAATTTCAACACACTTTATTAAAAAAAAGGCAATAAAACATCATAACCCTCACTGTAAGCTTAGCATTATCTCCCTTTTACAAACTGGTAAATTTGTGATTTACCCAAAGTTACATAATAAACCTGTGACAGAGCCAGCCTGTCCTTCACTCAGTTCTGTGGCTTTGTCCTCCTCCCAAGAATAGCACTTTCTCCCGACCATCATTTTAGCAAGCGAGTGACAATTGCTATTTATAAAAATAGCAGAGTATAGGTACAATCCCTGCCTTTACAAACTCTTCTTCTGTAGACTTAGAAAAAGACATCTTTGTGCAGAAACATCATATTATACTGGCCAGCAAAGAGAAATAACAGAGCCTTTGCAATACATCTATTAAAAAAATTGGCTTCTTTAGAAAGCTCTAAAAACTCATTTCTAGCCATAGAAATTGTGTATTCTGTTTATCAAGATGCTTTCTCCATAATCCAAACTACATTATCTGGATGACATTCATTGGGAAGCATCAGCCTCACAGAATGTGAAACACGTGTTTACAGGGAAGGAGGGATGCAAGCTACTTTTATATACAGATTTTGTGATGTAAATAAGCTGTTGGAAAGCCAGTTTGTGACAATGCCAGTATTTGGTGCTTCTTTAGTCTAATTAGAAACTACTCTGCACAGCCTAGCCGTTAGCAGTGGAACACGCTGCTTCTTTTATTTACCAGCTAAAGTGCTGCATCGCACCTAGCCAGTCATAATTACAAAAACCGGCACAATGAGCATAAGTAAATAACAGTTGTGATCAGGAGTCTAGCAGATACCTACTTTATTCTCTCTCTGGTCAATAAGCACAGTTTGAAACAACGAGTGTTTATCAAAGATCTGCAGTTTGCAAACCTCAGTTGACTAATAACTGTATCCAGGACTGGAAATTACCAACTGGCCTCTTACCATCTATACCAAGCTCTGAACACTCAGCTAACTTTGAAACATGGCTGACAAATAAATGAGATGATAAAATAACAGTAAACTTGGGAAAAGACATACATCCATATTAAAGAGCATTTGCTTGTCCCCTCTGAAACCATTCCTTTACCAGGAAGCACAAGCATCACTCAAGCACACACTTAGGGAACACAGAGGGGACACGAGGTCCAGCACCCTGCTGTGATGCTTTAGGCAAAAATACACCCAATTACCAATGCCAGTACCTCGCACCAAGCAGTTAGGGCTGCACAGCAGGAATGACATTTGCACTGAGCTCCTTTTAACTTACCTATTTATGTTTTTTTTTTCTCTAAATTTATAATCTCATTTTTAAAAACACTGAACCTGAGTTTCACTTAATATTAACAGTAAAGAGATTGTCAAGATATATATATTGGACAAAAAAATTCAATCATTTTTTTGGGGGGGTTCAACCTGCTTAATCTGTGTCAAAAATATTTTATTTCAAATTCAGATGGTTTATTTAAAGTTAAGTTTAAGCATAATAAGATCATTAATGATTTTAAAATACTTAGGTGACTTGTGTGTCACTTTTAAATTTTCACCCTACAGATGAAACTGCACAAAGGGTGTCGCTGAATGTGCAATTAAAATGAACAAACCTCAACCATATGAGAGAAAGGTTTTCTCTACTTGAAAAAAATTCAGACAACAAAATACAGAGCCCCCACCATAGCACAAGCAGATATTTAAAATTATGTCTTAACTGTTGAGGAAAGGCATCAAATGGACGCGCGGAAAGGCATGAAATGGACATTCGAGGGGCCTCCAGGCAGCGACTGGGTGTGTACACCTTTCCACCCTGTCCCACCTGCTGCACAAATCTAGCTCTGGAGAGACCAGCTCCAGAAAAACATGTTCTCTTTTCACAGCTCACTCAAATCCTTGCTTTCCCTGATCCTGCCGAATATGATCTCATTCACCAGGAAAAAAAAAAAAAAGAACAGAAAAAAGATGGCAGTTTCAGCGATGTGTACACCTTCCCATGTGAGAACTAAACTGAATCCATATGGGACCTGAACTGAGACCTATCAACTTTCACTTCTACATGGTGGAACAGTATCCAGTCATCATTACTGAGGTTAAAGGAAGACAGTAATCCATCCTGTTTTAAAATTATCTGCACTATGTTTTGTGAAATTCATTCTGTTGTGCAATGATCTCATGTAGAAGAGTGATGAGCCACAGGTTAAGTTTTAAATGCCAACTTTTTATCTCTGTGGAACAATGATGGTTTTTATTTGTAGAAGATGTATTTAATCTCTTTATGTACAGCAACACCAATATACTATTGGAGCAAATGTCACATGTTTCTTTGTCCACTTACATAGCCATGCAAGTGATTTTAGGCACTTCTTTCAATTACACCTGGATTACCAATGATCTATTAAGAACAGGTGAGAACAACAGGAGGGTGAACTTGAAAGTGAAGCAAGGCAGGTTTTGGTGAACCATTAAATACCTTTGTGCTTATGCTTGCTTATTTTACCATCTGTAAAAGACACCAAAGACCTCTATCTACTGTAACCACTGCATTTCACATTTCCATCAGTAATAAGGTGAGGACACCAGCTTTTTAATGTCTGGAGACAAAAACTGACACTGACTACAAAAGTACCCTGGAAAAGGGACATAAAGCACTGAAGAAAAGGAATTAAACCAGTGATGTATTTGACTTGCAGGTTTGCTTTATTTATTAAGTTTTTTTTGGAAGTTCACTTCCTGCATGCCTCTCAGCCAAAGTTCTTTTCTGGCTTTATTTATGTGCTGAAACACACACACACACGTGGTCCCCTTTTAAAATGAATGTATGTGCTCCAAAGCATGTCCCTGGGCAGCTGTTTGTACCCCAGAAAAGTCTGCATTCCTCTGTCCTCACTTCTGTGTCTCTAAAGGCTGCTGAAAGGCAGGGGCACCTATTTTGATCTGCAGTGTCCCATTAACAGGCAGATAACCTTCAACCAGAGATCCATTTCTCAGTGCCTGACAAAGACAGGGGACTTTATGAAACAATCTGACTGTGACTCATTTCAGATTAGCTAGGAGAGATTGGGGTTTTTGGCTGGAGAAGTATTTGGAGGACTGAGTAGGAGCAGTGCCTGCTCTGCATAAGCATTGACTATTCTTGGCTTGCGGGTTTATATACAACAGTGCTTGTCTAGAGAGCTGCCTGTTTATGGCTGGGGAAGAGACCATGCAGATTCACCTTGCCTTGGTCACCTCTATACAAGATTAATGCAGTGCATTCTTCTTAGCTCGGCTGAAAGTAGAGCAGGTGCAGAAAAGCATCTGTTTTCCCCCGGAGCAGAGAGAACCTATGTGAGCAGGCAACACCTGCACGCAGGCCATTCGCTGGATTCGGGTGACTTCCTGGAGCCATTCATTGTGCTGGAAAAGTTTCTTCCAAGTCCTGTGTAGTTCTAGACTCAATTGTAAGTGATATCCTCGCACTGAAAGTACTGTCACAGCTATTAAGATCTGCCAGGAAGCTCTTGCTCTAAGACTGAGGTAAGATCTCCTGGGACTGGCAGGCTCTCAACTAATAGTCTCAGCCTTTGAAATTCATTCCCTTTGGCAGCTTCCCAAAGCCAGATGCTAATGACCTTAGGCATGATGCAAGACCTTTTTATTGGTGTAATTTTTAATTTTTTTCATTCCTGAGGTAGCAATGAAGCCAGACATCTCTTATCTTTGGAGAAAGTGTCCATTTTAGCATTGCAAGTAGCCACCTAACTTTTGCAGAAACATTGTCTGAATCAATTTTGCACGTAAAAAGGTCATTCACTCAGTAGCATTCAACAACAAAAGTTTTTAAATGGTTCTTTATGTAACAAAGCAAGACCTTATGATGCAAGTTTAAGCTCAAATACCTTTGGACTTACATACATTTATTACACAGTTTTCCAGGGAATCTGGCCTAATGGGCTAAATGCTGACTTTGGACTTGAGAGACCTGGACTGTGTTCCCAACCTTCTGCTAGACAATTGTGTGACTACAGGCAGGAGATTGCGTTTTTCTCTCCTCCCTATTGCCTGTGCAAGGGGGTTTTCCCTATTTGCAAAAGCAGGAGAATACCTTGGGCTGCCCTGCTAAGGGCTGTTTCAGAGCCAGGTAGTCTAGTGCTATTGTTCTGTTAGTTAACCTCTTGTAAAGTTTTGAAAACCATACATTCAAAAGAATGAAACTTGAGTAAACCGATTTTTAGCACAACAGTTTCCTAACTTTTCTGATAATTAGTAACCTTCAGCAGAGGATATTCCAAAAGGTTATTCTCTCCAGGCTTCCTCTATCTTCAGTGCAGAGGAAGGAGCTCCTGTGAGTGTTTCAAAACAGGAGCCTAACACAGATTTTCTGCATAGCTCTGCACAGTCCTCTGCAGAAATGTCGGTACATGGGGCCTAGGAAGTTTAGCTTCAGTAAGCATTATCTTTCCTCCCGTCCTTCTCTGTTGCCTCCAAACGTACTGAAGAAAACACTACCAAATCAAGGTAATTTCGTAAAACAACAGATATTTTAAATTATGAATATTACAACAGCAATTATAGTGATAACAGTAGCAAAATAGTGATAACAATATGTTATCACTGATAAAAGCAGCAACAGTGACTGTGTTCCTGAACAAAGATACAGTAAATAATAAGAGGACGCTTTGCTGTTCCTTGGTAAGTGAATTTTAGTTTGAGACTTTTAAATATCTTGACTGTTTTCTTGGGTGGGTATTTAATAAAAGTCCACAAATGCTATCTACGAACCTTCTCAAAAATGAGTTCTTGCTCAATATTTCAATCATCTACCATAAACACAACCAAACCAGCTGCAACTCACTTTCACAATAGGCACAATAAACAGCTTTTCCTCTTATTGCAGGGACCTTCAGCTTCTAAACAGCCAGAACACCAAACTAATATACAACAAACAACGTAGGACTTGTTTATGCTTAAAACAGCTCTGTAATCAGAAACAAAGTCACTGACAGTTTTATCATGTTGGCATTAGGTCACCAGTGCACAAATCCTCAGTGGCAGAGTTACAAAGATCCTGCAGCACTGGCTAAGTGACCACAGCACGATGGGGTGCTTCACACCACTCCTACGATCAGGAAAGAGGAAATTGCCACTTTCAAGACCAATGGGAGAAAGAAAAATATGTTTAAAAAACCTCATTCCTAAAGATTTTCGCCTGCTGACAAAATCCATCTCTTTTGAATAGGCATATAATTCATTCAGCTACCTCTCTCTAAAATTCAGTGGGCTGCATCTGTTCATTTGCGCAAGTAACCTACACAGGTATCAGCATCAAGCTACGGTTAAAGGTTTGGAAAACAGCTATCACATTAGCTGTTATCTGGAAATGAGGTAAGAGCACGAGCTCTACAACTGGAGCCAAAGGACGGAGACTCATACCGCATTTCAGTGGCAGGCTCCTGCTCTCCGTGCATTAAAGAAATGTAACCTCAGCTGAGCAGTGGGGTTACACTGGACTTCCTGTACTTGACTATGAGAAATGCCCGGCAGCGTTTGCCACGCTAATGGTATTTAGGCTCTTTGCAAATGTTGTCCCCAAAGACGTGACTGGGGACTTGTCCTACCCTGCTTTTAGACTGGCTGGAGGAGCTGATATAGCGGAGGCAGGCAAGCACTCGCTGTTAAATATTCTTTCTCTGACAGGCGCTGTGGCAGTACTCTGTAGGATTCTGATCAGTCGCACCACTTTTACAGTTCAATTGTGGATACTTTTAGAGTATTTCTAATGATCTATTATTAATTGCTAAGAATTACATTCCAGTCTTAAATTCAGAAGGGAGAGAAACTGCAGCTTTCAGCTGTCAAAGACAGTAATTCAGTACTTAAATCATAAGCGTCAGAAGTTGTAAGTGGACCGATTTATACTAATTTGCACAAACTTGTTCATCTAGGTGAAATCTGTAAATAATGGAAGAAAAACAGGGAAATGGCATTTGAGTAAACTGGTATCACTAACCCAGCATACAAGTGATTAAATCAATGAAATAAAGATGTTCTGGTGTTGGTATTTTACTGAGAAGTGAGGACTACAAGCACACCACAAAGCATAAAGAAACTGTATTTGGAAAAGGTCAAATAAAGGAAAAAATTCAGATTTGCAAGCCCAATCCTTAGTGTGCCTCAGAGTGCTACAAGACCACTGAGGTCAGTTAAACCATGCCATTTCCCACTGACTTGAGGTTTTGTCCTGTGTTTATGCAAAAGAAAATGACAATTTTAACTACTTTGTAAAATAAAGACCTGGCAGATCTGCAAAATAGTCTGCTGCTTGACTTTTCAGTTAGGGTATGCATTCCATGGCTGTATAAAAAAAAAGGGGGGGGGGGGGTAGAAAAAAGAGGACTGGAAACTCCACCTGGATGCTATCAGTCTTGCCCAAGTAAACAGTACTGACATTAGTGCTAGCCTGCTGAGTGGTACAGGTTAGGAAGGGTCACAAAGGCAAAATGGTGACCAAACGTGCCTTGAGGTAGAGATGCTCTGGAATCTGTCACAAAAGGAGAGAGCTGAAAGCTCATTTTATCTAGAAGTCATTTCATTTTAGAGTTCAAAACAATTAAAGACATTGAAAGAATTGTACAAACATGGATTATAGCAAGACAGAAACAATCTCTTCTTTCATATAAACAAGCACTCAACTACATGCATACGGTGTGATGTGTATTGTTCTTGAGATAACACTGCAGCACAACCATAAAATGGCAAGGGAATGTATGAGAGATATAGCAAAAAAACCAAACCAACACCCAGGAAGTTCTCCTCATAATACTAAACAAATACTCATACCCATTTAATACAACCAAGAATTTTTGCTAAAAAAAAAAAAAAAAAGGAAGAAAGCCTTTAAGCAGTAAATACCATAAAAGAATGTAATTGTCATGTCCTAATAGCCAAACAAAGTTTTTGCTGAAGGCCCTTGAGATAAAATTTCTTTTGACACTCAGCTGTTAAGTTGCACCCAAATCTGCAAACCAGAGAAATATCTATTCGTATGCATTAATGACTGCGTTGTAACAACTGTTTCATGAGGATTTTTTTCACGTCTTTAAATTAACTTGAAAACCTTATTAAGAGAAACAGCCTACAAAAATTACTCGCTTGAATTTTCTAGTTTGTTTTCTTTCTCTTGTGTCTACAAAAGCTATCCTGAAATTACACCTGGGAAACTCCAACTCCTGAAAAATAAATTTCACCAGTAATACTTTTTGTAAGAAAAGCTACATAGATGAAAGATTTTTCCTAATATCACTTCAAGTTCCCTCCCAATGCTTTAGACCATACCAAGGGAAAGAACAAAGCATAAGGGATACTTGCACATGGCATTAAGCAACAAGACTCAAAGTGTTTGCATATTTTGATAATTGTCCAAATCTACAACCAGGGTGGGAGGCTATGGCTAACTCAGAAATGAAATGGTTAATAAATCTTAAACACTGATCCTTTTCCAGGCATGTTCAAATAACACAGTAAAAAAAAAAAGAAAAGCCTCAACTGTAAAGTGAAGTTCTAAACTAATTTTACTTCTCCTACAGCATGCCAGGAAGTGTATTACATGCCATTGGCGAGATACCAAACCTGTGACTCTAGGGGGATGACTGAAGGAATCCTCACAATTCTACATCTTGGAAATAAATTCTATGCTAGAAGGAAAAGCTCTGTAACACATGCCATCTGGTACCCTTTGCCTTCTTTTTATGAAAAGGGAGAAAAGAGAGAGAGGCTGCTTCCTCATACATAGACCAAGACACAGTGGGCCAAAACCAACTCTTGGTAACAGCAGCAGAAACTGCAACTCAGCTGGTGTTTTTGTCTCCCAGTTGCATCTCTGTAGAACATGGGTATTTCCATAAGTCTTGGTATCAACCTGAGTTATCTCAGATTTATATCAGGAAGTCTATTATAATAACTGGGAGTGTCATTTGGCCCATTAATTGCAGGAGAATACCATCTAATTGCATTGTAAATGGAAAGGGTTATGCTGAAGCCACAGTACTGCACTGAACTCAGCTCTCAGCTGTTTTTTGATTTTTCCTTTAAAATATAATTTGTAATGTCTTAAGCAAAAATCGGAACTATGTCCAAAACTGAAAATAAAGTATTTTATTTAACCTTAAAATAAGTAAATAAAAGCTCAGCTGAAATCAGTGTTATATCATATACAGAAAATCCAGATAAGAAGCAATTATGATTTCAGGATTACTGAAAGGGTGTTTCAGTAATTCTTTGAGAAACACTTACTTTAAGTAGATGAGAAAAATTCAAATACAAGTAAGACTTTTATACAGATAAGTAAAGAACTGTCTACCATTCATTCTCACTGCCCCAATAAGCTATCCTACCTATTCTTTATCCTGCTAGGAGTTAAAGTAGAAATGGCTACGAGCCAGTGTGAGTTAGCCCCAAGGTAATTCCTGCAGAGTAGCAGGAGGCATGTTGGGGATGTGGCTTGAGCATTTCTGCATTCCAGCTCTCTCCAGTAGCTGTAATGACCTAGCGGGACCATCTGCAGTCACATTTCAGTTTGGGCAACACCCAGGCTGCTCTAACCTGGGGTAGAGAACCAAAGTACCTCATCTGGCTGAGGATACAGACACTGAAGTGATATAAAGCTCCCTTCCTTGTATATGAAGTACTGTATTGATACAGTGATTTATTTGGGTCATGCATTAAACTGTTGAAGGACTTGGCCCATGTAAGTTAAAGTTAGTGTTCAAATCTCATGACAAGAAGATCACCTCATTTATACATTTATACTGATAGGAGATCACCAGCATAATAAAAATCAATAATTTATATCATAAGGCCTTGAAATACTATTGTAACAGTTTGCTCCATAATAAGGCAGTAAAAGTTATTAAACAAGCAATGTTTATTTATATTATACAATATAACCATAGTTTGTATCATGACTGGGGTCTGTGTTCCTCTGAGTGCAAATATTTAACTCCCATTAATGTTAACAAGAGGTTACCTAGTATGTACTTTGGCAAGAGAATAAAACCTGAATTTTAACATCAATCTTAAGCAAGCTTTCAACTTGAAAGAATCTTGAGAGCACCTTGTATTAACACTATCTTAATTGCTTTGAAATCTGGATTTTGCGTGAAGCATACACACAGATAAAAACTCACGTTAACTTCAAATTGCACATTTTAGGATAAGGGGAAATACTTGTGTGTCACCATTTTGTAAACTGCGTAGCTTGCTCTGTGAAGGCACTGTTAGCAGAGACAATGATAAAATCTTTGAAGAATTCTCTCCATTTCTAAGAACATTTTTTCCCTAGCCTTGCTTCACAGAGGAAAATTAACTCCCAGTATTTTTCACAATAAGAATGGTGGAGGAAATTCCTATTATATTTGAAAAAGAAACAACTTTTTTGGCATTCTCTATTTACAGTTTGGGGAATCTCCTTGTTCACATACGCACTCTCACCGAGGACAGTGAGGTAGCATAGATATATAGTGCAAGTAGAATCTGGCCCTTTTCATTTTGTGAAACTGCTTTGATCATGACTCTCTCAAGACATTATTTTAAACTAGAATGCAATTGACCGCTATTGCACCATATGTTCCTTATGTGTGAGCTCTGTCTTGTTCATTAATTTTTATGCCACTACTGTTGGAATTCAGCCAGCGTAATGTGGAGGCAATTAGCAATGTCAGAGTGTTCATGCCAGCATATAATGAGAGAGTGAGAAAAAGAGAGAGAAAGAGAGAAGTGGGGAGATTATACTTCCTGCTACAGGCAAGGGTCCTCTTCAGAGGGTTTTCTTTCTTTTTTTAATGTTATTTGAAAATGGAAAAATCTAATAAAACCAGACAGGTGACAAGAAATAAAAGTCTTGTTATAGAAGTCAGATTTACTCACTTATAAATACTCTCCCATAGCTTTTTAATATGTTCACCTATTTTCAGAGGATGAAACTGAAGAAGCCCTGTGGCCTGATGATGTCGTCTTCTAATCTTACGAACACTGCAGTCTGCTTTAGCTCTGTATCAAAATGCTTAATTTTAGCCTACAAAAAAGATGCATACATATACTAGAACAGAAATGTACATTAAATAATACATGTTCCTATGACATAGCATTTACTGACCAAATTTGTGGCTTCTAGTTTTCTCAAAAAAAGAACTACTACTGCAAATCTTACCATCTGAGATGTATGATATTTGCCATTCTTGTTGCTATTTGTGGTTTTTAAATTTTCAAGATAAAAGAGTAAGATATATGCCTGAAGTTCCAAGGAGTACTGGAGATCTCACTAAAGTATCCACCTCTTCCCATTTTAAGCATACACGCACACAGACACTACTCATTCCTTCCCAGTTTCTGCCTTATCTCTGGATACAAACACACCTGACACAAATGTTACAAAAATCCTGCAGTATTGGAAATCTTGTGCCTATAAATCCAAAAGTAGAACTCTATTAGAATTACATCTCTCACAGTATCTTCCTATTGAACTCCGTATTGCTCTTCCTTGAGACACAAGATGAAAAAAACCACCACTATATACACAGAAACCCCTTCATAGTTCAAGATTTGATAGAATTTTATTGTTCTTGTGTAAACATCTACCATGTATGTTTACAAAGTAGATAACTCCAAAAAACCTGACTAATCAGAAGAATGGCTCAAGCTGCAAAATCTGTATCCATATTCTCCTATGCTTCTTTCCACTTTACATCATAAGTGATTCAGACCCAGGCTTGCGTTTCACAGTCCATTAAGGAGACAGACAACTTTGAAGTTCGCTGGGGACACAATTTTCAGTTCTATAGTGTTTAATGGTTTAATTATCTATTTGCCTGTGAAGTCATTAAGCAACTCTGCACTAGTAATATGGTTATTAAGAGATACCTCCCCCTGCAGTCATTTAAATACCAGTTACAGTAGCATAGTGCTGCTTGTGGTAAGGGTCTTGTGGCTTAGTGGCAACCTTTCACTTTTGAAAGCTTGGCAAGTATATAAAGGTAGTTTGACTAATCCACCTTAATTCCCACTGGATATTTACCCTCATCACAAAAATCACAGCATCTGCCCAGCTTCATAGCGTACAATTGTCTTTAAAGAATCCCACTCAGAGGTTAGCAAAGGCATTGCTGCACTGAATTAACACTCATAAACAGCCTGATCCAAAGCCCACTGAGGTCCAATTTATGGCTTATTGGGTTGAGAAGAAATACATGCAGTTTGGCAGTATGGCCTGCCTAGGATTCAGCTGCTGTCATTTGTTCAAACTTCACGAGCAACAGAATTCAGTCAGAGATTTTAATAAGTTTCTAAAGCAGCTCAGAGAAACACCAAAAACTTTCTAAAATGGAAGAGTTTTCGTGAAACTTAGTCAAAAACGAATGTTTTGGTAGCATGACATTAGAAAGTTTCTTTGAAAAGTTGGAATTAATCACATTGAATTAAATGATGAAATATTTTGTTTTGAAAGTACATTTCTTTTGTCCAGTTCATTTGGACCTTTATATTACATACTATATTTAATATTGAGAAATAAAATTGGAAGAAAGCTGGGAACTTCCAAAAGGACAGATTTCTGTAGCTCAGAGGCTTCCACTAGCCCATTTGTGTTTTCTTCAGTGGATGCAGTAAGAGGCCTACACTGCTATTTAAGTCAAGAGCAAACCTCACCTTTATATCAGAGACAAAAAAAAAGCTTATCTAGTCATTACTGAATGTCTACTTATTCTACTAGTAAGGGGACAAATTATGTGCTGGCGTAAGTCCAATGAAGTCAACTAAATTATCAGAGCAATACAGTTTAACTGATAGGAGTAAACAAAGCACTGACATTTGAAAAGTATGTGTTTTGCTTACTTTCATGTTGTTTGCAGTAATAATACAGGGGAGTTTCACTTTAATTGCATGTTAAGAATAGAAAAGAAAGGAGAAGGCTCAGAGAGCAGTCATGAAGTGATTGGATTAAGAAACAAAACCCCGCGCCACTGAGTAGCATGGTAATTCTACAGTCAAATGTTGTTAGAACAATTAATATAGTCCCTCCACTGCAAACTAATACAGTGATTTCAGTTTCCTCTGTTTTAAGTTTTGTGGGGTTTTTTTTAAGTTGATATATTTGCACATAACATGTGAGATCAATTTAGAAAAAAAAATTTTTATAGCTTTCCAGAAATCTCACATTAGTAGCTAGATTTTGTTCATAGATGATATTAGCAAACGGTGTCTCTCAGACATTTGCATCTCAGTTTCAATAGACAGTCCTCCACCTTTTCTGATCACCCGAGAAGAGCGACAGTGAACTCCGCTCACCGAGTCAGTGCAGTCGCCTGCCCTGTGGCTCTCCTCCTCTGGCATTCACTTCCGCGGTCCCCCTCCCCGCAATGTTCCTAATGTGTTCAGACACCGGGGACGCAGGGAGAGGCTGTGCAGTCAGCACGAGGCATGACAGAAATGCCAGCTACAATCACAAACTTGCCCCAACCAATTCTGCTTCCGGTATAAATGGTGTGTCAGACACAGAGTTGGCAGGAAGCAGTTTCATGGGCAAACGGCAACAAGGGCAGCGGAATTTTATTTCTGAAGCAAATCTCTACTTTGTTTCCTCCTGTTCTTGTCTAGAGCTCTCTCCAAGGCCAAAGTATTCACACAGTATGAAAGACAAACTCCAGTTTTTCTGCCTCAAAATCTAAGGAACGTGCTGCATGCTGCAAAACTGCAGGTGAGCAGAAACAGTGCAAGGAGCCTTAGCTTCTATGAAGACCTACGCCCAGATAGTCTTTGGTTGCTGAAAAGATACCTCCTAATACATAATGTGTAAGCCTCCCAAATGCCATAACATGCATACGATGTAACCCTGTCAACTCCTTGGGACAGCATAAGTCTCCCCCAGCTTAAACTCATGGGTATTTGACACTTAACTGAAGATTCCCTTCTGGCTGTGGATTTGGCACCAGGGGTCCCTTTCACCTTCTTGAGACCCCCAACCAACACATACCCAGCAGATACTCCGTGTCTATTCTGACAGGTTGGCTGAACTCCAACCACTTCTTCCCACTGCAGGATTTTGTGTATCAGGCCCCCAGCAGCACTGGACACTAGCAGTAGCACGCCGAGCAGTGTAGGTACGTTCCCAGAGCTACTGCCTAGGTATCGCTGCTACAGAGGCTACTATACCTTCCAAGTCTATACTCTGTACACATCTTCAAGCTTCCCCCGCTCAAAGCGAAGACCAGAAGGATGCTCAATTCAAAATATGAGCTGAAATTCTGAGGTAATCAATCAATGTCAAAAGGTGTCCAAGACACAAACTGATGTAGTTACGCCTTAATGTGATCCACAGCAGTTGCTGGCAGAAGAGAAATCCTGGTTCCAGAGGTTATCCTTTTGCCCACAGTTTTTAGAGGAAGGAACTGCGATATTTACCTTCTATCCTAGTTCTGAAATGCATCTGCCATGCACTTTTGAGAACATCACCTAAAATTTCCATACCTTCCTTTTCTCATATACAAGATAAACAACATTATCTATCACCTGGACCACTGATCAGGCTGAATTTATTTTTTATGAAGGACTTGAGATCTTTTTGGATAAAGTGCTGTATATGTGAAAACTATTATTACTCCATTCTTGTAATAACTCCAGAACATCCCAGAGAGTCCAACAGCAAAGCTCTCCTACTGAATGCAAAAATAGTTTTATAAAAAGTAAAAATTAAAATAATAAAAAAATAAAATACTGAACATTGAGGAGAATTAAATAAGAGACTGGCTTGTAGTTTTCATGTGTAGTCATCTGAGTCAGCTCTCCAAGGAGTGCCAAGGGCTAAATTCATCCTTGAGCTATGCTGGCTTCTGCCAACGTAAACCAGGACACGCGGCCTCTGCCAGCAAAGCAGGGAGAGGCTGCAGCAGCGGAAAGCACCCACAGCCTTCCTCTTTGTTGGGGGTCTAAATGCAGCAGCAGCAGCACTAAGAGAGAGCAGCCTGGCCAGGGCAGGTTCATAGCTATGGCAACCCAAGGTGTCATGGTGTAAGCGTCTTTTACTGTGGGCTCTATTACAGAGATTCAAGCAGATTTTAAAGCAGTCTTTGGCAGAGCCTACTGCAATGAGGAATAATGGTGACCAAACCTCTTAGGAAACCAAGGCAGAGTGAGCTTATAATGGAAGTGTCACCAGCACAAAGAGAAGAAAACCCACCTCCAGGGATTTTGTCCATCTTCAGATTTTTCTGTGCTGTTTGTATCACTGGCCAATTTTGCCAGTCTGTGTTGCATAACACAACTTAATGTACAGTCAGATTGAGCCTGTGATTTAACTGGGAAACAGCTGTGTGACTCACATGTTTTAAGGGGAGGGCAAAATACTGTGTACAGAAAACTGTCCTCATTCCACCACGAACAAAGAGTGGCAAAAACACAGGCACCTCTACTATGCCAGCTATACTGCTACAGCATAGCAGTTCTCACTTGGCAAGATATAAAAAAGGAGATTAGCAAGTATAATAGCATTTTACTGTGCTCTTTAGAGTGAAAAATCATTTGTATGTTACCACTACTGATGGTCCAAAACCACAATGCTGAAACTAAACAGAGAATCCAGATCTGAACCTTCATCCAAACCCCACCCTCTGGGTTCAGTTCTTTGTTAGATCCAAGACTGGAAGGTACCTATTTTCTGTCTTCTGGGAGGCCAGCGTTTTGCAAGGCCTCATCAAATTCAGAACACTTCACAGCTGAAAATCTTGGGAGAATAATCTCAATTTTGATTGCCACAAACCAGATTTGCCAACCTAACTGGCAACCCCCAAACTCAACCAGAAGCATGCACCACTGCCCAGTCTCTCCCAAGGTGGAGCTCTGCCAGCAGAAGAGGCCAGCAGCCGCCCAGGTATAGCTCCATTACATTATGAGGAAGGCTCCAAGTCTAATCCAGAGGAATACACAAATATTTGGCTTTGTGTAAAGGCTAAGTTGTGACTGAGTGTCTCATCTTGGTCCCCGTTGGAGCAGAGCCCAAAACCACCACACGCTTTGGCACTGTTTGTTGTACTTGGCAATCTTTGCTCAAGCTAGGTGGGTGCATTGGCAGGACTTGTGAGGAACCCCTCCTCTTTAATTGGTGGGAATGTACCTGTAAGGCTGAGCTGTGTTTGGTAAGGCTAAGTGTTCCCGCAAGGGAAAACGACTCAAGACAATGCAGTTGGTGTTTAGAGTAACAAGACAGAGGATGACTGAGGCAGTCTTTCATGTTACCTGGAGGGCCCTGTTAAGCTCTCTTACTGCTTTCTGTTGTTTCACCATGAAACTGTGTCCCTTGCTTTAGTTAAAGGGAAAGCTGATGAAATAGCGAGACAGATCAAAAGAGTTTTTTCCCCAGTAATTGAGAGAAACCTAGACCATATCCAGCTCCAGCCACTACTTTGTTCCATGTCAGAGGTTAAAAAACAACACAAATACAATTTTTGCCATGAATTGTCTAAAGCAAAGACATCAAAAGCTACAACTGCTGCTCTTTTTCATTTATTAAAATAATTTCTTACAGACAGGAAGATTACATGAAAATTAAACTTTGTTTGACTTACAGGCTGTCTAGTGCTCTTTTTGCCTTTTTTTTTTTTTGGATGTGACAAGAGTTGGTGATGATCATACATTTCCTAAAGCTAAGTATACATTTCATGCATTGACTTGAGAGCTATTAATTCTACAAGCATGGAATATAAGGGGTTTAAGCTGTGTTGCAATTTTAACATTAGTAGGAGTGTTTTCTCCAAGCCCCATACCTTTGCATTAGATGACGGAAGGCTGTATATCACTTCCCGCACAAAATTAAAGATGTTCAGAGGTATGTGACCTCTACTGTCTGAGCTAATGGAGTCTCAGATACCTCAAGACTGAAATTATTACAAACAGATAGCTGAAATATCATATCTCATATTCTATTCAGTAGAGGGCAGTGGTAGATAAAAGCCATGCACACCTATTAACCTATTTAAAGTCATGTCTCCAAACTGGTTGGCTGTCATGAATCTAATGACATCAAACACATTGGACAGACAGAAACAAGAATGATGGACTCAGTGCTTTTGGTCATGTTTCTCTGCTCACTCTCTCCCATCTCCCCTCCTACCCTTCCCCTCCCTCTCCCCCCTTTTTTTTTTCTGCAATGGATGGTATGATCAAGGCCACATGCCTTCTATGAGGTGCTCCCCCTGAAAAGCCGGCAGGAAATAAAAATGCTCAGAACCTTGTGAGATCAAGTTCTTAATGGCTCTAAATGAGAGTAAAGTAAACACATGCACATGTGCATGCATGCACACACACACCCATCATCTATTTGTCAGTCCTTTTTACTAGACAAGGAGAATATAAGCTGGAAAAAGACTGTTGCCTAGTGGCAAGGGCACACAGAGCCATGGGGGTAAGTTTTAGTGCAGTCCCCGCACTTAGCAAATTAAATTAATCAATTCACTCTACAGTGTTATGGTTACAATTAAATATAAGTGCCAAGAAATACAGCAAGAATGTTACATTTTGCTACATGAGCTCACAGTTGAAGTGTCACTTCACAAACACTGATTTCTCAACCTGTGTAACTGAGTAGGAAGAAGATAGATTCATACATTGTTAGTATGTAGGGCTGTACATTTAAACTTAAGTACATGAATATATATGAACAACTGTCATATTCTAACTTTTCCTGATCTAAAATATCTTATCTTGGCAATCTTAAAGCATACAAGAGAAGAAGGAAAACCCTACTGAACAATGGAGAGATTCTAAGTGGGAGCTTAAGACCAAAAAAATGGGGGCCAGGTCAGGAATACTGGAAGCAGGAATTCTGAAACAACTCTTACTGTATTTGTTTTGGGGGGAAAAAAAACAAAAACAAAACAAAAACCTTTCAGCCCCACTTCTTTTATTACAGGTAAGGGATAATTCTGCCACAATGCAGTATATTTTTATGCCTTATTACAATTATGTCCAAAGAAAATTACAGTTGAATGTAAGAAGTGTGTATGTCTTTTCATACTTATACAAGCTGCTAAATGGTGAACGGCAAGAAATACTGATTAATTAAAAAAAAAAAAATCACTGCACCTTAAACAGTAGGGGGAAAAACCAGGCAATGACTACCACACGCATAATTTGCTATAAATGCAAGTTACTGCAGCATTTCTAAGGGTCAGACGGCTTTACCTGCCTGCTGCACAGTGGACAAGACATGCAAGTGGCACACTGGTCTGATTGACGAGTTCTGTCCTGTAAGGCTTTGCCTCCACACGCCTACACCTGCGTCCCCTCCTTGGTTCTGTAGGCTTCAAGTTCAGTTTGGTCTACAGCCTTTCCACCAACCTATCTGCAACTGTCAGACTTTATAGCTGTTGAATGACATTTCCTATCAGCAGCTACTTAATGAAAGAGGCTTTCTAAAAGAAGGATCAAATGTCAGTCTGCTTTGCCCTTCTTCTCTTCTGGAAGACTGTGCAGGTCCAAATGAGAAAGACTATTTAGCTGCCATCTCACAGGATTCCACTGCAGTGCTTTAAATGTGGCCCAGTTTCATCACTGGGCTGTTATCTCTTCAGCTGGAATGGATTCACTGGGGGAAAGCATGATAGCCTTTCCTCCCACCCCACAGCACTGCTGAAGGCACTGCTTGTGTCTTGGGTCACATGGAAAAGTCACAGCTGAGTAGCTCTGACAGCCCATATCCAAATGGTGGTGCATCTAGACTTGCTCTTTGGAGCCCCATCCTACTGTCTTTACCAACAGATTTCTTGAATCAGGAAATATGTCTGGGAAAGATCCCAAGTGTTTAATAACTTTTTTTTAAAAATGCAGATTATGCTTCACTATCTTAACGTGAACTTAAGTGAAGTACAGCTCTATTCCGCTCTCATTTCAAGTATTCAATGTTTTGATCTAAATTTAGCTGAAGAACTTTATTTGCATTGAAGAACAAACCCCGTAATGACTATGCTAAATGATGCTATTCTGCTTATATATGTGTTTGTAAGCAATAATGTCATTGACATGCAATTCCCTTTATCTCCAATAGATTTTAAATGAAAACAAAAAAATCACAAAATGAACAAATGCATGCTGGTGCAATCTACTGAAGCATATGCTGAATTAAGGCACCTTACAAACAGCAGTAAAGAGATAAAAAGGCATGAAAACAATGTAAACAGGTAGAATTAAACTTTTGGTTCTTAGTAAGATATAACTGTCCTCTTCAGGAGAGGACCAAAGAAGTTTCTTGTTAGCAAGTTGGCAACATCTGAAGTATTATTTCCTGATTAAGTTGATAGCTGCTATTCATTGCAATCACTTGAGGATATCTTAGTATCCTGTGCAATTTTAACTCCTCCGTAAAATATCTGGAAGGAAGCCTTGAAGGCTATCTAGCATTGACTCAGCTACTTGGTGACCAGCTGCTTTGCTGTGGTAGCAGTAAACTGCAAAGTCCTGTACTTACAGAACACTAAACACCAAACCTTTGTAAGTACAGAAACAATACACTCAGCAACTATTTATTTGCTGCCTTGTCTCTGTGGGAAAAGCCCTGCAACTTTCTCATAGCCTGCCTAACAAAAGCCCTGCATGGATTTCTTCCTGCATGGTACATGGGAACCTACTGCTTTCTCAGAAAGAGCCGTAACTTGTAATCTTTGCCCAGATTCATACATCCAGCCACCGAGCTGAGGCTTGGCAGTGGTCAGTATGCAATATGCTCCCACACACAACTAACCTCAGAGGGAAAATTCATAGAGAATCCACCCCCATGTAGACTGCAGAGGCAAGGCACAGCTGTCTGCAGCTATCCAAATGTCTCAGGCTTGGTCATCTTGATCTTTTTAATGACCCCGCGTATCAGTAGAATACAGGCATCTGTTCAAAAGAACCTAGCAGCTCCTGACAGAGCAGAGCACACATCAAAGCAGAGTGGGTCAGATTCTGCCCTCACTAGATGCATTAATTCAGAATAACTGAAATGAAATAAACAGAATTATCCTTCATTAACACTGCAGTAACTAAGAGCTAAATTTGCACTGTTCGCTTTTCACGGTAACTTACACAGATGTGCTACTTTTTATACTTCAAAATATCTACATGCTTTATGGCCTATTTTTCATTCTCCTTTGGCAAAATCAAGGGTAGATTCTAAAGAAGACAAGAGACTATGTTTCTATCAGGAGTTTTGTCGCTGGCATTACTGAAATGCCAGCAAATGCAACAGATCTGCAACACATCTCAGGGTGCAGAGAGTTAATCTCCTTTCTTGCAGATCGTCTATATCAGTCCAGATGCTTGGTGGGGAGGAAATATAACCCAAGTGCCTGGACTAGTGCAGCAGACTAAAGAATAAAAATATTTTTATGTACTGCGCTTATAAAATATTCTATTTGCTGTGCAGTACCACTTGTGTTTAGTACATTCCTTCAAGGATTCTTTTCATATTGAGAAAAATAGATCCATACACTCCTTGTTAAAAGAAACCCCTGCCTAAATGTCTAACCTCCTCTGTGAAAACTGATCCTTTGCTGTTGGTCTGCATCTTTATTGTACCTTCAAACTTATATGTTAAAATAAAACCAAGACAATGGCAATCAAACTAAAGTGCCACTTAAAGTCAATGTAAAGTTTATAATCTTTTGCAGTCCATTTTTCTATTATGCTGATGACAAGTTAATTTGGGTGATAAAGTGGAAACAAAAAGCAAGGAAGTAATCCTGTTTTAAAGAATATTATTCAAACAATAATAGCTTCCTTCACATAACACTTATTTCATTCCCTCATTACTACTATTATTACTACTATCTTAAGCTACGACAGACTGTGAAGGGTCAAAGATAATTTTTATCAATCAGCCTCCCTTTGTCTTTGGCAGGTTTAATCATGTCACTTGGAATGTAGCATGAGGGGCCTGATGAAATTGGAAAAGCATGTGAAGATAAAAATCACTCTCAGATGAATTCAGACACTTCCTGCCACTCTGCAGATGCCACAGTGCTGCAAGCCACCCTCCCAGGAGAGATGATTCACCTGGAAGGAGGGCCAGGCTCTGCCAGATGTGTAGGAGGCTGCCTGAGACCCACATGCTAACACTGTCTCAATTGTATGAAGCATATGCTTTCAGTCAAGGGTGAAAAATGCAGGCACCAGCACATGCCAAAAGTCTTTCAAGCATGGCCCACCAGTCAGCCTGAAGCTTAATGCACTGATCCATCGAGTCAGCAGATGTGTGTCACCACAGTACAAGTTGAAGCTGGTTAAAGCTATAAAAGAGTGAAGTGACCTAATCCAGACATTCAAATCTCACAAAGAAAACCATATTGTTGTCACTTTGGGGGGCTTAATGTGGGACTTCAAGCACAAACACTGAAAGCCTCCTTGGAGTAAAAAGATATGTTGCTGCGAAAGCATAAATCCCAACCCTGAGCTACACTTGTACTGATTTCAAGTTGATCTGATAAAAGCATAGCATGGCTTTCCTTTTTAGTACTGCACATACAAAAAAGAACATCTGCAGAATTTTATTGCTAGAGCCATAAATGCTCCTTATCCACTTGGCTTGAGGCAGAAGTCCAAAAATACCTGGACAGAAAGTTTATTTGCAGAGTACCACTACGTACTTGGTAGAGCCAGTGAGTTATACAACATATTCTTTCACTCCTGGCAGAGTGCTGTCAGTGTCAGCTAGGAGTCCGGCAGCAGAAGCTGGCTCCGTAATGCCTGGGAACTCCTCCCTCCTTTCCATTTAATAATCATTTAGTGAGTACAGTATTTCCCGACACACTCAAAGTCAAAGCACACTTTACAATGAAAATATTCACCTTGTTCACATGCAGAACAATTTGTTTAAAGAAACCAGGTCTCCTTAGCACTCAAAGAACAACCCAACACTGGACGTGTGCAAACCCACTTCACTGTCAACAGCAGTTGTTTCAAATAGCTCATTCAGAGGTAGGTGATAAGATGTAGTTCTCACTGGGCAAACACAATTAGGCAGATTTTTCTTGCAGTCTTTTCTGTCTATCACCTGGAATCCAGTTCACAGACCTTTCTTAAGTATTCCTGTCTGTAATAGCCAGGGCTCTGGAAGAATACTGATGTTTCACAATGACCTCATTGTGCTTTGACACAGCTTTCCCGAGCTGTGGCCTGTGGCAAACGCACACCTGTTCCATTTATGCCCAAGAGGCCAAAAAAAAAAAAAGGTAACTTCAAATAATATTCAAGTTCAAACAACAAGCAGGGCTCTTATGCCTTAAGAAAAGTCCATCCTGTAATCCATTTTGCAAAAAACTATACCTGGTCATTTAAAAGTTAACTCTTTTAGTAACTGCCATAGATCAGAGTTAAGAAAACCTGTGCCAGCTTACGGGGGAAAACACCCACTGCATCTGAATTCCCCCCCCCCCCCCCCCCTCATTTCTCCATTTATGAGCATTGAATATTACTATTGCTTAATAAGTGAGGCTTTCTATAGCCTAAAATCAGGACTAAGCTGGTAACTGCGCTAGGAATCCTACATACATATTATGAAAAGAAGGTCGCAAGACCAAAATCTATATAAGCTAAGTACAAGATGGGAGGTGACAGAGATACAAGACACAGACGGTACTGCCAGGAACAGAAGTACAAAGTAAAAAAATGTGTACATAAATACACACACACACACTTCTCTCCTCTGTTACTCCTATCCAGATAATGAAGAATGTTTTAAATTATGCTGATGAAAAAGGTTTTGAATTAATTGGGTTGGGTTTTGTTTTTGTTTTGGGTCCCCCCCCCCCCCCCCCCGCCCCGGCCCCAGTTCTCTTCTGATTTTTCCATTGCCCTGCTCACCTGCAATCTATAGTGGGCCAAAAAAGATTTCTGGCAATTGCCTTTATAGCAAATGCCTTTTCCATGTCAGCTATACAATACTTTGCATCATCCATAGTCTCCATTAGCAAATTTGCCCTTTCACCCCAACAGCACCCATCTGCAATTTCCACAGCTTCAGAGGCTTTTCCTCCTCCACCAAAGCACATTTGGGGGTGGTTTCAGGGCAAATTCTTTGATTCTGGTGCAGGAGCATTAGTGAGAAGAAAAAATAGGAGAGAACAGTTAAGTGGTTTCAAAAGAAAGTGAGTAAGACAAAAGTAGAGCCCCATAACTATGATTTTTTCACAACTCCTCCTCTCTTGTGTCTTTTGTGAAAGAATTGCTGAATGCTACTTTCTCTACCCAAAAAGCTTTTTTTTTTTTTTTTCCTCGGAGGGATAAAGGATATGTTGTAGCTCCTATGGAAGAGTAACATCAGAACACAAAAAGTTAGCAGGTAACAAGTTGAGTTTTCTTACAGCACAAGATAAAACATGGTTTTGCACTACCTAAATGCCATTGAAACCTCAAATAATAGCATTTGTTTTCATGGTTTTATATACGCTGCCTCAGTATTAGCTAGGGTAAAATTAAACTATTCTTCATTTATAAGATATTAATCAGTTTTCTACATGATGTGATGTATAAGCATTCAATGCTCATTTCTTTTTTGGGACTAATATGGAGAAAATAAATTAAGAGCTCTTTAGGGAGAGCTCTTCAGGGTTACCATTTTTTTTACCCCCAAGTACATGGACACTAGTAAGCACAACAGTAGCACTGCTGTGACACTGCTATCTGCTCATGCTCCTGAAGAGTTTAAGGAAATAAGAAATTCTGCAGAACAACAAAAATGCATTAAGTGATTGAGATATGTTTATGCTTTCTTGCAAAAATAAACTGTTGTTAAAGAGTTAAGCCACTGTATGTGTGGGCGAACCGCTTTCTGTAATTGCTATCTATACACAGATCTTGAGAGAGATGTTGATCTTCTGAAATGAAGGGTGCAGACGCAAGTCTTTTTAAACCAATAAAAATACCAACATTTAAGTGTTTCTTTTTGCCATAGATCCTTTGTATGCAAATCATTCGGGTCAGATATATAGAAAATTAAAGACTTCTCCTTGGAAAAAACACTGTCATTTGAGCTTAGGAAAATACATGGCTGCCAATAGAAATCTAGTCTGTATTTGACAAAGTGCTCCACTTTCCCATCAGAGAGTCTCATTGGATTCATATTTGGAATTTAAACATATTAATATTAAAAAACTGATCATGGCTGTCCTTCTGCTTCTTTGCAGTAAACATACATAGTGCTACAGAATTACTATGTCCACCACCAAATCCTCTGGCTTTGCACTGAGAAAAATCTGTCTCCACCTACTAGGAAAAAAAGTACTTCTAAAACTTGGTCCCGTCATGGCCCAATCAAAACATGTTGATGTGTGAACGCACGTTCAGAATTATTTCAGATGGCTCTGAAATATCCTAAATAAATATTTTAAGGGCCTGTCCTAGTTGTGGATATCAAGCGGTATTTCTACCTTGCAGTGGAATAACTATGCAGAAAGATGTTAAAGATTGAAAACTAGACCTGACTGCTGCCAGTGTTGGAAACTCTCTTGTTGCTCTGTTTTCTAGACCTTTCCTTGTGTAACACCTTATTTGATAAAACTTCAGCGTAATACATACATGCCTTATGTCTTATATTCGATGTAACCACACATTTTCCTTTCTTTGGGCTTGATCTTGCGAAACTTTTTCTTACATGAGTAACCTTCTCTCACAAAAGGTGTATCATGGAGGTCTGTACCCAAGTAGGAAAAACGCTTCTTCTGAAGCTGGAATTAGAGCATGCGTGCCAAGGAAACAGCTGGTGGGCTTACCTAGCCTGCAAAATATCTCCTGGCCCATGGATTCCCCATGAATGTTGGCTCATGTCAAAACTCATAGCAATACATGGGGCAGAGTGCTGACTCACACCGTAAGATTTCACGAAGCTCTGCAGACCTGTCTGGAGGTACCAGTTCAAGCCTGGAAGCAGTACAGTCACATTTGCATTGAATCTTCCTCGTAGGGGTTTAAGCTAGGAAGAAACACCATTCAAGGGTAGCTATGCCACTTCCCCAAAGCAAATCAGCCCCAAACTGGTTCAGACAGTGCCAAATATCAAGGAGCAGTATATTGGCATTCAAATTTAGATTTTATCTGTATACAACTGTGCAGAATTTAGTAACTTTGCTGTAACTGGTCCTTCTACACGCCAGAATATAAAGTAGACTTGGCATCTTCGGATTATAGACTGGTGTCTGTAGTTTGCAATTCTAGCATTGGCTTTGAAGCTTCAGCTTTTTTTTTTTTTTTTCCTTGCAGTGGTTTGACAATGGTCATGATTCAGCGTATTCAACAAGCTTAGATCCAGCAGCCTTTTCCTTTATCATTTGGAACTGAAGGAAAAGAAGGACTTTTTCTAGCCCTTTATGTCACATTACTGGACCACTTAGATTTTACAGCCCTTGCACTTTTCAGAGAAGATAAACTAATTCCTGCTCCTTCCTTGTACGGCAAGAGGAGTGTTACAATCGGATATAAATAAGTCTCATTTTTCATCCCACCAGAACTACAAAAGAACTACAAGATGGTGCAACACTTGTGCTCCCCAGGAATGCCAGACAGTATTCAAACAACACTCAGCAGAACCACCCTGAGGTGTATTTGCTCCATATTGTTCCCAGCAGCAGACAGGCCCCCAAATTAACTGTGATCCATTATTTCATTGAGTTTGAATATGGGGTTAGTGGGAGTTGTCAGGATGAACCTTACTAAATTTGTGGAAGAAAATATATCCTTCTTTTTAATATATCTTATCTATCCTACCTGAAGACATTAACATTTGTTAGAGGTTCCCTTGATTAATTAGAATATTTCTCTTAAAACCCATGTTAATTCACTGACCTGACTCTACTAATTTTACAAATACTTTATGTGTTCTCTTTTTGTGTAAGAATCTTTATTCCTACACAATGATCTAGCTGTGCTGTTTGTAGTTTTCTAACAATAATTCACTCAAAAAGGCCACCCTCTCCACAAGCGTGATTAATGACAACTTGATTTGTGTACCACTAGTCTAGTAAAGACTATTGGATTCTTTCACTTCAGTCAAAATTCCAAGGAAGATGAACATGCTGCATATTTTAGAAAGGACCATTTATGGCATAGTTTCTGTGAATGAAGCTGTGACTTCACTGGGTTATTCTAGGGGAACCTTCTACACTTTTGAATGCTAGGGCTGCATTTAGGCCTAATATATATTCTAGTGTTTCTAATAAATTATTTGCATCCTTATATACATACTGCTCCTACAAAATGTCACAAAATCGAATTATGTGCAACAAAAAGCCATGCTGCTATCTTAGGGTTACTCATGGGAGCAGGACAGTTACTTAGAAATGCTCTCTTAAGTCAAAAGAATCTGTGGTAAGAGACAAGCCAAGGAGCAGTTAATGGTTTTGGGTTTTTTACAGCATTCTTAGGGATCAGTGTTTCAGTTTAAGACCTGCATTTCACTTAAGCCTTTGCAATGTCCTTCATGATCCAGCTGCAAACTGAGTCCTCACAGCTATGCTGGTCCTGCGGCCAGACAAGCTATCCCAGCTTCAATAGAAAAGTTTTTTTTTCCCCATACACTATGATGAGGTACAAATTTTGAAGTGAAAGTATTATTAGAGAGATGCCAAAATTGACTTCATTCCCTGCTGAATGTCGACCCTCCAGGTACGTTCAGCAACTGCTATAACTAAATGCAACTGGCCATAGTTGGCATGCCCCGATACTACATTTGTTCAAACAGATATTCCACATAGACTGATGCCAGAACACACGCATGCTCCAACAGTGAAGGCTGTGAAACATCAGGTTGTGACAGCTGGCTTTAAAATGAAAACTGTCCAATGAAATATATGAAAACATAAACAAGAGGACTCTTGTTAACCCAGGGGATTCAGTCAGTTTCTCAATGCTGGTTTTAACTTTGCTGTTTATCAAATTTATACGTTTAACACATATATAGTTCCACCTACTTATAAAGAGAGCAAGTGAGTACAAACTGAAGAGTACCTTCTGTACAGAGAAATAAAAGATAACTTATCTCAGCTTCCTCATTACTTTAATTACTATAGCTTGCACAAAGCAAGTAAAGGGATCATCAAAATGCTGTGGCAGTGCTCCACATTCATGTCACAAATCCAGAATCAGGAGCTTCACGGTCACAACGTTTGCTGTATTCTGCTTTTCTCACAGATATCCCCTTGCAGAAACCAGATAGAGTACAAGACATACAGCCATTTACAGTTTTAGAGATACAAGACAGTAAGGTATTTCATGAAGAGCTGTAATTTATAGACACAGTTCACCTGCAGACACCCTAGAGTGCAACCATTGATCTGATGCGCAAGGATCCACAACTCCAGTTGCTTTCACTCTCCAAATGTCTTCTATTTACTAATCAGAAAAAGGCAGGTAGCTTGAAAGCTCCTGCTAGTGAGCAGATCATGACCACAGTTAGGAAACCCACGACACTCCTACAGGCCTCTTCAGGGAAAAGGGGTCAGTCAGGTCTCCAGTTCTCCAAAGATCTCTCATTTCAGCCTGTGACATGAATCAGGCCTTTCCAGGGAATCCCTGCACACCGTTTCTTCATTTTGTAGTACCTTCCCTACCATTTAATAATTCAATATCACTTTGAAAGTAAGGGTCTAATTTCTATTAGATGCCAAAATTACCTTTACATTTTCCTCTTTAAATTAATCTTTCCTCTGCACCTTGTATACCATCTAGCGCTGCAAAAATCCCCAAACAAACTTTTCCCCTGGGGTGTAAAAGACCAATGGAAAAAACACACCATATATCCTTACTTCTTAGAATGACTAATTACGGCAAAAGGACACTCATAGGCTTATGAAGAACAGTAGTTTCAAAGGATAAAATTATATAAATTACAGTCTTTTCATGATTATTTTTGTCTAAAGGTGGAGCTCCTCTAGAAAGAAGAGTAATCATTAAAGGTAGAATTGAGAGACAACTCGGCATAATTATTTTTTCTGTCTTATAAGCCCCTTTAGTACTCATTTTTCCAGTCATGAAACCTCTATTTGATCATTTTTTTTTGTGACATGCGAGATTGCTTTTTCTTGCCTTACAGCATCATCATAAATGAACCACCCAGCACTACTTGATTCTTCACCTTAAACGAGAAATATATGCATCTCAGACTTCAACACACACACAAAAAATCATTTAGCAGTATTCTGCTAAACATGATCCAGAGAAATAGATAAAAGTCATTACTTTCCATCTGTGCCCTTTCAGTTATCCCCATTTCCCTGCTGTCATCTCCTCCATTTACATTCTGAAAACATAAATATCTACTTTTGCTGGCTACTATGTAATTTTGGGGTAAATAAAAGGGAATCTTCAGAGAAAACTTCACTAGGAATCTAAAAGGAAAACGTATAGCTTCTGAGTTTTAATAAGGATAAGTCACACAAACATGAGTTTGAAGCATATAAATGATGTGTATTTTTGCAAAGAAACAAAACCACTTTATCCTAGATAATGATTTATTGAATGAGTTGATCCGAAATAATGATCTTTCTATTAAACGTTAAAATTTCTTCTAATACATACTTAATTAGCTTGCAAGCTCTGTTCTGTATACACAATCAGACAAGTATTATACATGTGTCCTGTAGACACAACGGTACTCTACTGGAAAAGTTATAGGCTATGGCTAAAAAAGAAAAAGCCTCACCAGAGAAAAATGCAGTTGCAACTGTGAATGTATTAAGGGTATGAATAGGGCAAATGGTCAGGTTTTGCTTATCCACTTAACAGGCCTGGGGGCAAATGTTATCTGTTTGGCCTGAGTCTACAACAGACACTATTTTCACTGGCAAAGTGAACTCCTCTGAAGCGGTTCTACCAGGGACTCAGGCAGCTGAGGCTAAGCTGCTGTTCCCTTTTGGGTCCTAAAGACATCATGAAAGGCAGACAGCAGGGGACAGATGCGGTGTTCCCCTCACTGAGTCACCCAGGGCCACAGAAAGCATGAGGCTCCCAGCTGGTGAGCAAAAGATACAGTCCATATCCAAAAAGCCTTCTCTGCAATAAAGTCTGGGACACAACTCCCAGTTCTTGATTTACATGAAGATACAACTTTGATGACAATGGAGATACCTTGGCTTCAAAACTGAGTGGTTTGACAGAAGGCCTTTACTAGAAGTAGTAAGACAGACTTTGCGTATGTTTTATGCTGCTACTGTACAGTGAATTCACTAAACAGTACACTTAGAAAAATAATTATTGAACTAGGTTTTATAACTTTGAAGTAGTACCAAATACTGTAAAGTGGCACAATGAAGTAAACATTACAGGTCTTGCTACAGATTGTATTCTTTGTTTTATACAATGCTTGTTAATGTATATTTTATAATAACCAATAGAATTATATTCATGTAAATATTTTAAATGAAATCAGACATCAATATAGTCCTTACATTTTGTCCTTTGAACTGCACAACTATGGCATGGTTTTGTCATTGTTACAGTAGAGTGAGTCTGCTGTTTCAGATCAAACACGGTATGTAGTCCAGATGTGTTAGCTGTCACTCTGTGAGTAAACATTTCTGATGGACAGTGTGTTAACAACAGATTATTACTCATGATGTTGCATGATGCTTACAGAAAGTTAGCCTGAGTGTCAGAGATAACACCAGTGAGAACTGCTGGTGGAAGTGATGCAGACTGGTATGTTTACAGTGATTTCTGTCATGTGCTTCCCCCACTTGCTCTTCAAGGGACAATCAAATATGATTTGAACAACTGCCCATAGGGACTGTGGTGGAAGCATGGAACTGTTTGATCTGAGGGGCAAGACTCCCACTGAAGCAATAGCTATCAAGGAATGTTAAGCAATGCAATATTAAATTAATAACCGTGCAGATACACTGTTAAATACACGCAGGTTTGCCCCAAGTGCTAAACACATTAATTTATACTGTCATTTATGTGCCCTTTTAAGGGGACACTTGTGAGGTGTTTTAGATTAACAGCCGTTAAATGACAAGATGTTTATCAGTCCATACAACAAAGGCAGTACAAGGAATAGTATCTGCAGTTTAAGTTTCTCTCTGCACAGGCTGACCTCAGCCTGGGCCAGAAGAGACCCTTCCAAGACATGTCCATCATTTATCTTCTATAAACACTCACTCTTCAGTTTCCCTTCTGTCACAGGGAGAAGGGGTATCCAACTGCTAACAAGGCATTGTGCCTTTGTGTCCTTGGCATATCTGTAGAAAACAGGCATGGAATGCAGATCAGCAAATTCCAGTAATAGTCCAGTGGGCACCTTCTGTTGTGCATGTACAGCCCAAAGGAAAAAGCTCTGCTAGACCCATGCTGGCTTCATGTACGGTCAAGCCTGGGTGTGTCTGCTCCTTGAACTGGAAGCAGTGGCAGCAGAAGCTTCGCTGGCAGTGGTAAAGAAGGTATATAGCAAGCGACAGAACTCCTGAGGCCAATGTCCGTAGTCCTGGCAAGGTGCGAAAGATTGCCTGTTTCTTCTAGCCTGGTTAGGCTAACAGCTAATAAAGAACTGTTAATATAGATCCCTGAAATGCCCTCATGGCCATGACTTCTGGTTGTTGAGCTGAATGCAAGCCATTTCAAAGTACCTCCTACCCGCCTGCCCCCCCCCCCACCCTCCCCCGAGTTGTTAGAATATGACTGTTGTGATACTCTGCTCCACTTGTCACTCCTGACAACTGAAAATAACAAGGAGTATCTAATATGTGATTATGTTCTTGCCAAAGACCTGGAGTCCCAAGGCTAGATGTGTTACACCATAGGGAGTTACAGGTGATTATATAAAGAGTTATATATTCATATGCTAACAAGTATCACGAGACACGCATGAGAAGAGAAGATGACACTGGTCTATTTTTCTTCCCCATATCTGTCAACATACAATGTAAATTCTAACTGGCAGGTTACAGTGTCCTCAGGACCACCCAGCAGCTCAGGGCACTTAGGTCTGATGTGAGATCATAATCCAAATTCTTAAAGAGCAGTGTTATTTTTCTTGAATTCAATGACTCACAGAAAATATAAGGTTTTGCACAAAGTGCAGTTAAGGAAGCTGCCCCATTTTCTTTACTAAAGGGATGTTTCCTAGTACAAAATGGGACTTGGAAATTTCAGCCACTTTCAGTATTATTGTACGCAAAACCCCCTAATCAAACATACCAGCTACTCCACAAAACACAAACTCCCTGCATGTTACAAACTCACACTTTTAAAATTTATTATGCCACTCTATCACCTCAGGCCAATCTGCACAATATCACTGCCTCCAGTTGAATCACACTGATTTATGCCAACTGGAGAGACAGCTAGTTCATCCTCAATGCCACAAATTATAATTTTCAGATTTTTATGAAAATATAAGAAATCTAGAAAACTGCAGGAAGTATAAAGTCCACTGTCTAGCATACTAGGAATTATTTTTTTTCTTAAAAATTGCAGCAACGTATGCTTCTGGTTATGGAGGTGTGCCAGCAGCGCTACAATTAGGGTTGTGCTGTCACTTCAATTATAAACCCAACTTTTTGAGGGTTTACTAAAACTCCAGATTAAAAAGAAAAGCTTGCTGCAGGCTGAAATGTTTTGTACAAGATCTCAGCCAGGGGATAACTTGTTTCCAACATTCTGAAAAAAATGAATCAGGTGCTTCAAATGTTAGAATTTAAATGTACTTGAAGAGAAAAAACTTTAAGAAGAAGAACATTTAGTTATGAATTCTAAGTGGAAAGCAAGTTGCTTCCTCGTTCCTATCAGAAATACTATACAGAAGCATGACTGCAGATTATGCAAGTAGAGAGGAGGAATAAGGAAAACAGAATCTGAAACGTTTAGGAGGTTTGTGTTGGTTTTTTTCTTGGTTTTTTGTTTTTTTTTTTTTGTTTTGTTTTGTTTTGGTTTTTTTTTTTAAACAAGCACCAAGCGATTTTGTAACTGGGATTGTCTAGATCAAAAAGAGACAGTGGCCTATGCAATTTTAGGAGGGAGGAACAAACGATGGTTTTTAAAAGTAGGGCAAAGACCACACAGACAATGTAGGCTTCCCTCATGAGTGAGGGATGAGCAAGAGGTGTGACAGTTTCTACATGTGCACACTGTAGTCCTTATTGGCAGCTAGCGTCGACATGCCTCAGACTAAGTTTAAACCAAAAATAAGGTGATGGAAAATGCACAAAGCTCAGCGTGGGCTGCAAAATTCAAGTGAGCAGGCATTTTTGTACTGAGATTATTATCTTGACATGACCTCTTTGCTGAAAACACTGTATCTGAAAAAGACAGTTCATTAAAACCATGCCAGTTAAATTTGCGTTCACACAGTATGGGCATACTGTCCAAGGCTGAAGACCATTGGTTAAATAGAGAAATGGAACTGCATATTGGTTTCTTCACACTGTCTTTGCTCTCTTCTACAAACACTTCTTACAGAGGAGGGATATCTTTTGCCCTGAAAATTTATTCCTTGATCTCTCATGCTGGCAGGCTGGTGACACTGACACCTCTTTGCTATTGAAACAACTATAAAACATACCCGTGCAATACAAACAGACCCTTGTTTCTGCATCTCTTGCAGCTCAGAAAGTTCCAGGTCCCACACATTCATTTTTGCCAAATTGGCAGTTGCTAGGAAGCAAAAGAAAAATGCTGGCAACGGTTCTATGGGACTCGGGAACATGCAGGCAGTTTTCCTGCAGCACAGGAAACAGACAGGAATTTTCAAATGACTTTCCAGGCCAGAGACATCCAGGGATGTCTACTAATAAGGAAACCAAAGTAACTGCAAGGGGATGATGGGAATGGGCTAAACAATAACGATGCAGCTTTTGTAATGAATTTAAATTGGACACCTTGATTTACTTATTTAGCCTATTTGAAATTTCTGTAGAGTCAGAGAAGTCAGTTAAACACTGATAGCCTGCACAGTCTATCACTGCACAGAAGCAGCAAGTTTTTAAATGCGAAGTAGTCAGCCTGAGCTGCAATACAAAGAGATAAATTGCAACTCATAATTTCAATTAAAGACTCCCTTAATACATGAGAAACAGTTCAAGAAGTGTTCAGAAAATAACCCAACACAGCATTGCTGCCACCCTTTAGCAGCCGTTTCTTTTCTTACACAGAGCAAAACAGCACCAAGCAGAGTGACTGTCAGAAACCTGCAAGGTTAAAGGTATACCAATAAATGGAAAGGTCAAAAGCCTATTTTTACAGAGCACTGAGCCTAGCTATTTATTGCTTTGTACTTTTGGGAGAGGGGGGTGTAAAAAAAAAAAAAAAAATCTGATACCAGGACATAAGATCAAGCAATTGTATCTAGACTGCCGTTTTCTGAAATATTCTCATAAAACAACGAAAAATCACAGGGGCAACTGCACTTGGTAGCAAATGAAGCACACCTGAATTTTGCCCATTGAAGCTAATAGCAGTATATCACAGTGGTGAATTCTTGTCATTTAAAATATATGATTGAAACATGTAAAAAATTATTCTAAGTTCCCATTATATATGCTGTACATAATGTACTATTATCTTTGATCACACCACACAGTAATCGATTATATCCAGTCCTCTAGCAGCAGGAGCCTTCTTCATTCCAGCTGCCTGATTCTTGCAAGACGGTCCATCAGGGCTCTCAAAGGCAACCATAAGCTTCACACTCTGCAACAGCAGAGATTTTGCTCAGGGTGTTTAAGGATCTGCAGGATTTTTACCCCTCTCCACTTCCTCCATGGTGCTCATTTATAGTAAAATAGGGAAAATGCTGTTGGCATGAAGATATAGGAATGATTTCCTTCTCTTGCTACTTTGATGATTCCCCCTAGGGGACACAGAACAAAGAAAATCAACACTGGCGGTAGTGGTGAAGATCCAAAAGTCTCTTTTAGGGCAAAGGACACAGGCTGTGAAACAGCTCTCTTCTTCTGGATCTATTCAGTACAATTCAATTGTAAACTCCACATACCTGAAGGCACCTTCTTTTATGTTGCTACAGTGCCTGATGCCTCATGCAACAGGGCACCCCACGATCTACTTCTGACAGACAACACTGAGGAAAAGTACAAGACACACACACCCCCCCACCCCCCCATAAATGGAGAGTTATTACAAAAGGCAATTAGGGAAATTTTCTTCCTTCAAGAAATACCAATATTGTCTCAAATTCAGGGATGTTTATAGAAATTCACCAAGAATTGCTGTCTCCAGTGAAACTTAACCATTTCAACACAACAAACACTGAATACCTTCCTTTATCTAGGCTTAATCTGGCAAAATACAGACAAGTAATACGGGTAATTTTGCAAAAAGCAGCACATATCTGAAGTACACATTTGTTTTCTTGTTGGTTCTTGACCAGAAGACACTGTCTAACAAATAACACATGACAAGCTAATTGGGGAAGCAGAGAAATTCATGGGACCTTCAATCTCAGAGTTCTGTATTTATAACACTTTAGGAAAACTAAAGCCTTCCGGTTCAGGAAGACTGCTTGCTGGCCTTTCAGCTCTGGGACCTGTATGCAGAAATACTGCACCACATCCAACTCCTAAAACCTGTGATTATTTACTAGATATACTGTACAGCGACAAGTCCCTTCCAAAAATATGAGAAAAAACTCGTTTGGGAAACCTGTCAGCTTTTTAACTCGGAGCACCAACATCACCAGCACATACTTCTCAATCAACTAGTTGCACTAGAAAAGGCCAGCCCAGGGTGGAATATGTTGCATAGTTCATGATTCTTTTTGGTCCTCTGTCAGACCCACTGGCATAATTTAAAGCAGGTCTCCATAAGGTCATAAATGGATAAAATATTTCTTACCAATTTTCAAAAGCAAAGATACCCGATCCAAGACTTTTCACAGGTTTTGAGAAGAACCAAAGCTAAAAGGTTGATCAATACGACCTTGTTGAGTCAGAAACTCCCCTTAATTTACAGTGGTATAAGCACAGAATGAATAATTCAACTTGTAAACTCATCCCCTCATGTCTGTTTTTATGTGTGCACATATACACAAGCATGCTTACACACATGAAAAATGAGTACAAGACACAAGGCTCTGTGAAAAACAAAAGAATATTCATGTTTTGGCAAAATAGTATTTTGCTTTTACTGGCATGTAAGACCAGGCTGCACTAGGCATATTTTAGCAATAATGATCAAAGCACAGGCTTTCCCTGAAGATTAATGACTGGCTAAGAGGATAGTTTGAGGTCTGTTTACCCCAGCTGGTCCCTAATTCCCAGGAAAAGCATCTGCAAAGCTTATTATTGCTATAAACTTAAGATGGAGGGAGGGGTTATGCTGTTTCAAATGATATGTACAATGACTTTTTAGAGACTTAACATCGTGTATATTAGCCAGACTGTTTAAACCATCTCTTAAAGAACTATTCATCTTGAAAGTAAATAACTTCATACTTCCGTAGCAGCACTCTTCGTGTAAGCACTGCAAACTCCTTTACAACCAATTCATTAAACCCCCCCGCCAGCCTCTATGGCAAGTGAGGAAAGAGATATACAAGGATCATTTAGCTCTTCATTGAAATACAGCTACATCTGCGTGGAGAATGAAAGCTATTTAACAGCAGACAGAACTCCTACGTAATATTTAGGACAGAAAGCAAAGAATATCGTATTTACTTTAAACTGAAGAGGATTTAGCTACATAGAAAGCAACTGCTTGACCTAACAGAAGCTAATGTGTAACACTCTTGGAAAATATGCATGTGGTTTTTCAGACAGATTGTGAATCTTTTATCCACACTGCTGGAGAGCTACTCAAAGGAATAGTTTCACTGATTTAATGGAGGAACAGTTCCAGTTTGAGTAAGTAGTTTCCAACCTGAATCTTATTTATCACGGTGGTCAAGAATCTCATGGCTCACCAAAAGTTTCCAAAAGCCTGCACTTAGAATAGAAATGTTATTCCTTAAAATGTATGGAATTCTTAGTTATGATGAACTTTCATCTTAAAATACAAAAAATGGACAGCAAAGATAATATGCTAAGCTTAAATTCACATCAAATTCTGGATTATTAATAGTAACTGGCCCAAGGAGGGGCTATGGATTTTAAGTTATTGTAATGTGGCAACGAACTGACAGGTTAGATTCAAATCATGAAGGTGTTTCACTTAATTGTATATACGTTAGTGATCATGTTTAGACTTGAAGTAGGCTATATACTATACTTTCCTGTATATTTTCCCACAGACATAATCTAAACAACAACAAAACAAGTTGTTTTTAGCATCATTATGAAAAAAACAACTGGATGTTCCAAATTAAGCATGTGATTCAAACAGTCTCTTTATAAAGGATGAATAAACCAAACAAAAATTTATTAAGACTCCAATGATTGAAAGCTTATTCAGGGATAGCAAAAATATTCATGGCCTTGAACGGGACAAGACAGTGCATAAGACAAACTTATGTTCTAAAAAAACTTTACCTTTTCTTGTACAAACTTGCTACATAGAGCAAGATTCAGAAAAGCGTGCAATAGTTTTGACACCAAAAAACCTCTTTTCTGTTTACATCCTACTGAATTTTCCGTATCTGTCACTCTGTTTTAAAAAGATGGGTATAATAATTAATACATCCTCAATTTATGTCTCTAGATTCCTCATTATCAGTTTCTAATGTAGAGAGTAGAATAAGTGAATAAAAACAACCCAGTGGAAAACGGTGTAAAAATGTATTTATTCTCATTATCTGAAACAGAGCTCTTTAAAAAAAGCATTAAACTTCCTCTAGTGCTGCACTTACTTTGGAAAGGTGTGATTTTTAAAAGATCCAAAGATTTTTGGAAAACCAACTTCCAACATGTTTGAATTTATGTGTGTGCCTACATCCTTTCCTATAATTAAAAGGGCCTTTCGAACCATGAGCCCATGGGCTTTCTGTAGCTAGTAGGAATGATCCTTCTCTCTATGACAACTTTTAGCTTGTTACAACATATCTCCTAAACGAAGGCATCCATAAATGGAAAAGAAGCTGATCTCATTTTTGCAGGTAGGTGTGATGCAAAACAGCAGAGAAGTCTGGTTGTTAGACACCCATACCTATACTTACTGGGAAAACACTCTTTGGACATTAAAAAGGGACACTGCCTGATCATGACAAGACATGAGTAACATAATTCATAAGCGTAGTAACTCATGGTATTTCTAGTCACATGCACAACTGTGAAGACACCAAAGGAAGCAGAAGAACTCTGCTGGTACATGCTTTCTCAAACCTTTTACTTTTGTGCATACAGTGGAGTGGCAGGATAACAGAAGTAAAGCTTTTGTTTATGAAAAATGCTGATTTTTGTTTTTATAAACATACCACATTTATGAAAGATGCTGGGTAGGCTGACATTATTTATTAGCACATCATTGTGTGATCTTACACTTCATCACTTTGTTCATTTCCTGTTTTATGCATATATAACGAATCCATGTAGCTGCTTTTTTTTTTTTTTTTTAATTTGGCCTTGTATAGATGAGCCATTTTCTTTGGCTTCAGGCTTCCTCCAGATGTCCTGACTAGTCCACATCTACATAATTTTGAGAGAGAATACCTACGATATTGTGATCCTCGTTTTTTTGGGTTTGGGGTTGTTTTTTTCTTTTCATTTTTACTACTGGTATGTTGTTTTAATAAAGTCTTATTGGCTCCATATTCCACTATTCCAGACTACTTCAGACAGTTACAGTGTATGAGCTCAGATGGTACTATATGAGAACACAAGAAGACAAAGATAAGATTATACAAAGATCCCAACAAATATAACTGAAATCAAATGATCTGGTAATCCAAACAAGATTCAGACGGCAAAGATAATCAGAAAGATAATCCACTGAGTAATACATATTTGATACCTAAGCCTTCGTTCCTCTTTAGCTTCTATTGCATCAGGTATATCACCTAGACCTGTGCTAAGTTAATACAAAGCAATGCCAAGACAGACTTCAGTGTACAAAGAAAGGAAGGTACCAGAAAAGCAGCTACTCCACTGCTTTGAAGCAGGTTAACGTGGAATCCCAATACAACTCTAGCTGCAGCACATCTTAGGGAACATGATAATGTCAGCAATGTTTCAAAACACAATCCTACCCTAAATCTCAGAAATGACTGCAAATTTCTAAACAAGTTTGACAAAGCATCTCTAAAAACAGTAGTTTCACAGATGTTCCTGAGTGTATAAACTGATTTGTAGCATTTTTATCATACATCCGGGTGCGTTAAGATGAAAAGAACTACCCAGCTGCCAGTGTGAGTAACTGTGTCTGGCAAAAAAATTCCCAATTTAAAATACCTCAGTAACAGCACAACACTACTTCTTTCCTTTAAAATAATAGCAAGCTCAACAAATCAGATCACAAAAAAAAACCCCAAGACAAAACAAAACCAAGAGGGAAAAAATAATTTAAATATGGGTTTAAACATATTGTTTTATATATTAAACATAATATTTAAAAAAAATTAATTGTGTTTTTTCTTCAATAAGGATTTAGCACTGCTCTTGCTCCACAGTCAATATAAGTTTTACTGTAATGATAAGGAAGGCAGGATTGGTTCTTCAAGTCCTGTTACAGCATTTATCTTAATACAAATAAAAAAAAATAGCATCTCTGACTTCAGCGCACATACCCTTCATTCCTAGGAATGTCATTTATACCTGAATCCACTAAAACGCATTTCCCAGTTTGGAACTTATTTATTATGGATCAGGCTCCAATTTCAGCATCACCTGGCTAAGTTAGAACTTATTCAAGCATAGGTATCACATTCAGTGCTGAGCTCTTATTATATTTTTAAGCAAGCAGTATTTTAGAAAACTGTATCGCAGAGAGCAGTTTAATTCACTTTGAAAATACACAACTTTTATTGAAAATAATGGAATTATCATCCAAATAATATATGTCCAAAAGAATAGAACTTTACCCATAAGACTTTATATACATTATGCTATATCAGAAAATTTTTAGATACTAGATATGATGTTGATTGATACTTAAGCACTAACAGCTTTTCTGACTACATCTGTATTCTACCATCATGAAATCACAATCACATCTATCATTATGCTGTAAGAGAATAAAGCAGGAAAAGCAATTTTATTATATAAACAGGACCACTGCTTTTGTATTAAATTTCTGCAAGCTGGGGCTATGCCTTAACTTATTTCCTGAGAGAAAATTAGGAATACTGGGAAAACCAACAATGTTCAGTAAGTTTCTTCCAATAAGAATAATAAATATTGCTTCAAGAAACAACAATAATTTAATCCACCCTTCAAAGAAACAATCAACTTGTTTCATTTATTTAACATTTATCATGCGGGGATATTTTGATAAAAATACACAGTACTTGTTTTTTTCCAACTACTGTAATTATTGAGTATTAAACTGTATCAGGATAGAAGAAAGCAAAGAATAAAGTCAATTTTATTCTGAAAAAAATGCTTGTAAACCTACAGTAAAAGTTAACTTCCTATAAAGAAGATTCAAGAAGATGCCAAACCATGAACATAATATGTTTATGTTTGAGCTCTTTTAACGTATCAGTTAATTATCCAAACTGTCTTTACTAAAGACAGTTCATTCCCTACTTTCTTCACCTACTGTACCCGTTATATTTATTTGCAAATGAAGGACCAGAAAGTACATTTATTTAAATGTTATTTACAAGTACCTTCGACGTGCCTCCAATGCAATATATCATCAGCACAGTCTTTGATTTAATTGTTGCCATCACTCATTTTTGTGCACTAACACATGTAGGAGTTCCAAACGCCAAAATACTCCTGCCTTTTTTTTTGTGCTACATACCAGATTTTGTAACCTGTGTCAAGCTACCTCCGATGCTTACAACTTGTGAACAGAGGCCAACAATGAGCCTCCCCAGACACTAAATCATAATCTTCATGTTTTTCGTATTTCACATTCTAGCCACAGTTTCAACATCCATACCCCGTGACATTAGGGAAGGATAAATCAGCGAGGATGACAGCTCCCTTGTAGAGACTGGTACGGCCCTGGGATCTGCCACACCCAACACCCACAGCTTCTGCCAGATGTCTTGAAGAGTTTTGTGGTATTAACCCCTTCAGGAGTAACTAAGGGATTTGTGCTGAACCTTTATTAAGTAGTTGCTCTTTCTTTTTTTTTTTTTTTTTTTTTTGTAGAAAGAAGAAAATGAAACAACCCACCCTTGGTCCAGATTAATAAAACTTTAACTAAAAGACAGATAGTGGCTATCAGTGGTAAACAGCAAATCAGTCCTTGTATTTCCTTAAAGACAGGAACTAAAAGTTAAGAGGTAGCGTTATACAACATTCCTTCTTTCATACCATGCCGTGGTCCCCCACATTTATCTAAAATGACACAGTAAAAATTTCAAAACAGTTTTATGTTCACTTTTTCAGACCTAGAACACTGCTTTACCTTTCTGTAATCAGAATGCCCATTAACTGCCCTTCAGCCAAACAGACTATTCAGGCCTTAAATCAACAGGATTTCTAATCCAAAATCTGTATGGTAAACTCTACGACTGTGTCTCTGGGTCTGATCTGGCCCCAGGGACATAAATTTGCATGCAACTTCTAAATTTGTGAATAGTCCCTGGGCTTAAATTTGCACACGTGCTTAAGTACTTTTTTCAGTCTGGGTCTAAGACAGCTACTTTAAAAAGACAACAGAAGCCATGTAAAGAATAACATTGTTAAAACCAATTTTCCTCCGTAAATATTGTACCAAGAAAAAAAATGTAACAAAATAAACATACTGACCCAACAGTAGCTAAGCAGCAGCTAAAGCGCCTTCAGCCAATATTAATGCATACCACTTCACATAAAAGAGCAGAATAAATTTTATTTAAAAATAATAATAAATTTGAACTGTATCCAAGATTCCTTGTACAGTAGTGCAGGTAAAAGTATCTGCAGATATAAAAAATAAGCAAGTGGTCACATCTCTCAGAGTAAGGCTGGCCCTTATTTTTCACCTACTTTACTTTGTGGATTTGAAAGTAGTTATCTAAGCAATTTCATTTGTCTTTCTTGTACAAAATGTGTTCACCTCTCCAGTTTGTGTGGCTTTTCATAAAAAAAAAAAAACTCAGTAGAAAATATTGCAAGGCTAGCCCTATCGACAAACGTACTCATGTACATTGTACTTCCAAAAACTACTCCTGATTTGCTTTCCAATGGGCTAGGACTCAAGTTGAATATCAGTATTTCCTTAAACAGTTTTAAAGAATACATTTCAGGTTTCCATCATTTGTGGAAGAAATTACATTGAAAGTAATATTTTTTTCATCTCTTGTTGAAAACAAACATACGATAATCAGTGTTGAACTTGGTCAGAAAAAACTAACATATCTGCAACTATTTTTCATTTGGAGAACATGCCACTAACAATGGCAAAAACAGTTAAAGTAACTATTCACGGTTCGTAAGAAACAAACTCAGATTCAGTTTTTATAATTTAAATTAATTGCTTATAAACATCAACAATTATGGGCTAAGGGCTTGTTCTCATTTACTAACATTTCAAGATGGAGAATTAATATTTCATTGTACGGTTCGCACCACTACCTTGAGAAGAATTTTCTTCCCCAAGTTTGTTCTCTATACATGTGCTGTATGAGGTAAAGGGTTAAGTAACCATTATATTCTAAAGAGCAAACTGTTTGCCTTAGGGCCATCTCCTCCTTACTCCTGATGAATTGCCTGACACTTCATGTATCATACATTACTTTCCACTAGGAAGTAACATTTGGTTCCAGTCATGGTGTAAGACCTGACTTTGGAAGTATGAAGCAATATGGGATAGACCTAAAACATTAACGTACATCATCATCTGCTAAATAGGCTATGCCTAAACATACTGTGACATGCTAATTTAGAAATATGTATGTTTGTACTTAAAAAACGGGCATACAAGTATACAAAGAAAAATTCTATGCATACTGAGATGAATAAAAGACCCAACTGTGAGAATCAATTTTCTGAGTGGCAAGACACTTTTCTGAACTAGAATGAAAGGAATGCTAATGTCATTGAGGGCTTTGCACTAAAAATGTTTGTTAGATGTAAGCTAAACAAGCATAACAGTTAAAGTTATTTTTAAAAAGAGTTATTACAAACAACATTTAAGTAGGTACAGCCCAACAAATAGCTGGCAGAAACCGACCTAGGTTTCAGCACAAAGGCACAGTATTGATTCTTTTCAGTGTATTTTGCAGAGTAAAGGAGGTAAAACTCCTGCTTGGAAGAGCAACAGGAAAACAAAAGCAAAAATAATAGCGTCAATTTCTGGCTTAGATTTTTTTGTCGCAAAACAGTTTGATACTTATTTCAAACACAGCCCTAGATGTGTCGTCACTTGTGTGTGTCAGAACTTGCTCAGGAAGTACAAAGGGAAAAAAAACCCAAAACAAAACACAAAAAACCCTAAACCAAAAACAAGCCCAAACCTACTTGCCACTGCTCAACTTTTCTAGGCTATTCAAAAGCCAAATTAATGACTTCTGCAAAAGTTTCCTTAAAACCATACTATCCAAAGATACTATATTAACTTTGTGAATTAAAATACTCCCAAAGGTATTGAAGAGCTGTTTACAAAGCTTTTCAAATATTACATGACACAGTAAACCAATCTTTTATATTTAAAAAGGCTTTGAAGTTTTTATTAGACAGAGATTGAAGTGTTATAATTATAGTGTTCTCTTAATTTAAATATATTTTCTCTTGCTGTCTTGCTTCCTAGCAAAACCTATGCTTAGTGGATAAGATTTATATAATCCTGCATCACATTACTTACTTATCAAGCTGTGTGTTTCAGGATATAAGTGTCCCCCTGTAAAATGGTTCAACCTACAGAGAGTAAATTCAGGTGAACAGGCCTGGAACTGTGTACTGCTCCTTTGTGGAGGGCAGCTCCTTCCATTAATTATGCATTTAATGTGTCTGTGATGGAGTACTAAAGAAGGAATGTGATTTTAAAAAAAAAGTAAAAAAAATCAGCAGACAAGGTCTGGCCACTAAGGAAGGAGAACCAGGTGGTGAAAGCACAGCTCTTGGGTAGAGATTCTGCTCCTGGGCTTGGCCCAATCCCCTCTGTGATCATAGGCAAATTGATCATAAGACACTAGGGGTTTCACGTGCAGCTCCCACTGCCAGTGCTTCACACCTCTCATCATCACTGCACCTTCCTCCCTCTCTTCTGTGGATGGGAAAATGAATGCTTCCTTACCACAAAGGTACAGCAGGGGTTAATTCACAAACATCTATGAAGTGCTTGAAACTGCAGAAGCTCTGGACTGCAGGGCATGCAATGACTGAATGTGAATTTTAATCAAAATACCTCTATTAGATGAAGGAAGTGGCCCGTGTAACAACAGGTACCAGGACAGAGAGGAAAAAGGATGCTTGTTTTGAACACACACCGTGTTCAAAACATTCAGATGGTATAGAAGAAGAAAAAAAAAACACCAACAGAGAACAAGAAGCATGCTCATCTGACAGACTTTAGAGAAGACAGGGGGAATAGGAATAGGTGGGCCAAAGCAGAAGGGTACAGAGCTCAGGAATGTACATTTCTCAAACAGCAGTTGTCAGCAAACAGCTACAAAATCCATTCGTAAACCAGGAGTCTGATCTCTCCCCAGTTAGCTCATTTAACAGCCTGTTTACTGTTACCAATAAGCCCAGTGAGGTGAAGATCCAATGTGTGAAGTTCCTTCTACAAGCTCTGCCCTTCAAATCCTAATGTACAGCCAATGAACAAGGTTCTATGGGTTTTACTTCAGAGTTTTTTGCCTAAGTCAAAAATAACATTAAAATACATGTTAAAAAATCCTAAAACTACAGGTTGCAAAGTTAAAACTTCCCCTGTTAAGAAATGCCAAAGGGCTTGCATTTGTGTGTGCACCACAGTTCAGTTTCATGCCTTACAGTACGATTATCTGATTATTCCATTAAAAGGACAAAAGACATGTCAAAGATCTCCAGTAAGTCAGCACTATCCTTTGTGTCCTGAGTCAGCCATGTCCCCTGGAAGACACATAATGATAAATAATTAAATGAGGACCATAATGCAGAAGATGGTCAAATTAAGGTTGTCCAGGCAAACACCATTCCTAATTTGAGAACCTGACTTTGCAGCCTTTTCTTTTTTTTTCCCCCCTTCTCTCGAACATACAGCTTTCTGCATTAGCAAGACGGTCACATATTTGGCATCATTGGTGGCATTCAGAAAATGCTCAAAGCTCGCAACCAGCCTTCTTTCCCATCTAAGAATTCACTTCATTGAAGACTTCCAAAGCTATCTTTGGCATCTCACTTTGAAGAATGGCGTTTTGTGATTTATCTGTCATAGGTTCTTGTCCAGCTATATGTCTGCACATATAGCTGGCAGACTGCTATGTTAGCTAAAATCATTAAATCCTGCACACGCTTATATTTTTGGTTTGCTATCCCAACCAGAATTAACACCAGCATTTTTTTTCTAATTACAACGGTTTAAAAATAAAGGAGCTAGAACGGAGACAGCCAGTATAAACACCAATAGCTGAGGAAATATCTTTTATCTACTCCTTTATTCACATGACACCACAAAAGAACCAGGGGACAGCTGGGGGTTTTTCTGGTTGCCTTTTTTTTTTCTTTTTTTTTTTTTTTTTTTTTTCCAAATAGAAGCATCCCTGAAAGATTAAAAAAAAACCTCACTAATTCAAAACTGCCCTTCAAAGCAGTTGTACAGCAACTGAAGAAGTAACCAACTGAAGCACACATCAAATGAAATGGTGTAATTAAGACTATCTATTTCACAGATAAGCAGTTCAATCTTTTGAAGGTAACACATGTGCTGATTTGGCTACAAGAGGAATTGCAAAAAGGGTTCCAGAAGAAAATGCATTAGGATGTAAAGGAGAAAAAAAAAAGAGGATAAAAGCATTTTTGCACTTCCCTTAGAGTTGCTTTTTTGGTTTCTAGAGACCTTTGTACATAGAAAGGTCACGTTCACCTATGAGCAATAAGCATAATCAGTAAGTTTGCTCACAACAGAGCCCAACCGGGTTCCAGTTCTCGGTAGTGAAAAGACATTCCCAAAACACAAGATGGGATGTTTAAGTGCAGGAAGAAAGAAACCTTAAACATTAACTCATAACACAAAAACATACTGTTTGTGTAACTCATTAAAACTTGAGCGCCAAAGCTAAATCTGAGAATTTACCTAAAATAGCGGAATGAGTAAAATGAAACCAGAGGGCATTCTGGAAGATTCCTGATGGTACGCCTACGATGTTGCTGTCAATTTTTCAGTGATTTTGCGTACATACATGTATATTTCAGTAATTCCCTGCGACCACAGAAGCATTTCCCTTAGTGCTACCAAAGTCTTTACCAAGGTAGCAATTAACCATCATCTAAATGCGCAACGCCTAAGTGTCCTAATAGAAAGGGCAAAAAAATCATGTCCTCTGGCAGTTAAAGAAAAAAAAAATAGTCAGGAAATTGAGGCAAAAGGCAACCTCGTGCTTTCCTGGAGCACGGGTGTGGGGAGATTCCCGGTGCCCGCTGCGCTCCTCCCCTCAGGCCCGAGGGGACGGGCGGCAGGAGGCCGTTTTCCCGCCCAAGGGAGTCGGCCCTGACCGGCCCCGCCGCCACGATCCCCTCAGGGACCGGGCGGCCTCCCTGAGGGCGCCTCTTCAGCCGCCGCCCCTCCCCGGACGCCCCAGCGGGGCCTCCCCCCTTCCCAACGCCCGCCCGCCCCCGTCAACCCGCTGGGAAGGTACTTACGGGCTCCATGTCCGACGGGGCCACGAAGCACCCGGCTCAGGAGCTGGTCCTGAGGCGACCCGAGCCTGGCGGCAGCGTCCTCCCTTCTCCCAGGAGAGGGGGTTCTGTCCTTCTCAGGATTTAAGGCCCGCTGCCCCTGGCCAGGGGAGGGTGACAGGCTGATGGTCACCTGCGCGGCTGTCACCCCCCGCTGGGCGGCCCCGCTCCGCCCCACCGCACCTGGGAGCGCTTTGCGGGCCCGGCCGGAGGGGGCCACCACCCCGGCTGTCCGCCTCGCCAACCCTGCCGCCACCGCGGCTCCCTCGCTGCCAGCGAGCTCTCCCGGCAGCGTGGGTCTGGCGGCGCCCCTGGCCCGCCGGTGGGTTTCCCTCACAGCGGGGCAGGGGGTCGCCAGGCTGAGAGCGGTGAGGGAAGGTGGCCGAGGGCAGGACCAGGAGGTCCCCTCGCCAGGCTTTCAGAGCCACTTTGCACATGGAGGCAGGGCTTCTGGCTTGGAGAAGGCCGCATCTCGGGTATGGTGAGGAGCACGGTCCTTGACTCCTCTGAGAAGCCTCTGTTGGGGACCTGCCAGAGATAGGCCTCTCTCCAGACCCCCGCACTCACCTGGGGGAAGGTGCTAGGGCCCCTTCGGCAAGAGGTGGCCTTTCCTGTCAGTCAGTGCATCCGCGTAGAAAGAGTTTAATGAAAAGTCTGAATTTGACTTCTAAACCAGTGTAAAGTTGGAGTGATCCCACATTAGTGTGTGAAGTTACATCACTGTAAAATTTGGGCAAGTGGCAAGCGAATTAACCTTTTCCTCCTCTTCTTCTAGGCGCTTCCACAGCTAAGAGGGGCCACCAATGTGGTCAGGAATGGAAAAGTGAATAGTTGTCTGAATTCCATGTATCTTCCCAAGAAGATACACTCATTTAGAAATGCTGACTCCAAGGTATAGGTGATATGGATCACTATATGTATAAAAAAGAGACTATTGCATATTCATTGTGTGCCATATACAAATTATATTTGTGCATACCATGTACACAGAACACAGGGGAAAATATCGTAGAACCTTCTTGCAAAAATTACTAGTCTTTTTGACTAGGCTAAAAGGTTATTATACACTTCTGGAAGATCAGTTTATGTAGACATAGTTACACCTTTACAGTTTTATGATTTGTTAAATAATGTGTACTTAACAAGGATCACTGTACATGATTTAATGTAGCAACAGACAGCTATAGTTAGATGCTCATATGATGTACAAAATTTGAACCCTTTAATCATTTTATGCTCTTGGCAATCTCATTGAGCCTTAGTGAACACAGTAACTAAAGTCAACCAAATTACCCACAGTTAATCACATGAGAAAGTGTTTACAGAATCAATTACTAATCAGACAAAAATGTTCAAATAATGAAGTAAATTAAGCATATTAGAGCAGGCAAACTGAGGACATAATATGAGGTTTTTGATATGTAGAATATCTTCACTGAAATTCTTTAATACCATGTGTTGTTATAACCATGCAGAAAGCAAGCAGCTTTGGGGAAAAAAGTGGTATTGATTTAATGCTACAGGTGAAGTTACTACTACTCTTTATTTAATTTTGCAGTAAAAATGTGGGAAATATACAGCAGAAAATAGTCTCTTAAATGAATCTTTTGTAAGTGTTTAGCATACAATCACCAAAATAGTGAAGTTCACTAAGCCATAATGTTTCTTCTTAAACTAAACGGGTCTTTTCGAATTCAGAAAGTTTAAAATGCGTGTGAATAATAGAGATCTCATTCTACGCGCGACTCTTCTGTTTTATGTCATGATCATCATGATTCTGAAACAGAATCAAAGAATCTTCAATTCTATAAACAGGAGTTTAAAGACTCATTATTTTCTTCTTTGAAATGAGTCGATGCTCTAAAAGCATAGTGCTGAAAGGCTGCCAAGATAATAGTCCATTGAGCACTAGGAAGAGATTAATTTTATACCTGGAATGAGTGTATACAGTTTCCATTCCATTTAGTGAAAGGGCTGGAATGTGAACTAGTATTTCCTTCATGGTGCAGTGTTGTGTTAAACCCTGGAGTAAAAAGTCAGCCTCTAGAACAGAGAGAGTCTGAATTCAGGACTGTGACTAACTATGGATGTTAGTCCACTAAAAGTAAATCAAAATGGGATATTTGAGATGCTTACTTGCATTTTTTTCCCCAGTATTTTGTTGAATACTGGTACTGGTGCTCTGAAATCAATGTGAATATTTAGGAATGCAAATATGTTATGAGCGCTTCTGTTTACTTTGAAACACGCATATATTAAAATGGAGAGCTGTGTGCTAGCAAGCACAGTCTCCTCACTGGAGAGCTCTGCCTGGGATGTAGCCAGAGTTATAATCTCCAGGTGTGTTCTTTCTACTTTTCAAAGGATGCTTGATCAATAAAAAGAGACAGAGTGAAGGCAAGGCAATGGATCTGCTTCCACAAACTAGATTAGCCAGCAATAACTAGCAGAAGAGATTCGTAGTTCCAGACCAGTTTTGGAAACTGTGCCTTTAGAGGCTTTCAGAAAAGTTGTATTAAACTGTCTTTTGTTTTCCTGTTGCTCACTGTTGACTGTTCTGAACCCCAGGAATGGATATCTGAAAAAAAGCCAGGCCTTTATGATTATTAATCACATTAAGATATTTGGTGCAGTATATTGGGTCATACTACCAGGACCCATGTATTGGTCATTCAGTGTGAAGAAATGTACAAGGAATGGGGGCACGACACCTCCATACCTTTTCCAGGGCAGCTGGAAAAGAAGGCAAGCATTTCTTGCTTGGAGCAGTTCAGTCTAGGTTACTGAGAGGAAAGAACAGTGCTGAAGGAGGGATTTCTCCCTGACCAAAACGGTAAGTAAATTGTATTCCTGAAAAATGATCAGTTCCTAACTGACATTTTTGGTTAGAAGTAAATGGCATAGAACATCATGAATATTTGGAATGTTAAAGAATGATCAGAAGTAGCAAAAGCATTACAGGAGTTGTTCCTTTATGCTGCATGTCATGCAAGGTTGCTATTACAGACAGAATTATACTGAGGTAGGTGACCACACCTCAAATTTTTGTGACAAGGAGAGGCATTGAGTCATCTGTTTTGTCCAAGAAAACCTCCACAGGCAACAGTTACAGCTGGTTGATATAACAGGGTCCTACATCTAAAGACTTGCACAAGTAAATGAATTGACTGCTAAATCAGGAAATTGGTAATCCAGGGAAAGCCCATTTAAAGGTATTCAAGAGAATGGCTGGGCCTAGTGGAGTGCTTAACATAATACTAGATTTCAAAAAAATACCCAAAGTTCATGGTTAATTTTTTATTTGGCTGAGGAATAAATGTGAGGAACTGTATCTGTAGAAGATTTTGTCAAGAATCACTTGGGACTTTTTTCAGTCGTGTAGAGATTCATATTACACAATGCTAAATAGAAACCTGGATAAAGTATTCTTTTTTTCCAGGTTCTTTGAATCTTAAATGTGACTAAATACAGCTTTGACTTAAAAACACATAGACACACAAAACTTAAGGACAGAGCTTTTGTTAGCCTATATTGTCCAACTTCTTAAATACCAGAGATCATTACCTTTTATTCTCACTCTTGTGTTTAATTCGTTAATACACTCCCACTTGCAGACTCCAGCAGCCAAGGAGACATTCTGGACCCCAGATCATATTATTTTCTGACTCCCTTCACCCTCTGGTTATTTTCTGTTCTCCAGCTGTGACAACTTCACTCCATCATAGTCACTCAGATGCTATTACGTACTACATATGGGAGAAGCAACATTTGCCCATAATTTGTTTAGAACTGCATTAGAAAAAAAGAAGAGTTGTACTTATCAGTAGAATAAAGGGTACAGGGGTAGGTCCGTTGTGAATCAGTTAGCCTTGCCATATAATAGCTATAGCGTTTGATAAACAAAGCTTGTAAATTATTTGCATTCTAAAATCTTTGGAAAATCCATCTAAGACTAATCACGATTCTAACCACTGGGGAAAAAAGTCATGTGATCCATGCCAGCAGCGCATTTTTGTTGAGCCACTGAAGAGTCTCCCTGCATGAATCTTTGGTAGAGGTAGGATTTTTATCATGTATCAGTATATAAATTCAATGGAATGAACAGCATCTCTTTTTGGGTTTTGGGTTGGTTTTTTTTTGAGTAAAAAAATTGACTAATGCCACGGTGACCTCATACAGCTATGTTTTGCGCTTTTGGCATTTTGGCTCACCACAGCTAGTAGATAAGAAGATTACGTGTCCAGCTGTAAAGAAATAAACAGTCTAATCATACTGTTGAAAATGATATAGTGCTGTTTCACTTCTGATTCATCTTGTTTCCTCTTGTACCTTCACTGTGGGGTGAACGTGCAAGGTTATGCTAGCATTCAGCTAAACAACCGGTTAGTAATGCCACGCCAGCTACAGTCTCTGTCTTAAGCCAGCTGAGAGATTCTTCTCCCTGTGGGGCTGTAAATGTAAGAGGCAACAGTGAAATCAGGAATTGCGTATGGAAAAACAAATTCTTGGTTTGTCATTCGTTGTTTGGCAGTTGGATTACTGCATCATACAATGGGCCATATAAAATGCAGAAAAAAGGTGGCATAACAGGGGAAGTATTAATGAATGCTACTTTTCATTAAAGTATATGAATATATGCTTTTCACAGATATTAATTTGTTTTGGGTAGTGTCAAGGTGTATCAATCCAGAGAAAGTAGCAGGGGGCATTTTGCATGTCCACTGCTGTGCACACGTGACTATCCTGATCAGTTTTGTGGGGACCAGGTCCACAGCTCTATTCCTTTCTACTGTCTCTCTCTGTAACAAATGTAGCAAGAAAAGATTACTCTGGAATTTTGCTTTCTTCAGGTTATAGGAAACAAGAATGAGACTCCCTGTGGGCTCCGCTCTGCCCAGGCAGTGAGACGGCTCTTTCGGAGCTGGCCAGTGGTCAGTGTAATCCCAGTGTTTAAAAAGAAGAAAGAAAGTTTGAGTCATCATGACATAATAACTCATGTAACACTTTCTGAGGCAAACCAGGACTTTTCTGACTCGGTTACAGCTGCACAAGCAGCATGTGTCAAGCCCTCACAAATTATATGCTCTTCTGTATCATTATTTTCTTTCACTTTGAGGTTTCTTTAATAAAGATCTTAGCATGTGGAATTACAGACCAGTTAGGCTCATTTAATCCGTAAGAAAGATATTTGAAAGATTTTTAACAGATTAGAAGAAGGAGTATCTAGTAAAAGCATCCTTCAGCCTGATTAGTTGTATACACATGGTTTAGGAAAAAAGAAGTCACGCTTCACTAGCTTTCTGGAACTCTTTGAAGATAACACTGCCAAGATAGGGTATACCGCGGACATTATATTTTTAGATTTTCAGGAGTCATTTGACAATGTTTTACCCAAGAGATTAATGCTTAAAGAGAGGGGAGTGAAGGGGCAAGAGAAAAGTTCGCTCATTAAATTGAAAAGTAGGTCTAAGCAAGAACAATGAGGAGCTAAAAATGTCATTTTTACAGACTAGGGGAAACAAAATTTGTAAGGCTACAGCACTTCTGTGTATCAAGTTAACTTGTTTACGTAAATGGCTTTCATGGACGTACTATTTTGAAACTAAAATAGGCTCATTATCATTCATTTGTAGTGCTAAAAAACCCTAACAGGATTTGTAATCCCAGTGTGCTGAGCACTGTACATGTTAAGAGACTCTCCCTGCACCCAGGTAGACTCTGTAGACTGAAAGTAGGAGGAGGGAAGTGTTATTTTCCTGATTATGTAGAGGAGGTTCTGAGGCCTGGGCAGACTTGATCCCAGCCACAGAGTAAAATCAGTAGATCTGATGAGTGAACACAGTTTCTTATTCATGAGATCAGATTTCTGATTTGGAGATGATACTTCACAGGAAACAACAGTAAATTCCAAATAACAGTGAAGTACTGAAAAGCAAGTATTGCCAGCCCAACAAATGTGAAATGCATTTCCAAATAAATATACATTCTATCAGAAAGGAGATTTAAAGTTTATTGTTAAAGTATATCTTTCAGCATAACATGCATTTGTAAAAATTATAATTTTTATATATAAATGACTTACAAGAACACATTTAGAAGAGTTATCTCTCCATGATGTAAAAAATCTTGCAAAAAATGGTGCAAAATTCCTAATTAAAATTTTCTTGGTTCAAATATAACTTTCTAAGTTAAAGCCATATCTTAATTATTACTATATGTTACAATAAAAGAACTAGTCTGAAAAAAGCACTTATTTTGACCTACAGCGTATACATAATGGCACATCAGTGACAAACTGAGTGAGTGTGAGAACCATTGTGTCTACAACTTGGGTTTGAAATATTAAACTTTGCAAGACGTGAACATGATCACACAGATCAAAAGGTTGTTCCAAGATGCTGACCGCCTATTTCTGTGCATCCACTTCCCAGCATGCTAAGCTTAAAACCATAAGGGGTAGATGAAATTTTCAAAGGAATTGCATATATTGTAAAAAAAAAAAGAATTAAAAAAATTTATCTTTTTAGACTAGACATCCATCTTGCATTCTTACATGCCTTTTACCATATACCTGGTTTAAATACCCTCTTTTGAAAAATGAGGCCCTACCCTTCTGCTTTGTTTTTCTGCCTGATAATTCTGCCTGACTACGCTTCCGATACAGGATCCAAATTTACTCTTGCAAAGGAGACTTCATAAGACTTCAGCAAAGATAATCCTGATTTACCCTGCTATGAAATGGATCAGATTCAGATCTGTCATCTTAAAAATATTGCTCCTCTCTTCCCATTCTGCTTATCTTCCCCACACTTTACTGAGAGTTCTTGGAACTACTCAGTGCTCCTCTCCGCCTGTCTGTAGTCCCCTTGCTTTGTGCATATAGACAAATAACTGGCATGTAACTGTGGGAACAAATTCCTGTGAGGCAAGTGAGGGTGGTAGTTTGTAGTACTTCTTGGTAAACATAAGAAAATTTTAGGTAGCTTGCTGCTCAATGAAATTGGGCTAAGCAACCTTGCACCCACCACAGGAAAACAGTGCACTCATGAATAGTTACCATGGATTAGCTAACACACTGTAAGTTCTTACCTTTTCTTACTTCATGGTTAATGCCTGGAAATAACTTGTTCTGGTTGCTATGTTTAACTTGTTGAATGACTGAGTGATTGTAGGAAGTAATCCATTCATTACCTAAAAGAGCCCTTTTTAGCTGGAATTGTGCAGGCTAAGGATTTTGATCTTAAAGACAAAGGCTCTAATCCTAGTTTTGTATCGATGTGACTAATATAATTATGTATGTTTGAGACCATCTTATTCTTTATGCAAGATGACTGCAGTAGGGTCTTTTATAATAAGGCTCCAATACAGACCTTAGCCATGCTTAGGTTGGAAACGCCACACCTCTTATGTGGCATAAATAGGTATCTAAGTTAGAAAAGCTGCTCAGTGTGCTGTTATTGCTTGTGTTATGTCCTAAAGGAACATGAGTCAATCAATAATTAAGCCACAAAGTACTGCCTGTTGACATGGCAACATGTTCACAGATGTGACGTGAACTTAATGTCGTTCTTTCATGTCTCCTGTGAAAGTAAAAGTCTCCTAAGCTCAGTAACAAAGAAATGGAGCAGGCATTGCCAGGGGAAAAGGAGAAAATGGAGAAAATAGACTATTTCTTTTATAAAAATGAATGCCTTTGAACCTCTTCTCTCTCAAATCTACTGTCTCTTTTTTTAAATACAAGGACCTTTCCCTAATCAAAAAAATCCCCAATTGCTTATTGCCAAATCCTTTTAAGAAGCATGAAATGAACTTCCTTATGGATCGTTTTCATGATTGCTTCTTTCCCATGTACTTCACCCCACCCACATTTTTTAATGGAGCTGAAGTGAACACAACTCTTCTGGGTTACTTCTGTTTAGGCAAGACTCTGTGTAGCTCCAAGAATAACATTAGCTGCTGCACCACAGATTAAGGATTGGCATGAAGGTCCAAATGTGAAGTTGTCATCGTCAGTTGATGCCTGTTGTTCTGAAGACGAGAGAATAAGCACGAGTTTGTGTGACATCAACTTCCATACGTTGGGATCATTTTTACTGGCTGCTTCTGCAGCTTCTCTGCATGTGCTCCCACTCTCACATTCTCTCTGCTTGCCAGTTACCCTGTCTCCTCTTGGCTTGCACGTCTTTTCTTCCAAGCTTTCTGCAGCAGATGTTAGTGGGCCTCGCCAACATGTTTTGTTTGCCACATGTGTTACTACCTGTGTCACAATGGGTGAGGTTCTTTTTTCTTTTTTTCCGAGGCATCTTTTTACTTCTGCTTAAGTCGGGCTCTTGATCTTTCACACATTAAAAGTTTACTACACGTTTTTTCCTTTGGGAGCTTGGTGTCCTCCATGCAGAGGACATGTCCAGTCCAGCAAAACTACGCTTTTATAAGATTGCTTCAACACTGTTTGTGCAACCACTTTGCAGAACTTTGTTATTCATGATTTTATCTTGCCACTTGATATGCATAATAGCTTGAAGGTGCCGTTGATTAAATTTTTCCAATGCTTTGATGTACCAGGACTAGCATTTCCACGTTTCTCAGCTCTAGAATGAGGTAAAAATTAGTACACTACAGAAAAGCTAGGGTTTGGTCTTATGTCTAATAGTGTGCTAGTTCCAGATTTATTAGACCTAATTTTCCATCTCAGTCCATCTAAATATACAAAACTAATTGATGTATAAAAGCCAACTGTTTTGAAACTCATGTTAGGGAGAAACATTTGATGCAGGGTTTAAAATTCTCATGTGTAATCCTTGCCCTTTAAGAAATCAGGTAACAGTTTTGATAGCTTAAGTTTTATAAAAGTACAAATCTCAGCTGCAGGCTACTGCACAGCTGGGCAGTTTGAATGTTTGGTGGACCACATACCCTTTAGCAAGTATTAATCCTAAGCTTCCAACATAAGATATGTGAAAAACTAATACACAAGTTCAGTAATAAAAAGAGACAGACAAGATTGCTGAGACAGCAGGATGACCTCATACTTCTTCAGATATGTCCCTTCTTTTCTCCTTTGCTGTTTTCTTTTTAATGTATTTTCTTCTGTGTCCTATGTGATTTCAGATCTCTGAGCAGATGAACTTTTATTTTTAAACAAGAAACGTCTTTCTGCTTGTATCACTTTTCAGATCAGCTTTGATACCAAAATTGTACTCCAGCAATATATTTTGAGTAGGATCAGGAGCAATTGAAGAACTTAAGGTCATTAACACCATTTTTGGGTCTAGGTCTGGGCAAAATGTGCAGCTGAATGGCATGTCTGCTGTGCCCTTAATAAGCAGATTGCTCACTGGCTATGTTGCTTGCAAACTGAGAGCCTTTAGGCAATGACCAATTGTCCTTTGAAATATTTGAAAGGCAAAGGGACCAAATCTCCATTTTAAAATATTGACATGGCTTCTACTTTTTGCTATTTTTATTTACTGAAAAATAATATTCTAAGGCTCTTTACTTGGAATTCTTCTGTGAATTTTAAACACACAAATCAGTTCATAAACCTTACAATACATATAATTTACAAACAGGTAATTTAATGACATTTAATGGGATTTCTGCAGGCACATTATAATTATGCCTGAACAATAGTCAACAGGGAAGGGAGTGATGGTAACAGCATTAGGAAAAGAGAAGCATGACTGCTACCTATGCAAGACTTAACTTGATGGGAACTCAGCTATTCCCATGGCAATTCAAAACACTGAAATTACACTGATTTAGTACTTGGTGTGCAATCATGACACCTTTACTTTTTTTTTTTACCTTTTTTTTATTCTGGAAGAGATTTATCCCAGACAATAGAATTGGAAAGATCAACCCCTTACAAAAGAAATTAATACGTGCAATACCTTTAGTTCACTCTCCAGCACATGGTTTTAAAAAAATACAGTAAATTGTTGTATTATTGAATGCATCCAAATCTCTTCTAAGCTGTAAAGCATACTTTAATCTGTCCTTTATTACTTAGAAAATTTCATTAATTTTGCAAATTACTGTTTCTCTGTTTCATTCATGTGACTTTAATAGCCCCATCTGCTGGCTGAGCACCAGGTGAGAGAATTAGTACATACCTTTGAAGGTCTCTTGTTCTAACAGGGCTTCCATGAACTTGCTACTGAAATGTTATGGGTTTTTCCTAAGTGAGACAAAAGACAGAAATTGGAAAACTACATTTTATAGACACATATTATCTCACAATGCTGTGGAGTTTGTGTTTACTAAGTTCTTGGTTTCTGCCAGTGTCAGTCTGCTTTGTTAAAGACAAATATGCAGTTTTGTTGTTGTAGGATATTAGTTTCCTAAAACACTTTACAGTTTGCAAAAGTGAAAAGGCATGAAACTGTAGGAACTGGAAGAAAACATCAGATTAAATGTAAATGGCAATGTTAGCTGAAAAAGGAACTAAGCAAAGATTTGCTTTCAGATGCAGTGAATCAGTATCACTGAGACTGTGATGAGTTCTGCAGAATTAGTCTTATTGCAACTCTTCCCTTGGACTCTATTTATGTTGAAGGTAGGATGCAGGACAGGACAGCTCTTGCCGTGACTAATGTCCTTTTAATGGAAATAGATGCCACAAATCTCCCAGAAATAATGAGGGGGGCTTGATTCGTCCGCTTATTCTTTAAATGGAACTACACTGCAGTGATTTTAGAGCAAAAGCTTCTGATATTATGTATACAGCCATGATATCACTCATCCTACATTCCTGTAGAGGAGTAGCTTACAGAATAGCTAAAGGAGCATGAGCATGTGTTTCTTGTACATCGTTGAAACCAAACACAAATTTGGTATTGCATCTGCAGATTGTCCTGAATAAGTATTCTTACTATAAACCTGTGGTTTATCTGTGTATTAATACAGCAAAAGAGCATGGATAGACTTTAATGTATTAAAGAACTGAAAAATATAGAAAAATATATTCTCTACAAAACCTGTCAAATGGCCTGGAAAAGAAAAGGAAAATCCTGAAAAATACAGTGTTGGGAGATGATGTTTGTTGGAAAGGTGTCCCAGTGTCCTGGTTTGAGGTAAAACAGAACCAACTTTCTGTTCAGTAATTTTATTTCTTGGCTAGGCCTCTTCTAACTCTCTGAAATCAACAGCATATTGTGTCGAAAACAGTTCGTTCTCAGAGTGATAAGACCAATGTTTACAGTTTGTATTAAGGAATGGTACACAGAGAGGCTCTTGATTATACTTATTGCTGTAACAACCAAGGTCAGCTAATTTCGTTATTTGCCCCGTTGGAGGGTTGGAAACGGAAAAGCATAGAGGGGTCCCACCTGCAGGGAGGAGCAGACAGGACAGGTGTCCAAAAATTGACCAACAGGGGTATTCCATCCCATCTGCCCCATGCTCAGTATAAAATCTGAGGGATCAAAGGGTCCACTCTTTTTCTTCAATGGCCAACGTCTGAGGAGGACCCTGCCTGTTCATCTGTTTTTGATCACGATCCGTGTGTTCCTGACTCCATCTGTGGAATCCAGTTCCCACCTGTCCAGTCTGGGACTTCCCCAGTGCCTGCCAGTGACACCATCCTGGGAGCTTAATACAGTTTTGTATATACCGTATCTATTTCATTATTTTCCTTTTTATTTTATTATTAATATTTCATTACAGTAGTTTAGTTTCTTTTAAACTCGTAAATCTCTCTTTACATCTTCTCCTTCTCTCCGTGTACAAGAGGTTGTGGGGGGAGCATCTGTCTCCAGCCATTGGCCAATTTGGCCAAAACCACGACACCCAGGATGCAATAAAGATCACCTTAATTCTTTTGCAATGTGCAGTAAAGAGAACTTTGTTGAATAAGGGCAATCTACCTTTTCCCAAAGTTTATTCCAGTGACTTAAAACAGAGAGAATGATTTAACAGAACTTAAACAAGCACTAACAGAAAAATAAGTTACTGCAGCCATCCTATTAATCTGTGGGTTCTGGTCTGATAAGACACTCAGATGGTTTTTAGGGCAGTGAAGTCTAAAAGAGCAAGACAGGTCAAAATCACTTACGATATGATGGGCTCACCAATATAGTAGTCCACATTTTCTTATGACTGTGAAGATGTTGAGTCAACCTTTGTAAGGAAATCTCAGTGAAACCATTACTCTAGTAGTAGATTAATGTTTACAAAACCTTGTGAACTCAAATTGGTAAGTAAATGTTATCTTTGCTTGTAGCCTGGTCTAAAGATACAGAGGGAATGAGTATCAAAAAGAAAGAAAAGATTTCTTTCACAAAGATGAAGTACAGGATTGTGTTGATGCTCTTTCAAAAGCTCCTTCAAAACTTGGTTGCTGAAATTTTCAAAATACCTAAATGTTTCAGGTGAATTTTACTCAAAGTCAAAAGGACTTGTGGTCCCCATTCACGTAATTGCTTGTGAAAATACCAACTCCGATCCTACTTCTATAATAAATAGCACATGACTTAGAGGACCAAAGGATAGCTTCCTGCTGATGATCATGCACAAATACTAGTATACCATGGAAAATTTTCTGCTGATGTCAGTGCAGAAGATACAACACAGGATGCCCTTAACTGCATTAAAACAACAGAGACGATTTTAAAAGGAAACCTGGGAAATACATTGATCGTATGTTCAAGATCAGCATTTTCCAGTTAGTAGGAGTGTTCATGTAATATCTTTCTTATTGTGCAAGAAGCTGCTCTTTTTCCTTCCAAATGCATTTAACGTAGTGACCCAAGTAAATCCATCCTGATGCAGCTTTACCAGCTGCTGTACGGTTTCCCTCCTGCAGAGGTGTTCTTTAATGAACACATGTTTCTTGGTCACAGGTAGTCCGCTTTATGCCTGACTGCATTTCTTTACAGACTTTAAAACCCAAAGCCTTAAGGCACAAGTGCCATATGTATACTGGATGGAAGCCTGATCCTTCAGTGGACAGCTCAAGTGATTATGAATTACTCACCTGTGAAATCCTGAAGTGGTAGAACCAAAAGGACTGGTGGATCTTAAAAACAGTGATTTCTGTTTTAAAAACAATTTAGTCAATCCACAGTTTTGAAATTAACTGAAAGATTTGTAACACATTTTCCTGTATGCCTTTAGAAATAGATACATATGTAAATGCCTTATGTAAATAATTGTTACTTTTTAAATATCACATAAAGACATGTAGAAGGGTAACCATCAAAGAAACTGTAGGCCTGAAACAGCAGGCCTTAAACTTTGTTTTGGTAGGACTGTCAGCTAACACTGACCATTTCTTCTCAGCAAAGGTCTGGATTTGTCTTTTCTTAAGACTAGCTAATCCTTGCGCTCTTCTTCAGGAACTATATTCACATCTTTTTGCATTCACTTGAAGAACAGGTGGCTCAGATCAGCCAAACCTTAATCCTAGCAGACCTTGAATTTACTGGAACACTATTGCTCTTCCAGTGGGCTTAGAAGTTTTCTTTCTTTTTCCTGCCATTACTATGATTAATAATGATCTTGACACACAGACACAGATGCCTGCATATATGCACTAATAAACACAAATAGAAAACATGGTAAGTTAAGATGTTAAAACCAGAAATCAGTCAGGAAGGCAGAAATGAGAAGTTTTTTTTAATGTGGTAAGGCAAAAAAAATATATTTTTACTCAACAAAGGCAGAGCTAGTATTTTGGATAGTCTTACAAGTCAGAAACAAATGCTCTTCATTATCCATTGATTAAAGGAAAGACAATTTCCTAATCTACATTAATTCACTGAACAGCTGGACAAATCTCCAAAACTTAAAAAAAATTATTACCAAATGTTTTGAAATATACTGTGCTTTGCCTGTCCTAAGTCTGGATGCTGTACAATTTGATTGTCTGAGATAACCAATTTGTACTCAGAGTAGCACAGAGCCTATGACAACACATCTCTTGTGGCTATCCATACTTAGTTTTCAAAATCCTAAACTACCCACTATGAGTTTTGGGTACTGAGACCACTTACAGACACTTTTCCAAATTATGACTCATTACATTAAGCCTTCTTTTCATGAAACTCTGCTTAACTGTGCATGTGCTGATTGTTTTCTTTGTCATCTGACTTTCAGACTGGTTACTGATCTCCTTTGATATACTGTACATGACATCCTAACAAAACCAAGTCTTTAATCAAAATGATGAGGATTCGAATGTGTGCCACTGTCAGACAGCAGGGTAAGGCTAACATGCAGCAGATGTGTACTTGCAGGTCAGATGGAATGAATGGATTTAAGACATACAGTTGGTACAATCTTTGGTTTAACCCTCGATCTGATTTTAAAACCCAAGCAGAGCATTTTCACAATGAGCTGTGTTGGTTTCAACTGTCAGCTGGCAAAAGACTGGTGCAAATATTTTATACATGGGACAGACCTGACAAGCCTTGAAAGTCGCAATCTAGAAAGCAACAGGAATTTGTTGCAGGGAAACAGACAAATAGCTCTGCAACTATGTTTTTGCCTTATGACAAAAATCACCTGCATTACTAGCTCTGTGTAAATGTTTTCTCTTTCATGCTGCTAATCTACAAGATGTGGAAAAGCAAAAGACACAGCCACAGGTGATTTATTCTAACAGATTTCATTAATGCAAGTGCAAAACACTGAGATTGCATAAATGAAATCTGCAGCTGCAAATCAAAAATAACACTCCCTGGTTACTCAATTAAGGATCAGGAAGCACCAAGAGCAAATATGTCAGAATATGGTCTGCTTTAATATAGTTTAGAAAAGAGCTTGCGAATTTAAACGTTTAATTGTGTAAGCTGAACTTTTCTCAAGAAAACAATTTATAAACTGTGGGATAGACTGGCATATTTTCCTCCTACACATATGCAGAAGTTGTCATCTTAAAACATAGTGTCAGTCTCGCTGAGCTCAATGGGAGTTGCGGTGCTCCATGCTTTCTAAGAGATGCTTTGTTGCAAACCAGTTCCAAAGTGACTGATGCCACTAGTGTTTAAGCTACAGCAAGATTAATTTTCTCAAATTTGTTACAGACATCAAACTTGCAGTAAAGACTGTTCAGGGCACTGCTATTTGTTAGGGAAAGTGTTACCAGATAGTATTTTTACTTCATTATAGGGAAGTACAGTAGATATGCGTTATGGACTATAAAAAGAAAGAGGCAGATTATGCTTTTTGTTCTGCTCTGTGAAAACAGAGGGTTTTATGCACTGTAGTGATATTTATTTAATGCTGTTGATTAGGAACTGAAGAGTCCCATCCCCCCCATTGCTATTGGCAGATGTCAAGAATTTGTGGATTCAACCTGCACGCTGGTTAATTGTAAATTCACTGAATGATCCACAAGAAATGCTGATGGCCATAATAACACTCCACTGAATAAGCACATCTTAACAAGTTATTGTGTTGATGAGCCCAGTAGAAATACTGAGATGGATAAATTAATCAGAGCCTAATTCCTGAGCCCTGCTCAGGAGTTCTGAACAGAACGTATCGTTCTGGGGATACAAAGGAACCAGAAAGCTAGTAGGTATCTCCAGATGTCAGTTCCTCTTGAATAAGAACTTTTCATATACAGCATTTCCAACAGTATTACTAGTGTGTATGTCAGTTGATCCCTACTTTAAGCATCAGTTGTCTGATAATAAGTAGAGGGACTTAATTCACAGCAACCCTGAAGGTGCTCTAACATATACCAGACAATGAAATGGCTTTTGTCAGCCACGAGTTTGGGGAAATGTTACCATTTGCAGCATAATCTTTCACTGAGAGTAGTTTTTACTCTTGGACAGAGGTGAATGAGTCCACTGAGGTTAATGAATTCATGAACGTGAGTCAGAGATATAGATCAAAACTCTTGCCTTTATTCTCTTACTGTATATTGAAGTATTTGTACAGTCAGTGCTTTCCTTTTACTTGGTAGCTTTTTTAAGGCATCATAAGAAAAGTATACCTATTGTTTAGTTATATAGCATAATGGGTCTACCAAAGCATGCAATTTATATCAAGAATGTCTTTCAAGAACACTCAGATACTACAGGGCCCGGTTTTGTACTTGTGTGCCCCACTCAAAATCAATAGAAGTATTTTCAGAAGAAACTCCACGTGTGATCAGTACCATTTTCTTTGCGGTGGTGATGCTCCATACATTGCGGTTCATCTGCACCCTGGGATCTTGGACAAAGAAAAGAATCCAGTTCTACATTTTTCTTTCTTCTATTGGGAAGAATTTTAGTGAAGTTTTGTATGAGAAAGGGTAACTACTGAAAATGTAACTTCAGCTTTGTGATCTTAGCACATTTTCTTCAGTTTTGTTCAGCACACTGAAAACTAAAACTGGAGGTGACGATGTGAATATGCATCATTTTCAGAGTAAAGCATAACATGCAAATGCACAGTGCTGTGGTAGTTGAGGATGGGAAATTTATTTCTGTCTTTGTAACCACTCTAGTTAGGTTATACAACATATACCTTAGTAAGTCACATATAGCTGAGGAGGTATCATATTCCACAGTATTTATATATATTATCATGGAGCATTAAGGCACGTCACTAGGTAGTCCTTATTTTATTCTATTAATATACTCTGCTATGTGATATACCGTAACTTCAACTATCTGTATAACTTAGAAGATAACTTATGCCACCTGTGTAAATGATGTCCAACAGCAGTGAATACCAATGGAAACTTCCTATTTTACTATTGCAAAATATTCTCAACCCAAATCCTGTTCTTGGTGACATCTATGAAATGGTACAGTTTGTAGCAGGGTTGACATATCATGGTCAGTGCAGGATTTGCCTTTAAAGTGCACTGTGGAAAATTTCTGGTTTAGGCTATAAACGTTCTGCAGAAAATATTGTCTTAGCTCTCTTGCCATATTTTGTTTCTACAACTGAATATAGACCCACTGGCTTCTGACTAAGCATCTAACCTAGATATCAGATTCTCAGGTATACATTCTTCTCTTAAAAATCAAAAAGAAAGGGTTGCACATTATTGATAACCACCAACTATACACCTTCCCTGTGACAAAGAATGTTGTCATCAGTCAACACCTACACTACTTCCTTTTAATCTTCTGTCTCTGTACAGCTCCACGATAGTAATATTGGCTACCTCCTCTCACGTACCTTGTGATTCTTCCATACAGGACCTCAGATCTTCCACCTGTGCTTTCTTGTCCTCTCTCGCTGTCCATACACAGTATCTTTGCTGTACCTAATTACTAGCTGGGCAAGAGGCAGCATGTCCTGTGGCTGGTTATGAGCTGTATGTGTGCTGATTGTCCAGCTGGTAAGCCAGACAAAACAGAACTTTTGAGTTCACATTGCAGTTTTTCCCTTAATGAGGCCAGCCATCTGTCTAGTCATCAGTTTTCGTGTAGCTGGGTAGAACTTGATATCTTTGAGATCTCTGCTCTTCTATCAAATTTGTTTGAGATTGGCCAATAGATTCAAAAGTTAGTGGGAAAGACAGAAAACACAGTTGCATAAGCTTGGGATGATCAGGTTAGGAACACAATAATGCTTTCTGAATACTAGACTAGGCTGGTGTACTACTTAGGTGTGTACTCACTAGACTAAACTAGACAAACAGATTTAGAGATCAGATAGTTTCCTAAACATTGTAAATAATGCTATCCCAGGAATAGGTCCAAGGAGACCTGCTTATGTCAGCATATTCACATTGCCTCTCCTTCCACATTTTATATCATGGAAATAACTTTGAAACTAGGACAGTCTTTAAGGCTAATTATACTAGCATCTAAGGGAAAGTTTTGGTATTGTGAAAATGTGCAGCAGAATACCCATACACTACATTTGGGAAAGGATTTTTGAAGAAACTGTAATAAATTCAGTTTTTTCATTTAGTTCTTTGTTGAATGAGAACTGTCTATGGAGTGCTGGTTGTTCAACTGGTACATATTTATCCTTCAAGTAGGCAGAATATGTAAATAACTTTTATTTAAGGTATGAATGGCTCCTACCTACTTGACCCATAAAAGATCACCATCTTGGAATGACCTTTGTTACGCTAAATGGAATAGGCCAATGCATTTGAACAAAGTGCGTCATATGAATTCTTGCTGTAAATTCCCTAGAAGCAGTGGAGTTAACAGCGGTTACAAATTTGACCCACAAAAAATTTTTTTGTCCATATGCATTCTGTAAACAATGTTTTGAAAATACTTATTAAACTTCTCAATATCAGCACAGTAATGTAACATACCATGCTTGAACTTACTCTATGTAAATTGATTCATATGAAGATTCTGTCTGTGAATTTCTTTATGTAACAAGTATTTGATGCCTTGATTCACCAATGTAGAGGTCACCAGTTGATGTTTCAGTGCTGTTGAGAGCTTTTTATAGAATTCTTTTTCCATTTCTGATTGTCAGGCTTAAAAATAGTATGATTTCTCACTACATTATGGTTTTGTGCTAGACATGGAGATATATATATATGCATACATATGTATGTATAAATTTGTATGTATATTTTCACTGACATACCAGTACACCTCAGTTAACAGTAGTATTAAATCTTTATTCAGTTTTGAGGATAGCATATCGCATGTCCTGGCTGTGAAGAGACCATAGTCTGAAGTTCTTTGATATAATATTTCTAATCTCTTTGTAATCGCTGTATATATACAGCTTTTCACTAAAAAATCATCATCTTTACTTCAAAAGAAGAGCTCTTACCAGAGATCCTCTTATGCTGAAAAATTTGTGAAGATGCAAATTAGTCAAAGCAAAATAAATGCCTGCTTGCCTTAATGAACAACTAATTCAGTTCCTTTGAATTCCGTGTTACTGAGCTGCTTCTCTCCAGTCTTATATGATTTGTATTATGTGATTTGAAACAGCATGAATATATTGACACGTTTACAGGACTGTTCCTGTAGCAGCAGGCAATTATGGTTATTTTAGTTGGAACCACCATCTTTAATGCACTGTTTTAACTAGATCAACTTATACTCTTACCAAAAAACTCAGGTGGGAATGGCTGGTAAATTCAATTGACTACATTTGTCTTTTAAATTGAAAACTTTTTAAAATTTAGGATCTATAAGGAGGTAATTAATTTATAGAAGTGGTAGACTTCTGTTTACTTTACACAACAATTAATTACCCTGATTATAAATAGGAAACAAAAAAAATATTCTGCTCTCATAAAGCAGTTTGAAAAGTTAGCATTACATAGTATAAAAATGTCAAGCAGAAATCCATCTGTCTTTTGTAGTTCCCTGATCACCAGATGTGCCTGTTTCCCTGTTTTCCTTCCGAAAAAAAAAAAAAATAAATTTCTGACCATTTTTTGTGCTAAAATATTTCATTACTCAGTTTCCATTTTTTCTTTTTTTAAGTGATAATCATAGGCAGATCACAAACTTGAAGGTGCATATATTGGACTCACATAAAGGTTCTGAGACAAAATGCATCTATTTTTTCATCTTAGTTTATGTACAGGCAAAATAAGCCAAATGTGTGAAATTTAGATTCAGAGTTCACAGATTATCCTTCACAGAAGAAATCAATTGAAGACTGTCTGAATAACCCAAATAATCAAACTTCTTTGGCGGTGGCTGTCCTGAATTTAGCTGAAAAAGTTAGCAGTTTATGTAGGGATCTGGTTTATATTAATGCAGATAGAAGGCCGCCATCCTAGAAATGTCTTCCTGTATCAACAGCAGGATTTATTTGGGTAACCTGGGCTGAAAGAGTTGGGGTTGTTTGGCCTAGAGAAGAGAAGGCTTCAGGGAGACCTTCTTGTGGCTTTTCAGTTCTTAAATGGGGCTTATAAGAAAGATAGGGACTAACTTGTTAGCAGGGCCTGTTGTAACAGGACAATGGGTAGTGGTTTTAAACTAAAAGAGGATAGATTCAGACTAGCTATAAGGAAGAAATATTTTACAATGAGGGTGGTGAAACACTGGCCCAGGTTGCCCAGAGAGGTGGTAGATGCCCCGTCCCTGGAAACATTCAAGGTCAGGTTGGATGGGGCTCTGAGCAACCTGATCTAGTTGGAGCTGTCCCCGCTCATTGCAGGGGGGTTGGACTAGATGGCCTTTAAATGTCCCTTCCAACACAAACTATTCTATGATTCTATGATTCTATGCATCTATGATTCTATGATTCTATGCTGTGGGCCCTTACAGTAACTGATTTCTGTGATCAGCTCCACAAATATATCTACTGCAATTCCGTGTTAGAGAACTAGACCTTTAGTGTACCAGTCCTCTTGAACAACTAAGAAAAAAGCCTTCACTGAAATGGAAAAACATTTTACAAACACTAGGGACACGTCTTTTATAGCAGTTTCCAGGTGAAGTGTTGAGCAATGCTTGTAAATTGCCAGCATATTTTTAAGATGCAGGATGATGTGCCTCTGTTTAGTGCAGCTGAGAAGTGGAGGTGATACTGCTACTGGATTCCAGTGCAGGACCAAATTCACTGGGCCATTAATTTTGCTTTACATCACTTCCTCAACACAAAGCAGACTTAATGCTACGTTAACTGGCAGCCCAGTGGTTCCCAGTGTGTTGGAGAATCCAGGTGGTGCAGGTCTGGTGAAATGGCTTATATAGTCCCTTCCTTGCAGTTTCAGTGTAGATGTTGAGCAATAGAGGGTGGGCAAAAACAGGGGCAGATGAAGTTTTCAGCATAATTTTTTCTTAAATGTACAACTTCCAAAACTCTGTGGTTAGGTAAGAATCTCAGCTTTCATTTAAAAATTAAGTCTCATAAGCCATAAAGTAAATCAAAAGAAAACCAGACAGATATTAATCTTGTGATGTTTGATCCAATTTTCTGTTTTGGGGAACTGTCTTCTGGTTTTTGAACACCTGGATTTGGCAAGGCTGCTATAATGCCTAGAAGAACATACCCAAAGAGTTTTCTTACTATCACTATTCCCATCCTACTCCCTTTCAGGCAAATGAACTAATTTGGACACAATATTTCAAGATATATTTTGTGTTGAAGGTGGCTAATAGCTGACTATAAGCAGAAAGAATATCTCTAAAAGCCCAAATAAATACTTGAATAATGTGCTCTTCATAAACTAAATGATCCAAACCTACAGAAAAAAAAAATATTAAAAATTAATTCCTCTACTTACATACCTAAGCCCAAGTTTAGGATTCAGTGTTTCAAGAGATAAGAGGACGGCATAACTGATATTCTAGCAGCTATCGGTTCTCATACTTTAATGAGTGCCTTGACAATATTTATAAGTGTTTTATACAGTAGTACAGACAATGTGGGAAAGAACTTAGAGTTCATTATTTTGTACTATTTATCAGCTTAAGGAGAGTAAAAAGCCAGGTGTATGTAACAATAGTTACTTATAGTCCCAAAACAGGAAACAAAAATATTGCATAAGAACTTGAAATCCTAAGTTTTTGAATAATAGGATCCTGTTTTGATATTTGCAAATGCACTTTATTAATGACTTACTTAGGATTTAAAAAAAGAAATTTCTTTAAAACTTTACAGTTTATCTTAGTAAGAATTAAGGAACATTTTGAAATACCTATTCTTATGTTAAAATGCACTCTAGGGGCTTCTATGAATCTTGTTATTTACTGAAGACTCCAGAGTGACTCACTCAGAAAGGTTAAGGGCTATCAACTAAAAAAAGTACTTAGGCATTTCTTTAAATGTCTGTTATTCACTCAACAGACTAGAACTGCTTCTCTATCATACTAATACCTAGAGACCTCTGTTGATAGTTATTCAGCTGTTTTGTATAAGATATCTGTATGCTAAGAATGAATTATCAAATTATGAGTGGAAGAATTTCATGCGCTCCAAATGGCTTTTAATGTGGTAATATAACATGCATGTCTTTTACTGAAATACCCGGTTTAGTTTCCTGAATTTTTTTTGGTGAGTTGTTCTCGTACTTAAATACCTAAATGCAGTGATTGGTAGGACTGGGGAGCTCAGAATGTTAGTAATGAGATATGGAGCCCTTTCCTTCTAGGTCACTGGCATGAATTTGACCCTGGTTAGTAATAACGGAGAGTCATTATCAGCTGGTGAATGTTTGGTGGCCTACGACATACAAGCTGGTGGTTTCACTTTGTGTAATGACCCATGGCTGCATACACATACACACAGTATTCAGTTAAAACGTGTGCAAATAGTTTGGAAAATACCATATATTTCATGATTGAACTTCAAAACTCAGGCTGAAAGGTCATCTGTAGTGGCATTTAAGAGTGACAGGCTTTATACCCTGTCAGCCACAGAGAACAAGATACTCACCAGTATTTACACAGGTCATTTGCTTCTGCTTGGACAGTGGTATGTACACATTTAAGGCATAACAATAAAAAAAAACCACCTAAGTACTGAATTCATTTATACAAGACAAAGTTGTGAAGCAAAGTCCTTACAGATGTGGAATCTATGAGCAAAAAGGAGTGAAGCAGAAAATAAAGGAGAAGAAAGCCTGGAGAAAAAATAGTGGAAAAGGGAAGATATGGAATGTTAGAGTATATAGAGAAATGTAAAACAGCAAATACACTGCTGGCCCATGCTTCCCAAAACACCTGACCTCTCCCTCTAAGTTCCTGTCAGGATTACTCTACTTCCTGTGAAAAAGATGGCTTGTTATATAAGAAGAAAAATTCTGCAAAGTATTTAAGCACTTTTTTCACTTTCAGCATGTGGAACATCCTGCTCGTTTCAGCAGAGTGACTGTCACCCTTACATTCGGTATTTGCTTACCAGAGTGAAGTTTCATAATTATGCTGTGTCGACTAAGCTAAAGGGCTTGGTTATGGTGATGGATGGTGGCTTTGCTACATCATCAGCAAGCAGTATGATGACCAGTAAATTAGCAAGAACTAATGAAAAAATAAGAAGATCCACACTGATGTGGTATGAACTTTAGAGAGGGCTGGAAGGGCTTTTGGAGCAAACACATGCTGGGTTGGGATTTTCCACAAACTTGTTCACCCATCTCTACCGTTACTGTTAAATATCTGTGACATACGTGAGTTGATTCAATGGTGAAAGTCTTAAAGATCAGCCTGGGCTGACATTTTCCTTGTAAGGCTCAGGTTCCTGAAAACATTCGAAGTGTAAAGAGCTGCAGAACTGGCTAGTTTCACATGTCATACTGATGCCGTGTGGCTTTGTAAAAGAACTGATACACTTTGACGCTCTAGGCCTGAAGCAAATACAAAGCATAGGACTTCTGAGCATGGTAAGAGACCGTGAAGCAGCAGCATAGAGCACCAGGTAAGATCAAATTCCTGGCTGTTTTCCATTTCCCTGTCACACTGCGTGTGCTTAATAAACTGTTTTTACAATAGTGATAGGATATGACTGCCACCTGCATGCTATGTAATATGTATACTCTACAGTAAGAACATTTAGCAGCTGCAAGATATAACTAGTTTAAGCCTAGAATGCCTGGATGTTCTTAGGTGAGCTCACTACTTTCTAAGCTGTAAAAATGCTTAATCCCTGTGTCACTTTATATTATTTTGTAGTTAATATTATCAGTGGGTTGACAAAGGTGCATAACCAGGGGCAGAATCTGGCCTGTCATATTTAGCAGGATATGATTCCTCAACTAGAGACACCACAACCTCGTAAGGGCACACGTATTCTGCTTTGTTTTCACATCTGAAATGTGGAAGAGTAGATCTTGTCTTACAGAGCTGTAATTGCCAACTCTGTTACCACTAAAGGTGAGCTCAGGGCTGATACATGATAACCCACAGATGCTAAGACCACATTTTGATTTAAGAACTTTAAACAAAATAACCGACTGACAGCTCAGCAGTATATTCTTGTCTGAAGCTTTTGCCCAGCACTTAGATGGAAAGCTCTTTGGAGCAGGAAATCATCTTTTATTTGATAATTATATGAGGTCCCATTCCTAACTAAAGTTCTAATTAAAAATTATTATTATGCTGTTTAATGAATTTTTAAACTTAGAATAATGCAAACACCGTAAGTAGCTTGTATTAAGTCCTGAGACTTAGTAATACTTCTTGTATAAAAGTACCCTTCTCCTCTTTAATTCTCTTCTGCTTTCCCATTTTGGGTTTGTAGTCACTTTTCTTTAAGCTTCAGTTACATTACCTCATTAATTTGTCTGGTTCTGCAGAAGCAGTAGATTCTGCTCTGCTCAAAGGCAAATCTTTATGCTGTAGTTAGCAGGGGACTGTTTGTATCTAGGTCTTCACTTCCTGCTCATTGTGTGTTTTGGTACTTCTCACAGTAAACCCGGCAAAGCTAAAGCTTATTATATAGCAACTATATTTTTGTCTTTTACAGTCCTCCATTGCTAAATAAGAAAGCCAAGATTCTTTCACAGATAGAGGAAGCATCCCTCTGCTTTCCAATAGGTAACCACAGATACTTCATACGTAACCATTGATTTTCTATCCAGGGATATGTAGGAAATCTTACAAAGAGCATGAGTAAGGACGCATCTAATAACATGTCAGACTTTTCCTGTTTCCACACTTGAATGCTCAGTCCAGAATACTGATCCCTGCACCAGAGAACAACCACAGTTTACAAAGTCAATATATAGTGTATGAAGTAGCTGTATAGTTATGATAGTTACCACAGGGAATGAAACCTAAAATTTTTAGATGCAAGCAGAGGGCACAGGCAGGATCTGACTTTTCTCTGAAGTAGGCTCAGCTAGAGGAAAAATATTGATTTTCACCACAGCCATCCTTCCTTCAAAAGTTATTTCATGTTTGAAAGGAATGCATGAGGCTATAGAGGAAAAGAAAAAGGGTGATATTTTATCTTAATTTATAATTTTATTTTATTTACAGGATTCAATTATTTTATGCTTTTTCTTCCTTAAACAAAAGCAAATAAAACAGAAGATTTTATTTAACTGCAATGTTTGATGCATACTGCATTGGAATTTATTAATTAGTATCAGTGGTCAGTCATGGCAGTTATGCTTTCTTCCGAATAGGTGTTGCAGACATCAAACAACAAAAGTAAAAATAAATTAAACTTCAAAGGTTTAGTGTGTTTGCGTAAAGCACCCCAATGTTAACAAATTTCTCTGAACCAACTGCTAAGTCTTAAATCTGCAAAGTCTGAAACCGACTTTTCTAAGACTGCGTGCAATCTGCCAGCTTCAGTTCATGAGGTCTTCACAAACTGAAATCAATTGCTTGGTTTCAAAACCCTTTAGTCAATACTGGCTTTTACTAGAAGAAAGACTGCTGGGCTTCGTGGGCCACTGGTCAGATGCAGAATGAGGTTGCGATTGGTGTTGGGTGTTTTTTGATAGAACATATTTATGCAGAAATGCAGGTGCTCTCCTTTCAGATGGGGCAAATGAAAAGTGGAGGAGGGCACTGGGGAAGCAGATATGCAGATCCCATTCTCTGAGCCCCCTGGAAAATCTGGTTTTGCCTGTGTTCCTACACTCATTTTTTCAATGATGTGAGCAACTGACAGCTTGATATTCATGAGCATTATGAAAAAATGAAATAAAATCAGTTCAAAAAGAGTAAGCAGTATAATTCTCATGTTATGGCATTTACTTGAGATAATGAGCTGTTTTAGAAATATAGATAGAGTCATTGTGTAATAAAATAAAAATTGGACACCATACCCAAATTAAACCATAGCTGCATTGTATTATATTTTGTCCATATGAATGCTAGTAGTATTCCTGTCCCTTTTGGAAAAAATATAACCTTTTTTTTTTTTAAATTTAAACAGTTCCACTTGGTGTTCTTTTTGCTCCTTCTTCTGAAGAATTTCTGCCTGAAGCACAGCTACAGTACACTCATAAAACATATCAAGGTATCAGCATTCTCCAGTACTCCAAACACTTCTGTGTGAACAGCTGAGAGTGCACTTTTTTAATATTCACAACTAAAAACACTTCAGCACTTAAAAGTGCCCAGTTCTGCAAGCCTTCCTTGGCCAGGACACTTCTCAAAAGTTCAGTGAAATTCTAAACCTAATAGGATTGCAGATTGAAAATCAAAATTTTGGGGATGTATAAATGAACTGTGGGAAAAAAGACCCTTTTTCATTTAGAAAGCAAAATAACATGGTAACAAAAAAAAATAATCCTTAAAAATACTGATGATCGCAACATAGCTCTGTATTTCTGAGTAGTTCCTTACGCAGGAAATACCTGTGTAATTAACGTTTACTAAAGCAAAAGCACAAACCAGAATTTTTGCCCATTCCAAACTTCTGCTGACTTCATGCAACTATAAGCACTCTAAAAATGTCCTACTTTCTTATAAAAAAATAAATGTAGAGCTTATAATAATGTATGGAAGCATGAACATTACTAATGCAGCAGCTATATAAAATTAATAACAAACATGTAAGTATGGCTAGTATAAAATATGCAACAAAAGATCATGAATGTTAACAGAAATTAAAATGTGATTTTAGTGTTGGTCTCTGGCAGATTCTGCTAAAGCAGGCAGGCTGCAAACCCAGGGAGTCCAGCAGAGGGTATTAGATGAACTAAATGCAAAGTTATTCGTTCCTCAGTTGACTCTGAAGTAAAATAATTTTGCATGAACTGAATATAACAATGTTTTCAGACACTGATACTTAGAACACTTAATTCTTACTATTTAGAATATTAAATATTTGCATATTATTAAGTGGGTGAATAGTTTTCTGCTTGCTCAGCTCTTAATAGTAATTACTGATCCTTAGAAACAAACATGCCAAACATAACAGTACAGGAATATCTATGCTGAGACTGCCCCACAGAGCACTGTCACAGCAGGAGGTACTCAAACACTGATCCAGTACTTCAAGAGTAATTTTAGGCATGGCAGTTTGTTAATTCTAAAATAAAGTAAAACTGAATGGCACAGTAAGGAGAAAATCCAGACATTTAATTATCTCATAACTTGAAATGCTTTTTGGTATTATTTGTTCAATTTATAAAACCACCACGTTTAAATTAGTGGGTTTATGGATAGTTCGTCTATACTTAACTATACCTACTTACCAACACAAGAGATTTTTAAAAGATAATGAGAAAAAAGTCTTCCTCTTTGTTCTCAGCTGATTTTGTTTTGTGCGCACCATTGCAGTCTCATTCGGACTGAAGGATCCATACATTGTATGAGATACAGAACGAGAATTTATATTTTCTGTATCACCCAACAGCCAATTAAGGCACTAAATCAGCTTGTGAAACAAAAGAATTCTACTACTCTTCTCACAGTACCCAGGGTAAAAAATGTATCCAAAAGTTTTAGATTTTTAACTTTTTTTCAACTTTTGAGGCCAATTAATGTAGCCAGATGAAAAAAAGACAGGGCAATGAAGCTTCAAACTGAACTCTTAATTCTTCAGAGAAATTCGTCACTGGAACAGTGCTGCTACTTACAGTGATAGGGCCTCAGTGTATATTAGTTCTTGTCTACTCAGTTGTTCATTCCTCCAGCAAATCCACCTCCTGTCTCTTGCTTCAGTAGCTCCTGTATTTAAGACAAACCAAAACATGTAGATGGTCAGGGGTTTACTGGTCCTTCTTAAAACTGGCTCACAAAACACCTGTGACTGCATCTCATACATAAAATAGTGAACAATGACAATCCATAGCATGAAATTGGACTTTGTGGAGCTTCTTACCCTGCTGTGGCAGGGGGGTTGGACTAGATGATCTCCAGAGGTCCCTTCCAACCCTATGGTTCTGTGATTCTTAGTAGAGGCAAAGAACTGACATAGGAGAGAAAACCAACAGTTTCATTATTAAAACAGTTGGAGTAACTAGTCTAGTCTTAAGATACTTAATCTAGTCTTAAGATACTGTTTCTATTCCAACGTAAAATGCAAAATCCTCACTGTTGTAGGAGCTAATCTGTTCGAGATTCACATGGCAAGCAAAACTGCGTTCAGTTGTAGGGTAGGTTTCTGAGCCACAGTAATTACAATGTCACAAGGAACATGGACTATTAAGTAAGTAGTAGAACCTGGCTAATTCACATCAGTAGTTCAAAGCACCAATGTCTATTACTAAAATTTGTAAATTAGTAAGTTATCAAGCAGCATGGCCCATTTTTACAATTTTCCCATGAGCCTTAATGATATTTGGTGTTTTCTTAAAGTCTGCTCCTGCAGGCTAGTGAGTAGATGCAAACTTCAGCTTCCATCAAAAAAAAGTTCTAGCCTTTATGGTTAGAGATAAAACATGAAAACATGAGCCAACTGAACCCTAGAGTATCAAAAAACAGAAGGCAAATAAGCAGAGCCCCAAATTTATTTATTTATTTTTTAGAGATCTGGCAAGCATCAAGCTAATCTTTTGATATTTGATGGACCACTTTATGCTTTTTAAACACCTGTAGTTAGCAATATTGAACTGGCACAGTATGAAACAGAAGAGCACTCCAAATATCATTGTACCAGAACCTGATTTTGCAAGTCGATAAACACCATCCAGTGGGAGCTTACGGCACTGTGCAAGTTTGAACCTTTATTTAATAGATGCAGTTTAATATTAATTATTTATTAAAATATAGTGTAAAATATTCTTTTTTTCCTGTATAAAATTAAAGTAGTCCTTGTAATATGAAACCTGGGCACAGCTCTCTAATTTAGCGCAGCACACAATTATAGTTAAGCACGTGTGAAAATGCTGAATCAGCCTTTTTCTTCTGTGTGCGCTAAGACATAAGGAGAATTCTCCAGATTACTTAAAGTTCCATTTTATTATTCATTTAAGAACAAAACATGACAAAAATAAAAGGGACAGTGGGGTTCAAAAGTGATGGAAGCACAAATCTTCAAAGCCTGAGTCTCACTTTATTGCACGTGAGAGATCTTCAAGCTCCTCAGAATACATGCACGAACAAATTTATGAAATAAGTTTCCATATGTTCCAAATGTTCCGATTTGTGCAACTAATGAAGTAACATTTGTAACAGATTTGGATTTCTGAGTCTTGTTGACCTAGTAGAATATGGCTCGTTTTCCTTCAGGATCATTGCAGGAATCTCAGCTAAAACCTTACATCTGCCAGAATACAGGATTAGACAAATTGGCAGGTGGTAATAGATTCAGAAGTTAAAAGGAAACAAACTGAGCAGCAGGATAAAATCAGGGCAAGGTAATTAACATTCTGTTTATATTTTCAAAGAAGAAACAACAGGAAAAGAACAGATGCCGGTTCATATTTGTGGACACTCCCAGGAATTTTTTGCTTTAGGTAAAACAGTAAGAACTGCCCAGAAGCTGTGGGACTCAACTGGCCACTCTAGTGAAAGAGGTCATATTGCACCGAGAAGCAAGAGGCGTAGAAGGGTGTCATTTAATACACATGGTTGCTTCCTGCAAAAAACTGTTTCTCAGCTCCAGATGTGCTTGTGGAAAAAAAAATTTCACCAGGTAGCAACTAGAATTTGGAAATTATAATATAAATTAAAAGTGATATCAGAGCTATTGGGAGTTTGTTTAATAAGGCAGATTTTAGTCTGGCATCATACCTTAACACACCCGAAGAAATATAGTCAGCCCAGGAGCTACAGGGAAAAGCAGAACAATCATGCAGCAATCAGTCATTTTTTAAAATACCACATGGGGCATATGGCAAAGAATTGAGATTAGTCTTCCTACAGTACACACTGCCAGTGCGGTGTTCTTTTAGGGGCTGATTCTGCAGTCAGTTTGATGGAGAGGGGATTGGGTTGATATCAAAATACGTAAGGTTTTGGGGACCTTACCAAAGGAAAGAGAAACCAGATATAAAATGCTGGCCCCAGAGAGGGCTATTGGAAAATTCCCAGCTGTCCAAGACGGAGCAGATCATTAGTGATTAAGTGCTCCTGCAGCTTTGCAGAAGTCAGATAAGCTTCAGTTTCACCCTATTTGCCACAGGCTTGATGTAGCAACTGCTGAAATCTTTGTAAGTTTTTTTCAATAGTCTCCGTGAGCTTTAAAAGATACTCCCATTTGGGGTTTGTAGCCTTTCACCTGTAGTGAGCACAAGAACTACCTGTGCATATGATTTTCACTTCTACACAATTCTATTAAAATAATTTTACCAGTTTGTTTGAATTGTATCGGTAGTTTTATTTAGGCCTGTAAAAAATGTTTAGATGTCAATGAAAGGAAATGTTGAGGCAAAATGCCTTCCAAAATTGTTTCTGCAGCCTCAAAAGGTGAGAATTTAACCTCTAATTTCACATATATTTAGAGTGACTTTCAGCGAGGTGTGGTCTGAACACCAGGTAGGGGGTAAAGCATTTATCTGGCTAAAGCGTAACTATGGAACCTGAGAGAGATGTTGAGTACCCATTTTTTTATATCACTTTCTAGGTCAAAACCCTCTATCAGTCTGTATCTCTGTCCTTTCACTGCTAAAATATGCATCATATTCCCCAGTTGCATGATGAAGTAAATATCACATTTTCCTTAACATTTATAAATGCTTTGTAATCATTCACTGTGAGATATATAGATTTGCAAGGTAAAGCATAATCCAAATACAAGGTAATACAAGTCAAAGCCTGTCACGCAGGGCTAGGAATACTCAATGCAACTCATTTGGAATAAAATTTTCATTCCAGCCTATTTCAGACATAAATGCAATGCTACTGTTACGCCATCTCAAGTTTCTTATGACCGTATTAATCTGCTTGCACTGGATTTTAGCATGGTGCTACAAGGTCTTCTTGTCTGAAGAGGGAACCTGTTGATTGTCATGTATTTAATCCAGTGTACCATTTATGGCAAGGGTTTATTTTACATGAACAGATTTCGTTGTTAAGGCAGCAGTGTTTGTTTGCTCTTGTCTTTCTGTGTTGTTGTCTTATGTTAGGTGGTAAAATACATAAAATATTTCAGGACTTTTAGCAGTATATTTTACAGTTTTACTGAGAATCTTTTATACTAAGCTGATTTTCTCTAAGATGTGGTAGTTACATCGTTTTTTAAAATCTTCAACTTTCAAATTTTTTTTTAATACGGAACATAAAGGGAGATTAAAAGCAAATTTCGTTTGTACAATTTATTTTTTATTTACTTTTTCTGTGTGGGGCTCTTGCATAGAGCCTAGATATATACATTTTGCACATTATGTCCTTCCAGAATTACCACTGTGTGGGTACATAGGTAGAAGAAGTCCCCTTTATTTTGTTGAGCATTGTATCAACTTGTTTTAGCTGCAGTGTGCATAACTCTATGTTATAAAATGTCAGAAACATTTTGTTGAAATCAAGTTTCGCTATTTGTCTAGTATACTAAATTAGAAAGACAGTAATCTCTCTTTCACTAACTCAGTTCTTTCTAACCCAGTGACCCAGATCCCAGTGAGTTTCCTTAAGCTCAGAAATACTGTTTCACAGAACAGTCTGTAAATTTGTGCTAGTTCTACCTTTTATTTATTGTTTTCTTTATGGAAGGTATTTTCATCTGGTTGGTTACAGAGTCTTCCTGTTTGTTTGCTTCTGTTTTATAGCAAAGCTAAGATAATAATAATTCCTGGTTTATCAACATGCTTTATTTGGCTTATCATCTTCCTTTTACTAAATTTTTCAAAGGAATTTAAAATAAAATCATTACTGAAAAATGAAATTTTAGGGCATCATCCTACAGCATAAGAAGTAGATACAAAGGACATTTACCCAACTTAAATAAGCAGCGTAACAACAGGCAGAAAATATTTCACTCTGTAAATTGGAAGGAAATCAATGGAAGCTAATTGATTTATCAAATAAATTATTATAATTATTATAAATAAATTATGAGCAGGTACACTGGAGCTTATAAATAAACCTCATATCCCTCTAGATAGTTCCAACAGGCTAATCTTAGGAATCTATGGATCAGTCAACAAGAGCAAAGATGCTGTAACATTACATGGCTAGAGATCACCTGATATTCTTGGCACTTACCAAATGTTATTTAGTTTATGGGAACTAAATTTCAGCACAGGTAGGACTGTGCTTCATGTAGTGACAAAATGCCCAATGTGCCATTCAAAAAAAAAATACATTTTCAGACATCCAGGGAAACTGCAATTAGCCTCCATCTCGCTGGAGGTCAGGAAATCTAAAGCTCATGGAAGTACTACAAAGCAGTTTTGTATTGAATCAACCTTTCAAGAAAAGTTGAAACAGTAGGTGGTATCAGGGAGATCTGAATAGCCCCCTTTAAATCAGATTCTACTGTATTCGTTTGCTGAACAAATTTTCACCAGCTTATCTGGAATTCTATGTATTGATTTAAGTCATGCTTCAGTAAATGTTCAACATGACTTCAATGGATGAGTGAGTTTACATTTATGGTTGCTCAGTTTAGTAGCAGGCAGTGCTTCTAATCCCTGTGGAGCTGCTATTAGCCATTGGTTGACCTGAAATTCACATGAGTTGGCTTTAATTCAGAGTTTGGTCTGCTCTGCATGGTTTGCTGGTTTGGGGTGTTTTTTGTTTAAATTTTGACCAGTGGCTTAAGCTAGTTTTTCTTGAGGTTTTTCTTCTTATTCTTTAGAATATCTGTTTTAAAAAGGAGAACAGATTACTTTATGATGACTGAGAGCTTGTAGAAATAGTATTAAAAGAAGCTTTTCTGAAGTAAATGGAATGGACACTTTTGCCTTCAGACTTAAGTGGTCTTACTAGAACTAACCTTCCTTCTTTTGTAGGATTTCTGTTTTGAAAATACTAATAGTTGTCAAGAAAAAAAGAAATGGGCAAACAAGAATGATTATATGTTTGAATAAAAATAACAGGAGCTACTCATATATCACATGGATGGAGACCATGATGTCCAATGCCAGTGCTAGCTTTCTTGTTTGTTCTTTTGTCATTGGACTCCAGAAGAAGCCAACACAGCCCTTCAGAAAAACACCTTTCTACATCCCTGAGCTGTATTCACTGTGTCTCACCTCTGAGTTTTCTCCTCTGCGAGGACATACATAATTTCTCCTTAAGCAATCATTCTAGCTAAATTTTGCTAAATAGGAATCCGAGGTAGTCCAAAAGTAACAATGATTTTGAAAGAAAAACGAGATTAAAATGAAAGGAATTATTTTCTTAACATATGTAGAGTTCACTGTTTGTGAGGCCTTCTTAGCTTAAATATATGGGCGCATGTTACATCCTTTGAGATACTTCTTTTTTTTCCTAACCTTATAGTCAGCCTATCTCTATTGCAGGGATATCTGGGTAGCAATCCTTTTTCTGGCCTGCAGGCATCTTATTACCCCTTGTGGATTGGTGGCGCCACATGTACAGGTTCATCTACTCAGTGGTTTTCAGTAGCTATACCCAAATTTTCAAACCCTTTGTAATAAGGGAATGTTGTGATTTGCTATTCTATCTGCAGGATTGATCATCAGTGATCTACAAACCCTTTAATCATGATTAATAAGTGTCTTTTAAAAAATTTAACTACCTAGCGGAGACATAACTTGTTGCAGATCATGACTTGTCATCTTTGTCTCAGGCTTCTCTAAGCTGTGTTTACTTACTAAACCATTTTTCCATCTCAAAAGAACATTGAATTATACAGCAGCTCTACAGCCTGCATTTACAATCAAATAACTAACAGGTAGTGACTGACAAATATGCTGCTGCACTGTTAAACTTACACAAAGCCCTCTCCAGCCAAATGAGAATAAGAGCAGAGATGGGTGCTCACTGCAGCGGGATGACCTTTGAAATTGAATTGAGACCATTTGAACGAGTGATGTGGAACATGTAACCTTGCTTGCGGAGTATCTTAGTTCCTGCAGACACCAAGCTGGTGTATGCAGGAGGAAAGGCAGGGCATTCTTCGCTCTTCCCTGCCTCCCACCTGCCAGACTTCCCTCCCAGTCTTTACTAGATGTCCATATCCCCAGGGCTCAGCCTGCAATGCTCTTTTCTGCTTGTTGATGACATGTTTGATATTGCTTGCCTATTTATAACTACTTTCCAGCCCTCCTTCTATGATCACGTTATTTCTTGTGCTTACTGTCTTTAGGGCTTGGCCAGAGCGGTAGGGAAGGCCAGGGACAAGAGGATGGGCAGAGAGGGAAGCAGAGAGTGCTTTCTGTATGGCCTCTGACATCAACATGTTTTGTTCCTTGCCTGTGAGGAATACTCTGAGTGTCCAGACAGTGTAATTAACTTCCAAAGTTACTGGAGGGAACATTCCACATGTTTTTAATAATGACTCTTAGAAACTTAATGTGACTTTTTTTTAGTATATTTTGGGGCCTGGCAGTCTAACTTTTGATTAGACTGCAGAAGGGTTGCGTTTTATATTAGAAAAATTTATGTCTGTATGTGGCTTGCAGAAAAGTACCTGAAAGCTGTGTGCAATCCTCAGTAAAGAAAAGGTTTCTTTTTTGAATGCTACGTTTAACAAGCAAATACATTTCCTCCACTTTTCTAACAAGGCGATTATTGCTGTTGAGTTAAAAGTCTGAGATATTTTCTGGAATAGGGAGTATTTCTCTATGCGTTTATTGCAGATTTCTTTGTATTTATCTTATTGAAAACTATCGGTGATGGGACAAAACTGTGATTTGCAAGATCTTTTAGCTTTAGAAGATCCTAATCTGTATTCCCATGTGTGAAAATCTCACTAGCTGGCACTACAAGGGCAGAATCTTAATGCACTTCTTCGGGTTTCTTCTGTAGAGCATTGGTTTGATGTGGCCTCTGCCTTTTTACTAGCTAATCAAGGTCCGCAGGGACTGCAGATGGGTAAGTAGCTATTCCACTTATCTTGTACATGTCCATATACAAAGATACATGGTTACTTACCACGGAGATGGACAGGAAATAACAGTGAGGGGGAAGATCTTTACCTCATTAGTAACATTACATTTCCTATAGTGCATATTTTTCATATATTAAAAGTTAATAAGACAGTGTTAGCTTACAAGACTTAAAAAGAGATGTGATCATAGTAAATGTGTCTAGAGGTTCAGAAAATATTACTAAGATATTTTAAAGCATATCCAGAACTCTTTCCTTCATATTCTTTATATGTCAAACAATAGTATTTTTTTTTTGCTCCTCGTTTAAAGTCTTAAGGGCTGCAGCTACCATAAGAAAATTAATGTTTCGTATTATATTGGTTATTACAGCTGTACTTTGAGGCCCCAGTCTTGACTGAGGCTTTGGAATAGTAGGTGTGGTGCAATGCTCTTAGCAGGATAGCTTCTGCTCAAAAGACATTGAAATGTGTCTGGACAAGACTCACAGAAGTCCTGATGCATCCCTTTTATAGATAAGGAATTGATAGATTAAATTATGCACTAAGTTAGTAACTAAGATACAATAGAAGTGAATAAAATCTTTGGGGAAGGCTATGTTTATCATTCCTACAGGTATTGTGTATGTTTTGCAGTGGGCACACTGTCAACCAAAGCTCAGTTTAACATGCACATAAAAGGTACTTTGTTGGCATCTTTTCCTTGCCATTATATCAAAATTACTGTAGCTCAGATGCCATGGCTTCAAATTGCTTCTTCCATATATGAACAAAGTGCTGCCTGTAAGAACAGATAAGAACCAAGAATATATTTGGCACTATATAAATAATACTTAATATTTTCATCCTCTTATAAATAATTCTTTAGCATTCTTCTCTCAAGTTTACACACATACCTGGATGGGGTTCTGTTTAACATAGATATTTTCTGCATTGTTTAGAGAAAATATATGGAGAGGAGAACTTTTTTAACTGCACATACTCCAAGAGTTACAAAGGTCAGTCACTTCTCAGGAAGCTTTGGAACTCTTGTAAAATGCTTCCATGTATTTATGTATCTGAAAATATGAACCAAAAAATAGAATAATAATGATGTTAAAAAGATGATCCCTGAAGAGTAAAAATATAAGGAAAAACCCAATAATGAAAGTAACAGGCACTGTCTCAAGTCTAGCCCTGTGTGGTAGACTCACAGCCTTAAGTAAAACATCAACTGCACTCCCTCTGTGCCAAAGATAATTTTTTGGGAAGTTTTTGAGGAAAATCCATCAAGGTGCAATGCCCTTTGTGACATATTCAGAGTCAGATCAGCTGATGCTGTTTATTTTTGTTAGCTCTTAGGATTAGCACACTTCTTGAAACTAGCTGGACTATGCTCCTTGCACGGCATCTGACTGTCCAGTAAGCAGCTGTAATTGCCGTGAGGGTGGAGAAGATGACAATATTTTCCTAACTGTCTCTCTTGTGTAAACATTGAGTAGAGATTAAGTTATATTTCTAGTTATGTGGGTAATTTTAGGTAGTTGGGCACAAAGGCAAAAGAGTGAATTTCTGCAAAACTTCAGCAGACAGATTAAGTCCTCTGATCAGATTTCTGGAGAGATTTAAGATATTTATTGTAGCCTGTAGTGATGCTACCTTTGCTGTTTTGGGATAGATCTAGAAACTTTTGATTATACTACAATGTTTTTAATACTGAATAGACAATAGCATGAAACTGATTTACTAAAAAAAGCTTTCTTATGCAATATCCATCAAGTATGAGAGGACTGTAATTTAGCCTTTTCTTCTTAGTGTTGACATTGTATCTTGCCTTATTTTTACACAGGTCAGTGGAAGTTATGCTTGCAGCAGAATGCAGACTCTTTCTCCGTGTGAGCTTTGAAACATTTCACTAGGCTAAACAGTTTGAGTCCTGAGAATAGGAGATAGATAGGGGCTCACTACCAGAGTAGTTTTACACAAATACAAACACTTCATTCAGTTACTTTCCTTTTTTAATTTTTTTTAAACTTTGTTTGTGATGACTGTATTTGGTCTGCATAGAAGTGCAGAAGTAGTTGGAATGTTCATTTTATCACCAAGTTTGTATGATAACATTTGCTATAAACCACTTTTTTTTTAAGGTTCCAAGAGAGTACAATTGATTAGATGCATATTTTCTGCCTTATACAACAGATCATACCCAGCTGCACAGCTTTTCTCAGGTAAGTGAACAATTACATATTCCCTTTTCTCTTCCTTTTCCCATCTTCCTTAATTAATAAGGAAAAGCAGACATTTATCTGCATGAGGCTTGTTTTAAAGTCAGGGTATAGGTCCATGGAAAAGACATATCTAGTTACTAGGATTTATCCACTGGGGCCAGACAGCATAGATATTTCTAATAATGAATTTGAAACAGGATTTTCTTACTACACTGAAAAAAAAAATTCCTCAGACTCAAAGATAAATCAAAGGAAAGTGGCACCCTGGTGCACCAGACAGCCCATTGGCAGCCCAGTCACATGAGAGCCTCAGAGGTCACTACCTCAGTATCAGCAGAGCTGTTTGTAGAGCTCACTGTGGAGTTTCACATCACGGCTAAATCAGAATACTTAATAATCTGGCACCCAAATTTCACATGTTGCCAGCCTCAGTCCTTATGTGAGCCTTCCTTTCACTGCTTTGGAAGCTACCCCTTTGAGTCGTAAAAGATGGATACACATTCCTATGTTTTGACAACTCCAAAAAAATTAATTTTGAATGAATGTTAAGAAACTGTTCTAACTGTCTTGATGTACAGGTAGGTGAATTTTATTGCAAAAAGGTATGCTGTCCTCACAGCAGATACTCTGAAATGAGGAGGAAGGATTAACTGTAGTAAAATCTTTATTAGTTATATGTGCTCTCTTTTCCAGTCTATGATACAACTAGGGCCATTACAGATTTTTTTTTAGAAGCCAACATTTTTAGATCATTAACTGTTTTTGAGTAAAGTATCTGCTTTGCATTAATTTGATTATCTTTTTTTTTTCAGGATGCTTTGATTTCTTTTGGGGGAATGGAAATGTAGGTCAGGCGCTTGAACCAATTCCCACACACGTTCCCCTTTCTACCCATCCATAAATTTGTATTTTGAAAAGTCACAATGGGGTTTTCTGAAATTTCTGAATTTGTGTCTCATCTCCCTGTTCTAATGTAAAAAGAGTCTCCCCAGCCAGTCCATATCTCCCAGAAGTCTCCAAAGCCAAAAAGGCTAGAGTGATGGCCTGTCCTCACTGCGAAAGGAGACTGGTGCATTGCAGAAGATGTAGTTCGACAGGAATGTTCAATCTATACAAGAGATCAGGAGCCAAGAAATACTTGAATACAGCTCCCACGGCTAAGCAGGGCTCTGAGCACCTCACTTAATCTACAGTGTGACCACTCCCCATCTGTAAATTGACATATACTTCCTTGTTTCACAAAGGCTTCAAGAGGATAAAAATCTGTGAAAGTTATGAGATTCTCAGATACTGTGATAAGTCCCAGGATAAACAAATGTTGAATGCAAAACAGCAGCTTACACGGTACATATTCAAGGGCATGTGGAATAAATTAGAAAGACGAAGAGAGGGAGCAGAAGAATGAGAATGGCAAGAAGCAGAAGGGAGGAAGGATAGACAGTAACAGTGCAAGTCAGGCAGCATGACTGGAAGCTATGGGAGAGTTATGCAGAGTCCTAGCACACTTTGAATTCATGCTGCAAACAATCTTGTAAGTGTATCTAAAGCAAACTGAGCTACTGGCTTACTAAACTGAGTTTTTTGCAAAATTCTAATGTTGACATTTCCATGAAGTGGCCAGGAGTAACTTCCAAAGGACCTTACTGTGTGGATTTAGAGCATGAATGGATATATTAAACCTAGGTTTTATTTAGTATCTCACAATAGTCTCTTTTTTTTTTTTTTCTGGAGGGGGGCAATATAAACAGGTTAAAAAAAATTAATTTTCTGTACTGTGCCCTATTTTCTCTGCTAGTAGTATGAGGGAAAAGAGCAAGTCTGGATATATACACGTGCACATGTGTAAATAAATGGAGAATGAGGCCATACATCCTTCCTTAGCTGCCCTTTCCCATCCTTTTTTTGGGTGAGAGTACATATTATGAAATGGTGTACCGCACACTGGGAACAGATTAATGGATTATTTTGCTGACAATGGAATATAAAAGATTAAACATTCACTCATTAAAAACCAAAACCCTTTTTAGAACTGCAGGTTAAGCAATGTGGATAGATTAGATAGAGAAACTGCTGCTGTTTTTCAAAGAACTGAAGAGTGTGGTCAGTAAGGAAGAGGAAAAGCTATTTGGCATCGCAAAAAAGAGGTGACAAAATTCAGAGGAGAAAAAGTAAGATACATGTAAAGAAAGCTTTTAAGACAGGGATGTCAGGTAACTGGTTTTATCTTCCTACTGGAATGGGTGGAAAGCCTGCTATTGGGATGAACAGTGTATGCCCTTTTCTTTCCAGAACATATTGGATGTGATACGTTCCTGTGCAAAAGGAGATAACTCCCAGCTAAGCTTTCCAAAAAGGATTTAAGCGATGCACAGTAATATATACTGGCTTTCTGCACTAGAAGTTGTCAAAATTGCCACTGGTCATATCAATGACAAGACTCCACTCGACTGCAGTGAAACAACAGTAACTGCAAATTAGGTGTACGGATGTTGCAAAATGTCTTTCAGCAGCAAGGAACAAAATGGCTTAATGTTAAATGGAAGGACCTGGCACAAAGAATTTCTCATGACTTGCTGAGGAATGTCTCAACTTGGAATCGCTCTAAGATATCTAATGCTCATGCTATTTCAAGTAAACTGGGCTGCCTTAGAAGCAGATGAATAGCTTTGTATTTTTTGCTCTTTGCAGTGACATACTTCCCACTGAAAACAATGCATATTAAGAGATTAACTGGCTTAGGTACTTCTCTGTGTCTCAGTTTGCATGTACATGCATTGTAGGCATCTTCCTCCCCACAAAACCCAAAATCTCATTGATATTTATAATATTCAGAAGAAAATTTAAAAATGCTATTTAGATGCTGTTTGAAATCTTATTAGGTACCTCATCTGCATTTGTCTGTCTAGATACCATTTAAAATATAACGCTAGGAGCCTATGTGACACTTAAAATAGAACTTAAAAAATGTCGTAGTTTTTATAGTCTGATCTTCATGAAAAGTATCATATTTTAAAATCCTATAGGCAGAATCGTTAAGAAAAAAACAAACCACAACTGAAAATAGTGACAAAGGGGAAGGTTAGACTTTGTGTTATACTTTGAAATCTTTCTCTGCCAGTCACGAAGCAAGGTGGATTTTGGGAGGCAAGATTCTAAGTCCACTGAAATTAATAGAAGTACTTTCTTTGATTTCCATGGGCTTCACGTCACACCCTTCACTAAAGTATACTCCGACAGCCTTACAGTGTTTACTGCATTTTATCTGAATCAAAGTGAAAACTCATGCAAGTGTCAAGCGAAAAGCAGCTACAAATTAAACAGGTGATACAGACCTGCTGAACAACTGATGAAGGAGGTACCTAAGTACCCAGAGGGGTCTGGGAGGAAAAATGCAGATATTATTTAAATAAACATGTTTAAAATAATGAAATGTATCAAAGGTACTTACACCGTGTCCAGAATGCCATCATAGGGTTTTGATCACAGATAAATTCCAAAACACAGTATTCTGGAATTTGTCATCAAAATCCTTCGATATAGAAGTTTATAGGTTCTAAATGGCTTGATGTATTTTCCTCATTACATGAAGGAAATACAATAAGGGGTATACCTTCCTATATTCTTTAAGTCAGTTTTAAAATAAGATTGGTATAAAGAATTAAGTTAACTTCACAACTTATTTTCCCCACATCTGTTTTGCATAGTGGTTTTAATTTTAGGAATTCATCACCACCCCTTTCCTCCTGAAGCAGGCAGTGGAAGATCACTGCCATCTACAGATTGGAGATAGTATCACTAATATTAGAATACATTGTTGGAACAGTTTTTGTCATGTTGGAACATTTTTCTCTGCCTTGAGCACTTGTCTCCTCAACCCATCCTCCCCCTTAAAAAAAAATAACACAAAGTCACCTAACGCACTGATCATAATCACCCTCATTAAAGAAAAAGCATAGTACTTTAAGAATCTGAGAAGCCCTGTAATGTTTTAAGTCGAAGTTTAAGGGGAAGAAAAAAAAAAAGGTGGGATTCACAAATGTGCTTTCCATTACCTAGTATATATGTCAAAATTTAGTATACATGTCAAAATTATAAATGGCTTCTTACAGATTTCTCATATAGTAGCTGAGAAAAACAACAAATTCTGTGGACGCTTGTATAGATGGATTGAGTAAGTAAGTGGGTACCTGCGTTCCATGTATCAGTGCCTTGGTCATATTTGCAAGATGGCCTATCAGGAAAAACAAGCTAGTATGGTGCTGTAGGAAGAGCAGAGCTATAGTTTAAGCTCAATTTAATCCTCATCTTTTATTTTCTTCCTCCAAAGAAGGGAGTAAAAAAATAAAGTCTGATTAAACCTCATGCTACTTTTATATATTGCCGAGGAACCACACATTTGCAGCATATAGGAAAAGGAAAAGTAATAAAATTTATCTTTTTCCTCCTGTATCTTCCATATCCAGATAGAAAGTTTGTAACCGTAACGAAAACTTTTATCAAACAAGTCAGACATCAGTTATTAATACACAATAGCTGTCACGATCTTTTAATCTCTTCCAGTGTATGCTGTTACACTGAATCCTTGAAACTAGTGCATATCTGACAACATTAAAAATATTGGAATCACAGACTAGGCAAATTAAAAGTGGTCCACTGTCTACATTAAGGTTAAGTTATTTGTCAGCTTGCATACAATTTCTACTGTGTTACACTTGACACAGTAAAGAAATTGATAGGCAGAACCAAAAAGAACCTAAGAAGAGATGATTGATTTCCCAGTGGTGTATCTAAGGGTAGGATTGGGCTCACTGAAATTATTTTTAATGATGACTTGAGAATTTAAGTCTGCAAGAGATCACGCAGCTGGAATAGCTAGGTACAAAAAAAAAAAAAAAAAGGATAAGTTAAATGCAGTAGAGTTAAAGCAATCTGTGACTGCAGGGGATTTCAGCTGCTGTTTGCCCAAATGTTCTTCTTCATGCACTGGAGAAACGCTTCTTATTTGCTTCCCCAGGTGAGAGAAATTCCCTGGCTTGCTTCCCCTGCTGTCTGTATATCATCCTACCAGCCTGAGTAGAATTTTGCTTTGATCTGGGAGTCCATTACACCATGATAATACGATTGCTTTAAGGAACATGTTCTGGTACGTATGATGTGCTTTCACTTGTACTAGCAACACCAAACTCTAAGTCTATTGCTGGAGAAATTCAAGCAATAAAAGCAACAGCTAATCTGGTCTTATCATATGGAAGGAGAGGTCTCTGACTCCGAAAACCTTTACCATCATTGTTCTGCAGGACCAGTTTCCACTTTAAAATCCTGTGCCCACTGAATTGCAGAAGAATGTATGCTTGGCTTCCTTAAAAACTTTTGAAGATTCAAACCCCAGTTCACAAGACCAGCTTTCAAAAAATACAGGCTGAAAGTTTGGGCCTCACTGAAGTCAGGGGCAAAAGTCCTGCAGCTTCAGTAAGGTCAGAATTTCGTTCATGATATTGATTCAGCTGCTACCTTTAAATACAAGAGTTTTCAGGTTGTTTCTACAGAAAGTCAGTGTCAGGTGTGTTTATTATTTTAAACTACACAATTTCTTTAGAAAAGTAAATATCTGAGTACCTTTACATTTCAATGAGCAAGTTAGGAAGTCTGTCAGGAGGCATGTCTGTATTTCACATATTTTTAACTTTTATTTAAACAAAGCAGTTATCTGGTAACTACAAAATGAAAGCTGTGCTTTTTTCCCTATTGCTCTCAAAGGGTGTTTCTGTACATAGCCAGAAGGTGGCATTCATGGTTAAGAGTTAAAGGAATTAATATCTGCTATTTCTTCTTTGCATATGAGTGAGAGGAGAAAAAGGTTTCTTAGTATAGTGGCAGTTACTCAATTAACCACGATGTTTAAACTAATGCAATCAATTTGATTTATGTGTTCTTTGTTTTACAAGGAGGGGCAGAGTTACTCAGTAGTAGACATTAATCTTCATGACGGGACAGCAGGGACTTGGCAAGTCGTATTCATCTTCCTGTAAAGTATTTGATAGTAAAAGTCCTTGTCTTCAGTTACGTCATTTTGTTCCTCCAAATAAGCCAGTTTCCAATAACTCTTTGACCACTATAATACTCACCGTTATCAGAACAGTTAGGAAATTCAAGAAAAAAAAATGGAATTTTATCCAGTCAATGAATCTTAATCAGATTTTTCAAAGTCTGATCATTCCCATTTGTGATCCAGTTGGTCTATGGAGTATTGCCATATTTAACATCTGTGTCACATCATGCCTTTCCTGTTGCCTCATTGATCAACAGACAACATGTGATGATTCCCAGATGTTCAAACATGGCAGATCCCAAAAGACCTATTAAATTACACTGAAAGCAAAACAACATCCATGCTGTAAAAGTTTTGCTAAAATCAGGTATGTCTGAATATTCACAAACTTGCTACAAGATACTTACTGATATTCAAAGTGCTTTTAAATATAAAGCAAATTCTTTGAAATATCTACACTGTGTATTATATAAAGACACTGTGTCACAGAGTTGATATGACTTTCTGTCCTGTAATATGAAGCAAGATGAATTAGAATTAGGCATATATTTATACATGGAGAAGATAAACCACTGGATCTTTAACTTTATTTTATTTTTTACTATTTTTTCTCCTTTTATTACATGCAGCCTGTGTTCTTTCAGATTTTTACTCAGATTTCTTGATGATTATATGTTTTTTCCCTGATAAAGCTGAACAAATTATTATCAAAGAAGCTTGTGCATCACATTCTCTAAGCAAGGCAAAGCAGCAAACATTGTTCTTCAGTGTGCCCTTTTTCCACTGAAAAGGATCATTGTAAAGACCAAGACTTATTAAGATGATACTTAAAGCTTTGTTCTATAACTGAAGTGCAGTTACATGAAATTCTAGGTAAGATTTCAAACAGTAGATGTGATCCAGTTTATGCCAGAGTGCTACAACGTTCTGCATCGAAACAGTCCTCACCATTTATGATACAGTAGGTTTAACAAGAAGGTGAACATCCTTTACACCTTCCTGAAGCCAGCGTTACTCTTCCAGTGGCATTTCAATTTCAAGTGCTGTGCTGGCTGTGGCATTGTCAACAATGAGGATGTCATTACTCTCTGATGAATGCAGGCCGCTGTGTGCAGAAAATTAGTAGCTCTATTTTGTCACCTGTGAAATAGCAGCACAGAACTCAGGTGCAATTTTTTGAAATCAGAGCACATTACCACATTGACTGGTTTCAAATTACAGTTTATTTTGCCTTACTCTTTTATAAGAAGGAACATAGCTACTTTAGAAAGGCCAGCAAAAAGAGGGATGTTCCTTACCCAGTTATTTCTGATACACCAATATTTGATTTTTGTCTTCAACTAAATAAGTTTTTAAAATAGGTCGATTTTTCTTCCCCAGAAAAGAGGTTGAGAAATTTCAGTTCAGAAATGGCTACATAGTTCTTTTTGGTATTTTCCAATAGAACAGGGTGGGTTTTTTTTCTAATCCATAGTGGAAAAAATAATTGTGGCTCCATTACACAACCCAGCCTTTTCTCACGGATTTGTCACCTTGCTGCACCTCCATGAAGAAGCTCCACTTGGCAACAACCTACTCCAGTTCCCCCTGTCTGGCCGGGCTCCTGCTCGGGCTACATCTCCCACTGGGCAATAGCCACTCCCCGGGCTCGCGGAGAGGCCACCTCGGCACGCACATGGCCACCGATGCATTCGGGGAGATGTAGTCCCTTGAGGGAATAGGGCCCGACAGGGAGGCTGGAGCAGGCAGAGCAGGTGCTTGTGACAAGTAATGCTGCTGAGCTGAAAACGACGAGATTTGGAGTTTAAATGCAGTTAGGTTTTGGTTTTTTTTTTTTCCCGATTTGGTCAGAAAAATGAAATATTTTCATTGAGGACAAATAGACCTACCCAAAGGAAAACATCTACATTTTCTTTTCAATGGTTTATCAAGTTAGAAATCTCAAGCACGGAGCAAATAAAAATGCTCTGGGTACCCAGGGTTAGCACTAACTAATACTCTATTATTTCCCGGTTTGTCTCCAGTGTGGAGTGATTTCAGACATTCACATCTTTATTCTAATTTACATGTGTAACTCATATTTGTTGAAGAATCTAGAGCTGTCTGTGAGCACTGAGTGCCTAGGTACATGTTAATAGTAAAAAATAAATCTTTTTACTGCTACTAGAAACAAGACAGGCACGTAAAAGTTACAAGATCTCCAAGTAGGAGCCGTTCAGGAGTCCATCGACGTAGTATAATTTGCAAGATCAGGATTGCAAAATTTTTACAAGCTGGAGCGTGACAGGGCCACATCCAGGAAAAAGTTGCTGAGTTTTCAAAACTGGAGTACCTACTTATAGTATACATATATGTAATTTAAAAAATATATTTATATCTAGATTTTAAGTTCATCTAAATTGTTTGTATGTCTTTTTAAAGTAAGCATGTAACTAGAACCATATTTATTAATTAATGGCATAAGACCTAACAAGCTTTTGTTTTGTTGTTGACACTTGCAGAACAACAGCCAGAGATTTAGGAAAGTGAGGACAGCAAGTGTCTGCAGGATCATGGGAGAAAGAAGCGTGTGGAATACAAACGCAGGAAGGAGACAAGAAGAGAAGCAAAAATCTGGATAGCAGTAAAGCAACACATATGGAAAGTCAGCTTGAGAAGAGCAATCACATACGCCAAAAATAATTCACTAGCTACATTTAGTTAGAAGATCTGGGGAGAAAACATAAGCATCCTAAACAAATGAAGCAGGTTAGCCAGAGTGTCTACCGGCCCCAGGGTCACATTCCTGCGCTAACTGCCAGCAGCGTCTGTGTGGAACATGGAGCTTTCCAAGTTCTGGCCAGTGCTGGCTGTGTAGAGGAGACTGTCTGTTCTTTCCCCTTTCTTATGGAATGTATACTGCAATGCAAAGCCGTGTGAGAGATACCTGAGCTAGTTTATCTGCCCAGAGAGTGCTATGATATGCAGAATTTCTTGTTTATGCTCTGGAAGCAAAACCGTAGTGTTAGCCTGCTCCTGTACATGAACATATTTTCATATCACCAGCTTATTTTGTTCAATTTTAAATAGTTGTTTCATTTAAGTATACAGGAAGGGTGCTAAAACAGGCCCATGAGATGTCCTTACAGTCTTGGGCATTTTTTGCAGAAGGATTCTCTTCTGACTTTGTTATTGGGGTAGTTTGCTGTTGGCATTGTTTTCCAGTGGCACATCCCAGGTTTGTCCTGCAACATCAAACCTGGGAGCTGACACCAGGAAAAAAATGAAATGAGTGAAATTTGGGACCAATTTCATCCTGTGCCGTGGTCCTTTGGATTTGATTCTGGAACACTGTGTTATACATTACTTCATTTACTTGGGTCAGTACTCAAGTATCAGTGTCGATTCAGTTTCGTGTTCCCCTCTTTCTTCTAGAATTGTGGAACCAGATGAACCCCCACCTTTTTAGAGAGGAGAAACACAACCTTATACCTGAGCCTGCTTTATTTTTAAAACTTTCCGGAAGTTTGCTTTTGTAGAGCAGGATATTGGCTGACTGTTCTTACAAATGGCATACTTTTCCTAGGGGATCTCCTTTTCAGAATGCTTATTTTCTAAGCACTGGTTTTCCAATGTATTCTTTTCCTGTGACCAAAAAACCTCAGCCTATGACCACAATTTTGACAACTAACATGAAAAATTAACCAGGTAATCTGCACTGTCATTAAATAAATATAGTCCTTATGGACCATTAGTGGTTATCACATCTGTGCCTGAGAGTCTTGCTCGCTTCTGTTTGCCTAACTCTTCGTCCCTTCCCTCCTATTCAACGTAGTCCTGTGGATGTACCATTTCTGATGTAGAAATTTTTTTTTTCAAGCTTAGAGCCACAAAAGCCTGTAGAAATGTAAGGGTTTAGGGCTTTTTATTTGTTGTGGCTTTTTGCTTTTGCTCTGCTACCCCATTGCCAGTATTTTGAAGATGAAGTTTGGGAAATGTAGAGAATTCATGTGTAGTTTCCATTTATTTTTCTATTATGAATCCAGAATTTGGGGTTGCTAATCTCTAATTCGACTACAGATGAAAACTTCCTTTATGGGTCTCTCATAGGTTTCTCTCAATGACCTTCGTCATGGTAAGCAGTAACTTGGTTATTCAATAGGCTGGTTTCTCCTGTAGTTATTCTTGTCCTGGATCAGGTGAGTACATCCGAAGTCTCCTTCTAACACCATGTGTAGAAATTTATTACAAGGTAAGATCATACACATTAACTTGTTTTGAATATTTAAGCCTTAAGGAATAAATAAGTGCTTTACTTAGATAGTCAGTGTGCCCCAGAATCAAATCCAATAGTACTTCATCACAAACTCATATTTCCTCCCCTTTTTGATGTTTTCTTTTGTGGCAGTAACTACCAAAGATTCAGATCCCATTTCACTGACAAATTTCTCATTATTTTTAGGAGACATTCAAAGTTGGCTTCAAATTCCAAGTAATTTCAACTGCTGTGATGCCTCTGGATCATTTAAAAAATATTTCTAGTTTTCATTCTGGTGAAAACCTAATACTTCATATAGCTGCTATTGCAATTTTAGCTCTTGCAGGTAAGGTAATTTGTTCATTGAAACCCAAATGCCTATAAGGTTGTTTGCCACACCTTCACCTTGAGTTTCTGCTGACTGTTTTTTACACGGTATTAGACCCATTGAAATCCAAGTGAATTATGAATTTATCCAAGCATCTATCTTGTTTGAATTTCACAGGACCCATTTTCAAGCCCAGTTCTCCCGTATAAGCACCCAGTGCATATTTTGTTGACGCTGCCTTGATTTGAGCCCAGTTCGGAGTTCTCAGTTTGTACAAATTTCACTGTCCAAAAAAGCACATCTGATTCAATAACAATAACAGTGGAGCCATCATCAGTTGTTCTCATGCACTTTGAGATTTCCTGAGTAGTGGGACTGTAATTGTTGTTTAACTATCCAGACATCTAGAACTTTGGCCCTGAAGGCCCCCTCTTTGCTAAACCCTGTGAAGCATTTTTCACTGTGCCCATGTATTACTACGGACTGGCCTGTCTTCTGCTTGTAACAGTTCTTTTTAATGGAAGTTTATTTTCCATCATGTCAGCATTTGTCTGAACCACTTCCAGTAGTTTTTGTACTTTTTCTGATTTCCCTCATTTTACAGGCTGAATTAGTAACTTTTACTAAAACCTGAGGAATATCATCCAGCAAATCACAACGCCTTTTTTCCATGAGATATAACTATGCCTGTGATCATAAAGCTCTCAGATACTGCTTAGCCGGCATACGTTACTGGCTACAAGCTATAACTTTTGCTTATGTCTGAACTGAATACCAGTCTCTTTTTCAGGGTGTTTCTACCAAATCATTAACACCTGGACCATTCAAGTTGCCTCACTAATTAGGTTTCCACCTTGTCTGTATCATTGAGCAATTAGGCTATGAAGTTGAATTTCCACAGGGCATTTCCCACTTACAGTTTCTTGTATCACTCTAGCAGAGACAACATGGCTGCTACTCTTGGGTTACAAGCAGGAATAAAAAAAAAATCAAAAAAAGGGAAGTTGTAGCCATATAGCCTTACTCAACTTTTTATCTAATCCCATTTTACAGCTAACAGACACAGTGGCTCCATAATCCACTGATCCCCTCCTTGATTTATTTCAAATTTCTTCCTCCTTTGCTTCTGGTCCATCCTTTCTTAAAGCTGAAGATTAGCCAAAGCTGCCTCCTCTCCTCTCCATAATTCCATGGTACACTAAGAGGTTGCTCCAATACCTTTTACAGAACTCCAATTTCTTAGTTTAGGCCTTATTTTCTCACCTGAGATCTCTGCAAATGTGGCACTAATCTAAGCCATGCGCGCTTTGATCTAGACAGCTCACATCTTGCTGCCTGTTTCGGTTAGGAGGAGAAATTGGTGCTGAAATCAGGTGCCTGTGGTGTAATCATGTTTACTTGTGAAGGGGCTGACTGTGCTCTTTCCCGACACAGGTGGCACGAGACAGCATGGTGATTGCAGGCATCCTTCAAACATCGCTCAGCCCAAAAACCTGGAAGGATTTCCCCTCACAGTTTGTCTTCCAGAGCGAGTGTTGACTGGTGCTGTCCTCTTCGCTTCCTCTTTTGTCTCTTCTGCCTCCCCTGTACAGACAGTCCTTTGTCAAGGAATAGCTGGTAGGAGTTCCTTAACTCGTTAACATGTCTGTCTTCATGCATTATTTCATAGTGGTATATAATTGTTTTTAACAGGTGAGACAGTGATTCCTTTCTCACAATTTATAACATGACAATTACTCCGAAAGTTCTTGTATTTTTTGCCATTGTCCTCTTTGCTATTATAAGAAGTAACTATAACACCCTCTGGAAATGCCTTTCTTCCCCAACCTAATAAAAATGCAGTAAGCATGACAGTAACACTGAGAGCCCTGCTGCAGCCAGTGAAGGTTATCCCTGAACTGTTTCCCAGGTCCATCCAAAAGTTTCAGATGAATCCCAACTCCCAGGTGACCTTACAGCCAGGACCGAGCAGCATATCACAGAGCGAATCTTCCCCAGAATCTAAGTGTAGTCTGGAAGCTCTTTAGCGGCTTTTACCTCTTTACTGTTATCCCTAAATGTGCGTTCTTTACCTGGTGTATGAGAGCAAATCAACACACTGAGTCGAGATATTTGTTTTTATTTCAGTTCTGCAGAATCGGGTGCTGGGGCAGCACACCTCACGTTTCAACCCACCCAATATTTATACTGATAAAATACAGCTGATTCATCCATAATGATTCATTCACCACTCCTGACTATACATATGCATCTAAGCTCATGTTTAAAACATTTAGGGAGGTTACCTGATTAGCATCTCATTATTCACAAAGGGGTGTGTATGCTAGCATTATAATTACCTAAGGTTAGTTTAGGATACACTCTTGGGTTGAATTTGGTCCAAAAGTTATATTGTGCTATCTTGTGTCTAAGTCAGCATCTGGAAAAGAACATGCAAGACACGCTGTTTTGTTTCACATCCTGTTCAAGGTTAGGTACGTTCCTTCATGCCCCAACCGTGTCCCAGACAAAACTTCTTGATAAACTTTTAGCTTTGTTCTTTTGGCATCGTAACCACATCTCATATTTATACCAGCACGTTGCTGATAGACAGTCATATTTAAGCATACGATGAATCCGTCCTGTACCAGCCAAGCCAACAGCTAAATGATTCTTTCAGCGCAGCTCTTCCTAGTACATCTGCTCCTGTGGGATGGAGGTGGCAGGTGGGAAGCTCTGCCTTCCTGGACCTTCAGCAGCTACGGAGTCGAGTGGATTTTGGTCTGATGTACAGCACCAACCTGTCATGTTCTGGACCACTGCAAGAGCTGCCCAGAGAGCTGGTGGAGTCTCCATCTCTGGAGACATTCAAAACCTGCCTGGATGTGTTCCTGTGCAACCTGCTCTGGGTGACCCTGCTCTGGCAGGGGGTTGGACTAGATGATCTCCAGAGGTCCTTTCCAACCCCTGCAGTTCTGTGATTCTGTGAAGAGCTTTCACGTGTTAAAAGCTACAATTAAATTATGATGTATAATCTCGAACCTGAGGTGAACGACCTCAACAAGAGATGCTACATGGAGACACCGGAAATGAGACCTATAAAGGGAAAACTGGAGCCTTATTGGAAACAGGACCGGTTGGCTGAAGCCGGGGAGGTGACAGATGGGCCCTGTGGTGTGACGGAAGGATGCCCTGGCCGTGGCGGCGGCGCCCCCGCCCGCAGGGACCCCCCGCCGCTCGCCCGCCCCCCTCGCCGCTGTCTCCATGCGACAGCGCAGCCTGGGCGGCTCCCAGCGCCCTCATTTGCATAGCCCCCGCAAGTAGCCAATGGGAAGCCGGCTCTGCGTTCTGTCATTTGCATGGGCCCCCGGCGGCGGCCAATGGGGTGGCGCCCGCCGAGCCCGCTGGGGAGGCGATGTTTCCCTGCGCGCGGGGCCGTAGGTGCGGGTGACACAGCGACAGGCCGGGCCGGCCGCGGGGACCTGCCGGGACCTGCCGGCCCATCGGCCCGGGCAGCGCCGCCGCCGCCGCCGCGGGGAGGGGGAAGATGTCGGTGGCGGGGCTGAAGAAGCAGTTTCACAAAGCCAGCCAGGTAAGGGCAGCAGCTGGCGGCGGCGGAGCCCCGGGGGCCGGCCTTGCTGTGGGTGGGCGGTTCGCCCCGCGCCCGATCCCGGCCGCCCGAAGGCGCAGCGGGTCCCTCGACCCGCTCCTTCTCCATCCCACTCTGGCACCGCTGGGGTGTCTGCTTCGGCTTTACCTCCGGGCCCTCCCGGGTATCACTGCCTGCTGGGTTGATCCTTGCAAGAGAGAGCTCCCTCTTTTCCTTCTTTTGCTTGGGGCTTTGGATCTTTCTCTTAGTCGTTAATATTTGTTATTTAACGCTGGGTTTGTGCTTGTGCTCTGAGGCCTCCGTTAAAGATGTAGGCTGTAGGGTGCTAGGTTTCCTCTGAAGAGTTCATTATGTTGTTCTTCCACAAGCTACTGGTTTGTAATCCTGCTTGGCATACCATGTATTTGTCCTATAGAGGGTATCATGTGTTTCTAGAGTTTTCCCTCCTTTTATAGATGCTGTACTCTTAGCTTTTCCTGGGTGAACCTTCATCTTCTCCTGCCCCCTTTCTTTCCTATTCTCTCTTCTCTTTTATAATGTGCTTCTCTTTAATATTTTTGCTGACTTCTCCTAAGAGCGAAACCCCTTTCCATCAAGCGGCTGGACTGGTTGCACTACGTCGTGCGACAGGGCTGACCCAAACCCCACATTGGCACGGTAGCTTCGGCAAGTGGCAGCAGTGCGGTTATTCTCACTGAAGGTGTTTGGAAGCCTCAGCTGCTTTGCTTGCTTGTTCCAAGCCTGAGGGACCTGTATTTCTGTTGGCTCTCAGTAATTATGATGGTAATACTGAAATTAGTGTCTGTAACCTACTCAGTCACATTGGACAGCTGCACTTGTCCCGGTCAGAGTGAAGAAAATCAAGCTTCATTGAGTGCTTAGCTGTCATCTTTCTAGGTCCTTCTTCATGTTTGGCTTGACAGCAGCCCAAAGGCAGAATGTGCACTTTGTTTGGATATAGAGGTGCTAAACGTTTGTGTCTAATGTTTATTTTCAGTAGCATTCTTTCTTTCATGTTATGTACTGATCTGGAAAAATCTCATGAATCTGTATCTTTTAGTTAGCTTTCACTGTTTCTTTGAGAAAATGTGGGATCTTCCAGGGTAAATGTCGGGAGAGCAAATAGGGGAGAGCATCAGTCATTCATTTTAGTGGCCAGTCCAGCCCAAACTGCGACAGCAAACAAATCCAAGGACAATTTATAAAAGGTTTTGGCTTGTTTTGAACCTAACCTACGTTGGTAAGTGATGCAGCCTTTGCTGTGGTGAGTTTGTAACTCAAGAAGCAGAAGGTATTTAACTGAGGAAGTTAGAGAGGTAACCACAACAAATGCTGTCTCGTCTAGCAACTGGGAAGAGTGCAAGTTGCTTAATCCTGCCCAGAGGTCAGGTAAACATTTGAAAAAAAAAAAAAAGAGGGAGGGGATCTGATAAAGGTAGTGGCAATGGCAAAAAGGAATAATAGAATATATTGAAGTTGACTGTACATTTATTAAAAAGTTGTGGTATGACTTCCAGTATTCATTACAGTAAGGAACTGTGATGCATAACTCAGATAATCGCCTTCTCAGGGTGGGTCAAAGGTAAAGTTTCCACTTATTTTCAAATGCAGGACTGAGCAAGGAATTTAAATTGATTGTAAAAGTCTCTCTTCAGGGAAAGAAATACTGTTTAGTAGGAAATTAGCGTGCAAGAAAAACATACTGGAATTGGATTTTTTTCAGTGCTTGAGGAAAACCAAGACACTTCTTAAGAACTAATTCTGGAAGGGCTCAGATAAGATGTTGGGCATAGAAGTAGTGGAAAAAATAACAGGAGAAATAGCATATATGTGATCAAAACATCCAGGCCTAAATAACTGATCTATTTATCTGACTCACAGAGGCGCAGTCATGCCCACAGGTATAAAGGTATAAACTAAACAGCTGTTGAAACTGACAAAAATGAAGTGGAACATGCAAAATGTAAATAGTGCCACTCTATCTTTTAGCTAAATTCTTTTACAAAATATTAAAACAAGCAAATACAGAGCATGAAAGAGGTATTTCTCAAAAGACCATTTGATAAATCTCGAAGTACTGTGGGATCACGTAAGGAGACATACACCTTTGTGCATTGAATGGATGAGAGATGCCAAGGGTAACTGTTAACAGCAGAGGCAGGCATTGCTTGGGGAAAGAATGAAATTAATTCCTTTAGTCTTCCCAGAGGAGAATGGGGGCAGATGACAAAAACTGGCAAATTTCCCAGAGGACATTGAGGAATACTGAAGGGAATGAGACTTGTGCCAGGGCATGTGATTAAGGAATAAGAGTAATATTTGAAGGCTGACAGAACCTAAAGACAAAAAATCTGAAGGGTGAAGCAAGTGGGCTAAGACAGTCCGTACTTAACAATTCATTCAGAAATGTGAATAAATATCAAAGAAGTGGCAAGATCCCTGTATTTTCAAAAGATACTATTTCCATGCTAAAATAGACTTCTGTTCAACTGAAACAAACCTCAGTTCTAACAGAAATATAGAGTAATATAGATATATAGTTATAGAAAGATTAAGTAAAATAAAATAAATGGAGTTACTCTCTAACTCTGTATACTCTAACTGAACTACTTAACTGTTGTGGAACTGTTTTTTGCAAAAGAAAGGCATTTCACTTTTCTTTTTGTAAAAAGCCTGCCTCTTCTGTTTGTCTTTATGTGCAGCTTTTGTGTTAACTAGCGGTGATCACCTTTGTGTGTAGGCTTAAATTCTAAGTTTATAGAGTCCAGGAAAAAAGCAAGCAATACTTAAGTTTTTATACACGCAGTTGACATTTCTGGGATGTTTGTTTGGTGCGTGTCAGCTTGGTTTATCTAAAGTTACAGTTACGTAAATAAGTGTTTGCTTTATAAAAGGTCAGCAGCTAACTTTATGGTTACTAAAACCCTCACCAAAATCGGGCATGACACGCTATTGCAGACTTGGTTTGTGTAGTAAAAAAGTCACCGTGTTTCTGTCTGTAATCCATTAATTCACAATAAGTGTTCTTGATGTTTTTTTCCTAGATTTTTTTACCCAATTTGTATTTTGTACCCCACTGAAAATAGCGCATCTGTGTAGGTTTTCACCTAAGTGTCTGGTAGGGAGATTCAGAAGACAACTCTTGAGTTATGAGCATCTGTTGGAATTACTGCAGTAAATTCTGCACCCCAGAGTGAGTGGCGTTTTAACTATCTTTCTCTATATTCCAGTATATAAAGCTGCAATTCTGCTCCATTATCTGTACCCTAATAATCGCTCCCTCTGACATCACATAACTGATAAACCCAAAGCTTATATGTGACCCAGAGGTTATAGATCTGTTATGTAACAGATAATAGCTTTCGGGTACACTAGAATTTTCTTTACTGTGCTTTTTATTTAGGTTATAAGGTTAAAGTGAAACACTCCAGTGGACTGGAATGAGGATCACTTCCGTTCTGTCCATTTAAGATCAGCGATGATCCCTTGAGTATAACTCATCCGACTAATGAAATACCAAGCAGAACCTGTGTGGCTTCTTACCACCTTGCACTGGCTGATAAGCAAGGGCAGGTCGTTTCTCAGAGCTGATTAACTCCCATGCAAGTCTCATGGAATTCAGCCTTTTTTCTGGTTTTTAATATATTTTCAAATAGAAGGTTTTTTTAATTAACCTTCAGGGAGTTCGGTTCGTGATGAAAACTTGTCTCCTGTCACTTTCAGCCTCTGACATATCTTATCTGTTTTCCTGTTTTCAGGTTGAAACCTTTTGATGTAGGTGGGTGTATCTCTGCCTTCGGTTTCTGCAGGCCTTGTTCTCGTGGTGGTTGTGCATGTGGGATAACCCAGATAGTGGGAGGACTGCATCTTCTGGTGCATACTGGGAGTATTTTTAGAGAGGTGTTTCTGTTTAGAAAAGCTGTAAGCGTAGAGAGTGAATAAGAAAGCCTTAATAGGCAGCAGATGCTATTATAATTTCTGCTTTGCTCTCAAGCTGCAGCCAGGCTGGTGTCTTGATGTAAAGATATGTGATTTTTCAAAGCAGTTGGAGGCTAGTGAGCTGAGAACCTCCCTCCCTTAGGGTGTTTTGAGAGCTCAGCCGTGATGCTGGCATAGGAAATCTGCTGTTGACCTTGAATTCACATGTTTTGTCTCTCTCTCTCTCTCTTTTTTTTTTTTTTTTTAAATCAATTGTAACTAAAGTCTGTGTATAGCAGCCGTCTCATTATCAAAAGCTTATTCATAGCGTATTTCTTAGGCTTTGCTTCTCAGCAATAGTGGAAATTACTACTTTTTTTGAGGAAACACATGACTGCCATTTATTGTGAATATCTTGTTTGTAATGTTGGCATCAACAGTTATTGTTAGCCTATGCAGAATGCTTTCTTAAGCCTTCTCCTATTGTCAGTCAAGAAATAGAGGCTCCAAGACAGTGTGAATCAGGAGCTGGCTCTATTGTCTATAGACAGAGCCTAGGGGTGAGCAGATTTTCTAACCAAAATCTGTTACAACTCTTGCCTTCTGAAAGTGATTTAACCTAGTGTAATAAAATGTGTGCTCTGTGCTTTCGTCTCTTACGTATCCTGGATGGCATTTGTCTTTTAAAGTACTGCATCTTTTTTAGCAATGTTTTTAAAGGTCTTTTTCGATTTTTTTTTTTTAAATTTAATTTTTTTTTTTTTAAGTTTTGGCTATCACCAACAGCTGCAGGGATGCTGTTTCTTCTCCCCCAGATTTCTGCTTTTACTCCATTGATTTATGTGGCAGTTTGATCCAATCTGTTGGAATGAAGACCAGATCAGAATCAAGATCATCTTGTTCTCCAGACAGAATAAGTCTTGTGATTGGGTTTTTTTGTGGTGGTTTCTTTTTTCTGTTCTCCTGACTATTTTTCTTTTCTGTTATGTTGTAGATGAATGATACTAGCCTAGACATAATATTTAAGCCTTTTTTTAAAGTCCGTGTTGACATTGAATTAATACACAAAAACTTAATTTAGACAAGTGCTTGCTAGTAAAGGAAGTACTTTGGTAAACTGAGGAGGAGACAAACATCATACAAAGAGAACCTGAACTTGCCAGTGAGACAGGAAAAGAAACTCATTATTGTCTATGTGCAGATATATTTCTTTCCTAGGACTATAAGCTGTTATCATACAGTCTGTTAGAGATACTGCCCTTTCAACCTGAGCTGGGAACGATGAATCCAAGACCTTAGTAGAGAGAGAGCTTCTATCATGTTCCTAGTTTTATATTAGATAACTATATAATCTTATAGAATTGTGGAGATAGGACAGTGGTGAAAAGGACATTAAAATTTAGTTTATTGTCTGAGATGTTTTCATGTGTATTTCAAAAAGGAGAGTAAATCCTTGGCCACTGGCAACGACAAAAAATAACATTCCTCTATTCTCTGTGTAGATATCTAATTAGACAATATTGTTTGTTTTTACCTGTGTTATGACTGGAGACTGTTCTTATGCAATCCAGTAATTATAAAACTATAATGTAGATTATACATTGTTCCTCTTAAATTCCTAAGAGGATGTGAGGAGAGGCTGAGGGTTTGTGTAAATCTTTGAAGACTTGTTAGTTCATGGAGTATTTGTTAGTGTTTTTTTTTTTTTGTGATTCTTTTTTGATGGAAAACAGTGCTTGCAAAAGCAGAAGTCCTCATATTGGACTTTCTTTCAAAGCAAAACTGATGAAAGGGAGGGAAATGTGGTCCTGTGGCAAAGATCAGCATGGGGTGGGGGGAGCGGGGTGTAGTAAGGTGACGGTGATCTGCACTTCACCCCTCTTCCTTTGGCATTAGTAAGGCTGACTCACTCGCTCACTCACTTTTGAGTTACATGGCTGACTTCTGGTTGTGCAGCCCACCCTGCTTCCACCGAATCTTGCTTCCTGCGACCGACGTACTGGGCTAGTCGGTAGGAAATAGGAAGACAGTTCCTTGTGGCGTGAAGGTGGTTTTCAATATTAAAAAAATATATCTGATGGAGTTGGGAGGATGGGGAAATTAGCTCTCAAGATTTAGGTTTACAGTTACATTAACACTTTTATTTATCACCTGCTACGTAGCCTGCCAGTACGGCATAGCTGTAGGAAAAAGAAACTTCAGTCAGCGCACAAATTGGAAGATAGCAATCACATGCCTCTGCAACCTTTAACAATGCAGCTTTCAGAGGTGCAATAGATGCATCACAATGCTGTAAACTGGGAATCTAGCAGTGATGCAGCTACAATTTGGAAGGAGGTTAGTTGTATTTTACCCGTAAAATATTTATATATAGAAGTCTGAATGGTATTGCAATAGAAAATAGTGTAGCTTAATGGAATGGAAGCTGAACTTTCTCCTTGAACACATCTCCTTTTATAGATTCTTGGCTTTGCTGAAGAGTTTTGCACAGGCATCCTGAAAGTTCGAGCGAGAGCTGGCGCTCCATCCCTAACTCATGCTGTTGTCTGAGTCATTGCGGCACATGCTGGGTAATATATTGCAGCGCAGTCTCTTGAGAGTCCTGCAGTGCTGAAAAACAAACAGACAAGTGGAGCACAGCAGCAACATTGCATCGAGATTTTCTTCAGCGTCATTTGCTAAGTGTTGCTTGAAGTTGCTTAAATATTTTGAGCAGATACATTTCTACCGAGAAGTTGCATGCCTGTACAGAATTTGGGACAGACTTCATAATAGACGTATAGGAGGACAAATTCTGCTCAGTTATACTGATAGAAACCTGGGATGACTCAATGAAGTCTTAGAGGAATGTGCAGCATAACTGTATAACCGAGTGCAGAATCTGGCCTGTAAAACCTCAGTCCAAGTGCTTGTTTCTATTGAGGTAAGAAAGTTGTATATATTCAGTGGCACAATATAGCTGCAGTTACAGAACAAACTATTGCTGAAGAATAGAATTGTTTTTAATATCACATTTTGTCTGTTGTGCCACCCAAACAGCAACACTTTCTGTAAGCAGACAATTCAAATACGTCCCATTCTTCATACCTTCTGTAAGAACCCTATAAACCCCAAACTTTGTAATGGCATTGTTAAAAACAAACTGCTTCTATTTATGTTAATGCCACTTTCACCTCAGTATACTGTGGTAATCTAATTCTGTACTGTGCTCTCATTGTTAGTCTCTTTCCTGTTCATGGAAAGGAAGCCACTGCTGGAGTTTGACTAGTTGAGAGTTGAAGATGCATTGTTAACAATGGTTTTAACAAGTCCAGTTAGAAAAGTGCTAATCAAATGTTAGATTGCACCTTAAATTATATTTTCTAGAGCCCTAGTGTCCTATCACTGTGTACGTTTCTATTATTAAAGTTATTAAGAGTTATATGCATTGATGGGCGAATATACCATTTAATTTCCTGCAACATCTCAAATATCAGCAGCTGTGTATGAGAAACACCAAAATAACTTGGCCTTACGTGCTTTCTATTCAAGGGACAATGCCAAGCCTCCGATGAGAATTAATTCTGTTTCTGTACTACCCTAATTAAATTACATTTTTTGATACTGTACCTGTGTTTAATGAACTGCAGTGACTGCCGTGAAATTAGCCTGGTTAGGAACTGAACCTGATTGTAAGAATCCAGGACTCAAAGGAAATCAAGGGGTTCTAAAATTCCATTTTCTATGATTGGCAGTTTCTGTTCTTGTGCAGCCAGGTTACAGATCTAAGTTGAAAAAGTGGGGAAAAGATATATATATATATATTTTTTTTTTTTACCAAGCAAAAAAAGACATAAAATATTAAAACCAAGTATAAATGGTCCTAGGTAGTAACAGCCCCTTTATTCCCTTGTGAGTGGTTTGCAAATGCAGGTAGGTCTCACTGTTCCCATTCTTTTTTTACAGATGCAAATAAATAAGGTACTTGAAGGTGATGTGACTTCAAGGTTAAGGAGCTGGTCTGTGGCAAAGCCAAAAGTAGATTATGTGTTTCCAGACTAAAGATACAATGTCCGGTCATTAGAAATTCTGCTTTCAAACTTTGTTGGGGTTTGAAAAGGTGTGTAAAAGAACCATGTCGCATTCACTGTGGATTTTTTAAAATTATCTTTTATTTTGCATAGGATGTTTGGGTTAAGGCTTCCATATAAATGTGGTCTAATTCCACTGACTTAAAGTTCAGCAGGGCTGAATGTGGTATTTTCACTTAACTGTTTTTAATACCCCTCTGGAACAGGCAAGTAATGTTTTTAGAAACTAGGATTTTCAGGTAATGATATTCCCCCAGCAGAGAATAAGTACCTGTGTGGGAAAATTACTTAATGCCATAAATAAGATGTGGGATTGGAGGTCAGAAAGTCATTTTTTTGATTCAAAATTATGAAGTTCCCTTTTGCAGTCCTGTTGGGAGACCTAGGGAGTGGAATTTGGTGCCTGTGCCATCTGCATGGTCAGGGAATGCCACAGACATGGGAACGCTTTCCCTTTCCCACAGGGAATGTAGCACCTGTCAGGTTGGCATCTGGGTCACAGGAGATGCGTGCTGGCAGGAGGGGAAGAAACCCCGTTAAAGTAAATTATTAATCAGAGACTATAGCTCTTCGTCAGTTCAGAACCAGCAGTTCTAGTTTGCTGCGTAGAAATTCCTTCCAAAGAGAAAAAATAAGATTCTTAAAGACGTTGGGATGAATTCTGCTTTTGGTGTAAGTTGCTTGGGTGTCTGCCTGGAGGCACTGGAACGTGGCAACTGTTACTTACCTTTATGATTAACTGTTTGTTGCTTTACGGCTTTAGCATCTGAATATTCCCTAGCTGTTTTTTTTTTTTTTTCCCCTGTAAGTTGTAGTAAGAACCTAAAATGACTTTGATGGTGTTGGAGGTAGGGCTTTCTTGTTTGTTTTGTTTTGTTTTGTTTTTTTTCTTTTCTTTTTTTTTTTTTGCCTTTGCTGAGGGCTGGGGAGAGCAAGCAAAACTTCTTCGCTCCCCTGGTCTGTGCTACAGCTCTCCACATGCTGAGAGACCACTGACATTGTTCCTTGGTGGAACTTTCCCTTCCTTGTACTGTTGAACCTAAGTTTGTGCCGTTGCCTGTCACAGCAGTTTAATTTAATGGGAAGGAGACCCGTGCGGTGAACAGTAAGAAAGAGACACAGGCATACACAGGTGAATGGTAAGCTTAGGCAGGAAGGGAGTTACTTGCGGAAATAGCTTTATATTTGAGGAAGCATGTTGCAAAAGAGACTCCAAGATAAATACTTTCTGTCATCAGTAGTTATGCCCCATAGGTTTTTCTCAAACTGTACACTTGGTTGCTGCTTTCGTTTATTCTGAGTGGGCCAGGTACAGGAGCTCGTCACAGGCTGCCCAGAGAGGTGCTGGAGTCTCCATCTCTGGAGATATTCCAAACCCGCCTGGGCGCGTTCCTGTGTGACCTGCTCTGGGTGACCCTGCTCTGGCAGGGGGTTGGACTAGATGATCTCCAGAGGTCCCTTCCAACCCCTGCCATTCTGTGACTCGCCAAGGGACTGCAGGCACTGATAAACCCAAAAGTTGCTCAGCTGCCAGACTTGTAAATGGTTGACGCTGGAGCATGGTGGATGGCTGCCCCTGTGGGTCTGTGTAGTGCTGACAGATTTGGCCCAAGCTAAATGTCTGTGTTAGCGTACGGTGATCAAACTTCTCAAAGACAACGTGTTCTTGTTTATTAGTGTGATGAAATCTATGATTTATGTTCAAAAGTCAGGATCCCACGGGTTTATCTGCTATAGAGTCATGAAGTTACCGACGGAATTGCCTACTACAGAGTCATGAAATTACAGCTGTGTCCATCTGGCCTAAGAGCTGTGGTCTGTGCAGGTCAAATCAAGCAGGTGTTGGCAATGTTCTAGTGCCGTTTGTTGTTAAATGCAGGTTTTTGGGATGTGACTTGTTTGTGGTAGAGGAATATTTTTCTTGTTTCCAGCTTCTTTCTAATGGTGAAACAAAGGACTTTTTTCAAGGTGGTTTTAGTTTTACACAAAATCTGTTCAACAGTTTGAAGTATGTGTATACATATTTTTACAGATAACATCAGTAATATCTTGAAACACATTGAAATTTAAAAATCCCTAAAGCTCATAGGTGTGAACTGCCTTAGCTCTCTCTGCTACTGAAATTTGCCCAGTTTTACTGTGGGTAAATGGAAATTGATAATAGTACTTCCATGACTATGTATAAATATAGCGTTTATATATAACCTGTATTTCCTCCCCCACCATCTTTAAGCTTTTGGACAGAAAAAACTCCTCATTGATAGCCTCTGCCCAAAATATATTTGCAAGACTTTCTTCGAAGGCAAAAAAAGTCTGCAGTTTGACATTGCTTATAGATGAGAACTATAAACATTGCTTATAGATGAGAACTGAGAATTCACTGTGTGGAATGACGCTTGCCCTGAGCAGCGCTGCCCTGGGCCCATGACACTGTCAGGGGTCTAGGATGAATTACGTGTTTTCTTTATCAGAGATATTTGTTGCTTCTTACGCTGCTTTTTTGACATAACCTTTCTGGAAACACTCTTTTAGAGCATCTTCGTTAGTTACTGTCGTACTTCTGAGTCCCAGCCAGATTGGCGTTGCAGAAATGAAGCGTTTCTGTGCGGGATTGCGCCCTGCTGCGAAGCAGAAAGAACAAGTTCAGACCCAGAAGTCTGGTGCTATTGCTAGCTTGTACAAGGCATTCGGAGCGTCGCACTTAGCGCCTCTTTGTCTATCAGCACATTTGGGAAGCAGCCAGAAGACTGGTAGGACTCACTCTTATCTGATGAACAAAAAGTTTGTTTATACAAGGGGAAAAGATGCACAGAAGTAAGGCTACTCTTGCACGAAAGTAGTAATAGTTCTGGGAATTGCTTTTTTTTGGATTATATAAAAATTACATCTATTAAAAAAATGAGGAAATTATTTTGTAAAAAAGAAAAAAGGTGAAACAAAGTCATCTTGCCAAGCGTTGTCAATTTCTGTGATACTTTTATTCAAAATTATACAAAATTGGAAAAATGTTAGTTTTTGAAAAGCCTTGTTTCAGGTGGAAGAAGTTTGTTTGTGAAGGTTGTATGTATTCTTTCGGAACATTACTTATTTTATGATTCAAAATAGTGACCGCTTGCCTTGTTAATTACTTTTCACAGTGTATCATCGAAGTTATTCCTTCAGCAGATGTGCAGTTCTTGCCAATGTATGTGAGACTGAGTAAATTTTATGTTTTGTTCATCACTTGGAACATGTAAAATACATCAAATGAACTGTCTTTGCATCAGCATTTTGGCATATATGAAGCCTTGACACTGATTCTAGTAATGCATATTATTATTCTAGCAGGTGACTGAAGTAAATATGTGGTCTGGCCAAAATTACTGTTTTAGATTGGTGCAAAGGAAAACTCAGTTTTTGTTGACTTGCCAGTTATTTTCTAAATTTGAGTGTACAATTTGAGTGTACGTGTACAGAAATTGCAAGTGTTGGTATGCCGGTTGTAATTACTACTCAGAAAATACTGCTCTGCAAAAGCCTGTCTGTAATTGTTTTCCTCTTCTAGTATTCCTGGAATCTTACATCTTTCTGTGTGTTTGATGCAGTTATAAAGATGCATTCGGTGCGTTCACAAGGATTGCTCAAAATAGTCGTCAAATGTTATTAAAAAAATATTCAATTCCTTTATTTCCATCATCCGAAAAGTAACTAAAATTAAGTAAGTACTGCAGACATTGTTGGAACTCCTGTCAGTTAGGGCTCTAATTTATGCACATCATTCTACATGGCACATCTTAAAGGAGTTGAAAAATAGCAAATCTTGTTGGTTTTTTTTTTTGTACTTACTTTTTCAACCATCGATTTCAAATTTTGAAAACTCTGTGATTCTGTATACTGTCTAATTTAGAGTTGTATTATTAATAATGAAGAACACATTTCTCTACGTTCTTAATTATCATATACATTTAATCAAGATTTAAAGGGCCGTATCTACTGCTTTGTTTTGTGTTGAGAATGTAAGAATCGTGACGTTTTCATTGCAAGTGAGTTTGTTGGAGGTTGAGATTTGCCTTCAGTGATCTCTTCAGCTGTGGTGAAAGGTTCCTGTTTCGTGGGACTTGGCTTGTTTTGCTACTGATGGATGTACTGCCTTTTTTTGTAGGAATTTCTTGCTCCAAAGCCATGTGCCAGTAGAGGAGGACAGTGCCTTTTGACTTCATTTGCACTAGCGCTTCAGAGCTCCTTGGTCTGTGTGTGAACTATGCCCTGAAAATTTCTCCAGTTTTCTCTGTCATGTGTTGGAAGATGGAATTTGATGAAGTTGGATAACAATGAAATACCGACAATTCTGTGTGCTTGCTGAGGGAAGTTCTCTTCTGGCCCCACGGACGGAGTCAGTGGTGCATTTCTGCAGTGCTGCTGTTACCGCTGGAATGAATTGTGCCTTGTGGAGGTGCAGGACAGTGTGTGTCTGCCTTACAAGCGTGGCTGGGAAGCCCTGTTATCTCCAACTGCATTTTAGTTTGTGGTATTGCATGTAACAACGTCTTGCTGCCTAAAACCACTAGTATGTTTTGAAACGGAGTTATAAAAATAAGAGAAAAATGTGCAGTGACTTCCTCTCCAGACTAGTCACAGTGAACACAGTGATGAAAATAATCCTTTTTTTTTTTGTTGTTTTCCTCCCGCTTTTTACTGTGATACTTTTTCCTTTTCTATTAAGTGATTGAAAGGAGCATGGATTATTAAAACCTTTGAGATACAGGAGAGTGTTTTAGACTTGTTTGTTCCGTTTAGGTTTTGCAACTCACGATGAACACAGGTTGCATCAGCAGAGAGAGTAAGATACCTGAAGTCCTTTCGTTTTTCCCATGCGTGTCGTTGCTAAGGGCCTCACATGAATCCCACCAAAGTCAGCAGTGCTGCAGAGCTGCTGGGAGCGCGTTGTTGGGTTTTTCAAAACCTTTGAGGTAATGAGACTGTAACACCGCTGAAAACTGTTGCATTTGTAGTGAACAGGAACAGGAAACACATTACTTCAGGGCGCTCTAATGCGGAATGTGAATTTAAAGGCTTGTGAAAACTGTCAACTAAAATGGCTTAAAAAAAGAAAAGAAACAAGAAACCTCTCAAGCAGAGGAGACAAAAAAAAAAAATCTTGCTGATTCAAAGGGAAAGTGCGCAATCCATGTACAACAGGAACAGGTGGGTTGCCTTGAGTGGATTGGCAGGCACTGGCTGTGGCAGAAGAATGTGGGTGTTTCACAAAGCACTAAAAGCTGTGGAAACTACAGGACTGCTCAAAAAAGTAGGAAGGATGCCACTTAAATCGAAATAACGTGCAGTAAGAAGTAAGGGTAAGAGGAGGAGTTGTCAATCCATTTTATAGTGACCTAATAAAATCCACAAGGCTAGTGTAAATGCTAAAAAGTGTAAGCAGTAGTTTAATATCATTGAAGGACACATCTCTAACTTGATTATGTGGAATGGAATTCTGTAAGAATTACTGCTTGATGGAAAGTAATTTCTGAAAGAGCAATAGACAGATTATTTGTCGCTTTTCATGCATACAGGGTAGTCTTGCTGATAAACATTATGCTGAAGTGGTGATGAGCAATAGTATGCTGATGTGAGAAGTTAATTCTAAACCAAATCAACCAAAAATTATGCTTTTGACCGTCAGTGCATCTGGCTATCTACAACTTCTGTTGAGAGTTTGCTGTTCTGCTTCCTCTGTACAGCTCACTTGGGGCTCCGTAGTGGATGATTTTGATAATGGAGTCACTAAAACTGTCATTCTAAACTATGGCACTGCCAAGGAACTTCTTACTTTAGATAAATGTGTAATTGTATAGTAACCTTTAAAAACTAAAAATGGTACTCCCGACTATTCACAGCATATCTTTTAGTGTTAGCAGCTCTAGAGCTTAGATAATTTTAAGAATATTTAACCCAAATACACAAGCTTTGAGCTGAAGCTGTGAATCACTATCAAAAGTGCCCACATCTTGTCTACGATATTTCTCCTTTGGTTGGTCTGTGTTGGTGCTTAAAAGTATTTGCCAGGTAATTTCTAAGACTCAAATTTACTGCTTGTGGTGTTGAATGTGTAACGAGATAGGTCTGACTTCAGTGAAGATGGTGTTAAGTATATTTTGACTTTATAGAAATCACAATGAAGTTAGCCCAAAACCTGAATAACCGCCCCCCCCCCGACTTTTTCCCTAGCCCTTACTTTGGCAGGGCTCTCTGACATCAGTTCTGAGTAAGTGATATTTTTAGTTTTGCATGTGGGCATTGAGGTTGTGTTTAGGAAGAAGTGGTAGGTGCTTGGTAAGCTAAGGTAAGCTAATGTACTCAGCCTTAAAAAAAAAAAAAATAAATAATGGAACTACAGTTTTAGACCACAACTGATTTTTTCTTTAAATGCATTTTCAATAAAGTCGTGTAATAACCAAAAAATCTCTGGTCATGGAAAATGCAGGAGGGCAACTGGATAGACATGAATTATGCAGTGCAGTTAAGTGTTTTCAAGAAGAAAAAATTATTTAAATGTTCTAAGGGTTTTAATTGCCTATTCTGCAGATGCAAGCTATGATTTATGTGGGATTGATCTCTCATTTGAAGAACTAGGATTTAATTTTTTGTTTCAAATGACGTAAAAGAAATAATGACACTAGCATATGTTACTTCAACAGAAAAATGTTGCGATTGGCTATTTGACAGCAACTCTGACCAAGTCAGGCTTCACATGGGACCCAGCTACAGGGTCATACACTGGGCTTTGGTTCCATGAAGCCTTGAAGTATTTGCACAGCTTTACATCCATGGATAGCTCTGGGACTGTTCATCTGCTGATCGCTGGCTAGACCCTCCGGAGTTCAGGCCTGTGCTATAATTTGTGATGTATTTAATGTTAGCTTTTGGGAGAGCTAGTGGGTGCCCTCTTTCCTTAATAAGCTAGGGTAGTTTAATCTGAGAAAAGAGTGAAGGATCCATTTTCTGGGGTTAATTTCAGAGCATTATGCTGGGACTGGTCAGATAATGTTCTGGGAACTCGAAGTGCAATCGGTTCCTCTTAGAAGCTATGAATCAGAGTAGTGCACTCTTCCAGAACTGAGACTGACAATATGCCAACACTTTCTAGAATAAGGCAAAGCATAGATTTTCACTAGACTGAGTAACAATTGCTAGGTGTCATGTGAAGAGGACAGAAATGAAGAGGTATTGAATGGACAAGGTAATGTAAAGCTCACTTGGTGTTTAGTACAGAGAGCTCACTAAAGAAGTCAGACTGCCTCAATGGATCGTTAGATTGTTTTTGTATGCATACCTTTTGCCTGCACATGCAAGTACTATGTTCATGGAATCAGCTTTAACAGCGGGATGCCATCAGACTGAGGATGCAGTTGCATGGAAACTTGCATCACCCTAAATCTAGGCTGTTGTAACCTCACTCTACCCCTGGAGTAAGGTCATGCCCACTTCCTTGAGTCAGCGCTGAGTGCTTGTGTGATCACAAACAGAGCTGATAGAGGCAGCTTATCCATCTGAAAATTAACCCAGCTCAAATGTGTGATTAGCTTTCAGGTGGATTAACACCTTAAGCTCACAGCATAGTAGCACAAGAGCTGTTACCAGTGCAAGGGAAGTGGTGGGAATGTCTTCACAGGGATGAAAAGCATTTAGAGAAGAGTAAGCAGCTGTGGAAAATACCTTAATGAATATTAGAATGTCTTGTTCGCATTCAGAGTAGAATAAACTGTGCTTTGTAAGAGATTTATATCTCACTGACGTCGTGAATGATTAGCCAACAAGAGATCTCTGCTGCCAGTTCCCCATGGATTTAGTGGTGACCATCATGATTATGATAATAGTCATGTGAGGGCAAACAAAGGAGACAAAAAGATCTATCCATATTCCAGCAAGCCATAGTCCAAACAGGGCAAGTGAGTGGTTTAAGTAAAATGGTGGTCAACCTGGATGTAGGTAAAAGGAATGTTCATGGTCAAAGCAGCACCTCAGGCCACGTAACTGGCAAATCGTTTGAGTGATAGGGCTTACACAATAAGATCCGAGTCTTCAGTCCGACTTCAGTGGAAAATTGAGAACACTGTTGAAGGAGGGGGGAAAACCATACATTTTCTGAGTGCAGGAGAGAGTGCCCTTATTTCAACTGCGAGGAATATCAAGGGAAGGAAATTCTGCACAATTAGAATAAGGCCTAGTGTGACAAATGATGTAGAACAGATCCTCTCCAACAGAGGGTAAGTTGTAAAAGGATGTTAGAGGTAGCAAGAGGCAAGTTGAGACCTGCTGGTCCAACTAAAGGGCAAGAAAGAGATGCACAGGCAGTGGAAGCAGTGACAGGTATCCTGGGAAGAGTACAGGGGCACAGCCTGGTTGTGTAGGGAGGTGGTCAGGAAGTCCAAGGTGCAGCTGGAGCTGAACTTGGGAAGGGACGCAACAAATAATAAGAAGGGCTTCTACAGGTATGTCAGTCAGAAAAAGAAGGTCAAAGAAAGCGTATCCCCCCTGATGAGCAAGACTGGCAAACTTGTAACAATGGATGAAGAGAAGGCTGAGGCACTCAACTTTTTTGCCTCAGTCTTCACTGGCAACCTCTCTCCCCACATCTCTGGAGTGGATGGACTGCAAGGCAGGGACTGGGGAAGCAAAGTCCGTCCCACTGTTAGAGACCACCTGAGGAACATGAATATACAGAAGTCTATGGGACCTGATGAGATGCATCCCAGAGTCCTGAGGGAATTGGCTGATGTCATTGCCAAGCCACTTTCTGTGGTATTTGAAAAGTCATGGCAGTCAGGTGAAGTCCCCGGTGACTGGAAAAGGGGAAACATTGCACCCATTTTTAAAAAGGAAGGACCCTGTGAACTACTGACCTGTCAGCCTCATCTCTGTGCCTGGGAAGATCATGGAACAGATCCTCCTAGCAGCTATGCTAAGGCACATGGAAGACAGGAAGGTGATTTGATTGCCAGCGTGGCTTCACCAAGGGCCAATCCTGCCCCAACAACCCAGCGGCCTTCTATGATGGAGTGACTACATCAGTGGACAAGGAAAGAGCTACTGATGTCATCTATCTGGACTTCTGTAAGGTCCCCCACAACATCCTTCTCTCTAAATTGGAGACACATGGATTTTATGGACAGTTTGTTTGGTAGATGAAGAATTGGTTGGAGGGAGGGCCACAAAAGTGATCAGATGGATGGAGCACCTCTCCTATGAGGACAGGCTGAGAGAGTTGGGGGTGTTCAGCCTGGAGAAGAGAAGGCTCGGGAGAGACCTTATTGCAGCCTTCCAGTACTCAAAAGGGGCTTATAAGAAAGATGGAGACAAACTTTTTAGCAGGGCCTGTTGCAATAGGACAAGGGGTAATGGGTTTTAACTAAAAGACGGTAGATTTAGACTAGCTGCAAGGAAGAAATTTTTTACAATGAGGGCGGTGAAACACTGGAACAGGTTGCCCAGAGAGAGGGGGTAGATACCCCACCCCTGGAAACATTCAAAGTCAGGTTGGATGGGCCTTGGAGATGTCCCTGCTCATTGGAGGGGGGTTGGAGTAGATGACCTTTAAAGGTCCCTTCCAACCCAAACTATTCTATGATTCTTTAAGCTAACGAGGAAAAAAAATAAATGCAGTATAACTGCTCGTGTTCTCCCAATACTCTTTGGGCAAAACAGAATGTCGTAAGGGACCACTCTGACAATTACTTGCTAGCATCTGTAAAAACAATATTTAAATTCAGTCACGAGAAACGTCTAATGGAGAAACATCTTAAGTCACACAGGAGCTGGAGTAAGAAAGAAGATAATATGAAAGGTCCTCATATTACTTGGAACGGGAGCATGTAAAGGGGGTTATTTAAATCTCTAATTTTAAGGGTCTTGTTTTATAGCATAATCACCCTTTCTCATCTTTGCAGTGGGCGTATATGAGTATGTCAAAAGGAAGCCACACCTTCCTTACAAGCACAGAGAACAACTTCAGAAAGAGGGATTGTTTTAAGGCCAAATCAGGATTGTATTGCTGCCAAGTGAATTTTTGCACCAGGAGCTTGTGGAGGGAGGCAGAAGTGTTAATGTGATAACAGCCAGTGGAACTCGCTCTGCCTGTAACTTGTCGTTCCCAGCTCTAGCTCCTCTCGGTGCAGAGGAAAGAGGACAAAGTACTGCCCAGTTGTCACGCCTGAAACAAGGCGTTTAAACAGCGGCAGGAAATGTTGCTGGCAGGGTACGTCCCCAGCACGGAGTCTTGCTGCTCGTCCTTTGTCACCCTGCGGCAGGACTGCCTCTGTGGGATGCGCCCAGTACCACCGTTGCCTGCAGCGCTCATGCACGTGCTGTCACAGTGTATTCTGGCTGGACGAGCAAGTGCCAAACACATCATAGTTCGGGAAAAAAAAATCCCCAAATACTGCTTTTCAAAGAAATTCAGAATGTTTTCTTTAACAGAAGTTTAGAACTGAGTGAGCAGTCAGGGAAATTGGAAAAATGAGGAAGGATATTAACCAAAGATGATTTTTTTTTTTAATGGCCCTTTGATGGCTTTATATTTCCATTTTTAGAATATGCTCACTCCCACAAGCAGCAAGATTCTTAAACAGATTAGGGAACAGTATTTTAGAGTTGCAGAATGAAGTACTGATGTAAAAGAGTGATTCTGTCTGTGTGGTTTGAGCTATGTCATTGTTCCTGGCTACGTGAAATCTCAGATCAATGAATTTGATTGAATTTTTGTCAGAAACTTCAGTGTAATCAGGTTTTCTCTTTAAGAACCCTTGCACTTTTGCTGAAAAGTGGACAGTCTTGAATCTCACACTTCATTACGTAGTCTTTTAAGTAGGCTTGCAGAGCAAATAATATGTCTGCATCTAAAAATTTAGGTAGGTTAGTTTGTTATATTCAAATTCTTACAAAGATGTTTTCCTTCTGAGTTGTGTACAAGAATGATTACTTTCAATTTACTAATTTATAAATGCATGTGTAGGCATCAGTGTTGAGTTCTTTGGGAAACAGTGGAGGTTTATCAGGAAAGCGTTCAAGGTTTTGCAATACAAAGTAGTTTTTGTTGTACAATGCATGCACTAAAGAATAGCTTTAGCAGACAAGTTTGAGTAAAATGCTCAGTAATACTGTGACGTGTCACTGCCTGGTGCGAAGTGAGTCACTCTATAGAAATGCAAAATCGCATTATAGAGTCCAGAGGCTTGTACTTTATCCCTGTGTGGACAAGAATGTTCTTTGTCTGTGATACTGTTTTTCTTCAATATCTGTGTGCATTTAATTTAAGCTCGTAGACACCATGCTGAGTATTGGTGTACACACGTCTCATGCTAATGATCGGTTTGATTTGTATCATTTGTTGCTTTTTTTTTCTTTTTTTCACTATGGGTTCAGTACCTTGTTGTCCTTTTTCACTGCTCTTTTAGCTATGATTGAGGATGAGGTATGGTTGTCAAACTGGAATGGCTAGTTTGTAATATGTAGAAATGCTGGCCTCAGAGCTGTATTTATTCGGGCTTGTCCAGAACGATTGCTTATGTTCTGTCTGAACAGTTGCCATGAGAAGGAAAGGTCATTTAGTGTTACTTGGAAGAACCTTATCTAGAGGTCATCAAAGGGCACTCTGAAACCTTTCTGTGCAGAGATGTGGAACAAGTTTGGAGAAAGCACGAGTGATAGTTACTGGAGCTCTGTGATTTATACAACGGCCTGGGGATGAAGGCTTTATTTAGGAACAGGATTTTGCTCTCTGGGAGGGGGCTGGATTTTGCCACAAGTAAGTTGGATTTATTGGCAAGGAGTAGTAGAAGGCACGTAGAAATCTTTAAAAACTATGAGCTTGTGATGGGATGGACTCAGTTTCTGGAATCTACTCAGTGATTTTGCTGCCTCTGAAGTTCAGTAGCTGCCAAGGGCATCAAGAATAAAAGCAGTGTGGTTTAGAAATGCCTGTGTGAAGCCTGTGTTGCTTGCTTTTTCATCATCACAATGTGTCTTGGAATTGCAGCTCTAGAAGCAATGGCTATGCCCAAGTTCAGCTTGTTTAAGTGCATATAGGACCCAAAGGTAAAAGTCTATATTCAGGGTAATGGTATTCCTACAGCAGATTGTCTGGGTAAGTTAATAACAAGCTCCATTAATCGGTGGGTGATCCAGCTCATTGGCGTGAGACTGTGAGGGAGCAGGGGGAGAAGAATTGTGTTTGAATTGTTCTTTATTGGAGTTTGGCTCCTCTGGCCAGCGTGGCTTGGAATAGCAAGCCCAGGCCTCTGCAGTTGAGACGTTGAGCTAGCTCTCTGTTGCTGGACTCCACCTTGCTTTGTGACAGCTGCTCTTTTTCCTTTAAATGTACAACACGCATTTCTTTCCATGTTATTCAGCAGGTAGTGTTTAAGCTCTGTGGTTGTGGCGTAAAAGAATAATGGATGTGTGTAATTAGGAACCTGAGAAAGCTGCTATATATTATGGTAAAGAAATAAAAGATGGCACTTTTACAACTACAGTTGAGGGTCTTGCCAAAATTATCTGATTATAAAGTTACTGATTGCTTAATATTTTCTGTCAAAGATGCTTAGTGAAGAACATTATCTTAAACAAGTACTGTATGCATTATAAGAGAAAGAACTTAGTGTTTTAGGTTTAGAAGTGGTGGAATACATTCCTTTAAGCATTTTCTGCTAGAATAACATTAAATGTTCTGTATGCTTCTAGGTCATGTATTTGTCTAGTAGTCTTACCTCATAGAGCTGCAGGGTCTCACCTGGACCTTAAATCAAAACGTGTTTTGCTGCTGACAGATCAGAAAACAGGGGGAGACTCAAGTCCTATTTAAAAATTGAAGGATTTAATACACACCGATGGCATTTTGTCTAAGTGACAGCCTTCTAATTGGAGAAGACTGATTTAGAACTCATGTCTTGATTTAGAACTCACAGTATATTGCATTTTCTGAACCTGGCATTGCAGTACTTTATAAGCCATTTGGCAAGTAGCTGTTCACAGTTAATAGAACTGGTGACACTTACCTGTTGTGTTCTTCACTTCAAGTGTCCATGCATCTGTCGGAAAGTCCTTCTGCAATTTAAAGGCAGAAGGTCAAATTTAATGAAACAGAGTCATAAGCAGTGCGTATCTTTGTGATAGAAAGCAAAGCTGATAGGAAGCAGCTTTTCAAACACAGGTTTATTGCAACTCTCCTTGAAAGCAAAGGTAGTTATATCTCTCTTTCTTGCCATTTCCCCCCCTTCTCCTTTCTTTATTATCTGTTTCTCAAAATAACAGCAAGTACATGATCTTCTCTGGGATGCTCGCTACAGTATTTCTGTCCTAGGACTCTTCATTCTTTCAACCTTGAGTTAGAGACTATATAAATTAACAGTATAAACCAGGCTGGTACTTTGATAAAAGAACATGAGAGTGTACCAATAAATGACTTCTGAGCAGAGTACTGAAAAGAACAAAAGTATATGCAGCTCTTGCTGGGGACAGAAAACGGAGACTAACTGGGGGGGGGGGGAAGTTTGAGGGGAGGCTGCTTTATGAGAGTATTTAGGATGGAAGGCTGGATGAATTATCATCTGTAGGTGCACAAAGTAACTGTTCATTCTAAAATGTTTCACTTGCTGCCTCAGTATAAATTCTCTGAACGATTTATCAAGCCACTGCTCATACCTGTGGGATTTTTATTTTTTATTTCTTGACACTTATGCAGCAAACTGGAACCATCACTGGGCAGTTCTTTGGCCCTCTGAGTTGGGCTTAACATTGGAACTAAAGGGATGATTAGACCTTTTTCTGGTAAAATTTATCTTTAAGTGATTTAATTATGAATTTTTTCATAGGACCAATATATACTGATGACAAGGCCAGAGGGGACACAAGTTCACCTGGAACAACTCCATGAGGCCTCCATTCATAAAGTATCTATATGAGAAAGTTGGCGATGGCCCTGTCAATAGGGTTCCCTTTCATGAGCAGTTTTTCTTTAAATGGTAAGGAAACCGTTCCTCAATGCAAAGCACAACAGGCTTTTGCTGTGTGACTGTAAATCTGAAGTTACGAAACTAGTGAGTTTACTTACTACTTAAGTAAATATACAATTTACAAACTGTCAAACGGATCTCTAGAGGTAACCTGTCTGATAGACATGGTGTTACATCAATGGGTGCCCTTATTTCAGTGGCAAGGGGCCTTCACTGACAAGGCTATATCAATCTATATCAAATTCCAAGGTGGGAGAGAGCTTAGAGAGAAAGGCAAAGTTACTTTATCTTCTCTGCTGTTTGATCTTGAGTTGACTAACTCAAATAGGTTGAACTCACATTAAAAATAGACTTAAATGCAATAAAGTATGCTCTGAAGGAGTTTTGTTTGTGTCAGTATACAAAAATATAAGAAAGCTATTAAAAACATAATCTATATATTGGGGGATTGGACTAGATGACCTTTAAAGGTCCCTTCCAACCCAAACCATTCTAGGATTCTGTGATCACAGATTCCCCAGGTTCCTTTGCTGATTTATGTACATTCATTGTAATTTAAAAAAGGAAACAAACCAAACCCTCTCTGTTTATATTCAGGTTAGCAATGGACCTTTTGCATCTTGCTAGTGGGAAAACAGTTGGAGTACTTGAAGGTACTGTGAAGTGCAGAAAATAAATGCACTGAAGGAGAAAAAACTTCTTTTCCTGTCTATTCCCTATTTCACTTTTAAATCTTTTTAGGAGATTATTCCCTAATCATAGGAAAAACCCATATAAAATAATTTAAGTAATAACACTTACTTTAGTTGTTACTTTTCTTTTAAATGGAGTCAACCCTTCCCTTCCAGGCTAGTTGAGGTAGTAGTTAAATTGCAGTTTTCACCAGCTGGTAAATGAATAGCCTGTCCAGGACTTCTTTTTCATTCCCATGCCTGTGTAGATGCAAACCGATATCCATATGGTCTGTAATAATAGGTTGTGAAGAGTTAGTTCAGTTCATCTCTGGTTACAGTATGTCAAGGAAATTATAGTAAGAGCAATATTTTCTATGGCAAAGATGCTGCTGCAGAATGTGCAGGATTTCAAAAGTTACAAAGATGTGTCTGACTCAACTTGATCCTATCTCTAAGGAAGAAACGAACAATGGTCAATCTGCTGTCCCAGACAAGACACAATTAGGAAATATTAGAAAGCATATAATAGTGACAGCGTAAGAACAAGGCACTTACCTTCCTGCCTGTCCTGTATCGCCTTCGTTAGTGTTACTGACTGTGGCCTCTGTGCAGCCACAGGAGATGCTATTGCTGGATTTGCAGTGGCAATACGCTGTGTAGGAAGAGAACAGAGAAAAAGGAACTTTAAAAGAAGTTTAGAAATAGTAATTGACCTGTTTTACTTAGACTCACATAGCTGAGCAACATTTGGTTGGGTTTCAGTTCACTGTCAATGCATGTGCAACCCTAAATGGAACCAGTTAGAAAGAATAAAAACATACCTTGCTGCACTGGCTTTAATCTCTAGTTGTTTTTGGAAGATTAATGGAAAATATAAACCATACAAAAACATCAGCCCTGTGCAGAGGCAGCGAATAGGCTTTCCTCCTTTGTCTACGAGGGGGAAAACCAGCTTTGTTTATTTAGGCTTGGTTTTGAGTCTTGGACTGAAGCTGCAACGAAGTACTTTACCTCACATCCAGACTCACACACCAGAGAACTGCTTTTATCTGACATCTGAAGGCTCGGGTCGGGTAGCAGGGCGTGTTGCTCGGGTGCCACGATGAGTAGTTTGGCCTTAGCTATGCTGCTAATTTTATTTTTGCACTATGTCAAATGCTTTGCCGTGTTCAGAGCCAGCATTTACATTTTACACCACTGCCTCTTTATTCCATCCCTGTCCCACTGACTTTAGTAGAGAAACCTTTTTTTCTTTTGAAATTTCTGTGGTTCGGCAGTGTCAATATTTTGCGTGCGAGGGGTGCTTTAGCATCAATGGAAAATGGACTCTAGATGGATTTAAATCTAAAACCACAGTATCCTGGAATCTGTTTTGTGAAACCACCTATTTGAAGAGCTATTCATGGAAGAAAACTAATAGCAAAATTTGATGGAAGAAAATGGAAGAAATTGCCCTCTTTTCTCTCCCTCTGAGGAGCTCTGAGCTACTTGCTGGCAGCTGCTGGAGACGGCCAAGTCAAATGCTGCTCTCTTTTCTTTTTCTTTTTTTCTTTCTGTGTGTTATTTGCTTGGGTTTTACACATAGCATAGGTGGGGAGAAGTGTGTGTCAGAAGAAAATAAAGAAAATGGAAACAAACATAAGGCAAAGAGAGGTAAGTGATAAGGAGAGGCGAGGCAACTGAGGGAAGAACAAACCAAATGGAAGCAGTGGTGGTGAAAAGAGACTAAATTGAGTTGGCTGAATTGAAAAGAAGTGGGGAGGTACCAGTGACTAGTGCATGAGGAGAAAACATGTCTTGGGACGCCTGGCTGGCTTAATGTTTCTGTGAGAGAGAAAAACCTACAAAGCTTAGTAGAAATACCCAAGAGGTGGGAGAATGTGGCAGCTCGGCACCCCTGTACTGTGACGCGAGGTGAGCGTGCAAACAGGACTGCCAGGAAAACCTGACGCAGGGGTTTGGTGCCTTAATAGAGCTGACGGCCCCTGGCACAGAGCTGTGTGTAATACGGCGGTTGTCAGCGGTAAAGTGATTTCCCTGCTCTCCCTTTCCCTGTGTCTTATTTCCATTTTTGAGCACTGAGCCAAACTCTTATATTTCTCAATTTCACTAAGACAATGATACTCTAACAAAGACCGGACTTTGTCCCTGGTATTTGAACTTGTGGCATTGATTTAACCTTGATGGTACGGAGAAGCATCAATTTTGCTGTCTCCTTCCCAGGAAGACAAGCAGTGTTTATACTTCAGCCTTGCCCTGAGAGCTTCGGCAAGCTTTTAATTGTCACTAGGGCTCTGGGAACCTGGCTGGTAGTGGCTGCCTAGGGAATACACTGAATTGCTACGTCCCTTCTTGCTAGGGACATGTTTCATTCCTGCGCCTCTTTTCCAGTGTCAGAGGATGATTGGTACCGCTATGGCCACTTCTCGCCAAAGGCTCTGACACTGGGATCCTCAGTCTGGAAGGAGAAATTGCAGCAAACCTCTGTTGAAAGTAGAGCTAAATTCTCACGGATTCACAAATGAAATACGTAAATTTAAAGTGCTAAGGTTTTAAATAGGATTTCAAATGAAATTATAATGAAGCATTAAATGTGCTGCCCTTTCAAAAGCAATAATTTCTGCCATGGTTTCCTTTAAAACTTTATTTTTGCAAACTCTGGCACTAGTGTTACAGGTGAGAGAAATGCCAACTTCAGCTAATTTTACTGGCAGAAAGGACTGGGATTTGACAGGTAACAAAAGGAGGGGGTTAGGGGACTCCTGGAAGAAATTACTGAAGCAGTGCAGAAAAAGAATGCTTTGGAAAACGGGACTTCTGTTTAAAATTTAATAGCATTACATGTGCCTTTTGTGTAGGTAGGATTGCAATTGCTTTACAAATAATCATAAAATGTTTCTTTTCAAAAGTGTGTGTGTTCATTTGCACTGGCAGAGTGCTTCCAAGCCAGGAGTCATCAATTTGAGCTTTGTTCTGCGAGTCTCCCTTCTCTCTAGATTATTCAACATTTTGTGTGATTTTTTTAAACAGATATAGATTATTTTTGTGGAATAGTATTTGCTGATTTTCAGAATTCTTAATGCCGTTTGAAATGTATTAGGCCACAGTGCTATGGATCTCTATATGTACATGGTAGTTTGCAAATAAGTGCTGGTTCCAGAGACGCACAGGTAACTCTGTATTCAAGCAATAGTTTAAATATTGGTAGTTTCTGAGGTGTTTCCTGTGTGGTAATTGTAGATGTAGATTGTAGGTGTCCTAAACTGTATGTATGCCCTAAGGCATACTGATGGTTCTACACTGCGGATGCACAGATTGTTTAAGAGAACACCCACCACTTATCCAGCCATTATTTATGGGTGTAGGTAAGAGAAGCCTTTGCTATGCTGCGCTAGAAGAAACGCAAGGGCAAAATATTGCTTGAAAAGAAAGCACTAAGTAATAATAAAGTAGTAGTAGTTAGTTTAGCTGCTGTCGGCTGTTTATGACTAGAATCTGAAATTAAACAGAGCTCGTGTTTTGGCAGTGCTGAGTCCGTGTGCTTCTCTGACGAGTCTCTTGGGCTGGACTCTTCAGAAGTATTTGCATGCCTGGAGGTTTAGATACGCCCTTCGTGGGGTTTTCAAAAGCATCCAGGTCCCTAATACCTCTTGGGTTTCTTGAGGGGGATACGGGGGAGTTGTACACATGCATGTGTACGCACACGTGTGTGCATATAAAAGCTGTTGATTAATTCTGTTCTTTGAAGCAAAAGCATATTCAATTTAATAGGAATTAGCATTCCATGCCAGTCTGCTGAGCCACTGAGTTATTTCGCAAATACTGTTTTGCTTGTATCTTCCTTTCCTAGCATTTTCTGGTTTATTCTTATGTTTTCTGAACTTTAGTTTTGAGACAGAGGTGGTCAGCTGGACAGCGTGGAGTTTATTCAATTCCTAATTGGGGTCAGAACTGTCTCATATAATCTTTAGCAAACTATTCAACTTTCTGCTAACCAAATGATTGCGTATTTGGACCAAATGCAGATTTTTGTATGTATTTCCCCTTTTGTAAGGTTGCAGTTACTTAGGAGCTAGAACCATCCATGATTGCATAGATCAGCAGAAAACCAACATCATTTTGCAGTTTTTAAGTGTTACCACGCAAACTTTGAAAATTTGAAACATCCAGTCCTATCAGTTGGAACATGGAAAACAGGTCTAAACACTTTTCATTTCACTTCTCTAACAGTCTGCAACTAAAATATCTTTCTTGCACGGAAAATCTGGAATTGCATTCTTATAATAAAGTTTAATGATTTTGCGGTAATGGACAACTCGCAATTTGTATCCCGTAAACGTAACTTTCACTTGCTTTGCCTGTTCAGAATATTTGATGTAAGACAGCATTCCTCAGGGCGAAGAGTGGAGATCTGGGACGCTGGCATTCTAATTTCAGGGTTAACACTTGTTTACTGTGTGGCTGAGGACAAGTCAGTTTAACCCAAATCCAGCCAAGTATTTAGGCTTCCAGTTCGCCTCCCTAAATTCCTGGCGCGTTAGGAGCTTGGATGTGTGGTTCAATCTGTACCAATTTGATCCTCATTTTTCCCGTAGCATCAAAACCTACAGCAGTGGCTAATGAGTAGCTCTTGCTGAGAGCCGAAAGTCTGGAATCCAGACCTGTGAACAAGCAGTAGAGGCAGCACAAGTAGCACGGGCTTTCTCTTCATGAGAGACTCAAGACCTTTGGAGTGTCGCAGAAAGAGTCACACTGTCCGTTGCATAGTGAAGATAAAATATCCTGAAATATGTTAAGAACTTCAAAAGAGCATGCTTTCTTAGAGAAAGAGACAGCAGCCTTCTCAGCGTGCAGACTTCTTTATAAGTCTAGATTGCACAGTCTATGTTTACACATACTTTGGCTGGATTTTGTTAATAAGGTTAATTTAGAAGGCTGCCTGATTGTGTACTGAGTGGGTCGGCTGGGTACCGGATTTTGAGTGTTGACCAGGTAACAGCAAGCGCCTGGCATTCCTGACCCTACTTAGAATTCACTTTCTGGCACGGACTTCTTGCATGTAGTTTTCTGCAGGACAACTTTAAGGAGTATCTGAGCTATAATGTAATGTCTGATGTTCCCATTACTAAATTAATAAAAACCATAACCAAACCCTAAATTCTGTAAAAAAATTACATATGAGAAAGATGTTAGAAAGAGCATAGGAATCATATGCTGTAAGTTCTGTCTATTGCATTCAGAGAAAGGAGATTTTATTTTTTTTCCACGGATACAGCAAATAAAAAATTGAATCGTAAATAATATTTCACTAGATGCTATTGTTGACTTTCATGAACTGTAGGACCATGACTGGCACATTGTCCTGTTTTTACAGATGACTTAATTGTTTCATGCCAGACACTTCATCTCACCTTATCAATTGTAGATCTTTTCTTGGAGCACAGGGCGTTACTACGTTGCTGCTTACTTTAGAGATTATGAGTTTCTGAGGCACATACACAGAATCTACAGGTCTGTCAAGACCTTTGATGTACTTCTCTCTGTTTCCTTTTTTTGTTTTTTTTTTTTTTTTTCTTCTTGAAAGAACAGGAGTCAACAAATACCAGCATCCCAGAGTTATGTCGGCAGAAAGAATTGCAAGGATGATAAGGAACTTATAGAAATGGTCAAACCCCCACATCATATACATTGTATGGCAGATCTTTATGTAAAGCACTCATTGGCTTTGTCAAAAGGGCATGCCCTTTGGTCCTGAAAAATTTCTGTTGAGATAATACTCCCAACTGGCAGAATCTTTTGTTTAGACTATGCAAAATCATATAGGTTGTTCAACTAATCGCACTCTTAACATTATTTTTTTTTCTTCCATCTCTTTTGATTGCGTAAGTCCTTCCTGAAGAAAAGAGAGCGCTTATCAACCAGTAACCTTGTGTCATGTTCTTGGGTTCTGTGCCTTTTCCTTTGTCTTCTATGTAGTTTCCCAAGCAAAGACTGTTAGATTGATTTTTTTTTTTTTTTTTTGACATGTACCTAGGTGTCTTCAGCAGTCCTTATTCATTCAAATTGATTTACATTAGGGGAGATCACACTAAGTGGTACAGAAGAACTATACACAGAAGAACTGAAGTCAGCAGAAATTCTTGCCTGCGTAGTTCTGAGTCTCTAACGCCATTAGTGTGAAAGCAGAGCCTCTGGTTCATCAGCTGGTGAGATTTTTTGCTGAAAGACAGACGTCTTGGATTGTCTCTGTGAGGTATATCTAGATTGCCTGCTGAAACTCCGACGTCAGCGCGGAGTTCTGTCATTGCTCAAATGTTCCTGTATGTACCAGTACTTGTAAAGGCTCTCTTGATCCCAGAATACACAATTTGAGCTTCCTTTCTCAATGAAACTAAGCTGCCACCTCTGAGCCTTGGCCAGGGCCGTGCTGTTGCAGCTCAACAGCTGTGGCTGTTCATTGATTCAGTGTGGTAGCTGCAGACCTTAACGTTGCATCATGTGAATGAGTATTCTTTTTCTTCATGGAGCATATGGGGAGTTTCAATGGAGTAGGTCCATTCTTGTTGATACCAGCAGCTGTGGAGTTGACTGTAGTGGTATCAGCTCATTGCTTGGCCGGACTTCTCTACGCTTTTGGTTGTGTTCAGCTCTGAAAGGCTTGTTCCATGTTAGAAGGTAGGCTTAATAATAATGCTTCACGTAGATCTGCATGCGACCCGTTAACGGTGAAACGCTTGAAGCTGAGCTAATGTTACAGCAGCAACTCCCAGAACATCACCATGCAGGAAGAACGCATATGGGAACACGCTCAGATTCCTACCTCCCAGGCAAGTCACGTTGCAAACATATTTCTCTTCTATTCCTATTTATCTGGCGTATCCTTTTATAACTCAGTTCATCTGTCTTCCTAAAAATAATCTACTGTGATCTTGTTGCTCCTGTTTGTCTAAGAAGTTACAAGTAATGAAATAAAGAGTTCATAAATATTAGCGGGATAAGAATGTTCATGACTGTAAACACTATAAAAGCACTCTGGTGGTACTTTTGTGCATTTCTTCAACTTTGTGTGATACAGAGGTCTCTTCGTAGAAGTAGTATGTTTTGCTTCTTGGGAAACAGACCCTTGAGATTCCTGATGTCCTTTAGATGACCTGGGTTTTTTGTTATGCAAATGGAATTTGCTACTTAAATCTGTGCTCTGAAAATGAAATGGGGCTGGTTTTATTTTTCATGTTTATAAGTTGTATGAAATTTGCAAAATTAGAAAATACCAAATATTTTAACGATACTTATCTTAGTGTGACCTTAAATGCAACACATTTCTTTCTATATATTTTTAAATTATTAATATTTTTTTTAAAAAGTACAATCCGTTTCAGGATTTTGATTTTGTTGGCTTTTGGGACAAGATTTGCTATTGGGTCCATCAGAAATCCCTAAAGGAAGTTTAGATGTAGGGCATGCTCTTTCTTTGCTCAAGATAATGTGAACATAGTCATAAGCTGTCTTTGACGTACAAGCACATCCTACAGTTCATACTTTCTATTTCTACTTTAAATATCCGGGAACAGAGATCTTTGGTGAAGCACTGGGACGTGAGTTCCTATGGCCATGGATGTGGTGTTCTGGATTTATGGTTCAGCTGTTTGATGGGTAATGAATTGCAGGAGAATCATCCAATTGTATGCAGCACTGCTTTGTCTCCCTGCATTTATATAAAAATGTATCTGCCGTAGGTACTGCTGGAATGCTGTTTTAATTTTTGTATCTGCAACACGATTGTAATTTTTAATCAGTGTTAATGTCTCACATAAATTCAAAAATATTACGTTACGTTTTAGAATTACGTGTAAACTGCTAGCAAAAGAGAAAGCTTCACTTTCTTAAATACTCATGTACAAGTGTTGTTGAATTCAGACATATTTTATACCACTCATGTAGCCATGAGAGCAACAACAAGTATTTGATTTTTAGGGCACAGCTTCTTGCACTCCGTAATTTTGATTAAATAGCAGTAGGACACAATTCAGCTGCTTGATTAATTTTTTCAAAAAACCCCGGTTCTCTCTGTTGCTGTCAAAAAGCTTGTTTACCGTTTCCCCGAGTGCTTTGGAGAAATCCGTGCTACTGCTAGCTGAAAGTTTAGTAGAAGGAAAAAGTTATAAAATATTCCATGTAAAGGTGATGATGCTTTGAGCCTGATTCCACGAGGTGCTGAGCGCTCCGGTCTTGATCCAGCAAAGCACTTAAGCACCTACCGAAGTATGAACTTAAAATGGTTTGCTGGAGGTGAGCCAGAGTGTTCAGTATTTGCAAGGCTGAAACATAAACACTTTGTAGTAGACCCCTTATTTATTTTGGGGAGCAGAATAAATCCTTTTTTCTTTCAAGTACATCAGAGCAAGAATGTTTTTGTTTTCTTTGAAAACATGACGTACTGAGGCAACCAAAAAGTTCTAGCCATCGTTTAGTGCTTAACCTCTAAAATAGGAGATTTGGATTTTCTCCAAAGCATTAGGATACTGTGAGCTGTGTCAACGTGGTTAAAAGAACAGCTTCAAGTACTGGTACACTTTTATAATTTGACTTTTCCCCCTCGTTGTATTTTTTTTTTTTAAGGAGCCTGAGAAAAATCTGGTTTTAGGTATATATTACCCATTTTAATTTGCAATTGATTCGCCACATCTAGTGGCTCTTACGTCCTTGTCTCTGCATGGCCATGCCTTGGGATGTCCTTGGTGCAGGAGGAGAGACCTGAAGAAGTTGCCATTCTCCTGCCTGGTTGGTTCCAGCATCCTCTCTTCCAGGGGCCCAAGCGCTGGGTTTCTTTTGTTTGAAAGTGTGCATCTTGGTTTAGTTTCTCACTGTGGGGAACTTCTTTTTCTTCTCGGCAGTCAGACCTTCAGTAGATCTCTAGAAGTCAGTCACGGGGGTGTGGACGAGCTGCCCATTCATTTTAGGTGCTCAGCTGGTCAATAAAGCGCCCCAAATTTTTTTAAAGAATATTTTTCTGTCACAGCGGCCAACATTGTGCAGATGACTGTCGGCCAGCGTGCGCTCCTTTATGGTATTAAAGATGTGCTAAGATGCAAGGCATTAAGTAAGCTGTGTTGTAGGTACTGGTATTAACTGTTTTGAGTGTGGGGAATTAGGCAATGTATATGAAATACGGCAATCAGGAAAGAGGAAAAACGGGCAATATGCATAGCCTTGTAGCAGAACTTAGAAGCACAAAGCTGTCTGGAGAAGGACAAATCGGAAACTCTCTCTCTCCCCTGAGGAGGTTGAACACTGCAGGGGAATTCTGCTTCAGCCAGAAGACATCTTGCCAGCCACCTTATTCTTCCCACTGTTTATGATAGGCTTTAATAAGATTCCTCAGAAAGCTATTAGTGTTGTCACATTGCATTAACTCCTCTATGCATAATAACGCAACACCAAACGAAACAATTACATGGCTGCAGGGCAGTAACTGGAACTTTTAATGATTTATTAAGAGAAGCGTAACTATTATGCACTAACCATACTGGAACGTAGTATTTTGTACTAAGTACTGTATTTAAAGATGTATCTGAATGTATTTGTGCAGTTTGGCCCAGTTATATGTTTCTGTGGGAAATGTAGTCATGTCGTTATATTATTTCCTGGCTTTCTGTGTGTTAACTTCGGGATGAATCTGTTAGTTTCCCCAGCTGATTGCTTACTTCCTTTTTAGAGAGAGGGAATTATTTTCATAGCTTTGGCTTTTTTTTTTTTTTTTTTTTTTTTTTGTTAAAAGATTTTTCCTAAAATCTAGGTTTTGCCTCATGGGTTTGACAGTGTGCATATTTATGACAAATGGAGGAATTTTCCATCCCATTAAAGTTTCAACAGATAATTTCAGCAGATACTCCTTCAGAACAAAATAAATGCTGTTACTTGGTGAAGAGTCATTAAAAGCTCTTAAGTCTTTAATAGAATATGATACCTTTCCTTTAGTCATTAAATAGTATTTGATGATTTCTTGGCCAGTTACGTACAAGAGAGTTTTGCTGGCCAGTTAAGGACTTCTTCAGCTCCGCTTGTTTCAACAGTAGCTGAATAACAACAAAATACTGTGATGGTTCAATCCCAGTTAATGGCTGTTGCCAAAGAAAGGCAAATCGAGTGAAACAGAGGGTCAGGGCATGTGTGAAAGTATTGGCTGGCAAGAATCCTATTGACTTGTATTATAAAATACCCAGTGGATATATTAAAAAAAAAAAAAAAATTAGGGTAATTGTTTTGAGAGTTTTATCAGCTCTCTGTTGATGTGGGATATTTTTGGCAGAATCTTGATCCAGAGGAAACCTAGTTAGCTCCACCAGAAATATGACTAATGAATGGCTTTGGCTTCTGACCTGGCAGTGTAATAAGAAGATAGTCGTGGCTCCCATGGTGGGAACTGTTGGTTTGGTTTTTTGTTTTTTTTTTCAGAGCCCCAGATTCTGGCTCTGTCCCTGTCTGGTGAAAAGGTGCTGAATCCATGGCACTCACCTTCCGAATTTGGAGATGAAGGGTTCTTCATGTATGAGTAATTCCAAGCTCCCTCAGAGTACGTGCCTTGTGTGATGGTAGCGGTTTCGGCTTTGATTAGCTGACTCATAAAAACTCATAGGTATTGCCACATAAATACCCAGCCTCACAGTTGGGCATGCTTCTATTTAAGTTCAAACCATTTTGCAGCTTGATACAATGCATGTAAATGATGCTCAGCAAATGGTCAGGGAACTAAAACTCAGCAGCTGTCTCCTTTGTGTATCCGTTTTCAATGATTAATTGGGTATCCTGTGACTTTTAGTTGGGAGAGTGGTGATGCTAGTTTTCGACTCCTAAATTCACTATGATCAGAACAAAAGCTTTTGTATTCCTAAATGTGAGAAATAGTAAAGCCAATTCTGGTATACCAATGTGAAATAAACTGTAGTGGTGTAAAATTTCATTATAACTATTAGAACTTTATACTGGTTTTTACTGTCAGGAGCGCTGACGGCTTATAGACTTTAAGGAATCATTTTTTACTGTATCTTTCTGAGCATCAAGGTAGTCTCTTTTTCAAAGGAAATTACAGCTCAGAGTAAATATAAATGAAAAAGTGTCTCCTTGGGCTAGAAATTGCAGTGTCATAAATGTTTGCATAGAAACAGGAAAGCATGTGAACAGGCTTTTTCTTCTGGTCAGCGCTTTTGCTCCGTGATTTAGGTGTATGTTATGTTGTTTTCGGTGTCTGTGTGAAACGGTGTCTCCAGGTCTTGTGGATGGCTCTATGCAGCTGCATTCACGTGTCGCTGTGAATACAGAGTTAGAACTGGGACTCAGGTGGGTCAGAAGGTTCCTCCAGGGAGCATCTGTTCCAGCCTCCCACTTGAAGCAACTCCTGTAAGAGGTTGCTCACGGCCTTGGCCAGGCTAGGCTTGAACATCTTCAAGCATGGGAGCTCCATGACTTCTCTGGACAACCGGTTCCAGTGTTTGACCACCCTCTTGGTGTTGTGGTTTTGTGTTTGTTTTTTTTTTCCTTCTTTTTTCCCTCCTTTTTAACAGGTCTGAATTTCTTGTTTTGCAGCTTGTGACGGTTGCTTCTTGCCCTCCCGCAAGATTCAGGCTCCATCTTTTCATAGGCTCCCACTAGGTAGATACCCACTTAACCTCTTCTGAAGGCTGAACACACTCAGCTCTGTTTGTACGCCCTGTGCTCCAGTCCCCTGCTCGTATCGGTAGCCCTCCACCAGACTCACCCAGGATGTCAATGCCTTGTACTGGGGACCCAAAACTGGACACAGTACCGCAGGTGGGGTCTTACAAGTGCTGAACAGAGTGAAATTACCACTTCCCTGAACCTGCTGTCTGTGATGTTGTTAATAAAGCTCAGTATGGGGTTAGCTTTTTTCCCCTCAAGGGCACACTTCTGACTTATGTTCTACTTGTTTTCCACCAATGCCACGGGTGTTATTCTATGTGGTGGCCAGCTGGCTTCCAGCCTGTGCTGTTGCACAGGGATATTCCACTGCAGGTCCAGGACTCTGTGTTAGAGCTTCATGGTGTTCCTGTCAGCCCGTTTTTTCCAGCCTGTCAAGGCTCTTATGAGGAGCAGGCCCACCATCCAGTGTATCGACTGCTGCTCCCAAGCTGGTGTCTTCCAGGCACTCTGGGAATGTACTCTATCCCATCATCCAGGCTGTAAATTAAATTACTTCATTATTCTCTACAAATTGTAGATGCAGAATCTCTCTGTCTCGCTCCCTGAAATTTGGTGCGTAGAAGTCTCAGTTGTTCTGTGACCTTCTGGATCTAACTGAGGTGCTTTCCTTACTCCCTGTTGCTTCAGCGTGTCCCAGTGATCCCCTCGCAAGGAGTGACCCACTGTTAATGCAAGTGGTTTCTCCCTCCGTGAGCACCATCGAATTTTATCCGTTCAAAACACGGTGAGGAGTTTTGCAACGCTGCAGAAGAGAAACCAAAACTAAAGGTGGGTGGCAGCATGTGAGCAGATTTGCAAAGAGGGCCAGCAGGCTGGAGCCCGGGTGCCCGTCTGTTAGCGCTGGGAGCCAACCTCACCAGCCAAGTGCCGGCGCCTGGGTCAGCGGCCGCGATCCTGGCAAAACCAGCAGCAACATGGTGAGCCTGAGTTTCAGACTGTTACCCCAGGGAGGCGTGTGCGACCTCGTACGGCCATCAGTAAGCCAAGGAGAGCGTAAATAGTCTATGCCTCAAGGCATTTACTGAAAACACATGAACTTCCAGTATCTCTGATGAGAAACGGCATTTTTCAAACTGTCAGCCTTTCAATGAGACAGTGGAGGTTTTTTTTTGTCTCTGGAATTACTGTTAGCGTGTGAACTTTCTACTCATCCACTTGTGCTTCTTGTTATAACATTCAGATCTAGTCCCTCCAAGTGTGGGATGTTTCATTATTTTAGTCATTTGGTGCAGTAATTTATTATTAATTATACTTTCAGAGTCGAGCAATCATGTTACTACATTGCATTTATCCTTTGCCAACGTGTAAATGGATTATTCGTAAGGAGACAGCTAGGGGTTGCTACTGAATGTGGATTTTGCAACTTCAGCCTGAGAAGGATAATTCCCCCACTGCACTCGGCCTTTGGAAAGGGATCACCGTGAGAGGTTTTGGGGAAACCACAGATCTGTTTATTGCCTGCTGGAGAAAGAAAACATGTGCGAGGCTGTGGAAAATGGCATTGATTATTTTAGGAATTAACGTTGCGCGGAAAGGAGACAGAAACTGCCAGTGTAAAGAGGCTGCAGGGTTTCCGATAGGCTGATTTTCACGCGGCCTTTTCATGCCCTTTTCTCCATGCCTGCTGAAGGGCTCCTGGGATGTCCCCGCAGAGACCTGGCAGTGTCCCCCTCCCCACGTGGCCTCGTGCTGCTCCTCCGCTGTGGTGTCTTGCAGCAGCAAGGTGACAACCCACGGGAACTCACTGGTACTCAGGCTCCTCCATCTGCGTTTTACCTGCTTTTGTGCTGGGTCTGCCGGTGCTCTGGAAGAGAAATAATGTTGACGAGTTTGTGGGCTGCTTGACATATTAAGTAGAAAGGTTGCGAGTCCTGCTGTAAAGCCAATGGAAATAATTAGCAGTCCGGCTCTCCGCGAGCTCACCCTTTGCCTTTGGCGGGTCTGTTCTTTGGCTGTGTGGCGATGCAGGGTCAGCCGCCGCTGAGCTCCCGGCTCTGCTTCATCAGCTGATGGCTGGTTTTTGGCCGGGCAGCGTGTCCCCTCCTTACCTGCGTGGCGCAGGCTGACGCCGAGGAGGGGCAACCATCGCACTGCCAGGAGACATGACCCATTTTCAGATCACACAAGTCTCCGAGGCCCTTTCAGTTCAGCAAGGTGAATTCCTTTCTGGAAGGTGCTGAGGGCGAACAAAACGCTTTATTGGGGGCAGGTTTGGGGACTGCCAGCAGTCACTGAGCTATGCCTGGGTTTTACATTATATTCAGTGATAAGAGTCAATTAAAACGGAGAAATGCATGGTATTGTGCTGAAGTTATCCCAAGGATTAATGTTTAATATTTGTTGAACGTGTTAAACCGCTTCTGTGGTACTGGCGCGATGCTTTCGAAGGCTGTTTGACACTGGGTGAGGATCTGGCTTGCTTTTCAAGCTGTTGCAGTGCAGGTACCAGTGCTTATTCCTAGCCGTGATTTACTCGGTGAGGACCAAACTCAGGTCTGACAGCCCAGAGTTTTTGCACAAAAGTGGGATAATGTTTAAGCCATCTTAAGAAGGTTTACTGAAATCCTCTAGGTAAAACTGGTGCTTTGAGGTTTTTGAAGAATGTGTGGCATTTTTGTTTTCAGCATCACGAAGATGCTCAGTCACGCAATTCGGTCACAGTGCAGCATTTTTTGCGAATCTGTTCCTTCCACAGAACTGCCCACAACTCCCAGCAGCAGGAATGGGAGTTGTATCCCTATCCCTAATGGCATACACGACCAGATGGTACTCAGGAGTACAGAGCTGGAGAGACAATCTTGAAAGGGTTACTCTGGATTTACCTGCATCCAGACTTTCTGTCTGCCTGGAGTCTGCAGAGTAGGTCATGCCTTTAGGGTACAAACTGTTTCAGCATGAGCAATCATTTTTTGTTTGCCTGTTGTAAATTCGTATCAGGTACCTTGTCTCTCCTGAAATGAGTGCTTCGCTTCCAAGACTGACGCTGCTTTTCTCTTGCACAGTTGCCTCAAACGGTCGCTGCGTATTTTCTAATCTGGAGTGAATTCCTGCGACTCTGAGATATTTATTCTGTAGTTAAATAATCATGCAATTTTTTTTTTGTTTTTACAGTTGTTCAGTGAAAAAATAAGTGGAGCAGAAGGAACAAAGTTAGATGAAGAATTTCAAGAGATGGAAAGGGTAAGGAAAGTGACATGTTTTTCAGTATTAAGCTATTGTAGAATAAAAAATGCTTCACGTTTCAAGTGATAGAATGGTATTGTATGGTGGGGGTATGTATGGGGGTATTGTATGTATGGGGGTATGGTGGGGAAAACCCCACCATGTGCTTCCAAACAGAAATAGATAAGGGTAAGTGCTAATGTATCCTTGAGCCATGTCAGCTCAGCCAAGGGAGAACAGACATCGACAAAGGCTGTCTGAGCAGAGGAAGCAGGTTCCACTGACACCTCCTGAGGGCGGAGAGAAACTCCTTCAGGAATGATGCAGAGCATCAGGAGGGGCCTTTCGCCTCTGTCTGTGGGGGAGATTAGAGAGAGAAGTCTTCAGTCTTCAGCGAGTTTTTGTAAATGTCACGAAGCCTGCCCATCTGATATTATTCATGATGAAAGTCTAACTACTAGGGTTGAATTTTCTGTTGATACAGAATTATATTTCTTAGTTTAAATCTATGTTCACAAATTTACATGAATTGTGGAAATTGAGGTGTTTGCTATCCACTTATCAGCTGCATTGCAGGTTAAATAGTGTTACTGACCGTTTCTGCTTTTTCAGCTTTTATGGGCTTTTTTTTTTTAATTGCCCTTGTCTTCCTGTGTATTTTTTAATGTTCATAGTAGACCTAGGTCACAACTTTCATTGTTGGCAGATTGAGGAAAAAAGTCTTGCGTGAGTTGTTTTTTGTCCAACAGGCACTTCTGAATTTATGATCTAAACAGTTTTCTAGGTTTTGGTTTCTTTGGCTACAGAATAATTATTTCCTTTCTCTGCACTGTAAGGGGAAAAATAATGTGTAAGCCCTAAGGGAGGAAAAGGGAAACAAACCAGAACTGTGATTTTTTTTTTTTTTATAGCATTTTAGAAACTATTAAATGGGAAGACAGTGCAAACTACTGCTTTAAATGTCCCTGACCCCAAGACTGAGTGATATGTTCAGTCTTTTTCACCTGTGGAGAAAAGCAGTCTTAGTAACAACTGTGGGGCTGGCAGGAAAATCATAGTTCAGAATGTGTAAGCAGCAGTCAAGACTGATGGGATGGAAAGGCAAGCCGAGGTTGTGATATAAACCTTCTCTCTTTCCTAGTACTACCTGCCAATTAATGTGTTTTTGGTAAAACCCTGTCATAACTATGACAAGGCTATTTATTTCAAGCTACAATATTTGCTTTATTCTAAATAAAATTTCATAATCAGCTAGAATAAACTTTCTAGTAATTGATTTGCGTATTGTCAACTGTGTTACTTTTCTTTTTCAGAAAATCGATGTTACTAATAAAGCTGTAGCGGAGCTTCTGTCCAAATCCACAGAGTATCTTCAGCCAAATCCAGGTAGGATAGGAGCAATAGCTGTTGGATTTTGCTGAGCATTGTCATCTTACTTGGAAATTCATCCTAGGTAAATAAAGGCTAATAAGGTCATCATTGTGATGCTTCTGGGTGTCCTAGAGAGCTTTACCTGTGTGCGCAATGAACAACCGTAAAGTTTATATGCGGTAAGTCTGATCTGGGGTATGTTCAGCTTGCAGCACACGGTGCATCTGGTTTTCTGGGCACGGGCAGGTCGTGTGGGCATGACGTGTCTTGGACAGCTGGGGCCTCTGGTACAGCGCCTGTGTTCACGTTTGTGCTGGATTTCACGGAGTTGGGGTATGGATCCCTGAAGTGAAGACAACACCAATGTCTTTTTTTTTTTTTTAGCAGAGATATAAAAAACATTGAATTTAACTCATAGGCTGCTGCCATCAGAGGTACTGGTGGTTATGTAGCCATGGGGAAGAGGGCTACCTGCCTTGCTCTGCTACTTGCTTACCCGGTATTTGAAAGAGGTTTTGCATTTTCTGGACACCGCTAGGTCTCAGTGATTTTGGATCATCAGTTAATAGAGGTTTTTCAAATCTTGTTTTAAGAAACAAGAAAGGAGACATGTTTACATTTGCAGTCAGTCACAAAGTTTATCTGTTATGACCTCGGTTCACTGTCCAAACCAGCTGTTGGAAGAACCTTCATTTTTTGAGAACTGTTTGACTGAATTCCTGTTTAGTCAGCTCTACCAGTGACTTCAGAGGTAGCCATCTCTTGTGGGTACCTTATGAGATGCACGTCCCTGAAGAAGTTTAATGGGTTATGTCTACATAAGGATGGTAGGAATCAGTCCTTTACCAAGGCCCAGCTGGTGTGTTCAAGATGAAGCTGGTCACCATCATCCACACCCCTCAGGAATGCCCTGCCCATGGCCGCTACTGTGTTGAAGAAGCTGTTGGGTGGTAATAGTAAAGAGTAGATTGGAAAAACTCTCCAAGAATAAATGCATGTTTTCGTCATGATATGTGCAAGATAACAATAAATTAATTTGTATGTACCAGGCCATCCCACAGCACGAATTTCTACTGTCTTGATTAACTGGAATGAAAAAAAAAAGGTGGGGGGGTGGGGGAGAAGTTCTGCAAAGTTCTCACAAGCAAGAGGTGGGGGGAGAGAGAGCGAGCAAACGTGAAACTGGCTTTGGCTGTGCTTGTATCTATTCTGCGCTTGCTTTCTGCAGTACTTCTAATCAAGGAGTTAACAAGCAGGAATATTCAAATGAATGTGAATATTGATGAATATGCAGAGAGGTGACAAGCACTCCCACTGTGTATCTGCCTGGAGAAATGATGCTTACTCAACTGTGAATAAAGACCAGTTTCACATGACCCATATTGTTGAATGGATGCTTATTTCAACTTTGGCTGTGAAGTACGGACAACAATAAACTTATGAATCTACAGACCAGCTTAGTGACTTGTTTTGTGACATTGCTTGTTAAATGATTTATTGCTTTAAATGTATTCGTTTTAAAAGTATTTTTATAAATTTTGTTGTGGTTTTTTTTTTTTTATGTCCTTCTTAGCATACAGAGCCAAGCTGGGAATGCTGAACACTATGTCAAAGATCAGAGGACAAGTTAAAACCACAGGCTATCCCCAGACAGAGGGACTCCTGGGAGACTGCATGATACGGTATGGCAGAGAGCTTGGCGATGATTCTATGTTTGGTGAGTTTGTGTATCTCCTCTGCGAATATTTCAGCATAAAGCTCTTTGCAGAATATTACTCAGTGACATAACCTATGTAAATAGCTACTGCAGGTAAGAGGGAAAGCTAAGTACAGTGGTCAGGGAGTGATTGATACAATTACAAAACATGATGCTTCTGCATATTCATCCATCTCTCTTGTAGGTGGCTTTGATAACACTATTACTGATGCTGTCTGATGATTCAAATTATTGCCACAATTCTAGTTTAAGTTGCCAAATCTAAATCATTTAGGGTGGTTCTTAGATTCACTGTATTTTGTTCAACCTTTAAATGAAAACGGTTACCCTGTATTTGAGAAGCCCACAAAGCCAATCGTATCCTGGGCTGCATCAGGAGAAGTGCGGCCAGCAGGTCAAGGGAGGTGATTCGCCCCCTCTACTCCACTCTCATGAGACCCCACCTGGAGTACTGCGTCCAATTCTGGAGCCCCTACTACAAGAAAGATATGGACGTGCTGGAACGTGTCCAGAGAAGGGCCACGAGGATGATCAGAGGGCTGGAGCACCTCTCCTATGAGGACAGACTGAGAGAGTTGGGGTTGTTCAGCCTGGAGAAAAGAAGGCTCCGAGGAGACTTTATAGTGGCCTACTGGTATCTTAAGGGGGCCTACAAGAAAACCAGTGAGGGACTTTTTAGGATGTCGGGTAACGGTAGGACTAGAGGGAATGGATTAAAACTAGAGATGGGTTGATTCAGACTGGACGTTAGGAAGAAGTTCTTCACCATGAGGGTGGTGAGACACTGGAACAGGTTGCCCAGAGAGGTGGTAGAAGCCCCATCCCTGGAAGTTTTTAAGGCCAGGCTGGACGGGGCTCTGAGCAACCTGATCTAGTGGGGTTGGAACTAGATGATCTTTAAGGTCCCTTCCAACCCTAACAATTCTATGATTCTAAGTAAACTAAGGGAAAAATTTCTCATATGAAAAAATAAATAGTAACATTAGGTGGGGGTTTTTTTGTTGTTGGTTGGTTTTTTTTTTTTGTTTGTTTTTTTTTTTTTTAATTAAAATAATGATCTGGTATTTCTGTGCTTTGGAGCAATGCATCTTAAATATGCATTTTCTTGTTTTCATGAAAATGAACTCTGGCTTGGCCACGCTACAATTCTTCCGTAAATCAAGTCTTACCTATTTCCTTTCAAGATATTCTGGTATTTCACAGCCAAGATCTTAGTAGAGGCCATGCTTGAGAGCATGCAGAGTGTGTGGGCTTGACTGGAATGAATTTGAAGCATTGTCACAGTTACCCAGTGAGTGCTTTTTGATATGGCTGGGATTAAGGAAAAAAAAACACAGAGAAATACATAAGGAAAAAAAAAAAGGAGAATCCTGGTTTGGGGAAAGAGGGGGGAACTAGGGCTGGGGGAGAGTGGCATGGGCTGGGGCTGTGTGCAGAAGGCAGTACAGAACCGGCTGGCTTTGTTATGTACTGTTGTTAATATCCACAGTTTTACACACAGCGATTGCCTTGAAATAGTAACAGCTGTGTAGGCGTAGGGACCTCGCGCTGGAGTCCAAGTCGGCGCTGCATAGGGAAAGATGCTGCTGGTAGCCAAAGGCTCATTTATTCTCCTCACAAAGAGCGAAGTGGCACAGCTCATCTGTGAGCTTGGACGTATTTGTGCGTTTGTGAAAGCAAGGGGGATACTAAATAAAACTAGGAAAGGGGAAGGAGCATTTCAAACGCTCTTCTGCCTGCTGATACTTAACATGCTTAATAAAGTATACAGCTCTGCTAAATAGGTGGTTTTAAAGAAACAGCAACAGTTTTGACCAAAAGGAGGTTTGGAAGAAACGTATGCTGTATGTGAGGAAGCTGTAAAACGTGATTTTGTGATTAAAAAGTTACTCGCTTTTTGTGTATTATTTAATTCGTACAACTTTAGTGATATTAGTAATCAGCTTTGTTTGCAGTTCTCGAAGTGGAGGTTTGTAACCTATGCAAATACAGTAGGGAAAATAGTATTTTTTTTTTTTCCCTGATGCCCTTCAGAAAAGAAAAAAAGTACACCTCGGAACAAAAACTTTCCATTTCTAGTTTTCTGTAGGGGACAAGCAAGTGTGGGGCTTGCATTATTTTTTTACTCTTCAAGGGCCTGCAGCAGATACAACGATACCTATTTGAAATAGCTGTTTCATAAGATAAATTTTCTGGTTTTACATATATTGAGATATAAGTAGCCTGTTCTTTACCATAGGCCTTGCACTACTGGATGCTGGTGAGAGCATGAAGCAAATGGCAGAGGTGAAGGACTCACTTGATATTAATGTCAAACAAAATTTTATTGATCCTCTACAGTTATTGCAGGACAAAGATTTAAAAGAGATTGGGGTAAGTTTTCCAGGGTAAAGCTTCACTTATCAATAATCAGAGTCAATCAAACTCTAGTTCCTTGAGATATTTTTCTTGAAAGCAATAAGGTAAATAAATTTCACTGCATTTAAGTTTATCTCTCTAGCAAAACAGTGATGAAATCTGCTTAAAATCGATGCCTGGCTATTTCTCACTTGTCTAACTTAGTTTGCTGTATTGCTTGTACATTTAGTACAAGAAGGATAGTGAAGAAAACTGTATTATTTATTCTTCTGCTATTTTATTTTAACTGACATTTTTATTAATTTTTATGAAGATGTGAGTGGGCTTTGATTTACTGTGACCGATTATCCTGTCGTGCCATCTCTGCCAGCCTAAAGCTGTTTATAACAGAGGATGAACATAACTGTTGAAAAAGGCTATTCAGGGCAATGATCTGAATGTGCTGATCTGAAAAGTGCCGTAAAATGTTGAAGTGCCATATGCCACTATAAGAAAAATAGAGGAAGCCGAGGAACACATTTTTAACCTTTAGAGTTAAGTTTTTTCAATGCTTTTGTTTACAATGTGACAATTCAAAGAAAGCCAGAAAGCCAGACAGTCTCAGTCTGTTGATTCCAATAGACTTGGGTAATAAGCAAGTTAAAACCCTGAGGAAACGCAGAAATTAAAGTTATTTGTTTACACATAAATGGATGGGGAAAGCAGAGCAAAAAGATAGTAATAATATCTTGATGTCTGTAGCTGTCTCCGATGATACATAACTGTTTTCAGTTGTAGTTCTTCTGAGCTGATGAAAAGAAATTGTTTGACGTTAGCTTTAATGAGCATTTTGTACTGTCGCTTTGAGTCCGTTCTGTACGTCTGTCAGTCCCATGATTTTTGGCAACAGAAAAGCTTGGGTAGTTATATCAGATAGAAGTGTCAAGTTGACACCTAACAAAGAAAGCGAGAATACAAGATTCGTTGGAGCACTGCTTATGGAATGAGAGGGGGAAATAACCCTTTAACTTTTAGCTGTTGTATTGCAAATAGTTCAAGAGGTAAAACTGAAATAAATGTAGAATACGGGGACACATATTTGAATTGGATCTTGCTTCTCATTTAGACAATCTGAGGTGTTGCACCTTTAGTGAAGCCCATGAGTTCAGCCAATCAAGATAGCCAGTTTCCCAAGTGTTAACAAATGGCTGTTTATTTAAAGTCTATACAGTTTAAAATTTCATTCATGTCTATAGTCTTAGACTTACCTGATGCTGCCTTAGATCAAAGGGGTAGAACGGATAATCTCTGAGCTTTGTATTTCTTTGATTCTGCATATATTTGCATCCATAACTGAAATTTCCTTAAATTACAATGTGTTTGTTTGGGCATGTCCTTTTTGGATCTTCTTATAAATGTTCTGTCTTATTCAGCATCATTTGAAGAAACTAGAAGGACGCCGTTTGGATTATGATTATAAAAAGAAGCGCCTTGGGAAGATACCAGATGAAGAAGTTAAACAAGCAGTAGAAAAATTTGAAGAGTCAAAGGAACTGGCTGAACGAAGCATGTTCAATTTCTTAGAAAATGATGTAAGTCTGTCCTGGGTTTTTGTTTGCCCTCCTGGATGTGCTGCAGCAATGTGTGTGGGGTTGGATAAAGCCTGTCCCACCCTTCACAGGAGGTAAGGTCTCAAAGCAGATAGTGTGCCGCTTTCTTCTAACCTCCTGTCAGGGAGGAACACAATGCACAGCAGTAAACGGGAGAACCCAAGAATTCAGGCATTTCTTCTGGAGATACAGTGGCTCAGACAAGATTGTCACAGAGGTCTTATGTAGTTTTACAGTCTGTGAGCAATGAACTACCTGAGAGCAGAATGCAGTTTGAGCAGTGGGAGGGCGAAGGTTTGGGGATTAACATAGTCACAGACCTGCTGCTGAAACTGTCAGCAAAGGGTACGTACCCTACGCTTTCCGAATTGCAGCTCACTTACAGTCAAAACTTTGCTGCTGATTTGAAGTCTCTGAATTATTTTTACCTCTGAAGATCATTATTATTACTGTCTGGCTCTGAAAATTACTCCATAGAGTGACTTTGTGGCTCGGGCTCAAGTACCTGGACTTTGGCTCAGAGTCCAAATCCATCATGAAATTATACCTAAATAAGGAGCAGCTGTGGTCATTCAGGATAGTCCTCTCTTCTGTCCACACACAGAGGAACAGCAGGGTGTGTTTTCTCCCATGTAATCGTGGAACTGTAGGAGAAGAGAGCTGGACCTATTTGGGCCTGTTCCGAAGCTTTCTCTTCTCCTGGAGATGCAGCATCACAGAAAACACGCTTAGAAAGTAAGAAGCGTGCTGTCTTCTGTGAGTCCAGTGCAACAAGGGGGAGCTGTTAAGTGGAAGCATGTAGCTGCAAGCAGCTTCTCCCTTTCTGCATACCCATTTAATGGCCAGTTATGAGCTAGCCTGTAGCTCCTAAACTGTTTGTGAGTGGGACACGTTTGTTACAGCAGTGTATAAGTCAGTAAGCCTCTTGCTGCTTTACCAGTGCAAGTTATATGAGGGCAGAAAAATACGTAACGTCCTCATGAACAATTTCAGCACACTGTTCTACTGTGGGCTCTACCAGTCGCCTGCTTGCAGTGCATGTGTTTTATAATTCTGCCTTGCATAAGCAGCTGAGAAGTGTTTCAGATAATGTTTATCATTAGTCAAAGCACCAAACTGAGGATAAAACAGCGCATGGATTACAGTGGTTTAGCTGAGCCATTAGAGAACTGGTGAGTTACACTTTCTAGTATAACAAACTCTGCCTTTGGGAGGGGGGGAACTGGATGTCCCTTTGAGGTTTTTTCCATATCCACTTTCTGTTGTTTCTGTTTAAAGAAAACTTTGTGCTCCTTCCCTTCCATTTTCCATGCTGACCCAGTCTGTGTCCTCCTCAGGCTTCTCATTACAGCCTTGTTGTCTAACCCCAGACTGTCTCACTGGGTTTGCAGAGATCTTAACTGCAATTGCTTACTTCCCATCCTTTCCAGTTTCCCAAATGTCTCCCTTTCTTGGTCTCCTTGCCTTGCAATCTCTGTTCTCTGGTTCCCAGCTATCTTGCCAGGTGCCTTTCCCAGACTCAGTCCTGATCCACATCTCTTTCTCAGGTTTTCGCCTATCTAGTTCCAGACCTCCCACATAGGCGCTGTTGCAGGCGCTTCTTATCAGATCCATCTTCCTGCCTTTCCCACTCAGCCAGGCCCAGGCTCCTCTTGCTTAAGTGGCTTTTAGTCCCTCAAGCTTCTCTGGCTCTTTCCCAGTCTCTCTCGCTCTTCTCCTAATCCACAGTTCCATATCCCTCCGGGCTCTTAGTTGTCTTGTTTGGACAGCCCTTCTCTATCCATTTTCTCTGACCACTCCATCCAGACCCCAGGCCCTTTGTGCGTTGTCCTCAGCTGGTTTACATTACTCTCTTCTGACTGTGATGGAATTGTATCAGCTGTTGATTTGGTTCTGTGCATTTCATTTCTGTATGCTATGTGACAATGTTTGGCTCTCTTGGAGTCCCGGCAGAATTTCTAATAATCTTTTTAACCGAGTAAAAGCAGGCAAAGTATAGCACAAAATTGCCATGGGTCCATAAAGCGTTTGCAGAAAGTTTACTCAGATGTCATCTTGTGATCCAATGTCTGAAGACATCATAATGGAATGGAAACATGTCAGACTTGTTGGGGTCCGTCTTCTTAATGTTGTCTTAAAGGAAGAGCACAAATAAATATCTGTTAGTGCTCCATCCCCATTACAGCTTGAACTTTTCAGTTTGTGTTAGGGGAATGAGATTATTTGTTACCTCATGAATAAAAATATTTTGATTTCTCTTTCTCCTTCACATTCTCCCTTTCCTTAGCATTCGTATTTTTGAATTATTGGCTGATACTTTTTAAATCCAAGTAGGTAAATCATGTTTCATGTATTGGTTTATAAATGCTGCCATCTAGTGAGGTAAGTCCAGATCATTTCGGAACTGGAGTAAACATTGCTAATAAACACTAATGGGTCTGAGTCATAAGAGCTGTCACAGTGTAATTTCTTCCAACGTTGCTGATCAGAAAAGCCTCTCTTTCACCTGCTCAGGGGTCATGTCCTCTTAACTGTTTCGGGCTTGGGTGTTGACAGACAGCTGGCTTGGAAGTTGAAAGCAGAAGGGATTTGCACATTGTGAAAGGAAATGACTCAAGGACGCAGCCCTGAGTTAGTGAACTAGAAGTTACACCTCGGTTTTGTTCAGTTTCCAACTGGCAATTTCTTTGATAGAATCACATATGCTCTTTTTCAATAGCCCCCACAAGGTATCACGGTCTTTTGAGATACCAGGTCTGTTTTGAATGATCTGTTTATCCTTCAGCTGAATGTACTGCAGGCTCCTTACAACTATTTTCCTCTCTATTTCAGGTGGAACAAGTTAGCCAGTTGGCTGTGTTTGTAGAAGCAGCGCTAGATTACCATAAACAATCCACAGAAATTTTGGAGGATCTGCAGAGCAAGCTGCAAAACCGGTAAGACTGAACCCATCTGAAAATTTTGAACTTCTTCTGCAGCTGAGACTCCTGAATGTGAAAAGGCACCGAAGCGACAGATCTCGTAGCACCATCTCGCAGATGCACATTTGCTGTGCTCTGTGCTTTACTGGCCTTCATTGCTTTAAACCGTTGCCACCTGGCAAGCCCTTGCTGGTGCTGTGAGCCTTTAACGTAATGCAGGATGTGCCCAGAAAGCTTTGAGCGTGTGCGGAATCTCTCACTCACATCTGTGGAGGTTAATCCGGACAGCCTCCATTTGTTTGTAGGTTTATTTAAACGTGCATACTTTGAGTTGTGTTTTGGAGGCTCTGCTGAGAAGTTGGTCTGTTTTTATTGAGATTACGGGGTATAACAAAGTTCTGCAGCAGAGTAAGGAAATAGCCAGCTCTCTGGGAAATCAGCTGAGGTGTAATGTACTTATGAAAGGCCCAGATACTTTGTGTCCCCCTAACAGAAGAAAAAAATGCTGCTGTCATTAATTTGTTATACATCACTTGGAGAACCAGCAGAGAAGAGGAGACCTAGATGACTTGAGTGTTGCCATAGCACAGGCTAACGTTACAGTCGTGGAGTCAAGATAACTGTTTAGGGCTTTCCTAAGATCAGAGCGGACATGGTGGCTATGAGTATTAGCGCAGGGGTAGCCGTGTCTGTCCCAGCGGGAGGGGACGGTGAGACAAGGAGGTCTCAGCTGGGCCGCATGCACGTACAGGAAGAGGTAGTGACAGTTGCGCTGACCGGATGGTTGTTGCCCATTTTCTCTAATAAAAAAATCAATGTGTGAGATGCAGCCCCTGGGCCTCTGTCCTGGCTGGGTTTCTGCATGTGTCATTTGCAGTTGAGCTTTCCAGGGAGCTCATTCCTGGAACTTCTGCTGAACTCAGTGGCAGCTGTGGATGCTCAGCACTTCTCAGACTCCGGCTGTTAAGCTTTATGCCCCTGTCAGCAGGGCCAAAGCATTAAATAAAATAGGGACTGGTTGCAATTCAAATACTGCATAAGCAATGAGCAGCTTTTAGTGAGTAAACCCGCTCTCTTCCCCCCCCCTTCCCCCCCAACAAAAAGCCCAAACCCAAAAAGGGTTCCCCCCCACCCCCAACTTCTCAAACACCAAAGCACTAAACCTGAGTGGAAGCTCCGTATTTCTTGTAAATCTCTTGCCACTCTTCTCTGTGTTCCAGAATAAATGTAGCGTCTAGTCGGCCTAAACGTGAATTTAAGCCAAAGCCTGTAATAACTACAACTCTGGAAATCGGTGATAATCAGCAGCACAATGGGATTGCTTATAGTTCTTCCATAAAATCATCAGGTAAGCCTGTGGCCACAGAATTAACGTGTCAATAGATGTTTTGCCAGATTGTTGCTTGAGATATTGCTTGTACCATGAGAACAATGGATCCATGAGGCATCAGTGTCCGTGCACCTGACTCCAGTTTGTTTCCCAGATTTGGAAATGGAATTGAGAAGCAGGATTCCTCTCAACAGTCTCTCATGCATCCTAAATTTCGGTGTGGCGTTCTGCTTGGTCTTTTAGGTTCTCTGCATTGCCACTGGGGGTGGGAGGAGAGAGAGGGAGAGGCACTTGCAGAAAACAGTTAATTTCTTGCAGAGACAGAGATGCCTGAGGTGGATGTGTTGGATCGCTCTCTGGAATCTCTCCAGATGCTAATTTCTCTCCACAGTCTGAGGACCATAAATGATCGGTACAGGGTCTTAATTATTAGCCATGTAAAATTCAGAGAGGTGATTTCCACCCTTACTGATTTTATTGACATATTTTACTTTACTGTCCCCTAAAGCATGCACCAAATGTGTGTGTTTATGAAGTGAAGTACCTAGGTACCCATTGGTGTGGGAGTGGGATCCCTTCTTTTGTTTAGGCCCTGATTCCACAAAAGAAATCAACTGTTGAAAGTTGTGTGAAGGATAATAACTAGTAAGGTTACACTACTCATTGAAATAGCTTTTCCTCATCTCATGAATAAAATTGTTTTGCCTTTTCTCCTTAACGGCTACAGTGTGTGATGAGAGAAGACCAATAAATAATAATAAAAAAAAAAACACACAAAAGACAAAAATTTGCAAAGAAAAGAGAATGAAAAAGCCATTTTTTTTTTCCCCCCCCATAAACATTATTTGCAAGGAAAATAGAGGGGAAGCAGAGAGCCAAAGGTTCCCTTCTCTACTTGGCATGGTATCTAGGATCTTTTTCTGAAGCATTTTTATTTTTTTTCCTCACTCTCTAGTTCCCTCTTTCCTCCAGTCTTGTTCCTTTTTAAAGGTTGTTGGGAGAGAAATGAGAGAACTAAAGGTGAGAGAACAAAGCTTGGAGCTGTAACTTCATGCTCCTTCTAATGTCTCTCTAATTTTCTTGCACCCTCCTACAAGATGATGCTCTCGTACAATCCGTGCTGAAGGGGATTTGCAGCAGTTTGGCAGCATAAATCCACCCAGCAAGATCTCATTCCTCGGTTTGTTACTTTTGTGCCCCAAGGTACTTGAGGGTGTTGGTGAAGCTCCCTGTGCTGTCTGAATGCTGTCAGATGTGGGGAGACAACCCTTCTCTTTGCCCACTCCTCTCAATTCAGACCACTGCTTCCGAAGACGTGTGATTCAAGGACACATGTCATTCAAAGCACCGGGAACGTTTGCGGCAATCAATAACTTTCCAGTTATTTTCGCAGCACATTTGGATGAAAGTAGCAAAAAACACAGCAAGCTTTAATGAAAATTCAGCATAAAATTTCTAAGCCCCTATCAATTACTTGTCAAGTTATATAGCCTTTATTTTTTCTTCTTTGCACGTGCAGTGGAGAGAGGAGAGTGTGGAGAAAGCATTTGGATACAAACTAGTGTGTCAAACCAGAGATAAAACAGCCCAGACATTACAGTGGTTTATCATTGCCATGAAGCAGTTGATCCAAGATGTCCCTTAAGGGTAATCGCTCCTGCCTTTGGGAGAAAGACAGACTAGATGACTTCTCGAGGTTGCTTCCAGCCCACTTAGTGAAAGAAAAATGCCAGTTTTAATGAGTTAAAATTCAGTGAATGAACTGAAAAATAAATGACCGCTGATCACTAAGATAAGGAAAGCGTGAGCCACTTCTGTTTGTTGCTTCCATTAGCGGAATATTGCATCAACTGTTTGCATATCGCTAAATGATGGGCTTTCACTTACTGCGTGGCTCACTCAGCGCTGTCAGAACGGAAGAGAAATAAAACAATCCATGAAAGAGATGAAAAGGAGAAATGGGATATATTTAATAGTTGTTGCTCTGCTTAGTGTTGCTAATAACATCAGTCAGAAAGACCATCTATCATGTTGTTTTCCTCCTGAAGAAGCTGTGAAATCATGGTTCACTCTCTTCTTTCTCTCCCTGTTCCATACTGGGAAAGTTATCTGTATGGATTTCTGCGGAGCTGCAGTGGGGTCTTTATGCCCTGCATGTAAATGGGGAAACCTTTCTGTTCCTGTTTAAAATCAGAATCGTGAAACGGGTTAGATCTGTGGTCTGCGATTTAGAAATGTGAACGAGGTGGCCCTAAGCAAAACATCTAAATGTTTTAAGGTCTCCATGTGGTAGGGGGGGTAGCATCATTATTACCGTCTTTTTTTCGTTTAGAAAAATGACCTCTTCATCCTACACAAACAAGCACTTCCATGCTTAATTTCCCCTCTTTACACATTGACCCTAGCAAATGTAGACCTGTAATTTCTTTGATACTGGCACTTAAGGTAAGTAGGATCTTAGCATTCAGCGAACTCATGGGAAACAACAGGGCAGTTCAGAGTAAGCTGTGATACGCTCGGCACAACCACCACAGTCCAGTTCTGGTTGTTGAAATGGCTTTTCCTGTGTTTCACCATGGCTTTTCAAGCTAAGCATCAGCTTCTTGGAGCAGAAATAGTTCCTTTATACGGTCCCTAACACATGGGGATTATTTACTACTAATGACTTGCACACATTTGCAGGGCTAGATTCACGGAAACGTCATTTACATGTTGTGAATTATTTAGCTGCTTTGATTAAGCACAGATAACAAATCTGTGCTCTTATTCTAATTCATTGTTATCCTCATTAATCAGCTGAGGGTATGAGCATCATCTGGCTCACTTTAGAACTCTCTTTAAATGCTGTGTTATGTCATGCCTTTCGCTCTCTTTGTTTGTCAGGTTTGGCTATGATATGAAGTAAATGGGTCTGGTTACCACGTGCTGGAATTTAACATAAGCATCTAAATGTTTACTCACTTCATCTGTGAGGGAGACTTGGATTAGTTATCTTAACAAGCTTCCAATTTGTGATTAGTAAAGTATAATTTTGCTACTATATGCATACAACATGGTATAGAAGACAGAGTAGATGCGGGTACAGGTAGTAACTCCCTTTGGGGAAGAAAACCAGCCAAAAAAAAAAACCCCAAAACCAAACCAGCATTGAATGGCATTCTGGTTTCATCCTGTAACCCTCCAGAAATCACAGACGGCTTTTTGCTTAACCTGTTTTTGTGGTGTTTTTTCCCATTTGTGCTGCCCAGGTTTGAGTGGTCGGGAGATTAATGACAAGTCATCTTTGAACGTGACAGTAAAGCGTGGCAGTTTAGCTCCACAACTGGAGAAATTAAGGAGGCGTGCGGGGTGTAGCAAATGAACGTAAACCCTGTTTGCGGGGGGGGGGGGAAAAGTGCAATTTCTCTAGCTTAATTCTCGGCAACAGGAAAGGATGTGCAGGCGTGTAATAGGCAGGAGGAGGCTGGGCTCGTGTCGCCAGTTCTGTGATGTGAAACAGCGTGTGCTGCAGACCGTCGGGCCCCGCTGCCCCGTCCCCTTGCTCGGGGAGGCTTTGTCTCGGTGGGTCGTACAGTAGCAGCAGCTGCCTGACTCTAATGAAGACTTTGACTGATCCTGCAGCCTGGAGTGAGACCGGTTGTACTGGCCGTGACCATTACTTAAAAATCCTCCCAGGCTGCCAGCCATTTCTTTTCAGTTCTTTGGAGCTTGAAATGAACCAAATGTGATCCATCTCCTATCAGATACCTTGCTGTCAGAAATTAACTGCCTTGCGATAATGAATTAGCCCCACCGGAGCAGCTGGGGATAGCAAGGAACTTTGTCAATTATTCAGAGCGCTGCTTCCTGCCGTTGACAAGTTCCGATGAGCTGGTACCGGTTCTACCTTGGTAAAGACTGAAAATTAAATCAGCTGTTTTTGAACAGAATCAGTCCATTTTTGTTGGGAGGCTGTGCCTCATCTTCTCTTTTTTTTTTTTTTTTTTTCTTTTACTCTTTCAGCAAAAATACGTCCAGAACTCCTGTGTCACTGTATTAGATTAGCCATAATGTAGTTTGTTCTTGTAAAACTTTGTCACTACCCGGTGCCTTCGACACGCAGAGGGCTCGTGCAGCGCTGTTACAACAGTGTTCGGGGGAGGCTGGCTGAGGCGGGGGGGAATCTCTATGTTCTCACACCAGGACATGTAAATAATAGCTCTCTTCTGTTGGTTTGAAGGGTAAAACATACCCACAAAATAGAAAAGTAATTCCTGCTTCCCACTTTTAACACTGAATGTTACCCCCAATTGTATTACTGTCAGTTACAAAGATGCTTTCACCTCTTCTCGTTTGCCGATCACCAGAGCAGTTGTCAGCTGGTTTCCTTAAGAGAATTCTCCTCGTTCCTTTTATTACAAAATACCTGAACAGTTACTTTTCAATAGTTTCCTACATATTACCGTGATTACCAGATTAAAATGCATTTTTAACATTTTAGTTATTATATTGTGTGCAGATTTACCCAGAGAAAAATTACTCTTCAAGGTGATTGCGTGATTGCGTGTGTGATAGCTGGCAGAGTCAAGACTGGGATATTTGAGAATTGTTGCAATGTTGCAAATAACCTGAATAATTTGGTATTTCAGAGGTTTAACTGCTTTAATGTAAGTACTAGAGTTTTCTAGAGTTGTCGTGCTATCATGTGTTTTTCTGGTGTTTACATGGCAGCAGCGTGAAATCTTTTCTCCTATTCTCCATTTATAAATATATTTCAAATTACCAGACTTTTACTTGGATATGCTGTATATGTTTTTAAAAATCTGTTATGGCTGAACTTCAGTTGAACCTCTGGCTTGTCCTTGGCCACAGAGCTAAGCTTTGCAATTTGAGTATGAGATTACCTTTCATTAGAATAAGTTATTATTCATAAATATGAATAGACGAATATATTACCCCTGTATCAATACTACAAATCCAAGCCAGTTAACACCCCTTCATGAGAATATCTTTAAAAAAGGTGACTGCATTTACAAGGTTAACTTCTTTCTTAATGGTGATTCCGTTTTGCACTTTAATCTATATTTATATTTACTTGTTCTCCTGTAAATAGATGTGCTTGGTACTATATTTGCATATGGTACGGTTAATATTTTAAAAGAGCAATTATGAAGACCTTTAAAGCAGGGCAAACAGCGTAAGTCACAAGAGCAGCCAGATAGCGTATCGGAAAACTGTTTTTGTCTATAAAATATTTTGACAGGCCCCATTGTTCCCAGCGTCACCCTGGCTTCAGTTCAGATGAAGGATGCGTACAACAAAGGGTTTGAGCACACGAACCTGGGGAGCAGGAGCCCAGAGCTGAGCGTCACCGCTCCAGGTGGGCCAGGCTGGATTTATAGAATCATAGAATCAGAGGGTTGGAAGGGACCTCTGGAGATCATCTAGTCCAACCCCCTGCCAGAGCAGGGTCACCCAGAGCAGGCTGCACAAGAACGCGTCCAGGTGGGTTTGGAATGTCTCCAGAGATGGAGACTCCATCACCTCTCTGGGCAGCCTGTACCAGTGCTCTGCCACGCTCAGGGTAAAGAAGTTCCTCCTCATGTTTAGGTGGAACTTCCTATGCTCAAGTTTGTGCCCATTACCTCTTGTGCTGTCTCTGGGCACCACTGAAAAGAGCCTGGCCCCGTCCTCCTGACACCCACCCTTTAAGTATTTATAAGTGTTGATAAGATCCCCCCCTCAGCCGTCTTTTTTCCAGACTGAAGAGACCCAAATCCCTCAGCCTTTCTTCATAGGAGAGGTGTTCCAATCCCCTAATCATCTTTGTAGCCCTCTGCTGTCCCCTCTCCAGCAGTTCCCTGTCCTTCTTGAACCGGGGAGCCCAGAACTGGACACAGTGCTCCAGAAGCAGCCTCACCAGGGCAGAGTAGAGAGGGAGGATGACCTCCCTCGACCTGCTGGCCACACTCTTCTTGATACACCCCAGGATGCCATTGGCCTCTGTGGCCACAAGGGCACACTGCTGGCTCATGGTCATCCTGTTGTCCACCAGGGCTCCCAGGTCTCTTTCCACAGAGCTGCTCTCCAGCAGGTCACCCCCAACCTGTCCTGGTGCAGGGGGTTATTCCTCCCCAGGTGCAGCACCCTACACTTGTCCTTGTTGAATTTCATAAGGTTTCTCTCTGCCCAGATCCCCAACCTGTCCAGGTCTCTCTGTATGGCAGCACAGCCTTCAGGTGTGTCAGCCACCCCCCCAGCTTTGTGTCATCAGCAAACTTGCTGAGGGTGCACTCTATCCCCTCATCCAGGTCATTGATGAATATATTGAAGAGGACTGGACCCAGTACTGACCCCTGGGGAACACCGCTTGTCACTGACCTCCAGCTAGACTCTGTGCCCCTAATCACAACCCTCTGAGCTCTGTCTTTCAACCAGTTATCTATCCACCTTACTGTCCTTTCGTCTAGCCCACTCTTCCTAAGCTTCCTTGCTGCTGCTAAAGGCACACGTGTAGTGTGAAAATCCAGGTGTGTTTGCAGGACAGAGCCGAGCCCCTGCCCCCGGTAGCTATTCCCGCAGCAGCGGTGTGCCGCGGTGCCGTTTGTTTTAAATGGTTACTTGTCACGTCTCCTGTTGGCTCTTCTGCTTCCTCAACTCCTACCCTTCCAGTTGCGCTAGCCGCCGCTCCAAAGAGACCACATGGATTTTTGGCAACGGTAATTACTCAAACTGTCTGTTTGAGATGAGATAAATATCCTTTCGAAAGGGAAGGCAACTAGGAATGAAAATGGAGTAGCATCTGAACTGAAGGGAGAAATAGAATTATCCTTTAAACTAATTATCACTGCTATTATTTTTTGTATCTAGAAGGACCAGATGTTAACGGGTGAAAGCAATGGAAAAGCTGTTTGGGGGGGTTGAGGGAGAAATTCATCACAGCAGGACTACATTTTTTTGACCCCGTTATTTTATGTTTGGTGGCTGTGGGATGCTGGGGAGCTCTATTAATATGTTTTTTTTTTCTGTCACTGGGGCAGGTTCTTCAATGCACATGGATCAGCCTTGCTGCCAAGCTCTCTATGACTTTGAGCCAGAAAATGAAGGCGAGCTTGGGTTTAAGGAAGGGGACATCATAACTTTGACCAATCAGATTGATGAGAATTGGTACGAGGGGATGTTAAATGGAGAGTCTGGCTTCTTCCCCATTAATTATGTCGAAGTGATGGTTCCCTTGCCTCAGTGATTGTGTCATTCAAGCTGTGAACATGATTTCATGACTGAAATGGATTCACAAATGTTCTGTCAGTGTGGCATTCTGTGAAAGCCTTGCTATTTGACTGACTTACTGACTTTTGTATGCGTCTTTTTAAAATGTATTTATTTTATATTCAAAAAAATTTTACCTTTCCTGAGTCCATCAACCTGCAAAAAAACCCATACCCAGTTTTTTTGCTTTGTGCCTTGAAGATCACTGTATGAAGTGTTTACTGGTAGCTCACTGTTGCTCCAAAAATGCATTTCCTTGCTATTATTGTACGTGGATTTTTTTTTATCTTTGGCTGCAATGATTTTGCTATTGAAAACCATTTTTAAAAATACTGTAAGTAAGTGAAGCTAACTGTAACCAGTTCCTACGTTACTGATGTCATTGAGCTCTTTTCATCTATCACACTGTAATTTATTGTGAGCAAGTTAATCCATGTTTCACATTGTATGTTGACAAAGGCAAAGTGGTTGTTGTCAATATTATGATGTTGTACTAAGTACAAGTTCTCAGCATTGAAAATTCCTATAATTTACTGACCAAACTGAATAAATATTTCTGTGGGATAAGAAGAGTGGTTGCTGCTTCTATTCCTATAGTTCTGGCATTTGTTTTTCAGCTGGAGGTCACTTTTGCTAAATATATCAGCTTTCAGTGAAGAAAACAATGCTACATTAAAAATGCATAAATACAGACAAAGTATTAGTTTTATGAAACCTCAGCCACTGGAATTTTAAAAATCTTGCTCTCTCCCTACTGATCGAGTAGCATTTATAATGTCTGTTTAAAATTTTCTTCTAGCAGGAGGATAAGAGAAAAATTCCTTTGAAGTACAAACCCATTCTAGCTCCGCAGGGCTTGTACAGAAGTCTATCGGGATAAATAGGCGAGTATCACTGGTGACTACTGCAAACAAATGGAAAGTCAACATGCTTCCAGTTTTTTTTTTTTTTTTTATTTATTTGAAGGGGATAGAAAACAAGGAGAAAGAGAAGGCTGGGTAGAGAGGGAAAGGTATGCTATAACTAAGAACGTGCGAAAAAAAGAGCCTCAAAATGAAGGACAGACAGACTCAGGCATCTTAAGTACAGCACAGGAAAGACACAGACCGCAAAAGGCCACAAAAATGGTCAGAGGGCTGGAGTATGCTGCTGTGAGGACAGGCTGAGAGAGTTGGGGCTGTCCAGCCTGGAGAAGAGAAGGCTCCAAGGCCATCCTTATTGCAGCCTTTCTGTACTTAAAGGAGGCTTATAAGAAAGATGGGGACAGACTTTTTAGCAGGGCCTGTTGTGATAGGACAAGGGGTAATGGGTTTAAACTGAGAGGGAAAATTCAGACTAGATACAAAGAAGAAACACTGGCCCAGGTTACCCAGAGCAGGGGTAGATGCCCCATCCCTGGAAACATTCAAGGTCAGGTTGGACGGGGCTCTGAGCAACCTGATGTATTTGAAGATGTCCCTGCTCATTGCAGGGGGGTTGGACTAGATGGCTTTTACAGGTCCCTTCCGACCCAAACTATTCTATAATTCAAAGTCTTCATCAAAATGAAGACAACGCTAATTTGTTTTTCTGTTATCCATCTTCTGCTCTGCTTGGTAAGCACAGGTGTAATAATGACCAAAAAAGTCCAGCAACCCCAGAGGAACATGTAATCATTTGCCAGTTTGTCTCTGGGCAGCAGAGAGAGTGAGGAGAAGGGAGCTGAACTCTTTATGGGAAAACTGGCTTGAATCCAGCGTTTCAAGCTCTACTTGGTTCTGTAGTCCACTAGAAACAGCATTCCCCAGAGAGGAAAGAATTTCAAGTGTATCACAGGTGCAGGAAATTTTCCATCTGAGAAGCATAAATAGCCCCTAACTAAAAGAGCAGCAACAGAGAAAGTTTTTGAATTAAAGTAGCTATGATGGTCTGAATACAAAGGGTGCAGGACAATTTTCAAAGGCTTAAGCATTTGGGATTCACAGCTTCTTTTGCCCTTTATCAGAGAGGTCTCACCAGTCGTACCTTTCCATAGCAGGCAAGAAGAGAGGCATTGAAATCTCTCTTCTACCTCACCAGAATTCCCTAGAGGAAAGAGTTACATGTTTGAATTCTCAATACCGTTTGCAGTAGGCAGCTTGCCCTTTAGTATAGATGGAGAAGTAGTAAGCTGGAAGCAGGTTAAGAGCATGCTCTACTGCTATTGATTGCGACAAAGTAAATAATAGAAAAGTTTTCTACCAGGAAGACAGTTTGCACAGTAGGATCCATTGCACAGCAGGTAAGTGATTCTTTGTATATATGCCCTTTTAAGACTGTATGCTAAGAACAAGTTTCATAAAGCATCTGGTTTGTTGTATAGTTGGATAAATAAGAGTAGCCTTAGTTCCTAGACCCTTGATGGTATTACCAAACAATATGCTGTACCACTGCTATTTTCTACCAGGACTTGTACACTAGTTCAGATCTTTCACAGTTGTTGCTTAGTACCATCCTTCCCTTGGGCTATGAAAAGGTTTCATTTGAAATACTGAAGATTCCTTTTAAGTCAAGTTCTTAGCAATTCAGCTTCGTTTGAAGAACCGAGTAATAAATATAAACAGGGCAGCACAGTAGTTCATAGGTTTCTTTGCTCTGCAGGGACTCTTCTGTAAATACCCAGTTTTATTGCTTTAAAGTCTTTTGAGGCAGTCAAGTAAGATCAGTGAATAAACAGAACTTTATTATTTAACCTGCAAATATTAAACTCCAAGACTGCTTTTATATACACATGGAAAATATCTTTATTAGTTAAAAAAGTTTAAGAAATCAAGATAAATAGAGCAAGGTAAATCAAGATAAATATAGCAGCATCTATTTGTATGTGGGCCATAGAGTACAACAAGAATTCAGAACTGCTAAATACAAGTATTAAACCAGCATCTAGTCTTGATGTCTCAGAACTAGAATTTTTAAATCATTTAAGAGATTTTAAACTAGTATAGGGAAAGCCTCACCTTAACAACTGCATCTTAACACAGAACAGGCAAGGCAAGAGGCAGTCAAAAAACTATTCCAGCATTTGGAGAAATCTGCAGTCTCAGCTGCTCCTCTCCCTTCAGCTACTCCCCTCCTGCTCTTAAAGAGAAGTGGCTCATCAAGGCCCTTTCTTTACCGCAGAGCCAGGGCAGGTAAGCATTCCAGTAAAAAGAGCCTAAGAATAATCAAATGCAGTGGCCCCAGAGGCTGAGCACCTGGTTTCTGGGCGTTACAGGTCAGGCTTTACATGGACTACAGAGCCATTAAAGTTACAGTAAATTACATACTGGCCAATAGAGAGTGCTCCCCAACTGCCCCATTAGACATACACAAAGCAGTACTGCAGACTGCATGGAGATTTGTACGTAAGGATTCAGAGAGCAGATATTTTTGATGCACCTTTTACTGCAGTTGGTGCTTTCTAGTTTTGGTTTTTGTTTCAGCATTTTTTTTCTAGCCCCTTAGAAAGCTGACTTGTTGGGACCATTCAAACAGAGTACTCGTATTGCTAGTTACAGTACCTTCTCTGTTGGAAGAAGATGCTTTTTCACATTTACAGGGTACATCTGTCCAAGTTACAGGATATCACAGTAGAGCTGTGTCAAGCTTATCTAGAAATATACGATACTGGAACTGGTAGATTTCCAGATGCTAGAATACAGAAACAGTACACTTAAGAAGACATGAGTATTTTTACAACTGGCCTTTAATTTTAAAATGTTTCACTCTAGGAAGTTCTCTAGCAAGTGATATAGACCAGTTTCATATATTTCAGCATCAAGATCTGAACAGGAAACACTTCAGACACTCAGCGCTCTTCAGGATAGTGTTTTACTTCAGCTGAGTTCTGACTTGCTCAAGGTGCAAGCCGGGGTGTGATCTGGCCCATGTAGTTTCCCACTCAGGCTTGAAACAGAAATTACCTTTGGAGAAACACCACATCAGAACTGTCAAGTTTTAGCATCCTTCTAGGGTATATGTTTAGAAGTTTTGTAAACTCTGTACTATCCTCTGTTTCAGCAGGTCGTGGACACCAGATCCTTGTGTTAAAGTAAAAATAACTTCACATGGAGCTTACATTGTACTGATCTTTATAACAGTGAATCCGAGAACAGGGTCCATTATCAGAAGGTAGGAAATTTCATCATGTTACGGACAATGTTTCTTACAAAGAGGTCAGATGGGAGATGTGAATTCCAGGTTTCAGATATTGCAGAAGATACCAAAACACACGTAGTCTGTGTCACCTGGGATTGAGAACTGTTTTCGGATGATCATCTCTTTGTCCACATTACATGACAGAACATCCAGGATCCACATTTTCCTGCAGAAATAAAACATCAAGACATTAGGCTAATTGGCATGTGTACAAACAGTATGTATTGCTGGTTACCTACTTGATCCTTATATAGGTGTGTGGGGTTTTTAGTGTTTTGTAGATTTAATTACTTATTAATAAAGCAAAGCAGGTTTTCAAGAGAGGCAGTACCTTTATTGTATTAGATGGTTTGGGGGCAGGGGAAGAAGAAAACAATCTTTTAAGAATTTCAGTCCATGCAATACCTGAGCCTATGCCTGCCTTAATGAAAGGCCATCAAGCTGTCTATCAGTCCCTCAGTTCTGAAGCATCACGACTGAACTGGCATGCAGATTCATGCTGCTCTAGCTAGGATGGTAACAACAGAAGCAGGAGCCATGCTAACCCTGCCTTCCTTTAAAGCACAGCATGCTTGCTTTGCATCATTTTACTGCATGCAGGAAGTGAACTGTTTTTTAATAAGCTGCCATTATTTCAGTACTACCAGTGCAGCAGAAGCATAGGGGTACTAATGGCAAGAGTTTGATAGGAATTCAGTAGACAGGAATGACATTAACATTTGAGTAGAATTGATTCTTACCATAAGTGGCACACAACTGTATTGTAAAGTTGCTGATAAAACAGATTAGAGGTGTAAAGAAAAAAGTTACTTTTGCTTTCCATCACTGATTGCCAAACAAGCCATATTATTAGTCAATTCAAATAAAGAGCCTTTTAAAGAAAAAAAAAACCACACACAAAACAAAACCTTGAGGAGAGGCCCTGGTCCAAACCTGAAGAGCAGCTTCTATCAAGTCCCTTTATGAGCCTAAAGCGTCCACTAGTGTTACTCCAGTCATTTTGGTGTATGCTGTGCATCAAGAGCCCAAAGGCCAGAATAGCATTATTGAACCTTTCTTGATAGCCTATTTAACAGGGTCTCGCCCTCTTTCAACAAGAGACTGGAAATATTACAAGAATGTGCATCTAAGTCAGGAGACTTTGATGATGGTATTATATTAATAGATATTTACCCAGATTTCCTGTTTGAAGAAGGACAAGGAAAGAACCAAGTAGCAGGCAGTAACTGCCTGTTCTTAGGTATGTTTTCTTCAGAAAGAGAATGCTAAGGTACTTCTCAATTTTCAGGCAGGTAAATATCTAGGAAGTGGTGGTAGCTTTAACACCTGGTGCAATAAGATGGAAGTACTCCTTGTAACTGTGTAGAATCAGTTTTAGCAGGAGTTGTGGTAGCTGAAAATGCTGAGTCAACAGGAGGGCAAGAATGAATTTTTAGCTAGGCAATCCCTTGCGCTTAGGGCCTTGGTGTTTGTACTAGCAAAGGGGACTTGGTGCTATTTCAAGTCAAGAAACAAACAAACTCAAGGGTCCGGTACAGTCCATAATTGTTCAGTTATGACCAATTTAAAGCCCTTATGTTAGTTCTGTTTCAGACTACTTCAAGCAGGTAAAGGTACCTGACTACTAGCATATCCAAGTACACTAGGAGCATCCAATATGCAGATGTTCAGACTCATAATATGGTCAGTCAAAAGCCATTTGGAGAGACTAGAGAGTCTTTCATTACATTATGCATTACAACATGCAATTTGTAGCCAAAGTGTTATAAGTATATTGAAGGCAAAACACGCTTATTCTATTTGACTATGTTAATTCCGTTAGCATGACCTGCATCTATACTGAAGTTCCACTTGGAGAGTATTGAAGGGAGTATTTATGACTGAAGCAAGGCTGAGATACTTACTTTGCACAGCAAAATGAGAAAGAGTAGTTCCTGGAAGTGAGCTAGAACAAAAGGGTCTCAAACTCATGCTTGAATTTGAGAGACTTGGGCAATCAATACACTAAGAACTTTGATTTCAGCCTTTTAATACTTCTGAACGGAAATATTAGATTTCTTCTGTGTGAACTTAAGTTATCTTAAGAGCAATTCAGGGACACTGTTTGGAGTGTCAGATAAGTCACTTCATGCCATGGAAGTAAGATATTTCCAGTTAGTATTTGCATTCCATTTTTGGGTTAACAGCTTTTAAGTTCATTCACAGTCAGATGTTTAGATGAAACAGACATTAAAGATAGTATTTTTCAGTATGTCAGTAATAAGAGACCAAACAATTAATGCTACTATTTGATCATATTCAGCCAGAGAATAAGCAAAGCATCAGTTCCACTTCTGATGCAAAGCCATGCAAGCTACATCCCTACATAGGGCAAGAGACTGCAGCACTATCAGTGAAGCAAGGTTTCTATGAGATGAAAAGTGTGATTATCACCATTCTCACCTGCTTAAGGAGGCTCATAGGCACCACTATCATGAAACCAAACAACATTTCTTTTTTCTTCTCCTTTTGGTCTGACATCAAGAAAAATATAAAGAGTTGTAGGGTATGATAGTACTTGGGGAAGTATTTTCATACAGTAATGAAAAGAAATGGCCACTGAATGGTTCTGTTGATAGCATGCATTTAAACTTCAGGCAGCTTACCCGAGATGGAAGCTCCATTTCACTTCCAGTTATTTCTTCATAATCATCATCTCGCTCACTGCTTTCTTCTCCTCTGGGTACACGCATTATCTTCCTCTCTGCGAGTTCCTAGAATACAATTGAATTGCCACCAAGAACCCTCAAGGATCAAGTACAAACAAGTTTAGTACTAGGACAGTAGAAGCTCTTTACTCTCTCACTTACCTCACCAGCATCTGTGATAAGTTTAACGCCAATATTATCCCTGCTTCCCCAAAACTTCTCAGACTTCCAGACCAGATCACTAGGACCTGGGCTTACACCAGCTGCTGCACCCCAGATCTGCAACAGATTTAGAGGGAGCTTCTGAAGAGTCTTGTTTGTAGCTAGATTAGGATTCAGTCTAACATACAGCTCTGAAGTACTCCCATACCAAAGATGTCTGGTAACAGAAACTGAACTACTGTGATCCCTGGTGGGTTAATTCTTTTCAGGACTACCAAGAACAGTGGTTATTTTTTTTTTATTTTTTTTTTAACTGAAGGCTGTAAAACAGTTAGTGTAGAAAAGGCTGTTAACAGCTTCTACCTGATGTAGAGGTATCCTTGCTTGGACATGCATGCTGTTTGAGTCACAGAACCAAGCCGTGGTTACAGACATACTCATGGCAACAATTTGTGTATAAAAGATAGCCTCTAGCCTGGGGTCACTCACAGATCTCTTGAGCAAGCTCGTACAGAGTTTGGAGTGCAGAGTGTAGAATTAGGCTCTTTGATCACTATCTAGAAGTACTTAAAGTATCATTTTAGAGCTAATATTTAGCTTAGTACCATAAGCCATGAGCTCAGCATTGCTGAACTGTAGTGGACTAAAGCTTTTAGCAATAGTGAAAGTCTTCGCACAACTTGTATCAAATCACAGGAGTATGGGGAACCCTAAGAATAAACTAGAATATATTGATTCTGTTCATAATAACAGCACATTCCAATCTGGAACCATCCAAGTTCAATCCAAGATCTAGCTTTAAAGGAAATTTAATTGGCATTTCAGATCAAGGTATTGCAAGGATTTTTCCTATCTCCCTTCTCCACGTAAAATAATTATTTTAGTTCTTTTAGGCACTTCCAGGAACAATTTAGTTTTCCTTATTACATGAATCTCTATTGCCATCTAACATAACAAGAACAGCTCTGAGTAAGTTTTACAAAACCAGTACCTACTGTAACTACTTGGCCCGCCTGAAGAGTGAACAGTGGAGGAAATTTGTATGTTACATCTGGCACACTTCCATGATGTCTTCTTAACACCCATCCATGTAGTATTTGATCCTGTGGGACAAGAAATTGCTCTCAGCAATACAGATGAACACCATATCACACAGGTGCAAGGTTCTTTCTGGACTCAAGGGTCAGTTTTAATTCCACTCCTGTAGCACACAAGAATCTGATCGATTTTGAGGAAGCCTTTAAGTTTCCATTAAAGCCTCCCTGTGATTTCTCTCGCTACTTCCTTAGGATTAATCTTAGTCCCACTAAGTTTAAGCACATGTATTCTTGCCTTCTGTTGAAGGGAGACTGCGCTGCTCTTTACTAGGGAAATTCTGATAAATGAAGTTGGTCATGCCCATCTACCCACTTGGGCCATGTATATAACACATACATAGTGGTTTAAGGCATCTCAGGCTGAAGTGGCTAAATTACCAGCCACAAGTTTTGGAGCTTTGAGGATTAACTCTAATAATTCTGGATTTGCAGACTAGTCAAAGAATTATCTAATTTGTCAGATAAACCCTCTACATGGATTAGATACTGTCAGCTCTATTCACCCTTATAGCTGTTTTAAGCTGCTCTAAGTAATAAGAAGCTGTCATTATCCAATTTACTAAGCACCTTATTTAATTCAAGAATAAGTAGTACTTCTGATAGTGCTAGTCTGAACCTGATGAGAAACAATTGAAGGTGTTAGATTTCTGCATCATAGAACCCAGTGCACCTCCCCTCAAAAAGCACCTCCCAGACATCCCTGTGAACAAAACACCTGAAGTACAAAAAAAAAAAATCAGTCTCTAGTCTTCTCTTGACAGTGGCCAGGTTAGCTGAGAAGTCCCCACTTTGTATTTAGTTTGGCAGTACTCTTCCCTTGTCTCTTCAGTCCTTCCCTATTGTCATTTCTCACTAAACTACAAGTCAGTTCACAAGCAGTCATACTTTGCAGTGAAGGCCACACAGACTTGAATGAGCAGAAATACCTCATCAGAGTTGTTTTTAAGCCTGACAAATCTCCCATCTTCATCGATTTCTTCAATAGATACACTTCCAGAAGAGGAAGCATGCTGAACAGTCTTAAATCCAGTACTGTGCCCTCTCTTTCTGGCTTCTTTCGTTTTCCTCTTCCCATGCAGGAACTGTCGCCCTTGACTTGTTGCTTGGGTACCAGTGGTGTGTGAAGATGGACTGGGTAACAGCTTTAGCCTAGAAGGGAGTCAGATAACATTCACTTGAATATCTGTTTATTTCTTGTCACTCCTATCCTCCCACTATAGCCAAGCCTAACAGCTTCTTATATCCAAGCTTTCCCTGAAGACCCAGTCCTAGACTTCAGAGCAAGCTTATGTCGATAAGAAGAGATACCCAACTGCAATAAGTATTCCTTCAAAGTCTCTACAGAAACAATCTTTAGTGCAATAATTTACATTCTTGACCCCTCTTAGCATGTATTGAGTTCACGTTCTCACCAGGCAGTATCTGGATAGTTGGGAGCTGATACAATTTCCCAGTTTCATTCATGAAATTTAAGCACTGTCTGTGATATATCTCTAGGATGCAGCACAAAGCTTTGAGAAAGTTTGATTCTAGGGAGGGATGTCTAATAGACCTTTGAACTTGATCAGTTGGGTTTATCAAGTTACTTCATCTTACTACACCATGTGGTGCATGTGGGATATAAATACCATCTGCAGGATTATGCTTCAAGTACTAAATTATGGCACTAATCGCATGCTTAATATTTATTTCTTGCCTCCTCCACATTCTGAAGAATATACAGTTAGTTAGTGTAGATATCTTTGATGAAGCAAGTCCTCATATGAAGATCTTGTTATAGGCTACCTCTGTTCCTCTCCTTCCAGCATCTTTCTGTAGGCACTTATTTCCAGGTCTAGAGCCAGTTTCACATCTAAGAGATTCTCATATTCTTCCAACTGTTCTTGTGCCTTCTGCTGGGCTTGTGCCATTTCTTTCTCCTTTTCAGACATACGCCTTTGATGGAGATCACGATCATAATCCAGCATCCTCTGTAGCTCCGTTATTCTGCTTTCCAAAGCAACATTCTAAAATTAAGGGGAGGGAAAAATCTATTAAACCATAACTGAAGATTAGGGAGAAGCCAGTATTTTGAATTGGGTATCTAAATTAAAATAAATTCTAAGGATATACACGAATAAAGATAGTACCTGGCTTTGATGCTGATTAATTTGAGAGGTCAGAACATCAACTCGCTGCTTTGTTTCCATCAACTCCTCCTGAGCAGCATTGGCTAAGTCACTATGTTTTGCTGCAGACTTCTGGGCATTCTCTACCTATGGATAAGTCACTGTTAGTAATGAGTTGCTTATGACCATGTATTTTAAATAAGGAAGGAAAAAAAAAAAATCAAGTGATTTCCAGCCCTTACATCTGGAAATAGTTATATTTTATTGGTATCTGCACATTTAAGTAAAGTACAGGTCAGAAAGTTTTTCATTGTATTTCAGGGAGGTTTATGTAAGTTTGACATTCATGTCAGAAAGAGTCAGTAGTAATCAGGTAGTGAAAATTGCTGGATTAGGATATTTCAGCTACAAATGCATGAAGTCTTTGTATCAATACAAAGTAAATGGATTCTCCAGAAGAACAATGGAGAATATGTTTAGAAGCTGCTTGTCAAAGCATGGGGCAACAGGATATTAGGTGTGCTTATCAAACTATTGCTCTTCCCCAGAAGTTCTATTACTAAACAGTTCCTGCATCACTATAAGCAGCACTGAGCTATTTCTAGAGCAATTCAATCTTGAGACGTTCCAAGAAAGGATAACATAGAGCCATGCTACTACAAGAGGCACTCACAGAATTTCCAGTGGAAACCTGGACAGAAGCATCCAAAGGAATTAATTAGGCATACAAGTTTCTCCATACAGAAAGCCAGAAGAACCAGGAAGAAATGAACACATGTAATTGTTGAGAACAGTAGGAGATCATGCGATTCTGCACTGAGTATTAAACAAGGCTTAATACTGTACACTGCTACCAACCCAGAACCCCCTGGGCTCTTTCCTACCAAGAACATAAGCCTAAAGTATTACTTTTTCCTGCTATGTGGCTAATGCTGGGAAAGAGGTGACAGACCAGTTCTGGAAGACAAACCATCAAGCTACTTCCAGAGCCACCCTCTCCCCCTTATCCGGTATGAGCAGCTGCAAGTGGATATTTGCACTCATACATTTAAAAGTGCACTTGAACTGTAGGAATACCTTATTTCACATATTTTGTTAAAACTATAATCAGTAGATTTTTATTCAATAACACTGAAATTGATTAATGCAAACATAGCACACCTTAGTCTAGAATTTGTCAGAAGTCTGAATTATGATCAACTTTATTACATTAGACATTTCTAATTGTGCCCCAAAGGGACAGTATGATGCTTAAACCAGTTTTGTGTGGGACCAAGTGTTCATAGAAGTTCTATTTTAAAATTTGACACTACAAAATTTCATAACAACTTATACCAAGAAGCTCTGCACTGAATGCAAGGGGTCCATCAGTCAGCCATTTATGCTAGTGTGACTTCAATCATATCAAGGTGCAGAGAACTTAAGCTTTGTTTTATTGACATCTTTTACAGACTCACTTTTGCACTGAAGGTTCGCTCCAGCTCCTCTTTGTATCCTTGAATTTGTTCTTCATGTTCTTTTCTGATCCCCTGCAGAGCATCCAAGAGCTTACTTTCAAGTTCTCTTTGATAGCCAGATTCTATTTCTGCTATCCTGCTCTCATGGACTCTTTTTGTCTCCTTGAGCTCCTAGGAGAAGAAATTCCTCAGAGAGTAAGCAAGCCAAGACAGTTTCATTTGAGACTGGACTACTGTACCAGCTTATCAAGTTATTCAACATTGAAGCAGATTTATCAATTGCAAGGTAATTAATCTTTATTCAGATCTTAGGTATTCATCCATTAGGTCATGTACTTCCACCTTGTGCTGGGTTGTTTTGCTTCCTCACTACCAACATTGTTTGAATAAATGGAGTAGTTCGAATTTCATTTTTAGAATACTTCTTTGAACTAGATTGATTTCTCTGCTTTTCTTCACTTAGAACACATGCATATACACTTCAGTTTCTTTAAGCACCGTTACTTTACCTATTCTTGTTTTACTCAAAAAGTAGTAGTAGTTGGTTAGAGAAATTGGAATTCTGTCACTTAAACCACACTATTTGTTTTCCTTCCAGTCAGAAGGTAGTTAGTTTACATTCACATCTTTTCTAGTTCTATGTACTGACTTCTCACACAAAGGTTACCAGACACCTTTGATAAGCGTTAAGGAAGTAAGGAACATAAGTTGCTTATTAAAGGAGATTTAACTTTTTTGATTATTTTAGGCTTCCAGCAAACATGTGGAATCATTTAGCTTTAATTGTAATATATGCACTTTCAGTTACACAAAGTAGTATATTGGGATTGTAGTTAATTTTCTTAGGCTGCACTTCTGAAAGTATCTCATATTCCAGATACCTATTGGTACTATACCAGTTAACATGAGGTTGTATACTTTTTCCTAATTAGGTGAATTTTATTGGCTGGTGGACTGCAATAGGTTGACTCAGCTCATTACATTTTTAAGGATAAAGCACATCTTAACTTTGCCTTTAAGAGCATCCAGGAATCATGGACATCTAATAAAAAAATATGCTAAAACATACATCTTCATGAAGGCGCTTCTGGAACGTCACTTGTTCCTGCAAAGTTTTCATATGATTTTCCAGCTCCACCCTCCTCAACATTTCACTGTGGAGATGCTGTTTGGTATCTTCCAGTGACAGTTGCAGCTAGAAAAGACAGACATCACGGTAATCAAAATTAAGAGGTCATTTCTCCAAACTAAGATAGTCAACTTATTACAGGTCATTCAGCTTCATCCTCACAGCAAGCAAAACACACTGCTTAAGTGATGTTAGTTACTCTGTTTAAGTTCTTATTTCAGTGGGATCCAGCATATTGGCAACAGGAAGAACCCTATTAATTGTTGTGTAGGCCAGATTTCCCACAAGGCAAATAAAGTTTAGCTCCTCAAAGTAGACTTCGGATTAATTGTACCGTCCATCTACATTCCACTCCTTCACAACATTAAGTATTCCAAACTTCTCCCTACTTCCAATATCATTTGTTTGATGCTTAACAAGTGAAATCCTCAAATATAGCTTAACTAAGCTAAGAGTGTGCATATGATGGTACAGGTTTGGGGTTTGGTTTGTGTTTTTTTTTTTAAATTTTCATTCTAAAGATGTGAAGTTAGCTCATTTGAAGATCACATTAAAGCATGAAGACACAAAAACTATGCTCTTAGAAACACATTGCTAGAATAGCAACTCAAGCAGAATTCATTTTAGTAGCATAAGAGCCAAGAAAAAAATCATGGCATCATAGAATGGTTTGGGTTGAAGGGACCTTAAAGATCATCTAGTTCCAACACCCATTCCATGAGCAGAGACACCTCCCCCTAGACCCGGCTGCTCAAAGCCCCATCCAGCCTGGCCTTGAACACCTCCAAAGATGGGGCATCCACAACCTCTCTGGGCAACCTATTCCAGTGTCTCACCACCCTCACAGTAAAGAATTTCTTCCTCATATCTAATCTAAATCTACCCTCTTCCAGTTTAAAACCATTACCTCATGTCCTATTGCTACATTCCCTGATAAAGATTCCCTCCCCATCTTTCCTGTAGGCCCCCTTTAAGTACTGGAAAGCTGCAATAAGATCTCCCCAGAGCCTTCTCTTCACTCCAACAGGTCCATGTCCTTCTTATGTTGGGGGCCCCAGAGCTGGAGGCAGTACTCCAGGTGGGGTCTCAAAAGAGCAGAGTAGTGGGGGACAGTAATCACCTCCCTCGACCTGCTGGCCACACTGCTTTTGGTGCAGCCCAGGACATTGTTGGCTTTCTGGGCTGCAAGTGCACACTGCTGGGTCATGTTGAGCTTCTCATCAACCAACACCCCAAGTCCTTCTCCTCAGGGCTGAACTGAAGAGTCAGAACTTATTTATTCTACCTAGATTTAAGCAGAGCGAATGAAGCAGGATCCATTAAATGCTCCCATTGCTGACATGTTAGATAATGCTACAGGGGCTATAGCAGTACAACACATTTCAGCTTGCTTTGTCTCTAGAACAAGAAACATTACATACTATGGCAGCAGAACAGAATTAAAGATACCTACAACATGTGGCAATTTTAACTGACTACCAGTAGTATTTGCTTTCATCAGATTGCAGAAACCTTTTTTGTCCACCTATCATTGCCATAGATAATGGTCTTTCCCTGCTTTTAAATCTCAATAACTAGTTAGGGAAAAACAAGCAAAAGCTTCAGGAATGAAAGCAAAGTTGACATTCCAGGAACAAGTCTTACAGTGACTACTTGATCCTTTAATTCACGAAGGTTATTCTCTAAAGTTCGGTTCTCATTCAAAGCTGTTGCTAAGTCAGCTTCCTTTGAATTCAGCTGAGCATCAAGGTCTCTCACGCGACTTTGTGCCAGATTTAAATCCTCTTCTTTTTTTGAATTCCTGCAAGCGAAAAGTTTTACACTCATGAGTTGCAGCTGGTGAACGAGAAAGTTTGTTTTTAATGTGTTTACCTTCATAGGGGCCTGTGGCAGAACTGAAACAGAAGAGAGGCTGGTTAACACTTGAGAGAGGACAGGGTAAGCTCTAAGAAACAAAGTAGACAGGACCCCTCAGACAAGTATAATTTGTTTAACAAGAAAGATTTCTGACCCAGTTTCCAGCTTGTTTTGTGTGAATCCCATGCAGAAGCCAGCTATTTTCCATGGCATTACCAATCAGAGAGGGAAGGGAGGGCACAGGCCGCCGTCTCCACAGGGAGGGACTAGTCACGCTCAAAGCCAAAGTTCACCAGACCACAGTGACCTGCCACCACTGAACAAGCTGCTCACACAGACACCTCCTTTCAGCACCAAAAGCTGCCACCAGCTTTCCTGGCAAAGTGCCTACTGGCCATTAACACACACTGCTGCTGAGGCCCTGGAGCCCTGCACAGCCCTCTCACCAGGAGGGAGCCACCATGGAGGCCGCCTCCCCCCCAGGGAAGGCCCCACAGCACCCACAGCCAGCCAGGCCAGGTGCGAGCAGCTCGAGGCCTGCTTTCCTCAGGCAGGGCAGCAGGCAATGCTGGGCACGCACTGGGGCAAAGCACCCCCTCCTCTGCGGGCAGAGGCAGAACACAGCTCTGGCTGCCAGGGGCTGCAATTCCTCCTCCCCCATGACCCCCCAGGACCTTCCTGTCCACAGCACAGGAGGAGATTTGTCCCCAGGAGGCCACCAGCCCAGCCAGGCCCGTCATCCCCACAGCTCCGGCTGGGCCTTTGCCTGCTACAGCCTCAGCTCCAGCCACAGGGCAGCAAGCCCCATGGCCGCCACCCTTCCCTCACAGCACCCTTGCAAAGGACTCTTCTCCCTCAGGAAGGGCCACGTGCTCTTCCCTCCTTCACACCATGGCAGAGTTACAGAGCGAGAGAAGCTTTGCCTTCAGAAGATGGCCATTTCCTTACACAAATACCCAGGTAGAGAGCTCTCCGGATGGCCAATGCAGTTGTTTGAGTTGCTGGTTTTACTTGGCACCACAGCAGAGAAGCGCTGAGCCTACAGCAAGTTCCTGTCAGAGATAGGGGTGGTAGTTTCCCTGACTGCTCTAACTTCTAAAATCCTTGCAGTTGCCTGACCACTATCCAGAGTCTGACTTCCTGCTCAAAACTCAGATTTGAGATTGCAAAGAATAAAGCGTTCAGTTTATTTTAGCAAAATCTGTTCTGCCAAGTGGCTAAATTCTGATAATTCATACAATGAGTTTTCCAGTTGATAACTGAGCAGACCAGTTGGAGAGGGTCCAAAGCCTTTCTGCAGGAGCGATCAGCTCTAGAAAGCTTGGCCTGCAAGGAAAGATTAGAAAAAAAGTAAGGATTGTTTAGTCTAGAGAAGAGAAAAGTGACAGGAGACATAACAGTCTTTACATACATGAAAGACTGCTGCATAGAGGAAGGGGATCTGTTTTCCAACTCTGTTGTGGAAAAGACAGGAAGTTGCAGGCTTAAATTGCAGGGAGCAATATTTGCCTTAGATGTTAGGGAGAGGAAACTAACAGTAGTTCAACACTGAAGCACATTGCCTGGGGTGCGTATTCTGGAATCTCCATCATCTGGAATTTTAAAAAAGGGTTACGCAAACATCTGCTGGAAGGGATGCAGGTAGGGTTGGTGCCAACACAGGCCTGTGGTGTGTGGCTACATCAGGTTCTTGCTCAAGGCCTTTTCTAGCCCTGCTCTTCAGAGAGATTTGATGACAGAGGTTATTTATTCTTTACTCTGCTCAGAGACTACTGTGGTAACAATGAAAAACGAGATAATGTGTTGTAGGTTGGTTGTTTCTTTTTTAACAGGTGGGGCTTTTTAAGTATTAACAGGTTTTTTTTTTTCTTTTCTGGGTATCAATTAGCTACCTTCCTTTTGGGATCTCTGCTACCACTACCACTTATTGTATTAGTTATGATATTAGCAAGTACATCAATAACACTACTTAATGATAATATTGACTGTTTTATCCTACAATAATACAAGTTTCATTCTGCAATCAAAGTGTGTGCAAGACTGAAATTCCATTAGTATCTGTGTTTTGACAGTCCACTTTGTTGATGCAGGTCTCTTACAGCCAGGTTCAGGTTTCCTATATTCTTTCCTGACAAATATTATTTTCAGAGAACCCTGAAGTGTGTAATTTCATCTTTAAGAACAGCAATTTAACAAGTCTGGCTTGGACAAGAGCATTTACTACCCTTTTAAACCAAGTTTGGGGTTCAGAACACCACTTCATATTATTATGCAGCAAGCAGTGATAGTTATAGTACTCTACAACATTCCATATATCAACCATTCCAGAACTAAGCACGTCTTACTATCAGTTGCAAGCAATAACTTTGAGGCACTGCCAATCACATTCCTTGTGAATCAGGGTGCCACGCATGCTTGACCTGGAGAATTTAAATAATTTTACCAAAAAGAGTTCAGTATGTTTGAAACAGACTCCAGTTTTTCAAGACCGGAGGATGTTAATAGCACTTGCAGAATTCATTCTTCCAGCTTCAGCTTGCTACACCACTTATTTCAGGTTCAGCAGCAAAACACACATCTATACTCACTGGTGCAGAAAGAAACTGGTCTTGTCTTTCTCTGCTGTGCTGCTGTGTTGTTGTTTTGACCTTCCTCAGGCTCCAAATTCAATCAACTGATATGCGTATCCACAACTCCTCCTCCTCCCCAAATGTCTTTGGCCTACTTCCAGTTACCACTGTTTAAGTAGTAAGAAAAAAGCTGAAATGCAAGAACACTTCATTGTTGCTGAAGCTTTAAGTCTCTTTACCAGTGATTAATAAGAGCCAATGGTTAATGCTGGTTATCTGGTAACATTCCATCCTATAAGAGTTCCAGGTTATTTAAAGGGTGTATATATAAAGGGCACGATACCCTCAAAGTAGTTTGTTCCAAGTCATCCGAGACATTTGCAGTTAGACAGCTCAGATACAAAACACTCATTAGGACTTCAGTCTAGTCCTTTCAGAAAACAGCATGTACTATGTACCATTTCCCACGGGCTGTAAAGTTAACCACTTCTAAGACCTAGTTACTTTAAAGAAAAAAAAAAATCAGTCCAGAGGACTGCGTACCTGCCAAGCCTAAAGCTTTATAAACAAAGTCACAGAGTTATACAAACAAAGAGCAGCAGATAAGTTTTAGAACTGGCATTACCCCTCTCCTCACTGTCCACTCAAGTTGCTGGTTAGATTTATGAAATGGACCTACAAGCCAAAACCCAGCATGAACAAGACAAGCACAAGAACTTTTAAGCAGTTGAAAACAGAAGCACAGAGTAAAAACATGTTTTATTCCCAAGCAGAGTAGCTACTTAAGTCTTACTGAGCCTATGAGGAGGTGGTATTTGCTCCATACAAGTGTTAAAAGAAAAAGCTGGTGCCTGGAGGTGCTATGATGCAAGTTTATAACAAGATTTAGAGGGCCTGCGGACACCCAAATTATTGCAAGTCTGTAGTTGATTTAGCAGTACAATGGGGCACTAAAGTAACTAGCAATGCTAGCACTCTTTATATATCCACAAACGAAGCTCATTAGGATGGGACACATTGCCTCCCCTTCACTTCCCACCTTCTTCCCTCCTTCAAGAGGATTTGATTGCGCTTACATTGGGCCCCCGCTTTGTTCCAGGCTTGGTGAGACTAGACAAGACGATTCCAGGCTCAGGATACACAGCTGGCAATAAAGTCAAGCCTGAAACAGCAGGCAGTTCATCCCTGCATGTAAATCAAGGCCTACAAGCCACTAGGACAATTTCTGCGCAGTACCAGCCTGGACCAGGTAAGCTGTACTGCTCACAGGACTACTTTCTTTGTGTATACCCCTCTAGGCAACATCGGAGCTAAAAAGCCCAAAAGAGGTGTGAGCTGACTCCATACAGAAACTCCTTCCCCTACCCCCATAACTTCCTAGATGCTTTCCAGCATAGCAGCTTCTTGAGTGTTTATAGATACAGGTGTTGTGCCAAACCCAGTCAGCTATGCATTCATGCAATACTATACCCATAAGGCCTGGGTGGCACCTCAAGTTCTGGGGGAGCCCCCATACCCATCATGGAGGTGCCAAAGTGGCACAACAGCAGGAGGCACTCACAGTGGTGTCCCCGCAGCACATCATCAGAGCAGACATCAGGATTTATCCAAACCCAAGACACCACCTCACAGGGCCATACCTTTGGGGTATCACCGTGACCTGGATACCCTACAGCACTGAGCTCTCCCTCCCCAGCGCACAGTTGCTGGCAAGCCACATCCCCTTCCCCTCACCCCGCAAGAGCCCCGAAGAGGCAGCGGTGGCCCCGGGGCTGTCCCAGCAGGGAGGGCCGCTGGGGGCCGGGCAGGTGCGGCGGGAGGGACGGGCCACCGACCTGCTTTGCAGCCGCCGGTGGTCCTCGCCGATCTTGTTCAGCTCCACCTGCAGCGCGGCCCTCTCGATAGCGATGTCACCCAGCGCCCGGCGGGCATCGCCCAGCTCCTTCTCGTAGCGGAGCCGCAGGGTTTCCAGCTCCCGGTCGCTGCCCGCCTCCTGCTCGGCCAGCAGCTGCCGCAGCGCCGATCTCTCGGCCTCCAGCGCCCGCACCCGATCGATGTAGGCGGCCAGGCGGTCGTTGAGCTGCTGCAGCTCCTCCTTCTCCTGCAGCCGGCTCAGCCTCGTCGGGCTCAGCGACGAGATGGTGGCGTCGGCGGCGCGGATGAGGGAGCGGCTCCCGCTCACCGGCGTGGAAGAGAAAAACGTGGCCATAGCAGCTGCCGGCCCGGGCCCCGCCACCGCTGCCGGGACCGCCCCGCGCAAGTCACCCAGCGCCCGCCGCCGCCCGCGTATAAATAGCCGGCAGCTGCCGCCGCGGCCTGACGGCGAGGGTGCGCAGCTTAAAGGGGTAGGGATGCTCCCCCACGGCCGCCCCGCCGGCTCCGCGTAGAAAATACACCTTTGCTGGATTGTTGTAGTTCTGGGTTTGTATTTTTTTTTTTTGCTTTATTTTTTGCCTATGCCTTGCCGCATCTCATCAGTCCAATGGTGCTGCCCGGAGAGGGCGGGGAAGGAGCTGTCAGGAAAAGCCTGTGGCAGCCCGGCGTTTTCACAAATCGGTGGAAGGGGTCGGGGGTGACTGAAAAAATCTCCGGTTTAGGAAGATGCATGACAGCTGCAGTGATGCTCACAATCCGGTGTGCTGCCGTGTCAGTGCTCTGCCTGTTCTGTCTGGTTCTGCTGATGAAAATAAACTAGTCCCGGCTCTTTTTTGTTTAGCTGTTTGTGGGCTTTTTTAGCTTTTAGGTTAGGCTGTGGTGGCTGTCAGCCATCCCAGTGCTACAGCGTTCCAGTTGAAAGCTGATGTGTGAGCAGAAGGAAGAACGGAGGGGCAAAGGGAACCTGCATCAAGACAAACATGAGAAGCAGTCTGCAAAGCCTTACGCTAATTGTATGTTATAAAAATCATGTTCAATAAGAAAGTTTCTTCAGCACTTCTCTAGTAGTGATATGTACTGTAATAGTCATCAGTTTTCTCCAGTAGCTAATTAATTTGCGGTTTTCTTTTTCACTTATATTTTGGAGAGCAGATGCTGTACAGATTTCATTCAGTATGAGCATAAAAATCTCTGAACATTAATATAACTGTTAATTATGGTGTTTGTTGCAGCAGTTACAAGAAACTCCACTTAAGAGCTTAGCTTAGGTCGATACAGCAGCTGGTGGTACAGTAGCCTTGAACAGCACAAAACGCTGGGGTGGAAGGCTCCTCAGTTCTTACTGACATCCAGTTAAAAAGAACATATGGTTCCCTCCTTGCTGGAATAATGTAGCTAAGTTTGAAATACTTTGTAAGCGGATGGATTAAACATCTGCTAGGTTTAGTTTGATAAAAGAAAGCCTTGAGACATTGTATCCTTGAGTAGAATAGACAGGGAGAGATGCTAAAATAAGCTAGTTTTGGGAAAACAAGAGTTGCAATCTAGGTCAAAAGACGAACTGAGTATGCATGAAGACAGAGTTCAATCAGTGGACACGGTGAGGAAGACTATCGATGACCACCAGAGGACCCTGGAAGACCACCAATGGACATGGATGTGCATGCATCAAGGACATTTACATACATTAATGAGTTCTAGGTGATAATATGAATATGTTAATCATTTCTGGGGAATGTAATGAATATGTATATTCTGATTGCTTATAATCTTTGTAGTTGAGCAACTCAGCACGCATACTAGGTGGAGTGATCCTCTGTGCGCCCAGCGCTGCAATAAAGAATGCCTGCTTTCTAACACTCCAAAATCGAGTCCTAAGACTCGATTTAAGAGTCCTTAATTGCTGGCTTACGGTATCAAGGGCAGTGTTATTTCTTAACCAGAAAAATAGCCTTGACATCCTCTTAGAGTACTTTAAATGTAAAGATAGGTTTTATGACGGTTGTAGGTGTAAATTCAAGTGTCTCTTTATAGGGCAGCAGGCACATAACATAGGAGGATAACATAGTTGGCCCCCAGATTGTAATGGGGATTTTAGAACTGGATTATGTATACCCCTGGATACAAAGTTACAAAGTAGATGAGGACGTAGAAGGAGGTATGGATGCTCATCAAGGTTTTTCCCTGAACTTCTTTACACATTTGTATAAAAACCAAAATGTAATTTCAAAACTCTAAAACTACATGTAGCAAGGTAATGACATATGGCCAGACTGAGCTCCTCTGGTTCTAGTCCTAGCAATAGCACCAGGAAATTCTTTTCTGCAGAGCAGTTCCAGTTTTTTATTTTGATACAACGAGTACTTGTTTGTTCTTCGTTGCCAATAGAAAGTTCAATTCAAGAAAAATAAAAAGTATGATTTAAATCTGAATATGTACCTCTAAGACCAAGATGTGTACGTCTGAGGGTTTAATTCAACTTTGAAACCTCAGTCCTCTACAAAGAACACTGTGATCATATGTCATTGCCATGTTTGATAGTTGCATGTTACTGGCCAGCTGTTCAAATACAATTGTATGGGTTTGGAACAGACGTAGAACAAAGCAAGAAATCTGCTATTCTGAGAATATTTTCCCTGCCTGCCAGGGCTTTGTAATAGTGCAAACAAAAACAGCTGAAAGAAACAGTTCAAAAATAGTCTGAGCTAGTTTTCTTTTGTGTTCTTCACCTACTCTCCCTATGTGAGAACAGAAGGTGGCAACTTAAGAAGAGTGTAACAGAATTCTGTTACTGATTCTTTTCTTTCTGACATTTTTTCTGACTTTTTTTTTTTTTTTTTTTGATTGAGATTGTAGTCTGTACTGTTTAGACCAGAAGTGTAGCTGAGGAATTCGTGCTGAGGTAAGACTGTACCATCTTTTCCTACTGTTTCAAGTATAAAGATATCAGGAACGGAACATTTCAGGAAAATGCATTGGAAAAAATTGTGGGGAAATGTATATAAGTACAGTAAAAGCTTTTCTACAAGTAGTCCTTTTGTAGGAAAATGTAGATATAGGAGATGTAGACAGTATTAAGCAGACTCCACAAAGTTGGAATTAAAAAAGCCAACAAAGCTTTAAAAATATTTGTGGACTTTTTTTGAAGTATCCTAATTAGGCTTTGATCTTGAGCTGGTGAAATGAAGTGAAAAAAATACGGTGGTACGATGAAAACCAGGAAAAAGTCAACTGAGCTTTTTGCTGTCCTTTTCCTTGGGTATCTACTAACTCATTCTAGCCATGTGTAAGCAATCTGTTAGTATAGGTTCCAAAATGTTTTCAGGGCTCTGAGTGCACTAATATGCCTTAAGGACCTTAACAAGACTCAGCTGAGGTCTCCACCCCTGCCTCTGCCCATGAATGCAGGAACTCCCTTTATGCTCTGCCCTGGTCCTCAGTCCCTCTTTAAGCTCTGTCATGGTGTTTTCTAGTTTGGCCTTGTACTTGCCTAGTTACTGTGAATTTGCCTGTGAATCCTGGCTGTTGCCTCTCGCTCTCTGTGTATCTTGCTAAGGAGCAGTGGGACAGGGCTGTGGCTGGTGTGGCTCCTGCCCTGCCAGCCTGGCTACCTGACTTGGCTCGCTGTCCGTTAGGAAGCAGCTGGATATTGCTACTCATTGGATGTCATATTGATAGAGTAATGACTGCTAAATACTTAGGTAAGGCCAAGTTTGTTGATAATAGTATCTTGTTTTAGACTTTTTTTGTGATCTAACACAAAATGTTTGAATTCAGTTTTACTTTTCAAGCGTTAAACACATTTGAGGCTATGCATAGAAAGCAGACAGGCTTGACTAATGTGCAGATACTGTGCTAGCAAATGGAGGCATGGATGTAGAGTCAGCATCCACAGCAGAAACTTTTGTAGCATTTTAGTGTTTTCCTCTGATAGTAATTCTGCTCTCCAGTTCATGAGGGTCTCTTCCTAAACATCAACTGAAAAAATACCCAAGGTATCACTGGACAGCCTCTCTAACTGGTTAAGAAACCAGTATGTATTATAGTAATGTTTCAAATGGTGTTACTCTGATGTATTAGAATATAGCAGTAAATACTTTGCTGAGCGGACTATCTACAGACAGATGTTAGTGACTCACACGTATCCAGAACTAACGAAGACAGATTGAGTTCTACTAGCCTGATAATGGTTGCCACGCTACTAGAGTAGGTATGGAGGTTCCATGAGAAAATTAGAGATTACCTACCAGAAAGATTAAAGGACAATTTCTGTTCCTGTGGCATTGGTGGTACTATACATAGGTGAAGAAGACCTTTCCAGAACACGTAACTGCACAAGAGATCCTCCTTTGTAGTACTTCCACATATGCCCCTACTTGCCTAATTAAACTAAGCGAAAGTCAGTCAGTTTACAGTGGTTGTTGCCTGTGTTGGAACAACAGCTTTCTATAATCTGGTAATCACTAAAGATATGAAATTATTTGTGGCATTACCAGGTGCAAAAGTAAACAAAATAGATTTTGTTTGGTAAAACATGAAATATAGAAAACATGTCTGATAGTGACGTTTTGTAGGTAACACATGACAAGATTCTGTCCTAGGCTGCCCTAGTTTCCAGTTTGCCAGTGACCAAATTCTATTCTTGTGTACAAATGCAGAGAAGCTCTTCCTATGTATGGTTTGTGTCGCTACTGCTCTGACTAGAATCTGGCTCACTGTCTGAAGATGTATGTTCTCTTCCAGTTTTATGTCGAATGCACCTTAGGGTCTGTAAGGAATGTCTATATGGAACAGGGAAGAAAAGAAGTCTTAGGATACTGCATGGGTCTGCAAAAATAGAACTTTGTTTAATAGTCTTTACTAATACTAGTGTCAAACTTCGAAGAAATGTCAGCAATTATGAGGGTTTCTCATAGCATAAGGCAACAAAGCAAACAAAGAGGAAAGCTTGAAGGAAAATGGAAAATAAGCTGGTTTTTTTGGTGACTAAAGAGCTCCAAATTGTGAGTCTGGAGCTTTACTAACTTTCTTTCCCTCCGTCCACCAAATCTTGCTAATCCTTCTTTATCCTCATTGTCAAATAGATTGTATTCAATTATGTCATCACCAATTGTTAATAAGAATAACGAATGCACTTGTTGGCTCCTAGAGGAGCCAGGAACCACTTCTGATCCACCAAAGTTAAGTCAAATCTGAGTCCCTTGTAAAAATGAAGTCACTTCCATCTCTTTTAGTAGAATTTAATAACAAAAATATCTTCATTTACATCCAGGAAATATTGCTGAGTTGAGATGAGTTGAATCCATTTCATAGAGAATGAATAGCTTCTCCCACTATTACTGCACTTGACTCAATACCTTGTTTGATATGGAGCACATGAGCTGCAGCCTGGCTGTGGTGAGGAGAATGGATACTTTTCCTTGGTAATTATTCACAATACAGTCTCTTAGTGAAGACTGTAAATGTGCAGCTCAAGAAACAAGCATTTGCCAACATAGCAAAAGAAGTTGGCAAGTAGAAGAGAACAAAAGAATCAAAAATGAATTTCAGCCTTGCTTTCTGTCCTCCTGTTTACTTTCAACTGTACAGATAGAGCTGGGGGTTCTGTCCTCTGTTGGTACCCTATTGGACTTGGGCTTCAAGTTTTATTTGCTGTTTTGTTCCCACCCACAGAAGGTTACAGGACTGTGCGACCATTTTATGTTATGGATTTTGTTGTAGTTTTTTCTGTATTTGTATTGACACACAAACTATGTATGAGAAAGTGGAAATTTTGTTCCTCTTACTGCCGAACATTTGATGCACAATGTCACTTTTCTGAAGGTACTTTCTGGTGACCTCACTTTTGTTTTGGGAATTTATATTTTTAATCTGTTTCAACTGTTACCCATACTTATCCTTTCCTCTAGTTTTGCTGATTTTTCCTACATTAATCATTCGTCTTCTGCTTTCATAACCACATTGCCTTTGTCATTAGTATTCCTCCACTGATGCGTTGTGTATTTCTTCTAACCTTGTCCTTGTTTTTCATTCCTTCTCACAGTTTGTTCCGTGCTTATGTTCTCTTCTTCTGTTTCCATATTGGTGTGCATCTTTAGACACTCATGTAGTGACTCGCACAGGTCATCCTGTGAGACTCAGGTCACCTACTTTACTGGTCTTGCTTTTCCCCGGTGAGCCATTACAGTGAGGGCAGTAGTTGTCCTGCTGCCCTTTGTCTGTTGCACATGACTTGCAACATAACTGATTTCCTCAGAGCCCTGTTTATCACCAAATGTTGCCTCCTTCACATAGCACTCAATAACTTTGTTTTTTTAACAATCACAGAAGTAAGGGCCATCACCGACTGAGGAAAACAGATCGTTGTCACTGTTGCATGAGAAGAATACAGCATACAAGTTCAGGAATTTAAATCTGGCATATCCGCAGTCCTCAGTGGGGTTGCATTTTTTTTGCAATCTAGGAAAAGAGCTCTGTTAAAGAACACATAGCTATGTGTAAATAAACTGAAGCTGGTTTACTTGTGTGACGAATTTTTCATTTTGACTTATCTGCATTCAGTCTTCATCTATAAAAGTTCCTATTTTCTAATTATGCCTGCAATAAGCACCTAAATCCTTTTGAAAAGAAATGCTGCAAAACCACAACACGATCGTGTAAGCTTATTATAAATTTGTCTCAAAATGTCGGTTGTAATGTTTTAGTTAGGGCTGTGAAACCGAACTACAACAAAAAGTAAGTATGTGCCATCTGAATCAAGATGTGTTTGTTCTGGAGAGTCATGAAATTTAATGCATCTGTGCTACTACTGTACAGGATCATAAATATGCAAATGAGCCACAAGTTGCTTTGCTTGAGGATAAAAAGGAATTTGAGAGACAAGAAAGGACAAATATTTATTCAAATACTTGAAACAGTGACCACTTGTGTACACTGTATTGGTTAATGCTAGATTCATTTAAACACAAACCAAGAGGAAGATGGTAGTTTTCTTCTATAATGTTTAGGTTTATACATAAGTAGTTTTTCTTTCTTTAAGCCACAAGAATTTTTTTTTCTACTGACTGTATTGATGGAGCTGTTTCCAAAGCCCAGGGCAAGGATCAATATGGAACACAATGGGTTCCATAACACCAAGAAATAAAAGACACAGTGCTGTAGCTGAACTTTGTACCTTTATACTAATAGAGGCTCTACTCTTTATAGGGTATAACACATTTGTGAAGTGTGACAGTGCGTGATTGCTCTTTACCCCAGAGAGCTTGTTATTTCAGGGTAAACAAGAACCCTGTACAAATGCAATGCAGGGCCAAAGAGCTGATTATACCGTATCAGGGTCCTCATGACTCCAGTTACAGGAAATTTAACATTTTCCTTTTATTAGTCAATCAGGTGCGGCTTTATTACTGATAACTTTGAGACCTCAAACCAAATTCGGTTTTCTGCATGGGGCCTCGGCAGGATTCTTCCAGTTTTGGTATTCATTAGACATAATCCTGATTTATGAGCTAAATGTTGTTCTGCACTGTTTCAACGGATTTTAAATTTGTAGTTTAGCCAAAAGTGTTTTTTCCTGAGTAGTATAGACTTGTTACGATGAAAGAATGGCATTCATGATCATCAGATTTGCTTAGCTGAACTTGTTTTGAGAGAATATTTCTATATAAGTGGAGGCTGCTGAAGAATCATGTGTACCTGCATTTCAGGGCGAAGATAAATAGAGAAATGTGAGGTTTCTTTTAGATTAATAAAGATCTTCTATTAATGTTCACTGAGAGAGTGAAAGCTGGTGGTTATCGTGTGATTGAACAGAGGTTTTTGTTTACCAGACCAGAGATTTAAGTTTTTTCAATTTTGCCCTTAGCTATATCTTGCAAGATCTTTTAGTCTCTGTCTTTTTTGCCTGCACTGTTGAGTGTAAGTTGAAATTTTCTGTTGTTACAATTGAATGCAAATCAATGAATGACCAAATATTTCATGGTTGTGTTTGGTAGTGAAGACACATAATCTTAAGTCAGTATAAAACAAAGGATAAGACCATCATATTTCCAACCAGCTTCCTCATGAGAGACCATGCCAGCTGTACAGATGGACAAGATCGTGATTATGTGTTCAATGAAATAATAAGTGTGAATGTCCGTATTTCACAATTTTATGAATAGTAAGGGCTTTACAGCTGTCTCATTTAATATCATTTAAATGATGTGTATTTCAGAGAGCAGCAAAAGAAAAGCATGTATGTAATAAAAAAGCATTGCTAATAACAAGAGACAAATACAGGAATTGTGCATGTGAACTCTGAGTGTTAAGAGCATCACTATTCTTTCCCATTTAAAATCTTATACGAGCTCTGCCAAACTAATGTGGCATGAGGAGGGAGAATTAGAAGATTGTGTGGTGAAAGTGCTAATAAGGTAATACTTAAAGGACTTGACACTGGACCAGCGATTGAGCAAACACAGTGTAATAGTCAAAGAATAATAGTTCCTGTCCTGAAGAGTTTATAATCCATGCAGACAAGAGAGAGTGAGCAGAAGGGAAGTTAAATATTTCCTTAGCAAATGGTGATTTCTTTTAAACTTGAGTGGTAAATTAGTTTTTGCAGAATTGCTGATAAACTCCTCCAGGGATGAAAATTAGGCTTCTGGGACCCCTAAGCTTGTGGCCTTTAACTTTAGGGTTCATATTGAAGGGCTCTATCATGGAACGGCAGGTACTCTGAATTTTGAAGTGGTTGTTGTCAAATAGACCTTGCCGGACACCTGAGTTTCTTTCAGCTTTTGCTTGACTCAGCAGAAGGGGTTATGGAGATCTCCAACAGGAGTGAAAATCCCAAAGCTTCCAGGTTCAGCAGAAGTCTGGAGAGACAAGAGTAAAGTGGCAGTGGTGTGGAGTGCGCCAGAGGTGAATAAATTAAATTGGATATGGGAGGCAACAAATAGGATTCAATGGGAATTAGATTAACATAGGAAAATGCCCTGTTAAAAGCTGTCAAAACCCCTGTGTAGTTCCCAGCAGTAGGCCTAGGCTATTTTTATGCTTCAAATACTGTTATTTCCTGGGCGCTCATCTTCTTCACAAAAAGGGTGACTTCAGTGTAATAAAAGCAAAACCAGACCATGGGCAGTGGGGGAGAATGGAGTTAACACCACTGTTATTTCACTAGCTTGGCCAAGACATATTGCCAATCGCTGTTTTACTAGGTAGGTATCACAAGGTATTTGCATTATTTATTATAATGCCGGTTCGGAAATCTGCCTGGGGTGTAATGCTTGCAGGTGCTTACCTCTGTTTTCTTACACGCTGTATGAAGGCAGACATCGGGCCTATAATCTAAGATCCAGATCACACAAGGAATTAAGTGTGTGACGCAGCAGCAGCCTCACTTAAGTCAGTGAATGTGATGTGCGCTGTCTAACCCAGGCTACTTCCTATTATACCACTTCCTTTCTACTCTCAAATTTATTGCAGGAGATGAGCACATTTTTCTTAGACTCACAATACGTGATGTTTGGTTATTCTTTATGGTTAGGGCTGCACACAGCCAAGTGATCTGAAGCAAATGACCAGGAGCAGAGTTGAAGGAAGGGATCAGAGTAAGCTGAGAGGAGAAAGTAGAGAACATAAAGATGAGTAGCACTGAAGAAGGGAAAAATGACCAGCATTCGAATTTGGAAAATGCTATTAGAACGTCAGGGCCAAACCTTTCAATGTAATCTATGGCTAATACCAGTGCTAGGAACATAGCCAGAGCTATTTTGTCTAAATTTGCCCATCTGGCAGACAAATTAATAGCCTGTTCTGCAGCTTTTGCTTCGGGGACTCAGGGGACTGCTTCACTATTGAGTGGTAAATAATTGTAAGAGAAGCGATATTCTAAATGGGGATGGTGCAAACTGTGTTCGTTTCTAACTAGATGGCAGGTCTTGAGGGACAGCTTCGTCCCGCAGTTGGTTTTGTTCTTGTAGTACTACCAGCCATAGTTTTGGGACAGGAAAATTGATTTTCTGCATCAGTTGATCTAATGGCTAAATTCTGGCTTTAATACCACTTGTGATTGTCTGAAGTATGTGCTGCCTGCACCTGTGTATCTCTCGTGAAGATAACAAATTGCTGGGATATAACTGAAGTCATAGTTAAAGGGCTATGTGGTTAGGTAACTGTAGCAACTGAAATGGATGGAAACGCAAAGCTTCCCAGAAAGTCGATACACTTTCATCTGACCAGTATTAGAAAAAGATCGAGTCCTTAGCACTGTACTCTCGCCTGTTACACAGGCTGTTGTGATAACGTGCAGACTGGAAGGAACAGCTTGCCTCAGCTGCCGGGGTGAACCTGCAGACAGAGCAGTCACAGCCCGACAGCGGCAGGGAGGCGGCGGAGGTCTCTGTGCTGGCGGCTCCCCGGTCCCCGCCGCCGGGCGTGCGGCTCCCCCCGCCCCGGGCTGGCGGCTCCCCGGTCGCCGCCGCGCCTTGGGCCGGTCTCTGTCAGCCTAGTTTCAGCAGAGGGCACTCTGTTCCTAACGATGGAGGAGGCGCTTTCCCGTGCTGGTGAGAAACCTAAACAGATTGGAAAAGTTTCCAGTGCAACATAGTTGAACAAACTCTTCATCGGTTATGTTTAGTTCACTGGAGCATATTTTTAACTTCAGTGGCAGGGATAATAGCTCTTTTTCTACGTGCTGCTCTTAGCGGACTCGACGAGAGCTTGGGACATCAGTGGAAGCCGTAGCGCAGAGGTAGAGGGTTTTAGTGTGCCTGTTTAGCTGAGAGGGGGAACGGGAGCAAAGCTGTCCTACGAGACGTTCTCGTCAGATTTACAGTAGGAAACCTAAAAATGTCGTAGAGGGCAGCATGATTAAAGACCTCCTCGGTGTGTGAGCAGATTTGCAGCTGTATTGTGAGTGTTACTTGGAGATGAGACACAGGATGGTTGTGGTTTTGGAAGCTGCTTTGCATCAGATTCGGGGGCTGACTTCACGGTAGCTTTTGCCCCTCGGGGGAAGACGAACCGCTCGGTCTCGGCCGCCGACACCGGGGCTCCGCCGGTGCCTCCACGGCCGGGGAGGGGGTCGGGCCCCCTTGGCCGCCCGCCCGCTCGCTCTGGCCGGGGAGGCGGCGGCTGCGCGGGGGGTGCCGCGGAGCGGAGCGGGCGTCGGGCCGGGCCGCGGCCCCGCGCCGCAGGTGGAGGCTCCCGGGCGCCTCTGGCCGGGCCGGGGCGGGCGGGCGGGGGCGGCCCGCCGCCAGCAGCCTCTAGGACCTTGGCTAACGTGCGGCGGTGGGCTGGAGCCTGGCGTGAGGGAGGGGCCGCCGCTCGTGATGCAGGATGCTGTATCCCCGGTGCCGTGACAGGCAAGGCTCTCCCCTGCCCTGCCAGCGGGAAGGAGGCGCCGGAGGAGCCGGACCCGCTCCCCGCCTCTCTCCCGGCCCCAGCCCCGCTGCGAGCTCCCCGCCGAGCCGGGCGCCGCACCAGGTGGGTGAGCTCGGGGGAGGGGAGCCCTGCGACAGCCCGGGCCGGCCCTCGGGCAACGGCAGCCTCCCCGACCACCTTCCCCGAGCGGGGTCCCGGGCCGGGCCCCGCGGGCGGCTCCCCCAGAGGGGCCGGTCGGGTTCAGCGTGAGCGGGCGGCGGCCGAGAGGGCAAAGCGGCGCGGGTCGCTTGGTAGAGCCCTCGGGGAGCCCAGGCACCGACACCTGTGAAGTACCGGCGTCTGGTGTGTTTTGCCAGTTGTGGCTCTCAGCAATGCCTGGCGAGGGGGAGGGGAAATTTAAAAAAAATCTTCCTTCTCTTATTGCTATAGTTGATTGAAACTCCTGAATGACAAAATCATCTAGAAGTGCTAGAAGTTTTGGGAGGGAGAGGAACTCTTTTTTTTTTTTTTTTGAGGGAGGGAATAAAACACTTATTTCTGTAAGGAATCCTTATTATGTTTATTTGACAGGTGCAAGGACTCTTTGGATAGGTGGCTTTCTTTTGGGAGATCTGACTTTTTAGATAGGAGGACTGTTTTTTGAAGGAGAGATTTGCATTCGCTTGTGGGGCTTTGCGAAATAGTGGGGTGGTGGCTGGGAGGAGGGGAGGGAGGGCTGTTTGTGTGCATGTGTGTTAGGGGTGTGTTTTTGAGATCACTGTGGTAATGAATAGTCTGAGGCAAAAAGGTACATTGACAGTAGGAATTAACAGAATTAGCAGCATTATTGCATGATCTATTTTCTTGTTGGCAATTTAAAATTGAAGTTTTTAGTGAAAGTGACTGACAGTTTCATGTTGGCCCTGTAATGGCGATGATCGCTAAATTGATGGGATTTTTTTTTTTTCCCTCTGGCCTGATCACTTAGTCTCTGAGCTGTCATGATCAGAGCTTTCAAAGACAGTGCAAATGACTGCTGAAGTCCCAGGGCTGGGCTCTCAGCTTTGGGTGAAAGTGCTGGAGCAGTACATCAGAAATCCTGTGCTCTTTGGATTTTTACCTTCTGGAGATCAAGATGGAAGGGGCTCCCAATTAGATAAATTGACCTATGTTCCAGAGATAATCAAACTTGCTCACTATTGCCAGCTTCCCCAAATCTTTCTTCCCCCCCCCACCCCCCCCACCCCTTTCCCTTCCTTAATTGGAACTACCTCACCCGGCAGGCTGTGCTCATGGCATGCACTGCGCGTCTGCTTCTCTGGCCAGCACAAAACTCCAGTGTTTGCATTGCATTTCTTCCAAAGGCTGGTTCCATGCCTTTGCCCGGTTTGCTTTAGTCATTGAAATTCTGGCGGAGCCCACTTGGTTTTGTTTGTAACTTGAAACAATTTCTCTCAGCAGAGCCCCAAGGCACGAGGATGGCCAGCCCTAAAGCCACAGGGCTCTCCTGGGAGATCACTTGGCTTGCTATTGCTATCTATGCTCACCTACAGGTAGGTAATGAACTTGTTGCTATTGTCACGCCTGGTCCTTTATCAGATGGTCTTGCTGCACACTTTGAATTACTTTTTGGTTTTTTTTTTTTTTTTAAACAGAAAACAGCTGAAGGAACTGCACTGTAAATAAAAGGCTCCCAGTGAGAAGGTTTTCCTTTCACTGAACTGAATTTAAAAGTCATCCATGGGGGAAATTAATATTCTCTCTCCTCCTAGTAATATTCTACCTGACTTCACTGTATGGGGACCAAAGGGAGATCTTGCCAGGTGTGTAATGCCATGGGTCTTTCTAGACAGCACAGCTGCTCTTTACTCCCAGGAGGTTTAGCACCTGATAAATGTTAAGATACTGTAAGTGACAAGGGTTATATAAATATCTGGGAAGAAACATCTAAAGCACTTGGAAGTCAGTGTCGGGGGAGGAAGGTGGTCCAAAAAGGTCTTTGCTTCAAGTGTTCAATGAATACAGGAACCATGGAGGAAAACCATAGCTGCCAACTGATCTATTGCCTGACACTTGAGCCTAATCAGTTCCAAGAAGTGAGTATTTCAAGAAATATGGTGTGCTGGCATGCAGCAGAGATGTTGTTATAGCATGTCATTCCCTATACTGATAGTTCCCACAGCACAGAATGTTTCAAGGATTCTTCAGCCTTAAATACACCCAAATTCAGAAATCCTTGAAAAAGCACAGCTACATAAACTGAAGAATATTTCTTGAAATAAATAGCATCATTTTTTGAAGTATTGTAGTAGTTTTGACAAAAAAGTAAAGTCTTGGTTTTAAATAAAATCAGTGATGTTGTTTACAGTAATACTGTTGTGTACCTTTTGTAAGTCGGGTAGACGTGGTGCTCAGGGACATAGTTTAGTTGTGGTTTTGCCAGTGTTTGATGGTTGAACTCGATAGTCTTAAAGGTCCCTTCCAACCTAGACGATTCTATGATTCTACTATTGCAATGCTGAGAAATGGTGGTTTCAAACTGGAGCCTGATGTGCTGGGCATTATATAAACGTACATCCTGAAGAATTTTGAATTGAAGGATAATACAGCAGGCAAAAGTAAATTCAAAAGGAGTATGAAGAACTGAGGAGACTGTACTAGACAGCTGACCAAGCTATGAGTGATTTAGGGTGGTCTTTGAGGTTTAAGGCAGTGGGAATGGGGCTCCAACCCACCCTCAGTGGCACTGCTGAGTGCACTGTGTGCTGCGAGTCGTTTGGCGGCTACCTGTTGATGAACACCTCCTGTATCTGTATTATGGCTGCAGCTAGTCATGAAAGTACACTGGTTACTTGAGTAGAGGACTTATCATTAAAGTAAAGATTATTATTTGTATTGATTGTGCAGTAAAATGCAGTGCATTCAGTGAATGTCCAAGTAGATAGGGCAACAGTGGGATCTTCTGCTTTTTGTTTGCATATTTCTTATGCAAGAACAAAAATGCTACTGATTTGCTGTGCCTGTTCAGCTTGTATTTTTGTGTGCAAGCAGTTGAGTGATGCTGTAAAAACTGGCCCTATAAAACGCTCAGAAAATAGTATGTAAAGTTCACTTAATAGTTCTGTTCAAGATGAGAATAGAAGTTCAGAGAAGGGAAATGTCAACTTTGTGTTTGGGCCTTTTTGGTTATGAAGACACCACTTTTCTTTTACAATATTTTTCTTGTGTTTTTTTTTTCTTTCATATTTTTCTTATTGTAGAACTGGAACCAGTAGTGGCATAGTTTCCTCTTCTCCACGAATGGTTTGGCATAGCTTCACTTGTCTCTTTATAATAAAAACAACCCAAACACATTGGAGTAATCAATAGGCTATTGTGAGTAGCTTTATGAACATTTCAATCCAGGTCAATTTTTTTTGGTCTTGATTGTGCTTTAAAATATTCTAATCTATTTGGCATATTTGAATCATTAGCACTTAACCCCAGTCTTGCAGGAGGCCCTTCTGCTCCTAAGTTTTAGGTGTTTTATCACAATTTTAGGCACATTAAAGATATTTTATATTATTTAACATAACATTTTTGGTATCCAATAACCATTAATTCTTTAATTGGTTGCTTGGGGCCATACTATATGGACCACACACAGTCATTCTACCCTAATATTGTACCATAGCTTCCACTTGTGTTGTTTTTGGCTATTAAAGTGCTTATGTCTGGAGCTAATCAATTAGAAACAATTGGATGCTGGGCAAGGTCACAAGTCTATGTCATGTCACTTATGTGCAATTGATTAATTTCATCCTGCTTGAGGCAGGTACAGGATAAAATAATGACCATTTTAAAAGAATGTGGCGGAAATGTGGTATGAATGTAACGCAAAGAAAACTTTAACATGAGAAGTTGTGAAAAAGAGGTAGCTGTTACTGGGAAGAAATGGAAGTTAAGTCTGGTTAGAGGAGCCCTTTCTGATTCTTCACAGCATGGTAACAGGCACAGCACGGTGCTTAGCTGGGCTCCAAACCAAACTCTGCCCTTACAGTTGTGCAGCGTCTCAAGTTTGATGTTTCGTCAAGGGCAGATTGGTCGCTATACTAGGTAGGGAAGTTCGATTTCATAGGATAACCCAACGAATAGTTTACCGCTGAGCTGCCTGTTCATTACATCTCTTCTGTGCCCAAGAGCAGTGGCATAAATGATTCGGGAGGAGATCAATTACGGGCTAGCCTTGATTGTGCAGACATAGAGTCTACTTTTGCTGATCAGTGCCAATATAAATGAAATGAATGCAACTGTATTAGCCTAAACCAATGCTAATCCAAGCAAATAATATCTGTATGTTTTTTTTCTTAAAAACAAACATCACCCCCCCAAATGGTAGCAGTAAGACAGAATAATTCGCTGTTTCTAAAGATTTAAATGATGAATCTATCCAAAGAAGTTACTGTATTCCATGGACTATATGTATTTGTGGACATTAACTATATCCTTGGCCTTGAATGTAACCATTCATGTGTATTTATTGCTAAATACGGTGTAAAAGGCTCTTAGTTTTTCTCACGTGGTAGCAGGTAAGCTATCAATACTACAGATTTTTGGAGATGGTTAAGCTAGTAAATAGAAGCATCCAAGACGGATTTTGCTGGGTTTTAAGTGATCTCTCAAGTACAGGTGGCTCCATACTGGTAATTGAAAAGGCAGAATGTTCGGGCTGGTAACCAACTCTTTCTTAACCTTGTGGTAACATTATATTACACCATTCAACTAGATGCTCTTACATTTGTTATAAAATACATGTAAAACTGTGTATCTGCATATACGTACTAGTGGATTAATGGGAGCAAGAAATGATGGCTAGCAGATTCATATAGACAAATATGTCATCAAGGATTTTACACAAGGATTCATTTTAGATTTATTTTCTGGTATGTTGTTTACAAATCGGGTATCTGCTGATATTTTCTTAGGTTCCTGCAGTCCAAATGAAACCCTCTACCGGTCAGTCTGTTTCGCCTCCAAAGACCATGAGGTTGCTAATGTCTGGGGAGGGAATAACAGCAAAGACCCCATATCTGGATATTTAAGAAGCATTAGCTCTGGGTTTCTGGGGAAGGGGAAGTTTCATAGGTCACATCTTCATTGAATAAACTTTTGGTTGCTCCCATGATTTATGTTTCTGCAATCCCTCCCTACATTATGTTTTTTCTTTCTAACTGTCTGTGATATCTTGGATATAAATGATATACATACTGAAAACATTATCTTATTCAAAATGATTCTGCCATAACCAATATGCCAAAAAGTACCAACATAGTAAATGCCTTTAAGGTTGAGTTTCACAAGGCCAAAAATCTGATGTCCGTTATATGATATAGCGGGCTTGGGAGACCATCTTTGTGGAAAACCTTTGGAATATTGTTTTACAGTTACTGAATATGTTGTGCACCAATGGTCAGAAAATAGATTATGATCTACATGCCATACAATAGTAAGGATTCTTAAATCTCCAGTAAGTTTAGTCAAAAATATCAGGATGAGCTTTGCAAGTCCAGAGTTAAATCTGAAGCAGTTTTGCTTTTTTGTAGGCAGGTTGCAATTCTGCACCCATCTGGAGTTTTGCCATCAGCCTCCATAGGCCTGTGGTTTTAGTCGTAGTTTGAAGATTGAAATGCCTCTACAGACAAATAACACTTTTGAGACTCTGTAGAAGTGTTCTGACTTAAAATATTCATTGTTATTGACAAGGTTGTAACTCAGTGACAGCATTACCAGAAAACTTATGTAAGTTTCTAAACTTGCTTTGAATTTATGACTAATAATGATTGCTCAGCCAGTGCTCATAGGATCTGAACTGCTGTTACCCCCAATTTACAATTGAAAAGAGCTGAATTGCCAGAAAAATTGTGATGAATCTGTCTTGTGACTTGAGACACAAACTATGTATGAATACTTATTTTTTAAAATGTACTCATAAAAAATTTAATTCAGCTATGGGATATGACCAAAAGTACAGATGATATCAGTGAAGGGATTCTTTTACTATCTATCTCATTTATTTGTTTTTGTTTTTTTAGTAAATATTTTAATCATAGCTTTTATGAGTGATGCTTGCAGTGATACGACTCAGGAAAACCAGCTCAAGCATGATCCAAACCCATTCATTCCAATGCAGCAAAGATAGCTTTCAAATTCTGTATCTACGCCTTCAGACGTGGGTAGCAGTGCTTGCTGCAATGACAATTTTTACTGAGGTTACACTAAAAATTTGGCAGAGATTCTCAAATCAGTTGCGTGTAGAGCTGCAAATTGCTGGTTCTAGAATGAGGTATCCAAGAGTTGAACACTTTTATAGAAGCCTCAAGTGTAGAAATAATCCCTCACAACAGCCAGTGGCTTCTAATTCCTCTTTAAATTAAAAAGTAGGAAAGAAATGAAATAATAGCTCTAGGATAATCTTTGGCTTTAGCAGATACTTGAACCCTTAGTCATTGATAATTACTCATTCAGGTCTGCTTGGTGCAGTTGGACCCTTCATATTCCTTACCAAATTGGGGCATAAATGGTACTGAGGTGGCAGTTTCGCACAGGTCACCAAATTCCATTCCTGCCTTTGCGTCACAGAAAATGTACGTGATTGATTGTACTGATATTAAAGCCCTTTTACCGTTCATTCAGAAATCATGATTTGGCCATCCAAAATAATGGGTTCTGCTTCAGAAGAACTTGTATTTTAAAATCTGAGTCTTTTTTATTTGCTTTTACTTCTAGCACCTGTAGGGTTCACATATTTATGTCTTCATCTGCAATTTTTGGGCTTGAAGCTTTTCTTAAAATAGTTCTCCATGTTCACATGAGTCCAGGAGCTGGGGTTTAAGTAAACACCGAATATAATGAGGCTTGCAAAGAAGCAGTAAAATGTATTAATTTCAGTGATAGTGGGAGCAGATTTATAATTGTGCCTCTATACTTGTTTATGTTGTAAGGCTATGTGAGAAATCCTTGGGCATGAGTTATATCATACTGTGCAAATGTTGTGCTTTCCTGTTAAGCCAGTGTGGCGTTAAGTTTTTATGTAGTTGATAATACTGATGATAAGGTCTTGTGGCTGCGTACAGTCCAACACAGTCTGACTTGAACAATTCCAGAGTAATTCTTATTATGCAAATTCTCTGTAAAACAGAGAGACTTTGTGCATGGTGAAAGAGTGGGTTAGTTTTTGAAGTACAGTTTGCTCGTGAGCACAACATTCCAGGCGGGACATTGGATATAGCCATGGCAACTCTGGACAGACGACTAAGACCCACATAGGAGCTGTATAGCACTGCAGTTCTGATGTGCCTTCTGCACTCACTTTATTGTCACTGATAGATAAATAATTCTTTTAGGTTTCGAAAGCATGTATATAACTTTCTTTCACATAAGAGAAGTATGTAGACTGTCAAGTGCTCTTGAATTTAAGGGTCATATTTTCAAAATGGCCTCACTCCAACTTCTAGGAGGAACCACAGTTCTACAAACTCCCTTTTTGGTGACTGTCAGCTATGCAAGGGTGCTAAACTTACTGCAGGTATGGCAGCGTTTTCAGAAGGGTCTGTGTTACATGGAGCCTTTGTTTGGATGACTTTCAGTAAGACCTGAGGCATAAGTTAAACACAAATACTGATAAGTACTTAACTGTATTGGTATGTACTTAGCTGGATTTTTTTTTTAAAACAAGTAACAGGGTAAATTTCAATTAATCCAGTGGAACCAGGCATTAGGTGTACCTTAGGCATGTCCAAAAGTCTGGCTAAGCGTTTGTCATCATATTTAGCTGATCAAACCAAACCTTTTACCCTTAAAACTCTTTCAAAAGAATAGGTTCCTGGTGTTTAAATTCTAGTACCTGGGCGTATAGATATTTGATAATAGTTGAGAAGTGCAAGTACAAGCATCACGTGTTTATAAAGGGAGGGCAGTTTTTGAAAACTTGGCCTAATATATCCCTTCCAGACAGCATATTACATAAATGGTTTAGGAACAATGTTATTTCTGTTTCTAATTTTATATTTATTAGAATTAACATCATTATGGAGAGAAAATGAGAACAGTATTCTCAGTCTGTTTTGAGAAATGTGGTTTCCAAGAATTGTCAGTTTGTCATGCTTCTGGATCCACTAGAAACACAGTGCATGCAAGTCAGCTCGACTAAATTATGAAACAATATTAAAAACGCATTTACGATTGCAATTACTAGATTGTTGTTGTATGCTAACTGTTGTCATTTGTGTCGCGCTGGGAGGTTCCAACTGGTTAATGATGCTGTTTTGTAGCATTAAATAAGTGGAGGATTTGTTTATATGTGGAAACATGTATTTCTGTATTTATGTAATGTTTTTTCTGTCATCAGGTGCTCTGCCAAAAATCAAAGCTGCTTAAAATTTATAGGACACAATGTCTTGTCAGTGTGTGCAAGGAGAACAGCGTATCGTTTGTAGTGTGTATATGCAAAAGGACCTACAGAGGCTAGCTATAGTAAATGAAGAGGTAAAGAAGAGAGTTTTAGCTGCCTGACCTATTGCCTTTTAGTGTCATAGAAATAAGATGGCATGGGCACACCTGTGCTGCCACAGAATGCGAAGAGTAGGGGGTTGTGTTCTCTCAAGCTCTGTTTGGCATTAAATGTTTTCTGGCCTGCACCTTGCAGAAGCTCTGAGAAGGCTGCAGAAACTGGCTTTATTCCCAGCTGTCTGATTCAGCAAGAAATTAACTAGCTCCAAAAAAATTCCACCCCCCCCCCCCTTTTTGTTGCTGTTTCCCTGCTTGTATTTGTCACTGCTCCAGGCCATCTACTGGCATGGAGAGATGTGAAAGGACAACGCGAGTACTGGTTCCGATACATTCAGGTTCGCCTCTTCTGACAGGAGTTTTCCTTGCTTTCCCAGCTACTGCAGCCTCTTGTTGGTGTAGCAGTGGTGTGGAAGCAGAAGGCTAAACAAGCCCAGTGCTCTCTGTGGATGGATAATAAATGAAATGTCCTAAAATATGATTTGGCTTCCTCTCTTGAGTCTCCTTTTATTAGATGCTTTCAAAGTGTCATTACTCATTTGGTGTTTTGTTTTCCTGAGTCTCCAAATAGTTTTAAACTGTTCCCTGGTTGACGAACGTGGATGTTGGCTGAAAAAAATAATAGCTTAGTAGTGTCTTGAGTATTGCCTGCTTGGTAGATGATGTTCTTGTTGGAAACTGCCAGGTACATCCAACATGTTACTGATTCTTTCAGCTGATCTCATCAACACTTTTGTTAGAAAGCAGGAGAGGGAATACATCTATCACTGGAGAAATGTGTTGTGTATGCTGTGTGCTATGTAGGGGTTTTGTTAATGCCACCAACTGTTGAGAGTGCTTGAACAGGCTCTGTTTTTGTGGCCTGATTTTATAACTTTATTTATATGAATATAAGGTGCTGTACGTGACCAACAATTACACTTCTCCTCTAGACTGGTGATTCTCAGGTAAGACTTTTCATGGAACAGCTAGCTCAGGGCAGTTAACAGTGTGACTAGAATGGTAGGAAATGCTGTGAAGGGAAGGTGTAAAACAAAGCAAAGAGTGTCATCCTTTCACTGGGTGAATTCCTGGTTTGCCCGCACTTGCGTACTGTGTACGGTTCTGTTCCCTTTATGAATGAGGTGGAAAGGCTATGGACAGGGATCAGCTGGTGCCTACGTTCTGAGCTTCTTTGTGTCTGCCTGGAAAGTTTTTTGTTTTTACAACATTTTTATTAATTTTTTTTTTCTTTACAAACACTTTCACTGTGTTTCTGGCACATTTTCAAATTTTAAAGTTTTGGAATAATTTTTAAAGTATGCAAGGAAATTTGGGTCCTCTTGCTTAATTGCTGGAGTAGTTTGTTGTTTTTAAACAAACACTAGTATTTCCTCGAGCAAGATAAATAGAGAAATGGCTTCTGATATTTTACTAAATAAGGTTTGGCTTAAATTCCACTTCCATTATGCGGTCAGTCCTTTGTAAGACACAAATATTCCAGACATTTTCCCTGCCTGAGTGAGCACTTGCCTTCACCCCAGTGTGAAACCGCGCACCCAAATGCTTTTCCCATTTCCTCTTCCTACCTCTTTCAGTTAAAATTAGAACACAATAGGTTGGTTAAAACTGTAAGAAAACCTACAGAATGCCATCTTAATGTATGGATTTTTACCATGCAGCTGTTTATCTTCTGCTAAGAGGAAACTATAAATGTACTTTTAATGCCAGGAGTTGGGCTTAAAATGCCGTTACTTATCCAGTGGGAATAGATTTGAAAATTAGTAAGCAATTAGATCAGTAGGCAAATACGTTTTACTTAATGTTGCAAGTCTCATGGGCCTTTCAAATATCTGGTTAGCATCACCTGTTCTTAACGTGCAACCTTTTAAATCTTTACCTAGTCTTAAATAGCAATGTTACTTTGAAAGGGAAAACTTTCTGTATATTTTTAATTTTTATTTATGAGGGGAATTTTAATTCTTTTTAAAAACTTGCACAGTTTCTCTAAGGGCAACTGAGGAGGTACTGGGAACACTAATCTTTTCTTGGAGAAAATCTCTTCCTGTAGATAACCATCTTGAGAAGGGTCTTAGCTGGGATAACGGAACATGTGGGTCTTGTTCTGATCTTTTGAACTTGCTTGAATTATGTCCTTAGCAAACACCAGTGATGTATTTGTTTATAATTGCTTATTTTTCTTGCTGAATCTAGACCTCTGTGGGCCATCTGTCATATGTCACATAGAAGCCACTATTTAGAAATGGGGAAAATGTAGGAATTGTAGACTTTTTTTATTATTTCAAATGTTAAGGCCAGTCCTTGAGAACACTGAAGGAAAGACCTTGTCCTCTTCAACTGTACTGTAGGAGCATCCCATTGTTCCTTGTCTGCCAAAAAGTTCACATTGAATCAGTGGTAGTATGAGGACTTCCAGCCTAGGCACTATAAATGCTCAGTCCTGAAAAAGGTCCAGGCTGGGGAAGCCCTGTGGCCTTCATTAGGTTACTGTGCCACAAGTGAGACCTTATTTTGTAAAATTCAGGCTTTCTTCGTCAACAGTACAACATTCTGCACTTCACTAGCAGTGCCAGCGAAGTCTGCAGGCACTTTGCCGGAGACATCGGTGGGAGCTTTTCCTGAGTAAGACCTGCCCATAGGAAGCAAACTGAGGCTGAATTTCATTAGTGCTAACTAGTTGGTTATCATCTTTCCTGTTGCGTGGTGTGAATCATTTCATCTCTTCATGTAACTCCTAAGGAGAGGTGGCATTTAAAGCTGCATCTGCAGCTGTTAGTTTTCTTGGAAATTGATTGTATTTATCCCCCTGGAAACATACAAAAAGCAGATATAATAAAAAGTTAATTTGCCTGTTGCTTATAAACCTTGCAAAATTTGAAGTGATTTCCATTTTTTTTTTACTTGTCACTTTTTCATTGTGTGTCATTGAAAACCATTTTATCAGGTGTTCCAGACCATCCCTGTTGGCAGGAATTTCTCTGAACTACTGCAGAGGGAAACGTCAAAACCAGCCCTTAGACCATATATGCTATTTTTCAGGAGAACTGAAGCAGAACATGGAAATTCACTTTTTTAAAAAATAATGTGACTGTTTGCCAGGTTTACTATATTCAGAAGGTTCCTTTGAACCTTTTAAGGGGTTGCACTCTCCACTGCATGGTGCAGTTCTGCTAACAAAAATAGAGGGGAACGCAAGCACACCATAAATAAGGAAGATAGAGACTTGATTTCTACGTGTAGCATTTTGTCTGTGCATATGAAAATTGACATCATGGTGTTGGAATGTTGACCGTGTTTTGCATTTTGCTAGCTGCTTTTACTGGAAAGCATGTGTTTCAAAGGGAGTTTTCAATTTTTATAAGTCTTTGCCTACATAATAGCCCAGTCTTATTTTGAATGTAGACTTCAGCTATGAATAAAATTTAACTCATGAAGTAAGAGATTCCTCTGGCACAAAATGTGAATGAATTATGCAAACATTAACCAGTAATGTGCATGTCTGGTTCAAAATGGTCAAAGCCACCCTTTAGGTTCCACTATTAGCACTCAACATTGTCTTACTCTGTTCAAGAATGCCTTACTCTGAGAGTAAGGTTACTGAATTTGGAGGAACTCCTCAAGAAAAGCTGTATTAAGTGTGGAGAAAGCATAGTTAGCCGCACAAAACCAATCCTTTGTGGGGAATTTTCACTTATGTGCTTTCTTAGCTCCAGATGGGTCTGTGAAAGAAGGGACCTGAGAAGAAAACGGACTAGCTGTAATGAAAAAGTGGCACTGGCCTTCACCTTGAGAGTAATCATCCAGATAAAATTGGCAAAATTCAATTAGATTATCTTTCAGTAATGGGCTGGCCTCTCTCTTCAACCTTCACAATCCAATTCATTTTCCCAGAGTTTCAGGGTTATATACTCTGTAGAAAGTTGGCAACCCAAGTTTCCCATGTCATCAACTCTGTTTGGTCTCCTGAGAGAAGTGTTTCCTGGTACAACATCCTTGCACCTGCTACTTCTTCCCCAGCTCTTCTCAAAATTGGAGTACTCTGAACCCTTTCATGAAATTATTCCATGCTACTTAAGCAGTTTACTGATTTTTATAATAATGTGATTGAAGGTAGGTCCAGTTCCATTAACCTGTCCTTGTGGTGAAGGACCCAAATTCTTCGAGTTTTGCTCTGAATTAAGTGTTATATAGCTGCAGGTTTCTGATGGACTCTTCTCTGCATTTAAGTTACAGGGCTGCTGTAAAAAAACCAATACACAGTTATTTACCCTGGTGTTATTTTTGGTTGAGAAAGCTTTTTGCGCAGCTAAATGAGAAGATGGGTCAAGAAAAATGAGGAATGATGGCTCACATTGAATGGTGATGCATCTTGCTAGATTGAATTACCTGCTCAAACTGGGGCTTGCAGTGGCATGATTGGCCTTGTAAAATGGGGGCCTGCTTGCCTGGTCTATCTTTTGTGTTGGAATTGGCTCTTTTAGTAAAGTAGATTAGAAGAATATCCTGTTCAGAGCTCTATAATGAACATAAGGTAGGTCATACGTTATATACGGAGTGCTTGAATTGAAAAATTTAGATTGATGTGGACATGCTTGATTCTAATGGATCTTGCTTTCAGAAGATCTTATTGCTCTTTGTGGAGTCATTTGCGTTGATACTTGTTAAGTTCTGTTCATTGATACTTGATAAGTTCTGTTCAGCTTTTAAAGTGCTAGTGTAGCTCATCTACGTCTATTCCTCTTTTCAGAGGGCTGCCCAAGCAGCCTGGGCTGTCTATATGGGCTGTTAGCACCAGAGGATCTCTGCTGCAGTAGTTCTTTTTCTGTCTCTGTATTTGCATGAGGGTTGGTGGGGAACTCGGCTCTCCTGCAAGGCACTGCAGCTGCGAAGGCCTCTCAGCGGGATCAGTCTCTTCATGGCTGCTACGGAGGGCACATAAGAGCTCACATTTTTTCACACATGTAAACCGACTCACAGGCCTCACACCTATCTGTTGTTTTCCTATGTCTTTTAAATGAAAAAAAAAAAAAGTAAACCTTAGCCCATTGGAAAAATATTCATAATTATCCTTAATATTTCATCAGAACGTTTCAATGCAAACAGCTGAATTTACATCTCAAATGTTCAATTATTAATTGTCATGATAGATACCCATGACTCTTACTGCTAATTTCTAGATTCCCATTTCAAGTACAGCAAGATTTGTGCAGGCTTTATTGTTAGGGGTGAAATTTAAACTTTGTTAGGATTAAGTGTTTAATAGTATAATTTTCTGCATATGTTGCAAATACAAGCTGCTATGAATACATCCTCTGTAAAAAAAAAAAGGCATTTGATATGTTATGTATGGACTTAAATTCAGTATGTTGTTATCTTTAGCTAAAGGAAATTATAAGAGATTTGCAGAGAAGGGTTTATTCAATTAACTTTAATTTCTTTAAAACACTTCTCAACTGAAGTTGAATTTGGTTTCTGTATTTTGACTTTGTTTAAAATGTGCTGTATATAACTTCCTTTGTTCCTTGAATATTATTCTGAAAATAGAACAAATTGGCTGGTTTTCGTATAGATGAGGAGAAAAATAGTAGTAGTAGGTGGAATGTTTGAGTGGGGTGGCCTTTCTTTCTATTTGTCCACTCACAGTAGACCTGAGGATTTAAGTGCAAGGTTTCCTGTTATATTACTGGAAATTTTTAATGTAATTTTTATACATTGAGAACTGGGAGAAAGGCGCGCTCTTTTCTACATGTCTTCAGCCCCCAGCCTCCCCGGAAGCAGTAGTACGAAACACATCAATTTAAAATAGGTATCAGGTTTTGGCTTGATGCTGAAGGAGCAAAAACAGGAGGGCAGCACAGACCTGTCTTTTCCCAGTCTGCATGAGGCATTTGATTAATCTGTGAAATGGTGGTCATTGGTTTGGGTTCTTATGGCTTTTAGGCAATTTGGAATGATTCTGTTTTTGTAAATGGCAGGAATGAATACTTTTGGCTTATTTTGAAATTTGGAGACCGTATTAAATCTTGTTGGCGTAGGTGTTTTGACTTGGAGATTTTATTATTGTCCCAAACTTCCTTTTAAAGTGTGTACTTGCTTCTTTGATGATTTTATTTAAGTAGGTAATCGTGCTTTTTTTGAGAAATTGGTTGTACTATTTTATAGAGCAATTTGCAGTCAGACCCTTCCTCTTATTAAAGCTGGTAACACAAAATGAGAGAAAACGCTGCGTGCATCATCTTAACTATAAGCAAGGAAAAGCACATAAGGAAGGGACAAATCTCATTCAGTCATTTTTGGATGGTTTTCTGCAAGAGGGCAACGAATTTCAGACCTTGTGTGGATGTGTAGGATTCCCTTCAGCCTTTCTACCAGGAACTATAAAAAGCTTGTATAAAGGCACAGAATAATTACAGCCTGAGTCAGGCCAGCAAGTTGGCTTTTTTCACTATAATCAGGATAAAAGAACATCTCTCTTGGTGAAAAGGACTGGGCTCTGAAATAGAGATGTTCTGGACTGATAATTCCAAGTACAGCCAAACTTACAGAGAAATACAAAGGTTAAGATTTATATTTGGGTCTTGTTATTTAAAATGGATGCTGTTTATGCTTCATATAACAACATTTTAGTCTGTATAAAGTGCAGAGGAAGCCAGGCCTGTAAAAAGCGCAAATGAAAATAGGATTACTGCCATGGTTAACTTCAGCACAGCTTAACTGTGAGAGTGAGACTATCTTATTGTTTACAATTTGTAAAGCAGGGGAGAATGTGAAGAGATGTATAATTATGCAGGATAAGAATAGATTGACTGAATCATGGAGAGCACAGTATTTCACACCCCTCTTTGCAAATTCACTTGATTGTGTAGGTTCTAGCTTCAGTTGTTTCTAGTGTCAGGGTTGTCTTCAGTCTGAGAAGTCCTAGATATACAGGGCAAAAGGAATCCTCTGCAATTAAATAAAAGGGAGGATGAATTTATTTCCCTGCCTTTGCACAGTCCATTGTTCTTGGATTCTGTCTGTATTTTGAAAAGTCTTAGAATGCTAAAGACAAACATATGAGAATCTGGAACCATGCTAAAGTTTTAGATATTGAACTGTTAGGGTTGGCCTCCTAGCTCACATTAGCTTGTACTGGCAAACTAAGAGCTGACTGCGGATAAGAAAATTCAGGGGAGGTTATTGCCACAGATCCATCCAAAATACTCAGGAATAGTTGAAAAATATTCTGTAGGAATAGTGCACTTCTGTAAATCTTTAAAATTAAACTATGCTGTCAAGAATTCTGTTTAACCTTACCTGCAAATGGTAGCAGTAAAAGAGAAGCTGCTTGATATGCAGGAATAGATGATTTTGCACTGTTGGTTAGAAATCAGGCATGTATTGGGAACTCTGCATTTCCCCTTGCCCTTGCTGTTTTTAAAAGTAGTGAATGGAGTATCCCTTGTCCTACAAGAGGCATGACAGCTTTTCAAAAGACAAGGTCAAGTGGACAAACCAAGACTATGTGTACTCTTTTAGAATTCAGTATATAAAAGCTGCTTTTGAAAAGCTGTTCCTTAGTAGCTGTGCTACTTCTGAGAAAAATAGTGGTGCTTTCCACTTTGCTGAAGCAGGGGAGGCTGAACGACTCGCCTTCTAAAAGATGTCTATGTCACTTAGAGCTAATTGCTCATTTTGCATGCAAGACAAATGCAGTAAGAGATTTAATTGTACCAGCAGCAACAATAAGAGTCTGTCCCTCCACAACCTTTCCTGTACTGGTCAAGGTAGGAGGTTTTTCAGTAGCTTGACTACAGCCTCTACTTAGTGTTTGGTTCTGTGTCTAATTTTTAGTTGCCAGTAGATTCCCTGAAATACCAGTAATTAGGTACATGCTGAAAAGTTATCACCCCTACGGTTAGATTCTTCAAACTGCTAGAAAAGAGAAAGAAACAAGACAGTTTATCTTACTAGCCATCTGCTATGCCATCATGAACTCCAATGCGGTATTCTGGAGGAGTAAAATTATTCTGTTAAATTTCCTGTAGAAAGATAATCATTATTGGAAAGCAGTGCATGACTTATGGCATGTCTCAGTTCCTCTGTCCTGGGACCTATCCACTATATGTACACATCTGCTCCTGTACACCCACACAGGATGGGAAGATATTCCTCCACAGGAAGGTCTTCCGTTCCCTCAGTACGCAGGTGGTATGTATTGGCAAATCGCATATTGTGGATATGGTAGCCAAGTTCCCAGAGTAATGCACACATAGTGAAGCAATTCGCTCAACTTCAGCTGTTCGAATGAGAATATGAGATGGGTGACTTGGAATATAATCATATGGCCTATCTTTCCATGTCCCTTCCGTGATACCTGTTTTAATCACTTATACTTGCTACTTGTTGGATTTGAAATATAGACCATTAGAGGGGTAAAAATGGTATGTTAGTGAGATCAGTCACAGTGAAGATCCTTGACGGTTAAAATACTTAAAAAGAAAATGCAGAGCATTTAAGAGGACATCATACTTTTTTAAATTCCGAAATACTAGCCAATATCTTACCTTTGAGTTACAAATGTTCTTCAGTGTTCTCCATTCTTCACCTTATTCTGCTGTCATGTTCATTGAATGTCTTTCTGTAATCACCTGGATCATTTGAAAACTACGTAATGAAATTTCTTTGGTCATGAAAGATGGGTGATAAAGTTGTAGTGTTGAAACTATCCTGATTAGAGCAGGCATCCTGTTCTGAATTAGCAGTTTCTGATTTCATTTTGTTGGACTTGCTCAGCTGTGTCTCTTAACATTTCAGCAATTCCAGTTCATTCGGAGGATTTATTTCAGTCTTTCCAGCAACAGATCCTGTGTTTATCTTTTCTCACCTCAGTAAGAGCCCTTTCCCCTTCCCCATATCAGTCCTCCAGAATTACTGTACACATCATGTAGAAGAACAAAAATCAGAGTCATTAGACTAATGACCATTAGTCTTAACAGTTGTCAGTGAACAGATGCCTGCAGTGCCTGTCATGTGAGCTTCTAATTGCTCTGCCTTTTTACAGCTAAAGCACAGTTATCTTGGTGGCGGCTTATTAGTAAGTGTACAAGTGAAATACTGTCAGTTAATGCCAGCAGATGAATTGTGACCAGGAAGGACAATCTTCAGATTAATGGTGGGTCCTCTTTCATATTTAGTCTTTTCTGATTTGGAGACTTTGCTTTTTTGTGGGATACTACTTCTTCTTTTCTTACATTATTTGCTTATTATTCACTTATTGACCTTTTTCTAGTCAGCCTTTGCTTTGTTAATGCTGGAGAGTGTGTCTGGCTCAATACAACACACAGTTAAAACCTTGCTCTGCTTGAGATGCTTTCACTCATAAGAGACAAAGGAAAAGAACTCCTTGTCCCCCCCAAAAAAAATAAGAGGAAATAAGAAAATGTCAAACCAGGACAGCATGGATCAAAGATATCAAGACTGGCATCACTGGACTGAGGGAATAGTTAATCTGAGATTTAAATGAGACTAAATTAAATATGTAACTGCGTGGATGCATGCGTGGAGAAGTGAGTTGCAGTGTTCAAACAAGTGGGCCTGGATCAGGAGAAAAACATTTCAGCAGCAGATCAGATGGGAATGATCAAGATGCTGGAAGTCAGACAATAATATCCAAGTGGTAGATGACAACAACAGAGACGCTCATAAGAAAAAGATAATTTCTTAGGGGAAAATGGCTTACTAGGAGGTAGCATGCTTTACCTGGTGGTTGGTGTATCAGTATTCCTGACATCAGTAAAGCACAAAAATCTTAAAAGCTCTAGAGTATTTGCAAAAATGCATTTGACTTAGAGACTGCGTGCTGTGAACAGTTTCTTTCGGGAATGTCTCTTTAAAATCATGCTGAAACAGGTGTGCATGTGTGGAGGGCGCTTGGCTTGGCTGAAAGGCATTCACCTCATGTGCCTTATTAATAGCCTTAAACCAACATTCCTGCAGCAGAGCCATGACCATTTAACTGCTTCCTTATTGTGAAAATGTGCCTGACCGAGTCAATGTGCTAGGCTGCTCAGTCCGTAAACCCTGCAAAGGGACTTAATGCAGTGGAGAAAGAAGAGTAGACGAAGAACTGGCTTAATATCACTAAAATTATCAGAAGTGGTGGAAAACTAACAGTGGAAAAAATCACGTTTTCCTCACCATGTGTTAGACACATTCATGTGCTAAGCTGTTGTAAATCATAAGTTAGCCTCAGAAGGAACATCTGGCTGCGGCATTCTCTACAGTCTAATTTTTTTCAGGTGAGAAAGGATTCATCAGCTAGAGGTAACAGGGAGGAGAACTGTTTTGCTTATTTACACACTTATTCAGGGTGGTCTGTCTTTAACTAGAATTTTGAGACACCCTCTCCCACCTGGCCCCTCTTTGAAGATATGTTGACAAGATGGTAGCAGGCGCTCTCAGTGCTCCGCTGAAAAAGGTGGATGAAGAACAGTGTTAGCCCAAGCTCTCCTGTTCCATGCGGCGGCAGTACCAGGAGTGTGTTTATAAGGATTTTGGTCATTTGTGGGTCCTCTTAGGCTACCACACACCACCTCTGCTATCTCGTTTGAGGAAAAGGGACAAAATTGTTTCAGATAAGAAAGGACAGCGTAATATAGTGCAGAAAGACCCTATAGGCCCATCTAAAGGCCTAGATCAGAAGCTAGGCAAATTCAGAGCAAAAATATATGGAATTTTAGCAATGAAAGTAACTAAATGTGGAAATAATGTATATTTTCGGTATATTCCCCTTTCCTTGATGCGCTGTAAACTGACTTCTAGGCAATGTTTCCTGTTTTAAAAAGAAGTGATGAACTTGCTGCAGAAACTTCCTCACCCAGTTCTGTGGCCAGTGTTGCGCAGGTCGTATTAGTGCCTTTGGAACGTCCACGAGAAGTTCTGGCGCCACGAAGGACAGTCCTCCATTTACCTGGGCAATTTCGCTCTGTTAATCTGTACATGCACAAGCCTTTACACAGCCTTATCTATGTGTATTTATTCTTTGTGAAAGCCACTGAAGTAGGTCAGCAAACACTGCTGATCAATAAAGATTGTTCTTGCATCTTGTGTTATTTTAGTTTTAGTTATTTTAGTATAGCTGAGTGACCTTTGTGTGTATGACATAAGCATGTTCTTTTTTAGAGGGATATTTATATACCGTACAGCAAACTGATTTGACTTGTCTCTGAAGAGGAATCTTGCCACCTTATTCTTCATATTGCTGGATTATACCTGTTTATAGGGTATTTACAGGACTCTGAGGGTCTCATTCATTGAGAAGTTTTGTGATGGTAAATGTTGATTGTGAGAAACCTTCCATCTTCCTAATCTGTCAAAGTTGCTTAGTTGCATGCCCTTTTGGTTCCCCTACTTGAGTTTTGGGCTGTTTGATCTTCAAAATAGTTGCACTAAAGATGTATTTTCTTATTGTGAAATTATTCCAGTTCTTGGTGGCTGAGAGTTTGCCTGTTTCCATGTCTCTTTCTGTTAGGAGAATTTGCAGTCGTTTACGGTAGCAGAGCATTTATATACATTTCATCTACCTGTTCAGCTCATGATGTTGCTGATGACAATTTTGCATATACAGTATGCAATGAAGAATAATTACTAGTGCGAGGGCAGGCTTTTTTGGGACTGAATACTTGCCAGTTTTCCCCTGCCACCTGAATCGGAAGCAGATGTACAGAGATTGAGGGCTGGGAGAAAACTCCCTGTTATTAGCAATGAAAGGCATGGTAATGCCCTGCAATATATGATAAAGAGTCACTGTTCAGCCTTCCCCACACTACAAAAGTCTCTGTTTATAATTGCACTTGTGACCACCTTTCATGTCAAGATCTTCAGTATTTAGCTCTGAAGTATATAGTGGCTGAGGATTCTTTTTTTTTTTTCCCCCCTAAGTGCCGTGGTTTTAATACCATTCCATTGCCCCACACATTTCCCTTCTTTGTGTTTTCATTATGCAACAGGAATTCTCTTAAAAATCTGGATCCGCCACTAGTTCTAGCAGGTGTTTGGCTTCTGAGTGCCAGAGGTTTTTTCCTTACGCAGCTTATGGATGAGAATTTCACTGCCCTTAGGCACAATTTCAACTGAAGTATATGAGAAGCATGTTACTGTGTCAGTTCAAATTATATCACTATTGAAGAAAAAACTCAAAAGGAAATTAAATACAAATAATCACACTAACATATCATAACATTAATGTTATAATTTAAATTAAAAAGGATTGGGAAAATCTGAGTCAGGAGTCCCATGTCATTCTTAGCCAGACTCTCCTGAGAGCAGCCATTGTAAAATGAGGATAATGACAACTGTGAGTCATACAAGATCTCTTGATGAATAGTTCTATAATACTATAGTGTGTAAGAACTAAGTGTATTTTCTAACTCTTCATAATTTAATTAGGTATTGTGTAAAGTCTCGTATCCTACTGTTTCTCATCATTACCCTATTTATCTGATAGTGGCTAACAAATTTTCTTGCAATCTCCAACTATGAGCTGGATCCCATTTTGCTCACACATAAATACGTGAATTGCTAACCACCTCTGTTGTCTTCCTTGTTGCGTTTAAACCTGCATGTAGGAAGGTTGGTCATACCTAGCTGAGGATATCGTTCCTTACGTCCCAAATCCTGCGGTCACCTTGGTGTGGGCATGTCACTGTGGCCAAATGAAAACAAAGGGGCATTTTGCAAGTGCTGTGCAGAATTGCTTACAAAATGGTGCTGTGAAGTTTCTCCTGCCCAATTTCTTGCTTTATTTTAGCTTTTAAGAGGCTTCTCATTTAGAGGCAACTCTTGGTTACCTGGGAACATTCACACCTTTCTTGCACCCTTTCTTTAGCATTATTAGAACAATTATCCAGTCTGGATACTGGGGAAGGGGGTGAGAAGGAAATAATTTATCAGAAAAGGGTGATGTTGCCCTTGCAAGCCTATTGGGTGCTATTTATCTCACTAGTAAAGGGTTAGGCACCTGCAGCCTATAGCCTGCCACAGCCTCTCATTCATCTCATGTGGCCTGCAACCATCAATATTTTTTTTTTTGTGTTATTATTGAATAGTAACGCATGGCCTGCCAAAGCTACTGTGTCTTGCTTGCTCCTCTGTGATAGAGGCTCCTGCTGCTCAAGGAAGGAACCACACTATATCCTTTCTCATTTAATTTTGTTCTTTTACTCCTTAAGCAATGTGAACCTTCATTTAGTGTTTGTGTTGATTTGTTGGGCTTTGTAATTCTGCTGTCCTACATAGCCTTAAACCATGCTCCTTTCTTGCCTTCTATAAATAAATCTGCTGTTCCTCAAAGATTATGCTTCCAGTATCCTCCAGTATGTTACTGGAGCTGCGGTAGTGTTAATAGATAAAAGCAAGATTGTTTGTTTCCTGGAAATGAGTCATTCAGATGTTAGCAGTTTGTCAGCTTAGCAAAAAAAAAAAAAAAAAAATTCACCATGATAAAGAACACTTTAAGAAAACTTTAAAAAAAATTTACACGTTATCCTGACTTCTTTGCTAAGGATGCTGACAGTACTTTTGCAGCATGTTTTTCCTATGGAGATCATAAGGATCCTTAGAAACCTTTAACGAATAAGAACATGAGAACGTGCTCCAATAATGCTGAAAGGATTTGATTTATGACAAGAAATTTGCCAATTATTATGTTACTAAATAAAGAATAAAAAGAGGGGGTTGTTTGGAATACTGGAACATATGGTGAAAAAAGGGATTAAAAAAAAATCTTTTTAAAGGCTTCAGTCACCTATGTCAGTCTTGCTTGCAAGACTTTAAAAAAAGAGGTTTTAATGAGATATTATTTTCTGTCCCATTTCCAGAATTTTTAACAAGATATTCCTTCCCTTTCACTGTTTTAGGCACAGAGGATTTAATCAAGAGGATTTTAGTAAAACTTCAGTCTTTAAAAAAAAAAAAAAAAGTGAAAACATCCCCCAACCATCTCCTCTGCCCTCAAAGCATCAAGCCTCAGAATGTGCAGGTAGAATCTTCCTTCACCGTTCAAAGCCATTGTTGGAATTTCACATTACCGTAAGGCGGTGCTTTATTTAAGATAAACTTTTGAACAAGACCTTTATATAAAACACATAAACAAGTAAAGAAATAGAAAAATAAAATGGAGCAGTGAAGCTGTGCATGCAGGAGATATGAGTTCAAGAATGAATTCCTTTCCTTCCGTACAGCAGGTATGGTCCCTCCTCACCACGCTGCCAACTCCTCTCAGCCTTCCAGCACTGGCGACAGATTCTCGGCATGTGTAAGGAGACAGAAAGTAGACATCCCACTATGCTGGGAATATAAATAGTATCACCACTGTGACAGGAAATCAGAGGACAGGGATTAAAATTAATGGGTTTTTTTGTTATCTAGTTTCTTTTCCTACTGGTAAATCCATATCTTTGCAAGTCTTTTTTCTTCTTCTTAAGAATAGGCTTGTACACCTTGTATTGTGAAACTACTCTCACTGGTAATAGCAACACCCAGATTTTATACTATATGTTTTATCCATATGCTATAAAATTGCTTTCACCTTGGCTCTAAATATTGTTGTGCCCATTCCCCCAAGGCTAAACTAAAGACTTAGGGCAATAATTGAGCATTGCATATTTTGAAAGCAGAATCCGATCCACAGTCACTAACTTTCTGACAATAATTGGAAATGAACTGCTCCAGGGTCATCTCGTCTGAGTGCTGTATTTTTCACCTTGGCTCTTATTTAGGCAATGCTAGAGGGCACCGAGTACATGGTCCTAATATTAAGTGTTATATTGCCAGGGGTGTTGTCCTGCTGCAGATGTATTTGGGCCCTGGTTCTGTAAGGATGTCGGTGGGAACTTTGCCACTGATATCATTGGGAGCAACTTCAGTCTGCTCGTGCAGCTCATTTGAAAGCAAATATTGGGCACATCAAATCAATCCTGTGGAAAGAAGGCAGAGCCTGCCTAACACAGAGTTTAGAAGCAGCTTCACTGGAAGAAGGAAAACTCCAGGGTTCATGTTTCTTTTGGAGATATGTAACAGAGTTGATATTTAAGCTGGGTTTTGAAACTAAATGAGATTTTGGCTAAATAGTACTGCTGCCTTTCAGTGAACAGTTTAATCTTTTAGACAGACTATAGCAAGAGAAAACATAAGTAGTTGTTGATAAATATCCAAAAACTTAATCACTAGTATAAATTTTAGAAAGTACGGGAAAAGGTTTTCAAAATGTGTTGATCTCAGTTTGCAGCCCAAGCTATGCCAAAGAAAATGAATTTATATTTAATCAAGAAAAACTTTGGTAGAAATATCCTTTTGAAAAGACTGAAAGATAGTAATTTAAAACCAAAATTATCTCCATTATCCTTCTTGTGTTCAGTGTTGGCTTTAAGTTGTACAAACCTACAGCATGAAAAGAGGTTTAGACTGACATGATCTTAAGCACGTTCAAGTCAGTGGAATGACTCCTAGTGCTTCAATGGGCGCAGGATGGGCTCGGTTTGAGCAGCAGAGATAATGTAGGCAGCTCCTTTCTTGCAGTTGTGAATGCGATTGTAGCTGTAGCTTAAATTCAGTTTTCAATGGTAGACGCTATTCAAGCATTAGCTGAACTTTCAGTTTTTAAATTGCTTGCTGACAGCATTTTATTGTGTCACAAAGACATGCCTTTATGCAAAATACTTATGAATTGTCTTTCGCTTATCTTTGTATGTATCTTCAACTTACAGACACATTTCCCCAAGTTGTTTTATTTCTACATGTTCTAAACAGGTCTAGAATGAGAGATAAGAGGGAAAATCATTAGATTTAGGTTGAAATCTGACAGGTGTGAAGTTTGCCTTTAATAAATATAGAGTACGCACCATGGAAAAACAATCCTTGAGTCACACACTCGAGTTCTGTCCCTGGAAGAACTTTTGATTCAGTCTTTCAGGTTGTCTCGTCATCTCACTTGTGACTTCCCTCGTGAAACCTGACAGTCACATTCAGTGTTTCAGGGTTCTTTTATGAAGAAGTGCTTGGCTTTCATCAGTTCAGTTGAGTCTTCTTTCTTTTTTAAGAAGAAATGACGTTTATAATTTAATTCTGGTTTGAAATGCTGGCCCCTTAGTTTAATACTAATAATTAAATAATTGGCCTGGTCTCCAGAAACGTTGAGCTGCTGGCAGCTTCTGTGGAAACTCAGTTCACTTGCAGGGTCTTTAAATGTTTTGGAGCGTCAGGAAGTTGTTTTTGTAAATCTTGGCCATGTCAAAAGCTAATCTGAGTCTTACTAGATATTTATTCATCAGGATTGCTTGCTCTGGAGATATCTGAAGTTCTGAACTCTTAATGTGACTTTGTTTATCTGCTAACATGCTTCTTCATGTTGTGATGAAGCTGGAGTGCTGTGCTCTATCTAACATTTTTGTACTGGAGTCCTTGAAAATCCATTAAACTGAACTGCTACTTAGCTGGTATATTACTTCCCTGGGGCGTAAATCATGTGCTACAGCAGCTTAGTAGACAGATATTTAACTTGAATTAAATCGGAAGGCACACATCTTGGTATATAATTGGACTTGCCATGCATATTAATCTGACAAACATGTAGTTATAGGTCATTAAGAATGCAGATAGTTTTTCTCACTGTATCTGCTTTTCCCATCTTTTTCCCTAAAAGGGCAATTTTGCAAACTAACACTCAAGACCCTGCCCAATTTCCCCCTTCCAACAAGAACTAATAAAAGAGCCACAAACCTATGGAAGCCAACTACCTTCCTGTGCTGGTCTTTTTGTAATAGAATTTACTTTGGGCAGGATAGCGCAGTTGTGCATAACTGTAAAGCTTTAGGTGGCCGGACCTTTATTTTTTGTCTGTTCCTCTTTTTAGAAACAAGATATTGAGGCAGCTTCAGGAGGAGTGTGGTATTTTGTCATCTTTGGCATTTAAAATAGATAACTTTGATGTTTTAATCTTCTTCATTACACAAAACACTTGGTTCTCATTATGCTCCCAATTTTAGTAAGCTTAGTTAGGGAATGACTGATTTTAGGCTAGGTAATGCTGATTTGCATTAAGACGTGTACATAAGAGCATAGTTCCTATTTTTCTCTTAATGTGGTGGTTGGTGCCAAGAAACTCTAAAATTAAAAATTCCTTTGTGCCTGAAAGATTAGTGTTTTATTTCTAATTATGTTCAAGTCATTTCTTTGAGACATTCCATCTCTGTTTTCTCATCTTCTTGACCTTCACAACTCAGACTTAGCAGAAAGCTCACTTTCTAAAGCTGCTGCTGTTTATATATAAATATGGAACAATTACTTTCCAATCTCCTGGTGGCTATGATTAAATAGAATAGTGGCGTGTTATTATGAGGTTTGGTTGAACTTTGTCATAGCCTTTGTATTAAATGATCCCCGAGAATTGTAGACTAAACTGAATTTTTTAATTTATCTGAAATTACAATAACAGTTGAAATCCTTGGATGAAATTGTTAATCTGTGCCTTGGAAGGAACGGCCAATGATTAATATTTGTGATTTTTAGTCATAGGGAAACTCTACAGTTTAGCAATTGCTCTGATTTGATAATTAAAAGTGAGTTGGATAGCAACAGTTAATATGAATCCTGGCTATCAAGGAAAAAAAAGAGCAGTTAAAGTGGTTTGCGTTGTGTAGTGGTTTCAGAGTGTGCTGAAGGGAGTCCTTTTGGGTCAAAGTGAACCAGAAGATGTGCCCCAGCAGCACACCTACTGTGCTCCAGTCACTAAGCGATACTCAGTCCGTTACATTGACCAGAGCTAGTTTCAAATAAGTCCCTCCTTCAAATACGCTTTGTTGTGGGCATTCGGTCCTGCACACCATTTTTGTCTGCAGATTCAGTCCTACTCAGCCATGCCACTTGCTAATGTCAACATTGGGTGGAAGCACTCAGTAATCATTCCTCTTACTTTCAGTAACAAAATAAAATATAAAATCACCAAATCCAACGCCTTCAATTTGGGCAGCCGCTTCTAGTCAGCATAGTATACTGAGCAACAAAAATGGGCAGCAATAAAAATGACACGGTGCAACTTGATGGAGGGAGATGTAAAAATCAGAGGCTTGGAAGTAAGCTATTCGTTTTGTCTTCTGCAACTGAAAGTGGGAGAGTAATTTAGCCTTTAAACACTCAGGTGGGGAGTGATGAGTGAAGAAGCAATCACAACCTGAGATCAAAGGTGTGCTCAGAGCGTAAGATGTTGAATTAGAACAGTGCCATTTTATGCTTCCCAGAACCTACATGCACTATCTGTTTATCAGGACGGGTCTCCTTGATCACATAGGTAGAATTATGTAGCATGGAAGACCTTATTTTTTTCAGTTTCTGACTAATAACATACATGTTATGATTAACTCATGCCTAGAAAGATTTTCAAATACCGGCCTGTTTCCAACTTTAAATTTTCTTCTTTGTCAGTACAGTAGTACACACTTCTTTGCTACCCAATATATTAATTTGAATGAATTTTATGCAGTGGTGGTTATTATATCTGGTTTGGCTACATTATCACCTTCTACTGTCTTCATATGCTTAAGATCATAAAAGCTGGTTTAAAATGCCTGTTCTAAACCTTAAGTGTACTTATGATTTGACACGTTTAACTTAAAGCTCTTAACGTTAAACAGACTTAAAACACTAGTGTGAAATGTAATTGTTTTCTGAAACTTGTGCTTGCAGTCTTTAGTTTAAAACATGAATTTATATTGGATTAGCTAAGTCATTCAGAGATGATCCCAAATATGTTATCAACCCACAGACTGTTGAAATTTGAATTACATTTAAGCAAAAGTGCCCACAGAAATATAAAAGTCTCACAAGGAAACATTGGTAGATTCCTCAGTGGGGAATAAAGTGGACTAAGTGGAAACAGTATATTTTGTGTTCAGTACAATGTATGAATTAAAGAACGATGGACACATGCAGCTTATTTGAAGGTACCTGTATCTAGAGTTGGGGAAAAAAGTGTTTCTCTGGTACTTTGAGTTTATACAAAAGAGTTGCTCAGAGAAGCTGTGGCTGCCCCATCCCTGGAGGTGTTCAAGGCCAGGCTGGATGGGGCTTTGAGCAGCCTGGTCTAGTGGGAGGTGTCCCTGCCCAGGGCAGGGGGTTTGGAACTGGAGGATCTTTAAGGTCCCTTCCAACCCAAAACATTCCATGATTCTATGAAAAGAGTTCTTTGAGCATTTGAAGCTTTGACTTTATTATTTTTTAATGAGCGTCTTCATTTGGGTGGTTTATCAGCTGTAATTACTTGGCTTCAACATTTGCCATGACAATTCATAGTGTGTTGCTAGTAGATTTCTATTTTTAATTAAATGCTTTGCTCCATTCTTCCTTACTTTAGCTATACTATGTGGGTAGCAGTACCTGTTGCTGTAGTTATCAGATCAGTTTCCATTGTAACCTCCTGTGTAACCGTATAAAACATTCATCTTTAACATTGAATTTTTCCATGATTGGAAGCCAGATTTTGCTTGCCTTCATCTAGCAGCCATTCTTCTGCTTCTCCAGTGGCTAGCTCCTCATTAGCTTTTAATATGAAAATTGAATGTATGTGAGAGAAGCCCTTAGTTTTTCATGTCATATTTATGAAATTGTGAATTCAGCTTCAAATGTTGTCATCTTTTATATTCAGAGCATAATACTGATGAATGTCTGAAGACTTTCTATTTGAAATGTTTATCTTATTAAGCTGAGAAACACAAGCAAGTTAATCACTACATATCCTACTGACAAATTTGTTTATGGGAAATTAGGCAACAGTGTGATATATACATTTATCTAAGAAGTGTGGTGGGATAATTTGGATTCTCTTCAGTCTGTAAATTAGGCAGCTCTTTCAAGAATACCATTATAAATCACTAGCACTTAACACTATTCTCTTCCAAAGAGAATTTTTAAAATATAAGCTAAACATTACCATACACCATTAATATAGGTCAGTTGGTGTTGTAATTGTGTTTTACATCTGGGGAAACTGAGGTAGAAATCTTAAGTACTTTAACCCAGGCCACTCGAGATTTAGAACGTATATCTCTTATCCTTTAGCCCTGTGCTGAAATCATAGGATTACATCATTGCCGTGTTCCCTCACATAGGATCTATCGATAGCCCATTGAAACCAGTGGGGAAAAATGCCAGATTATGTCAGCCGGTTTCACGTCTGGGTTATGCTTAACATGTCAGGGTTTGCATTGGCTGCAGCCAGCTTGGATTCGGCATGAAGCATAACTGTGGACCTCTCTTGGTTGCTTTATGGGGAAACTATTGTTATCAAATGTAGATTTATTCTCCATATTTTATGATTTAATTCTGCATAAATAAAGTCACTTGGCACAAGTGTACAAGTGAGACCACTGCTATAAGAGGTTTTATAGAAATGTCATTATAACATGAGGTGAACATGAATTACTCTTATGCAGGCCTGATGAAAAAATCCTCTTTAAAATCTTGTTCAGTCTTGCATGCTAAAATATGACCTTTTACCCTAGTCTAGACATGTCCTTTGCAAGCTATTGCTAGTTTATATGAAGATCGCTTGATTTAAAACAAGTACGTTAGTCTAATGCTGTCACGATTGGTGGGGTTTACCATCTGAGAAGCTGACAGCTTCTTTGCAGAACAGAGTAAGCAAAGGCAATGTAATGTGAATGACATGTCATCTGCTTTTTATGACATAAGTTGTGAGCCTCAGAAAGTGAACTTACTGCAACAAGAGAGAATTTGCAGAAGGTCTTGCCTTCCGCTTCTACCACAAAGTGGTTAAATTACGTGGATTGCTTTTGAAATCTCTAGTTATCTGGCACTGAGACTACACACCTATATTTGGTACAGTTCTAGCCAATAGCCTGGAAACTGGTCAATGGCAACTGCAAGCTTTCAGGTAAAATTACTATGTATGTGTCAAAATATAACAAACAGTTTAATTAAACCGCATTTATTAAGTTGGCTCATTGGGAAATGTCCAGCAGTAACTTGTACATTTCAGGCCTTGTTTTTTTCTCTGAAAGTTTTCAACCTTTTGGAAGGTAATTTTCCTCTCCTTGCCTTTTCCACTCTCCCCCTACCACAGCTGGACTCAATAGTCCACATTCAAAAGATGATTTTCTCTAGTACACAAACCAATTAACTTCTCAGGGTAGAGTTACGGTGTAGTAGGGATAAGGACATACAAGTCTGTGCAGTACATTTGGTACCTATCTGGGATGCTTTAGAGCTACAGTGCAATGACAGGGTATCCGACCAGCATGTGTGCAGCACGGCTAGCACATTTCAGGTGTGTTATGACTCCTGAACACGCATGGATCAGTAAAGCAAAAGCCATTTGTCTAATACAAGGTCAGGTGTCAGACAGCCCAGTTGGACATACTGACACTGATTCTGACAGAACTGGCTCCTCTGTAGCTCAAAATGGGCCCTTCGTCCTCTCCCACTCTGTTCTCAAATGCTCTTCACCAACTGTAAATACCGTGCAGAACTAACGTGGACCACTGCCTGGTGTTCACTCCAGTCATTCCCCGCTCCCTTCTGATTTCTTCTTTGCAATAATACCTTCCTGTAGGATAGGAAAGTAATTAACCGTGTCATGGTTTCATAGGTTACCCTACTTTGAGGAGGCTGGACTGGATGAGCTCTCGATATGTCATTCAAGCTGAGTTATTCTATGATTCTATATCTTTGTAAAAATAGATTTACTGTATTTAACCAAAAGCCTGGTATGTGCAGCAGCCGGTAACTGTCTAGTGAAGTGTATAAGGAAAAAGAAAGTGTAGCTTTTCCAGTGTGGTTTTCACAGTGTCTTTCAGCACTGGTGGTTGATAAGGCAGAGATGGTACCTTTTTGTTTAATGGATAGTTCTGACATTGAGGCATCTTGTTTGGTTTTGGACCACTGTAAGCATTTTGCACATCCTTGTCACAGACCTCTGTAGCAAAGTATCCACCCAGAAAGACTGTGCCTGAAAGCACATCACTTTTTCCCCCCAAGAAGTTCATGTCTAGCCTTTGTAATTACATGCATAGAGTTCTTTAAAACTTGACTTGTGTTTGTAGTAGCTGTAATGTGACCTTTCTGAATCTCTTACAGACAAGAGCAGAGCAATCCCAAGGTGCATACTTCTTGCCTGAGTTTGCACTTTCTCCACAGGGGAGTTTTCTTGAGGATACCACGGGGGAACAGTTCCTCACTTACCGTTACGACGACCAGGTCAGTATGCTGTTTGGGAAAATGACAGAGACTGTCACGTTCGTGTAGCTCTGAGATACAGATTACTGTGAAACAAATTAAGATACAAAGTGTATGTTATCTTTTGAAGACACATCAAATTTATAGCAAATCGAATGATAACACACTATATGAAATGAAAATTAAGCTACTTAATTGTAGAAATAATAGATCAAAGCCACTTTTGAAAACATTAATAGGATGAAGTAGAGACGAAAGCAACGTTTTAGTGATGTGTTAATAGATGTTTATAGTTATGTCTGTAAAATATGTAGAATTAGAGGTGATTGCGTTTTCTGTGAATCGTTTGACCTGTCCAAAATTGTTTTATTTAATGGATAAATCAGTATAAGGGAGATCTTGCATTTCCCAGCTTGTGAAAAGTCAGCACGTTTTATTAGTTCATGAAGTTTTCAGAGGGGAAGGTTGAGTGAATTATAAAGAAACAAATGCAAAGTGTAATAATGGATGAAGCAGAATGTTTAGAAAGCAACAAATTATGTATTTTGAAGTTAAAGATCTTTAATGCTTTCTCCAGACCCATAGAAACATTATGTTAAACATGGAATATAGATATAAATGTAAAGAAAGCGACATGAAAGAAATGCTGTTAATCTTGGCAAAAGATCTAAAGTAAACCTAGGAAATGTGTGGCATGCTGTGGAAATTTACTCATAACACAATGTGTTCCAGAAGTCAGTCGAATTTCACATCAAAACTGTCTGAATTACATTCATAGACACTTACAGTACGTTTCTTAATGTAAGAGGAGGGAATTTGTTAGGAAACCCTCCCTGTAAAAGTGAGACGAGCTAAACTTGCCCTGCAGTCACAAGGTATGATTCTGTCAAGCGATTGGCAGCTTTATTTTGAAAGATGGTCTCCTCGCAGGAGCTACTTTGAGAAAAATAGTTTGCTCATCACTGCTCTAAAGAGAGGAGAGCACTGAGATGAGTTTATTACAGCTTTAGATTGAATATCTTTTTAGGAAGACAAAAGGAAGCAGAAAAGATACAACAGTAAGCATGCTGAGCTACTGTAAATTATTTGAATGCAGTTTAAATATGTTTACAATAATTCATACTTTTTCTACCCTAGAGGGTCTGGATTATCAACAGAAAAGGTACTTAGAGAAGATGTCCCCTGGACTAAACACCTGGGAAAGCAATAACTTACAGGACAGTAAAATGCAGCTGCAACTCGGGCAGCATTTAGTGACAGTAGTTGAAAAATGCTATAAGGGTTATAGGTACACTTTGATCAAAATATTTTCCATTAAATGGAGCACATTTTAGAGAAGATGATAAATAAAATGTAACAGAGGGATAGTCTGAGTCTTTGAATAGACTGTTTGGACCATGTGGATAGCATAGCTGGTTAAAAAACAAACAAAATTAATCCCTTCCCAAAACCTCAAATACCAGCATAGCTCTATACAGAAGCCAGTTCCTAGCTCAATTCGGTTTGATGGAAAGTTTTCCATTAATTCCATTGGGATCTGAACTGGATCTAGGATATTGTCAGCTTCTGTTCTTTCATAAATGTGATTCAGCTTTGAAGCTTGCTCTTCCCAGACACTTAGTGAGCAATATGAAATTAAGTTTGAATTCTTGGAACTCAAAATGGTCCTAAAACATCGGGATGTTGAAAATAGAAGCAACTGTATTAGTAATAGTTTCTTTTGAAAGGAAATTCAGTTCTTAAGCATTATTCATTAAAAAAAATAAATACATTTAATGCAGATGGGAACTGATCTATATCTCTAGTTTACCTTCCTGTGGGTAAAGCAAGAATTCTTCAGTAAATAGAAAGATTTTTCTCCTTAATTTTCTAGGATATTAATCATAGGACTGTAATATACAGTTATAATTTACTGAGGCTTTTGCTGAAATGTTCATACAAAACTCAATTTTATCACGTGGTTAAACCAGCCAGAAAACTTGATTATTTTTTTTTCTTGTTTTCTGTGTTTCATCCTACTCTTTCATGCGACATTTACTCTATGAATGGAAGGAAGTCTTAAACCAGAGAGTGAAAAATCTTTCATCAGATAATTTCTTGACTTTTTGTAAGCTGGTATGGATAGGCTTGATATGTGGTAGCTATGATAAGGATATGCAGGTGAATAAAAAGAGGAATGTATTTACACTTCCATCCCTGGAGGTGTTCAAGGCCAGGCTGGATGGGGCTTTGAGCAACCTGGTCTGGTGGGAGGTGTCCCTGCCCAGGGCAGGGGTTTGGAACTGGGTGATCTTTAAGGTCCCTTCCAATCCAAACTGTTCTATGATTAAAACGCAATTTTCAATTACCTACTGTATCCTACATGGAAATGGAATCAGTTGCCACATAATAGAAAAAAATGCAGTAGCATCTTCTCACACACCTAAATTCAGTTTTAGCAATTCACTTTCTATCCTGCCCCACGTGAAGGGGTACTGATCTGTGGGAAATCCATTCCGTCCTTTGCTCTGAACACCAGAACTGTCCTATGGGCAACCATACAGAATCCTGGTGTTCCTATACATCCTAAGTTACGTTAATTTAGTTGAAAATTGGAAAAGTGAAATAACCTTATGCGCTTGACCCCAACAAAACGAGAGATAAGTCTTATCTGATCTACTGGAAGATCATACCTTCATCTGTAGTCATGGAAGGGAGCAGAATAGATAAAAGGGATAAGAGGCTCCTAAGACTGTGCCATAAGGGTGGAAGAGGGTGGGTCAAAACCTCTGGATGCCGAGATCCTTGCAGGAAAACTTGATCCTTCCATATCTTCCCAAGTGTGCTCTTCTGCCCTTGCACTGTTCCTCAGACCCAGGCCAATAAAATTTCCAGTTTGTTGGGATGGATGGATATTATTTTTATATAGAAGCATCATCATCATCATCATGATCCAAGATTAGTCTCCTTACATCCTCCAAACACAGGAATGTTTCAAAGGGGTTTTCTTTGGCTGTTGTGTGTGATATTTTTCAAGCAGGGAGCCAGTTTAATCAGGATCATTCATTCCTTTGTTAGTAAGTAATCTCAGTAAAATAGAACTAGCTGTTACTTAAATATTCGAAAGTATTTGCTATCTGAAAAGACAAGCTTACAGTTTGAAATGGAAGATGAGTAAATATTAATGGGAACACACTGTACTCTGTTCTAGCCCAGCAAAACTACATACGGATTCATGTTGCACATGCAAGATAGTACATTTTGTTCTGGTTTAATCTGGCAGGACTGTGCTCTCATTTTTGTACAGGATTGCACTAACCCTGTTGCATATTCAGTTGCTATGTGTGTACTTAGGAATTACATGCAGATGAAATTCCTTGGCTAGATATTTTCAAAATTCAGCGAATACATGTATTTTTTTTTTTTTTTACCCCCTCTATGACTATAGAAGAAAATACGTTATAAGACCTGATCAGATACTGCCACCTTCATTCATCTGGACAGAATGGTACATTATATTTTTGACAACTTTACTCCTTTATCTTCATGGAAAAAGAAAAACAGCGATTCAAAGAAAAGACTTTTGAGGGCTCCCAAAGAACAGAAATGTAGAAATGTTTACGTTGAGCATTTTCTTATAGCTCCTGCATTGTTCAGAGAGCTATGTCTTGCATCAGTGCATTGCATGCTGCATTTCTATAATTCTACTGAGTCAATGTAATTTAAATCTAACTTAGTACTAAATAGACTCTGATGCATACCCAAAGACTTCATTTGCCTTTAGAAATTTGAGACTGGAAAAAATATGCCACTCTCCTATCATTCTTGAATGAATTTTAAATTAAATATATAGGTAATAGACCTTCCCCCAACTTTGAGATATAAGTTGAACATTGCCATAAGGAATAGTTTCCTAGTTTTCTTTCTAATTTCTTTTGGCTTTTCACCTTCTAATCTACTACGAGGAATTTTTTTCTTTTCCAGAATACTAGTAGTACTGGAAAGCTTTCTTGCAGAAATAAAATGTTCTTGTTTTCTGACACTTAAGGTATTCCTTCCAAGTATTAAAACCATTCCATATGACGGACCACCAACAAGGACAGCAGTGAAAACTCGGTTGGGCTGAATACGTTTGAAGTACCTGCCCATTTTGATTGCCTGGCTGAGACAGCTCTTGGGGCGGGGGAGAGAGAGAGGAAGCAAAGAAAAAAGAAAAAGAGGTTATCATCTTTTAAGTGGGGAAATGTTTGCTTGACCAGTTAGCTTTGTAGCTGACCTTGCTCCTTCTAAATTTTATGATGTTTACCAGTTCAAACTCATAACAAGGACACCCTGGCTCTGGAGTTAGACATATGGCACTAAGTAGTCCAATCTTGACAAAGAAATGTAGTGTTTCTAAACAAATCTTTCTTTAAAAAAAATAATGCAGTCAGGAAGAGTGGTAAATATGGGCATTGTGAAACCACCCGGCAAGCAGTTAAAATAATGAAAATCTGCACTTTCAGGCTTGTGAGTGTTTAGCTATGTGAGGTAAGGTAGAAACCAGTGAATCTGTTTTCAACTAGATGTGCAAATTGTAATACACAGGCTGAGGCTGTTACAATTCTTTTAATAACTAGCCTTTCTTTGGGTTTGCTAGAAAAACCTTCTATAAAGTAAATGCCAAAACTGGGAAAGTAAATATTCTGATATATGCCTTGTCCCCCACAAAGAGAAATACTCTGGCTTGGTTTCTGCTTTTTCAGGGGGAAAGAAGCATAGTATTTAAAGTGTTAATTAAAAAAAAAAAAAGGGCAGTGGAACCCATGATCTGAATGACTTCAAGAATTAATGTAGAAATAAACTGATGGAACCTATTATTCCACCTTTTTGTTTCTAGTCAGCCAGCACGTTTGTGCTTGTTGTGTAAGTTTATCATATAAAGTAAACTATTCTGTGGACAGAAGTTGTCTTATGGATCCAGCTGGGCTGACAGCCGTTTTCCCCCCAGTTTCTCTTACCTGGTTTCCCCACTCCACCTGCTGATGATAGCCATCCTCCCTGCGCTGCCTCGGGATCTCAATGTGAGTCACAGCCTGCTTTTGAGTATCAGCTGCTTGCTGGCTTCTGCTCCCAGTTCCAGCCTTTTTATTCCATTGCCAGCTAGTTTGCATGTAAATCACCAGTGAAATGGAGCTAGAAATTTTGGGGCTTAGAGATCAGTCATGTAAGGGACAAACTTATTTCAAATTAACACATCAGTGAAGACAAGCTCTAATCCTGAGAAGGGAGTAAGATTTGTAGTTAGCGGCACGCTTGTTGCCCAAGCACATAAAGCTCCAGCACTCTCCTTTTGGGACGGAGCCAGAAACGGGTGTTGTGCTGGGACACGGCATTTCTGTTGATACCCTGAAGAAGTGTTTGGAACCGTAAAGATCTCATGCTGTTGAATCTCAATGTCTAGCTCTTCATTTATAGATTCTTTTTGGAATGAAACAAGCTTTTCTGAAGTGGGCATGAACTATTTCAGGTGGTTTTCTACAATGCAAACCTTCCACCAACAAACACTCCAGGTGGTTTCATTTGTGTGTTCTGAGTGTGAGCTGATAGACTTAATTTTGTCTAAGCACCACAGGTGTGACTGCTAACACTTGGCAACCTGAATTTCAGCATTGTGTTAGAACCGTTCCTCCTCAGGTCAGTAAGGGACTGACCTTGCAGTCCTTAGCTGTGCCCTGATATTAGAATAACACAAATTCCGCTGACTTGAATCCTGCAAGTGTTTCCGTCCTCTTAGCTGGGACATCTTGTGTAAGTAACAAATGATGAGGTCGGGTTTGTGGTACTTCGTACTAATCCTGGAGATGTTAATGAGGAGTTTTAAATCATGCTCAAAGAGTTTAGAGCCGTGTGTTTGTAAGGCTGTGTGAAGACAAAATGTATGATTTGGTGTTTTCATGGAAATTTAACTGAAGGTGATGTTAGGTGCACCCTAATATTTTCAGTTTTCTTGCTTGGTTTTTTTTTTATACCTTTATTTTTTTGTTCACAGGCTTAATTTGGGTCTCTTTACTTTTATGGCATTTTTTTCTTGTGGGGTTTTTTTTCTTTTTTTTTTTTTTAATATTACTTGGATAAGGAAATCAGCTCTGTAATCAAGTGAAATGTGTTTCTGATTTGGAGTTGGGGGGGAAGGAGGCAGGGATTAAGAGCAAATGAAAACCACTTACAATTTCAGGCAAAACTACTCTTACAGAGACTGGTACTGCATAAGTCAGGCATGATCCTATTCAAACAATACTTTTGTTTAGGCTAATTGCTTGCTGGAAGTGTGTGGTTAGCATATGCACAAGTAATTATATCATTAGTGATATAATCTCGTGCGTGATAGATTGCTTAGTGAACTGAAAACTGTTTTAACATACTTTTGTTTATTGGCAAACTGAATGGAGAACTGGCACTTTTTAAAGCACCAACTAACATTTTAAGCTCAGGGTTTTGTTGTTCAGAGAAAATAAGGGAAGTGCTGCACCCAGTACGCTTTAATTTGTGCACTAAGAATTACGGACTTTCTTGTTTTGTATTGCTGTGTTAGTCCCACCCCTGCCAAAGGTCTCTGTGTGTAAATCATAGTTACAGAAGCCAGTAGGTCATCGCCTCCTGTAGGATAAGTGCCTTCACAGGGAATCTGCAATCATACAGTTTCTGCAGAAAACACATTTTATATCATTTCAATTTGGATCAAATACCTTCGATGAGGCTGTTATCCTATTCCACTAAATTCTGTGGTAAACACTCATTGGCCCGGATCCTTAGTCCTTCTGCGGCTGTGATAATCCTGGCCTCAGCATCTAGCAGAGGATTCCCAGGTAGCTAGAAGCAGCCTCTTACTTGCGAGGTCCTCCTCCAAAATGACTTCTCAAGGAAGAAAGGAGAATGGACATAAACTTTCATGTGTTTCTGTTATTCCTGCCTCCCTTGGGTGCTGGACTGCTCTAAGGGATGAGAAAAAGCTATAGAGGGATGCAGAAAGCCTTGCCCCTGCTTGGAGTGGTCTTGAGAGCAGCTTTGGATGTAGTAGGTGACTGAGACCACTGACTTGGGGAGAAAGAAGCTTCACATTAGAAGAAATACCTGTTTGTAGGGACTGAGTCAGCAATAATCAGGAGTATCATGGAATCATAGAATTGTTAGGGTTGGAAGGGACCTTAAAGATCATCCAGTTCCAACCCCTCTGCCCTGGGCAGGGACACCTCCCACTAGACCAGGCTGCTCAAAGCACCATCCAGCCCAGCCTTAAAAATTTCCAGGGATGGGGCTTCCACCACCTCTCTGGGCAACCTGTTCCAGTGTCTCACCACCCTCATGGTGAAGAACTTCTTCCTAAGTCTGAATCATCCCATCTCTAGTTCTAATCCAGTCCCTCTCCTACTAATGGAAAACAGAACTTAATTGGTAAAACATATTACTTTCTGATATACTTATTTTCTTTCTTTTCTCTTGGACATATCTTTGGGTCCACAATTGCATGCTTATTCTGTTTGAGGTTGGTCTATATCAAAACGAAAAACTTAAATATTAGAGTGCCTTTTTTTTATAGTGTCTGTGCCATACATATTATTCAAAAAGGAGCAAATTTTTTTAACTCATGGCCATTGTTTCGTGTTCTGACAGTTTCAATTTAGAGTTTTCCCAAATATATCTTTCATAACAATACGTTTAAGGTCCTCCCCCCCCACCCCCCCGCCCCAGGAGCAGACAGAAGGATGTGTACTTGGGCAAATACTCTACTGTAAAATCTTTATCTCAATTCTACATTGAACTCGTAACAAGACACATGATGAAATGAATTAACGATATACAGTCTAAATGTTCATTTGACATTCTTTACTGGAAACCATTGATTAAATTGTAAGAGATTGATATAATGTAATGTGATTTACCACTGACCTCCTCATGCTCCCAGTGCACCCCCAGCAGTTGGTACATGTACTTATCCAAGAATTTTGACATTGATAAAGGCTTAGCTTCAGACTTCTAAATTAAGACTGAAAGGTCTGGAGGTAGCAGAAATGATCCCGTGCTTACACAGCTCTGACGCAGCACTGCTGTCATCTATCAATAAGAGTTCATTGAGATACAGTAGAGAAGTGCTTCTAAATCAAAAAGATATATTTCAAGTACTGTAGGAAACACAGTGCTTGGAACTGGAAAGCCATTCTTCAGATTGTACATGGAAGAGAGGATGTTTTAGGCTGATAAAGCCCAATGGTGAATGAAGCAATTTGTTTATGCAATGCAAATAAACTTTAGAACTATGACTCTTGACTGGTCTCAGTCAAGACCAGAGCAGATCGTAGTTAGATAGGTAATAATATAGGTAAACTTATTGGATTTCTCAAGCTGTTCAGAACTTTTGTTAAGTTTTGCACAAATAAGAAGACAAAATTGCTGTGTTGCTGAATTTTTCATGAAGGATGAATGTGATGAGTTGGATTTTTTTTTTTTTTTTCCTTCGGTGCTGCTTCTGCCACAGACAATGTTAAAAGACCCCTGAGAGTTTATAGCAGCTTCTGTCTCTTACCATGGAAAGCCTTAGTGCAAAAATAAAAGAACTTCCATTTATACTGGCTCTGAATTAATGCTAAGTAAAATGCTTGCTTGATAAAATGAATCATTCTATGTAAGATGTTTCTGATAGAATTCTATTGTTTTGCAAGGCAATGAGTAATTTAAATAGAATTTACATTGTAGAGTGTGTGGATAAAAATCCCTCGTATCCTTGATAGTCATCCTTTCAGGCCTGTCCATCATGGAAAATAGATTTATGGTACAGGTTGGATGTCACAATGACCTTTTCAGTGGAGATATGCTTGAACCTAAATTTCTTCTTGTTTCTATGCCACTAATGTGGAAGATGCAGTGAAAAAGACTGCTTTTAAAAATCTGCATATCTTGGCTTTGTTTCTAGAAATAGTTAAAGTGGTGCTTGATATCATTAGCACTTGCGTAATGAACCAGCCTTGGGACAGCTAAAGAACAATCTCTTTACCACTTCAAACAGTTATTTCACTTCGCACCACTTCAAAATAACTGTCAGTGTTGCCAGTAAACCTAATTTATTTCTACTGACTATTAGACTTCAAAAGCTATTTGCTCACAAAGAGGAAAATTACATACATTAATTACCAATTTTGGCAGTAACAGCAAAAATAGTAAATGTAGGTTCTTGAGAGGATCACTGCTGACAACTGTATTTATAATTTTCAGAGCTTAGAAAGTGTTACAGGTTGTGATACTGTAAGATCTGAAGCATTTTAATGCTCCTAATGTGAAACAAACTGTACCAGGCTTCACAACACACATTAATAACGTGCTGTTGATATAATGACAAAATAAGGGGACTGTCTCTTCTATTTCCCAGCTTTCAGCAACTGTCTTTTCTGATATCTAATTCAATAAAAGTGTGTTTATGTGATGTAGTCAAGTGATCTGGCTGCAGCATGTCCAGGAAAGGCAGGAGCTCTTCTCCTTTAGTGGCTGGATGCTAAATCTTTATACTGTTTTATAAACAACTGTCTCAGTTTGCGAAGGGGAGTTATGCCCTTGTTACTTGGTTATGTTAAGAGAGTGATAAGGTAATGATTGATGAAAAGGAAGGTCAAACAGCTCTGAACAGAGGAAAATGCCGTTATTCACTGTTTTTGTTACAGAACAGAACTGATTTGCAGGGCAGGTCGTTGGATGGGCAAGAACGATTGAGCTTCGGGATCAGAACAAGGCTAGGTAGAAAAAATAATATAAGAAGTAATATCTTCAGAATCAGTTTGGCTTAAAAAAAACCAAAGTACATGCAGATTTCGGAGAGAGAGAAGTAGCTGTAATCCCCAGTTACGCATCCTGGTGCAGCGTGTTCCATGTGCCAGGCTGCGCGTGTAGCTCCCCCCCAGCACCACTGCTAGCCTGGCCTTGGAGCCTTATCAGCACTTGGCTTAAGGCTACAGAGGATGACCGTGGTTTTCAGTAACAGAACTGGGAAAGTGTTTTGTATTTAAAAAAAAAAAAAAAAGTATATGGAATTTCTTATTCATTTTTTCATTATGAAAGCTCACTGATTTTTTTTATTTATTTTTTTTTCTTCTTCTCCCTCCGTTTTATGTATGGAAGTTACTTGCTTTTCTGTTTGGGCCATAGCCTAGAAAATATTGCTTATTTTCTAATCCCTTTGAACCATTACCCCCAGGGAAACCACTGAATCTTTGGGCACAAATTCCAGAATGCAGGATGTCCTGTGCACGTCAATAGATCTTTTTGCATGTCTGAAACTATTTACAGCAAGAAATGCTTGGATGTGATTTGAGGAAATGGTTGCAGGTCCTCAATGCTTCGGTAGTGTTTAGTGTGCTCTTTGGTAAAGAGTAATGCTATACTCAAACATTAGCCTTCTGTACTTTAATGTACTTGACACAAATTGTAGGTCCCACATTTTGTGGAATGATTTGCAAATCAAACATTTCTTTTCAGTCTGTGTTATTCTTCCCCCCACTTTCCTATAGTCAGGCAACTGCTAAGCTGATTCTTGGTCTAGAAGGAGTGGCAGGCAGAGCTCTGAGAACTGGAAACAATCTGGACTTTTTTTAATATTCTGCAACTATAAGACTTGACCTCTTGCCACTTGAGCCTGTGTAATCTAGCTTTATAAAAAATACCTTATTGCTAGTAAAATGTATTTTTTTGTGTTATCATGTTATAAGATAAAGTATTTTAGTGCTTTGATGGTATAAGCCTTTTTCAAGTTAACATATTTACACTGCGTAGGAGAAAAAGGACTTTAAAAAAGGCAGCAAACCTTTAGCTGGTTTGCATGTCTATGAAGCAGACTAGAGTATTTGCACGTGGGTGAGACAAATTAGTAGGAATATGCTGCTGTATGATATGGGATGTTTTTGTAGTTAAAATAACCCTCGGGAGATGGTTGCATTTGTAAATACAAGATGATACGTTCTCCTTTACCTGATTATTTAGGCTTTGATCCAAAAATCATAGTATATTTCAATAGACTTTGAATCAGGCCTTGATTTTTTATTTTTATTTTTTTTTTAATGCAAAAAGAGATTTGCCACTGATTTCAGGCAGATTGGATTCAGGTACCCCAGAAGAAATATTGTAGAGTGTTAGACTAAGGCTTTACTGGGAAGTGGGATAGACGCTACAAAGAACAAGCAGTCTCAGTATTCTGCAGAGCGACAAGTTCAATGCTTTTTTTCAAATGTGGTGTCAAAAGATGTGTGAAGATTTGCTGTATAGTAAACTGTTAATTTGAACCAACTGCTGGCAGTTTTGGTGAGGATTACAGAATTTTCTCATTTATACAAGCAAACCTATTCACGCAGCATGAATGCTGAAAAGAATTCTGTTTTTTTAAATATTTGATTTGTTTCATTAATTATGTAGCACTCAACTTGCATCACAAAATATTGACAAAATACGCTTTACTACTCCACTCTCATGCCCCGTCTTTGCTAAAAATATGCACATTTGCTCAAATGCGTAGCATGTAGGTCATGATCTTCCTTTGTCTAAATGTTATGGTTTTATATGGTATAAATCTGAAGAAGCAAGCTGTGCTCTTTCAGATAGCTCATATAAGGCTTCATGACACCAATACAACATACAGGAGAATACCTCTTTTTGTTAAACCAGTTGAAAAAGACTTACAGTGCATCAATTTTACTTCCAAGAAATGCAGTGCATTGGCTCGAATGGGATTTTTTTTTCTGATGTTACTAGTAGGTGATGTAAAATATGTTCAAATATCAGACTATAAACCATTAAATTTTACCACCTTTGAGTGCTGGCTTCAGCGGTAACTACTTGCATTAGGGTAATACTGCATTCTAATGTATGAATCAGGATTATATCCAAAGTATCTTATTTGAGTACTAGGACTAAAGTTTAAACTTGCCCTGCTCTTTTTATTCCATTTGAAAAAGATTTTGCTCTTTTTGCAGATATTTTTATACTTTACAATGAACTTGCCAGTTAACGTTCATTCTTCTCCTGCTCCTTCAATACTGAGGCTATAGGATAGTCTGTTTTTCTCATATCTTCAGCTTTGCATTCTAATGAATGTGAGGCAAAGAAAAGGAGGGTGAAAATATTTCTTATGAATAGTTGTTTTTCTATGCAGTTAACTTTCTTTTAATGAAGACTATTGCCCAATAATTCATTTTAAAAAGGGTGTCTTGAAAATGTCAAAAAGGGTTATCATCCTTCTAAGATATAATTGTAATTGAAATCTCTCTACGAGAGATCAAGGTCCTGCATACTGAAGGGAGGTTTTGCTGGCAGCACCATGAAGTCTTTCTGAGAATTGGTTCAACATATGTTTGTTAATATTTTGGTGAGTGCGGACAGAAAATTTGGAATGCTGTCTAGGGCAGATAGGATAGATGACCTCTCTTGTGCAGACCTTACAGTCCTAGGGCCCAAACGCTTATGCACATGCATAACTTAATTCTTGCGAGGACTCCCATCTACGTCAGTGAACTACCCACATAAGTAAAGATGCACATGTGCAAACGTGTTGGCAGGATCAGGGCCTCGTTTCCAGCCCTATTCTTTGAAATTCCATGCTTAAACTCCTGTAAGACCCCAAAGAGAAAGCGCCTCTTGGGAAGAGCTGAGTATCTCCTGTTCATATTGCAGTGAGTGGAAGCTGAAATCATTTGTGTAATACGATGGGGCCAACAGGTCTTTCTCTTTCATAGCTCAGATGTGCACTGATTTAATAACTCCCATTACTCCAACGTTGTCATAAAGCTTACCATGAATTGCAATCAGTCTAGTTTACATTTTAAGCATTACTTTTTCTTAAATGAGGGACTTGAAACCAGTTTTGCAGATTGACGACATCAGAAGATTTTCCAACTTAATGAAAAAATCCAAATGACCGCGTAATATTTTCAAAGAACAGACTGATGGAGGCTGGCCTGTTGTCAGAAAAATAGTGTATGAATTAACTTTGCTACGTTATGATTTAATTTAAAATTAACTTATGGTTTGTTGACAACATTCATATTTCATAGAATAGGTGTAGGGTGCAAGTTTTCTGTATTTCCTACCACGAAGAAAAAAACCCATTAACTCTGACATCTGTTTTTAGCACTTTCCTTCATATTTTTGGATGAATGCCTGGCAAAAGCTGGAAAGCGACTAAGAGATCAACCAAAGATGGCCTAAGGGCCTGTTCCCAGCTGGTACGACATCTGGAATGTTATATATAGTGGATAAATTCAGAGTTGTAGTTTAATAAGATTGGTATTCAAGCATTCGGCCTACAGCAAAGGAAAGGACAGTGAAGCTGACAGCATGCGTGGTGCATAATATGTCAAGGTGTCTGAAATATAATTTGCTGGGTTTTCACTTTCATTTTGGCAGATCCCTTATGCTTATATATAAACTTTCATCTAGTATTGTTTTGAACCCTTACAAAACAAAGGGTGAAGTCATATTGGTATTATATCCAGAATCTTATCTTTTCACTAAGCTTAGAGTATGTCTGAGTTTCTTTCTTTTTTCTTAGGAAAAAAGTGCTAAAGAAAGATTTTTATGAGCTGACTAGAAATAACTTAAGCTGCTACCTTTGCAAATTTTAAGTATATGCAGTCTTTTACAGTGAAGATTTTACAGAATCATAAACTATTCAGGAATCTGGACTTGTGCTGTATGGAAGCATACTTGCAAGATTTATGTCTTAGAAGGTCTTTTTATTATTATTTTTTTTCTGCTTAGGGTTTAGTTAATCTTTGGACTGTCTAATCCCTAAACTGTAATTAACCATGTTGCTACACAAGCCCAACGAAGTAGCAGGCAGGGATCAGTGGAGAGCCACCCACTTACGGCGGTTCTGAACACGCTAATGCCAGGTCAAAAAACTATGCTGAAGGCGAAGTCCTGTAACTACACTAATTAGATAGTATGTTTGCGAGTCCCTCTACCTTTGCGTTGCCTTTTTGTGTCCCAGTATCAGGTGGGCATTGCATATGCAGTACATTGCAGGCCAGAAGAGGATATAGGCTGCGTGTCTAGTCCTGCGATGGGCAAATCAGTTCAGGGACTGGGGCCGGCCCAGGGCTGCAGCTGGGAGAGAGTTTCCTTGAAGCATCTCTGCGTGGGGCTGTGCAGTTCTGCACGGGATCCCTTTCTGTCCTGCAGCACCACGGTTTCTCTCTCCCATCCTCATCTTTCCTGTAGGATGCTGGAGCAGGGGGGAATCTGTAAAACTGCACTTCTAACATGAAAGTCACAAGAGTGTGGCAAGGGAGTGTGAAGTGGAGGAGGGCGTAGTGTGTGAAGTGTGACAGGGCTGTAATTCATAGAGGGGGGTGTAATGTGAGGTCTTATTCCTCTGCTTGTTTGTTTGTGTGTTTTTTTTTTAAAAAAGAACTTGCTTGATAATTCCTCAGTGCACTGTGGTTATTTCTATATTATTTATTGCTCTGCAAGTTCTTGTAGGTGAAGACAAGGTACTTGAATATGATTTGGCAGGAGACCAGCAGAGCCTAGGAGGAGACGGACCTGGAGTAGGAGGAGGGATGACTTTTGCAGCTGCACTTTGGTAGTGGTTTAGATTTGGAGGTGGGAAGGCCAGATCTGGAATGACTGCAGCTGACAAGGAGCAAGCTGATTTGTCTGCAGGGTGGTGTCACTAATTCCTGTTTAGCTGATGGGGATGTCAACAAAATCTTACTATAAACTTGTGTGTGTGGTGCAGGTATATGTGCGTGTAGTGCAACTGAGGCTTAAGAGGCTGAGATCATACAAAACAGGAACAGTGTAGGCTGTTCATTCCATACTAATACTAACAAGATAGAAATATTTAATTGTCATATGTAGGAAAACAGAAAAAAGGGGTGATTGCTTTGCAAATCCTGTGACTATCTCCTCCTTATGCTCCCTTGTGCTCACCCAAACTTGTTCTTAATGAGTTTGCGGATAGCCAGCAAAATCCTTATTCATATCTACCACTATTTTCCGGTATGCAAAGTAATATTAACAAAATCTAATTCTAGGTGGTGCTTACAAAGTAACATACTTCAAAAGAATGGATATTCTTGTGAGATAGATTTAGCACCTCCTATCACAGAATGTGAAGTAATTGTTTTAGCTTTTTTCTTTTCCTTTTGGTATGATTCCACTTCTGTAGTATCTGTCATGCAATACTTTCTATCTAGTAATGCCCTGAAGAGATCCAGAGTCTTGACGGATTGTTAGCCAACATGCTCACTTTCCAGTTTTCTCTGTATAGATTGGTTATAGAATGTTTCCAGTCGACTCAAAGTTCTTCAGACTGAGTATCTGGATTATTACTTTGCCTTTGGAGTTGCCACCATTGTCTGTTTTGATCTCAGCCCTTCCCTGATTCTTCTGCTCTTCTGTCCGGATAGACCGTGTCGCGTGCTTTCATAGGCAAGTCTCCAAGCACTCAGGTAGCCTAATGGGTCTTCCCAATCTCAGACAGCTGTTTTTCTACTAGGATAACTTTCACTTTTTCCAGACAATAAATAATGCATATTTAGAACAGCAGAGCGGCCACCTAAACCAAACCCTGTGCTAGGGTGTAACGCGATGTTAGCACTGTAGTCTTGGGTGATTTTGACAGTAACATTGCCCAGTCTCACATTGCTATCTGTTAACTTAAAACTGGTATAATCTGGTGAAAATAAACAAAATAGTGGGATTGGAAATGGGAGGGAGGGGCCTCTGACAACTTTAAACCTAAGACTGCTAGCTGTTTTTATAAGCTTCTGCATGTTTGGGGTCTGATCCTCTGCTTGTACTGAAGACCAAGCTTGCTATGTCCCTGTTATCTGTGTGGTAAGAGATTATGTGAATTAAGTTAAACCATATGGAGTAGATATTAGCTTACATAAATAGTGTAGATTTAGTTGGAGGAGGACTTTCAGACTGAAAAAGAAGGATGTGCTTGGTTCTTGGTTGGAATTTAATAATCATGTTAAAGTAGCTGTACGCTTTCTAGAAGAAACCTACGATTATTGTCAACACTTTATCTATTAAAGACCATTTTGTGTAAGATTTTATAACATATTATACTTTGGGTGGGAAATATTAGTGCCAGGAACAGAATGATTTACTCTTCTGTACACAGCTCCCTATGTAGCTTCTTTGGTGAATGAGTTACGCAATGCAATATGAATATAATGTTTCTGGATCTAGATAGCTTGTCCCTACAATGACAGAACGCATTTATGTGTGCCCGTTTGTATTCATTGCACGCGCCTATGTAGACACTGTTATTTTAAAGTGAGAACACTGTTGTTTATTAAAGAATATGTATTTTTAAATGAAACAGTGCTATTGGCAATCATGTAAACCACTTTGTAAATGGGATTTTACCAGGGTATGATATGTACTCCTGTCTTCAAGAGTTGATTATTGTTTATTATAATTCAAGAAGGCGGCAAAACTCAGAACTTCAGTGCAGTCACGTTGCGGGGATCTGATAAGAATTTCTTTGAAAGACCTGCACATGAAATCATAGCTCTGATAGCAGGAATTTTTAACAAGTCTGTCAAAACAAGGGTGGTACCAAGTGGCTAGGGAATACCTAATGTAGTACTGAAATATATAGAAGGGAAAGAGCCAGGAAACTCTGAGTATGTCTGTCTGATCTTAAGTGTGTAAGGCTTTGGAATGCTTTTTGAGGAAGGAATAATTAATAACATAAAGGTGAATGGAAAACTGAAGAAAACTGATTTATCTGGAAGATCAAACCTATCCTAACTCATTTTATACCTTTCTTTGATCATTTTTCCCCCCCCTTAAACGAGGGGAATGGAGAGACCTCATTTAGCTGGACTTTGGTAAAGCCATTTGATATAATGTCATACTGGAAACTAACTTAGAGGAGATGTGGTCTGGTGTGTGAAGTGGGAAATGAATAAGGAGTGGGAGAGGAAGATAATACCTGGCTGCACCGAAAGTGGAATACTGGCCTAGAGAAAGGTTACGCACAGAGCCAGTCTGGGACTAGCGCTGCTTAATGTTCTCCTTAATGACTGGGACAAAAAAAGATTGAGATTGGGCTCATTAGACTTTATGATAAGATAAAGTTAGGAGGAACTGTCAACACAGATGAATATGAGAACAATCCAGTAATAATGGGGTGACCTTGAAGATGGGAGTAATAAAACGAAGTGCATTGTTATGCACATAAGGACCACTGGCAAAAATTTCTTCTTGGAGTTTATAACTGGAAACAAGGCAACGTAGAACTCGGTTCTAACACACAAGTACTACTATGGTCTAATATGGAAAATAACACTCAGAAAAAAACAGATGCAGAGAATATTTATCAGTGTGATTAGGGAATGGACAGCTGATTTTATAACAGGTTTCTCTTATACTGGCTGAGGAAAGGTGTCGATGACATATGATTGCTGCCTGTCACTGCATGAGGCTGGAAAGAACTAGTAGTATTTAAAGACACTGTGGGCGCCCCAGTAAGCGTATTGGCCTTCAGTTAATCTTACTATGGGAATTAGAGGGAGGGTTTCTAGCCATCCTCTGAGTGAGATTCTGAAGTAGCCGCCCAACAGGAGTACTGAGAGAGGGAACAAACTGATGTACTTCATTATGATACACAATCATTTATGGAAATGTGATGCTGCTTCAAGTCTGTATTTGGAGCCTCAGGAGCTCCATTCCAGAACTGCATTTTTTGGAGTACCAGTTGTGGGGAAGAAACGTGGCATGCTGGTCATGCATGCATATTTGAGTTATTTAGCACGTTGGCGGAAGGGCGTGGTATCTCTGTAATGTTCAGCTAGTTTGTGCATGTGTTATTTTGTGTGCTTTAATCAATATGTAATAACTAATATATGAAATTAACAGTAGATTTGGGGGCATTCCTAGCCTGGATTACTTGCATTGCTTGTTCAGATTTTTTTTTTCCTTGTTACAGTAATTTTTCTTAGCAACCTTTATAGTTATTAACCTCTTTGTTTAAAATAAAATTCCTTCCACTAACCCAACATTTCATAGATGACATGCAGAGATGAAGAATATTTCCAGCCGTTTTTTGCCAATGAGCAGTAATGCATATGCATCCAGATACTATTCAAGTTGGTTTGGCAATAACGCTGTAACTTTATAGGTTTATATGCTTACACTAGGATGGTTCCTGCTGTTTTAAGTATTGTCCAGAGGATATATTTTCTTAAATGAAAATTGCTTGAAACCATTAATTTTTTGTGTCACAAGTGAAGGTATCAATTACTTTCTCTTGTTGCCTGTACGGAATAGGAAATGTTAATGAAACTCAACTTCTGAACCTCCTGATTGGTAAATTCTTGGCTACCATGTTGAAAGATCATTGTTGCTGATGAAGCAAATGCTCTGTTTTACTCTTTAAAGGTCACACACAAGATGCAAAAATAGGTAAGTAATAAAATGGGGAAGGTATTTGAGAATATGTATAATGTATTAAAACTTAATCCCAGTTGTGATTAAGCACGATATTATGGCACATCTACCTGCTCCCTTCTTTTGTCCATCTCTGGTTTTTTGTCTAGCCTTATTCTTTTTGGTTTAAGATCTGGCCCAAAACTATTGAAGCAAAAGAGCAAAAGCATTGGAATTTCACTGTGGGAATTCTATTGACTTCAGTGAGTCTCATTTTAAATCGTGAAACAGTTTTCTTTTTGTTTACATAAAGATGTGATATTTTATAGCTCGCATGTTGCAGGCTGTTGCACTGAGACTTTAATGCGTGCAGTGATTACAGGATTGTGCCCTTAGGATTCTAGAAAAGCAGGAGATTTGAGTGTAGATCCATTTTAATTCAGTTCTGCCTCTGGGAGTGGATGCGTGCTGGAGAAGGGTGGGGCACTGCTGGTTTCCAGAGCAATTAGCCTCTACTTAACATGTTATACTTTTTGAAGGATCTGGCTGGTAGCATTAAAGGTCTATATCAGTTATAAGCTGCGTACTTTAAATCTTCCGCTCTCATGTACTGTATGTTTGAATTGCATGTTTCCCTTAAGCCTAGGGGTTTTATCCAGAGAGTCTCCAGACCTGCTCTTGTCTCTCTAATGCGCAGTTAAGCTTTGGTGGGAGGTGGGAGGGTGACAGCTAATAGCTGGGAGGCATTAAAGCTTAACTGTTTGTCAGCTGTACCTGGCTTTTTGGGGAGAGTGGTTAAAACTCCTCAAACACTTTTACTGAGACAAACTCGCTGGAGCATGGACAACGGTTTTGTCTGACAGCAAAAGCCTTTCTGCACTTACTTTGGAGACAAATTTTGAACAGGGCTTCTGAAGTGGAAGCGGTCCTTCTTAACGCTGCGCAGGGAGAGAGTGTTAGGCGTTCATGCAGAACTGCCAGACAGGTATGTCCCCTGCCCGAGTCGGTCTACTTAACCAGCAGTGTTTTGGCTTAAAATCATACATAAGATAAAAGGTAACACAGAAGCATGAAAGCAAACCCCTTCTGTTTATCTTGAAGATATTGCCAGTCATCTGCCTTCATATAACTCTGACTACTTATTGGGAGTGCTTTTTTGGTATTCCACATTCCTGCCAAGTAGAGAATCATATGAAAATAAACAGTTTTTACCACTCTTAATGCTTTAATATATCTTTATAGTAGTTAAAATAACATTTGTAATTTTTTACTGGAAATACTTATATTTGGTATCATTTAACTGACTCAGAAACTTACTAGCGTGTGCAACATTCACCCTTCCAGATGAAAAAGGGATAATCCACTTGACACAAGTAGCAGAGCTCCTCTGCGCAACCTTAGGAATCTTCACTTTGTAGATAAGGTCATTTGAGGATATTCTGGGTTTGCTCACATTTGAGCAGAAATCACTATTAAGGCTGCAGAGAGATAAGAGTTTGCCAGTCATAAAATGGATGGCTTAAAAGTTGGCCGGCTATTATGACTACTTTTTATCTGTGGCCTGAAAAAGGAGTACGTTTGAGACATCCCGTGTGTGTGTGTGTTCAGACAACACGCAGGACTCTCGTAGATGGTGGCTCTGAATGCACAGGGCAATTAGCTGGGTGCCCCTTCGCTCTTTGGGTCTGGGTGACTTCTCTGACTTTCAGCGTCTAACTCCTTAGCTCCTTTTTCAGTCTGGTCTCTTACTAAGACTTAATGAAGGTGCGCATGTGCCTGTGTCTCAGTTGTCACCTAATAATTTATATTCTGCTGACTTCATCCAAATTTGATGGATGTGTGACGCACCCCAAAATGTTAAGTTACTACATGCTTTGTGCAAATAGGTGTATATACATGATGGAGAAGTGCTACTAATGCCCTTTACTTGAGTGAAAAGCTGCAGCATGAGTTGAGCCTGTATTAGACATCAGAGAAACCATGCGGGATGTCAGCCTTGTTACACAAATCCGTAGGGAGCCGAGTTTATTTGGTTCAGAGACCTGTGTAAATTATTTGTGAAAAAAAAAAAGTATTTGTAAATACTTTTTATTTGTATACAGTATTTGTAAAATAAAGTATTTACAGTAGCTTATATGTGGCAGCATAACGGATGAAACGCAAATGCTCCCCTGAAGCTGGTTATGAATGCAGGACCGTGCAGACTGAGAACAACAGTATTTCTCATTTCTCTCTTTTACTGTGGAAATGTATGTTGTTGGGGTCAATGCAAAGCTTGAGGGCAAAGATAGGTCTGTGCAGATGTGAGGAATTTGCCCCATCGTTGCCAGAAAACTGCCTGAGAAGAAAGCAGGAGTGCAATATCTCACCTGTACAGCTTACCTCACAGCATCAAACGCCAAGTTTTCTATGTATATATTATCAAAGCCAAATACACGTAGTATTCATCTATAGCTCTTACATATTGGAATGTGTGTGTATATATGTTCACTATCTATATATTCATTATATTCCTTTCAGGAAACAATGTATTCTTGTGGCTGAAACACAGAAGTAACCATCAATTTTGGATATAGTCTCACATTTCTGATTTTGTCCAAGGTTTCCTGCAGACCTGTCAGGCTCAGGTACTGAGTGGGAGACTCTGCAACTGGCTGTTCCTTGTGCTCCCCTGCAGCTGGACCTTGTCCTCTGCTGCTGTGGGGCTGTGGCCTTCCATCAGAGGCTCCAGACAGAGCTGCTCTGGCAGATCCTGTCATTTACATTTGGCACTGGGATCCCTGAGCAGGGGAAGGGCCAAAGCAATGTATTCTGCTGGTTTTGGTTTGTTTCTGAGTAAGGAGCTGCTAAAAGACATTTCTCTCTATTGCCCAGTACTGTGGCCTTGGCTTATCGTGAGGGCAAAGACAGCTTTCTTCATATTACTTTGCCTGATGTGTCAAAAGTTTCTCCTCATGTGTTCGGCATGACCCATCTCATGCATTGATGCAGAAGAACTTTGAGGGTTGGACCCCACGTCCCGTGAAAAGTGCTAAGCTTTCTGAATTTAAACCCAGACAACTGTAAACTCTGCTTTGCGGGCTTTGGCCTTATAGGACTTCAAGGTAGGGGAGGATTTGTTAATACGTATCTCCTCTGTATAATTAGATTTTGTTTGGAGTGCTGTGTTGAAGTGCTGTGAGATTCTGGGTTGGGTGGTGCTACACAAGGTCAATAGATCTCTTAAATTATTACAGAACATTAAACCTTTCTCTGAACACTCCCCTGTGAAGAGTTCTAGAGATGTATGCTCCACTAAACAAAAATACAGACACTGGAAGTGGTTTCTGTGTGTTTGTTATTTTTGCATTATTTTAAGATTTTCCATGGGCTATATCATGAGAGTACAAACTTCAATGTACATTACTGATTATAAAACTGGAAGTGCTGTGGTTTCTAAATGGCTGAGTATTGAACTTGGGAGGTCTTTAACTTTTCTGATACTGATATTTTAAAAGTTTAGTATGTATTTTGGTTGGAATTTTCAATGAAACTCTATCAGATTGGTATTTCATGTTGGTTAGAAGCAGATGCGGCATTTAACACACTCCCTCCAGGCAAGGTATGGTCTGATAAGTGAAGAATACAGGTAGCCTTGAAAGGAGTTGGTATCAATCTACTTGGATACTAAGTTCATTTCAGGCTTCTATTAAGAGTCCTTGATGGAAGACCGGAGGCAGTGTATGTGTGCGTGCATCTGTTATGTATTTTTAGGGATTTGCAGCAGTTTCAATGACGGATGACTTTGTACTGCTTTTTTAAAAGAACTTTTTAAAGCCACGTCTAGAAATGCAATCCATTGGCTAATCTGTAGGTAGCTTTTTAGAGGGTCCTCCCTTTCTTGCAAAGTTATCTGTTCATGACAAACCTAAATGGGGCTGCTTTTTCTTGCTGCTATGTTTTCATAGTACCAGGCCTTTATTGTCTACATGGGATTATTGGGCAAGCCTTTGGGCTTGTTTTTAATGCAGTATTACAAGAGGAGTGTATATAATTGCTCAGGATTTAATTTTTAAATAAAATATTTCTCTTATCTCTAATATTAAAAAAACCCCCGCCTATCACTTGGAGATAGCCTGGCTTCATTTGAAAATGATAATTAATTGACTTCAAGGCAGTGGTTGTTACTATATTTTTTTTTTTAAACCACCCACTAATGGGCTTCAGTTTGATTTATAAAACAGTTCTCTCTTATCATACAAACTTTAATAGTTGGCTTTTCATGGAGTAAAGTCAGTTTCCACTGAGACAACGCTACTGAAATAACAGAATGAACAAGCTATGACTGAAAAGAGCCTTAAACATAAATGTTGTGGTTGTGCCAGGGCTAATGTTTGAATTTATGAAAGAATTTAGATAAGCGATGTGAGGCAAGGCTTTCAGAATTTAGGAGAAAATAATTTTCTGCTTTGAAGCAAAGGACTCTGAACCACTGGTTTGGATACATGAGAAAGAACAAGCAAAGTTTGTGTATAGGAGACTGGTAGGACCCGATGTGGCAATTTTCAATGCACAGTCGGGATGCACTGGCTCCATTAGCACAGTTAAGGAAGATCGCAACCTTTGGAGCTTTTATGGTCGTTGTGCATTTCTGGATGTGCAGGTTATTGGTGTGCCCAGTTTTCACTTGACAATGAAAATAGTTTTCATGTGTGGATCTCCCCTCTCTAACTGAAAAGCCACTCAAGATTGGCTTTTGTTCAGCAGAATGGATCTTGAAGACTAAAGGGAAACACCAGTTCATGCAGACCGTGTCTCCCAGGTCACACACACGGCATATAGCGTGCACGAAAGCTTGCACAGGCTGACAGTTTGCTTCCTGGCGTTTGATTCTGTTCTAAAGTACACATTCATGGGTTTGTAGAGGGTGGTTGCAGTCGGAATCAGCTCTTAATCCAGCAGTTGAGATTAGCGGCAACACTGCTGTGTGCTGTACTTCCTTTTGTATGTTAAAGCCCTGGAGGTTTCATCGGAGGGTTCTCAGCTGCTTTTTTTTGCTTTAAAAGGTGGCTTGAAGCTTATGCATAATCTCTATGTTAAGTGGCTTGAGTAGTTTTCAGTGGGCGATGCTATCAGTTTGAGTAGATGCATATAATTTGCATGTGTACATGGAGTATATAGGAGGCATAGCACTGACAAAGGTATCAAAACCACACAAATAACATCTAAGATAGTTGTTATTTTCCTGACTTCATAAGAAAGAACTTAATACTGAGGTCCATGGTTAATAACCTTTGGAAAATCTGCCTACGGTTCATTGCAAAATTACTTTAAATAGCTAGGATGACACACTAATAATAAATATTGTTGTGGTCATGAAACCGGTCCTTGCTTTTCCAGAGACAGCAACATATTTCTGCAAATATGTAACTCAATTCTAATCCCTCTGTATAGCACAGGACGTTACCAAGAGTGAAAGGAAGGAGGCACGGATCATTCAGTGCAGACTGGGGACTCTGCTTTCTGAGTAATTCAGATTGTATGCAGTTACCCCCACTTGGTCTGAAAAGAGGTTGAGTTCCTGCTCCTTGCAAATGGAATGCTTTTATCTACGTTTGTATTTAAGTAGGTGCTGAAATAAAGATTAACACAGGCAGGGTGGAAATGTACTGTATATGGCACCTCTTCCTCTAGGACAGGAATAGTGCCACAGCAATATGACTAGCGAAAACTGGGGTTCTTGGACTGTAGGCCAGAGGTTACTGCTCTTGATAGAGCAAAAAATCCATTGAAATCAGAGGATCGAAGGATACAGATCCGTATTTTCTGAGTCAGCAGGGTTTCCTGCAATACAGTATGAGAAGAAAGGCAAAACCGTGTTTCTCTTCTGAAGTCCGCTGACTACAGAGTTTGGAGAACTGTGCTGGTACGTTGCAGAGAAACGAATCGAGATGTATTCTTTAAAAAATGTGTAGGATTTGTGGTACCTTTTAAAGGAACGATAGGACAGACTGACAGGAAAAAAATCCAAACCACGTACTGCACCTAATTCCTAAAAAATGTTGGGGTTTTTTTTCAGTGTATGGAATGACTCATAGGGTGACAGGGATTTGAGTCTTTTATTCCAGAGTCATTGGTTCAAAGTGAATAGAGATTACCGTAACTCCCTGAAAGAAATGGAAGAGAATGAGACAGTGATTTCTATCACCTTGGGTGCCAAAAAGAAGAATCAAGACTACGTGCTGCATGTCATCTTACACTTTGTAGAGTGCTAAGTTAAAAGAAATATGCATATATAAATATTCCATTTGAAATTTGAATTTGCCAAGAGTCTTTAGGACCCTTTGCTCTTTTTATGTTTTCCTTGTTTATGGTGGAGGGTGGGATAACGTAATTGACTCCAGTTTATGGCATTAAAATTTTCCCATATCTTTCCCTTTGGAGAAGAGTTTATAGTTAGTCTGTGTCTTAGACTCACAGACGTATAAAAATGTAGTAACGCTTTTGGTTCACTTCACAGAGCACGTGCACTAATAGGCACACCCTTACTCTAACAGATATCTGTAACAGAGTCCCACTCCGGCTGCCGATTCCCACTAGACATAGGTATAATAGACCAGTACACCCAGAATAGGTAGATGTAACAACAGAACAGAAAGGCGGCAAAAGAGCTTCTCACAAGAGGTGATTCTGTGCATAGCATGGAAAATCCTTGAGTATCTTTACTGCACGGAGAAAGGGCACATTACTGGTACTCTGTCCTGGCTTACTGGAGCGTCCCTGTTAGGAGGCCTGGCACTAGGCAGGGCTGAATGCCTTCTCCAAATTCAGAGATGAAACGCGCTCATGTTTCACTCCTGCTTTATTTTTATATATGACATTATCTGGCTTCGTAGGAGAAAACAAAGCAGGAGCCATCACTGAAAACCAAATTTTTTCTTAAACTTCATGCGTGATGTAATAACTAGCCTAAAATGCCTTTTTGGATGCGTGAGTGGTGGCGTAATGAGAGTATAGGTTTTTTTAAAGTAATTTATCATGTAGTAATTGTCATTATTCCCATGCTACATTTTTCTCTATAAGATTGGGAAGCAATGGCATTCTTTATGCTTAATGGCACAAACAATTATAGTACTGCCTTGGCACTGTTCTGCTGCTTTGGCTGGCTCTGCTGCTGCTGGCTTTTAAATTGGCTGCAAAACAGCCTGTGGGACCGATGTATAATCGGTCGTCTGTTGGCGCGTGGTTCTGGATAGTGTTTTTCCTTTGACTCATCTCTGATTGCAGGGAATTTGCTATTGGCTGTAGCATATTTTGAGAATATGGCTGTATGCAAGTTCCCTATGAGCTATATGCAAAGTCCCTTTTATGGTAAAAGCAAATTGTTTCACATATAATGTGAAAATACGCACCATCCCTATTTATTGTTTCATTGCTCCTTGGGCTTTCTTTCTGAATTCAATATTGTAAACTCTTTCTAATGTTCCAAGTCCAAAAATCTGTGTGACTGAGTTTTGCCAAATAGTGCTTGTACTATGCTTAGATATTATGCTGCAGAAATTAAGGTTGAATCAGACTGAACATCCTCATAGTAGTGTTTTGTGGCTGAAATGACATCAGCCTCTGTTAAGTGTTTCTTGAGGAACCTAGCAAGAGCTGAAGCAAGGAAATAAGAGGAGACAGGCCAGGTCATTAATATCGTAGTGCCTTTCTTGGTAGTGTATTTATAGTTCCCTTTAGGCAGAGACCTTTGGGGGATGGAGAGTCAGTCAGTTTTGGTGATCACATGTTGACGATGGAGGTAGTTGTTGATGGAGTTATAGAGCAGCTCAGTGTTCCGATTCGACTGTCTCAGAGTACAAGTGCTGCTCCCTGAAGTGGGGATGGCTTCGTAAACTTCTGCTAGACCAACATTTGTACCCTAGAGCTATCTGCGCACGAATGCAAGCCATGTCATGTTCTTGCTTACTTGTCAGACCCATGCAAAGCATAGTGCAAGTACTAGTGTGTTTAGTAATGCTTTAAAATATAGTGAAAATACTTTTTAGTTCTGTGCTGGAGGTATGCAGGGCTGCAATCTGGGAATACTGCACACTGGCTTGGAGGTCAGCAGTTATGTTGTGTATTTTCTGAGGGAAAACTCCAACATTTTCCCCAGATCTGCAAAAAGTCAAAGCACCTAGACAGATGCTAGTAGAGGCACAGCATCAATATGTACAGTCAGCAGATGTAATATCTTTTCAGTTGTAACTTTGTGACTGTGCACTTTGACTCTTCTGCCTTGACATCTCCTGTCTGTGAACACTTGAAAAACTGGCATCAGCTGAGAAGCGTAGCCTGTGCACATTTCTTGATATTCCAGGAAAAAAAAAATCTCCTGTTTCTGTGAGGGTCAAATTTTTAAAACATTTTAAGGGCTGTTAATACAGCTTTTTAGTTGTACTTGCTAACTTATCAGCTTCTCCAAGTATACGCCTCCTTTTCCTATTTGGAATTTTTGTTTAGCTCTGACAATGGTGCTCTATGTTGATGCTGGGCTTACCAAGGAGGCCGGTCCAGGGGCTTGTGTTCTTTTTCTCTTGCTGTTTCTTCCACTGTATTTAAAAACAATTTCCACCAGTTTTGGGTATTGATTTCTGACAATTTAATTTTTAATGAGCTTTGTGTCATTGTGTCATTTTTGGAAACTTGTACAGGTTTTAGTGAATGCTTGTCTCAGATACAATTAAAACCTACCAAACTAAAACCTTTCAAACTTGAAAGGTTATACACTATTCATTGTATTTCAAGTTAATAATACTATATGATATTTTATGTTATTTGGAATAGCCCGGTTGGTATTACAGAGCGAAAGCAGTTGAATTAATGATATATTGCAGCATGTTTGGGCAACCACATAATGGCTGAGGAGGAACCGTGAGGTCTGCTGTATCCCAAACTCTTTAGGCCCTTTGCACAGGGGTGGCTGTATTGAGCCGTAATGATTCCAAAGAAGAAATTACTGCAAAATTAAAAGAAAGTCCTTTACGATTATTTGGGTAGATACTTACGGGCCTGACACTGATGCGGCCTGCACTGTCACTACAGCCTGAAAGTTGTAACGTGCACCAGTGTTTAAACCATCCTGTATATTAACCGGCTTATTGTATTCATTTTCTCCCGAGTGCAAGAGGAGCCAAGAAAACTTCCATTAAAGAAATGATCCAACTAATTTAAGCTGGTGGAGGAAGGAACTACTGTGAAGTAATAATTTGGCTGTGGTCTGCTTTACAGTAGTACCTCCTGGAATGTGACCTACTGTCAGGCCGTGCAGGAGCTGGAGATACTAACAGACACATCATAAGTACTTTATCATAATGAGTGACAATGACAAAAGAATCAATGTTTTTAATGTTTTAACTCTCAAAGTGCCTTCCAGCTTACGGACTGTTTCTGGTGCTGTCACACAGCCAATTAGAGCAATGGCTGTTTAATGGTCTGAGCAGAAGTCATCCTGCCAACTTGGTGCCAGGGGAGACCCTGTTCGACGTGGCTGTCTTCACCTCTCTCTGACGTGGTGGGACAATACTTCGTCTCAATCAGGGATGTTTAAGATTTGAATAAGAACAGGAAATTCTTAAAAACAAAATGCAGGAAACCTTTATTTTTGCTTTTGAGTCTAGAGATCAGATTTCAGGTTTCTTTTCTAAAATTAATATGTCTGAAAACATGTTGTAGCTACTTTCATGTTAGTAAATGGTGGTATTTTCAGAAGACCACAAAACACTGAGGATTCTGGAGGGATGACCCTAGTTTATATAAGATTTGTTCCCAGTTAGTGCCTCTTCCTGCCAGCTCCTCCGAGCTCTGTCCCTAGGCCAGGGTGGAAGCTGCCCCTTTAGCAGAATAGCTGTGCATCCCATCTTTCCTGCAAACACCTCCCATAATCCACTGGTAGCTGCTGAAATAGCTGGAGTAAAAGCTGCATCATTGCTGTGCTTAGGAAACCCTTGTTCCTGTTAGTGACCCCCGTATTGTAGAATTGAGCCTGTATTTCTACTTGTCCTTTCATCTGCACTGTTTTCATCTTCTATTGATGAAATGGTCTATAGCTGAAACCGTATTTCTGTCTGGAATGCTCTTTAATTAGAATGAATGATCTTGTGTGTATGTAAGGTTATTTTTCTTTAATAAATCTTTTCTCCATGTGTATATTCTATGACAAAACTAATTAGGAATGACAAACATGTAATTCAATAGGTTAGAGGGAAAAATTTTGTAGTACGTCTCGCACTGCTTTTCTTACCCAAATTGTGGACACTATGGGTTCTTTGTTTGCTCTGTCACCTTGAAGTTCAGCTTAGCAAATTTAACTCGGCATTCTTGTGTTTTTGTAATTTGTGCTGTTGGCCATCTCAGGGTTCTTATTTCAATTACATTTTTATCACACTGCTTCTTTTTATTAAGTTACCCTCCTTATAAAAGTTCATTTTAATTAACTGTAGCAATAAAGAAGTTACGAAAACTGTAACTGAGAAATGGTAATGTAAATTTTCACCAAAATGTGCATTTAAAAGAAGAATGGAAAGTTTATTTCTCTTGCGATTTAATTAAAAGTTAAAAATCAGGTATGCAGACCGAGGTTGGGGGGGGACGACGGACTATAAGGTGCTTAATAGAGTTAAAATGAAAGATTTTCTACTCTGTCCATACTTTTTTTGTGGTGTCCGTCCCCCCCCCCCCGCAAATTATGTAATTTTACCCATCAGGTTTTTCATTCTTGTCTATCTGAAGTGATGCATCACACCTGCTTCTGAAGTCCAGGGACAGCTGTTTCTGGTTTTTCCTTCTAAGGAACAAATCCTGCTGTCACTGGAGTCAGTTATGGAACTTGTAGGGACTTTTGGGTATAGGTTTAGGCTTTTGCTAGTCTTAACCCAGTGACACCATCGTTTTCCTGCACCCTTCATTATTCCCACAAGCTTTATCACTCACTGCCCTGCTGTGATGTACTTTGATGTAAACACTCCTCTGTCTCTTCTGTAGACACTAAAGCACTGTTCTTGTTTTAGTTTTTTCAACATCCATGTCCTTTTCCATCACCTCACCACTCACAATGGAAGATAGTTCAGCTTTTTATATAATACCACTGATTTTCTTCTCTGATCCTACATATCAGACAGAGTTAATGACAAGAATAACATTGGAGTTGTTACTGCTGACCTGCTTTTTCTAGCAGAAGGACACTGTGTAGTGGTGGATGAACTGGAAGAGCTCAGTGTTGTAAGAGAGATGCGCTCTCTCTGCTCCAAAAATTGTATTAGGTCAAAAGAGTTCCTGTGTCCTTGTGCCAGGACTGGTATTCTTCCCTCCCCTTGAGTTTCTTCAAGCCTTTCTTCTCTCTGCCAAGAGCACCTTCCTACATTTGTCTGGAAGTACAGTTCATATAGTACCACCAAGGTGCCTTTCATGTTTGTTTCTAAGTTGGACCCACCTTAAAATCTCGCGCAGGTAGTAAATCAATTCAACTACCCCAGTAAATTTCTCTGGGGAGAAGACAAGGAAAGGAATCAACGTGGTTTGTAAACTTTCAATGTATATAGTAAGAACTTTTTCCCTTAACTTGGTGATTTACTTGTATTCATTGTTAGTAAGTTAATATAGAGAAACATTGTTTTTGGTGCCAAAAATCATCAGGAACATAACCCAGAGCAATTTTTAAGGGCACAACTTTTAAACAAGCTTCTGGAAGAAGCATTATTTGACAGCACACAAGTGAAATAACCCAGTTTGTTATTTTAATCTCATATCTCCACTTCTGGTGCTCTGTCTTGTGGATGATTTGCATTCAGCTGAGGCTTTGGCTGATGGGTTACCATAAATGGCTCAAAACCAGATTGGGTCCACTTATATACAGCAATTTTTGTACATAATTAGAATAAAGCCAGGCAGCTTTCTGAAATACCTCTTTTCACCTGATTAAAAGTGGAGTCATTGTTCCTGATATAAAACAGTTGGCAGTTTGATTTATTTTGTTTTTCCTCCATGAAGGATAGGAGGAGGAAAGATAGGAGTTCTTTGAAATAGGCAGTTCTTGAATAAGAATATTTTATTTGGAATTTAGTAAATTCTAATATGTGAGAATTTGAAAGTAACTATTTTTGTATATATGTTTTAAAAATATGCAATCCCAAAATATGTTTTGGAGAGCAGTGATAATCTTTGTAAAACAAAAAAAAAGTTGCATTTTACTCTATGCTTTTTTTAATTATGGAGAGACGTCATAGGCAACTGTACAACTAATTTTTCATTGGAAACTGTATACCATACTTGCCCAATTTATCCTCTGAATGAAAAAAGCTTAGTAGCAACTTTGGAAATTGTCTCAGAAGCTGAGCTGAAGTTTGGGGAAAAGGGGAATTTGTTAGAAGACGAAAAAATTGACATTTTTCATACAAAACCAGAAGAGTTTGTTTTCAAATTTGTGTGTGTGTGCTGCTTATAAAACAGTATCTGGTTGTTTCCTGGCCTTTGCAAGATGGCATTTGTTTTGCCTTTTTTGTCATACTGTGCAAATATGCAGAATACTGGAGAATACATGAGGTGACTTTAAAGACTTGTGTGCAGTTAAGAGGCATATTGAATTTTAATTGTAACTTGTACCAGAGACAGAAAAACAAATATTTGTAATCACATTTAACCCTGAGATCCCAACGATGTATCCATCAAATAGGTCTAGAAATACACATTTGTTTCTTCAAAATTCATTATTTGTTTTGCAAGAATAATGTAGCCACACACCACAGTATTCCTTTGCTGTATTCTAGACAATGAGACACCAAAATTCTAAGTTAAAGAAAACAAGAAATAGAGCTGAATGTTTTCTGCATTAGTTTGAAACACAGCCGCTTATTTTTTGTGCTGCAATTTACAGCCAGGCTTAATGAGGTCTGGTCTGACATTGACCTGCCTTGGTATTTCCCCACATAGAGTTTCCAATTTTTATCTGTACATGTGGAATCAGAGTGGTTTTACTGTATCTCAATGTGTTGAATTTCCTTAGAGCAATCTGATTTTGTTCCCATTGTACCAAATATGAATTCTTCCACTGAATTGACAGAGAGCAAGAATGGATGCTAAAATGTTGTTCTGGAGTAGATCCACCTTCCATTATGTAAAAGGAAAGTAAGTAACTTTTTTATTGAATTGTGAAAGAGTCTATCCATACCGGTATGTGACACTCGCCAATAGTCCAGTCTCTTGAGGGACTGCACAGTCTTCCCAACCAATGACTGTGTGGCAGCCTTCTGTTTCTGTCAAGAATTCCAGAATAATTCAGATGCAAGAGAGTAAGGAAACAAAGACAGGACCTTTGGTGCCACCAAAGAATATCTGAAAGGAAAAATCATCAAGTAGTATTCAATTCTGGCGTGCTGCTTTAGATAACTCAACCTCTAATATGTCTGTTGTGAACTGCATTCATGCTGCTTTTGACGTTGTCTTTATTTCTTGATGGGAGACCAAGATAATATATTCTGGACATATAAAGAGTGAGAAAGCAAATACCTTTTTGGACTAGTTTAACCTTGTCAAATGAAAAGAATATGCAGCAAACTAACTCAACAATGTAGTCCCTGATCTGTAGCTCACAGCACAGTCACAGGAAGGATTAGTAGAAGCTTTTTTCACTGAGCCTTTCCCAGGCAAAGCGGCACTTGGGTATTACAGCCCCTACCTCACACGTAGAGAAAACAGTTGTTATTTTCTCCATCTTGCAAGACCATCGTGGTGCTTTATTTTTTACCGGTTTGCCCAGAAATGTGCTTTTTGCCAAAGACCTCCAGATGGGTTGAGCGGTATGGTCTAAGAGGCTGCAAATCTCTCTCACCTCATTATTATTGCAGAGTACGATGTGGATGACAGAGAGCAGACGTAGCTATCCTTTGAGTATGTTGTTTGAGAAGTCTCCTTTTTTGGGCTAGGATCGGGTCTTCCCCCGACCCAGCAGCATGAGTTGATGAAGACTGAAAAATAGAACGGCCAAGACTTTTCTATGTAGAGGGCTTTCTACTATCTACTTGTTTTCCTGCTATTCTGGTGAGTCATAACAAAGTTAGTGACAGCTGCTTGTGTGCCTACCCTCATGTATGGATAAATTGGTTTTGTACCACTGTATAAAACCAGAGATGTCTTTGCAGCCCAGCAGCTCCGCTCCAGCGCTGTGTGTGCTGCTGGCGGTGAAGGCAGGCTAGCGGTCCCTGATTGGGGTGCTGAAAAATGAATGTCAGAATAATTTGTTTGCAGAAAATCCAAATTAATCCAAAGTGAATCAAGTTCAAGGAATTGAAATCTAGGTAGTGGATAAACTGGTTGAAATTTCTAGTTGAAATTTCTAGTGGGATTCCAGGCTCTGTGGGAGGTTGCTGTACATTATAGGAATATAAATGCTTTTTTTTTTTTTCCACAAAAGCACGTAAAAAAGGTTGAAAACAGTTTAAACAAAATAAGAAACATCTGTCTTCCTCCTCACCCTTTTTCGTGTAGGCTATTAGATACTTCCCTGCTTAAACGTATTGCCATATTTTAACCTTATTTTTTTTGTGTGTAGGGTCAATATGGAAAGGCCCCGCCCAACTCTAAGCTGTTCTTGTATTTTGATTTTTTTGGGAGTGTGGTAGCCGCTTTTGGAGATATAAAATAAAGACAAGAAGATTGGTCTTTAAAGTTTATAACCAAGCTCTTGATCGCTGACTAGGCTATTTATCTCATAAAAGCTTTCTTCAGATTTCATCTTCTCCAGCTATATGTTTATTCATCATTTCACCTGGAGTGAAATTTTTCCCTTGAGCTGGTGGTCAGCTTCTTGGAACAGGCAAAGGGATGTTGCTGGAACATGTCTGAAGGCAAAAGAGAAAAGCCATGAGGCCAATCTACCCTGGGCAGTTCTCCAAAGGAAGTATTACACACTTCGCTTTCATGCCCTGATGTACGAGACCTTGGGATAGATATGACTGACTATTTGAAGTCGTAAAACTCTAAGTGTACTTTAAAATAGAATGGGGTTTGCATTGTGTACTATGGACTATCCATGTTAGCTATGGAAAGTATATTGTAGTGATATTATTTGGTGTCTAAACACCGTCTTCCTCTCAAAGATTATTAGTCTGACTACCTTCAACTGTCTGTTTACTTAGGCAAATGTTATATTCGCTCGTAACTTTGAAAACCAAACCTGCCTTATGTGTTGTCAGGATTAGTTGCACGTAATCTCGCTTATTGGTTGGGAAACTGAGTCAGAAAAAATTATTTAGCCAAATGCTTGTAGTTGCTCTTCATCAGATGTGGAAGTAGGTGGCTGGGTCCCAGGTCTTGTGTTCTAGCCACTAGTCCATGTGTATGTGTGTTAGCACCTATAGGCAGCTTCTCTTCACCAGAATATTTGAGCTTTACTATGCTTCGGTGCCCTCTACTGCTCCATTAAAATAATACTGTCTCCTTGCTATTGTAGAAGCATGGTTAATTTTCTTCTGCTTCTTCCTATTGGCTAATTGACTCAGTTGTTTCCCTTGGTGAGAAGTTGCTAGTAATGATGATTAGAGTAATGGACATAAACTGTACTGAAAATTAACCTATCTGAAGAAATTTTTTTCTCTTCTGAAAGTCTGACATGATTCAGACTGAGATCACGGGGTTTTCTTGTTTTATGGCAAGGCTAGATTTTATATATATATATATATGCGTGTGTCCAAGCAGTTTTTACTACTATTTGCTTGGATTTCTGAATATACAATATATAGGACTTGATATTCAGAAGTACAGAGCCATTTCAGCCTCCACTGAAATCAGAAGTTATGAATTTTGATTTGGGAGCTTCTCCGAGTCAGCTATGTATTAAATTGTGGATTCTCAATCTTTTCCTCTCTCTTTGTGGACTTTGAGTTTGGTGGATTTTGTGTTGGGTTTGTTGGTTTTGGTTGTTTTTTTTTTCTGTATCCTCCTTTCCTCTAATTTTTTTTTTCCTTTTTACCAGGTACATTGGTAGATTCATCATCTGATTACTCTTGTTCTCTAGAAAGAAGCCTTGGGGTCTGTAAGCCGCTGACCAACACTTTTGCTTTACTGGAGGCTTGGTACCGTATGGTTCCATGTGGTGGACTGGAGTGTAGGAAGCATTGCATGTTCTCATCCTTGGAGAAGAAATTCAGAGCGCTACGTAATCTCCTTTCGGAGTTTTATTCTTTGAAAATCTGATCTGTTATGGAAATCATTGTCCAGTAATGTCAGAAATGTTAGTCCTGTGTGGCGCCTCTTTTGTATAATTAGATGCAAACCAGACAAGGTATTTCGTTTCATTCACTTTTTTTTAACGTGTAATTTGCTCTTACATCCCCTGGCATTAGTCCATGTAGGTTGCTACTTGATTGTTGACTTATGCGCTAATGCAATGGTAACTCATAATTCCAGTCCGTTTCCAGCCTGCAATGGTGCATTTTCTTACCAGTGTTAATGGCTCATAATGCATTTGAGAAGTGAGTGGTTGCCCATTCATGCCGCACTGCCGTGCAAGATCTTTTTTCACATTTTCAGAATGTGTACATACAATCTATAAATTTTAGATTATTCATAATCCATCTTTGCGTTGCAAATCTCCCTATGGAATGAGATTCCTAGCTGCAGTATTTATTTCTTCAGTGCTTCTTTCTAGCTCTCAGGAACACCCATAATAAAATGTTACATTAAATTTGCTTTTCCCTGTTTGAAAGATATTCACAGAAGTTGAAAGAGAAGGGATTATCAAATGATGTTTGTGATGTTATCTATATCTGCTTCATTCAGTTTATCTTTGTATCAAGCCAAGCAGTCATTCTTTGCATGAAAAATGTGTGCCCAGTGTCTCATTTGAATTTGTCCAATTTCAGCTTCCAATGATTAGTTCCAGTTATACCCTTCTACAATTAATAGATATAAATGGGCTTCCAGTAAGTGCTCTTTGCTCTTGGGAAGGTATTTGGAATGCTATAATCCTATGTTCTCTCTGTGAAGCTCTGTGGGTAGGGCATTGTCTCAACTCTTAGGCCATTTTTATTACTACTTTTTGGACCTTCAGCTTTCCAACAATTTTAAAAAATATGGCCACCAGAATTGTGGAGGGCATTTCAAACTCAGTTTCACCGTCTTTAAGTGCAGTTGTAATTATTTTCTTATTCTTACTGGCTGCTTAGTACTCACCTTGCCTGTTTTTATTTATTAATCGGTAATTACACCTAATTCCTAATTTGCCCATTCCTTGGGGAGGGTTACTTGAAATCTGCCACTCATTTACATTCATTTAGCATATACTTTATTGATTTTATAATTTTAAAATTGTGCGTACCAGATCAAATGCCTTGCAAAAGCAATGTTTTCTAACTATGATTAACCTTCCCAGCCACACCTGCTTTCAAAGAGTGGCATCAGGCATCACATTTATTTGACAGGACTGTCTTTTTGTTGGTGTGCATAGCAAACTCTTCCTTGATTCTCTGCTTTATGCTTTTCTGTTTGTGAAAAGCACATGATTTCCCTTATCTGTGTGGAGCCATTACATTGGCACGGAAAGCGAATGCAATTTATAATTCAGTTTTTAAGATAAGCTGTCAGCAAATCCTGTCCTGACCACTCTTGAGAATATCGTATACAAAAAATAATTGTTCCTAGATTTGTGATTGATGTAGCAGAACTGATAGAAGTTACATTGTTTAAAAGTGTTTATAAATCACCCTGTCCATATGTTCATTTCCTGTAATCTGTCATTATGGTTTCAAATGTAATTGTGAGAGACACAAAACTGGCTTCGTAACACTCTGGAATGAGTTTTGCTTCCATTTGGTATACGTTGAAAGGTGGCTCAAAGCAAAAATTATAATCCTGGAATACCGTGTACGTTACAACAGGATATCTTTGCTTTGTGGTTTTGAATTACCGAAGGGTGTAGTCTGTCTTCTGCGTTTTTCCCCTAGCATTGCTCGGATTTATGCAAAGTAACCGGGCCAGTTATAGGGATTGCTTGGCAGAGAGGAGCGCGTGTTTTTTTCAAATACAATTCTTGCTCTCACTTGGGAGGTTATCATTATGACAGGCTGGGTTTTCAGCCGGTGTTGAGCTGGGGTTTTGGCTCTGCCTGACGCAGATGGGTGACTAGAGCGCTGTGTGGTATGATCAGAGGTGCAGAGCGCTCTGCTCCGTTCCTGAAGGTGCTTCCCAGTTTCTCAGCCAGGCCTAGGAGTTGAATGAGGGAGCAGTTTTTGCAGCAAGAGTGAAATCTGAAACATGCTTTTCCTGCACAGGTTTCTGTGTTGCATGGGATGGAAAAATAGTTTTGGAGAAGCAACGTAAGTTTTACTACCTTTTAGTTCTTTGTCAAAATCAGCCAGGAGCGTGGTGGTTTCTGTTACAAAGTGCCTGTACTCCAGCAGCTTGCTGAAATGGGAGAATAGGTATAGCACAAACATGTTCTTCTAACCCCCGTTTGTCACTCAGGGTTCCCAACTGTTGCTGCCAATGAGGCCACTAGCCTTCAAACTGTACAAGTTTTCTTCACGTTCTAAAGACTGTTCCATCAAAGAAGAAAATAAAGCACACGATATTGTCATCTGAAGCTGCCACGTGTTCTTCTAGAAGAAAGTATTAACTGCCTATATCCTATTCAGTTTTCCTTACTTATGAGCCCTGTGAAGGAAACTGACCTTTGCCCAGCTCCACCAAACCATGGAGCCTCCTGTTCTGCGTAGCAGGCAAGGACAGCATTTGAATGCAAAGTATCTGTATTGGGAGATTTGATTTTAGCGAAGAAGTACTGAACAGCTTTCTGAATTAGGGTTTTGGGATATAATAAAAAATATTAGCTGTGCAATTGAAAAGTATCCCTTACGTCCAACTCAGGGTGTGCTTATTTTTGCCCATCTGAGGAATTGGAAAGTAACATATTTGAGTTCTGTTGCTCCGTAAAACAGTAAGTTCTGTTACTGTTACTCTAAGAGGTCGGAGTAGATGGTCTGGCTAGCTGTCCATCCTCCTTTTCAGATCAGCAAATCAATGCTTTATTCCTGCTTCCCAGGAGAGAATTTATTAGCTGCTTCAGGTGTTATGTTCATGACATTGTATCAAAATATGGTTGGTGTGATGGTACATTCCAACACTCTTTTATTTGTCAATCCCTTTATTAGACTTTCAGAGTTAAAAATTTGGAAGAGATTTCTTTAACAGCACAATCAGTTTTACTCTTAACTTAGGAACTTTCTTTTACTTGGGGAAGCTGTTGGTAGTGTCTAAACCGTTATCTACCAGCAAAGCTATATTTTCCTTTAATGCATCTCTGACTTAGGCTCGTATTCATTTCGTGTTTGTGCAGACACACTTGAGATCTGCTTGTAATTACTAGATAGGATTTACAAATCAGAAATGCAAACACAGGCACGCAGCTTTTTTATCATATGTAAGTCACCTTTCAAAAACTGTCAAGGAAACATATTTTTAGAAGCCGTACTTGTATAGACACAAGTAATGCAATAGCTGTGTCAGTCTTTGAGATTATGAACACACTTATGATGAGAATATTCTTGGCGTAAGTCAGGAGTATTATATAATAAGGAAACAATGTCTTTTTATACTTTTCTTCCAAAACATTCCCTAGTGAGAACTAGACTAAAAAACCCCCATAGGATTGCCTATGAATAGATCTCCTTGCAACGCGATAACTTTAGCCAAATTACACAAAGTAGATTTAAAATCCTTGTCATGTTTTCATAGTTATATTTTAAAAACCCTTTATTGGCATCTAATATGAATTCTGATTGTATAACTGTAAGTCCCAGACCAACAGCGTATAGATGTTGGTCCCTCTAGCAGTATGGATGTCTAAGAGGAAGGAGACACAGTGATCAAAAGCAATAAAGTACTTGAACGAAATCAAATAAACGCCGTGGGACTAATCCTGCTTTGCCTGGTGCCCCAGGATGCACAAAAAAGTGCAGAAGGCTGAGGAAAATGTCTTTGGCTCAGTAGTGGTATAGGTCTACGATCGTGTTCAACACAAATACAAAGCCTTGCATAAGGTCATGAGAACCTCTCTTTCAATGCAACCTCCAGAAAAGTCAGAGACCTGCTGTAACAAGAGGTGTTAAAAAGGAGGAGGATTGGCCCCTATAGCAGTTCAGATTTAGAAAACACGCAAGTGGTAGCTGGTTACCCCTCTTCCCCCCTTTTGTTTCGCCAGTGACTTCTGTAGCTCTCAAGCGCGGGACAGAATACAGCCCAACGCATTCTACATGGCCACATGCAAATGCTGAAAACTGGGGTGGAGCAAAAGGAAGATGAATGTGGGTACAGCAGCTGTCGTTTGTGTTAATGATGTTTCCTAATGTTTTAGGAGCAGTTTCTAAAGAAAGCTGTTAGCTCATGGTGACCTAAGAGTATGAGGAAATACACGTGTATGATAGGTGTTATTTGTAGTGCGAACAAGGATTTGGGAGTGCAAGTTAATGACGCAAATTGGGCAGGAACAGTTTGTCAGCAAGCTTAAAAGCCCCAAAGGAGAAGGAGGTTTTGGGTATGTGATGTCCGTTTCCAGACAGACTACCTGGGAGTAGCTATATACAGCCAGTCTCCAGAAGACAATGGAATTGTCTTGTTTGAGATATTCAAGCTGCTTTTATTAAACAAGAAGCACAAAGTTGATTTGTGATAAAAGGGCAGAGCAAAGTGGTAGTTAAATGATTTGAAGGATGCTGCCTAAAGTGGGAAATATATTGTGAAATAGTGTGTTTTGGAAGAGAGTTCCCTCTGGCAGGCATAAACCAGGACACACATCTGGGAAAGAACAGATAGCTGAGAGATGGGCCTTGTCTCCAAGCAAAATATGAGTCATTGCAAGGCATATGGATTGAAACAGTGATAGAGCTTTCCTTCCTTACTTTTGTTTTCAGAATCCTGATTGTTTCTTCAGAGTAGCTAAATCTTAGCCCATCTTCTCCCCTCCCTCAATGTCTGGTATAGATCAAACAGAAAATGGCTCTGGAAGAAACCCTGGTCTATTCCGTTGCTCCAAGGCAGGATCAACTCCAAAGAAACTTCTCCTGATGGATATTTGTCTAGCTTGTTCTTAAATGTATTTGGTGATCAGGATTGCACAACCTTCCAAATACCAGCATTTACTTATCAACGTAGTTAATTTCCCTTATTTTTCCTTTATTCTTATCTAGCTGCTGCTGTGGCTTTGAGCACACAAAGGGGAAAGGAGAATGAGATCACAAGCCAAATTTATACTTTTACCATTAGCTATTTGTCATCTCTAAAAGACTGAGAAACTTGTTCTTTATTTTTGAACCAATGAGATGCTACAGAGATAATTTTTATTAGAGTGATGATGTGCATGGAAAAACCATGGAAATTAGATGCAGTGGATCAGTGAGGAAAAAAAATTGGGTTCTGGTCTCCTTTGTGCTCATCAACATAAATATAGTAAACTGATTACATTATGTTCTTTGAATTGAGTGATAAATGGTGAGCGAGATGTTTTTTTAAGGGAAAACAAACCTTTTTTGTGAGGACATATTTTCGGAAGAGAAGTAATGCCAAAAAATGTGGAACATTCAGAAGTGTTTAGAATCTGACAGTGGGCGAGCTAGTATAAAATCTGTTAGCTGTGTGTGATGGACTGCATAGCTCCTTGGTCCCCTAGCTCTCTGGAAAGTTTCCCTTAAATAATTCAGCTTTATGTGTTTCAGGGGAAAAAGGTGTGCAAACGAGCAAGAAGTTCAGACTTTCAAAATAAATTTGTATACAGAATACATGAAAAGACATAAGATACACATCTCTTTCTTGCCAAAAAAAAGAGGTGCTTTATACTAAAGATGCTGAAAAAAAATACCATTGGTTTAAAATGTATGTGTGGGGAATCATTTGAAGTTTCTCATTGTTCTCAAGGCTCTCATCTAGTATCAGCACAAATATTTTCATATTTAACCTGGAGAGTGAGATGAGATGATGATAAGAGGGAGACTTTTGAAAACTAAAATGTGACTGACAACTCTTTACAACAAGGTTAAACCAACCATAATTTCTCTAACAAATGCAACTTATTTTTGGCAGGGGGTGGGGTTGGGGGGTGGTCGTGGAATCCACGGCATCTGAGGCACAACTTGGCTTCAACAGATAACCAGGAGCTGATGTTGTTTTCTTTTTCTTGTGGTTAAAGAAAAAGATGGCATTCTGAAGTGGATCTTTTTTGTGGGTATTTGAAGAAGTATAATTCTAGACTCCAACCAAATACCTATTTTATAGACAGAACACTGATAAATGGAGGCTGGTAAAAGAAATAAATTGGAGAAAAGAATGTAGGAGTTTTTTTCCCCTCCTCTTTGATCTTTATCTGCCCATATGTGTAAGAAATCACATCCACATCTCTAGTTTGGCTGTCTCTGACATGGAATTCAGGTGACTCCTGTAGATCCTATACAAAATCCAACAGTCAGTCAGATACTTTCCATTGATTTCAATGTCTTTTAAAGCAAGCTTTATTCACAAACTGCCTGACAGTAATATTTTGGTTATCTTCCATTTACCAGAGTATAAGGCAGAATTAAAACCAAAAAAGGAGCTTTGCTGGTTGATTTATCTACATATATTTTCCTTAAGTCCAAATGCTAATGTCCCTTCTAATAAAAAACTGCAGTCCTCTTCCCTTCTCTAAACCCTTCAAATACAAGCAACCAGGGAATTATATAAATAGATATTCTTACCTTTACTACAAAAAATTCATGCGGAAGTCCTATCTTGGAATAAGCTATTCATTAGTTGGCTTGGCAGAAGGAACACAATCCAAACGAATGAGCTGCCAAGAGTATTTTTAGTGGTTTTATATGTTGCCCATTCAAATCTTGGAAAATTTCTTTAGAAAATTGGACAAACTGACCAGTCATTCTTATGGGCTTTTGCAAGATCTAAAAGTGAAAAACAACTATTGTATTTAGCATCTGTTAATGGAGGTTTCAGGCTACAGAACTTGAGAAAGTACTGCTGGGAAGCTAATACAATAACCATAAAATATTGGACTGATAATAGGAAACACTGGCACGGAACAGATATGGAAAGAGTCATGCTAATATTCCATATCCAGGCCTGTTACCCTGTGCCGAGAGCTAAAGATACTGCAGTTAAACATACACAGTAGTAGAGGTCTGGAATGAAGTCAGAGGCAAACTCAAGATAGATGAAATGGTCTTTTTCTACCATTAATACCATTGGTTCGATAATTCTGTCTTTGGACAATTAAAAACCAGGAACTTGGACACAGAAGACAAAGCAAGTAGTGCTAAAATTTTTCCAAATGGGGAAATGTATGTCCTTACCCCACATATGTAATTAAGCCCTCGTCTTCCTTTATTTGAAGTCAGTGGAGTACTTTTTTTTTTTTTTTTTTTTTTGCTTCTTTGGGAATTGGATCTAAACTTGTGCTGCCATTGCAACTGCTCCCTTGACAGATATTTTTTTTTTTTCATCCCCAAGCTGGAAGCTAGAAAATCAATAAAAGAGAAACTATTCACCAGATATCAAATGAGTTTCAGTGGATCATATTTTATTTGACTCAAAGTGGAAAGGAATGACAAGAGAATATTACCTTTTTAATCCCACATAAAATACCTTTCTAGGGAACTGTTCCCTGCACATGGAGCTTAATTTTGAAGAGTTTTTCCTCAGCAACTCTGTCTTTTTTTTAACCTGTACAAAGGTGATGTCCAAGATCTGCCCAAAAAGATGTTTTGGCTTGCGACTTCTGCATACTGGGATCCTCTGCAAGATGAGATATAGGCAGCATGTTTTAATGTGGGTTTGTTGTTTTTTTTTTATTATCTAAAAGAACTTCCTGAAGAATTTGAGTGTGTTTTGTGTATGTGAGAGAACACAGCTGGAGGAAGCTTGAGATGGCAGAACCGGTACAAGCTTTTGACCGTGAATAACGTGTGATCATACAGAAGTTATGTGTATGGCAGAACAGCAGCAGAAGCAGCTTGAGGATACGTTTCACCAGCGCAGGTGCCCACCACAGAAGGTTCTCAGCCTCTCCAAGTCAGGCTACCCTTGTGGAAAGCGAGCTCTTCACAACAATGAATGAAACTGTTCTTCACGTGCAGGAAATCAGCTGGAGCCAGTGAAGTTGAGCAAACTCAAATATTAAATTTGTCTCTAAGTTAAGCATGAGTAATAAAAAGAAACACTAAAATTATATTTTGATTTTGGATCAGTTATGCCATTGCTTAATATCACCCAAAGATCACCTTGCGGTTAAATGGGCAAGAACTGTTTTCTCTGAGAAGAAAACTCGTCTTGTTAAATTTGATTTATACCACAGTAAAAAGGCACCATGATCAGGCTGGCAAGTTTTAGAGTTACTTTGGGCAGAATTAACTTCAGTCAGACTGATTCTTGGTTATGGGCTTAATAGTCTTATCCTTCAATACATTAATTTAAAATGGCTCTACACAAAGTGTTATCTACTTCAAAAATCAGGGGTGAGAAATACAGCAACATAAAATAATGCCTTTAAAATTCCAAATTGATAAACTTAATTGGTCTATGTTTATACAAAGGAAAATTAGGATTCTTATAATTGCTGTCAGCTAACAATGTGGCTTTAATATTTTTCCTTCTGACATTTATTCTGTTGCCAGGTGTATCTGCTTATGTTCTGTGATCTGCTTTGCATTACTTTTATAGGAATATTACCATTAAAAGTGCTACATATAGTATTAAATAGCAGGGTGAGTCAGGAGACATGGGTCGAATCTGCAGCTCACAAACGAGCAGTTTGGATGCCTCATCTGAGTGATAGGGTATAAATACCTATAACCAAATCATCGTCTGGCACTACTGATAATATTGGCATGAAATTGAGCCAGACAGGAGTGCAATATCCCAATATCCAGGGTTATGAATATTGCAGATTATGGATAGACAAAATGCACAGGGAAGACTTTTCTATACTGGCTGCTCTTGCTACAGTTTATTCTTCTGTCAGTATTTCCCCTATAAACTCCTTTTATTCATAGGTTTGGCAGCTAGCCATAAAATTTTGCTTCTAGCTGGAACTTGGCAGACAGTGTCTCAAGTCAGGAAAATTATTTTAAACAAATTTTTAAAATATATGATATGCATTGGGGCTCTTTTAAAAGTTAGAGGTGTAGTAATTTTTTTTTTTTCCTGAGAAAAAGGATTGGTTTCTGTGGGTTTTTTTCATTGTGAAATCTCTATAATTCTTAAAAAAGGAAAAAAGATTGTTGTAACCAATTAGAAAGAGAAAATGTGAATTTTCTTTCAAAAGCATGTGTATAGGGGTGCTGTACATACATGTCAAGGACGTGTATATTTTGAAGTGATTGCTTTAAATACATAATTTATCATTTTGATGGGATAAAGCTTGTACATGGTATTATAAACTGTGAGGTAAATAATATGTAACATATAAGTAATTTTAAATGTCCATACTCCCTCTTTATCTTTATTTACTTTTCCGTAACCTGTCTGTAAGTCTTGTACACAAAAGTCTTAGCAAATCAACCCATCCACAAATTCAGCATAATGCAGTAATGGATAAGGTTGAAGGAATAAGTAGGTACCATTATATCAATCTGTTGTATGCTCTAGGATCCAAGTGTAGTCAGACTGGATGTGCGTGCCATGCCACGTAGCAGAATAGACTTGCTTATAATCTAGGGTTTGCAGCATTAATTTGGGCAAATACCACCAGGACCACCACAAATCAGCAGGAGTGAAATTTGATGGTGATTGTGGTAACAGCTCCTGGCTTTGTGTCAGGGTCTGTTCTTCTCCATGTTCTTACCGCTTACCTGTAGGCTGGAAGACAAGGAGAAGTCCCACCCTGTGCTCTCCCCTGTTGCTTTTCTCCAACTTGAAAACTGTAAGTCTACTACTTTGTTGATTAATTTTATTTTAGAGGTCCAGTAATTCATAACATACCTGGCCTTAGCACTCCTTACACTGGAATGACTTCCTCAACTACTGTCAAGTGGGTCTCCATGAAATGAACAGACCAAGAATGAAATGAGAAGGTGCTAAGCTGGCAAAGGTATTATATCAAGAGGACACAGGTCTGGGATAGGTAGCTGACCCTGAGAAGAAACGTTTTGGGTTTTTTGTTTTGTTTTGTACTGGTTTTTAGAAGGAAAGCATGATTTAAAAGCATTCAAAAATACCTCATCTCTGAAGTCTGATTGCGATTTCATATGGAAAAAACCCCCACAATCTTAAAAATAAGCCTCAACAGGAAAAGTCTGGCACATTTGCCAGTGGCACCAATGTGCCACTGTGTGATCTTTGGAAGCTGATGGAAATCCTCTGCTTTGTCACAGGCATAATGCTCATACTTCTATCGATATTGCTTTTCTCTTTCCACTGCATGCACTGAAGTGTTGCAGTTTTTAGCTTTTGAGACCAGTTTTAAAAATTGCATGGTAAAGTATTTAAACGCCTTTATTTGGATGTTTGCAAATATATTTAATAAGGTAATTCGAAAAAATAATGCCAGATATATTTCCCAGAAACTGGAATCTCTTTTTCTATTATGCACCTGAGGAATTCTGCACATTGGACTCTGGCTGACCCGCCACACTGTTTGTGCTGGATGAGGAACATGTGGTGTGCAGCGTGAAGGTGGAAAAACCCAGTGTATCCAGGTGCAAATTTTGAATAAGCATTCAGTAAAGCTTCTATGAATTCTTACTACTTTTATGGACTCCAGGAAATATATGGAATGTTGTTAATGCAGATTTATAAGTAGGCCCAGAGATAATTGACATATCAAAATGGCCTAAAGATTGTTTTCCCCTTCATACTTTGTACCTACTGTAGCTACACATAGTAAAAAGGACAATGTTTACAGTTGCAAAATAGGAGGTAGAAGAGCTCAATAAGGGGCACTAAAATCTGACTTTGGAGACTGAGATGTAATTCTCAGCTGTGCGACTCAATGCACCTTATCCTCCTCCTTCCTGAGGTCAGGTTCTCACCTGTGAAATGGACATAACAGTACGGAGCCTTAAAAGCTGCAGTCAAAATGTATTAAGTCTGCGTGTTGTATTTGTCACGTGAAAACGAAAATGTTCTTATGTCTGTGACAAGATTCCTCTGCACAACCAAATGCAAGGACTGTGTATTTAATACCATATTGTGTAATTGATTATAATTTAAAAATTATTTTTATACTTATTAGGATATAACTTTTAAGTTCTTCATTGGGAATGTTAATATAATCAGTGATATTCTAAAAAGGAATATCATGTTTCTTATAAACTTTTTAAAGCATCCCATCCTTCCTTTTTGCTTATTTTAAAATTCTGCCTTTATCTCTCTTCCAAGCCCTGGCAAGTGTTTGCCTCAGGCTGGCTACTGAGAAAGTGGGCAAAAAGTGCTACAATTTATATTGCTTTCTTGGTTATGTTCCCTTTCAGAACCTCTGTGCGCTTCCCAAGGTCTGTGGCTTTTGAGTTGTTTGCCAGCTACACGTGCAAATCTTTAAGTTATAATTCTCCAGACCACTTAGAAATGGGGAGAATTGGAGTGATGCTAAGTATTTCTCAGTGTAGTTTCCATTTCAGATGGGGCAGATTCAGAGGAATGGATATGTTTTGAGAGTTGAAATTTATATATTTCCAGCTACGTCCTCACACATACTTTTAAATCTTGGAAGACAATGAAATGCTGGAAATTCAGGGAGAAGTTTTTCATACTCTACATCCTGGTAAACTGTCCTGGATGATTGGACCTAAAAGCGTTAGAGAAGCATGGAATTCTTGCCTTACTGTTTGGATATCACCAAAGCTGGTTATTAGCCTTCCTCGCTGTTCTCAGGACCCAAGAATTTCTCTGTGCTCTAATACAGAATGTGGAATAATATTTACCATTGTACATAAGGCAGATACAGGGCTCGTATGGCTCTAGTTGGGCAAGCATGAATGAATACCTGGGCAACTAAGTCTGGATTGTCAGGCGCGCTGTCAGTGATGTGTATTTGCAGGATGTGCTTATCAGGGTTTTAAAAAGGATTTCTTTCTTTGCTAAACATTTATCTGTCAAAATAATAATTTATGGAGCATCACCCAAGAAAATAAAGCAGAGGAGAGGACAGAGGCAAGTGCTCCTCCTTAAAAGACAGTAATGTAATAAAAATGTACCCTGGGACTTCAGTGTAGGAGTGTAGGTCATCACAACCTGTCAGCAAGTGAGTAAAACTAGAGTAAATTTGTGTGGGTTTGTGTGGTTTGTTTTTTTTTTTTTTTTTTATAAACCCATCCGAACTATGTAGTTAACTCAGAAATTTAAGAATAGCAACTTAATTATGCTTTAACTACTGCAGTGCTGATCCCTTTTAGCAGCAACATGCAGGTGCTGCCCGTAGCTGCTGTTAGATGCAGAAATAACCGCAGGAGCTGGGTATACTAATGCTTTCTGCATGGAGTTGTTAGGGCGGGAACCACGACTCCTTCTCCATGCCCACAAATTCCATGTTCCCTCTGTTACTGCTCACAAAGAAGGAAGGAGGTGATACAGACTCTTTTCGGTGCCAAAAGCCTCAGCTAGCTCGTAGGTGCCAAACAGCCAAGCAACATTTCATCCCTTCCTGGATGCCAAAAGCCTCAAGTATCCCTGCGCCACCTGCCAAAACCTCCAACTTTGTCCTGACAACTCCTGCGGTGCAGGCCTGTGTTGTCAATATGAAATTTTGCAACGCACTGACAATGGAAAATCTGGATGCAGTATAATACTGAAAAACATGCCGGGATTCGCCTTCAGTTTAGTATCAAAATGAATTGCGCTGTAAATATTTCCTCTGTGTGACTCTCTTCATTGTTTTGTTTTCCAAAACTTGAATTTGAATTTATTCAAAACTGCTGTAGAATGAAAATATATTGCAGAATTCAACACCGAGAGCTCTAAACTACATCTGAGCCCCCAGATGTATTCTTTCATGTAGCTGAGCAAGTCCATCATTTGCCTTTTGGCTCATTCCTTGCTGGTGATTGTCCTGGTCTGTCACTGAGCTTTGCCAGCTTGTGTTTCTGAAATGCTGTTTTTCTTACCAGATTCCATTTCGCAGTCAGTTCCTAGTGCGTGGACACCCCTACACAGTGGCAAGGCCAAGTGCAAGGAATAGTGAATGGGACTGACGTGGCGTTAGTAATATTAAAGCTTATTACTTCTAAACATCTGCTTAAAATAGCTACGTTTACTCCCAGGTGTTTTTTATCAGTCTGAAATAATGATGCATTGTTTTTTTCTCCAGGATTTTATAATTCCAGATATGTCCTTTTAAACATACAGAAAAATATATGATTTACTTTTGTACCTCTAAGTAAAAGATTTATTAAACTTAATGATATATACAGTGCACCACTAGGTAATATAAAAGGCACCCAGCAATAGTAGAAATATATCAGGAAATATCTCGAAATCTGTCATAATGAAACAAGTGGAAGTTTTTCTGCTAAAACCAGGTAACGCAAGATCTCATTAATAATTCTTATTTGTCTGGAAATAAGTTTTGACTGTTCTTCTATTTAGTTTCTGCTACAACTGAAATAGTTTTTCCTAAATGTGTAATCTGCATTCTACACCTTACTTAGATTGTACGAAATTGAGGTGTAAATCATTTTTGTATGTGACCTTACCAGGGAAAGAGATTTCTAGTCTAGTTTGTCGCAAAGCCATAGACATAACAGCCAGAGTTAAAAGCGAAGGACGGAGTTCTGAGGCTGAACAGCATATCCAGTGATTATCTGCAGGTAAATACTTGTTCTTTCAGTTCTGCACTCTGCTCATGGATACAGTCAACAGTGCAACTCGATAGCTTTTCCACCAAGTGTAGTGTCTGGAAAGAAGAATCTGGGAAACGCATCACAGAGCTACTCAGGCAGGATATTTTCCCCTCAGTGCCATAATTCCTTGTGCTACCTCTGTTTGGAGCTGTTGTAGGTATGAGGAGAAGAAAATGGCATAGTGCAGTGCTGCGCATGAAGGTTAGTGAACGGCAATGTAACCTTGTGCTTTGGAAGACTCTGAAAGTCAGGATAGTGTTAATAGTATTTATGGGTTGCGAGAGTGGGAAGAAGCAATAAAAAGGAAATGCTTCATCTCTGTTCAAAATACCATCAAGGATGAAATTCACTCCTGGGAGAAGGGCCAGTACTGAGCTTTGGGTATTGCTTAATTTAGGCCTTCAGTGGGACTGAAGTGGTGTTTATACCCTTCAATAGGTTTTTTCACTTGGATGAATTCAATCTGAAGAATCTAATTTCTGCATGGAGAAATTTAGTTATATGCAATGGGTTATTAAATAGCAATATGATATAGCTGTGCCAATGTACCTCCTTATGGGGATTCTCTTCTGGAGTTTGGCATGCCTTTTTGAATTAATACAAACCACTTCGATAAGAAGCTATGAGAAAAACCAAAGAGCGCTCACCCAGAGAGCTGCACTGACGTCGGCATAGTAGCAGACACATTGGTATACATTCCTGCGTAACTAATCCTTACTTGTTATGACAAAGTCTTATTTTGTGAGCCACATCGCTCCAACCTGTTTTAGTAGAGCGTTTTATAAATCCGACCAGCCCTAGGCATGGTCTGCATTGGTAGAGGCTGCCCAGAAGGTGCATTGAATCTCTTCTAGAAGTGGGCAGAGCTGGGCACCCTGCTCTGGGGAGGTGCTCAGAGGCAGAATTTGGGGCAGTTCGTGTTGTGATATGTACATGGCAGAAGGACTGTCACCTGGGGGTCTTGCAGGTGAATCTGAGTGTTGGGTCTCTACGTTTCTTTCATTACACATTCTGTTGCAATAATTCTCATGTGTCAAATGCTATGTACTTGGCTTGCCTTTGTATTTAAAACAAAAATGTATGCTAAAAGAACCTCTGGAAAACAAACATTTAAGGTATCGGAGCATTTCTGTTGAGAAGCTGAATCTTTGTTACACTGAATGCTAAACATTTACATATCCAAGCCTTATGTAATGGATGTCTGAATAATAATAAAACTACATAAACTGACCTTCATTCTCTGGCACCACATCTCCTTTGAAGTCTGCATGACCAAATTCAAGACAATTATGTCATCCTTCATAACAGCCAAACAAAAGTTTGGCCAAATAATCGTTTTTCTCCATGTAACAGCACTGTGTTTGATTTTTGTAATGTGTGTCAGTGTAGCTGTTGTTATTTACTGGGTGTTACAAGTGACAGTAAAAATCCCCTTGTTTTAGATTAATGATCAGCCGAGGTAACATCTGGATTTCATTTATTTTACCTCAGTGCCCACTTCTGCTATACTGGGTTACTTTGAGGAGTACACTGCAAGGCAAGTATGGCCTGAAAACACACACACGCAAATAATTTGCAGAACATGGTGTTACAGTATGTGCCCATATGTGACAGAAGCAAAACAGAGCCCTGGATAGCAGACGGGAAACTGGCACTAACATTTCCCTCCCTGTCCAAATCTACCAGTGCCACACTTTCAGTAAAATTCTCCGTGTACAAGGCTGTCTCTGTCAGTTGAGGGTTGTCAGCAGAGACTCAGATTGCACGTTGCTGGGCCTCAGGCCTTGAGGAAACCTTGGCATACTGTCATCTCAGTCTTTGAGACTCTGCCCATGTCACCAAGTGTAGTTTAGTTTCCTCATCCCCTGAGTCAAGTGATCCTTGCCCAGGCCCACGCACAGCGTCATGTCTTATTCTTTTTTTTTTTTTTTTTTTTTACTTTCAAAATGAATTACAGATTGGATACGTAGATCGGGATGAAATATTTTGAAACTACCTCTGTTGTATAAACTGGATTGATCTCTGCATAGGTTCTTAAATATTGCTTTGAATGCAATGCTTGCATCTAACCCTGCGCTCACACGTGATGCTTTTGGAGTGGGTACAACTCCTGCTAGCATAGCTGGATCCAGTGGAAGTGTGACGCCTTTTGCCATCCAGTTCTATGTAAAGAGCAGGAAATCATCTAGGTTGTGTTTATAGCTGGTTTAAGTTATTTTATCTGGATTCGCTACAGCACTTGTGGCTCTACTTTATCATGTCACATCACGGGTGCACATGTGCAGGTATGCACGCATGTCTGTATGTGTAGGTACATGCATATTTTCCCAATGAATACGCTTAATGTACATATTGCACTTCATCTGTTGCAAAATTAAACAACTGAAGGAAAAACTCTTGCATTTTAATATGGTTCAGCAAAGCTTCACTCCTGAACCATATTAGAATTATGACTGAAGACAATAAAAACATGAAAAATTGCAGTTAAGCAGCAAACCACAGATGCAATCCTGAGGTACAGTAATACCCTTTTGTGCCCAATTGCAATTAGCTCTTGATTTAATTCCTAAATGAGCTTCCAAGGTTTTGTTGGTTTAAATCATAATGTTGATGATCTTTATTTTACCTCAGTTTGGTACTGTGGTGTGGACAAACGTAATATGTAGAGTTTATGAAACCAGACAGCTAGTAAATCAATATTATTTTGCTAGTAAATTACTAAGCCAGTGCAAGCTGCTTTTAACTCTTTCCCATGGGACAGATAGTTTGAACTAGCTGGAGTTTAAATCAACACTGTGGGCACCGAATTAGTCAATGACTCTGAAGAAGGCTTTGTTGGCATAAGCTTCTGCTTTGATCATTCTAGTATTTACAGTTTTTTAATTAGATACAGTTCAGAACAATGGCTTTTATCAAAGCAGTTTGGTAAGGGAACAACTGGACATTGTTTAGGGCTTTAGATGACATTCTGTCTGTTAATACCGTGGCTGGTTTTAATACAATGATGAAGTTAGGATTATTTTAGGCATTGTCACTGCTTTGTCAAAAGAAGCTAGCTATTCTAAGAGAGTGGCATGTATTGCTTTTTTAATAGCATAAGTTTAATCATTTCTCAATATTAAAACCCAATCATTTGCCTTGGGGTTACAGAGGACAAACTTTAATTTTGCACTCATAAATTTGAAAGAAGTGACTCTTTTGTTCGTCTTGACTTATTTTCATGTGCTGAGTGATTTGTAGGAAAGTGTTGAGCTCTTTTTTTGTTCAAGATTGAAGGCGGTTGATTCCATTTTCAGTGTCAGACATTTCAGAGTTGGCTTCTGATGTAAAGTAAACCCAACGCCAGTGTGAAAATTTCTCGGGGATCTTGGCAGAGCTGGCCTCTATCGTTTCTGGAATGGTGGATTGGCCTAAGTACACTTTTAAAGCTTTACAGTAAGCGTTTGTAAAATTTGTAAGCTTAGGGGAGCAAGAAAGTTAAGGAGCCACTGATGTGTTTAGACAAACTTCTGCAGTTTAGTGTCCAAATGGAGATAACTTATCCTCTAATTAACCAAATTTTTTTTGACAAGCTCAAGTTTTTCGAGGAAGGGATGGAAAAGTCTGGAAATTGCTGACGTTTCTGTTAGCTGCTTAACTGTGGGGAGTAGTGCTATTATACTAAATCTGCTTACTCTTATTAATGCCTTTAAAATGTGTTTGAGTAGTCCTTAGTTCTGCTTGAGGGTAGCTAAGTTTAACTACTTGACGTTTGGGTTTCTAAAACGATGCTTATTCAATAGTTATACTTACAACTGGGCTGTGAATACATCCTAAGCGTAATGGCTCAGGCACAGAAACAGGCCAGTTTCAAGTTCTGTGGCACGCGATTTTATTATTTTTTTTTTTCTTTTTTACTATAATATTTAGGAGAAAATCCCTTTGCCTACAGAGCATGGTGTTGAGTCGTATTCCTTGTATGGCGCTATTTTGAAAGCAGCTTTGTTTTTATTGTTTGCCATTTTCACTTCAAGCTGGGTAGCTTTTACGCGTCACCTTTCTTCACGGCTGAAGATGAGCTGACTTCAGCTGTACGGTTGAATTTAAGGAGAGTTATAAATTTTTCTCCCTTGTACCATAAGATTTGAATTGCACATCCTTCGCTTTTAAATCACTTTCGTGAGGGATTTGGGAAGAAAATAGGACCGAGTCTTGTTCTTGTGAGCTTACTCAAGTTATTTCTTAGAGAAAACATGGATTAAAATATGTTCATCAGGTTTAGTATTAGGACAATATACTAATCTCTTGCACTTCTCTGGATCTAGTTACTCATGAAAACCTTTTTAGCATTTTAAGCATTTATTTTATTTTTTGGCACTTATGAAGGCTTGAACGTTTACTTGGATGCAGTTTATTTAGTAATGTTTTTATCCCTTTGCCGTATGTTTGCTGACAGATAGCCCTTTGGTAGGTGTTTCTGTGCACTTGTTTTTTGAGAGGGGGAGTAAAGATTCTGAAACACAGTAAAGACTCTGATTAAGTTATGACTTCCTATGCTGTCAAAAGTGAAATAGTAACGTGAATGTAGTGCCTCTGTCTATCTCAGGTCTGCTTGGATGCCCTTTGAAGTCAATGGGAATAAAAAATTATATAAATAGTTGTTTCAGTAAAGCTTGGATGAACTCTTCATGTTCTCTCATTTGTGATTATATTGGGGCAGAGTAAATATTGGTCAATATTCTCTGTCACCTGAGATAAATGACTCACTGCCTCATTTTTATGCACAAGGTGACTTTGATAATGATGTTAATAGCTGTTACGTTATTATGTTTGTAATCGTTTATGTGCAAACTCTGTCACTGGGGTCATTAGAGAAATTGGTGTTTCCATCTCAGCCTGGGTGTAATTTAGGGTCCTAAAATCTTAATTTCTTTACGATAACAGGCCTATCATATGTCTGACAACTCTCAGGGGATCGTTATGTTTGATGTTTTGTTATAAGAACCTGCACGTGTTTTTTCAAGAGAGAAATTTTAAAGGTTGCAGGGACAGAGGAATGAAAGTATGAAAGCTGTAAGTGGAACAGGTGCTGAACAGTTGTAATGAAGTCAAGGAAATGCTTGGGGAAATCCTGAATATGATTTTCCTACACTTTCTTCACGAAGAAAATCATAAACCAAAATGTACTCTCTTAAAGCAGGACATTTTTGAATAATTTGATTCACGTTACTTTTTAATATTGAATTACTGTGTTAAGCTACTGTGTTCTAAAATGTTTTGAGATTTTTCTTTGGGAAATGTCAATTTTCTTAAACAGGACACAATGCACGTGAAAAATTGCTTTTTTAAGGGGTCAAGCAGAATTTTGGGTTTCGTGACAGATCTGTAACTATTATATTTATGGTATATATAATAATGTTTTTGAATATAATATGGTATATATAGTAATGTTTTTGAAGCCTGTGTAAGTGAATTTACGCTTAAATTAGAGTTTAATTGCATTAGCATAAAAATCACTTTTCAAGCATTTTTCCCTGTTCTCTTTCAAATTAATAGCAGTTTTTGTAACGAAGCTGTGTTATTGGTTTGCTTCCCTGATTGCAGTTCTGGTAAAGGTTTAAAGTGCTTAATTTCTGTGCTGCTGTTTAAGTGCAGGCACATTTGAGGAGATAAAAAGATATTTTAGTCCCCTCATTAGTCCTGGATATGAAACTCCTTTGGTCAGGATTTCGGAAAGCCCAGCAGCCTGCTCAGAACGCGATGGCTGGTCTTACTGCTTGAGATCAATTATGTAGTTCCCACACAGCGCGTTGGGAATGTGACAGCCTGTTTGGAGATAGCAGTCCTTTGGCAGAAGGCAACGTATCAAATACGCTGCATCTTGAAAAACTCTGCTTCCTTTCCCATGTAATTATTATATATTAAAATAGTAAATAAATTTGAGATACTGTAAACAAGCAGCAAATTGGTATACTTAGTACTATTAACGCCAAGCAGTAAAACGTACCAAATGAAACAATATGGTTTCTTTCTCTTCTCCCATCTTCTGGTTTTTTTAGACGTCCAGAATTACCCGCTCTGATGAAGATAAGGAAGGCTCCTGGGATGCCTGGGGGGCCTGGAGTGATTGCTCGCGGACCTGTGGGGGGGGAGCCTCCTACTCGCTGAGGAGATGCCTAAATGGCAGGTAAGCCACATGCTTACGTGTATTTACTCTTCTGTGGCTCTGCTGAATTTCCCTGTCCTCTGCCGGTGTCTGTAGAGAAGCGTTGTTGCTTCTGCTTCTGGAACCAAGTGCTGTGTACTGATCAAGTGTTATGAAATACTGCTTTTAATATATTTTTGCAATATATTAGATAAATATCTTCGCCTTCAACTCTGGTAGAACTGTAATATAAAGCGAATGGTGAGTTAACCTGCATACAAATTATTTCAAGCTGCATTAACATTATTTCAAGTAATGTTCAAGTGCAGGCCTCCTCCACGTCTTCCCTGTAGTGAAAAACAAGTGACTTACTCCACGTGTAGATGTAGCAAATGCTGCTTTCTGTTAGGAAGCTTTTCCTCTGCCAGTTCTCTCTATGCAGTGGTCCTGGTGGCCATATGTTTTCGTGGGTAAGCCTTAGTGCAGCTTGAAGAGAACAGTGTACGCGGTGAAAACAATTTACCTCAGTAGTAAAGCTGGACTAACGCAGGACTTGTTGCCACAATCCTAAAAGTATGAGTAATGCAATAGGCCTGGAGTCAGGCGAGAAAAGATCCCAACCAGCTTAGAAGCATCTGTGCTGGCGTCTATAATTCCTTGCTTTACTTGAGTTCTTCTTAAACGTTTTTAAAACTGCTGATTATGTTTAAATTTCTATTTTGTTGAGTTTTTTTTTTTTAAGTTAAATGCAATTATCACCCAGGAAGTCAATTTTTCTTAAAGAATGCTTGTAGCGTGATAACGCTAGTTAAGTGCAAACTGTATGGAATACATAGGTAAAAATGGTTGATTAAAACACTGCCTATTTCTTTTAGTGCTAAATGCACAAAGATCTTTGAGAAAAGTAATATTTCCACCAAGAAGCTGTGATATTCTACCAGTGTGTTAGGGACTGTGAAACGAGCTCAATAAATTGTAGCAATATAAATTCCACTGTGGTTTTATTAATATTTTTAATGTGTTCCCCTGTGAAAAACATGTGTTTTCCATACCTCAACAAATGTGTAGTTTAAAAAAAGAGGGTTTTTTTTTCTGTGTTTTATTGTTGTTGTAATGTCCAGGAAATGCGCAATTGTGAAACAAATTTTTGACGTTTGTATGTACCATAAACATTTTTAACCTGCACGTTGTGATGCAGTCATTCCTGTGAAAGTTTGGAAATTTGAGACATGTAATATCTTGAGCTTGGAGAGTTGTACCTTCAGCTGAGCTGGTTGAACTCTTGCTCCAGGCATCCGTGGCTTTTTCCTGTTCAAATGGTATTTTTCAATCCCTCACACATATTAAAGAATTTTTTAATATTTGCAATCAAATTTCATGCAAAAAGTGGAAAATTTAGTCCAAGAGCTGTAAATTGCCAGCTATACGTTCGTGCATTCTTCAGTGTAAGCCAGGTCTTTTTGGTATGAAGGGATTATTCCGAAACACTATTTCTGATTTTTGGAGACATTGCTAATTATAATTTCCTGTTAAGTCATTTGAAATACATTTTCAGTTCATTCAAGGGCCGGATTTTGCTATTCTTAAGAAGAAGAGCATCTTACCTCGTGCAGAAGTGCCCGTCAGTCATTGACAAGTTTGGCAAACTCTGTCCCTAAAAAAAAGTGTGAAACCCACCCACTATATTTATGAGACCACAATAAATAATCATGACTTTATTATATGCCTGTTATTTCAGCTACTAAAAACAGACTTTGCTGAGGATCTGAATTGCCTGGATTTCAGGATTCACATGCATTGGGGACCTTAGAAATGCATGCAGTCCACGAGAATGATATTTCATTTAAAATTATTAATTCTGCTCTTGTGGCTTTGGGTCAGTAAAATTACATGCTGTTCTTCAAAAGTATTGCATTGGCGTTTGGGAGAAAGGAAAGGTCTGAGGTTGTTTTTTCTTTCCTAAACAAAATAGGAGAAAGGAAAATTAATGGTCATTAGCCTTATGCTTGATTAAAGGATTGCTTAGTTTTTCTGATCCTCTTTTCCTCTGGGTTGCATCCCGTGGATTACAAGTAGCTTTGCTGCGGTCAGCATAGATCAGGCTTAGGGATGCTTTGTGAAATCTTTTTCACAAAATAAATGTGTTTTTCATAAGGTTTGCAGCAAATTTGGCTTACAGGGAAAGCCACACGTTCTTTGCTGAAGAGAGACAGCAGTGTAACCTGTTGAGTCCCCAGATCCCCTTTGTATTTAAACCTTGTGTTTTGAGTCCAAATTATGGTAGGGGGGTAGCAATAGAAGTCTAATTTTCAAGAGAATAACTAGCTGTAAGACAGGCAGGGTTGTGTTTTGGTGTTATGCAGTGTAACCATTTTTACTCTGTTTTTCAGGAACTGTGAAGGTCGGAATATTCGATACAAAACCTGCAGTAGTAACGTGAGTCTGGTCTTCAATCCTATTTTACTTATTCAAACAATGTGTTAAAGTTTAAGAAATGCTGCTTCTTGTTTAAAACCTTATGGGGCATAATTTTCTTTCCATCATTATTACCATTTTAAAAGATTCCAGTCTGCATGACACCACAAGATCTCTAATTTAGCCTTCCCAAATGGACATTTTCTTTTGAAATTATAGTGCCAATTGTGATTCGGAATGTTTTATATCATTTATTAGGAAAGTTACACATTTTGGAGGATTAACAAATCAGTTCTCATCTTAAACTAGCAAGTACTATTCCTGGGGGTGCTGTCTTTCAGATGAACCATTAAACCGAGCTCCTGATCATTTGTGATCATTAATGATACAGGGACACCATTCACATGAGCAGAGAGGCCTGTGTCCCCTTCAAAACTTGAATTGGATAATTACTCCTTATATTCCCACCGTTTGCCTAAGCCCAGATCTTTATGCAAAAGCACGTATATTCAGGTACACTGGCATAGATGGGTGCCGTGACCGAACATAAAGCTGGAGTTTTGACTATACAGCTGCTGTTACTGTGATGCAATCACATTTTATTTTTACAGACGCGTTTTATGAAAACCAGTCTCACACAGCATACTTCACGGCTTGTGCCCAACTGATTTGTAGTGATGCTTTGTGCTGTTTGAACAGCTGCTGCCTTTCACCCCAGATGCTGTAGTCCCTTCAAGGCATGCAGCTCATGAAGGACTTTGTGATACCACTGATCAACAGCCCACGTGTACAAACACAATAATTCAGGACGGTTTATGGCCAGCGGTCACCTCCTTGTACCGGTTACCTTACGGTACAGTGTGACATTTGTATAATCCCATTCCAGAAAAGAGAGAAGGTAGATAAGTAATTAAAGTATTAAAGCATCTTTTTTTTTTTTTTTAACTGTAGTGCATTTGATTAATCTGCTGCTTACTCTGGGAGAAAGGCAGCAATTTTCACACAAATACCCCTTAAAAGGTGAGGCCTGCAGCTCCCTTGGGTTGAGTTATACCCAGGCAAGAGCAGGTGATACTCATGTCACTGCCAGCCCTGTGATTCCTGCCAGCAGCAGGCAGCTGGGAAGTATGACATGTTCTCCTTAGGAGGCCTGACACTGGAAGTTGCCCAGTAAATATGTTAAACCAGTGTATCTCCTGGGAGAACTGGCCATTCCCACTCTTCAGTTTGCCACACCTACAGTTTCTTGTGTGCCAGTTGGCTTCTGCCCTCCTCGAGAACAAGGCTTGCTAGCACCTTGAATTGCTCTAACACTCCGCTCCTCGGCGCTGGATGGATTTTCCACCACAGCGGCTCACAGCCTAAGTTTCTGCTGGCAGAAGCTAGTGGAAGTGATTAATGAATCCGGCCCAGCGCATGCAAAAATCAGATTCTGGAGACAAAACCTGACACTTGCCCTTTCAGAAGAAAAGGCCTAGCAGTTCTGTGCACAATGTCCTTAGCTCCTAAATAAGAATGCCCCATGCAAAAAATACCATAATCCATTAAAGCTGTGTGATAAGCTAAATTACAGTGTGTAAGCGATAAACAAACTGTAAAATCTATCTGCTACATTCCTTAACTAGATATATAGTTGTATGCATTGCATACAGTAATATACCTCTGCTCCGGCCCGGGCACTGCAGCTTCCCACGCAACGGCACGAACAAGTCAACGTAGTACACCTTCTTCTGGCGAAAGGACCAGAAAACTACCCTGTGTACAGCAAAAGGAGAAAGATGAGATCCATTTAGGCATATTTTCTGCTGTAAGCAGAGATCTACGTGCTTTTAGGATGTGTAAGAGCAATTGTGGGCACTGTTCATTTTAAAGATTATGCAGTAAAAATGTAATGGAAATGAAGGCACTTTATGCTTCAGCATAGAGAAAATTAAGATGATTACCATATCCTTTCTGAACTCCCAGGGAGTTTTTCTGAAGTCACTGGGGCCTGTTTTTTAACTTTAGGACTTATTTTAAAGCGATAAGTGGCAAGCGTCTTGCATGGGAATGTTTGAATTTATGATGATTCAAATGTTAATTTCCAGACAGGAAGCTGCCTTTACAGTTCTGCTTTTGGGGCATGTCTGAAAGGGATCAGGTTTCCATTTCAGTTCAGATACAGCCAGAATCTCTCAGGAACGGTTTTTCCTAGAGTATGGATCAGATAATGGAGAACTCCTGAGAAAAATACATTTCGTGAAATTTCCACTGTTAATACAGTTGATCGTTGAATTTGGCGTCACTGAATTCAAACCCAGTATTAGACCTGACTAACCTTGAAATGGGAGTTTACACCTAATGTAAACCTGGGACTACCTAGGCCAGTTTTGTTTCAAATTGTATAATTTTCCCCAAAGCATTATTTTTAATGAATTCTTCTCACTTTTGGAGTAAAATTTTAGTTTGAAAATTAAGAGTTTATACTAGTTTCTTTCCATATTAGTAGGCATTATTGTTAACCACATGAGACATTCAGTATATACACACTGTGTAAAGTTGTCTGCAAATGTAATTTTGCTACATGATACATTACAACACTAACATCTATATTGGGGAGTACAAATGAAGCACAACTTAATATGTGTGTCATTCTAATGAAAAGAACAAGAAGCATTTTACCAGAAAATTGGTTTCATCTGGATTTGTAATAGAATAGTAGTAAGTTCATTGAACTCAAGCATAGTTCCAGAATAATATTAGTGATATTTCAATCAAAAAATTAATTCAAGGTCTTAGCAACAAAATAATGGCTGAGATTAAGGCATATGTTTAGCTTGCTTATCTTTCTATCATAACTGAGGTGCCAGGTGCATGATTTCCTAAAACTGTCTGTAGGCTTTCAGCTTTTCTTATAGAGACACTGGAGAAATAAACTATATAAACTATTCATTATATGCTGTTCAATGAGATTTTCAGTCTTTCTTAACCTCCCTTTTTTAATATTTCCATTTTTGTATATACTGTTACATTCTAATGCTATGATGTGCGCTATATGGAAGTGTTTAAGATAATCCTTTAGGGTCCTATTCATAGAACAAGTTATTTGGGCCATTTCCCCATAAATTTCACATTCTTATGTGCCAAAAAGTCACTTACACGTTTGCCAGAGTGACTCTTCTACAGTAAGAAAAACCACTACTTTGTAACACATTTCCCCATGTTTAATTCCATTATAAACTTTTATGATATGCAGATAATGCTCACACTTGTTCAACATATTCATCGGATTATTGTCCCAGTATCCACTTCTTAACCAGCTCATTTATCCCATTCAGAAAATCTTGGCTGAACTGTGTCTACTTCACTCCTATAATATTTCACCTCGAGTTGCATAGTTTCTCTCTAATCCGTTCATTTATGTATTATATTTATAATGCTGATGCACCAAATGGCTCTTGTGGCTAGGGTGGTTTCTAGCTCAGGTATCTTGATTATACTAAGAAGTGGCCTGAAAATTGTGGAGGAAAAACACAGAACCTGAAGCTAATTTCAAAAAGAAAACAAAACAATGACTTCATCAGTTTTGGCTGGGTTTCAACAAAATGCGATTCAAAGAATAAAACTAGACAAAGGGCTAGACTTTCTTTGGTGTCATCATTTTTACTGGGAATTTTCTTGCCTTCTCTTTTGTGCTTTTTTCAGTGGAGTAATTGTTGGCAGGAGCCACAAGGTCTGATGCAACCTTCATATTTTGTACATGAACGTTGCCTACAAAGATACAGATTTCCCAGGTTAGCTTTGTTTTCAAGGGCTAAGAGTGCTCACTGCCAAAACTCAAATGATACATTTCATAAGAAGCCAGCCCTTGAATGCAGTAGTTTTTAATCATCTGTCACAAAAAGAATGGGAATATATATGTGTATTTTTAACCTGCGTGGTAGTCATGTCTCAAGCATCTTTTTCAGATCTGTCTGTCTAATGATATGTTCATAAGTCATGTCACAAATACACTTAATTCCACTACAAGATCTGGATGCGATTATTTTGCCAACATTTTCATGTATTAGACCTCATAGATATGTCTTAATCTCCTTGTGTAGTGTATGAACCTACGAAGGGCCTGGCTGTGGTTCAGTGGGTCGAGTGTAAAACAAAAGCTATTGCTGAAGTTAAGAAGTCTGAAAAATCCTGAAATTAGAAGCAGAAATATTTAACAAACAAGAAAAAAATGTGGAATATTGAGAGGGAAGAGGGAACGATGGAATGAATTGGTGTCTGAAATAGGTTAAAACCAAAAAAACATACAAACAGGATGAGGACTGGGGCCTGTGCATCATTGTCTGACAGCGTGGCCTTGCCCACTTCCCAAACCCGTTTCACCCTTGCCTAATTCTCTCACATTTTGCCGCCCTCTTTTCCTTTCTATTTTTTAAACTCCCTCTCCCTTTTCTAACCCACTCTAATGCAATTAACCTGAAGTTTACAAATCCTCTTGTTGTCTTGATTACATTCCTTTCTGTGCTTAGCTGTCTTTCTGTTTACATTAGAAACTCCTTTCTCTATACAAATATTTATTGTTCCCAGGAAAACAGGGATATGAACTTGGTTGCCGTCCAAATTCTGATATAATGCAAATGATAATAATTTCAGCCCTTTGATATCCCTTTGTGATGCTCTTTTTATGCTCCTGCTTTTGAACACAGCTCAAACATAAAGCAGGTGGAGCTGGCATATGAATCGAGCTGCCAGGATCGCTGTGTGTTCTTTGAAGATGCCAAACCAGAATAGGGAGATGAGAATTCACTTGCTCTCAAGCAGCCAGGAAGCGAGTGGAAGGAAGGAGCTGCATTGTGTTGAATCAATGAGAAACATACAGTAACCATGGATTGACATCCTGACATTGTGGTGTTTGTATCTTGGCATTGCATCAACACCGAGTGATAATGATTTGTAACAACAGCCTGTCAAAACTCAGCCTGATGCCATCGCTCTGCCTATTTTACAGATAGCTCTTTAATTCTCTGTGATGAAAATGTAGCTGTGCACGGCTGAATAACGCTACTCCCAAGTATTGCTTCTAACTTTACCTGAATCTAACTTCCACTTATTATTTTTCTCCTTAGCTACTCCTCTATTTGTGGTGGTGGAAGGGAACCATATGGTATCCATATGAACTCTGAAGTCCTCTCTGCTTTTTAGACTTGCTATTGTGGAAAATGAGAGGTGACAGATAAGTCAGAGCCAAATTCTGCTCTCTTTTACACCAGTGCAAACTTGGTGAATTTCTCAGGAGTGACACTGCAGTGAATAAGGGCGGTTTCTAACAGAATTTGCTTGATGTTTGTAGAAGCTCTCGCTTGTAGTATTTTGCAGAGGTAAAACTCTCAAGGAATTACAGTAACTGTAATTTCTCCTTGTCTTATTCCATCATTTTATGATTTAAAATAATATGGCTCAAACCAGAATTATCCCAGATTAAAAATAATACAAAACGCCTTAGCATCATTCTGAGTTATTCTCACTGTAAGGTGTAAGACAGGACAGAGTTGAAAAGTGCTGCTGGGAATGCTCAGTGAACTGCTCGCTGCTCGGCTGCAGAAACCCCACGTGTTGATCAGTAGAGAGAATATTGATTTTAGAAGGTGTTTTATGCAGCCTACAAATAAATCAGAGGCAACTGCTAGATTACTGTTTTCTATGGTGAAAAAAATCGAAGGCATTGACGAAGTATTAAGGTAACGCAATGCCAACTCATCCAGATTCATATGAGCGAAATGGTGTCAGCACAACATTGCTGAGGGCGTCAGACTAATATTCAAACATTTCTCATGTATTTTTTAATCTCCAGTACCGCGTAATGCACTTACTATTTCGTTAGCTTTTTTCCAGGGAAGGTTCAGTTCACTGATAAAGTTGAAGCTGCCTTCAGGATTAGTATTGTTAACTAATACTTAGTAATAAGTTCCATGAGTTCAGCTGACATATCACAATCTTTCAGTCTTACATCCAATGAAAACAAAACTTTGTTAGAATCAGCCTCACATCTGGCTTATATGTGCCGGTGGAATTTTTGGAAGAATATCCTTTCAGTCTGGCGTATGGACTGTTTGACACGGGACATACTTTCAGATGAAGTCTTCAGTGAGAAATTGTTTGACACACTACCTCTTTTGTCAGTACTTTACCAAAGTTATTTTCGAATAAATCAGTATTCGTCTCCATTCCTGTCACTGTAGTTTAGTATTAACATCATTGTTTGGGTGCAATGCTTTATGTAGAAAAAAAATATTTTAGAATATATTATTTCGAACAGTTCTCATATTTGGCCTTTCAGCTGTGTGTGCCGAGGCTCTGTATGGGAGGAGGTACGGAACTGTCTTATTAGACCTGGAACTATATAATCTGTAGTAACCAATCTGAAGTATATTTTATTTCAACAAAGGAAGTCTTACTTGCTTCCATGAGGTGAAGGTGGTTTGTAATTAGACTGAAAGTTCTGGTGTCTCCTCCTAATGCTCTTGTCCCCTTTTTGAGCAATACTGAACAATTAATTAGACAAATTTTTATTTCTTTGTGTATAGGTAACAATAATACCTCTTTCATTACTCTGACGTATGAATTAATGAATAACTGCAGACCACTCAGAAATCCTTAAGTGGAAAAAGCTATTGAAAAGAGAAATACTAAATGTCAGACATCTCATTATAGTCACTTAAAATATACAGATTCTTTTAGAAGCTAATTCTTACTACAAAACCAGATTTTAAATGTACTACGTGGTGTCATAAAAAGTAGCATTTTTGGTTTCCCTCTCATATCAGTTATCTTGTTATTACTGGAATATATGTGATATTCTGTTACTTGCACTGCAAGCAATGGATTAAGCAACATGAATTGTCGTAATACACACAGTAAAACTTTGCAATATGGCATACTTCTCATAGCGGATCGGTTCCTGAACCAAGCCTCCCTTGAACAGATTCTGTGTAATTCCTCAGATAACTTTATTGCAAATGCAAAGTATTCCCCTCTTGAAAAAAATATTTCCTTTGGTTTGTTTTTAGGACTGCCCTTCAGATGTCGGTGACTTTAGAGCACAACAGTGTTCAGCCTACAATGACGTCAAATACCAGGGACATTTTTACGAGTGGATCCCTGTGTATAATGATCCTACTGCCCCGTGTGCCCTGAAATGTCAAGCTCTGGGGAAGAACTTGGCTGTGGAGCTTGCCCCAAAAGTACTAGATGGTACTCGTTGCAATATCGAATCCTTGGATATGTGCATCAGTGGAATATGCCAGGTATGTTCATGGTGTAAATCTAAACGTAACCTTTGTCATGAGGCATTTTGCTCATAAGTGGGCAATTTTTCGTTGTTTCCCTTTCTTGCACACACAAGTTCCCGACTGCCGCAGCCATTGATATTTTTATATGTAAATAAAAGGTCAGTAACATCCACTCACTCTTCTATTTGTACATGTAAAAATTAATGAAACTAGTTTCTAGCCTTTAGTATGTCTGTTAGGTGTGATGAGGCCTTCCATTTCATTTTACTCCTTCTCCGAGTCTTATATCTTACGAACTCTGTTAAGGAGAAAATTTGACATTTTACGAGATCCAGCCCAGAATGGCAGGTGTGAGTGTTTATGACTGTCTTGCTGTATGGGTCAAATGAGGTTTATCTTGGGATTGAATCAATTGATTGTTAGTAACTTTTTACTGGATATCTACATTTCTAGATATATTTATTGTTATTATTTGAATTATGCTATCGAGTTTACACAGTTGGTGTAGAAACAGAGAGTTATAATATTTGAGGCTTGCCAGCTTTGCCCATGTCTCACTAGCAAAGTAATATTGCAATCTTAAGTTTTATGAACAGAACAATTTTATATAGAACGGATATGTTATTGCAATTAGTTTCCTTTCTCTGCAAGTGGTTGTTGCTCCGTTAAATGCCTAAAATGTGTGCGACTCAAAAATGCAGGATATGGCACAGTGAGCAAAATAGCTCCGTTATAGGGGAAAATTTGACACATCTGGCAGAAGAGTGGTGCACGGATTATGGCAACATTAATATATGATCTGGACCTTGCTGCGGGTTTTATGTGACTTCTATGTATGCTGCAGTTCCAATACCAGTCGTGCCAACACACAATGCATCTGCTGTCTCTGAAATAGAAGAAGAATTCCTTACAGTTTTCCCCTTCAAGAGACGGCATTTGTCAATAGTACTTCACAGGGGTATCCAACAGTGTTAATTACCCTGCGCATTTAAAATAGGGTATACCTCTATAAAGTCTGGAAGCACTTGCCAAATAACATTTCTTTTGCAATATTCTTAGTGATGTCTCCTAATACAAGCTTTCATCCTGGAGGATGTCAAAGCCTTTTCTAGGTGGTACGTCTACAGCAGCTCTTGCTGCTTGTGTCCATTGCAGCACCTAAGTGTCATGCTGAATCTAATGCAGCTCTGTGTTTTTCAGAGGCTCGTGAGACTCTTGCTCAGAGTGCGGTGGGGTTTCCAGTGTCTCCTACAATCACTTCAAACATCTCCCATCCTCCACACAGAGCATAATATTCACTTTGTCTAGAGTGGATGCAATTTTGTGAAGAAGAGTCGAAGGGTATATTTAAAAGGGCTGCCTTCATTGTCTCTTGTTAGTATTCTGTAGTATTCATGTGTATATCTGCTATCACATGCTTGGAAATGTAAATAATCCATTTTTAGAATAAACCAAGTAGTGGCAAAATAAATTAATCATTCCAGAAGCAGGCATTAGAACTCTTTTACGCTGTTAATGAGAATCAAACAGAAGAATCAATCTTCTGTTCCATTTTTTCTTTTTTTTCATTCTTTTCTAATTCCACAAAAATATTTTTCAGTGTGAGAGAACATCTTCAGGAAAAAAAACTAAACATGCTTAGGAAGTGTCCTGTGCTGTGACTTAGGCAATTTAATTAATTTGTAACTTAACCTCATAAGCAGTTAGGTGTTTTCACTTTATTTCCTTTAGGTCACAGGCTGTTGCTGAAGTATTTCTGCACAAATGGAAAATTTCTCATTTTTAAAGTATATATTTGATGATTTAGCGTTGGATAATTTTTTTGCGGTAAAAATTTGAATTTAAATTCAATGAATTGAGATGAAAGGTCATTTGAAATAACCCTTTTCTCTTTGCGGACTGTTTTGGGCGCAAAGAGCGAAGGTTGGTTTCTTGGGAAAGGGACTGCGGGAGGTGGGGGGACTTCCTCAGAAACCGACCCCGAGCTTTGTTGCTACTCCTGTTCAAGCGGGAAAAGAAAACAAATTGACATCTAATCTTTCCTGGAAAAATATGGTTATTTAGTCAACTGCTGTTAAGAGAGAAGACAGCAAAATTGTGATTCTCTCCAATTGTCGCTATAAGATCAGTCTGCTGGGTTCTGACATATATTTGGCACAGCCTGCAAATAACTTGGCAAGTGTTTTTACAGTTAACTCATCTAAATAAACATGTCATACTGCTGATGTGGATATCTTCGCTTTTATGCCTGGGAGCACCAAAGAGTTAGTATAAGGAGACTGGCTTGCCTGAGTCCCTTTCCAACTGGTGCTGCTTTTGCTCATTTATTGTCTCAAAGTTGGCTGGTTTTATAAGATTTCAGCTTCCCCTCCTGCCCCCCCCGCAATGTGATTTCACTTTCATCTCTTTTCTTATTCTTGGTAAGGCAGGGCTGCATCGCTAGTTCTGCCTCTTTGGGTTCTTGTTCAGACTCTCTCCCTGAATTTACATGGACGGTGAGTTCCTGCTGTCCAGCCTCAGCTCTGATTCCTTTGCACTTCCCTCAATGAGCACAATCAAACTCAGTAACGTGCTGTCAAAGAAAATCCTGAGATGACAAAACTGCTCTCTGCATAGGACGTTTGAGGCTTCAGGGGAAGTAAAATGTAAAGGCGGTGGAGCAGGGAAAAGTTTAACGGGAAAGTTAATGAGATACTTTGGGGCTGCTTGAGGCTTAACTCAGCCAAACCATTTGATCATGTTTTAGTCTGCTACTGCCGTGCCGCTGTTACCAAAGCAAATATCTGGGGCTGTTGTGTTAAATGGGGACAGGTCAAAACTTCACTGCCGGGAGGATTTTCACACTTAACTTCTGATATTTTTTTTTTCTAGTCTCTGCACAATTCCCGACACATTTTTTCATATAATATATTCCTGCTGTGCCCATCTGGATGTGGGTGGAGACATTTAAAAACATCTGCATGTCAGACACATGTGTGGGCAACACTTACCCAGTTACTCCGCCTGCTCTGGGGCTCTGCCTCTCCCTGTTTTTTGTTTTTAATTCGTGCGGACCTGCTTTTTCTCTACCAGAAAGCAGACTGGGATGTTACATGTGTCAGTACCTGAAATGGTTACAGGGATAATTTTCCTAATATGGAGCAGTTGTTTTGACAATAAATACACACATCACCCAAAAAATCTGGAGTCCTAAGGAGCAGCCCGAGTAGTTGTGTCCTAGGCTGTCACAATTAGGTCAAAGATGATGTAAATCCTGTGGTGAACTTTCCATTTAGTGTCAGCAAGTTGTTTGTGTTCCAAAAAAGGCAGACACTACACTACATTTTGTAGCATATGGCACAAATTTAGCTGACATATGTCCCATATGTCAAGTGGAGTGCCATCAAGTTCTGCCATGCTAGTTCTTCACTGTCACGATATGGCAAGTAGGTGTCTCTCTCACGCGCCACCAAAGCACTCACGCTCGATGTAACTATCTGTTGGAGTTTTCACTGAAAACAGTTTCAGTAAGCTCTTGGAAGACTATTGCACTTTTTTTTTTAATGAGCTTTGCTCATGCATTAAACTTAAAATCATTGCAGATTATTAATGTCTTCTGAATGTTGACTCCTTTTATTCTGAGAGTTGCTTTTTCAAAGTGCTTGTTTAAGCTGTTTTGTGTACTTTCCCTTTTGATTCACACAGATACATCTTTTTGCCTGTAAAGTGTGTTAAAGGACTGCCCAAGATGCACAGGAGGTTTGGTGTTCAGGTACTTAGAAAGGAGTGTTTCCTTTCCATCAAGTGTCGCAGCAGACATAAAGCTGTATTTCTCACATATGTTAGTCAGATTGCTTAATTCTCAAATAGCGGTTTAAAAAGCACCTTTTTTTCCCCCCCAAAATGGACATTTACAATCTTTTTCTAATATTTAAAAATAAGAAACAAATGTCCACATTGATTTATTTTTCCTCCTTTTTTCACCTTCAAAGCTCAAGTAACTTATTCATAGGAAGAACTGATTTTGAGGTAGCTCTGTGTTAAGTCTTTATACTGAACTTGGGATTCCTTCCTGGGTACCATCGATTAGCCAACACATGGAGTAAAGTACGCTTTGGAGCACGGAGGAATCCCTGCGTAGAGAGACCTGTACTCTGCCTACATATTACTGCAGGCACCAGAGTTAGGCTGGACCTTATCCAGAGAGACTATGGGAGTTACTCAAGAAGATCCAACAAAACTTTCTGGCTCTCAGAGCTACATATGAAAATCTTCATATGACCGCATACATGTGACATATGTCATAAAACTGAGCAGAGCAGGGAGCTCCAGCTGCAATTCAGCTGGGAAACGTTGGTGGCTCTCCAGAAGTCCCACTGAAGGATGGGGCCATGCTGAGCACGGGTTACCACATCCTACGTAGCCTGCCAGCATCACCCTCCATAGCCTCAGTGGGCTGGTTTCCTCACCCGACGGATGCTCTCGGCACTGCCCAAGCCAGCAGATCATGCAGCCGCCCTCCAAGTGCTCTGCTTGCACCACTTCTAGTGTCATAGTCCACCTGGGTGGCGTGGTTCCCTTGTGATGGCATTGCTGGCAACTCAGAAGTGTGCTTTTACTGCAGGTGATAATAGGATACTCTCACATGCTGAAAAGGTCTTTTGGAATCCCTTGTTTTTATTTTGCAGCTGCCCACTGCTGCTAGAAACTGATGTCTCTCTTCAGATCTTGTCTTACTCTCCCTCCTGCTGTTTCTTACAGAAAAATACTCCCTATAGGGATTTCTTACTGTCTAAGTTTATCCTTTCTTGTCAGATAAGTAGTGGATTTTTTCTGATCTCCAGTTTCTTATCTATATTTCTTTTTTCCTAAGCGGTTTTGTCTGCCAAGTTTTGTTTTGTTTTAGTGAGCTTTGTGGAGATGTGATTTTACTTCCCAGCCTAGCAAGGTCCTAAAGCATGTGAGCAGCGACAGTAGAAAAACCCACCATTTGGGTGTCGTCTTGAACTAGAGCCTTTGTAACCTTCAAATCCCCCAGTGCCAACTTCGCCTTCATATGTCGAGGCAGACTTGGCTGGACCCAGCCAGACAAGCAGCAAAGTAATCTGATTCCATATATTGATTTCTTTTTTGAAAGTGTTCTCACAAGCAAGAAGCCCAGTGGGAGCTTGTGTCCTGTCCTCTGAATGGGTGTATGTGTGTTTTTTAAAATGGAGACCTTGTGGGAAGGGGTACTTCCTCCCTGCTGGGTGGTCGTATAATCTCTTAGCTGCTCTAGCATGTGACAGATCCTGTAGTAAGAGTTAAATGTTTTGGAAACACTTTGTTCTATTTGATGGAAGTGGATTTACAGAATTGCGGAACACCCTTTAGCCTCTTGCCTTCAGATATAAAATGTTTGCAGAAATATGTGGAAAGTCTTTTTAGGAGCCTTTTAGTATGCAATGAATTTTATGCACTGTATTTTTTATCTTCTGGGGTTTTTATTGCTTTACATTCTTTTCCTCTGTATGGATGGCTGGGGAATTCGAACATCATGGTGTGCCTCCTCCTGCCTGTCATTCTGACTTGTTTTATGCCTCTGTTCCGAGGTTTGCATTTTGGCACACTTTGCCTTTACTCCCTGCTTTCTCATCTATGAACAACTGAAAATCCTTACTCGGAGGAGATTTTCTTACTCCCACCACCACTAATACCCGTTCAGCTTGGCAACTGGGATTGCTGCTTCGCTTGCCGTGAAGTGATGGGCTGGGACATTCGCTGTCAGTCACGGTGCCTACTCAAGGTCCCTGAAGGGGCTGTTTTCTGTTCGTTAACGTACGCTGGAGCCCGTGTCGGCTTGTCTGGGCTGCTACGGACCTGCGCTGCCTTGATTGCGGCGATGTGAGAACCTCTGCCACAATCGGGCCTTTGTTAGGCTGAGCTTAGACATAACTGAAGAGTTACGAGACAGGACCATCCGAGGACAAAATCATGTCTCGGACCAAGTTAAATCTTCAATGAGGATAAACCAGAGTTTGAAAGTGGTGCTTGAAAGCTAGTATTCCACACTACTTTTAAAGGTAATTAAATAACAAAAAAAAAAGGCAGTGACTTTCTTAATTGGAAGGATATTCTGGTATCTCGTCCCTCTGCTTGTCAGAATCGATTACTGGTAGATGATGAGCATGGGAAAGAGACAGCGGGAGGTTTTTTCTTTATATTCTCTCCAGGGGCATATGTTATCTCTGTAGAAATAAAGTGCAAGCTGAAGTTATCACAAAGCAAAGGATGTGAGCAGAGATTGCAAAGTAAATGAGTAGATGGGCTTTGAATGACAGCAGGGTTTTACAGCAGGGCAAAGATACATGGAAAATATTGACTAAGACAGTGCAGGATTTTCACATTTCCCGGGTTTTATACTCATGTTTTTATTACCGTAAATTCCCATAGCCATATTTAAAATGAATTATTTGTTGTGCGGACACAAACATTCCTAGCATCTGCCTGTACTGTGATTCTGTGCAGAGACAAGTAGAGCAGGAGAAAATGCAGCAAATAGCTGACATTGATACAGTAAGACCTGTGTACTGGGATGGCGTATGCAACGGTGCGGTAAAATACAGCCTTCATTTCTCCGAGCTTGGGATTTTGTGGTGTGCCTGTATTTGTAGAAATAGAAATCCTTTTAATCTCACCAAGTCCCTGAGGATTTTAATTTTCCCTTTTGAGAGTGATTCTAATAAACTGCAACAGAGATTTATCTTTTTGAGCATGTAAGAATTTTTTGCTGTTTTCTTCTTTTACTAGTAAATGTTGAAATAGAACATGTGGCCTTTCTTAGTCAAGTCACCAGACTTGGAGGAGATGTTTTTGCCAGAAATAATTCTAAGGTTATCTTGTATTTTGTGCAATGCTGATAACCTTTAAAAGTATGTAGATGTTTTTGTTCCATTTTTATCTTAGTTCGGATCTCTTGTAAAGCTGAAATAAGTAGTTTGGTTATAATAAACCAAGTACTACCATGCTGAGGACAGGGCTGTCACATCACTTCATTGGACCTGTTTGGTGTAATAGCCTACTTTCATTCTGTATTTTTCACATCTTGACAAATTTCATAGGCAGCGAAAATGCAATTGCGCCTAGCCCACATAGTCTTTGCCACCGTTCAGCAGATCAGTGGTACAACCAATACAGGATTCGCTTAACGAGATATTACTATAACAGATCTGTTGCAGCCAATTTTAAAACACAAACTACCGGGCAATGTGTACTGGGATAACTACAGACTGTTCAGCCCTGGAGGGAAAGGGTCTTCTCTACAATAACTCTATCACATTCTTGTGAAGAAGTATAATTATCATCTCCATTTCTCCGTTCTGCAGCGCAGTTCCTTGCTCAGCAGAAATGTTAATATTACTTTTACATTTTAAGCACATTGGACACTTCCCCTTAAATGATTTCCTGGGTTTTCTGCTTTTGCAGAATTTGACTAAATGCCTTCTATATGTCTGTGTTAAGCAGTCTATTTCATGAGTACGCACGGGTGTGAAACCTTTGAAATAGCCAGGCCAACGAAAGCACACGAGTGTGAATGTACTCAGAGTAGCCGTCTTCTGGATTTCCCCAGGCACTGTGGGGTTTGCCCAGCAACTCTGGAAGGGTGGTAATTATGTCACATGGAGATGTGGTTGAATTGATTTTCTCTTTTTATTTTATTAAACGAAATCACATTAATAAAGGGCATCACTCCCCGACACTGAGCTGCCAGTCCCTCAAGTAAACATAGAACACTGAAGAACATAACTTAACTTACCATTTTAATGGAATCGCTATAAATGAGAGTCTATATCAATCAAAAATGTATTAGTCAAAGTAGAAAATGATATAGTATTTAACGTATACATCGCTGAATGTTTAAATGGTCTGTCTGCTAAAAAGCTTAGTCTAAGACACAGTAGGTAGAGAAAGAATGGCACTAGTGCAACTTCAGTGTTAGCGTTTCATAGAATTTATATATCTGTCACAAATAAAACCAGCAGTGATTTATTCTTTTGTGGCCACTTCTATTAGGAGAACTCATTATTTTTGTTTTTTCTGGCTGTACCTGCATCTCTGGCTCCAGAGGGCCATAGAAGGGGGGTAGCCTTTTCTAAAGAGAAATATTGTATATAATTATATATATTGCTGTATATAATTTCATGCTTTTGATAGTAATAGTGACATGTAACACTTAAATGATGCTTGTTATGCACAGATCTGTGGTTTTACTCATATTTCCCTTAAGTATTCTTCTTTTGTAGAGCATAGGTATATCTTCAGGTTCTTTATTTGAAGCATATCATCCTCAGTCGTTAGCATCCCAGAAACATGTTTTTATAATTGAGATATAATATTTTTATAATTGACAACTCACCTCTGTGGAATGTCTTCTACAAAACAAGGTGTTGTTCCTGTTTTGAAAGAGACTGCCTGCAGCTGGAGGTGAGCGGTCAGTTGAGGGAATAACAGAGTTAAGGAGGTCTAAAGCAATGGTCTCACAAGAAAAAACTGAAATTTCAAATCCTAATCCTGCATTGGGCTCTGCATTGACAATTCTAGTCCTTGCTTGTATTTATGTTGATTAAAAGAAGACTCTGAAGGCGGTTTGGGATTTGCGGGGTTTTTCACTATAGTGCTTATTTTACCATACTGGAATCTTAGTTAAAAATCTGTCACCTTGCAGTCCTGTCTGTTTTCTCATCATAGTTAATTATAAACATCTCGTTGAGAAAGGAAGATCTGTGAATTTAACAGATCATGCTTTGACCTTCACAAATTGAAATTAACATGCTATATTAATTTCTTGGTTTAAGTCTAATTCCTCAGCTGAAACCCTACTAAGCAAGTAATAGCTAAAGAAACAGCTGTGGGAGCTTCTGAGTGATTTTTGGATTCGTATTTGCAAAAATATTTGTAACGGTCCATAGTCACCACTAACATATCAGCAGCAATTTCATTTTTCTCTTTCATCTGTATTACTATGTTTTATACCCTGACCTTTTGCTCTTCCTTTGCCTTTCTGAACTTCCATGAACTATTCTAAGCATGCTTCAAAATATTTAACACCCTTCAGTATTGTCTTTCACAATAGCACTGGCATACTGACATTGAGTTTAGAAGTTTGTTGAAGCAGATGAGCTTTTCTGTTTGCTGCTTGATCAGATGCTTTCTATCCTAGCAGCTTGTGAGAAACTGGTATTATTTGTTTTCATATTTCTGTTTTTTTTTCTTTGGAAGGACACAGCCAAATAATGTATTCAGGTTCTGTCCTAAAATAGTCACGGGTCACACACATGTTTCTGAAGATAATCCTGCCGTATCCAAATTCATAGATACCCCATCATGGCTGATTTATTAATTAATTTATTAATTAATTTTAAAAATAGTCTTTTTTTAATTAATTAAAAATTAAAAATTTTAATATTTTTAATTGAATTAAATAATAATAATAAAATTATTAATGAGGAAATATTATTATTTCCTCAATACTCTTTTTATATTAAATTTCCACATATCGTTCATTTTGTTACGTGTTGTTCAATATTCTCCCTGCTGTCTGAGGAGCTCACAACCTAGTCCTTACAATACTTGTATCATTTTTTGGAATGATGGTATTTATGATTGCAGACTTCTTAACTTGACAGGGTCCCAATCCTTCCATTACACAGTTTGTATTATCACTTGTTTCATTTATGCAACCTACGTTAAAATCACCTAATATAATTATTTCTGACTATGCCCTAAAAGCCTGCAGCAGATGTTTTCCCAACCTGCCTGTAATATTTATAGCTGATCCCTTTGCTCTGTAAACAGCGAGCAATGTGGGGTAAATTAACCCTAACGAACGCCTTCATCGTGAAAATCATCAGACCTCTTTGGCTTGCTGAGGTGCTGCGTGAGCTGAGGAAGGCCCCTGCCATATATCATTTTCTTGTCCTTGTTGCATCTTTGCTTGCAAATACACGTGTACTCTCTTCAAAACGTTCCATCAAACGCTGTGTTTTTCTAACAGTTATTGGCTAAAATATGAATACCTTGAATGGATAATGTCTGGTGTCAAAATACCACGTGTGTTTAAGGCCTGATTTCCAAAGCTGTACCTTGCAGCTCCCTGTTATTTGGTGAGATCGGTGGCTGTCCAGCTCCTCTGAGAAATACTGCTTCCTATGAAGGCTTTACAAACAGCCAAAAAAGCTAACTCTAGACACTCAGGTTTGAAACACACCCCACCCTAGTGCTGGTCACCCCACCCTAGTGTTCCCTCATTAAGATCCCGGGGTAGTAACACTTGTTCAATTAGATCTAAATCTGAGGCTTGTCACATTAAAATCTACAGAATTTTTGGGTGCTTCACGTTAAACAAAATCTGAATTTCTGTGCTCATTTCAGGCCTAAATTGTGGTACTAATTTGAGTTGTTTTCTAAATTGTGTTCCAGGATATCATTCCTTGATACTTAATACGCAGAACAGTTGATATAAACATAATCTCGGGAGGAAGCCCTCAGAGGGTAAATGCATCCAGCGGAACACACCACCTTTGCTGGCAGGGGACCCGTAAAGCTTTTCCCACATCCAGGTCCCTTGCAGCTAGCACTCCTGTTTTATTTCTGTGGAATTTGTGTATTATTAAAAAACAAGCAATAATACTGTATGAAACAGTCCTCTCAAGTATGTTGCTGTGCTGGTTATCTTTTTTTCTTACATTCCATGTTGGACACAATAGTGCCTTGTGTTTGCACAGTTGTATAATTTTTGTTATATGCAACGAGAGTTTGTTTTCGTAGTGACTGTGTGCAATAGCTCGGTATGTATGTTTATTACTGTCATGTTGGGCTTTAATGGGCTGGTCTTGCAAATACTCCGCTTGCTCAATACCCTTCTCCCACTAAAGGCTTGCAGGATCTGTAGCCTACAAATCTACAACAGCTTAAGCTAATAAAAATGTCAATTTCTCACACAGCTTAATTTTTCCTTTGAGAGTTAATTGATGAGTGAATAAACAGATTCTTAATATTTAGAAAATAAGATTACGCTACGAAATGGAAATGTGTTTGTGAGATCTGGGGAGAGATTACACTTGCAGTAGTTGTAACCATTTACCTCCAGGTGCTAGTAGTATGTTTATGTGACTAAGAACAAGAGAAGCAGTGGAGAGAAGAAATACTTTAAAAGTCTACCCAAGAGAAAGATAGACTCTCTCAACTACTGGTATGGTCCCCATCATGCCACCATTGAATGTTTCAGAATCTTTAGGAAGTTTATTCTTGCAACATCCCTGTGAGGTGGGGAGTTGCAGTTATACCCCCTTCAGCAGGCTGGAATTGAAAAGCACAGGAAGTTTTCAAAAGTCAAAAAGAAAGTCTGTTGTGGAGCTGGGAATGGAAAGAGAGTTGTCAAGTCCGAGGCCAATGTGTCGAGCATTTTATTATTATACCCCTTGAAATTCTAGCTGCTTTCTGATTCACAGAGTGGCCCAGTCAGTTTCTCTTTCTGAAATGGTGGTGTTTTCATTCATTTCTCAACTGGTGACAAAATTTTTTCTTTTTGTTATTTTCTGGATGTCGGTGATGAACCCAGAGCTAATGTTATAAACCATCTTCAGGTGAAAATATTTTAATCTTTAACCCAATCCTAAATTATCATATAGTTATATTACTGCATAGCTTCTGTGTAGTAAATAAGCACCCGGTCTGAGATGGTCTGATTTTGCACATTTATTAATTTGTTTCGCTTTTTACAGCTGATTTTTTTTTATCATCACTTAACATTAACATTAAATCATTTCGGTTAAGCTGGTTATTTCTTTTTAAAATGAATTCTTTGCTGGGCTACATAGGGTGAAGGTGTCCTTCAGTTGCAGGAATAAAATACTCTCCTGCTGTTAATGCAGATTTCTGTGGTAAATCTGAACCCTTCAGTAAGGAGATGCTCTCAGTGCAGGATGTCTCTCAACTGAAGGTACCATAAACTGTCATCCATAGTGGCCGCCTCTTAAGAGAACACAGGATGAAGGGAATTGGGAAAATACGGGAAAGGGCGTGGGAGTTGGGGCTGCTTTGCTGTCTTTTCTTATGGACACATGAAACTTCGAGATTACATTTCTCCATGTTCGGCAGCGGATGTGCGTGATTTGTGCAGTTTGTGTCTGCTAACTCAGAGACTGGAAGACCCAACCCTGCCTCTCACGTGCGGACTCAATCCTCACCTCTCCAAGGGGATCGTGTGTCAGTTTTGGCATAGTGCAGATGCAGTGGATCTTGGCAGCTAAGACTGCCCCTTCCAAGCATTTTTATATAGGAAGAGAAGTGTGCTGGCCAATTTCAGAATTCTAGCGCTGCTTTTAACTGTGAATTTCCGGAGTGCTTTCTATCCATTTGTCAGTTTGGAGTTTGATTAAATATATATGTCCATGATGAATTAGCTGCACTTCTCAGGGATGTGTGGATATAAGAGGTGTATAGGCTGACTTGAGAAGACTTGAAGCTCCAGCTTAGCTTTTTAACACATTGCTCAGGATTTGGTACACCCTGCAAATTTCATCTACAAAATGGTGAAGGGTAAGATAGGTGAGACTAAATATTTATCTCCCTTTCAGCAAGAAGGTGCTTTTAGTCAATGTTGTCTATTCTTCTTTGTCGTCCTCTTCTCACTCCCATGTTTCTTGTAGGGTGACTGATAATGAAGAAAAAGGAAAACCCGGAAAAATATTTTCGTTATAGTTTGGAGAGTTTTCAACAGGCAGTTTTTCAAAAACTTTGCTTTTGGAATTTTTGGCAGTGTTTAAGTTTGGGTGTTTTTATAATAATCATTGGAAAGTTTTATAGATTGTGTCTCATATTCAGAAACAAAAAAAAAAATCAAAAGGTGAGAACTTGAATCATCCAAGTTTTTTAAAACCTGGTTAACAAATGTATATGTGATTGACATTGATGTAAATGGCAAACAGGAGATCTACAGGAATTCCAGTTAAATTTTGAACGGCCAAGACACTAGATTATGAGCACTGCCCACAGCTGCTTCTCTGTGAAGCTGAAGGCTGAGTGCCCTTTAAATATTTAACTTGGGTTATTTCATTGCATTAATCCTTTCTCAGACATAATTAAACAGGTGATGAAAAACAAATTGTAAATAACATAGCTGTCCCTTGTGTTGGAAAGAATAACGCTCAGTGGTATTCATTCACATAAGTAGTGGGAAACTGATTCATGTATTTTCTATGCTTGAATAGCTTAATATATCAGTTGTTGTGGTTCATCATTAAAATCATGGAAATGACAGTGTGCTTTTAAAATCCTAAATAGCAAGATATGCTTTGATAGAATGAGGCCAGCTCATAAAATCAAAAGGATAACATAATAAATAAAATTCCAGAAACCTGAGCACGTCTGCTACAGCTTTGCCCTCCTTCTGACTGTGGTGTTGATGTTGGCAGGCAGTAGGCTGTGATCGACAACTTGGGAGCAATGCCAAGGAAGACAACTGTGGAATCTGTGCAGGAGATGGTTCAACATGCAGGCTTGTGAGGGGACAAGCTAAGGCACATGTCTCACCAGAAAAAAGTAGGTTGCAAATTGATCCTATGATAATTTATCCTTGGCTATGTTTTCTGCTTGTATAATAACATACATGTTGCAGAGTATTGACCTTTTCACTATATACTTGTTTGCAGCTTTCCAAAGCTACTTATTCTAAAGTCTGTGCTAGATTAGTCTATTGAAATTCCATGAGGGATACCACACATTAGGGTATAGCTAGGAAAGAATTTGAGATATGCATTTTTTTTTTATAGACCTACTCAATTCATTCTATCAGGAATAACCATCAAGATGCACATCTTATTTTAGAGGGTATCCTCATGTTGCAATATATGTGATGCTGCAGCAATGTTTTTAAATCATGGAAACATCCTATAGGTGGTTTTATGGAAATTGTGGCCCGTGATTGAAATTGCCTGGTTTTCAACTTAACTTTGCTTTTTTTTTTTAAGTGTCTAAAGACAGTTGAACTACAGAGGCAAGTTAACTACTTGTATGGTACAAAATGCCAAAGGTGAAAGGGAATAATACTTTCTTCTCTTTTTGTGTGTGTTTGTCTCAAATTCTGTCATTCTTTCTCAAAATAATTAACATCTTACTGCGAATAACTCTGTAAGTCTTAGCAGTACTGAAAATATGAGAGAGGAGGGGTGTCAGAACTAGACCCTTTACTGGAGTCTGAAGAGCCTGGCTATGTCGATATCCAGGCAAGGTTTGTCAATAGAGGCTCACCTCTGACAATTGAGCTTTCCACCCTCACAGATGATGCTCCCTGTAATCTCGCAGCATACGTCCCATGTGTTTATCATGTGAGATAGTTGCCTCACATGTATTTTTTTTTTCTGTTTCTGAAGTCAGAATGTGCATCTGTCACATGGAGATGGAGCCTTTGGGGTTCGTTACCTTCCTGCAGAGCCACAAGATGCAAGGGTGATGATCTGGTGCTCTTAGAGTAGAGTCAATACTCAACATTCAAATCCAAGCAGTTTTGGTTTTTTTTTTTTTTTTTTTTTTAAATGGATGAACCACCTGCCTTTGACAGCTGCATATGTTTTAGTACTGTTGTTGTTCAGCCTGCAAATATTTCATTTGAGCCCTGACTTTGAAAGAGCTGTTGTATGTTGAATCGTGCTTAATTCTCATTGCAGTGCATATAAATATTTCCGTGGGGTTTTTCAATGCCACTGCTTGCAATATGCTTCAATGTGGATGTAACTTGAATTGAAATGTATGTTATCTTAATGCTTGTTACCTTACAGTGTGATTATTTGTACTGGTCTACAAGGTTTCATGTTAGGCTATACTACACTGTGCAGGTGCATAATTTCTCTAATTCAATACATACGTGTAACAAGGGTAATCGAAATTAAAAAGTGAATATTTTTGTGGCAACATCTTTTAAAGTCACAGAATAATTTTGCACAGGTTTAAGAGCCTTTTTTTTATGAACCAGATGGGCTATCAGTGTCAGCCTTTGCCTTGTGTATACTAGAGGCCTTTTTCATGGATGGGAGAATGTAGTCCAGCAATTTATAAAGTTTTTCATCCTGAAACACTGAGAAAATGTCTTGAATGTTTGTAATGAGCTGAAAAAGCTTTTTCACGGAGGGCCACTTTTTATTCACTTTGTCCTATCAAATACTCAGAGGTTCTGGTCAGCACAGAGCAAGCACTTGTGAAGCAGTAAAGACTGGATAATATTTTTGTAGTATTACCAAGTTGTATTTGTTTTATGTGGGTATATATAGATATAGCTATATAAGGCTATATGTACAGAATAGTTCTTCCCCTTTCTGATGTGGAGGTCAGCTGGAACAGAAAGGAATTGCATTGTCTATTCTAGTTTTACAGCAACAGAGATTTTTCTGGAGAAGGGCAATTCCCGGGGACGCTCTAGCTAGTTCTAAGGCAACCCAAACTGAACTTGTTGGACTGGCAAATCTGGTTGGGTAGTTCATGATAAGTGAAATAAAAAGATTCATGTTTACTTGCTGCTTAGTATGTAAGTACAGTAAAGACAAAGAGGTAAAAGGGATCTGGTTTTGAAACTGTTATTTTGCGACAGAAAATATTAATTTCACTTGTGGTATTCTCACACAGGTAAGAACTAACTACAGCTGACATCACTTGGTGGAAGGTCTCTCCCATTGCCTTGAGCAAGTTAGAACCATAGAATCATAGAATGGTTTGGGTTGGAAGGGACCTTAAAAATCATCCCGTTCCAACCCCCCTGCCATGGACAGAGACACCTCCCACTAGACCAGGCTGCTCAAAGCCCCATCCAGCCTGGCCTTGAACCAGGCTGGAGGCCCCCAGTCTCCAGGGATGGGGCATCCACAGCTTCCCTGGGCAACTTGTTCCCGTGTCTCACCACCCTCACAGGAAAGAATTTCTGTGCAGTCAGCACACATTGCCAGCTCAGATTGAGCTTCTCAACCAACACCCCCAAGTCCCTCTCCTCAGGGCTGCTCTCAATCCATTCTCTGCCCAGCCTGTGTTTGTGCTTTGGATTGCCCTGGCCCACGTGCAGGACCTGCCTTGTTGAAATTCATGAGGTTTGCATGGACCCACGTCTCAAGCCAGGTCCCTCTGGATGGCATCCCTTCCCTTAGGCATGTCGACCACTCCACACAGCTTGGTGTCATTGGCAAACTTGTTGAGGGTGCACTCGATCTGTCTGTGTCACCAACAAAGATGTTAAACAGCAGCAGTCCCAATACTGACCCCAGAGGAACGCCACTCATCACTGGTGTCCACTTGGACATCGAGCCATTGGTCGCAACTCTTTGAGTGTGAACATCCAGCCAGTTCTTTATCCACTGAGTGGTCCATCTGTCAAATCCATGTCTCTCCAATTCAGAGTGTCAAATGCTTTGCAGAAGTCCATGTATACGATGTCAGTTGCTTATGAAGTATACTCACGGTTCATTGTTTTCTCTGTCGTAATTCAGTGGCTCTTGAAGAGTTTTTTAAAATGAAAGACTATTCTGGGGAAAGATGTCGGTTATGTCAAGTTTTGGGTTTATCTTGCATTAGAGTAGGCTAGATTATATGAATAAATGGCCATTCACATAAGCAAAACAGTACACGTGCTACTAAAATCAGAAATTTTGATGATTTTCGTGGTAGTGCCAAAATCTTTTTTGGGTTAAATTGTTCGAACTATGGAAGCAGTTCTGAATAATCATCCTCTGAGTGAAGGAAATATGGAAATAAAGTCATGCTTTCTTTGTGCTAATGTATGAGTGAAGGGAGACACAGTATCTTCCAAACAGTCATTTGGAAGCTTTCAGAGCTAGTGTTGAGAAGTAAAATATCGACACATGACAGACATGTATTTAAGAGGGAGCTTGTAAGGTTGTGAGCAGGATGTAAATTTTATTGTGCAATGAGGCAAATTAAATAATTGGAAGGAAAGCAAGAGCCAAAGATTATTTTATGACAAAAAAGGAGCCATAAGGGAAAATGCCTAGTTATCTTGGTCCTTATTTTAAAAAGAGAAGTTTAGGCATTGATAGTAAATGATTTCCCATAAAGGACTCACTTTGTTTTATTATCTTTTTTTATATGGTTTTACATAAAATGAATGCCTTTGATCAGAAAGCTAAACAGCACTGAAAGAAAACTTACTGTTTTGCAAATATGAAATGAACTGTCATTTCAAAAGTTCTTTATTTTTTCCACTAACACTTAATTGCCTTTGAAAGACAAAGTTAGAATTCTGCCAGCCAGCCAGATTCTAACGTTCTGGTAAAATGATTAAAGATTTGACTAATGATATTCAAACAAAAAGTGTAATAGGTTGTAAAATGTACCGTCCCATTGGGAAATGAGATATCATGGGCCTGATGTTTCTAGTACTATATGCATGGAACTCCCATTAACTCCACTGCACTTTGTGTGCATGGAAAAATTGTAGGATTGGGCCCTGATGTCTGCTTTCTGCACCATTATTGGCAAGAAATGGTAGGAAAGTGTTCCGGTTCTGATACCAAGAAAGAAGAAAAGATGCTGGTTCTGACATTAACAGGGAGTGAAGTTGAAGGCACAGACTTGACCTAATCTGGTTTTATTTGATTCTCAAACTGTTTGATACTTGCAAATTTTATCTTTCTTAACTTTTTGCTAAAAGCTTCATACAAATGTTTCAATGTTGATCGCTTTCTAACTGTTTTAATGGCTTCTTGCCATGGGTCTTATTTCCTATAACACTTGTGTAATTTACCATTGGTCACTTATTGTCACATGTTTGTATGTCATCTCCCCCAAATGCACTTAACCAAAAACCTACTTTCACTTTGGTCATTTGTCTAAAGAGAGGCCTTCTGCAAGGCTCCCTGTTCAGTATCATCAGCTGGTTTAATTTTGTGACAGTGTGCTGCCTCGCATCTTTTTCCCTCTTTGAAATCAATATACATGGAGGTAGTAACCCCCATTGTCAAGGTTGCCTGATACTTCTCCTTATATGAATCATTTTTTGCCAAAATTCAACAGTTGGGTCAGAAACTTTCCATGCCAGGTGCTGAATGTTTTGGAGAAAATTCAGCCAAAACAACTCAGCATATTCCAAGGACACAGAAGAGAAAAACACGTTGTTTCCCACTGTCAAAACATTCCTGAAACCTTTCTTTAATATGTCTTAACATCCCCCATTGTTGGACTTGATCACGGATCAGGGATTTGAAATTTGGCAGGCGCCGGTCTTCTGGTCGTGGACAAGTCTTTTTGCAATATCTGTGAACATCAACACATACTTTACTCCAACCCTTCAAAAAAACCCCAAAGAACAGAAACCTTTTCCTTCAGGCTCTGTAGGGGCTTTTTGGAAGTTAACAGCTGACGCTTCTGAAAACTTGTCCTTTTAAGTGTGTTTTAGCTTGTTACACATCCTAGCTGCAAACAGATAATATGTTCTTAGGATAAACATGTTGCTCTTCCAGAACTAAGCTATTAAAAAGTCTCCTTGAGTTTGCTTTTGCTTTCTGCTTTGCTGCCGTGTAGAATGGCTACCATGGGATGAACTCTGTGATACCTCCTGCCTCACATTCAGGCATTAGAGAAGAGATTTTGTGGAGAGCTTCTGACTCTCTTGAGCTTCAGACTTACGACTGAGAGTGATGAGATCACATGAGGAGAGGGAAAGACAGAATGAGACTAGCTGAACAGAAAATTTGTCAGTATGTTCATACCGTGAAAGACAGACAGATATGAGACGGTGGGAGGAGGGCCTAGTACTGGATGTACAGATACAATGGGTCAATGGAAATGAGGAAGAGCGGAAGACTGAGATTAGATAAGGAATCTGGGCTGGGAGATGGAGTTAGAAACACTCGGAGAGGAAGGGGGAAAATCAACTGTATGTAGAGCCAGAAGAGGGAATTGGGACTGGTTTGGCAGGAAAACTGTGTGTGGGGAGGGATAGAATGCCAATACACTAGCATTTCAGTTTGGATAAGGAGTATGTTTTTTGAAGCAAATTTCATCATGGTCCTAACATACTGCTCATCCATTCACATCATGGAGTGGTCTTGGAGAGCATAAACTGGATTTTTTTTGCATTAAGTTAAACCAGAAGATGTGCCCCAGAAAAAAACATAATGTTCTCCAACAGCTACGAAATCAGACTAGAGTTAGTTCAAAGCGAAGCACCTGCAATGTGTATAGTGTGGATGCTGGGTCTTCAGCAGCAACTATTTCAGTCTGCAGATCCATTTACTTTGGTTGGTTTACCTGGGGCTGTTATACGTAGTATGAAGGCTCCTTCTTTACTTTCCTGATCTCTCTTGTCTTACTCAGAGAAATTCCTGTGTAAGAACATTGGATATTTCATTATTTATTTAGCACTGCACTTCCTTGAGGGCCGTTTTCTTGATGGACTGCTTCCTGTGTGCCTTTGTACGTTTTCTCCAGTGCATACAAATTTTAGAAGAGATGTCCAGAAGTGGAAAGAAGTATGTAACTAAAATGAGTTGAGGCCACACTGTCTGTCTCAAAAACAGGTTACCACACCGTAGAAATACTTAGTCAACTATTCAAAGTAGTGTCACTCTGAGATGAAGAAGCAGACTCCAGTCATAGGACCCGAAGACAGAGGGATGGAGGTACAGAGGAGTAGGAGACTGTGTGGCTGAAGAGGGAAGGACTCAAGGACAGAAAGGATGTGCCCATACAGATTTTGCAATGTGACTTTTGGGGTCAAGATATGTAACTGCTGCTTTCAGTAGCACATACCTATCTAGTTCAGGTGTCTCCTAAAGAGTATGTATTTGGCTTTGCACAGATTCTTGTCATTAGGCAGGTCAGCACATCTCCCAGCACCAGTGTCTTCTGAAATTATGCCTAATGGGAGAGCGGATGAGGGAAGGCGCTGCAGTAAGACTCCAAAATTGTAAGCTTTTTTGTTCCCTTGTGCTGGTAGTTGTTCCTCGACTATTGTTCTTTGTATTTTGAGAGCACATAGGCCTTCATACAGAACTGGATGACCAGTAGGTAAGTGCTGAGCAAATACATGGAAAGAAACAGTTTTTATAGACCTGAAATAAACCCTCTGCCCTACTGTAAGAGGAGAGAGGGAAAAATCCCAATTGGCCCATATGTGAAACAGTAAATGGGTCCACCATGGCCCACATGGAAAAATAAATAAAACCTGCTGAATTGGATTGAGCTCAGGAATGTGGCTCCTTTATTTTGATCCTGGGGATTAGCTCCCAGTCTTACCATAGCAGGGAGTCTGATCTTGCTCTCATTGAAATCCAAAATCTAAATCCACATTAACACCATAGAAACAGGATCAAACCTTGCCATCTAAAGTAAAAGCAATCCGGGAGCTTAATCGGCAAGCACTGTGTGTAGTGTGGGCACACACATTTGCTGAGAGTCCCTGGGCAAGAGCTGAAAGCCCATTTCAAGCAGGTGCTGGAGAAAGATGATGACCCACATGCCCTTGAGAATCCCTACAGCAGAAGCAATGTTAGAACAGAAAGACAATATCTAACTTCTTTCTCAGTTTTTAGGGTGAGCTTTATGACTCTCAAATCAGATTTTACAGTCTAGTGTTTCTGCATGTTCCAGATGGTTTTGGGCTTATTTGTTTTCATCTTTAGACAAAGGTCAGCAATTAACTTTCAAAGATACGTAAATAGTACAAGGGGGGAAAAAAAAGATAATTAGAAATTCTAAGTATAGATTTCAGGGTAGCAGTTTCCCCTTATGTTTTCATAAGAGTTCACTGCTTTTAACAATGTAGATCCTACTGATTTAATGGGAAATATACAGCATAACCATTTTTAGATGGTTTTACGGGGGCCTTGTGTTCCTTTAAGAATATGAATTACTTGCTTCAACTAAGAACCGGAGACCTTTGGAATATATAGTTTTGGAGACAGACCTGGATATTTCGTAGGAAGTTAAAGCTGTCCTTAGGAGAAGGTGGAGTCCCTTAGGTCAGCTCTGTCCCATTTTCTTCCAATTCCCCATCTCTGTTCAGAATTCCAAAAATCTCACCTTTATTTTTTCCTGTAACTTACTTCATGTCATAGAAAGACTGCCCTAGGTAATAAGTATCTCAGTCAGGTTACAAGAATCTCCTGCTGTCAGACTTCTTGACAGGTCTGTGGGGCTGCAGAGGTTGAACATTGCTGTGGCGGTGAACTTAGTCATCTCCTCTAATGCAAATAAAATACTTTCTGGTAATATTGTCTCCACCGCAGAGAAACACCAAATTTAGCACCCCCATGAGACTTTTGGACCATATCAGAGAGTGCTTCAGTGAGGGTGGAATGTCTGTAGTACAGCTAAAGGAATGTGAAGCATCCTGAAAAGGGATCAACAAGGCCTGCCGAGGCGAGCGGAGCTTGCTGCAAGGAGGTGGAGGAAGCAGAGCAGAGCGACCCTGGTTGTTCTCAAGAGGAGCAGTCCTACACATCTCCGCACATCTGCAAATCTGGGCCTCGTCCGTTCAGCGCAGAGTGCCCTTGGTTCCACTTCAAAACAGCAGTTGCCTGTATTCAGGACTGGTCGTAATCGGACTCTTATTTGAGGTTTTGTGCGGTAACTGCTGGTTGGTTGTCAAGACGGGATACGATTCCTGACCAAGTAGGGACAGATGGGCCCCTCAAACCTGCTTTCTCTCAAATGCTGTAGAGCACATGAATTCAGTAGTTATTTCCTTACTTTAAAGATATACACATCCACTACCTTCTGGCTATCTTTAGCAATTCGCCTGATGAAAAACCAAGATGCAAAAAGATATTAAGTGGTTCAGTAGTTAATGTTTTTTCCAGGGCTCCTTAACTGTATTATTGTTCTTACTGTAGTATTTTGCACTCTGGTGGAATACCCAAGTATGAAATTAATAAAGATCATATTTTATTACATCCAAAATAAATTGTTATATTTAAATGACCTTCCTAGAAATTGGCGATATAAAAACTGTAATATAAGAAGGTGTTTATTTCAGAAAAAATAATTGCTGTATTTGCTTGAAGTATCCTGAACATTTGGCAGGATTTCATACTTACGCTAAGGGGATGTAAACCAGAAGCTGATAATTTAGCATCTACTATAAAAGGGTCTGGTTTAAAGTGGAAAGAAACATTCTTCAACTATTTTTTCGTTAAAACTAAACTCAAATATTCTTCCTCTAAATGTTGTATGAGTAATTCGGGAGCCAGTGGATCACTGACCTTCAACTGACGTTACTTTTTGAATTTGACATTACTTTTTTTAATTTTGCAAATTTTTGAATTAAAAAATTTGTAATTTTTGAATTACCCAGGCCCCTAGATGTACATTAATGCCATCACTGAACAGAGCCCCCTCTGCAGGGGGTATCTGCGATGGGCCCGCGTTTGCAGGTCCTGCCTCAAGGAGGATTTGTGGTTGGGCTGTGATAGAAATGGGAGACAGCACATTAATACTTTGTTGCTTGGATCCTTCTCTCGTCCTTTTGTGGATATCCCTGCTGTGCACTGTGCATACCCTCCTCTGAGACCCTGCTCTTGTTGGCGTGAAAGGCTCTGGTCTATTGATTTGACTGTTAACTCAGTTTGCTTGGGCAAATCACAGATTTCCTACATTTGAAATGGAAAGTAATAACTTTCTGCCTTTGTAAAATGCACTGAAGTAAGTGTGTTGTACATTTATATATGAAGAGGCCATTCAGGCAGCCAAAAGCTGTTTTGTATTGACATGTCCTATTCAGGGCTGGTTTGGTTTAAAACCAGGGCTGGTTAATTTTAAATCGAGGCTCTTACTGGAAGGAATGATCTTATATGGTAAGTTAGATGCAGACACTCTGTTATAACATATACCTTATAGCTAATATATGTTTGCTCTTAACTGGTCTGTAATTGGTTAAGGGTTAGTGTTAAGTAGATGATTTATTTCCTGTAAGTCCTGCCACTTATTAAAGTTGTGACCTGCAGCAGGAAATGAGGTGTGGGCAAAATGAGACTGAACAGCTGCAGATTTTTGCAAGGGGGAAGTACTACTTAGCAGATTCCTTATGTCAATTCAATGATTAGGAAATAAAACTAGGACAACAGAGTGTAAATATGTTCCTAATACACTACTGACATTTCAGTTGTTTTTGTTAATAGCAAATAATTTTCCAATAGCAAGAAAGATTTACAAGTCCATTCGTAGGACTTAATAGTTGCATGGCATAGCAAACCGGCTCAGTATACCGTACTTAATAAAATAACATATGATTATTTTTAGTAGAAAAATTGTGAAACCTGTTAAATATTTTCTTAGACACGTTTGACAGTTTTCAGTCTAGTTATGTGACGTGCAAATTCCCTGATGCAAGATAACTTCTAAAGCAGTTCTTTAATTTTCCTAGGGGAAGAAACCGTGATTGCTGTACCACATGGGAGTCGCAGTGTGAGAATTACCCTAAAAGGACCAGCACACCTTGGTATGACTGAGCTGTTTTACGTATTTATTCATAGGCAGAAGATAAAACCAGGAGCTTGTATCTGAACTCATCCAGACTTTGGGCATATGGGTACGATCATGACCTTGATTCCTCTTCCCATCTTTAATATCCAGCTTGAAGGTAGTGCTACAGAACACTGGAAGTCCACTTAGTGAAAAGAAATAGTATACGTACTGGTGGTTTCTAAATTTATTTAAACCAAGTAGTTCTTAGATAAGACGTCTAAAATACAGTACGCCCTTAAACTACATGCAAAAGACTACGTCAAGTTTACTTTCAAAGGGTTATCCGTGGGATTGATAGCACTTGTATAACCCAGAGCTGGATTTCTGTTGAAGAGTCTGAGATAGTGTAAATGGTCCAGTTGAAGTTACACTTAGTCAGCAAGCAGTGTTCAACCAAAAGTAATCTAGGTAGAAATGAGGTCAGGTAAACAAAATATATAAAAGAAACTACACAAGTCCTATTTCCTTGTAATACTTTTGGTCATTACATACCATCTATGAGAAACAGCTTGCTATTCTGTTAGACGTTTGTTTCCTAATATTTTCTGTATAAGGCTGAGGGTAGTATCTGTGATAATTTCTTTACCCATAAGGCTACTTTACATAAAGAACTAATAATTTCAATGATAAGTGGTGCTGCTGTACCAAACAAAGAAATAAACCATTCATTTAACGTTTTGAACAATTTTTTATTAGTAACAGTGGAAGACTTAGCCTGAATCATAGGGTTAAAAAGGATGACTGCTGCTCTGAGATATGTAAATAGAAGACAGAAATGCATTTTATTTGAAAATTGCTCACCTATTTGTTTGCTTTGAAGAATGTATTGTTATTTTCTTCCAAAGAAAAAGTTGAATAAGACTTCTAGTACTTTAGAGTAGCTCCAGAGTGACAATAGCTTCTAGATAGAGCACTGATAGCAACAATGTACAAAGCTGAACTTATCTTGAAATAAATAATATTAATGTAAAACTGGTGCAAGGGATGTATGGAGTGATCCTGACCAGTTCAGGTCAGGACTCTTGGTCTTTCTTAAGTAGTTCTGCAGAAGGAAGTTGTTGTTTCAGCTTCGTATGAGGAAAAAGTACTAGATTCAGTGGCTCCTGGGGGATTTCTGGAAAGCTCCTGAGGAATGCAGCAGCAACTCGGTAACTAAGTACAGAGTGCTCCTGGCTTCCTACCCAGGGTGGTTCCGCAAAGAAGCTATGGCTTGGCATTACCTTTGTTAGCTAGCTGGACGAGAATTGTGAAATGTTCCTTTAACCACTTCCCCCAGCACATCTGTTTGCAAATCTGTGAGGATTTAGACATTTGTTACCTAAAATATTCAAAATGACAGAGGTGAAAAACAAGTGAGAGCTGTTGTGGGGAGAGAGGTGGAAATTGCTCCTGGCTTCACAGCCAGATTTTCAAGAACCGATGTCCTAGGGGATGCGCTTTGGGACAATTTGCTTGTTCGCCTTTCTGACTGTGTGTGTATGTGTGTTTGTGGGTGTTTGTCACTTAACAGAAAATACCAAGTGATCTTTGCTCTACAACGTCATTGACTTCTGTGTGGGTGCGCTGGTATAATTAAAGGCAGAATTTAAAAAATAATCACCTGTAATTACAGGCCCCATTTGTCAGAGACTTTCTTCCTGGCTGGGAAGGAGTTGAGTTTAACAGGTGGAGCAGGGACTACTTATTGTAGAATTTTATACCGCCTCCTGTTGCCAGCGTATATTTGCTCTTGAAGTAAAGTCAGCAGCAAGAGCGAACGCTTGAAGAGCACCAGGGAGCGTCTGGCACACTTCCCTTTATCTTGTGTTCTTCTGTGCTTCATCCCGGGCTTTGTGATCTGCTCTTGTTCCAGGGAAACACAGCTGCTGGATTAATCAAAAATGGAAATGCAGTTGGAGATGTAGCACATAACAGATTTGAAACAAATAAATGCTCTGAACATTGTTTTACAATCAGCAGCTTAGTGTTTTAGGGAAGGCTGTATTTCTTTGTAGCTGGTAAGAATAAGCGTTTTGTTTGTTTGTATGGACAGTTTAAGACAAGCGACAGATTCTTCAGAAAGCAAAGGTGTTACTTTGGGTTTTTTACAAATAGGTCCCTCTCCTGTGTCTGCTTGGGTTTTGTGAACGAGTTGGTGGGAAATAACCACATAATTAGTACAAAAATGGTTATGAATAAAGTGTTTCATTGTCTTGGTTTTGTTTTTTATTTGGACTATATTATGGCTTTTCTAGCAGTTGTTTTAAGAGCATTAGAATCAAAAGAAAGAGTGAAAGTTCCCTGAAATTAATCCTCCAGCAGAAGAAACAGGAAAACCAGAAGCTAATATTTTTACAAGTGGCTAATGCTAGATAACTGAGTTCATGAACTTAGGGAGGTTAAACTTTACTAAAAGGAACTGAATTTTTTTTTCCCCTTTGGTCAGTTTCTTCTCCGCTTGCCGTGCTTTGCATTACTGGACAGCATTAAGCTATACATCCACGCACTGCTTTGTCTTTTGATAGATGCTAAGAGGAAGGCAATGTCGTTGCATTTTGAAAAGAAAGCGTGTTTTATTTTGGGCCCCTGGATTGGGCTATCTACAAATGAATCACATGGAAAAGAAAGTGCTTTTGGGTAACAACATGATTTGCTCTTCCTGCACTGGGAGTGGGAGCTATTTCCCAGGGAACTCTTCCATGCATCTCCCTACACAGTGAGGTATCTGCAGCGGGTTCCCCATGCCGCATTGCCCTATTCCTGCCTGCCACTAAGAGTATGGCAGGCTTTTGTGGTGGATGTTCCGTCCACAGCTGAGCAAGACATTTCCATGGGGAAAACAATCTTTTTACCAAGGTAGGGGAAGTAACACAGAGACAGCTGTAGGTCTTTGACACCAGTAATTACCTTGTTAGGCACAGAAAAGAGGTGAGCACTCAAGAGAATTCCCTGTCCTTATGCCTCTGCACATCAGGGGTCCTAAAGACCCTTCAAGGAAATGTTTCCCTAGCTTAGGATAGGGAAGCTTACTCCTGAAGTCAAACTTCCCACCTCTCCAGGATTACAGGACCCTGCAGAATGAATAAATGTTTGGTGAATTCTTCTCTAAACCTTGTCTGTAAGCCAGTTGGTGAAGCCTTTGTTCCCAGGTACTGCTCTGAAATCAATAACATAGGGATTTTGCAGGGAACTGCTCCTGAATAAAAATGATTATGTTACGTATGTGTTATATACACTAGGTGCTTGGTTTCACTCTGTTTTAGAAGCCTGTGATGACAAGCACTAGATACTACTGAGCAGGAATATATTGCATCAGAGGTTAACCATGGTGCCGTGGAATAGCTCTTCATCTCCCCGTGTGACACGCTTCTGGGAAAACCTGAGCAGCTGTTCTAAGCTTCGCGGACACGACCTCCAGAGATACACACCATCACTCTGTAGCTGGACCCTGCAAATAAACACACGCTTTGGATTCAAATCTAGTGTAGCTCTAACATAAATGTATGTCAGCTCTCAGTGAGCTATCCTGTTGGTTGCTGAACGGTATTCTTGGTTTGTACGTAGAAAAGCATAAAAAATATTTTTTATTAAGAAAATTAGCATACAGACTGTAAAGTAATGCAGCTCAGGTCACCAAATTAACATCTTTAACATCTTGTTGCAACAGCCAGATGTCTTGCTTTGCAATATTATATGTTAGTTTCAAAGGGGTCCTGTACTCCTGGGGACCCTACTGACTTTATGTGGAGTTGAGAGTACTTGAGACTTGCTGATTTGACCCTTATTCAACAAGATGACAGAATAAGAGGCACCATGCGTTAATACTTACTGTTGAGCAGCGTAAGTTTGCAATCAAGGTTTGCAGAAGCATAATCCAAGAATGCTGAGTTCTGGCTGTAATGCAGTCAGGAAAGAAAACTTCCATAAAAGTGCCAAACAAAAATATGTTGTAATTGTTTAAAGGCTTGTTGCTTTTTCTGTGGTTTGTTTATATCTATTTGTTCCTAATGGAAATGTGTTGGACAATGGGGCACTTTGATTCCCAGAGATTTATTTTATTCTCTTTGACAAAGTACATTTGATTCACCACTATATTTCTACCCTGTGATCAACATAAAGTCATTTCTTAGAGATGTATCCTTCCTTAAACTTCCTTCCAGCCGTGTATGTGATCTTTGTTATACCCAAGCATTTCTAATGCTTAGAAATTTGGGATAATGTTGGTACCTTTTCAAGGAAGTTAATTTCTGCTAGAATGTCTTCACTGTCTTTGGTGGGGATGCTCCAGAATGCATTTGTAACTTAAAAGATTTTAAGGAAGAAAACAGCAGATGGAGTACAGCATTCACAGTATGTTTTCAGTGCAGGTAAAAACAGATGCTCTTAATCTAAATTATCTAGCCTGAATTAGGTAACTCTGCTTAAAGTACCAAAAAAGGTAAGGTAGTTGGAGAAAGAAAGTATTTATAGCTTGTCAAAAGGTTCCTTTTAGCTAGCCTTGAGCTCATCTGAGATTCATGCCTTTCTTATACAGTGCTCTGATAGATTGTACCCAGACCAGCGTATTTCGAGTCATGCATCTTGCTGTGCTTATACTCTGTATTATGCAGAGCCCAAAAGTCTACCTTCATTATGAATATCTTCCTTTAGCTTTGTCCACTTATAGTTCAGTCAGTGTGCTGGAAGTGGCTCGATCCTTAAATATTTCATCTGTCTTCTGGAGGTTGCGGGCTGTTAGTTTAGTCTGTTTCCAAGGAGTGCAGAACATCTCAAAAAGGGGTTTCATCAGCACCTGTTCTGAGAAAGGGACGTCCCTGTGGCAGTGCTGCAGCTACCCGCCTCCTGGCTGTGCTTTTTGCTCACGTGGGAAACGTTCAAAGTTGAGTTAATGACCCCTGGAATGGGTAGAGTGATACAGGTATTGAGGTGAGTGTTTGGTGAGTTTGATACCGTTCAGCCTTCTCTGGAGACTGAATTGCGTGGAAGTACGAGTTATTTTTCTGTGTATTGATTGTATGTTTTGAGTTTCTTTCAGCTCGTCCTGCTGAATCTATTGCTTTACAACTATATAGAGCATTTGGTGTAGGAAGAACTGTCTCAGAAGTGCTTCTGGTATGAACGAATAGTGTGTTCAGGCAGATATTCCTGTGCCAACATGTCATACAATTATGTATCAGCCTATAATCTGAAGCAGCTAATATTCTCACAAATATTCTGTGTGGTTTTTTAACGCACGTATACAGCTGCTACTTGCAAGGCAAAGTTGTAAACATTACTTTCTGACTTCCTTGAAAATAAAAAAATATCCTGTTTGAGTTCACTAATTGCATGTTTCTTCTTCAGTTATAGAGTCAAAGACACTACAAGGAGACAAGGGAGAGCACAGTTTCAACGCTCCTGGAACATTTGTCATAGAAAATACAACTGTTGAATTTCAGAAGAGTACAGACAGGGAAATCATAAAGATTCAAGGACCTCTTGGAGCAGATTTCATTATCAAGGTGGGACGTGTGAATATACAAATCTACAAAAATATTGCAAGTATGTGCAACAGGGTAGGTGGCTGTCCATCAGGTTGTAGCAGTACAATAAAATCTTTTAGTTAGCAAATAAGGAATCCTAATTACAGCCCAGGGATAATTTATACTAAGTATATCCACACAAAGTAAAATGTGACGAGGTTAATGTCTTTGCTGTGGTGGAAAGTACCACAGGATATTTAACAGTAAAAATGGCCAGGACTTTTGTTTTAAATATTACAGCAAGACTAACAGCGTGATCCTGTGCAGTGGATTGGTGTTAATCCAACTGAAGACTGCCACCTACTGAATCTGAGCATTGCTTCCAGCAGCGCCCTGGAATCTCCCTTAGATTTTCCTAATCCAGCTACTGACCATTTCTAATCCTTTTAAATTTCTCTTCTACCCAGCCCACATACCGATGGCTTGCATCATACGCGCAAATATTTATATGTAGAAACATATCAATATTTGACCGCCAAAGGAAGATAGTCATACAGTTTTCCATTGGAAACGACAGGTGTTTCAGTATTATCGCGCCACTTGGCTTTATCTGTCGTGTTGTAGAAATAGTCTTTCAGTAGTTTTTATTTAGTAGCACCTCCAGTATCACATATGCAGTTCGATTTGCCTGAATGTGAACCAGGGTGCTTAGACCAATTATAGGTTTTCCTCTCCAGCAAATTTTAAAAAATTTGCTAAGAAAGTGATAAGGCATAAGAATACAGTTAGGAACTTTGCCAATCAACGATAGATAACCAAATAGTCACATTAGTAGCTTGAATAGTTTGAAAAACAAAGCAACAGGCAAGTGTTTGACTATTGGAAACTTAAATTTAATTGTCACTCTAGGCTTTCTAGAGGTTTTATGCCCATTGTATATTACTCTCTGCGCTGCTATGAATTACGTTTTGAAATGACATGAACAGTGGAGTACAGTATACACGTGTTGTAATGGAAATTTCTACAGACCAGGTACTCTGGATCAAAAGAGAGTGTGGTTCAGTTCTTTTTCTATCAACCCATCAGTCATCAATGGAGACAGACAGAGTTCTTCCCCTGCACAGTGACATGTGGAGGAGGTACGTAATGGCAATTCTTCAGGAGTGTTTACAGCTGAAGATTAAAAGTGGCTGATTTACAACCTTCATTCTGCTTTTTCATTGACAAAATGTTTGTGTTTCTTTGCGCATTCAAAGTGGAAGATGACAATTCATAGAGGATATTTTGAGGAAGTAAGCGAAGAAATACAATGAGATTTTAAAATAAGGATAACCAAGAGATGAAGGAAGAAGGTATTTCTGGCCACAGTAGTAGATATGATTTAGGACACGTAGTTTAGAAATTAGTTGCACAGAAAGCAGAATAAGTAAATAGGATTTAAAGAGCAGCTACTATCAATACCGTTGTCTGATCTGAGACAGTCAGTCCTGGTGGCAGTTAGCACAGCAGGTAGCGTGCCGTTGTGTCTCCTCTTGGTTTAAACTTAGAGCAATGGGTAGATGAAGTGCAGCTCAGCTCTGTTACTGCTCATCCCACCCAGCCCACTGCTTGTCATGTCTGATCTGCAAAAAGTGTGGCCTTGTGGTAGGAGGAGTGTTTGATGTTGTAAATAGCTATTTCAGCTCAGTCAGCATCAGCCAGGTCACCTGAAAACCAGACTGGCATACTAGTGATGCTGCTGTAGTGATTTTCTTGGAGAGTACAAATATGGTTTAAATAGTTACTTGGGACATGAGTAAAGAGTTAAAGATGTTTAAAGCACAAGCAGAATCTGGGGATCTTTTGATGGACCATCCATTTTGGCACTTGCCCCTCACTTTAATCTGAAATGCAGACAATGTACCAATATAATATGTAATCCCACAGGAAACTACTGTATCTTATAAGATACTTGGCCTCATGAAGTGTGATTCTTACTGGAACTGTGAGTGGCAATATATGTCCTCTGATGATTCCATTGCACTGCGTTTATGAATTTTTCCCTAACCTATCTGACGAGGGAAGAAGTGTAAAGCATCGCAGTTATTTTTGAGGACTGAGTGTAAACACTGAGTAACTCAAGGTGCACATTTATCTTCAAAGTTACTGGCTCAAATCCAGCCTTATTCTGACTGGTGTTATGATTTGAAAATTATAGCTACATGTCAGTGTCTTTGAGATTTGACAGTGTTTTCAGTGCCATACTTTGTAGCTGCATGTCTATAACGTGAAACTGGTGCCTTTATCATAGAATCATAGAATTGCTGAGGTTGGAAGGGACCTTTAAGATCATCAAGTCCAACCATTAACCTACCCTGACAAAACCCACTTCTAAACCATGTCCCTAAGTACCACATCTACCCTTTTTTTAAACACCACCGGGGATGGTGAATCCACCACCTCCCTGGGCAGCCTATTCCAATGTTTAATAACCCTTTCAGTGAAAAAATGTTTCCTAATATCCAATCTAAACCTCTCCTGACATAACCTGAACCCGTTTCCTCTTGTCCTATCACTTGTCACCAGGGAGAAGAGGTCAGCCCCCATCTCTCTACAACCTCCTTTCAGGTAGTTGTAGAGGGTGATAAGGTCTCCCCTCAGCCTCCTCTTCTCCAGGCTAAACAACCCCAGTTCCCTCAGTTGTTCCTCATAAGGTTTGTCCTCCAGACCCCTCACCAGCTTTGTAGCCCTTCGCTGGACACGCTCCAACACCTCAATGTCCTTCTTGTAGTGAGGGGCCCAAAACTGAACGCAGTACTCGAGGCGGGACCTCACCAGTGCCGAGTACAGGGGGATGATCACTTCCCTAGTCCAGCTCACCACAGTATTCCTGATACAGGCTAGGATGCTGTTGGCCTTCTTGGCCACCTGGGCACACTGCTGGCTCATATTCAGCCGGCTGTCCACCAACACCCCCAGGTCCTTTTCTGCCGGGCAGCTTTCGAGCCACTCCGCCCCAATCCTGTAGTGCTGCATGGGGTTGTTGTGACCCAAGTGCAGGACCCGGCACTTGGCCTTGTTGAACCACATACCATTGGCCTCAGCCCATCGGTCCAGCCTGTCCAGATCCCTCTTCAGAGCCAACCTACCCTCAAGCAGATCAACACACCCGCCTAGTTTAGTGTCAGTATCAACAGGGCTTGACACTCTTGATGGCGGTCCTGAGAGAGGCCAGTAACTGAAGCAGCTCAGAAGCCAAGCTACTGCTTACCCACGGAAGTAGTAGTGTTAAGAATGGCATATTGCTGAGGCATGCAGGGAGGTTCTATTGCAGCTGCCTGGCTTTAACTTGTTATCTTAAAGCGGATTTGGTATCCAGATTGTCTGTTTGGCAACTTTTACTGGCAGCAAAAGAAAACACTCCTCACAACAGAGACTTGGAATCAGTGCACCACTATTCCTCACTTGGATGCTTCTTCTACATTTAATTCTATGATCTCGATGTGTTGGAAGGGGGAGTCTGACGGGCATCTCAGAAAGAACAGTCAAGCTTGGATGAGCAAGAATGTTTATAAATTGCTTTTATCTTGTCTGCAAGTGGCATATCTTCTGAGTCCTTTCACTGCTTACAAGAACTGGAACATACATGCTTTGAGCACTGGAACTGCTTAATTCTTCTTTATGGTTATCACTCTCAAGCATGATGATGCTTTGCATGAGCCAAGAGACACAAAAGTGAAGCCATTGATACATGATACTTAGCATTTTCAGTAGACACTGGGACTTGTGCTGTTAGTTTATTGACTCTATTTGGATTTTAATTCTTGTGGTTTCAAAGTTTTTTTTTCTTTGCACATACCAGAACATCCTCCTCCTCTCCTCAGTTTAAGTCCAAGTCAGCTCTTTTGAATGAGTCTTTTTTTCTTAGCCAAAAAAGCAACCTAGTGGTTTATAAAACTCGGATCCCTTGGTGTAACCAGTCTCCATACAGATTTCTCTCATTTTTATATTTTTTTTTTGGCCAAGTAGTTACTTCAAGTTTCCTTTTGTTCACTTTTCAACTAGGAATGTTCTTGAAACTGTTTCTTGGTCTTCTACAGTTTAACTTAACGATGTTTTTGGATCTCATCTTCAGTTCCTCCATCTTTCTCTTTTAAGTGTTTGGGTTTTTTTAGCATGTATGACTGTGTAATGTAGTGCTCTAACATACATGGTAACTTCTCCTTGAGGGAGGGCAGTTATAAATTGTGGAACATGTAGTAGAACTGTATGACTTTGTAGGGTTGCCTCTGTGACAGGTGAGCTGCTCCAGTATACGTATTCCTGCAACACATAAAAATATGTATGCTTTTACTCTTAGAATAGAATATCATTGGAATAACGTGGCAGAGTCTCATCTAGTGTTCAGATAGGTTAACATAATTGTTATGCTGAATTGCCTTAAATGAAGATCTGGTCCTTCACGTTTCCTTGTTTAAAAGCAAACCAAAGAGGAGTAACTTAGGAAATTAATTCAACAGGTAGTGCATTGCTTGGGGGGGGGAAATAGAGCTGCTTTAATTTATCTCCATTACCAAAATTTAACTTTGCTTCTGCGTTAGGTTATCAGCTTAATTCAGCTGAATGCGTGGATATTCGTCTGAAGCGTGTTGTTCCTGACCACTATTGTCATTACTATCCAGAAAATAAGAAACCGAAGCCCAAGCTAAAAGAATGCAACATGGATCCCTGCCCTTCTAGGTTTGTATGACATCCGACAAATAAATTTAAGTGTGGTATACTCAATTACCAAGGAACAAGCAATCCTATTTACTTAATTTCAGTTCTTTTTATCTTTAGGGCTATTAGTCTTGGTTGGTTACTGCATGTGTTAACGGCTAATGTCTGGTGCCGCTGCCAATAGATTTGTGGCACTTCTTCAGTGTTGTAGAACAGGAGACACTGCTTTATACAGAGATATTATAAATATCAATTAGTCTGTTCAGGGGCTAATTCTACTTTATAGATTTTCTGAGCGGTACAGCACTAGTACAAGGATTTTGTGAGGTTGTGTGAGGAAGACAGATTGTTTGCCTGCTTTTGGATTTATTGATGTTGCCATTCGGGATTCCTCATTAGGGAGAGAGTAGCTCCAGTCCTCAGCCAGCATACAAGTTTTGCACATGGTTTAACTTGGTTTATTCATCTGCCTACCGTAGAAGTTTCATTTTTCATTTGTACTGTGGAGTTGACAATTATTAAAGTTTGGGGGGTTTGTTTGCCTTTTTTTTTTTTTACACTAAGAATTTTTTTTTAAAAAATCATTCAAAGTAAATATACTCATGGTACAAATACCACAGAATATTGTTGCCAAATTATAAATAATATAGTATACATAAATTGTATTGAATTGCACTACAGTACTTCAAACTAACTTTTGGATTGTCTGGTGAGGTTTCCTGGCTGTGCTAAAGAATCTTAAAATAACATCACAGTATCAAGTCCCAGAACCTCACATTAGTATGCCAGCTGGCTGAGCTAGAGTTATATGCAAGAAGAAAAGGAAACACTCTCAATGGATTTCATTTCCTATAGCTAAACTGTCCATTTCCTTTTGTTCCTGTTGAACATAATCGTTGATAGTGACCTCTAACAGTTATAGATGTGCAGACTTTCAAGTTTTTTCCTGGAGAGTTGATCACTGTATGGAGTGGTAAGACTTCAGTAATGCTTAACGGCAATGGGTGCCAAATGTTGCAAAGCTGGAATGGGAAAATTAGGAAAATAAAAGATGTAATTAGCTTTTTCCTTGGAAATTTAGCTTAGGCAGGAAAAGGGAAGTACTACTGGATGTAATACCATATTTCTTAGTATTGGAAGGCTTTATGCCTGCTCTATGCTGTGCAGTTCAAGTTAACAGCTTTAGAAGGGTCCTAAGCATGCACCATTCACGATCAATTAGATTAATCCTGTGACTCATTTATTTCACTGCCACTCATGTTCCTCAGCAGTATGTAACTATTTTCTTGCTAATAAAGTAGCACAGACCTAAAGGATCACTGCTAATAAATTTCTCTGCTGAAGGCTTGCTCATTTCATTTTTTTTTTGATGGCATGAAGTGAAGAAACCGTATGGTGAATAGGTCTCTATCCATGCAGGAGACATAAGATTGTATGAGTCATTTTTTGCCACGAGGGTAATGTGTAATGACTGTAAGATTCACTCATTTCACGTTGGGAATTGCTTGCTTTAAGCATGGTCACAAAAAGTATGTACTTGATGCACAGTCTCGGGTATGAGAAATAATGATGCAATATTTATTTTGTTGACAGTGATGGATTTAAAGAAATCATGCCCTATGATCACTTCCAGCCACTTCCTCGGTATGTATACTCAGGATAGCTTATGTGTCAGCATTAGCACAATTTTCACTGCAAATACACTATTTGTGTACATGGAACATCTTCTGACTTTTTGCTGTACAGGAGAGCAAATTTATAACAATCCTGTACAGATTTTGGAAGTGTGTGACTTATTTCAGTGCGCTCTGGATGATTAGCTTAACAGTAAGAGGTTCTTGTGCTCTTCTTGAAAATACCAATGTGGAAGACTTTAGAATAAAGAGTTGTCCCCCTAAGCCTTCTCCTGCTGTAGTACTGAGAACAGCATCTCCTTTAAAACGCATGTATGAATTCTTGTCTTGAAAGGTTTTTATTTTGAAGATGTATGCGATGAATATATTCTTTTATAGAAAAGGTCTCCCTATGTTATAGGACTCCAGAAATTCTTTTTCCCTTGAGAGATCTCGTTCTTCTGCTCTTCTTTAGACCTACACTTTATTTATTGACATCAGGGCTGACATGTCACTTTAAAGATACTGAGTTGTATTGCCTAAAATTAAGTTATCAGAGCACAGATTGTTGCCTTTTATTTTATTTTATTTTTTTACCTGCATCAGTCTCAAGAATGTAAAACCTCTCTGGAAAGTTTTGATGTTAGGGCTAAAAAGCATCAAGCCAGATTTACAGTTAATGTAAAGAATTATAGTTGATGGAGTTAGATGCATATTTATCTGAGTTGAGCCTCTGCTTTATTATGTCATGAAATGAATAATGTGTATTTTTCCAAAGAAGTAAAGATATGAAGTAATAAGAATGAAATCATAGACTTGCATGGCTCAGTGGAGCTACTGATTACAGCTGATATAAATGTCATAGTTTATTTCTGTAGCAATTTACGCTTGTTGTGGATCTGCTGTCCTGTGCTGTACTTTGACTGCCATACATAGATTGAGATTTTTTTTCACTCTACAGCTTTATCCTGTAAAGTTCCATAATTACATTCTGGTTCTCTCCCCTTCCTTTTCTTCTGCCAATTCCTTTGTATTTCAGATCTCCTCTGGAACTCAGCACAATTTATTTACATGAGTATTTCATCTCCTGAACTGCTCAGGGCTCGGAGACCAGTTGGAAGAGAAATTTAATCCCCCTTTTTGTGCTTTACTGCACTCAGCATGTTTGCATGACACTGTGGCGAGAGAGATTATATCTGTGATAAAGCTGTGGGCAGGTTCTCTTATTCCAAACACTTGAGAACTACGGACAAAGGCCCACCTCATTTCAACACCTCAGTGTGTCCTATCAGAAAGTATCGTGGTCTTCCTGGGTGGTGCTCTGGACTAACTGTAAGACGGCAGACAGCCGAACAGGGCTCAGAGTCGGTGCCGGCAGGAAGGAGAGAGAGGAAACAGGCTGTGTTCCACTGGGAGGGTGCATAAGGAAACACAACGGAGGTGTAAAAGCACCTTTTCTTGCTGGGATTTCTGAAAGGAAAGAGCAGCTGAAACGGCCAGTTTGTATACCCGCATCATGAGGTCAGTCTGGTCCGGTGCAGACGCAAGTCTTGCATCAGTGTAGCAGGATGTATTTTCTCTGTGCGGGCGCCTGCCAGGTAACCGCATCGCGTTAGTCTGCGCCAGTTCTGCTGGGGCTTCTCCCACCTTTTCTCTGCTTTTTCTTTTCTTACCTGTTTCTTACATGCTAACCCAAGCCTGTTCTTGCGAAGCAGGTAGAAAACCTAAGTGCTGTGGATATGCTTGAGCAAAGCTGCACAGGCTCCTTCACCTTGACCAGCAGTCGTACCTCACACCTCCTGCATAACACGAGGGCCATGTGGATGGCTGCTTTGCCGTCCCGTGGCGTTTACCACTGCTTTCCCATTCACACGAGGAAGTTGTGGGAAAGTCATGGTGCGCACCGCAAGATCTTGAAAGAGTTCTCCTGTGGCTAGAGTTGTAAATGCCCCACTGAAATATTTTTACAGATGGAGAATTCTTTTGAAATAAATAGAAAAATTTCCCAGGATGAAAATTTTCTTTTAAAGCTTTTGGAATGCCTCCATTTATTTCAGACTTGTTGGACTGTTGAGGATCCCTTGACAGCTGTGGGTTCTGGAAAGTATCTCCTTGACTGCTTGCCCAAGACCCCCCTTTTCCCCAGTAGCCATGGACCTCACTCCATCTTGAAAATGCTTATGGGAGTATGGGATCTGGAGTGTGTTTGAAACTGATGAGATAAAGAAAAACAACTATAAAACTTTATGCTATAAACACTTGTGAGGCTAGTATTACATACAGCACAGTGAGCCTTATATATATAAATCTGTGAGCTGCTAATTCATTGAACAGTTAATTGCTCTTTAGTTCCTGACGTGTTTTAAAGAAAATGAGTTAATGCCGGCTGTTCATTTAAGTCAAAAAAAAGTGTAACTGTTGCTCTTCAAGTGTGTTTTGCGCTTGTGATATGCTATCAGTATCTGGGCATATGGCTTTATTCTGAATGCTTTTGTGTATATACACTATGGTTAATGTTCCATGGCTTGCTGTGTGTTTCATCCTCATTCTTCTATTGAGTTTAAGCATGATTACTATGTTTTTGTAGGCAGTTTAATGAATTGCTTAATTTCCACCCTCATTAAAGTGTTCTTGGTTTACCTGCTGTATCATAGAAAAAGTGGGTAGTAAACACTTAAATTTACCTTTGATTTATAGGCTTTTGCTTCACCTACTCTGAGATTATGGCTTCCTTTATGATAGCTAAATTGCTCTTGATGAATTGATTTTGGTGGGATATTGTAGTACTTGACAAGTCCGTTGTTCTTAACGGGTGGAATTTTTTACATGATCTTTCTGAGTCCCCACAGTTGTAATAGGAATAATTTTTAAACTAACAAGACATTGATGGACCACAAGATGTACTGAAGAACTCAATCATTTCCCGGGGCTTAGCTTTGATTTGGGTTGGGTGGTGGAAAGAAAGCAAAAGATAGGTGAAGGGTGAGGAAAAATTGTGCGGGGCTTAGTGGAACCTGTAGACAAATGAAAGAAGCCTGTTATCTCTAAACATGGGAGCAGCAGCACGTTATGGAAGTTAGTTTTTGTTGAGAAGCGATTGCTCAAATGTACATTTATGCTAAGTCCAAGAGATAAATGAAACAGCTTGTAACCTGAAATCCTCCCTGTAATTCTCACTTCAGATGGTGCAGCAATTTCCTTATTTATTGTAGTTATGTCCAAGATCATGGATAGATGGCCATTTCGAAGACATTCCCTCCCAGCAGGTTGTTTGTCCTCCCCGTGTTGGAGGCTACTACCCCGCAACTCTGCTGCTTGACAGGGCCGCGTGAGTTTTCCTTAATCTGTGCATCCCCCTGCTTCAGGAGAAATCAGCTACGTTAGCTGAAGCAGCAGAATTAGATGAGCAGCTGCCTTTTGCTTGAAGCAAGTTGGAAAGTGTGAACACAGACTCACTCGACGGCATTTTAATGAGGGTGGAGAACTCTTGCAGTGATGATCAGCCAAATGGTACCTGTTGCAGTTTAATTTGTTCACAGTCCTTATGGATGAACACAGTTTGAAATGAAATGGCTGGGATTACCCAAAGCAAGTATTAGAGTTCCCATAAAAAGTCTTTCATGAACAGATTTTTTTTAAGGGTAGTCTGCATGACGTGGGCAGTGATGAGTAACTGGGGGTAATAACACCCTGGGTCAGAACAGACAGATTTGACTTTGTCTTTGGACTTCATATAATGCCAAGTACATATGTTTCTTGGTCTCTGACAATGGTAGTAAGAGTATATGTGACCATGTAAATTAACTGTGAAAAATAGTCTATTTAGATGATTTAGGCTATTTGCAAGTGAAATCATGCTAGTTATCGAGCTCAGTATATTTAGGGTCTTTAACTCATGTATGAGAATAAGATTTTCAGTTATTTTGGGAAACGTACTTAAATTTATCTTTTTATTTTTGTTTTCATTTTGCACATGAATTTAAGCCTGGAATAACGCAAGGTTGCTCTGTAGTTCAATGTATTCGTATTCAATGTGTGGTAAGAATCCAGCAACCAAGCTATCTGGGTTTTAATGACACTAAGATTGGATTCAGTATTTTGCACTTCTAATAGAAGTTAGTGGAATTCAAAATAGCCTCATTTTTCATATATGCGAGTTCTTTTTCCAGGTGGGAACATAACCCTTGGACGGCGTGTTCGGTTTCCTGTGGAGGTGGTATTCAGAGGAGAAGTTTTGTGTGTGTAGAGGAGACCATTCATGGAGAGATACTGCAAGTGGAAGAATGGAAATGCATGTATGCCCCTAAGCCCAAAGTCATTCAAACCTGCAATCTGTTTGATTGTCCTAAATGGGTGGCGATGGAATGGTCTCAAGTAAGTTGAAAAGTAATTTGGACCTTTATTCTTGTTTTCTGAGGAAAGCCTCTAGTCTTGTGGTACCATGTATTTGAGAGCACAGGACTATTAAAAAAACGTAGCCCTGCAAGCATAATTCATAGCACTTACTGGGAGAAGTTTGCGCTAAGTAATTTGGCTTGATAATCAAAATGTTAGCATGTCTGTGTGGAGAAAAATGCATATAGAGTTATTTATGCCTGTTGAATTCCTGCTTTACACAGAGGAGAAATTAGAGCCAGAGGTCAGGCCCCTTTGCAATTGGGTCGTTTGTCTCTCAGGTCTTGATAAATGTTATATTTCACTGCATGTAATAGCTAAAGGCATGTCTGTCTAGGGGCTGACGTGTCTGTAAGGGTGATTTTCCATCATTCTTACCTTTCATTATAGTAACAAGAACAGAAAGCCAACTTATCTTGGCTGTAGTTATCTGATACAGTCAGATAGCTCAACACTTCTATAATTCCTTAGTTCATCCAAATGACATCACTGACATACAGTGAAGAAACTGTTCTTGCGGCACGTCTGACCCAGCTTTAACTGAAAATGACCACTGTGAGAGAGCGTATTCTCAGTACATAGCCACCTCTGCTTCAGGCTGTTGCCAATCAGATAAGCTTTACAGAACCCCGAGAAATCACTTACGTTCCCAAAACTTACACATTTTTTCCAGCATCAACCTTTTCTTTATTCACCTAGCAATGCAGGGATGGATTCATATGTCTCTGTTACCCGATTGTGGAAAAACTTTAGTGAACGCATCATCGATACTTCTAGCTTGCTTTTTAGCAGTATTTGTAAATAGAATAAAAAAGACACAGCGTGAGAGGGTTGCGTTGTCTCCTGCAGTGCACAGTGACCTGTGGCCGAGGCTTGCGTTACCGGGTAGTGCTGTGTATCGACCACCGCGGGCAGCATGTCGGGGGCTGTAATCCACAACTTAAACTACACATAAAAGAGGAGTGCATCGTGCCAATACCATGTTACAAGCCAAAAGGTAACTGGAATTTTGTCTGGGTCTGTGATTGTTTTACATTTTTGTTAAGAGAATTAAAAGCCCCTGGTAACCTTTTTCAGAAATGCCAGAAGCTGGAATTTACTAGGACTTATTCAGCCTTGGCAGAAACAAGCATTTTAATTATTGGTGCTAGGAAAAGTGCCCTGCTGGTATTTTTTGCTGATAATGTGGCCAGACTGTCATGAGGTGAACATGCTAACTAAATCTATACAGCCTGGTCAAATTGGGAAAACCAGAATTAATGAGTTCAACGTGGGGAGGAGTTGTTGTTCAATAATACTTGAAATGGGAATGATACTGCATGTGTATCACCTGGGACCTTTCTCATTTGCATCTCATTAAATGTGCCAGCATTCTCAGTGGGCCTCATCAGTTCATTATGTTATAATCAAACTGGTTTCCTCTTCTCTTCTCCATTTCTGCGTATTTAAGATATCTGTAACAATCGTGTAAATAGACAAATATTCTTTAAAAGAGTTGGTAAGGTTTCAAACAGGAGGTGAAAAGAAAAAACCAAGATGAGAGGGGAAACTAGTATGTCTTGTCCCTTGCTCACTTCTGCCCCTCCGGGCCCAGAAAATTTTAGTGGGTGCTACTCCCATTCTTTCAGTTTTCATTTGAAAGGCTGTATTTCAGACCTTCACAACTCACCATAAAGATTTATGTAGAGAAAGAGAAAGCTCTCTGTGTAGACAACTTTATGTTTCTCTTCAGGATGTTTTCAGGCTCCAGAGAATTCCTCGAGCAGAAAACTATTCAGGGTTAAACCGTGAAGTAGAAACTAGAAATGAAATTTTAAGAGCCTTCTTGTGGGGTTTTACTTAAGTTTGGAGGCACAGATCCTCAATTGGTTTACAGTACTCTGAGAAAAAGCATCACAGAAGTACAGGATGTGTAGACAGGTAAAAGAAGCTAGTGCTGTTTTTTAAATTAATTTCCAATCTTGGGAAGGCTAGCTAACTCGGGGAAAAAAAAACCCAAACAAACCAATTTATCTGAAAATTTTCCAATGAAGCCAGTATATCTGGAGAGCAATGTATGTTTGCTATGCTCCAGCTTCTTTTTCAGCTATAAATTTAAGTTATGATGATAATCCATTACTAAGATATAAGCTACAACCTACTAGAAACTGCCTGCATTTGGGGAAGGTAGGGGAAGGAAGTAAAAGATTAAACAGGAATGGAAATTGAATTACTAGTATTCTTTCAGCAAAAAGGGTGTCAGAATGGGGCTGAAACACCATGAAGAAATTTTCTAGTAAATTATGTTTTATTATCCAGTATATCTTTATTCAAAAGCATTAGATCAATAGACGATGTAAGGTGTGAATAATGCTAACATCTACGTATTGCTTTGATTTTGGAGGAATTACTGAACGTTAGGGTTTTTTTTTTCTCTACCAGAAAAAAATCCAGTGGAAGCAAAATTGCCGTGGTTTAAACAGGCACATGAAATGGAAGAGACCAGAACAGTCTCAGAAGAGCCAACGTAAGTACATTGTCTTTCACAGTGAAGAAACATGTCCGGCATATTTTGCAAATCATCTAGGATGGCTGCTGCTACACAGTTTGCTTTGACAGTTGGCCTCCTTGGGAGATGAGCTGTGTTGTGAGCTGTTCCTAACTTTACGTCTCAATAGCTTTGCTTCTGGAGCTCCTGTTCTGGATGACACAGAGCCACTCTATTATAGTGTCCCTATATCATCAAGCAATGCAGAGAGATCTTAATTTACCCTAATCAAGCCCTAATTAATGCATGAGGAAGCATTTCAGCAGACATAAATGAAATTGGTTTTTATCCCAGTCATTGCTGTTACCTCAAGAATGTAGTGGTTGTATTAAAAATTAAGAGACACTTTGTAGGGTTGCCAGGATTTCCTTGGGGGGTGAGACCAATGCATAAAGCAAGTGAGAAAAACCTGCTGATCTCTGAGCTTAGCTGAATCTGTGGGGATAAGTTGTGATATTTTACACGTGTGTGTGCGTGAAATAACATCTGGATTTTGTGAGTCCCCTTAAAAGCTGATGAGGGTAAGCCTCGCAACGTTTTAAGTCCTGGGGATGAAAGCATAACTTAAATCCAGCTGCACTTCTTCCTGTCCCTTGTACATTAGGGCATCTGCACAATTGCTTGTATCCCCTGTGTACGCTTCATGCATGTATGTATCTAATATATTCAATATATAGTATATAACTTTTAAAAAGTAGTAAGTTTCTGTAAGGTTTCCATGGGAGATTTTGAACAGTATTGTGTTATGCTTAGCCAAATTCTGTGCTCATTTGTAGTAATGTTAGTTTAAAATAATTTAGATGAGCTTACTGAAGTCACTTTGGATTTATATTGCTCTGAGAACAGAGCGTGCCCCATAACTTCTTATTTTTCTTCCTCGGTCTCGCTATTCCTGATTTTTGGCACACATGCACCAACAGGTGTGATCATGAGTAATAAAATCTTTACACCTGCACTGAGTCACAGAAGAAAGCCCTTGCCAAACAGGTGTTTGCATAGTTATGGTGACTCTGCTTTAAACTTTTCACTGCTCTAGCCTCTCAAGTCAAGTGTCAACCTACTGTGAACAGTTATTTCACTCTCCAAATTGGTGGCCCCGAATTCAGGCAGAGTAGTAGCAAAGTTATAAAAATAAAGTGTGATTGTCGAAGGGGGTGACGCAATCAAATGTGCCTGTTGAATGCCAGCGTCTCAGAATGAAGGTATATGAGGCCACCTCTAAAGAGGATTCAGTGTGAAGCTGTAAAGAAAACGATCTCTAGCATTACAAAATCATGCTGTGGCGACCCTGAGCTAACATATTCTTTAGGTTTTTAGGGTTCTTCAGCAGCAGTCTGACAGAACAAGCAGGGAGGACTGGCAGGAGCACAGCATGCTGGTTCAGAGTATATTTAGAATATAATAGAGTTGAGCCGGAAACTTTGTAATGGGTTCCCTTGTACCTTGTCCTTACAAAGAAAGCAGTTATTCATGCCTTCCTAGATGTGACCAATGTATTCCGCTGCAGCCTCACAGTGTGAGTGCAGCCGTGTGTTTGTGTTCTCAGTGCGTGTCCTGTCACAGCTGGGAGTTTTGCAGTTTCCTGGGTTTGTTTTTTTATTTCTTCGCTTACTCTGGACACCTAGACTTTCTTCGCCTTTCATTCACGATCCTAATCCTTTCCTGAGACTTTCCTTCACATTTTCCAGAAGCATCTTCACCTGAGTCTAAAAGCTTTCTCCAGACACTTCTTGCTGATGCCTCTTCTCTGCCATCCTTCCCTTTTCGGAGGAGTTGCTGAGGTGCTAGTCCGGGTACTCTGGGCTCTCCTGGGACCCAGCTGTAATGCTGCAGCCACATTCCCCTTTAGTTTCTTTGTACGTGTCTTCTGCTGCCTCCTGCTCTTGCTTTATTCTTCCTAGGAAGCTGGCAGGTAAGGAGAAATGAGAAATAACTGATCCCTGCCTCCATCCCTTCTTGCAGATTGCCTGTTAGGCGTGTGGACAGTGGTTTGCAAACAGAGCGATTTCTCACTAGATGCTTTAGATCTCATGCGCTAATTGCTCCTGCCTTTTAGCTGGAATGAGATTTTTGGGTCAGGGTTTAGGATTTAAAAAGAAACCCTAACAATACGTTGTTACTTCTCCCAGAGTAAATTATAACAAGATTTCCCTCTGGTTTGGATCTGTTTAACTTTGTTTTCTGTAATTTGCCCGTGGCAGAGTGATAACTCATAGCCTACCTCTGCCTAGCAGGAGGCTTATGATTTCCTTGGTAAAACGCCATCACTTTTAATTTTAGTTATTCTCTTGTCATCCAAACTTAAACCGCAATATGAAGTCTCAACTTCTAGTCCATCCTTTTATTACAACTGTCTTTCTATGCTTTCGTGTGATATTTTAGTTGATAATGAATAAGAGAATAAATGCAGCTGCGTTTTAGAACCCACAAATGATGGATATGCCAAAAGTAGCTTGTGGAAGATAAATACTTCTGCCGCTGTGGTCTACCACGGCTGGTGTCCTGCATTTACATAGAAGGGGAACATTCAAAAGCTTCTTTTTTTTATTATTAGCAAAATAAAAAATGACTGCCCTTAAAGTGAGGCCAAGAAAAATGTAGGTCTGACCTTTTTAGTTTTTAGTTGTGGAATGTGATGACAGTTGATACCAATCATTATTTTAAACGTTCTTCCCTTGAGCCTTCTTAGTTACAGTGGGATTCGCAGAGAAGCTCCAGCAAGGTTTTTGCATCCTTTTTATTAATAATTGTACGTTAAAGAAATAGACACCTCAACTGCCTTCCCCTGACATGGCTTAAGACAAAACTAAAATGCTTTCAAAGGCTGATATATTTTTTCAGCAACCTGAGCTAAAAAGTAATCACTAGGTTTGTGGAGTTGCACTCGCCAAATGTGAAATGCGGTGTCTCTCATAAAGGTTGCTGCTCTTTGCGTTTGAGTCATTTTCACAGAAACGTCGCCATCCTGACTTCGGTGTAGACAATTACACTTCTTTTCACAGCTTCTTCTCTGAAAGTGGGCTGGTTGTTTTTGTCCAACGCTTCACGCTGGAGGTTGATAAAACCTGGCAGCACAACTCTGCTTAGAGCAGGCAAGGGTGGTGTTCAGGCAGGGGTAGGGTGCCAGCATTGTGGAAGTTCTGCAGACAACAGTGTGTTGTCTGGAAGTAAGCAGACAACATTTTAGATACTTCTGCAAACTTTTATCCAGGCCCCTTGGCGCGGTGGGGTTGGACTGGAAATATCACAAGAGCAGCCTTTTTTTTTCTTTTTTTTTTTTTTTTTCCACCCCAGGATTTAGGCATTTCCTGTCTTAACTGAAAGCAAGAACTGCAGGCATGAGGAAAATAAAAAAAATAATATTGAGACACCATGTTTTCCAAGTCTTTATAAAGCTGCAGAAGCCTGCGCTGAGTTAAGTTTTCAGTACAGATTTGATTTGGTTGGGTTGGGCTGTTCCAGTTTTATCATCAGAAGTTTAGGTCACTGCTTCATTTTCCAGGTCATCCTACGCTGGCTTTTCCAGCGTGTGCCAAGTAAATGCACATTTCCATTAGCGTTAGCCTGATAACACTGCAGCGTGAATACTCTTCACTGCCTCTGCAGTGTGTACATCATTTATACCTGTGCAGATGATTATAGGAGCATTTCTACATTGCACTGGGAAGAATGACTGTATTGGAAGGCTGACTGTGAAAAGTTGTGCCTGCTCGGATTTGCATTTTTCCATCTTTTCCTTTTTTTTTTAATCAGGAGTCTCATCTACAAACATAGTTAAAGATCTCAGAAAGTTTTCAGAGTTACCACCATCCTATCCATTCCATTATAAATGCCTGATGATCCGCAAGGCTTCATAGTACAAGTGCTTTGACGCTTCCTAATCCTGACCTGAGATCACTCTGGGTGTGTGCCCATCAAAGGCGGAGAGAAGCATTGTGTCCAAAGCATTGCCATGTGTGAGCTGTGAACGCCACCGAGTAAAAAAATGTATCACTTCAGAGGCCCATGCAGTTTGCTTTAATGATCTGTCACAGGCTTTGGTTGTGCATATGTTAAAAATAATAATTAAAAAAATTAAAATTTAAAAAATAAAAAATTCAAAATTCAGATAGAATGCCAACCTCTGCAGCTCTGTCGCTCTCCAGTCAGTTCCTTGCTCTAATTTTGTATTAGCAGTCTCCGGTGGCTTCTGTTGTAGGTACTTAAAGTGTGACTTTAACATGGTCATCCTTTGAAAAGTTCTGTAATTTAGGGTGTTAATAGCTAAATAGTCATATGACTAATTTAGCAAATGCCAAGGTAGAATAAAAAGGATTTTGAGTTGCCTTTTTTTTTTAATCTTGCACTTCACTGAAAAATACCAGACACCAATATTCAACAGGAAAACCTCAATTACAATATAGGCTTGCTATAAGTCAAAGAAAAAATGCTTAGAATTTTCTAAGTTTCTTTATAAATCAATGGGTTGCTGAATGAAAGGATTGCTGTGGTTCAAAATTTCTTTTCATTTATACAGGATTTTAAAAGAATGCATCATACATTATTTTTGGAATGTTTTAATGCACTCAACTAACAGTGTACAAAACTAACACTAATTTCTGGTATGCTGCTGCCATACTTTTACCCAAAAAAAGTTATTGGCTTTCAGGCTGTAAACTGTGAGGTGTGGTCAGAACACTAACCAACTCTTTTCAACTATAAATGTCCATCAATTTTATTTTTCCAATTAGGTACATAACTACAAATGGACTTATACTTTTTTTAACATAGAAGGAGAGGAAAGTCATAATTTTGTTAAGCCTATGCGCAATGGCCTTGGTCCAATAAAGCACTTAAACACAAGTTTAACTCTGAACACATTATAGTCCTATTGACTTCAAAGGATTGCTGATATGCTTAAAGTTAGGCGCATGCTTAAGCGTTTTGCTGGATGAGGGTGATTTTGGCATGGCTGCCATGAGGAGTTTATGTGGCTGTCTTTGAAAACACTATGAGATCTGATGTTTCAGGGTTAAGCTGGTTTTATCTGCTGGGGTAAGAGAAAGCCTTCCTTTGCAGCTTTTCCCACAGACGTTCAGTTGGAATTTGTTATCAAAAGCATCTGGACATTGACCCCTGCCAGCTGTGCCATTGGACTCGATGGGCGGTTGGGTTGCAGCAGTACGGAATTCACTCAGATTTTATCACTGTAGGACACAACCATCCACCATTTTGATAACACACTTCCAATAAAAATCAGTCTGGTCATCTACTTCAAAGGTAGTCAGACTTGTGAAGGGATGAGTGCTTGCAGTTTTCCTTGGTTTCAGTAGAACCTGGGGATACCACGCCCTTTACTGAAGTCTGTCAAGGACCAGTGAGCTCAAACTAAAATTCTGAGGCTTTGTTCAAGGAAGCTTTGGAGTGACAGGTTTTGACGTCTTTGTAGTAGATTTATCTTTGTAGTAGAGTTGTAAAGGTATTTCATCAACATCTCCTTAAACATTAACCCTTTACCTTGTAACCTTCATCAAAAATGGGAATAGTCTTTTCCACAGGAGACAGTCTGTCTTGGGGTGTATCCCAGGCACCGTTTGAGTGACTACCCCAAGGGCTGAGTTAGAGTTCCCACTCATCTGTTCTCCTTTCTTCTATTTGATTCTTCCTCTGTATGTACTGGCAAGAAGTTATTGGCTCAAGATGATAAACTGTCCACAGAATCAACCACACTGTGTTGACATTTTTCTACTCTGACTGCGTATGCAGAGCGTAAATACGGATTTTTGTCTTACACAACTGTTCCTATATTTGTAAGGGCAGCTTTCCCACAGTAAAAAGAAAGATAATTCTTAAAGATAAGGAAAAAATCTTTGAATTCTAACTTGGATTTTTCCTTCCAACTATATTTTTAGCATTGGTCAGATATATCCTGCTGTATCTCCCATTTGTGTGTTGATCATCAGCTGTATTTGGACATATAATAAAGAGCAACTGCAACCTTTTGAAAAAATGTCCTATGAAACTCTGTATTTGATTTGTTATAAATTGTACCCCAGAGCCATTCAGGATGACTTTATTAATGAAATTCAGCCCCTTGGCTCTAGTGTCATTTTGAAAATGACTATCAGATATTAATGTGACCCTCGAAGTCAGAAAATATTATAGAGTAAAACCTCCTTTTATTCAGTAAATTCATGATCTGTAAAATAAGATTTTACTATAGTTCATCAGGAACATAAATGCTTTCTAATAAAAATGATGGATTATAGACTGAGCCGGTTAGATCTCTTTATTGAAGAGGAGAGGCTTCTGACAAGATTAAATCTGAACAGCAGCCTGTGGTGGTGTGCATTGGAGATGGCTAGATTTGAAAAGTGATTTTCTTCTGTCTGCTTGCTGATTATTAGCATGACATAGGGTGATGGCCTTTCTCAGATTCAAGCAGGCTGCAAATATACTTTTGGCATATGCCTAAAAGTGTACCTGGGGAGCTGTTTTACATTGTATAGATACGTCTTCATGGAGTTTCTCCTTTTTTTTCCACTGAAGAAGTCTGAGAAAAGATTTAAGCGATGTCCTTTTTCCCCACAAAAAGGATGCAGCTTTCCCTGTTCTTCATGATTCTTTCTCCTCTTTTCCTCCGTGTTTTCTTTTGTGAATCTTGAGAAATGATCTGGGATGGGAGGCAAGTGAAAGACTTAACGCACTTGAATATGCATCCTGTTTAAGCATCAAATAGTATTATGCATTGTCTGCTTTGCGTGTAAACACACATTTCGGTGTTTTAGCTATGTTTTAACTGTGCACACACAGACACAATTCTATGAAATAAAATGACAGTGTTTCTGCTGCGCTGTGATTATTTGCAGGTTTATTCCTGAAGCCTGGTCTCCATGCAGTGCCACATGTGGCAGTGGCATACAGGTGCGAGATGTGAAGTGCCGAATTCTTCTCTCGTTTACTCAGACAGAGGTTGAACTGCCTGAGGAGGAATGCGAAGACGTGAAGCCACCAACAGAACGAGTGTGTCACCAGGCATCCTGTGACAGTGAACCTGTGCCCTACACACCAGAATTTTCACGCGCTGAAGATGGCAATGTGATTTATGACTGGGAATACATTGGTTTTACTCCTTGTTCAGCCACGTGTCTTGGAGGTACCTTTGATTAGTTATTTATTTCTCCTGAGTTGTAAGAATTTGGCGTTGTTTGACATTGTTGGGTCTTCTGTTAGTGTTACCCTAAATTAGTTATGTTGATCTGTTGGAAAACATGCAGCTTCAAGTTTTAACTTATTTCTAGGTTATCCATACAGTATTTCAAACTACTTTGTTTCGCTTATATCCTGTGTCCAAACACCGATTTATTTGGTTAAGTAAGGTGTGAGAGGTTGTTGATACAGCAACTTGCTTTAGTCTTGCTGCTGCGGGAGTCCCAGCTACCAGGCGGTTGGTGGTACCAGCATGTTTAGATGACCTTTCTTTTCCTGGGAACTGAAAGTGTATAGTTTCGGAGTAAAAATTCCCATGTTAGTTCTTCCTTATCTTCCAAAATGCTGCCATTTTCTGCAGTACGGTAGGGATACAAAGTTGTAATTAGGGAGACTTGCTTTCAGTCTGACCTCCGTGAAGATCAAACGGGAGTTTGTTTAGGCCTTGGTACAGTATATCACTCTATAGGAACTCCGTGCCATACATCTGTCTGCAAGTAGTTAGGCACATTCCTTTTTGGATGTAATCGAATCTCTCTGTCGCCCTAAGTACATGTTACTAGACAAGGTTGCTGGTGTTGCTGCTACAGGCTGTACTTTGGGACTGAACACAAGTGAGTTATGAAGTGTTAAGTGGAGGCGGTGGAATTGTGAACACACCTATATGCGACAGGACTGATGACATCAGTGGGAAGTGAAGACAGTTGTACCCATAGAAGAAATAAAAAATGTAGAAAAGGGGAGAACAGAAACAATTGGGAGCAGAGAGCCCGTCTAGAGCTCGCAGAAAGCAGCCTCCTTTGTACTATTCACCAGTTCAAACCTTGAAGACAGAAGCTGGGAGGGATGCCCTAGAATGCCATCGGCAGGATGGTAAGTGACTGATAAGTGCCTCCTTTATCATTTACTATGGCTGTTTACTGATGGTGTTGATCCATAGGAACAGCAGCACAAAAGCTGATGCATCCCATTCCCTCCCCTACTTTCAGTGGGTGTTTTGACTGGCAAGGTAGGAGAGGTTATACTCCAAGTATTTATGTACAAAAAGGACACCGTAGCAACAACTATTGTGACTGAGTGTCCCTGTTTCTTCATTTTTTAGAAATAAAGAAATTTTACTCTCAAGCGGAAATAAGGCTTTCTTTACTACTGAATTTGCAGTTCTTTTTTTCCTGTCTCAGGTGATTTTTCTAATATACAGGCATTCCCTTTTAAATCCACTTTACTGCTGCTTTTTACCCAATATCTTTGTCGGAGGTGTTCTAAAACTCCAAAGTTTTTGAATTTTGATGACATGAGCAGGCATCTAGACTGAAATAATCTCTAGGCTTTGCCCGCTATTGCACATGTGCGTGTTTTTATCGCCTGTGTCTTCACATGTGAGTTTGTCCATGCAAAAACGTTTACATGAAAACTTGCACTTGGAGTGCAAGCTGGCAGTAATTTAAGGAGCCTGTACTGAAGACCATAGTTTCATTTGCCGGCATGAAGGAACTTCAAAATGACGGATGAGCAGAGTCCTGTGTTCAGCCGAGTGTGAATTCTGTTGCTGACTTCTGGCACTTTCATGAATTTGTGAGGTTGCTTCACCCAGAATTGACCAATAGGTGTTCGCAGTAACCCCGCCATTTGTTTGATACACAATAGAAATGATCCATTTGAAGAAGTATGAAAGAAAATATCTGGTTGTGTTCTTGAGACTTCTGTGGTATCACTGGTGCTATGTCTAGACATTTTTCTTATGTGATGCTCCTGGGAGATGTGGGAAGTTGTCAGGATATTTTATCAATGAACAGCTTCAGAAGCCCCTGCACTGTTACGCTAGTTAGGTAGCAGGGATTTTTTCCTTCTATCAGTTCTGGTCTCCTTGCTGCCTTGGCAAAGGCTTTCAAACAGACCAAAAATTACCTGCCGATAAATAGTTTTAAGGGAACCAGACATCTCTTCTGTTTCCAGCTTATTGCAATATACTAACTAATGATCTCACTGTCTACTATTTTTCCATTGTGTAGTTCAAAGGAGCTGATCCGTTTCTGCTAAGTTTTATGTTCAAATCTCATTTCAATTAGATGAACTCTTTCGTTACAAGAAATAAATGTTGTCTGAGTTTGGAATATCCCAGCGTAACGTAAATTATATTAGGTACTTTTTCTCTAGTATGTAGGTATCTAGCAGTGGCTATTAAAATAAATTCCTGCGGATTTCTGTACCCTCAGAACTCCCTCCCCCCATTTCTTAATGCTTGTCTCTCTCTGAATGAGGGAAAAGTCTGCAGGGTCTGAGTCGGCTGAGAGCTTTATAGCCACTGCTTGAGTGAAGACTGAATCTCTGTTTCAGTGCTTGTCCCTTGCACCTTTTTTTAAATCCTCATACAGCCCAGACTTTGAATTCAAACTCCCCGCTGGTCCCTCTCCAAAACAGACGTAAAAATGCAGATGGAAACATTGGGTTTGAGGTATTAGAATTACAGAGATAGAGCGATCTGCAAGGCATTATCGAACATTATCTTTACTTTCCAGATTTAACAGGTTCTAGAGCATTAGTAACACGAGTCTTTGGTCATTTTGTGTGCTTTCTGCACCATATCCGTGTGGCTTGTCGCGCAGCATATTGAGTGCCATAAAACTTACTGCTTTTGAGGCCTGCTATGATGTGTGAGGCCTGCTATGATGTGTTATGCCTGCTAGCATAATTAACACTGCTTTCATCAGTCTTTCCATGAGTGCAAATAAAAGTTGTCCAGGCTAATCGAGGCAGACATCACCTTTAACATCCATAGGAAACTCTGTAACCATCCTGAAATCTGAAGATCTATTTTGTTCTCAGTGACTGAAGAGATCCCAAACTGAAGATAAGCCACCTCTGCACTTGGGGAGCTCAGGATTTGCCCTCATTTTCCCAGAATGTTTTGGGGTTGTTTTTTTTTCAATCTGAAAAACTTCAGCCCCGATGTGAGAGCCCCCAACATAAGTTTAATTTTCATATTGTCAGTGAGAAGTAACAGTTGTTATCAGAAAAAAGAGTCTGCCTGAGGAGAAGAAATGTTTTTCTTGTAATCTGTAGTGTTTCTTTAGTGTTTTCAATCATTTAACTACTCTATAATATTTTAAAAAGGTGTTTTCCATTTTTAAAAGTAACTGAACATTTTCTGGGTCCCTGTTTAAAAACACCTTTCATTGCAAGAGGCAGATTTTGGCATTTCAGTGTCATTATTATTATTTATATTCCAAATGCTTCAAAAATTATGATTCAGGCCCCCCAAGTCCTTGCATTGTCTTAAAAATAATGAGATTAACCAATAAAATACATATGCACTTCCTGTTGTTTGTCTGTGGGTTTCGAAGCTTTATGGTGCGGTCAAGTTGTGTTTTCAGGCTTTTGTCTGGACCATAACAGCTAAAAGTTTACTATTTTATTTCTAAGAAACCTGAGATTCTTAGAAAATCCATGGATTCTAGCCAAATTTTAGGACTCTTAAGAAAAACAATGACCATTCCGAGAGTGACATATAAAGTTGAGAGCATTTGCAATAGTGTTGTAGGCAATTTGGTAACTGGTTATTCCTATGACGAGTTTCATTAACTGCAGCCACTAACTGTTCACTCTTTTACAGGAGGAGTATAAATAACATTCCCAGTTTCGATAGATTTACAGGGAGGCTCGAGCATATGTAGGACTTGGCATTTCTTCTGAGATATTTTCAGATGACAGTACATATTTTTAAGCAGTCACCAAACTGAGCCTATCTGATAGAAATAAATGGCTGTCCTTCCTCCAGGTACAGAGAATAGATCCACCCTCTCACCATTTGCACAACTTTCCACCACCATTTTCTTTGTACTGTAAAAAAAGGCAGAAACAAAAAGTTTGGGCTTTTTTCAAGCATTCTGATCTTTTAACACAGCTTTCTGCACTGTGTGTTTCACTGCACAGCAAAGCTTGTAAAAGAATGTAAATATATGTGGTTTGAATACTGGGTTAAAATAGAAAATATTCCATTTCACCGAATAGTAGGATAATTACTACAATAGTGCATCAGATTACTGTAAAAATACTTAATGCTCCCTGCTGCATACATAATGTTTTAGTTAAATTATCTTCTATGTTTATATTATAAGCCAAGAAAGTCATACATATAAAACTTTGCTTGTTTGAATAATAGATTTTTCCATTTTCCAGTCGACATAGAATAAGAAATTTATCAGTGATTGAAGTTCCCCACTAATGTAAAATTATAGTTTGGGGTGAGAACTCTGATTAATTGTCAAGACATTTTGACAGTTAAGTTCAAGCAAATGCTGTGTCAATTAAGTGGAGTTATTTATTGAATGGAGTCCTTAAACTGAGAACCAAAGAACAGGAAGGGGGTGGGTGGTATGGTTTTACCAACTCTTCAATATCTGTTTTGTACTTACGGCATCAAAACAGGGTGCCGTGTTTTCTTTCAAGAAGGCCCCTGCAGGGAGAAATCACTGCTGTAGTTTGTGCCCTCTAGTTAAGTCAGTTGAAAGATACACCGCATATCAACATTCCCTTCTGGTAACACAATTAAAGCTAGGTAGGTCATGCCGCAAGGCAGAAGTGGTTTAATGAACTCCAGGTGGCAAGTTGCAGTCAAAACCCATCACCTGGTATGACATGCTTTTTGTTCATCTGGCTGGCCAATTTAGTTTTTATAACAGCGAGATAAAAAGTTCCCATGGGATTATTGCCGACTTAGATGGTCTGAAAGGAATCTCATTTCATTCCCCTCCTTTGTGTGAGATATTAAGAAGATATGACTTACCGCAACCTGTTCCAGAGCAGCGTCACCTCTGAGCGTGGTTTTCCCACAGGAACACAGTGAGGTCAGTGAAACTAGAGGCTGGTAGTATAGGGTAGATTTTGACCTAAAATAGAGGTTATATAGATGCCTGTCTGGTAATGTTGTTCTGTTTCTGTCAGAACAGAATTTCTAAATCTTTGTTTCTCCTGTAGACAGTCAGATGTGCATTTCCTATGTGAGGGGACAGGGAAGGTGCTCCTGTTAAACAAACATGTGGGGGTCAATTGGACAGAAAACGTTTGATTCCTTTGGTTGTCAGTCTGGAATAAAATAGTAGAGTTCTAGAAACCATGTTTATTTACTGGTTTGTCTTTTTTTGGGCATTTTAATGTCTGCATTATAATAATGGTACTCACTGTTAAAGGTTTCTCCTCAGCCCTGCTAGCGAAATACGTTTTACTCAATGTGTGTGTTCTATGTTAATGTAATTATCAATACTTTGATATAAGAGAACTGAATAGGTTGTCAATCATGTTTAAGGTCAGGTCTTCTGTTCTATAAAAATTCATCACTTTGTAGATGTAGTCAAAACATTTATATAAGAAGGGCTTTCTGAGCTGAAAATGAGTCCCAGAGGGGACCTAGAGGTGTACCAGAGAGCCTGAAAGAAATTGGAATCCGCCTTATTGTGAAAGTTGCTGCTGGTCTGCTCCTGCTGAAGTGTCTGAAAGAGCTGGTCTGGTTCAGGTGTCGCAAAGAGAGATTGCAGCCTGGGCTGGCTGATACGCTGGGCTACGTCAGAATTGTTCATAGATGGAAGGAACTGCTTTGGTTATGAAAAGATTGACAGTGCTCATGAATGTGGTGTAAAAAACAGAGAAATATGGACCACTGGCATGGAGAGGAAACTTTCAGTGTAGGATATTTCATTGAGCTCACTGAAATCAGCATGGTTAATGATCAACAGTGCCAAGAAACCGGTCATCATGTACAGTTGACACAGAAATGGTAATAGTTGTGGTAGTCTTTGCATAACAATAGTGGTGATGTTTTGAAGTAATGTCATAGGTGATACCATGAAGTGGTTAGTGAAGGTTTCTAGTTAAAAATGCAACTCCCTTTCAAACCTTGGAATTTGGTTCTAATAAAAGAAATATAACCTGCTGCTGAAAGGAAGTTCATACCCTTAAAAAATCACTGGAGATAAGTGAAAGATATGAAGGAGATGGATTTAAGTTCTTTAAACTGTGACTCTTCAAAAGCCATTTTCACCTGGGAGCAACAAAATAGGTATTTTATTATTTCAGTGGGTTTTTTTGTTCTACAGGATTATGATCATCAGTATTGCTTCTGTAGAACATCCCAAATACACAGGATCCCCCAAGTACATCACAGACCATCTTGTCTTTAGTGTGCCTGCGAGTGGGCTTTGAAATTGAGCAAGGCTTTCAGACTAAAAAATACGATATATAAAATTGGATAATTACATAGTTCTAAAACAAAAGCAGTTCACAAGATGTGTATTTGCTAAGCTGACTTCTTCTAAAGAAAACTTATATTATGTTTCATTTTGACTCATAGAAATTTGAGTATTAATAAGCTTTCTTGCTTTAGTAATAAGATCCAGGTAGCAAGAGCTGCAGATCAGAGGTGCCAAGAATGGTCACGAGTGAGGAAAGCTCTAGGCTGGGTCAGATTTGCTGCCTTCAGCAAAACTGTTGCACCTCTTAGCCCCTGTGAGAAAGGTTCTATGTTTTGCAAGTTTTCTGCATTATTTTTTTTTTTTTACCACATTTTTTGCAGACCTTTAGCTCCTTAAAGTCAAGCTAAGTGAGAAGGAATCACTTTTACCCTGATTTTGGCAATGAAGCCCGTAGTTGGCTTTGGGACCGTTACAGAACCAGGCAGATGTAACATCTGATGGTGGACAGAGAAGCCTATTTTCTGTCGGTTTTCAGAGAGGTAGAATGTCAAACCAAGCCTTTTAAATACCCCAGAAGTGCTAGATGTAATTCACAAATGTCTTTTGAGCATGAAATATATAAACTATCTTTGTGTTCCTTTGGACTTGAGATGTTGCTTTTAAACCTGCTATCTAGTTCAGTGTTTGTATCTTCTTTACTGAGTATTATTCAAGAGTAGGCTTTACAGAAATCCCTCCCGTCTTCAGTGTTTCATGAGTGTTTTCCTTTTTTAATCCAGGAACACAAGAAGCCATTGCAATGTGTCTGCATGTGGAGACAAAACAAGCTGTCAATGAAACCCTGTGTGACAGTTCCAAGAGACCACCACCAATGACTCGTACTTGCAATACGAAGCTCTGCCCTCCGAGGTACGCTGGAATAGTGCAATCAGACTCTGGCAAAGAAATGGTTAATATGACTTAAACAAGCAGTGGCTTTCTCAGAAAGGGTTCAGATTGCAGGACTGTGGTCTTGCCTTGGGATGAAATTTCACTACTTCTGTCTTTAACAAGGTTGTGGGGTTGGGATTTTTTTTTAGTCTTGTTCACTCCTTTTCCACTCTTCGCATCTCACTAATAAAATAGGGAACATTTTCTGAAATAAATCTCTTCTGTGAAGATGTTTGCCAGAGTTGGAAAAACAGCCTTAACTCGTCTAGTAGTTCAAGGAAAATTTTAGGCTAATTTCACAAAAAAACCCAGAGGATATTTACTTTCTGTCCTTACTGAATGAAAAAAAAAAAGTGAAATTATGATTTAAAGTTATTTTAATGTCATACTTCTTTAGTAGCCCCACATAGTCCTTATGGCTTCTTATGTTTATTTGAAGATTCGGGGAAAAGAATAAACCCGGTCTGAATCCAAGAAAACCTAGTAAATTTGGTCACTTGAAAGGGCCATATGTGAAATTTTGACATGTGCTGCCTTCTTTACCTGCTTTTGGTCTCTGAATCCCCCCATCCTTTGCATACTGCTTCTGTGTGTCTGCAGAAACCTCCTCTTGCAAAGTGTAGGGACGAAGTTAACAGGAACAGGATGTTTTATAGAAAACATATACACATTTAAAGGAAGATTTGTAAATGTAAGAAAGGTCTATTTACATATTTATATTTATAAATGTAAACGTCAGCAGGTTGCCAACAGGCTGTTTTTTTATGAGGAACATTCTGAAGGTAAATGCTGGAGTTGAATTTGTCTGGAAATGACTCTTTATTACTTCATTGTGAATAACCTCTGCTTTTCCTTGTTACCTGCAGGTTTATAAATCTGCTTTATAATTTTGCGTTACAGCCAAACCGAAGGGATGTTTTAGCCATCTATCAATAGCTGTGCCTTCAGTTATTTTTTTTTTTTGCCAGGGTGTGTTTGGGTATGATTGCTCCTTCCACTATCTGAGGCGAGTCGCTAAAATGTGGGTTTTTGGCTGTGTTGCTGGAACAGGTGGCAGAGCGGCCCCTGGAGACGCTGCTCGGCTACGTGTGGGGTTGGGATACAAACGAGAGAGGTGTACTGCCAGCAGCCGGGAGGATCTGCTGTGGCTGCTGAAGAGTGCAAGGAGAAAAAGCCTCATTCTTTACAAGCTTGTAACCAGATTGATTGTCCCCCGGTTTGGCACGTTGAGGAATGGCAACAGGTACGACAAGGTTACAGAAACAGTTTAAATGTGGAGATGGACTTGAATTCTTTAGCTGGAATAACGCAGATGGTAGCTCCTAAACTCTGGTATGTTAAGTGTTTCAATTGATTTCATTAGAACAATCCAGGGTCAAAAATACTACTTTTGATTACTATGCCAACGGGTAGTCACAGGATGAGGTGGAAAGTCCTTTTTAAGGTTTCAGAAGACCAGGTACCAGTTACTGCAGACATCACCTCTCTTTCTATGCTCTGCAAATGCAATAACCTACTTTTGGAGACATTGCTTTGTTGTTTTGGGGTTTTTTTTTGTCTCAAGGACAAAGTTTTCTGAACTCCCACCAGGTGCATTCACTGACATGGGACAGAGGCAGATCTATGTGCAAGACGCATGTTTTTCTTTAAGATTTCTGCTACTCAGTTGCATTCAGGTGGTGTGACTTTTTAACTTAGCAGTCAGGTTCTCATCATCTCTAATGTATTAGTTAAACATTTTTAAAAGAAGAATTTTCTACATGCTGCTTGCTTTTTAAATTGAAAGTAGATGTCCCTTTCAAGAGAGCATAATTATGAGGGGGGCGCTTACAGTGTTTGCGTACAATAACAATGTGATGGGGGAGCACAGATGTCCATGCAGGTGTACGTGTTATGTTCTTTTCTTCTCCTTAGTGTTCACGTACTTGTGGAGGAGGGGTTCAGACTCGCAAAGTGTACTGTAAGCAGCTGTTGACGGATGGAAGTTTCCTGAAACACTCTGACGACACCTGCCAGGGACCTAAACTGCCAACTAGTAAACCATGTGCAAAAGTTGATTGTCCTCCTCAACTAGTTGTAGGAGAATGGTCCAAGGTAAGCAGCTCCCAACACGGGTGATTGCAACATGAGCTCTAAAGATTTCTGCTCTGCTGAATAAGATGTTTGGAGCAATAAATTCACAAGGTAGCTGAAGGTTTCGCGAGGCATGTACCCGGACAAAACTGTGCATACAGCTGCTGTGCACCCCTGCCTACAACCAGACTGATCACATCCCCCTTCCTGAGCTGCGTTTGAGTTGCTGAAGGACAGGCACAACACATTGCACTCTATCAGACATGTTTAGCTATCAATTATCTCATAGTATGGCTTCCAAAAAGGAAACCTTTGCATTATACTGGAATATGTCCTCCTTCTTTCCCATTTAATGTGAGCTTGCTACCACTCCCTGTTCAAAAAAAGATTTATAAAAGTGAATTTATAAGCTGCAATTAAAGGTTCATGCAATACAAACTAGGAGAGAGGGTTGAGAGTCTTGACACAGACTGTTTGGAACGTGCTGAGTTGTTTCTCTGAGATACTAGATCTCGTTGCTCTGTTCTGAGCATGGTTGGACATAAAGAAATACTGTCATGTTATTTTGATTGTTCCCGAGTTGCTTGCTGGAACAAATTATCTATCTTATATTCTTATTGCCTGGAAAAGTGGAGAGAGTTTAATGTCTGGATAACACAAGGGTACACATGAAGCAGAGCATGTGCACTGTCTTTCAAATGAAAATAAAAACCAAACTAGTTTAAAATTAGCATGTGTGGGACACCAAGTTTAGCTTGACTGCATCCTTCCTTTCACAGTGCTCAGTAAGCTGTGGAGTTGGAATCCAGAGAAGGAAACTTGCCTGCCAAAACCTAACAGCAAAGGGCCAATATGTCACATTAAATGGATCAATGTGTAGCGGTCTGTCTCCTTCACTGCTCGTAAGGTCTTGTCAGATGAATGCCTGCGACAGTAAGTATGAGACTTTTTGTAGTTTCTTGCTGATTTGCAATAATCTATTTATAATGAAAAATCTGTATACAGGTTAATTCACTCATCTCCTTATACTTTCACAGCATTACTAATCTGCCATCAACTGAGTGTCATAATTACTAGACCAGTAACAACAGGATTGTTTTTAAAGTTTTTCCCGCCGGTCGGAAATAAAGGTTACGATCGCAAGAAGTAGTTTTTGAATACACTTTAGTGTGGTACATACCTCTCACCCTCATACTTACCTGCATTTGATCTGATTTTTCCTTTATCCTTTATGCTATACCAGCTTAAAAAAAAAAAAAAAAAAAAAATCCGTAAATTGAGCATAAATTACAAAGGACATTAGAAAATATAAGAATCCAGTTCTGGCTTGTCTTTTCACTGTACATTTGTATTACACCAGACGTTTTGCTTAGCATGGTGGAATTCAAAACCTGAAACTCTGTGCCAGTGATAACTTTAGGTATAATTTCTATCTTTCCTTGTAGAAACGAGAATCCCAGTCTCATGAGCTTTGCAGGAAGTGATGACAGTACAGACAGTCTTCAAAAAATTCAGTATTTTGTTACTGTCTATATAAAAATCTTTTCAGAAAGATTGTCTTTGGAACTGTATAATTTGGGCACAATCGCGTTATGATACTGATGGTAGTTGCGCTAATTGCGTGTGTGTAACACTGATGGAAATACCTTACTGGTATAGAATATGTTCAGTTACATACAGCAATTTAGAACGGGCTGTTCTAAATGCAGGTTCCTTGTGTCTGAACCTGTGCTCTCCTTCCTTTATAAACGAGGGTATTACTCTGTAGGTTTGGGGAACGGGGCACTGAAAAGAAAGGAAAAAAGGAACGTTTTTGGTTTTGAGGTGGGGGAAACCCAAAAGCCTTCATAAACGGCCTGGTTTTGATCACAGATCACAGAGATAGACGTGTTTTGACCCCATTCATAGCCCTGTCAAGAAACAGCTACTTTATACGTTTTGAAGCTTTGCTGTAAAAATTATTCACAAAACAAAATAAGAAATAGAATAATTACTGATTCATACATAATATGAAACTTCTTTTCCTGGCCTGTGTTTCAGATTAACATGCCAAAATCCCGAGGTTCAAAACTCCACTTAAATAAAGCCCTGTGGACTTTCAGGAATGTCCTTGGCATAAGGTTTAATAAAATATTTTGAGCTGCATATCTATCTGAATTTAATTAATTGTGGATAGTTGAATGGCAGTGTAGCTGGTTTGCAAATTGCTTAGCACAGGCTGATATTAAAGTGACGTTGCCAGCTTCCACCACGGTGCCAAGAAAGCAGGGCAGGGCACTGCAGAGGGAACGCGATTGCGCTCGATGGGTGCAGATCAAAGTCATGAAAGAGAATTGCCGTCCTCTCCCTTCATCTCCACAGCCGTGTGGAACAAGGGAGCGCCTTGCAGCTGGGATCTGCCTGGCAATTCCCCAGTGGCGTAACAGGAGGGCAGGAGAAGGCCTGGGACACGTCCGTACCCATAGTTCCGCTTTGGGTTTTGCAGAAGGAGCCAGGGCAGCGGCAGCAGCAGGCTTTGGAGTCACAGGGACATGCAGGAGGCATCTCCTCCTCCTGCAGCCATGGGTTCAGGCTGCCTTGAATGGGGAGCGAATGGAAGGCAGGAAGGTAGCACGGCCCTGGGATGGGGAGAGGGCTAGCTACAGAGGGACGCGGGCTCAGTGCAGAGCGTGCGTGCTCTCAGGGCCTTGCCTTTGGGAGCAGCGTTTCTGAATGTACCTCCCCAAGATTATGCTTGTGTGGCTCAGATGAGCTCCTTCTTTTTTACTGTCTCATGACCGTGCTGAAGCTTTTTAGCCTTAATCTTTTACCCTGGGACTAGTCATCGTAGCTGTTTTCTACTTAATAAGCCCTATTAAGTCAGAAACATTCCTGACTGTGGGCTCTGAGAAAGAGGAAATAACACCAGTCTAGCCCTGAGGTCACCAGGACCTGACGCCCAGCTTAAGCTGCAGAAGAACCATCAGAGGTCATAGATGCAGATGGATTTGTACCAGGTGATAATGAGGTCCAATGGCTCCAGTACAATCTAATCCTTAAGCAAAGATGTACCTTGTAGAAAAAAACCTCTCCCAAACAGTCTGTTACCTCAGCAGCCGCAAGATTGGATGATACTAAGGATCCAGAAAATGCATACTTATGTGGCCTCATATATTTATATGAGCTTATATATTTATACGGCCTGCCATCCACAACTCTGAACTTTGTTTCACTCCTAGCCTTGCTCACCAGTCACCAGTAAAAATATACACACCCTTTAGTGTTGAGCTGCTAATGAGAGTTAGCGGTCTTTCTTTTTTTAAAAAAATGAAATGGATGAGACTTGTTAACATATTTATAAGTATGCACTGGGTTTAATTCCATATTGGAATAACTAGTGTAAACAGAGCACAGCCTGAAGTATTTTAATTTGTGTGTTTAAAGTTACACTTACTGTGTCTGTAAGTTGGATTTTGGAAATGGAAGATTTAATACTGGAACACTTCCCTAAAAATAAATATTTTGGGCCCAATAACTTATTAAAAACAGGACGCTACTTCAATAATTTTAGTAAACTGAGTGCCTAAAGCAATTTATTTGTCGTACCACGTGAAATGGTTGAGGGAACCGTGTATCTGGATAACGAATACTGATTTAAAAGCTGTGTAATTATGAAACCATGATATCCCCACAGGTCTGAACTCATTACCCAAAACACTGAAAATAACCATTTTGTTTTATAAGCATAAGAATGCACTCTAGGGTGTAGTTCATATAGTGTACACACTTATTGAATGCTTGAAGCATTTAGCTTTTCACCTATTTCTTCACAGCATATTTGAAGCATATGCATGTAAGGAGCATGCAGTTTTTCAAATACCAGTTGTGTGCCATCACTGTAGTTATCATTTTATTTATGTACCTACCAAGCGGAACAGTCGTAATGATTTCAGATTCAGGCACACAGAGAAGCGTTTTGATTTGTGTGTCCATTTCCTGGCTCACCAACCCATTCTGCAGGCTCTGAGTTTTTTCTCTGTCGCGTACCAAAAGGCCAGGTTACCAAACACAATTGGATTGTTTTCTAGCACCAACGCAGAGTGTTTCCCGACTCTTCCCAGTTGGCCAGTTTCAGCTTGCGTGGAACGAACTCAGGGGGTGTGTGCCCTTGCTCCACGCCTCCTACAGCCCTTGGTTTCTCACCTACCTAGTGTTTTCTCAGTGAGGTTAGTTCTACTGATCAAAGTGGGGCACAGTTAGTTGCCAACAGTGAGTCAACACAGTGGTATCCGAAACATTGCAGTCATTCTTGTGTTGTCTGCAGCGTGCCTATCCAGCCACTGCTGGGAAAGCCTGCCTGTGGTGGTATTCATTCAGGCAGCTCCCCAGAAACCTTTCAGCATCCAAGTGCCTGCAGTAGAACGCAGGAGGAACTTCATAATACCCAGCGTCTCCATGCCCTGTCTGCATGAAGCTTTATGCTGTTACTGTCTGCTTTTGTCAATTCATCTGATTACTATATTCAACCTCCCAAAATTTTGACTTATTTCTCTCTTCCCTCCCTACTTCCTTGGCACAACGCTGTGAGCAAGTCATCTTTCAACGCAAAGAAATTACCCTCAACCAATGATTTCATGATGGCTGTGCTTGTTGCGTGTACTGTGTCTTCAGTGACTGTTTCTTTCACCTCCTGTGTTGCTGTCAGTTTGGCTTGACTCAATCAGACAACCAGCATGGCCATGCCCAGCCAACAATTTAAATAACAGCCAAGGAGAGCCTTACTTTTTTGAATAGGTTTTGTTTTATTTAGGTCATTCTGCACTCGACAGTACTCAAATGTGGGGAAAGTGATAATGCGTTCAAAATTCTTTTTTTATTCAGTTTTCCCATTCCTGCCATGCCTAGCCTGTCCAAGGCAGCAATAGGAAATATAACCATAATAGGATTTTTTATATATAGTATAAATGAATATATTCTATAATACATGTATATATACATTTATGTATGTGTGCACCATCTATGTGCTTCATATAGGTATACGTTGTTGGTATCTTTTTATTTTTAGGAAATTTAGGGAAGAAGAAATAGAATTCTTTGCTGGAGCGGGGGGATGTTATGGTTTCATGTTGTTCATATTTTTGCGTTTTTGTGACTCAGATAAAAGCTCAGCGTGTTGCAATCTGACTTGAACAAAGTCAGGAGAAGCTCTGTTAAGCATCCTGTGAAAAGCAGATTTGTAAGCATGAGTGCCAATGATTAGATGCTTTTCAACACTTTGTTTTCTTTCAGAGATTAAACCAAAGCTTCCAGAAAAGTATTCTCCTCATGGACCTCAGATTGTCAGTATTCACCGAGTCTATATTCAAACAAGACAAGAGAAGCGCATTAATTTTACCATAGGAAGCCGAGCCTACTTACTTCCAAAAACATCTGTTGTAATTAAGTGCCCTGTACGAAGGTTCCAGAAATCACTTATCCGGTGGGAGAAAGACGGACAGCACTTACAAAATTCTAAAAGACTGGGCATTACGAAGTCAGGCTCGCTGAAAATACATAGTCTTGAAGCTACTGATATTGGTGTGTACCGGTGTATTGCAGGCTCTGTGCACGAAACATTTGTACTCAAACTCATAGGTACTGACAACAGATTGATAGAGCCACCAAATCTTAGAAAGCACGCCAGTGAGACCAGTAACACAGATCACAATGAGGCCAACAGCTTTGGGGCCAAATGGCATAAAATGAGCAAAATGTGGCAAATGTGGAGTAAGAAGAACGAGCTCTATCTGGGTGACAGGCAAGTAAACGATCAGCCGTTTCTGCGAAATCTTGAAACTTTTGGGAGTAATTCAGCAGAAGACTTCAGCTCTCGTGAATTCAAGAATAAGCGACTGGAGGCAGCAGTTCTCCAAGGCGCCTACAGCATGGACACTGTGCAGTTTGAAGAACTGATAAGGAACATGAGTCAGCTCATTGAAACTGGAGAAGTCAACGATGACCTGGCGTCCCAGGTCATTTATCAATTAGTTGCTGAGTTATCTAGGCCTCCACAACCAACTACTGAAAAATGGAAGGGGGCCCAGGATGAGAAACTTGCCTCAAAACTCACAGGCAAATCACCAAATGAATCTGAACGTTTTAGCACAAAAACTGTTGATAAGTTAATGTTTGACCAGAAGGTCCCAGTTATTATGAGGCAAAAGGAAATTCCTCGAGTTTCCTTCAACAAAACAGTAACTGTACGCATTGGAAATACAGTTTTTCTGACCAAGAATACTCATGCTGTCAGTCTCCTGTGTGAAACAGCTGGTATTAGTGAAGTGAAATATACTTGGACAAAAGATGGCGAGACATTAAAAGCCTCTGAGAAGTAAGTAAATATCTTCTCTTTTATTTTTGAATGACTTCTTATGTTGCTATCAACTGTAAAAATCCACCCTGCTGTGCAGTATTAAAACATACTGTTGCAAAAATGAGATAAGTGTGAACGCTGTGCATTCCATCTTTTTAGTTAATTTATTTTTTCTTTCAAGTGTCTGTCACGTTGCTTGGCTTTACTAACATCCAAGTGTATGTCCGGTTCCAGGATATTACGTTGGAGGATTGACTTTTTTACTAGGTGAAGTGTTTTGGATGTCCTAACTCTATTTTGTGGTCAGCCTTAATCATTTCAGCTGCATCAGAAAATGAACAGATTTATACTCAAATTAAGAAGCCCATTGGATTTGTTCAGATAACAAATGTGTGGGAACACATTAAAAACTTCTGCCATGGTATAGATGAAAATAAGTCTTAGCTCTTAATTGCTTTAAGGAGGGAAAAAATCACAGGTACCCTCACTATCCTTCAACACAGTAAATCTTTAAGTATAACTGTAGCTGCCTAACTTCAATTTAAAAAGAAACAATGAGCTTTTATAGTTGTTTTTCAATACTTTAGAATTTACAGATATTTCTGTTGAGGGCAGTGGAATACAAACTAATAAAGGACCTCTATTGCCATCACATTTGAGAACTATACCTGAAGAACAAGTACAGCAAGTGTGTGTTATATTCAGACGTTTGCTCAAGACTGAGCAAATACTTCTACTCCATTGCTGATAAAATTAGAAGCTCACCTGATAATATTAACATTAACTTAGTGTGTGAGCCTCTTGGAATTACAGCTAGCTCTTGAGTAATGAAAAAAACGATTCTGAAATGATAAAGGCGCTTTTGGATATTTCTCAACATACTTAACTGATTAACCACACTGCCAAGAAAAATATACTTCTGCAGGGCTATCAATTAAAGCAAAGACACCAAAACTAAGCCATTTTTAAAAGTGCAAATGTTTTTGGAACCCTGTAGCTCCCACCAGTTATGTTTATTTTGTGAAATACGCATAATTTCCCATTAATTTGTTGCAAGTGATACTTTCATTTTGTGGGCATGATGGCATTTTATTTATTCACGAGTATCTTTTTGATTCCTAATGTCTGCTTTCATAAATTGCCTTCATTTAAGCCCAGACTGATATTCTTGCACTTAGGGGATACCTTGCCAAAGTGGGTTTCTTTCCTATTTTTTTACAGTAAGGTTTCTTATACACAAATCCATATATATATGTGTGTGTGGCATTAACAGCGTTACGTCTGAAAAAAAGAATGTGAGGAGGTAAATGGGCTGTTTATCCGTTGGGTTTGTAAGAGATGGCCATACTTGAGCCATGCATGAGGTGGCTTGTTTTGTTGACACACAAGTATTTTTAATATGTTTTTGTGTATCTCTTACTTTTGTAAGTGTGCTCAGTGTGGGAGAATGCCAGAGCTACAGGGTTTTTGGATGCGATGAGCGTATGGTGTAATTCATGTAATTTACTGCTGAGAAAGGTAACAAGGGGGAAAAGTCCAGGCTGCTCTTTTCAGGCTCTTCTTTCCCAGCCTGTGGTGCACTCTCTTGTACCTTGTCCTTCAGATGGCAGGCAAGGTATTCAAGACACCAGTGGGTTTTTGGTGGAAGACTTTAGCCTTAATGATTATAATATTGAAAAAACAAAAACAAAAACAACCCCAAAAACAACAAAACAAACCTACAGTAATTCGGAAGTCAGATTAGGCCATACATTTGTGAATTTCCCAGTCCTGCTGAAAACCAAGCTTGCTCTGGAGAGACAGATTTCTTGCCAAGCCTAATACTTTTAATTGTGGTAGTCTGATTTATTCATGCTGTTGTTCCTGAGGGATTCTGGTTTGTAGTAGCAAACTTGCTGTCCTTCAAAAAGCTGCAAATAGGACACAGCTTTGTAGAAGAAGGATATCTGAAGAGTCTTCCATGCATGTGTCCCTTAAGGCTCCCCTGTTGTCACCAAAGAGGAGGCAGAACTGTTCCTGCATGCACTGGTCTAGAACGGCAAACTCCTAAAAAGGAGTTTTGCTCCTGTATCTGTAACTCTTGCAAGAAGATTCAGCTGGGTTTGTCCCAGGGTGGTAACCCTTGGCTTTCCTTGAATATTCTGCAGGGTGATCCTAGACACCGTTGGAAAAGTGCAGATTCAGAACCCTACTCAGAATGAACTTGGTACATATGGATGCCTGGTTGTTAATGACTTTGGGTTTGATATGGAAACATCACTGCTATTGCGTGCAGGTAAGACTGTAGCATCCACAGAATTGGACATGTATTTTATTGGGTTTTTAAAAATGTATAAGCACCCATCCCCACTCCAATGTGAAATAGCTTCTTTTGTTGGCAATCCATGAAACTCTGCTTGATTTAATAAGGTAGCAATAAGATGGTCTTGTTGCTCTAAAACCACAGCAGGTGTGAACTGAGTCTGCTTGTATCTATCCTACCTGTATTTTCTGGCTGCTGCTTTGCAAACCGAATTCTGCTCCAAACGTGATTAACTTAAATACAGGATCTATACTTAAAAGTCAAATAAAGCTTTTAAAACCGATTATCCCTTTAATTTCAAAGAGATTCCTGTCATCTTGTCCTCTGTGTTAAATGTTACAAACCTGGAAGCCAGCAGTCTCTCGGCAGTTGTTGGAGGTACAATCGTGGCGAGAATTGGAACAAATATTATGGTTGAATGTCCAGTGAAAGGTAAGCAAGAACTGCATGAAAGTTCCTTGTAATGTTGGAATTGGAATTTTACCTTACTTCTTGAAAGAAATTACCAGTGAAGGCAGAAAATCATTGATCATCATTTTTTATTAGGAGTGTCACCCGCACCAGTCCTATTTCTTTTGTCTTTCACTTTAATTTACACACACATATGTGTTCAGACTTTCCCTTAGAAGTCCTTTTCTTTCCATGAAGGGGTCTGAGGCTCTGCTACAGAGCTTAAAGCCCACCAGTGAATGGCTATCTTGCTGCAATAGCAAGCACGGCCAGCTGACTTGCTCATCAGAGAACTTTCCTTATCCCTGTTTGAGATGCACATATGTCTAGACTATCGTTAAAACCAAAAATGAAATCTCCAGCCATAGCTTAATAGAACTTTAAACCTGATGGTGAAGTAAACTTACCTTTCAGAGCCACCAGACTGCAGCTGCAGTAAGGAAACAGAAACGTGCTGAGCCGTGAGAGCATGTAGATACTTTCAAACTCAACATCTGTAGAGCAGCATTAATGTTAATCAGAAGCTACGTGCATTAATGATGCAGTTCACTGCTTCATTTTATTTTCTAGTCCTTTGTTGGAAAGGTAGATATTTTCTTTTTAATCTCCTCATTACCATCTGTTAAGTTTAAATTGTAGGATTTAACTTGGAGTGGCAATATTCTCTCAAATATTTAATAAGCTGAGGTGAGCCTTTTGTGCCGTGTTGAAGAAGGTGTATGAAAGCACTAATAACAATGAGCATCGCAACTGAGTGCAGAGAGAGACTGCAGAGAAGGCAGTGAGAAGGCAGCATGCCGCTCGCATCCGTAGCGCTGGGGGAGTCCGTAGCGCTGGGGGAGTCCGTAGCAGAACGCGTACTGGTGCTGGACCAGAGTAGTGATAGAAATATATATATATATATATGCAAATCGTTCTGCATACAATAGTGGCGCCAGGCTGACATACATAAGGACATGCGGCTCTGCTATTCACTGTTGTACCACGGCTAATTCTTTGATGAAGTAATATTTTCCAACTATAGTTTGGCAACTCTTACGTATAACTGACCTACATCTCTAATCCAGCAGAGAGTTAATGTCATGCTGTTAATATTAATATTGTTAGGATGGGTAAGCAGTTAGCAATTTAAATATAAATTAATATTTTCACATGGGACTGTAGATTTCCAAATGCTTTAGAAATGTGTATATTCATGAGCCAAACTTTAGTTATGCTAAGACACCAGTGTTGATGTAAAAAATGATTTATCTAATTGCTTTATTTCCTGTCATTGCCAATGAAGTATCACTGTTTGTGAATAAAATAGAGCTTGAATGTCTTAAAATGTCACTAAGCCTAAAAGCAGAAAAAACTTACGCAATGATGGAAGCAGTTTTTCTGATCTCCTTTCCTTAATGAAAAGTAATAAACCACTAACTTTAGAAGATTGAACTTAATAGCACTTAATGCTAATATGTTTGTCTAATAGGTGGGACGCAAAAATATGTCCATTTGCAGTGTAGTAGGATAACTTTGTTGTGAATGCTGGTACAACATCATGTGAATTATCAGACAACCAAGAGTCTGAATCGGAAAAAAATACTAGTATTTCTATGCACTCTGAAAGTTCTGTTCCTACCAGCAGGCAACGTGAGTCTGCAAGTGTCCTTTTCTCTTCATCAGACGTGTTGATTTACGGTCACAATCTCTTGCCTTCTTGGAGTGATAGCCCACTGCAAATCCTTACAGTTAATATCTAGAGTAAAAATGCCATTGGACAGTAATTGAATGTGACTGTCTATCAGCTGAGGATCTCCTAGAACGAACTATAAAAATAATTATAAAAGAGCCCTTCTTTTAGTCTTAGGGAGACCTTGGCGAGATCTGGAGCACCTTTTCCTCACTGGCCTTCCTCCTGAATGCTCAGAAAGAAGGATATCTTTTCTTTGTGGGTGACAACTTCTCTGCCTGTCCTGAGTGAAGTATTCTAGATAAGACTTTGTGTGTTCTTCGTGTTCTGCTACATACTTATTCAGGATCCTTCTAGACAGACTCATGCAGATTTCTCAGTGGTGTTGAGCAGATACATCTGATCTGTTGGGCTCTTGCTAGCCCACAAAATAGTTCTCCATAAGAAGAAACATCTAGTGAATAAGGTGCCTGTGGAGAGAATTAGTGCCATGCTACTAGCAGAATTCTTAAATTACTTTTAAATTTCTTGGCTGCAATGACTTCTGAGTTTTTTTTTCTGTAAGCTGGACAACCTATAATACTTCTATATAGTTGTTCAAACCATAGTTTTCTCTGTGGATAAGTCTACATACTGAGTTCTACATTTTGTGTCTAGAAGTGTAAGGTCTGTTCATGCATTTTCTTACTCAAACACATGTAAAAATTCTGCACGTATGCAAAATGGTAAATTGATGGTTCATTTAGGTGAGAATATCATGCCATAGAGCAGAACTTCAGCTGGAGGGTAGGAGCAGCCTGCCCAACAACCTGAAAAAGACAGTTGTGAAGGGTAGAGAGGAGGTGATGCTGTAAGGGAAGCTATGTTTCCCAGCTTCTTCTACTGGCTGGCTAATGCCTCTGCAATGCATCCTTTAATTATTCAAGGCCTGAAGTACATGCCACTTGAGGGGGCTCTGGCTTCATCAGGGCATGTTACACAGGACAGCTCTTGTTTGGTGGTTTTAACGGAAAGGACGTGAAGTTCAATATCACGTGCAGTCTTAGACAGCTGACTACAGGTTTTTCTCTTTGTTTTGTTCTTGCTGATTTGGTTCTTTTTGTCCTCCTGAAAGTCTTTCTGGCACACTCCAAACATCACATTCAGATTGAAAAAAAACTTTGAAGTGCTAAACAGTAATGGATCCTGATAAATAGAAGAACATCAAAGAATAGATTAAGAAAAGTTAGCTAAACATCTGAAGCTAATAGCATCGATTTCTTTTCTCTCTTTAATTTATAACAAAACGATTTTTCCACTAATTAGAATGAACTCATTTTTATAGCTCCCCCACGAGCATATTCTAGAAGATATTCATAACGTTCTGGATAGATTCATATTCCATTCTTACAGCCAAGAGCTTTTCAATCAACACACATGGTATAAATATCAATACTGATTGCTCCAAATTGCTCTTGAATAACATTTATTGTATTTGCAGAAAAGATCGTCTTGTGATTATTACTAAAATAAACTAAAACTGTCAGACTCCATTTATTGTGAAACCTTGAAAGTTCTAAGTTGAAGTAAAATAGGGGGGAAAAAATGAAAATATGTCTAAAATGTGCATTGTCTGACACCTGCTGGCGAGAGAGTAGAAGGGAAATATACTGAAATGAGGTTGTTTATACATTGTATTGCATCTCTGAAATATCTTGGCACAAAGGCTTTTAAAAGTAGAAACTCCGTCCTCATCCAAATTCTGCGTTCCTATGAATATATTTGGGCTCTCTAAGAACAACATATTGACAAAAAAAGTTGTGAGAAATACACAAAACCTGTTGAATCAGGGTCATCTTTTTGCACGTACGTTTCACAAAGATGGACCAGCTACTTGCTGTCAGTATTGGAACTTGAAACAGGTCCAGATAAATCAAGAATTTGATTTTCCATCTGTTCCTTCATTTCCCCTCACTATTCCAAATGTAACTTTGCTCTTTGTCTTCTGTGCTTAACCCCTCAGAAGACATCTCAGTGAAGAAAAATAGCAGTTTAATACACAGGATTCTGGCCCTTCATTTCTTTAAGGCTTTTTTTTGTGTGTTCTTCTCAAAGATATTAATATTGGGTTTCAAAGGTTTTGAAGGGGTAAGTACAGATTTCTTTTACGAGGAAGGAATGACACTATTTATAATTCATACAATAAAAGGAAAATCTTTTATGCTTCTTTTTACTATAAGTGCATCTACACTAGAGTTTTTGTTTGCTCAGACATAAGTGGGAAAGACTGAAAGATGTACTTCAAAAGCTTAATTGTGCTTTGCTTTGTGTCTTACAACAGTCCAGGAACCTGAAAACTGAATCCCTTTGGATATAACTAAACTGAAAGGTGTGCCTCGGGACTGTAACTATTATTTTCCAGATACTGATGGGCAGTAAGTCCAAGGTTCCAGGCAAGATTCACCAAGTAGTCCAAAGCAACATTCATCCAAACACATATCATCGGATGTGTTTTGGGACCTCAGTTCCAACAATGTCTCTTTAAAAGCACATTCCCAATGCCCTGCACTACTTGCTAATGTAGACATAGCCTACAGAATTCCTGGGGGGGGGGGGGGCGGAAATAATTGGAATGGTCTACAGGATTGCATCTTTTTGCTGTGTGTTTCTCCTTTTCTCCCTCAGCTTTCCTTATTGGAGCAGGGGGTTCCTTCAAATTCCTAATTCAGGAAGGGTTAAGATGGATTGTGCTTTAGAGGAAAGTAAAATTTCATAAATTTATGAGAGTTCTTGGAATGCTCAACAAACACGTGGGTATTCCCTCGACACTTTCTACTTCAATTTGCAAAAAGCTGTCAAGTTTCCTAGGCAAAGTTTAACAAATCCTCATAGTGCAAAAGAAGAGGTTAGCTCATTGGTTAGTACCTGATGAAATGTTTGGAAGGAACAAGTGGTCAAATTTTACAGTGGAGAGAAGTTACCAGTAGGATGCCCCAAGATTCTGTTCTGGGGTTTGTGATGTTCAACCTGTTCATAAAAGTTCTGAAAAAGAATGTGAACAGTTAGTTGACTAAAGCTGTTTAAAATCAACATTTATAAAGGCTAATCAGTTCTGACTCTCTGCAAAGAGTTGCAGCAGGATCACACAAATAATGTTCAATAGCTAAATGAGGGCAAAGATGTTTAGAATTGATATGTTCAGAATGAATATACATATAGAACAAATAACCTTAAATATAGACACGTGCGCATGGCTGTACCTGAACGACTGTCACTAAGAGAAAGATTTGTGGAGTCACACTGGTTAGTTCCGTGGGAAAACCAGTGCATTCCCTGGGGGTGCCCATACAGGCAAATCAAAACTAACAGCAGAGGAATGGACAACAGAATAGAAAATAAGATATTGCTTAAAGCTGTGGGGAATTCTGTTTGCAACTTGCTAATCTCATCTCAAAAAGGATATAGTAGTGCTAGAAAAGGTAGAGAGAAGAGCAATATTGGAGGAAACAAGCACAACGGCCTAAGTGCTGGTTCTGATTCTGATTCTGGAAGCTAGGAAGATATATTGAGGAAGGGTCATTCAATAAGTGCCATGATTTTAGCACTCTTTGCCTACACATCCCCAGGTGCCCATCGTTGGACACAAAGTCCTGAGTTTAGTTGACTTCAGGTTGGTTAAGAATGGCAATTCCTGTGTACTCCTTTAATTTCTGATAAAATTATATTTTCCAAGTCCCTGACTATGTATCTACTTTATGACCATAAATATTTGGATCCTTGGTGATACAGCATGGCTATTCAGCAAAGTAAAAGTATAATTACTGACCAGTTGGGCAAAACAGTCTCTGATGACAGTGCTGAGCTGCCCTAATGCACACCAACCAAGTCTTTGTTGGGGGTCGACTACAGAATTCGGTCTAGCAGTCATTTCTGAGTTCCTACTTAACTCAGATCCTCTTATTTAGTTACCTAAATATAGTTGCCGTATTTTAAATGCCTGATTTTGAAAAATATTAGCCTTAAACTTCTGCAGCTGGAAAAAAGATCAAGTTCTCTTTGAGCTGACAGCCAGAGAACTAAACAAGACCTGACAGAGCTGTAGCAAGGGTGGGATGGGAAGGGGTCTTGCTTCAGGAACCCCTCTAAGGAGGTCACCAGATGTCAGTAAGTATATCTAAATCCCGCCAGATGTTGCTACCACCTAGGAAGAGGGGCTGTTGCACGGCTGGTAGCAAGAGGCAGAGGTAATAACTTTGAAAGATTGCAAGAGAATGGGGCAGTATCAGAGGGCAGGCTGGAGGATCATACCAAGTGCCAAAATGTCTCACGCTGGCTCTGTGCAAGACTATTATTCCTGGTGAAGTTGGCAAGATTCATACAGGTAATTTCAGTAGCAGCATGGTTTAGGCTTTTTAGGGTTCGCTAGAAGTTGATTGCTCAAGCATAATTCAGATGAATATAAAGGCAGTTTGTGACTTCTGCTGGAGAAAATATTGAAGATGTATCAATCAAAGAAATCACCTTGAAAGTTACGCTAAATCCACTGTAGGTGTTAGTGAGTGGAGAATAAATAATAATCAGATGACATTCATTGTGTATATTACTGACCCAGAATCGCTTCCTCTAAAAGATGACATGTGAATTTAGCCTCTAAACTTAGGTAAACTCTTAGCAAAATGTGATTTGTGCCAGCACGGTTCTGCCTTGCTCTTGAATGGGAAATACAGAATACTTTATGAGATTCTACATAGCTGGGGGAAAAATTTCTGAAGACATATCCAATGTTTTAGAGCAACTAGTTAGTAGGCCAAGATTTTTATGGTGTGTAATATTTCATAGGGCTTTCAAGGTTGGAGGAAATTTGTTTTTGAACACTGAATATTTTAAGGGCACCCTATAGTGCGGATTCCTTTTCCTTCCCCCCCCTTTTTTTTAAACACGTGTTTCACAGTCCCATCCGGAGCTGGAGTTTTTTTCCATAACATTTGCTGTCCCAGGGCCAATCATGGTGGAAAATGACTTTTTTTTCATGGAACATTGAGTATTTTAGAGTTGCTCCAGTGCTAGTGGAAAATAAGCTGTGTTTGAGGTCAGAAAAATAGATTAAACTAATTTTAAAGTTTTATAGCCACTTAGGTCTATAGTAGAAATTTTTAACATCAGAAGATTTAGGTCCAAGAGTAAGATTCTGATTTTTAAGGTTTTCCTAAGACTAAGAAGGCCTGAGTTCAGGAATATGTCATTGTTCATATAGGACGATTACAGCCATCCTTAATTTTAAGCGTGTGTTTAATTGCATTCCCTAATAGGGATGGATTTAATCCTATGCTTAAGTGCTTTCCTGACTTGGAACCGTGGGATTTGATTGATTGATTCTGCTACTGGCTGATGTCAGTGATGGATCTCCCATTTGAATCACTGGGATCTAAATTGCACTTGGGGATTCTGAACCTTTGGCACTTTGGGCTCGTCGATACCTTTGGGCTCATCCTCAGCTGCATCTGCGTGGAGGTGGGGTATGAAGGAAACAAAGGTGGCTACAGGCCATCTCTTACTTCTTCCTCTTTTTGTACTGGCTGGGGATCAAACCAGGAATTCTTCAGCTTGAAAGTAATATTTTCTTGGATATAGATAGGGAATGACTTCCTTCCAGGATTACAAGCTGGAAGATTTACTTTTTTTCCTGAAGAGAAGGTCTAGGAAATGATTCCCAGAATGATTTTGTGACTTCTGATGGCTACAGAAAGGCAGCCGTTCTGTAGAAGAAGCTTATGCAGATGGGTTAAATTTCGACAGTTAGGTGAAAGGAAAGACAGGTTTTAAAACTGTCCAGGAAAGGATAAACGACAACAGTAGAAGTTTCTTTAAGTCAGAACCAAGGGCAGAAATTATAGCAGTGAGGAGGTAATATTTTAAAAATTCAATGTAATTAGCTTTTAAGCATCTCTGTTAATAGCCTTCTCCCTTCAATTCTGTAATGAAAGAGGCTCTTGAAGACAGTGTGAATGTTATATTTATCCATGTAAAGTCCCTATGTAAATCAACCTTTACGTAAAGGAGAACCAAGCATCTGCAGTCAAATTCAACCTTGTGCATGGGATGAACTCCTCCATGAAGTCCTGCAAATATCTCCCAAAGCTTAAGTATAATTTCAGCTCCTTTAAGGAAAAAAAGAAAACAGCAACACGTCATGTTTGGCTAATTTTTGTTTAGTTTAGTTTCTGCTTGGATAAGAAAAAATTACTTCAAACTTTTAAAGTTTTATTTACACAAATACTAAAGGGTAAAGAACAGATTTTAGGCCTTACCTATTTTTCTAGAAAAAAAGAGCTTTTCTTGCATTTTGATGGTATGCTTGAACTCCGTCCTGCGGTTTCGGTGTAGGAAAATGGGTGCATTTCACAGTGCTACTGTAGGAGTCTTGTCACAAGAGGAATGCGGGAGTTGTGTACTTTGCCTGCTTGCTCACAAGAGCCGATAGATGAGACTTAACTCGGCGTGCAGTGCTGCATACCAGCCAGGAAGGAAAATCTTATCTCAGGAGTAGTAAATATGGAATCTAATTTCTAAAGGAAAAGCATTGACATTCTGCATGATGGAAGCTTTTTCACCTGAGTTGTATAAATGGCGGCTGCATGCTGGGGCTGTGCTAGCTTATGAGAAAAAGTTTTACGCAAAGCACTGTTAAGCACAGACACTTAAAAAGGTAAATGCACACCTAAAAATAGTTTTTTTTTTTAGTATCCTCCAACAGTAAGAGTTTCTCCCCATAGGAATTTCAGAAATGACAGTGTGCACAAGAACCCAGTGTCTCTCATGAAAGTTACGGCAGAAGAGGATCTTTCACTGGCAATATGAACATAGAGCTGTCCTGAAGAGCTTGAAATGCATGTGCCGCTTTGCAGAAGAATGCAAAGAAGCTGGACTGTAAGGGATGTCTTTTTCTCCATCTTTATTTCTTTAATCCACTCCTAGGGTGTCTATCAGCAGATGGGATAGCACCACACAATAAACCTTTTTTTCTGGCCAGATTCTCTACTGCGTCTCTCTGGAGGCACAACTCCCACAGCTTTTTATCACATTTGCGCTCCCCAGTTTTGGGTTTCCCTGAAAGGCTGATTTCTAGCACGCAGCTGTGTCCTGACTACAGAGTGTGCAGAGACCTACCCCCCTCCTCTCCTGCCCCCTCTCCTCCCTTCGTGCCATACTCCAGCCTGTAATAGGTCCCTGAACTCTTCTCTGAAAGGGATCTTCCTTTTTTCTTAGCTCAGGGCTCAAGCTGAGGATTTGCCTTAATACTCTTAATGGTAACCTAAACAAAAGCCCACGAAAAAGGATACAGAAGGAGCTTGATTGCAAATACCAGTTGTTCTTAAGGAGGTGGCCCAGTGTCTCCCAGACTCACTCTCGGAGAGTGAATTGGTTTCCACATAATAGAAAGGTTGGTGAAAGAAGAGGAACCATGAAATGCAAAAGCTTGAAGGGTCCTCAAAATGATTGCGAAGAGGCCAGCTCAGAGGGACTCGGCATACAGTTCACATAAAAATTATTAACTCCTAGATAAAAATCTTACTTCTCAGTAGTCTGGAGTAAAATACAATGCAGGAACATTGCGATTAACCCCACTACTATTTTCAGCTCAAACAGCTCGTGTTTAGGGATGCACCCTGAAGGTATCTAGACAACAAAAACTCTTTTAAAATGACAGCGTGCGATAATCACGTATATGAATAATAGTGTTGTTTTTTCCATTATGTATTTAACTGATCATTTTTCATGGATTTTTCCCCCCAACTTTATCTGTAAGTGACAGCACCCCTAAGATTACTTGGATGGATTCCTTGTGCATTTCAGTGGGACTGGTGGCTGGACTGCTGTGCAGGGCTCTGCCCGCACTCTGCACCTTAGACCTAGAATTTATCTCTGTGTATTCACATTATTCACTTGAGAAATGGTCTGATTTACTTGTGTGTGTGTGGTATTACTTGCTTGTTTCCCCCAAAGAGAAATGTATACAGCTCTTTGGAAGAAGAAAGAGGAATCATTTGCTATAACTTAAATTGAGTTTAAGGTGTGTGACAGATACCAAATTTTGAACTTAAAATGAGAGGCAAAGCTGTTCTGCAGATTTCTTCTGCAAGCTGAACTCCAGTCCAGGTTTTAAAAGGCTCTACATGTCTCTGAATGAGACGCGGGTAGAAGAGTAGAGGCATGGCAAATTTTCTGGGATAAACTCTAGGATACAAACCAAGTTTGGAAGAAAGAAATTTTTACTTAAGTTAAATCCCAGGAATGAGGTACATTTCTGAGCGCTGTGGTAAGAGGAGAGGGAGGACTGTATCATGGGGTGATATTGGGCTGAAGTTTGATAGAGGCTTAGGTAGAAAGCTTAAATTTGAACGTTTCCAAACATTTTTGTGTTTTTGTGTTTTGTGGAATCTGACTTAATTTTTTTTTACTTCAGTCCCATCTCAACCATGTAGCTTCTGGCTTATTTTTGGCTCTGATTGGTCTGCAGGATTTTAGTGCCAGTGAAGGTAGTCTGGCTGCAAACCTCTAGGCCTTAGATTAAAACAGCTCAGCATCTTCACAACACCTCCTCAGCCCATCTGTATAGTAAGTATATACGTCTGAATGGCTGTGGAAAGTACACTGTAAAGGAAAAATATGTCTGAGAATGATACACTTTAGCCAGAAAGCTGGGGTAAAATGGAAAAAAAAGACCTTTAAAACAAGACCTCATCCTAATTCCAAAAGGATTTTTCGAAGTGGCATAAAGCTTCTTCTGGAAACTTGAAAAACAGCCTGGTTTTTTGGACCCTTGTGCACTCTGCATGTCCGTACTTTGTTTTATGCAATTTTGTTCAGTAAAACACAATCTCATGAGTTTAAAAGCACCGAACAGCTGCTACATTGTCTAGAATAGAATCTGTGATTATGCAGAAGAGTGTTTCTCTCCGCTGTCTTTCTAGACAAAACGGTGGGGGGAGCGTTTTCCTTCAGTGAAATAGCAGGTTCCAAAAAATATGTCTGGTTCCTATTACAGTAAAGGAAAAACTTGAGGTGTGCATTGGAAGTGCTAAGCCAGTGATTGAAATGTTAAAGTTGTTCCTAAAGGCTATTGCACATCATGAAGACATCATCTGTAAAGTAATACTGCACAATGATCTGTGAAGAGAGGAGACCGAATTAGCATTCAATATGGCTGAAACTTCCAAATGTCCCACATTCGGGTCAGCTTCTATAGCAGAACCTGGTTTGGTAGTCTTCAGTGAGCACTGATCAATATAGTTGAGGGAAAAAGTGTTCAGGTGAAAGACAGTTCAACTGCTCTGACTTGTTTTATGCCCTGCACCTTTGTGCACCTCTAGGGCTGGTCACTGTGCCAGGGATGTCAGGCTTCCCCAGTGATTTCTCTAGGATTTTGGAGCTTTGAAAGAGCGCTTCTGTTGCAGCAGCTCAACCAGAGCACAAGCAATGAAACCTCCAATTTGCCAACTTGCAAAATATCTTTTTGAAGGCAGATGTTTGAGGAAAATAAAACAGTAGACGTCCTCTCACAGAGGTGGTACTGTGCCAGCGGAAAAATCATCTAATTAAAAATAAATGTCCAAAGTCATTCATTGATTAAAACTTCGAATGACAAGTTATCTGCAAATACTGAGTTTCTGAGTTCCAGTGTTACAATAGGAATGATGATAGACCTTTGGCTTTTTGTAACGTGATAAATGAGTTTGCTTAACAACTGAGCCCCTCGTTTTGTTGTTAATAGCTCTTTCTGTTTCTTTCCCTTCCCACTGCATTGCTACAGGTTGTATATATGACATCAGCAACTAGGAGAAGTTTTCAGCAGCTTTTTTGGCAGAAATTGGCCACGTGTATATTCTAGTCTAATTGATAAATATATCCTTTTTTTCTTCAAGAGAAATATTTTGCCTCCATCTTTTTTTATTTTTCCTTTATTTTTAACGAGAAATTGAATATCTGTTGCTTCCTTCATATGTTCTGGGATGCAGGTGGAATGAAAAGGTGCCGTGCAGATCTTTGTCAGTTGGTCCTGATTGGGGTTAGTGGTCTCACATCTTTCCGTAGCACAACACATGAGGACGTCGCTTTTGTAGGACTGGTAGCAGTCTGTGAAGCTGTTCTGTGAGCTTACCCTGCAGTGCTCAACCTTTAATCTTAGCGGGATGCTGAATTATTAATAGGGCTCGCAACTGAGAAGGTTTGTTGTGAGTGGAAAATGTACTTGTCTTGCTGCAATATTGTTACTTTGACTTACGCTGCCTGTGAAATGGCAAATGGACTTGCGATTCTTGGATGGTATGGTAGCAGTTAGCAAAATAAAACCTACGGTTTCTCTCTCACAGTGAACGTTTTAATGATTTGCATTTTAAAGGTGTTCCCCAACCAAACGTAACATGGTTTAAGAAGACGGACATTCTACAAATCAGTTCTTTCTTGGTTTTGAATGGCTCTTTATTTCTGAGGAATGTTTCCCGTGAAGATGCAGGAACATACACTTGCAGAGCAACTAACGCTCTTGGAAAAGCTGAAGCTACGTCTGTTCTCCAGTTAACTGGTAAGTGCTAAATGGGAATTCCTTACTGATAACAACAGCGAGACGCTTCGATTATGAAGATTAACCAATAAAATAGTTGGGGTGATATTTAACACTTTATTAGGAACTTGGAATTTTTGATTGCATCTGACCCCCTGGGATCTGTTCTCTATTTTGTGTTTCCTGTAATAGTGCATCTAGGTACAGATGGTTTGACTTGTGACTTCTTCAATAGTTGTTCCATCTTCTTGCTTCCAGGCAACAAATATCAGCCCTTAACCAGCAGACACATTAGAAAATCCACTGTCATATTACATTGTTCCCAGTGCTTTTATCTAGGGAAACAGGGCAGGCTTGATTTATTCAGAACATCTGCAGGGAAATGCTGTGAAATGAAAGCAAAAGCTGGTTTGGGGTTTTGGTTTTTTTCTTTAATTATAGGGGCCAGTAAAACGTAGGGACTGGAAAACAAAAAAAATTCTGAATATGACCTGCTAACTCTCAGAATAGAAAATGTAAAGAAAAACTCAATTTAAATGACCGTATTGTAAGTAGATTAATAATGTAATACTGTATAATACAATCATGCCTTGCGAAATAGCTCCAATAAATGGATCCTTCAGCTCTAGAGATTAACTCTCTCACCGTTTTGCTGTATGAAGTACAACACAGTTATACATGGCCAATCCTGCTACAAAGCTTTCTTTTAGGCACACATGTGTAGGGCAGGTTATAGATGTTTGAATCTGGAAGATCAAGGAAGACGTACCAAAGACATAATATGAGTCTGTGTGTGAGGATGGGTGTAGACTGAAGCTCCCTTCTTGGTTTCAATTTTCCTGGAGTACATCAAAACTTCATATGTTCCAGAGAGGAATATTATTACAATGACGTGACTGGGAAGGTTGCTCACAGGAGTCTGAACTTCGTTTCTATTCCTGGTCACGTGGCATTAGCTTAAATAAATCTTGAGTGGGTAGGAGAGGGCCAGGTTCTGCAATTTTTTTTGTCTGTGCAGAACCACACAGGGAGGACTTCTGGTGGCAGGACTTGCAGCTTGCACTGACTCAATGTTGTCTAGAGCAACATCGTGGCAGCCTTTTGGACTTCGCTGCGGCAATTAGGGCCTGACCTGGGGCAGTCAGGCAGCAGTGTGAAATCTGTGTAGCCTTTCTAATAGAAGTTCCTAAGGACTGACAAGGCAACAAGCCTTTTGCCTGCCTGGGACTGGCCTCACTGTGGTCCTGTGGAGACTTTTTTGTCCCAGTGTTTACACAGACGAGCAGGAGGCTTTGTACAGACGTTGCGCGCTGAGGAAAAATGTTGAACCAATGTAAAATGACCCACAGAAGTTAGAATACAACAAAAGATTTAAACCCTTCTGGAAGGAGAATCATAGATATTATGCACATTCATTAAAACAGAAATGTTGACTAAGTGGCAAGAACCGTGTGTCACTGACAGATTGCCCGCATTTTTGGCAGTTATTCTGTCTGGCATATGATAAAAAGGAGGAGTTGCTATAGTAATAGGCATATGATTCTGTGTGCGTTAGGCTATCTCTATGCATAATGATATTTTAAAAGATTTTCTTCTTTTTGCTGTTGTAGCACTTTGTCATAATTCCATCTAATGGAACAGAGGAATTGGCCTCGTTCCATTGAGAGAATTATTTTTCTTAAAATTTCTGTATGTGAATGACTGGTAATGAAATAATAAATAACATTGTCATGACAAATAGGAAATACATCATACATCCTGTAAATCTTGTTCTTACACTGTGTTACAGGCTTGTTTTTCTAATAAATAAAATTCAGTAAATTTAATTAATTTAGAAAATTGCATAAACATTATAAATAATTTCTGTGTTTCCCTGTTTACATATCTGAAGTATACTTGTTAGATAGACAATTTAAGTGCACAAATGAAGTTGATCCTAAAGAATTCCAAAGTGCTGTTACCCTTCTGCTTCATAACTAGCATGTTGGATATTTTGATACAATTTTTCTTAGTGTCTTGATTTAGTTCTTCCTAAGAAGAGATCTTATGCTTTGTGTTACAGAACAAAGACTTATAGAGAATAACACTCTATTATCAAAGGGAAACAGAAGAAAACGTGTCCTAATGGCATCTGGAACTGGCACAAATGTCAGTGTGGTACCTGGAGATCCACTAAGAATAGGTATGTTCTTTTCTCCTTTGTTATTTAAATTGTATTATTTATTCATTTCATTAAAATGGAGAGAGGGCCTCATGGGGAAAGTGAGTGTAATTCCTAAGAGTCCATGTTTGGTCACCTTCTGGATTTCCTAAGCTTATCTCAGCTTTCTGTTACCAGGGAAGGAGCCTCAGAGTAAGACACACAATTATTTTTGATTCAGCTTTTCAAAAAATACTTTTAAATGGTGACCCTTTAGGCATCATCTCTGTGAGTCACCATGAGACTGAAGCTGCGTAATTTCTCTTTGAGCTTTGCTTGAAAATGATGGGAGGGGATTCAGCTGGGCTCTAGAAATGTGTTCTTATTTTTCTGTCTAAAAGAATTACCTCTGTTTCCATCCCTGCTTGTGCCTGTGGAGTGAAAATGCAGCGATTTCGTTTAATGTCTTTAAGATGTTTAATGCAATTATTTAATGTTTAATGTGTTTCCAAAACAGATAGAAACTCCTTTATTACAAATCTGTTTGCATGTTGTAGAGTGTGGGATGAAATCTTTGTTCCCACTCTCTTTTTTCATATAAAAGTTAAGTTTGTAATAACTTACTGAAAGGGAAAATATAAAGAAATATGGTAAGTCTATATCAGCTCACACAACTGATAACCCTCAAGAGGCAGTCAGGATTTTGGGCAGTAGCTCGGACTTCAGTGGATTTATGTGTACTATTGTTTTTATTTAGACTGGTAAGGTCTTTTACGTAGAACCACACAATCATACGTACTTATTCACAAACATTTTGACATGTTTAGAAAAATCTGCTAAACTGCTGTTGATTTTTAGGTTGCCCGGTGCTGCCTGGCTATAGAAATACAGTTCACTGGCTTTTCGGAGAGAGTCCAATTGAGCAAGTTAAGACCTTGGAATACCGAACCCTGGTTGGGGGTCGTATCTTAGAGGTGAACACCAACTCTGGTCAATTTGCTGGACAATTCCAATGCTGGACTTCAGCTAGTGCAAAACCAATGTCAGTTTGGGTAAATGTCAAGAAGGAAGGTTTGTTGAAAATTATGTGGCAAATTCTTAAAATTTAAAATATTTTCTTTTGCTTTGTAAATGCTTTCCTGAAACTTAACCTGCTTTTATACATAGAAAGTAATTCATGAATACATATGTTTAACTTCACATATACGAATAGTCCTATTTAAGTCAATAGACAATGTCCACACTCAGAGTTGGATATGGGAATTAATGTGTACCCGAATATGATGTGGGGATTCTCATTTCTTACCTGTGTGGCTGAGAAGCTGAGAGAATGTTGCCTGATTCAGTGTCTTGCTGCTTAAAGAGTTTTAAATTAGGCAGGTTTTCTCAACTTCCTCTTCAACAAATCATACAAATTGCTGCCATGATAGCCCACCACACTGAAACAAAACTGACTTTAAGGTCAGGTCATCTCTGGAAATATCTTAATTATAATCAAAATAATTTTAATATAATTGTTATATTCCAGTATCTAATTACAATGATACGGTAGCTATCTTACTGTAGTCACCCTTAAACATATCAGTGTACTGGGGCACACTGCACACTCATCAATTTTAATGTTAAGTTTCCAAAAATGTTTTGGAATGTTCTCCAAGGTAATGCGCTTGCACAAAACTACACTTCTATTAGTAGGTGACATAATGTGCGATTGAGGATTATAGGTTAATTTGGCAAGGATCTTACACATGCACCAGCAGGACAATAGGCTGTATCTGCAAACATTGTGTAAAGTTTGTAAATATTTAACGTGCTTTAGACATTAATTACATTATAATTGGGCTTTAAAAAAGAGAGTTAGGAACTTAGATCCTACTAAGAGTCTGGCAGCAACACACCAAACTCCATTTGATGGTTTAAAAAAAAATAAAAATCTCTAACCAGTCAATACCCAGGGAATGCAAATCAGATTTAAAAACAAGTATATGTCAAGGATATTGAAAGTTTTTGCATGTGATTTAACTCTCATCCTATCAATATGATTTGGCTTGCTGCTGATGTGCAAAGGACTCAAGCTGTAAGATCAGACCTGGCGAATCCCCTGGGCTGTGTATTCTCAGGGCCTGCCAGTGGATTGCTTTCAGGGGGGAAAAAGCTTCTGCCATGCACGGGGTTGTGGAGTCAGTTACACTTACGACGAAATTTTACTGAAACGTATCTATGATTAAAATTTTTATTTGTAAAATCATAAGTAAATCAAAATATTAATGAACTGGATCAGAAAATATACTAATAGAGTTTATAAAAAAATATATATAAATCCAGGCCTTGTATACCTAATATAGATCTCAATAAAGTTAGAAGGTCTGAACAGGTCTAGCCAGGTATCAAACTATCCACCTGTAGTCTTTAGCTGGACTTGCCTGTTTGTTGTCCAGTCCCCTTTCCAGTCAGGCTGGTGAGAATTTTGGGGAGATTCTATTTTCCAGTTGTGAGCTTTAACTCTGATTGTTGCTTACGCAAATGTTTCATCACTGAAATACCCGTGCATTTGTAAGGCTACGAATTCTCCTTTGGTGGTTTTTGCACAGTAGGCATATTCAGGGCACTCCTGAGCAGTATCATCCTAGTTAAACAAACAATACAGTCTCTCCATCATAGTTGCAGTCAGTAAATTTAACTATTTCTACTTTGAAAAAGGCCCTTTTGTATTATTTTAAGAAACCCAGAAGTAATAAGGAAACATTGAAAAACAATAAGTTAAAGAATTCATTATGTGCTGGAAGAGTGAGCCTGTGGACACAGCTGGTAGCTATCAATTATTCTTGGTTATTACACAAAAATCTGACTCCTTCTGTGATCACATAAAAATCTGTCAACATTGCATAGTACTTCATCTTTTACCAAGTGTCAAAAAAAAAATAATGTGGGGGAAGGGGTAAGTGTGGAATTGTGACTAAATATGACGGTAGTAATTGTTAGAGCTGATTGGGTTTTAATATTAAATGCTCTTTAAAACAAATTCCTTTTCATCTTGCCAGATGCCTCAGTGGCAAATTATTTATGCGTTAAATACTTTCCTATAGTTCAGTACAGGATTCTCTTAAATCCTGAAATGACGTGAAGTGTCTGGAGTAAGATGAGTTTTCTTCAGAATAAACTTACTGTAGAACAGCAGGAAACCTAGAGAGCCTGATTTACAGTTTCCTCTTTTTAATGCTCATTGTATAAAAATGTTATGAAAGTTTTAAAAGAAGTTCATCAGTTCCTACTGTGAGACAGGTTCTGCCCTTCATGTGCACATATGCTGATCCCATTTGCCTTCTCCAGAACTTTATGCTCGTATGTAAGGGCTGAATGTGGGAAGCTGAGCACGACTAAATTTGAGTCTGGCTTATTGGTCCCTTTTCACAATGCTGAAATATTTGCTTATCTAGCTTACGGAAAATGCTGCCAGATCAATTAAAATGTGACACAGTTATGTATAGCACCTCTCTCATGCTACTTTCAATTGCATTTCTTAGATTACAAATGGGAATACACTGAGTGGAGTACTTGCTCTGCTAGCTGCGGGAATTCAGGAACCCGCTCCAGAAGACTGCAGTGCATGAATGTGGAGAAACAGAAAGTAAATGAATCATTATGCAGAGAACTGCAAAAGCCAGCGATTATTTACCAGTCATGCAACACAGATGACTGCCCTGCCAGGTAAACTCCTTTCTACTCTATTTTCATATGCTCTATGTGTATTAACATGTTCTTGCAACCTCCTGAAACGGTTTCTGTGTTTATGCCCTGAGTCTGAAGTGTGGGGTTTACTTTATCTTGAACCCTAAAGCATAAGAGATGTGGAAATGGATCACAAGCAAGTAGGAGAGTGCTTGATTCAGCTGAGTAAATGAGGTCCTGTGCAAGTCTCCATGCTCTGCAGCAAGTCTTGCTGCTACCACACCAACACCGTGAAAGCTAAGCTGGAGGTCTCCCTGAGACATCCTGATGTGCTTTTTTGTGGAATCTGTGCCAGGATTTAGAGCAGCCAGGATACTCGTGAGTGGAATATGTGTTCACCTCCTCTCCTTCCGTGCCAGCAGAGCTCCGAGTAGGATGTTTACTGTGGAATGCCTCATTTGTCTCTAATGCCCCTCACCACAGTGTCACGCTCCTTGCGTGTGCTTCCCTGCCAATTTTGTGGCTACCTCAACTGGAGCACCTTGTGATCTTGGGACAGAAAAATTTTATATCACAGGCAAGTAGACCACAAAATCTGATTCCAAAAGCCAAAACCTTACCTCTAGCCTTCTTGAGTTGCGCTGAGCACTCCAGCACAAGGCGTTGCTCTAGTTTTTTAGCAGGAAATCCCACAGGCGTCCTCAAAACAAGTGCTTTCTGTTGCTTAAAAGGATTGGCCATCGCTGTTAGCAATGTAAAAATCCATGAGGGATGAAAAGCCATGCACGCATTTTGGAGTTGTCCCTTGCTGGAAAAATGTTTGGAGAGAAGTGTTAAGACCTTAACTGACACTGTGGGAGTGCATCTTGCCAGTATGTTCTAAACTCAGTTCAAAATAGGGAAAACATAGCAACAGATAAATATCAGGAGAAATTTGTTTATATTGCATTATTAGCAGCCAAAAAACCAGATCATCTTAAATTGTGAGTCTGAACTGTGGCCAGCCCATAACTAGCAAACTTTTTGCCAGTGGAAAACTGCTGAAATAGAACTAACAATTTGAAACACACAGACAGTTGCAGGTTTCCCTCTTAAAAGCCAGCCATTCAGAGCAGATGACAGAGGTAGGAGGATACTAGAGGGCCTGGTGCTCCCCGGAGCAAGGTCATGCCCTTTCAGTGGACTGCAGTGTGTGACTTACCAATCTGATTATCACTGGACCCAGAGTATTCAGACATAACCCAATCAGCTATTTCATATGTCTAAACAGACTGGGACCTAAATCCTTTCTTATTAAAATGCTTAGATTTATTTTGCTTTTAATTTGGTTTTATGTATTTACCAGTAGAAAGGAATTGTGTGTATACTAACCTAATTAACTCTACCTTGAATTATACATGTATGCTAACATAGAAGTTGTTTTTCTTTTATGAAGTATTCCACACTTCCTATAGAGGAAGAGCATCCCAGGTGTCTGGAAAATAGCCCTGTGCCTGGTTCCTAGTGCCTCCAACCTCTCCCCCTTCTCTGACCTGGGAGGGAAGAGCAAAATTTTCAGACTTCCCTTTCCATTTCCCCACTTACTGATTTCTGCACGATCTTCTCATTCCAAGGCAACCCTTTAGAAAGTATCCATAGAATTACCAAGGCTTTGGATGTATGGTCAGTGTCATGGGCCCTTATTATTAGAAGTGCTTTGCATGTGTTTAATCACTTCTCTCGAGCACAGCACAGAAGTAATGTTAAGCAAATATAAGGGTTTAAGCACTTACTTAACTTGTGCTTTAAGTGTTTGCCAAATTTGGGTCTTGCTGACTTGCCGTGCAGGTGCTGCACCAAACGTTTGCAAAAGTACTTGTGCTTTAAAAGGGAGAAAAAGACAAGAGTCCAGACTGTAAAAGATTAATCTTCCTTGAATGGATATAAACTGTTTGACTGTAAGAAAATGAAATAATTGCTAAAGAGAAAAGGATGTTTTTCCTGTTATCGCAGTTGTGCTACACTTGAAGTCCCATTCTGTATTTCTAGCCTAGATTTATGAAAAGATCAAGTCAAATAAATTGTATTACCACCTGCTGCTTCCCCAGAATTGTTCCTAACTGCCAAGACAGACTAAATCTTTGCAACTTCTAACAAATAAATAACATGTTCTGTTTGAGCCATTATCTAGCAAGATCTTGATGTAATAAATTTGGATGAGTTATGACACCTGCCACCTTAGTAGTAATTAAGTTGGTACCATTCATTTTAGGTGTTACGGAAAAGTGCGCTGTCCTTCCTTCGGAAATGTTAAATCCAGCAGGGTTTACCTAATATAACTTTTTAGGTAACAAGCACTGTAACTTCTGTTAGCATATATTGAGTCACAGTTATCTTAGAAGTCATCAGTTAACCAAATTTGCAAGATCTCGCTCAACCTTTTCTCACATCTAAAACTTGAAATGTCAGGTTCTTTTGATTTTTAGTTGCAAACAGATCACTCCAAACTACCAGCAAGTCTGCAATGCTTTCAGAGTTGCTATAAATTTGTCTCTCATCCTGTAGGTGGGTAACGAGTCCGTGGTCTGAGTGCTCTGCGTCTTGTGGCAATGGATTTCGCTATCGACAAGTGACTTGTCAACAAGTGAAAGGCAAGGGCAGCGTGCTGACGCTGCTTCCGGACGCTTGTCCGCACAGGGATCGTCCTGCGGGAAGGAAACCCTGCTCGGGTCATTTGTGTACAGGGGGGGCAATACAAACAAAAGGACTGGTAAGTTATAGAGTTTGTCCAGAAACTACTTATATTATAAAAGCGTATCGGTGTCATCATACCTTGGTCTACTCTTGCATAAAGGAAGAGCGATGTGGCACTAGTTGTAATTACCTTTCAGACCAGTGAATTACAAATCCTGTTTTTTTTTTTTCATTTTGTGATGTCTGAGCTACTTATATTTGTTGAAAACATGATCTGAAGCCTGAGTATTAGTTTCAGTATATTTTATAAGCTGATCCGTTACTATGTACTCAGTTTTTAAGCTAGTATATTGCTTTTCTTGCAGTCTTCTAAGAACACAGTTTGCATAGCGGTGCTTGTGAAGTCCCCAAAGAAAGATATATGAATGTGCTTCAAAAGCAGATGCCACAATATATAATACACAGAACTTGGCTTTCTTATGTTTTCCATTTCTTCATTTGTGCAATAAACTTAAGTGCATTTTGATGTGATTTTGATAATTATTAACACAGTATTTACTGTTCAGTGAACAAAGTAATGACTTTAGAGAATTACTGTTGCCTCTTGCCGTACATGGGTATTAGCAAGGCAAGTTTGTGATTGTCAGGGCTACAGAAAGAAAGTTTTAGCACTTGAGATGTGAAATGAGATCATAGCCAATGGATTCAGCTTTAAGAATAGGTAGGAAAGTCAGTATCTGACACAGAGAATCCAAAATATCTAGGCCTTATCTGAATGGAGGTGTGACAGGGTTGAAGAAGGAGAAGTACAGATCGGGAATTATGACTGGGTTGTTTAACTGGGTAACTGCCTAGAAGGGCGATTCTGTTGTTATTAACTTGGTTGTTTCTTTTTCTTTCCCCTCACCTTCTTCTCTCACTTTTTAGTGTTCTGGTCGCTGTGTAGGCCGCCCTGTAGGTTTACAGCATCGTCACTTTATATGTCAACTTCGTAATGGATCTTTGGTGCCAAACTCCTCTTGTGATGAAAGAAAGAGGTATACAGTTTGAAGAAGTACAAGTTAGATTCTTTAGATGATCAAATTGACAATACAAGATTGTCAATGCAGCATAAATATGCAAATTCTTTGTATATGCTGGATGAATTCAGGAACCCAAGGAGAGTAATGGATTTGATCAGTCCGCCACTGTGCTAATGGCAAAGCTGGAAATAGAGCAAGAGAACTTTGACTCCCAAAAAGAAAGTAGAAATTGGAGTAATCTGCCGTAACTTTTTTTTATTACTGCTGACCTGGATCTCTTCTGATATTACTTTTTATTCTGGTCTACTGCTGCCCAAATTTTATAAGATAAGAGTTTTCCTGGGCCTTATTTTGTGGACTGTGTAAATTGGTTTACTAGTTTATGATTACCGAAATCAGGTGTACTTCTCTGCATAAATAGATCTCATTCTGCCTCTTAGTATGTATTGCCGAGGTATGTATGAGGTACGTAAAAACCCAGTGGTTGAGAAGGTGTGACTTTTTACTTCAAGGTACACATTCTTTGTAAGAATTCTGTTAATTTGTTTTACTGTCTTCAAACAACTCCTTTCAATATGAAAAGTATAGGCTACACACCTCCACAGAATCTTAACCAGATTTGCTTGGGACTATGCTATAGCACATGGATGGATGGCAGTCTCTATAAAACACCATAATGTCAAAAAGGCTGAATTAAAGACAAATTAAATGCGAATGTGAGGGTCTGGGAGCACAAAACTGTTCCATACCAGGTGTGTAGGTAGGGCAATGAAAAGCAGGGAATAAATGGCTAACAAGTGCAGACACAGGAATTGTAACTGTGTTTCTCAGTTACTGAACCCGGCTCTTCATATTTTTTGCTCTAGAAGTGCTTCTGAATTATGAGCAATTTAAAGCGTTTTTGCTGCGCACACAAGGAAATTTTGGCTCCGCTGAAATACATGGTGAAACTTCTTCCATTTACTACTAAAAGCCAGGATTTCACTTTGGCAGCTTTAAATGTTTGAGGAGGTTCAGTGTCAGCATAGAAATATTATTTGTGTTCAGGATAGAGGTTATGCATGAAGCACTTGCAGCATCCAGAATGCAACATGTCAGGGTCAGTTAAGTTTTCCTAGAACATTTTTTCTATTACAGGATTAAGGAATTGGTTTAAAGAAACAGGGCCTTGTCTTTTGTTTCCTCATGAGTGAGGCACGATCAACGGGCACAAAATGAAACACAGGAAATTTAACTTAAATATAAACCTGCCTTCTTTCACTGTGAGGATTCTCAAACACGGGAAGAGGTTATCCGGAAAGGTTGTGGAGTCTCCGTTCTTGGAGATGTTCAAAACAAACAGAGATGGTCTTGTGCAACCTGGTGTAGTTTACTGTGCTGTGAGCGGGGGGCATGGACAAATCAGTCTCCAGAACTGCCTTCCAACATTGGTTCTATTGTTCTGTGAACAAGGGTTTAACACAAAAGTAAATATTTAACTGCCATTTATTCCACACACCCCCCCCAGGTCTCCTGTCAGAAGAAACTGTTCTGCAGAGGCATGTGATGTCTATTGGCGGACAGGCCCTTGGAGGCCTTGCAGTGTGGACTGTGGGAGTGGATTTCAGTCAAGACGAGTGTACTGTGTACATGGAAAGAATAACAAACCTGTGGCCGATCAGTATTGCGCATGGAGGAAGAGACCAGTGACCTGGCAACACTGCAGTGTCACATCCTGTGGCAGTATGTAAATGTTTATTTATATATGAGCATAGTTATAGTTTGTAGCAGTTATATTAGAAAGTGACTCACAGTTGTACACTAATGATTCTACAAGCATTTGATTGTATATCAAAGGTAAAACTATCCTCTCCAAGGAACACTTCATAATCCTGGGATTATTTTTCTCTATGAGTAGGCCAGTTTGATATTAAAGCCTCAAAAGCACTTTTAGAAACAGGATACTTAGGAAGTTGTTTTATGCAAACTTCCCTCCATGACTGTGCCAGTTGTGACTCATAAGTCTCTGAGCAATTCCTGAAAAATGGGGTAGTATTCTAAAACAGACAATAAGTAATGAATGTAGTGAGATCACACCTCTTATTTGTGACCTAGTTTAGCTTTGAATCCACTGTTGCCAGAAATGTAAAGTAAAATAAGTACAAAGCTACCAGGAATCCATCAGTTGTTTACAATTACAATGATAAATTCTACTATTTATCTTTTGTCCATTATAAAGCCTTTTAACATTTAAATATATTTTTCAGAAGGTGAATGCAAGGATACAACTCACTACTGTACATTTGTAAAGCAACTAAAGTTATGCTTGATAGACATCTACAAACAAAGATGTTGTCAGTCATGTCAAGAAATGTAACTCTTCTATGGAAAGTTCATGATGCTGCAGTGAAGAGATGAGAAGAGAGGTTCACTCAATTAGCCTGCTCGAACTATATACTTGTAAATAAGATATTAGTCATAACAGTTAAATGGAAACATGGGGCTAATGAGAAAACAGTATTGCAGACTGATATGCTGGACAGGGTATTTTTTCTGGGAACTTTTATTATCCACTCTTTGCGATTGAACCTTTTACGTTTTAAAAATTCTCATGTATGGATTGGGAAGATAATATTGTGGCATATCATCTGTAAAACTTTACAGGCCATCACATTATAATTTTTTCAGGGGAAAAAGCGTTATCTAAAAGCACTAGGTAGTGTTTACTGTCTTTAACTTATGAGAAAAACAAAGTCACAAAATCCTTTGAAGAATTTTGAAATGCAGCAACTATTGGCCTCTAGGTTTTGGTTTTATTGTTTTATCAAACTTAATGCAATTTTTAAATTTATAGAAACTGTGGCTTGTAGCTGTAACATTTTTGGCAGCGACTTCATTTTCATAAACACCTTGAGCTAAGGGTCGATCTCCCAGGATGTGTTTTACTGATATTAGCTGTCAGGTGGATACACAGAAGTACATGCCATTTTTCATGCTTGTATTTATGTGTATGCAGTAAAAGACATTGTAGATGCCAGTACAATTTTCAAAACAGCAATAGATCTGTTTTGAATAAATGAGGTGTCATTTACCATTGTTTCTATTCTGCTCCAGTCAGTGAAGTACAATTGAAGTTCTGGCATGATTAGACTTTTCTACTGATTTTAAATTAGACATAAGGCTTCCTTGTCAGAGCTGTGAATGAAACTTTTGTGAGCACTGTTCTCTTGCACATCGAAGTCAAACGGAGAGCCAATAACTGGCCAAATGTGGCTGTCAGACTTTCTGTCTTGAATAAATATTTTTTTCCCCTCGTTAATGGGGAAAAACGTCCAAGGAAGAATTATTCATTATGAAGGCAAGAAATCTATTTTGAGCAGTTTTCCATCAAGGTGGCTTTTCGTCATTGCCACTAATCATTTGAGTCTTTTGCAAGTTGATACACTCTGATTACGATATTCCCAAGTAAATTATTTGCCATATTGCAGATTATGTCTCATTAGGGCTGTAAACAGGGAGAACCCCACGGGAGGCAGCAGATAGGTATTTTTGTTTTCTTTTGTAGTTTCCGAACTACTGCATATGTTGGAGGCCTGAATGCTTGTATTGACTTGGATCTTGTGGTACATTACTGAAGTACATGACATGCTAATTAGTGGGTATGCTGTAAGAACAGTTTTAGAAGCAGCATTCCTGCACAATGGGTTTGCATCACTGAAAATTAGATTAGCACTACTGTATAGAAAATCTTTAATGTGGACTATTGCGTCCAGGGCTGACTGCAAGGAGAGGATATTCCTGATCATTACCTTTTTAATCAGCAATGGGTCTTGATTGTTTAAGCAGTTTTTTAAATTAAAAGAAAACATTTGTAAGATACTTTTGTAGATATTTATTGTCTGATTTAAAAGTGCAATATTTTGTTTTGTACAGTGTTTAATAAAGATTTTTGGACATATATTTTTTCTTATTACCAAAATTTCTTATTCATGTTTTTCCTTTATATTTAAAGTTTTCAAATGTTAACACATAGCATTTTTTGCTCTAACTTTGTCTTTGGTTAAGTATGCATGCTATACAGAAGCGGTGCTGTAAATGTTTGTTATTGCAATTGGCATGACATTCCTCTGTAGATTATTTTATTGCTTCTCCAGTAACTGAAGATGTCTAATACTTAGCTTTTTTGAACGTAGTTTTGATATTTCTGAAATAAAGTCTAGTTTGATTATTCAACACTGTGATTACTCAGAGATTGTTTATTACTGTGATTTTCATGGTAGCTATGCTTTCATTCCGAGTGTTACTTTGTCAACCTACTATGTCCATAATTCTGGGATTTTTTCAAAGCTAAGATTAGTTCTTATTTTTGACAGCTTATCAGACAGATTCTCAGCTTCATTATAGTCTGTTTTGTGCTGCTATTAAGAGGCAACATAGATGTAACCCAACTGAAAAAGTGAGGAAGAGAATTTGCCAAAATCCAAATAAGTCAGATCTGACTCATTGAAATCTAGAATTGCGATTCTGTAAAAAGGTGGAATAAAGTTCCATTTCTTTGCCAGGCCTTCATGTACTGCACCAAGCAGAGTTCATTTAGACCCAACAGAATAGATCTATGTTTTATATTTAGTGGGTGATGGCAATAGCTACGTGAAAAACACTTGTTTCAGAATATCCAATATGTGTAATAGTCTTCAGAAAGAAGAGTCTCATAAATAATATGAACAAGAAAAGCCTTAAAAAAATTATTAAATTGAAAATAAAGGTCTAACAATGAAATGGTGGTGTTTCACAGTTACCCTAGATGGCAACACTGGCAAAGGCGCATGGGTCTATTTAATTTTCTTTTTGTGTCACCAATGCATTCTTTCTTGTTCTTAAAAAAAAAAAAAAAAAAAAAAAATTCTGTACAGCAGTTCTGTGGAGCATGCTGTATAGCATAGTGAATGAAAAGCACTTTTAGAATAGCAATTGAATCCATGAGTAATTTTTCTGCTTTTACATCTTGGTTTAGCATGACATCATAAAATGCTCTTTTAACAGCTGTTATTTTGAGAAATATTAGTTTTCCAGCCTGCTGTTCATTTTGTCTGCTTTTCAAGAGTATGTTGCTGATGAAAAAGGTGACCTCAAGTATTGAATACTGTCTGAAGGTTTACAATATCATTCCATGCTTTTCCTGGAAGCACAATCAGTAGGGTGTGGCTCTTTCAATTGTAATGTAATAAAGGCTTCTCTCTGTCATGATTAAACTTGGGGGAAAACATGAAGGTCAAAATGAAAGGGAATATACTCCTCCCACACTAAAAAGTCTTCAAACACATCTGCAGAGGAACTGTTAAATGTATCTGAATATGCCCTCCATATCTTCTCAAAAATTTTTGTACTGTGCTGGTAGGTGGCAGCAAATGACTTCCCATAACTTAATGGGGGGGCGAAAAGTGATGTAAGAACTAGAAAAAAAAAGCTGTGAAAATTACAAAAAGCACCTGGGCTCACTCACAGACCCAGAGGAGCAGCCATTTTCAGCAGAACATGCGGGCACTCATAACTTAGTGGATTCAGATTGCATTGCTCAATGAGTTTTCTTCCTCCCTAGAACAGAAAGCTGGAGGATATTAGGAGCTTTTGTAAACTTCCCATGAGGTACCAAGATTGTGTATAGGATATGGACTCGGGCAGGTGTAACTGCTCAAAGTTTTGACTTTGATTCCTTAGCTGTGGCCAGAGAATGGCTCAAGTGTCACAAAGAAAAGGGTGTTTGTAGTTGGTTTTCTTCTGTGGTCTAGAAGGATGACAATCAATTGGACTTTTTCCTGTCCTGCTTTTAGGCTATCACAGCTTTACATTGCCCTTGCTCATGCCCAATTCAAAACATCTTTACCAGCTGGGGATGTGAATAACCTTCAGAGAGAAAAGTTTAATTGAGTTGTTGTTTCATTAACAGAGTAAGTCATATTACAAAAAACACAATACAAAGACAAAAATCACCTAAAAGTAACTGATGCTGTAATACTGTCTGGAGCACTCATGCCATGTTTTTATGAACGCCTAATATGCTCAGTTCAGCTTTCTTCCTTGCATATGATCCAGTTCCAGCTTTCAACACGTTTCCATCACTGATCTTAGTCCTTTTATTGGTGATTTGATTTATGAAGTACAAACACATAATTCTTCAGAACCCAAACGACTGCCCTATACCAATGTGTACAAGATACGCAATAGTGAAAAAAATCATAGTGCAGTACTGTGATAAAACATGATAATATTGTTAATCATAAAACTATTTATTGGGACTTGCTTAAATCATGAGCATAATTGGACTGAAATCAGTTCATCTAGATTTCTCGAAATCAGGTAAAGATACACAAAGAAAATACTAAATATCTCATATAGAAAGCATAGTCATTGCATGTACAATTTCTATAAAAATTTTGTTTCCTGTGTATTTGTAACAAGTAATTCTTTGAAGATCAGTGAGACTGAAGCCAGGCTGCCAAGAGATTTCTGCATCTTGGCTGACATTTCTTTTTTTAACAGAGTGTATTTTCTGTTATCTGTATATACACTTTCATAGTTTTCTGCCATTTTCCCCTTCAGACTGCCTCTGCACTTTGGCAGTGAAAACAGGCTGTTTAGCTTTAAAAATCAGATAGCGGGATCAAAAACTGCGGTGGATGGATGTTAACTTTTTGAGCCTGATCCTCTCTTCCTCACCATCTACCTTAGAAACTCGAAAAAAAAAAAATCATCTGTGAAATCTTGTTGTGAATTTTGATTGAATTTGCATACCGAGTTTAAAAATTACTCCAGTGGGGAGGACACACACTTGGTGTGTCAGTGTGTCCAAAGCTTTGTTTCCTTTGGAGGAAACGCTTTTCCATCAGCTTTGTTTCCTTTGGAAGTAAGGCTGAAAAAGCACTATCAGGGAAATTAGGAAACAGAGTCTAATGACCTGGTTTTTATTCCTGAGTGATTTCAAGTATGTGTACAAAAAAGAGCAAGGCTACTTCTTGTTAATTGCTATCAGAAATTACAGTGTAACCTTTATACTCTCCTCAGAACTGAATGAAGGAAAAGTAATGATGACTAAAGCTAAATCCAGGTTTTAAGAAATGCCTAGGTGTCATGGGATACTATCTTATGATTTGGGTAGCAAAATGTAAAGAAAAAGATCTTTTTATCAGATTACTCAAAGTATTGCTGAGATTAAAAACTGGACTGATGAGCTAATTATTTAGATTATTATAGCATTATTTGCTTACTATGAAAAAGGAGTTATGATCAAAAGATACTTGCTATTTCACAAATACAGTAATTTGCAGGAAATCTGAGAATTAAATGTACAACACATGCTTGAGATGGAGCATAATGAAATCTAGGAAGTCAAGGAAACTAGAATGCACAATCAAAAAAATAATAGATGCCATGTAAAATGCATTATTTCTACAAAAATTGGCAAATCTGTATTAGCCTTGTAATAAACCTGGTTTTGCTTTGATTTTTCTTCAAGCTATTACTTTAAATGCTTTTAAAATCACAATTTGCATTATTTAATTTGCTTTCAGTCTTATTTACAGAAAAAATTAACAAGTAGGATTCCAATTATTTCACCAGGGCACTTGAAATATTGCATTTAAGTATTATGACACAACAACTACTTCCTTAGGAACAGGATTAATATTTGACTCAGAAAATTCTGGAGTAAGCTGGCGGAATAATTTGTGACCATGAGAATCTGTGTTTACATAGACATAACCTGGAGGAGATGGATAATTTGCTGGGCAGATCTCTTGTTTCTTTGGAGTATATTCTATGCGATACATAGTTTCACCTTGAAAAGGAGCCGAATTAAGAACTATAGCACGTGCAGGTTTGAAACTTTGAGCTGGAATGATCTGATGTGGTATGTAATGAGATCTGAAGGTAGTTAAATCATAAAATTTTCCTGTGGGTTTTGGAATTTCTTGTTGCTTTTTAATTATCTCTTGCCGACAGCTGCCCCAAGCTTTAAAGTCTTCCTTCGTAGTAGTATTACCTTGAAAAGGGGCATTGGTTCTTCTTCCATTAGAAACTGGTCTTATGGGGACAGCAGGAGAAATCTCATGCTTAACGTAATCAAGATGGCTTGTGGAGTTAAAATCCATGTTGCCTGGGGGTGGAACGTACTCTTTTGTTTTGCGGAGCTCACGCAAGGAGACCAACCATGGCTGAAAACAATCCTGGAATTCAGTGACTCCATTAAAATGAACATTGGATCCTACTTTTGCATTTTCAGGCTTGCAGCTTTTTGCAAGTTGCCCAGGTAGCCCTTTAAAATCATTCCGATGGGTTGTGAGATCTTCAAAGGGTTGGTTGCTTGGCTTGTACTCTTCTTTTGATCTTATGAATTTTGGTTCCAGTTGATGAGCAATATAGGAAGTGCGATGGCTAGTAGTACCATCGAAAGGCACGTCTGAAAGCTTGGCTACACAAGGAGGTTTAAAACTTTGTCTGGGATTCAGTTCCCTAGGAACAAAGTCATCTTGAGACGTAGTAGCGTTTCCAAACTTTGCTGTAGGTGGGTGGTACATATGCTCCACCTTACTAGTTTCCCTTCTTTGAACTTCCCATGACCTATAGTCATCTTTAAGGCAAAAACAAAACTTCACCATACAAGTGTTATTACTTAAGACCATTCCTTTAAAATTAAGCCAAATTCTTCTGGTATTAAATCTTGCAAAACAAAGAAAATGGATGTCAGTGAGAATGATAATGTTATTTGCATGTTTGTCATATGACAAAACTGTCTTCTATTATTGGTGTGATAAAAACAGAGAAAAAAATTGTACATGATGCCCTGTGTTGACTGTTTCCTCAAGGGAAAAGAAAATATTGCATGTACAGACTTAGTGTGTGTTCTATACAGAAAATAGCCATATACAATATCTTACATTTTACTTAGAAGTTTATGCAAATATAAAGGACTGAAAGGAACCACACAGGTCAATGGGTCATGTTCACTACTGATTGGGAGAATTCTCTCTCATAATTTCCATATCAACATTACATCATCTTAAAGCTTGTTGGGATGTTTTTTTCTTTGCTTCTGGGTTTTTTAGTAACAGACCCTTCTGCTATAGTTACAAAACTTACTGTCCAGTCTAAACTTCTTCACAGGCAATTGAAATCATTCTGTTGTCTTGCAGTCACTGTACTTACTTCAGCTTCAGTGTTTTTTCACTCCTTGATCCTCACTCCCTGTTGAACTGCTGACATACATTTTAAGTGAAGCAGTTGCATGCTGTCTTAGTTGTATGCTGAGACTAGCCTAAATTATTCATTATTTGCTAGCTTACTACTTACATATAGGCTAAATAGAAATATTTAAATTTCCTTATCAATTATTTACAATAAATAAATATAATGTATTTATATAAATGCATTTCTATCTAGCATAGGCCTAAGCCTAAAGAAGCTAGAGAAATATGTCTGGGTTTTCTTGAAGAGCCTTTTTCCCCAAATTTTATCCTTCCAACTCTTTCTGTCACTGCACTCTCCCCTCTGCTCATTTTGCACCAAGCGTGCTAACTTCCTGTTTCAATAGCTGTATCTGATTTTTGTTATTTCAGCTATATTTTTGATATCACTGGCGCTCATAACCAGGAACACGCTGACTTTCATTACTCTAGTAGATTATATCTCATCATTTATTTCTACTTAGTTTTCACTGGGGCTACAATGCAGTACACATAAATTCATTAACACATTTTATGTATGAAATTTTCTACTTGTATAAATACATCAAGGTCACTTGCCAAAAAAACTTAAAAGGGGATTTACTGTCTTTGTGCTGGCCATCATAATAGAATAATTTGTGTCAAACCAGATCATTACTAGGATGATATGCAAACTATACAGTACAAAAGAAAGAAATCTAAAATCAACTTTTGACCTAGTCTGTGGAAAAACATGTGTTACATGAGCTAAAACTATCTGAAAGATATATCGGCACTTTAATTACAAACAATTTTCGCCTGAGATAGCCTAACCAAGTGTGCGTTAGAATTTCTCTCCTCCTAGCCAGGAAAACCTTAGAGAAGGCTTTTAGTTTAGAAACAATAAATGTCACCTCTAAACAAGTGGAGTGCTGAACATCTTATGGCATTATCACCTGCTTTCTAGTATGTCTTACTCTCTGGCCCAAACTAAGAAATCCAGTTTCTAATATAGATAATTCAGAATACTACCTTCATCTTGCTTATTCCTCTTTCTAAAGGCAGCATATATTATTACCTCGATAGGTTGGTATGGTATCCAGTTTTCCTCCTGTAGTGTGTTTTCTCTCTAGAGGTCTTACTAATGTCACTGGTTGTATTTTATGAGCATTATAATCTTTCTGGTATGTGGTTCCCAGTTCTATCTCTCCCGTCTTTGGTTTATGTTCTTCTTGTATTCGAAAAGGACGCTTCACAATATCATACGGTAAATAATCAGATCTGAATTGGGGAAAAAGGAAACGCTGGTTAAAAAACTTTTTTTTCTGATGGAGTCACTTTTATCATTTTTCCTTTATATGGAAAAACAGCAACTTATAACGTTTATGCTGAAAAATCAATCTGATACCATAAGTTAGAGGGATAGCAAGGCAGAAAGAAAACCGCAGTACATAAATCTAGGGTCTCTGATGTGTGATAGAGCCTTTATTCAAAGGTAGCTGGTGAAGCAACTTTTTCAATACTCTGAGTCTCATTCCCAGTTTAAAAATATTCTTTAAAACGTCTGAAAGGAGACTAGAAAAAGTTGCTGTGATTTTACAAAGAAATGATCCAGAAAGCAGAAATCAAACTACGACAAGTGGCAGCATTTACTAATTGCACGAGGAGAATGGAATATAATCAGGAACAGCATTTCACCGTTTTTATATTGGTACATTACATTAAAAGGGTGTATATTACATATGTGGGTGTTTAAACAGTATATGCAGTACAGAAGGAATCTTGCAGAAGAGCATTTGGCCTTTCTATGTATGTCCCTTTTGGTTTCTATAAACAAATAAAGAAGTTTCACCTTGCCCTTATAGCTTAAAAGAAAGCAGAAATGGAAAATATAAAGGTTTATGCTCCTGTCACATTATTAATAATGAATGAGTGATGTCTTTTTCTAACTCCTTGAAAGATGCTCTTTAATTTTGTAAGCTTAACATCAGAGTCTGTGCACTGACAGGACAGACCTACTGAACCCCTTTACAGTTGGCCTTCTTCAAAGTCGAAATAATTTAGAACTGTCTGATTAAAAAAAAAATCCCTGTTCCTTTTTCTTAAGATTTCATTTTCCCACTATCTCAAATTCCACACATGTATTACAGAAAGTTCCCCAGCTTGCCAGATTTTTCAGGATCTATGAGACCTGGATTTCCAAAACAGGCTCAAAACAAGGACAAAAATTTCAGATTCTCTTTACAGGTTAAAGGATGCTTTAAAGAATGCAAGTCTTTTCAAATGCATGCTTCACTATTTTTTATGACCTTTTAGTGGTAACTGTATTTCTACACTCAAAATTTATACTTTTAAATACGCTAAAAGTGTAAAGGATGCAATGATTGCATTTTGAAAGTGATTGCAAGACAACATTCAGTCCCCCCTTAAATGAGAAAGTATGAGAAGCTTTATAGAGTGATTGTAAAACACATTGCTTCAAAATGTTTACTTAAATGTTGTAATTCCTTCCATTTTCCCACGATGCGCTTGGTACTCTTGTTTCGGCTTAAGGCTCCGGGGAGGAGAGATGTTGCTATACTTGGGATATTTTTCCACATACTCTGTTGTGAGGCACGGCTGTTGTCCATTATCATAAATCCTTGTGGGTTTATGAGGGCAGCGATGGCGCCTGGGTAAAACACATCAGATGAGATCATCTTGAATAGTTTCATTTAAGGGGAAAACCCATGCCCTGTCTACTGGGAGAAGACTGAACAATGTCAGTAGCTTGTGTTTAAGAACTTTTCTGAGTGATAAAACCACAAAATACTGTGCTGATGGCATAGGTCCCAGAGCACAGTACACTAATACAGTAATAAAGAGTATCAGTATGCGAGTTAGTACAGAATACAAAGGATGGATAGAGTTTATCTCAGTCCTCTAAATGATGCTACCACCAAGATGCACTTTTTTCTCTTTTTTTAATCTTTAATGATATTACTAGTCTTATCTGTGAAAATAAATGTTTCGTTTCATTTCTATTCTCATACTGTCCCTTTTTTACTGTTTTCCCTCATCTCTCATCCTTTTATTTTTGTGCATCTGCTCACCTGTTTTCACCGCAACTCAGTTAACCCTTTTTGAGTAAAATTTTAGTGGTGTGCAATCTTACATGCCCTTCTTGTGCTCTGCATGATGCTTCTGACTTTTCAACCATTCCCCCCCCTCCCCCCCCCCCCCCAAGGGCTGACTAAATCCTCCATCCCAAAACAATGTTTAGAAGTACTGACATCTAGTTTTCTTAATAGGTTTTATTTCAATTACACCTACTTGTCATGGATGCCTATTTTGATGACACCATTGTGTTAAAAGGTGTTAAGAGGTATATCATGACAATTTATTGCTTAGACCTTGTTATTTTGTGTAAATTACGCATGAAATTAAAATGTTTGTGTTAAGATTTTCAAAGCAATATAGAAAATGTTAGATTCATTCTAATTTGCATGACATGTCTCTGGTAGTTATTTCAACCATAATTTTGAAATTTTATTTTGGCTGACGCAATTATTATTTAATGTCTCCTTTAAGGATGTATATAATGAAAGGTGTTCCTCCTACTTGTGGCTGACAACTTGCAACACTGGTTCGGACACAAGCAAAGGGAAATAATAAGAAATAAAGGATCATTTTTTAAACAAATTAATCTTGTAAAATTCTGTACGTTAAAACCAAATATAACTAAAGAACAAGAAAGGTAAAAGGGTACAGCTCTTGCTGGGTATAAATAAATTCCAGTTTCAGGAAGCTAGATATCCAAGGAATAGTTCAAAGGTCTGCAGAGAAATTTAGCTAGCATTGAATACCAAGAAGGAAAAAATAAATTAAAGCAAGGTAAAATAGAACACAGAAACAGACGTGAAGTACTCCTGCTGGGAAAAGTGACATAAAAAAAAAACCAAACCACTAAAAGAAGTTATCTGGAACTGGAGATCCCTAAAGCTGGTATTAGTTTGGGCTGCCTGACTTTGACAGGTCTGTAGTTCAATAAATGAGAAATTAAGTAGCCCTGTTTAAGAAGCCAGATCCTTTCAAAGCCTCAGGTGCTTACTCCTTTTCAGTCAAGTCAAGGGATAGTCAAGTAATAACTGAGAGATGTATTCAGAACTCAGCAGGGAAAGGAAAAAAGGAATAGGAGGGAAAGGACAGGAAAGGTGGTCAGAAAACAAGGAGGTGAGTGTGTGCTACTTCTCAGCACAGTGCTTGCCTGCCACTATGTTTTTCATGAAATTCAGTTTTTACCTTACTAATATGTTTTTCAGTAAATATAAACAGCACGTGATGTGTCATGTAGCATCTAAAAATAACAGCTAAGCAGAAACTAAAACCATTGAGTATACCTTTTGAAAGCTAGTTGAAATATAGGGTATCAAATTATAATGTTCTTCACATATTTTAGGCATACAATTCAAAGGAGTTTGACACAAACAATATTCATCTACAAAACCTTCATTTTGACAATATTCAGTTTGCCATAAACTAGTCCAGAAGACCAACCACCAAACAAAACATCTTCTCTATTCTGGTATCACCACCAGTCTTCAAAGGCTTAACTCTCACTATTTTCTAAGCAATATTGTCAGTATATCCCCCACATTGCTAAAAGGTCATGCTACAAACAGAAATAGATACTAGAAAAATAATCACTTGCAGAGTGAGCCTGTAGTTCTTGGTAGTTTCAACACAGAGGTGAAAGTAATATAATGTATCTCTCCAAGGAAAGAAGTTTTTGTAATTGCATTAGAATTCATTGCTGAATCAAAAATGTCCTTGATCCCAGTCATTTTTAGCATATGAAATAATGAACAGCCTCTAACTACCCACAAAATTAATTGGATTCAGACGAGACTGTTCAGGAAGAGCCTACAACCTACTCTGTGCTGTGAAAGAACTTTCCATGGGCCTAAAAGGCGATACCTTAATATAAATACGAATTTGACATGGAGAAGAGATTAGGGTTTTTTTTTTTGTTAACCGATAAATCTAGCTTTGGATGTTGTCCAACTGCTAAACCAAAAGTTTTCATTTAGATAACAACTGTATAAAAATGATTACATAGGGCATCACAGCTCTTTAGAGAGACAATGCTAAGAATCATCAACTTGATAAGACAGATTACAGCTCTGATAAATGAAATATGTTGCTTACAATTTGGCCAGAACTCCTTGAGTCACTGATTGTTTTAAACTTGTTACTTGCAGTTATCTTAACTTCAACCCCAGAGTTACTGATAATTCAAATGAATTTGGTGAGAATATGCCTTCCCCCATGACTGACTGATGTCTGCTTTGATGGATTATTATTCTTTCCCGTTTTAAGGGAGACTATCTTGTGGCTTGCATAAGGTCTGAAAAGAATCTCAGCTAAATAAAATTGACAGTATACGGACTCTCTAGTACCAAACGCTGTTGGTCTGATTATTTTAACAGAATGATGCTGAATTTCACTTATTTAGGATCTGGCATACACACAGTGGTTTTTCATATGGCATAGTGAGACAGTTGAAATTTTCCCACAAAGTATTTTCCTCTCAAAGAACTGGACTAATAATGAGAAAAGTTTAATGCTTTTAAATAGTTTAAATGCTTTCTTCATAAAGAGCTTATTTTAAAAACAAAACAACAAAAAAACACCTCAGAGATGTTGTTTTTTTAACTGCTAGTGTACATGCTATGGTCTGAATGACGGAAGTTATATGTGGACACTGGATTTTTGGGAGTCATCTGCTTTCCTAGTGTTGACAGGAGACAATAGGTTTTTTGGGCTTTGCAGGTATTTACATGTGATCAGTATGAAGGCTTAAGTATCCCATATTTTAGAGAAATCTTCCTCTTTCGTCTTATATTTATTCAGGAATCTAGATTTTTATGATAATGATAACAAAAGTGCAATAAATGGGAATAGCTGACAGATTGAGAAAAAGATAAAGCAATAGTTTATTTTTATATCTCAAAACTAAACTTCTATGCTTTTGTATGCTGTGATTATCTTTTATGGTAGACGAACACTATTCCTGAGTGCAGAGAGTTCATCTACCTCAGAGGCTTTATTCCCACTTAGGAGGTCAGATTTAACATCCTGTATTTGCTCTTAGACATTTCTATTGAGCCAGTGATCTGAAGCCTGACTGTACTTGCTAGCAGGGGGTAATTTTCTCTTGCATTAAGTTAACGCATTTGGAACCTATGGGAAATAAAAAAATAAAAATATTTCCTTCTCATTATGGATCAATCCCAAGTAAGACTAGCTTATGGTTTCTCCACATTAAAAATATACCACTTCTATAATAAGAAATGGATCTGGAATATCTTAGCAAACAATGCAGAATCCAGCCATTACTCTGTACAATGCACTTTTGAGAACATATTTGTGGTTTATTAAAAAAAAAAAACCCTCCAACCAAACTTACAAACTACCATAGCAGCTTGACAATGATCATCACACTGCCTTGGTAGCATCTTATGCTACTGCAAAGGTCTTAAACTCAAAAGTCTAGAAATTATGTGTTATTAAAAATGGAGAAGTCCCCAGCATGGGACCTAATTTGCAAACTGATCTTTGAGCATGATCAGCGCTGGGTACACTTCTAGTGGTTTTTGGCATTACAATTATTTGTTGATTTTGAAAAAGGTCACCTAATAGGCACATAAAGTGATTCAGTCTAATAAGAAGGAATTGATTCAAAATATTCTCAAAAATCTTGTAGCAATTATTTAATTAAGAGCCCAAGACTGCAGCCCCTAAGTATGAACACTGGCACTCAGATGTGAGCCTTTAGTGAGTGAATTGTGTATATCACACCATAAAAAAGGTTATTCTGGAATTTTGGAGGCTCTTCTAACTTCCCTGTAAAGAAAAAGAAGAGTAAAGTTCTGTCTTACTGACCTTCCTTCCCTGTATTTGTAAATTTTTTTCTGAGTGTTTTTTCTTCTGTGAACAGCTAAGAAAAATTGTTTCCTTCTATTTTATTATTTAAAATTAAACAGCAATTATATCTCCACAAATTTTCCTGCAAATAGCTAAATGGTAAGGTCTACAAAATATTAGATTTTTTCTTCACTTTGAAATCTCTTCTAAGATGTGTATGCATTGTGATATCCAGGTAACACTGCCAAGAGACCAGTCGTCCCCTAACACTGAAGCAAACACAGTGTGCTGCCGAAACCAATAACGGCTTAAGATTTTATTGACTGTAAAAACTTCAGCGATGTTTATTTTAAACCATAAGTTTTGTGCATGTTTTATCCAATTATTCATATCATTAAACTGGGTTGTTGAATTGAGAATTTTCAGTTGAGTTGAACCTCATTTCCTGCTGTGAGATTGTGTTATCTCACCATCTTTATACTTGAGCCTGAGCCAAGTATATCTCATCGTGAAAACAATGTGTTCCAACTCTTCATTAATCTAGGACTTTTGAAACAAATTTATGGGGCAAACTACACCCACAGTCTTGGCCAAAAAGAACATGTCTGTCTACAGATTAAAAAAAAAAAAAGAGCTGATGAACAGATAGACAGACTTCCCATAGAGAAACACATAAGGGGTGCGTCTACTATACAAACCTCAACATGAAACCTGTAGTTCATGGAGCGCTTGCAGCCATAGTGTTGGCCCTGTACTTCTAATAGATAGTGATCACACCCATGATCTTAAGATGTAACTCCTTGTATGTAGTTGTTAGACTTTTTTTTTTTTTTTTAATATTAAAGACTGAATCTTTGGCTCCTAGGATGAGACTCCTAGGATGATTATTTTTCTGGGTTTTTTTTTTTTTAAGTAGAGAAGAAATTGAAAGTATTAACAGTACTGAATCCAGACCTACAAACATACACCTGAATTTTGCAAGGTTTAAATCCCTTATGATTTTGGGAAACCTGACTCGTGAATTTTTTTACCTATGGCATCGATAATATTGCTTATAGACCCGTAATGGTAATTTTAAACAAAAAAAAATTGCCTGCTGTAGTCTCTTATGCCAGCCTCGCTGTGCTTGACCAGGTTTCTGTCGAGGCTGATTTAGCCAGAACTCTTCGGAGGGCTCCTTTAGTGTGGTCTCTCACTCTCTCTCCACACAGCAGCCTTGGCTCTGCTTCGTGGACAAGCCTAATCTAGGTTGAGTCTAGGTGGCTCTAAAACGCTGCCCCCATTCTTTCCTATTTTAATGTATTTAAGATCTGCTTTTCCCTCTGCTTGATTTAAACATAAAAATACTACTTCACATTTACCGAGAAGACCCCTTTTAGTAAAAAAGGGAAGACAGAAACTGTTGAAATGGGAATGTTACCCAGTTTCTGCCTCCCCCCTGCTAAAAATATTAGTCATGGGGTTGCCCGCGTCACCCGGGAGAGGGACAAGATGAGGGGCTATTTTGTGGGGGTGGCCTTGGAACGGTGCTGAGGGGGGGCCGCCGCCATCATCCTGGGATGACGCCCTCCCGGGGCCCCCCAACTCTCGCCTCACTCCCCGAGGACAGCGGAGACCCGCGGGGGCTGCTTACCCGCAGGTACAAATCTCACACAGACACCGAGGCGCCCTCATGCTCCCCGCCGCCGCCGCCGCCGCGACTACGGGAGCGCTCCGTCGCCTGGCAACGGCGGCGTTCTCGCGTCGAGCGGCCCCCGCCGGCTTCCGTCCGGCGTCACGCAGTGGGGCGGGGGGAGGAACCGGCGCCGACTTCCGGGTACGGGCGGCGCGGCGCCGGGAGGCAACGACGGTGGGGTGCTCCCTCCCCGTGAGGGGACGGGCGGCGGCGCGGCCTCCCCCCTTCCCCGCCACAGCTCCGGCCCTGAGGGCGCCCCTCACGGAGGTCCTCGGCCTGGAAACCATAGGGGAGGCCTGCGGCCCCCCCCCTCCCCCGGGGCACCGGTCCCGGTGGCGGCCGTGCGGAGCTGAGGCGTTGGAGGGCCGGGGGGAGCGCGGCGGGGAGGTGGAAGGGGGGAATGGGGCGGGAGGTGCCCCCCGCGGCCCGAGTGTAAAGCGGGAGGTTGTGCCTCTCCCGGGCACCGTCGAGTGCGGAGGGCCGAGGCGGCTCGGTGTCCATACGGAACAGAAAACTGACAAAAAACCCCCCAAACCCCCCGGTTCTTGTTCAACATAGAAACGTGCCCCGTGGTTTGTACGTTTCTGGTGTCCGAGGTGTCCTGTGAACGGTGTCTGAGGAACGTGACAGGCTCCACGTGTTAGAGGAGGTTTCCCTAATGAGGAGCTCTGACCAAAGCTTACGTAGTTAAAAAAGAACCAAAAAAAACCAAAACGAAAACCTGTTTTTTAAGTTGTCTCCTAAATAAAATATTTTCCTCCGTTCGCAGAATTAGTGAACCATGGTACTCACAAGTGTGGGAACGATGGTTGGCCTCCAGAAGAAGACTTCTGGAATCAGGAATATCTGTATATTAGCCCATGTGGATCATGGTAAGACAGGTGCTTGGACTGGCAGACACCTCGCGAGGAAAATGTGTGTGTGTGTGTTCGTTTGAATGATGGTGAGATATTTTGGTTGCTGTTTTAAAGCTGTAGGTTTTCACGGATTTTGCTTTAAACTGTCTTAATCCTGATACTTAGAAATAAATTTGCTTTATGCGCTTTTCTTTTGTCCTGATGCAGCTTATCTTTTAGAACTTAAGAGGACATTATTTTATAATAGCGTGGAATAGTTGAAAGTGAATGTTTTCTGCTTTTGTGGTGCTGAATGTTGGCGTGAATTGAATATATGCCATATCTAGGTAGACTGTTTTATACCTATATATAGGTATGCCATATATAGGTAGGCTGTTGTATTTCTACGTTTACTTAATGGAAGAAGTTTGTTATGTAGGTGGAAATAGTAAATGCTCATTTTAGGACACAAATGTTTTGTCTAATTGCACGATACCTTGAGGTTCTGATGTTCTGTTTGTTATTTCAACTGCTTTTCTAGTCATGACAGGTAAGGTTGCATCCACTCTTCAAACATAAATGTATGTGCACCTAACAGGTGAAGCTGAATAAACGGATTTGGTTTTTTTTAAAGTTAGTTTGTACTTCCTTGACATGTTAAAACCCATGTTAATGTTGATATTTCAGAACACTAGATGTTGTCAGGGTTCATAATATTGTTGCATTGTTTTCCATTGTCTGTATTAATTTAAACTAAGTAATTTATTTTTCTTTTCAGGCAAAACTACTCTGGCTGATTGTCTAATATCTAGCAATGGAATAATCTCTAGCCGCTTGGCAGGAAAGGTAGACTTATACTATCATTTTAAACAAAATTCTGGTGTGGATGTGCTGGGTCTGTAAAAAAGTGATAATTAAGGAAATTCTATTCCTAGTCTTGCTAAACCTCATTTTCTTGCTGTCATGCTCTTTGACATTTGATAAGTAACTTCCGGAGATAATTCTACAGCTTTATCACCTCTTCTTTTGTTTTGTAATCAGCTGAGATATCTAGACAGTAGAGAAGATGAACAGATCCGAGGAATAACAATGAAATCTAGTGCAATTTCATTGCACTTTGTGAAAGGTAAGGTGTTGATGCTGGCAAGTATAAGCTTTATATATGTATTTGTTAATTTTCCATGTGTCTTCATTGTTGCTGTTGAGATCTTTTTGTGTGCAACTTTTACTTCTGTGTGTCTTGGTGTTAGGCCATGCTTCTGCAGAGACTTAGGCATGTATTCAACTGTTAACCAAAATAATCAAGTTCCATCTCAGGGTTAGGAAAACCATCTTCAATCTTATCTCTGAGTGGAGGCAGTCAGATTAGTTGCTTTTACTTTTTTATTTTAGATCTAAAACTTCATATTTTGATCTTAAGTCTTGAAATAATGTCACTGAAATAATGGCATCTTCCTTCAAAAAAGCACACATTTTAAAATTATTTTGTACTGTCTTACCTTTACTATACTTTTGCATCAAGGTGCCTGTAATACTCTGCTCTAAATTGTTCAGAGGGTTTTTTTTATAGTGTAGTTACAGTCTCATCTTGGTTATGACTCCATGTTCTCCACCAGTTTTATCCTCATCTAGGCAGCTGAAAAACATGAAATACATTACTAGCAGACTTGTGCAGAAAAAAGAATAACTAACAGAAAAGCCACCATTAGTCTTTCCATTTAATCTACAGCTGGTTATAAAAAAACAGTTGAAATCAATGATCTTCCAACTAAGTATTGTAAACTGCGGCTGCTTTATTGTTGACTCTGAAATGACCTTACTTTTAACATTTTGTGCCTATTGTTTTTCTGTTATATTGAAATGTAGACTCTTAATACAACTTCTTAAACGGGAAAGTCATTTGAGTTTATTTTGATTGTGGCTGATGATAAATGCACTGAGTTCGTCAAAAGTTGACTGCTAAACAGAATTTTTTTTGGGAGTAGCATAGAAAATATTGAAAATTTCTCCTGTATTGATATTTTGAAGATAGTTTAGGAGTATGGAGTCAAAAGTGTTTTTTAAAAAAATAACAAAGTTGAAATGAGGCATTTTATGAAGAATGTAGGGCTTACTTTTATGACAGTCTGTCATGTTTTGTCTTTAAAATGCAGACTGTAATGCAGTTGATTAGGTTCTAGCTAGTGATCTATTTGTAATGCTACTACAAGCTTGTTTCTTTTTGTTTGGTTGGCTGGTGTGGTTTTGTTTGTTTTTAATTTTCCAAAGGTAGTTGGGCATTGAAAGATGAAGATTGGCGTTAAGAGTGAAATTAAAACCAACTAGGCATAAGCCACTAGCATAATGGTTACTACAGATTGGGTCCTTAGAATTAATAATGGCTTAAGCAGTATAACTGGATGGCTGAAAGAAATATTTTTGAAAACTGTTCTGAAATATTAATTTATTGTTTGATCCTAGGTGATCAGGAGTATCTGATTAATTTAATAGACTCCCCAGGGCACGTGGATTTTTCTTCAGAAGTATCTACTGCTGTCCGACTCTGTGATGGTTGCATCATAGTGGTGGATGCTGTTGAAGGAGTCTGTCCACAGGTGAAATAAAGTGTATTAAATAGAGAAAGAGGGTAGAGAAGACAGAGTAAGCAAAGTCTTAAGTGTATTATGTAGAAATAAAAGATGAGCTTTTAGATGAGGTTTACGAAGTTTTGTAAAATTTTTAATAAATGACAACATACTTGAGGTATGAAAGAGGGTAGTTAGTTTCATAGTTGTGCTGAAAAACTGAGCAGCACTGCTGAGTGGGTGTAGTGATGTAGGGCTGAAACAGTGAGTATGCAATTTTTAAGGTGATGGAATATTTGTATAGAGAAGAAATAAATGTCTTAAGGGAAATAATTTTGATATCTTTACGTGTCCTTTTAGGTTATTGAAAGTGAAAAACTATGCAAAATAACATTGAAATTGTGTTATTTTTCATGGCTTATTTTTCTAAAGAGTTGAGGTTTTTTTGTTGTGTTTTTACCATGAAATTCTGTCATTCTGCAGAATTCTGTAATAACTTAACACTATGTACTATGGGAGTCAAATTTCTGGTTTGAATGTAAACCTATCCTTTATTATCTGTTTAATTAAATTTTAAAATTATATTGTCATTTTTTTTATCGTTTCATCTCTTTTGTAGTATCAAGCTTTCTGTAATGGATTTTTTTTTTAACTATTTCCTTCTTAACAGACTCAAGCAGTTCTGCGGCAAGCATGGCTAGAAAACATACGTCCAGTATTGGTGATTAATAAAATTGATCGCCTGATTGTGGAGCTCAAGCTCACCCCTCAGGAAGCATACTTGCACCTTAAGAATATCTTAGAACAGGTATTTGTGCTGTAGTGTCATGTTCATACAGCAGATTTTGTGGACCTTTTTTTTCTTCCCCCTTTTCTCCACTCTTGAATTGACAGAGACTCTATTTTTCACTGCCTGATAAATTTAGTGCAGCAGAACCAATTTATTTTTTTTTGCTTTGTGGGATTGAGCACTAGAACATCTAGTATAATTTTTAACGTTGAGATACATTTTATTTCTAGTTGGTTTTGAGGTTAATTCAGAATGCCTGTGATAGAGAAAAGAGTATTAAATGCCTCTTGACAGGTCATCAGGAAGAGTCTTCATTTTTAGAAATAGTATGCTGAGTGTTTTGCTCTTCCTGTTAAAGTGCTTAAACTTTAAACTTCTTTGGAGATAGACAAATAATATCTTTAGACTGCTCCTGATATTGATAGATCTATGCAGGGATAAAGTTACTTCATCTTTTAAGTTGTAAGTTAAGTTGCCTTCAAACATTTCTCCCCCCCCCCTCCCCAAGATTACTTTTTAGGCGCTTATCTCTGTAGTTTCCCTTTGCCCTCCTTTGTTTGTTTGTTGGCAGTAACAAGTTCCTATTTCACCATTCCTTGTTCTGAGACACAAAATGTATTACACATGGTACTCTATAACTGATTCAATCCTGATGTGGCTGACTTTGAGACTAACATTTCAATTTGAACACCATGTACTTTCCAAGTCAAACTCCTGTTGTCTTCAGATGGGCAGGATTGGATGCATAAGGTCTGTGTTTTAAACTGCAAAATGAATCACAGGCATGCTATCTGGTATTAAAAAAAAAAACCAAACCCTTTCTTACATTTTTGGAGGGCAGGGTGAATTGCATTTTAATTGCAAGTGTTGCGGAAGAGTGAAGGAATCTTAGGGTGTTTTTACATATCCTTCTGTAGATCAATGCAGTCACTGGAGCACTCTTTACCTCTAAAGTCTTAGAAGAAAGAGCTGAGAAAGAAACAGAAAGTGAAAGCGTTTCAGACACTGCACCAGGAGATCAGATTTATGACTGGAGTACTGGATTGGAAGATACTGATGATTCACATCTTTATTTTTCACCGGACCATGGAAATGTGGTGTTTGCCAGTGCAATTGATGGCTGGGGTTTTGGGTAAGTCTGGGATTTAGTTACTGACTTTTTTTTAATTTGTTTTAATTGATTACTGCAGTTACTCTTAAAGTATTTTGAGTTGCTTCATCTTTCTAAAGTTTTTTTTAATATTTTTCTGTGATATGCAACTGTATAATCAGTCCTAATGTATTATTAACACTGGACAGCTGAAGATACTACCCACTTTGTCAGCTATGTGACAGGGACCCTTGTTTTACTTACACGGCAGCTGCTGAGCCCACTGTAGTGTCCAGCCTAGCCTGGTAAACTTAGTATTTTGTTAATTGCTGACATTTGATAGACTGTAATAGACTAAGCCAAAAACTGCGGCAGTATGGGAGCTGTTTTGCAAGTAGATTGGACCTTCCAGCCACAGGAACAGTGACGTTCATAACAAGCATAAGGCAGGCAACTTGGCATCAGGGCAGCAGTTTCAACTGTCCAGTTCGGTCCAGTGCAATTCTGGGTCACGGCATTACTGTGATCTGTTTTTTCTGTATCAGACTTGTCCTTGAAATCATGCATTTGTCCTCAAGTGTTTATACTCATCAGTCTTAATCTGGTTTTTTTCTGTTCTTCATTCAGGTGCATTTCATATCTCTTGTTACCTAATATCTTTATATTTCTGTTTCAGCAGCTGCTAAAGAAAACAGCAGAGATGTTTAAGTAAAAGTAAGAATTTGGGGATAGAACAATTTCAGAAAAATTTCTGGATTACTGTATTTGAGTTTGTGATCAATTTCTGTTTTTCAGCCCTTTTCTTATTTTCAAAGGGCAGCAGGCTAGTGTAAAGGTTACAGATGTTCTGATTGCTAGCCACAAGGTGGAGTCGTTGTCTTCATCATGAAAATATAATTAAAAAGATATACTCAATAATACAGTGAATGTCTTTAATATTGCAAAACCTTTAAAAAAAAATAAGCGCCAGGATTTTTAAGTAAAAGTCAAGCTCTTAAATAAGGTTCCCTGCGTAGTGTGTAGTCTAGCACAGTTGTTTCTTAGCACTGCGGAAGAAAGGGAAAATAAAATGGGCTATTTTAGTTTAATTATCTGTCATGAATGGTAATAATTTATAAAAAAAAAATCAAACGTGTAAGGAAATTGAAAACAAATCTTCAAATTCTGACATGTTCTTTAGTCTGAAAGAGATCTTTTCATACAGGGTGTGAGTGACAGGAGACCTTTTCATTTCTGAAGGCTAGCGGGGGGTTTCTGATACCTTCGGTGATCTGCACATTAACACACATCCTAACTAAGTCCTCCATTCCTGTGTGGTGCCCACAGTCACTCTTCTGCTTTATGATGTGCGGTGAAACAGTATTTTGATTTTTGTAGACTTTAGATTTCCTGACTTGTAACTTTTAATTGAAATTACATGGCAAAAATGGATTATGTTCGTAAACTGTTGTTATACAGAGTATTTGGGATGCAACTGTTACAAACTTCTTCAAGTTCGGAGTCAGAATGCAAACATTTTCTTTAGTGGATGTGGAGATGTTTTAGAGCCATCTGCTGTTTTTGTTCTGTATGGATAAAGATTGGGCATTTTGAAGCTTACTTTTGTTTCGGATACTGACAAAGCCTGTGGAAGGGAATAAATGAAAACAAAAAGCTAAGTTTTTGTTTGTGGAAGTTCAAAGGTGGCCTAGGCTTAGCGTTAGTATTCTAAGGATGCTGCCAGGGAATGTTAAACATTAAGAAAAATGTTTCTTAATGAAAATAATACAGTGGAGAACTTTGTTACAATAAGTAGAATTAGAAGGTCAAAGGCAATTTAGAAGCTATTTCTTTAGATCAAGCTACTTGATATTTGCAAGTCAATGATCAACTATTAAGATTTATAGGTTGCAGAACTAGATTCTGGTTTAAGCATGTGGTCATAAACACCCTATGATCACTTTTGTAATGAGAAAGCAAGAATATTCTTAAATGGTAGGTGAATATAATAGTTATTTTTGTAAAAGTGAGAGTTCAGATAGTTATCTTGCTTTCATGATTTCTTTTCCTCTGATAATTTCTCTCTAGATAGAATTTAATTTCATACAAACGTGGCAGAAAATTGATTTGTTTCTCCAGCTCAGATGTTTAGCAAAAAATACTTCAGCTTGAACTGTTTGACACCAGAGCTTGCTTTCTGATGTAATTTCAGGTTCTGTATCTCATTTGTAATAACATTGGGGTATATAGAGAGAGGTGGAGAAGAAAATTTCTCTGAAACATTGCTTGGGCTTGAGAGTCTCTCATTTGTTGTTTTCAGAAATAATACCTTGTGTTAATTTTCTTTTTTATTATTATTATTTTTTTTTCCCCAAAGCTTTTAGCACTTGGTATATGTTGGTCACTGATATTTCTGCAGCTTGGACAAATAACAAGACTCGTATCTGCTAGTTCTCTTATTTGTACTTGTCCTAATTCTTTTTTTCCCCCTCACATCTTGAAAATGTTTTAATGTATTTGTTGAAGCTGAACGAAGACTGTTGGCTTTCTGATACTGCTTTGTTTCTTATGATGAACTGGCGAGCCCTGGTTCAGATGAATCATACAATGGAAGGGAAAAAGGAACATTTTCCTTAATTAGTTTCAAGGCGTACTTCTGGACTGCCAGCAGTACTATGTGGTGAAACACAGATCAGTGGAGCATTATCTTAGTCAGGGCAACCCTGACTGCTGTTACATGGTTGAGAGTTTGTTCTTAAAGCTATTACGACTTGTCATGGCAGGAAAAAATTAAACCATTAGGCAGTCCTAGCCTCATCCAGTGCAATTAGTACATATGCTTTTCTCATAATCCTCAAGTGTTGAAAGAATGCTGTAAATACATAGGCAGGAGCTGCTGGCACAAGAATTTTGAAGGTTCTCGCCCTGGTCAGAGTTTGGGATAGTTTCTGGAAAAACATCTAATTTTTGGTCTTAGGTCAGAACTCGTAGTTTATGTCTTGCTGACACGAACAAGTCTTTTTTCAGGTGTGTAGAAATTGGAGAATTCTGAATTTCAAAGGACAGATTATCAAATATCATTGTTCTGTAAATAGTATTGTTCTTATTGTAGACGTATATTTTTGTTTCTCCATGCACAAGGAGCAAATATGTGGTAACTTTTTTTCTATTACTGCTGACTGAACATTTTCAGCAAGGAAAACCGTACAATGTTCAGGACTCCCTCTTTAGGTCGTAAGCAGCCTGCTTTTATTAACTCGTGGGGACCACCGAACAACAAAATTGGCTGTATAACACAATTTTGGCGTTACAGTTTTTATATTATCTTCTGGGGTTTACTCATTATTAAAGCAATGATTCAAACAAGAAATGCGCTAAGGAGTTAATTTAAAAAATAATTACCACCATCTGATGGCTCAAGTGTGGCTCAAAACAACACCTGATTTTTAACTTGTACTGTGCTGCTCACAGACCATAGTTAAATGTGTCATGGGATGTCTTCCATAGAATAAATTTGAGATTCATCACATATTTAGAAATTTTGTATTATGCTTTTGAGTTTTTACTGAGGAGGTAGTACACAAATGTTTATTTCAAATAAACAAGTTCAGCCTTGAAACTGACTTGAAACAAAACAAAAACATACAAAAACTGCAGACATTTTTCAGATGTCATGAATAAATTTTTTTGCAGGTGTGAATGTTAAACAATGGGAGCTAAAGTGAAAACAATTGGAAAAATGGGAGTAAAACAAGGACTTGAGATTTGTGTGCGATTTTTCATTTGTTTGTGTCTGTTGCTTAGGCTGATAAGCACATGGAAACAGTAATACACTTTTATCAAGATGTGTTTTGTTTCCTTTCAGCATTGAGCATTTTGCCAAAATGTACAGCCAAAAGATTGGAATCAAGCCTGCAGTACTTCTGAAAACTTTATGGGGAGATTATTATCTAAATACAAAAGCAAAGAAGATAATGAAAGGCGATCAGGTAGGGAGGTGGTCAAAAATATTACCTGGATTTATTTATTTATTTATTTATTCTATTCCTCATAGTGTATTCTGAAAATTGACCTTAGTACCTTTTCACTCAATATCAGTGGAAGTATAAAGTCACTAGGATAGCCTTGCATCAAGCCCTTGGAGAAGAGAACGTTCCAAAATCAACCATTCAAAAGCTACATGGAGGAAATACCATCTAACAGTGCTCACAGTTGCTCATAGAATCGTAGAATGTGTTGGGTTGGAAGGGACCTTTAAAGGTCATCTAGTCCAACCCCCCTGCAGTAAACAGGGACATCTTCAACTAGATCAGATTGCTCTTAAATGTCTCTGTTCACAAAATAAAAGGGACATTGCAGATTCCAAGGATTCAACATAGAGTTAAAAACAAGACGAATGGAAGACTAACAATGTGGAAATGAGAGTTGTGAGAGGATCTCTGTCTTATTTGAAGAGTCCTTCAACAGCTAAGGATTTAGGATATTCACATTTAGGTTACTATTTAGGATATAGAAAATCTTTTTTGTTTTAGTGAAATCCCACTGAATGCTATACCAAAACCCTGGCCTGAAAACTGCACTTCTCTTGCATTAAGCATTCCCACCACTAAAAGTTACGGGAGGAGAAGGGAGTTTCCCTATTTCAATTTAATGAAGATTTTTTTGGTGGGTTTTCTTAGGTGAGGATTAATAGTTACAAAAAGGGTGATAACCAGGTAGACATGTTCCATATTTATCAGGCCCTTTCTCTGAAACTGAAAACATTGTCCTTCACTTCTAAATTTCATGTTTATGGAACATGTTTTATAAGACAGACTGTTGAAGTAGTGATCTTGTGTCAAAACAGATAACTGTCTTGGTTTTGAATAAAGGTTTTACCTGCTCCTTATGAAAATAGTCAGTTAAAAGTGCAGTCTTAAGCCTATTGTAAAACTGAGGAATTGCTGGTAACTACCCGTATGTTTATGTTCTACCAGTCAAAAGGAAAGAAACCTTTGTTTGTGCAGTTGGTGCTGGACAACATATGGAGTCTGTATGAAGCTGTTATGAAAAGGTGAGATCTGTAAAGTTTTCATGGAATCTCTTTCCATGCGCTATGGTGATTTTTTTTTTAAATACTCAAACAAGAAATGTAGATGCTTGTTATATATTGTTGCTGTGGTTTTTTTTATCTATTTACTATTTTCCTTATAGAGATAAAGAAAAAATTGAAAAGATAGTCACCTCTTTGGGATTGAAAATTGGTGCCCGGGAGTCACGGCATGCAGATCCTAAAGTTCATCTTAATGCCATTTGTAGCCAGTGGCTACCAATATCTGATGCAGTCCTCTGTATCCTTAAGAAAGATACTACTTTTTGTTCTATTGGCAGTTCTTAGACTTCAGAGAGTGCACACACATTTCAATGTGTGGTTTGGTATGATTTATTCTCTTTTTTCATGTCTGTGCCTATGCTAGCTGGACCTCTTTTCTCACTTGTAATATTAAGTTACATATCTACAATTAGTCTTACATTTCTCCAACTTGGTGCTTTTGCACACATCCTTTTTTAGGAAAATAAGTTACGAAACTGGAGGCAGTTTAACAATACACGTTCACTATGTAGTTTTATATACAAATGTTAGTTTTTTTGCTGAAGGATAAGCCAATCTCCTTTTTATAATAGTATCTTAGGTCTTCTGTCCATGAGCTTCTGTAAGTATCTGGTGTTATGTTTTAGGCTTATGCATTCTTAATCCAAGATCAGCCTTTGCTGTTTGTCTGCTGCGTAGGTGGTTTTCTCATAGTTTATAATATAACAGATACTGTATTGTAGCAGGTATGCACAAATTATTGATGTATAAATACTAATTAGTTCTGTAAATACTGTCCCAATCGTGCCATTCTTAGTTTCCCGGTTGCACATAGGGTGAGCCACCCCTACTTAACTATCCATTCTGCCCTTCGATAAATGCCAGAAACTGTTGCTGACTTGAGAGGGAGCTGTATGCACTGTCATCTAGACGGAGCTGGATTTTAGCTATCTGTGCTTGCTGGCAGTCAGTGAATGAGATCGATTTAAAGAAGCAAACATTTAAAGCATTTGCCTTCCTTTATTTGCATTCAGTAAGGAAATATAAATATATAAATATATATCCTTAGTGATGTGTTTTAGCCATGGTGTGTAATAAACTTCCCAGTCCTCTTGACATCACTGCAGAGAGAGTGGAAAAGCTGATGTGTGTTGGAGCTAGAACATTTGATTCTTTGCCACCAGAAACTCAGGAACTGAAAAGCGGTGAGTAGGTGTTCTCCCATTAACATGATGATGATTTCCATCCTGGTGGTTTTGTTTGTCTTTGGATCATAAGATGTGTAGTAATCTCTACTTAGATTTAGTGTTATTTTACTTGTAGTAGCTTTGTTGATGTCTGTCCGTGACATGTCATAGTATTATGTCTTATTTTTACGTTTTTCTTCAGTCCCCTGTATTTGTGGTTTTTAGAAAACTCAAGTTGCAGATGATGTAAAGTCTAAGACACTGACACTGGGGATTTTGGAAGGATATGAGGTTAATGCTTGTTTTTAGTTCCAAACAGTAGAAGTTACGATGTCATTGAGAATTGAATATTTTACGAACTTCTATATTAAAGTCATTATAATTTTTAGCCAGTAGAGATTTCAATTTGATTTTAATTTTTACAAATATATTGATAAACTACCAAAACCTGGGCCTAGTTAAAAATAAAAAATATCTTCTGTTGAATTTATTAAGTAGTTTGCCTACTGAAAAGAGGTTAGTAAGATATAGCTTAGCTGTTACTGCAAGCGTTGTCATTAAATATTTCTTCAACATTTCCATAGCTCATAGCTTGATTTCTTAGTTATTTTATAATATTCCAGAATGATAAAAGATTACAAAATAAAACCAAGAGCTAAAAGACTTCTAAGGCAACGAATATATTTTGTTAGCCAAATGAAGATATACAGTACTGGTATTTTGAAGTTAGTTTAAGTTTTGCTGTTGACTTCATTGACATCACAATTTCAAGTCCAGTTCTGGCAGAGTTTCCAGCTTTGACTAGGAGTTCCTCCTCAAGAAGGGTTTAGTAGTACATTCAGACTCTGTTGTGTTGAACACTGGGATGCTGATATGCAAAAGTAAGCAAAAGGAGGTTTGATAATCACCAAGTCCTGTGCTATAAAATTGTAATTGGGACTGGAAAGGCTACGTTCAATGATTTAACTCTGCTATAGGCGGTAAAAGAACTGTATGTAGGCAGTAATGAAAATAAACTTGGTGTACAGGATGCTCATATTCCTTTTTCTATCTCTGAATTATTTATAAACATAAACTCTGTGTTCATGTATGTCCTTTATAAAAATTGTAATGCCTTGGAAAGGAGAGCAACTTCTGAGTTTGTTTTCCTGAAAGACAGGTGATAATCACTGAAGCTGAATTAAGTATTTAGTGGAATTAAAAATCAAAGTTGAAACTGATGATATGGACGTAATGCTCAGTGGTGAGCAAAGCTCGTAATTCTCCATGTGTATGTGGTAATTTCCTCTGGGGGTTAGGAAGTTCTATATAGAATGAAGTGATGTTTTTTCCCCCTGAGCTGGTAGTCAGGAAAATAATGTTCCCAAATGATCTTTTCAGACAGATTTGTAGAGGACAGATATCCTCATATGTATGATTTTATTCTGCAAACGCTCTTTCTGACTGAACAGAATATAACAGAATACCATTTTTTTCTAAGGTAGTAAACGTTCGCTGATATTTCAAGAGGTAGTTTAGTAAAAATTGCAGGAAAATACCATGCTTAAGATAGTAACAGTTAAAAAACGTTTCTGAGCTTTGTATGTGTAGTGAAAGGTGTTTATAGAACAATGTTTTGAAAAGACCTTCAAAAAATCTAAAGAGATGAGACATCAAATGTCAATTTAAGATGAGATGTGAATGTCAAATTGATTGTTAGGAATTGTTTCCCAGGGGCGAGGCAACTGATATTTTCATGCTTTACTGAATATTTACAAACATTGTATTCTGCAAGAGGTATTCAATACTGTATCAGTATAAGTTAATTAGAAGTAATTTGCTGCTGTAAACTCAGACCTTTACTGCTCTTGGTTATGAAAAAATAGTGTGCTTCACATTTAGTGAATATCTTGCTAATTTTTGGTCGTAGTCTTGCACTTTGCCTGCCTAAGCACTTTACAGTAGTCTTTTCATACCTCAGATAAAACGCAGAAATGTAGGAAAAGACTACTTAATTTCTGTGTTAGAAGTTTTGAATGGTATTGTGTCTGTTTTGGATTTGATAATGTGTTCCAAGTTGGATGAAAAAAATAGTTTATGGAAATTTCCTAAGTATTAAATGAGTTTTATGTGGATCTCTCATCTTTTGAGGAATATCCGTTCCTGCAGTTTAGTTGTTCCAAGTTCACGAAGACATGAGCAGGACTTCCTCCTTTGGTTTGAAAGGAGGGAGAATGCTTTGAGGTATGGAAGAAATAGGTCGGTCTTAATGCTAAGCTGCTCTCTCTTTCATTCTAATCTAAACCAGCCTATGAACTCAACTTTACATACCAAAACAGTATGTTTAGTTGGAGTAAATGTAGTTTGTTATGAAGAGTTTATTTTTGAAATTTTGCTCATTTTATTGTGAAACAGACTTGAAGATATGGACACTGTTATCAAATGATTAATTTTCTACTTTTCTTGTTAATGTCTTTAGCATATTATCCTTTGAAATAGAAAATAAACAGTTCTTCCTAGAAGATTCATGGAAAGCCATAGTTCTATCCATACTGTTGGGAAAAAGTTGTGCAAATAACTTTATTTTATGTTTGTTCAGCTTTTATGAAATGCAGTAGTGAAGGAACAGCCCCAGTTATTGTCTTTGTTTCCAAAATGTTTGCTGTTGATGCAAAGGCATTACCACACAATAAACCAAGGTAAGAAAATGTAACATTTAACTGTCTGATCTATATTAGATACTTTTAGGAAAAAAAGTTGTGTTGCAAGCATGGATAAATTGTTTTAGACCTGAGAAAATAATTCACTAATTCTTCAGATGTAATAAAATCTTTTCAGCAAGTAGAGATTTTCTGAATGAATTCAACAGATAATTTGTTTAAACATCTTAGGTTTAGAAGATTTAGCAAATTTGTTGTGGAGTAAAAGCCACATTTGTTGGAGAATGCTTTTGTCCAAATATATCATCCTAAAGCATCCTAATGCAGTCTCAGAATGTTTGGTTGAAAATGTGATTGAGTTGCAATGCTTTCTTCGTTTTTCAGTAAGGTAGTGTTGGCATGATAATAAAGCTTGCGTTTGTACCAGGAAACACTTCCCATCAAATCTGGCATAATAGCTACGCGATCACCTAGTCCATTACAGCTGTAAAACAAAATGGGTTAATTAAAGTAGTGTAAACCTTGATTAACTGTTTGCAGTGAACTGGAAGGCATTAATGCACTTTACAAGATTTTCTTCTGGGAGGTTTGGAAGATTTTTTTGTTACAGCTTTTTGTTTGATGACCATCTTCTTTGAGGGGTAGATTTCATTTCCCTGAACTAGTTAAGTGACTGCTTTTAGCTGAAACCATTTGCTTTTTTACAGAAGAAATGTACTTTTATGATGAATTTATAAGAATGGGGTTCATCTTAACTTTTCATCCCTCTAAGCCTCTGGAGCATTTTCAGTAGTCAACTTCTGTACTAACTGGCCATGTCATGTTTTTCTGGGATTGTCACTGTACAGTGAAGCAACATAGAAAATATTACTCTTTCTGCTAAATTAGGCTGGTTGTGACTGTTAAATCTTTGTGCAAAAAATGGTACTGTTGCTGTAGTGATATTTAAAAGCTTTACTGCTCTCTAGGTTTTTCACACACTTCCTAGATTTACTTAAGTTTTTTCTTATCATGCTTATTTATGAATCTTCCACCAAAAATCTTTCTTGCAGTAAGTTTGAATACAGGGAAAAAAATGCATTGCACTTATGGGTTGACCAGACACTAGATGGTGCAGTTTTACTTTGAGTTCTGTCCATAAAGGTATCTGAAACAAGAGTTCTTGCCCAGCTACTGGTGTAGCACAGCAGTGCCATTCCTGCTTTGTCTGCTTTCCTGGATACATACTGTAGTTATCAGAGAAGACTACACTGAGGCCATTACTTTTTGGCTGTTCTATCACTGATAATGACCCGTTCTTTTATTAGTTGGGAGGATTGAGATTCTTTGACATGATGAGGAGGTAACATAGGGGCAAAAGTGGCTTTTACGTACACCGAACACAGGAAGTCTTGCATATATTTTCAAGATTTTAGTCAAACTTTAAAAAAAAAAAAACTAACCACTGCAAATCCTTTTTTGTGACTACAACTTGGCTTTCAAGCAAAAGACTGTTTATAAGAGATTCTGACTTTCCCAAGACTGATGGATAGCTCTTATTGATTTTTCATTGTATGTCATTTGCTTATGAGCATGCTTATGCCATGTGGATAAACTCTTCTTCCCTGTCTCCTCTGATATTCATCTTACATTTTTCTTGGTGGGTTTTTTCCTTAGTCATCCCCATTCAGGAAGGGAACTGTTTTACGTGTGTGGTTATATGCCATGTGTTAAACTTTTATTCTCTTAAAAGAGAGACAAAATTCCCCCAAAGGACAAAAGAATATTTTGAAGAAATTTGCCATGTATTGTGGTTCATAATATGTGTATGACCAGCTCAATTTTAATTTTTTTTTTTGGCAAATAGTGCATTCAGTACAGAAGCTTATGCATTGTGACTTGTTGGTTGTATTTTCTCCTTAGATGATAAAATGTACTGCTCTCAATTTTATTGGTTTTCAGAACACAAATATGAGTGGATTTTTGCACTCTGATACATATTGTATAACAAATCTGTAATTCTGAACATCAGCCTGGTTTGAAAAATCTCAAGATTTTTACTGATTTGACTGGAGGGTTACAGTTGACTGATAGTCCCAGTAGTGCAGAGCTGATCCAAAAGCCCAAACAAAATTTAGATAAATTAGGCTTTATGAGATAATATTGCAGGAGAGCGAGGACTTGAATTCTTTCTGGGAGACTTGAGGCATATTAGTGATGACAGTGGACAGTATGTCCTTTCTCCCTGTTTACTCAGTAAATTTAAAATTGTAGTGTCTTGTTCTGTAGTTTGTGTGAAAGGTATTTCCTGCTAGCCTTAATATTAAATTACTCAATTAGTTACTAATTGGCTAGTGTGAAAATGAAATTACATGACTGTTTTTCTTTCAAATAACCAGTCATTATCAGCGCCCTGTAATTTTGCTGATTAGCTAGTATTAACAATTTTGTTTTGAAGTGACAGTTGGATTCCATTTTTTTGAAAACTAGTAATATAGCTAAATGTGTAGTTCTCGATATTTTAATTGTTAAGATTCTATAGGTAAGCAGCTCTTGAAGAAATCAGAAATGGAGGTTAGCTTTAAAGAGGAAGGAAAGCTATCTCTGTGAAACAAAATATTAAGCGTTTTAAAAACACAGCATTGTGAAAGTGTGGTTCCTAAGCATATGTTTGGAATTATATTGGCCAGTGAGTGCTATTGACAGTTACACAGTGAAGACTGTGCTTAACAGAATTCAGTGATGGTTGTGTGGAGTGTGTGAGATCAAATATTTAAACCAGTATTCCATGAGGACGCTCTGCATGACTGAACACAGGGAGGAACAAAGAGTATGTACACTATGCCAATTAACAGTGGCTTCATGTTTACGTATTTAAGAACATTAATGCATGTTATATGTTCCATTTACATGTTAATTTTGAGGAGCCGTAACTGTGTTCTTGTGTATTCTGATGTTTGACTTCTGGACCTATCTGCTAGGTTATTTGCATCCTTTGGGGGGCGTGGGGGAGGGAGTATTTTTAAGCATGTTAAGGAATGTAAAAAATCTGAGATTTTTCTCTAGATTTTTTTTTTTGTCAAGACTTATACTCCTCTACTTCCAGAGAGGGAAAAAAAAAAAAAGAAGATCCATGCCAGTATCTTTTTCTTTCCTTTTGTAAGATAGTATTGGGTAACGTTACCTTTTTGTAAGTTTCTTAGAAGCTTCGAATTTTTACAGTTTGCCTTATTTCTGACATCTGCTTGTTATACGTTTTAAGCATTGGTTGGGAAAAGCTCTTCTAAGTCCAAAGTTGGATTTTTAATTAAAGCAACCTCCTTTGAGACTGCTGTTGGCAACTAATATTTCCTAGAAGGTGACTTTAAAAATTAATAGATTCTGTACTAAAAACAGCTTTTACTGTTTTTGCTTTTACTGTTTAAATAACAAAGTTTGTCAGCTCTTGTAACACTACAATACATGGGAAAATATTTTGTGGTCAGGTTACAACAGATTGGCAGCTTATATTTATGTTTCTTTGGAAAGATTTGCAATTTGACTTTTCTATGGTACCAGTACATCCCTGAGTTTTTATCAGGTTTTCTAAGGAAACGAGAATTGTGCAAATACGTTTTGTCTTCCAGTTTCTTCTGTCTGAACTCCTGAAGTTGTTTGCTAATGCCAACCAAATCATACAAAGGTGTAATTTTTCTGAAAATTGGTGATCGGGCAGAGTAGACAAACGAATTAGGACCCTTGATAAGTGAGTCCAGTGTGATCTCCTTCACTTTAGATATTAAAATATGTAAAACCAAACCCGGTAGGAAATAGGGCCATATTGGCTTCTTTTGGAGCTACTGTATTTAACGAGGCCACGGTTATCTGATGATGCCTATGGTTATTTATTCTTAAGTATTGCTGTGTGCAGAATTAGGTGTTCTTTCAACATATGCTGTTTCTTTCGCTCCTTTCTACTGGTGGTTTACATTGAACTGCAGTCTAAAGCAGAATGGTTGAGTGTAGGTGTGGAAATAAAAGCAGAGCTTGGCATTTAGGTACAGAGTATAAATGTTCTAGTTTGCTCTTCTTGAGGCTCAGAATTCTGTCTTTATCTAACCTAGCGTAAAAGAGAAATAGTAATTAGTTACGATTGCATTCAAGTAATTTTAGTTGTTGCTATGTCTATTTAATATAAAATAATACGAAAATGTAAACTGGGTATCAGATGTTTGTTACGAAATCCTCTACTAGCTTTGTAGACTTTCATGTATAAATGTCACAGTGATGTGATACACTGTCAGCAATAGGAGGCAAACCATTTATGTTACTTCAGATCCATCTGAATAATGTAAATAAATAGAGTACACTAAAGAAATTCTATTTCTGCTTTTCAGGGGTAATAAAGAAAAGTCTAAATAACCTGACATACTAAAATTATATTTCATGACTGCACTAAGGGTTATAAAACTTGTAATACCCTTACGACTTTCCTTCAGAATATATGAAAGGCACTTCTTTCTCCTCAGTAAGCTTGAAATCAGGAGTATTTTTTTTTTTGGTGTCACCATGAAGTATGCACTTTCCCATACAATTCTGCGTGAAGTTATGATGATAATTGTCTCTTTGTTTTGTGGTACAGCTTGTTTGCATGTCTTAAACCAACAGATTGTAGTGTACTTCATTTATTTCCTTTCTAATGTTTCCTAAAAACTGTATTGGAAAAAATACAAATCCTGTGATTTTTGCCCAACCTTCAGCTAAAAAGACATTACATTGTCCTGATCAAAAGAAGAGAACATTTATGAAGCTCCATGCTCTGTAAGAAACTATATCTTCTTGCAAGTAAATTAATTTTTATGTTTAAAGGCAATATGATTTACAGTGACTTCAGTGTGATCTGAACCCATCATCTTTGGTTTGCATTAATAGTTTGTTCTAAATTATAATTAGTGCATTAGAAATGAATATGGCATGAGTCATCTGAACAGCCTGTTGGATTTACAGGTCCACTTACATAATTAATAGTTTAATACATACTTTTCAAAAATGAAAACCCTACTTATGGTTATTGTGAAATAAATTTCATTGTAACAGTATAGATTTGAATCCAGCTAAAAGACCTTTGGAACTGATTTAAGGGAGGAATATGTAGTAATGGATGAAATTTGAATCTCTGGACATAATTTAGTTTGTGTAATTGTAAGCTTAAAGAGAAAAGCTTGTAACATTTCTGGAAGAGTTTTACTTCAAGTTTCTTTCTTTATTGCACATTTAGTATGTGAGATAAATCAAAGGTCAGTGGATCAGTCAAGAGTGTTTCTCAGGGCGGTGTATGACAGCTTGATATCTTAGTTTCATTACATATTTCCAAATGAATGATAATTCCTATATAATATAATATAATATGAAATACTTGTTAAGTATTCCCCTTTGCAGGAGCCCTGTAAGAGTATTGTATGAAATTTTATGTAAATGCTGATTTGGGTAATTTTCAGTTGTTCATTTTGTGTATACACATTTATTTCTACTGTGAATTACGTGTATTTCTTCTGTGAATTGCCTAGTGCTTTCAGTTGCAATAGAAAAGATAGGAAATAGTCTTGGTAGGTGTACGTTAGCTTGTGAGTGGAAACAGTTCCATAGACATTAAGCAGCTTAATCCAGAAATTAAGGAACTTCAGTTGGATTAGGAAGCCCACTGGACATACTCTGTGCTGAATTATAGCAAAGAAGCTGCGCTTGCGAGGGCTGTCCTTAGGGATGCTGTTGTCAGAAGTCTTTGAGTGCCACGTGGTGGGCAGAACAGCAGCCAATGGTTTAACTAAAACTTAATTCTGAAGAGCAGAGTAATGAAGAGTAATCCAGAAGATTCTATGTAAATTACTTGGATTTAAAGATGTTAACAGAAATGATGCCCTTAGTTTCACAAAGTCAAGCACGTGTCCATGAGCTTATGGAATTTAAACTGGTAAAAACTGTACAGACAGAAAGTATTCTCAGCAACTTCAAAACCTTGTTCATGGCATGGGAGATGGGTCACAGACACTTGTTGCCAGTAGTATCAATCTTTTGGAAATCAGTTGATGTTCTGACTGGGATGTTTCCTTTTTAAAATGATCTGAATGTTAAAAAGTTAAAAAAATGAACATAACACATTCTTTAATAATCAGAGGCCAATTTATGTTTGGGTTTTTTGTTTGATTATTCACTATGAATTTTTGAAATACTTTGGAATGAAGTCTCTTGTTGATAACACAGAAGGGTAGAAAAGCTATTGTGTTCAGAGGATGGATTGCATGAAGAAATTTAGTTGTCGTTCAGTTTGAACTCGAGTTATCCTGGGGGAATGTGGGACTAAAGAAGAAATCGGCAGTAGCTTGCTTACGTTACCTGAAATCTGATGCATTTAATCAACAATCTACTGAATGTTGATAGTATGTATAATATACTCTTTTCTACATTATTATTTCCATAGCATTTGTTCACCTCATGGTTGAGGTTAAGATGAGTTAGTAATAATGTGGTACCCATTTATGTCAGCTCTATTACTTGTGCCTGGTTCACATGGTGTCTGGATGCCGTAGCACCTCTCTGGGGGTAGACAATCTCTTTTTCTTTCTGCTCCAGAATTTTCATTTACTGTTTTTTGTGTGGCTGCATGGTCTTATTTTTTTCTGCCAATATTAGGAGGCTGTAGATTCTTTCTTATGGAGTGAAAAAAGGTGAGGGAAGAAATATGGTATGGAAGAAGAGAGAATCTTTCTTCTGGTTTGGTCAGCATTTGTTCAAAATTGATTTCCCTTCTGATTGGTTTTGCCAACTGGAGAAATTGAATAAATCAGGGTATAATTTAAAACTGGTTTTCTTGCAGATCCAGTGCCTTATGTGCATTAATCTTGTTCTGTGTTCCGCTTGAGCGTGTTACAATCCTATACAAGGATTTATTTGACAACGTTATCTTTTTGTGGTTTCTAATGATACTACTGGGAGTGACTAATTTTATAGAAATTGACGCTGACAGAAACCAGGATGGAAGTCTAGGTTGTACCTACTAGCTAAAGTCCCACCCACACTCAATCTGCTTCTTATCAAATTGCGAATATAATTAACTGTGCTTATATGTATTGCAACGTACTCCAGTGCATACAGTGTTTTGAGGTACCTTTAACATTTGTGATTAGGGCTATCTGACACCTAAATATACTGATGCTTTTTAAAATACCATGTAAACGGAAAAAAAGCAAACAAACTTTTTTCTTTTACTCTCAGGATTATTTACACAAATGAAAAGTATTTTTGGACATTAAAATGTGTTGGAATGCATACATATGTCCTCATGTGTATGCTATGCCATCATATATAGACTGCATTTATGATACCCTTGGCTGTCTCATCTATGCTTTCCCTATCAATCTCTCTCCTCTGGGAATTTTTCAGACATTCCAAACCCGTAAATAGGTTTGAACAGCTGCCTTCAGGAAAAAAAAATCATCATAGAGAAGTTTTCTTCTCCACCATCTGCTTTGCATTTTGTATTGTTCAGCCTCACTCTCTTTTGCAATAAAATAAACAAACCAAACAGCAATACCACACTGTCCCAAATTTCAGAGATACATATTCTTAATTCTGTCACAATGATTTTTTTAAGAGATGATTTTTTAAAAGAGAAAAAAAAAAAAAGAAGTTGCTGCGAAGTTTGTAGTGGCAATTTTGTCTTCCTTTTGCCTTTTCTATGACATATAATGTGTCTGTCCCAGGTTCTGAGTTCTGAAAGTCTTCAGTGCTTCATATTCTGACGTTTTATCCTGGAGGCTTCTCTTAAGTAATTTTTAGAGAGTTTTTAAATTTATATATAGTTTTCTTACTCTTTTGAGGTGAATGTTTGGATTCAAGGTAGGCACGATAACTGTTCAAAGTGATTTCCTCAAGTTCCAAGAAGAATTTTGATAAAATGAAGGGTCTCATTAGGCATTTTTTAAATTAAGTCTCTTGCAGAATGTGTTGTATGCAGAAAAGCATCCATATTATGCTATAAAAAATATTTCTGGCAGTGAGTTGGGAATAGTTGATATGGGGATGCAATTCAATCTTTTTTTTTTTTTTAGTAGAGATCATATTTATATGCCTGTTCTGTAAAAAAAAAAAAAAAATACTGCTGTAGTGCTTCACTCTATTGGTTTTTTTTTTCCTCTTTTTTTTTTTTCTCTTATCATTTATTACTACTACTGCTATTCAGGAAATCTTGGACTGTTTTTCTAAGGGTGGAAATTAAAGAGAGGAAGTGACTTGTCCAAGGCTACTAAACAAGCTAAACCGACTAATAGGGCACTTGTTTTTAAAGCTCTGTGTGCTTGGTACACTTAACTGAAAAAAATCCTAAACCATCTTAATACCTTGTAAGGTCTGTTGTTCTTGCCTGCATTGTATGAGCAAATGCAGGCGTAAGGACACGGTGTGTAGCTGGGGTTTTGCTGTGGGATTATGTTCACCTTCTTGGGTTAAGTCAAGAGCTAAGACTCTGATTAGTTTGTCCAGTTGTGTCGTACAGAGGCATGTTTTATGATAGAATTCTGTTTCTTCTCTCAAATTAGAATTCCATTAAGAATATTCATATAATGTAAAAATATGCATTGGTTGTTATTTTGGAAATAAATTATTAATGCTGGAAAGCAATATGTATTTCTGTTACTCCCAATGCAAAAAAAAAAAAAAAAGGCATTTTGGTTCCATAAAAAAATTATATCTGCATAACTTATTTTTTCCTGCTTTTAAACCACGGTGATAAAGATTATATTTTTAAATATAGGCACCTGACAGGACGTTACATGAGAAACTGTCGAAATTACTAAGCAGAACAGATTATTCTTAAAAGCCTCTGTTATGATTATTGCAGGATCACAGGTTCAGCTCTTTTATATGGGAAATTAATAGAAAAAGAGGAGGAACTGGAAATAGAAGATGACTAGTGTCTGAAGTTAGTCTCCTCTTCTGGACCTTATTAAATTACAAGATAACCTCATATCACAGATTTTTATTTAGGGCCAGATTTAAAAATCAAATGGCCAATTTCAGGCAGCGCTGTTAGATTTCATATATGTGTAACTCACTTTACTGTTTAAAATGCTTGCAAAGAGTTGCATTTAAAAGCAAGTCTGTCTATATTGCCTTATTTAAGAATTATAATGTCATTCTTTAATTTTTGTTACTTATTGCTTTAAATCTTACGTTGAAGCACTTTGTTTTAGGGCAGGCTTTACCAGTGGGTAGATACAAGTTGCATCAGAATAATAAAAATAATAAAAAATTTGTTGTTGTCTCAGTTTTAAGTGTTTTGTCCTTCACGAAGTTATTCACTCTATGGAACGGTAGCTACAGCAAGCAAAGACATTTCCCTGCATTTGAACACTTGCCGTAAAGACTACCTTCAAATAATAATGATACCACAAATAATTTGACAGTATTTGACCCTATGTATTTGGTAGAAAAGTCTAATTTTTTTTTTTTTTCTATCTCGATATAGGTAAGCTTAGATTAGTACACTGCGTGCTTAATCTTAGCTGTCACTCTAGCGCAGGATGACATACTGGACATGGTGTAAAAAAAAAAAAAATTATGAAAATTGGCTTGGATCCTTTCTGAAAAAGTGACAATTTGCACATCAGTGGGAGAAACTTGACTTATTTTAACAAAACAAACAGTAGTTTAACATGGTGGCCTCTTCCTAAACATGGTAGAGGAAGTTTGTTAACTTTAGCTGACTTAAAATATATAGCATCGTGGGGACAAAAAGCATTCTGCATAAGTTTTTACTTGTGCCAAATACAGTATTCTGATTGTTGTGATTTAATTTATTTTAAAATAAATGATATTTCCAAATACTAATGTTTTAAAATACAACGTAGGCCTTTAACTCAAGAAGAAATAGCTCATCGGCGTGAACTTGCGAAACGAAGGCATGCAGAAAAATTGGCAGCAAATCAAGGAAAGGAGCTGTCAGAAAAGCCCCCAAGTGAAAATTCATCTGAAGTAACTGGGAACACTGGCGATGCGAAAGGTATGTAATGTTCTGCTATCTTGTTTTTCTCAGAGGATGTTTAATAGTAGTTTCTAGCTGTTGTCAAAGGGCTGTGTACCTTACAGAGAATCATCCACGTGCCTATCCAAACAGTTCAATAGATGGAACTGAACGAAGAGTGAGGAGGGATTTGTAAGAAAGCTGGTAGTTTATAAGTGCTGTAATGGATACCTCTATTCCTGAGAACATGCTTAGTCTCAGTACTTTGAATCAGTGGAGACAGATGATGCTTGAAGGAGATGCTCTGCTGAAAAATTAAATAATTTTCACTCCACGTAGAAAGGTGCACCCATTAACTTTTGCTGTTGTGTATGGGGCAGAAAAATTCAGATTTGTCTAGCTTACTGCTAGAACCGTCTTATGGACTTGTTGCTAGCGTACTTTATGCCAATATAACTTTAATTCCTTTAAGCTTTTATGAGACTAACTGTTAAAAAACAAACAGAAAACCACCCCAAAACCCAAGCAGCCTAATAATAAATTACTACAAAAGCAGTGTATAAGCAACAGGACTGGATTATGAGTTACAATGGGGCATTCTTGCTGTCTTAATGTGTTGCCAGATGTGATAAAGTAATATGTAATTGATTTTTTTTTCTTCAGATGATGAAGCAGAAGCTGCTTTTATACTTCATATATTTTTCTAACTTTGATTAGGTGAAGAGCAACAGCTCACTGGTCAAGCAGAGATCATGACCTCAAAGGCAATGAAACAGGAAGCAGACAACAAGGAGTCTTTCATTGCTTTTGCTAGAGTGTTCAGCGGCGTGGTGCGAAGAGGGCAAAAGATCTTTGTTTTAGGACCAAAATATGATCCTGCTGAGTCTTTGCATAAGGTAAGCGAACTGTTTGCATAAGGTGACAGTGAACTGTCACCGTAACTTGGGATTCTTCTGAAACACTGATGACTTGACTTTTTACACATTGCTTGCTCAAAAAATAAAGAAAGTTCAAGTCAGAAATTCCAAAAAGTATCAAAGTAATTTAGGTGGTTGTGGTGATAGCTGATTGTGTCAGTAAACTCATTTCCAAAATAGTTTAAGGTACAATGTTGTATTAGCTAACAATAAATCCAGTATGTGCATACTTTGTTTCAAAGAAAACGTGCGAAGGAAAAAACAATGCTTTTGGGGAAGAGGAAGGTGCATAATAGTATTGAAAAAAATGTTATTAAATGTTTTGAGATTGTGATCATCGCAGTTTGTTACATATGAATTTACTTTAAAACATTTGGTTTATCAGTGACAATGAAAAGCGAGCTAGAAGTAGTACACTACACATTGACTTAAAAAATTGCCAAAGAAAGCATTATTCTTTATTTTCTTGGCAACATTTGCTCATTTGCCACAAGACTGGATTTTTTGGAAGGGGAAAAAAATATTTTCACATATATGTTGATTTTTAATACCTAACTTTGGAAATAAAAATGCTTTAGAATGTATTTCATAGCTTTGGAATAGCTCAAGGAGGTTTTGAGGAAGAAGTTTTTATCAGTACTAAGTGATAAGTATCCAACGCCGGTTGTTTTACTCTGTGTAGCTGTCATCCCAGTGTTCTGCTACAAATGATATGCCTTTAGTACCTCATATGACTTGCTGTACATTGGAGAATCTCTACTTGCTTATGGGAAGAGAACTTGAAGATCTTGAAGAAGTACCTGCAGGAAATGTTCTGGGTAAGATGTAACTAGTGTTTAATTTCCTAGAGCTTGAATCCTTATATCATCCAAAATACATGGAAATTTTTCTGATTTAAGAAAACTTAAATCTATGAATGTTTTAGGTATGTTGTGTGTGCAAAAAATGAAAGCACTCTAACTAAACTGTGATTTCTGTGAACTTTGAATTGTGAGGAGGGAAAAGGTGCACCAATAGGAGAAAACTAGGGATTGCATTAGCCTGTTATCTTCAGGTTGGAGTATTGCCAGGTAAGCATCGCTGCCAGGAATTGCCAAAGACAGCAGTAAGGTCTCATATTTTATAAATTGCAAAGATTATTTATAATATTTTCCCAACAGTGGAAATTCTGTAATATGACTTCTCTAGTGATGCAGATAATTGTAGTTTTATTCACGGATCTGCTTGAACTATGGTGCTAAAAAATTTTCATCTATGGCTCTGGCAAATTTTGAACTTTCTTCATGGACAAGGTTCTAAGCGATAAGTCATCCTAATCATTGAGTTATGCTCTTCTGTGCCAGATTCTGAGCTGCTTTGCTCTAGAGTGTGAATAGCATTCTTTGCTGGTTTTGTCCTTCATTTGTCTTTTTATACTATCAAAACTAGCGTTTAGAATTTAGAAAGCATAAACTTTAAAAGTTGTTTGGTTCTTTATTGTTTTTTAATTTTGTGAATGAAAATGTACGAACTACAGTAAAACTTAAGGTTTTTTTTTTTCATGTCTATTGACTAATTTTTAGAAATTTATCATAAATATATAGTAAAATAAAAATAGGTGTACTCTGTTAGGGTTGGATTTTGTTAGTCTAGGCAGTTAACCATGCTGGCTGCTTTTAGCATGGGCCTAGTGTTCAGAACAGAAACAGCTGGTGAATTAGTTTTATTTGGAAGCTTAATATTTTAAAATTTGGAACTATAACTTATTACAGTCTGATGCCCAAGTTGACCATTTTCAGGATCAAAATGTACTAAATATATGCTCTGTTTACTTCCAAAAATGATTAAGAGTTTTAAAAAAACCAAAACAAAATAAAAAATACCCAAAAAACCCACCCCAAACCACTCTGCAGTAAGAGTGAAATGATATTATCTTTGTGCTTACCAAATACGCCTGGAGCTGCTCCTGCAGAGAAAAATATACTGTGAGAATTATATTTAATATTAAGAGTAGGACCAAATTTCAAGAAATGTTTTTGCAACCAATTAATTCTGCCAAAAAGTTGTGAGTAGTGCCTACTGTTGAAGCCTACTCTTCACTTGGGTCTAGCTTTTCCATAAAGAAAAGCATATTAGTTGAGTAATATGAAAGTTCTCAATGGTGACATGAGATCTGTCATATTTAGAAGAATTCATTAGAATATTAAGATCAGAATTAGCAGTCAGAGCTCTTAGCCACACTCTGTTTGGTATTTCATCTCTTTTTACCAGATCATTATCTAGTCTCTTTATATATAGACAAAACAGGTTTTAATTTTTGCCTAGAACATAAAAGCTCCAGTATATATTTTGGTTTTCTTTTTAAATTTGATGTCATTTTAAAGCTTCTTGTTCATTTGCTTCTCCTATTTCCCTGTAAAGCTGCATTGTTAATTTACATAAATTCAATAAACACCTTTACTGGTTTGATGATGATTTAACACACTGAGGAGAAAAAGCAATACATTTATATGAAAGGAATCTGTAATAATGGTGATGCAAGACTTTTATTATTCCAGTTAGTAACAATGATTTCTGTTTCACAGGCCATTTATCTTCCAGCTTTAAAGCATACAGCAGTGATTTCTCTCCAGCCATATAAGGAAATTGTGTGTAGATTATCTAGTAAATTAAGGAAGCTTTTCTGAAAGCTCTGTAGTTTTACTCTGTATAATTAAATTATTGCCATAAGGAATACACAGTTAATCATGACTGCCTATTTCCACTTTAAAACTCGTGGCGTAGGGTTTTTTCAGAATTTTTTTTTTTCTTCAGGGTTTGGAGGGCTTTTGCTATTATTTAGAAGTTGTTTCTTACAAGGAAGAATCTGCTTGGTCCTAGTGAGCAGCCTTTTTATTTCTTATACTGGCTTATGCAAAGGTTTAATGATCAAAGGCGTGGCTTGATACATGGATGGTTTTACTGAAGATAGAAAGATTTCATCTTGTGTTCAACTAATATTTCCTTAAAATACTAATCTCCTTTTAATTACTAAAAATCTGAGAAACTTGTAGCAAAATATTGTAAAAGGAAAAGGTAATGAAACATACTGTGTTTGAACTACCAAGCTGTCACACAAACAGAATTGAAGAACATCCAACTGAAAAGCAATACTATGGCCCTGCCTAGCATAGCCGTTGCCATTCTGGCAAGCTTTGTAAAGTTATTTTCTGGTATTATTCTGAGTTCCTGGAAGTTAGGAGAGACAAACTGCTTTGCATTAGTTAATTTGTGTTCCAAGTTTGCAGCTCAAATGTTTTGTCAAAAGTATTTATCTAAAAAACTTAAAGCAGTATGTCATTTTCATGTAATGTGGCAAACAAAATGCTTCCACCTAACAGTTTATAATTCACAGTTTTTCTTTTTACAGGCTCTCTGACTACTATGCATATTTTTTTGTAGTCCTTGAGTAAGAGGTGAAATACGATTTAAAATAAATGAAAAAGTTCTTGGGGACCAAGGATAAAGTCTTTGTAATAAATCTTCTTTTATTTGTCAGAATAGTCTATGAAAAGAGTGAAATTCTTGTCCCTGACAAAAACACCTGGTTTGTAGAATTTGTAATTTAGAAGCGCTATTGATTTCTCCACTCTGAGAGCTCAAAAGGAATGTGTGAACAAAATGCCTTCTGAGGGGCGAGTACTGTCTTACTTTTCACTTTCATTTTTTTCCCTGCACTTCTGTTAGAGGTCCTGTGCCAGCAGACAGGAAATTATACTTGGTAACTGGTACTACGAGGTTCTCCTTCGTACTATGAATGAAGAGGGACCTTGCAGGAGGAGAATCTAGTTAATGGAGCAGCAGATAAGGTTGTTCCAGATTAGGTATGGGCCCTCGGATTCCAAATGGCTCTTGTATTTAGTTGAAACTGCTGAATAAAAAACATGATAATCACTGGAATGGGCCATGGAAAGTATCTTGACGTTTAATTTGGAAAAATGTTGAAGTACTGATCCAAAAATAAATCGCGTGTTTCAGGAATAGCTTATTTTTCTGTATCGTGTCACAGGCCTGGAGCACGGGATGCAGTTGCTGAGTTTGACCATGTTTCCCTGTGGTCATCATGTCTGAGAGCCCTGGGGGTGAGAGCCTTGTCTTGCAAATGGTCCACCTGCTTGTCCTTTGCAGTGCTAGCCTTCTCAGGATGGCTCTGTCCTGTCTTAAGGGCCATATGAACTTCTGTACCAGTTTCACTTGTCCTGCAGTTGGTATTGCCTAAACAGAAACAGTGTTACCTGTTTTGTAAATTCTAACTAGGTATATCAAAGTCATGCTTACATTCCTACTGTAGAAGTACTCTGTGCTTGCAGACATTAAATGTGGCAATTATGTATGTCATGTAAATCTGTATCACAAAATCAGTTGAGATCTTTTGATTCCAAGACTTCTCGGGCATGTTTAATGCTCACCTTTTGAAAACTGCTTGAATATCCATTGGAAAGAAAATGTATCATAGACCTTGGACACAAGTCTGTGCGCTGTTTTGAAAATACTGTCCTTCTGTGTCTTTAAGAAGAGAGAAACAGTACTTGAATATTAAATTCCAAAGACTGCTTGACTGATGTACCATTGCATGTTCTTAGTGACACAATAATTAATACTGAACTGTATTTGCATAATCTAATGCTATGCAAATAGCAAGCTACTGTAATTGCCCTACTCTCTTTAAAGGTTTGTCCTTCCTTGCTGTGACAAAACTATATCAGAAGAAGGAGCTTGATAAAGACAATCATCTGGCTATCCATATGTCTTTAGCTTCTTTAGTTTATTGAGTGTTGTAGAAGCTTATTGAGTATTAGGTTCTTGGGTTCTTGCTGGGACAGTCCCCTGTGTTGGCGGGGAAGATCTGTGGTACTGGATGTTCCTGCTGCCATGGTGGCGTCCTCTCCAGATGGGTTGTATTTGACAGGAAGTGAAGCCCTGGCTGTAGCGTGAAACCCATTGAGCTCTGGTTAGTCAATTGGTGTAACATTTATCTCAAGGCATGTTGCACATGCACTCGTGCATGTGCGCACACATGAGTTCGGAATAACATGCATCTCAAAATTGACATGTGTACTGCTTTGTTTTATCCACAAGTGCCACACCAATAGTCTTCTGTTTGTTAGCTCACAAAAACCAGATTTTTCTTAGAGCTGCCTATGTGACTATTTAAGTGCTTTTTGTGTTTTGTTGAATACTGTTAAAAGCAAAGCTTTTTCCCTTACCACTAGATTTGTAGTGCTTCAGTGTAATGCTCATGGGAGGCTAGATGATTTCCTGCATGTTTTCAAATGCAGTTAGCTATGTGAATATCAAGTGTTCTACCAAATGAAGAGCATTTGTTTCTTTAACTTACCAACTGATGTTGTTAAAAGCAGGAATCTAGAAGTTACTGCTGTTGCCAGCTCACTATGAACTGACTTCCTACATGACAGACTGTTGTGTACCTTGGTTTTTCCATTTCTAAAATGTTTGTTTTCCCATACAGTGTTCTTTCATGTTTTAATGATTTATAAAGCACTTATAGGATTCCTGACTTGTAAACAATATGACATGGGGAATGTAGGTGATTACGGATTCATACTTCCGAAGTTTTTTGGTACCTTTCTGAAGATAGGTGCCATACAGCTGCAGTCAGTGTGAAGAGCTGGTCTGAAGCAGTATAGCTAACCTCATTACAAGGTGTCTAACAAGCATTTTGTTCCTTTAGGACTTCATCGAACAATTTAGGAGCTTTTAATAAGCAGCCTCTGTTAAGAGCAAAGAGCAGCTGCAAGCAGTGATGCCATTTTAAAGGCCCGGAATGGCTCTCTAGGACTGATGCCAACTAGCAAGCATTACCACCTTCTGTGAAAGCCCTAGGAACAGTCCTGCTGTTGCACCAGCCTTTTGTTTCTGTGCAAACATTTGGTGGGCTAATTTCACTCTCTGAATCAGTAATGTGATTATTTAACAAAAAAAAAAAAAAAAAAAATAGCCAGCTTGAAGTGATTCCAGCTGCATGGGCTGTCTCATCTCAGCATGCTATGATGAGTGAACACAGGAGGGCAGTCTTTCTCAAGAATGTCACTAAAATTAGCTGAAAATAGTGAATGAAACAAAGAAAACTCAAATCTTTGTCTTCAGTTTTGGAATACTTACAATTTTTATCGCTAACTGCCATTTTATAACCCCAATAAAATAACCTTGAATTTTTAACAAGTTTATGGTAATCCAGCGTTGTTCAGGAAAAGGTATATAATTGAATGGATTGTGTTATTGAATTATGTTTTATCTCTGTGAGTTGTCGAGTTTACCTGGCATAACTGTATCTATATTAATTTCCCTCCCAGTTAATTTTTTATGAATAGTTAAATTGTTGAAAAAATTAAATATGTTCAAGTTCTTTCTTTGAGCTGAAGACATAGTAGATAGTCTGTTGTTTGGCCTCTTCCAGTGCTGGAAACTGAAACCATTTTCTTAACTCTATTTTTGCTGTAGTGGTTTTAGGCCCTTTGCAGTTACTGCTGTTTGCTGTGTGTGGTTCCAACAAACAGGCTGAGTGATTTGTGTGGAGTTTTGGGCAGTGTAACATAACATGGTGCGCAGCTACTGAACTAATATCAAATGAAATGAGAAGTGTAATTTGCTGATCATCTGATAAGTTTCCTTAACCCTGTTTGCCTTACCATTTCTGCTGTTTTATTTGTGGTTCCATTTCAGGGAATTTGACTTGACAAACTTTATTGCAAAAGAAATAAGTGATTCATTACCTTGTTTTCAAATCGATATCAACATCACTGGAGAGGAAAAAAATATGACATATCTTAAGTCAGAGGTATAGCACTGACATGTGTCTTTATTGACCCACCTAAGGTTTTTTGGGGAAGAATGCTTTGAACGGTTAATAGTTTCCTTATAAAGCCTTTTTAGGTTGGGTGGTTTTTTTAATTTATATTGAAGAATTTAAATTGCTTTTTGAGTAGCTAAATTTTTTCTATTTTTTTTTTTAACTGTAGCTTCTTAAGACTATAAAAGGAAATAATAAGTGTAGTAATTCTTTCTGCAGAAAACCACTTCTAAATTCTCTAGTGCTTCTGGAATGTTCTCTGCTCTAATTTTCAGGAGTTTATTGTGAGATCTTACAAATGTGTTTAGTCTTGCCACTGGAATACAAGGGTTTTTTAATTGTATTTAAAAATTGAGCTGTATAAGATTATTTAAGCTAAAGATAGAATACATTCATCTAGCCAAAAATGCCTTTAAGTTTGCTCTTTACCACTGTTGGATTATAATGTCAAAAAACTCAAATTATTAAGTTTTTGAGGAAAGGAGAGAATGCAATAGAACATCCTGTATCAGCTTTAAAGCAACTTTTAGTTATTATAATCTGTAAAAATCTGAGCTTTCATGTAAATTAAAATTAGATTTCTTAAATAATCTTCCAAATGTGAGGCAATCACTCCTGATTCTTTGGGGTTGTATGCAGACAGATAACTTGCTGATACTTGAGATTTCCCAAACAGTACCAGAAGGAAAACTGCCCAGACTTGTCGATGTTTGTTGCTGCTACTTTTATGCCTGTGGGCAGCAGTGGGACTAACAAGAATCAAGACAATTTCATACCATTGCTGCTTGAAGAAACTCACAGCGCAGCAGCAGGCACATGCTCTGCAGCTACTTAATAGAAAAGATCTAGAAATAGACTGGAAAGAGGGTTTGAGGCGCAGGCAGTCTCTGTTTGTCACCCCTATGTTTGCTTCAGGAAGAAATTCTTTTTGGCCTTGGGACTTCAAACTTATTAGTTGCCTATTATCACACTAATATACATTGATCAGAATTCAGGGCCAGTGTTAAAGGAGACCAACTCCCTTTCCTCCTGTAAGGGTGGAGAATTCACTTATTGAGTCATTGCCTCTGGGCAGATGTTACTCAGCCTTTCAATAGCTGTTTGTAGGTTTATGTCCCAGACATTAGCTGGCTTATCTCCAAAATTTCAGGGTCTTCCGTGAGAGTACTTGGTTGGATGTAATTTTTCAAGTCTCTTTAAAATGAGAGGATAGGGATTTCCCCCAGTATTTCACAATTACTTTCTTTAGTCAGCATCAGTGTATTATTTTTAGTCTCTCCCTCTATGAAACTGAATAGCCCCATGTATAAATAAAGGAGAACAGCTACCTACAGAAATAGCCATATTTATTACTTGGCTAATGAACCTCTTGTTTTTTCCAATACTGTAAGAGAACAAGAGTGTTAAAGTAGTTAATATCACCGATGTGAAATGTTAATAGAAGCCTTAAGGTGAAATTTTGAGATGATTGGCTGAGCTCACATCTGTAATGTTGCATTTGGGATTTTTTTCCAGCATACTAGGATGCATCCCTATTGATTTTGGGAAATTACCTCACACTTTCATTTGAAGAGCCTGAAAACTATACCCTCCCTCAATCTGCTTATAAAAAATTACATGGAGCATGCTTTTCTGTTTGGCATTTTGTATTATTTTTTTTTTTTAAACCAGTATCCTCTTTAAAACTAGAATGTCAGTATTGTTTAGTAGGTGGCAGTTTATAGTATAGCTGTGTGCTCTCTCCTTTCTTGCAATGTGGTTCTAATGGGAACCAGCTAACTTGCCTTAATTGGTTAAAAATCTCTAAAGAGACTTTAGTATCCATTACTAAATGAGGATCTCTGATAGATGAACCAAAGTGACTTCGCTTTTGTACTCAAAGTTGTCAGAATTCCATTTCTAAGAATATCCTGCCTGTTAATGCTGCTATGAAATATTGTACGAAGAAGTGGGAAACATCAGTTGAGGGATGAACTTGGACACTGGGGCACCAGAGTAAATGGCTGAGAGATTCAGCAAGCACGCCTAATTTGAGGAGCTGGTGTTTAAGGTTCCGTTTTCAACAGAGGTGTAAATTACCTGATGTAGCAAGTATCTGTATTTAGACTATTTAACTGAACCTTTTATCCCTCTGCACAAGATGGTATTAGGCTTATTTTCCTACTTCTGAAGTAAACACACTGGAGAATTCTCTTTACAGAAGTAGTTTGCTGTAGAACTCAAAACTTTCAGAAAGCTGTTTTAAAGGTACATTTCCTTTGTTTAATGTGGCCATGGGTTTTCTAAAATTCGTTCTGAGAACATGCAATGTCATTTCAGGAATAAGTACAAAATAATTGCTTTAAGCACAAATAAGTTTGAAAATACATGCCTTATTACATGTTAATTCATGTATATCAATTCAGATGTAAAAAACCCACCATAAATCAAAACTGTTTAGGAATGTGTGCAATTACCAATGCAAAAACAAAGTTTTATTCTTAAATGATTTTTCTATTTTTTTCTATTTTTATATATTATTAAAGGAGTTTTAAGGTTATTTCTGGAAAATACATCTCTCATGGTACTGTGATGGTATACTTGAATCAGATAGCGACGTTTTTGAAAAGAAATATGTACTGTTAATCAGCTAACTATTCCTTTAGCTGTTCTGGTCAGATAAAGTTCAAATTCTATCAGATTAATTGAGCTTTTCAGCTTCACTGTAAAGGTAGTCAATTAATGTACTAAAAGGTACATTAGTTGTACAACAAAAGTTGTAAAATGTAGTTATTTGTCATAGTCTCAAGTTATAATATACTTCAAGGCAGATAACTAAATAAAAATGTAACTGCTTCATAGGTATCATTTAGGCTAGACTTTTACGTGAGTGTGGAATTGCAAAGATATTGAAGGGTATAAAAACTTACATTAAATCCTGAAATTGGAATCATGGCATCATAGAATGGTTAGAGTTGGAACTGACCTTGAAGATCATCTAGTTCCAACCCCCCTGCCGTAGGCAGGAGCACCTTCCACGAGACTGGGCTGCTCAAAGCCGCATCCAGCCTGGCCTTGAACAACTCCAGGGACGGGGCGTCCACAGGTTCTCTGGGCAACCTGGGCCAGTGTCTCACCACCCTCACAGTAAAGAATTTCTTCCTGATATCTAATCTAAATCTACCCTCTTTCAGTTTAAAAGCATTACCCCTTGTAATTACACATTACACTCCCTGATAAAGAGTCCCTCCCCGTCTTTCCTGTAGGCCCCCTTTAAGTCCTGAAAGGCTGCTGTAAGGTCTCCCTGGAACCTTCTCTTCTCCAGGCTGAGCAACCTCAACTCTCTCAGCCTGTCTTCATAGGATAAGTGTCTCCAGCCCTTTGATCATCTTCATGGCCTCCTCTGGATTTGCTCCAACAGGTCCATGTCCTCCTTATGTTGGAGGCGCCAGAGCTGAATGCAGTACTCCAGGTAGGGTCTCCCCGGGGCAGAATCCTCTCCCTTGACCTGCTGGCCACGCTGCTTTTGATGCAGCCCAGGATGTGTTTGGCTTTCTGGGCTGCGAGCGCACATTGCTCAGCCACGTTGAGCTTCTTGCCAAGCAGCACCCCCAAGTCCTACTCCTCAGGCTGCTCTCAATCCATTGCCCGCCCAGCCTGTATTTGTGCTTGGGGTTGTCCCAACCCATGTGCAGGACCTTGCACTTGGCCTTCTTGAACTTCATGAGGTTTGCACAGGCTCTCAAGCCTGTCCAGGTCCCTTCCCCCAGGAGCGTCGACTGCTCCACACAGCTTGGTGTGGTTGGCAAACTTGCTGAGGGTGCACTCGATCCCACTGTCCGTGCCACCGACAAAGATGTTAAATAGTACCAGTACCGACCCCTGAGGAACGCCGCTCATCACTGGTCTCCACTTGGACATCGAGCCATTGACCAAGCCAACGAGTGTGGCCATCCAGCAAATTCCTTATCCACCAAGTGGTCCATCCGCCAAATCCATATCTCTCCAATTTAGAGACAAGGATGTCATGTGGGACAGTGTCAAGTGGTTTGCACAAGTCCAAGTAGATGATGTCAGTTGCTTTTATCCATTTGCATAATCTTTATTTTCTGTATCTTGGAGATAGATTTTAGATGTGTGAACATCTCCATTCCTAACATAGCTTCTCTCTTGCCAGGCCTCATACACAGTGCTGCTCTTTTGTCTTTTTGCAGTCTCAATCAGGACAATGGGCTTTTCCCAACACGTCCTTAAATAACACAGACTACCTGCCTAGATAATCGTATTAATGATACAAAATAGTTTCATTTCTGATGTTTATCAGTGCTGAAATATATAGACTGTATGTAACTTGGGGGGGAGAGGAAACTTGGGTCTAGAAATTACACTTTAGTTGTCTCAAAATGTTGTCCTCTCTGTACCCCGTAGGAGGCGGTCAATGAGTGGTGGATAAAAGTTGTTTTTCTGGACAGTGTAGCTTTTGTTGGTTAAATCTAGTTTGTCACTTTTTGCATGCTTCTTGACTTCTGAGTAATTTCTCTTAAATCTTACCTTTTTCAGCTTTAGTACATCAGGAAGTCGTTCTCTGTGGGTTTCAGCAATTTTTTATAATCTTTTTAAGCATTTTTTTTATAATTCTCTTGAATTTGTAATGTTCTCTATTTCTGTATAATTTCTTTTCCAAGTTATGCAAAGTTGAAAGTCCTTTACATGGCTTTGATTGAATAAGGCTTTTCCCCACCTTTATACTTTAAATATCCTGTGAACAAAACAGTTCTGAAGAAAAAAATTGGTGGTTTTCTTTGTTTTTCACTGAGTTTCAGTTTCTCATGACACATACACAACCGTCTGACAAGGATTATATTTTAAGTTGCATATCAAATGATCTCGATATTCAGAGCATCTGAATGATGATGATGCTTCCTTGACGAATTAGGGTAGTTAGAGAACTGTCATGTAACTTTTTACCTGTTTCTTTAGCAGAAATGGAAATAGGAACCAGGTAACTTGTTTTATCCTTTAAACTGTTTTCTTATTCCCATTTAGTCTGAAGCCAGAGGGCACTGTTTTTCATACAATACAAAAATGTGAAATGTGTAACTATTTCAATTTTGGGTAAAGGTCTCACATGGATTCACAGCACTGTCAGTGTAGTGAAAACTTTGGATTATGGTTTTTAATGTGCATTTCTTCATGCAGAAAATCTACAAATGTTTTCACTCTAAATTAAATTAATCTCATGGAGTATGCTGAAAGCCAAAAATTTGCAACCAGTGCGATGTCTACTTATTAGCTCAACTCGGAAATAACGTGCTGGTTTCAGAGGCAGTGTAGTGTTAAGTTAACGCCACTGTCGTGAAAACATCTTGTTTAGCTTCATTTTTTTCTTTGATGCTTCCTTTGTCCTGAGAAATGCTACTGTTTTATATGAAGAAGAGATGGGAAAAATTCTCCTCTCTGAATGTTTCTTTAACTTTCATGGCTACACTAATTGTCTTCTGCCCAGTGTAATAGCCAGGCTGTAGAAATTAGGCTGGACCTCCCTCTTTGGAGTGTTGGAGTCTTTGGAGTGTTAACATGGCTCTGAAATCTGCCCTTGTTCCCCAAAGCTCCCCACCCCAAATCTTAGTGTTAACCTCCTGCTTTCTCTTTGGATTCCACCTTTCTCTCTGCCTTCCCGTCTGTTACTCTACCTCAGCTGTTAATTTTGATTACCTTAGTTATCCCGTGTCAATAAAGTAAGACTGTGTGAGAGTATTTTAGTTAACCACAACCTAAGCAAATGCAAAATCTCTTCTCCTAACTGGCATTGTTTATGCAATATAGACCACTAAGCCATGAGGGCGATTTATTTGAATGTGTTTTAAATTCCTGCTGGAGCACTTCCTAATCTTAGCCAGGCCTCCTGCTTAACGGAGAGAGGAGCAGGATACACGCTTTCACACCCGCATGTGAAGAAGTGTTTGTCTTATTGTGTAATAGACCTAGTGCCTGTAATATACAGCATTCTTGCAATAAATACCATCTGTGGTTGTGAAATGCCTCTACTTCTACATTCGAACTAGCCACAAAAGCCTTTTATTACTCTGTATATTTCTCTTTTGCTTCCATTGTCTGTTGTTACCAAAATTTCTTCAAGGTGTTCAGGAAAAGCAAGGAGGGGGCTGGAGTGAGGCCATGGGAGCCTGAGCGAGGAAGCCCAATTTGGAATTAATTCCACACACAACCCCGCTGAACAGGAACACGGCGGCAGAGAACCCAAATCCTGTGTAACGAAGTCAAGAGATTGTTAGTAAAGGCTATCCTTTAGTGAGTTATTTTCTGAATATTTTCCTGAGGTTTTGATGTTGTTTCATGCTTCACATTAAGTTGCAAAAGTGTTGTGAGGGTTGTTTGGCCTGTATCAGGGTGTGAGTCATGAAGTTGGCTTTGTCTGGCTTGTGAACTGTGGGGGGGAGTTAAGGCAGAGCTATATTTAGGAGTATCAACTGATGTCAAACTGTGGAGCACTGCTAAACAACAGCGTTAAAGGGGCAGCACTGGGTAGTTTAGGCTCAAAGTTTAGGTTGTTTGTAGCGGTTTATCATTTAGTAAATAATTGGAAAAGCTGGTATTTACTAGAAATATTCTTCTGCAGAGGTTGCAAGCCAAGCAGGGTGAGTTTCAACTCCATTTTACTTATCCAGTAATAGCTATTCAAAGTTCAGTGTCAAAACTGTATGAATTAAAAATAGCAAGCAGAGGTAAAACTTCTAGTTTCATCTTACAGGGTCCAGAATCTGAATTTGTAAGAATTTACTATTTATAAAGAATTGTTTAATTCCAGTTATAGGTAGATAAGGGTAATATTTGAGGGGCTGTTACCATTGAGGTTTAGTCTTCAGATGCAGAACAGCTGCCAACTTTACTTGAATGTATTTTGAAATTTTGGCATTGATAACGTGGAAGCAAATTTAGGTACCTTTTTGCATCTAATTAAGACTAGAAGAAATATGGTTCTTTTCTAACCTTTCTTGCTCCCTAGTACCTAATTCTCTCCAGCAAGGTCTGTTATGTATTTGGGCAAAACTCAAGCCAATGATTTTAAAAAATGAGAGGCTTCATTTTCCAAGGCTGGTCTTCTGTCATAAGTGTCATGGACTGCAGCTAGTGTATTTTGTGGGGTTTTGTGTTTGGTAACCTTCCTTTGAGCAGCCATGTTTTGGTAGATAATTCACCTAATTTGGTAGCGAGCATTTTATATTGCCATCTTTGTTTCTGGGCCTGTTTATGGGAAGACAGTGAGATCGCAATAGGAAAAACGCAATGAATTTAAGGACTCCAGCTCAGACGTGAGTGAAAGCTTTACCTTACAGAATGGAGAGATTTCTGTCATCCTAATGAATTTGAAGTGGGCAGGTTTTTTCAAAGGTACTTGATGTTGGTTTAAGCACGCTATTGTTGACTTGAATGTAGGCAGACCTGAGCCAAGACAATGTACTGGTGGGGAAATAGAAAAACCACACTTGGAATGTATAAATTATCCAGTTGTTTAAGTTAGTGTATGGAGGATAAGTCAGTTTATCTCTTACTGTCATTTTAAGCTTCATTGGCTAAAGTATCCTCATTGCCAGCTGTGATAGAAGCTTGTTTTGGTGACTAACTGGATTTGTGAAGCATAATATTGAGCACCAAATACCCATGTAAATACTTCATGTTTTCCAAGTGTCACATGTTAAGATTTGTACAAACCGTGCTTTATGCGATATTGAAGTGTTGGGTCAACCATTGCGAGTTGCATGACTGTGAACCCATTAATTTAAATGAACATGCAAACCTGCTGGTAGTTCTTACATCAGTTATGGCACTCACACATCAGCAAAGACATTCAAACCGATTCCCCCCTCTTTCATCTGCTGGAGCTGTTGAGGACAAGGACATTGAAAGCACACATGATGAATTCTGAAGATGGCCTACATGGTTCATTGATGCAAAGAGCTGTGTGTTGAGAGGCTTCCAAAACGTGACCTAAAATGTATGGAATCCTGATGGTTACATTTTTCAGAGCTTTTCCACAAAAGAATAATTGTTTTGTGATGTGTTCAAAAAGCAAGTTCTCTGAGCAGCGGTACTAACAAAGCCTGGATTCCTGTGGACTGGTGTCCTTAAAATCCTCCGCTTCCCTCTAAGCTACGCCTATCCTGCAGTTGTGCGTATCCCAATTGGCCAGCCAGGATGCTCATGCTGGTCACCACGCAGCAGCTTCCAAGCGGGATATATAATGATCGTGTTTTGCCTGCCCTTTTTTCAGTGAGCTCGCCAATTTTGGTCTCCCTTCAGTACTTAGCCATTGATTTTACATAACTTGTGGAAACTTAATTATATCTGAATCCTCTCCTGTCTCTCGCTGGTGAACTTAGTGGAAGTTGACAACATGTTGTTGAGGGGAGACTGTGTGATTACAGGAGTTGCGTTTACTTTGGAAATGAGACTAAAAACATACTCCATTTTTAACAGATTCTTTTGTGTACATAATCCCATCAGGAAGTATGACATACTGCATTGGAAGCATTGCTTCTCGACCAAAAAAAGTCATTTAAGTCAACTGCCACTTTTAGCAGAAATGCTCATCTCCCCAGTTCATCTCCCCAGAGCTCTTCCAAAGCATTTAAAGCTGATAGCTAGCAGTGGCAAATGCCCACGATTCTTTTGTTCAGAAAAGCAGCTGAGGTTCTGTGTTTTAAGGTTTTGCTTTGTCTTGAAGCAGCAGCCCAGTCACTGCTGTTGCTTGTGGGTGACACATGATACCGCATCTGTGGGCTCTTCTGCTTAGTCAGCAAAACGTTAGCCAGGCGGATCTGGTTTCTGAGGAGGTAGCGGTAGGGCATGGAGACAAATTAACTTGTTTCAGGCCGATGAGATGTTAGCTCTTACTTTCTACGTGGATGGGAGTGAAAAAAGGTCTCTTAACTAGTTTTATAAGGTGGTTATTTTTAAACCTATACTTGTGGTTGGCTTTGTCATGCTATAGGAGTGTCGCTGTGATTGATATGTTGATTTGCTTTTTCTTGGACAACATGTCAGAAGCAGTGTCTCTTAGAAATGTATTAATGCTTTCTTAGTTGAGGGAGTGAAAATTGAGTGAGAAGGAAAATTTCCTTTTTATTAGGTTAATTTTAGTCTGTTTGTTTAGTATCCTGGATTGGCTCACCCGGCGTCTGACAAACACCAGTGCTGCTGCTGGGGAGCCAGCAGTGGGGGCAAGCTTGCTCTTTTTGCTGCCAACTGGCTGCTAGATCATCCTAGCTGTATTTGAGATATTGTTCTTAGACTACCTTTTTGGGGTGGGGCTTCTTGCTTTTATCCTCTAATGCAAATGAAGCACTCAATGACTCATGTTATTACAGTTGAAAAGGAACTAAATGCTAAGGGTTTTAAAGCTCCAAGCTCAATTCCTGCTATCTTTTTGTCACTATGAGACTCATTCTTGTTTTTAACAAATAAAGACAGCGATGTTGGGGATGTTATCACTGCATGTAAACTGATGGGATGTCAATAAAATCAAATCTTATTAGTTACCTTTTTGCAAGGGGGCATTAAAAATCAAGTTTAGTTCTGTCTAATTTCTTTTCTCTATTTCGAAATAGAGGAACATTTTAAAGCCCTATTCAATTATGTGGTCTTCTGCTCTAGTCTTAAGAATTCTTGTATCTTAGGAACGATGTGGGTTTTTTTTTCCCATTTTCTTCTTGACCTAGAGCTAATAAAAGTTAATATTTTGCAATACTTTAGTAAGTCCAAGTCTCAATGATACGTTAATTGAAGTAATCAGAAATTAGGGGGGAAATGGAGTCTTTTTTCTTCTCGTTTGGGGAAGGAAGGTTAGAGGGATACGGCATAGTAATCTTATTTTTTAGGTATTTTTAAATGTTTTAAACAGACATGATTTTGGTATGCTTAGTTTACACAGATGCAGCGTGCCAGAAATACTTAACGTGAAGCTGACTTGTAAAATTCATGATTTAAATATAGTTTTAATTTCGTGGCAAAATAAGACATTTCTTATTGCAGTGACAAAAACCTGTTTTAACCAGAATGTGAAGGTCTAGCATTTTCTCCCTAATTTTATTATTTTGTATTTCTTAGGTACTTTTGTCAGTGATTAATGTGTGTGTTTTGAAATAACTTTCTGGAATTCCGTCTTTACTTTTCACTAAAAATTTGTCACTATTCTAGCTAAATTTTATTTGATGTGTTTGGAGCATATCTGCACCTGTCAATCTGAGATCAGTATTGATGGCGCAGTCATAGGTTTTTGTGTGGCAGTAACTTTTTGTTTGTTTGAATGCATCTTCTGTTTATTTTGGAATTTATTTTGCTATTAAATTGGAGTGCATGATAAATAACTCATTATCAGTAACTTCCTAGGCTGCTGACATAAGAGGTGTATTTAAGGGATTCCCTGTCCCCTCGCATGCCATCTATTTGTACACCCATTACGTCAAATAGTCTTAATCCAAGACATTGGGAAGGTGCTTTCTTTTGTTAGGATCTTTTCTCTAATTAATTATTCCCCAACATATTATTCCTTGTAACTACAAATGAGCTATTAAAAGGTTTCTTTTAGATCGAAGTAAAATTTTATATTATTCTTTATCTTTCTTGAAAATTACTGTATTTCAAATAAACATCAACTCCTGCATAATGTAGACTGAAACGATCCATTATTTATGGTACTTTGGAACACTTCAAGCCATATTTCCCAAGGCAGCAAAATAAGCGAGCAGAAATGACTTCTAGGCAGATGTAATGGGAGAGTGGGAGGGTTGCCTTTAAAGGAGAGCATTAGGCATTGGGTCAGGTCTTGGAAAATTGAATTTTAATTAGTTACTTGCATGTCTTACAAGTTAACAGGAGAAATGGTCAATGACTCAATAGGGCATTTCCCACAGGATATTGGACACATTTGGTAATTGGTATGCTGCTTCTACTTGTGACATCTGAAATAGCCTGGTAACTGATAAGTCTGTCTTTGCATTTACCTGATGTATTGAATGATAAAGGCCTCATATTCTTTTTTAACTGATGAAGTGTAAATCAAGTATATTGGGATTCTACAATTGAACAAATTCTAAAATCAGCACACGGATGGGCAAAATTTAATGAGCTTTTAAACTAACTACCATTGTCTTTTCTAATTGGCACTTCTCGTAGTAGATTCTAAATTCCCCATGTGCCTAGGATATGTAACGCAGAACTTGTAGCAATATGTTCGTGTAGCTTTTTCTAGGCAAACATGACAAAACCTCCAAGACTTCTACAGATTCAAATGAATTCCTTGCAAGATCAGTGCCTGAAGGCCTCATTAATTTTAACACCACTTATAATTGATTCTGGGAAGTAACAGATGTTACTTATTTTATAATCTTCAATTTAAGAAAACAGTATATACGTGAAGTCTGCCCATTTTCAGGACACAATGCTAAAACTGAATAAAACCTAAAATGGCATTTTCTCTTAATGGTAGGTTGGTTGATAGACTGTGTTAGTCTGATTTATGAAGAAATCATTTGATGTTATTCATCTGTTAGCTGAGATTAGTAATTTTGCTCTGTTGTGGGAAGCATTTGGTCAAGAAATTAGAAGAATCCATTTGCTACGTGCTCAAAACCCTAATGAACTTTAAATCTTCAGTCACTTGCATCTTGCCTCAAGTGCTCTCATAAAAATATTAAAATATTGTGTGGGGTTTTATGTCTTCCCAATGTCTGCTTAAAAAAAAATATTGAACTTTATGACATTTTGAAATAAAAAGGCTTTGCTTCCATTTCCTTTCCTCTAATGTTAAACACTTTTCACGCTCAATCTGATAGAGCACAATAGATTTAATACCTCAGCCTCGGGCTGCTGCCTCCCCCTTCCTTGCTTTCTGAAGTTCTTATATACATTTCAATGTAATATTTTGAAAACATTTTCATAGAGTAAAGTAAGAAGTGATTGTTTTGATTAATTCTTCTAATATATAATCTATTCATGTTACAGATCTAAGAAAAGAGGATCCTATTTTAATAGATTTCCAGAACTGTGTGCATAGCTAACGTTATTAATGGTGGTGTAGTGCAAAATATCAGAGTTAAGATTTCTCTACTTTTTTTCCGATGTAGCTACTGTGATATAGTCAGTGAGCCAGAGAGGTTTATTTTAAAATATTTTGAATTTTCTCCTCTTTATCATCCAAAATAGAAATTATATAAACTGTATCTTTGCTAGAGGACTACTGAAACGCAGAGATTTGTCTTGTTGTTCTCCTACTTTGTAGGTGAAGATTCTTAGGTCTTTCAGTATGTTCCTTTTAGAAACTTAATTAGGTATTGATAACAATCCTAACTAAAGCATTCTACCAAACACTTCAATGTTTTCTTGGTCTCTGTTGACATTTTTTCATGGATAAGATTTATTGTCAATTTATAATTTTGTACAAAACAGCTTTGTGAGGGGTCAGTAGCTCCATCTTTTTCTGCCTTCTACGAGGCAGATGTCAACATTACAACTGAAGTCTTAGAAAGTTTCAATATAGGAATTACAAATAAAAAGAGCTGTTTTGGTTTTTGTTAAATACTTCTCCCATTGAACCAGTAGAAATCATCAGTAGATGACTAGCATGGGTTTATCTGTGGGACGAAGTAGGGAGGCTTCCTAGAAATATCCATAGCTACAACTGTGAGACATTTCTCATCTCCAAAGAATATATATTCTCTTTAGAGACGTAGTTAATGCTCTATTCTCTGGAAGGATTTCTTTTTCCTGAGAGGATTGCTGGGCAAAATTTTTTCCCTTGCTCCATATGTTCCCATGTTCCATATGAATTCAGCTGATCTGTTTTCCAGTACAATGTGCAATTTCATGGATTTATTTATGAAAGCACACTTACTACTAATAATAAAAAAACCCCAACAAATCAACATTTCAAAGGACATTTAGATTATCAAAGTAAATATGTTGAAACAACCATTCCTAAATTCCATTTGTTTGGGACAACAACTGTGCTGAACTGCCTCTGAAGTTCTGGTAGTCATTTAAAAAAAATTAAGTGAATTCAGATGTGGTGCTGTCAGGTCAAATTAAAATAATTTATTCAAAGTAATTATAAATCTAAAATTTGGTTTGTGTTTCAGAAACCCTTGAAGAGTTTTGTATGGTGCTAAGTGCTTTCCACATGCAGTAATGGAAGTATTAATTTGACGTACAGGCTGACTGAAGTGAGTTCCAGTGCCTATGTGGTCACACTGTACAAAGATCTGTCCACATATTTACTGTTGTTCTGTATCGCTGCTTTCGAGTGACGTCAAGTTGAGCTGGTGTATGGAAAGGAATTATAACGTGTGGGCCCAGGCAAAATTCGTTAGATGTATACTGCTGAGTAGAACTACTAACATTTTTATAAAAACCTCAAAAGGGACTGTTCAGTGCCTTTATCAAGAACACTTGAAAGCTAAAAGATTAAAGTAACTTAAACTGGAGTAAAGATTTTTTGCTTTTTCTTTGTGAAGCTATGAGTGCATTGATTTCATGATACCTAAAGAGAAATGGGGGCGGGTTACAGATGTAAGCAAGAACTTCCTAAGTTTCTGTGCTAAAATGAAGTTTAACCATAAATATTTTAAAATCAGGATCATTTACTTTAGTTGTGAGCTGCAAAAATTAGCATGGCATGACAAATGAAACAATTTTGTAGCCTAAGAAAAATATAATCTGAAATACTTTCATCTTCTGTATGTATTTGCTTCATTAAGCGACTTAAGGAAATCAATCAATATTTCATTTTGACTACACCTATTCGTAAAGGCAGAAGTCAGATTTGGAATGTTAACTGATTTTGGTTTAGTTCTGTTTACATTAAGGTAAATCTGTATTTTAGCAAGCAAATTCCTGACTCGGCTTTGGTGTCTGCTTTTTCACAAAGACTGAGTCCAGGTAGATCTTTATCAATTCACTTTATCATTTTAAAGATGTTACTGTTTAATGTAAAGGGTATTTTTTACAGTTTGCTTGAAATTGTTTTCAGTCTAGTCTGAGAAAAGTGTAGGAAAGTTCATAATTAGAATTGTCAACTCAATCAACAGTTAGGAGTCGTATGTTATCCCGCAGTCTAAGTGCTTAATCAAATATATGGTATTTTTTCTGAAGAATCTCAGCAGAAGATAAATGCTGCTTGTTTACTCATTGTACATGTTTGCCGTCCTCTTCAAAACTATAATCATGTAATAGGAGATTTTAGTGGAACATGCTGTTAGATCATGTTATTGCTTTCCTTGCAGTTCTTCTAAAAGCAGACACTTTTGTTCTTTGAACTGCTAGTCTTTTTCCTAAAAGAACTCAATGGGGTGCCCTAGCGCTTTTTCATCTTTTGCTACTCAATGATTCGGTAGTAAACCATTGAGATGCTTGTGTCAAAAGTCGCTTATTGCATTTAATGTCCTATCGTGTGATTGTGTCCCTTGGGGAGAGGGAATTTTGTTATAACGGTATTAATAATATGGCTGAGTTTACTCTCATCTAATCAGAAAGTTATGCTCAGTTTGCCCTCAAACTGCTGTGAACCTTAAAGTAAAGTTCCACAATAAAAGTACAACTTAACACCTTTGTATTGAGGAACTGAATTCATGTTTCTGCTTGATAGTCTCTAGCAGATATTTAGGTAGAACTTGTTTCTTTGAAACCCATAAAGAAACTGGGACAGAGAGTTCCACAGTCTGTTGGATACTGGTGATTTTTAGAGATTCAGCTCAGAAAGAACCCATTGGGAAAGATGAAATGAAATACAAAAGAAAATGTTGAATTAACTTTTTCTGGAAAATGATTGGAAACTATGGAGAACATCTGAAATCATGCACATCCTTCATGATATTCTATTTTCCATACAAGCAATTTCACTTGCCTCAGAAGCAAGTAAGAACAATTGAGGGGGAAGTGCGGAATTACGGATGAGAAGAGGAGGCTCACCGGCAATCTGTGCTAACATGTGGTCTGTATTATGGAAAAAAGTTGATGAAATCTCAACTAGAATGTGGTCTGTGTCTTGATTTACATTCCCTTCCTTTCCAGAAACAGTTTCTAATATAGAAAGGTCAAGTTCTGCCCTCAGATGTCTCTGTGCTGTGCCCATGAGACTCAAGAGAAACACGCTTAAAATCTGAGGCGATAAATGTATAATACAAGGTATTCTTAAACCATAGTAGCTACTTGTCCAAAGTCTCTACAGTTACCATCATTTAATCCCAGTAATTTGTAAAACATTTTAAGATTCCTCAAATATAAAAGGCATACTATTATAGAGTTTAATGCTACCAAAAGCCAGTTTCCCCTTGCAAAATCCCTCCTATTTTTTCTTTTTGTTTCCTTTTTTTAATTTTTTTTTTTTTTTTTAATTAGGGATAGTAATAGAATGAGGGAGGCTGGTGCTTAAAGTGTTTGTGGAAACAATGAACCAATATTAGTCACCCTAATAGCTAATAGTGCGCTGATGGTATAATCTTTTCTAGGCGTATGCTAGATATTGGGGAAAGGATGATTCTGTGTATAGATTTGAAGGAGAATGATGACTGATAAGGAGTTATTTTCATTAATTTTTTGATGATTTTAATATCATTTGGCAAATACATTTTGCTTTTCTGTTTGTTTTAGTTGGCTTTTATCCTATTTACTTTGAGGAGAAACTGGAAACATTTAAGAGCCAATCATATTTTTAAGGTGGATTTCTGAGTTTATTTTCTCATACTTGTTCTTTAAAGCACCTTTTAAAAATACTTCTTTTCAAATGTGTATCACTAGGGAGGGAAAAAAGTATTTGTATTACTGCCCAAAGGAAATTATAGAGGTCTTAGTCTGTTTGTACGCTCCCTTTGAAACAAAAGGCACATGCTCGTTTTAAGATTTCAGATTGTGTACATCTACAGAAGTTTGCATCACGCCTCCTTTTACATGAATTACTGATGAGCTTGCGTGGTCTTTCTTCACATAATGCAGAGTGTGGAGCATTTAAACCAGGAGGCTTTGCATATTGTGAAGTCTTAATCTTTCTAAACAAACAATGTTGATAAGAAATCATATATTTCAGTGGAGGCAGAACCTTATTGGGAAGATTAACGTTAGCTTTTTGCTTTACTTAGTTCCTTACGGTGTTAGTCCAAAGCTCGACATGTCTCCGTTCCAAAGCAGCCAAGGATTCTTAAGTGGTGATATCATCAGTGAGAGAAGATAAAGATCCACTGAACTAATGTGCTGAGGCTAGTAACAATGTGGCAGAAGTTAAAATTTAAACAGCTTTCATTCTTCTTTGTTTGATTTTCACACTGCAAACTAAATTATTTCCTTATCTGATTGAAAAAGTTATGCACGGTGGTGGTGTCTGCTTCATTTTTTACATCTTGAAAGAACATTAAATGCTAAATCTTTCTACATCAAAGGGAACTAATTACATATATCTTGAAATTGATCTATTATGTGTTCAGATGTTTATAGCTGAATTCAGCTGGAAGAGTGTATTTTATCTTTAAAGCTACAAAATTAGTGTCTAAGGTGTAGTGGTTACCAGCAAGACACAGAAACGAAAAGTCAATGGAGACTTGTCTTAAATCTACTACTCCTCTTGAAAATTTCAGTCATGATGTTCTTATCTATTTTTACCATTTAGATTCTATCATACGGTAAAAACACTGGTGATAGAAGTAGGTATATACTTGATTTAGTATTCTTATCTTTTAGGGCGAGTAATAGAAAGGATTCAACAAAAGAAGGACCTCTGTAAATCTAACATTTCTCTGTCTGTGTAATAATTCTTCCTGAAATGACAAACAACCGAACTCGGAAGGCATTTCTTGACATTATCGCACAGGCTTTTAATGAGTTCCTTGTCTATTAATAATTTAAAAAATTATGTCTCCACATAATGTTTGAAGTTTTGCCTGTTTCTTTTAAAGATGATACCAAGCTCGGAGAACTAATGCTAGTCTGTCTGTGTTTCTGTCTGAGTGTTAAACTTTGTAAAATTACCTTTCTTTCAGTGAAGTCCTTGGCACGTAGAGACAGAGCCCTAGACAGTGCCGTTTTTCAGTGTCCGTTATTATTCAAGTCCAGTTGAGTTCAGGCACTGTGTTTCCTTAGTGCCCAGGAGTATGTGGGAATGCTTTTTCAGAAGAAAAATACTATTCTGCAGAAGGAGCAAAGCATTTGGATGGTGAATATAAGAAAAAATAATCTAGTCTCACACTTACTATCACATCTCATGTGGTATCCCTTGGTAGGCTTGACTTCAGCATGGGTAGCTTGCTTTGCAGTGCTTCGCACTGTAATTCTATTAATCGCAACAGGACTATGCACAAGAAAAAAAGATACTTACAATAGTAACTGTTTAGTAGATGAGGCTCTTTGCCTTACGTTAAAAAATCTGTAAAGGTGCTTTGACTCCTGACAGGGAAGAAAAGGCTTTGCTACCAAGTACAATGTTAGAAATAGTATTACACAGTATATAGCAAAGTATGGAATATTTCTAATAAGAAGTTTCTAATAAACTCTTGTGTCTTTGAAGTTTACACACTCCCCCGAACAGGCAGAATTCAGCATTTTCTTTTGTGTAGAAATCAGGTGATGCACCACAGGCAGAGTTTATAAAAAGAAGCAATTTCCTGATCGAGTTAAAACTCACATTTAAAAACTCCTACAGATATTTTTAACTCTTGGTTCTGTTAAAAATAAATAAATAAAAGCAACGTACAGCAAACTGCCTACTGGCATGCACGTTTATTTGTGTGACATACGGCATACTTTGTAGACTAGATCGTTCTTTGAGAGATGACTATTCAATTCCAATGCCTTTTAGTATTTCAGTCTTTAAGCTAACCTAAACCAAAAGAGCAGTAGTTTGTCTCGCCTTCATTGTGTAAGCAGTTTTTTTCTTTCCTTTGGTCCCTTTCGTTTTGAAAATTATTGTACTACAAAAAGAAATGTGAAGTAAAATGTGTGTGTTATAATGATGTCTGTCTTCAAGGGCCGAAGAGAACAAAAACAATCTTAAAATGGGAGGTGTATTTATAACCTTAATTTTGGAGTGGCTTTTCTAAGTCTGTTCCAGTAATTAACATATGAATATACATCTGAGATCTGTGATCTCAAGTATTAGGTGTAAATTTCAGTGCAATGAACAATAAGAAAGTTTGATTGATGTATCAGCATAATTAGTAGAATTCTTCCATTGACATGTCATGGGGTACTTTGGAATTAGTTATCTTACGTCTTCGTCTAGTATTATTCAGCAGTTACTTACTTATGTTATGCAAAAAGTGTCCAAGAACCTTTAATCTTTATGGATTATTTTTTTTTGCCAACATTTGTTACTAAGGATTTTGTGAATTAAATAGATTCATCAGGGCTGGACACTGCTCTATGCTAGCTCACCCAGTTAAGCAATTAAAATGCTCAGGTTCTAAGCCTAACAGATTTTCATGAAAACTGACAGGTTTTTTGTTTTATTTTTAGTGTATTATTCTTGCCAGACGCTAGTATAATTAATGTACTTTTACCTTCAAATGTGAAACAAAAGAGCAGAGAGCTTTAAGTTTTCTTCATGGTGGTAAGAATACTGTAACGTGGGTCAAGAAAAGAGGGAGTCTATCTGAAGTCAGATTTTGAACTTGATTTCTCTGGTTTGCATTACACTGTGAAAAGAAGCTGTTCACCTCCCACTCTAAATCATTTTCCTTTTACCAGCTGGAGAAGATCAGAATAAAATGGACCCATCCCTTTTCTCAGTCCCTGGTGGTGATGATGATCCAGCATTTGTTTTTCATTCAAACCACATGTTGAATAAGTGAAAAAGAGGAAATACATTGCTGGCCATAGGTCAGGTGCAACCCAGAGTTTATACAGATTTATTTTCTTTGTAGCATCTGCTATCCTGCATTTAAAGCTGTTGAATGTTGCTCTGCTTCCAGTTATTTTGAGGCAGGTTTTCTTAAATAGTGACATTTTGAGTTTTGGCGTATCCTACTGGCCAGACATTCAGCCTTCAGAGCTGTAGAAACAGCCTGATTCTGCAGATGATAACTCTGCAGCAGACCAGCTCTTCAGAATTTAAACTCCCTCATGATCTCATAGGGTGGAAGCTCACCCTCTTTGTTTCTGGCCTCAAATAAAGACGACTAAGCCAAAAAAGAACCTGGAAAAGTATTAGGGTGATAACGGGGAGCTGGGGTTAAGAAATTCTCTGCTTATCACTACTCAGGCACGTAGGAGAGGAGGAGGAAGGAGGCACAAATATACAGCAATCTACAAATGCAAATTTAACTTTCAAGCAGGTATTGATGATGATCTAAAGGCTTTAGTTTTCTTTTAATAAGTTACATGTACACTTAACTTTCATTCCATTAGAAGTACTGCAATGCTTATTGCTTATGATTGAGGGAGAATCAGGAAAAGTGACTGTATGTATCAGTATCAGCTTTATCTGTTGTCTTTATTACTGAACCACTTCTCATAGTGTTTTTATAGCTCTGACTAAATTATGAATGATGTCCTGTTGGTTAGGAATTTGAAGGCAATAATTTCAAATAGTCTTAAATGTGCCAGCCAGTGAGCCAAGACTAAATATGCATTTACAGCAGCTATTTTGCAGATTTATAGCTAATATATTTTTTCCATATTTTTTCTTATCACTACAGTTTAAGCTCAGTTTTCTCCAACTTGCCAGCATTGTGAAATATATTAGGATTAGAATTAATAGCTTGCTATAGGATAAGTTAAATTTTACAAGATTCGAGTTGCAAAAAAGGGGAATCCCAAATGGCATGGGGAGCTGGGAAGAAAAAAAAAAAAGAACATTCTTCACAATAAGAGTAATTAAGCACTGGAAGAGCTTGCCAACAGAGGCTATGGAGTCTCTATCATTAAAGGTTTTTGAAACTTGACTGGACAAGGCCCCGAGCAACTTCATCTGTCTTTGAAGTTAGCCCCACTCTGAGCTGGAGGTTTGACTAGATGACCTTTGGAGGGCTCTTGCAATCTAAATTTTTCTAAATTTAAACCACCAAAAATAAGTCTGAGCTGTACAAAGGATCGGACATATTAGAAGGGAAAAAAGTCCTCATGTCCTTTCTGTTCTTCAGAGTCATAAACGTGCCTTTTTAAAATACAGAGGGAATGCAATGGGAACTGTGAGACTGAATATCAAATGTCACACCAGAGGCTTGAGTACCCAGATTATGCACAAATATTTTTACAGATATTTTATATGAACAGTGAGGAATTTTTGAATCTCATTTTTGTAATTAGAATAATTTCAGCTTTTTTTAGCTTGATGATCAAGTCTTTAGTCTCATTTAATGTGACAGTGGGTGATTTTTTGTTGTTTTGCCTTTTTTTTTTTTTCCAATTTCTATTAGGAATAGGAGGCCTGCAAGATTTTGTGCTGAAGTCTGCGACATTGTCAACGTCGCCAGCTTGTCCACCATTTACACCTCTCAACTTCGAAGCTACACCAATTGTGCGGGTGGCTGTTGAACCAAAACATCCAAGTAAGTTTAAAGGAGAATGGAGAAGGTAAAGCAAATTCAATGTAGTAGCAATGCAGCATCCCACCTTTGGTTGGTTTATGATCTATCCACTGAATCAGAGACTGACCCAGTATAAAACAAATAAATATGTCACCTAGAGGGCCATACTTGATTGCCCTTGTGAATTCTTCTAGCTGGCTAGCTCACATCTCAGTAGGTCAGGAGATACAGAAGACCTTGTTGTGCCCTGTATGGTCAGACCTATCTCTTCGACAAGACACTGTGTGATGCATCAAGGTTCAGTATTTCCTTTACTTTGAAGGTAAGTATATCTTTGGGTTTTTCACTTCTGCTGACATTCTTTTATGCTACATCATAAAGCTCGTGGTATAGATTTGCAGTTCTGCTTCTAATTGATTATTTTTCTCCCCCAGCCCCCAACCAGAGAGTAGTATATCTCTGGCTATATTTGAATTTCAGCCCAATTTCCATTTGCCATTGTAGTGTTAGTAGAACCAAAACAACTGGCTTTCCGTCCAGTTACAAAATACTCTAACACTAAGATTACATGTTTTTTAGAAAGCGATTGGACAGCTTAGCAGCTATTTGTCCCACGTGTATGAATAAAAGATAATCATATATTGTACGTCCTGCATTTGTTAAAGCAGTTTTGAAAGTATTGGAAATCATTGGTTCTACCGAGTGTAGTATTAAGTTGAAAATGTTAAAGGAATGTAATTCTGTAACAACTGACCGATTTTGAGGTAATTTTTTTCCTTAAGGAGAAGAAGCTGTATTATTCTTACACCATTGCCTAATTTCTCCTCCCTGGCAACTTGTGTATCTGTGGTTTGAACTAAACCTGTTAAAGGTAGCTACGCTTGCAAAAGTTTCCTGAAAATCAGCTGCTGTTTGCCATAACAGGAAGACAAGTGAAATTTGGCCATTGCAGGCTCAGCTTGAAAGCAATCAATTGTCCAGTGAGCCACATGTATTCTTGAAGTGGCCCTAGCACATTGTCTCATGTGAGCGCCTTGGATTTCCACAGCAAACCTACCTCAAAACTGCATTTGCTTATTTGGAAAAATGACTCAAATAAATGCAAATTACTTCCTTATGTATATTTTACAACATTACTGGGTGTCTTCACATTCATGTCAAAATCTTTATGTATGTTTACCTTGATCTCTAAAAGAAGAAGAAAAAAATCTGTTCATCCTTTCAGTGCAGAAGACAAGATTGAAAGTCTTTGTTCAACTGTGTTGGCCATGTGGACTAACATTGTGTTTTTTCCACTTTTTGTTTATTTTTATGTCTGGTTTTCAAGGATACTTTTCTATTATAGCCTTACAAGCTTACAATATAGTATTTCTTTTTATTAAAAGAAAGTCTCCAAGTGAATGACACGTTTAATGTCACTCTTCCTTCTGTATATGAATATGCATTCCTAGAAAACCTGCGGGCATTCTTTACCCCACATGTAAAATAGGAAAAAGAAATCATAATTAATTTTTCTGAATTGTATTAAATATGAAAGGCAGCTGACATGAGGTGCTTATGCATAGCTTTGATATAATCTAGCCAAATTTGACTCAGCTGTGGTTGTTCAGTCTCCATTAACTTTAAGGCAACTCTTTTTAAACACCTTCATTTAAACACCTTCAGCTGTGTTTTGTTGCGCTGAAAAGCTCTCACATTCCTGATTTTTCCCCTTTTCAGGTTGTAATATCATTAAAGCTTTTAGGTGGCTTACAGCTAGTTTAAATTCTTCCTGTGCTTCAGTCGCTCTTATGCTTTATAAGTAATCAATGTGGAATAATTTTTTATTTTATTTTAGTAAAATTAACATTTATGGCTTTGGAGCATTTTAAGCATTAGCAATTTACAGGTTGCTACACTTAGCCATGAAAGATTGCAAAAAACCCCAACTGTTTACTGAAAGATTTCTTTAAACAGTTGTAACAAATAAGAGAGGTTATATCTCTTGATAATTTGTGAAAACGAGGAGTGAAATCCTGAAATTTTTAATCACTTTATATTGATAACATTCAGGTTTTTTATTGGTTGTGAGCAGTTTGTGAGCTATAACTGTAGTTAATTGTATACAGGAAGCAAGATAACATAGTCGTAGTCAATAGCTTGCTTGGTATACTAAACCTATTGTAAAAGTATGTAAAACAAAAATATGCAATCCATTCAAATGTGTACCATAGTTATAATTGTATAATGTGAATTTTATCATCGGTACATAAATTCTTGGTGGCAAATTATGAGTATAGCTTATGTCTTCAGTTGCTGCTCTTTAACCATACCACTATTTGTGACTCTTAAGCAGAAATTTGCCCACAGAAAGGCTTCAGAACTCAGCTGAAAGTTTTTGAGTATTCCTAAAATACATATTTGTGTTCAGACTTCCATAAAAGTGAGTGTTACTATTTCTCATTTTAAGTATATTCTACTTCAAGTGTTCCTCTTCAGTATTACTTTGTTAATAACGCCTTATTTTGCCAGGTGATATGCCTCAGCTGGTCAGAGGAATGAAGCTTTTAAACCAAGCTGATCCGTGTGTCCAAGTTTTAATTCAGGAGACGGGAGAGCATGTACTAGTGACAGCAGGAGAAGTTCATCTTCAGCGTTGCTTGGATGACCTGAAAGAAAGGTTAGAGGGGCAAAGAGGAAGAAATATTTTTAGTTCAGTAGGTGTCTGTTGTATTTCTTTGTCAGATGTGTATCTTTGATTTATATTATGGTAAAATAGAAGCTTCACCCACCAACACTTTTTACCATTGGATCATAAATGTACCTTTTTGTAGCTATAAAATTACCTGCAGTTGGGCAGAAGCCACTAGTGCACCACTTCTATACATCTTATACACCGTTTGGGCACTTTCTAGAAATGATAAATTGCAATACGTTCAGGAGTCCAATTAAGAATGTAATGTACCATTTGTGCAATGGGTAATCATGTCTGATAAATGAACTCTCAAAAATTAGAAAGCAGCAAAACTAAAATTGTGTGTGCACACTCTATCCTGTTCCTTTGTTCTTGTTTTGTTTTTTTTTAAATGTTAATCTCTTATGAGCAGTATTTTATGCAAACATAAATGCATACATTTAGTATTTTCTAATGTTTCTTCAAACAGTTGTCTGAAACAGTCCTTTCCTACAACTTTGTTTACTAAAACAACTTTGATACTTCTGTCCACAAGCATTGACTGTCCTTTTCTTTCTAAACCAAAAAGCAAACCTCATGGTGGATGGTTGAATGATTATCAGTGATCTGGCTGAGGGGATTGAGTGCACCCTCAGAAGTTTGCAGATGACACCAAACTAGGTGGGAGTGTTGATCTGCTTGAGGGTAGGAAGGCTCTACAGAGGGACCTGGGCAGGCTGGATCGATGGGCCAAGGCCAATTCTATGAGGTTTAATGTGCCAGGTCCTGCATTTCAGGCACAAGAAACCCAAGCAACGCTACAGGCTTGGGGAAGAGTGGCTAGAAAGCTGCCCGGCAGAAAAGGACCTGGGGGTGCTGGTGGACGGCCATCTTAACATGAGCCAGCAGTGTGCCCAGGTGGCCAAGAAGGCCAACAGCATTCTGGTTTGTGTCAGGAATAGCGTGGCCAGCAGGAGTAGGGAAGTGATGGTGCCTCTGTCCTCAGCACTGGTGAGGCCTCACCTCGAGTGCTGTGTTCAGTTCTGGGCCCCTCTGTACAAGAGGGACATTGAAGTGCTGGAGCGTGTCCAGAGGAGAGCTACCAAGCTGGTGAGGGGTCTGGAGACCAAGCCATATGAGGAGAGGCTGAGGGAGCTGGGCATGTTTAGTTTGGAGAAGAGGAGGCTGAGGGGAGACCTCACTGCCCTCTACAACTGCCTGAAAGGAGGTTGTAGAGAGGAGGGTGTCAGCCTCTTCTCCCAGGTGAATAATGACAGGACCCCAGGAAATGGTCTGAAGCTGCGGCAGGGGAGGTTTAGATTAGATATTAGGAAGAATTACTTTACTGAAAGAGTGATCAGGCACTTGAACAGCCTGCCCAGGGAGGTGGCTGAGTCACCATCCCTAGAGGTATTTAAGAAACGTGTAGATTTGGCACTTCAGGGCATGCTCTAGTGACAGAGATTGTAGGGGTTTTTTTGTGTGGGTATGGTTGGACTTGATGATCTCAAAGGTCCTTTCCAACCATGAAGATTCTATGATTCTACGAACGTCTGTCTTACTGTGCCCATATTCATTCCAGTTACTATCAGACACCAGTCACTTTTTATGGAAGTTAGACTGGATCACTTGTAAAATGGGATGTATGTTTTAATGGTTTTTCTCATTCCAATGTAGTGCAACACATTTTTACCACTTCTAAAAACATAGTAGTGTTTATTGATACACATCACTTGAATGTAATGTGTTAAATGGAGCAAAACTGGTTGCGCCTGTCTTCAGCTGCAATTTGCATAGCAAGATGTATAAATGCCTTTATTATTGGCATTGGTCAAAATCTGAAAAAAAATGTAATAAAATAATAGCTATGTGATGGGGAAATAGGATTATAGCGAGCAGCTAGCAGCAGTCCCTATATTTACAATCCTAACCATTTCTTTTGTAAAAATAATTTTGTTTTTTTCTGAGTTGTCATCTAATTTGGCTTTTGTTAAAAGAACTATAATCTGTCAAGAGTGACCATTTTGTGTCCCTTATTTGTATTCCTCAAGAAAACGTTGTCAGTTCCACACTACCAAAGCACATAAACACTCTGTGCTTGTAGCCTCGTAAGCAGAAACAAGAAACACCTGAGGGCACAGACTAGCAGGGCTCCCACCGTTCATCCACCTGGATGTCACATAAGGTTCATGTTGCCTTTTTTCTCACTTGGGTACCATCTCTCAAAAGGAGTTGGGAGCAAGTGTTGTTCTTGCTTCTTCTAGCCATCTCTGAGGACTTGGCATATCCTTAGCTGCCATCCCTCACATACTAGTTTGTGGGACAAGAATTGTCCCTTCCTTCTCTCCCTGATATGTGGAAAGAAAAGTGAAGAATGGGATCCCTGTCTTGCGCCGTTCCGTGTGGGTTCCATGTGAGTTCTGATGGTGGTGAACTTACTTTGGTTAAATATTAAAGTGCGAAGAGGAAAAGTTGTGGTCTGAAATGTTAGTTGCATTAGCTATATGTGTGTTTCTGTACAGATATTTAGCTTGTTCTAAGTGCACGTAGTTTGGAATAGCAAATTGTGAGCTAGGGATCAAGACAGTGTATAATACCCTTAAAATGTATTATAAGGATAGTTTTTCCTGAAAAATATTGGGAAAGTTTATTCAAGAAGCTTAATTCACACTGGAAGTAGTGGGGCAGGATTCTGATCTTAGCATCTATCATAATTGTATCAACTGGTTTTGAAGAGTTGATATTTTTGGAGTAATTACAGAAACTGAGGAGGTTCTGCTGAGTTGAAACTACACTGAATTGTCTTTGTCAAGATTTTAATCAAACTTTTCCAAAGGCACATATTTAATTTTAGCTTTCCCAGTGTGTATTTAGAAAATTGTGTTCAAGTGATACTTGTTGTCAAAGATTTGAAGAGACATGGAAACAAATAAAAGATCAGAGTAATCCATGTTTATCTAAATGATTAAATATGGATGTTCTGTTTAATTTCCCTAATTTTATTTTCATTTTTTTCTTTCTAATTAGCTCTTTTTGAATAGAGTAATAAATTGGTCCTTTTAACTTTGAAGATTTTTTTCTGCATTTTACAATGGAAATTTTTGGAACTTTCTGTCCAAAGAGCATTGCAAATACTAAGCATGCAGGGATGAAATTACATTGTTTGGAATGAGAAACAAAGAGATTGAAGATGGTAGTAGTAGTGTGCAATTTTTTGTTTGGTTTTTTTAGTATCATACAAGTGCATGGAAAAACTGCAAAAAGGGTAGACCTCCTGGTTTTGAGTCCCATGGAAATAAAATTTACGATTACATTTGCTTTTTCTCTGCAACTTTTATCACTCTGCCAAATTTTACCAGAACTTGGGAAATTTTGGTTAGTCCTTTTGTTGTCATTTAATGAATTTGCCTCATGGGTGGTTAAGAAGGATACACAACTCTGAACTTTGAGTCTGTCTCATAAATGTAGTAAATCATTCTTCCTTTTTTCTTGCTGTCATTCAGTATGCCTAAGATGTTTCATCTGACTTCAAAACATCGCTTTAGATCATGAAACTGTTGTAATAGTGGTTATCAGACCAAAGGACAAAATGATTTCTGTTAAATTAATGCTGGTTGCCTGAGTGCTTCACTTCCATTTCCCGTGTCATAACCCTTGGCAGTTTTTATTCATGCTTAGTTATAAGAAAGATCCAGACACAATCCTAGTTTCAGGTTTTTTACTTTGAGTTGCACTTTCCTTGGAGTTTAGACTAATAGCTTCTAAAATAATCTGGTTTAGAGCAATTTTTGATGCAATGAATTGTACCTCATATGAAGGCATAGTGCAAAGTTTAATAAAAGGGGGTTTTCAAGTGCCAAGATTACCCATCCCAGAGAAACAGAGATAACATTAATCATTACTGTTCCCAGACCTGTGAAGTATTTCGAGTAAGTTGCTTTAGAACTCCTAGGTCTGTTTCTCAAAGCTTGGATTATATAGATTAAAACTGATAAATTACTTTAGGCTGTGTTTGCTTGAACAGAAGTACCTATGACTTCAGGTGGCAGCAGTTGTGGTTGTTTTATTGCAGGTACTAGCTTTCAGCTGTAGATACTACTAATTAGAGCTGAGGCTTGATGCAGAATAGTGGCTATTCTAAAACTGATTCCAGCAAAATATTTCAGCTTTAGAATGTGATAGAACTGAAGTATGAGTGTTCCTGAATGCATTGTATTAGCCTCACAGATGTCCATGCAATCATGTAATTAATTCATCCTTTAAGTCATGCGTATTGGAACATGATTTTCATTAATTTTGTGTTTGAATGTAAACTATAGCAGCATGAAAATCTTAACTGTATCTCCTTTATAGGGATCGGTAACTTATCCTAATCCAAAAACTAACTTTCTCTTTGTATAGTAAAATAGTTCTATATAAACATGAATTAGCAGGAATGTTGTCTAAATAAAGGTAAATAACATCTGCGCCTTAGGAGCAGGTCATTCCAATTATGGGCTTGTTTTCTCCATGTGTTTTAAAAACTGAGCCTAATTCAGCTGGCAGTATCAAACATTATTTTTATACCTTCATACCCAAATGATGAACTAAAACCCATTCTCCATTGATCTGATGTTAGCTTGCTATGCCATTGTAATTGGAGTAATTGTAGCAGTGAGATAATAATCAGTAGAGTATAATTTTTATAAATTATGTAAGTAGAAAAGGCTGTTAGAAATCTTTGAAGACGCAAGATTACCATTTTACCAGTGGTATAGGAACCTTTCATTTCCAAACAAGGTATTTCCCAGGAGGTTTTGCTTTGAGACTATTGTTTTTCCCCTTCAGATGAGGTGAAAAGTACAGGCTATTTTCCAGATCTGATGGGAAGCTTTCAGCATTCCAGTGTCTTCAGCTGAGTTAAATCCTGAATGTATTTGAACAAGATGCTGATTATGTGCACTTAATAAATATCCATTTCACAGTTCTTAAAAATAACAGGGGTTTGCCACCGTGCCTTTGGCAATTTTCAGCTCCTGTGATTACAGTAAACAGAAAAATACCATACAGGATATTTTGAAGTCATGAAGTTGTACTTGAAGATAAAACAAGTGATCCTTTATGAATAAATATAGAGATGTTTATGAAATATATGAAAGAGCTAACAAATCTAACACTTCCTAGCTGGGTGGTAAAATAACACATTGGCATGCTCAAAGATGTGAAGCTTATACTTTCAGAGCATTTTAATCACTAGTAATTAATTTTCCTCATCTTGTGAAATACCCTTTAAAGTGTAGTGAAGGTTTTCCTGCAGAGTACTGACTGCAAGACAAATAATTAATAAATACAAACTAGCCTGAATAAAAATGTTGGTTAATAGCATTGCTGTGAAAAACCTATCAATTCCTTAATAATCCCACTTTATCGCTGTTACAAATGCCAATACTACAATATTGTTGAAACTTCTGTCATTCTGTGGTCTGCTGTACTTAGCTTTTTCTAAATATTTTTATTTCCAACGCAGGTTTTCTTCACTGTGTAGGGTATTTCCCAACTTAGTTTAAAAGAAAAAGGGAAGCTTTTTAGGTTGTATCTTTTGACTCTTGACCCAAAATAATTCCTTTAAAAATTGCTAGTACTCTGCAAAGCAGACTGTAAATTATACTAACAGGCTGAACTGCATTGCTAAGACTTTTTCCTTTCTTTTAGTGTGGAAAAAGACCAGAATCTTCACCTCCTGTCTCGTACCCCATTGCTTTCTGTGGTCCTTTAAAGGCAAAGATTGAATTTACCTTTTTTTAATTAGTCCAAAAATAAGATTCATCCACAGCGCTAAAAGTTTGGTTTTTTTTCTTCTGTTGGGAAATTTTATTATCTTTGAGACTCTTCCAATAGAAACTCCTCTAACAAACTGAGAAGTGTTTAATGACCTGAAATAATAGGGCTTTCTGGTATAGAATTGATGGTTTAATTTTTGTCTGTAGTTAGTGGCCAATTTATTTTAATTATCTCCCTTCTGTTTATGTTTTAGTTTTGTATAAAGCTGTACTCACAAATGTAACTTTATAAAAAAAAAATTACCACTTAATTTCCATTGAAGCTACTGTACAATATAAAGCTACTTGGAATGGATGAGGGAGAGGGACTGTGTTTTGCTTTATAGCAGAGAAAAGGCTGCTACTAATGACAGGTCTATACATGAAATAATTATCTGGCATAATTCTATACCGAACGTGCCCCTATCTGGTGATACTCAGCCATTTCACTTGAAATCTCTTCCCTTCCTCAAGCCAACTTAAAGACATTCCAATGTAGGCAGTCATTGACTTCTGCCTTCAGAATAGGGCTTTGTGTATTTACAGTTACAAGATCATAATTATGAATAATCCTTTAGGTTTGCAAGGAGAATAGTGGTTAAGGTTTCGACTAGCTAATCACGATATGAAGTTACCAGCAGATTTTTTATCCTACTTTAATTCTCCTTGTGCTTCTGTGCTGCAGTGCTAGTTTCATGCACATGGGCAGCACAGTACTGTGCACAGATTTGAATCCACTGTGCCAGGAGTGTGGAGAAAACGGGAGTATCGGCTCTCCAAGTGCTCTTAGCCCCAGAGTGCTTGATCTGAACCCACCAGGTTACAGAACCATGGCTCCACGCTTCTTTACAACAGCCTGTTCAGCTTACCAAGTGCTCTTTCCAGAGCATCTCACTGTAAGGACATCTGTACTGGTTCAAACAGGGAGTCGGTCTTTCCTCAGTATCATACCTCCAGCAGTGTGGCATTGAGCATGTGTCTGGGGAAGAGTAAAAACAGAGTAACTGTAATGCTCTCCTGGGCCTTCATCATTTTCAGTTCAGGGCCTGCTGTGGTTTGATTTGTCAGTTAATCCTGATCAGCCTTCCCCATGTCCTTCATGATTTTGTAGACCTCTACTGTATCCTTGAAACATCTGAAGGCTACCTGTACTTTCCTACCTTTGATCATCCTTATTCTCATTTTCTTCTAGTTCCGTCATATCTTGTTTGAGGGGAGAGAACAACAGCACGTAGTTTCCAAGATGTGGGTGAACTGGTGATTTACGCAGAGGCACAGCAATGCTTTCTCTTTTATTTTTTTCAGTTCCTTTCCAAATATTTCTGAAGACATAAGAGGCAGTGCTTCTTTTTTGAAGTACATAACGCTTTTAAGAGTTTGAGTTTGAAGTGCATTATCTTGTAATCTGTGTTGCAGTCAGATTCATGAACATCTGTTCCATGTTAAAGCCATCGCCCTACCTTCCCCCCACAACTTTAAAAGTATTTTTGTAATTTTAAACTGATTTTTAAACTTTATTTTATAGGTTTGCAAAGGTACAGATTAGTGTATCAGCACCTATTATACCATTCCGAGAGACAATAACAAGACCTCCAAAAGTTGATATGGTGAATGAAGAAATAGGAAAACAGCAGAAAGTTGCTGTCATACACCAAACAAAAGAGGACCAAAATAAAGTTCCTGAAGGAATTCAGGTCGATTCAGATGGGCTTGTTACAATATCTACTCCAAATAAACAAGCTACTCTCAGTGTAAGAGCAATGCCCCTTCCTGAGGAGGTAACTCAACTTCTTGAAGAAAACAGTGACTTAATTAGAACCATGGAGCAACTCAACACATCTCTGAATGAAGATAAAAAAACCCATGAGATAAATCAGAAGACTCTTGATAGGATCAAGGAGTTCAAACAAAAGTTGGAGCAAAACCTACAGGGAAGAAAATGGAGAAATGCTGTTGATCAGATCTGGTCATTTGGACCACGGAAATGTGGGCCTAATATTTTAGTATATAATTTTGAGGGCTATAAAAGGTCTGTGTGGCAGTGCCTTGGGAACACTGTGAAAGAAGTAAGTAAATACAGAGACTTTGACAACAGCATAGTAAGTGGATTTCAGCTGGCTACGCTTTCAGGACCCATGTGTGAAGAACCCCTCATGGGCGTTTGTTTTACAGTGGAAAAATGGGAAATGAATAAAGTTGGAGAGATGCGGTCAACTAGTAGTCAGGATTCAGGGGAATGTGATGCTGTAGAACAAAACCAAAATGAAGACACTACTCTAACAAGCGGTTGCACTGATGAAGTTTGCAGTGCGAATGACCACCAGGACAGCAGTGAAAGCGTTCCAAAATCACCTGAGAAAATTAGTAAACACAAGGGAGAAGTATTACTTGCAGATTGCTACGGTCCCTTCTCTGGACAACTGATTGCCACCATGAAGGAAGCTTGTCGTTATGCTTTGCAAGCAAAACCACAGAGGCTTATGGCAGCAATGTACACGTGTGAAATTATGGCTACTGCAGAAGTTTTAGGTAAGACAGACAAAGAAGCCTTTCTCAAGAATTTGTTTTTTGAGTTCCAAGCTGAGGTTTTATAAATTAGACTGAATCAAAAAGTATAACGTAATTAAAAGTTTTGGGTTTTTTTTTTTATTGTTCTCCAATAGATTTGTACATTGACTTTCTGATGCCTGTAGTACTTATGCTATTCTAAATGAAAACTTAGCATTCTTCTTGCTTATCTGAAACATATGCATAAATAGCAGTGCTACACTTTTTTGGAAGTGCAAGATACAAAATGTTGCCTTTTTATGAAATCTTTTGTAATACCAACTTCAGTAAACACGAATACCAATGTTGTGCTTCATAATTAAACATTAATTCCATGAAGAGATGAGGAAACCTATCCTGTTTGTAAAATGAATGCAGAGTCTTAGTTAATGCCATTTCAAGATGTTTTAAGTTAATATAATAATCAATAGAGAAGTAAAATCAGAAAAAAAAAGAGAGAATCTTAAATTATTGTTACGAGTCCGGCTGGTAGAGTTGTTTTTTTTTTAATGCATCTGTATCCTTTTGGTATGCAAGTTGCTCACTTTGCAAACCCCGTGCATACCAAATTTGTGTCACTAATGTTACCTTACCACTTAGACCTACTTAAAGTTGTTTTTATGACCTACTTACAACACCTCTTAACTTACCCTGACATTTGTTCTTGGAGTTTTCCATGGGAGTTGCTTGCATGCTGAATCTGATCCAATGCACCACAGTTTTCTTTAAAACTAACTTCCATTGTGTTTCAGCTATCAGCAAATTTACTTTGACTATGCAACTCGTGACAGAAATTATAGTATAGCCCATATACAATAATTAAAATTTTGGTTATTTGTTGTAAAAATCTCGGCTGCTGTGCACACCAGCATAATGATAGCAGTTATCCAAAACAAATTGGTCTGAAGAGCAAAATTTACAACGTATGTAGTGAAAAGAAATGCCTTTGAGCAATTGTTTTGTACAGATGTGTGATCCTGTTCTTTTCTGTTACTCTTTAGTAGGCCTGGTAAAAGATGTCCTGCAGTAACCTTATTAGCACATTACCTTACTTAAACTACAACTTACTTGGACATAGAACTTCCGCATTTTCAAACTATCTGTAATTATTTTTTCATGTGTAAGAGTGCCTATCAAAATTAGACTTTGTAGTGTCACACGTTACTGTTCCAGGAGCGCATTAGCACAATACTTCTGAGTCTCCATGTCAAACTATAAGCAAGATAGCAATTTTCAAACCACAAAAACACTGTATAAATTGCTGTTTTTGAAAATGCCTGCTACCAAAAAAGGATGATTGTTCATAGTGATGTAATTAACATGCATCAGCTCATCAGTTGTGCTATAAAAACAAATGGAAACATGGCTCTCTAATGCATATATATATAATAAGTGTAATTTAGGACTCAGGCATGCAAGCAAATTAGTCCAGTCTAATGAATGTGAGTTGTATAGTAATAATCATGGACATGCACTTAGTTAATTACAAATTCATGGGTTTAATTTTTATTATGGAAGTTTAAGTTAATAAATTTTATCCTCATTAGGGAAGCGAAGAGTATGCATGCTATCCATGAAGACTTGGCAGGTGACGTGATAAAACAACTGGCTTCTGTAACTTGTGTTGCAAGCTTATACATGTCTTGGGTTTCCACTTGGGTCCTGCATACACCCGATGTTTCCCAGTAGGTTGTACTCTGAGCATCTTGTTCCTACAGTTAGTTCACTAGAAAAATCCATTTTTACACACTCCTGCTTTATGGTAATTCTATGGAAGTGGAAGAATGTTCTGAACTAGCATCACGTGTTTAATTATTATAAGCTTTTGCCTGTTGATATTCCTACCTTTTAAGCTCTTCTTCCCTTCTCTTTTGTGTTCTGGAGCCCGAAAGCTAAGCTGTCTTCATTTTACTGGTATCAGTGAAACTTAGTTGCAAAAGGACTTTACCAGACTCTCTTGTAGCTTTTGGTTTTGGGTTTTGATAGCAATTCTTATGTCTTTATTTTTTTAAAAAGTAAAGTTATTAAAATTTTAGATCACAGCATTTTAGGGGGCAATTCACATCAATTCATAGTATTGTCTCTGGCTCAGTTGTGTAAGTGAAAACATGGAGAACTTGAAACAGAAGAGCAGCTCCTCCGTCCCTGTTAGCTAAGTTTATGGGGACCCCTAAGCTCTTGCAAATGATGATCCTGTTGTCCTTCCACAGTACTTCTTTCTAGTGTAAAGGTTCGTTTTTTGAGTATGCAGGGAATAGCGGAATTGTTTAGCATTTTCACTTGACGTACTGAAGTATCACTCAGTAAAGTGGTAAACAGGACTTAAATATTTTAAGGACTTAGTACATCTTTAAAGTGAGCTTATTACGCACAGACTTATTCTGTATGTTGCAGCACATTGAAGCTGGTTTTGAAGTAGTAACGTAATTTGAAAATAACTGTTTTAACTGTTTTGAATAGGAAGGTCTTATAGTATTTTGTGGTGACTGATGCTGCTAAACCCATTCAACTAATTAGTGCAGAGGTAGAACCAGTATATCTTCCGTATACTGCAGTCTGCCCATAGTGGTGAAACTGAAGACCTTCTCTAACTTTTTTGTGGTAGCGTTAACTGAGACAATACTCCAGACTGCTTGGATGAAATACATGTAGCTAGAAACCATTTAGTAAGCTATAAATTGTCTTCTGGCTTTTATGTTTTCAAAGAATAATCTTCAGTGAATTACGGCCGTAAAATATGTGCATCTAAAGTGCTTTGTGATAAATGTTACCTTACTTATCTCATGCATATGTGTGCAAAGTTTTCCAAGTCCTACTTAAAACAATTAGTAAAATAAATATTTTGAATTATAACATTAATAACCTATAAAGTGATTTTGAACTTACTTGCTTTAACTAATGGCTTTAATATATACTGTTAGGTACAGAGATAGTATATGTACAGTGACTATGATGTGATGCTCTTCTGCAATGTGTATGTTTAAGCTTGCATTTTAAAGCAGTTAGTGAATTGTGAGCTGTGCTGAGAGATGACCCTTTTGTACCTGAGAATTTTCTGGACTCAATGAAATTCCCATGGCCTTGAAATTGCATAGTTATGTTAACAAAGGCTGTACGTGCATAGCAAACTCGGTAACTTATCTTCAGAATGCCTTAATCTTTCTGTGATATATAGAAGTATTTCCTCAATTTCCTCATGAGCAATAAGAAGATTATTGTGCATAGTAAAGGTGAGGTTCAGTCAGAGGAACAGTGAGAGGGTCCTGGTAAGGGCACGAGCAGATAAAATTGTCAGTGATGGTAGGAGCACTTCAACCCACATTTTATTAGAGAACTATAAACTGTGAAGTGCTTGGTGCTGAACTGATGGATCATTACCTGCATCTGACAGGAAGATTTAACTATACCTGTGTGCTCATGCTGAATTTCCTGAACAAGGACCCGATTCTGTATTTAAAAAATAAAGGCAAATAAACCCACTCCAACATTTCAACCGGTATCCCACAAAAGGCTTACGGTATGTGTGCAAATCAGTGTACTTGGCTATAGTCTTTAATGATCTCTTTCTGTCAAGTCAGAATAGGTGGCATGTATTATGAAGTAATGTATGTTTCTAATTCTTTCCAGTAAGAGTCAGTTTTGCTGAGATGCTTAAAAGGTAGCAATATGCGTTCATGTTTTTTCAGTGCAATATAATATAAAATATTTGAACCTCTTAGAAATTGATATAAACTTGTTCTTTATTACAAGGTACTTATAAAGTTAATTTGTACATCTAATACTTACTAACTATTCACATTTGTAAATGAAGGCATGCCTAAAACATTTTTTCAGTGCATAACTTTTCTTGTGTTTTTACTATCTCGATCAACACAAATGTTATTTGCTAGTTTTTGTCTGCAGAATACTTAGCCCCTAAGTTTGCAAAAACATTTAAAAAAATTCACTTAATGCCTGCCAGAAAGTCAAACACGGGCGTTTTTACAGCTACTTTCATGAAATATACACTGTATTTCAATGGATTGAATATTAATTTGGGAAAGAAAAATAAAAATTATCCATGACTAACTTAAGCCTGAATTAATTAAAAAAACTAATTGAACACATTAAACATAACAAATATGTAGTATTTCAGATAAACAAGTTTTCTTTGATTAGAATAGCACTGCAGTATCTGGGACTAGTACCATATATGGATATGGTGATCCAAACAAACTTGTAAAGGTAGCTAAGATATGATTCCTGAAACACAGAAATAATTCTCGGTAATGTTTCTTGAATATTTGGTTGTGAGAAATAAAGCGAGTTAGGCACATAATCTGGAAAACTGCTTTTTAAAAAATAGCCTTGTGATTTTATAAAATTCACCTAGTGCAAGCATTATCTAGATCCGTACAGTATACTAATTTATTACATGTTACTCGTATGGTTCTGTACATTGTACTGGCAGAATACATTGTTGGAATTTAATGGGTCCACTTAGTTGATCCACTTACAGGGAAGAATTTTAGCCAAAGAAATGGTGTATTTTACTTAATGCTGAAGTTTCCTAAATAAATATTTATGTATTTCTCTTCATGATGCAGAATATAAATATATTGGTAAGCTCATCAAAATTATGTCTTTGCAGGTCGTGTGTATGCTGTCTTGTCCAAAAGAGAAGGCAGAGTGTTACAAGAGGAGATGAAAGAGGGGACGGATGTGTTTATTATTAAGGCAGTCCTGCCAGTAGCAGAGAGCTTTGGTTTTGCTGATGAAATCAGGAAGAGAACTAGTGGCCTGGCCAGTCCGCAGCTGGTGTTCAGCCACTGGGAGGTAAAAATATCTATTCACTCCATCTGTTTTGGTGATCTATTTCCTGTAGATGTGGCAGACTGGAATAATAAGTGGAAAAGGTTAAGTTTTGGTCAAGGCATTTGACTAATACCTTTTTGAAATGAAGAGGGAAAAAAAGTAGCTTTATATTAATTTTACTGGCTTTTGTAGGTCTGCTGTTCAGAAATGTATTTATATTTTGTTCAGATGGGATGCTTTTTTATTTCAATAGACAGTAAGTCCTTCACAAGTGAAACTGCTTCTTCGCAAATGTGTTTTCCTGAATTTTATATGCCTTTTTTAATGAGTTCTCTGGTAAACTTGTTTGGGAGGGGGGGGGGGGAAAAAACCAACACAAAACACATAAAAACCCAACATACCACTAATAGAAAATGTAACAACAAATCTAATGCATAGGGAAGGTAACCTTTTAGGGGCTAGCAGACACCTAGGTATCTTTTTGTCCTTATATATTCCAAGTCCATATATATATTCATCCTTAAAGGCAAAAGGAATAGATTTCATTCTTTCAAAATTAAGCCTGGTGTTAGTAAGCAGAGGTGTCCTCCAAATCATTCCCTTTGGTCATCTTCGTCACTTAAAGAAATGGAGAAGTGAAAGGGAAGGTGTAAAGGAAATATGCAAGTGGGAAAGCTGATAAGGAGTGTCATCAACTGCGAGCACACTGCATTTTGTTCCTAAGATGTGGATAGTAGATCTTCAAGGAGATACAAAAAGGTGTAAATCGGAGTTCCTTGTTCAAAACAAACCTGCATTGTAGGGCTCCTCAGGAGACTCCACTGAAGGAGCAAAAATGGGTTAAAGGGCAAGAGTCAGTGGGTATAAGCTTTTCACATTAAATTTTTAAAATAACTAAAGTCTAGGTTTTTCTGTTTGGTGTTTTGGTTTTTGGTTTGTTTTTTTTTTTTTTTTGTTTGGCTTTTATTTTAGTCAGGTGTTCCTTTATTTGGTGTTAGGACCATAGTAACTTTCAGAAATGGGTTACAAAGTCTTTTTTTTTTTGTTTGTTTTTGTATCATCTGCTGGTTTATTTTGTGACCTCAAATGTCAAGTCTCTGAGTACAAACAACTACAGATTTTTGAGGTCAGCAATACTCCATGCAGTTGCCAGCTACACTCCGTTTACAACTGTTTTCTCTCCAAAGTATGTGCTGGTTTTTCACGTGGTGTGCGTTCTTCCTCATTTCCTGTAGCTGAATTGTCCTACTAGGTAATAGCTGTTAAATACTTAACTAGCAGTATTTCTTTGTTAGTAATTGTTGTAACCGCCTCACGAATTTTATGTGGATGCTAATGGACAAGGAGGATCTCTGCAAACCAGCGGAGTCGTGCGGAATCAAAAGAGTTGGGAATCCTTGAAAGAGTACACTTGGAAAAGTACGTTATGTCTTCCTTGGCAATGGTACCTTACTGGTGTTAGAAAATGCAGTGGACCAGGGACTTCTCTCTCCTCCCTCAATATTAATACTGATTCATTTGATCTTCTTGTAACTAAGTTTGACTTCAGAAGAACCACAGAAAGGAAAAACAGAACTACACTGAATAAAAAATAAAAAAAAATATGCAACCCCCCCATAGATAGTGTATGCACAAAAAACCAGATAAAGCAACGAATTTTTGAGTATAGGGATGTAGGTGTAAGCCAGTAACAAGATTCAGTACCTCACACCAATGAGTGCTGGCAGTCTTGTGTACAGTAGTTTTGTCAGTTTTGGATGTTCTCATCTGAAGTGCAACTGGTGAGGTTTTGTGGCTTAACTGGTCTTTTGTCTGAATGGCCTCTGATATCAGTGCCCTAAAGGAATATCAGTCAGAAGGATGTTTATTCTAGCTAACCATTCTTTTGTGCCAGTTTCTTTAGGATTTGTAGCTCCTGTGCTCCAACACTAAGCAAAAACATAAACCCCTCGCCTCTCTGACCTTCCCTTCTATCCCCAAACCTTGGTATGTATGTTCACCCTGTCAGATGTTAGGAATTTCACATAAGAAAATGTTCACACACAATTATAGATACGCATAGGAGAAGGAGATTTGAACAACTGGCAACACTTTCTACAATTGACCCTTAGGAGAGATTATAGTTACAGTTTATATGTCAAAATGTAGCGGGAGTAGGAAAAATGATTGAGTAAGCCAGTCACCTTTCCACCAGGCAAATCTGTCAGTGGGGAGAGTTGTTTTTTTGTCACATTGAAAGTCATGCTCACATATTTTTGTGACAAAATAAGCCTTTTACTAAGCTACTAGCAATGTTGGCTCTGTGCAGTGATGGCAGAGGGAGCGCATTCTACTCTCACATCATCAGCAGAATTGCTAAATAAATATGATTTTCCGAATCTCTGGTGGTGGTGTGACAGGGAATCCAGAAAAAATGGGTTTGTCTCTCACATCACATGAGAAATTTGTAGAGCTTTTCTCTGTTTCTTTTTCTCTCTGTATTCTGCAAAAAAACCCCAAACTAAAACAAAACCCCCAAATAGATAAAAAAATCCTATCAGGTTTCATCAGGTAGCACTTTGACAGTGCTACGTTACTGATGAATTATGATGGTATATCTACGTACACGTTAACCACCAGCATTTTATTTCGAATCCCAATTATTTAATGTATCATTGTTAAAGATAATGTGATGTCAATTCTGTCTATGTAATTTCATCCTATTTTTTCCTTAGTGCCAAAGATGGAAAGGAAGTGTGTTAGCTACTTGGTTTTGTTTTGCATTTCCTAAGTTACTGAGTGTATGGTTGCTGCTCTAATTGCATACGATCTGAACCTTTCCGTGACATTCTGAATTAATTCTGTTAGCGGCATTTTCTCAGTGTGCTTGGCTCATTAACCGAGTACCTGGGCTGTGTGTTTCTCTACACAGATTCCTTCTAGCACGTTGTTATCCCCATTTTACAGATAGTGAAACAGACACTTTTTGGTATTTTTCAACTTCTAAACAGTTGATCTCATGGAAATCACATGTATAAAGTATGTTTAAAGAAATGAGGTTTAAATTCATTTCTTTATTGTTCGTATATTTCATTAATATGATTTGTAGAGTATAAATACAGGAAGGTCAATGATAGAGTCTGTGTTTAAATGGAGCCATTTTGGTCTCTGTGGAAATCAAATTACCATTTTTTTTCTCCAGTTAATGAATGTATTTTGTGTAGTTCAGATTACTCCAGCCCCAGGGAATGGAGCAATAAATGTATTGAGGACTATCTTGTCAGATACTCCTTATTCATTCGTTTCTTCTGTCATGCTTATATAATTTATTCCTGCGTGTAGAAGATGACACCAAATAACCATTAGTGGGAGCTTTCAGCTTGGTTCCAGTTTAAACAAATTTATTTCGAAAGTAGTCAAGTATTTTCCTTTATGATATCCCTAGGCAAATGTGAAGTGTATTTGGTTTACTTGGCCATATTTTCTTATATTTCAATATAAACTTTCTTCTGATTTCTTAGTTTAAAATATATAACTTTGGGATAATTATTAACTCCTTGTATTTTTTTATCCTTGAATTAATAATACATCTTCAATAGCGTATGTTTTTTCCTGAGCCTGTTTCCTTTGTTCTCTCTTGATTCTTTGCAGTTACATCTTGCACTCAGTCATGTCATTTTATCTTAATCATAAGGTTCTTTGAACAAGAAGATATTTGTGATTGCACAATGCTTACAATAACAGAGCTCTAATCCCATTTGGGAAATTTGTGTTACAGTAAAAAAAAATAATACATGTGGCTCTATTCAGATGCTGATTGAATTCTCAGCAAGTGCAGAAATTGTCAAACATCTACTTGTAAAGTTGTGAAATGTATAGTATTAACTTGCATCTTTGAAATTGCATTATGATTGGCTATTAAACAGACTTTTATTCTTGGGGGGGCATCGGCACATGCTTAATCTGAATTCTAGAATGTGCTTTAGGGCTCTGGAGAAAGGTAAGAGAATGACTATATGTAATAAGTGATAAGAATATGAGGCATTCTGAATCTGCAAGTTTTATATTCTGAATTTTAATTCATTCCTTTGGAATTGTAAGTCATTTTACAACTCAGAAGATGAGGGCTTAATATCGAAGTTGCTGGGTGAGATTTAGGCCTGCATTAAACAGGAAGCAGACTAAAGTAATGAGAGAGACTCTAAGAACCTGTGAATCTGTACTGGGTTTGACCTGTAACTTTACATACATCATTGTGCCAGTGACAGCTTAGGCGTGTAAATGAATTCTAGGAGTAACGTGAAACCTTTCAAATGTGAAAAGCTCATTGTATTGGCCAGGACATCTGAAGCTAATTAAAATAGTAGATAGTAGTGCTGTGGCTTTAATTTTCCTTCTCAATACTTGGTTCTTAAGTAGTGAGAAAAAATGCAACAGTAGAGCCACACGTCTCCTTTTTTCTTTCCAATTCCTGAATTCCTATTTGTAGCTACTGACTGAAGTCAAGGCTAAAGCTCAGCTGTCACTGATTGAGACACAAACAAGGATGATGCTCTTGAGCCAAAATAAGCTTGTATGGGTTTATTTTATAACTAAATGTGTAAATGTTCATTCATCACAATATTAATTGGAAGAGGAGTTCTCATATCTGACCTCAGGCATTTTAAGGCCTTGGCCGTCCCCTTTATATGTTGTGATTGGGGTCTCTGAATTATGAAATACTTTTGGATGCTTGTTTTACTTTGTAGGGAATCTGCACTCCTAATATATCTGAGTAGGTTAAACATCTAAAGTTTGACTACAAGTCATTCCATATCCCCTTAAATCTGAAAGAAAATGAAAAGTTATGAATCTGATGTATTTTTGATTTTTGAAGCTTTTGCAAGATGGCTATGGATACAAAATAAGTGAACTTTTCTATTGGGTTTATAACTTCTATCTCTCTCTTGCTCTCTTTTTTTTTCTTTTTTTTATATAGTATTTTTGCAAAACCTTGTAATTTACAATCAAGAGCTGTTGAGAGACAATACTTCTAAGGAATACAGAGAGAAATAAAATTGGGAGATTTTTTTTCTAGTTAGTTATGAAAAGAGCAATCTGTTTTCATACTTTCTTTTAAATGCCTCTGTAAAAGTATACATAATGATCTTGAGAAGTTGTTATTTTGTGTTTATTTGATACATAAGTTGATCTATAGTGATGCAAAATGGCCACATTCTATGAAGCCAAGATTTGACTACAAGGTAGTCAAACAGCTGGTAAAAAGGGAGGCTGAAAATCGCTTGGGTTTCTTTTTTCTTTCAGGATGTGATATAGAGATTAGCTATTTATAAAATAGGCAAGCTGGTACAAAAAGTATTTGGTACAATGTGAAAGTTTGTGTTTTCACAAAATAATTGTGACTTGTTTTTAGTTTGAGAACGTTTATGTGTAGGTGCTTCTGTAAAATTCTTTAGCGTATTGCAGATATCTCTCCTCCCACCCTCTGCTGCTTAATCCTCATGCCCAGCATGCTGTTTTGTGGAAGTGTTTGAGGTGCTCAGCACTTCCCACAGTCACTCCTGAGCAAGAAAGGAGGTGATACCTGCTTTCCACTACAGTGGAATGGATGCAGCAAAATGGAGAAGCTGAATCTGTGGAGAGAATATTCTCTTCCTTTCTGAATAGGAAGCATTTGGGGCCTGCAAAGGCTTACACAGGTATAAGTTACTTGTTATGAAAGGGTTTCTCACTGAATAAAACCAGTAAGAATCCGTAGTTGGTTAAACAAGAACCAAGAAAAGAGACAGACTTGTAGAATCTTTCCTTGAGATCTGAAGTTGTGTTTTATTTCAAGGACAGGCTGAGATCCTGGCTGCTTTGAAAGCAGAATGGCAAAACTAGTGATAAGTTTTTACCTATTCTTCAATTGTATATTGCTGAGCGGCGGTATTTTCCCCACTGTAGTACAGAAATCACTTCAGAAATGGTGTTCAGACTGCTGTACGTTACAAGCTGTGGCAGCTCCTAGTCATATACTAGCATCACTGCATTTTAACCGGGGTTGGTGGAAAGCAACCGTTGATGCACAGATTGATTTTGAAGTTGCCAAGTGTCATCTTGCCACACCACTCTAGGATTGACATTTTCTTTCATTTGGAAGCAAGGAATGACTTGAAAAGCTGCCGGTCCATACGGGCACTAGCATGGTGTGTGTGTTAGGCAGCAGTGTGCTGCCAGCACTGCTTTCCTGACCCTGCAGCTGCCTGGGTTAAATACAGGAATTAGCCAGTCACTTGGGTACCTCTGCATTACGCTGTGTGGAATACTCAAGGAAGGGGTTACTTACTGAGATAATGGGTCCTTCTGGATCTGAGGTCACAGGAGCGCAGTCAAGAAATTAACCTCTGTCCACATTTGAGATCGTCATCTCCATGCCCCTGCTTCACATCCTAAAAACGTATGAGGCACTGTTTGGAGTCCACCTGACCTCAGCCTAGCTGGGTGCCCTGCCTGGTGTTCTCTGTTCGGGAAGCGCGCTGCCAGTATCCAAATGGCCATACGCCATTTGGTGATGCTCAGTGCAGAAGCGCTTTTACAGTATTACCAAGTGTATTACCGAAAAGCCAGCAGATAACAGTTTGTCAAGGTCACATTTCACACAAAACTCTGCAAAGTTCTGTCATGTTACCTGAAAAGTAGAGGTAAATTCTGTTTGACAGGGCTGCTTCAGACTTCTAAGACATGCATATCAGCTGTATCCTTTTAGTTGCGTAGTCTAGATCATTACTAAGTGATGGACACCATTTGAACTGTGAATGTTCTTGAAGTATCTTTCTAGCATCAATTTTTCTAAGGTAGAAAGGATTCTGATAGACTGAAGCCTGTATCATCTTTGAAATTGTGCATAACAGTTCTTTTGAACATTTTTTTTTTTTTAAAAACAGCTTCTGGCATAATGTTTTTCCTGGCATGCTAAGGGCCGCTTGTGGTAGTGCCCAGTCACAACACTGAATTTAGTGGTTCTTGAGATTTCTTACTAGCAGTTCACAAAGGCCATAATGTTGCTTGCTGGTCTTAAAATCTTCGTTGGACAGCGTAAGACTGCTCTTTCTATTCATGGTCCAACTAAAGCATTTTCCGCACTGATGATATTTGGCTCAAAAGAAATTTTCTGTCCTCAATCAGGCAGTAAGGACCAGTAGGGGAAATGCTACTCGGAACATGGCTGCGTTCCCAGATCTGCCTGACCTTTTGGATGAACTAGGCAGATCCCTTCTGTTTGCTTTTGATGCTTCTCTCAACCTTGTTTTGCATAATTAGTCTGCCTTAGGCAGAGACTGTTTCATACCATCATTTTGTGAAATACACTAGACAATGGGACCCAGATCACTATTGGAGCCATCTGGGTGCCGCTGAAATGCAAATAATAAATCATCCTCAAATTAAGGCTTAAAATTCCAAATCCTCTTGAATTGGAAGTGATCTGTTCTAACTCAAATCTTATTGAAAAGTTTGATTAGCTGACATAATCATTTGTAGAATTTAGTACGTACTGTATTATCTTTCATAATTAACATAGTACACTCATAGTATTTGTGTGGATTAGTTATTACAGGTATTCAGATTATGTCTCTGATAAAGATACAGGCATTTATTGTTTGAATAATTAATGTGTAGCTTGTTAGGCGAAAAGAAAATGACAGCTGTATGCTTTTACTAAACAAGTCTTATGAGACTTCATTGTTTGGGTGTGTTGGTTTGAATAGTTGTGATATTTAATGAAACATCTTGCTTTAGAATGATTTCTTTTTCTCAAGAATACCCTAGCACTTATGGTATTTGAAGTGATCTATTCGCTTCTTTTGAAATACCTAATCCCAGCTGACTTCCATATAAACACTATTTTATTTATACTGTGAGTGGGCTTATAGTTCTGCAGTGAGCTATGGAACACACTCTTCAGCGTGTATTTGACTGATTTTTTTTTTTCTTTAAGTATAATGGAATTCTAGTGATTTCCTTATAGTCATATCTAAACAAATTCTATCACCCAAGACTTTTATAAAGTAGATCAACAAAGATATTGTTAAACAATGCTATTAAGGAACACGTCCATCACTTAAGAATTGCATTTGCAATAACAGATTTAAGAATTGTATCAACTGCTCTGCACTAGTTCATTTTACTTGTATTGCATTTTATGTAGCTGCATTTAGAGAAAGTACTTGCTTTCTAATAGAGTAAATGCTAATCCAGTGATCCACTACACAAATCTTGATTTGTAATTCGCTTTTTAACATAAATTGTTTTCAGAAGAGCCTTGTGGATGTAGTATAGAAGCATTTGGTTGTGCGAACTAGGAAGCAGTAGTTCTCTTGCTGCTTTGTCCTGCACGCTTTTGGGGAGAAGCATGTGTTCATTCTGGGCTGTTTGCAGTTAAGGACGATGTTGTCCCCATCAGATTATTCTGGTGTTGAATAATAACTAAGCACAGGCAGGTGGCTAGTTTATGCTGTTATAAAGAAAAATTTCCAAGTCCTAGCAAAAATTTCTGAAGGAAAGATATGCTGTATTTTCTACTTGTCAGATCACACAGGGTATGGTGGAATTTTAAAATATATTTCACCATAATGCTAACAATACCATCATGTTATTGGTTTTACAGTGTCTTTCTCTTAATGTTGGTTCCTCTTGACATCTTCGTCTGTTGTACTTGAGGTATGAACAGTTTGACTGTGGTAATTTGCTTGTTGCCTGTGCTCAATGGTTCCCAGACACACATGGCACACAGGCAGAATGGGAGAAAGGCAAAGGCTGTTGATAGAAGGTTAACTGAATTGCTTCAGTCACTTAAAGACTTTCAGCTGTGAAAATCATATTATTTTGATTTTCCAGATCTGTTTCAATTAAATTTTTTGTTTAGGAATGTAACTTTTTGGAAAAGCACTGTTAAGGTGCTATCACATTTCTGTTTTAAAAATGAGTCTTTGGCTATGTGTTTCAGTTTTGTACTGAAAAATAGTGTTTTGTACTGAAAAATGCAAACTTATAAATAATCTTAAATGAAAACTGACATGAACACAGAAAAATAACATTTTGAGGTGTCTTTTCTGCTTTGATCCTGTGGATCTCCTGGGATCCCACAGTAAATGCTGTCTGTTCCAACGCTACATCATATTCCAGCAGTATTGGTCCATTTAGAATCTAATTAATCATTTAGGACTCTTTCCAAACAAAAACTGAGTTTCTGTTACAGATTCCAGAGTCATGCCTATGTGGTTCCCATGAATACAAACAATGGCTCAGGGGCTAAAAAGCTTCTCAGCTCTGATTCCAGGAAACCCAGACCCACCATTCTGACAGCTACCATTGTAAGCAAATTGATGACAATGCTTTTGGAGCATTATATGGAAACAGTTTTTTCCTTTTGCTTGCGTGAACTGTGTTAACAGAGTATGGGGAATGATGGATGCCACCTGCTCTGTGCATCTGCTTTGGTCCATTAATGTGATGTGAATAGAAGAGGGACAGTCTCATCCATGCCCTCACCTTCACTTGCAGAATCAGAACTTTTAAAAAAGAAGATCTCCTGCTTTTTTTTTATATCGCTGTGTCAGTAATACCTCTTTGTAGTTATATTAGGGTTACATTAACATGGCTCTTTGCTGACTTCTTAAAGGAGGTGCACAGCTGATGCCCCAAGTTTTCCAGCTGACTCAGTAGATCTGGCTTCCTCTTTCTCATTACTCACCATGCTGTGGTAATACAAACAGCGTGTTTTAATTAACCTCATCTTTTGCAGTGTGTCTGCACCATTCAGATAGGCATGGTTCTCTAACAGAAATTTTCAAATGCCACCATAACATGCTCTAGAAGCAGTGTGTAGTGCCTGAATTATTTAGACAGGTTGAGAAGCAAAACTAGCTCCTGTGGGTACTGAGGTGGCTTTTGAAACCTAATTTGTGTCTCTCTATAGTGCTGCTCTGCATCACGTAGCGGTACACTGTTCACCCAGGATCCTCTAGCCCCGTGCTGCAATACGTTTGCAGGTTTACCCTTCCTGGCTACTAAATAGTACATACATTTGAGCCTCCTGTTATGTCGGCTTTCCTGAGAGCTAGAGATACCTGTTGAAGCATAAAGAATTATTATCAGTGGAAGAAGTATCCAGTGCCAAGCTTCAGTTAACATTAATAGAACAAGTCTTTCATAAATTATTAAAAGAGCCAGTCTGTCAAACCTGGGGATTTTCTTAAGCATCCATCATTACAGTATCTAAATATTTACAGGTAGATTAGATCTCTAAGTTCAGTTTTGTATACTTTTGGATCCTCTGTTGTATTCATTTTTCAGGAATCACTGTCTCACTGTTTCTCTCTGGGCATAACTTCTGGCTGTTAGGTTTCTTGCTAATGTGAAAAAAAAATCTTCATCAAAGGGGATAGTAACAGCCTTTTAAGTTATCATAGTTTGTAGCTGTGTAATCTCCCTCAGCAGCACAGTCTGGAGCAAATCCATTGAACATGAATCACCTTTTCTTATTCACATGTTCTTGGACTTTGACATTTTTGTTTGTTCAGCTCTTTAGGCAGATCATGAATGGGGAAGTCCCTGGTGCTTTTCCATCATTAAGATGTTCAGTGTGAACATCACTACATATTTATCAAGTCAACATGCAAATTTTGCCCAAATGTTGGGAAAACACGAGTAGTCTTCACTGCCCCTTTTCTTTATTTCTAGTGCATAAAATAACAGTAAAACTTTCAACTTCTCCAAGGAGGGGGACCATGCTTTTTTATTGATGTAAGCTACCAAGGAATCACCTTTATGTTTCAAGGCATGGGTTATAAGGCCCTGTACAAGACATCAGAACGGATATGACTCATGCAGATTCTTCTATGTTAAAAATATATGTAGAAACATTTGGAAAGCTAGGTTTCATGCTGTTTATTTCTGAGCTCTGTTTGCTTTTGGTTTTCAGCCAGACAACCCTATGCATAGTCATTTCCCACCTAAATAATTGAGATTGGATGTCACTTTCAGCACATGAGTCATATTCCACTTAATTTACCGGGACTATGTATATCATTAACTGTAACAAAGTGGAACTATTTTTGTTGGTTTAGGGGCTTAACATACTATTTGGCAGGATTGAACCTATGATGTTACCTAATGCAAAATAGCCATCTTCCGCCATAGTCATTTTCCTAACTCCCCATAAAGTGTCATTTGTTTGATTGTGTTAGGTGTTACTTAACGTGAGGTACTAAATTAGGACTTCACAGTTGTTGATGTTTCTGGGGAAAACTGTCCATCTTAAGCCATCATTTTTAAATTCTTGTTCTTGCTAGTTTGGACAACTTAAGCTTTAAGAAATTTTGTTTGGTTTGAAATATAATATGGCAATTAAAAGTATTTGTCAGAAGAAAAAGTTTATAACACTAGAAAAAGTTTATAAGCTAAAACTGGTAGTTCAGGGAAGTTTTTTCCCTTCTTGTCAGTCATTGATGTTTGTGCTATTATTATATATTTCAGAAATTATTATAGAGTGATGTCCTCAATTATTGCCATAACTATCACAATTCTTACAGTAAATAATAGTTGTCTGCACTCCTTTTTCCATCAGGATTTTGTTTAAGAAATGGATACAATATTACCTTTGGGTTTTTTAGTAAAAATATACCTGTAACTCCATCTTGTGAGGAAATCTACTATCATTTAAGTGAAATAAGTGTTTTTGAATTTTGCACCAGAACCTGAGTAACATAATATGGTCAATTTTATCCCTTCCTAATGCTCATGTTTAGCATGCTTGGAAGGTGATCTTGTTATTAATGCTCATTAACTACAGTGTTTATGGTTAATTGTCCACTAATGTGAAGGGAAGTTAAATATTGGGACTGTAACCCTGTAAAATTTTGGTTGGTCACCCAGACATCACTTCACTAGGGAGAATTTCCCAGATTTGATTAGACATATATGAGCTTAAGACTTGATGATCACTCTTCATGGCTTAAGAGTAATTTCTGATGCTGCAACAGTTTAACATATGAGTAGAACTGAGGTGGATTCTTAGGAGCTAAAATTGAAAGGAGGACCTCCTTTTTCTTTAGGTCTTAGAACATTTACTTGCAAACCTAAAGCTTCTTAAATTAATACGAGAGTCACTAACAGTAATGGAATAAATTATTATTATTGTCTAGCTAGTTAAGCATGAAGCCTAGAATTTGTGCCAAACCTGCATAGTGCAAAGGCAGAGAGTAAATATCTCTTCAGACTTCCTTGGGGAATTAAAAATGTTGTAGCTTTGCTGTGCAGGATGAAATGAGGAAAGCTTTTAAAGGCTCCGTAAGATAATTACATCTTTGGCACACTCTCTGTGGTAGTCTGAGAAGTGTGGGGAGTATAGGATGAACTGGGGATAAAGGCAGTTATTCTCTGACCACGTTAGATCAGAAATCTCTTCTAGAGGAGGGCCTCTGAGATATTAAGCTGCAAGAACAGCTCTACTAAATATGTTAGCACCAGAAACAATGATTTTTAAACCATCTGTCCAACTTGCAGGGATTGAAGAACATAGGGCACAGAAGTGAGCAGAAACCTTCAGTTCTTATAAATTCTGATAAAATCATAGTGAGATAATATTCTAAATAAGGAATTTCTGCTTGAAAACTGAGAACTTTCTGAACGTTATTTGGCATTGTTTGCTGACTGGCAATTAAATTTGTCTTAAAAAAAAATATTTGTGTGCAGATAAATGCAACTGAATTTGAAAAGCTCTTTTGGGCTTCTTATGACAAATGCTACATAGTGTATCTTAATTCTTGTTTTCTGCTTAAATAGCTAATTGCAGGCTTTCCAGAAAACTTGATCTGCTCTGCTTTCATATTACTCTACTTCACAAATTGATTACCTGAAATGTACTAATAAACCTTTGTACTACGTTACTTTTCCTTTTTTTCTTTTTTCTTTTTATAGATCATTTCAAGTGACCCATTCTGGGTGCCAACCACTGAGGAAGAATATTTGCACTTTGGGGAAAAGGCAGACTCAGAGAACCAGGCCCGCAAGTACATGAATGCAGTAAGAAAGCGAAAGGGACTTTATGTAGAAGAAAAAATTGTGGAGCATGCTGAAAAACAAAGAACTCTCAGTAGGAATAAGTAGCTGTGTCTGCTTCCTTTCTCTCCTGACTCAGCTAAGTGCGGGTGGATCATTTTCTATGCAGCAGATTCAAAATTTCATCTGGACTTTGTTCTTTGACACCACTTTTCTTACATGCTATAATGTCTGTGGCTTAGGTTTTAATAAATTTAAGCCTTTCCAGCTTTTATACAGAGAAAATATTTAAATAAAATATAGGTATATTCATTGAATTTGGTCTCAATTTTTAAAACTTACTGTCCTATTGAACTTTCTGTCACAGGATTAGGAACTCCTGATTTAATCTGTTTCTTTCTGATTTATCAGATGTAATTACAGTTAGAGCTGGTTAGCTAGTTTGTTGCAAATAAACTATGCAGTGAATTTAGATGCTTAATGTTTTTGACTCTGTTTTTTAAAATTTATTTTAATTTCTGTAATGTATTTGTTAGTTACCAATATTTTCCATAGTTACCTATATGCAAATAGATGTAAGCCTATTAGGAGTTTATAAACTATTTTTTTTTTACTCTGTTCCTCATCTAAGTGGTCATCTAAATCGGAAATGTATCTTCTTTAAATCAGAGGGCAGAAATAGCACATCTGTAAGACAAAGCACTGCAAAACAAGCAAGGTTAGTCTTTTTTCCCTCCTTAGAACACGTCTTATTAAAAAGCTCATATGATTATCCTTATCAGAGCTGCCATCTCTGAATTAGGCACACACCTACCTCTGCCAACCCTGTGTGAGTGTTTAGACTCTTGCAGAAATTTCTACCCATTCAGCCTGTTGCGTTGAATTCGGTGAAGGGAAACACTTGCAAAAATATACAAAATATCTTGCTGTTTGCAGGTGTCTGGGATGCAGAAGGCTCCAAAATGACTCAGGCCAAGACTAACAGGAAAAAAAGTCCTCAGAGGGCATAAGTGTTAGTTAAGAAAAATGGAAACCTTGGATAGAAGAAGAGAAACGTGATGCGTGAATTTTCTTCTCATTTGGCTGCTTAGATTTGTAAAAGCAAAGGATAAGAATTCTAGAAGGCTAAGACTGAATAGATAGGTGTCCTTGAAGAGTTTCTTTATTTAGTTAAATGAATGAGAAAGAAGTCCTTAAATCTTGTGCCAGATGACTTTCTGCTACCTTTTGTCTTTGCTAATTGCAAAGAGTTGTGTTTCAAATACCCATGCAAACGGGTTGTCTTTTTCTTTCCAGAATATAACCATTTCTTTAATTTGTGATTGCCTTGTATTGCCTTAGCACCTGCTTGGTCTTTCTGAATAAATATTCTGTGTGTGTCAATTAGTGCAGCAGGCAGAAGTTACTCGTATCAGTTTTGCTTCTTGCAGGAAAGAAAACTGTTACTTGTATCACAAATAGAATGATTTTGAATGCTTAACTTTTATTTTAAATAGCCTTTTCTTTTCCACCTTGTTTGCTTTCATTATGAAAATGTTTCCTTTTAAGACTGTATTTATGAATTATTCAAGCAAATGAAATGTTTATCTTCCTTAGAAGGTTGTTCCATAAATTGCTGTTGTTTTGCAAGGGATGTCTGCCCAGCAGCCCTATTAGAGCTTGGGCAAACATACTGAGGTAGTTTGGGCACTGCCAGCTGGTATTGCCATGGAAGGCACGGTAACTTACAGCAACCTGCAAAAAACAGTCAAGACGTAAATGTTTGTAATGAGATCTCGGCTAATACAGCTACCCTGCTAGCTGAGTCGGAGATAAGGTTAGGGATGTCTGGCCCACAGTCACAAAGGTGCTTGAGTAAGTGATGTAGAGACGGACAAGTTGGTCATTGTTGTGACTGCATAATTGTTAACTGTAACCTACTATACTTGAGTAAGCAGAAAGAGCATTAACATAGATTTAAAAAGATTTAACAATAACTTTCATATTTTGTTATGGTCTGGTTTTGGATTGCATCTCAAACAGCATAAAGATGATAATTCAGCATGTCGCAACACTACTATTGGAGAGGGACTTTTTTTACAAGGGCACGTAGTGATAGGACGAGGGGTAATGGCTTCAAACTGGAAGAGGGTAGATTTAGATTAAATATCAGGAAGGAACTTTTTGCTATGGGGATGGCGAGGCACCGAAACATGTTGCCCAGAGAAGCTGCGGATGCCCCATCCCTGGAGGTGTTCAAGGCCAGGCTGGATGGGGCTTTGAGCAGCCAGGTCTAGTGGGAGGTGTCCCTGCCCAGGGCAGGAGGGTTGGAACTGGATGATCTTTAAGGTCCCTTCCAACCTAAACCATTCTGTGATTCTATGATTCTATTTGTAAAGAGCAAAAACTCCATTAACTAGAAGAAAAAAATCAAACCAACCTGCAAGAAGTGCCAACAGCAATATTTAAGATCTGTTTTCTTTAGCAAGAGCTACTAGTGGGAAGAGAATCTAATTGCTTATGGGCCATGAATCTCTAACCATTTTTCTCTGGATTATTCAAAAAGTAACTTGATGTATCTGGTTTTCCTCAGCTTTGTTACGCTTATGTAACAATATGGCATAATTTTGGAACATCTCTGCAAAGCTGGGTAAATAACTTAATGATGGAGCAAGCCATGGAAAGATTTAATTGAGAGTTAGCCGTTATATAATTTCACTTTCCATTACCAGCTTTATTGCTAAATATAATACGTATTTAAAATAAACATACACAGCTTTTAAAATAATTTATATGTGTAAATGTTCAGTACATTTTTAACTTTCTAAAAGCTATGCACTCAGTTGACATGATTTGGCTCTACTGGTTTTAGTAGAATCAAGGCTCCTCACAACTGATAAAATACAAAAACAAATGTCAGCTTCTATGTGGTAACATTTATTAGAGAATGATAACTATTCACTGGGCAAGCCATATGATAATCCAAGTGATTCCACTTTATAGAAAGAAAAGAACAAAAATAGGAGCTAGATTTCCCCAGAGAATAATAAAGTGGCCAGTAAATCCCTTTTTTTGGCTCTGGCCACACTTCTTTTATCAGCTTGCTTTAAAAACCTTTCATTTTCTCAAGCGCTAGTAATCTTAGGTGATTCACCTTTTTTTTTTCCCTCACATATTTTTTTCTTTTTTCAACAAACTTCACTTACATTTTAAAGCAGGGGTCCAAAAATCAAAGTATAACTGGAATCTGTGCTGTGTTTTATTTCTTACCCCTCTTTCCATGCTAGTTTAGGACTTCAGCTGCAGCCTCAACATTACAGTTGATGAGGACAGAGACACCGGAGAAGCACAGTATTTCTGTGCCAAAACATGTAGTTCCCAAATTAGATCTGAAGACAATCTCTGGACTCTCTACTAACCTTAGGAACTAACTCCTCTTGTTTGAGACACTAATATTTGGAAGCTTATTCTGTGGGAAATAGAGCGTGTGGCTCCTTCATGAAGTCAGCTGCTGTGCTAACAAGAAGAGAGAAACATGCAACATTTGAACTGTACACGGTACTTCTGATAAAAGACCGTTTAGAGCACGGAAGAGTAGCTTTGGCTGTAAGTGATTTTCGAATGCTTTATTAGACTGAATACTTTGATAGCAGAGGAGTCCTGGCAAAATTCTTGGACTCTTCTATTGGAATTTCTCCTTTCTAACTTTAGTTTGGTTCAAAATGCTGTGTAGACTTTTCTGTGCTTCTTCCTAGTTTCCTTTGGAAGCAGAAATAGAAGAGCTTGTGGAGGAGAAGATGTGAATGAGCTGGATTATTTTGTCAGCACCATTTTTTTTTTTTTTTTTTTTTTTTTACTGCTTGGTTTGAATTCTCACACAGCTTCTGATTCATTTTGATTCTTGTTCATACCAGGCTGCCTGTGAAAACTCAAGAGTTGAAACTAGGCAAGGGAGTGTAGTTTTCCTTGTTTGCATCATGTATAGGATAAGGACAGTCAAGAAAATAGTGATAAGGTCTTTTTAGTACCTATTGTTATGTTGACGCATAGTCCTTTAGTAGTCATAAAATGTTTTGAAATCCTTCCTTGGAGGATGTGAAATGTTAATAATTAATATATTTTTTTTTTACCGCATACTACTAGATCGCCACTTACAGTATGCTTATAAGAAATTTCCATCAACGGACATTACTTCTGATATGTAAAATCCATGGAAATGAAAACAATTCTGAAACATAATTTTTAAAGGTCAAATATTTACATAACATTCCCAAGTAGTAAATGTTCTCTTAACAGTGTAATTTGAGGGGGGTTGCATTTGCATTGTTGTTATTCTTTTATTTTGACTATAGCTAAGCTTTTTTATGGATTTAAAAGTCTTTTCATTTAATTTGTGTATAATATAGGTTATCATTGACAGGAAAAGTGACCTGAAAACACACGTTTTAAGCTAAGAAGTATTTTTAAAAGCACGGGTGCACCAAAGCTTTCAATTTCAGACAGGAATATTTTCTTCTCTACCTCCCCCCACCAACAGTTACAAATCTTATACGAATATGCAGAAAGCCAAGTCTTGTCTGAAACACACATTCTTGTCTGAAACAGCTTTTTTATTTTTAATTAGTATTTTTTGAACATCAGGCTTACTATTGAATTCTTCAGATTCACTTACGACATCTCGGCTGTGGCTGTAGGGTAGAAGATACAAACATCCATGTGGTAGTGTTGCCAGGCACAAGGTGTTTTTAAGAAAAGCTGATGCCATTTCCACAGCCACAACTCGAGCTTCTTGGGAGTTCCTTGCAGAGCGGGATTCAGTGAAGTTGGGGAAAGGTTGGCAGAACGTGGATTAGAACCTCTTATTTTAAACCATGCAGAGATATGTCTGTAAAATGATAAAAAGTGTGTGCATTTCTTATTGTGCCGTTCTTCACCAGTTTGCGGTTTTACTCCTCAAATTTGCAGTGTCTGTGATTTGCTTCTTCAGTACAGCCCTGAGAAGGAAAATACTTACAGTGTTAACGTGAGATGTCTCTATAGGCCTGGCTGGTTTTACTGGTGCTTAGACAAATAGTTTACATGCAAGATATAACATTTACATGTAAATACCATTTTGATTTAGCAGTATTTCTGAATTTTGGTCTCTTATCTACTTGGTGTGGCTTAGACATATCCTCTATTTTGTGTGCCTGCTTTTTAACTTGTTTTATGTTAGTTTGGATCTACTCAAAAGCAGGTAAGTTAAAAATTAATATTGATTCTTATAGTTTTTATTAATAAACTGAACTGAAAAGTTTGGGGGGCATTGGTCTTTTACAGTTGTGTCATTCCATGATTATAAAACTCCTGCAACCCATGACTAACAGGAGGAAAAAATAGATACCATGAAGTAGTGTGGTTTGGACTGTTTGGCAGAGACTTTTCTGGTTCAACAGATGCTGTTTTCCTACAGGAGCTTTATTTATTTATTTATTGTTAATTTCTCCTTCCTCCCCCTCTATTCATGCCGCCTCCTTCATTTCCTATTTTACCAAGGATCCAACTCCATAACCCCCCAATGATTCTTTAGAGGAGTATTTTTATTATCAACTTATTTACTTCTTTTTACTGAAACTGCTTATCTTTGTAAAGACTTGCTGATTCTGGAATTTGAACAAACAAAAAAAAAAAAGATCAAAATTCAGTAGTGTTTTCCTGTTAGCATTTTTGATGGCCGTCTAAAAGGCTTGTCCTTCACCCTTACAAAAGCAGCATGTCTCGCTGGTCTCCAGTGGGATATCTAGATGCATTTTTTTTCTCATAGAAAAGCTGCTGGTGTAAAAGGCTAACAATAAATAATAATCTGCACAGGCAGCAAAAATAAGACTTTTGTCAAAAGAATCTGTAGCCTTTTTAAACCCTGCATTTCCTACACGTTTGCTATCCCCCGAGAGGGAGGGGAATTCAGTAATGTTATGCTACTTTTTGTGAAGTGGCCACAAAGCACAGCTAAAATATGCATCTTCTCAAGTGGAATTACAAATGGGAGGCAGATTGATCATCATCACCAATTCAGTGCTGGCTTTTCCCCATCTGTGGAGAGCTCTTTCCAGAATTTTTCATATGGTTCTTTTACACTGTAATAAATTAAGTCAGGTAATGAATAAATCACTCTTGTTTCAGTGCTTGCTGAATGATTTATGCCAGTGTAAACTGCTACCCTGGAATAGGCCTCAAACTTAGAGGCAAGTCCTAAGAAACTTTTGGGCTTTAGCGATAATTCCATGACAGTTATGTGTATCATTTTCCCCTCTGCCATATTCTCCTAAATACAATAATTCTGGATTATAACTTGCTTAAAAAAAAAGGAAAAGCCCACAATGTTAATGTGAAAAGAAGGCTGTGGAATAAGCAACACCGTTTTTAGAGGGGGTGAGTACAAAATGGTCTCTGGCGCTCTAACTTGGTGTGCCCTACGAAAGCAGTTTTTTTTTCCTGTAGTAGTGGTGATTTCATAGCATTTGAAAAGGGGAACATTCAACTGTCTTGTAATTGCAGGATTCAAGAACATGGTTTGGAGTGGCCACCAAGCAGTGCAAGCCTAAACGCTGTCCTTAGTGGAGCTGTAAGAAGGTTGATCGTGACAAAGAGGCAGATTTAATCTTGCAGCTTCAGGAGTCCCACTCCTTTGCCACATCTGAAGGCAGTATAACTTTTTGGCCGGACTTACCGCCGGAGTACTCTTGAGATTTTACTCCTACTTTGTTCAAAGGGAAGGATGCAAAGTCAAGGTCAGTCATAGTAGGAGTTAGGGAATGAGATGACAAAAAAACCCTCAAAAATTTTCACAGCAGGAGTGATGCAGCCATTAAGCTGTGGTTTCTGGTTGCCTCTAATATATGTGTTTGACCCCAAGTCCTTTTTTTTAATTTTCTAATGCTCCTAAAAATGATCATTTTATAACAATCAACCTAATTCCAGAGGCTGATTTATTTGCTCAGTGATACAGACATATCCAGAGCCAACTCGTGCTGAAATACCGCAGCAGGCATGCTGTGGAGCGTACCTGCCACTAGGTGTTTTCTGTCTTTCATCTCTTGTCATGGTAGCATTTACCTTTAGGAGGTCAAGAGAGTGGCTCTTTAGAAGAAAAAAGCTGGCGTTGCTTCACGGAGTGACTGACAGAAGGAGCTGCGTAAGCGGCAGCTGAAGCTGCACTTCCCCTGGAGACCGAGGCACAGAATGTTCATGACAAGTGCTGCTATCACTGGTCTGGGGATTGAAAGCTGATCCTATTTATGAATCCATGTCTTCTCCTTGTAACGTTGCTGTCATGCAGCATGAACAGCTTAGGAAGGTTATTTTAAATTAACCTTCCTGTGTTAAAACAATGTCTAGTCTGTTCCTATCACATCCAGTGTTGTAAGCATCAAGGCCAGTGAGTAATTCAGCTGCAGCTGGTGTGAAAGGGGAAGGCTGGAGAAGAAATGCAAAAATGCTGTGGAAAAAAATAACATCGCACTTGTATGGGTGCCTCTATAAGTAACTGTTTTAATTGCATAATGAGATTGCTTTGTTGCTCTAGAAGTGTTCAATAATAGTGTGCAAGTATGCTCGACGGAAGATATGCTGCCTTGACAGGCAGAATGTAATTACCAGTCAGAGCGTGCCTTCTGTACAGCCTTGCCTCTGCGAAGGAAAGCATGAAGAAACAAGCCTCTGTAGCTTGTTTCTCTGTCTCCCTCGCTGTCCTCTAGACTTCATAGAAACCCCTTGACAGTGTCAGGCTCATCATTTCAGGGAGCGTGGTGGAAGGGAGCTGTGCATTCCCAGCAGCAGCAATTCCCTGGGTACCAGTTTACTGACTGTATAGAAAGGAGCTCTTAATAACCTTTTCATCCTTTTCTGCCAGGCCGCAGCAGTGCATCATGGCTTTTATTGAATCTTGCTGCTGGGACAGGTGAAGCCTGAAGATCTGCATGCAAGTGTATTTTGAAGGGATGTTGTTCCGAGATCCACAGGCTGCAATGAAGGTGGGAGGCCCAGGGTCATGAAATGACAGAGCTTACTCTCCTCTCATGTAAGAGAATGCTATAAGGGTTCATGTTCTTGTGGTTCTCTCTCAGTTGAGCACTCCAAAGCACATGAAGGAAGCCTCTGCCAACCTGGGCTGGAAGAGTTTGGGCTATAGAAAATACAGTAACTTCTGCTTTCCGATAGCTGTCACTTCACAGAATCACAGAATGGCAAGGGTTGGAAGGGACCTCTGGAGATCATCTAGTCCAACCCCCTGCCAGAGCAGGGTCACCCAGAGCAGGTGGCACAGGAACGCGTCCAGGCAGATTTTGAATGTCTCCAGAGATGGAGACTCCACCACCTCTCTGGGCAGCCTGTGCCAGGGCTCTGCCACGCTCAGGGTAAAGAAGGTCCTCCTCATGTTTAGGTGGAACTTCCTATGCTCAAGTTTGTGCCTGTGACCTCTTGTCCTCTCTCTGGGCACCACTGAAAAGAGCGTGGCCCCATCCTCCTGACACCCACCCTTTAAGTATTTATAAGTGTTGATAAGATCCCCCCTCAGTCATCTTTTCTCCAGACTGAAGAGACCCAAATCCCTCAGCCTTTCTTCTTAAGAGAGGTGTTCCAATCCCCTAATCATCGTGGTATCCCTTTGCTGTCCCCTCTCCAGCAGTTCCCTGTCCTTCTTGAACCGGGGAGCCCAGAACTGGACACAGTGCTCCAGATGCGGCCTCACCAGGGCAGAGCGGAGGGGGAGGATGACCTCCCTCGACCTGCTGGCCACTTGTGCTTGAGCTTACTAACATCATTTCTTCAAAGCCAAAGAGAAGATGGTAAAATTGTGATTGACAAACACCTGGCTGTGTAGACAGGAGTTGGTGGCTGACAAGCTGAGCTCTGCTTTTGCTCTAGAGCTTGTAGGTAATATATTTCTCAGAAAGAACTTCTCTCGTATTTCTCACAAAGAATGAAACTATTTATTTTCTCAGAGCTGAATAAAACAATGGCAAACAGCTGCATCTTCTGAACGTGTCTGAAAGGTAAAGTAACTTTAAGGTTCCCTCGCTTTTGTTGTATAAACAGATTTAGTATTGATATTAGCAGTTTGGAGTTGAGCAATGTCATTGTCATGTGATGCGTGATTCACTCTTAGACAATCAAAAGAGACAAGTTCCCCAGTCCATAGCGTTGGCCCCGTTGACCCATAGAGTGTACGTCCTGTGAGCAGGCAGTGAAAGGAGAACAGCGGCCAAAAGAGTTGAAGTTGGATCTTAGCTTTAACCTCGGTTGGAAGGAACGAAGGAGTGGTTCAGTGAAGAAAATCACTGAACAGTTGAAAGAATGGCTGAAAAGTATGAAAATCATACAAAATCACCCATGCCTCGTCAGACACTTGAGCAGAGCCATGTGACTGGCATGCCATTTGCGTTGGTGTGGCAAACTGACTCCCTTGTGTGGCCTCCCTGCAGGACGTGCACTTCTTTTGCAGCTGGTTATGTGGAAGCGTGGTATGTAATACAGCCTGTCCTTCAGTTCTCAGTACATACGGACTGAGATTTAGGACCAGAATCTATTGGGTAATTCATTGCGGTTCATGTGACTTCAGTTGAGTCCTGTTTGATTCCATCAGATGAGGATATGTTGGGTTTTTGTGCCACTTCCATTTTGTTCTTGACTTACGAAGAGGCAGGTATCTGTGATAACGCTAGCTGAGACTTTTTTCTTTATAGGTTTATTACTGGAGAGCAGAACTATGTCTGCAGACTTGTGAGCACTCCTATAAATAGCAAGCTACTGTGCATACAGAGGCTGTTACTGTTGCCAACACCATGTTTTTATGACAAATCTTGTGATATTTTGTTTTTCCTAAAAACCTCAGGTCTTGTGTTTCATCAGAATCTCTGTTTTCATTAAAAAAAAAAACCAAAACGTTTCCAGCTTGATGTTGGCATCAAATTAGAGAAAAAGATGAAAATGTTTGCAGCTTCACCATGATGGCAGAAAAAACCAAATGCATACAAGAACCCCCAAATACAGTATTTTACTTTAAAAGCAACAAACAAAAAATCCCCAACCACCGAGTAAATGAAAGACCCGTGGTTTTGAAGGACAGACTCTTAATGTCTGTGTTGTGGTCTTTTACTGTAACTGTAAAAGTGACTTTTGTAATACTTTTTATAAAGTGGTGGTGGGTTTTTTCTCATTGCAGATAAGCTTCTTGCAAAATCCTTATTTAAAAAGAAAAGATGTTGAATCCTTTGGAAACACTGGTCACTTTATAAAACAAAGAGCTGCTAATAGTCCCTGAACAGATGCCTTTTCCTCTAGATTTAATTCTTGATCTGAGTCTGCATGATCCAAACAAAGCAGAAGGGCTGGAAGCTGGCAGTCAATCTGCTAAAATATCGAGCTGTTTTGGGGTAAAATGCTAGTCCTGATTCTTCCCTCCTTGCTGGATATATGCTGAGTTACCCCTGCTTTTTATCAGGGTAAAGAATAGTTTGTTCTGTTTTCATTTTTAGACCTTGGATTTTGTTTTCTAAAGATTTTTTTTCAAAATACAACCCTCCTTTAGCCGTTAGGTTGGCTGTGAGCAAAGAAGCGTGTGTGTACTTGTGCTTTTACTAGTAAATTGAAGCAGGTAGGCTAAATCCTTGGGAGACTGGGCGAGTGATACCAAATGAGACTAGAAACTGATCTAGAGCTTTCCTTCTCTCCCTGGTTCTTATGAACTGGCCTTTCTTCTTTGCTCAGTGAGAAAAAGAAAGACTTAAACATTAAGTCTTACACAACATCATTATCCAGCACTTCAACAAAAGGGTCAGAAACAAGTTGCTGTGTTTGATATTCCAGATGTAAAAATCAATTTGAAATCATCTCAGATCATCTTTAATCATCCTGAATAAGTAACAAGAGGGGGAAAAGTCACAGTGTAAGCTTTTCACTCTGCTTTTGTTGACAATAAATGCTGTTGTAGATGAAGCAGTAATCAGGGCCAGAAGAGAGAAAGGTGATTACTGGATAAATGGGCAAACTTCACTTTTGAAAGCTGTGCAACCAGAGGTAACATTATAGAAGGGAAAATAAGAATTTGGTAGGTTCAAAGGCCTTTTTTGCTACAACAAATATCATTTTGGAAAGGTTGATGGAGTTGTTACAGAGGAGGTTTGCAGAAATAATGATTTCCTGATACTTAGAGATTGAAATTCTGCAACTTTTGTTAATTTCCAAACCAAAGGATATTTTCCATGACTTTGAGCTACGTTGGTTTTATGTTGTTATCCTCCTAAAAGGTTTTTTTTTAGAATTATAGCAAAGTAAGGGGAGTTTGTTTATTTTGCATCCCTTTTACTCAGTGGATTTACACAAATCTCTTGAATCATAGGTATATTTTCAGTGTTTCAAGGCAAAGACGGGGACTTCCCCTATGGTGCCGTATTTCCTCTTCTGGTGCTGCTATATCAAACCTCTTGGTGATGATATTCATCGCTGACTTACAGTGACACTCTGAAAGAGCATGCTGCTTTTCTTTTGAGATACAAAAATAGGGTAGAACATCCCAGGAACTCATCAAGTTATCAAAAAGTGTGTGTGTTTTTTTCTTTTCCTTCAGCCCTGGCAAATGTCTTTTTGAACACTACATAATGTGCTGTACAATGTTTTTTAAAAAGCTTAAATGCATACTTGTGGGAAGCAAAATGAATGATTTGTGGATTGTGTAGCAGAGGAGGAACTGGTGGCAAAATCTAGGGTGGTTTTTTCTATGCTGATTGCTCAGGGATGTATTATAATACCTAATCAGAAGTCATTACCGCTTTATGCAGCATTAATTCATACAGTCTCCCATACATATACACCCTGTTGGGTCCCTCTGGGCAGGATGGTGCTTTAATGGACCACATTCCCGAGATCAACTGATAGGGCTGCATCATTCACCTTCACCCACACAGATGATCTGCAAAGTGAGCAAACATTTTAACTACCTCATGAAAGAAGTCTGAGACTGAGTTTCCACTCTCAGCACTTCCTGTTAAAGAAGCAGGCTTGGGTTTTACTTGCTTCTTTATTTAAAAAAAAAAAAAAAAAAAAATTATCCTAGCGCTCTGGCAGGAATACCCAGAGGCAACATATTTCGTAGAGGTGTCCCTTTCCTCATGATGGTTGGTCTTCCAGCAAGCCAGTATTAATCAGTAATGGAAAAACCTGATTTTAGAAACTCCGTAGGCTGTGCTGGGATGTTGTGATAGCATCAGGTGGGAATAGCTGTGAAACACGTCTACCACCTGGAGGAGCATTCACTGTAAACTCAGAATGTGCCACGTAATGTTTCTCAGGCAAAAGTATTAGAGTTCTGGTGCAGAGCAAATGGAAGGAGGATGAGGGTTGCTGCTAAAAGAATATGGGGGTTCAGAGGCGGGTCCGATTTTATTGATGTGTGTAAAAAGAAAGTAATAAGTTAATAATTCCTTTTAAGAAGGATGTTCTGAATAGTGAGAAAATCTTTCTCCACAGCTGTAAGATGCATTTAAATCAGCCAGCGGAAGCAATGATCTATATTCATGTAAATGTGTTTTGATGTCCTCTTAGAAGTTTAAATGAAACACCCACATCCAGGAAGCTAGTCAGCTCACGCTGGAGCACAATTGCAATTCTTCATTAAACGTACTATGTAGGACTACTTTTTCACTTCAGAAGCACTGAACTTTGGGAATTTATATTTATTTGAGATGAAAGAGGCAAGCTAACAATTCAACCCTTCTCACTTCTAAATAAGAGGAGGCCTTGTGTTACAAATTAATTCATCATTTTTAAAATCTTTCTTAATTTTTGATGAGTTGCTTGTTCCTGTTGCAAATGATTAGCATCACTCCCTGTTCTGTAGAGATAGCTTTTCTTTTTACCACAACACAAGCAACCTCCATCCCCCATATCCACAGGAAAATGTTGCAGGAGCTAATGGAGATACAACCAGTAGGATTCTGTAGAAATTACTCAAGGAATAAGAAAAATGTGGGTGTTTTCTCAGATAGTATAAATGTGTGTAATTCTCTTTTCTTGGTAGCTAACATTAGTTAGTGTTATAACTCTTTTATATCAAAAAAGTTGAACTGATTTATTCTGGTTGAGAACCTGTGGGGGATTTTATTCTTCACGCAGATTTGGATCTTAATCGGCCTGTAGAATTTTAGGGCAGCAAAAAAGCTGTATATTAAACCTTACATGAAAGTTCAAAGGCAAATTCTCCTTTTTTAATGATCCCCATTATTTAGCTCCATGTAGGTATCAGTGCCTCTATTTGAAATAGAACCAGGTCTTGTATTCAAGCTTACATATGCTTATAACATTTTCTTTGTAGTGTTTTAGCAAAAATAAATGGGATTGGGACCCTTGCAGAGTAAGCTTTTTCAGGAGTGAAGCTCAGAGCAAAATCTACAGCACTCTGCTGTATTACGTTGGAGAAGGTGCTGCTTCTGTAGCTTTTATCTAATGCTCAGCATGAGCTTTTACATGTAGGTCTGTTTGATTATTGCTCCTCGGAGCAGATAAGTATATGGAATGATCTCACTCTATTGTTAAGATAATTTGTCTTTGGGGATTCTGACCTTCTTCGCATTTCAATGACATCATCCTTTTTACAGACTGTAAATCACTAATGTTGACTCCTGGCCTTGCTAATAAAACCTGCAGAAATATAGTATGGAGTAACAACATGCTTATATTAATATTGTTAGCTGTGTAACTAACCTTTAGCTGCTCAAAAGTACTTCTTAAAGGTAGTAAATTTGGATAGCCATAGCCTCATTTAATGTTCCTAACGTGTCCGGTATATGCTGACCCATATAGTATGCACATCTAGCTGAGCCATAACTTAGGTGTTTTCTTTTAATTCTGTGATCCAAATGGCTTTATTAACTAGCCTGAAACACAACAGCAAAGAGAAACTCTTGTCCACAATGACCAACTTTGAAACTGCAGAAACATTGCAAAAGAATCAAAATGTATCAGTTTACCTACAGCAAATGGCCTTCGTTTACAGAAAAGGCCAACTTTGCATCAACCAAGAGAGAGAATTTTCTCATTTAACCCAACGTATTTTCAGTGGATCTTCTTGCAAATGGTTCTTTCAAAATACCTCTGAACAGTGCCCGTCAGTTTCTCTGGTAAATACCCTCATGTTGTAATCCAGGGTATTGCAAGGGGTGATGAGCTGCGATTTTTCTGAGTCTTGCAGAACTTAATATTCTTGCCACAGCCTTTTACTGGGTTGAAGCAAAGAAAGCCTCTTCCCTTTGTTGGTCCTTCCACGTGTTGGCTTGCGGGCATTTTACCTTCTGGGCAATACGGGTCTTCTGTGTTACTGGTATTCATTTCTAATGCTCAATTAATGCCTCAAATAATGGCATTAAAATCAACCAAATCAAACCAGTGTTTTCAGATCACTTGTGTGTCTGAGAGCAATTTGTGTACAGCAACTTTCACTCTTCCTCCTGCGTATTCAGGCAGTTTCCTGTTATGTTTGTATGGCTTTTCACGTGCAAGAGGAAGAGAAAAGAGTTCCTAAGAAGACACGATTGCAAGATCACACACACTGGACAGTTTGGGAACTAGTTGGAAGAATGTAGAAATTACTTTTGACCATTTTTGATTGATTTTTACTTCAGGCTGGCACGTGTTGTTTTTGACTTAACGTGATCTATGTCCTATCCTAAACTAAAGGGAAAATGGACAAAAATGGAAGCTGCTTGGCCGTGGCTGCCAATCTGTACGCTGATGTGCAAATGCAATTTCTGTGAAGCTCCTGTCTCTGGGATTCGTTTGCAAAGGAAGAGCATCATTTCACCAGCCCCGCGCTTGTGGTTGCTAATCACAATTTTAATAACCACATCTCCGCTTTGAGTCGTGTTCCAGGTCCCCAGTGATACCACGAACGTTTTTAAAAAAATTGGCTGGACAGAAGTGGAATCCAAGTGTGGAAAAGATCAGCTTTGTCCCCTTTTCCTTTCCTTCCTTCCAGCTTGCTGCTTTCTCTCTTTGCCCATTTTTCTTTATTCCTTGTTTTCTTGGGAAGCTCCATAGCTGTAGAATAGAAGTCGGAAGCCCAGCAGGATTGCGTGTTCTTTGCAAGCAGCCAGTGTGCCCTGTATTGATCATTCGTTTATTTTGCAGTACTTCGCACACACCCTCCAAGCTAAAACTAACCTGAAATCATCATTCCACCCTTTTTATTTTAATGTCGTTCTTTCCATTTCTTGTTTGAAGTATTGTTTTTTTTCCGTCAGAGTCCTTGGGAGGTATTTGCCATTTAAAACTTTTTAAAATGATTTTAAGGAAATGTTGATAACAACCTGTCTTTTCCTAAAAAGACTGAAAAGAAAAAACAGTGATTTTTCCCTCGTAAGTCCAGACATTTCCATTCAGAATTATATTTCACCTCATAGATGTGTTTAAAATGATCTGTGCAGTTTGTGTTTGTTTTCTTTGTGTTCATAATTACGTGCTGCAGACAGTGACCTCTGGGCCTTCTAGAGCTGCTGATCAGAGGGCAAATGGGAGAGAAATAGTCTGAAAAGAGACCCAGACTGTCATCTGTGTTGTGCTCTTTATGTATTTTCCAGCTGGTTTTGCTTCTAACCTTCAGCATTCCCCGTGGGACGCTGATGCAAATCTGCATTCAGGTTTTTTTTTTTTCCTTCTTTGTATATAACACACAAGACCTAAACTAAAGCAGTAATTCGCAATATTAGGAAACGTGGCTTGGTGTCCCCGTCCCCAGTGTGAACACGCAGATTTAAATATGAATGAAAGTGGGCCAGAACCCCCTTGAAGCTTGAGTTTTGGTGCACAGACTGCCTGTTCTTTCCAGTTTAAGTACTGTACTTCCCCCCCGGCCCCCCTTGCTGAACAACAGCTACCATATGGGCTGAGCTTCAGCCAGTCAACTACTAAATTACAAACACTCTTTTGACTGTAAATTGAATGGGAAAGGATGTCAGTTATCGCTTTCCTCCTGTGGCCACACCACAAGAGCACCTGCAGTAAAAAACTGGCATTCATGCTCTGAAAGGCACCACATGCTTCTATTGTTAGCCCAACAGTATCTAACCTTGGCTTTCCTCACCCCACTCCTCGCGCGGTGAGAAGATCGCGACGATAAGAGCCTCCCTTCTGAATACGAGTTCACTTAGAGACACGTCTCAGCACTTATCCACGCTATTTTGTTTCCGCTAGAGGAAGTAAAAAATCTGCTTAGGAAGATGGCTATCTGCGGTATCCTTCAAAGAGGAGTCTTTGACTTAGGCATGTTTACTGTATTTATGTTGAAGTTTGTTATGAAATTATAACTGCTTTCTCTGAAAACTTCGTACTGTGACCGGTTCAGCTCACTTACAGGATTATCAGGTTCCCAGCCTGAATGCCAGAACAAAACGATTCTGTTTCTGGCCTGTGCAAAGGTAGTCCGGGATCCGACCATTCCTCCGCCCCAGGGCAGCTTTGAACTCGGAGCCGCCCGAACGTGTGCAAAGAGGATTTGAGCAGGGAGAAACGGATGATGTCTGGAAGCAGTAAACTGGGCAGTCCATTAAGGGAGACAGCTGTTAGGCCAAGAGAGGTTCCTTCTGTCCCGCTCTGCAATATGACAGCTGAGCTGGGGAGCAGGCTGCGAGCGAGCTGCAGCTGCTGCTGTCAAGGGCCGACCAGCCGCTGTGTTCTAGGAAGGCTGGTGAAACTCTCCATCGTCTGCTGTGTCCATTAACTCTTCCTTTCCTAGAGGGAGAGAGAGAGATGTCGTTATTGAACTAGCCAAAATGTTTATTCGGTCTGTAATTTAAAATTATTGGGAAGAATGTGCAGTTTAACAATTAGGTTATTTTCCTTTATCTTCTCTTCTGAAGCCTAAAGCTACATGGTTGGCTGAAGTATTAATGTTTTTGTTGAGTTCCCCAGTGGGTTGTTAGCTGCATTACAGATCTGCCTTATGGCTTTTGTTCAAAGACTCCTTAAAGTTCAATGCCTACAAATATAAACTCCACTCCTGGATCACTAGAGGGTAGTCATTAGGTCAAGGCTCAATTGCACTGAAAAAAGTACTACAGTGCTAAGGAATTTATGGGGTGACCAAACAACATTCAGAACGTTAATTTACAATTACTGCTTATGACTTAAAATTGTACTGATTGGAGGCCTTGAGCATTTCTGCCAATGTTAAAACCCACAATACTTAACCACAACCAAATAATTCTAACATTAAGCCGACTGTGCGATTCTGGTAATTATCTGGCATAACAGAACATCAAAGAGGTCGTATGTTTTTATATATCACACTGTGTAGTTGCCCTTCTCCCCAGAAGCGAGTGGATGATAGAAGCTACTGCTGTTTGAATAATCTTAAAACAAGATGCTGATGTTCAAAAGTTGTTTTTAGAAAATGCTCTGTATCTTTAGAGGGCTTTAAAATCTTTCCTTCTGAGGTGGTAGATGATACCTTGTATAACGAACACTGTCAGATGGTTCATCCTCTTTTCCTCTCCCAGCCCTGGGCCTTCTTTTCGCATTCATGCATATTGTGACTACCTTAACTAACACGCGTGGAAAGTATTTCCACATGTTTACTAAGCTCAGAGTCAGAAAATTAAATGTCTTTTCCGGTGGTTTTTTTGATATCCATTTGTGCCCTTGTTTCCTACCATCTGTGCAGCGCTGAAAAATAATAGCCCAGGTTTCCATTACCTGTACCATTTATGAATGCTTAGCCTTCACTCTTCCTTTGTTTCTGATTCTAAAAATTTTCTAGATAAAGCAGGCACGTGTACAATATTTGTTACTTTTTCATAAAACTTGTAGGGTGGTTTTTTTTTTTTTTTATTTGTGACGTTTAAAACAGGTTTGGAGAGATGCTGTGGCATAGCTGGCAACTGGAAATCTTGTAGCTGCTTCACAATCAAGGTTGCACCTTGTCTGTCATGGTGAGCTTCTTCACATCTTTCCTAGATTCTTAAAAAAATAATTTAAATATGGTGCATCTTCTAGGGAGGCAAGCCTGAGTTTGGGATAGATATATGAACCTGCGAGCATGAAAAATTTTCAGTGTGGATTAAGTGTATATCTCTCTTTCTGCTTCTGGGCTTGTACCCAGAGAATCACAGAATGGTTGAGCTTGGAAGGCATCTCTGGGGGTCATCTTGTCCAACCCCCATGCTCAAGCAGGGCCACCTTAGAGCAGGTTGCCCACAACCATGGCCAGCCAGGTTTTGAGTACCTTCAAGGGTACCTTCCAGACAGCTCCTTGCTAGGCATGCCAAAATCTTTCAGAAAAGAGATTTCTCCAGAGAGACCTTCTAAGAGCTGCTGGACCACAGAAGGTCTTTTCTAGACCTTAAAGGATTTCATTTGGGGGGGGGGGGGGGGGGGGGGGGGGGCACACAGAATTCCTATAACAGAAAAATAAACAGAAAAAACACGCATGTAAGGAGGAAAGCACATATAAGTGTGAACATTTGTTAGGCCTGATTGCACCTACAAAGAATTTTCTCCTGTTAGAAGAATTCTCAAACCTTAGAAAGTCTCTGAAACATGCAGGTAGCTTCAGAAATCTGTATTTCTGCTGGAGTCGGAGGTTGGAAGTGTGATATTTATTTGTTAAATACACTCTATAAGATACTAGGAGGGACAAATCCTATTCCTCTCCTGTGTCTTTTGATAAGCTCAGGTGAGTTTGCATTAAGATATGCTCATTCTGAATTTACTTTTGTTTAGAAGTATTTTGGAGTTAGTAACGTTTATTTTTTTTTAATGTGTCGTATGTTGCCATCACTTACCTTAAGTCAAGCGGCTGCTTTTATATCCTGGTTTTCTGTCTCTTGCTAGCTCTGCGCCTGGTGTGGGACGCAGTCATTCTGCTTTGGATGTGCCAGTTACGTAAACAGAGAGCGAAGATAGGTGTTGCTTCCTTTGGACTGTATGAAAGCAGTGCTGGCAGCGTAGAGAGAGTTGGGCTGAAGTAACTTTCTGCCATTAGAGGAATAAAAATCTGAAAATAATAAAGGTCTGAATTGCACCTAGAGGTAAGGGTGACGGTTTCTTTCAAAATCTAAAACATGGATCCTCGCTTCTTCCCTCTTCTGAATTGCAGAAAGTAGGATTTGTCTTTGATTGTGGATGGGTTGAGTTTTTTTAAAGGAAATGTTTTTGAATGGGTGATTTCTTTGGTATGCTGAGAGAAAATAAATATATTCAAAAGCGCTGAGAATTTAACCCCAGAGAAGTGCTAAAGAAAAGCTAGACAAATTCTTGTACTGGCTCCATCAGCCCTTTGAGTGACAGGTTCAGCACCGTTTCCCTATTTGCTTAGTGACAGGTCGAGTCATCACGAAGTTCTTTAAGCTTTTGTCAGGGCTGGCCTGTGGAAAAGAGTTACACAAACAGAGCAGTGCTGGGACGGGAGCTGAAAGTCAGAAGGGGACTGGTGCAGGCTCTGCTGCCATGGGAGGAGGGGAAAAAAGCAAACCTTTAGCAAGTTACACCCACGCTGACAGTTCCCACAAGGCTTTGCTTTTACTTCTGCTTGCTCTCAGAGAGGCTTTTCCTGCCTTTCAGTCATCAGCCCCTGAACACTTTTCCTCTCTGGCCTCCTCAAAACGGCCCCAGCTACCCCAGGGAATTACAGCAAATAAGCGAGTCGCCCGCAAGGGCCCCTTGCCTGGCAAACCCTCTGGCTTCTTCTGACATTTTAACCAGATGTTACCTACATCACCCAACTCACGATGACAAATGTTTAGCCAATATTTTTTTAAGGTGTAAAACACAGAACTGGAAGAAACATTTAAGAGCTTAATGAAATCATTTGTATTTAGGGTCTGCTTGGTACTGTGCAACCCAGGAGCTGCCCCTGACTTAATGCTTTAAATAAGCTCATGCAGCTTCTGTTACAAAACAGAGACCGGGAAAGAAAGAGAGAGATGATTTGAAAAAGAAGGTGGCGTGGGAGGCTCTCACCATCCGTATTTCCTAATGGGGTGTCAGTAGTCTACCAGTGACACCATGTTTCCTCAAGTCTCTTCCCTTTGTCTTTACAACATTTCTCCTGACAGCTGAGAAGGAACAAGTTTCCAAGGGCCCACGGTGGGGTTTTTCCAGCAGCACCCAGAAGTCTGGCACCTTACCCTGACCTTGTAAGTCTGTAAAACTGGCCTGGAAATTAAATGGAAACAGATTCTCTCATGAGAGTCCAGCTCCCTCCAACTCCTGGTTGGGCCAGAAACACTGTGAGAACAGACAGATTTCTTAGCAGTATCCTGGTGCTTTCTTATCCGATCCCGGCCAAACCCAGAAAGTGTTAAAAAAAAAAAAAAAATTCTATAGGAAGTGGGAGGAGACGAGAGCACTGGATATTTTTAAAACGCAAATCTTATCTGAGTTTTGAGAAGAGAGTTTTGGGTCAGTTGCTTTGTCTGACTGGTTCATCTACCCCTCTCCTAATCCCTGTGTTTACTGCAGAGCTTTGTGGTTTCCTTCCTCCGGTCCCCTTGGTTATCTGGGTTGGCACGGAGCCTGGGTTCTGCTTCCCTTCCCCCTCGCGCACCTTTGTGTCCCCAGCCACTGGATCCTGCAAAGGCAAGTCTTAATTCTTTGCACACTTTTTTGTGTGATTTGCAGTTACTGAGGGGTGCCCTTTGCAGGCTGTTGTGCTCAAACCCTCACTGCTCTGCCTTCGGCTTGGCCTGTGGCTTTTGGTTTCCTCCTTTTTCTTGTCTTTTCTTTTTTTTTTTTTCCTGACTGCCCTGATGTGCTCAAAGAGCTGCTGACAACCCATGGAAAACTCAGCAAAACATTCCATGTGGAGCACTTGCTTGCCTTTACCATCCTCTCCCGTGCCACATTCATTTTTACTGGGGGTAGTTGAGAAAACAGGACCTTTGGGCTTTGGCTCGTCTGTTCCTGCTGCTTTCAGACACAACATGCAGGCCCTACTCCCAGTCTCCCCTGCATCCAGCCCAGCCTTTTAGCCCTATGACTATTTCCATTGGTTCCCTTGTTCTTCCATCAGCTGTACAAGCCAACTGCTTCCAGCTTTCCCTAGTTCTCATTTGTCCCCCAAGTTATCCAGGCAGCTCATCCTTCTCTCTTAAGTTCAACTCCTTCATTTTTATGGTTTCCACTAGCTACTTGTTCCCTTTATCCTTTGTTTTGAGAGGTTTGGCAGCAAAGCCTCAGATGTTTCTATACTCGGATGTTTCGGGACTTCTACTTGCCTGGTAGATAAGTAATGATTTAGTAGGGAGTTAAGGAGGCATCTTCTAACGTGATCATGACTTGGTACTTTCCCAGCTCCTCAACTTGCTCGGTGCTGTACCAGCTCCCAGGTAGTGTTAAGCACTTTAGTGTAAGCCACAATGAAAGACATTTATCAGCTCGGAGAAAGGTGATATGACAAGCTGAGCCCCCCTGTCTCAAGCTGCCTTATGTGACAAGCCTGGAGAGGAGGCTTCTTTCCTAGTTGAGGAATTTCAGAAACTCACTGGTCTATCTTTAATTTGGAAGGATGTTTGCTAAGATTTCTTCAGATGCAGTTGTCACAAGCAGATCAGTATGGCTGCAGGTAGAGACAGCATGCGAACGCCATAGCCCACCTCTTTTCAAATACTACCAAACATCCTTTGAGGCAGTTTTCAAGAGCTTGCTCAGCATCTGTGTAGACCTCCTCCCATTAAGAGTGGAAATTTTGATATTAAGTAGGGTGAGGTTAGCAGTCTCAAAGAGTTTTAAAAATCTTGTCCACAATTCCTTGGAACCACAGAGATTGCAGCTACGTGTAGATGCTTGCCTGTGCCACACAGCTGTGTGTCCCTTGGGTACCTTGCTTTAGGCTTCAGAGGTTTCCTTTTATGTGACTCCCATGTTAACACCAAATCAGCCTGAGACAAGAGAAGCCAGTCTAAAGGTACATTGGCGATGATCTCGGAAGTCATTTTCAAAATGAGGAGCTCTTGCTTTGAAAGCCAGTTGGGTGCTTTAAATACCAAACCAGGTAGCCCTGTCTGCCTACCTCACAATGTCTGCTTCATGCACTGGAACTGGTCTTTGCCCTCCAGATTTCTTTACTGCACCAGTAGAACCTCCTTTATTCCATCATTAATAACTATGTTGGATTTTATTTTGAAAATGTTTTCTCTATGTGCTCCCATCTCTCAGATTTTATTCCAAGGCAGTTTTAAGGATTGCAACCCCTGCAGGAGTCCCTGCAAATCTTATGACTGGATCTCATGACAACAGCCTCTTCAATGTTGTTGATTAATCTTTGTTCTCTGGAAGGTTAAGAAGTTTGCACAAATAAGAAAGCCCTCTCTATTACTCAATAACCAACCCAACTTACATCCGAACGCTACAGTGGAAAATTTGACTGTTGTGGGCCAGAAGAATCTAACCGTGTTACCAAAGGCGTTATGCAAGACTAAATGAAGTTACATTTTCTTCAGACTATTCAACTCTTCTGCATAATTTACTTAGTATTTTAATCATCTTTTTGAACAGTCCTTACTTTCCAAAAGGTCAGAAGTAGCCTAAAAATAGTTACCATCATCTGATGGCTGCTTTGCTGGATATGAGATTTGATTCCCAATAGACAAGACTTTCACATCACAAAATCATAGTTATCCTGGCAATAATTAGCATCCTTGCGGACAGTCTGATACAGAAATGCAAAGCCTGACTGTGTGCTCTTTGCTTTTAGAAAGTGCTATTTATATGGTAAGCTCTTTGGGGCAGGGACTGTCTCATGTTATGAATGCTTCATACAACTGAGTTGAACTGGTTGGGGCCTGAAGGCACAAATCTAATTCCAAGAATAGTATGATTGAGTGGACGTGGAGACTAAGCAACTAGTCTCAGTTGCTAGACATGACGTCAGAACAAGATTGAGGTGGAAGCGGGAGAACTTGTACCGTGCAGGCTATCTGCTGTTTGGATGGAAACAGGACTTCATTCTCTAGGTTTATCAATGAGTCACTGTTAGTGAGCACTCCCAGTTCACTTAAACTTTAAGATCTTTCTGATTTCCTGAAAATGAATTGCTCTTAAAATCTTGAAATAGTGTATTTTTTTTTTTTATTATCTAAATACCACCGAGATAAAAGTTTTCCTTGCTTTGATTCTGCAGTGAATGCTGTGGTTGCTGCTGGTTGTTAGTAGCGAGGATAGATGCAGTAACAAGTGCCAAGTGTTAAGGTCACTGTAAGCTTAGGACTAAGGCATGAGAAGACACTAAGTGAGCCAGATCTGTTCACAGGAAATTAAGAACTTTTTGCTATACTTGTTTTGACTAAAAGAATAAAATCCAGTCTTATATAACTCTTTGTTGCTTGATCAGGACATCTAGGAGAAATGAAGATAGGCCTGGCAGGCGCGCTTAGAAACATTAATCTTAAGACTTGAATACCCAGATGTTAACTGGATCCAGGGAAGTGATAAATATTTTTCTGCTTTAAAGCTGAAGCATGGTTATTTCTGTTAGCCAAGATCCTACACTTCACCCGTTGCTAAGCAGAATAGAGCATTGGCAATGAGGAGCTGAGGTGGCCCACAAACTGGCAAGGTCTGTTGGATTCCCAGTACCACCCGCCTCAGTCCTCTGCACAACTGCACCTCAAGATCCTATTCTTTGAAGATCTTTCCTAATGTCCTCACAGGCTGGAAGCTGTAGTAATGTTTCTGATATTTTTTACCTAACCCCACTCTGCTATTTCTTTCCCTTCCTCTTCCTTTGCACTCAGCTTCAAGGATGGTAGGAGAAAATCAGGACACACACCCCCCCCCCCCCGCCAGCAACATGTTTTTAATCCTGGCCAAATGGGAAAAATGCGTGCCTGGCTCCAGAAGCTAACCTGTTTGGTTCAGAAACCTGGTCGGACAGTTATGCTGTTACCACCCGGTGGGCAAGGCCACTTTCAGCCGGGAGAGCCCCTGTGCCTGCAGGCAGTGCAGGGGGAAAGGCAGGGACTGAGGCTGCTCAGAGCCTTCTGAGTTCCCTCATCCCTTCTGCTCCACCAGCACGGCTCTGCTGGGGCAAGCCACAGGTCTGCCTGGGCCAGCATCTTGTTTCTGATGGAGGCCAGCAGGGTTTTTTTACACACACACACACACGTATATAAAGCTTCTGGAGTCAGGCAGAATTTTCCCATCTGCCCAGGATTTTTATTTTTATAAATATATATTTATATAAAAATAGAGTCAGTCTCCTAGCTCTTGTGTCTCCTTTGTATCTTCTGAGCAGAAGGAGGAAAGGGAGATGATCTAGTCTCCTCCCAGTCCAGCCAAACACTAAGTGAGGATGTGCAACCAGAATGAAGTTTTTAGACAACGATGAGTTGTTTATGCAATTTGGGTTGTTGCTGTTCAGTAATTAATGTAGAGTGGTTGGGGGAACTGCTAGCGCTGGTAGCCACATAGCCCTAATGGAGACATCACCAGCCAGCAGGAGTAGCTTTAGGAAGATAATTTGAGCGTGTAGGGACAGACACTTGCTACTGAGAATGTGCCTCTAGTACAATGTGTGCATCCTTGAAATAGAAATGAATAAGCTTGTGCCTGGATTTGGAAAAATAACGTGTGTGTGTGTGGCAAGAAGCTGGGCCTGTAGCGTTAGGCCTGGCTCCATCTCCTGCTCACCTTCTTCATATATAGCTTCTCCTACCTGCAACAGCACGGTACAGTGTCCCTTATCGCTCTCACGTTATTAGAAACACAGTGCGGTCGTTTGTTGTACCCTGACTCTGTAAAATGGGTCATGTTTCAAAATGCATTAGTACCTGTGGCTTAGCGAGCCTCCTCGCTCCTTTCTAGCCAGGTTCTGCTTTGAAACTCATACTTTTTAGCACTTTGGAAAAATATCTGCCCATACCTGTCTCTTGGCTCCCTTTCCTTCCCCAGGGTGGATCACGATACTTTAACAGAGCTGAAATAGCAGTACATTGGGCATAAAATAGTGTTTAATGCTGTATTTGCTTCCATGTTTGGACATGACCTCTTTTAGTCTGGATGAGACCACAGTGAGAATGGAGTTTAATAATGAAGTGGAATCACAGAAATAGAGAGAAAATGCCACGATAGGTCATTTTGTGCTACACTTTCATCCAGGCGGGACTGAATATAACTCTCATTTCTATTCCTGACAGGCTGTTTGACATTTCTGTCTTCTGCAGCAGTTTGTACTCACATGCTGATGCAATAGCTCCTGCTCAGTTTAAAAGGAAAGGAAAGAATAGTTGAGAGTCCTTGATATGCATCTAAGCAATAACTTTCTCTTGCAACCAAATCTCACTGGCATAGGTCACTCCATCAGTGCTCAGAGTTGAGTCTTGCAGATGAGCAGCATTTAAAATTTACACAGCTTTTAATACGCCCTGGGCCAGGCAGTTTTCAATTACGTTCATGCCTGCACCTTCTCTTTGATGTGCAACGATTAACCCTTCTGATACACTCCCACAGCGCTACCTGTGCCAGTGATGCCGTGCACTTGCCAGGAACAGATCAGTACCCGCCAACACACTTCCCAAGGCAGGGAGTCAGCCGTGCACTCAGCTGTTTCCTTTTTTGTTGTTGTTATTGTTTTAAATGCCACTAGTGAGGCATGAAAGTATTCTCTTTTTTTGATTTTTTTTTTTTTCTCATGGTGTTTGCCATGGTCTAGGGCACAGCAAGGTATTTTTTTCCTCTACTCTGTTACCACGTATGAGTGGTACTTGGGTATGTCCCCTTCCTACCGGAACCATCCAACTGCAGGGAACTATCAGCTTCTCTCTGGGCACTGGCACCAGTTGGTGGTATATGGGCATGTTTATCTTCATCTGATGCCCATTCTGTGGTTTGTGCTATATTTAAATTAGATATTAGGAAGAAATCCTTTACTGTGAGGGTGGTGAGACACTGGAACAGGTTGCCCAGAGAAGTGGATGCCCCATCCCTGGAGGTGTTCAAGGCCAGGCTGGATGGGGCTTTGAGTAACCTGTCCCTGCTCATGGCAGGGGGTGGGGTGGAACTAGATGAACTTCAAGGTCCCTTCCAACTCTAACCATTCTATAAATTTACTCTTCTTTGTTAAAAAGGTCTGCTGTTGCTATTGGTGTTTGGCAGTATAAATGGGTAGAAGGGTCTGCAGAAAAGGCTGTCATATGTGTTAAGCTAATGATCCCTTAGTTATGATCCCTAGCAATCTCAACTTGATTTGCCAGTGGAAGCAATTTAAGGAGTGAACTGCTTATTAAAATGACCTCTACTGCATGTGCCTGTACTCAGTAATTGATGCAGATTAGCCAGGAGTTAGTGTAGCTTTTGATAATGGATTAATCCTGGAAAGCTGAACTTTTTTTTCTTGGGAGCAGCTCAGAACAAGTCTATGGTTGCTGCAGGCTTCCGTGTCCTCCATCCTCTGCAATATCCCTTTACTCCAACTCCTTAATGGATCAGTGCATACAAAACCTCTGAACGAGACATGCGCTGTGCAATTATAATGGTAACTTTTAGCAGAAAAATGCCCTCAAAATAGAGGCATGAAGCCAACCTAACAGTTTTAAGGACAAAACAGCTGTGAGGTTTAGAATAAATGGGGGCCTTAATTTCATTTTATTCTATATTGCGTGTGGAAGCATGCTGGGACAAACATGCACACGTTGTCCAAGGAGCTTGCAACCAGAGTTCTATACGTAAGGCTATTCAGTTTAGGAGTGTTGATGTTCTTGGGAATGCATGCGTGTACCAGTAGAGGGCATGCAGGCTTCATTAAATGGGGACATGTGCTAATTAATAAATCTCAGAAGTAGGTAGGCGTTTACCTGCATCCATATCGTTCCCAGACAAAGCGCTCATTCAGCTGTGCAGAAACTGCCCGTTCCAACAGGCTTGTGTTATCTGAAACAGGCAGGAAGCGAGGGGGCACGAAGCACATGTTTGGAACTACATAATCCGTAGCCAAGCTGTGGTCATGTTTCATGTTCATGCTTAGTCAGACTGTGGCAGTGATTGGGGTTGACTAAACAGTTACTGTACCTCCCGTTTTTTCCATTGTGCGGCATCTGCTGGCTCTGTTCATCGTTAAAGCCTCAATCTCAGCAAGTGACACGTGTGTGCATCACCCCCACAATGAACTAGAGGAAATCAGGGAGGGAGAGTCAGCAGTTTTTATAGTATATTAGCGCAGGATTATTGGGAAATGTGAACTTAAAAGGAAGGCTATCTGCATTTTAGAAACTAAATCAAAGTTAAGCTGTACAGTAGACTCTTCTGTTTTATCCTGCCCAATGCACTTGCAGTACATTCATAATCTTCATAAAGGAGAAAATGAATTGGTGAAATAGGCTGTTTTATGATAATATCCCATATGTTATCAGATTCATGCAGGCAGAATCACACTAATGAAGAGAAATTGCAGTTTATGTAGGGCTTGCAGGCCTCGCTTAGGCAGATTAACAGCGGCGAGGGTAAGAGGCAGCACACTGCCTTGGCAGGCTGCCCGAGAGCTAATCAATGCAGATGGAGTCAAAGGGACTGCGCCTCTGATTCCCAACAGTTTCATCTCGGAGCAGGAATGACTGTATCTATCAGTGCTCCTTGATAAGACATCCCCTAAGCTTGTGGTAAGAATGAACCCGTTTGGGGAGGCAGAGGCTGAGCAATACTAAAAGCGACGACTGCACATGCGGTGCAGGGGAGAGGTGGGTGTTTAATTTTAGCTGCTGACCCGATTTCATGCTGAATGACAAGTATCTATAGGAATCCTCAAGGGCCAATCAGTTGCTGTGCCAGTGAGGCTTTTGGAGAAATGCATTTAATTCTATTCAAGTGATGCCTTTAAGGAAGCAATTATGATTTTAGCTCTCAGAAGTTCTGACTCCTTCAGGTTGATTTCGGCTAGTGCTAAGCTGAACGTCTTTCATGTTTCATGTTGCTGAAACTGAAGTCTAATTCAACTGTATTTAACATGGCATACAGTAATATTCTGAAATACCCTGATTTTCCTCTGTGCTGTTCATTTTTGTCACGAACAGGAAGGCAGATTTGGTGCAGATTCAAAACGATCGAAGTCCTTTTGCCATTTGCTTGCACATCCTGAAGTGAGGTTTAGAAAATGAAGCAACTGCAGAACCTCATCGCTGAGGAACTCCTTTGCGGAGGGTTCTCCTTTGTGGCTTTGTGTTTGAGGAAAGTACACTTGTGGTGGCCCAGGAGAGGGCTTTCATTTTTCAAGAGGAAGGCTGGCAAAGATCTCGCAGTCCACATATCAAGTCCCTTGTCATAGAAGACACTCATGAAAAAAATATGAGAGTTGGGCCCACACATGGGGCAGATGCTTTGCTTTTCACTGGTGATAGAATCCTGGCCACTATGAACATGAGTCACTTGGAGTACTTCCCTTGGCATAGTGTGTTTCTAATCAAAAATGAAGGCTGCTTTCAGCCAGGAGCTAAGCATCAGATTGTCCAGTATTACTGAATGTTTAAATATAAAGTAGTAGGGCTTTTACTACTTCTAATAAAGTGGTAGCGTGCTCAGTTGTTCTCTTCATAGTCCGTTCTGCTGCTGTTGCCGGCCTGTGTAAGTAGGGTTTGGATCCAGGTTTGGTTCACGCCCATCTTTTCATAGTCCTATTGATTGATTTGAATGTTTATGTTTGAAGATCGTTTCGCATTATGGCCCCCCCGGCTTTTGACTTCAGTGGAAAATGGCTGGACCCAAATGCCAGGCTTTGTGGACAGCATTTGTTTGTTTTCTGTTGCTGACTGGAACCTCATCTGCACGTTTGTATTGGCTTTTTATTTTCAGTTGTCTCTGAATCTGTCCAGTGATTAGTTTGTTGACAGATGGCTTTTCCCTTGAATAAGATACAGTGACTAGATGTTCTGAATGTCCCAGAAGGGCTCTGGCATTTGTCCTGGGGACAATGAAAAACACCCTGGTATTTTCTGTCTTCTCTGAATCTGCCTTTCATTTGTGTATTGTATGGACTCCTCTAAGGATATGGAAAGAAAAGTGTTAAAATGCAGTTATAGCAGGAAAAGTGACAGTTCAAAAAAGCCTTTTACTCAGCATACCTGCAGTTTCTGTGTATTGCAGTCCACACTTACTTGCTTCAGTAAGTAAATATGGCTTTTTACCACTGGTTGAAGCTAATGCAGCAAAAAGAGGACAGATTTGATTCCACTTGCTTTGTTTTGACTGCGTTCCCATCCCTTGCACCCATGCAAATGGTTTGAGGCTCTGGGGTTGCACAAACAATGCAGACAGTACAATAGAAAGACAACGGGGTTTTCACATGGGTATAGTGGGAGCTGTGGGACGTTTCCTCAGTGGTGATGTGCAAGGAGAAAAGAGCTTAATCTGACTCTGTCTCCAATTTGAGTCTGCGAGGTTGGCACCTAAGGGAGAGGAGGATCCCTCTCGATATGTTAAACCAGTCTCGAAATGGATCTGCTGAAATGCAATCACTGAAACACACTGAAAGGAGGCATCCTGTGATGCTGGGACCGGTCCCTTTTCCGAGGGGAAAAGAATCTCGAAATTATAATACTTTATATAATCTCTTAATCACAGCTCTCACAAAACAAAAGCCTTCTTAAGGGCATCCTTTCTTCAACAGTTACAGACAAAACCCCCTCCTTTAAGTAATGCGCTTGCTGAACCCACTGTGCTGCTGCAGCTGGGTGCTAGGGACAAACTCACCCTTTTCCCCGGTGACGGTGATGTGCAGAAATCCACCCTCTGCCTTTTTTTTTTTTTTTTTTAATTTTCTTTTCCTTCCCTGCACCCAGTTCTTCAGTTTTGCAGCATGTGAGTCAACTTGTAAAAATGACTCAGAAGCTCATTCCAGCCTTCTGAATTGGGAGCCCAATTAAAATACTACTTGTAATGCACATATTGAAGAGAACGCAAAGTGTCTGTTCCTGAGTGTCAGGCATTAGCATAGCGTATCTGAAGGCCCGTCTTCAGCTAGTCTGATACTTGCCAGCAGGAAACCTGCTGTTTAATTAAGATACAAGTAACAGAAAAAATATTTTGAAAACCGACTCAGGTAAAAAAGTATATAATTATAAATTTGGGTAATTATAAATATATAAAAGTTTATTTATTAGTGTTTAAAAACATTTATTTATTTATTTACATCCAATGCCATTGTCAGATAGAATGTTTTATTTATAAGACAATGAAAAGGTTTTTTTTTTTCCTGCAGGGCTACGATACCTGGCAATACCTGGCACTACAATACCTTCTACTGCTGCTGGTTTGACTTTTGAATACACGTTGTCTTAGGTTTAACTCGGTGTCATGCAGGCAGGTGCCCCCGTAGAACTGCAGGGGTAATTCTTCACAATCTCAGTCTCTGGCCCTCATTGAGCCTTTACATCAGGACCAGCCAATCTTTCTATCATTACCACCCACGTACCAAAATCCTCTCTGGAAGGTGATCTCATGGAAGAAATGGCAGTAGCTGTACTGCAGCACCAGGCTGAGTTTGAGTGCACTGCAGGTCACAGAGTGACTCAGTAGTGTCAGTCCCAGCTTTCCTGACACATTTCCTTGTCACAGGTGAGGACTCAGTCACGCTGCAGGTCCTGTTGACATAGTCCCAGCATCGACTTGTATTTTGACTGGTGTAAATCATAGATAGTCCAAAACTAGGCATCGTCCATGCCAGCACCACATCAGCAATCAGATTTTTGCCATCAGGCAAAGGTCTCCAGAGAGAGCATGCAGGCTGAAAAACATGTCATCCAAGCTCAGTACAGATGATGTTTGTGGTATTCACATGTGGCCCTTTAGCATTACCTTCTGACATACGCTTCACAGCACTTTTACTTCCAAGATGTTTCTATGGCATCGCTGTGAAGCTTAAGGCAAGAAGGTGAGAGCTGCAGCCAAAGGCGAGGAATCACTCGAGGAAAAGTTGTTTCAGATTGTGATAGCTCCCTGGTGGTGTCTCCTCTATCCAGCCATGGCCCTCCTTTTCACAGGCTTCTGTGTGGTTGGTACAGAAGAGAGGTCATACCTACGAGCAGCGCTTGCCCAAATCTTCCTCCCTGGTCCCGTACCACTATTGTAATTTATACCCAGTTTCCAGAACAGTGGGTATAAAATGTGAAATGGCAAGGTCTGTCTGCAAGCCTGGTGGTACCACGTTGCCAGCCTTCTATGGATGAGCAAAAACCCCCAATCTTACATTAAAGGCATTCGCTGAAAAAAGCAACAACCTTAAATGAGAAGTATTTAAATAAACAGCTATTCTGGCTTAAATTCTTATTGAAAAGAATAAAATAAACTGGGCATGTGTTGTGGGAACTACGTGTACAGGAATATATTTTTCTTCAAATACAAATCTAGTAATTGTAAAGATGAAGCCTAATCTTTGTCTTAGCAAAGTTCATGCAAATGAAATATGCACATATTGTCACCACTTATCAGTATGTAAATAACATATATGAATAATTGCCAGTAGGTGGTAGTGTGTGTTTTTCAGGTAAGTTTGTGAGTTAGTACTGCAAGTGTTTCATGTTTGAGGTGATTTAGAAAGATCCTGTCATCTTTAATGTATGATCTCAAACCATCATTGCTTTGAATTCAGTCCCTGGTTTCGCTGATTTAATAGTCTTGTTCCACAAACATCAGCCCATCTCAGAGAGACATATTTTGATTTTCTTTTTCAAGCTTATGGACAAACCTAACTGGCAACATTTTGAAAAGTGCCAATTAGTATGAGCCCTGAGAATTCAAATGCATGTATTCATTGGAACGATTGGATTGCTCTCTAGTGTTTCATTTTTGGAGGAGAGCTTTTGATAAATAAATGCATTATTTTAATGATTTATGAACTTAGAATTGTTCTGTCATAGAAGCTGTTTTGATAATTCCTGAAAGAGCTCCCTGGAAAAGGAGCAATACAGCTACTGGACATCCAGTTCTTTTCAGTGTCTCATCATCCTTTGTAAAGAAAGGAAAGAAGCGACCATCTGGAAGAGACGTGGGGTTTTGGTAGAAACCATCAGTTCCTTGGCCCCTGTGTTATTCCTTGCTGAGAGTAACCTAAATCAGTGCTGTTCCCCGAACTCCTCACGCAGGAAGAGATGCGCACTCTGCCTCCTGTGAGAGCAGTTACTACCTCTCCTGTGAGCGTGTCCCTGGCTGGACATTCATCCTTCCTCAGGTAATGACCAAACCGCTCCTGCAGCCCGGCTGGGCTCTTACTGCCTTTGTTGTGCTTCTGGGAAGGGACTGAATTTTTGTTTGGCGGAAGAAGGGGATGCCAGTGGTAAAGATTCTTTCTGTGGCGTTGCCTGCCAGGAAGCGAGGCAGAGGTCGGGAAAGGCTCTATAAATATTTCTGTAATAACTCAAAGGCAGTTAGCGTTTTGGTTGATTTGTTTTTCCTGGAGTATATGAGACTGCTCTCCTCTGTGCAGGTGTCTGATTCATGCGGGGCTTCCTTTTTCTTTCTTTTCCTACTTGTTTCCTGCCTCTGCGATTGTTGCTTGCACTTGTAGCACTTTTACTCAGCCCGGCAGTCCCACTGAATGCAATGAGCTTATTTGTGCAAATGCTTTTCATCATGAATACAGTCTGCAGAGTCAGACCTTTTGCTTCTTCCTTCTGCTTCTAACCTGTCCCTCCCAAGTTTCCTTTCTCATTGTTTTTCCTTTCACTTATGTCTGCCTGCTGTTAGAGCAAGCGAGCAGAGAAGGAAGTGGGGGAGGGCTGTTTCTGCAGGGGTTTCAGTGCAAATAGCTGCACGGCTTTTAATTTCTTGAGCAGATGAGGGTCTTCTTGGCATGCACTCAGGCTGAGAGAGAATCACTCATTGCCCGGTGAAGTTAATGTGTTTGTGCCCCAGTGTCTACAGGCTACGCTGGCAGGAATTGTAGTGACAGTAAGGGAGTAATGGGGCTTTCCCAGAAGCAGAATTAGCTGCTGAGGAGCTGTGCAGAGCTGGAGATCTGTGTCTGAGCCGGGTTGAACAGATTCCCATTGAGCTGAGGGAGCCGTAGTCCTCCTGCACGTGGAGGAAGGCTTAGGCATGTTGATGAACCATACTACCAAAACAGAAAGCCTCCATCTTGGGTGGTGAATGAGTCCTGGTTTCATTTCACTGCAGCTTGACTGATACTTAATTCTTTACATAATATTTATTTTTGTCTCCAAGTAATACTTACAGTCTCCATTAATGAAAGAAAACGCAATGTGATATAAATAGGTGTTGGAGGTGATCATGCAAGCTTGCAGCCTGCTTCCAGTCACACGCAGCCATGTCCAACCACTCGAGGATGGAGGTGAAATGGGGTTAACCTGCCCTGGTTGCCTTCCTCTATTGTCTGTTGTTCTTAACCTGGTCCCTTGGGGTCTAAGTTGACTCTGTGGTAGAAGGTGGGATGGCATCTGATTTTGTGAAGAAATTAATCTTATTGACTGGAAATGGTATCAAGTTAGACATGCAAAGTTGGAGTCCATTTGGAAAATGCTGACCTGAATATTTCTGTTCTGCTTTATGTGTTTCAAATGGTAACTGATAGAGGCAAACTCAAGTGAGAGACATCGTGATACCCTGATCTGTGTCCTCCCCAATATATAAATGTACCTGTTAGTATATTGGTAACAGAAAACAGATTAGTGAGAGTGGGTTTCATGCTTGGAGATTGAGTTTCATGAGAAATGTAGACTATCAAAGGGAGGAATCTCAGGGTCGGAAGCTGCTTGTATCATGTGGAAGGCAAGAAACCACAAACTCAGTAGTAGAGAAGTGTTGCAGAAATGAGAACAGAGATGTTAATTTAGCAATTGAAATCAGCCATGCCAAAGGCTTTTTAATTATGTTTTGTTTGTACAGAAACAAATAGTCCATCCTGGAGAAACAGTATCTCTGCTGGATGGTTCTGCTGCTGCTTCTTACTGGGTGCACTGGTGACATCATGCTGTGTGGTGATAAGTCTCAAAACTCCTTTGAGTTTTCTATTCAGAATTAAGGAGAAGAGTGGGAGGTAGCTTTATCTAAGTGCACACAATATATAATCTGTGAATGAATACAAAATGTGAGCTGGATGGGACATTGTTCCTGTAACAGGACCAACTCATCAACGCTATGTCACTCAAAAAAAAAAAAAAATTCCTTCTCAAACTACATGTAACATGGGGTTGTGCTCAGAAATGTATCTCATCTCATACACACAAATTCCCTTGAATATGGCTGAGCTGCCTTTGTCCTTGTCTAGACAGTCCCAGAGTGGGGCACGGTGCTAAGGTTTTTCATCTGAATCCCAAAGTGTTTTCCCTCTGGATTCAATTCTCCCTCTTGAGTTAACATGGTCTGACATACAAAAACTAAAAACGTAGTAATTGTTATTTCCATCTTCCTTTCAATGGTTTCTTTCTGTTAGGAAGCAGGAAAAGCATGAGGGTGACACACTTCAGTTCATACTCTCACCCCTGGCTGCTGGAGCTGTAGAAGCTGGGAGGCTTTGACAAAGCAGCACGTGCTGAGGCTGAGCTGGGGCTTGTTCTATTACATCTTCCCAGTCCCGCTGTGGGGGAAGTCCTGACTGGGAGCCTTTAACACTGAGCGTGACGCATAAGCCAGAAGGATGTAAGCTAACCTCCAGCTCGCTGGTTGGAAGTAGGAGAAATAGTTCTAGAAATCCCATCAGCTTTCACCCAGCACCTTTGCTTCCTGTTGCAGACAGTCCAAGTTAAAAGTACACTTGAGGGTTTGGGTTCTTCATCTCAAGTACAATTTTGACTGGGAGTTACTAAAAGGCAGTAAAAGTGGAAGCATATTATGCTTTTTTCAGAGTCCCTTCTTGATGATTGCCATTTGAGGAATGAGGATGTCGAATTTGCCACGTTGCACAAAGTTATGGCAGCTGTTCCATATTGCTAGATTGGAAATTAAAATGGAGATCTATTCAAATTGTCTGACACTTCCAGCGAGCTTGAAAGCAATGCTTTAAAATATAACAGAAGTCTAATTTGGGTCCTGAGGGATAGTCAGTAACGTTGAAAGCAAATGTCTTTTTCCAAATGGTCTTTAACTACTTTGTGTCTTTTCCTTTTCCTTGCTAAATTCTGCTTTCTGTGGCAGCCCTGGGATCCAGCTGAAGTCAACAGGATTGCTGAGAATGTCAAAGACCAAATCCTAGGCGAGAACGTTTCAGTAGGTCTAGTCTGTTATGACAATAAATATTTTCAGGAATGTTTAAGCTATGCTAAGCTCTAAAAAAGAATGGCTCACATTTCTATTTTCTTTCTTCATAAATGCATGGTGCCTGAGTCTTCTTAACAGTTTCTTCATCTAAAGATAAGACTGGATTTATCCGTAGAGGGTAAGGCAATCTCTTGGTTTAGGAATTTGTAGAGGTCAGTCTTTGCCTGTCAACACACAGTCAAATCTAACTTTTGATCCTAGTGCTGCTGCATTAGTAACACTAGTTTTATAAAGGCTAGAAAAACTCATGATCTAGGAAACAAAATTATTTGAAACACGTGTAATTCCAGACCTGTGCTTCTAAATTCAAAACCAAGTTTAGCCAACTTGATTTGTTGTTGCCATAAAACATTATTTAAAACCATTAATGTTTATATCTGGTAATTCTTATTGCACAGAAAGAATACACTGTTGACATCTTTTAGCGTTTTTTTTGTTGTTGTTCTGAATATGCCAGTTCATCACTCATACATTAATCACTACAGTAAATGTAGCGTTGTGATCTGTTCAGGAAATATTTGAGGAGGCCTTATAAAGGCACTCCATAAAAAAACCCAGACAAAAGTAGTCTTATGTTTTTCCTTGTGGGTGAAATTCACCTGCCCAAAGCTCAAATAAATACGTGACAGACTCTTCTGCTAACACAACTTCAATTCCACTGCTATCTGTTCCATTTTGCTTCCCACACATCCTGTAATGACGAAGATACTGTCTTCTAAAATACCATTTGCTTTTTCAGGGTGGCACTAGAAACTACGGAGGGCTCAACAGGCCCTGGGAAGAGCAATGTGCTATTGATTAATCTGTCCTCTGAATGAACCCTGGTTAAGAGCCATATTTCCAAATTTCTAGATGAAAGGATCTGTATACAAATAATGGCAGGAGGAGTGCTCTCTGGGATGATATGACTACAGAAATAAGCAGTTCTTCAATGCAGCATGTGGTTTTCTAATTTCCAGTAAAATGGAATGAGTCACACATGACAACACCATTGCCACTAACCAGTGTGGCATGGCATCTGAAAAAGATAGCACTGGAAGGGTGTGAACTGCAGAGCAGATGATGGGGCTTGAAACATCTTGTTTGCTTTGGCAGAGCAACCAAAGTCTTGATGCTTTCCCACAATCTGCTCCAAGGATATAGGTTTTGCTGTGCTGTATCAGATTATTACTCTGGGAATTTGTGTCCTGCCTTTGCCAATGGACAGTTCTTGATGCTTCAGATAAAGATAAATGCCCAGACTCCCCACAGGGGAATTCCAAAGTTAGATGGTGTTTCTTCAAGTAGGGTTTACATTACAGCAGAATTACCAGGGGAGGTTTTCTCTCTCCGGTACCAAATCATAAAGGATACATCTACTCAGTCAGGCATACAAAGGCCCAAGACAGCTCTCAAGTCCAGGCTCACATACCATACATACTATTTATATGTAAGTACATGCTCTGGTATGGGCCTTAGGCTGAGTTCACTCCAGAGGAAAAGTTTAGCCATAGTCATGTCCTAGCACAGGCCCAAGATTTTTTTTCCTCATGTTTGGAAAGGCACTGGCTTGGCAGCCCAATTGGGCAGGAGCAAAACTCCCAGTGACTGCTGCTGCACCCTGAGTCTGAGAGGAGATGATATGGGCTCTCAAAGGAAGAAGGCCCAAATTAAAGGGACTAAAAAGAAACCCCTCCCCTTTATTTCTGCTCTCGGGCCTCTAGAACTGGGGATCAAATCTTCTCGTGTTGATAAACTGGAAACTCTGAACCTTTTCATGCAAAATGCCTCCAGCAAAACTAGAGGCATCTGTTCAAAAGCAAGCTGAAAATGGTCTAGCACACATGCTTGGTCCTTGGTCCCTGCAGCAGGGCATTAAGGTTGTCAACTTGGTAATCATGAATGACTTGTGCTTTCTTGGATCTATTATATGAAAGTAGCACCAGACACTTTTTCCTTCGAATGTTTCTCAGAATGAATAATTGTTAAAGGCAGGGTGGGAGGAGGGCGCAAGTAATTCTTTCTCTCCTCCTGATGCATCCCCAGACACAGTGCTGCTGAGTGCCATATTTAGGCAGAGTTGACGGCGATGTTCTAGGTGCCCGGCACTGTATTTTCGTTGGTTTATGTTGCTTCCTCCCTGTTGGTATTGTCCACACTGAGGGCTCAGTAAGAACAGTAGTTTAAGCTGCAGTTTAATTCCCTGTAGATGGAGATTTGCTGCGACAGAAATGCATGTCGTCCTGGCAGTCTCTCACATCTGCTGGAGGCAGAAGAGTATGTGAAACAATAACTCTGCCAGCAGATGTGGTTCTGTAGGGACAGTAGTGTCTGTGGTACGAAAATTCTCTCCCAAAATACCGATCTGTGGGGACAGTAAGCGTCTGTGTCAGTGACAACTTTGCAGCATCTGCTGGGACAGTAATGTCTGTGATACGTAAATGCATCTCTGCATCTGCTGGGTCAGTGAGAGAGAGATGTATTGTGCATACCCAGTTTTAGATGTGAAAATCTCCTTCACTTTCCTTGAATTTGCGGGATTTGTTTGATTCTTCTTCCCACGGGGTTAATAAGAACCATCTGTAAGAAGGGCTAAAGGTATTCGTGGCTCTTTTGCACGTAGGACAGACATTGCCACATTTCAGCTGCCAAGAAATACTGCTACATTTTCTCCCACCATAGTATTAATCATTAATGGCTTTGTTCTCAATGAACAGCCCGAGCATCTTCAATGATGCTCTTGTGAGTGCTAATGCTTCGTGGTTGCAGTGAGAGCATCACATGAGAAATGTGTTTGCTCAGAGCGGAGATGCACCACAAACACAGCGTTCTGACCCAGACCAGATTTCAAGCATTTCTAAGTACAGGTGTGTGCAGATAGAGATTTTTTATTTTTTTTTTTTTAATTTGGCTTCATCTCTAGGTTAGGCACTGGACCCCGGTTAGGAAGGATTGCACTGGAGACAGTCAATTTTCCAGCAGCTGCAACTCCATTCAGATGTCAGGGTATTTTGCTACAACAAAGGCTAATGTTGACATTTTTTCTTGGACAGAGACAGATGCAAGAACTTCTGCCTCAAGGTTATCCATTATACAGTATATTAACTAGATGTTTTAACATTGTGCTTCCTGCAGAGGCAGAAATGATGATTAATACTTATCAATTAAAATCTAATCTTTTCCCATGTGTATTTATGTGCTGAACTTCAACCTAGCAGGCAATTCTGTGACAGGAATTAGATATTCTTTTATTGGAGAGCACTGGGATTATGGTCAGGGATGTATTATTCACTCATTTATTATTAGTATTGCATTTGTGCCTAGATTTTGCCTAGGCATTGTATGTAAACAAAGTCTCTGTACGAAGGAGTTTATAAACAATTAGCATTAAAGGGACAATTATTTTCTCTTCCTTCTTGTAGCAGCACTGAGTAGGGGGGGGAGGGATGGAAGAGAGAGGAAGCAAAGGTTGTACATGTTTTATAACCATAATTATAATTAACTATTTCAGAGATTAAAATTAAATTAAAATTTAATTATAATTTACTATTTCAGAGATTAAAACTGATGAAAAAAGACTCGAGGTTATGAGCTACCTCACAGATCTATGAGCTATCTAGCTCAAGCTCAGTCTGAACATACAGATATGCATTTTTTTTTTTTTTTTAATCTAGCCACTGTTTAATAGACAGTGCCCACAAGTGCGATAGGTGCTTTACAGCCTCGAGATGCCAGCGCTGCATCGCAAACTGAACGCTGGCCCAAGGGCCATGGTAACAAAGAGCTCCAATCCGGCAGCCGCGCGCAGAGGAGCACTGCGCTGAGAGCGCTGCGCAGGGAGCAGCCTGGCGGGCTGGGCTCTAAACACATCACGGGAGAGCAAAGGAGAGGCAGGAGTGATTTTCATTTTCAAACTCCGGTTGGCACGGTTGTTAAACGCCATTTAATTCAGCTATACTGGGTGATAGCCCTTTTGTGTAAGAGAGAGGCAGAACGGAACGATAAATGAAGGAGGCCGCTCACAATCCAGGTGGAGGGCTTTAAAGCGGGCAGGTGACCTGGCTGGTTAGTTCTGATTTATTATAAAGGCATCTTTATGCTTTTTGAATTGCCTTCCATCAGTCATATTAAACAGAACTGCATTCTTATAAGGCAGTTCATCCATCCCCTACGCACAAGCACACACTAATCACTCCTGTCAAACTAATAGCAAACGCATATGAAGAAAGTACAGTATGTGATGACCGTTAGAAAAGTCTTTTTTGTTTTAATATACTGGAAACAAGCATTTTAGTTTAGCAAAGCCATCAGTAACTGGTATAAATTTACAGTACTGTATCAACATTTCCAGAGACTGACTATGACTGTTAAAGGTCTGCGAGTTTTTCTGTTTTGTGGCAAAATTTGCTTTTCACAACTTGTCCCAGAAGATTTTTGTTTTTAAAAAAATATTTTGCAAATGAATTCTATAACAGGGAGAGGTGTAGAATCACAGGGATGAAAGCGCACGTGGGGAAAATCACCAACATCATCTCCCCATTTGTATTTTTTGATGTGACATTCCTTACCACGAGGGAAAGAGGCACGTCTGCAGTTCACCTGCCCCTGAGCCTCCTTCCATCTCAGAGAGGTATCACAAAGCCATTCACTAGTCCATCTCGGTTTTATTTCGTGTCGTTTATTAACACAGCCAATACCGTTTTGAGAGCTCTGCCCATGCCTTAGCATAAAGCATCCGAAGTGGTTGGAACAACTGGTGGAAAAATAATAAACAATTTCAGTTGTTCAGATTCTGGATGAGTTGTTTATAAACATCTTGTCTGGAACTGTCAAGAGGTGGAGCTAACGTCATTGAAAGATGATAAATTCTGACATGGTGCTCTGAGATTCCACTGCTCGTGAATGTAGGTTAATATGGGATTCAATAGGAAATCTGGCTTGTATATTGCTACATATTACAGGAAAGGAAGGAACTTGTCATTTGTCTGCAGATTGCTAATTGCGGTTCATTGCACATGCAAGAGGTTGATTTGGGTATGTTATCACAGTAATCGTGTGCAGCGTCTCAGAATAAACTATACTCCTACTCTTATTGATGATCTAGCCTGTGGGATTTAGGACATTATTCTGTAAGATTATGGCAAATAAGAATTTTACAGTAAATGCTGTAGCAGTAGGCAGCAGTGTCCTTAAGTATAAACAACTGGGACAGAGTGGAGTTGCAAGTCTCTGGTATGAAATACTTTTTCTTCACCCTTAATTTAGTTATTCCCTGAGATGCATGTAATTTATCCTTTGTGATGATAGATTGAAAACAGGGGTCTCATCTATTCTAAATGAAAATTATATCCTATTCTTATTATTGGTAATGCTTTGTATTTAGAGTAGTATTTAAAGGCCTCAGATTAGTTGGTGACCTCTTCATGCTAGGTGCTGGATATACCCACACAGTAAGCTCGCTGCCCCAAAGACCTTACACTTTAATTAAATAAAGGATGGAGGAAGGAAGTTTTATTACCTCTGTCACAAATGGGAAATGATAACAGACAGAAACTAAAAGGACTGAGAATTACACTTCTCCTGCAGTGAATCCTGTATTTGCCTATAATATATCCTCCCTTCCTGCTTTTGTTAAGTTGCTGTAAATTGGTAGGTAGACGGCTGACCTCTCCCCCTGAGGTGGAGTTTACTATAATTCTGCATGTGTTTCAAGGTTTTATGGAGTGAAAGGAGTTATATAGATAGATAATGCTTTAATTTAGATCTGATTAAGTTATTCTGAAGACATACTTCTGGGGAGTAAGTAAGTAATTGTGCGCATTGCTTGTTGCCATCTGAGCACGCTATTGCATAGACTCCGTGTTCCCGGGGGGGAGCTGCGCTGCTGGTGCATGCGTGGTTTAAGGTACAGCAGTATAACTTTTTTATTGTTATTATTATTATTCCCTGTAGTTTGCTCTTAAATGTTTTCTAAAATAGTAAAAAAGCAATAGCCCTCAAGATGTTGGATTATTCCACAGGATTCACGGGAGGCTTGAAACACCAGTGCATGAATAGTCTCCCAGAAATCCATCTCCTCCTCCTGCCCCTGCTTATTCTACAGAGAGTGCTATATGCATTTTAAACATTTTTAATTAAATCTTTTATCTTAACATTAAAAAATAAAGCAAGATCTGCATGGAATCTTGCTTTGAGAAAATTGTTCCTATAGAGGAACAAAAGCCTGAAGGTAACTCCTGAGGGCAACTTGTTTTCCTTTTTATCCTTGGTCAGTATGTGGATGTTCAGTACAGTACCCTGATCTTGGGCAGAAACACAATCGGAGTTTAAGCGGATGGGGTGAGAAGGGGAAGGGAGAAAAAAGGGGATAATGTAAGTCAGGAGAATAAACCAACCAAAGAACAGGTAAAATCCCAGCTCAACCCAACCCCTCTCCTCATGTCTTTGCATTTCTGTATTTATGGACAACAACAACAATAATCCTCTATATTGACATGTCTTCCCCTCATCTCTGTCCTGTCCTGCCCCTGCCTGGTAAATGGGCACAGTTATTTTCTGTGTCACTGATTTTGGAGTCCTTGAGCTAAAAAGACTGCAAAGAAGCAGACTTTTGATTTTTATTTTATTTAATAACGAAGAGCACTGTTTAAAAAAAAGATGCTCAATGCTGAAAATAGTTAAGAGCGTCCTGAATCCTTGAGCATTTATAAGTAATCTCTGGAATACCTCCTATGGAAGCCATCACTGCTGCCTATCAAAGTAAAGTGTAAATTTGTAAAATAAGTAATCTTTTAAATGTGAAAGGACAGAATTGTCTCTTGATGGGACAAGCTAAGCTCTTAGGAAAGCACACCCCCAGTGTATACCCTCGCTAGAAAAAAAATCCACTGGAGCTTTGTTATAAAACATGCAAACAACCTGGGGAAGTGACAGTAATTTGCAATAAACACTGCGTGTAAACAATTACCTGCGACTTGTTACACTTGTTTGTACAGGCAGCTGGCTAAACAGATCCCTGCGCACTTGTAAACGCCTGTCCCCGTCACACTTGGTACTGGAAGACAATTACTTGGTATTTGATTTCTCTGCAGTAAGAAAAAGTCAGTCTTTTGTACCTGGCAGCTGGCAAGGACCAAGTGAATGTGGGTGCTTATAGATACATGGAGAAAAGCTGGAGAAATAAAACGTGGTGGTGGTGTTTTCATGAGAACGGTGAGGACACTTTCAAGTCTATTCACCAGACTGAAGGAAGGTTTTTGTGGCAGGGTACTTAGGTGACAAAGCTGCTTTTACGGGTTGAGGGGTCCTGTGGCGGCAGGGATGAAGGGAAGCAATTTGGTCCCGTGAGGTCCAAAGAAGAGGTGGGTGTGACTTATTTTCTAGTGTTTTAGCAAACATGGATGTAAGATGTAGGTGAAATTATGTTAAAGCGGTTCTGCGTGACGCGTTCTTCCCCTTGGGGCTCTCATGGAGCAGAAACATTGGCATTGCGAGGGAGGCCGGGGCGCGCGGCGTTTGCAGTCCGGCCGCAGACTGTGTGACTGATCGGTGTCTGTCACCCCGCTCCATGCACAGCCCGGCCACAGACACGGTGGCACTTAAGGAACTGCCGCCACCCCCGCAGCGCCCGGGACGCACCGGGGCCTCTCGGCTGGGGCCCGCGGGCGCTGCCCGCCCGCTCCTCGGGAGACCGCGGCTGGCGGCGGTCGCCGGCCGCGGGCCCACAGGGCTGCCGGCTCCGTCCCGCCGCGAGGGGCAGCGCTGCGGACAGGCCGCGCGAGGGGCGTAAGGACCCACCCTGCGCTCGCTGAGGGAGCCGGGCCGGGCCGCGGCGGGTCCTGTCAGCCCGGGCGCAGTGCGCAGGGGCGGGGCGGGCCGCGCATGCGCGCGGCGGCCGGGCGTCCCTGAGGGGCGGCTCCCCCGGGACGCGGAGCCCGGCGGGCAGCGGCGCTCCCCCGCCGGCACCGATGGCGGGAGGGGTGCGAGGAGGGGGGGTATCTCTCCGGTGCCGCTCCTTCCCAGGCAGGCGGCACACAAAGGACGGCGGCGGCCGCCCACCTCGGCACACACCCCCCGGAAAAAAAAAAATTAATAACAACCACCCAAAAAAAAGCCCAAACCGGGCCACCGGCGCGCAACGGAAGGGAACGGGGAGGAGGCGGGGGGGGACAATGCAGGAGGAGACGGGCCGGCGGCGCACAATGGGCGCACGGCGGGCCGGGGGCTGGCACAGGAGCGGCGGGGTCCGGTATTGTTCCGCAGGCGACAACAAAGAGCGGAGCCGGGGCGGGGCGGGGGGAGCGGAGGGGGGGGTCAGCGCCGGCCCCTCCGCCCCGCGCCCGGCCAATGGCGGCGGCGGCGGCGCGGGGCTGACAGCGATCGGCGCTGACGCTGCGGGGCCCGGCGCGGCCCCCCCACTTCCCTCCCCTCCCTCCTTCCCTCCCTCCGCCCGCCCCTCCGGAGCCGTCTGCAGCAGCGCCTCAGACAGAGGAGGGGAGAGGAGGGAAAAAGAGGAGGGAGGGAGGGGGGGGGAAGGAAAAAAAAAAGGGGGGGGGGAAACCGCTGAGTGAGTGGAGTGGAGCCTGGGAGGGGCTCCTTAAAGAAACGCTGCCGTCGCTTGGCATTGTGGCCGGCGAGGAACTCGAGGGGGGGAAGCCATCGGAGCTCCTCTCGCTATCCTCTTCCCACCCCCCCACCCCACCCCCAGCCGACCAAAAAAAAAAAAAAAAAAAAAAAGAAAAAAAAAGAAAGGAGAAAAAAAAAAACCTCGGGGGGGGGGGGGAGTCCTGGGGGGGGGGGGTCCTAGAACATCTTATAAACCGGATTGCACTGAGAGGAGGAAAAAGAAAAAAGGCAAAAAAAAAAAAAAAGATACAAAATATACAAGCAAAAGGCAACAACTCCCCGGTCTCCAGCAGTCGCCCACCCTCCCTTCCCTGCTCTCCTGCTGGCCATCTGCCTTGGGTTTTCCTTTGTGTCTGATCTTTTACTACTGAGCCGAGCGCAGGAGGAGGGTGCACCACACGCAGGGACTATGCCCAGCTCGCTTTTTGCAGACATGGAGAGGAACGGGAGCGGCGGCGGCGGAGGCGGAGGCGGAGGGGGAGAGACCCTGGATGACCAAAGAGCCCTTCAGATCGCCCTGGACCAGCTCTCCCTGCTGGGGCTGGACAACGACGAGACGGGCTCCATTTACGACAGCGAGCCTCGGAAAAAGAGCGTGAACATGACGGAATGCGTGCCGGTGCCCAGCTCGGAGCACGTCGCCGAGATAGTGGGGAGACAAGGTGGGTGACTTGCCTGCGAGGGGGTCGTGGGGGGAGCGGGTCTCCCCGCCGCGCTGCCGGGCGGGCGGCTCAGATGCGACACTGGCCGTTCCCAGGCAAACTGCAGCCGGTACGGTGGTGGCCAGTGCCGGCTTCCCCCAGACAAAGAAAGTGCAGCAGACGTGATGTTTCCGAGGAGCGTTATGCATCAGTTTCGAGATGCACTTTCAGCCGCCGGGAGGGGGGAGGAAGGGGAAAAAAAAAAAAAAAAAAGTCGCGAAAATAATAAAAAATCGCTCCTCTCCTCCGGCTGCAAAAGTTGGATTTGCAAGAGGAAACGGGAAGAAAAATGGGAGCCTCGGTGCTTCCCCCCCCGCTCCCCTAAAGTTAGAAATCGTGGATTATTTTTAAGGAAGAGAAATGGAGTGGGGAAGTGGAACAATGGGATTGGAATAAAGCATCCGCAGTGGGGAATGTGGCTCATTCGGTACAGCCGCTGCTCCTCACCTTCTCAAGAACTGATTTTATTTTTCCGAAAGGAAAGTGCTGAGCAGGAATGTGGACTGGCGGGTGTGTTGAATTGTTAGGGCTGCTTGCATTTTATTTTATTCTATGTTTTTCTAGTCGTGCAGTTTTTCTGCACGCTCCTTTTCGTGTTGCCGATCCCGTGAGCTGCACGTTGGTAGTTTTTGGGGCAGTTTGCATGGCAGAGGTGTCGGTGGCCACTTGCGATGCCGTTGGGCGTGTGCCAGGGCTGTGGGCTGACATGACTTTACACCGTGACTGGGGCTCCTGGACGAGATGCCAGCGATCACCTGGGGTAGGGGGCAACGTGTTTCGGGTGGGTGTGTTTTTTTTTCCCCTCCCTAGCTGCACCCAAATAATGGGTTGTAACCGGTTCTTCCCCCCCCCCCTCCCCACCTCCTCTTCCTCCCCCTCCCCTTCGCCCTCCATCTCCCGCATCTCGTTCCCAGGTTGTAAAATCAAAGCTCTGCGGGCAAAGACCAACACCTACATCAAGACCCCGGTTCGCGGGGAGGAGCCGCTCTTTGTTGTGACTGGCAGAAAGGAAGATGTGGCCATGGCCCGCAGGGAGATCATCTCGGCGGCCGAGCACTTCTCCATGATCCGAGCCTCGCGGAACAAGAACACAGCCCTGAATGGCACCGTTCCCGGCCCCCCGAACCTGCCCGGCCAAACCACCATCCAGGTGCGGGTGCCTTATCGCGTGGTGGGCTTGGTCGTGGGGCCCAAGGGGGCCACCATCAAGCGCATCCAGCAGCAGACGCACACCTACATCGTGACCCCGAGCCGGGACAAGGAGCCGGTCTTCGAGGTGACGGGCATGCCCGAGAACGTGGACCGGGCCCGGGAGGAGATCGAGGCGCACATCGCCATGCGCACCGGCGGCATCATCGAGCTGACGGACGAGAACGACTTCCACGCCAACGGCACGGACGTGGGCTTCGAGCTGAACGGCACTGGCAGCCTGTGGAGCAAGCCCACGCCGCCCAGCATCACGCCCACCCCGGGCCGCAAGCCCTTCTGCAACTACCGCAACGACAGCTCCAGCTCGCTGGGCAGCGCCTCCACCGACTCCTACTTCGGGGGCGGCACCGGGGGGGGCGGCGGGGCCCGCCTGGCCGACTACAGCCCCCCGAGCCCGGCGCTGAGCTTCACCCACAACGGCAACAACAACAACAACAGCGCCAACGGCTACGTCTACGGCGGGGGCGGCGGCGGCGGCGAGGTCCTCTCCTCCCCGGACTGCTGCTCCGATCTGCCCTTCGACTCGCCGCCCGGCTTCGACCTGGCCCCCGCCCCGCCGCCCGGGGCCGCCCTCATCTGGCCGCAGTTCGAGCGCGGCCCCGCCGCGCCCCCCTCGCCCGCCGCCTCGCCCGCCGCCGCCGCCTTCCCGGGCGCGGCGCCCGCCAATGCCAACCTGGCGCTGCTGGTGAGCGGCCCCCGGCGCGGCGGCGGCGCCCCGCCCCCGGCGCGGCTCTCCCCGCCCCTGCACGGCAGCGCGGCCGGGCCCGAGCACCCGCTGGCGCGGAGGGTGCGCAGCGACCCGGGCGGGCGGCTCCTGGCCGCCTCCTCCTACCCGCTGTACGGCAACGGGCTGGGCTCCCACCTGCCGGGGCTGCCCTCCGACTCGTCGGCCTCCTCCTCCTCCTCCTCCTCCAGCTCCTCGTCCAGCTCCTCCTGCTCCTCGTCCGGCCTGCGGCGGAAGGGCAGCCGCGACTGCTCGGTGTGCTTCGAGAGCGAGGTGATCGCGGCGCTGGTGCCCTGCGGCCACAACCTCTTCTGCATGGAGTGCGCCAACCGCATCTGCGAGAAGACGGAGCCGCAGTGCCCGGTCTGCCACAGCGCCGTCACCCAGGCCATCCGCATCTTCTCCTGAGGGCCGCCACACGGGGACCGGGACGGCGACGGGGAGAGGCCGCCGGGGCCGGGGCCCGCCGGGGGGGGGTGCGGGCTGGCAGCGCGGGGCGGCCGGGGGAGGGCTGGGGGGGTGGTGGTGATGGTGGTGGTGATGGTGGTGGTGACAGCGGGTGCATGCTATACATAATAACGGGCGACTCCATTCTAGTGCTAGGCTAGTTTTTACACTGTACTTTACTACGAAGCTTCCAAAACTCCCCCTTTTTTTAAAAAAAAAAAAAAAAAAACAAAAACAAAAAAACAAAAAACCAAACAAACAAGAAAAAAAATAGGAAAAAAAAATATTGAAAGTAGAAGATGCTTATGATGATGACAATGGTGTGTGGACTGTTAGTAAAACGTGCTGGTAGTTCCTAGGATGCTTATTACGAAATAATTAAATCTATGGGTGGATACTTTTCTGAATGTTCTTGAAAGGGCAAGAAGTTCCTGTGAAAAACCATGATACTGCAGCTTTATCAAAGTTTAAAAAAAGAAAAAAAAAAACAAACTGTAACATATCTCTTATATATATTAAAAACGTTTAAAGGTTTTAAAGATAAATTGCATTAATACAGATTGAAGTATTTTATTCTTTTTTGACTTGAAAAATTATATTTCATATTGCAAAGATGTTTACAAGTATTTTAATTTAAGTTCAGTGAACTTTTTGTAGCTGGGTTAAATCTTTTTTATTTTAGTATGGCCTTATGGCAAAGAACACTGTATTATTTTAATATCACACAATTGTGAACGGAATTACAAACCATAAAATGTGTAATGCTTTGAACAGTATTCTGTTGGGATGGAGATTTTATAGGTTCAGAAAAAAAATCTTTTAAATCTGCTTCACCCAGCATATTTTCTATTCAGTGATATAAAGCATATTTTATTCTATATTATTACAAAAATGGAAATGTATAAACATATGTCAAAAGGAACTGTTGAAGCTTTCTAACATTTGTATAAATAGAATTCAGTGGAAATTACAAAAATTCTGTTGCACCACTATAGTTTTAGTATTTCTATTTTAATACATTTGTTTACCACTTGTTTATGTATATGTAGGTGATGTTACTTGAGCTTAAATGTACTTTACTGAGCAAAGTTTAAAAAACAAAGTATATTTTATTTTATGATAAAGGGCCTTTAACCTCATGGTCAAATACTAATATTATATTTGCTGAGACAAGATTTGAAATTGTATCAAGAGTTTTATTTTTCTGACATTTAAAGTTCTACATAATAAAAGTAAAACTTAAGTAATGGTGCTACTTCATGTTTTTTTAAGTATTTCTATATAAATAAAATAAAATATTACAGAAAAAAAACCAAACAAAAGTACTCTGTGTGGTGATTTGATTTGATGTGCTGAGAGTTTCTGCTGGATTTTTTTTGTTACCCGCTTGTAGCGCTGGAACATGTTGGGAGTTTAAACTGTGTCATGTTAATGTTGCTGGAACTCTTTAGCTTGTGAAGGCTTCCAGAATAATCCTGCCAGCGCTCATGCTTTGTAACATGTTTTTAAGGAAAAAAAAAAAAAAAAAAGAAATAATTTGGGTTTTTAAATACGTGGCGTATTGCTGGGCCTATTCCACGTCTAAAAATAGTATTTTTTTCAGAATTTTTAGTCATGAAAAATACCTGGTTTTGTAGGAATTGCTAGTTCTAGCAAATAAGGCGCATGTGAGGCACAGCTGACAGCTCGCTCAGCTTTCTGACCTAGGAGCAGGGAGCAGGGGAGGCTCCTTCCTTCTCGTCCTGCGGGTGCTGGTTCTGCCATGCCCAGGGACCTCGGAACCGCATCCCAAACTCCCTGCTTTCTAGAGTGGAACAAGGGCTTCAGTATCCTTCCCGAGTTCTTGAAAGCGCTGCTTGGTATTTGGCAGTTGTGGTTCGGGTAATTGGTGTTGACAAGCTTATTTGAATAAAAAAATTTATTGCTGTGTTAAGTTTGTTTGCTTTTGATGGTGCCCGCAGTGGTGTTGGGGCGAAGGAAGTGCAGGCGCTTTCTGACTAAGGAGCCTGCGAACCCACCAGGCAAAACCTGCGATATTTTTGTTGCTGATTGTAGCCGCCGCGTTTGAGTGAACTTGCTGGCTAAAGCGTGTCGGAGCAGATTTCGGAAGGCAGCTGCAGATCGCTTTAAGTGTTTCTTTTCGAGTGCGCCGGTGCGCTTTTCAGTGGGCGAGTGAAAACAATGAAACGAACCCAAACTGTGTAGCATATTTCATATGTTTGACTTTGCACTTAGCGGTGTGTGCCAGAGCTCTCTGCTCTGCGCTCCTTTATGGGCTCCAGAACTGCTGGTTGGGTGGGAAGGGGGAGGAGGGAGGATGCGGCAGGGGATGATGGGATCTCTTTGTTTGATTTGATTTGATTTTTGCTTCTTTCATTGAACTGTGATTGTGGTATCATCTGATTTTATAGAGTTAAAATCCCTCGCTGAGTGTTGCATTTGTCTCAGGAAGCTTGTCGTTTTGAATGGTGGGGGAAAAAAAAACAACCCCACATGAATCCAGAGTGGCAGAGAAGATGTGCTCATATACAGAAGTGGTACGGACATTGAAAAAAAAAAAAAAAAAAAAAAAAACCTTGGCAAAATTGGTTACTTTGAATGGATCAGGAAGTTTAAGTCCACGTGTATATTTTCTTAATGATGGGTGTTTAGGAAATGTACTCAAAATGCGTCAATCAATTTCTTGCTTCAGTGTAAACATCCTGTGCTGGTGTCTGGGAAGAGTTGTGAAAATGGCTATAAATAAAAAAAGTGAATTTGATCACTTTGCTTAATTTTCCAAGCTTAGTGACACCGAAAGGTAAATAGGATGGACAAAAAGTGAAAACTAAATTCTCCTCCTTTCCCCCCCCCCCCCCCCTTAACGTACAGTGCTGTGTGGCTGCACGCTGTTAATGGCAGTGGGGTGGCAGAGCGAGCCGCCCTGCTCCCTGTATCGACCGCCGCTCCTGCAGCAGCTCGCAAACGCCCCGGCCCGGGCGGTGTGGTGGGGCTTGGCTGCCCAGTCCCTCGTTAAATGTAACCGGCCTCGTCATCTGTGGATTTATCTTGGTATTTTCTTCACCAAACTGTGACCGAAACAAAGGCAATCCCCTCTCCGTCCGTGGCCCTGGATGTCTTTTTAGCCCCTGTGCGCTGTTTCACCCCCTGCGCACTCTCCACCTGTGCATTGTTTGGAGATGTTTTGAAGATGGGATGCGGTGCCTTAAAAACCTGATTGTGGTCATTCCTCTTTGGGAATTATTTCACCCGCGGCGGGACCGGTCTGGATTACTTTTGCTTTGGTGTCCGATGATGCAGCGAGTGCCCTCTCTTCCAAACGCGTGTCCCTGCTGGTGGTGGCCCTGTGCTGCCCGGCACGCCGGTGGGGTCAGCAGCATCCACCCCAGGCACTTCCACCGCCCCGTCCCTCCGGCCACCCTCCGTTTCAGAGGTGTACTGGCACGTGCGGTGTCCACTGCGTGATGTCTCCTTCCTTGCTGGCTTGCAGTGATGTGCCCCGAACCCAAATCTGCTCCCGGCGGTGGGGTGTCAAACCCCTTGTCTTTGGCTGGTGGAGAGGAGCGCGCGGGAGCAGCGACGGCGTGGAGAGGAACGTGCAGGCTACATGTGTGCACTGGCTGCCCCCCGGATTTATGCCGTGGGTCAGCCCCTCGGACCGCAGAGGCCATAAATCAGCGCAGAATTTGTCCCGGGGTCTGGGGCCATATGGTGTGCGGGAGAGGGATGCCCGCGGGAAAGGAGAATAAAGGCCTGTGTTTGGTGCAGGAATATTTCAAAGCCTGAGAAAGGGGCAAAGTTCAGTGTCTAATTGAGTGCTTTGAAATATATAGATGTATATGGTCAATGTTTATCTTCCAGAACAAAGATGACTTTGTTTTTCAAATGTTTGTATGTTGGGGCTGAAAACTGTACGCGGGGTCCCCACCAGGAGAGGGTTCTCCGCAGCCTCGGGAGCTGCTGGGGGCTGAATGCTCCCGGGACGGGGGGATCGGCCGGGACCTGCACCTTCGGGATGCTCTCCTGGCTTTGGTAATGTACGGGTAGGTTTCCCGGTGCGTATACACATAATTATCTCAAAAAAGGATACATTTACATTTGTAAGAATTATTATACACAAAGTCCTGAGCTTAATTATTCCTCTGTCCATATCTTATACTCCATGGAATTTGCATAACAATCCGACATCAAAGCCGGAGCCCTTTACTGGAAGAAAGGTCATTCCACCATATTATTTCGTTGCCAAATAAATTATAATGATCAATTTAATCTAAATTTACTCTTTACATATTTATTTTTTTTTCCTGCAAATCGATTGAAATGAGAGTTAAAAGCGAAGTTTAAATTTAGTAGTAAGACTCTAGCACAGTAAGGTTATTTAAATTAGATTGCTTTTTGTTTGATGTTTCTCACTCCTCTCTGCCAACCCCCTCACCCATCTCTTTTTCTCCCTTCTCCTCGTCTTGCCATTTTGGAAATCGAAATGATGCTTTGCCGTCACTGAAGTGAATGGGAATTCTGCCGCTGCAGGAGCAAGCTGGTGAGTATTGTGTTTAATTGATCTAGAAATAGCAAAAAGTATTTATTCACCCTGCCTCTGCTTATTTGTGTTTCCTGTACCTGCTGTCTCTCCAGTAGAGATGATTTAATTAGAGAACAAAGACTATTTTAAATCCAAGGTAGTTAAGGGATGCTTCAATCTGTAGAATCATTTGAATTTCTGATTTCCCTTTTGATGATAGTCTGCCTGGCAAATGCCAAAGGGCCCGAGTTTGCAGGTGGAGAGCTGCTCTATCCAACGGTGAGCGATGTGGGAAGACACTCGTGACTACTGTGTTCTCTCGCTTTCTTCTCAGAAAAAATACATATACGCATATGTATGTGTGACCATATAGTCAATATATACTTGTGTGCACTGGTGCCTCCTAAAAATCCTCCAGAAAAACATGGATTCGAAAGTCTTTAATTTTTCACTGCGTTAATGTTAACAGAAACCCACTGTAATAGCAGAAAAAGTTTTATTGTAGTTTTATTACTCAATATTAAGGATTTTAATGAGGCTTCCACAGTTGGATATGTAAAATAATTACATCTCATCTAATTTCTAAGTTTGATTAAAAAGCAAAAAGCTTATTCTGGCTTAGTTTTAGTGAATTAGGTTGTGTTGTGATGTACTAGTACAGTGATGAAGCTGTATCAAAACCATTTAAGCATTTGGTATATGGCTTATTCTTTAATGTTATCCGTACACGTATATCACGTGCAACTCCTGACGGTGACCCAGGTACAAACAGGCGCATACGTGCAATATTGTGAGGACCACGGGGCCCTGATCTTTTAAGATCTCTGCAGTTTTGGTAAATAGCCCCTATTGAGTGATGTTGAACTTGTGGCCTCACGGAGTATCAGGTGGGGCCTTGGCTACAGAAACCACCTGTGTCCGTCCCGGACGGCGTTTTTCTCAGTTTTGGGCTCCATGAAACCAGTAACAGAAGTTCCCCTTGATCAGGATTTAATTCTCCCCATAAAATCGAACTCTGGCAAAGAAAGTTTGTTCGCACATAAAACCTTATCCAAGGCACATACATAGGTAATAGTTCTCCCTAACGTGGGTTTGTTGGGGTTTTTTTTTGGTAGGGAAGTTTTTGCCCTGTCTTTTGTAACAAATTCTGTCTCTCCGCTGGTAAGAAGATTATCGGGGAAAAAAATCAGTCAGTTAAATACATTCATACTAAATGCATCTTGTACCTTTACACTACGTACGTGATTGATTAGCTGTCCCGAGAAATTTATAGCCTTTGATAAGATTGCACCGTGCCTTGTTAGTTTTAAATGGAGAACAAAAAGAGATTTTTGATGTTCCTCATTACTGGCTTCCACTCACGATGGAGATAAAATACAGTAAAGTGCTTTTTCCTCTTAAGTATAAGGGCTCTTCTCCCTTTCATACCTGGCCGCATTGTGGCCCACTTTACGTTACTATGAATGGCGGTTGCCTTGTAAATGTGACTGCATGAATAGTCTGTTGTCTCCTGTTTTGTCCTTTGTCTTTATGTTTTATTCACTTTTACCCTCTGCAAAAGAGCCTTAATTTAGACCTGAGAAAACAGTAGCGATGCTCCGGTTCATTACAGATCTAGTGGCAGGTTTTATTTGATTTTGATGTTCTTTCTGTTTTCATGGGTGTACCAAACAGCAGAAGCTATTTCAATCAAAAGAAAATTTCAATGAGAGCGTGACCTGTAAATAGGGGTTTTGACAGTCACAAAAGTTTCTGTTAGACATTTGGAAATTATTTCCATGATTTAACTGCAAAGGGCACGTGAATCGTGCCCCTTTGAGAGTTAGAAAAAAGGAGTGTTTTTCAGGATCTTTAGTTCTGCTTCTGAGTCATTGTATCATCTCGACTAATTAATTTCACCTTTTATATGCTTCAGGATTTCCATCTGTGAATGAACTAATGACACCTCCTTATAGGCGGTATTGTGAAGATTAATTAATTGACATTATTGAAGTATCCTGAGGTGGAAGTCCTGATGTAAGTACAAAATATTATCACTGATACTTCCTAATTAATCCGTTCACAGTAGCCAGTGTGTGGTAATAATATTGGTCTAGAGCAAACAAACACAGAACTGGATTATATTTGAAATCTGTGGGTTTGGTTTTGTTGTTTTGGTTTTTTTTTTTCAGATTTCTGTTTTTACATGTTATTTAAACCACCTTGTACAGTGAGCGTGAGGCTCTCCCTTCGCCCCGTGGCACGTGCAGGTGCGGTGGGGTTGACTAGGAGAAATATGTGATCCCAGTGTTATACTGGTGGGCTTTGTCGAGGATGTGGAAAGGCGACTTCGGCTAGCAGATTTCTTGCCTCCGCTGGTGTAACATCACTAACGCTTTAAAACGGGATGCCCTTGTTTAATGGACATGAAAAGGTTAGCGTTATAAAGAAGCGTACAACACCCATCTAGTAATCCCCGTGCGTGTAGCTGGGCATTGCTGAACAGAGCTTTTCCTGCGGGAAGGAGGATGGGAGGAGCGATGTTTTACATCATGAAGCATCGGAAGGGAATTGATGTTGTGAAATTGTTCATCATTTATACGGATAATAAGATCTATTCTTACTACTCATGGCTGGGATGCTGTTTGCATAATGATATGGCTACAGCTGGGCAGGTCTTAGACCACGTGTTTTAAAATGGGAAGAATAGCTGGAAACAGAGGAGTTTGAGCCTCGCTGTAATTAAATATTATGACATGTATACCTAATTTTTCTTCATGTAGAATACACAGTTGGCAGTAAGGTGAATGTACTTGCTGTCTGTATCACTTTCCAGAGGCCGATCACATTCCTAAATGACGCGATACCCTTTCTATTGTTGAAAATGTAAGTCGCAAGACATTTTTTGGAATTACTTGCAACTGTTGCACAAGGGCAGGCGGGAGGTTTAAATCTTCGCAAACATTCATATTTCTTTCTCCTTATGTCATTTCTTTAAAAAGCCCATCACATGCAATTACGAAACTGCTTCGTGTTTGACGCAGTCGAAGATGTTTTCAGGCCACAAAAATGTAACTTTCTATGAGTAATTTGAATTAAAAACCCACTCTGGCAGAAAATGTCCTCAATCTTTGGAGTCACATGGTTCTTGGAAAGCTCTCTCTTGGCTGGGCAGGAGGTCAGTCTTTTAAGGAGAGAGTCTGTGCGCAAATGTGCAGCGCTGCTAATGAGAGGAATTTCACACTTCCCTGCCCTGCGTCCATCCCGCCGAGTGCCGCCTCTAAAGCCTTGTGGTGTGAGATGTTATAATGGATGCTGGGCCACTACCGAGCTGGCGCAGCAAAACGCTGTAACTCTAGATGAAGAGATGGCTTCCCGAAGGTAGGGTCACCCACCCTGCGAAAGTTAAAAGTAATTAAAAGTAGGGTCTCCTGTTTGTCTCTGAGTGCGCCTCTGCTATGTGGCTGCCCTTCCTTCCCCCAGTGGTGATTTTGAAGCCAAACAGCCCTTTCATTGTCACTCCGGCTTAGCAGCGAAGTTGTCTGTCGATAACAGCAGGCTTCACTCCTTCCCAGCTAACTGGTAGTCAGACAGCCAAAGAATGGCCTATCCAAAATTAGGATATGCTCAATGCACCATCCGCTGGTGTTGTTCCCATCAGCCTAATTATGTGACTTTTGGGTCAGACAATGTCTCATTGTGTGGCCCTTGGCAGCTACGGGACGCCTAATGCTGCATGAATGTCTAATGTGGAGTTTGATGGCTATGACCGAGGCTGCAGTTCCACGCTGGAATTGAAAACATCCGTGTAGTTTCCATAGAAAACCAGGTCAATGGTGCTTCCATAAAGCGTTAGCCCCAGGGAAAGCTATTGGTTGCATGTTGCCTGTAGAAATCCACGCAGGGTGAGCAGTTTACGGTGCATTTCTCTTTCAGGTAAATGACAATTAAGGTGTCAGACTGATTTAGTCTTTAGTGACCTATTTCAGAATCCTAATTGATTGCGAGCACCATCCCTCATCCATTTATCTCTATCTTTTCTTCTATTTTGTGCATTTAAGAACACTTGTGAGGTGTCTTACGAACATTGCGAGCACAATGATTATGGCTTTGTACTGGTAGGTTAAAAAAAAATCACTTTATGTTTTCTTTGACTGTAAAATTTTAGGTAGAACTATCCTATCTTTACAACATTTCCTGTAAAAACTTGCCTTTTTTACAGGCAAAAGCAAGGTATGAGTGTAAAAGGCAATTTATTGTAGATGGAGGCTGTAATATGCTTGTTCATTCCAAAGGAGAATGTATAACTAATTATGTTTTAATTAAATCTCTAACGTCAACAGCTGTTTTTAAGGGATCTTTTTAAGCTACATTTATTTTTAGTATTGTTTAAGATTGTCTTTCTTTGCATGCATCTCCCTTCACGCATTCTTGCCTTTTAAAAAGTTTTCCCTCTTTTAAAGTATCAACTACTGCTGGCATATATTAAAGGCTAAGTGCTGGTAAAATTAGTTTTTTAGGATGCTGGCTGTGACTTTTCTAAGTAGAGAGCAAGAAGACATGACACCACCAAAATGCCATTTGTTCTCTTTTTCTCCCAGAAGTAAAAGGTTTCAGTTCCAAACCCCAAATTGCCGAGGCCGGTTTTCAGCTGACAGTGGTTTATGTTGGCTGGCCGTTATCAGTTCCTCTACAATGTTGCTGCTAATTACAGTAATAGCACAACTATGTCTTCAGTCTGAGTGATCCGCACTGATTTAATCCTTTCCCCACCTAAATCAACAGCAGCATCAGTGCGTGTCCTTTAACGTGTGAAGAAAAAAAATATCTAAACCCTTTTCACATGAAAAAATCCAAATTTATCCAAATTTAGGGCTTCATGAATCAGGGCTTGGTCCTGTTGACTTTCCTGGAACTTGTGCTCATCATAAAGCTTCAGGTGTCTTTGCAGCTCCTTAGTGTTCTTGGTTTGTCATTTCCAGCCTGGATCACCCAGAAGCTGAGAGGAAGGAAAAAGGAGTCTTTGCTCAGCCCGTAGAAGCTTGGAAGCTCTGTCATGGACTCACCAGACTCACCAGCCCCTGCTGTCTCCCAGCCACCGCAGGACTCTGAGGTGAGCTTTGCGTTGGGGGCATTAGGGCCAGAGCCACACTGGTGATCTCCACCCTGGCCTGGTGAGATACAGATCTGTTGCTCACCATCTCTGCTGTAAGGGGACACAGCTCTACCCTGCACCTCTCCACTTCCGCCGGAGCACGCCTGGCGGCCGTTACCACGCTTCTGTGGAGGAAGGAATTGACCGCTTGCTGCAGAGCGGCTCCCCACAGCTGGGCTTGGCACCTCCAGCACCCTGCGGGGCACGGCTGTACCGCTACCGTACATGTCTCGTCCATGGTAAGATCGTTCAGGAGCATCTTCCAGCCTTGTGAAGGAGTTAAAACCCACCTCCTTTCTCTCTGCTCTGATCAGATGGGTTGGCTCAGTGTCAGGGTGGATTCACAGATAGCCTGGGTCTGGCTGGTCACTACTGCTATTTCCCTGCAGCTGCTGGGCTTCCTGTGGTTATGGGATCAACCCACAGCAAAGACGCCCTCTGTAATCTCCTCTGCTCCCCCGTCACCTCTCCCCTTGCTGAACTGCAGGGTTTTGCATGATTCAGAGTCTTAAGCACTCCAGAAACGGAGGGCATTATTTGAGAGATGATTGCTGCCCAAGAATATGTAGCTAGTATCAGTTTACTACCGAAGCTCTAATTTTCTGTAAACATCAAACCCCAGTAATCCTGAGAGCCCTGTGTTGGTTTTAGAAGGTAGTTCCATTATAGATTGGAATGCCAGAGTACTTGCTAAAGTTGCTACATTTGCTAAAATTTGCTAAATTAAATAACAATTCATTATGTCTTCCAGGGAATTAGTCAAGAGGCTCAGGAAGACTTGCCCTGTGAGGCTAAGATAATCAGTGGCAGTAAAATAATGGCAAATCAAAAAAACTGGTGAATCTTCTAGTTAACACCTGCAAATGCATAGTGATTATGTTTTTCATTGATAAATGGGGATTTGTGAGACTCGTGATTTGCAAGAGCAGAGTTGACCCTTTGTGTTTTATTGTTAAATTTCTCTTCTCTCCTTATAAGTGCACTGCATCTGATTTTGATCCCAGGCAAGCGTAAATCACAGTTAAGAGTGGTGACATCACTGTAATTGCACATATCTGAAGCCAGTGCATTTGAGAGAAAATCAGACCTGTTCGGTCAGATTCCTCGGAGGGGGAGTCTCTGAAAGCAGAGCGAATTCACGCGAGTGAGATGAATTATCCCTCACCTGACGCTGCTCTAAATGAAAGCTGAATCTGACCAGTTCAGCGCCATGGCTTGAATAGTATTTTTGATGAAGCACGCCACAGCGCTCTCTACAGCAGAAAAGCCATTTATTTCAATAGTGTAAAGCTAAAGAAATACTAAGATGTGTGGCATTTCTTCAGCGTGGTGAAGGACACTCCTGTGCCCACTCCTGATGGATGGGTCTGCCGTTCCTGGAGCAGCAGACGGCTCAAACTGTTTAATGAATTGAAGGGGTAACCCAGCCTAAAAATAATCCTTGGGGCACTTGCAAGTGTTTCTGAGAATATCATATGTTTCTGAGAATATCATATCAAGCAGAAGCACTTGCTATGGTCTTGTGGGACGTACACAGGCCAGAGTTAGAGTTGGGCTTGCAGCTGTGCCTTCTGATGTGAGTAAATCACTGGATTTCTCCTCTCAATTTAGTTATTAAACGGGGAAATAGTCTTGCCTCGCTGTATTAGGGTGCTGTGAAGGTAGGTTAACTTCTATTAAAACATGCTTAAAATTCTGGATTGGAGAGCGTAATGGGACTGCAAAGCATCTTGTTATGTGAGATGCTGTGGAATTAGCAAGCATGTTTAATCCCTAGCGTTTCACAATAATTTCTCCGTACGAGGACAGAAAAACAGGGCCAATAAGGAACGTGCCGCAGCTGGGCTGACGGTGGCTGCAGCGAAACAGCATTTTGATTTGTTGGGCTCTCAGAACTTTGCTTAATGTGTTACTATTTCTTCTTGTTAGAGCTGATTGAATCGCATAAAACTGAATTCCAGGAGCTGAATAGCTACACGGCATTTTATTAGGAGACATACCAATCACTCTAGGATTGCTTTCCTGGTGTCAACAACACGCACCGCATACCAACAGCCGCGCTGGGCCAGAGACGCTCTTCGGTGTGTCTGGAAAACGGCATGACAATTTGTGTGAGATGAGCGTATCTTGCACGCCGGCGTATTGTAAAGTTGAGTAACTTGACTAGTGTTGTTTTCAGTAATATTTACTGGCAGAGTCTATATATTGACATTTAGCTTTTAGACCTCCTGTCATGTTGGATTACCATTACTATCGGATAGTAATTGCAAAATTTATTTGTTTCATTTTTTTAGTGTTTTCACAAGTAACACTTTTATTTGGCAGAGACTCACGTAGAAAGCTCCTGTTTGTTTGTTTGTTTGTTTTTTTAATCCAACCTCTCTCCTACCTTTCAGCTCTCAGGTCATGGCAGTTCACAGACAAGCTGCCGCAGGTGAATTGGGCAAGGGGACAGCAAGGATTTGCCCTGGTGCACTGAAGCATTCAGAGTATCTAAAGTCCTGGTGGATTCAGAGTACCTAAAGTCCTGGTGAATCCTAAGCGACCCGAGTCAACGTGCGCTTTCCTTCTGACCTCAGTGGATCCAGGATTTCCCTGCCACGTACATTTGCTGCCTGGACAGCAAGTGAAGGTTTCTTTGCCTGTGTGATGGCACACATAAGGCTTCACGGAGCAGGTATGTTCTGTGGGGCTGACAACTCGGGGAATGCGTGTTGTCTCCAGTCAGAAACGTGCTTTTCCTGTTGTGAAGGCTATTCAAGTTATCTGTGTATAATATCATGGGCTGGAAGAGAAAGAGGATTTGTGCCCTTTGAAGACGCTCCTCCGGATTCTTTTCTGTCTGTCTTCACTGTGATACACCACTATTTACATTCTTTTCTATCTCTTTTTTTTCCCCCTGCTTGCTCCTTCCTTTCAGGCAGTTAGAGCCTGGCTTTGGCCTTGCTGGTGGATGCAAGGTTTCGGTTCAAGGCGTTGCTGGATTTTTTGGTTCTGGTGCAGAAGCCAGGCTGTCTCACAGCGGCTCCTCTTTGCATTAGACCCTGCCAGGTCTCTCCAGCACTGATGCACTTATTAAAAGCTTAGTTATTTATTCATTTCCTCTTCGCTATCTTTAGGTATATGCCTGGACTTGCAAATGATCAGTCATGTTTTTTTCATGTTGCCTTGCTCTTTTTGTTCTCTTATATCAGTATAGAAACCCATGGTGTTGGTACAGGACTCATCCCTGGAAAACAATGTTTCCGACCCATTTATCTGTACAAATTACTTTTTTTGGATTATATTTTCTGCTAATGTTGAAGACTCCGGGCCTTTTCTTTTTGCCTTACTGACTCACCAAAATACAGCAAAACTTCTCCATTTACAGACCTGACTGATTTACCTGACTTTCTCCCATTGCTATGGGAATGCTTACAAAAACTAGCCCATTTCCAATTATTACTTGTATTATTGTATATTATTTATACACCTGCCTTATTTTTTTCTTTTACTGCTTATGACCCTCTTCTTAAATGAAAATATTTTGGAAATCAATGAAAATAACCTGTTACAATAGGGCCTGTTGGCGCTGTAGGGCTGGAGCGGTCTGGCTACTCTGTTCCCCTGCTCCCGTAGCTGAGAGCGCCCCGTGAAATGGAAGAAGGAAAGCCGAAATTGAGGGTCTCTAGGGTTTGGGAATGACCCCCTCCAGCGCTGTCCTAACACTCTGGTTCGTGCTGCAGGGTCTGCAGGGACCTTGGTTTTACACACTGTTCTGGCTGGGAGGTGACACACGGGCTGTCTCTGCCCTTGGTCCAGGAGGGGACGATGTGCCCGCAGACCTCTGCGGGGCAAGGGAGAATAAGCATCCCTTGGGTTGCGTACTGGGGAGGAGCCTTGGAAAAAGCTGCCTCCCGGTAGGGATGCCGAGGGGTGAAAGGATGGCCTGAAGTGACAATTTTGCTCTCATGCAAAGTTTTGGTGCTTACCTTGACTGGGGAAAATGGAGATGATTTAAAGAGGGAGGTCCAAGCTGCATCCTTTTAAAATGTTCTGCTGGAGGAATGGAGATGTAAATAATACAGAACTTACAGCCCTCAGAGATCAGACTGGAGCGTGTGTGGAGGGCAAAGGGGGCTGGAGGGATTTGTCCCCCTTTGCTGCGTCGCAGAAACAGCTGAGAGAAAGCTGGGAATTAGAGATTTCGGTGGGAAACAGCAAATAACACCAGAGAGAAAAGGCCAAGACACAGATAAGCACGGACTTATCTCAAAACAAGCAACTACTTGAGTGTGCTGAGCACTTGCACACACAAAGTGAGAAGCAAAAGACAGGGAAGGCAACTAGGTGGAATAAAGGGTTTGAATCCAGACGTTCCAGTCACACAGTGAGATGTGGTTTATTTCAGGGAAATGAGCATTTGCAATCACCCGGATCCTCTGCTGGTACCTATCTAGACAGGTGCTGCTAAACCTTCTAAATTCAAATAGTTTAATTTTGAGGGAAAGCCTATTAGTACAAACCAGTCTGGAGATGCTCTTGTGCATGCAAATGGGAAAGGGGGAGGCTGCCTTTAGAAGCACAAATGTGACAGACGTAGGAAAACAGAGGAAAATGAAGGTACGCTGAGAAAGCAGCACAGAGGGAAAAGCCGAATGTCGGGTAGAGGTAGAGAAAGGGCCTTTCTTGGAGAAGTCACAGCAACGCAGTGACAGCACTGAGAACCACCAGCACTGTCCTCTAAAAGCTGCTCGGTTATTGGAAGTTAAAGGGAAATTCCCCATCTGATCAATCGGTGCTTTAGACGGCACAAAAACAGGCATTGCCATGCTGTAAGTTTTATTTGTTGGGGTTGTGTGTTTTGTTTTTTAGCATAAAATGTGATTAGGCTCCAGGCAATTCCTTGGGTTTTGAAGAGAATGGATGCGAGGCAACGCTGCGGCACAGCAGAGGTACGTTTTCACAGGTGTCGTGATCATTAATAAGGGGCTGTTCACCATGCGGGATATCGCCTGGTAATATAAATTTGATCTGAATCAAGAGGCACAGCACAATCACACTTCTGTCGAATTAGCCAGGATGAATGATGCGAAGTTTATGCAGCTTCAGATTAGCTTTATGCCTGCTGTGGGAGGACGGCTGACGGCGAGCCAGACAAGGTTAGCAGCTGATCTGGCGTGAAGTCTTCCAGTACAGAGTTACCCCAGTAAAAAATTTAAAACGAGTCTGCAAAGTGAATTTGCATTGGCCCAGCCCGTCCCATCCAGTGGTCACAACATTGTGTAATGCCATAAAAGCAGATTTAGCCTCTCCTCAGGTTGCCAGCACAGCTCCCCAAGGTGCAGTTTTCCAAGGCGTAAAGCCCCTGGTGACCCCAGCCTGAGCAGAGCAGGAGCTCAGCACGTCCAGGGGCAGCTGGCAGGTACCGTAAAGGCATGTGTGGGATGTGGAGGGGTTGCGGCTGCGTGTGGAAAGCCTCAAATTGCACTCGTGACTTAATTGTGGGGAAGTGATTGGTTTGGGGTTGGGTTTCTTTACATAACTGTATGCAAGTTAATTCTGAAAAGATACCTGCAGATGTTTCCAGTACAACAAGCTAGAGAAGGATGAGCTCAGCTGAAATGGTAGGTTAATATCTGAGTTAACATTAAAGCTGGTTGCATTCCCTGGAGCCAGCTGTTAAAATCTCTACTCATTTCCAAATGGGCATTAAAGGCTTCTTCCAGCCAGCTCTGTCTCCCCTTTGTGCCTCCTTCTGTAAACCTCTAGCTCTGAAAGGGACTTCTTCTCCCCACCTCCTTTCTCCACTTTACGTGTTCGCGCTGTCCTTCTCTCCACCCTGCTCCTCTGTGTTTCAGCTGCATTTGCCCCACTAGTAATTAATCTGGCAACATACACGTGGTAACAAGACAACTGGACATCCCACAAAAATCAAACGCAAATGGGAAACTGATGGTCACACAAACATTTGGGGACAGGGGCCAGGTGGGAAGAGACTGGCATACTTCTTATAGGGCCAGAGTGTGACCCTGGTTTCATTAATGTAATTTGCTTTCACTTGAATGATGCCCTTCTAGGGCCTGGTCCATGAAAGGTACTTGTCTGACTGCAGCTGGTCACTCACTTCAGGACTGGAACCAGTACCAGGCATACTTCAGATGGGTGAAGACGGCCAAGGGAATCTCTAGTTGCTGCTTGCTAAGAGAAGCATGGTTACCAGCCTGTGTTCTACCCGTCCTGCATCCCTGCTGCGAGGAGGTGTAGCATCCTGGGAACTGGCTGGGAAGAGCTGAGGGAGTTTTGAATTTATGGACTCACATCTCTTTAGGGTGCAGCATCGATTAGAGAGGCTGTCTCATAATTTTAATCTCTGCTGCAATTGAAGGGGTTTCTTAAAATCAGGAAGCCTCTAGTAGTTTGGGCTAGAGGTGCTTTTTCTTTCCCTGTGAGCAAGTAACAGCTTTGCTGCCAGCCAGAGACGTTTTCTGCCCGTATAGCTACACCAATGGCTGTAAACAGGTCCCAGGCTGGCTCATGTTTTACCATAATTTATTTCTACCTTAACACAGTTTGTTTTTTTCAGTTCTGACTAGCAGACATTGTGGGGGAAAAAAAAAAAATCAGATTAATGATGTGTTTCTCACGGTATCAGTTTAACTTAGGATGATATAATTTCCCCCTTTAACAAAATGGATTGCTGAAAGATTTATGAGAACAGGTGAAGGTTTTCTGCCTGAACAACTATACCGGGAACTATACATTTTGCATAGGTTTGCTCTGTCTGCCGCTGGGAGAGCTGAAAAGGAGCGTGGTAGGCACCGTAGTAACTTAGTAGTGTAAGGGAATCCCTTTGAGCAGAGGATTTCCTTGGCTGGATGCAAATAAAACTTTTTCTCTGGACACCCACAGGGAGTGGAGAGGAAGGGCTTTTCCCCATCGTGGCTGTGAGCCGGCGCTTGCCCTCTCCCCTGGCTCCTCAGGGTGCCTGGGTACCAATTTCTGATCCTTTGAATTGTACCTAACTGGTGCCCAGCGCTGAGGGAATGGATATCCCGCGTGGAAACGCTGAGCCTGGTGTGTTATTCTTCATTCTCTCAAAAATGGAAAGTCATTAAAAGTAAAAATGATGGATAAATGGTGTTTAATCAAGAACTATCTTTAAGTGGGTTCAATTGTGAAGTAGCAAAGGGGTAGAGAGGCTAATTTCCTTATAATAAATGGCTGCACTTAAATTTGGTCATCAGAAAAGGGTAATACATGTTTTGTGGAATAAGGAAATATCACTGCTAAAAAAACAGAGCATTAATTTTCATTGGTTTTCCCCAATTTTTGTATTTGTGTCAGGAGAGGTAGGTCTCCTTTCTGCATAAAAGGCAATTTAGAACAAATAGAAAAGCTAGAAATATTGCTACAGGATTTTTAAATCCCCTGAGTGTGACCCTGATGCCATGTTTCTCTGTGGTTTCTCCCTTCAGTGCTCTGTCAGGCAGGATCTGAAGGTGAGCATGAGCTGCCACGGTCACCTGCTGCTGCACCGCGGGCTGGTAGAGTCCATGGGGAAAGCTGCTGTTCTGGAATTGCTCCTAAGGCGCCTTCCACGCTGTTCGTGCTTCATTACCGCTAGGAGTAACCGAACTGGTGGCTCCAGGATCTTCTGTTGCTGCAGCTTCGGTCAAACTGTTCCATATGTGGATTTGTTAAAAAGATATTTAACACAGGGTTCGGTGCGTTTTTTGTTGTTGTTGTTGTTTTTTGTTTTGTGACTGCAGGAGAAATTTCTCCTTACAGTTCCTCCTAGGAGGGATTACTCAGGTCTGTGTCATATGGCTGCTCTTGTTCAAATCTATAGAGGAAAAGGGGAAATTGTGGCAAAGGCGGCAGCTCCTTGGAGGTGTCAGTCTTTTTTCATGGTTAGATGAGAGTTGGGGAGGACTTCTGGTGACTGCTTTCTCTTGCTTTCATCTTCATGTCACAAGAAACAACTGCAGGGCAAGGAATTGGCAGAGCAGGTCTTGGCCATGTGTTTTAATAGCACAGGGTGGTATTGGCTTCCATATCGTCTTTTTCTCCCAGAGGAATACAGTGATCATTAGTGACAATAGCTGAGTCACATAGAAGACAGCTTCTTCCACCCATCTGCTGAGTAGTACCTTGCTCCAGTGGAGCTCTTCTGCCTGTTTCTGGGAGTCTACTTGACATCAGTAAAGTTTTCAGAATTTGCCTCTTGGAAAAACACCACGTTGATCTCACCTGATCTTAGGAAACAGCAGACTATCCTCTGTGAAAGAGGATTCACCAGCCATACTGAACGAAAGTGAATTCTGCAAGAACAGTATTGACTTGGCTTTTAATCTACAGATGAGCTTTTAAACTGATGTTTAAACTATCTGCTCTGTGTGAAGTGAAAGGAAGTTGCTCAAGTAAAAAATCAGAATCGATTCTGTTGTGCTTTCAGCTTCTTTGTGAGGAACGCGACTTTTCCTTTCCCTCTCTGGAGAGCACACGTCCCTCCTCCTGTCGGAGCGGATCAGTGCTGGCATCTGTGCAAGCCTTCTTGCTCTGGTTTCCCCATGGGGAGCTTTCTGACCTTGCTGCCCACACCTGGTCTCTAGAAATCACCTTTCCTTCAATATCCCTCAATTAACTGTGAGTGGTGCCAGGAAAGAGCCTGACCTTCTCTGGTCAGGTATACCGTGAGAAGGTATAACGACCTTCTCTGAGCCAAACCTGGCTGTTGGTGGAGAGACTCTCTGTATAGTTCAGCTTCTGGCATTTCTTTCTGATCTTCCCAGATAAGCTGATTGAGCTGGGAATCCACTTGGCCATAGCTCAGTTTAAGCTGTACATAATCACATGAGTAAAACAAAAGCAAAAAGCCAGTGAAAGTGTGGTTTCTGGAGCAGGCACTGAACTCAGCTGGGGCAGACCTGCTTTCAGGTCCCAGATCTGCTACAACCATCATCTGTAATTTTATGCAGGTCACTTAGCGCCTCCGTGTCTCCCTTTCCAGTTTGGTCAGATGGAGGGAGCAGTGCTTCTGCTTCGACCGATGGTTGTGCCTTCTGTTGTCCGTCCTTTGGAGCAGGGCTTCTCTTTGTTTACCAGTTACCCGGCATGACGGTGACATGATCTTGCTTGAGGTCTGTGCAGGCTCCAGTAATAGTAACAGAGACAATCAGTCAACTGAGACAGAAACAAGTATTCAAACAATATGCCTGTGAGGTTTCTCTCTTCATTGGATTGTATTATGAAGTATTCTTTGTTCGATTTACTTTATACCTCTAGGAATATTTATTTAGCTTATTTATGACATTATGGTTTTCTTAGAAAATCAGGGCATGGTTCTGAGTGGTCAGATGGATAGTGCCTTTATTCTTGTTGCTTCTCATGTAATAATCCGCAGCCTTTACAAATACCTACTTCAGGCATTGAATGTATTAAAATTCTTGCATAGTTTTTCCTCTCTCGGATGCGGTGAAATACCTTCCCCTCGTCCTCTGTTTGGGCTGTGACAACCAGGTTACTCCATGCCCAATGCCACTGCCATTGCCAGACTTTCGGGGTAAGTGAGAGAATCCAGTTAACAGCTCGTATGCACTTTATTTTTCCCTTTCAGGGGTTGTATCTGGTGGCTGTGTGACTGGATCAATGAGGCTAACCTCAGTCTTGCAGTAACAAAGCAGCTATGATTTTGCTGGGGAAAGTATATTTTGACTGACATACAAGTAGCTGTAGCTTTGCCTCACAATGGAGAAAATTACTTCATTTAACAGCTTTCTGTGCCAAGAAAGAAATAAAACAGTTCTGAGAATGCTGAAGATTTTTTTTCCTGTTTTAATTTTAAACCTAAAAGAAAAAGCAGTTGCCATATAAGTCCAAGTCAATGGAATATATAAATCTTTAAAAAGGTTTCATAAAGTAATAATGACTTTAGTATATGTACCAAATGAGATTAAAGAGCTACATTTGGTTCTAATGCAGAGTTTCACATTCAAAAGGACCATCAGTTTCCTGTTTAAAATCTACTTATATTGAACTGAATGAAGTTCAAACATAATGCCATTGTATTTCAGACATTTATCTTAATTTAAAACAGCTGAAAAACATTAATAACAGAGCAAGGAGACGTGAAGGTATAGGCATTTCTCCTTTCCTTCTCCACTTTTCAAAATAACGAACTCGGATACAACATACTCTCACTTACACTGTTCTGCCGCTCTTCTAGGAGACAAGGTGAACAATGTCAGCCCCACTGAAGCCATAAGAAAAGCAGTCTTTCTGAAGGGGCGAAGGACACGAGTGAAACTTGCTTCACAAAAGCGTCTGTTTCTGAACGGGCGGGTTAAACGGGGATATATTGGGGCAGTTTTGACCTAGAGCATCTTCATGGAGCATTTGCAATACAGGCACACGAAGCTGAAACTCTCTGCCATGAACACTTCCTCACTTTTTGGCTTCGATCCCAGGCTCCTCTTTCTCTCCAGCGCAAATTTTCCCTTTGCCACGCCTGTCTTTACACATACAACGTCGCAAATCACACCTCCGTGCATTTTACGTGTCCTTTGTATGGATTTCACCTTCTCTATTGTTAATTGCACAGAGGGGTTGTTAATTCTGTGTCAATCGAGCTTTTCGGAATTGTTCAACTTCTTGAAGCTCTGAATTATTGTCAATAAAAACCACAGTTTATTTCTGTATTCCTATTAGTGTCGTCTCTCAGGAGGAGATGGTGAGTGAAGATAAATGCATGAGAAGGGCATCAGAGGTCAGTTTTTGCATAAATACTTGAAATACGCTAGTTGGGGCTGGGGCATGTGCTAGGTGCTGTACAAACACGGAGAAGAGAAGCCCTGCCGCTGAAGGTCTGTACCACAAGTAAGCTTAACAATAATTTTCCAGTGAGTTTTCACACTAGAATAAATTACCTCAAAACCCTTTCAGAATGACAAAGGAATCTAGTTTGATGTTCCACTTATGTGGGAACACCTTTTCCCCAAAGGCTCCAGATTTCCTACCAATCAACATATCTGTCTGGTGGAATAATGTGAGAATGTAGTTTTTATTATCAGGATCTTCCCAGGGAGCCTTAGGTACTTTGTAGTGCTATATTCTTTGCAGTTCTCAGAATCATGTGCATTAAAGGTTGCTTAACAGCTGGTGAGTCACACAGCTTGTTCTTTGAGCTCGAATGCTCCATTAGGACACATCCACTAGAGGTATTTTAACCTTTGGAAGAAATCAATACAAGTGGCTTACGCATTCTAGGTTTTAAGACAAAAAAACCCAACAGAAAACCCTAAATAACAACAAGCTGCCTGCATGATGTGTAATAAATTAAGCTCTGTTTTACCCTGTGCGCCTTAGGGGTGTAGCATTTGCTGGAGAGCAGCAGAGTTCTGGTCTAAAAAGTCACTCTCCTTGGGCACCAAGCGACGCTGAGCCTCTGGAGGGAGTGAAATGTCTTCTGCATTAAAAATCTCTGGTTCATTTTGTTCAGCATTGCATGCGGGGACAAGAAGGGCACTTGGAAGAAGAGCACTCCCAAATTTCACTGGGGGGTTGGTCCCTTCCCTAAACCAAGAACTGTACTTACTGCAGATCACTGCAAACACGGCTTACATGTAGGAAGCCACGGCGCCTGACTAAGTGGCCAGAATGAGATAGGAATTCTGCGGGCAGTATGTATTTCCCTCTAGTTTAAATGTACGTGATGTTAAATGAGTTGAACTAGCCCTGTTTTAGCCAAACTTCTTGAGGAAATGAAGTATACGCTCTCACTTTGCCGGTCAGTGCCAGCGCTGCTCCCCTGTGATATAACTTGCTGGAGAAAGGCTGATTTGAATCAAATTTGACTGTGAGATGAAGGGCTGAAGGATATTGCAGTCCTCCAACTTTTGTAAGAAGAGGCAGGCCGGCAGAGGGAAAGCAAATCAGTGCTCCCTTTAGGGAAAATACTGCAGAATTAGCTCAGTTGCATTATTAGACACCCGAGAATCCAGCCCTCCGCCACGCGCACAGAAGACATAACTGAAGAAAACCAGATTTCCTAACTTCTGCCTGAGGAATGATTCCTTTGTCTAAAAAAGCAAAATGGTTTGATCTTTCTCTTATGGTATAACCTCGGTGATTTCATTGCTCACTAAGTCTCCTCGGGATGAATAACCTAGCTGTATCAAATCGCCAGCCGCACATCCTAACTCCTGGATTTCCTCTGCTTTGATCTCTTTGGCATCAATTTTATCCTGAGTACAAGGTGGCGAGGTCTCGCGATGCCTCCCATCCCCCGAGCCAGCCGGGTCGGGATGCGGCCACAGCTCTTCCCCTCGTGCGTGGCCGAGGGACGCGTTGGTGGCAGGGCTGGCTGGGAGCGGGTTTGGGCCACCGCCTGATGCCGTGGGCAGCGTAGAACCTGTCGGTGGAACCCCGGTGGGCTCAGGATCCTGCCGCAGCCCTCGGATGGCTAGCAGAGGGCAGCGCCCAGGACAAGCTGCCCCTTTTTGGGACACGGTCCACAGCTGCCAGGTGGTCTCAGTGTCCCAGGTTTCAGGTACGGCATGGGGTTGCCGTCTCCCCGCGAGGAGCGGAGCCTGGATCAGGTGGAAGAACAGCCATTTCGCTATGCCGGAGAACAGGCTGTGCCGACCTCCCTGCCGATGGTGCGTACCCACTGCAACATGCCTTTAAAATTTGTTAGGATTGCTGTGGGGCAGAGCGCGGGGAGAGGAACGCGATTTAATGCGAGGAGAATTTTCTGGTACTTAATGCCACCAGAATGTCAGAAGAGTTAATGGCAGATGTGGTTGTGAAAATGTTCTGTATTTTTAGACAACCTTTAATTAAGACACTTTGTATGTAGCAGCGACCAAATAATATGCTGCCACTTGAAAGCTGTCAGAAGGGAAAAAGTGTACAAAGCTTCTAAATGCAGCCCTCTTTATTTTTATCCGAAAGTGAATTAGGAAACCTTTCCAGTAACAATAACTGTCCTTTCACATGAAATGATTTATTTAATGCACACTGTAAATACTTTGGGCATCTATATGGATTTATACTTAACCCCTTTCACATCACGTTGTTTAATCTAGCCTCATATTAAAATGATTACATCTGAAAGCTGAATGGGTTTTGTGATTCCAGCCTTTTCTTCCGAGACTAATGTTTTATATAATTATTTTGATACAGCAGATTTTTTTTTGCATCCTTTTGTAAACCTTTGTAAGGGGTGAATAGGTCTTTCAGGGTTTTCATTTGGATTGAATTAAGAGAAAAACAATGTATAGTGTACAATTCCATTTTGGACTTGAAGATGCTTTATTAATAGATTATTTATTTGCCTGTAGGGTTAGAAAGATGCTAACATGATAGAGGATTCTCTAATAGAGCACTAATTCTTACTTTGATAGAGCAGAGATATAACATTCGTATAAAATTGGGCTTGGATGGAAAGCAGTGATGTTTCAGTAAATCAAGATACAAAAAAATCTGAAAGAACTGTATAAGCATCATTTTGATGCTCCTAGAATTTTGATAGCCATCACTGTTAGGATAAGCACCCAGCAAGCAGCAATTAGATTATTAGTTAGCCAATATATTATGCACATTTACAGAATTAAATTGGTTAATGTATTTTTAAACTGTTCACAGGCTGCCATTTGAGGTAAGCAGCAGGCTAACCGAGCTGCCACGTCCCTCGTCATTCCCTAGTGCAATAGGGTGAAGAACACCCATCCAGCCTGTGAGTGGAAGACACAGTCTTTAAGAACTGCAACAGCAAGAAGTCCTCTGTGTGCAGGCGGATGTTCGTTTACAGACTCGCTCTGTCACCTGTGGAATGACAAAATCTCTCTAAGGCAGAATCAGGCCCAACCCAGCCCAGCACAATTTTGCCTTCTCCGGGGCTGCTTGTGTTCAGCCGAAAGTGCGCGCGAGTGGAAATGCCAGCAGGCGTGCTAACTGTCTGGTTTCTCAATTCATTTTCAGTGTGCCTCCTTCATTCCTCGCGTTTTGTTAATTTTGTTGGTGGTACATGCTTTGATATGCTAATGCCTAGGGAGAATTTGCCAGTGGTTGCGGGGGGGGGGCATGGGGGGGAGACAATCTCTAAGCCTCGAAGGCTGATGAGGATGTTCCTGCAAGTCCACGCCACCGAGCATCACAGCTAACGAATGCCATCCTGCTTTCTGCCGTGTACCTGTCACCAGCTCACTGACACCTTTTGTAGCAACCTGCTGCTTCCTGAAATTATGTAAAGCATCTATACAATGCTATTGATATGTACTCTGTAGCAATACAAATGGAAAAAAAAAAATTACTAACAATATCTGTAGCCAGTGGTAACGCTGAGAGGACTTTATCTGGGTTTTCAGGTTCTAGCTATTGTAAGCTTAGGTGGAAAAACTCACTGAAACACCCTCCGTGTGTGGTGAGGATGGTAAGAAAAGAGATAAGTGGCTACAGGTTTTCAAAACCAGAGGGGCTGCAGCATGTATCAGGAATTCTATTCCTGATATTCTATTCTATTCCTGATATAGATAAAACTATTCCTGTATCAGGAATACTGTGGTGAGCTGGACTAGGGAAGTGATCATCCCCCTGTACTCGGCACTGGTGAGGTCCCGCCTCGAGTACTGCGTTCAGTTTTGGGCCCCTCACTACAAGGAGGACACTGAGGTGTTGGAGCGTGTCCAGAGAAGGGCTACAAAGCTGGTGAGGGGTCTGGAGGACAAACCTTATGAGGAACGACTGAGGGAACTGGGGTTGTTTAGCCTGGAGAAGAGGAGGCTGAGGGGAGACCTTCTCACCCTCTACAACTACCTGAAAGGAGGTTGTAGAGAGATGGGGGCTGACCTCTCCTCCCTGGTGACAAGTGATAGGACAAGAGGAAACGGGTTCAGGTTATGTCAGGGGAGGTTTAGATTGGATATTAGGAAACATTTTTTCACTGAAAGGGTTATTAAACATTGGAATAGGCTGCCCAGGGAGGTGGTGGATTCACCATCCCCGGTGGTGTTTAAAAAAAGGGTAGATGTGGTACTTAGGGACATGGTTTAGAAGTGGGTTTTGTCAGGGTAGGTTAATGGTTGGACTTGATGATCTTGAAGGTCCCTTCCAACGTCAGCAATTCTATGATTCTATGTGCAGGTCCACTGGCCTTTGTGCATGTGGCTATGGGTTGTCGTAGTAGTGTCCTGCAGGTGAAGAACACGCAAAAAGGCATCAGAAGAACATGTCCTGTTGCTAAAAGCACCAAATTATTATTATTTTTTTAAAATTCAAAAGCTCTCTGCAATTCACTAAGCTCTTAGTACTTCTCAAACCCTTATTTCTTTGGCAGGCAAAGGACAAGTTACCCAATTGCCCTGTTTCCACAGGTGCTTTCTAACACATCACTTCTTCAGAGTGGATAGGAAACCAGAAGAGGAAGAAAAGGGAGGATCCATTTCTCATGTCATTTTTCAGAGAATCTCTTCTAATGCCTCTGGGAATGGTGCCACATATCTCAAATATCAGCATCTGAAGCAAATCTGGTGTCTTTGCTCTCACTGAATAGCACTCCATTCTGCTAGTAGGCCTACAAAAATGCTTGAAAGCTCTTAGTCACAAAAATAGTACTTTAGGCAGTGATATAGACCAGAGCCAGGAATCAATGCGATTAATAGTAGTGCGGGTGATAATGATTGTTACCAGAAGCGTGAAAATTTGTCCCTGAAAAGCTCTTTTTGAGCACCCTGTATTGGTGGTTAACAGCATGCAAGGGAATATTACTTCAGAAAGACAAATTTTGCACTGAAGGTCATGTCTTGTGTTGGGCTGGCTCGTACAGTAAAAATGCGTGGTCGCAGCTGTAGACACACAAGCCCTTCTTCAGGGCTCATACTTCAACCCTAGACAAAAAGCACCAATTTATGAGGTACGGTACTTTTATTTCGGTGGCATGATAATGTTCTTAGCAGTGTCGGCGTTCCGGGACTGACGGGCACGCTGGTTCCCCGTGCTGCCACGGGATCCATCAAGGCCCGTCCTGTAAGAGCGGCTGGTGAAGGGAAAGGGGAGGGAAAATACAGAGGCATCAGAAAGTAGAACAAAGAGACACCATCCCTGCCAGGTTTGGTAAAAATAAAATAATAGAGCTGTCACTGTCCTGGGTTGCTAATGAACTGTGATGGATTGAGATACCTTCATTAGTTTTCTGTGAAGGTGAATAGCGGAGACCAGCTCCTGCTCTGTCACGTTGGTGTAACCAAGGGGTGTGCCTGTGCTCCAGTGATTGCCTCAGACACGTATTCATGAGATTTAATAGAGAAATTTTGACAATGAGTTCACTGCAGCTGTAAAACCCACTCAAGAAGCTGGCTAAAAACTTCGGTGATTAACTTGTGTTAAGTTATTACCATCGGTTTCAGAGCTGGTTTGAGACTAGCTTTGATAACATCTATGGGAGTTACAGTGTGCAGATGTACGCTTAATTTAAGTTATTACTAGTTATGCATGAATCTACATACATCATAAAGGCAGGTAGGCATTTTTCCTGTTGTGACCTGAGCTATGAGGGCAGAGCTAAAGGAAAGAGGAGTTAGTTGGTCACATGTTGAATTTTGGCTTCTCTAGCCAGCAGACAGTCAAATAGCTCCTTAGAAGGTGGCATCTGCTTCAACAGACTCAATTATGTAGTTAAAAATGACTTGCAAGCTAGCGGGCAAGTTTAACCTGGTAGTACCGAATAAAAAAGGTGTTTATGCTATTTTTCAGTATTCGTTCGATATCACAGAGTGCTCGTGCTTGACTCTAATTGCTGTTCCGTGCAGCTGAATACCAAGGGGCTGTGTGGCAGATGAAGGCGATCACTAAAAGCCCCACGGCTTGGTGTGCTTCAGCTGGGAACCTGCTAACGAGCCTTTAAAGGGATTAGGTGTGCCCCCTCCCCCCCCCAGTGCTTGATGGGTGGGTGGTGTAGTTGTCGGGTGGGGTGTCTTTGGGGGTTTTTTTCTTACCTTCCCCTCCTTTCCCTTCCTTCTTCATTCTTCTCAGGGCTGCTTAGGTTCAGCTGGGTTTAAAGGTGATTTGGCGTGATCTTTATGCCTTTACCCAGGCTGCAGTACACCTCTGAGGACATGGCTTTTTAGTTGTTCTTTATTCTTGTCTCCAGGATTTTTTTTTCCTCAAAGAGATGCTGGACTGATTCTTCTGGCAGGACGGTGCTGTTGCAGCACCGGAGGCCGCGGGTCCTCACCAAGAAATAAACGCCAACCCTTTGCCCTGAGGCAGTGTGTCTGCATCTGCAATACTTCTGATTAGTGGTATCACGACTTAGTGAAGAGACTTTGACAGGTGATAGCACTTCAGAGGGTAAGTTAAAAGCAATATACGCTTGCTTCACTAAACTGGAAACACACTTTTACTAACAGTACCTGCTAACAAAGAACGACAATGACTAATCTTCATTTAGAGCCTTCAGTCTTACACTGCGAATAGCTTGTCATTTGAAATCCATCCAGAGAAGACTGACTGTGTGCTTGGTAAAGCCCTGCGTGGTGCCAGCCTGGTGCTCAGAGATACGGTGCCTGTGTGTCGCGCAGGGGAGTCCTCGCTCCGGCTGTCAGATGGACGTGAAAAGCGGGCATGTGGTTGTGCGATGCGGTACGGTGTGCTGTGTGTTTTACGGAGTCACAGTGTGCTGAATTGCTTTTTGTTAGAGGCTGCCGGGCTGGGTTTGGGACCGCTCCTTGCGGAGCACAGCTTTGGTCTCTGGCTGGTGAGCCAGGGTAAAGTTTGGGACTTTGGCTGACAGGTACCAGTGATCCACATGCATTGATTATTCCCAATGTTGCTATCTTCTCTTCCACATTAAGCTTTTGAAATTCCCTCTAGTAAATACTTATTGCTGGTTCCCCTCCTGGAGTCTCTTCCAGTAAAGCCTTGGAAAGCAGTTCAGTCGGGCTCTCACCCACGTGGATAGCAGCAGCAGACCTTATTTCCACGTGGAGATAAGCAGGCCTTTGCCGAGTCAAACAGGAGACATCTTTCAGCTCTCTGGGGAAGCAGCTACTAGGAGACGCATCCAGAGCTGCACTTACCTTCACCACAGCTGGTTATTCTCTGTGTGCTTAGTGAACGTGAAGCTGCCCGTGTCTGCCCAAGGGACGATGGCACGTATGTGGTGAATAGGCGACAATCAGTATAAACTCTTCTTTATTATCTTTGCCCTTGAAGTTCCTTCTTGACAGCATCTGGACAGCAGTGTTTTCTCCCACCTTGTCATCCCTTCAACAATCTCTTTGTTCTGTTCATGCTGCTGTTTTTTAAACTTTTTGTCTCCCTGGTCTCCTCCAGCCCCTTTGTCTACATGGGATGAGTGGTTACGAATACTTTGCAGGATGCCGTATTGAACTTCCTACCTTGCTGCTTCCAGAAGAGCTCCCTGCCACCCTCCAAAGTACCGTGGCTATCAAGCACTGTCATTCTCTTCTCGTTGTCATACCCAGAGTACCTTTGTGTTGCGAGCTCCTTAAAGTAGAGGAATTTCTTGTCATTATTTACCTGTCTGCTGGTAGCTGATGTTTACACCGGCGTGCTGTATCAATAATACTTCCAGCCCAAGTCACAAAATGAGACATGCCACACTTGACACAGGAACACATGCTTTTCCATTAGTATTCATTATTTGTGGTCACAGTCAGGCAGATAAAGATTGACACTGATAAGTGCCTGAGGAGAGGAGCTGTGCACCAGCCGGCGCCGTGCTCGTTGCTTTGATAACGCCGTGATGAGAAGGGAACAGCCATGCAAGAGAGCAGTGGCTCCCACCTTGCGTTGGCTGGCAGGTGTTTGGCTGTCATCTTCTATTTTTCCTCTTTGGAAAGGCAACACTGGAAAGGAATTCCGATTAACAATTCATACTTACTTAATTAAATCACACTTAGCTGGTAGCTAGTAGCCAGATCACCGAGACTACCTCTCCAAACAAATGCAACCAGGTTTACTGGTGCGCTTTCTTTTTGCTACCTCTTCCTAATTTGATATGTATTTATTTTTTTCCTCTATTTTTCTTTTTTTTCCTTTCTTTCTTTCTTTTTTTTTTTCAATTTTGCCAATTTTCTGGCAGTGCCTAAGCACCCTACACATGGACCAGTGCCCACTGTGCTGTAAAGAGAGGCAATAGTGCAGCTCAGAATGACTTCCGAGATAAAATGATATCAGTTACATCTTTCCTAATGGGGACTGAGAGCTTTCTGGGGCTGAGGCTTCTGTCTTCTGTTCATTTGTAGGGCGCTGGCTGCAGTGGGGATCTCGAGCTCATGTTTTACAGGAGCCCCTGGGCACACATCACAGCACTGGTTTGTTTCATAGGTCTCTTGATCCGTGAATGGCTGATCGAGACTTTTTGAATTGTTTGAATGAGCTCTTAGTGCTGCGGTATCTATTTATGTAACCTTTCTGCTTGCAGGCGAAATATCTACTATCTGCTTTTTTTAAAAAAAAAAAAAATCTTTAAAAAAGGTATTTTTTTTTTAAAAAAAAAAAAAAAGCAATTACCCAGCTAGGATTTTTAAAGAAATTGAATTTTCCTGCTGCAAAATTCTCCTTTAAGGATAGTCAGGAAAGGGGTATCTAATGAGACTGCTTTGGAAATGTCAGCGTTATATGGCTTATAGCCACCAAATGGGTTCTGTAGAAACCGTACGTATAGAATAGGCAGACTGTGACTTATGAGCCCAGGAATCCAGCGAGCACGTTTGTAATGGGATTGTTTCTGGGAGGTCGCTGTCATCTTTGAGAGGTGACTATCGATGTAAGTAATTAGAAATTCTGTGTTGCTTGGGGATGCTAAATGAAAATGGGTTATTAAACAGGTTTTACTGGAAACTATTTATGAATAATTATCTCCAGAATAATCAGATACATGAAAATAAAAAGAATAGATATGTCATTTAAAAAAAAAAAAAGAGAGATGGGATCAAAAGGGATCTGGAATTGGCATTCCTCATTATTTTAATGCCAGAACATGCTTCTGTACTATTAATAGAAGTTAAAGCTGCTGCAGATTTTTCTGACTGCATTTCTACAGCTTGAAGAATCATAATCATCCTAGGGCTGAATATCCCTTTCTTAACAATAGCACCTGTTTTACCTTCCTTAGTTTGTCTCTCAGAACAAAAAAGGTCCTGTAAGGTCATCTTCAGCTCTATCCAGAACCGGGATATTTTTCTTTAGTTTACTCATCATAGGCCAGGCAGACAAGCTCTGAAATCTTCTGAAAATTGAATAGTCAGGTGTTGGGGTTTTTTTTTCCCCTCTTACAAGCATTTTACAGTACAGCATTTTATTTCTTACCTCTTTTAACGGTATTTCCTGCCAAATACATTTTTCTCCCTATGTAACATGTCATTAAACTACAGAGCATTTCAGCCTGGACTTTCCTCGAGCATTATGGGCTGTTCACAGCCAGCCCTGTGAAGTCGGCTATTATTCCTCATAGCGGGGTTTAAAAATAATTGCCCGGCACCATTGGAAGAAAAAAAGTAAATAAAAAAGGCGGTTAGATAATTATTTAGTCTATAAGGTATATTTATCTGTTACAGAGCTTGGTGATGATAAAGACCTATTTGAATATCAGGCCAAAATGAGACAGATTATTTCCGTGCGCAGGAGGGGCGGGCAGCGCGCCCGGGGGTGCCGCCCTGGGGATGCTGTGGTGGGAGCACCCATGGGTGCACCACCCCAGCCCCGCTCCCGGCAGCTGGCACGGGCCAGCCCTGGTCCGGGATGCCTGGAGCTCCAGGGGCTCGGGACGGTGCCCATGCCGAGGCGTCTGTTGGAGCGTGGGCGTAGTCCTGCACCGACATGTCTGAGATATCGCTTTTTTCTTGCGGAGCGGTTTTGGGAAGGGGCCTTCCCAGAGACGCGCTCCCGAAAACCCTGTAAAAGGATGATGAAAAGGCTGGGGAGACCAGCCCTCATTTGTGTGAATGCTCTTGGGGTTTTTTTGGGTTACGCTTTAACAGTTCTATTTTATTTGAAATAAATGACTGCAGTTTGGCTCTGATTCGAGGTGATGGAAAGGCTGCTGTTGCTTATAGTGAGCTTTCACAATGGTTATTTTAGAAAACTTTTTTCCCCTCTCAGTTTATTTATTAATTCTCTCGGTTTTCCTTTTAATTGCTGAGACAGAAATTCAATTGGCTGAGTGGCACTAAATCATTCAGAAGCTATATGAAAACTGTGTTTTCACGGGGAGGTGGGGGATGTTATCCCTTCCTAGTGCACTGAATTAATCCTAGAAAAACAAAAATTAATGTAACAGGAGGATATAAGCAGGCAGCCACAGTTGAGAACAGGTTATTTTATTTACTTGCCCTGTGATTCTGTGGTAGAAATACGGGGTCAGGTAATAAAACCAGAACACACTCCCACTTACGTGAATGGAGCCATTCATCTCAAGGACGGCTTCGGGGTTTTTCAGTCTAGCAATGTAGCCGAATTCCCTGCAGGCAGATGAGCCAGTAAAGGAAAAAACGTTCAGAATAAGGATTCCAGGTTATATGCTTTAGAGTGTTAGTTTGGTGGGGTTATTTTTCCCCCTTCTCTTTAAATATTGAGGCTAATTACTCTGGTGGGGCTGGGGAGGTGATGGAGGGGGGAAAGCTGGGTTTGGTAGAGAGGATCTTTGCGAACGCATCCTTCAGGCTGCAGAAGCAGTTGAACCGCTAGAGCTCTGAAATTCAACTGGAGTCAGTAAAATGTGAGCTGCCTTTTTCTAGGTGCTTGGAACAACCGGATGAGAAACCCACCACCCTGAGTGACACCACAGTTCTTGGGATCTAACCAATGAAACAATATTGTTATGTTTTAATGTAATAATATTTTAAGATAACAATAATGAGCTCATCTCTCTGCTAGAGGCAGGTCATAAAGATAAGCACTCCTGGAGCACTTCACTCGTTCCAAGTGCTGCTCTGTTAACAATAGCATCCGTGATGCTGAAAGCAGATACAGAGGGCTCTTCACTTCTGTTTATTTCTGCAGAAGGCTGATCCTGACTGTGGGAAGACTCCTACTATAGACTAGAAAAGGCTTCGTACTAGCCTTTTTCCCACACAGGATAATGGTCTCTTTCTCAACAGGTTTTCAAAGGAGGGGAGAAGGAACATATTTTATGGCCAAAACAGAGAGTTGCAGGAGAATGAAGGTATTTTGGATGAGCCCATCTTACGGGTGCAGATCTCCTGCTAGAAAGTCAGTAGCAATGCAGAAACATGGCATTATCCTTTGCAAGCCCAAAATGCAAGCAGTGCATCATCACCCGTGCCCTGTAGGGCCTTACGTAAACCTGTTTGTGATCATGGGGAGTGGTGGGTAAGTGGATGCTGCTCTGCATTTTTGTCTGTGAGTGACTTGGTCTGTCCCCTTCAACAGTGGAGGGCACAGAGAGTCAGCGGGGTATTTTTGGATCATCCAGAATGTGAACCAGGGAGAAGGCATCACTCTTCTTTTCCTGGAGTAAAGTAAAAGATCATCTTGTGCAGGAGAAGCAGAGAACAGGATCCAGCAGATGGGCTGTCTCCTGCTGTTAGATACCAGTGCTGCTTCACAAAACAAGGAAGACACTCGGACGCTCATCAGTTGTTGGTGGTTTCCTCCCCCACTCATAAACTCCGAGTGTTCCCAGCTCTGGTTATCTTAAGTGCTCACTTTGTCCTCACTGAAGAGGTAAAAAGGGACCCTTCACAAATCAAGGGGATTACATAGGACATCAACCCTACCTAATGTGTCAGGGATCTGTTTCAAGGAATTAGGAAAGGCTTTCCTCTTGGCTGGCATGGCTGTCGTTTGCTATTCCTTCTTCCTCTCCAGCCCTCTGGAGAGCTGTTTCTCCATGCTCATGAGCTGCAGGATATAAGGTGTATTTGTGGCATCTTTAACATTTCCCAGGAAATACCATTCAGACTTTAGCAACTGCTCAGCTTTTCATATGAAGTTGAAAAGACTGGGCTTTCTTGTCCCCTTTTGGACATATTTCGTTGTGTATATGAACCCTTTTTAAGGATGTCTCAAAGTAGCAGATGTCTGGTGAAATACGAGTACAAAAATGAACGAGAACATGGGGAAGGAGGTGGCTTCATTTCTGATTGTATTTCTGAGTGAGCTTCAACTTGCTCATTTTGTACCTACAGCCACCATAGCAGAGCAATGATTCTAGCCCAAAACTATGTGAAAGAGGTGATGGTCTGGGAACAACAGGAATGGGAGATTCATTGCAAGGGCAGGGAGCTCAACCTCCAGCCCTGGGCAGAGTCACTTCAGTCTAAGTCATTCCTGATAAATGCTCAGTGTGTTTTTGAGGTCTTCCAATGTTGGTGTCTCTCCAGCCTTCTGTGCCTGGGTTTCCCTACTCTTACTTCTGTAATACTGTAACTTTTTTCTGTAATATCTAATGTTTTTCCTGCAGTATGAACCCGTTACTCTTTGTCTTATCTGCTGCACATGTGGTGAAAAGATGCTCTGCTTCCTCTTGGAGATGTAAAAATTTTCTGCATTTATTCATGTCTGACTTTCCTCTTGTTAACCTCCCTGTCCCTGGTTTTCATGTTGTCCATTCAACCCCTCAGCCTTTTTTTATGTCCCTCCCTTCATTTTCCTTTTCCTCTTGAAAAAATTAAATCCTCTTTTTCCCCACAGCGAAAAACCAACTCGGGGCGGGGGGGGGGGGGGGGGGGGGGGAGGGGGGAACCTCCAGAATGTGAGATGAGTTTTGCAAACCCTCCCGCAGCATCTCAGCCCTTTGTCTGTCTCCTCTGTTTAGACAGCAAGCTCTTCAGAGGAGGGGCTCTCTTCCTGTGTTTGTACAAGTGCTTAGCAGGCTGGGGCCCTGATATAGCTGGGTTCCTTAGGGGCTATCATAATGCGAAATAATAATGAACCATATGTCGGTTTAGCCAGGAAAATCCTAAAGCAGCAGGCCAGTAGGCAGATTTTCCCTTAATGGACCAGGTATTGCTTAGACAATGCAGACCATTTCCCCTTCTATCCCACTAATAATACACTTCACTCCTAGAGGAAGTAGTCCTAGGGATGATGACGTATTTTAAACTTTGTGGACCTCATTGTTTGTCTAATTACATTGTAGACATTTAGAAGTATGTTTCTGGAGCGTTTAGCTAAAGCAGGCGTTGGTGAGTTGTCTGCGCCCTCACCCTCGTGGGGCAGCAGTTGTGACGTGGTGGTAGCGTGGGGCCAGCCTTGACCTCATACGTGGCCCAGGTGGTGAAGTATGCTGGCTTGGGCTTAGCATTCCGCCAAACTATTTGCCTTATTGCTTTTTCTGGGTTACTTTTTGGTTGGCACACTGGCAGAACAAGTTTGTGTCAGCCTGCAGAGCATTGCACAGGCGCACCCCTAACAGCCAGATGCAGTTATCAGCCCATTCCATGGAGGGACCAGTCTTGAAGTTATCAGCCTGTTTGTTTGGGGGACCTGGTAGGTGTCAGCACCGTTGGTTAATTTTGAAGTTAGTCGGAAACTCCAATTTTTTTTTTCCAATTTTTTTCTTATTTCACTCTTACCATTTTTGTCCTGTTATCATCAAAATATTTTGAGCAAAGTTTTAGTTGTGTAACAACACTTGGAAATGTTGACACTAAGATGAAGCATTTTGACTTTTTTTGAGAAGAAATCTCTCTCCATTTTCATTTCATAATTTTATTTTTTTTCCAAAATGTCCTGAATCAAAGAAAAAAGGATAAAAGGCCCTGTGTAAAAAATATTAGAAAGGATACCAAGATGCCCCAGCTTTCAGACAGAGGCTTTGTGGGACCCTTGGAGGTCCTCGGTAGCTCTGGGTGAGCCTGGCAAGGTGACAGTCAACGCTGACGTGGTCCCCATGGCTGCTCTGTCCTGGTCTGGCTCTGCTAGGAGATGGGTGTAAATCTGCTGGGGCTTTTGAAGGCTGCACCTCTCTGTTATCAGAGCTCAGTTCAGCAGGAATCGCTGGGAATACAGGGACGGAAATCGAGGGTTTGCTGCTTGGTAAATCCTCCCACTTCCCTCCTCCCAGTGGAGGCATTTGTGATAATCGTGGAGAACGCTACCACTTCAGCCTGCAATAATAACCACGGAGCAGCTCTCGCGCTCGTAATTGCTTTACTGCCCAGGGGAGAGAGAGGACTGTTTTCCTTTTATCATTGTCTTTGGCGTTGGGTTTGGTTTTTCCTTCTTCTGCCAGTTAAATATTCCTGCATATCACCATCTCAATTCCCCTCCCTAAGAAACACATGGGGTTATTTTTAGGCGGTAGGAGACATGCGGGGCACTGTGACTCTTGAGATTTTGGGGTCGATATTTATAAGTAAATTCAAACTGAGTATGATCTGTGCGGTCCTGTAAAGTGCAGATCTGTTTGAATCGAGAGAAGTATTTTAGTGGATTTATTGTTGCCTTTGATATGCTTTTTATGTGTTCTTGTCAGAAGCTGAATTAAAAAAAAAAAAGAAAAAGTGCTGCAGTTCAGTGTTAGCCTGTAAAAACATAAAAATCTGGCAGAGAAAGACCTGTCATCATAACTTTCATCATGTTACAAATCCTTACTTTGCCACATCTGCTCATTACATGAGACAGGCAAGAATTCAGAGCAGCTGAGCTTTGAGAAATTCTGTTGCAGAAGGTAACAACTGATTAAAAGGTCAAGAGATAGCTTCAAAAATTTTCCTACAGTCTTTTCAGTTCATGAATTTCACGAGCGGGATACTGGTAGACTGCATTGCTGCATATGTTTAGACACAGAAAAAGCTGGGGAATGAATTACAGTGAGGTGTAAAATAAGTGAAATGTAAGCTGTACAGCAAATGTACTTTTTAAAATGGTTGGCGTTTTTGTACAATAAAAGGGGAAAAAAATGCCATGGCCATTTTGGGAGCACAGTGGGTGAGATCAAGCGCGGAGTGGTAAAGTTAATGGTGCCATGGCGATTCATCTTAGCCGATGATCTTGCCTATGGGCTCTAACTGCAACTTGGTCAATAAATGTGATTGTAGTTATTATGTTTAAGAGTAGCTATGGATTTTCAGTCAGCATGATCTTTGCTTTTGTTTTTACCATTATTCTCTTTCCATCTGAAATATAGTCTTCCTGCGAGAACACGGTGGTTTGGCTGCATCTCCTCTCTGCTGCGAGCTGCCTCTGGAGGCAGAGGGGCTGCTCCCGGGGGTCGGAGCCCTCTGCGGGATGAGCTCCCCAGGGATGCTGCTCCTGGGGGCTGCGGGGCAAGCAAAGGGCTGCCTCCCTCCCACCGCTCTACCTGAGCAGCCTTCTCCGTTACCGGAGGCTTAGAAATTCTCCGCAATGATTCCGAGATTAAAAGAATGATAATTTTAGTTTGATGTCTAATTTTCTCTTTTTGGGAGACTTTAAGGAAAAGAAGGAAAATAGTAAGGTACTAACATAATCCAGGGATTCCAGAAGCTGTGACTTTAATTTTTTTTTTTTTTTAAAGCCTCAAACATCGTGCTATCAGATAGTTACCATAACAAAGAATGGAAAACAAAGTGCTAGTTGTATTTTCATCTAGTCAGGCAATTTCAGAGGTTTCGTACCTTGTGCATAGGCTTTCTCCAAGGCAGTTTTCTAGCTGGATTTTAAGGTCTTTGGCCTTTCTGAGTCACCTGGACAAGTAACTTCACAGCTGGATGGTGTCAATGCCGTATGTAGCCCTCCCATAGCTCTTGGGTTTTAAATGACGGTGCACGTAGTCCTGTGTTGCAGTTGCAATATCCTCTTAATAGATAACATTTTAAAATGTACAAAGAGATGCATTTGGTATAAATATAGCTCACAGCATGAGGCACTGAATAAAACATTACTCTTCACTCATCGGAGAGGATCATGCATAACTTACTCTTGGATCTGCTTCATCACTCAGGCGTTAGAGAGTCACCCCTCATTTGTGAAAGCATATGGCTTATTCCACCCTTCCACACTGAGAATTCGTTTGAGGCATGCTTGCCTGCAGTCTTGTGTTCACCATATGGATCGACCTTCTGCAAGCCGAGGTAATTGGGAGTTACGGTAAGGGGGGGCAGGGAGGTGCATTCCTCCTCCTCTGCTAAAATGGGAGGACATCTCTTCTAACTCTTGGCTTCGTTACAGCCTGATGGACTGAATCTCAGGGAAGAAAAAAAATCACGGACCAGGCAAATAGCCAGGTTACTGAAAACACATTTTAGCCAATAATTACAAACTATAGAATCATTTAACTTTTTTAGGCTACATCTTGATTAACTACCTAGCAACAGTGAGTTAGGGAAAACTTGCTGTGGGTCCAGTGAGAAAATATCTGGTGTGTCACAGACCTATTGTCTGTTCTGAGCCATAGCTTCCATCCACCCAGAGGTTTGAGCTCCCATTGTTCATGCTCGGATTTGATGGAATAGACAAATCTTAGACTACATGTGCTACAGTTTGGCAGGAGTCTTCCACAAGCCATGCATTACTCAAGCAGGAATGAAATACATGCATATTTTCACCAGTTCTTCAATCTCAGTTGCTCAACAAGAGACAATTGATTAGCTACGTGGAGCATCATTTGAGTTCCTATTATTTACAGTGGTAGCTCAGTCAAGTCAAAGACAAATTAACAACCCTGTTTACTTGTTCTGGCTCATTGTTTTGACTGTTGTGATTAAGCAAGGACTTTTTATTCTGTCTTGGCTCAGAAAAACAGTGCGTGGATTGTCCAGGTTTTCCCTCTTGCTCTAATGCTGGATCCTCAGTACTCTGCTCCCCTGGATGCAGCCTCAGCGTGTGGCCAGAGCCCCCCACGTGTGCCGGTTGGACAGGCTGCGCTCCCCGGTGCATGCGTCCAGCTGGGCAACCCGCAGAGACCTATGGTAGGCATGATCATTGCAACACACTGAGGTGACGGCTGCATCTCACTGTTATTGCAGTCCTTCAGCTGCCCCTTCTTGACTTTTGTACAAAGAAGGTGAACCAGGAGCTCATTTTGGGTTTGAACTCGGAGTCTGACACGCTCAGTTTTGCTCTGAGGTCCTCTGTAATGCGAGCAGTACTTTATCACTCTATTGTGGACATGAATGTAGCCTTCTGGTATGCTCCCAAGCAAGGAAGAAAGTTAATAGTGGCTTAAGGCATCCTTATGCTATTGAAACTGGTGCATACTGAGGTTAGTAGCAATGGTAACAGTCTAAACATTGTTTTAGAAAACAAGCTGCAGCTTTATCCTACAGTGTTGTACTGGTACAGAGCCCCTGTGAAGCAATCTCTGTTTCTTCTGGTAACTATAACTTCATCCTGTTTCTGAAAAAAGACTTCATTTAAGTTAGTTCTGGATTGGTACATAGGTACAGAGCCATGTATCCGTCAAAACAAAAGAACTGAAAAACTTTCTTATGATGCTGTAAGCCCCTGTCAGTCCTTTTACTGGCAGTGTGCGGTGAAAGCTGGTTTCCCTGCCTAGCTTCTCCTAGGTGTATGCTTTTATCATCCTGAATTACCAGGAGCTCTTCCCATCTCCTACTTGGGTAGCAGAACAGTGTTCATCCAAACTTTCTGCACGTGAATTAAACTGGTTTGCCCATTGCCTGTGAATCCAGCCAGAACAGATACTTATGCAGGTGATGGGGCATAGAGGGCTAAACTGAGGTCAGGGTTTGCGCGTGATTCCTTCCAGAAGGGTGAATTCCCATTTTATCTGTTGGAAAGGGTTCCCTGTAACCACGTGCATGGCAAATGATTTGTCAAGTTGTATCAAATAAAGACAAGCAGCCACCTAATCACACACGAGTCCCTCTGGAGCAGTCCCTCCGGTTCCCTCTTCGCCTGACAGCTCTGCTGCTTGCCCCAGCTAAAGGAGACCGTGTTTGTGTGAAGGCAAACCCACCCCTTCTGTCTCAGAGGCTGCTGATGTTCGCTTCTTTAAAGAAATCCTTGTGCATTTTCTGGGCATGACTTTCATTACTGCTAGCTTCTGCTCGAGACAGATTTCCCTCTTTCGGGGCTGGCTTTCAGGTCCTCCTGGTTTTGGGAACATTGAACATACATGAAGCGATATATTACTTGTTTCAAAGCTGAGAAAGATACAAAAACGCTCTGCACTGGCAGTGCCTCCGAATAGCTTTCACAATTTCCTCTCCCCACCACCCCCACATATACTCTACCTCCTGTGCATTCCTGCAGTAATACCGTGCAGGGCTTTGCCTTGGCTGCAGTCAGCCATGTCCTCCATCATCCAGCTGCTCCTGCACACGGTTGTGTATCCCAGGGAATCGCCCGTCATAGTCTGAGCTGCGGGGTGGGGGAGAGGAGCCAGTGGAAGTATTTGGTGCCTCAGGACAGTGAGATCTTTCTTACTCTGGGGATGCTTCATAGTACATGAGCATGACTTCAGCCTGGGATCCCAGACTTGCTTCAGTTAAGGGTATATGTGATAAGATTGTGCCTGTTCTGATCTACCTTCTTGATTTCCTTCTCTTAATCGCAGTGTTCAAAATGATTAAAACAGATTAAAACGCAAACCAACACCATAATCAAACAGAATGTAATAGCTGCTTTTCACGAAATAACATTAAAATACAAGATAAATAATTTACTTCTAAGTCCCTCATCAACTTTGGATGGCCATAAAATGACGCTAACGAGCTACCGCCCAAACCTCAAGAATTTGTGTAGCCAGACTACCCGCGTCTGGCTCTTTTCTCCGGGCCTTGAACGTGTCTCAAATTGCAACATGCTCCATATGCCGTTCTTAGACAATCTTATCTTATAGCCTATAATTTTTTTGCACGTAGCTTCAAATTTTAAAATAACTGCATTTGCATGCATGTGAAGATTTATAGCCATACTGAGAATATTCAGTATTTTACAAACATAAGGTTTTTTTTATTAATGAACCCTCACAATCCACCTGTGTGCCTGGTTAGTCATAGCCTTGGTTTACACAGAGATGCATCAGGGGACAACAAGGAACAAGAGCTCAGGCAAGGTATGAAGGAAAACCCTGGCATGGTGACAACGCAGGTGACCAAACCAGCAGATTCTGAATTATTGGTGTTTCTGGAAGGTTTTGGCACCAGCATTTTCAGTACTTGCAGGCTACCTCTGAGACAGGCAGGTCATAGCAATTTAAAGTTCTTGGATTTTTTTTTTTTTTTTTAGTTTAATTGAGCTATAAATAAGCATCCATACCTCCAACATAAAAATGAGAGCGAATGCTTTTGATGAGCATACTGAATATTATCTCTAAAACGGGATATGAGTAATATGAGTATGTGCATAGATGTAAATTTGCTGGGCTGAATAGCCTGAGAATACTTCAGGAATTCTTGAGGAGCTTCTTTCTGTTCAGATTACCCTTTTTTTTGCCATATGGATGGGTGTAAATGGAGATTGATGGGAGGAGTTGTTATTGTAATGTACCCATTAAGATGGTTCCTTTGTTTCAATATGTAGATTGCATTTTCAAGAAGATGTGAAGCTAGTTTAAAGAAAATGAGATGTATAGAAGCTTTATGATTTCCCTTCTCTTCAGCTTCCGCTCAGACCCATATAATTTTCAGGAAAAGGTGAGCAGTTCGTAGGGGTTATAGCATATTGGTGCAGAACAAAATTTCAGTCTTCACCCATGTTCTGAATGGAAACAGCAATATCTGATGAAAACATATTTTAGTGAGAAGGACGAGGAGATCATCATTTGATCAGCATACACATTCATTTTGGAATAATTCTTGAGCTAAAATGTGCTGTTGGTGTGTGAAGAATTCAATTCACTTCATACCGTGCAAAATCAAATGTTTATCAACCTTGATTTTTAAACCTTTTGTTTGGGTTTACCTGCCAACCAGTATGCAACGCTGTTCTGGGACACACGCGGAGAGCCCACCCCTATGTACGCAGTCTCAGGGTCGCTTTAGCAACGCTCCGCGAGGTCTGACTGCTCCAGGGCTCCTCGTCCCTGCCCCGGCGACCTTCCTCCACCTGCTGTGAGGAGAGGGTGTTCACTTGCTCAGCCACGCTTGGTGAAGGAAGGTTTCATGAATTGACTCAGACAATCAATCAGATCCAGTTTTGCTCTTACGGGTGGTGTCTTGTACAAAACAATATTCTGGACATTCAGTTAAAATGAAGGAAGTTACTTTTTTTTTTTTAAATTTATTTTTCACTGGACATCTTATTTGCTTCAATCTGCATGCTATTTATTTTTTTAAAGTTTAGCGTTTGTGATCTGTTTACTTTTCCACTCCAGCTCATTTGCAAGCTGACGCAGGATGTTGCGTTCTACGTTTGGAAACCATTTGATTTTGATACAAAAAGTAGATCGATTGTAATTCCCAAGATGAGAGCTTAGTTACTAATTCTATTGGATATCGCAGAACAATTTCTTGCCAGTGATAGGACTGCATATTCTCTACCACAGCGAATTCCATACATTTTAATGTCTGCGTCTGTAATCTCTTTATGTTTTATTTCTTAAATTATACCTCTTCTAAATTCTTTTGAAGACGCTGATTGTCTGTGTTGAAATGCACCAACCAGCGCTAGATTTCTTGGCAGCAAGATGTTATTCCTGCTATGTATATAAGCTCCACATTGCCTTAAAGAGTTTGCGGGTAGCTGGGAAAGGCAAGACAGGTATTTGTTTTGTGAAAGAAGCTCCCTATGCAATTTCAGCTGAGAGCTGGGTTTTGGAGCCAACTTAGCTTTTAAAGGCTGGGCATATTTAAAAAAAAAAATCTAATCACTTTTTAGAATAAATGGTAGCATTAATTGCAGTCAATTCTCTATAAAAAGAATAAACTGTCACTTAATTGCATTTAAAGTCGTAATACAAAAATGTATCTTGATTAGAGAAAGAAATAGATCAAGTGAATTCTTTTCTTTGGTAATGAGTGAAATTTATACAGAAAAATTGCATTATCCTCCGGTTGTCATTGGCTTCTTCCTGTAGTTGCTTCTCAGTCTTCAAATAGATATTCAAACACCCAACTGTCACTTAAGCTTTGGATATTTCTCCTTCTCAGACAATAATTCTCTGTGCTCAAAGTTGAAATCTTTCCAGCTTTATGCTATCTCTGTTCTGTGGGGGTGCAGGTAGGAAGCAACTGTATAAATTGGCGTGTGTATTTCTTCATGGTATAATTTGCATTCAAGTGGAAATGAAACTATTTCAGTTTTGTTTTTATTTTTCTTTTTATGACTGATTCAAAACCTTGCTTAAAAATTCCAAATGTTAGTCCAGGAGGGGGCAGAAAAGAAAGGACACGTGTCCCAAAACACCGCTCGGGAATGAAAGGTGCTGAACAGAATTATTTTCTGAAAGATTGAAACCTGGTGTGTTGTGTGAAGTCTAATTTTAGACCACATTATGCTGCAATATGGTATCAGATTCAAAGAGCAGCAGGTGTCAGAGAATCTGCTAGCTGACACTCCATGTTACAGCAGAAAAGCTTTATTAAATTCATTTTTTAAGCTGCAAATAGGACTCTGACATGGTGTGAAATTCAGCTAAACTGAACTTCTTCAGCTCCTGCTCTAGCATGTCATGGATTTTCTGTAATCGCCCACTGTGATCTGGCTAGCCCAAGTTTGGAAATGCTGGCTATTAGCCTTAGCAGGAAAATTCTTTGCTTTCAAGCACTGTGTGCTTCCCACCCGCAACCTAATGAATTCTCAAGGGGGTCTGAAATGAGACAAAACCCAATCCTGAACCGAGTGAGAACAGGAAAATCTATTTCATGCCTTTCCCACAAGAGACGGGTCTAATTCACTGAGAAATATTTTGTGATGGGGCTGGGGTTATCTGGATGAAACAGCTATTTTTATTTTGAATATTTGAAATATGGTTATACCCTAAATTTCTGTGCGTGAGATGTTTTCCTGAAAACTTAAAAGGTTTTTCTGGGTAGAGATATAAATTGTTTGGACACTACTTATCATGGTGAGGTTTTTCTTAACATGTGCTTCCTCTATCAGTCCTGCAAACAGCCAAAGCCACCCTGGCATGGGGAAGGGCTCTGCCGCGTCTGTTCTCTTTGCGATGGGCTTCGTGCCATCACCTCTCCCGAGCCAAATGGGAGATGTGGGCGTTGGGCTTGTGTCTCGCGCTCTTCGCCAGCCGCAGCCCCGTCTCGCGCCTTCGTGGCGCTTGCCCTCCAGTTTCCTACTTCTCCTTGAGCAGGCCGCAAAGGAGCAGCACATGGGCTAACAAAGTCTTCCAGAGATGGACGGAGAAGAGGGAGGAAATATTTGCAATACTGCTGATTTTGACTGTGCAGTGCCCTGATTTTGCCTGCAGTTGTTGTGTCGGGGGAATTCAGTAGCCATAGCAATAGGGCCAGTGTTATGGGAAGAGTTGCCATTCATTTCAGGCTGCTCTGACTGGGTTTAAGCATCCCTGAAAGTGTTGGGAAGCAGCAGAGAAGATCAAAAAGGAATTGTCAAGGCTCTGAGAAGCCTGTGGAATTAATTTAGAGAGCTCCCCTCGGACAAAACAGTGTCAGGTAAAGAGGGTGTTTTATACAGATCAGATGCGATCAGCTGGGCACTGCTGGCAGTCCTGGGGAGAAGCAGAACACAAATAAAAAGGAAATGTTCAGGCTGCGGGTTAAAGTCCTTTCTTTATCTTTTTAATTTATTTTGGGAGGGGGAGGATTTTTCCCTGATTCTTTTTTTTGGAGATAGTTCCGCATCTGATCTCATAAAGAGGAAAGATACAAAATGCACAGGAATACTTTTGAAGAGGGATTATAATTGATGGGTTTTCTAGTCACAGTTTGGGTCCATGTTGGGAATCTGAACAGCCTTTAGCCAGTCAGGCTGTTTTGCTCGGAAAGGTTCTTAGCAAACAAAAGTGGATAAACACAAAAATCTTCAGGGAAGAACTGGAAGATTTGGGGTTTGCATACAGATCTCTTCACAGTCTGTCTGCCTGATTGCTCCTGGAAGTTGTGAAAGATGACGTTTTTGGGCAATGCCACACCCTACTTTTTGTTATCTCCTTCACATTCTCACCCAATAGCCTGACGATGCAAGCTATTGTACACTCAATGACTTTTGTTGCCAAAACAACAAAACCCCCCACAATTTTGGTCATGTTTTCAAATACAGTAGTTGTATTTGATATAGGAATGCTTGCCATAATGCGTATGATGCGCAGCTAAGCGATGATCTGATGCAGGGCTGGGAGATCAGCTCATGGGCGGGCGGATAGACGGGGACACCAAAAAGTTGGCTCTGGCCTTTGAAGCGGTACTCCTGTGAGGAGTCTGAATGGCTTGGAATTAATTTGGAATGTGAAAGTAGGGCAAAGTGGCCTTGTCAGTTTGTGGGCAAACATAAACGAGTTTGTAATAGTGCAAACCGTTCATTCAGCAAGATTTTGAAGCTAGATTCAGTGTAACTGTGGTGTTCCATATGAATCCATATTGAATTCTTTTCTTTAAATGAACCTGAAATTCTAGCCAAATCTTCAACTGATAAATCTTTTTTTATATATATAAAAAAAAGTTAAGGACAATGTTGCTGGATTCTGGGTGAATCCTTCAAATTGCTTTTGGGTGTCTCCAGATCGGAAAGTTCATTTGTCCAGACTGGGTTCCTGCTACACCAAATGCATTGGGGAACTTAGAAGAAAAAGTAGCCAAAAATGCCAGTGCGCAGGGGGGCTTGCAGAACAACTTGATGTGCGTTGTTAGAGTCTCTGCAGGACTAATAGCAATAGCAGCATTTTATTTTAACAGGTAAATCTACTAGATGTGTTTGTATTTGGGGTAAGAGTTTTTATTCCGTTCAGAATTTTTTATCAGGGAAAAAAGACTTCAGACTGGGCACTTGTTTAGTACTTTGGGGAAGAAGTCAGGAGAGCTCTAATTCAATTTCTGGCACTGCTGTTTTTGCGCAGAAACCATCAGTATCATCATAATGTATTTTCAGACCATATTATGTAGAGGAAATCTGTGACTTCATCTGAAAGGTGACCTGCAAAGGAAACTTTAAAATTGGCTTCTACTGCTCCTTTTTGTTTTGTTTTTCCCTTTGGGTTTTAAAAATGTTGTACAAAGGTCTGGGAAGCTTTGAATATTCCCAGCTTTCTGCTTGCGGATTTTTTTGTTATTATATTTAAAAATAACAGGAATGCAAAGTCTGCTTTTGCTGCTCTCCCCCTCCCCCTTCTTTCCCTGGACAATTCCTTGGGGATTTCAAGGACAGGAAAGTGAAACATGGCTCGGAGTCAGAGGCATTCAGTTTTTAGAAGACGAGCTTTCTTCCAAGTGCTTGAACTCGACAGGTGTTAGAGCAACAAGCAGTGCAGTGCAACTTTCATCTTCTTTTGCAGTCATAATTACATTAGTTTTCATAAGGTTTTTTTTTTTTTTAGGATAGACAAAGTATTAATTTTTAATGTTAAAACATTTTTCCCCCTTTATTTATTTTTTTTTTGTATCTTCTCAAGTTGTTTTGTATGTCACAAATAAGAAGAAAAACTAATTTCTTTGTTTCAAAATAATCATTAAGAGAAGCCTCCGGTAGCTCTAGGTTAGGAGCAAACAGTGAAATGAGCAGAAACTCCACAACGCGCGGTACAAACCCAGAAGTACGTGGCTGCACGAGCTACAGTCCCAGCACTACGCAGGATTCGGTGGCTGGGCAGGCACGTTAAAAAGGACGTCATTGCTCTGTGGCTGACCTGGCTAAGGCAAGCTGGATGTTAAAGTGGGAGTTTTACATCAGCGCTCAGATCCGACTGGTGGGTTACACGCAAATGTATGCGGAGGAGGAGGGTGAAGCGGTTGGTTATGGCGGTGGTGGCTGAAGTCCCGCAGCAGCCCGGCGATGGGGTCAGCCGTCGGGCTGACTCGGTGCTCGTTTTTCCACCAGCCGTACGGTGCGTGCGCAGGAGGCTCTTGCTGGTCTCAATCTACCGTTGTGTTTGAGGTGCCTCCTGAAAAGTTGTTGGCTGGGAGATGTGCACGAACAAAATTGCTCGTCTGGTTCAGAGCCTGTTTTCGACTTATGCCTTGGGGGGTTTATGGTGAAAATGATGTCTGGGAGCAGACTGACATGCAAAGCCCATGGGTCGTAACTTGCGTTCCCTCTGTGTTGTTTTGTCTGCTTGGTTGGGACGCTAACGTAATGAATTTTAATTGAAAAAGAAAAATCTTTTGGTGGAAGCATATTCTCCAATGGGGGAAGTATAAATTACAGAATAATTCATGGACCATTTGCGGCTCTTGAGAATTCAGCTGGTCTAAATAATGTATGTTTATACATACAAATTGTGTGTGTGTCCCTGCATATTTTAAATGCTTGATTGTTTTACATTAAGAAACAAGTGAACAAGTGCTGACTGTAGAGTACTGGAACACTTGCCATTTTGGTTTTAATTTTTCGCTATTGTTATGAATCCTGCACAGATTTTTATTGGGATGTTTTTCATACCTGCATTTTATTGCTGGATTAAAACTGTATAGGCACGGCAGACAGACGGAATCTATTTAAAGCCTGGAGATACTAATGAAGAGCGTCAGTAGAGGCAGGGCAGCCATCACCCCACAGCTAATTAGGGATAAGAAGCAGCGGAGGATCCCGTGCTGCCTCCTTTTCTGCCTGCCTGTCTGGTGGGCTTCCTCCATGGCGTAGATAGAGCTGTTTGGTACCTCATGGAAAATAAAATTGGGTGATAGATTTTGGGAGCCTGCTGCTGCTGGCAGAGCCAGGACACAGGGACTGCAGGGTGGCGGCTGCCTGGCACTTCTCCGGCTCGTGGAGACCTTGGCCTCCTAATTCTGCCTCTTTGTAAGAAAAGGAAGAGTTTCTTTCCGCTAGAAGAATAGAAAATAAAATGTAGTGTTTTGCAGTGTGTTCGCAAACATGTGCAAACGTCATAAATATTACCCACTTCTTTAAACTCAGGGTAGGGAAGAGTTAAAAAGACAACAGTAAATCTTTGGAGATGTGATTGAGCTTCTGGATGGTGGGAATCCAGTCACTCAGATGCCCGAGCTGCTGATGGTTTGTTTCTCTGGATGTGTTTAGACCTCGGGTTGTTACTGACTCTGAAGGAGACCCTGAAGATGAAATAGGATCTCAGAGTACAGCCGTGCTCTATGTGCATCAGCCTTGTCCTCCAGGGCTACCTGGCCATGGCTGTGCACATCGCTCTCCTGATTCGGGAGGACAGCATGTTCTTCTATAACTGTACCAACGTTGTTTCAATCTAATAGTGTATCCAAGCAGAATACGCCAGTGATGAATTTAAGAAAAATCATTAATTAACTAGAAAATCTGAAATAGGGATGAAATGAGAGGATCTGCAATTCTTTTGTTCTAATTGTAACATCGCATTTGATGAGTACCTGCAGGTTACATGTCCTCCCTGAGAAGTCCTGAAGGAAGCAATGATAAACGATAAGCAGCTGGAAGAGATCTCCCTCATGTAGGTAACCTGCACATCGTGCTGCCCCACGCTGCTGAACGTAAACAGGGAAAGCCGCACCACTCACCGAGCGCGGAGGCCGGGGGGGAATGCGGGGGCAAGGCACATCTGTGGGCGTTCAGGCTGCTTTTGAAAGGTGAGGGAAGAGCCCTGCTACAACGGTTTTGCTTGGCTGGCATTGTATAGATCCACAAGTTGTTGCACAGATTGAAACCAAAATGCGCTCATAGTGCGAAACACTGGGGTGAGAAGACTGAGGAAATTCACCTTCAGTATTTTGTAATAGTTTTGTTGGAGAAGGGGCCGTGGTCCAAAATCAGATTAATTCACTTCAATGTCAGGATAACATCTGGTCCCGGCTGTGTGAAAGTGGGTCCCGGTGAGATGCTGGGGTGGCAGGATGCTGGCAGGTGAAGGTTGTGTTGGTGGCAGAGAGGTGCCGGTGTGGGCTGAGGGCACTGCCCAGCCTGGGCACTCCACGGGCAAAGTACGGTAGAGGAGGATGAATGAAACAAACTGATGCTTTGGGAAAAGAGAGGGGGAAAGAAAAAAGCGAGACTTTTTTCTTTGATAAAACACCAGTTTCAACTCACTTCAGACTCAAGCACATGGGGTGAAGGTGGCATCAGGTTAACAAGTGTATCCTGGGCCCTGGGACAGTGGAGTGACCCACCTGGTTTAAGGACGGCCATGGAGATGGGCAGCAGCCTTGTGGCGAGGTGTGCAAACCGCAGCGAGACTGTACCTGCGAGCTCAGTACGTACGGGTCACCGAGCATCCTCGCAGAGTGACTGGTTTTGGTCATTACCGATTTGAGCTGGATTCAAATCAACAGCCCAGAGGCAAAAGCTGTGATTTTTATAGGGCATGATGGCTTATTTAAACACAAAATTCTGGCAATAATGCCTTCACCTTAGGATAGTAAACTATCAATAGCTGCCTATTGAATAGCCTTGTATTTTAAACAGATATTGGTACTAACCACCATTCACTATTAAGCGTAAACAAGTCCCAGAAGTGTTGCCAGCTCTGTGGGTTTTCTCTAATCTGCATAGCTATTAAAGCTCCTTTTTTGCAGTCCTGGCTAGCTGTATTTTAGAGTTATATTTCTGTCACCGCTCCTGCTCCTTGCAGGTGCAAAGAGTCACTTCCCAGCAAGACAGGTTTACTGCAGCGCTTTTTGTGTTGGCTTACCTGGTACCAGCGCTGCCAGTGCCCCGCGAGGTCCCAGTTTGAGCATTGGCTGTGGCAGATTGCACGCAGAGTTCAACTACCAGATGGGGGACACTAAATCTGCTTTGTCTAGCCAAGAGCTGGCAGACAGAGCACCACTGCTGCTGTCAGCCAGAGAAATACTGAAAATTGCTCAATCAACATAATTCATGACGCGCTGTGGCAGGTCTGCAGCTCCACAGGCCAGTGCGATGGTGCCAGGTCAGACACGGAGCCGTGCAAACCCATGGCCGTGCTCATTTACTTGGAGGACGCGCGCAGCTGCCTGCCGCTGCCCAGCGCAATGGCTCGGACAGAGGTGCTTTCAAGGGGAAAATATTGTGAATGACACTGTTGCACAGTAATTCCTGCTTTGTTTGCAGAGAGGGGTCATGGCTAAGAGCTCTGTCCCTGATCCCTTTTATGGTGTTGCCTTAAAGCCCTCTGAGGACCATAGAGTTACTTGGCTGCCCCCACCCTCCCTCCTCGTCATAAACTACAGACTCAAGGTGAGGGGAAAATAGCAAACAAGCTTAAATCTTTATGGGCAGAGCTAGGCAAATACTCCAGCAAGTCTTCTCAGTCATTCTTTTAAACAGAAAAAGGTTTAATCTGTGGGATGGTATTTCCAGCCCTTATTTGCTTTTCATGCTGTGGGGCAGTGGGGTTTCCAGGGAGCTGGCTTTGGGCAAATGGGGTCTTCAAAGGTCCTGGCAAAAGTGGGAAGTGCTGCGGGGTCTGGAGATGTGCTGCCTCATGGTGCTAGGCTAAGTGTGCGTTTGTTGCCGGTGCGTTCAGGTGTCCAGCTGAAATGTCCTCTTCGTTCCGTCAAAAAGTGGACGAAGGGGCTGACTGTGAAGAGCAAGCAAACGGTGTGCAATGGGGAGCAGCTGCCTACTGCTGTGATCAGAGAGTGAGCGGTCCTGCACTCATAATGCAGCCAAACAGATGCAGGCCAAACATTGATTCAATTTAAAAATAAATAAAATCATATTTTTCCATAAGCAAACAATAATGTAGTATACTTTTCAGAAACTCCCTACTCCCCAGGGTTTTTTTTTTTTCTTTTTTTTTTTTTTTTATCTTAGACTGCAAATTGTCTAACCTGGTAGCTCTTCTTAGAGGCCTGAATCCTCCCGGAGATGTCTATCCAGCATATATGGCGGGGGGGTGTAAATGTTTATGCCCGAGCATGTAAATCTGCATATATGTGTTTGTATTTTGGTCTAACCTTGCTAATGTCTAGCAGAACCGTTTTGTAGTATACTGCACGGACTATATCTTGCAAATACTCTTAAAGAATCAATTACAAAGTTAATTCAATAGCTATTAGTAATGAAGCATAAATGCAACTTCACGATTCTGCCAGCTGGCTAAGGTAACCTGCTTTCATCATCTACGCAAGCAAAGCATTTTTCAAATCTCTGGCTGAATATTAAAATCCAAAATCAAATTATAATTACCAGAGGGCCTCATGGCAGTCTGCAGCCAGACCAAAGCCACTCCTCCCTCCTGTGTCCTGCAGGAGCTCCGCTCCGAAGCCTGGATCTGCAGCCCATCACATCTGCTCAGGTGGGGCGGACAACTGTCAAGAAATCTGTGGTTTTTCCAGTACCAGCAAGAAACTGGTTAGGAGGTTTCATCAGTTAGTTGATTTATATGAAAGAACGTAGATTTCTGTGCTTTGGATTGTGGCGATAGTTTTCAATTTGTTTTGACCTTTTTTCCACTCCTGTCAGTGGCAGCAATTACTTTTGCTGACCGCAGCTATATTTCTAGGTCTTTTGGGGATATAATATTTTTGGCTGGTCCTGTGTTAGTTCCCACCCCCTCACACAGTGCGGTTTCATGCAGAATGTCTTTCTCTCTCTTGCGTGTCATCCCTACATCTTCCATAATGTAGCGCATCCTCAGCAATCCTGTACTTGCTGCCATAACAGAGGAACACAGTGATGTTTTGTAGGTAGCAATCCAGAAAACACCAGACTACGGCCATGTTAATAGAGTATTTCGGTAAATAGGATGGTAGTGCAGTGTATTTTTATGAGATGATTTGTTTCTGTTAGTGGCCACTGGGTGGAGGAAAAACTGAAAAAGCTGAAAGTAGGAGCGTAGAAGAATGGCCTGATTTCCAGGACATTCAGGGCGCCTGCAAGTCCTCTTGTCTTGCTGACAATACTCAGCAGCTCCTGGAAATCAGATCATTTGTTTAGGTGCCTGATTTTGAAATATGGCAGGCTGGGACTGGGCTTGTGGTAATTCCAAGACACAGTTTAGCAAAAAGGTCAAGAAAAAAGTAAGCAATGACTGAGCGAGCGAAGCTTGGGCAGCGTAAGGTGGCACGCTGAGCCAGCACCAGTGGAAACAGGGTTTGGAAGGGAGCTTTTCAGGAGGAGATTTCTAAGACAGGCCAGTACTTATGCTTGCTTTTTCTTTATAATTTTCCTCCCTATTAATTTAAGATCTGGGGACCAGAGAATTTGCAAAAAATCAGTGGGAATGTGACTTGGCCATACAAATAGGTTTTCTGCCTGCATGGTGTATTGCATATAGAAATTAACTATGGGCACAATGATTTAAAATACTGTTCCTTTTGATCGCCCTATTAATCTGAGGTTATATGCAAGAAATTACTGTTTATAACCTAGTTTCTTCACTCTCCTGCAGGCTGGGGATGAGACGCCGCTTAAGTTGCTGCTAACACTTCTGCAGCACGGGCTCAAAATGAAAATGAAGCAGTTGCTTGGAAACCCTCCTCCTCTTTCTGCTACTTATTTTACTTTCTGAAGATACCTTTTTCCAGACTATTAATTGTAAGTGGCAAAAATATTACAGGCGGAGCTGCTGGTGTCTCTTGCTGTGAAGATTGTGTAACGTTGCCTCTTACAAGCCCCTGTTCTGATTGGCGTAGGCTTTGCCAGACTTCGTCCATTTTGAACAAAATTTGGAGGGAACATTCTGTGCTGGGTGTCTCCCTAAACTCCTTAGGAAATTTTCAGCCAAAAGGATTCCTAAGAACAATACACCAAAAGATGTGGTGAACTTTGAGAAGGTAAAATATCTCAATGCTTTGAAACAAGAAATCTGAAATTCCGTGGGGAAAGGATTGTCTGGCTCTTTACCTAGGGATATAAGTCTTACCATTTCTAATCTATGAACGTTTGGCTAAATTGTAGGGATTTCCATAGCTTAAAATTTGCAGGTGTCCCACAGGGACAGCTTTGGTGTATTTAGCAGCTAAAACCAGAAGCAATTTCAGCCACACTGGCTACTCTGGACCTAACTGAAGTCAGCCCTCCAGGGGTTACACCTTATTGAAGGGATATACAGAAAGTGGATAAATTATGTGCCAAGAAATCCTAATTCTGACATATCTGAAATTCTAAGTACTTCACTTTGCAATCCTAATGCTCTTATGGGATAGTTTTCTTGAGCAAAGTATATGTTTTTAAATTGGGCAATTGAAGCATCAACTTCATATATCTTAGAATATCTGCGGCACTTCTGGTATGGAAAACTAAATTTTCCATACAATTTTATTACTGTCAATCTGTTGGGAATTCCAACAGGCATGGGACCCCATATCTTTGATAACGGGGATGTTAGTGCAAAAGGCTATGTGTAAAATTTAAAGCGTACGGATCCATAAAATGCCTCAGGATTGCCCCTATTATCTGTAGGAGACAGCCCCACAGAGAATACAATGGGACTGGATAATTCTGAGAAGCGGCTTTCCTGACGCTGGATCAATGATTTATTTTATTTTGGAAGTCTCTTCTGAGGAGTGGGGTGGGGGCAAGATAATTCTGAAAGGGTTTAGCAGCATGAGATCTCTTGTGCAACTAAGCAAATAGCTGGGCAGTCTGGTTACACAGAGTCTCAAAGTACACTAATCATGCAAATATTTTTTTTGAGTGAAATAGTAAAATGCCGTTTGTTTCAGTGGCACGCAGAATATGATACGGACTTTAAAATTTTTATGTGGAAAAAAAATATTGGTGGGAAGCCCTGGATTGTAGGAGTGAGGCAGGAATTATTTGCCTCTCTATTTTTCGGATGTTACTACAAACCATTTTTCCCCCCCCTATGTGTTAATGGCAGCGCTATGTAACTGGGTGTTTGGAGAAGAACTATTTTCGTGTTCAGCAGACTCTCTCATCTTTCTGGGTCTGCATCTCCTAAATAAGGATGGGATGAGAAGTATCTGTAGGTTGATGGAGCCACGAGGCATCATTTGGGTAGAATCAAATGGGGTATGGGGTAGGCAAGAGATCAGACACATGTTTTTGACTGTGAAACCTGGTTTAAAACAGATGTATTGCTTTATGGTCAACAAAGGACTACCTGAACTACCTGCACCTTCTTTTTCCACCGGAAAATTCTGTTTGGAATTTGAGGACTTTGGCAATTTTTGAATGTTTTAAATCCTGGAGACGCAGTACCTTGCATATATGGTGTGCCCAGGCAGCTTGACGTGGCCCAGCTACCCATCTCGCTGGGCCTGCTCTGCCCAGAGCATCTGGACGTGTAACTCCCTGGGATGTCCTGCTTACAGATGCTACAGCCCAGGCCTGCCTACCTGAATGCACAGGGGTGCTACATCTCAAATTTCCATATCCCAGAAAGCTGGCAGAAAGTACATATCAGTGGTGCTAAAATACGGCTGAAAGGTGTGTGCGTCTATCGGAAGCTGCGTGCTAGCATTCCCTCACTCAGCAGGGGTATGATGAGTTTTTCATTAATATTAACTCTCTGGAAGGAGCAGATGGTGTCAAGATCTTGCACCTCAGAGCCAGAATTACAGTTTGGAGCCAGCTGGCTTATTTTCATTAGCTGTAGAGTTTCACAGACCCCTTCTAGCCTTCATTTACCTTTGTAAGCAGGATGACAGTGCCAGCTCAATGAACTGATCTATTAAACGTGAATAACATGTTGAATGATTATTCTGAGCATCAGTGCTGACTGATGAGGGAGTGTCATGTTTCCAGCCCCTCTCTTGCTGATGGCATATGTTGCGTTCACTGATTAAAATCTGTAGACTCTAGAAAACTGCTGTCGGGTCGCCTGGAGAAGGCCATAAGACAGCAGCAGGAATGTTCAAGGGCAGGATGGCAGGAAAGCCTCTGGCAGTTCTACATAACTGCTGCCTGGATGGTGAGACTCTTGAGAAGAGCAGAGAGGCAACCTGGGAAGAATGGATTATAGCAATAATTTGTACTTGTATTTTTGTGTATCAGATTGGTGAATGTGGCATTGACACAAGTTGATGAAGACAAGTTTCATAATACTGAGGTGATAAACAGAAGCATTTTTAATGCTATAAAGGACAATGACAAAAAGAAGATAAAGATACTGTGGTGGACCAATAAGGTGCAGATAGCGCAGAGAGGGAGAGGAGAAATCAAAGGATCTCGAGGCAAGTTACTCAAAGGCTTCTAACATAGAAATAGCAACTTCAGGTTGCGGTGGTGCGGTGGGTTTCCATGGGCTGATTCAATTAACTATACTCCGCTTAAGCTCACTAGGAATGTGTTCAGACACATGACTGAAGATACAGTGTGTGTAGCTTGTACCAATAGCAAGTGGAATTTTGAACATTTGGCTTAAGTAATGCAATGTGTCATTTGCTTCCCAACGCACTCTAATCTGCTTTAAAACACAGACGGGTTGTCTCAATACCATAGAGCTACAGACTTTAAATGTCCTGTTCATGGCAAAATAATTCAACTTTAAGAGAAAGGATATCTCCATCTCAGTGTTTACGTTCATTTGTCTAACTGTTCTGACACTGGCATACAACCGCTCCTCTCCAGGATCTGATCTGCATACAGAAGTCAATGGGAACATTGCTTTCAGCTTGGCAGGGGCTATAACCAGTACTGACAGACATTATTGCTCTTGCTACACTGTAAATTTGGACAAGCTAGCTAAACAGTGCAGTCTTTTAAGTGGATGGTTGTGAAAGGTTTTTAAATCTTGGGGCTTTTTGTCCCTTGATGGCTTTTCCTTGTCTGTTTTTTCTTGCTGATCCACTTGGTTTGATGCAAATGCAGCGAAACCATCCAGGAATACAAAAAAAGTATCAGAAAATAACTTTCAGAACACTTAAAAAGAACTCTCTAAGACTTCAGCTGGGTATAAAGGGGTCTTATGGTAGCGTTTCTTTTTTAGAAAAGAACTTGTTGATTATTACTACTGTGTCTGGATTTAATGGAGTGTAATTTATTCCTTCCCCTAACAACTGGCAATTAAACACAAAAAGTGAAACACATCCCACTGAAGTGAAGGGCAAAATTCCCACTGTCTTTGGTGGGACCAGGAATTCATCCGAAGTGTACGTGGAGAAATACTTTGAACACAATGTTAAAAGCTATGCTTTGTGGTAGTAAAGAGATTTTATTAAGCTCACAGCTCTAGCTATTCACATGATGCATTGGTTTTTCTGACTACTTAAGGGCATGTATAAGTAGTTATAAAAGGGGAATTGGTGGTTGTGTGTGTGTCTTTCAGGCAATAGATATAAACATGGCCTGCAGGTACCAGCCTGTGTCTGTAAGGCGGAGGAAATGTATCTCTTGTAAGAGAGGGAAGTCTTGTCTCAGCCTTTATTTCTTTTTCCTGGGCCAAAGGACGGCTTAGTCAGCTCCAACAGGTTTCTGCTCCAGCCTTAGTCACTGGGATTAACTGTTGCTGTGACTTCTTTAACCAGGTTGGTTAATGGGTCCATGTTTCTTGGCTGGCTGGTACCTACTCCCCCCATGCAGAGTTACACAACTCGCAGTAAGCCAGGTCTATGATATCCACTTAAAAAAAAAAAAAAAGTGCTGTCCAGTCACATCACTTATTGTCCGCCTGGTTGCCAAGGCTTCATTAAGAAAAGAACTATTGACCTCATTAGTGAATTAAATAGAGTGGGGCTGGCAACATACAAATATAATTTGTGGGGTGAGAGAGAGGAGGAGAGTACCTGAGGCACGGATTAATAATTATTTTGGCCCAAACTGCCCTCACAGCAAAGAGATTCCCATTTAGCTCCAACACCTTTACTTGTTGCAGGGACTGCCAGGGGGCTTATCTGCCACTCTGAGTTCCAGGCGTTTTCTGCTTGCAGGTCTCCATCGAGGTCTCGGGAGGAGGAAGGGAGGACAAGAAAATTCAGCATGAATGAATGAAGCCCAGTCTGGAGTGGGAACATGGCAACCGCTGCTCCTGGAGCCTGGGAGCTCTTGTGGGGCTCTCGGCTGGTCACTCGTAGGGATATTGCTTGTTACAGCAGTGGAGTAGCCAGTACAGGGAAAAAGAAAGGTTTAACAGCAATAAGGCTGAATGCGCTGATTTCACCACAAAAGTGTATTGTATCCTACTTCTAAGATGGCCTCAGGTGCATATAAAACGTGCCTGTGCTGATCCCCTTCCAAAGGGTATTATGGATGCCCTCCACATGGAGGTTATTTACATGTTCAAGCAGCGATCATTGTCCGTTGGGCTTTAGTTCCAACAGATGAAACTCCCACAAAACAGCTTCTGCTTGATCTCGCCAAATAAGCCGAGTAGTTTTGTGGTTGGCTGGTGTGCTGGCGAGAGCAACACTTACTACTGTGCTTTGCACAAAAAAAGGAGGGCCCAAAATGGGAGAAGGTTTAGCTTTCTGTTGATGCTTCTTCCAAGGGTATCTTCTCCTTCTTCTCGTGTTTGAATGTCAATAACTTGGAAGTCCTTTGGTAATACAATTTTCTTTTCTCACTTCAACAGAGTAAAAATGAAACTGCACAGTGGTATAAATGAATGTGTGGGGTGGTTTCTGGACACTAAATGCCCCACATTGTGCTCGCACGCAGGGAATTGATGTTGGACCTACTGTGGTCATGGGACAGAACGACAGATTCTCTTCTCCCCTGACACAAGTTGCATGCCTTGTTCATTCTTAAAGCAATGCAGGTTTAATATTCGTTCACACTACAGCTGCATGTGGGCTCCTCTAGTATGAGAAATGGGGGTTTGCAGCTTTGGTCTCTTTTTCCCTGTAATTGGACATGAAGAGATCGACTTGAAGAGATTCTTCTGGCAGAAATAGGGGAGCACTGAACATTCACTGGAGCTTTTCTCATTTAAAGATAATTTGCTACATGAAATGCACATAAAGGAAGGAGTCACCATTTAGAGAGGAATATTAACAAAGGATCTTTTTGTTCCCAAATCATACCCTATACAGTGAATACTGCAGCTGTTAAAGAGATTTCCTGTGTACAAAGGGTAGGATACAGTAACAGTTTTTCAATTAGTATAATATTAAAAATATACAGTAGGGTTGTACAGAGCTGAAAAATGGTCGTTTTGTGATATAGTCAAGGGAGTAAAACAGTGGAAAAAAAAATACATTTTCATCTAGCAGGAGTTGACATATGCATCCACTTCAGGTTTTGTTAATAATGTTCTTAATTTGCAGTGTGTCATAGGAGGGCAGCATTAGTTATTGTAATGCTGTATTTATGATGTTATCAGTAGCAGAGCTGCAGTATAGTTTTCACCACAGAGCAGAATTCAGATAACTGGGGATTTAACATGAAAGTTCAATAACAATAATTTAATATGTACTATGTACAGTTAGAATGATAGTTTTTCTCTCTCTCAGCAGGAAATAAATGTGTTGGATCATTAAGCCTTGGTACCCTGTTCCCCATTCAGAAAATAAATATACATATAGGTCCATATCGTTCTGTGGTTTCATTCTATGTAGTTACATTGGCTTTAGTGGTGTGACATTGATTTACATCAGGAAAGTATCCAGCCCAACTGTTGAAGATAGTATCTTTATATGGCCATAAAAGTCATGGAAGAAATAATATCAGAATATCAAAGGTATTGACTGTATTTTAATATAATTTGGTAAAAAGGAAATGGATGGAATGAAGAAAAAGTGGGTTTACTTTTTGGTCTCTGACTTCTAACTTCTGGTTCAGACCAAGTTGTCAAAGACCAAACAAACACTGATTTCTAAAACTCTTTCCAAGTGGATTTATTGCACATGATACGTGCTGAATTAACAGCCCCGGAGACTGAAGCCTTTTAATTTGGGTGGATTTCAGGATTCCCACACAAAGCCTGATTGTTTCCGTTTTTGGGAAGGGACTCTGTCTATTTGTCCATCGCACAGTTCCAGGCATGCTGTTGATGCTCAATAAATAATCATAAATACCAATAAAATCAGAGTAACGTGATCTACACAGCTGTTCTGGATGGGGCATGGAAGACGAGACCCACCTCGTGCTGGGTCCCAGTGCTGCTGCTCCTCTCCATGCTGCCTGTGGACTCTGCCCGGCTCTGTAGGGGCTTTATAGGGAGCTCCAGCCTGCTCTCTTTTTTTCTGTTCTCTGACAGATTTAGGGATCCCCAGCTTAAAGGAAGGGATTTGTTTTGTGCCTGCTGCTAAAAGCAGTTTTGAACTGTCCCTTCTGGGGTCAGGCTGCTCATTCTGAAGCCGAATGTTTTTTGAGCCAAACCAGCTGGGATTGCTGTACCGTTCACACGGTGTGAGGAGCAGCCTGGCTTTCGGAGCGGAGGGAAGGGTGCCATAGAGCAAGCGTTGACCCTTCGGCAGCACTGCCACCACGCGTAGTTGTCCGTGTACTTGATAAGAATTAAGAAGGAAGGAACTGGAAGGTTATGTGGAAAATTTCTCAAACTTAATGTCACATAACAAATTGAAGCTATTACAAGTTATAGAAGTTTCCCATCTAGCTTCCCCTCAGACTTGCGCATCAACCCTAGGTTTGGTCAGTTGGTGAGCGGGGGTAAGAACATCAGGGAGTACTCTGCTCCTGCAAGGTGTCAGCCCAAATGTTGACTCCTAATGTCACCACAGGAGCAAAGGCTGGTAGCACCTTGCAGGAAAAACACACATCTTGCAGGACTGGTCTGCAAAGTCTTTCTCCTTCCCTCATCCAGTAAATCCGCTGGATGTAGTCAGTGAGTGGAGCAACAGGCTTGAAGTGTCCTATATAGGGGATGTATGTTGGCGTTTGGACTTAGTTATGTGACCTTGCTACTCAGAATGATCTTGAGCAGGTCACTTATACTTGGAAACACGAATTTGACAAAAATGACCAATATAGGATAAGAGTGACGTATGCTAAAATCAGGACGTGGGAGAAATGTGAAAAAGCTGAGCCAGGTTTTTGCCCTTTGAAGACAGGGGGAATCTCTGTGTAATAAGCTACCCTTTATACCAGACTAAAAAGAAGTCATTCTTTCTTATTGTTGTCAAATTGGCATGAAGTATCACTGTGAATACATCTAGCTCTTTCCAGTTGCCTTTAACTGAACTAGATATTGAATATTTGAGTTCCTTATAAACACAAGATGAAATTATCACCATTTTCCAGAAGGGTCACAATGCAGTACAAGCAATTCAGCTAAAGTAAAGTATTTCTTAATAATCTCTGAAACACTGTAAAGATTATTTCCTTATCTGTAGCTAGAAAATGCTACAGTCCCTGCCTCTGCCTCCACAGGAACCAAACACTGCTGGCTCCCAGGCACTTCCTATGGGAAGGCAGAGAAAGAGTCGTTCCTTACGGCATTCGGTATCCAGTATCTGCTGGTTACGGGGACAGCGATTTCTGGTAGCTGTTGGTATCTGGCTGTTTATCAATGGCCAGAAAACCAGACATTAAACTTCCAAGGCCATTAGCAGGACTTGGGCTCATGTGCTGAACTGATTGATGCTGCTGTATTATCAGAGTTGGCGTCCTTCAGACAAAATAAGGGAGGGGGTTTTATTTTGACTCGCTTCAGCTACCGCTCCACCTGCAAAGGGAATGCCTTGTTTCTTTTTTATTAATGAAATTTTGGAATATTTTTTTTTTCCTCACTTTCTCCCCTCTGTTTCCCCAACCTCCCACCCACCGACCTGCCAGCTCAGCATACTTCTGATTAACAGGAAAAGATTGTATCTGTCTCTAATGTTAACCCGGTCTGCCTCTTTGCTCCTGTGGGAATGAAAAAATCCAATGGCATTACAAAAGGAACCATGAAGACTCCCAATGTCATCCTGTTCAGCATTCCCCTTCTTAGTAAAATAAGCTTTAATATTCAGGACATTGAATAAGCTGCAGCGAGTGCCAATTTCTTGCTTGTATACTTGTTGCCTTGCCAAAGTCTCTTTGGCTCTCCAACAGGGATGCACAATAGTAGAAATGAGTAAAGTGAAATACCAGATCCAGCTCTGATCAAACTCTGGAGGAGTTTTTATTTAGATTTGAACTTTCTCACACCCATTTCTATGCAATAGTTGCCGGTGCTTGGTGGCTTGCCACAGCATAAGTATCGTATACTGGAATGTGTTTAACTTTAGAAGATTACCTGGGAAAAAAGCCCTTCCAGTTGTAATGCTTTGAAAGTTCTGTTTCCACTCTGACTTCCCTTACCCGTCCTCTCTCGCTTTTTAACATCTGCATGTGAATATAATAAAGTGCAGATTGAAGCTGGTCATTTACAGAGAAGGAAGAGCACTGGCGTTGTAATTGAGATGTTACTGCCTGCCTCTATGGCACGTATTAGCTGAATAAAACATGCAGTCAATAAAGTGAAACACAACAATAAAACTAAGCCCTTTGGTGCTCTGTTATAGGGTGTTATGCAACACAGAAACCTGCAGTCATAAAACTGCGAACGAGGGAAACCTTACACTTTCAAGAACAAAGGCATCCAAGCATTAAGTTGGAAATGGCACTAAACTTCCATTCTCCGTGCACCTGGAAGCAGTTAGTTTTAAAAGCCATACCAGTTTATACCGTTCTCTTCCAATTTAAATAGGGCCTTCATGTGTTCTTGTTAGATGCTTATACAGAAACATGGTTTTAATTAAAGCATGCATTGATCCAAGTCCAAAAGATACATTTATTTCGGAAGATAAATTCATTAGCCATAGGCATAAAAAGCTGGTGCTCTTACTGAGACAATTCCAGCCTTGGGAATGATGTTCTGTATCCTTTCTAAGTATATAGTACACCATACAGCTCTGTTTTGTATGGCATCCATCAAATATACTGTATCCTGAAGCCGTTTGGCATAGTTAATTCTGAGAAATAAAGGCAAGCTGAAGGAAGGAAAATTAAGATGTATAAGCATAGGAGGACAGATGTTTTCAGCTGTCAGATTTCACTAGCATTTATCAGTAACTTCTATGTGATATTTAGTTATGGAAAATAAATCCTAATGAATAATTTATTGAAATATATGAGTTTCAGTAAATTGCCCAGACACAGTAGCCAGTTTCTAGAATGTCTTTGTAGGTATTTATAGCTTAAAGATATTTTTTCAGTACTTCTTGGGGTGTAAATGAATAGGTCTGTCGGGGACATGCTGTATTTCTCATCAGAGGGGCATAACTCACTCCCTGTACTTAGAAGTGGAAAAATGTGTAATGTTTTTCACAGTTCTTAGTTTGTTAAAGTCTATTCCCCCAAATATCCTCCCATGTGTATTCCTGAAACTTCTAGGGGCATGTGGAAAGCATAAAATGGAAAAAAAAATTGCACAAGTAAAAATGGTTATTTACGGCCATCTCTTTATAGTGGTAAATGATTAAAATGTTTATATAGTTATATAAACTATATACAGGAAGAAGTTGCAAAACTATAATGTGAAAACTTAGCAAGAATTAGAAATTTGGAAAAAAATGTTTTCTGCCTTGCTTTCTCCCTCTTCTACTTTTAGATAAAATTTGGTATAATGTGCCAGTTTCTGAAAATGTATTAATGTGCACACTTAGAGATGCTAAGAATGGTATAGCGTTTTCTGATAAACGCTTTACTAAGGTCTGGCCTTTTTCCATGAACTCAGGCTTGAAATGATTTCAGGCAAACATATTCTTGACTACCTTCATTCACAAGAAAGGCCCCGTCTGACTCCTGACCACTTTCATGCTTGATGTTTTTTATGGACCTCGTTTAAAGTCAGGGCACATGACAGATGTGCCTTGACATCAATGAACTTTGAACATGGCACTGCAGGTTCAAACGCTTGCAGGCCTGGGTCATTAGCGTGCCATCTGCTTTCCATGGGGCTGCGAGATAGACCTTATTGTACCGTTTAAAGGGACTTGGATTGCATGATGAGAAATACTCCTCGGTGACATATATCTCTTCTTTGATTTTGCTGTACCAAGCTAAAGAAAATAAAGCTTTTCCGCTTTATTACTGGTCATATTGTGTGTTTAGACCTCATTATTTGCACCTTTTCTTAATGTGGAGTTAAATATTCAATATCGCTTGCAGTTTCTTGTTCTATATAAACGTGAGATTATGGGACACTGCATCTCCTAAGTCAGTAAAGTTTGAACGGTTCAGCACCAAGATTTTAGTCACAAAACACTGCAGAGATAAGTGAACCTTAACATGCCTTTTTACTGGTATCTGGGGATGTAACCATCACGAGGCTGGATAACTGTTTGAACTCAAAACGTTTAAGTCCTGGATGGTGAAAGTATTGATAGCCTGCTGACCTGTTCAGAGTGAATAAACTTATTGTGAATTGGTTTGTTGCAATGGCAGCATCGCTGCAGAAACTCCCCTACATACTGTATATTTACCTCTTCTGTTTTCTACTCCACTTCAGGAAAAGCTCAGCATGAAGGAAACTGACAGTTTGCCAGAGCTCCTAGATATGCATTGAAGAAGTGTCTGCTGTACTCTGTGTGTCTTTGATTACTTAAAAACCCATAAAAATATGAGTTAAAACAATCAGATTACTGTATTTACCTTCAGTATGGAATTCTATTAGAAAATCCATTTACTTCAGTTCCTTAAAATCTAATCCTGTTTTGTTTTGAAAAACAGAATATATATGTTTTCCTCATGTAATATAGGGTGGTAGTTGCTTCATTAAACTTCATTTCTTCATATGTAAATGCCAGTTTATGATTTTGGAGAGGTGGGAAGTCTGAGGATGCAATGCTTGTGGAAGGGAGTTAGTAGCCATCAAATAGTACTTTTGTTTCAGCCATCAAATAGTGCTTTTTTCCACCTCAGCGTTTGCTTGCTTCCAGTTTTATTCATTCAAAGAATTATTACAAAGTTTTGAAGTGATCAAACTGATGACATTTTTTTTGCTATTAGAAGGGCCTCCAAAAATAATAGAGACATCCACTCCCCACCCCCCTCTACAGCCAAAATTAACAGAAAATTCATGTTTGCATCATCGCTAGGGGAAGATGTACTGGAGAAGGAGGGAAGGCAGCAGTGATTTTTCTCAAAAGCTTTATGATCTAGTAACATCAATTAAGTGCACAGCCTTCAACCCGATGAATTCATTTTTCCTGTCACTTTTCTTGCTGGCTCATTTGACGAGTTTTCATTGGCATTTTGAAGGACATGGAAAGAAAACCAAGATTCTGCTCAGGAGATATTTTCCATATTGTCCCATTATTTATGTCATAAATCCTTTTTGTTCTGTATCAGTATGGCATCTATTATAAAAGGACCTTGGTCTATGACCAGAGGTCCCACCTGTTACTCTGATTTCCAGAGAAGAAAACCGGATAGAAGGTTTGGTTCCCCTCCGGGCACGTTTAGATCAGAAAAAACCTCAGGGCAATGTCAGCTTTGATTTGAAGAATTGCGGGTTGCTTTTTTTATTTCAGGCAAAATGCTTACCCAAACTACTGCAAATACATGAAGTAATTTTGTGGCCTCTTAAATGAGTGTAATATAACTCAGCTCTCCGGCTCTGGCCTTCTGCCTCCAGTGCTGCTCTCGGAGCACTAGGCAGAGGGGCTCTCTTAGAAGTGAACCTTCACAAGTTCTTCTGACCCTCAGAAATTTGCACCTTTCCTAGTCAATAATCCTTAGAGCTTTTTCACGTTCAAGTGCCTCATCATGCTCTTGTCTCTCTCTCTGGAAATTAGTTTCTCAATTAGTATAGATACAAACAACATACCACATACAATGCGTGTAACTATACTATGTCCATTCATGTTAAACTTCGAACATACACCTCACCAATGAACACATAAATAAAGGTTATAGAAGATGAATTAGTATATAAGATACTATGTAAAATAGGAGAATCCTGATGGTTTTCCAAGATTTCTTTTTAAGAATTCAACAACATACCATTTATTCAATAATAGAGAAGGATTTTATAGACTAAATAATGGTTGTTCATGAACTTAGGTGCCAGCGTACAGATTTACTGTGGTGAACTACAGCATTTCTTCCTTAGAGAAAAACACATCCTCCAGTAAAATAAGCATTTTAAAAGCACTGGAGTTACAGTATAATTTATAGTTATCATTTTAAGCACTGAATTTTCAGACCATTTCCCTCTGTTTTCTCACTGGAGAGGAATGTTCAAGGACTGTAATATCAGCATGTCTCCTATTACAAAGTTAAACTCCAGAAACATTTAACAAGGTGAAAGTTCTAAAATTAGCCCGTTTTCTCCAGCCCACACATCACACACCTGTGGGAGAACATGGCCATGTACAGTGTACTCTATACTTTCTTTCCTCATTACAAATCAAAACACTCTAAGCTCGCATACAAAACCAAGTATTGCCTATTTTCATTAAGTCAGGAGTGCTATTAATTCCAGATGTAAACCATTCCATTTATCCTTCTTGAAGCTGGAAAAGGTATTTTCCGGTACCTGCGTCTGGCTTTTTGCACGTGATCTTTCCTTCACGTTCCCTGGCCTGCCTATTGCACGATGCACCCCTGAAGACTTGTTGTGCAGCTGGTGCGCAGTAAAGGTATGTCTACACGTGAGGAGTTCAGCTAGTTCAAAGTTTTTAACTTTCTCCAACTTCCTTGTAAGATATTTGATCAATATGTGCTCACTTTCCATACTTTAAGTGTACTACCTGACCTGCGGTTGCTAAATTTGGGGCTACAACCCCCTAATTGTCCAAGGCTGCTTTTGAGAGGTATATGACGGTTATAACAAGCCAAAGAAAAAGAAAGGTTATTATTATTATATGATATAGGGTCTTTTTTACAGCTAGAAAAAATTTAGAGGCTCGCAAACCGAGAAAGGTAGAGAACCACTGACTCAGATAATTTGGTTTCAAAGTAAGGATCGGCTTAATCCTGAACCATTGTTGGTTGTTTGTGGATCTAGCTTATTTCTTAGAAACTACCTGTTTCACTGAGGGCAGTTTTGTAGCTGGTCTGTTGGCGGGAGCTTCTTTGTGAACAAAGATGATTTCCCAGGAACCACTGCAGCTGAACCAGCTTGCAGTACAGGTAGTAAGTCTGTAGTATTAACTAACAAAAATGCACTTCATGCACTGATGATTTCTGTGACAATTAGGGTTTTTTTAAGCATTGATGTGATGGAAGGAGCAGATCCTTTAGTCAGTTAAGTATGTGTGGATTTGAATAATCTGACTGACTGCCAATTGACAGTGTATTTATCTGCAGTAAAGGGCCCATAGAAGCTGATTTTAGCTGTAGTCCTTCCAACACAAGAGGAAGAGAGAAAGCTGGTCCTCTCGTGAAATGGGCACTGGATGTGACTTGGCAGACCTCAGAAAAACTTATTAGCTCCATTGTTACTTGACTAAGCAGCAGAGCACAATATATTGCTGCTGCTAATGAAATTTTATACTTGTGTTGATCTGCACAGCAGTAAAAATTGATTTTGATCCTAACATTAAAAAAAGGGGAACAACATTTGGAATATATGGATAAACCCATCAACAGCTGGTCTTGGGCATAAATTTTACAGGAGAAGTTTTCAGGGGCAGCGATTGCATCTTTGATGTGTGTTGGCGTCGTGACTAACACTAAGGGGTAACAATCTATGCCTGGGGCTTGCAAATGCCACGGTAAGACAAACGACTGTTAAGTTGCCCTCGCCACTGCTAGCTTTGTGATGTATCTGAGTACATAAGTGTTTATAAAAATTATTTATGTCATATCTTTGCTTTCTTTGTATTTCAGGACAGCACTTAACCAAGATAGAGAAGTAGGCCTGTGAACAACCAAGAGGAATAAAATTGTCACTGTATTGCTGGCAGACTTTGTAATGAAAATGCCATGTAAAATTTTTTCCCTGTTTTTCTTTAACTAAGAATAAAAAAAAAAAGAGTGTTTAAGGCATAATTCAAGTTGAAAATTACAATTATTTTTGTTGGAAACTTGATGGAAAATAGAAAATTAGAGACAGATGAGTCACATGATTCTTAGGTATAGACCCAGCATACGAAGTTCACTGCTTGGACTGCTGCCTTTGCAGCTGAGAAATCCTTTAAATTATTAATTTATTTTTAAAGTGATTCATTTGGCATGCTGAAGTAAAAGGAATAGAGGAAAATATATTTTTTTCAAGTCTACTGTATACATAGTTTGGAGATAGTAATCTACAAATATTTCCAGTAAAAATTTTTGTTGTGTTGCTTTGGGTCTTGTAAAAAGTGAGTACTTTATAGCATTTTCCAGCTATCTGTTCTCTAGTGGACCTTAAATGCAAAGACTACAGAAAAAGCCTCTTCTGAAAAGTTACTTGTGTGCCACTGAAACACTGACTGCTAGTAAATTAAAATAAACATTCTTTGTATAATTTATGATTTGATTGCTTTCAAAGCTGGAGCGTGGTGCTTGCAAAAGGACTTAATCTTTTATTTTATTTTTAGCTGGCATAGCTTGCAATGAGAAAAAGCATCACGTTAATCATATGTAAAAGGAAATGCAGGGTTTTATGAGAGATTACGGGGTAACATTTTCCACTGTGTTACTGTAATACAGTAAATTGGGAAAATCCGAGCTGTCGTTCATTAGGAGTGGTTCTTGCTACAGGCTGGCTGTCGTTGAACATTCCCCAACCAGCGGTGCCCACGAACTGTGGGATCAAAAATAACCAGTTGGGAAACGATAAAATGAGAAGGACATCAATGATGATGAAGATGTCTTGGGAGCGAATTCCGTCTGCACGGTGCTCTTAGCTGTTGACTACATACAGTGCATTAGCATGTTAAAATGCCAAGGAGAGAAGCCCTAAAGCAGGAAACTGGTTTGCTGATAGCTACATGAACTATATAAAGGCTGTGAGGGTCCAAGCTCCATGGCCCTGCACAGCTGGTGTTGGATGCCATTGCTCAAAAATCTTCATGCTACTTTTGAGCAAGAAGCGAGTCTCTATTTTGAATATGAATGAGTGAAGTCAACTGCCCCTTAATTTATACACATTGCCAGAGACTGTCCCAGGGTTTGGAATTAAATACTCCAGCACAAATCTCTTTAAACCTCTCCTAAATAAGAAATTATGCTAAAGCTCTTTAGTAAGGAGGTTCTCCCCCCGTTGAAATAAAAATCAATTATGTTTGCTCTGCTGTGAACAATGTCACTCCGTAGCCTTGCTTTCTAATTGGGTAATGCCTTAATGACCTGCTGGGAGGCTATGATGCATTGCTTTGGACCCTCTCTGCAGGCTTTTAGACTACCAGTCAGATGTCAATGAAGCTTGACTCAATAGGGGTTCTTTTTCTAAAATTCCATTATTCATCAGGGTTTATGCACTAAAATGATCACAAAATAAAACCTTCACATCAAGCAGAGTTAAATAGAATTATGGATGCTTTACTTCATTGTTAGACTCTGAGATTGTCACTGGATTAAAATTAGGTTCTTTTTTATTTGTTAAATTTGATGAAAACATTTTCTCGGTTTTGGGTATTTCTGTTAAGAAGCATTGAAAGAAGCAGCTTTAAAGATGTTTTTTTTTGATGTGTTGGGTTTTTTATTGTGTTTTTTTTTTTTAATAAGGAGGTGTACATGTATTTTAAATGAGTTTTACCTATTACTGTTTATTTTAAACCATGAAACAGATGTTTAAAAAGTCTTATTCACAGTCAGTGGGTGATAAGAATGAGGCCATTTATTTCACTTAATAGGTTTGTTGAATCATTCTAGTTTTCTATCAGAATTGGGATAAGTAGGATAAAAAAAAATCCTACATTTGCTTTATATTTTCTTCCTAATGTCTAATAGAGACCAGTGAAGTGGAATTTTAAAAACTCTTATTAGCTGTTTTACGAAGCTAGTGCCTGAAGAGGGGACCTGCTCGTTCTGGAGAACACCTCTTCCAGAGCTACAAGGACCATCACTTCCTTTGTATGGAGAAGATGCTTTCCATGATGAGAGCCTCAGGATATGTAACTATAAGAAAGGTAAACTTAAGCTGGAAAAGCATCTCTCCTATTTAATACATACATCCACACATACATACATCTACACACACAGATATACGTATTCAATTTGAAAAGTAAAAGGAAATGACAAGCGTGTGTTTTTATAACAGCCTCAAGAAAAGTTTTATAGCCATTTAAACGCAAGTAATTCTGTTATGCAGTAACAAATTAGGAGTTACCAGGGCAACTGCATGTAATAATTTATTCATACTACCTCTGGAACACATACCACCTTCTTAACGTGACTGACTGATGTGTTGGGTGAAATACATGTATTTCCAAATTAGTAAGGAAGTCAGTCACATCATTACAATAAAATGGAGCCTTTCCCTCAAGTTTATAAAGGTTAGTGAAATGTACAAAAATACAATTGCAAATAATTGAAATGTATAAACAAGTGAAAAGTTTATTTGGCTTTACTTTTTCAGATCCATATGTTCTGGAAAATTATCTAATTTTTAAGTTTCAACCTTCTGGTTTTAAAATAAGGCCAGAATTAGAATGTCTTGTAATCCACATCAGTGAGATATTAATTTTTTGTCAGAATCCTCCCTGTTCAGGAAGGTAAGAGATTTTCTGCAGACGCTTCACCTTCTTCTCACACACTGAACATTGTATTTTCAGTGATCCAGTTCTTTGAGTCAGAACTTCCAGGTCCCCGTCTCCTGATTAATTCCATCACCTTTACTTTTAACAACTTTTAATGCAATACTTTGTATAATTGTCTACCGTATAGGTACACTTTTACCATTTGGAACCCAGGATCCTCTCATTTTACTGATTATCACACAGAGGAAAATGAATTGATGTTTCCTTTCACACATGAAGGAGATTCACACAATTGTTTTCCTAAAACCTTGGAAAGCTGCATTAAAACCAGCATCCAAATAATTCAAACAATACACCCTAGTCCGGTATTTAGATAATTTCTTCACATTTACAAAGATTTCATCAACATCTGTATCTCTTCAATTGCAACCTAGGTCATGAAAGGTAGTTCTAACCAGAGTTTCCTTATATCTGCTAGGAACTTCTTTAAAAGCCCATTTTCTCCTCTGTTGTTCATTATTTAAGCAGTCTGCCCTAATATGCTATGTGTTAAATTGTCTCCAGGAACGAACACCCACCACAGTTACGACTGACTACACAGGTTTCTCAAAACAATGTTACCCAGATCCGGTCTGCCTGTGTGCACAATTAAAATGATAAGCTTTGAAATCTCAGAAGTTTGCAGTTTCTTAATATGAAAAGCCTGTAATTCCTGAATAATATATTGCACCTTGTCAAGAACAAAGCATATTTAGAATAATTGGAGACTTCATAGTTTAGTATTGATCAATTACTTAAGGTGAGAGCATGAGCTGGAGATCTGGAATGCTACAGGCTCACCAAACGCTGTATTTAGGAATTTAGACAGGCTTGTTATGGATTCAGCCCTCATGTTTGATTTGTAAATGCTAAAAAGCTGTTCTGTTTTATAACACCATGCCCCCACCCCTATCGTGCAAGAGCCATTCTCTGCACATCTAATTCTAATCAGTAAAGTAAATAAACTTGAACTTGGAATACTCTCAAGAGCACTTGCTCATGTTTTCATAAACACTTAGGAAAGGACCCAAGTTTCTGGTAGCTAATATTAAAGCCTTAGCTGAAATACTCATTCCGGCTGTCCCAAACTAGAATTTCTTCCAGTATGCACTTAGAGAATTATGAGACTCTGGAAGGTGACATGACACTCCACAGGAAACCATAAAGTCTTCTGGCCCTGAAATACAGGACTGCAAAGCTCATTAGATTTACTTTACTCATAATCCTTCTGGAGGTGTCTTTTCTACTTCCCTCTTCTCCACACACTCCCCCCTACCCCTCCCCTCCCCCACCAATACTTCTGTGGATCAGTTTGGTTGTTGGGTTAGACAGTTGCATTTTAATGTTTTATAAGGCATGGCAGGAGAAAAGTCTGATTTCTATTTGAAACAGCACAAAGTAACTAAAAAAATCATAACGCAAATGATATGATTGCCCGGTGTTAAGCTACAGTTTTAATGGTTAGAGAAAATTAGTGGGCCAACGGGCCACGTTACCAACTTCACCTCACAGTGCAGACCTATCTGCTCTCCAGGGAATGAAAGGTTACATTTAACTTTGATATACATAGAATTTTATGGATTTTATAGAAGGCCACTGTCTTGCTAATGGGTGAATTAATGACTTGTGTTTGACAAAGCTGGACCTCAGACTCAGGGTTGGATCAAATCCTGAGGTAGGGAGATTTCTGCTTCCTTCAGTGCTTCTGGGTGTTGTCTTCTTAAATGCCCCAAAATGTCTATTTTAACACTTGAGGATATATCTTCTGAAACAGTAAGGCTCTAGGGGAGCTTACCCTGGTGTATAAGATCTGCCCAAGCTTGCTTAGAACTGAATTTCTTAAAATATTACTTAAGTGTTATCCAGGCGTTATGGTGTTCTCTTTGCAAGGAGTTGGGTCACCGTGATGGATTAGGTGCTTAATTTATCCTGCCTGAAGAGATACATTTATAATTTAGGCAGCTTTTTATCTAAATATGGGGCAGCCCTTGCAAGTTTTCAAAGGAAAAAAAAAAATTTTAATGAGAAAACCTGCTAATTCTAACTTAATTTTAAATATTCTCTCTCTATTTCTTTCTTACAGTATGGTAAAAAGAAAAATGAGAAAGTAACTGTTGGTTCAAATCCACATGTAGAATCTTTGTGTTCAAATCTGTGTGCAGAAGAAAAGCACATAATGATAACCATGCTTTTTTTGATACCGAAGAAGGTATCTTCTGCTCACGAAGTCTCCAACAATAGCTAGAATTAGTTTATTTTATACTGATGCATTCATGCATGTACCTGTGCATACACACTCTCTGTGAGAGTGAAACTTCTGGTTTAGATCTGGGAAAGCAAACCAGCAAATTTCTGGTATAATAGATGTTCAGCTGAAATTTTTGGCTGCTACACTTACCAAAGACAAGAAACGAGAGCTACAGAAATAAAAGAACTGCTGTGGATTTTCAGCTTTTACATGGCTTCCATCCCGTTGTTCTGCAGTCCCACTAACTGGAAAAACTACAGAGAAAAGTATCTTCAGGTGGCAATTTCTCTTCTGATCAGTTTTACGTGTTGTAGGAACTGAGGTTTAGGAATTAATTTAGTAGCGTAAGGTTTTCAGGATTTGCATGATGAGCCATAATCAGACTCCTTGGATGGCTGAACTGTAAAAGATTGTCTTCCCTACAGCCTGACTGCTGCATGCTCTCTGCTCCCCACTGGTGTCCACAGGGTTCCCAGTGCTCCGCCTGTGAACATCAGGATTGTGTTACAGCAAGACCCACCATGGTGTGTCTCATTATATCTACACTGAAAATTTTGGATGGAGCTAAGATGTCTACAACGTCTCGCCCATTTGATCTCAGATTTATGTCAGGATCTCAGCTGATAATTTTGCAGACTTCTGCAAACTTCTCTTATGTCTTAAAAATATAGTCTTCCTTTTGTGGTAGGATCGACTACTATAGTAATGTTTTGGCTTGGAGCTGAATGACAACTTCTTTTCATCTTTACTTTTCTTTGCTTACAGAAATGTTGACATTATTAGAATATGGCTCCAAAGGATTTTGGTAAGTTTTCAATTAGTGGATTTGTAATGAATAGTTTACGTATGACATCATAGCTTTTTCCAGGCCAAGACACTACTATGTGAGGTCATTTTAAAAATACTAAGCTGAATTCATAGTTACTCTGTTAACTTTAAAAAGAAGATTTATAGAAAAATAATCCTTTACCATTAGAGTGCTGGCATTTTCTGTCTCTCAGATGCAGAATCTGGTTTTGCAGCCTCTCTACTGCTAAAACCCTTGCTGAAATTAGTTTGCTGCGAAGTGTCTTTCTATGAAAAGATTACCTACTATCACCTAAAAGTGACTGGGATGTCTCTGTCTTTGTACTAACACAGGAGATATTAATCCCTGCCCTGACCAAGAAACCATTGTGAAGAAATGGAAGTTCAATAATTTCTTGAGCTTACTGCTGAGTCTTTCCTGTTTTCTTTCAATTCATCTTGCAAATTGCTCTCTTTTTATTGCTTTTAATTTCAGGAAATGTTTGTGATTTGATAGTATTTTCTGACGTTCACCAAGAGATCTCCTATGCTATAGCTACATTAGCAAATAAATCAGTGCAATAGAGGCAGATTAGTTGACTGAAAAAATTGGTGCTGAGGCTTCTGCATCCACATTGCATGTTCTTTGGAGACTTTTCTTCAGAATAAATTGAGTCTGGTCGTCTGGACTAAATTTCCACAGCACAGACATGGTATGAAGCTGTCCAAAACTGCAGCTATTGGTTCAAACCCTTATGTCCCTGTGAGTTGGTTAACACCTGATGGCAGTTCAGTCCTCTCTGGAAGGAATCAAACAGAATTGCTCTGTCAATCCGACCAGCACGTGGTGACGGGGTTCAGGTGGGGGCTCACTTCAGAGCTGCTCTGCTGCTGCAAACCAAAACACCCATGTAGGCACAGGTCAGCTGGCTCTGATTTCTCATAAGGGAAGTTTTCTGAATGTCTGAAAACTAGATCTCTGTAAGATATCTCAAATTGAACAGTCAAAACACTAGTCACTTTGGAAAGTGTAGATCACAGTCAATAAACGATAAAAGGTTTAATAGTGTCAGTGCACAGGAGTAATTTCACTGCCATTAAAAGGAGTACTCTGGTACAGAACTGCATGAAAGTTTTCCAGGTAAAGTGACTTCACTGGGAAATAAAGTGATACCCAAAATTTGGCTAAATTTTGGAAATTATTTCAGCCAAAATTTAGAAGTAGGATAACATTTTAACATATCAAAACGTTTTCTTTTAGAGATGGCAGTTTTTCAGAATGTTTCAAAATATTTCACTTTGGGTTGAAAGGTGTACCTGACTATTTTGTGGTTTGTTGTATTGTGTTTTTTTTTTAATTCTGCCAAAAAGCCAGAAACATTTCTGTTTCAGATAATTTTTTCCTGATTTTTTTTTCCCCCCTAAACCACAAAATGGGAAAATTGATTTATTCACTTGCTGTTTCTTATATATGTAATTAACTTCAGATGTTGGATCTTAAATTCTGATCTTTTCCAGGGTAAGGCTGTGTCAAAATTTTCTGTAAAGCAGTTTTGGTAAATCAAAGCATTAAATAAATAAAAGGAATAGAGCTCAGGGCATAGCTGCTTCACTGTTCTTATTATCAGCCAGAGACTGCTATATTTTAAAAAGATTCTTGTGCTCTGCTTCTGGTTCCAGCCCAAACCAAGAAGTTTAGACACTGGACAAAACATAGAGAGAAGGGAAGTGAAAGTACATACTGATCTGGTACAGCTCTTGCGCCATCTGAACCAGTTCATCCCCACTCACTGGCAACAAGAATCTGATACGATGAGGCCTTGTGGCCATGCATGAGCAGACACTCAAGGGGACAAATGAAACCCAGGGCTCTGCTAAACTTGCTCAGGTGGCAACGTGAAGCACCACCATCCTTGACTTTTTGCTTTGTGCGGTTGCTTCCTGTCCTTCGTAGGCACTCCTTGCCCCTGCAACCAAGCAGGGGAGATATGTGCCTGTCATCTCTGCATTTCAGCCCAGTGTCCAAGGGCAAGCCACCTTCCTTGGCAGTTTAAGCAAAAATGTCAGTTCTAAGCAGAAACCCATCTCATCCTGCTACGTAGCTCTGGAGGTGGACACAGGGCAGAGCAGGGTTCAGCTGCTGGCTGCCTTCTCAGGAGTCTGCCTGGCAGAGCTCTGATACAGGCAGCCTTAATTCAAGCATATGAGTGCAGCATTTTGTGTCTGCAGTATCTCTTTACAGTAAGTATTTTGGAGAGGTTGTTTTGTAATATACCACACAGTGTATTGGAATGTTTAACAAGGACCCACTCCTATACTGGTAACTTGAAATCCCTGAACTGGAAATCAACCTAAAAGCAAACTCTCCCTGGTCCTCTAATATCCTACTATGCTTCCAACAAGCTCCATTGTTAGAGGATATTAAAGTGCTTTGCCAGGGGGATGCTTCCTTTCTGAGGAAACACAGAGATCAGGGTTTTCAGAAGGTTGACTGGTTTGTCCAATATCACAGTTTGGTGGCACAATTTAGCTCCGAACCCCAGGTCCAACCAATAGTTATTGCTACCTCTCTTAGGGATTAGTTGATTTAAGTAAAGTGTCATAAAGTGGCATTATTTGAATGAGCCAGTAATTCTGAACTACCCTGGAGTAGCCGGCAAATCTGCAGCAAGCAAACATAAAAGCAAAGGAAAAACTCTTGCCACAATTTCACACGTGAATACAGACATGGTAAACTTCACCAACCTGATGAAAGGGGTAAAACAGCCCTACAGCACATCTTTACTATGCAATCCCGTTTGACACACTCAGCACTCCTGGTTTTTGTGGGAGCTGTTCCTGGATTTCGTCTGTCTACGAGGAGACAGAAACGCTCTGCCCTAGGGAGAACAATTGAGGGGAAAAAGTGTTTCTTAAAATCCTCAGTAAAAGCCTCTCTGTTTTATCTAGAGCTCATTAGAGAGTTTAAAGAAAACCCAATGTCGTGTTTAAATGCTTTTCCCCCCTTAGTTTTATAGATAGTTAAGTGGCACACAGGTTCTGGCTGTCTCAGCCATCAAAAGCTAAGAAAGGAGGTTAAAAGACCCCAGGGATCCTTCACATTAATTACTACCACTGTCAGTTGGTGTGAAACCATGTTTGGGCCTTTTAGAAAGAAAGAGAGTGTAATTTGTGCTTTCAGTTTGGGCTGAAACAAATCCTGAACATAGCGGTGGTATATACTCACGTGTAAAAATGACTAATTTCTTTCCACTGAATTCTTGTAGTTAATCTGGAAAAAATTTATGGGAAACCCCCTCACCCTACCCCAATAATTCCAAGTGAATTTTAGCAACCTGAATTGGCAGAGTCTGTAGAACTGGCCTGAATTAATTGGAAGCCTAATCCATGGAAATTCTCTAAAAATGCATTATTCACTCCAGTGTAGCAGCAGGGAGGAGAAATAAAAGAAGTAGAGAGGAAAAGCAGAAGCAGCACCTAAGGCAAAGGGCTGTCATTTGAATTTCATAATCGAGGGTGAGACAAAGACTTTGTCCAAGTAAACCACCTTCTGAAAGGGAAAATCTGGTAGAAAATACAGAAGTACGCAGTCTGAGCATTGGGGCTGGTTGGACTCTGCATCTCCCATCATTTACAGTGGTGCACATGAACAACTAAAGCGAAATGAATTTTCTATAGCGCTGCAGCACAGCGAATGGGATGCATTTGCCCCACAGTCTGCCACTCAATTTTGTCTTCTGTTGACAGCCTGCTGAGGCAGACACACACAAAATAAAAATTGAGGTGCATCCCAGACACAGGAAGACTGGTTTGAAATCCCTTCCCGCACCTGCATCATGTCCTATGGGATGGCAAACCAAAAAGAGACATTACATGCAAGCTACTAAACACCTGTATGCGTGCAGAAAAGTGGCAAAGGTTGAAAAGATAGTTAGAAATTATCCGGAGTACGTAGATGACAATTATCTTGACAACTGGCGATTATCTTGTATTACCTAACAAATGTATCTTAGGAGGCCAGAGAAAGAGAATGGGAGCTGGAAAGAAAGCAGATGAAAGCCTGTTTTTCATTCTTAGCTGAAAAGCCATGGACTATAGCATAGTACTTTCCCTTCTAGTTATGACTGTAGATGTTGTAATTAGGAGCGACGACTTCAAATTAAGCCCACTCCTGAGTAGCAAATATCCAGAGAAAGCTTTGAGGCTGTTCCATTGAATGGCCCAGGTCCTGAGCAGGGCACTGCTGCTAAAACTGGCACAGCAGAAGGGGAGAATGGTTGTCTGCAGGTTGAGAGAGCTGAACCGGCTCTCTGGGCTGAGCCAAGCACCAGGGCTGAGCGCAGGAAGGGGACTGGATCATGTTGCTGAGCAGAGAGGAGCAGGATTAACTCTTTTGGTAGCAGTGAGTTGTTAGATCAGTTCAGTCATCTTCTGAATCCTCATCTTAACTTGCCCTGTCCCTGCATTATGGTTGTCCTAAGGTGTCTGGTACTATTTTGCACAGTACTCATCCTTTTTGAAAAGATACCGTGATAATCTACCCCAGAAAGGTGGATAGTTTGCCTACCAGAATTTGGCACATAGATACACGTTTACTGCAGGAATTCAGTGTTTCAAAAAAAAAAAGAGCAAATAATGGAAGCCTTCCTTAAAGGTGGGGAAGCTGAGAACAGACTCTTGTGCTTGCAGAAATACAAACTCTCATTTTCACACTCCTCAGCAGAAGCACAGAGAAAGTTAAAGCATGGAGCTGGCTTGTTATTTTTAATTAGTGTTGCATCCCCAATACACTATGACTTGCTTTTTGGCTTTGCCACATATGTTTTATGATGTGTAATCTCCCAGTGTCTGTTTCCGTCACCTGTAAATGGGGCTGTATGCAGACACGCTGCAGGGCTGTACACAGACGTGGGGAGGAGGAGGAGGAGGCTGTGCTGCCTCCCAGTCACTCTCCAGCGCAGCTTGGAATTTGCATGTAAAACTGCTCCTCTACTTAGATGTGCACACCTCGCAGGGGGGATGTGGAGGTTAATTAATTGCTGTTTGAGAACTGCTTGAAGATCTTTGGATGAAAGTGCGACTGAATATGAAATGATTAAATTAATTCTAGGGTTGGTGTAATGCTCATACAAGCAAAGAAGGATAAGTGCAGCCCTTGTCCATCTTCCATGCTGACCTTCACAGGCACATGTGTGAAGTGCTTCTGCATTCCTCATGGGGAGCAGATAGGGCAGAAGGCAATTTTGTCGTGGCCTGAACTTCTTGCCTTTTGCCAGACTCTTTTGGAGAAGGTAGATGCTTCAGAAAGGCTTAACATTTTAAAGACTACAGCTGACTCTGATGGAAGTAATTTGCCACACCTAACACGAATTGTTTGGTGATGGGATGGGATAGAGGTGTGTCATACAGCAGGAGTCCTCTGCAAAGAGCTAATGAAGGGCCTAATTGCTTAGACTTGAGTAGCTGACTAGAAGCAGCTGCTGCAACTCTGCCCCAGTCAAATGGGGACAGGAGGCAGAGGCACAGGGTTATCACAGGAGGTACCAGAGGGGAAGTGGAGGAGGTGGGATGCAGTGTGAAGGAGAAGCATGAAATTCTTTGCTGTTCATCAGGTATTTGTGTGTTAAAGTTGGAAGAAGTGGAGAGTGAGGCTAGGATAGGCTCTTCTCCCCTGCTAGCTTGGAGGAGAGATAAAAAGACAAAGGATGAATGAAATCTGTAGTGGGGCATAGTCCATTGTTCTATGGTATATGGGACTAAGCCTTTTTGCTCTGAGAAGGGTGAGACCTTGAGCTATGTAGATAGAAAAGTTTGGGGGTTTTATGCCCAAAATATGGTATGAAGAGATTGCTTGTGGTACTCTTGGGGCCCTTCTGCAATTTAAAGCTCATTTGCTGTGAAAACTCTCTAAGCTTCTCTGTAATCTCTAATATATTTGATTAAAAAAATTGTGTATGGGTAACTATCTGAGAAGCTGGACCTGTGTCTGGTTACTGTGGAAAGTAACTTCTGCTCTAGTTTACAAGCCTACATCATTTGGGAAGGACTTGCAGAGATCAGCCTCCTTTTAATTTTTCTACTTGATGGTGTACAAGTTTCCCTTCTGTAGCAATCTTTCTCAAAAACAACAGCAACAAAAAGATTTTCCAGAATTCAGGGGCTAAGAAAACTAATACCACTGTAGTTCTTCTCCTTTTCTACCATATTAGAAATCCTTCTGCGCGTGTAGTACTAGGGCTGTTAGGATAGCAGAAGGAATGGCTTTATCAACCACCTGGATGGGCTCTTTTTTTATTGGCAGATACAGTTGTATCCTGGTCCTTCTGATCAAGAAACCAAGCAACAACATCTAGTTAATCCAGGTGTGACTGCTACAACCTATGAGTCTCCCACCAGTTTTGTATATAGTAAAAGCTTCAGGTATTTTTCAGGTCTCTACATCCAATTGCAAAAGCAAGATTGAAGTTTTGTTAAGGTTTTTTACTTAGTATGTTTGGACAAAGGAAGGACTGAATTGTTTTCAGCTGCCTTTCTGGTGGTAGACTGTGATTGGGAAATCCCTTATCTCCCAGGAGTAGCCTGTTAGTTACTAATATCGGAGTGCATTGCACTTGAACTCTGATTGCTCAAGGAGTCATATGCTAAATTCTACACTAGTGACTTGGTTTAAACTTATTGAACTGAAATGTTGTGTGTAGACCTTATCATTGAAGGGGAAATGATACCACAATAGGATTTAATGAACTGTGTGCCTATGAATGTAATATAGCTCAGAAAATGCCCAGACAACTGCATAACTGCTTGCCTTGCCAATGCAGCAGTACAAAGCTGTGTTCCTTCTCCTTTCCCAAGCATGGTCAGAACCTACAAATTAGTTTTCACAGTGACAGGGTGTAACCATTAGACATTAATGGGAAACACATGTGCACTTGTGTTGGGTTGCAGTTTTAGAATGCCTGGTTGTGATTCCAGGATTTAGTGATGTTAATTTGAAGGCTGTCATTGACCTCTCTGGTGCAGGATCAGACCCTAATTACTAATTTATAGGTGTGAGTTTAGCATGGTTCTTGGAGATATGCTACCATCTTGTTGAGGAAGGAACATAGTCTGCTGTTTATTTTAGTTCTGTTGGACAGTAAGATTAGATGTTGAGATTAAGCTAAATAAATGGTTCATTAATAATTTATTTATATCCATATTCATAGCTTGAATCAGTGTTGTCAGGGCTTGTACTGCAGATTCTGTCTGATTCCTGGAACTTTCCAACCAGCTGCATCTGGCACTTGGGACTGGGATGCAGAAGCACAGTGGTGGTGGTGTGCAGCAGTAACAATCTCTGTGCTGTTCTGTGAATGCCCTCTGCCATTGCAGGGGTGAGATGTATAGTGATGGATAATGTAAACCAGGAAAAAAACAAATGAAAATATCAGATCTGAATATATGGGAAGTACTTTGTGGGGCAACTGCTAATATCGGTGAACTTTCAGGACTTTTTCCTGTCCCCTGGAGAAAACAGAGCCTTTCCTCTTTGGGATGGTCAGTAGAACAAATATTTTGTCATTGCTTCTCTCAGTAAGAAAAAGTTGCAGCAATGACAAAGCACAGCTAATAAAGGGAAAAAAATAGAGAAGGAAAGGTGAAGCAGTGAAACAGAAAAAGAGGGTAAAAGACAAAAGGTGAAAAGAGAGAAAGGTGTCAGATTTCTTTTGGCATTCATGTGCTCTGTATATAGAGTTTGAATGTATTTTCCAGAAGAGGATTTCCCCTTGCATTTGCAATTCAAAGCTTCTAGCAAATTCCACTGTTTCCCTTGGCACTTCTTCAGCCTCTGTGGATTTTCCAGTTCTGTTTTTCAGATGCAGTGTAACTGTCAAATTGTGGGGTTTTATATTTTTCTTCCCTGAAGTAATGTGGCTTAAGGTGTTTTGTGGCATTTCTTAAGATTTTGGTTCAAAAACAGAAAAGATGCAGGGACCTTGTTCTCTTTTGGATTTCTGGTTTAATTCATGGTCTTTAGGACTCTTTGGATATATGACAATGTTGCCTGTCTTTCTCCACTTTATTCCTTTGCATGAATAAGTGAGTAAGAAGATTTAGGATTCTCTATGGTATGGGTAGGTGGTGATACGCAGCTATTATGTTCAAGTAATGGGATGGTTGGGACGTGCTCATAAAAACCCCATACGATCAAAGGGGCTGATATGTTTGGGGTGATAAGTAAAGAAACAAGATACTTGCTACATCACTGTCTTAAGAACATAAAAGCTTCTGCCCCACTTTGTAGCCAATTCCATTTCCCTTGTGTGCTTATCCAAACTGTTCCTTTTGGTTAGTCATTTTGAAATTGCATTGATAAGATGATGATAAAGACCGTCTAACAGTAAACAGCACAGATGGTAGTTTGCTTTGTTTTTACCTCTCCTAGTGTATAAAATTAATGGTTTTTAACAGAGCCTTGCTTTGCACGCATGATGATAACAGGCTGAAAACATTTCGTATTTGTCAAAGCAGGACCGCAAAATAAAACTGTGATCACTACAGCCTGGATGTCTGGAGAGAACCTTTATGGTGGAGCACAGAGAAGTAACTAACATGTGGCTCTTCAAAAGCCCACATGCAGTGAAGATGTGTTAAGAAAGTGAAAATTGTTTCAACTTGTTCTGAACTGAAGTAGGATCCTGCTAATGGATCCATTACCAACATGAGGACATGCAATAAGATTTTTCCTAATCGCTGCTGTGATGGGCTGGTGAAAGTTTTGGGATAAGCTGCAGTAACAGCTAATTGTATGTGGAGGCTTGACCAGGCAAAGGGTTTCAAAGGGCTGCATGGGAGAATTCACTTCACAAGAGGCTCCTTTCAGATACTCTCCAGGTTTGGAGCTCCTTTCCTTTTAGTACACATTCTGGGAAAGCACTTTTATAATCCTCCTTTAGAGTTATTGCGAGTGAATGCAGTGATGGTTCAATGAAAAAGCATGAAAACAGTAATGGAATTTCTTTTCTTTTTTTTTTCTTTCTTTCCTAATAGGCCCTTTAGAAAGTCAGACCATATGGGTAGAAGGCTTATTAACCAGAGGCTGAGTTTGGAAAGAACTGTGGTAAATTACCAAAATGAATTTGAAAATAAACCTAGAAAGCACGTATTCAACTTCTAAATTGGTACTTGGAAAAAAAAATCAGACCTATAATTATTTGGTATCTTATGACAGTTCAAATAATCTTTGGTGTAATTTTTATAAGACTGAAACTTATTAGGCAGAAAGAGTATTGTTAGGAAAACTTTAGAACACTGCATGTTTCACTTTGAAATAGCTTTCTTAGAAGAGAACTATGATTTTACATTCTCTGTATCTTAATACATTTGTTGCAAAATAATTATTTTTGGTAGACTATGTAAATGTTCTGGATGAACTATATAGGAAATACATAAAAGCATTAGACTGTTTTATGTAGCTGAAACTTAGAGAAAGCCAAGACCAGAAGTGAAGAGAGAAGGCGTTACTTCTCCCTCAGTGAACAAGGATTTATTTTTTTTAATAATTCCAAAATATTTTTGGTCTACAAGTGTTTCTCTGTTTGTACTTGTTCCTAACCTGTTACAGGTATGTGCATTGTAGGGCCGTGTTCTTGTTCTGGGTTTTTTCTTGTTCCATCATAAAAATGATGAATAACTTATGGAAATAATGGGCAAATCCACACAAAATTCAGATCGTGACTATTCTGTTCAAAGGTCTTGGAAAACAATAATTTTCACCCTCTCATCCATAATAAGAACCTATCAGATGGTCACTTTGTGGAAGGGGGAAAAGAAGAGCTGTTAATTCTCTATTTAATTCAAACAAATATTGATATCAGAATGGTTGGTGTCAACTTGGTGTATTCCAGATCAAATGTGTATTGCAAATGTGAATGTGTCCTTTGGAGAGAACATATTTACTGTTTCCCTCCCCAGACTGCTGTTAGTTACAGCATGGTCTATCTGGTTTCTTTACTTTCTATTAACCGCTTTTTCAGATTTGCATGTGATCCTGAAAACTATTCTGGCAGAAAACCTGCACAGCACAATCTGCAGAACTGAAGTAAATCTTTAATTCAAAAACTCTGGAGCAATTTACGCTTCTTTACGGCTTAATGCTTTCTTTTTATTCACTACTGAATTAAATATTCTTATTACTGAAACATCTTGGAAATTACCAAATAGACCATGTTAGTGGAAAGTAATATGGAAAGTATAAAATACAGGAGAATTTTGCATATTATACAATTCCCTTTATCTATTATGCAGTGCACATTGGTATTGTTTCTAGGTTATAAAATCCTTAAACTTTTCCTTTTTTTTTTTAAACTAGTTTCTCATGGTATGGCTTTCAGATGGCTACAGAAAGGCAATGTTGGCTGTTGCATTTTTAACTGTCTCAGTAGGTTGCTGTGGAACAACTTTGTCCTGTTATGGGTACTTTGTCTTAGGGATTAAGATTTTTCTAAAGGTTCCTGCAAACAACGATTGAGAATCAAGAATTTGAAATGTTGTTGTGTAAAATGATTTTAAGGAAATAAATATAAAAATTGATAAGCATATTTAAGATTATAAGAAATAATTGTTTTTCTGTCTAACTTTAGGTAGAGGGAGAAGAGAATGGAAGAGAACAGCAGAGAACACGATCTGCTGGTTTTTGGATTTTTTTTTCCTCTGGTGTGTGTTTAAAATCCCTAGTGTTTAGGGAAATGGTCAGTCAGGGAAAACGGGGTAGACTTGCTACCATTCTAGCTGGTTGGATTAGAAATAGTTGCTATCTGACAACTGAAACCTGCCAACTGAAAAAGTCTGAAGCAACATGGAGTGGAAGAAAAGCTTGCTGTCTTACTGTTTCACTCTATGTGAAACAGCACTCGCATAGGAATAAAGGATTCTTCTTTAGCAACCTTATCTCAGAATATATCAGACTCCCATATCTTAAATTACTGGAAAATGACAGACTTTTGGTGGATAAATTAACTTTGAGTGTGTATTTTAATCATAATAAAAGGCAATGTTTATTTAGAAATGTATTTTTCCCTGTCTTGATAGTTTACTGGACACGCTAATGAAGCACAGCTCTGTGGTTCCTTGTGGAATCACACAAATTAGCTAGAAATTCTGCTGTGAATTAACATAGATTTGACTACAGATGGAACTGCAGGCGAGTCATCATTATGGTTTAAACCTATTAATGTTTATTGTGAGAATCCTTTCGTGTTTTGAAGATGAAAGAAAAAGAGCAAAGAAATGGTTAGCTGTGGCATGATTTAAGAAAATAATCATAAAAAATTGCAATATAGAACCCCTGCTTTAAGATTTCAGTTATGCCTGTCAAAAAAAAAAAGATTGTTCCTATTAACCCTTTTTGTAGAATTATTGTAAATCCCAGTAGTTCTCATTGTCTGAGTTCCTGGGAAAAAATCAGATGATTTGAGTGGCTTACTTGACATGGAATGTAATAAACTCATAGTGTAAATGCCTCTGCTTTCTCAATAACTTCCGGTTTATCTTAAACAGGACACCTATTACTGAACTCCCAATTTAAACTATGTATTCTGGATATCTACTCTTTCACTCACTCCAAAATGTAACTGGATCCAATCATATAAGTTTTTTTTTTTCTTCAAGAAAAGTCTGATTATAAATGTGGGCTAAAGAGCATGCTGGAAGGCCTGGGCAGGTATTGGAAACCTGGGATGCTGAACCACCATGTGTTTTGCTACTGGTGAGATAATGTCTTGTTTGGCAAACAGATGAGCATAGGAGGAAGTGAGGTTTAGCCTTGGCGTAGATATCAGATGACAAAATTTTGTGATGCCGCACCATTCTGGGCATTAAGATGAACATTAGCTTCTGCACTTGAAATTTCTCTGTAGCATCATGGATTCGACAGAAACTCTTCACAGTGCTGGTCTTGCTTGTATTTTATAAGAAACAGATAAATGACTGTTTAAAAAAATAAAGAAAAAAAAAAAATCCCCCAGGCCACAGCTCCCAAAGAGGCTCTTCATTTTGAAGAGGGGGATTAATGGAGGTAACTGTTTATGTATGAAATGGAACTCTACTTACAAAGCAAAAATACAATTACGTGGCAGAATTATGTCGTTTTTTTGGCTTACTGGGGAAAGCTTTGCTATACATTTGGACACTAAATTTATTTTCCTCTTTTCAACTGTGAATTTCCATCCTCCTCTGAAGTGGAATATTGACAAAGTGAGAGAGGGTTACTTGCAGATCAAGTGCATCTCAGCAAGCTGTCCATGCTTTCTATAAGCTTTGGTATGGGAGCAATTAGTGCCATGTCTGAGAAGTTAATGCCAACTTAATACCCCTTCTGTTCTCGACCCCAATCCTCAAGAGTTCATGAAAGCTACCTGTTGCAACTACTGTGTTTGTAATGCAGGCACATATACGTTTAGAACAAGTTTCTGAGCATCAATTGGCAAGTAAACAACTTCTAGTCTTTTCTGATTGTTGCCCATAAAGAGGTTTTTAAAAAAGAAAGAGCTGAGGCTCCTGAGAGGCCTTGGCTGATTAAGTGCTTTGTTATTTGTGTAACAGCAATAAATACAGGATTGCCTCAAATTAGACACTTGTCTATCATAGTGCTGGCATTCAAAACTTCAGGACGCTTTGAAGTCAGGCTTAAGATGTCATGTCCTTGGTAAGTATAACTGGAGTTCAATATTAAAATGTCAGAAACGTAATACTGAAACAACAGGATAGGGTATCCTAGACTTGATGGGATAAGCTACTACATATAGGTCACACGTTAATGCACTAATTTGATTATTTTGGGGAGCAGAGTCACATTTGGCAGTTTGCTTTTAGAGATTTATTTTTTTTCATGATGAAATCTCCTAGCATCTGCCATTCAACTTGTTTCTGCCTGGCCAAGAAATCACTAGGAATTTTTCTTTGTTAGAGCAGTTACATCACCGCAGAGGGAAGATTGCTGAACTTGCAAGCTGCTTGTTTCTGCTGTGCAAGCATTCAATATTTCACATGATAACTTTAATAAATTTCATGCCTCTGTTTAGAGAGGTGAGCCTAATAAAGAAACAGATATTTAAAAGTTATTTTTAGTTAACATTTAACATGACCAAGGCAAGTTTCAGGCAGGTTAGTGGGAGGTGAGAAGTTTGCAATGTCTTTAGGCAGCCGGTTCCCCTGATCTTTCTTATGTGATTAAATTGCTGTTTCTAGATGTAAATCTTGCCAAATAGCTGCTGGCTTTTTATATAAATTACAAAAATGTAACAGTGCAGAATAAACCTGATAAGCTGTATGAAGGTAAAGAAGAGTTGCTTATGCTCTTCTCTTGGCTAATTGCTTGTATTCACTGCTTAGCAAGAGCTCTCTCCTGTCTTTTTAGCTGCTATGAATTGCTTAGCGCATAAGCGGCTGGAGCTTAAAGAATATTTTTTGTAAGCAGATGCAGCAAAACATTTCTGCTCCTATTCTGCACTTTTAAAAATTTATTCTGGTTTTGTGTTAAGAGCTGAGGTACACAAAGAGAGAAAACCTGAGTAAAGAGCTATGATTAGCAAAGGAGAGACTGTACATCATTGAAATGCAAGAGGAAATTTTGCCCTGTTCCCTAATCATGGGGCTCCTCTTCTGCTGGGCAGTCTTGCCTGATGTGTGTTCCAATTGTTTCTTTTTTTGTTTATTTTTTTTTCAATTTAAGAAAAAGACTTCTAGGATGTTACTTGAAGTGACATCTGAAAATTATTATGTTACCTTAAGAATGTTTGAGGGGATTCATCTCTTCGTTTCTGTGACTTTGGAATAAGGAAAAGCAGGCTAGCAGACAGCAATGTCCTCAAAATGACAAACAGTTTAAGCAGGAGGGTCAGAAAAGCTGGAGAAGAAAATGGAGATGCTGTCCTGCAGCCTGCTGTGTTAGGAAATATGGTGACAGAGAAAGGAGTGGATAAATACACCGCCTCTCTGCAGCAGTTTTGCCATACGAGTGCTTTTCCCTGTGATCTTCTCCCTCCCCTCTCTTTGGAGGGGGTGTAGAAAGGGACAGTGAGGATGGAGCAGAAAGGAAATGTTAGTCTCTCTGGTATGGAAGTCTATAATAACCTTCCCCATGATGATAACATGTTTTTAAAGGTAGCTGCTCACCTCTGGGAAACAAAACTAAATGCCCAGCTTGGCACTTTTCTGGAGGTGATCTTGGAGTGTATGGTAGCTCTGAGGCCACACACTATGTACTGAAAGCTATTTATTCATTATGTCCTGTAAACAGAGGTAATTGCCTTCGGTGCTGTGATAGTGCCATGTGAAACTGGGTAAACACAAACTAGTCTAATAGGACTTAGGTTAGTATGAATAATTAAAACACAAGCAAAATGCATTCATGGCAGCTTTCTAATTCTCTCACTCTGTCTCTTCACCCCCATCTTGTTACACGGGGCTCTGAGGAGAGTGTCCGTGGCAGCCATCTTCCTGCTGCTTCCTGCTGCTCCTTGTGAGGGGTGTGTGCTGAGGAGAAAATGGCTGCCTCTCCGCTTCCCAGGGGCTCCCCACAATGTAACGTGGATGAATGCTGCAAATCCTCTCAGGAGATAGCTATGTAAGCAGACTCTTGGAGTTTGTAAGCAATAGCTATTGTTTTCATACCCTGAGAAGTGTATACAAATTTTCCCTCTGTTTTCAGGCCTAGTCAGCAGAGAGGTGCCTGGCTGGAGGGCTATGGCAGCACTTGTTGTGCCTACTGAGCAGTTGACTGGGGGCTGTGGTTAGAAGCTCCTACATGCAGGAATTTGCATCAGAATATGGCCCTAAGCAAACCATCTAGATCAAAGTGGGAAGTGCTGCTCCATAGGCAGTAGGAAGGCTTCACTTTGTTCCTCCCTCTCTTTTTACAGTCTACCTGCATCCTCTCTGGGACACTTGTGTGAGTCAGTGCCAGCCCCCTTTTGAATTGTTACTGGGAGGAACAATTTTGAGGTCATAACAATTCTTGCTGTCTGTATATAATATTTTTTTGCTGGCATTGTTGATGTCCTTGTGTTATACAGCATTGGTTTTGACTAGGGTTTACAGCATTTGGGTCTAGAAAGGAATGTGAAAGTAATTAAAGTCTGTGCCAGTTTGGCGAGTGTGTCTTATCACTCTGTATCCCAGCACAGTTGTCCCAGTGCTATTTCTTATTTATCGTAACCTCTTGCTTGCTTTCTCTGGAAGAGGGCATTTTTCAAAGTTACTTCCCCCATGCTGTCACACTTTCCATTCTAATCTTCCTCCTCCCTACTGTAATTCTGATTGGAAAAAGTGATTTAACTTCACCACTGCTATACGTAGATGACATGGTAATGGCTAGCAACCTCAGGTCAAGGGACTGTTTGTCTTTACAGCCCCAGCAGGCAGGATTATTGCAGGCAGGAAGGTCACCCCCAAGAGCGGGGATTAGATGGAATAAACTGAGACGTTGGTGTGAGACAAAATGCGGAACTTTAAATATAGCCTGAGCTTATGGATCTTGAACTTTGTATTTTCCTGCTGAAACATTTCTGGGATATTGGAATGTAAGTGTGTGAATAAATGGTCTGATCTACATTATTTCTTCATGTGACCCACTTCTTAAAGAGTTAAGTAGGTTCGTGGAGGATATTTTATGGATATTTTAATCTCAGAGGAAAAACACACACTTAAGTTCTTCTCTGCTGTACCTTTTAAAGGAAAGAAAAAAAATTGTTTCCATGTCCTGCCCTCCTCCATTCTCAAGAAAAGATTTGGAGGAAAAATCTTCAGCTGCTATTAAGTTCTATGACAACCTTGTAAAACAAAACTCTAAGGCCTTTGTGTTATCATCCCATTAAAGGTTTAAATGAAAGGAAACTCAAAGTTAAGTTTGTATCTGATAGTCATTTTCTCAGGCTTATATACTTGCAAATAAATGTGCGATACTATGTGTTTAAAGTTCAAATGCTCTAAGCAATTAAACTGTTCAGTTCTTAATCATAGCATACAGCAAATATACTAAATATTGGCCCATAAGTATACCACCTGGCTATGGTGGAGGTGCCAATAGCTCTATATTTATCCTTTTGCCAAATTAGTTTTTAATGCAATGGCAATAATAGGAACTTTGTAACTATTCAACATTCATATTGAAACAATCAATTTATTTTTAAATACAGTTGAATTCTGGTCTTCCTCAGCCTTGTGAGTATTCATGTTTTATGGAGAGTGAGTTTCAGTAACAGTTCTCTCGCTAAAGATATCAAGTTATTTAAAGCAGAAGTTCCTCTGGCTCTGACTTAAGTTGAGCCTCCAAGTGTACTGTGACAAACAACTAACAGGGAGAATGAAAAGGTGCTCTTAATTTTAGAGAAAGAAAACTTAACTTTCACTCTGGAAAGCATTTGGAAAATGATGCTTCCTTTGTGAAACTGCATCCTGTTGTGTGCATGTCCCTTTGCAATTTAGCTGAAGAGATGCATAATTCTAATACGTTTGGTGATGCTTAACAACTCACTTGGTATGTTTGCTGTTGAGGAGGTATGTTCTATGTTATGTCCTGTTGTGATTGCTGGTGCTGATCAGCAGTTTGCTTGTCTTGCCCTTACAGCTACTCCAGGAGGCAGGTGAAACCATGGATTTAACTGGGCAGGTTGCTCTGTGGCTTGCAGGGAGGGAGGCTTTTGGGAGGTGCCTGTAGAGGTGGGCAAGTGGGGAGCTTGCAGCAGCAATTCAGCCCAGGAACTGCTGAGTGAGAAGAGTAACCCCCAGGCAAGTTTCAGAGGTGATGGGAAGGAGGATGACCTCCTGAAAACTCAGCTGTGACTACTGTATAACATTTGCTGTGAGACACCAATAGTTAGACTGAAGATAAGGACCAGTCCTGCAAGTATGGGTCAGAAGGATTTGTATTTAACCCTTGCATTTTAATCTAATTCACTCAGTACATCTTAAAGCATTGACAGGCTCTTACGGACCCTGACATGCCTTTGGCTGTGTTTGTTTTGAGGAAAATGGACATTTTGCTTGGGGTAGTCTCACACAGTGATTGCGTGTGACAATTCTCAATTTCAAAAACTGACATTATCCTAATTGAGTCTCATGAGGTTCCTTGACAGACAAGTTGAGATTTGCCAGTATTCTGCTTTTCATTGCTGTTAGGCTGGCCTATACTTGGGGAATAAAATGTTGGTGAAAACTGGAAAGAAAACAGCCATCCCACACAATCACCAGATCTCGCAGAGTGATCCTCCTGCAGTTTCCCGTTATCTTCATGCACCCAGTTCTTATCTTAAAAGAAAATAGATGCTGCTTAAGGAACGGTAGAAGAAAAACAGGGATACCAATGCTTGGAAACTGAAAGCCATGCAAGGTCCAGATTTGGCTGCACAGTGTGTTAGGGATACTGTGCACCTACCTTTGTCTACTTGTGTGGTTTTATACCTGGGAGTTTTGTCTAGGCCCTTACAAAATGGTTGTTTGGGATTCTTTTTTCCCCCCCCCTCTTCCCTCAGGTGAAATGCCTGTCCCTCTGCCTAGTACCTGCACATAGGTGGGAAGCTTGCTGATGTGTATTTTTGTGTGCACTGCATGGTGTTTGTGCTTCTATTTCTGACCAAGATCCTAGATGGATTATTAGACTCATATTGCATATGAAAGTGCAGATTAATTTGGGTGCAAATGCGACATGATCTGCCTTAATTCAATCCCAAGAACTGATTTATTTAAAAAAGAAAAGTAAGTTGAAATTTGCAGGGTCACAGTCATTAGGAAAAAATGTGTGATTTTTTTTTTTTTAAAATCAACAAAAAACCCAAACCACCAAACAAACCCCCAATTGTTTTCCCTAAATTGATTGCAAATGTGCAAGCATAAGTAACATTTGGGTTTCTTTAACAAATTCCCAAGCGATTCAGCAGTTGCCAAGGTAACAGTGCTACTTTTAATAACAATAAAGAAACCATATAAAACTTCCACATTTCTCATTGTCTAAGATAATGTTGCCCTGATGCTGCAATAGCATTATTAGCATACACTTTCTTTTGCTCATTGAGAAGCATGTCTGGTTCATAAATTGGTTGTACAGTAGCATCTAGCACAGTGGGGCCTGGGATCATTAGGACTCCTGGATACTACAGTCGTGAAGAAATAATAAAGTATTTTTTAGCTCTCCATCCATTTCTTAGAATTTCCTTTCTGATTTTGCTTCCTGTGGCTGTCATTGTAGTATGTGGTTGCCTTAGATTAGTTAGCTGAATATTACTGTGATCTTTTTAATGCAAAAGCATCAGTATGTTATAAGCAAGTCCTGTAGATAGTCTTCATGATTAAGCTATACTTCATAAAACATTGAGAGTACTCTTTTATTATTCATGGGAAGCTGTGTATTACTAAAGAAAACTTGGTTTTTAGTACTGAAATATTGTTGTTCTTGCATCTTTTAGAGCTGCCCTTTTCAAGTCAAAATGGATGTCTTCTGTTGTGCTTTTTTTCACTCCCCCCGCCCTGAAACTCAAGCTTCCTCTGAACTTTGGCAGATAGCTCGATGTGGTTACTGTGGATATAAACTCTTAGGCCTGGGTGGATTATTTGCATTCTGAATACTTGACCTCATGTTTCATTCTGAGTCTTCCACCTTTCTGTCAAGATTTTGGCACTTCACAAATGAGAGAAACCTGTTTTCCTGCTTATATTTCTGCAGTCAAATCTGCAAACATCATTCTTCTTTTGGCTTCTGTAGTTGTGGTGAAGTTGAGCCTTTTAATTAAAATGGTCAAAATAAACATTCAAGAGAATTTCACTGGAGATGTGGGCTATGTTATTTTCTTTAAAAAAAAAACAAAACAAAAAAAAACAAAAACAAAAAAACAAAACCAAACAAACCTCCTGTTGCTTTTCAATATTTTTGTTTTGAGGAAATTGCACTGAAATTTCATGAGTAGCTATAGACAACTCTGTGCCATCAAGTGGGATTCTTGTTGCATTGGAGATACTAAAGTTTAATCTATGTCTCTAAATGCAGACTATTTTAAGTTTATCTAAGAACAAAACCCACCCGAACAAATAAAAAAAACCCTCGTAGGCTGAACATGTGAGATGTAGAAGGAGGAATCACTTCCCCATTTTGCAGCCTTTGCTAGTACTGCCTCCCTTGGCTGGTCATCTTTCACCAACACTTAATCACCTCAGGGAGGTGAAAGTAGGATTTAGTTCATTGAAGGATTAGATGATAGTTTCCGAAGTATCATCTACACAAGTGTCTAGTTCAAAACAATAATACATTTTTGAATTTACTGGTTTAATATGCGTTAGTGTGGATCATGGTGTGTTCCCAGTGCACATGAATGTGATTCCTTTCTTCTAGAAAGAACACAATTATTTCCAGGAGATCTGCTGCAGCTGCACACCTAAGGCCTCCAGCCCAACCCTGATGTGGACACAAGGGTCTGAACCAGTGTCCCGCCCTCAGAAACTTCTCCAATATGTACTGAGCACTTGTGCACCAAAGGCACATCCTTGAGCTGCTGAAGGATTTTTACCACACCCTTTCTCTTCTCAGCTTGCTGTAATCTTCAGTCTGTCACATGGGATTGGTTGCATGGCATCAGTGAGGGTTGACTGAGGATACGTGCTGCTTTTATGAAGATCCTGAACAGATCTTTAGGTAGGAGTGCACCTTGTAGCACGTACGGCTCGACACTGTCATGTGGGAAAGCCCAGAGGAGGATATCACTTTTGATACACATCCTTAGACCTTATAGAGCCAAGCATGATGTCTAGGGACACCTCTTTGGGCCTACTCAGTGCTACTGTCAGCATTGGAAACACCTCTGTTGTGTTATAAGTGTAAGATCATTAGTACCAGCTCTGTATCTGCTTTAACTGTGCTACATAGGTTGTGTCTATACTGCTAAGATATGATACTTCAGGATTAAATCTAAGTGAGTGCATTTAAACTTGTATTTTCAATGTTTGTCTAATAGTTTTTCTTACATGAAATAAGAAGCTACTTTATCTGACTCTGTATAAGGGCATATTTTATCTATGACAGCATCAAATATTCAAAATTTATTTTAAAAAGTTAGTTACGTTAATACAGAAAAACTTAGGGCAGAAAGTTTGCTGAAGGCCTTTGACCCAGCAAAGTCCTCCTTTTATTTGGCCTCTATGCAAGAGTCTGTTCCAACTTGATTGTGTCATTCAGATTCTTTGTTGGTTACACTAAGATGCTTTGGGGCAGAAATTGTCTTTTCTGGTTTGTTTGTGCAGTGCCTAGGACAATGTGGTCCTTGCCCCTGGTGGGGCCACCTAAGCCAGGTTGTAAAGCAGATAATAGGTTATGGCAATGGAGAAAGATAGCTCAGGAACAGCTTATTTACTTACTTTTAAAGAATGATATTTCCAGACAGGAGATGTAAAGGAAGAACAGAATGGTGGTGACCATTAATAATGATCTGTTATAGGAACACAGACTGGAGCAGATAGTATAACTGCCATAATTTACAGCTTGAAATATAACAGTACTGATTTAAGCTCTGGCCAAGATAAAGTGTTTATAAATCTTTTCACCTCTATTCTGGGAAAACTTGTTTTTAGGATAAGTATCTGGTGGGCTGTGTTTTAAGAAGTGCAGAGCAGTTGTTTCTTCACTGCAAATTTCATTCCTCAGTTAGGATTACAGTAAAGGGTGTTTGTTCTTAAAAAACCCAACAAAATGCTCTCTAAAATATAACAATATTGCATTCTGCCTCTCTGTCCAGGCATGCATACACTAAAAAGTGCAAATTTGCCATTTCCAGAGAAAATTGTTGCCTGCTAGTGGCCAAAGGCTGATGTAATAGCAGACTGATGAATTCAAGATGTAATTTTCCACATCTTTACTATTTCACTGTTTGGCTGGTGTTCATCCTGCTGTTATCTGGTTTTTCCTCAGTGTAGATATTATTGATAATATTCCCAATATAAAAGAGTCGGTGCTTAGTCTTCCATTCTTCCTTTTTCTATTTCACTGCTCTTATATGTTGGGCAAGAGTTTTAACAGAAAGAAGTCTGTAGCTTGGTGGTGGCCTGTAAGAAAAGGGAAAGCATGTTTTGATGTTTTTATGGTTTTGTGTTTTTTTTGTTCCTTTGGCATTTGTTAGTAAGGGGGTGGAAGTATTTGAAAGTACTTTGAATGGTCTGATTCTGCTTTGTCAGTGTGCCCAATTCCTGTGCTCAGCACTCACATCCTGAACAACTGCCTTGTTCTTTGCTGAACACATCTGTGACTTGTTCTGCTTAGGAGGTGTCACTAGATACTTTATCTCCTAATGTTTAAGCACCCTGTGTGCCATGGGCAGAGTAACGTCTCATTTTGAAATGCAATGCAATGCCTAGACCCAGTCAAGCGATGCTGGAAAGAAATGTTCAACAATATCTTAGAGAAAATGGGGCTAGAGGGAGAAGTTTAAGTCAGTGTCAAATGGTTCTGAGTTTTACTTGGATTGATGGGCTTCTGCTGATTCATTAGTGGATCTGCCAGTAGGACTGCTGCTACATTAAAACACAGGCCTGCCCAGCCTTGGATGGAAAAGCAGGAAATAGCCTAAATCCAGTTAAGGACTGAGTTATTACAAGCTTCTGTCCTGGCCTAATTGGGAGCAGCACTGGACTTAAGAATATAAAGGCTAAGGGAGTGTTTGAGCTTTTTCCTATAAAACTTCATACTCGGCAGCAAAAAACTGTGCCAATTACTTTTTTTTTTTAAATTATAACAGTTGGCTGTCAAGACAGCTGTGAAGGAAGCACTGATACTATTTAGATGTTTTATTAGAGGTAATGTAGTAACATATTTGAATTCAGAGAAGCTTAGGTGACACTTTGATCAAGTTTTAATCAAAGGTGATGCTGCCCAGGGCCAGAGCTGGCAAATACTGTCCTTTTTTCCAGTGGCAAATGAAACTTGACTGCTACTATCATAGCTGCTACTTACTGCTGTAGTCACAAGTGTGTTTTATTTATTTTCACCACAAACAACTTGTTAACTATTCTCTTCCACTATCCACTCTTTGTGGTGGATGCCTTGTCACTTGGCTCACACAGCATGAGAGTTAGTTCTGCATGGATGGCAGAGGTTTTTTTCTTTACTGCTTGATTATTTTTCTAAATGATCAGTTACAAATAGATTGTGCAAAGTATTTCAAGAAAACTTCAAATAAGTGCTGCATCTTGTGGAATACTGATATCTGTAGAACTTTTCTTGTTTGGAAGTACTTTAAGTATCCTGTTACCACCTTACCAATGAACAACAAAGAGCAGCAGAGCCAATGCTTGTATTATGTGTCATTGAAGATGTTTGCTAACAATTGATTCTGAAGCTTGATCAGCTCTATCAAACAAAATTTTGATAGGTCAGTTGAAGGTAGTGGTTTTTATAAAAAAAAAAAAGAAGTTTCAACCTAAGATGTTCTGTGCTGAAGCATTTAAAGTCTCATCACAAATGTTTGAAAGGGATGATTTTTGAGAGCAGAAACGACTTCTACCTAAAAAATTCATTAGAAGAAAGGATGGGCTGGTCAAAGGATTTAGATCCATTCAGAGAGCAGGAAGCTGAAGTAATTCAGCAGTTTTTTCCAGCATCAGAATATGGAAACATGCTGCTGCTGAGAGGTGCTTAATACGTGTAGACACCAAACTACTTAAGGCCACAAAGTATTCAGGAGCAAAGATAGCGTTGAAAAAACTGTCTAGCAAGTTGTGATGTCTGAGGACCATTACTGCTGTCACTGCGTGATGGAGTCCTGTTTTTTCGAGGTTGTTTGGTGGTGTGTGTTTTTTTTTTTTTAAGAAAATATTTTCTATGGCACGACACTTATGGTCGTGCCAATTGCCTTAATGAGTGCCTGAGACTGGAATATGTAGAGTTGTGAATTTTGTCTGATCATAAATTGCTTTGCTAAACATGTTGTGGCAATTACTGCCCAAGATCAAACATCTTTGGCAACTGCATATTGTTTCTGCCAGTAGGCCTTTTTATTAATATTGTAATTTACTTTTGAAAAATGGAAAAGGTATTACTGATAACCTTTCCAGTAATACTCAGAGCAACATTTGCTCTTTAACTTGGTAGTCACTTAAAAAGCATTGTACAGGGATTCAACAGAAGAAGAATGCAATGTATCCAAGGAAATGGTTCTGAAGAACATTCCATATAATCACTTTAATATGATGAAACTAGGTAACTGGACACTTTGTTATGAAAACGTTCATGGTTGGGGAAATAATCTTCTATTATTTACTGCTGCTTAATGACTGAAAAGGCAGGTTTGAAACATTGATAGAACTTCGTGAGTAGTACAGATCAGGCTTTGATTTGTAACTGGGTGAAATAATCTGTATTTTTGGTAATCTCACGTGTAAGCAAGCTGTTGGATGAATTCAGAAGAGCTCAGAGATTATGAACAGAGGAAAAGCTGGCTTTAAAACTTTTTTTTATAATCATCCTCAGGAAATGGGAACTCTATTACATTAGTATGTGCCATCCAACATAGCTACGTTTTCTGGAAACTAAGGTACTGCAGAAACAAAGTCTGTGGTAAGACTCTTTCCTGTTCTAGTGTCTTCTGTAACTTGCATCAGTTATGTTCTCCCTTGCTCCACTGGCTTAGTATTTGGATGCCAGTGCTGAACTTGAAGTAAAAGAAAAAAAATTGCAACCCATTAGGTCAGGGGAAGGCTTCCTTTTCTCCTCTCTCCCAGAGATCCACTGAAGCCAGGAGGTCAAAGCAGCTGTTGTATTCTGATTCCAAGCTGCCCTTTCCGTCTGTGATGGACAGCTGTTTGGTTTTGGCTTGGGATAGTTTCTATAAGGGGCAAATGCTCTGGAAGGAGAGAGGAAGTTCATGAGGGGAAAAACTGATCTACTGAACACGGTCACAGGAGAGATTTGCAAAAATGGGATGTGGTAGATAAGGAGTGGCAGAAGAGGCTACTTAAGAGTGACTGAGGATCTTATGCAAAAAGCAGGAAGCGAACAGCCAAGCCTCAGGCATAACAGAGGAGGCTTGTGAAGAATGAGAGTGTACTGGGGAGAACTTGCTGCAACTCGGAGTCTATTCCTTACTTTAAAATGCAGCAAAAAGCCACAAAACCTATTTTTAATACTGTTGCTTTAGCATTCGCTCTTGCTTTTTGGTGAAGTTTTATGCCGATGACATGGCAAAGTATTGCATTGCTCACTCTTTCTGTGTGTGACGCTTTGTGGAGGTGTATATGCACAAACCTGTGCACATGTTATATATAAGGTGGTATCTTCTGCAAGCAGTATCTTCTGCAAGCCATCTTGTCATATTGTTAGGGAATTACAAACTGGATGGTGGGTCATATTTGTAATACATCTGGCTTAAGATCTTTGGGATCAAACTTTCCATAGTATCTGATGGAACAAAAATGCGTTCCTCTCTGTTTTCCTGTTTAATCTGCAATTATTTGCATGCTTTGACTTATTTCTTACTCTTTCTTTCTTTTTTTTTTTTTTTTTTTTTTTTTTTTTTTTTTTTTTTTTTTTTTTGCATAAGAACCCCCTGGGCACATAAGATAGCCATAGAAGAGCACTTTGTGTTTCTGTGGCAATCTTCAACCTGTGATGTTTTTCCCCAAGCTTGGGAGCATGCCAACCTCCATGCGTTTCCCTCTTCCGTCATTGATTCTGAATTCAAGGTGTGTGTTGTTTGTTTTTTTTTTTTTTTTTTTTTTTTTTTTTGCTTTAGGGAGAAGAGTTGATCTCTCTCTCTCATCTTGCTTGAAATCAAATATGGCAAATTCTTTCCTTGGTAGATCTGTTTGCATATGGCATTCAGTATTTTGCCCCAATATTATTACCTGCTATTAACAAGCTGCCACATTCCCTTGGAGAGTTGGTTGCTTCTAGGCAAAGGGTGAAATGGAATTTATACAGAAAGCCAGTAAAGAACTTTGGGGTTCCTTATAACGAAGGACCTCAAAGACATCTTATTATTTAGACTTTAAGCCAGATTTGAATTTTTACTTTCTCCTTTTTCTTTGTGACATTCAGATCAGGTGGATATTGAGGTTACAATCACAAAAAGGCATTTTGGTGTAATTGCAATGTTTCTTGAAAGACTAGTACTTTCAAGTGTATTTGTCTGTAAACTGTTCTGCTTTCTTTCATTTGAACAGAGGTTTTTGTTTCAAAGGACAGTACATGTATGACGTGGGTATCTCTCTATGAGGTAGTATTATTGTAAATGAATTTTTTGGGGGGGAGATAGTATGTCTTACTTTGATTTTCGCTAAATAAATTAGCCAGGCTAAAGGAAGAAAAATCTAGGCTTTCAGTTAAAAGAAATCTTTGTTTCCATGAAATTGCACACCTATAATTAACAACTGGTCGTGTGGCTGTGCAAGCTTTTATAACTAAAATGCTTGTGCCCTTGATGATCTGACTTACAGTGGCAGAACAGGCTATTTAAGTCATTGTGATAAAATGAGTTGAGCATCATGGCACTTAAACCTCTTGAATACTAATGGATTTAAAGCACAGACTTTTTGAAATGGTGCCCACTCATCCTCATATTATTCCTCCTGCTTCCCTGGCTCTGTTTTCTTCTAACCAGTGATAGTAGCACTCAAACATTTGGACATTTTTAAAAAAAAAAAGGTATAACAAATAAGTATTTGATTTAAATGATATGTGCAGTATCCTCTGGGATGAAAAGAATGCCAGAAGGACGTAGTATAGTGTTATTTGCTCTATATACTTAGACTCTCCTGGAAAATTAATTTAGTAGTGGGTTTTCAAGAGAGGTGTTTTTTGAAGGAGAAGGGGGTGGTGGTGGAGTTTTTCATTTATTCACCACACTGAAAATCTTTAGCTGCTGGTAAATGTAAGGCTGATCTATGTAAGGCTTAGAGTCTGCTGTTTCTCTGCAATACTCTTAGCTCTCCACTGCCACCCTACTCATGCCTATCATTGGGAACAGCTTGTGTATGGATTTTCAGAAAAATTGCATTAGATTGGTAGGATGGGCACAGCTGCTTCTTAGACTTCAGCAATTCTTCAACAAACCCTTTTTATTTGCAGGGAGTTCTCCGCAAACTTAATGAGAAAAATAACCATGTACACCTTTCATTAATGTAAGTGACTCAAGTTACATTATTGTTTGAGATGATTACTGTAAATAGGACAAAGAACCAATATTTACTTTTGCTTTAATCTTTTCCTAGTGATTCACAGCAACTGGCAAAATTAAGCAATAATTAGGATCTTATTCCAGTATAAGAAAATTCCTATCATCTAGCATGTGGTATTTCTCTGGTTAGCAAAGGGAATCTGACTTAAGAAAATGCCTCACACTTTCACCTCCTGGTGAAATTGGAATATTACTTCTGACTTTGGTGTGGCTGCATCTGTTGGAGAGTGTGTATGAATATCTAAATTATGCTGGATGTATGGGCTATAAAATGGTTTGGGGATCATAGGATAAAAGTTGCTGTGTGAATGTGAATTAAGGTATCTGATGAACTATAGCTCTAGGGTGGGGATGAGGGTTTTTGGCTAGGGCAGCTTATTACAGCCCTTCTGAAGGCACTAGAGCACTGTGTTTCCAATTCTTCCTTGTTGCTTGGCTGGTCTGGGTGATCTGAATGCTGCTGTATTCTGCTCTATAACAGGCACTTCTTTTGGCACCTGTCACTGATAATTTAAGGGATACACGTTTAGTCACACATAATGGATTTAGATTTTGCAAAAAAATATTGTGATCTTGACTAAGAAAGACTAAAAGATAAATACTAAGGGCTAAAATGCATAGAGCCCTTCCAACCAGTGATTCCAAGTGCTCTTGTAGAGTAGGTCGGGAAGGTGCAGAGCCAGAAGCGAATATTTTGCTGCATGATGGAGCTACAGCACCCTTCTTTCCAGGAGAAATCCTCATTTGCTTACTCCTAGGATGCAGGGCTTTTCCTGGGAGGGTGCTACCTATACCAGTACTTTCTTGTTTTATTTCCTGTTCTTCCTGGGATCACCACTCTCTTTTTCCTTGTTCTAGTCTCCCCTCTGGGAACTTATCCATTCTCCTTTAGAACCTAGATCTTCAAATTTACCCTCTTCTCCTTGCTTCTCTGTCTTTTACTCTACATATCTTGGCTTCAATCCTCTAGTCTTCCCTTGTCCTTAAAGGCCTTCTGACAGTAAGTTTAATGGAAAATTTAGCTTCCAACTCTTCATCTGGGCATGTTTGGGAAAGAAGAGCTGCATTAACAACTGGAAGTTCTCTGTGCTATGCTCTAGGGAGATGATGCGCACAAAAAACACGCCAAGAAAACATTAGTCAAGGTCAGGGGCAATCTAGCCCGGACTTGTCTGGGTCAAAACATGCCTCTTATTTCTAAGTGCAAGCAAAGTATCTATTTTAAATGTTTTTCTAAAGCAAGGACATTTTGATTTGTATAATTCCAAAGCTTCTGTGGGCCATGGGTATAGCTAGATTCCTCTGATCAACTTGCGCTCCGTGATGATGGTAGATGGGTATCTTTTGGGTGACACCATTAAGATCTACCTTCAACCCCCTGCTGTGCCCATCAGCAAGCCAGTGGTATCAGAAGCAGCTGATTCTCGGGACTGTATAATGACTAACCCTTGTGATTGATTACCTTCTATTTTTTTGGAAGGCTGATGTGTAAAATTTGTCAGTTTGGGATCCCTTGGAGCTAGGAACATGTCTGATCATATCTGCTGGCAAGCAGAGGCCAGGGGTGTGTGTAAGGGGGAGTCTGGCCGTGGGTTCAGGTGACTGCTTTCCTGACCTGTTTGCTCTGGCACTGCCTGAGATGAGAAAGTAGGGGATTTCTGAAAACCTGTTTTGCTCAGTCCCAGGCTGCAGGGGAAGGGCATTCCCTCCCACTCTTCCTTCCCTTTCTCTGACAGTCCTCATCTTCTCTGTCTTGCCTTGGGGCTAAAAAGGGGCCAGAAGAGAGAAAACTAAGAGTACTGGGAGAGGAGCAAAGATGCCTGTAGGGTTAGGCAGCATTTAAAATGGGGTTGTCTGGAGGGTGGGAAGGGAGGCAAGCTTCTCATTGCCCCAGTCCTGGTAGTTTTCTTAACTCCATCTATGCACTCAAAAGTAGGAGGGCCTGCAAATACTAGTTTTGAGCACCTGTACTGATTCAGTAGATTAGTAATTGAGGCCTATGAAGGAGGCTTGTCAGGCAAGGTCCTTGTTTACTTGTAACAACATAAATGTTTGTTTGAGAGAACATGTTACTTTTCCATTGCAATATGTATACCTACCTCCTTTCCTGGGTGTCTAAACACAGAGGCTGTTACAACTGCAAAAGATGTAGCGTTGTGGATCTAGGAATAGCAAACCAGTCTGCATGAGACTAGCAACATCCAGAGAAGAATCTGCAGGAAATGATTTATTTACTGACTCTTAACCTCATCTTCTCACTAACTCATTGCAGATAACTTGCAATTTGTTTGATGACAAATAAAAATCTACAGAGGCTTGTAGGCCTCCTTTATATAGACACATGTATTTACAGGTAGTTGGTCAGATTGAAACTGAATATTATGGTTTCGTTTTTATTAGACATATAAATCATATTTTTTGTTTTTCCCTAAAAGATCTCTGATCTGCTAATGTTCCTGCCAATAAACTCACCTACTGAATTATTCCTGGAAGATGAACAAAAGAGTTTATAAACTCCTCATGTAAATTATTTCTGTTAATTTGAGCAGTTTTGCATGAAACACTGTGTTGGGTTTTTTTTGGGGGGTGCACTCCTTTAACTATAAAACAGCTGCTCACAAAGCTCCACCTTGACCTCTGTTTACCTCTGAGGGCAGCCAACTTCTCTTTTCATCATTTTATGTATTGAAATCAATGGGTTTTGGCTGGTTCAGCAGAAAATGTCTTGTTTCCTGAAAAGCACCCTGAGATGTTGTTTTTACAGTACCATTCATGCTTGAACAGACATGGTAAGTACCAGAAAGTCTCACTCAAGCTGTTCTCTCGAGACTTCCAGCTCTGCTTTGCAGACAAACTGAGTTTTCTGAACTTTTGGGTTCCTGTCCTAAACCAAACCTCTGAACCGCTTTTGAAGCCTGCCTGTTCTTACAAGAAACCTTAGTACAGAGGAGGTTTGTTTATGAAAGGATATATTAGACTCCTTCATTTGCAGCCAACAAAAGCAGCTTGCTCTCTTCCTGGCTGCTCTAATTGATTTTTATTTTTTATTTATTGTTTTGAAGTTAAACAAATCATAGATTAAAAACCCTCCAACCAATGCCTTTAGGTATTTTTGCCACATAGTAAAAATACAAGTACTAGTGCAAACAAAAAGCAAACCACTGAAGGTTGGAGTATAATGGTGTTTGCAGATGCTTTGTCCGTGCCTATTAACTTGTTCATGACCACACCTCTTTTCATGGTCTCTGTTGCCGTTGCTCTGGGTTTGTGATCTTGGAACCAGCAGTGGTAGCCTGAGTTCAGATGAAGCTGGCAGATATGCAAGAAACACAAAACTTGTTTTGATGCAGGTATAAGAGTAACTGAGTGAATATAATAAACAAAGATTGTTTGTAAGTGGGCTCTATTCAGTATTTCCTAGGAAGAGTTTAAGCAAGAATACACTGTCAAGGGTCAGAAGAAAGAGATAATTCCACTTTTGACCCCAATTCCTAACCCCAGAAGACAAATGACAATTAAAAATAGTCTTAGAGAAAACAAAGCTTTGCATTCCCTCTTAAACTTCATCACAAACTAAATCTTGTAGTGTTTTCAATCTGGTTAGGCTTCAGCTGTCAGTCTTTCTCCTTTTCCCTTCTATTGCACTACTGTTGGCAGCATTTAATGAATTTTTAAATGCATGTGACAAATAGGTTGGGTCACTTAATAGAATATGAAATGTCTTCATGATAGAAGAAGCTTTTTCTAGAGTCATGACAAAGCCATTAAGGAAACATTAGCTTTCTTTGCCATTCACTTTGTGACACAACACTTCTACAGAACGTAATTAAGTTTGAATTTGTAGCAAATACACAGTTTTATCTTAATCTGTGTACATTCACAGGCCTTTTTACACGTTTTTTTACAGGTGTGGTTCCTGAGCAGTTATTTAGGTTCTTGTGTGCATCTAGCCAATTCCAAATCCTGGTACTGGGTCTCTCTTCCCTGTAGCCTTCAGTTAAAGGTCATTGCTGACTTTAACTGACCTATTGACTGCCTTCCTCCAGCATGTGCTACTTCAGATGTGAAGGACTGCTGGGTGTGTCTGCTGTGCTTGGTATTCTTCAAAACTATGAATGGGTCAGATTCAAAGCTAAGTGATTAAATCTCTCTGACATCAGTTGACTCCCTGTCTATTCCTTATTTATAAAAGCAAAGTGCATTTATGAACCAGCGATGGCAAGAAACTGCAGATCTTCATGAGGAGATCAGAAGAGGAGGCTGATCATGAAAATGAATGGAGAATATCTTGTGTGCGTTAAGATTTCATTCTGAGCCGATAACGTTTTCTTCATTAGTCTGAGACTATAAATTTATGCCTAATCTTGGCAGAGAGTAATCTCTTATTGTTTCATAATGAATCTTGTTTAATATATTAGTAAGGAGATAACTTTTTTTTAATATGCCAAGAGCCTGTCTTTGGAAATTGTACAGTCGTCTGTATTCTGTGTTGCTAGATAATGGGATTATGTGAAATTGAAAATATACCCATAATTTTTGCATATTACAGTGCAGTGAAACTTATCGCATAATTTGTGTAGCATTATGACCTTTTTTATGTTATTCCACTAGCAGTCATTTGCCTGAGTACTTAAAAAAAAAAAACCACAAACAAAAAAAAAACCCAAAACAAAACGAAACAGAAAAACTCCCAAAACCTCCTCCAAAAACCAAAAAACAACCCAACGCAAAAAATGACCCAAAACAAAACACAAGCCAAAAAAAAAACCCTGGTGGTGGGGAAAAATTGTTTTACCTAAATGTTATTTGGCTTTCATAACACCTAATGCTTTAAGCAGGTCTGAACTCATCTTCCCCACTTCCTCCCCCGCAATATGTGAGAAATATCTACTTATAGGAAACTGGTAAATGGTTAAAATTTCTAAAAGAACTCATAAGATCGTGAGACTTAAAAATGCTAAGAATTGTAATCGGAGCTAGTTCTTCTGTAAAAGTGGGCTGATGCAGTGCTGAATCAGTCATTAGCTCTGAGGACAGAGGCTTCGAAACAGTCCATTAAGGCAAGAGATTGCCCAATTACATATTCACGTGGCAGTTAAAATTGCATCAGAATGTTAACCACTTCCAGTTTTCAGTCAAATAGCCTTCTTAAACTTTGACTGAAATGTTCTTGGTTCTTGCTGCATGGCAAGAGAGAAATAAATGCTTGAAATACTTGTTAAAAATAACCCCAAACCCCACATCCACATTAAGTTCATGCCAAGTTGTTCTGTATGTAATTTGAAAGGGCTGTGATATTCAGCTTCAAGTATTGAGAATTTTAAAAGGAATATTAATATGCCCATGTAATTTTACTGTACTAGTGACAATGATGCAAAGATTCCTTTGTAAACCAAGGCACAAACAAGTGCTTCGCACCAACTGATCTTCAGAACTTTTGATGCATTTCAGAATTTGGGATATCTTCTTAAATTGCTAAGGGAAGGGAAAGAAATCATAGTCAGACATTCAGGTTGAATTTACCTTATTTTAAATAGATTAAATGCCATTTAAATTCCCTGAAAAAAAATACAACAGTCACTTAAGGGCGTGCCTTTACTGTATGGATCTACAATTGCTGTTAAATTCGGTCTCATTAACCAGTCTCCTGAGAGCTCTTGGAGTTGTTGATTTCTTTTTTTCTTCTGGTTGGTTTTTTTCTTTTTTAAACATTGGTTCAGTAAATAGACAGTTGAAAAGTACCTTGGGCTAATGGAGGCATGGATCCTCCAGAGCAACACATCAGTAAAGCTGTGGTGTTCGGTAAAGTTGATATGAATAAATTAGACATTATAATACTAGTCAGACATTTGCAACTGTCTAGTGAAAACAAGACAATAAAGGCACAGATCAAATTACCTGGAAGTCTGCATCAGTGCTCCACACTCCTGTACATGCCACACCAATACAGTGTCAAGTATATTAGAGCAATTCCTTCAGGAATGACAAGAAATGCTCTAATACTGAGGCTGTGCTAAGAGATGAATACTCCCTGCTTGCAGGGATGGCTCTTTTAAAGGTAGTGCCAGGGTTGTTTGTTTTAGGAGTCAATCAGCATCTCTAGATACTCTTAGAATTATAATCACAGCACTGCTGTCATGGCTACATTTAGAAAGCTTGTTTTGAAATGTTTATAGGAATATTCAAATTTGGTTAATTTGAAGTGTCTGGTATCTTGAAAGTTTGTTCTGCAAAGGATCAACTTAAGAACACCTTTACCCCAAATTTGGATTGTTTTTTTGGTTTTTGTCTCATGTGAAAAGGGAAGCAACTCTCCTTCAGGCAGACAATGTGTTGGTGATGTTGACTGATTGTTTAGCATTTCACCATATCTAGATATAGATGCTTGCTAGGGGAAGTCAGGTCCTCAATGACTGACACTGTGGAGTGTGTGCAAATTTTGCTTGGGTTTGGTCTTTATGTGTTAGAATTTAATGAGAAAAAATGAACAAAATGAGCTGTACCAACACTCTTTGTGCTTGTTCTGGCATATGTGAGGGAGGTTATTGTTCTTGCTTGAAAAGTTATAAGGAGAATTGGGTGGGAAAGAACTGGGGAATATGTGCTGTCATTATTTTATTGAAACAGAACTGATTTGTCCCTTTACTAACATTTTGACGTAAGTGCTCTGATATAGTGTATGTCGTGCAAATGCTGCTCAGCAGGACTCCTGGATATGTAGAGTTATTCCTTCCTGTGGTACTGTGGCAAAACCCAGACAGTACTCAGTGGGTCTGTGTTGTGCTGAAAAACGTAGGAATGAATAGAGAAATGTGTGTGTTTCATAGCCTTGTCCAGTCTTCTCCCACACCTTCTCTGTCTGCCTCCAGTGTAAAATGGTATAACTTATCCCTCTATGTGCTGCTCTTAAAAAAAAAAAAAAAAAAAAAAAAAAAAAAAAAAAAAAAAAAAAACAACCCAAAACCCCACAAACAAAAAAAAACAAATGGAAAAAACCCCACCCCACCACCTGAAAATGGAGAGACCCTGTGCAACGTTTTGCTTAATCTGTTCCTTTCATCTATTCTTTTCTCAGTCTTCTCAAGCACTCTATAGCTGTGTTATTCTCTCACTTCAGCAGAGAGCTTAAAAGTTAGCCTCTCATAATTTAAATGCTCTGTTGCTCTAAAAAATGGGGAATTCTTCCTTTACCGGAAGAGATCTAAAGAAAGTACAGCTAAATGGAAAAATGGCAACTGCGGTGTTTCTTTTTTTTTCTTTTTAGCTTTTCAGTACAAAAGGCTGGAGCGCTATTAAGGTCTTTCACATTTGTATGTGCTATATATTATGTATTAAACGCCAAATAGTTGGGATGAGCATGGAGTTGATGGTATTTCAAGTTTCGTGTGGCTGTGGTAGCATGAATGGAGGCACTGGGCTAAAAATCATAGAAGAAAAGCAGTATGCCAAGTCTGGATCTATGAAAGTAAAAATATTCGTAGGATCTTGTGATGTCTGACTTTATTTTTTTTTCAACCTTATAAAATAAACTAATCTTGTAAAGGAAAAATTCTTCTATAGCATAACTGGGAAAAGTATTTAGTATATGGTTTCAATTTAATCACTGCTTAAGCAAATTAATAAGCAGTGGATACTGTTAGATTGAGGCAGTCATTCATTGGGCTACCAGTGGAAGTAGAGTAACTTTTTCTCTCTTGTTACTTTAGATTTAGAGGACCAAAATGTAGCACAAAGTAGTCTAGTAACTCTTTCAGTGAGAAAACAATGATTGAAAAATACGAGAAAATGATTTAGACTTATGCTGAAAGATTTGCAGGTGCAGTAACTATATGCTAGAAATTCAAAGATGTCCTTTAATCACCATTCAGATTCATTTCTACCAGAAAAACAACACAGGAATTGTTTCAAGATCTAGAAATGGTAAGTAGTATGTGGCAAGCGTAACGGGTATCTACCAGTATTGCATGGGGAAATGGAGATGAAAAGCTTTAAGCAGACTTTAAAACAAATAAATAAAAGTAATAAAAATGCTCAGTTTAAGAGATTCCTGAGGTTTAGAATGTGACTAACATGTAACGCCTTCATTTGAGAGGGTCAAGTAACATACTGGAAAACTTTAGACTGCACTGTTTGATGTCATTCATGTGGAAAGTCTTAGAAGCTGTTTTAAAGTTTAAGTGAATTTTAATGGCCCAAATGAGAAAACACTTGGAAAAAATGTCATAAGATTAACTATTTACCTGCTGAAGTATAAACCAGTCCCACTGGCAGGCTGCAAAGGAGTGTGAAAAGCCTAAAAGATCCTTCCAGAATCATGAAAGTTCTGAGGAAAGCTGCAAAGAGATGATGCTGAGTATTACAAAGAGGTGGTAGCTCTTTTGCCATCAGTGTCTTGCAGTTCTCAATAGAAGCCAGACAACAAAAATCCTGTCTTGAATATGCTTAAAATCTTTAAAGATGTTAAGAAAATAGTGTATTAGTTTATTTTTAAAATTAAAAAAAAAAAAAAAAACAAAAAAAAAACAACCAAAAACGCAACAACCCTACCCAATATATTTGAGGGGGGAGGTGGGGAATGGCGCAGGGGGCCAGATTCAGGAAGCAAATTGGAACCATCAATAAGCTTTACAGGTTATAAAGAGACTGTGCCGTGACATCTTAGGATTTCCAGTTTAGAAATAAATGAAAAGGCACAACAAATAATGAAGCCTCCCTTGCTACAATTAGATACAGGATATTCAGATCATTTAAGTCTCTGGTCATAAATTGCAAAACACAGTCAGTTAGGAAGCTATAAATAGGGGGGAGGGTGGCGGGAAACCCTAACAGACAGTTTAAAACATCATATATAACGGGTGAGATTCCAGAGCGTGCTGCCCAGGAAAGACACTTTCAAGTGTACATAAAAATCCTTGAAGTGCTGATCCCAACATGCACAGCTGCAGTAAAGAAGGCAAACAGTGTTACTGCCAGAGGACTGCAGTGTAAATAAGGGAGCCGCCATTCTCGTTATCTGCTGGTTGACCACAGGGTCTGCTCAGTGTATCTTTGACAGGAAATAGCCACTCTTAATGGGATATGAGGGAGATGAATCCAACTGGCACCATAAATCTTGAAGGTGTTGGTAAGCATAAGGAAATTAGGATCCTTTTCACTGCAGAAAGGAGACACTTTTATTACTTCTTTTAAAGTGTATTTTTTTCCTAAGTGATATAGGTGCCTATTTTGAAACCATTTCATTTAAATATAGTAATGAATGAGGGAACATAATCTCAACAGGAGAAGCAATCTGAGACTTTGAGTAAGCTATTTTACACAAGCATGATTCAAGCCAGCTGTGTGCTAGTCGAAAATAATTCTAAGTGGGGTTTGGTGTGTTTACCGTAGTGCAGCATGCAAATTTAGGCTTCCAATACAGTTGCCCAGGCAGTGCTGTAAAAAAACCTGCTTGGTAGATGATAATTAACAGCTCCAAATGGCGCATTCTCTCTTCCCCTGCTAATCTTGATCTCCAGCATCTCTCACTTACCAAATCCAGTGGTAATCTTTTGGATGCAAGTGGTATCTCTTGGACTAAGTGGTCCTGGGTAGGTGTGTGGCTCTCCAGGTGTCACAGAACAGTGATGGAGAAAGTGGGTGGGAAGGCGAAGTATGTGTATATCAGTGCAACATCTTTCACAAACAATTGCGGAGTCAACATTTGCATCTAGATTGGGAAAACTTGGTTTCCAAACTTCAAACTTTTTTGGGTTTTCCCAAGTCCTAATGCAGTGGCCAAAGGCACGTTCAAAGCTGTGATCACCAGTGCAGATAAGACAGTCCAAAGGACCTAGCTAGGCACCTCCTGTGCCAAGAGGCGCGTTTCCTGGAGTTGTGAAGGTGGTTTTTGGTGGGCTTTTTTTGAGCAAACTAATGTCTGTGCCCATTTGATGGACAGTTCTGTAAGAATCTTTTAGTGCATAAGCTGGCACTCTGTTTCTATAACATGCTCGTCGCCAGGGTATCTGAGCACTTTGTTTTGCATTGGTAACTTTAGAGCTTCTGCTAATGTATAGAATCATATTTTTCCACTGCTTTTCCCAAAAGGCCCTTAACCTATTTTTCCTGTACCAGCTGGAGACTTCACTACAGATTAACACACTACTTCCCACCTTCATCCTCCCCAGCCCTGCACCCAGGCTGGAGGAGATGGTTTATTCAGATTTCCTTTTTTCAGAACTGTGCAAATTCCTCAGTAAATGGGCTGGCACACACCCCACACAGCTAAGTGTCTGTGTGTTGGGTTTTTTTTTTTTAATTCATATATCCAGACTAAAAATGCATCGCTATCTGCAAATAAATTCATCGTGCCCTGCCTTGGAAGTCTATTTTAGAACTGTTTTATATGAAATCTGTGGTATGGTTCTTAGTTTTTTTTCCCCACCCTCTCTGTGTTACAGCTTTGCATGCAACCCAGATGCTGAACTATTATGAATGTTTAGTTACATTATCAGTGGAAGAGAAATTTAATATGATGTGCTGAGGGTTTTATATTCCTGTGTTTGATTTCTGATCAGACTTTTCTGAGCCTAAGAAAGAAAAGGCTTTTTCCTACTAGATGGAAGGGCTTCAAATTCCCCTGCATCTGAAAGACAATGTGTTTCTTTTCTTACTCATATTCCTAATAGTGATTTCAGTAATTCCATTCTGATCTTAATAGCACTTGTTCTTACTCCATTGCCTGCATATTTCTGATCCTTACTGGATCATCCTCAAAGTTGATACTAACAATAATGAGGGATATCTATCCCTTTGGGTATGCCTGTAGGTTTCAATGGGAATTGTAGATATAAGTGTTGCCAATGAGGTAGCTTGTGCAAAAATGATGGCAGTTTGTTGAGGAAAACTGGTTTCTTGTATCCATGGGATTGCACTGTGTAAACTGGCTGGTTTTATTTGCTGAAGTTATATGAAATGATCACACTGACAGCTCATTTGACTGGTGTCTCCAGTTCCTATTCCTCTCATAGTCTTGTAGCACTGTCAATGAGCAGAGCTTTGAGCTGTTCTGTAAACTTCCTCACGTTTGATTTGGGCTCTCCCCCCTGAGAAAACTAGGGTTATAAAACTGTTGGTTAAGCAAGGGTTTCACAAACCAGAAATGGAGAAAACTGAGTAATAAGAAGGGATACCAAATTCTCCTGTAACTTCAGGGAACCTCAGAGTGGAAAAATTCCAGGAGCAGGGGTATCTGCCTTGTGGTATTTTTTTATTTTATTATTTTTTTAGGAGAAATGAAAAGTTGCACTTAGGAAATGGAAGATTCAGAATACAGTAATACAGACCTTGGGAAATGATCAAATGGAAACTTGTCTGCAACAAATTGCTTTAATGATCAGCATAAATGTGTTTTAATTTGGATTAATTACAGCCTGGGAAGACTTTACTTCTAAATAAACTTCAGGAAAATGTCATCCATAATGAATATACTAAATAAACTTCAGTATAAATAAATGGGTCATGGTTCTCCTTCCCACTGAAGACTTGCTGTGTTTAGAAAATGTAAACAAAGCCCTGCATATATACTATACCTTAAGGTATTTACGTAATGACAAAAGATCACTTTTTCATTTTCCAACCATCACCAAGGGATTGCAAAGCAATCAAACTTTAACAGCCAATTAATCTCTCTAGATGATGTTTGTGTAGCACTTAACCAGTTTCAGTAAATTAGATCCCTGTGGGCTGGGCTGTTACATTGATAGAAATGTTACTGCTAGCTGGAGGCATTCATTTACTAGTTTGTAAGAACAGCAGTATTGAGAAATTGTGAGCATATGGAAACAAACTCTCTGTACCTTTTTAAAATAAATGCTGTTTAAAAAAAAAAAAAGAGGTTCCTGGGAGTCACTCAGCATGGAGCCTCACTAACCTAAGTAAGTAGTTTGTCAGTTCTGTTGGACTGGAGAGACTGCTGTTAAATTCCCTGTAAGAAACAGAAGAAATCCATTGGGAGGCAGCTGTGGCTAAAGAAAGATAATTTATTGCAATAGCATCCACTTAATCTGCTCCTTTAACAGTTTGCTTTACTTAAAGTTCTTCTCCTGTGCACTTAAGAAAAATACATTAAAAAAGAAAAAAAACTAAGTCTCCAGGACAGCAAAAGCTTTTGGTATAGTGTCATCAGAATGTGTTATCACAGTGTATCAGAAAAGTGTCATCTTGGAATGAAGTTGGAAACTCCTTTTCACTGTGTGCTAGTTTTCAGGCTCCCTGTGTGTGAGTTGAAGCCCACAAAGCACAATTGCAAATCTCCAAGTGAAGAGCCGCAAGACTGATGTTGATGTACCCATGGCAATATAGTACAATTACTAGGTGCTGGATTCTCTCTATATTTTCCTTAAGGATCTTAATAGCACTATGATTTCTATACTAGGTTGGTGTAAGGATTCCCTTTCCCATCGTGACTCTGGAGAAGGGTCCTGGGGACTCATGAATGAGTCCAGCTCTCTCTCCTCCTTGCTTTGGCCAATTCCAGCTGGGAGCAAGTCAGGAACCCTGCAACAGATAAACCATTCCTGCTTACAGCTGTGTACCTGTGTTGCATTCAGGATGCAAAGAGGGAGAAGGGAGATGACTGGAAGTTTTTTGGTAACAGTTTCTGATCCATGGAAATGTCAGAAGGTCTTGAGGGAGAAATTAATTCCTGGCAGAATAAAGGCACTCTGTAAAAGTCACAGTTTAGATTGCTGCTCTTGAAGCAGGTATGCAGTCAGTGACACATGGCTGGGATTGTATACTGATGTTGGCACAGTGGATGTGGAAATTCTGTGTTTGAGGTTGGCTTTTCCTGGTAAGGGTCAGGGAGCCTGTGGAAATTCAGAACTTGCTGTTGTTACCTGGGATATGTCAACCCAGGAGCGTCATGGTCTAGTCTGTTGGTAGGTCAGTTGGAGAGGCAATTGCTTTATATATATTTTTGATGACTGGTGAATGTGCTCAGTGTGACTGGATGCTGGCCTTTGAAAGAACAGGCTGCTCAAACACTGCTCCAGTCTGTGGTGGTACTTTGGTTCCCAGAATTCATTTGCTACAAGCTGCATGTGAATATTTGAAGACTATAAAAGCTGTTCACCATTCTGTGGGTGTCTGCTGAGGAAAAAGCAGAGCCATGAGCACCTGCTGAGGATGACAGGTGGTAGCAAATAGGAGTTGACCTTTGGACATGATTTTCTGCTTTATTCCTTCTGATAACTCGCATTATCATGCGGTGGCTCATGATGTGGCGTGACCATATGGTGTTGAGCAGGGGAAGGTTTAATTATATTGTTAGACAGGCAGCACATACACTTGCAAGGCCAAAGAAAGATGATAAAGGAAGTCTGTTGCTATATCACATTGACATTGTTGAACTTTCTGGTTATGGCCTAGAAATAACAGAATAGTTGAAGTTGGAGGGGACCTCTAGAGGTCATCCCAGCCCAAGCCGCCCCTACTCAAGCAGAGCCATCTGGAGCCAGTTGCCCAGGACCACGTCCAGATGGCTTTTAAGTATCTTCAAGGGTAGAGACTCCACAGTAACTCCCTGGGCAACCTGTGCTGGTGCTTGGTCACCCTCACAGGGAAAAAGTGTTGATGTTCAGACAGAATGTCCTGTGTTTCAGTTTGTGCTCAATACCTCTTGCCCTGTCACTTGGCACCACTGGAAAGAGTCTGGCTCGGTCTTCTTTGCAGGGCTGAGTACAGGGGATGTTTTTGCCTCCGTAAACCTGCTGGCAATACTTGGTCTAAAGCAGCCTGGGGCACCATTAGACGTCTTTGCTGCAAGGGCCCATTGCTGGCTCATACAAATGATGCTGTTTGCTTATGTGCAGTTGTTCTTGGTGGCCTGTTTTTCAGGACTTGGTACTGGCTGCAGTGCTGAGAACGTTGAGCCCTTTAAATGTAAGTGGTAAGTGCTGTATCTGTGGCAGTTGTCCCTTGTGCTTAGTCATGATTGACCCTTGCTTCTACCAACCTCTTTTAGGTGTTTTCATTCTAATGCCTTTCAAACGCTGCTCTGGAATTCTGCAGTGAATACGGGGGATTGGTAAGTTTAGCTATAGTTCTAGATTGCTCCTTGTGCAACTGGAAGCATGATGGGGAAATGCCATGCACTGCCTTATGTAGACAATACAGCCGCTTTCATAGAAGGAATCACAATAGCTATTAACCAGGTAAGCAGAAAGTAGCATAGGGTATGCGGCTACAGTAAGAGCAAATGTATAGGGCCTCATGGCTCTGTATCCCAGTATTTTAGCATGGCTTATGCTGCAAGTGTGTATGTTTAGAAATTCCACTCGAAAGCCAAATAAGAATTTCACCCCACACTGTAGCAATTGTAGCAGTTGCAAGAGCAGACAGGAAGGTTTTTGAGTGTGGATGTTGTGGTCAAAATATAGTTTAGAATATAGGGAAGCCTGTAGTATAAATGTGCTATTCATTACAATTTTTCTAACAAAGATGTGGTCTGAATGGTTGATAATGAAATGCTTTCTTAGTGCAATGATTTTACTTAATGTTTAGATGCACAATGGACAAGTTTGGGTAGAGGATCTTTTTTGAGAACAGATGAACAACTCCACGTATTGAATAAAATTACAACTTCCTAAAATGACATGCTGGGAAAATAAATGCATCTAAGTGATACTTGGCTCTGGGGGTGAAATGAATGAACAAAACTACAGGACTCTCCCTAGCCAAGTGAAGTTCTGACAAGGTCATATAACAAAGGCATAATAATATCACTCTGGGTTTCTAGTTATCATTTCAATATGTGCTCTGACCAGTGAAAGCATTGCTAATTTTGTTTTGCACAGCTGTCCTCCATGTCATGAGTTCATATTTTTGTATTGTGGGATCTTGCTCTCTTCCAGATATGCCTGTTTTCTGTCTATTCCGCAGTAATAAGTAGCTTTGAGACTGTTAAAATAATCCTCTCCTAGTTTCAGCTGAAAGTGACAACAGAATGTTTTTCTGCAATTTAATAGCTGGATATAACTCTGAAAGGTTAGATAACATATCTGCTAAATATATTCACTCTGCAATGCAGGCAGGCAAATGCATCTGATTTTTACCCTGTAGTTTATAATCAAACGCTGTCAAAGCAGGAGTGAGTGGTGTAAAGATTCATGAGGTGATGCTTCCTCCTGTTCAAGCACTAGATCTTTGATGAGCATTTTAATGGGGTGGGAAGCTGCAGAAGGAAAACCATATGATGCTTCAATGCCTCTTCCTGAGATGTGTGACCTGGGAGACTGCCAGCCAGAAGGGTACAAGCTGATGCACTGCTTCTGTCACCTATGTGTGTGTTGTGGTCTGTACCCTCCTGAATCCCTAAAAAACCAAAACAAAACCCCAACATAAATTTATCAGCAAGGAAGCTGCTGTTTCCTGGAGAAGGTCAAACATACGAAATCTAGGTATATGGCCAGGATGCTTCAGGGAGCAACCAAAGTTATGTTGAAGTTTGGTCCACAGGACTAGTCCTGGAGTGATGATTTCAAGCAACCTTTAGACTGTCCTGTCAAAGCACTGCTTAGTACCTGAAATATGAAATTAATTTTGCACTAGTATTTGAAGCAATTACTTCCCATTTTCTTCAGCCTAGTTTGTGGCAACTCTCTGAGTCTCAGAGCTGATTTTCCTATAAATTCGATGTCAGGTAATAATTAGCATGCTCATCTCTTTCCTATATAAGATGAGGACGTTCAGTTCAATAACAGTTTAGTTCTAGTGATATGTGTGTTTCTCTCATGGTCATCTCTCTTACACCAGTAGACGCTGGCTTTGGTCTCTATCTATAATGTTTTCTTCTGATATAAAGGCCTCAAAGTCTGTGTTCGCCATGCCCAAAAACAATCATACAGAAAAGTGCTGGATATGAGGTTTGGTATTGCACTAGAGATCCGGAGGGGAGAACAGAGTTTCCTGTATCAGGAGCCTGTGGGGTTGGGAGGCCGAGTTTCATATTTCATGAAAATTGTTGAACGGTTTCTGGCAAAAATTCTTGGCTTTAAATTTCAAAGGGTGAGGAGGATCTTTGCATGAAATTACTTGTATGAAAAGCCTTCTAGAATGGGACAGGCCGTGTTATACAGAAGCATTGATTGTGTTCCTTCTGGAAGGCGTTTTTAAGCCTGGTCTTGATGAGAACTAGTTGAAGATGAACATAATACATATTTATCTTGACTTGAGTCTGCTGCTTAAGGCAGTGGAGAGAGTTAAATTCATTCAAAGAGAACTTTTAAGAAGGTACAAATTTTTCTCATTCTCTGTCTTTAGACTACATTGCATCTACAGAGGGGGGAGTGGGAAAATGCCCAACACTCTTGTGTTTTCTGGAATAAAAATTCTGCAGTAGGAAAAAACACATTCAATCTCATACACGTGTATGTGTGAACAAGCAGCAGTACTCTATGCCCCTGGGACTGGCTCCTGTCCAGAGGCTTACTTACATTGCAAGGGGGAGCAGGTGGCGTCTTTGCACAATCTCCAATTTCGGGTTGCATGTTATCTTTAGGGCAGCTTTAGATTCTAGCCAGCACTCTGTGGGAGCCTCTTGGCACACACCATCTGGTAGAAACACTGAATCAGCCTGGTTTGGTCCTGTCCTCTGGCTGAGGTGGTGGTGGTGAAAATACTGTACAATTTTCTCTTTTTTTTTGTGTCCTTCTGTGTGCAACTTCAAACAGCTTTTTGACTGAGGACTGTGAATTGAGGATCTGCCAATGGCAACCTGGCTCTAAATTGAGTCTTCTGAGTTGTACTTTGAAGAAATGTTCTAACACTGAGGAGAGTTTACTAACTCTAGGACTGTATTGTGATCCTATATTCCCATCCAAATCACATTTTTTTTTATAGTCTGGAAGAGTATTGTAGTTCTAGTCTCTTCCAGTGTTGGTGACATTTTGTATCTATAATCACCCTTTTCTTCTAGATTTTCCTTGTCCCCAGTGCTCTCTTGGGATTAGAAGCAGAACTGAACACAGTTTAAAAAAGCAAAACAAAACTTGGATACCACCACAGGTTTGCAGTGACAGAGACACGAGGGTGTTTTATATTTCATTCTCTGCTGTTTGGAGGATTGCTCTGCTGTTTGATTCATTTTTTTATTTGTTGATGAATGCCAAGCTAACACTTCCACAGGACCATCTACAGATTTCTTTTCTGAGTGGCAATAGCTGATCTAATCACTGTGTATCACGGTTGGATTGATTTCCCCATCACGCCTGCAGAGCATGACTTTGAAGTTACTGATGTTGAATTCCATCAGATAAGGGCTCCTGGTCTCAGCAAGAGCCTTTGAGGACTGGCCAAGGAAACTTAGAAGTCACCAGTCAGGGAATAGAGTTATTTTGTATTTGAGTTGTTGGCTTTTGCTGTATTACTTTCATCTCTTCACACCTCTGAGTTATTAAAGGTTTGTCCAAAAAGTAGTGGGGGGCAGACTAGATTAAACAGAATGCTAGCTGTTCAATCCTTGGGGTTTATAGGTACTACGGTACTGATGAAAAATGATAAATTTAACTCCTAAGACCAGAGGGGGTCTGAGGCTATATCAGCTTAGGCAGTGTTCCACCCTAGAGTGGCTACCTGGTACAGGGGTTAGGGAGAGCAAACGGCCATCCGGTTTGCAAAGAAGATGAACCAGACACTAGTCTCTTGACACCAACCCTCTTAGAAATGCCTGGAGTGCTCTACACAAGTAAAGAAGTTTTAAATCATTAAATGAGTCTAATGACCTCATTAGGCCTCACTTACACTGAAAATGTGAACAAAACAGCAAGAAGGTAAATATTGCTGTTACTGCTAATATAGTTTTAAAAGTTCTTAGTTTTGTTGTGCTTTCTTGTACGTGGTATTAGCCTGTGGCACTGGGATGGCTAGGTATTTTCATTAGTATTCCTATTTATCGTCAGTAAAAATTAGTTACATCTGAAAAAGCATGTGCACAAGATAGATATAAACTGTGTCCTAGTGTTGGCAATTCTGTTGTTCATGCTTGTTAACTTTAGTGTAGCCTTAGGGCTCTCATGCTGACTCTGTTAAGCATAAAGCGCCGTAACTCAGAGTGCTGTTTATGTGTTAAGCCTTTAAACTTATCTTTACAAATATTTCTACTAGTTTTACTGTGTTCTTTACCTTGCAGCAGTTCTACATGTTCAAACTGTACAACCAACACTCCTTTTCCCACCCTTGCTCTTTTTCTGAAAGTGAATGGCAGGTCCAGGAGGAGAAACTAAGATCTGCAAACAGCATCATCCCAGCAACATCGGTCTTTCATTGGCAAAAATCCAAGTCCACCTTTGTTAAATGTAGTTAGATAATTCGCATTGATTCTAAAATGAAGTGTTCATTGGGGCTGGCCATAAGGTGAGAAAATTCCATTACACTTCATATGCCTTCCATGCTGATTCATGGGAACTGAAGAACACAGAGCTCAGGACCTCAGCAATAGAAGCAGCTTGCTCTAGTTATGATAGCTCAACTACTGTAGGTACCTCCAACATGTTACTGCCTGAAGACACTGCTGTTGTTTGCTCAGCCATGCGCTCTGCATCACCTAAGGCAATGTTGGGATTTGCAGAGTCAGGAAAGAGGGTAAGGAAGGAGCATAGGTGGGCAGGAGCTGAAAGACTTTGGGGTGGGCTGGGAGTATAGGGCTGTGTGGTATTGGGGCTGGAGGAAAGGGATATGGTGTTGAGGTCCTGATTGGGAATGGCGAGAGGCGCTATCACAGAAAGGAAGAGGTTGGAGCTCACGCTCGAGGATGAGGTTTGGGCAGACAGGCCCAGAGTTAAATAGAAGAGTAACAGAAGAGGCTTCTGCTTCTCAGCACTATTTGAGGCCTTTAATCTAAGACCAGTCCTGTTCCCACATCTATCATCCTTCTCTCTAAACAACAACAGAAATACAATTTGGTGCAACTGATCTGCTTTATTTGCAACTGTTTGTATACTCATCAGAAAGTTTCAGGGAGTCTTCTATTGCATATGACTAGAAATTAGACTGAAGTGTGCTGGATCTTATGTTATACTGCACCCTCTAGAAGCAGATGTCAATATGTCTTAGTGAACAGATTTCACATTACCGTGTGGATATGCAGTTTTGCTAGCAGCACATGTACTAGGATAGTCATAAATGGCTAGTGATGTGGAAACCTTCATTGCTTGAGTCTTCAGTTTTGACTTGGTTTACAGTTGTGATCTGAAGAATTAATAACTAAAATTCAAAAATCCTTGCTTTAAAAGAAATAGTGCTTGGTAAGCCACCTTTGGAGGGACACACAACGGTTGGTGCTCAGGTATCATCAGTTGCTTTTTGAAAACCCTGACTCCTAGTTTCTCAACTAACAGAATACTGAATAAGTGAAATGTCTAGCAAAAAGGAAAATGTCTGTGAGAAATATTTCTTCTCACTGTAGGAGGATGTTTTAAGTGTGAAACTTCTCCTTCAAACATGCTGCATGAAAGCTGCTTAAAAAAGAAAAAGTTGAGGTAATATTGCTGTCTATTTTGAACATATTTCAGCCTTTCAGTTCTTGGTATGCTGTTGTCTGTGGGTGAGATCCTGCACTATCTCAGAGAACGATGGTGGAAGGCTGAATGTATGTCCATTTATATGCATCTATGGATTTAGTCACAGCAACATAGACAGTTATGTAAAATATATCCCGGGGAAAGGTATTATGGTGTAACTCTTCTCATGATGAAATTCTTTAAATAAAAAATTAAAATGTTTTAGTTGAATCTTGTTGGTGATAGTGAGCTCTGCACCTCTTTCCATGAACTCCAGAATCCTTTAATCTTTTGCATTTGCTGCAATTGCACCTACTTCAAAGCATTGCTGCAGGCATTGGAAAGGATCCTGGCACTCGGTGGGAATAGGGCGGGGATGTGAAATTCTGTCATCACTTGGAAACTGCAGCCATTTCTGAAGTGCCAGTGTGATCTATCTTTACAAAAGGGCAGCAGCATTATGCAACTAATTTGGGAATGTGGGGAAATGTATTTGTATTAGGTGTAAATTTTTGAAATTTTTGAAAATGTTTTTTTTTTTAAAAAAAAAAGCCCACAACACTTTATACTGAGAAGCACTTAAATAATCTAAGGAGAGAGCTGAAGATAATATGGTAATGATCACTGGAAATGGATAAATGCCATTCTGTCTTGTGGTTCTGAAACCAGCCATAAGAAGATGAACCCTGAACACGGTCCAGATGTTGATATGTGCTATCTGGTGCTACTGGAATGTAGCAGAGGGTCTTGGGGAAGAGCTGGAGATGAGGGAGTGAAAGTGTTAATGTGAAGAGGAGGGGCTGTGTTAGTTTTTATACAGAAGGTAGTCTGAATTTTAGCTGTTATCACTTGTCTGTCAACTGATCTCTTAAGAAAAAAAAATCTACTTTAGGATGTGTTAAGTTTTAAGGTGAGCAAACGTAGTGGGATGGAAGGTGAGGGCAGTGGTGCTTTACAAGAAGCCAGTCCTATGCTACTGATATCGGTAAGAACAGTACTTCAAACCTCCCGCTGACTGCTGTGAGAGTGATCAAACTTGTCATGAAAATATTTATTCTCTTGCAAGACTGGTATGTTTGTATGAATACATAAACAAGCATTCACAGGTACCTTAGTTTCAGATTGGCTCATATTTGAAAAAAGGGCCCAGTCGCAAAAGACTCAATCATTAATGGCATCTGTGCCATTATGAACTGACACAACTCACAACTGTGAGTTGTGCTTTAGCATATACAGCTGCTGCTTTGACTTGCAAAACTACAAGATACTGTTTTTCATTGAAGGAATTTAATTCTGGAAGAAGCTGTAAGCTTTTTATGGTACTTAGATTGTGTTTTATTTTAAAGGCTGTATAAAGAACATCCTACAATTAAATTTCAAAAGAATTAGGCACTATAATGCGTTTCAAGCTGCTACTGTTGTAAAGAATTACAATTCTTGCAATATAAAAAGGTGACTAAACTGCTCCTAAAAGTGAAATCCAAGCACACTATAATTTTTTGTTGTGCAGAGCACTTAAGTTATGAATTCATGGTGCTAGGAACAAAAGGCAATTTCCAAGGTGCTTCTATTATTGGATAAATCTTTCTCTCTTTTTTTTTTTTTACAGTCAATGAATTTTCAAATAACCTGTACCACCAGTCTCTTGCAGTAAAAGCTGAATCAATTGGAAGGATGTGTTTTGTGGATAAGATATATTTTAAAATAATGCTCAGACTTCTAAGGTTTGCTGTATTGCTGTAACAACTTTGTTAGATCTTAATATGAGTGCTACATGTCCATGCTCCCAATTAACACATACCCTAATGTCAGGGGAAGAAGAGCAGTTTCCAAGTTAGAGCTAGGACAAATACAGGTCATAGTGTCCAGAAGTTGGATTTTTAAACTAGAATAGCACATTCTATGATTGTAAAAATAACCTATAAATATCAAAATAATTTTCTCTAGAAATTTGCGTCCAATCTTTAATTGCTGTTGGAAAGGAAGGAAATAGGCTGCACTTTGATCTGTATTTAATAAACTTGATCTTGGTTTACACTTCCTTCTGTTATGAAAGATCAAAGGACCCTTAAAGCTGAGACCTTCTTGGATTTTGCATGTTTAAGGTGATGTTATTTTGTCTTTGGTGTTTGGAAACAGTGCTGTTTCCTCAAGGCAATAAGCTCAGAATAGGTAGCTATTATTGAGGCTTTGTGATAACCGCTCTGCGTTAATGTTATAGATGCCCAAACAGAATATACTCTGTTTAGACCATGTGAACTGTCTTAACCCAGTTAGCTGGCAAAGATGAAACCAACCAACCAAACAAAAAACAAACAGCAAAAAAACCAATTTACATATTGCTCGGTGCTTGTAGAAGTACATAATCTTTCTCTACAGAGACTGTAAAATCCATAGGTAAACTATAGTAATGTTGGTCAAAAACTAGTATGTGCTGTACCTAAAAAAAAAAAAAAAAAAAAAAAAAGACACGACATGGCCAATGCTGACATGAATTAATTTATATATATTACTAGACATGACATCATTCATAAGGAACATGTGTTCCTTCTAATTAATCTTGAATAGGACACAACTTCTTACCTGCCCAGGCAAGAACAGATTAAGAATTGTTGTACATGTGTACAATAAGAGATCAGGCTGTCATATTCACTCCAACTTTCTAGCTTTCTGCATATATGCATTTTTACAAATATTGTAATTGCAATATTAATGTTGGGTTTTTAATTGCATGATTAAAATATAACTTTAATCAGTGTACTTTATTCCACAGACATTCTGCTATGTAATCATACGCAATGTAAACATGGTTTTGTTATGTGATTGCCTGAATTGTGGAATTAATGAGTGGAGGACTCTATAGGTGACAATAAGGATGTGGGGGAAACAGTGTATATTAAAAATTAAACTGAACTTCTAGATGATATACATACCATCCTCTAGTTTTTAACCTTACTTAATATATGCACATCATCTACAATTATTTTAGACCTGCAAATCCATAATTTGGATTGACCCTAAAATTATATTTTTCTTATGATGTTTTCTGGATGTTTCACTTTGTCCAGCATGATAGAAGGTAAAAATGAGTTGGTCCAGGATGGCTGGTATGTTAGATAACGAGAGGAAAAAATTACAAATACAATTTTATCACCTGTTCATCTTTGGTTTTCCTCTTCTTTTTTAGTTTCCCAGTTTGCTGTATTTTGATAAGAATTGCTTGCTTGCTTGCTTTCTCCAAAGCTACAAAACCTAATCTTATTGGACTGTAAGCAGAGTATTGGAAGAATCTAAGAAATACCAGTGTTCTAAGTTTTGCTAGTATACACTGTCAACAAAACATAGTTTAAGGCAGACTGATTCTGCAAGCTCAGCAATCCTAAACTAGACTAATGTTTGGCTGTGAGACCACCTGGGGATCCTGGGTGCTGTAGGCACAAACCAAGAGGGTCAAGATCAAACTCTTGGCAAATACTAGACCACAGATGCTGAATGAACAGAAAGACTTCATTTGGCATCATCTCTGCTGCTGAGCTGACAGATGGGAATAAAACCCACAAACAGCCCTTCCCCTTTCCCCCAGTGAAAGCTTTCTGTTGATCTGCGAATGGCTAATCACACCCAGAAAGTGGCACTCTGTAGCTGTCTCTTTTTGGGCTGATGATACCATGCATTTTCTGTCCATGGAAGTGAAAAAGTTTTGAGGAAAGAAAAAAAAAAATCTCTTTTGTGTTTCTCTCATGAGACAACATAGAACAGATATTACCAGGAGACAGATAAGAAGGAACTGTGGACCTTTGGCTGAAAAATAAGACTGGAACTTGTGTTTTGCCCATTCCAGCCTAATAAGTGGTTTTGAAGCAGAATTGTTCTGGGCAAGGGCTGAGAATACAAAAATCTGCTAGGTTTTTGCTGTAAATCTGTATTAGGAACAAAAAGAGAAACAAGTTACCACTGCAGGACCACTGGGAGACAAATTTTCTGTCTCTATCACTGTCTTAACATTATGAACGAGTACTGTCTTAATGTCTGGCATTGCTAATTACTGTTGTAGCTAACTTGTTCTGTCTCTCTCATACTATTTTATGACTTTCTATCTGATAAAGTGTATTTTTACTTTGTTGAAAATAATGGTGTGTAGCTTTTCTATAATTTAATGGCATTGTTTGCAGACTTACCAGGACATTAGTGCCAAGAAAAACATTTACTTTTCAGCTATTTTCCTATAGTTGAGTGGTGTCTCTCCTCTCTTGATACTTTACGACCTCAGAAGATATTCTTTTTCCAGAAGGTCTGTAAGGCAAAGATTAAATTTCACTAAGGTCTAATCAGATTTTCGTAATGTTGAGCCAGAAAATGAGGTTGTTTCCCTGTCTCCATTTTTGACAGGTTTGCACTATTTTTTTTCCTTAAATTACATCTCTGACTTCCCTGCTCTGGTGATCACACACAACATCCAGTCTCCTTTTCAAGAGAGAGGGTAGCCGCACAGAGCAGGCTGCCGAGGAACTCGGTGCAGTGGCAAAGTTCTTGCTTCTGTTCTCCTGAAATTCTTGTAATGCCTTTCCACATCTGAATTAGCAGAGCAGGGCATATGAGTTCTTGGCTGCTACTGCTGATTTTCCTACTATAACTATGGTGATGCTCTATAAACATCTCTAAAGAAAAGCAGTGTTGTAGCCGAAAGGGAAAGCTAACAGTATATCTATGTAATCTTCACAGACTTGACCGCTGGCAGGTTCGCTGCTGTGAGAGAGAGTGTTCCAGATCGCCGTAACATGCAACTCCATTCAGCTTCTGTTGGTTAGTATAAGGTCTGTGCTTTTGGAGAGCTCAAAGTGGGAGTCCGAAGTGCAAGTCTTTCACAGCACCAGTCAGCTAACCTACTGTTCTGCAGTAGGCAGTTACCCAATGCTGTAGACCACTCATTTGTTGAGTGCACGTTAGAAGTGCTTAAAATTTTTCAGTTTTTTTCAGTCCTAATATTTGTAACTGAGCTAACAGATAAGAAATGTGAGGTGCTGGCTTCACTCAGGTCCGTGGCACAACTCCCACTTACTTCAGGAGAGTTAATTCTGGTGTTCTCTCCCGCTAGTCTTTCTCTGCTTTTCAAACTGTTTTTCTTGGTGTGGTTTTGGTTTTTTTTTTGTGTGTCGTTTTTTTTTTCCCTAAAAGATTTCTCTAATGCGAGCAGAAAATAAAAGGGGTGGTGGTATATATTTTCTCAGAGTACTTACTGGGTGCAACAGTGATGAATAAAATGCCTGTGGGAACCAAATATGTGATAAATAACTTCTTGGACTGTAGTTAATTACCCCTTTACCAGCTGTTTATCTGCATGGTATTTTGGGTGGATGGATAAAATGGATATGGGACAGAAACAAAGGACATGGGGAGGGGGGAGAACTTAAAACATCTTTCATTTTTTTCAAAGATGCTACTTTATGGAAAAGTAACATTGTCACTAAGTCTGCAAACATACTGCTGAAGACATAATCATAAAGAGGAAGAATGAAAAGATGCATCCTGTAATCTTGGGGACAAAAGTTCACCTGCATGCTATTTGCTAGTGTTCAGTACGGAATTATTTGTCCCCTTGAGGTATGAGGGCCAACCTTTGTTTACAGATTGCACTCATTAAAAACCAAGAAGCATTAGTTTTCTGGGGATGTATCCTCACATCCATACACTCGGATGACAAGCATGTCACCCAGAGGGTCGCTTGTGGTAGCTGTCCTGTTCAGGAGAGCTCAGTGTGATGTACCTCACCGGGCAGGCAGAAGAGCCACTGTGATATGGTATCCTGTGGGCTGTTAACAGTATACTCTGCTCCTTCAGCTGAGTGCATCTGTGGGAGCAGCTTGTGCTATTAACTGACCTGCACCTTAATGTTTGTTTCCATCCCCATTCTTCAAATGCTGTAGAATTAAAATTATGAACTAAGCAGCCTGGTGAACTTGGCAGATTCTGACTTTATTCATGAAGGCGTATCTAATGTTCCCTGACAAATTGTTCCAGAGAAACTGTCTTGTAAAATACAGTACCCGCCAGTTCCTCAATACTAAACTATATTCTTATTAGAACATAGCGTTAATGATTCAATAGAAAATACAATGCCTGGTGCAGAGTGCATCTGAAATCATTTAGCATACTTGATTGTTAACTGAACTAACTATCCTGTGAGTGCATCGACTGCCATCTGTCCATTTGCTGACAGCCTTGTCAGGGCGGGGGGGGAGGTGGGGGCAGGGAATAATCTTGAGAGCTGGCAGTGGTCCAGTCTGCCGCAGGTCTGCTTTCTAGTGTTTTTGTAACAGATGTTGTGCCACATGCCCAAAGCTACTGCCCGTAAGATGCTGTGTGCTCAAATTTTTAATTTTGGGGGTGCCTGACTGTCTTTGACACAAGATTTGCATTTATCTTAGCAACCCATTATGGGGTGCCTTTGTTATAACGATAATCTGAAGAAAGAGCCAGAGCCAAAATTTCTAGGCCTCTGTCACAGGTTTTCTGATGACTTCAGTGGACACTGGATTGGACCCTGACTTGCCAGGTGTTAATATTTTTCACACTTTCCATTTAATTCTGTGTATTTTAAAGTATAGCATTTATAAAACACTTAGTATGGAATTAGGGAGCCCTCAAGTTTGCACTGTGCTTTTAAGGAATTCAGTGGTCCCTGCTTATCCGGGATGCTCCAAAAGTGTTTATATACATAGACACCTTGCCTCTTATGAACAGACAAACTAGAAATTACACAGATTCTTCCTCCTCTGTTATCTTCCATACATAACATAATTCCACCGTAAGACAGTTGATTCTAAATTAATGTAAATCAACCAAGGTGAGGTGAAGCTTTAGAAACTGCTGTGTTTTCAATTCCATGATTAAAATGCCTTGCTCCTTCTGTGAAGCTTGGTTGTTGTCAGTAGAGTAGCAGGGGGGAATTATAATCTTCCTGCAGCAACCCCTGCTGCTGCTGATAGGGAAGATTTCTTCTTCTCTCCTTCCTTGCTTTTCATTAACAAAAAGCAAAAGGGAAAAAAAAATAGATTAATTAAGCAATGCAACATGATGTATCTCTGTACACTTTCTACATGCTATCCATTTCAAGAGGTTTGCTATATAAAACTGATAACATGGTTATCCACAGGATCTTTCTTCCATCCTAGTTTGTTTCCACTTGATCACTGTGTAGTGGACTGCCTGTATGATTTCTTGGAGGATGAAAAATGGGCTGACTGTGTCTGTTCAGCTGTAAAAGCAACTGCCCATTGATTTGCTGCTGACCGTGTGTGTAAATAAAATATAGTACAAGAAGTGACCTATTTTATGTGTTAGGCATGTGGGAAACTTTCTGATCTCAGTAATTCATGTATCACATTTCAATAGAAAACTTGTACGTTGATTCTTCAGCATGTGGATTAACTTGTCTTTGTACATTGTCTGAGCTTCTTTGAACTTCAAATATTTGGTTCAGAGTCTCTGTTTTTTAAAATATTAATTGAAAGTGTACAAAATAAAAATGTGATTAAAAGGCTTGAATCTTCTTGATTAGTCTCTATTGTTCAGCCTGTTAAATGCCTTGTCAGGGAAGTGCATCCCATGTGCAAGGAACACTGCTGGAGTATTGCAGAAGTGATACATTTAGAATATCCTGAATTTTGGGAAAGGCCTTAATAATAACTCTAACTACTCTGACTAGGTAGTTAATCATAATCTAGGATCTCAAACTGTGAAATGCTACTAGTTCATGCTGTGTATGCAGACATCTGTTACTCAGCAACAAATGTCACTCTCTTTCCAGATGAGCTATTAGCAAATGTTAAAAAGACAGGTATACAGTAGAAGTTTAACGCCTATGAAATGAACTGGAAGGCTGCAAATGCCTTAGCATATGGAATATAATTCAGAGTAATAGACTTGAGCATTCTGGAGTATTTATGATGACTTAAAAAAAAAAAAAGACTGCTGTCATGTAAAAACGAAATAAAGAATTCAATTTGCTGTTCCAACAATGCATGCTTTACAAATGTACATGTTATGATCTACGGAGGCATTTAGCTGAACAAGGCAACAAATGTTTTCTGCCATGAAGTAACATGCAAGGCAATGTATTTGTCTACGGTTTAAAATGTGTAGTTGCTTTCCTCAAGACTGGAGGTAATCTTACTTAAGCAGAACAAGAAACTGTTACAATATCAAGATACCAGTAGAGAGTGGACAGAAAAACTTCACTTAAGTCAGATGAAGATAAGGCATTTATCTATCTTGTCTGATAAAATAATATACCTTTCTGTAACTACTAGCATAAGAGTTAGAACAAGCTGTAGCTATCACAAGCATTTTATTTTCCATACCGTACATAGTTTAAATTACATAAAAGCAAGTGTCTGCAGTTTTCCTCTAAAATATATTCAGCAAATACTATAATAGCTGCATCAGGACAGTTTCTCTGGTTCTTACGTGTTTAATCCAGAGACAGATGTTGACAGTTCTGGTGCATAACTGCTTGTGCCAGTGCTCCAGGATGCAGCACAACTCTCTGCGTGCTGGGTATGCATTGGTATAGATACTGAACCAGATCTGATGAATCGTGGTACAAATAGTTTGGAAGACAGGCAATAAAAACAAAGAACTTGGAAGTTCACATAAATAAGGCTACATAGAAGCCTTAGTCTTTTATCTCCTGTCTATACTTCTAATCCTAAAGTCAGGCACTCTCCCTCTCCCTCGCCTTTTTCTCCATTGCTTAGCAACACTCATGGGTGAATTTACTTAAAGCACAGCTTTGTTCCCAGATGTGATTTCAGTAATATTTGCAGGCTCAATAGTACTGAGATGTGAAAATCAACCTCTTTTCTCCCCACCACTATTAACCTACTTCATTAAATAATCTTTCTTCCTCTCTCCTTCTGCACCCTGGGCATGTTTCAGTTTTTGTCTCCACTGTTTTGATCTAACCAAGAGTGAAGTGGAAGGAGGGGGGAGGTTCAAGTAAAGCTTTAATTATGGAGGACACTCATACAATATGTGCAACAGAACTGTGTGTTGAGCATAGAATTGGAGTATAAATGCAGAATGGGTCAAGAAGAGAACCGCTATTTCTCTTCACTCAGTTTGATTTTTGAAGTTGGGATTGAATAAATGATATTTTTCATGTCAACAGTTACATGCTGAATTGGTATGACCAACTGCATATTGTAACATAGCCTTGAAAAATCACTTTAAGCAGGGAGCAGCTCCAGTAGCTAATTGCTTCCTACATAGTTTCTCTAATTTTGGCAACACAGTGACGTATCAGCACTTCCTAGAAACGTTCAGTTTGCCAGGCTAATTTGTATCTATATTCAATCCTGTTTCTGGAGGATGATCTAGTTTATCCATTCTGTTTCCTCTTCCTTCCCCTGGCTGTTTTTCTGCACTTCGCTAAACTTTCAGTTCTGGGTGGGTTTTGTGTGTGGTTTCTTCTGCAAGCCAGAAGATGTTAATGTAAGTCTCTTTGATCTTGGAGGCAAGCTGGATCACTCACAGAAGAGACTTCTGTTGAAATGCAAACATTTCTATTGAAGTCTCTCCATTTATGTGTGGAACACTGTTTATATGAAAGACCTATGTAAAAGCTGGTGGTAAGTCTTCAAGAGTTGTATTGCTCCAACAGTGCCATAACCACATTGCTGATGTTCCATTGAAAACTCCTGTGTTTTGAAATGGAAGACTTAGTCATGGCAAAACTTTGGGGCTTTTGCCAGGCAGGATGATCTAATTTTATATTTGGCTTTTATATTTGGTGTCTATCATGGATTTTGAGGTGGTTGCTCAGGTGAATTACCTATCTTGTGAAAACAGTAATTTTGAGTGGCCTGTGGCTTAGAAGGGATGAGGTAGGCACTCTTGTGCTCCCTCAGCTCTAAGACAATTAATAAAATGACATATGTTAAGAAAAGGCAGAGCATATAAAATGCAATGGCAAATCTCTAGCATGTTTTGTAGGATAGTCACAAAGTAGATTCTGGGAAAAGGCTGCAGAATTTTTCTGTGGTGACTTGGAGATTTGTAACTTAACTGCATTTAAAGTGTACGTGCCTCAGTTTGTCTGGATAGAAACCAAATGAAATTCTGAGTTATTGTGCATTTTCTCACTGGGTCCTGTGTCAGGGAGCTTTGCTTAAGAATACTGTCCTTCCAACAGGAGGTTGAATTAATGAAGGCCTGTGTATCCCTAAGTGAAGTTTTTTTATAAAATAAGGGAATATCCGTAACCTTTTATGACAGGAGTACTGAAGAAATTTGTGATTCCTTATTCTGTCTCCTGTATGCCAGCTACTGTGTTCCTACCACTGCATCTTGTTTCTCTACTGAAAGTGTGCTATTCCTTTCATAATCTTTTGTTGTATCTGTGTAGCTTCTTTACTTAAGTGTTTGTTGTTATGAGGAAACACCAAACAAAGAGGAAAAGAAAAACACGTCTGAGAAATTAAGTTTATTCTTTTGTCTGAGAAAATCAAGTCCCTTTTGTGTCATTCATAAGATGTCAAATGGATACAAATATATTTTTCCATTCATATACTACTTGTTTAAATGCATACCTAGGAGTTATTTCTGACTGTGTGAGAAGGTAGTGGACCCACAGGTGGAGGATCAAACGTTTGCTAGGTGTTATATGGACACAGGTAGTGTGCTTGGGGGTGCTCTAGCACTTCTGGTCTCCTTTCCCATGATCGGTTCCATCCTCAAGCTTTACTGTTGCTGACAGAGAATATTACTCCCTAGTGCAACTCTCTCTGTATTGCATCCCTTATGGTAAGGCAAGGTAACCCCCCCTAAATCACGCACGCTACCCCCCCAACAGCCCACAGAATCATAGAATGATAGGGGTTGGAAGGGACCTCTGGAGATCATCTAGTCCAACCCCCTGCCAGAGCAGGGTCACCCAGAGCAGGTTGCACAGGAACGCATCCAGGCACATTTTGAATGTCTCCAGAGATGGAGACTCCACCACCTCTCTGGGCAGCCTGTGCCAGTGCTCTGCCACCCTCAGGGTAAAGAAGTTCCTCCTCATGTTTAGGTGGAACTTTCTGTGTTCAAGTTTGTGCCTGTTACCTCTTGTCCTGTCGCTGGACACCACTGAGAAGAGCCTGGCCCCACCCTCTTGACACCTACCCTTTAAGTATTTATAAGCATTGATAAGATTCTCCCCTCAGTCTTCTTTTTTCCAGACTGAAAAGACCCAAGTCCCTCAGCCTGAGAGAGATGTTCTAGTCCCCTAATCATCTTTGTAACCCTTTGCTGTCCTCTCTCCAGCGCTTCCTGTCCTTCTTGAACTGGGGAGCCCATAACTGGATACAGTACTCCACATGCGGGCTCAACAACCCCACAGCTTGAGGGATGTATTTTCAAACAGCATAATAATTTACAGAGAATTTGAAGGGTGTGGCAATTGTCTAACTCTCTAATACCCTATGATATTCCTTTTTCCTTTTTTTTTTTTTTTTACTTAGTTTTACTACAGATCATAGATTAAGTTCAAGAACAGAAGCTATAAATTATGTCTTGGTGGAAACTTTCTTTGGCTTTACCTTGCAGTCCAATTTTATCATGGAATATTTGATGAATGTGATTACTACGAGTGCAAAACTTTTGTTAGTGCCTTAGAACAGTGCAGAAAGGCCCTGACAGTCCATGTACCATACTTGCCTTGTGTATTGAGACCTTTTTCTGCATTACTGAACTGAATTATGTTGGCCTATCCTTGCTTCTGTTATCTTTGAGTGTGCAGTTAAAGTCATACGGAAGATAAAGATGATACTATCTGACTTTGAAGAAAACCCATGCATTGGTGGATGAGAAGCTCAACATGAATTGGCAATGTGTGCTTGCAGCCCAGAATGCCAACTGTATCCTGGGCCTTAGCAAAAGAAGTGTGGCCAGTAGGTCGAGGGAGAGGGTTCTGCCCTGGGGAGACCCCACCTGGAGTACTGCATGCAGCTTTGGAGTCCTCAGTGCAAGAAGGATGTGGACCTGTTAGAGAGGGTCCAGAGGAGGGCCACAAATAAGATCAGAGGGCTGGAGCACCTCTGCTATGAGGGCAGGCTGAGAGAGTTGGGGTTGTTCAAGAGAGAACTCCAACTCAAGAAAGTTGGAGAAGAGAAGACTTCGGGGAGACCTTAGAGCAGCCTCCCAGTATCTGCAGGCAGCCTACAAGAAAGCTCTAGGGGGACTTTTTACAAGGGCATGTAGTGATAGCATGAGGAGTAATGGCTTCAAACTGGAAGTGGACAGATTTAGATTAGATATCAGGAAGAAACTTTTCACTATGGGGATGGTGAGGCACTGGCACAGGTTGCCCAGGGAAGTTGTGGATGCCCCATCCCTTGGAGATATTCAAGGCCAGGCTGAATGGGGCTTTGAGCAGCCTGGTCTAGTGAGAGGCTTCTCTGCCCATGGCAGGGGGATGGAACTAGATGATCTTTAAGGTCCCTTCCAACCTAAACCATTCTATGATTTATTTTCCATACAGGGTAATTCCACCACACTTCCCTGTCACTGAATGTGCAATCAGACAACAGAATGTCTAAATCTTTTTCTTCTCTCATTCCTTCAAGTAAAAGCTCCTTTTTCAGGAGTTAATTGAAGACTGGCGATACCACTTGCTGGAGTGTACTGTTGTCTGCATTTGGTCTAAAGAGCAATGGATAAGTAAAAGGGTTGCTTTCCCGGTCTTCTGGTGGAAGTGGTTTTCAAAAGGAGGTGTTAAACAGTCTTTGGACCACAGTGTCCTCTCATATATCTGAATGGCCTTTGGAGTTATGATGTTTGTATATGAAATCTCATAAAGCCAAAGGGAGCTGTTAATTGCTTTGTGACTGTCAGCTGCTGATGATTTGAAAGAGAAAAATTACTATTATTGTTAGAGATTTTTTTTTTTTAATTTTAGGTATTGTTTTATTTTTTTAGCCAGAAGATACTAGGAGTTTTACTGTTGGGCTGATCTCAAAGAACAGTGAATCTTTTTTGCAAACATCTAGCCAATAGTCAATTGTCACTTGCTAAAAGCAGATAAAGGGTTCTTTATTTGGTAATATAGCAGTTTGGCTAAATACTTAATTGAAAAAATGCATTGCAACTCAGTCTTACCATCTTTCTAACTTCTTCAAACTACTTCAGCTGTTGATCAGTGTGAAACCTGGTCGTGGTTTTGCAAGAAGTCATGCAAGGATGGAACCAGTCTCCATTATAATAGCCCAGTGTAACACCAGAAATTTACAAGATGCCGTATACCGTTAGGTAGGATTAGGCATAGTGGTGGTGATGAGGCTGAAGATAACAAGTTTATCTTGTGCTTTTCATGTTCAAAGCACTTTAAAGACAGTATCTAATTAATCTGTACCACAGCCAGATTAAATATTCCAAGTGGTTCTCCAGCTCAGTTGCTGTTGTTATCAGCACTTTTCAGGTGATGGGATATTCTGCCTTTACTCTTTAAATTCCTGCTGCACTCACTTTGTTGTAATCCTGTTGATTTTGCCGTTCTGGCAGAAAGCCTGAAAAATACTGCTTTTATTTGGAAGAAAATTAAATGCTTGCCTCTGAGCATGCATACAAAAAGGTGTGGAAAACCAGGGCTGGAAAAGTGGAGAAACTTGAGTCCTGTTGCCTGAGTGTCCCCAAGGATTGCACTGGAGTATCACTTTTGTTCTTTGTATGAAGGGCCTAGATTAAGCAGATTATAACTGAAAACCAGGATTACCAGTTTTGGGGTAAACTGGGTACCTAGGTTGTAAATTATGCTCGTTATACCAGGTGTTTCCAAAACCTCTCTTCTTTCTATCTCAGAGTGCTATTGCTGCTGTCAGCATTTGAGAGATGCTGCCCCCCCATTGTTGTTTCTGTTGGGTTTTTTTTTTTCTATGCAGAACTACTCTCTGAATTTGAAAATTGGTGGGGAAAAAAAATCAGACATAGGTTGGTTTGGCTTTTTTTTTTTTTTTCCTTCAGAGAAGGTACTATGCATTTGGAACTCTTTTGTTGCTGAGTTCTAGCACATGGTGCTGTCATGTTGTGAACTTTCCAACTCTCTCACCCTTGCAACTTGGTATTTTTCATATCTTGTCTTTATCTCTGTTCTTGGACTTTATGGGAGAAAATGTGCAACATTTGTGTGCAGCTGAGGGCAGAGGGAGGACTTGAACGGAGCACAGACTTAAATGTTGTTCTGATAGAAGTGGTGTGTAATAACTATGCAAAGCAGATTTGCTGTAACAGACATCAGCCTTTGTGCTGCACACACGAAACTCTCCCGTATGACATAAAAGTGAAATACATTACCTTGTTTTTGCAGGCAGTTACAGACAAAAGGTAGGCAATGACACTGATCTGTCCTTGTTCCTGTGTTTTAAAATTGAACCAGTAAGTGTGACATGGGAAATCCTTCAGTAAATTGTTTCTGTTATTAACTGTGGTGTGGTATTTCAAAACTTTTTAACCCTTTTATAATGGAGCTTTTGCATGTTGTTTAAATAACCCTGCTAGGTGACTGTGTAATTTCCTATTTTAATCACCTACCTTTTGTGCTAAATCCTGGATAGGCTGGAATGGTGTGGTGGGGAGCATTGGTGGAGCCCTCCTGTGGCTAGTTCAGTAGGTGCACCTTCCCATGAAGGGGCTAAGGAGGTAGGATACCCTGGGCCAAATCTTGTTAGGGTTACACCCTGTTAATGTTATAAAGGCATTGCACAATCTTGATTGCTTTCCAGTTAAGTTTGTACACTCAATGCAAATAAATTCCGCTTCTGTATGCGTGCGCTGCTCGTGCTTCTCTTTCATTTAACCTACTCCTTGTAGCTCTAAGGAAGAGGGTAGAGGCAAGTGACTAACAATCCACCCAATGATGCGTGCTTCAATCCTGCAAGTTCTTCAGCATTTGCCAAACTTTATTTGTAAACAGTTCTATTTATCCTATTCTGCAAACTGGCTTTTTGTGTCTAAGAGCTTTTAAAAATTGGGGCTTGATGGGATGATCTTGTTCTATTGCAATAGATGGTTTTGTCAGAGTTTAGTCAGGCAGGAGTGAACCTTAAACAGGTATGATTTTTTTTTCCCTAACATGGCTGCTTTAATAAGGGCATATTGTCTCATCAATTTTTAAGCTAAACTCCCTATAGAAATCAAAGAAATGTTCTGCCGAAAAATCAATTGTACAGTATGACCCATAGGCACTGCATGTCTTACAAGATTGAACTGCTCTCTTTGTAATTTGGCCTCTTTCCCACCTCCCTTTGTTTTAAAATTAAAAAAAAAAAAAAGCAAAGCATGTGCACTCTCTTTGGTGCATGTATTTAGGCATGCCATCTGATGGCTGAAACTGCTTCATTTCCTTTGGCTGTGGAGGATAAGTTAGCTCCACACGAAGCTTTACCTCCTGCAGACAACAGAATAGTGTGTGAAATATTTACCATTTTAATTGTGTGAAGCTTCATTGAAAACCTTATTTTCCTTGCTCTGTGTAATTTAGAGAGGCAGTGCTGAACTATTGCTGAAAATGGGAGCCCTGACAGACAGGGAGTATGGCACTTGTTTAACAAAGAACAGCATGCAGGCTCCACATACCGTAATGCTTAAGGCTATATAACTCCATTTTCTTCTGTAGATTTCGTTTCATTGCTCTAGTATCTGCAACACACAAGCTTTTAGTATTCAAGGGAAAAACTTCAAAGCCTGTCTAATGCAATGTCATGTGCAGAATAATTTAGGTTTTCCATAATAGATGTTTACATTTTTAACCTAAATGTGATATACAAAGAACATAGAACTCTTTAAACAACAACAAAAAAAAATCATAAAAAAAACCCCCTCAGTTTTCATATTTTTTATCACTGTTCATATAAGAAAATATGTATGTTTTTAAGTATACCTGTTTTTTTTTTTTAATTTCTGATTCAGAGGGAAATTACCATTCCACACAAAACATACTATTAGTTCAATAGATGATGCTTTTCATGACACAGTGAAAGAAATGCATCCTCCAGACAAAATCATTAATTTTTTCTTAATCACCCTATTGGGAAAATTTGACTTTTTCACATGGGCGAAAACCAGGTTCTCATGGCAAGTTTCTCATACTCCCCTTGACTTTAGTCATGAAAACAAATCTGAGAGGAAAATAAGATATTTACTATTTGTGTAAATTAAATTTTTCATTGTTTCAGCTAATAGCTCATATCAGTTGTCTCAAGAGCATTCACCCATATGAAAAGCTACAATAGCTTAGCTATCTGAAAATGTAGATTCGGAGGCTTTTTTTGCCTTGTAACTTATTTCCCCGCTCCCCCCTCCAGACCTGTGATGCATCCCTCAATCTATGGTTATATTTTCATTTTTTGTTGGGACTATAGCGTACTGCGGTATGTGTTTTAGGTAAACAAACTTCATTACATTGAGCATGAATTCACATATGGCTTCTCTAGCCCTGATCCAAAATATTTCTGTAGCTGTCCTTTACCCTTTGTCTAAGTCTTATGTTGCAATTCCCAACTTCAGCAGTGACTAGAAGCAGAAATACCAAAGTCCTAAAAGGATAATATTCCTATTATTTCTCACCTGGATGGAATCGTAAGAGTGGGGCTGAGAGACTTGGACAGATGCTATTTCTATATTCACCCCGTTTTTTCAGATTCATGGAGCTTTGTATAAAGTTCAAATAAGATACTTTGTGAATTGAACCTGAAGCTCTTCTGAGATTCAGCCATCATCACTAATTCTTTCTCCTACTTTGACATGCTTATCATTCATTTTGTATTATGTATGCTTTATAAATGCAAGCCTCTTAACTTATTCTAACTAGGTAGAAATTACAAGGTAAAAATAACCTTTACCTGTGTTTCAGCAAGAGTAATGATGCAGCATTTAGGAATTAGAATGTTGGTGTGTATCCACCACTAATAGGGATTTTCTTCAGTGGTTACCTGTGCATAGCTGTAGACCAAACAAAATTATATATATGTTCCACAGCTAAGGTAGAAATGTGCTGGCAAATACTCAAGCTCAAAAGAGCTATTGTACAGTGTTTTGCTGGCAGGTTGGGCTAACTTGCTTTGTGTGGAGACTTCAAAATTACTTTTTTCCTCCTTTCCTGGGGAAGTTGGGATGTCAATAACTTTTCATTGTGTTCCCTTCTAGTGAAATAACATGGAACACAATTTTTTCCTGCTGTAGGTAATCTTTGAGGCTAACTATACGAAAACTCAGTGGCATAGGGAAAAAGAACCTGTATTTACAAAAAAAACCCCAAACAACAAAAAACCAAAAAAGACCCACAAACAAACAAACAAAGTCTTTCTGACTCTGCTTAAGCTAAGAAGAATCAAGGCTCTGGGTAAATTGGAATCTTCAAGCAGTGCGTGAGGTGTGGCTTGTGTGACAGCATGTAAAAATGCAGATCTGGTTATTACCTAAAAGAATAGGGAAATGTCCACAGCTGGTATTTCTTGTATGGTAAGGGAATGTATAGAGAGCACTGAGAAATGTTTCATGATTCCCTGGAAAGGAAAGACCTTAAGTGCAATCTATGCAGCAAAATCCTTGTTAGCATAGACCAAACATAACAGAAGTCTAACAATATAAACAGTTTAGTTAGTCTGTAAGAGCTCTGGTACCTGCTAGTGCACACCTTTATGTGCCTTCCCCCTTGAGCTGGTGGCAACTTGCACAAATACTGGCACATCCATTAGTGTTGAGGGAACGAATCATTAGAGCTGAGGGTGTGGAGGGGAAGCTGAGGACACGGTGCCTTCCATACACGTTCCCTCCCTTTCTGGCTGAGGATGTGCCCAGGAGGTTGATATGTGCTGCCTGGTGTTCAGGATGACCGTGCTGTGCCAAAACTGGTGAAGGTGCCCAAAGAACCCATGTGGGGTTTTATTTTATTTGTTCGTTCGTTTAAGGAAGTGGATGCCAGCTTGGGGGAGCATCTGAAGTACTTCAGGTATTTAAAAAAATTGGTTTGTGTAAAATAAGATATAGCAAAAAAGGTTTCTTTGTGGGGTCTTTGTGGGGTATGTGCTAGTTTCGGATTGGTGTCTACTGCTGTTGTCATGTGGTAACTTTACCCAAATAAGATCCATGGACTGGGACTGGTAGCACAGCTCCTCTGAGGCCTTTTTTAGTGCTATATAATGAGCATTTTGACCTGTAGTTATCATAAGTATGATAAATTCTTAATACAATAAGTAGTTTAACCAACGTGAGAGAGAAGAGGTTGCTGGACAGGGGGAGACGGTGTGTCTCTGGAGGCTATTACCAAACATGTTCCAGGGATCTTGTGATGAAAATCAAACCGCCTATTACCCTTACAGTATTCAAGAGTCTCTCTTGTATTAATTTCTCAATGATTTTTTTCCCCCCTCATCCTGAGAAACACATATCTTAGAACCAAGAACAAAAACAAACGAACGAAAAAAGCCCCAACTCCTCTGTAGCCTTTTGAGTCCCATTCTTTGTGCTTTTGTGGTAACGTAACTATGTAACGTAACGGGGCTGTCACACCATGTACCAGGCACTTACTCCTGGAGTAAGTTTATGGAAAGTTCTTCAAATTACTGCTTAGTACCATTCATTCTTAATGTGTCAGGCTTTATGCTATGGTTACAGTGGCAACATAAAAAGAAATAGCTTTACTTTGAAATGGGAGCTATGTGCCGGTTATTCTGTTCAAAGAAAATTAATCTGGAACTTCACACTCTGGTCACTGGTGTAGTTCAGTAACTTATTTTCACCCTGTTTTGTGTCCGTATTTTGGTCTTGGCTTTGCAAATAATTCTGGAGTTACTGCTACTTTTGTTAATCTCTTCCACCATGAAACTATATATATTGGTGCTTTGGGGTGATATTTAAATGCTTTGCTTGATTAAAAATATTTTTGTAGTAAAGTAGTCCAAGATCCAGTTTCCAATTCAGTTAAGCACCTATTGGAAACACCAGTTTCCAATTCAGTTAAGCACCTACACTAAGGACTTCGAAATAGTGGATTCCATACCTTGGAAATAGTAGATTTTGTTTTGGAGCAACTGAAGAGGCAAAATGTATTACAGTCAATGGAGACTGAAGGGCTTGGGACTTCTGAAAACTAGGCAGTTCCTTTTATGTTTATGTCTGTACTTAAGTGACTAGTCATAGATGCTCAAGTTTAAAAAGCATCAGTAAAATTTTTCATACAAGTGTTCTCTGGGTGAAAAGATCACAAAAAATAAAGGAAGTGGAATTCAGTGGTACCATGTATGGAGATAGCATTGTTACTAATAAAAACCAAATAAATATGTTGGCAAAGCAATTTTGTGTAGGAAAGGTTGGCAGGACTGAAAAAGATATAAAGAATCTTTGGGCAATGTGGTTAGAGGTGGAATGTCTTTGGAAGTATATCAGGCTAATAAAGCATTGATTATAAATTTGGACGGAATACAGGATTTTATAGGAAACTATCTTGCTGATTTGGAGAACAAGGAAGGAGAAAAAGCAGGAGAGGAAGTGAGACTCAAAATAAAAAAATAATCTGTGGAATTGAAAGAAATTAATCCAAAGGGTTTTAATACTTGAGTGAAAAAAAAAATAATAAAAAAAAATCCTCAAGTTATTACCTAAAATCTTGTGTTCTCTTACTTGTTAGTGTTTTTCTTGCTTTGTTTGAAATAAAGTTTTTGAACACTATGAACTTTTTGTATACAGGAACCAGCTAGCTTCTGAGATTTCCAGAATGACTGGAAGTAATCTTACAGTGGTAATATAAATATCCATGTTATATGAGGTGTTGCTATCAGCTAACATGGGTGAAGAGGTTTACACTGTGTAGTGTGCAGGAATGAACCCTGGTTCCTTGGCTGTCCAGAACCTATCAGAGTGTAAACGCTGTAGTTAAGTATCAATAACTGTACAGCATCCCTACTGTCCAGCGGTGAGACGATTTGATTTGTGATTGACATGAGTTGTAACAGTGATAACTGTAACAGGAGCTCAGACGAGTTTATGCATATATGTATACACTTCAAACACGGAAATTGAAGAATAATTATTGTAACACTTTGGAAACAGAAGAGAGGGCTCCATATAACATATTAATGCACATGTTTCAGCAAGATGTGTAAACCATCTGCAATTATGAATGAATGGACTCACTATTCTACCATGTGCTCGCTTTGCTGAACAGAAAGTAAAAATAAATCTTTGAGACACTTCTATCATTTCCCTTTTCGTTAAGAATTTACATCTGGAATCCTCATGGAATCTTTCAGAATACCCAGCAAAGTAAAATGATCTGCCTGACTAATACAACTATTACATTACGTTGGTTATGGCTTTCTTATGATTTAATTGTTGTAGCCCCTGTAAAGTTAGCTACTGGAATGAGGAGATACTGATCTCTGTCAGATGACAGATATTAACCTTTTGCTAACCCGGATCCTTATCTTCTTCAGAAGGTCCTTTCTTCTAAAGAAATGAGTAGTCTTTCACCCAGGCTGCTGTTATCAAAGACCTCCAATTGAGGTCTTTTATCTGCCCTTTTTTGTTAGTTAACAAATTATGTGAATTTATGGCTCTTGCTATTAAATGCTCCTGAAAAAAACATGAAGGTGTTATGTTGTTTTAAAGACCTGCTACATTTTTCTCTTGAAATACTGTTTAACTTTGAGCCAGCTGGATAATGCTGAAATAGCTTTCTCTGCTTCCTGTCAGGCACATGCTTTCATTCTGCAGAAAGCAGCAGGAGGCCTTTTGCTTGTTTGGAGTAGTGCTCATAAGTATAAAATTGGACTGGACAGTAGAGTTTCAGAGTGAAGGAAGAATGTTAATAGATCATGCACAAATTGGTCTCTGTTGCTTCCAGAGTCCATAGCATGAGGTCTACCAGTTGCCAGGTGAAGAGTTGTATTGTGGTGTAAGGCTGACTCTTTCAGCAATTTAGATGCTTCATGCAAGTGTAGTACTAAGAAAGGAAAATTTCCAGAGTGCTTGATGACAAGTTGGTGGGTATGTTCTTCCAGAGAATTGGAAGGGTTATCTCAAGATTTAAGGCTGCAGTGATTTGTCCAGTACTTTGTATTGAGAATTTCAGCAGGGGTTTGAATTGTTTGTGTTGCTGAATATAGTATGGCTTATAAAGCATACATATTGAGACTTGTGATATGTTCCAAGGTCAGTACAGTCTAATTACAAAATCAGTTGTATATAAGAATAACTGGTCTCATGGTGGAGAACTAACTAGTCATATGTGTAACTTCATACTGCTTATATACTGTTCAGTGTTATAAACATGAATTATATTTCACAACATGGGAAACGTGAATTCTGTTCTTGGAGGAGTAGAAGCAAGCACAGAAAGATGTGAAAAGATTTGTCTTAGGTCATAGGGTAAGTGCAGCAGAATAGAAGAGCTTTAAACATCAGATCTCCCATCGCTGTGTTTACTTACTCAGTTTTGGTTACTAGCCCATCTGGGGATTAGATGAGAATTTCTTCCAAGTTAACTTGATTTTTGGTTGTGTAAATTGACTTTTAGTTGTGGAAATGTTGCTTGAAATAGACTTGAATTTACCAGGGAGATTATGGAGACATTAGTCCTGTCTGGCGTGCTGTGTGAGGTCCTGATTTTATGATGAAATATGCATCTTCCTAGACCTTCCTGCCTCAGGATGCACACTGTGGCTTCTGCCACCTGGGGAAGAATCCCTTTTCTTCAGGCTCTCTGAGTATTTCCTGTCCAGCCTTGGGAATCCCCCCTGAAAAACCACCTAGCTCTAAGGGAATTGACTTGGTATATGGCTGTAGTGTATGAAAACTAATGTTTTGGCCAATATTATTGAGGCACTTATTTTATCTATTTGCAACCATTAAGCTTTCTGTTAACATCAGTGACCTGAACAAGAATGTCACTTATTTGATAGTGTCCCAGGCTGGTATTTCAAAAGCTATGATGCTGCTGTGTCTGTGCTGTCAGTGAACTTTTATCAACTTGAGTAAAAACTGTTTCAAGATACTGTTTGCATAGCTCTGAAAAAACTCATTCTATGTTTTCTTTTTTTTATCTTTGTGATAGCTCTGCTTTAGTATCAGCTAAAATGCAGTTTCTGTATGCAGACTTGTCGGGGTTTGAACTCTAGGTACTGATTTAAACTTGTATTATGGAAGTCAAGCTAGACGATGATTTACAGATTGAAGACAAATTACAATTTCTGTTGTTCCTTAGTTTTAGGAACTGTGTGTCTTGAGCTTCATGGAACAGATCACACTAAGTCATTGTTAGCAGTCATGACAGAGCATAATAAATGTTGTTTCCTTCCTTTTCTCAATGAGAAAACTGTCTTGTCTGATAGTGAAACAGAAGGTGAAAATAGTAGTATGTACAGGTGTAGGTGAAAAGTTTCTGTGAGATATTGCAATTGTAAAAAAGAGGTATGTAAGGGAAAATCTGCTTTAAATGATTTGAAAAGAAGAAAGAAAAATATTGGAATTACTTTTTTATTTTATAGTTAGCCTACCTGCTTTATTGTGGCAAAGAAATAGCCTTAGACCTAGATGAATTCAAAAGGGCTGCAAATCAAGCTGCGCATATTAACAAAGTTTCTCTGGTGGAAACAAATCTCCAGAGAAAAGCACTTCTTGGAGAATTTTCACCCTTTAACATTATAAAAAAGACAATTAGGAAAGGTTTCAAATTGAAATAAGATGACATGTGCAACAGTGGTTGTGCAGTGAGAAATTAAAGCCCTGTGAGAGAAGTGTGCCCAAAGTTCACATTTTAATGAGAATTTTTCTGACACTTGGGAAGATGTTCCCCACTTTCAGATTCCACAGAAGAGCTCTGATCAAACAAGACTGAGATGGGGCCTGTCCTGAAGGAACAGTACATGTAGATCAGATTAGGTTGCTCGCTCACAAGAGCTCTTGAATTATCTCAATATACATTAAGGGCTTGCAAAGCCTTTCTGATTTAGGTAAGAGGCCCTTATTTAGGGTAATATACCTAATGAATGATGCAATAAACACATTGATGTCAAATCTAAATTCATCATAAACACAGATGAATAGTTACTTTGTTTTCTTAAGGAACAACTCATTTAACCTGTTTATGCCTATGTAAAACTGTGTGGAAAGTCTTTAAAAAAACAAAACATGATTGGAATTACTTTCTGTTATGTGGTTTGGGTATGTCTGAGATCTGATAAGCTTGTTGAGTTAAAAATACACCCACACTGTTTTTTCTGAGTTTGCTTCTGACGTGTATTTTTAATGTTGTTTTATCTAGTTATTTAAGAGGCCTAATGGAGGATAGAGTTGGCATTCCTTACTATTTTTAAATAATTATTTTAATCTTAATAACAGCTTTCCTTTATGACTGCAATAAACAATATCAAAGACACTGCAGTTTAGAATCTGAAAAAAGACTCACACACACTGTCGCTATTTTATTGAACTGTCTTATTTATGCCCCTCAAATGTGCTTGTCTCTTTACATAGCATTTCACTGAGATGTGTGGATTTTAATCTTCATGACAGCCTAGAGATTTTGGTGATCTTGACTTTCGTGGCAAATGTTTAATGCGTGTGAGGGAGAGAAAGTTGCTTCCAAAAATGTGGCAGGAGTTCAAAGATGGATAGTTCTATGGATGAAAGATCTTCTGGGATAATTGAATTTTGTGGTAGTTCAAAATAAATTATGCAGTAATTGGTAGAAAAAGGAGAACTATTCATGCAGGTCTGTCTGAAAGAACAGTAAGAGCAGCAAAACCTGTAGGTCTGAACTTGCTGAATTTTAGCAGAAAGAAAGCATTCACCAAAGGTTTGACCTAAAGTCTGCTAATTCAGTTAAAAGATCCCTGATAATCAAAATCTCTACCAGAAGGTGAATACCGAGGAAAGGTAAAGGCAGCAAATGACTGGAGGCCAGATTTATGGTTCTGAATGCTGAAACTGAGGATTGATCCAGCCTGTTTGCTGACACAGGTTAGATGAGTCTGTACAGCTGCCTGTAATCACAACAGCCACAGAAGGTGTGTATTTTGGGGGAATTCTTTGGCTTAGTTTGGAGCCTTTTATAGGGCAGAGAAACAAGAATCAAAACTGAAGTAATAAAGGCTGCATTAAGGAAGCGATGTGCTTTAAGTGAACTTTAGGATCAGTTAAATTCACTTGTCAGTTTAAACTAAAAGCCTTTCTCCAGCCTCTTAGATAATACTGTATACCTGTAAGGTAGGCCTAATATGAGAATTGTGTCTTTCTCCAACAGTTAAATACTAACTATAATTTAAACTCGCATCTAAGTTCTACATTGGAACTCAGCTGAATTGTGTTTTATGGCCTGCTTTCATCCACCTCAATTTCACCTAAATCCTTATGTCGTGTTAAGTATCTCCTATGAGGAGAGACTCGGGTGAAATTCGGGCCCGGTAGATCTGAGCCTAAGACAAAACAAGGAAACTGTGTTGCCAAAAGTGAATCTAGCTTGCCCAGTGTAAGTGTCATGGCTGAACTTTCAGAAGTGTTTACAGCGTTTAAGGGGAGGGGGAGGGGAAGGAAAGCATGCAGTGGAAAATGGTCTGAGAAGACTGTCAGTACCTGCTCAGCTAGGTGTGTCTTCATCTGAGTGACCATTTTGTCCCCACAAGGTTTATAAATGCAACAACTGGCCTTGGATCTAATATTACTTTATAACCTAGCTTCCCAGTCTGAAAGGGTGAGTCTTGAAGAAGCGTTTTATGAAAAAAAACCAAACTGTTTTTAATGTATGTACAATCTGGTCAAAATTATCCCATGAGAATGCCATTTAATATCTTAAGCATGGGCATTGGACCAAAACACATTTGTTATAAAACAAACACAGACTTAGCTTGTTTTTCTCTCCCTTATGTGTATTTATAACAGGTGTATTATGAAAGATTTCCTTGAGTATTTTTTTTTCTGTTTAGTTCTGTTCGTTTTAGTAACTGTGGCACGAGAGATCAACAGGTAATTTTAGAGCACTGTGCTGTCTTTGAATGAGGTGGGTATCTATTTTGGTTTCAGTGAGGCAGAAAAGGAACTGTATTTGTTGGCAAATAAGCAATGTTTATACATCTATCTGTCACCCATACAGACCTGGATAAATGATGAAGTATGACTAGCTAAAGAGCATGTAATATTCAGTGATTCTGTACTAGAATAGTTTGTGATTGTCACAGTCTTCCAGTTTTATTTCTTTATATGTCACTGAAGGTTTATTTTATTTTTTTTTTCTGATTAATGTATCTGCACTCAACTTTAAGCAGTTGCCAGGGTTTCTGGGGAAGCTTTGTAACGTGTCCGGGAGCTTTTCTGGACACAAGGAACCGGTACCTTGCCTGACATTAAAATAGTCTCTGCTTGTGTTATCCAAGATACATTCCTTGGGCAAGGAAAGCAATGTAGGGGAAGAAGAAAGGAAAGAGCATGAATAAATGTTGTAGCTTTACATCTTAATGTACTTCTAGTGCACTCATGATAATACAACACAGAGCAGAGAAACAGGGAAATCCAGTTTACTGAGCCGGCGTCTGATCAAGGCCAAACTCCCTTCCTATGCTTCACTTTTCAAGAAGGTAAAAATTATTCTTTAGAAAGCTCAGGTCAGAAGAGGAATGATTTAACTTTAAAAGTTAAATAATAGTATTGACTTTTCTGGTCCCTTCCTTCTGCCTTACACAGGTGAACATAAAGTAGGATATTGGCCTGAGTTGATGCACAATACCTGAGTAGTCTGGAAAAAGACTTACAAGAGGCCAATTGGGCTGAGCTGAATATGTCCTCCGATTTTCTTTTTTTCATTTGTTTTCTGGATAAGTTTTTCCTCCTCTCATTACAGAGGGATCAGAAAATAGCTGCTGCTTTTCACTGAACTTTTTCACAGGTCTGTAGCTGCCATTTTCTTCTCTGCAAAATAATGTGCAGGAGAGAAATGGATCTTTACTTTCCTTTAGTTTGGTTGTGCTAAATATTAGTATGCTATGTGCAACATTAGCAGAGTCTAGCCTAATTGTGGAGGTGGTGACCACCTCAAGGGGTTGTGGAGAAGCACTGTATCATGCTTGTATGTGTGGTGTAACAGAAATATCTTCATCATTAGGCCTTTTCTGAATATGATGCAGAGGCTCCTTTAGTGGAGTTAAGGTGAGGAGCAGAGAGTGAGATAATGAAAGAACAGGCAAAGAGTAAGACAGACAGCTATATTGAACTAGCATATTACACTAGAAATTCTTAAATAAAATATTCTCCCTGAATTCTCCTCTTAAGTTTTTGTTTGTTGTTTTTTTTGTGTGGGTTTTTTTTTTAGTGGTGTTTTTTTGTTGTTGTTTGTTTTTTTTTTATCTGAGGACCATTCATTATATTCCAGGTCATGAGGAAGGAGAGTCGTATACTTCTTCATTCTTTTTTCTTTTTTTTCTTTTCCCCCTACTGCAACATTGGGGATGGCTATAAAAGACAAAACCTCTCCAGAATGGTTCCTGATGCTTACTTGGGAGATTCGGTACTGAAAGCAGAGACTCAAATTGCAGGAAAAACATGGAAAGCCCTTCAGCCATAGTTCTTGGAATCTGTTTTGCATCCTAACTTATGACCTTGCCTTATACTGTGAGGCAGAAATAAATGTTAGAGTTCTATGGTAAGGTATAATTTCCTCATGTCCTTTCCTGATCTTTTTTGATCAGGCAAAATGAAATGGCATTTGAAATGGCAAAAAGCTGGGAGAAGTGGCTTGAAAACACAAAGGAAGTAAAAGAAGTAATGATAAGATTGATGCAACTGAAACATACTGAATAATACAGCAGAATCCTTGAAATCTTTTCACAGGTGAATTACAAGTTAGGATCAAGAAATGCTTTGGATAAGATGATTTAGTCACACTCAGGAAATTTTGAATGCTGTCATCTTGTTGTTACTGGGCTCTATGAAACTTACTGTGTAGAATATCAAAGAAAAAGAAGTTTATTCTGGAGTGCTTTTAAAATCTCGATTACAAGAGGCTAACAAACCATAGCAAAATAATCTGTATTCCAAACATGCCCAAACAATGGCTTAGTGCTCTGACTACTCAATAAATTGTCTTTTTAATAGTTATTATGTTCAGTATCAATGGCTGACAACTGCTGTCACCCCATCGAATTGTGCTAAATCCTACTAAACAAGACACCCTTGTGATAAAGATTCACTTGTAATCATTTTTTGGCAAGCACATCTTACAATTGTTATTATTCTAACTGCTCACACTCGCGTACAGCATGAGGTGCCAATGTTTTCAGTTCCAAACATTAAAGATGTGGTGATAGAGAAGGCAAACCCTTATTAATTCTGAGAGATTTGCTTAATTGGGACACAATGTGAAGATTCTCAACAATAATAACAGATGATGGGGAATAAATAGGCACGGCAGGAGAGAGGCAGTTTCTAGTGTGAATTTCCCTTTGCTTCTGTTTAATTGCATTACATACTGTGGGAAGTATCTGGAGTATGCGTTTTCTAGTTAATTTTTCTTGACTGCATCCATCTAGCTACTGCTCCTGGACACTTTAATGTTTGATAATACTCTATTTGCATATGACTAGACATCTATAGCTGTCATTAGAACCAATTTACACACATGATTTGCTTCTTGAAGTGTCAACGTCTGAATTTTATCTAGAGACAGGAATAGGGTCAGGAAAGTTTAATTGATTGTGTAATGCAATTGAAAAGACTGGCAGGGATCTAGGGCAATTTTGGGACATCTGTCTTTGAGTCATCAAAAATAAAGCACATAACAGCTGTGATAACAGCAGGATTATGATTAGATATACGACATTCACCATCAGATTGAACAAGGACTGGAAAACAAAAAAAAGAGGTAAATAAGTCAGTTTTGATAATATTACAAGAATTTTTAATAGGTCTTTCTTTTACCTTTTACAAGTTGATATGTTGAACAGAAATATAAACAAAAACCTGTGTGTGTTGGTTTCTAGCAAAAATTTACATGTATTCCTCAAAAATAGAACTTGTTGTAGAATAGCCCAGTTATGAATATTGCATCCCACTTACCACATTGTGTGTTAGGCTAGCAGTTCCTGCTTCAAAATTGCAGCTACTGGGTTTTGTTTGTGATCTCTATTTAAAGGATACATGGAACACTTTTGAGTCATGCCCTGTATAACATGGAATCAGCTTTACCTGTTTCTCTCTAATGTCTCTGTTTATTTGTTCTGCATATAAGTACGGTTAAATCAATTCCTTTGGAAACTAATATAGTGAGCTGTACTGTGCTTTCAAATGTGAAAACTTCTGTATTTTTGTTTTAAACATGCCTATTATATATGGGTATACTTGTCCTCTTCTTATTTCACCAACTTCACATTTTGCCCTACATGGCACTTACGCTTCAGTTATTTCCTATGTGAATGTCACCTGACTCGAGACTGACATTGTTTTTAATATATAAACTACTACCTAATTCATACTGTGCATATCTAAGAAGTACTTAAGTGAGTTCCAAAAACTAAGTCAATTGTTTACAATCAGAAATTCTTTCCTAGTTGCAGAATTGATTATAAAACATGAGGAAGCGCTAACTATTTATGTGATGAATTACTTTATAACCTTTCTAGTTAAGTTTGCAATTTGAAAGCTGAAGATATAAAAGGCATCTAGTTATACAAACTTATTTTAGAATTTTTACATCTGTAACTTTTGGATGCAATTCAGTTAAACTTGGTTGTATGACTTCACAACTAGAACTGAACATAGATTTTTATATTCTGTAGTCACCATAAGAAATAAGAATAAATCTGAAGAAAAATGCATAATGTGAGCCTTAATTTATGATTCCTACTTAAACTTTAATTCATGAAAATTGGATACATAAGTAATGACACTTTCAAAATTAAAACACTGGTTTGTTCTTCTATCGGTATGAAAAGTCATTATGCTACAGCACCACAGGAAAAACTACAGAATGCTTGCAAAAATATGCAGCCCAGAGCTGCTTTCTTGTCCGCAGATGATTGTTTGGTTGACAAATTCATTTTAGGATCAAACTAGAAGACTGACACCAGTTGAGTTGCTAAGGTGTTCTGTGACTGTCTAACTCCACACTGTGCTATTGGCTTTGCAAGAACGTTTTTGTTTCTGAGATTTCTCAGCAACTGCCCCATGTGGTATAAGGCAGCTTGGAGCCTTGGAATCTGTCATTTATTTCAGATATCCAAATCACTGCTTCATTTAGAAGCATGTTTTGGCACAGAAAAGCACCAACTGTGGAGAAGCATGCATTTTATGCCAGCTAGCTTTTTCCGCCCATAAGTGTCAGCACACTAACAATCATGTCATAATCAGTGTTCAGCAGATGCACTATTGTTTTAATTCCTGCAGCCTCTGTAGAGTTTTTTCTCAGATCTTTCATACGAACATAACATTCTCATCTACAAGTGCATGTAAAATTTCTGCAAGGCAAAAATATATGCTGTTTTACTGATAGCCAATAAAAGTAATTATCTAATCAGTGGCCTCCAAAAGATACTAAGGTAGTCTATCTCAAACAATAATTAAGAATGGGTATCATACAATAACATGGCAAAGCACTTTGAGAGCCTCTCTTGGTTAGTTTTGATTGCAGTGATTACAATCTGTAGGTTTTTGACTGATCTGTCATACGCCAGTCAAGAGTTGTTTTCTAGTTCAATTTCTCACCTACCTTAAGATTTGCTAAGTGCTGCTCTGATCCTGAACTACAGCACAAAGAAGTGGTTTACTAGTATTTTTTTGAAACTAAAATGAAACTGCATGTGGGAAGTATTAAACATGTAGGAAGAAGTAAAGTGTGCTCATAAGTTTTGCTCATAATGCCAGACGATGCTGACATCAGCAATTTGCCTCCATAATGTACAAATGTGGTACAAGTTTGTTTCCCTTAATGATGATGATTTTTTCAAAATAAACCAAAATATCACTGTCAACCTAAATAAAAGTGTCCACATAAATTATATTAGTGTAAGTACAGTAAGTGTGCTTTCACTGAAGCAGAAGTTGTATTAAACTGCCCAGGCTGAGAAGTATCTGGGGTTCATCCAGTTTGAAAAAACTATCACAAGGTCTTAGATGTAGCAGAATTTTGCTCACCAGCTGCGCTCTTCAGATCTTTCTTTTATGTTGGGGTTCTCTGCTACTAAAGCCAAGGTGATCTGGAATATGAGGATATAGACAACTGCTGACCTAGTAGATATTGCTAGGCCTGCTGTGAGTCTGCAGTTGGCATGTCATGATACTAGTAAAGACAGATAAAGAGGAGGGTTTTTTGAAGATTAAGCTGAAATACTTTGGGAGTAAGAGGAAACAATGTAAGAAATCAACTTAAAGTGTGTGCATCTGGGTCTAAGCAGAGCTCAATCAGAGGGGGGAGAGATGACTGGTGTGTAGGATTTCAGGAAAGTAAGACTACTCCACAGGAAACACAGGGCTTCACCAGCAGTGCCTCAGCAAGGAGGAACAGTTTTCAAGAAGAAAAGATCTGCGTTTCTTGCAGATATGGAGGAATTTACTCACTTCATCTCACAAGTAAGGAACTGCAACGTAAGCTTGTTTCCCTGGTCTGTATTTCAGGATCCTGTGCCAACTAGGTTCACCCAGTGCTGAGGAGCTTTGTCTTAAAGCTGGTTTCCAGCCTCTTCCTTCTTGTAGTGTGGCTCTGTGGGAACTTAGTACTAGAGGCTGTTCCCAGGACCCAGCACTGTTGAGGGTACCATTGTGCATAGGGTGTCACAGAAGAGGTTATATAGTGGGCATCTTCACTAGCTCTCTTTTACTCAGCTTTTCCCTTGTCTGTTCCCTCAAGGAGGACAATTCCCACATGTACGTGCAGGACATAGTAATCAACATCCTTCAGTTGGGGTTAAAATTCTAGGCACTTTCTGGCATTTCTGTCAAAATTGAAATATTTACTGTAAGTGAATGATACCGTAAGAAGAAATCTGTCACTCTTTACTCTTATGTCTTTAGATAGTGGGACTTCATGAAGGAATGCCTTCACTGCTTTGTAAAGGATTTGAAAGTTAGCTCTCTTCAGCTTACCAAATACACATGAATGGCAGATAATCAGATGATTTTGATTTTATTTCATGAAGTCTTGGGAAAGGTTTGTGTAAGTCCTAAATGTGACTGACAGCTCCATTCAAAACACAACAGTTTTGATTCAAATCAAGGTTCATAAAAGATGGCCATGTTCTTGGCACAGAGATAAGAAAATAGAATGGTTATTTTCCTCGTGATACCTCTGGGTACATGATGCAGTTGCAATCTTCTTTTCGCTGGAGAGACCAAGGAAAACACTTCGGGTGATACAGCTGCAACTAGAGAGAATCTTATTGCTCAGCTGGCTGGAAGCATAGGTGGGCTGCACAGGGTTTTTTGTTGCTGTTGTGTTTTTTTTTTAACAACCTCTGAGGACACTTAAGTCCTTATAGAGAAGCTACTGCATCAAATAGGTGTAGTAGTTTTACATACCTGGATTGTTGTATGCAATTTGGCTCATTCAGCAGGACTGTAGGTCTTAAAGTTGACTGTGTTCACCTTGTCCTGTTTTATTAAACCATGAATGCAAACGTGGTGGTGGTGTACTGGGGCTCCTGTTGTGCCAGCATAACTGGGAGCCTCAAAGAGATCTTAGGTACGAGTTTTTCAAACTTAAAAACCTGAACCTTAACATTACTTCAAAACACAGGCAATGTCAGTTTTTGCTCTACAATGGGTATGGTGGTGTGGTGGGTTGACCTCATCCGGCTGCCAGACTCAGTTACTCTCTCACTCCCCTTCCTCAACAGAGTAGGAAGAGAAAAGAAGGACAAGCTTGAGGGTTGACATAAAGGCAGTTTAATGAGAAAAACAAAGGCTGCATACGGAAGTAAAGCAAAAAGAGGAAATTTATTCTCTACATCCGATCAGCAGGCAGATGTCCAGCCACTTCCTGGGAAGCAGGGTCCCAGTATGTGCAATGGTTGCTTTGGAAGACATATGCCTTAACCACAAATGTCCTGTCTGCCCCTGCCTTCTCTCAGCTTTTTATTGCTGAGCATGATGTCACATGGTAAGGAATATCCCTTTGACAGTCTGGGTCAGCTGTCCAAGTTATGTCCCCTCCCAGCTTCTTGCCCGACACCAGCCTACTGGCCTTTGGGGAGAGGGGGTGAGGTTGGAGATAGAGCCTTGCTGCTGTGTGAGCACTGCTCATCAATAGCCACAACACTGGTGCGTTACCAGGGCTGTTTTAGCCACAAATGCAAAACACAGTACCACACGGGCTCATATAAGGAAAGTTAACTCTGTCCCAGCCAGACACAGTACCGGTGGTGTTGAAAGAAAAAGGCAGAATCTGAAAAATTCTGCTAATCAGATTTCATTTTCTCCTCCCTTCCTTACATTCACTGCCATGTTACTGATTTCCTATAAATTCACCTAAGAAAATGTCCTCCTCTGGTCCTGAGCATAGTGGGTCTAGAGGTAAAGAGGATGTGCGAAGCAGCACACTGTGCCTTGCTGTTCCGGCTGGCAGGGGTACTTGGATGTGTTGCAAGTATGTGCTGGAGCAATTCTAAGGATATGGTCAGTTGTGCTTGTAAGCTAAACCTGATCAACACTGAGGCCAGCAAATCTTAAAGGTGACTGACTCTTCCTAGATGTATTAGGCAGTTCTGCATTGAAGCCAAAACATAGGTACTCTGCTGGGACATTTAACTGGAAATAGAATGTATTTGTATGCATTATTTTATCATGAATGCGCATGATGCATAAGTACGAATCTTGCAAAGTTAAGAGCTTGTAAATAGAGGTGCAAAGAAAAACAGTTCACGTTGCTGTCTGGCTTGATTAGAAATTGTGACTTGGTTCTCAAGCTGTGCTGGAAAGTAGACGTACCGTGAGTTTGGTCACTTTTAGCTCCGAATCTTTCATGATCCAGACTCATGCAGGTTATGGACTCTGCCTTTTCTTTTGAGCTTCAAAATTCAGGGCTTCTGAAAATAATAAAATGTTTTGGTGTGCGTTTCTCCAGCCACTTTAGCACTAGTGCTTAAGAGTTTTCCTGTATTTCTGAAAACTAAAGCATCTACTGGTTAGTGCAACACTTTGCAAATTCCATCAGACTGGTGGTGAAGGACTCTTGCAGATTGAGTCTGATGCAACAGCCGCTGAAATTGATGTAAAGATAAACATTAGCAAATGCCACTTATAAGTGCTTTAGCAGAGGAACAGTTCATTAAAATCCATGGCTTTTCCACAAGTCAAATGCACTGAAACAGGATAATTTTGTCTGCTTTTATGTAACTTTTTGTGTGCGAGAGCTTTGGCAGAGAACACTCAGCAGCAAGCTTCTGTCTTCAGCCTGTAGCTAAAGCCAAATGCATTCCTTCTCACCCTCTGAGGACCAGAGATAAGACATTATTCTGGATATAAGGTGGGATTGATTTTCATAGGGTGGGAAGAAGAAAATATCCACAGGGGAATTACAATTTGAATTCTGTTTTCTCTAAGTGTCACTTTGACAGGGGGATACTTGTAAGCGAGACACGTTATCTAATATCTAGGAGAACTTAAGCTACACACTGCAGAGGGTGCTTTGTTGGCTCCTACATGTGAGCTTTTCTAATTCTCTTTCCAGGCAATGCAGGTCAGGTATCTGAAGGACAGTGGAGTGGGAAAGAGCATCTCCAATACCGTGTATACTAGAGCTGGCATAACAGCATGATGGTCTCAGAAGAGATAGACCCTTAAATGCAGTTTTTTTCCAGCTGGAGTGCCAAATGCCTCTTGATTGCTAGGCTCTTGACAGCCTGCAGATGAGGGGCAGAATGTACTTGGCTTTTGAAAAATAATTAAATAAAATGGCTGTTAAGCCCACCCTTAGTGCTGTAACTCTTACATGCCCTCAGACTATATAGACTGATGCTGTGCTTGAAATCTTGATCTTGTTTTAAAATATTTATTTCCTGAAACATTGCTTAGGCACTTAGTATTTGACAACACAGGAGTTATTTTAAAACTCGAAATTGTATAGTGTCAGGTTTTCACTCATAAATTCAGTCCAAGTCTTTTTTTTAAAAAAGAAAGTCTGAAGATACGTAAAATCTATTTGAAAATGGGAGGAGGAGAAAAAGAGCAATTAAAAATGTAAGAATAGAAGCTAATTATGAGCAATTCAGGCAGAGCTTTGTTTAGAAAATGTATCAGTATAAAATGGATAGGTGAATAGATTAGCACTGATTGCAGTTTTTACATATAATAGTTTCTTTTTCATGAGTAATCATTAGCAATTATAATGTAGGCTTTAAATCAGCCTGGGATGGGACTGCACTGTAATATGAATACTAACTAATTGTACATTCCTATGCAGAAGAAAATAACCTTGTGATTTGGTGATAAAATCCATAGTGCAAGTATTTCCTTGGACTGTTTCTTGTTTGCTCTCTGGGTTCAATAATGTCAGCATTGAAGGCCAAGGCTCATCACACAAATGATTGTTACCTTGTGTTAGCTGGGAGTGGAAGTTGCAATTAAGCTTTTAAAGAAGTATGACTTCATGTAGTAATTACTGGTGGTATTAATTGCTAAGGGAAGAAAAAATGATCCAGGAGATAAAGTGGCTAAAACTAATGGTGTAACACACAGTACACAGCTGTAACAGTGCAAATGTATTTGGAGGTTGTCATTGATCAATGATGATTTACTTCCTGAGCCTGAAACTTTTATGCATCAATAATTGTGCAGGACTGCATTGAGAAAACTTTGTTGTCAGTGTCTGCTAACACCTGGGATACTGCTTCCTTGGTTGCTAGTTGAGATTTTTAGGAGTGCTGATGGGCAATAAAAAAATTATCCTGGCTTGCATCTGCATTTCCGGTCAAGATTGTGACACTGTTATTTTGGGTTCTTAATCCTTTCCTGAAAAGTCTGCATTTCTAAAGGATACGCACCTGGACAAGAATGAATGAAATGGTTGAAGTAACAGCAGCAAAGGGATCTGTGAGAATTATCATCACAGATTCAGTTTCCTGTTTCCTTGAATTTGTTAATAATACTTTTTTTTTTAATAGGAAATTGGGAAGATGGGTAGAAGACTTCAAGAAGAAAAGTTTCTGTAAGATTTGTGTGAATTGGTGGCTGAGTAAGGAAGAAATTACAGCAGTCTGCATCTTTATTCTTTTAGTAAAGAGTGTAGGAGAGCAAAGATGGTGGAAGGGGAAGGAGAATTGAGCAGGAAAGTGTGGGAATAGACATCAACAATTTGGGGGAGGAGGGGGGAAGGCTTTGAACTGCAATGACTGATATCTAGACTTAAAAAAGGATTTTGAATGGGAAGGCAGGAGTCTCAGTTTGACCCTCTCCTAATGTCATGTTGATGCTAAGATTTACCTCCTGATTGGTACCATGTTTCTGGTTCCAAATAAGAATCAGTTTTATTCCAGAGTTTCTAAGAATGTCTTGGATACAGGAAGCTGCGTAACTTTTCTGTATGCCCAAACGGAAGCTGGAAGTACTTGGGTAGAAAATGTACATAAATCTATAAGCTGATATTCAGCTATCTTCTAACCGCATAGACTTCTCAGAGGTGTAGAGGTTTCAGTGCCTTGAGAAACTAAGAAATGCTCTGAAACATGACAGCCAGCTTGGTGCAGGTCCACTATTTGCAGGCGCAGCTGCCCCTCCTTGCGCTACTTGGTGCAGCATGTTTTTCTGGTCACAGTATTGTCCCCCAGCACCCTCACGCTATATCTGCATCTGTTCGTCTTGGCAGCATTGTAAATACTGGAGAACAAAGACAAGCTGCTGTTTCACCCTGGTGGTTTGTGGAAGGGTTCATCTCGCCGACAAAATCAAGATGGAATTTTGAGTTTGTCCCTTCTGTATTGACCAGGGGTTTACAGGGTGTAAATTAACTAACTGCAACTAACAAAACTGCAAGCATACCCCTTTTACAAGTTTAGACTTACATATTTAGGCAACAGTTCATAGGAAGCATGCATGTATTTCATAGAAACCTAGCCTGGTGTGTTTTCTTCTACTTTTAAATTGTATTGGGGAAAAAACTGAAGTTACAGCTTAAATATCCTTTAAAAAACAATGCTACCCACCAAAAAATGGAATTTATAGGGGGTGGAGGGAATAAAAGCACTAGGACAAAACTCAAGGATCTCATGCATGTGAGTGCAGTCTCTCCCCTCAAACAGAGAGAGAAGGTTATTGCTTATAAGACATGCAGTCAGGTATGGGGAGTGTGTGTGTATATATCTCTCTCCTTTTTTTTATTTTTGAAGGGGGAGTAGTCAGTGCCTCCATGTTTTGATTTTTGTAGGTCTCAGTTGTCCCTTTCCTCCCTGGAGAAGACTAACATCCAGAAATATGGGAGAGGGAGACTGTGTAGTGCAGAAATCTGCATTCTAATGTGTTGGCTCTACCCTGAGGAAATGCCCTGCAGGTATAAAAGTACTGCACAGGTTATACTTGGCCAGTCCAAAAAGAGTACTTTTCATGCTAACAAGGTCTCCTTTCACATGAGTCCTACAGGTTTCTATAAATAACTGTGTTTTTTAATAGCCCAACCAACACACTCCAAACATTTTTTTGGAAATGTGGAATTAATTGCCTTCCTTCTTCCTATTTAGAGATTTCTGGGACATTTTTTCCCCCCAGATAGCTGTTAGAAGGGCATGCTGTCATTCTTTACCCTGTAAGGGATGACTTATCCGCCATTTTTGCATCAGTGTGGCTATTAGAACTGTGTTAATGTTTGACTGCAAAAAGAAAGTGATCTTATTTTTGATTGACCTAAAACTTAAAGAAATCCACAAAAATTTAAACTTCAAACAAACTGCATCTGAAGGGAAATGCTTTGTTCCAACTTTCATTAGTCCTTTTCATAGTTAAAAGTAATGCTTTCTTTTAGTGATCCCTGAAATCTTAGAAAGTATTGAAATAGAGCAGTTCATCCCCCCCCAGCACTGAATATTCTTTTTACCTGCAATGATTCAGGAAGTTGTGAATTATTCTGGTCTGGCCAAGTCTACCTATTTCAATGAACAAGAATCAGAAAAGTGTTTCCTGATGCTGTGGTGGTGGTTAAATTGCTGTGGCTGTAAATGTCCAAAAATCTTGTGTGTGGATCAGCCCTTGAGGAAAGCAATATGGAAGGTAGTCCTGGCTGCTGGTGCCTCTGGAGTTTCTGTGTATTTAATTATGCTCCTTGGTCACCTTTCTGAGCCTCCTGTCCTCATGGAACATGCTTTTGGAAGGCCAATCTGACTGTTTTATGCTCTATGTGCCTGCCTGCTATCACTATTGCTAGCTGCTAGCAGAGCTGCTCAGGTCTTCAGGAGCCGGATCCAGTTACCCTCATTTTGGTCTAATAGCTTCTCACTCTTCAGATACCCCATGGACATCAGTAACAGCACTAGGGGGGAGTAAGGTTAAAACCAGTCAGATTCTGACTGCTTGCAGAAAGCCATGATGGCTCTGATAGCTACATCTTTCACTTTTTAATAAATGAATTGAGTCACTTCGGAATTAGAGCAGTCTAGTCCTACCAAATTCGAAGTTTTCCCCCTTTCCATTCACTTTAAAGGAATTTGTGTCTATACTTAATTTCTTTTTTGCACTGTGCAAAAGCACTTTGGCACTTGAAATACTGCCTTCAGTGTGATGTGAATAGTCTCATTCCCCACTGCTCGCCCGAGCAGCTCTGTGGTCTGTGAGCAGCCGCAGGAAGGCATTTGAGTGTGAAAGAAACGATACATCAGGTGCTGAAGGAGAGGTTAAAATGTCTGTTTGCCCCAAGTCAGATAATAGTGTATATGTTACGGATAAACGGATGCACAGCTGTCCTTAATCTTTCATCTTTCTGTTTATATACAGAAATAAATGTGTTTCCTCAAATGTAAATTTACTGTACTCATTTAAACAAACATTACGGGTGTATGGGAAACCTCAGCCTTTATCTAGTCCATAAAGGCAATAGAGATTTTATTTTCTCCTACTATAGAGGAGCTTCTGGAAGAATAATCTCTTAGCCCTCCTTTATGCTTTTGCACTGTCCCTTGAATAACCTCGTGGAAGGCTGAAACAAATGGAAATTCCTGTGTGAGCAAATAGCAATATGCAGCAAAATGGGGATTAAGCAGAATTCATGTCACTTCTCCAGTAATAGATTGCCATTGAGGAATGTGAGTAACAAGGCAAACTCTGCGCCTGCACTGAATAAAGGAAGTTGTGCCTGCCCTGACCCTCCTATGTTTTTTCACCAGGGGATTGAGATTTAGTTTCCGTATATGATAGAGGTTTTTGACAGCTGGAATTTCTGTAGTGCTGGAGCTAAGCACCTCTGAGAGCACTCTGGTTTGCACTCCTACAGTATGCGCCGCCCGTGCTTGCAGACAGGTTGTGTGGTGGGTTTTTTGTTTGTTTTTGTTTTTTTTGTACTTGAATTCTGCTCACTTCCACATCTGGCTTGTCTGTGGTGAGCTGATAAGTTATCAGCATATCTAAACGAGGAGCACAGGAATGATCTCGTCTTGCTCTATTCTTTCCCTCCCGTGATTTGTAAGTGTTAAAGCACTCATCTATTCTGGCAGTTAATGTATGCAGCCTCTCAATAGCTAATATGCTGTCATAGGCAGTGCAAACCAGCTTAATCTGGTTCACTGCTTTAGCGAGTAGTTGAGAAAATATAGGTGAAATGCAGAACTCAGCTACTACTGGGAGACTAGTGCTTGCCCTGCTGCAGAGCGATACAGAAATATTACGTGGAAGATTATGCCTGTAACAGAAAGATCTACACTTTGTTGCTCACAACATATTGGCCGTAGCTCTTTGTATCACTCTGCAGCTCTGAAGTCTATTACCTTGCAATATGAACACTTATGTTTGAGGATTTAAAATGCAGATGCAAAAAATCTGCAATGAATTGTAACTTGGCAGAGATGACCAAAAACAGGGAGAAAAATTGATTTTTATGTCTGCAGAATACATCAACCTAGATTTTTGGAAGTCAGTTTCATTTGCTTTGGTAATAAAAAATAAATAAATTTAGTCATTTGGGCTCCAAATGCTCCTCTGCCCTGATATGCTGGGGAAGGACTTAATAAAAACAATTCAAAACCCAGGCTCTCCCAGAACTGAAAAAAATCTTTTTGCACCTACGGAAAATCTGGCAGAATTAACCTCTGTGATTTTACTGGTAGCTTTGCCTTTTCTTCTGCGTTCCCCTTAACATTTTTCACAACTTTGCCTCTCACCTTCCCCTGTGCTTTAACAATACAAATAATAATAAGAGAGTGCAGACTCAGCTGAACCTGTGTTTTAAAGTTCAGCATCCCTGCTTTGAACTTTGTGTTATTTCCAGGGTTTTGTTTTAGGATGCGCCCTAAATTATACAGTATCCCATAAGAGCAATGGAAACTGGAAGTGACTTATGTAGTGTGTGTCTTGGGTCCCCTGGAAAGAGCAGTGAGGTTAAAGAGAGGTTTTGAGGATCTCTGTTAGAGCCAGCTCTTGTTGTGCCAGCCAGTTGCTTTTGGGGGGAGATGAATGGTAGAAACCTCCAGAGCTACTGTGCAGCAAAGCAAGAGTAAGGCATTTCACCTCTTTTTAAGAAGGCCAGGTGGGATTTTAAACATTAGGAGATGGTGGCAAGGCCAGAGTCTCAAGGGCAGGGCTGGGTGAGTGGCAACCTTTCCTGTGGTGATGCAGCCCCTTCCCGGGGGCTGCCGTGGTGTGAGGGCAAGGGGAGGGCACTGTTACTGCTTACTGTGGTGCAGTCCTCCCTGTCTGACCAGGTACTGCCAGCAGTTTGTCAGCCTGGCTGTTTGTAGAGAGGTGTTGATAGCACAAGAAGAACTATATCATGTATGTTTGTGGCCATCTTAACAGCTCCATGATTCTGGAACTTAGGAGATGTGTTCTGAAAATGTTGGGAATATGCTGTAATGACGGTGGAGTGGTGTGTGTATGTTTGTGTGCTGTTTTAGTAAGAAGCTTGCTATTATCTACATCAGTATGAGGGTCCCATGTAGCTGTGGTACCTTATCCCACCTCTGCCTGGTGGAAAAGTCTTTAGCCGGTCCACTTTACTTTCTACTTGTCTGTTAAGGGAATAGGTTGTGGGCAGTGCTTTATAACAAAGCAAGGACCTCCTCCATCTCAGGCTGACATGTGTCCTCCTGAGGTGCAGAGGTTATGCTTATGCTGTCTGTTCTTCTTTTAATGATAAACAAAGGCATGGCTTATTGATCTGTCTCTGAATGCTGGCTTGCAGCCTTTTTTTTTTTTTTTTTTTTTTTTTAAATAGAGGCGACATATGAATCATTGGCTTTTCTACTGTTCTAACCAAGTTAAAATTTGTTAGAGACAGAGCTGGCAGTGACCCCTCTGAAGAGACTTCCAACTGCCTCTTATTAGAAGGGTTTTTTGCAATATCCAGAGAAGCTCAGCACCTCTGTTGTGTGCATCTCCAGCCTTTGGAAGTCAGCAGAGGAAAGCCCTAAGGCTGTGATGGCACTGTTTCTTTGTTGTCTTAAATTCTGTTCCATCTTTGCTCAGATGCATGGTGGTGATGATCTTAACTTTCTTTTTGTTGCTTCAGACCTAACTGTAGCTTCCACGGTAAAAGTTAAAAGCCAGTTTTTGAGCCAGTTTTTGTGGCACTGCCAGAGCCTCAGGGGCTGCTTCTTGAGGAATGAATGCTGTGGGTTCCAGGGCCAGGGAGAGCATGGGGACAGAAGTATGCTGGACTTGCCTCCTGACTCTTCACAGACCAGCCCTCTGGGAAGTTATTTCAGAGTTTGTGTGCCCTATAGCCATGATCCTAGAGCTTTTGAATGTTGACTATACTTTGTAGACACTATCTGAAAAATGATATCTATTGCTTCAGAATCTGATCTCACTGAGGCAAGTCCTCTTGGCAGACTCACTTGGTCCTCGTACCCATGGAGACAAACCAGATGTTGTTTGCTGTCTTAAGAAGCCTAATTCGGTCACCTTGCCCCAGTGGTTACTTGGATTTATTTTCATTTTTTTTAGTATTTTTTTTCTCCCCTTATGATAACAGCTTTCTTCTGCTGCCAGCAACTATATTTAGTCTTGTGGAAGCATGGTAAATACGCAACATGGTAGACATTTGTGTGTAATCAGCTACCTTTTGTTGATACCCCAGTGCACTGAGCAGACATGCAAGAAGGTAGAACAAAGATTGCACGAGTTTCCCTGAATCTGAATTTCCCAGCTTGAGTGTCATATTGCCTTGTAAATAACACACTACTAACATAATTTTTGGCTTTGAGTTTGCATGCAGGGTTCTATTTTGTGTACTTGTGCTTTCTATAAAATTAAATTTTTTACACTGATCTGCTTTTAACGCTCACATTTTCTCATTAGTGTTTTGTGTAGGGAGTGTTGTCTCAAACTTCTACCCTATTGTTTTTAAGGGAGAACTGTGGGATACCATTATCAGGCTTGCATAATCCACTCTGTGCTTAGCATTATTTATTGCAGAACAGTTAGTGCATGCTGTCTCGTTCTTAGGTAGCAAGTATGTGAACTTTATCAATCGGAGTAGGATCTGCTCATCCCTGGCCTTGTTCTCTCTACCTTTCATGTAGATTTTACAGTGGTGTGAGTTCACTGATTATACTGAAGTTCATACCAGTAAAAAAAAAACACCTGACAAACCAATCGGTCTGGCAGTCATCTGGATCCTGTCCTACAGAATGGTGATTAGGCCTGTAATATTTTCTGAGTTACAGGAATAGCGTAGAAATTATAAAAATGAAAATATATTAATAATGCATAAATTGGTGATAAGTAAAATAAAGTTACCAGTGAGAAAATGAATCTTGAGCGCTGCTTTCAACAGGGTGATAATTTAAAAAAAAAAAAGCCTGTAAAAGCTAGCAGCTACAAAGCATAGTGGAAAGCTCCCAGAGAGCAGTGCTTCTCAGTCTTTGAAATCCATGCCTCGCTTCAGTCTGCTGTAAATCCTTTGTGTGCTTGGCCATGCTGTGAGTCACACAGATGTACCAAAGGTCCTCGCACCTTTCTTGCATAAAGGCTCACCTCAGAGTTAGGGGAGATGACCGCTTTCAAGCTGACAGCGAAGGAACGCTTTGTTCTCGATACAAACACTTGGAGTAGACTGATGCGTATTTTCCTTTATCTCTTTATGTTTAGTCACGATATGCAGTTTTAAGAACATTGTATTACCAAAAAGTCATCTTTGTAGCAATGAGAAATGGGGATTATTATAGACTGCTCCTGATTTTTCTGCCTGTGTAGTGCTGCTGGCAGCCTAGACTGTGGTATATGTGAGCTGAATTGAGCTGTCAACCCCTATCAGGTATAAATCTTCATGTGATAGCTAAGCATGAAGGCTAAACAAGGTGTTACAGGTCATTCTTTGGTCATTTTCTGATATCACGCTTTTTCTCTACTTCACTACTGTTGTTATGGTAATAATAGAGATGGCGAGGGGAAAAAAGGCATGCTAAAATGGAGCTTCTGTTTCACTCTAATTAAAACCATTTTATTTATTAAATGCTCTTTTCAGTTTGCTGAAATCCTTGTGCTTTTTTGATTTGCTGATACAGGATAGATCACCCGGGGATGCATTGGTGATCCGAGTTTGTGTCAGCTTTTGTGGGGCTCCTGACGGATGGTGTCATCACAGAGAACAAACATCAGAATCAAATAGTTGACACTGAAAAATTTGCCTCATTTAATCTGTGTGTTTTAACCTGAAATGCAAATTCAAACTACGACTTTGCTTATCCTTCCTGATTTATCTCAGTCACTAAACAGTAACAGCAGGTCATGTGTGGCTCCTGCAGGTCCTTTGGCAAAAACTTGGGGAACATTTGCAGGCAGGCAGCTACAACGTGTCTCCATTAAAGGATTTCTTTTGAAATTTTTATTTTGGAGAAAAGTAATTAAAGCAGACTGTTCAGAAGGAGGTGCAGCTATTTATTATTAGACGTTCACTTTGAGTGAGGGCTAAGGAGGCAGGCACATTTCCTCCCTGACTGCTTGTTAGCATCTGATTTAGAAAAGTTGTTGTTGTCTCCCAAAGATGAATTCTCAAGTTCTGCTGATGACATGTGTGCATGGGGATGTGTGCTGGGCCCTTCTTCCTTCCTTCCAAAGGCTGCTTGAGGCATGAGAAGATGTAAAGGCTTTCCGGTCCCAGGTACTCATTTCTGTCAGCCTGTCCTGCTGTACTTGGATGGCCACATACGCAAATCTGCAATGAGGAGGGTGGATACTGAGGAGCTATTGGTCACCCACTAGCGAGGTGCCTGAGTGCAGGTAATAAAAAGAGAATGTGGATGGAAAAGGGTCCTGTTTCATGGAACAAAACACTCTAGTTCTGTAAACTTCCCCGTGGCAAAGGAGGTGAACGGGGAGATCAACCAATGCACTCAGGGTGCCCATGGCTTTATATCCTTCACCCTGAATACAGAGGTTGCACCTAGAAAGGCAAATGTGTACGTAAGAGAAGGAGGCTTGTAAAAATCCTTTGTTATGACAAACACTATTTGGGTTTTTACTACTTTGTTCAGTTTTTATTATATTCTTCACAGGCGAAAGTGTCTGGGTTGGTCAGGTGGAGCTCCCAGGGAGGTTCGTGCTTCCTCAGGGGAGCAACTGGACAAGTGCAATTTTTTAGAAGCTAGCAGGCAGTGGAAGGAGTGGAAAGACACACCTGGAGCCAGAAGCCTTGAAGATGGTCATGAGGAGTATGGACCAGTCAGGCAGGCTTTAGGGGATATCGCACGCATGTTTTGCTGCAGCTCAGTCACTGAGTTAACTGAAAACAGACCTGGAAGTAGGAGCCTGCCTGGGAGGGACACAGCAGGCAAGGGGAGATTCGGTAAAAGCCCTTAAAAACACTTCTGCTGTCTTTTGTCTAATGAAATGAGTTTAAAGGAATGCTTGTACTCTAGATGGAGGGTTGAGGTTTTTTTTTTTTATTTAAAAAGTTTAAAGCTTAAGCGCTGCTGTGTTTGGATGTAGATACTACTTCTAGTTTAGTTGTTTGTATTTAAGTAGCCCAGGTGTCATTGCAAGGCCAGATTTTTTGAGATTTGTTATAGACTAGAGCTTTTAAAACTTGTGTAGAAGTTGGACTTTTCCATCTCTCTCTTTTTGTGTGTGCTTATTCTCCAAAATGAAATTATGGAAAGAGCTTGAATCTTCAGTTTCTCTCATCTGAATTTGTGGTATCCAGCTGCTGCAGAAAGACATTGAAGGAGGGGAGAAGAGTTTGTATTTGGGTCTCTTGTTTCGTTGACTCTTCAGAGTTGGCTTCTCTGCTCTGGGTACAGATGAATTTCATAACGCAAGCTGAATGCAAAGGCCAATGTTACGGTCCACAAATAAAATAAGAAGCAGACTGTGGAATTTGTTTGCAGGAATTTTAAAGAGTCAATGAATAAGACTTAATAGAAACAATTTTTTCCCCTCCTTTCTATTTGCAAATGCTTTTGCTGAATTCCCGCAGAGCACTTACATATGTCGTAGCTTGTGACCCTATGACATAAAAGACTTTGATTCCCTCTAGAGGAAGTGGTCTGGTTAGAAGTCGGACCAAGCGTAGACGAAAACACAATAATTCCCAGAGAGTTTGACTCCAGCTGTTGCTTAGTTAAAAGCTACTTTTCTGGCACTATGAAGGTAACAAAGCAAGACAAAGAAAAAGAGAAATCCAGGACATTCAAATGTGACTGCGTTACACTTTCAGTTGCAAAAAGTATATTCTTAATTGAATGTGAAATTTTTAACATTTTAAAAGATATTTTTTCATATAGAATTTCATTTTTTTGCTATTGGAGACAAGCTTATTTCCCAATTCAGCCTGACGAATTGAAGGGTGGAACACGATTTCCTGCTAAAACTAAACCTCACTTGACATCTCTGGCAACTTTTCATCATAACTACAGAATTTGTCTCCTAAAGCACACTCGTTTGTTTTTTTTAAGGCTTGAACATTCAGGGTGTTTAGGATGGCAGCATTTGGCTCTTGTGGAAATGAGATCTTTATAAAAAGTCTTAGGGACTGATTTTTATCTGGGCTGGGCTAAGGATTTTGGCAGGACAGAGAGGTATGTGCTTCACCCCCTGTGTGATCCTTCTGCTCCCAGGATGGAGCAGAGTCTCTCCTTTGTTCTCTGAAATTGCTGGGTTTCTAAGCGAAAGAGGAGTCTCCTAGGTTTATTTAAAGTTCATCATGTCTGTCCTAAACATCTCTTCCTGAACTTTTAAGCTATAAAAATAGAGATCAAGGCAAAACAGGAGCAGAGTTGAAGTGAAAGAAACACTTTAAGCTCCTTTTTTGTTTAAGCAGATGTTGGACTACATCAATGCTTGATGCTCTGAACAGTCTCATTTGTGATAGTCCTGTACATTGCCTGTGACATACTGGAGCAGTGAGTGAACACTTAGCCTGTGACGAAACTTGTTATGTACGATTGCCTCTGCTCCTTGCTTTACAATAAGCCTTCTCCAAGTGTATGTGGTGGAGTGCGAAGAGATTTAAGTTGTAACTGGGGCCGCTGCCCCAGTTTTGTACCGATCAGTTTTGTACTGATGTGACTCCTCGTGTTTCCATGGTTTGCAGGAGAACTGGGTCCCACCAGCTGTCTGGTACCTGTTTGACCTTCCAAACTCTTGTCTGCCCTTCAGATGCACTATCAGAGTGTCCTTGCTTGATAGCTATTCTTTTGAGCAAAATGAAGTTTCAGAAGGAATCTTTATCACACCAAAATAGCAATATGGACTTTAAAAATTTGGGACAGAACTATAGATCAAATTTCTTAGAAACTTAGATGGTATGCAAGGGAGAGGAAAAAAAACATATAAGTATTTTTTTCAGTTAGGCTTTTTCAAAATGCTCCATTCCTGTTAATTTTGCCAGCAATACAAGTGGGCTGACAGCCACCATGACATGAGGTGTGTGATGCATGTTGCTGCATTGCCACCTAATGGCGAGGTAGATAAGGAAGCATTCCCACACCGCTAGTGGTGTTTTGGCAGTGGCAACGAAGGAACTTGAAAAGAAATGGCCAGCTGAGCTCCAGTCTCCTGTGACTGGGTCATAAATATTAAAGCGGGAGCATCTGGTAGGATTGAACATGAACAAGAAGAGAGTTGAATAACTGGGAAGCACTTGTTGGCCTTTCAAAAGCAATGCCATAGAGAATGAAACGGTCATCACTGATCATTTACTTGATTGTTTTAGTTTGAACTCTTTAGTCTTCCTAGGTTTGAATTTTCTGTAGAACAGCTTATTTTGCAACAGCTATCTTGAGGGATCAGCGTATCTTTCATATATAAATGTATGGCCAGGGTACCCCCAACTTCATGTTTTCAATAAAAGTGTAGCCACAGGAGTTTGGGATAATAGTTAAGATCTTTTCAATGTTGTATTCCCATAAATATATTTTTTAAAAATTCTAAACTTCCCATATATTTTAAATATGTTTAGCTGAAAGGGGCATTTGACTTATGTACTCTATTTCTAAATTATATGTATTCTGGATTTAAAGAGCCAGGATCCAAATATTCAGCATCATCTACTGAAAGTATATTCTGACATTTCTACAGCTTGCAAGTGCACACTTTAGAGGTACTGGCAAATTATGTAAATGAACAGAGCCCTTTTGGCTGATTTTATGCTTGTTTAAGTATTTGGTTTGAGTGTATATACCTGTTGGATGCTTATGCTAATGACATTCAGAAGTACTCAGAGGTTTAAGTAGTAGGATTAGTGTTACCAGCCCCCAAAATTAAAAATGCTAACATTCATCCTGAGAAGTTGTATGCTTACAAAATTCTGAGGTTTCTTTTGTGCCTGTTGCTTATTATTTTTCAGTTAGTGTGTGAAGCTACTCCTCCTAGGGCTGAAAAGACCGGTGTGGGCCCTCAGTGGACTCACTTTGGCCACTTACTAGAGTAATCTACACTTTCTATTCTCTTCTCTTTCTTGGGCAAGAAGGGTCCAAAAAGAGAGGGTGAGGCTCAGCTGCTGTTTGTTCACATAATAGGTCTAAAGTTTTTTCTATAAGAGACGGAGAAACCCAAGTCTACATCAGAGAGATCTCCTCTTGCTGAATAACCTTCAAGACACGACAGCTTGCTATGGCTTGGCACAGGGGTAATAATGTATTTTGGCAACCAAAATACAGTTTCTTCTGTCTTAAACATTCTTGCCCTTATTTTAAGGGTGGTATCATGGCATATTTTTCTCTCTATTGTAAACTCTACATAGTCCAGTTTGGAGGATTTAATAATGATTTTGAGTGCAGTCAAGAAGGTGTTTCTTTGCACCTTCAATGGAATTCTGCTATTTGAAGTGTAATATGGTTGGTTCTAGGCTATTTGTTTTAATATTTATATCAAGAAAGGTGTATGACAGTTTCCTGCATGGAAAATATTTATATGCAAATATATATTTGGAAGATAGAAACTTATTTTCTAAGAGTGAGAGGCTGTGCACAATCCCAGATTTAAGAAGCTTTTTCTTTATTTGTGGATTTGGGGTTTTGTTTGGATTTTTTTTTTTTTTTAGTCAAAGACTGTATTTGGAGGTGATGCTATGTCCACTGCAAGGCACATAAGTAACAACCAAGGATTTAATTCCAGAGCATTGCATTGTTCAGTGTTTTTGTTCAGACAATTCAATTTTTCTTCTGTTATACATGGATCATGATTTATACATTAAAAAATTGTTTTCTTGCAGTTGCTTATCAGGCTTGGCAGATGCTACCGCACAGAAGAATGTTGTTCTAGTATTTTGTCATACAGATATACCACTGTATAGAATTGTATTTATTTTCTGTCTGTGGTGCATTTATTATCATTGCTGAAAGACTGTTAACATAAGGTAAATACTACATTTACAGGAAGGCTAAAGGCAAAGTTAGATTTTTATTAAAAGAAGCCTACTTGGCTACCAGCTGTGCAGTAGAGGAATTTCGACGCATAACCTGCAGGGCAGCCATCCTGCTCTAAAATAGACGTTTTCTTAATTACATACATACTAAGAGGAATCTCACTCCCAAATAAAAGGCTTATCATTGTATGCAAACTGAAGGGGAGAAATCTGCATGTTTTGGCAGGATCCAGACACAGGTTGCAAATTCCCATTTAAAAGAAGAAAAAGAAAAAAAAAAAAAAGACTCGTTCCGTGAGGGATTTAGAGTATTTGTAAAGCCTTAGAGGACACTTGGCTTGATTGTTATGGTATTTTAAATATAGGGTTGTATTTTTCTTAGAAGAAAAGGAGCATGCCAATAGACAAGATAAGGGTGTGTGGTGGATTTTATTTTTTTTCCTGAGGATGAAAAAGCAAAGTTGAACATATTTTTCTTCATGTCCCACTGTGCCCTACCTTTTTAACCAAGGAATCCTACAGAGGACACTGCTAGGAACTGAAATAAGACAGCTTTGTTGCACTGAGAGCTTTTTTGACAGCCCTGGTGCTGCTTTGAATATGGTTGGAGAATGACAAGGCAGGAAAATCTTGACAAAGTGGCCATTCGCTGTCCCCAGAGTTGCTGGTACTGCTGTTGAATGTTATTAATTTCAACTAGTGCTGGAAAGGGAGCATTCGGATGTTTTCCTTAGGCAGAATGTGCCCCTCTGCTGTAAATTAGGGAGATGAGACTACTCACAGGTGGCCGGTGGTCTGTGTGAGCTCGTGATCAGCAAGAAGTTTTGAGACGTGGGGTTTGGAGATAGAAAGGTGGTGGTCTGGGAAATCAGTGCCTCACCATTCACACTTAGCAGCAGCACAGTCTTTCTAATCCTGCGTAAGGTGAAAACTCTACACAGGGAAGGACAACAATTACTGTCACGAATAAAAAATGATGCACGGAAATGTACATACATAAATCCACTCTAGGGAGCGGAGCCCATTATCATCTCTGAAAAGCTAAAAGCCCTGAGCACTTGAGTGAAAAGAAGCGCTCACCGGTAACTGTAGCACAAGGGTCTGTATCCTTTTTGAAAACTCTTAAATACATGGCCATGACGGGCCACCCTGTTTCTATAGCCTGTAAATTAACCTCATTGAGAGCTCTGTGGAAACTTTGGTGTGTAAAACCATACCCGATTAATTTCTTGTCTTCCCCTGAAAAACGTATCAGTGCTACTTCTGGTTCAGTAATTGTTGTGCCTGCAGAGTATGCATATATGTGTCAACAGAAGCCTCCACAATTTCTGTAATGGATTTTTTTTTTTTAATCACCCTTGATCTCTGTGAATAAAGAAAGCTGTTCACAGCCTGCAACAGACCCACACCCTCTGCCAGGGCCATGCCAGACCATTTGGAACCCAATACAGCTCCCTCCCGAGGAAGGGTGAGTTGCCTGGGGAGGGGCTGCTGGAAAATCTAGCTGCTGGAAAGGGTTGTGGGAAATAGAGGGCCTGGCAGAGGTACCCTCTTTGGGTAACGTAAGTGCCTTGACCAGAGGCTCCCAACCCACGGTATCAAAACAGAGCATGTGTACTGGGCAGGGGCAGCCAATTCTGTCCAGGTAAGGAAGTTGCTGCTTCTTTGTACAGGTACAGAGCGTTTTCTGTGGGGTGATGGAGCTGTACGGTTTTAGAATGCCTGCTGCTGCTGTCAGTGACAGCAGAAGAGTTACCCAGAGGGATGAGGTGGAGACAACTATCTGAACTTGTGGCATTTTTGGAAAAAACATGGGAAATGCTGGGTAAAAGTGAATCTGAAACTAAAATAATTTTGCAGATTGCATTTTTATTTCTTAAATAGCTACCAAAGGCTTAATACAGAGTTGTATTATACATTAAATAAAAAAATTCTTTAGAAGGGTTTGTGGAAATTGGCTTATTTTTCCTTTTGCTTTATTACTGCTCTTTTACATGAGGTATGCATGGAAATATGCTCTGTTTAATGAAATGTTGGTGATTTCCTGCTGTGGAAAAGACTGGCTTATCTGAGGCTGTCACACTTGCCTGATATTAATTGATTAAATATTCATTTGCTAATTTTGAATCCTGCGGTTTTGTGAGCACAATGAACAGACTGCAGAGGTCACAGCCATTGCTGCGAGAGCAGGAACATCAAGTGGAGAGGGGCTGATGGCTGCTGGGAGGGGAAAAAACAGAAGTGTCCATCATGCACATTTTTTTTTTCCCCCCTTACGTGCCTTTTGTGGTCCTCTGTGGTGTGTCCTGCACTCCGAGCTGGTGCTTCTGCCGTGGTTCTCCTGTCCAGCTACAGCTGCATCACTGTGCAACCCCCTTCCAGGTTGTGTTTACAGCATCCCCCAAGGGACTGGGACCTGTTCTTGCCTGCTCCCACCTGCCTCCCAGTTACGGACCAGGGGTCTTCCTTGCCCTCAGTGGTGAGAGATCTTACCATCTCTCCTCTCCCCAGGCATCTACCCACAGGCTGTCCAGGGTCTGGCTGTGCTTTTGAAAAATTGCTAGTGTACACCGTGCTCTAGTACTAGTTAATTCCTTGTACTGAACTGCAATGTACATCTTTAGGAATAAGACCTGTGTGAAAAACTGGTGTAGCTCTGCCAGAAAAATGGGAAAATGCTTGCAATTAGATTTCAGCTACACAGGGAAAGGAGACGATAGCATTTTCTTCTCTTTATTCAGCCTGATTCCTTTTTAAACCATATTAAAATACATCAGAAATGCCAGCCGTTATAAAACTCTGAGATACTAAGCAAATGAGGTAAGTAAAATTAGCAGCAATTGTGCTCAGACTACATTCTACTGAGAAATATTAACAAGATGGCTCCCCGGAGACAGCCTGGCTTTTAGGGGAAGCATCAAGACTGTTGTAGTGAGCTGATAAGGTCTCATGACTTAATATGAGACATCAGATTTTTATTTTAAAACTTACGTTATCAGAATTTCAATATTTTGTGTGCCACTTCAGGTATTGTCTTAAGGCTGTACTCTTTTTGCTGATTTTTACTCAGCCCTGCTTGAAAAGTGAGTGAATTTTAACAGGCATATTATAACTGAAGCATTGTTCTGCATTTGACATTTGAAGGGAACATTGTTCAAATGATAGAGCCAAACCAAAAAGTTTTGCCCAAGTAGGACTCAGAAATTAATAAAGCAGGGCACAAAGTAAGCAATGCATTGAAAGAAGGGAAGCTTGGTACACTTGGGAGTTCTGAAAATGTAGTTAAAATTTGTAAATGGAACCAGATTCAGAATCTTTCTGCCGATATTAATTTTTATGAATATCTACAGCACTTAGAGAAGGGCTTGTGGATTTTTATTTTGGCATGTCAATTAAAATACACAAACAAGATCTTAAAAATCACATAAGAAATAATTTGTGCCTACCTGGTTTTTCAGATTCTTGAAAGAAAATATCTTATTTTTAAGACAGGCACCTATTGGTAGGTACTAATAAGTCAAGATCAGCCTGGGGGAGCTGGGTTCTTCTTTAGGTGTCTAAGCAGAGGTGAAGGGGAGAACCCCAGGGAAATTAAGGGTTGATGTGGGGGATTGGTGAGGGAGCGGTGAGCAGGGACAGCTGCAGGGATGCTGCTCCTGGACCTGGCCAGCAGCTTGCCGGCTGCCCTGAGCCTGGCTTTGTGTGCCTGTTGTCCGTGGGCTAGCGCAGTACAGGCTTTCCAGGTGCTTGTGTAGGGGAGCGGTTTTTGGCAGGGGAATGAGTTAAATGTCTGAAAATCAAATTATGCATCTGTGTCTCTTTCCTCATCTCCTTTTGCATAGCTGCCAATTTCTCTGCAACCAGTAGAATTGCAATACTTTCGAAGAGCAAATGGAGCGCAAATTGGACAGTGTGTTGAAAAGCTGCTGGAAGGACAGATAGCTGGATGAGCACACATGGATAGTATGAATCCCCAAGACTTATTTCTTTGGGGAAATTGGACAGAAAAATCTGTTTTGGACAGAAGCTTTCCCATAAAGGATGCTTATGTCCACTCATTGTGTATGCATGAAACTTCATTTAGCATTAATGAGTGTCAAAGTGGAGACTGGTTTCCTATAATCTTAGTTATGGGACACAACTATTGTTTCCAATTTTTTTGAAAAAAGAAAACATTTGTGGCAATTTCTAGGCTATAACAATGGGAAAAAAAGTGAAGAGTGCCGTGGGGTTCTTAATTAGTACTTGTACTCAGCAATGTCTGACAGTTATTTTCACGAGATATCAGGTCTAGTTATCTCTTAAAAAGTAATAAACTAAACTGTTTTGTTTACACAATTTTTTGTATGCAGCATTCAGCTGTGGTGGACTGGTCAGGTGTGAGACTGGCTCTAAGATATTTCTAAGATATTTCTTTTTTCTCTTAAACATGAGGCTTTATTATATGAGCTGCACTGTGCTGGCAGAGAATTCATAAGTCTGTGGCTGAGATCAAGAGAAACAGCAATGTGTGAGTGACTGGGCTTTTTGAGCTTGCATGTGTACAGACATAGTGCTTCACTTGACTCCTAACTGTTCACAATATACAGTTCATGAAAGAATCCTCTATTTGAAGAGTACTGCCAAAATCCGACTATAATGTGATTTCCTCCTCCATCTTTCTTACAACGTGCAATTAAATAATGGTAAAGGACGTCTTGCCTTGAAAGCATGGAGGTGAGCAATTAGGGTAGTTACTGTCTTTGACAGGAACTTCAGTACTGTTCACAAGTGACTTGTTACAGACCAGTTTGTCCATGTTGGAACTGAGAGTAGTTACTAGCTGGGTGGCTGGTTTCAACAAACTAACAACCATAAGCATTAGATAACCTCTATTAAATGATAGATTGGTGTATAACTGTAATGCTTCACTAATCAATCGTCCTACTGATCCTGCCTCCCAGGATCGATGCTGTCATGAGAAAATGGAGGAGGCTGCCATTATTTATACAGCAGAATTAACCATCTCAAAGAAATTTCTTTCACTGCTTCTGAAATGCAGAGTATTTTCGTCAGTATTCCTCTAGACTTTTTCAACACTCCAATATCTTCTGTGACCTACCATCTAATACAGTAAATGCGGCTGATCATAGCCTTCGTGCCATGCCATGCCATGCTGTTATGTCTTTCACTGCCTGTCTCTCATTCCTTCAGCTTATCTAGATTTATTAAAGTGGTTGGAAATTATGTAATTCAAAAGTAATCACGGGAGCCTTGGTAGAAGGCAAGGAGAAAGCCAAGTCTAAACAGATTATTTTTTTTTTACCAACTTCCCATGTTCTCTGATGACTTCGCAGATTTTTTTTTTTTTATACTGGTTATCTGCTAAACATATAGTTTTCTTGCAGATACTTCTGTAAATTTTCTCAACGTACCTACTCCATCCATATACATCTACTTATTATAATAAGGGTATTCTTCACCCATGCGTCTGAATATGTTGTCAGCAAAATCCTGCTGGAGGGATGAATGGATTTTCGGGACTGATGTGTTTGTCAGAACAACCTTACTTGGAAGCAATAATTCTTGGTTCAAAAGCTTTAAAAAGTTTTGCTGCTTTGCTATAATTTTGTACAGGATGAACTTAGTACAAAAATGTTTAGTGCCAGCAAAAACTGAAGGTGTCTGAATTTGCTATGTACTTATAGAGCCAAGTACTTGCAGTACCCTTTTACCCCTGTGCATGTATAACTTCCTACACCAGTATTTTCACATATAACTTGCAACTATCTAATACTACAGGACAAATAAACTTTGAAAATCACAGTCGTTAATTCTAGGATATCCAATTTAAATGCCCTAAATTAACACAGTAATTTCTTGAGAAGTCACGCTCCGTTATGTGCTCTTGGGCAAATAATGCTCCAGCCACTCTTCCTTCGTTACTGATTGCTAAATACAATCAACAGTGCTCTTCTCCACGAGACCTTTGCTGACACAGGAGTTTGTTTCAACTTAAGGGACAGAATTATCCAATTGTTTAAAAAAACCCAAAACCTTTATAAAGATTATAAAAGTAAATGAGATTCTTTTATTTGTTCCTAATTTAAAACTATTTGAGAAAACTAAAAAGTTTCTTTGTATTGCTGAATGTGGCTTCTACTATAATTGGAAAATTCATTTGTTTTCAGGGACAATTGCATTTTCTGGCTTTTAAACTTGCTCTACTGTGCAAGTAGCAAATTGCTATTAAGAAGTTTTGCACATTAGCTGTATCCAAAATGTTTGCATTGGAGCAGGAAGAGGGAACCTTTTCTTTGTTCACAACTAAATAAACTTTCCAAACACATTTGTAGTTTGGCTAAAATTGTGATAATTCAATAGCTATGTAGAAAAATACAAATATATCCTGTGGTCGCCTATCTGGTTTCCCATTTGTCCACTTGAAAATGGAGCAATAGTCCTCAAGGAAAATAATTTTCTGAAAGCATTTGTTTGCAATTCTTACTTAAGCTGCAGAGACCCATAATCTTGTTGCCTAGTAAATATATTATTGCTGTTTCAGATTTTTCTGGTAGGGTGAATGGATCAAAGAGGAGAGGTGATATAGCCAAGTCAATAATGTTGCAATGTGCAAGTTATGTATGTATCTAATTGTGAAATCATTATTATATCACATCACTTTCAGATCGAGATTATTTTTCTTTGTTTCATTATAGGTGTTCATTTAGGAGAATTTTGTGAGAACGCTTGAGGTCTCTGGAATGAGTCTTTGTTTAACAGGTCAGTTCATTGATTGTTTTAATATAAACTGAAAAATGAAATTCTCAGCCTTTTTTCCTTTTCTGATATCCTTGTCAACTCAAAAAACATGGGTATGTAGAACAATTTGTGATTGAAGCTAAACTAGTGATGTTCTGTCTCAGGGATACAGTAACATTTGGGTTTTTTTCCTCCTGTGCTACTTTCTCCACAAACTAAAAGGAATTGTAAAGCTGCTGATCAACCTTAAATACGATGTTGAGAACATGTATGAAATTTTAGATGTGGAGACCCACCTTTTTCATTTAATTACCAAATTTTACCTTTATAAATGTGCAAATTCTTCTCTCTACTTTATTCCATTTCCTCTCAACCAGTGCTACCGTGTGTGGGTTTGTATGCACTTGTGCAGCAATCTCATGTCCTGTGATAACAACATCTACAACCTATTTAAGATTCATAGTGTAACATATTGGTTTATTAGTTCAGCAAATATACATTAATGAATTTTAAATCATTATGTGGAAAGTATGTCTCCATTAGTTATTGATTTAACTGAAAATTAATCTGACAAGTCATCCAGAATAAAACCAATTTCTTGCAGCGATAGGAAATCTATGTTTTTGTTTCAAATATTAAATATCTAAAAATGCTTCTTGTGTATTTAGCTAATAAGATTGTGTACGGGTTTCTTCCAGTCAATGCAAGTGTAAGACATGCTGTCAGTAATTAGTATGCACTGCCAGACTTTGATTATACCGACTCTTTGACCTATTTTTAACAGAAACTAGGGCAGTCCTTTGGATTGCCTTTCCCTGTCCCTGGACACCCTGCTGTGTTATGCTCTTCATATCTGACATTATAACATTGAACTGCAGTGCCAAACTGCAGAATATTCCTTGGGGGTTTTCATTGAAACAGATGTAACAGATGTCTGCCCACCCTGAAGTGCACAGTGGTTTCTGATAACAGTCACACAGTAAATGATTTTTCTGCATTGTTTATTAAAGATTCCTTTAGTCAAGAGCACCTTTTGGAGCATACTGTGTGGATGATTCTTTTGGAAATAATTTTCAGAATGATCTGAAAGACTCTTCTCTTTCCCTCCCCACCATGTTCAATTGCATCTCAGGCTGTAAGGGTACGGCTAATGACTTAATAGCCTGGTGGGTACCTAGGAGCTTAATAGTATTAACTATTAAAAAATCAGACATACGCATATGGTTATAGATACATGCTGGTTATTGGGAATTTTAAAAGTCTAAAAGCTGCAGTTAGGATATTTAGTAACGTATGTTTTTGCTCGGAATGTATTTTAAAATGCTTTAAAACAATTGCAGCACTGCAGACTTCTAATACTTCAGGACTAGACCAAAACCTTTTGCTTTGCTCTATTTAAAGCTGTTCCTTAATGTCTGTCTGTGCCTTTGGGGAACTGGGAGTGAGTGGCGGTTTCTACACAGGCTAAATGGGCAGATGAACTGAACCATGCTAAAATAAGAGGGGAAGAGAGAGGTTGGCTGTGGATGTGAGAGTGGGCAAAGGAAGAGGAGGAGGAAATGGTAACCAGAGAAAGTGGGAGCTGAGAACTCTGCCTAAGCAGGGATGTGTGGAAAAGATGCTTGGAGCTGGAGTAAATATTTGCCTCAGAGATGTCTGGCCTGGATGCTGAAATGAAGGACAAGAGGAATGTGGGAGGAAAGGAAGGCTTGGGTAGCAGATAAATATATGAGATGGTTTCACTGGAGGAACCGAAGGAGAAATTGTGACTGTCTTGAAGGGTGGGATAGGCATGGGTGCGACTACATGTCCATCCCTCTGTGTGCAGGAAGAAAGGGAAGGGAGCATGGGATGTGGGGTGTGTGCATGCTATTTTTCTTTCAGGGATAGCACTGTGCAGAAAAAAACAGCTGTGTTTGCCTCCACCTCTTTGTGGTGTTCAGAAAAATGCATAGTTAGTCTGTACAGAGGCAGTTCTGTGACTGATTCTCTAGTAAGCTTTCTCCTCTGTCAGTCCCTGATCCTCAGCAGTTAGCTCTTTCCTGTTTCAGCCTTTGGAAACTGGAACCCATGTATGCTATTCATCCCTTCTTGTTTGTGCTGCTCCTATTAGAAGTCATCAGCGACTTGGGTGGTGTGAATGCTGGACTAGATGATATTACCTCTTTCCCTTGCTTTCATCCTCCCCTGTTCAACCTTCTCATAGTATTTGCATACAGCCTTTGTGCTGGGATTAAATGGTATTAGGTTGCCCGTGCACAGAGTGGCTTAAGGAGAAGCCATGTTCTTCACGGTTGATTGAACTAGCAAAAAGACTTTGGTCCCAGGCTTGGCGAGAAATCTTGGTGTTTCTCTTCGGGAAAGCAAGTTGTGGACCAAAATAAGCAGGTGTTATTGTTTCAGAGACTCTTCTGAGTGTGAGGCTGTGAAGCCATATGTCTCTCCCGGAGAATTTGCCTTGCTCAGTGTCAATTGACTGTTTCTGAAAATCCCACTTGATTTACTTGCCTGAGTCAAGAAAGGTTTCTTTCACTGTTACACTGAAAATGCCTACTCATCTCTCTTGGGCTATGATAACACACTCATTATTGAAGTTGTATCTGATTGCTACACAAAGATGTTATTTGATTTTTTTTTAAAATCAACATGTTTGATTTTTTTTTTTCTGTCACACTTTATTAACAACACTGTCTTCTAGTTGGAAAATTAATTCCAACCATTGTGTACAGTGTTATCCTAGCAAGCAAGATCACTTCATGCATATGTAATACTCTTACCATGTCATAATTTCTTATATTTTGCCACTGCACAGGAGTAATGATAGAACTTGCTTGGTTTTTAAAAAAAAGTAATACGTTACAGCACTTGAAGATGTAAATCACTGTGTGGTAGACTAAGTAATCTGGGAATGATTTATAAATCCCCTCAGAAGGCTGATGCTTGGATGCATCTGCTTATCTTGCCTAGATCTGTGCAGTTCACTGGAGTCCCCTCGGAGTGACTGGAGGATCCCATTCTAGTGTAGGGATTCACCTGTAACAATTTTGAAGGCAGAAGGTGGTGGGGAGACCAGCTGGACTCCTGCTGAGCACCAAGGAGGTAGGGCAGCGGTTTGAATTAGACCGCTCAATGCCATACTGATTATTAAGTTTGAGTCTTTTGGCGCGTCATAAGGTAGGACATTTTTTAATGTTATAACTAATGAACAGAAAGCAAATAAAGCTTCAGCTGAAACCCCAAATCTCTTGAAGACATCTTGTAAACGAAAGCAATCAGGAAGAGGTCATTTGTGGGTTCCTAGTCCAGCAACTGACCTAGCACTGACTCTGGCCCTCAAAAATAGTGTTATTTATGCAGCTTCAAAGCTACTGGCTTTGTTTCTGCATGAAGCCTGTGTGGAAATGTCATGTCCCTTTGAGAGATCAATGAAATTATGCTGCATCCTATTGCTTTCATCAGTGACCATCCTGCAATTCATTGCAAACACGAACAGAGTGGAGATTAATGTCAGTGCTCCATTTATAACGTAACTCTCATCCTAGGCCGCAGTGACTGTAAAAACACGTTAAGGAAGGATCCTACAGGCAGCTTAGAAAACAGAACAGAGAACACGGAGGCAGAAGTAATTTGTGAATTGGTAAAATAAAATGCCTTGAAACTTGTGCTACCCACCTATAGCTGATTACTAACCACTTCTTTTTTTTCTTTTGCTACTAATTCAAGTATTACCCAGTGTTCCCAGTATAGTGCTGCGCAGTCCTCTAGGTTTTGGGTTATTGAAGTCACTGCAGTATTAAAAATCAGCGTGACTGCAGTCTTATGACAGGAATCACTACATTGTGCATGCTGTCCAAGTTCTTCTGTAAGAATCATTGTATTCAGATTTATTTCTGAGGGAGCTGTTGCAGGTGACAAGACTAGTTGTCTTGTCTTTACATGTAACGAATAAAATCAGTTCTTGGAGCATATTTTTTTTGAGAACTGGAAAAGCCATAAATAGGTTTTAGGTCCATTTAGTTTAGATTTCTGCAGATTAAGTCCAAGGACTGTAGACAACTTCTTAACAAAATCTTGTTCCTTCTGAACTTCACTGAAAGCACACTCTTTCCTTGGGTCACGGTTTTAGTTAGGTCAGTATGAGAATAATGATCTTCAGTTGTAAAATATACAGGGTGTTGCTTCGTTTAATATTGAAGTGGTGATTGCATGGTGGTATACTTGATCCAATCACGTCTCTAAGGCGGCAGCAGTCCCAGAATTTTGGAAAGCATAGAGTACAAAATGTAGTAATGAAAGTAAGTAGAAAAGACGCTTAAAGGCATAGGTTGTTACAGTTATGAATTATGTATAACTTTAATATTTCCATCACAAACAGCTGCACTGAGATCTCTGTAAGTAGCATTTATAAATTGTAAGGAAGAGGGTACAGGTATTTGCTTTTTTGTTGTTCCATTTTGTGCATGGACTGAGTTCTGTGTTGGAGAAATATTGATGCTGACAGATGATGTGGACGAAAATTTGCTCTCTGTGACCAAGGACTTAGATCAGAAAAGAAATCTATGATAGCCAATTATGGAATTTTTTTCTCTCTCTCATTTTGGTTTAAGCCCTTCTTTACATCCATGTTTAACTATAGAGGGACTGGAATATACCTCCTTGCTCTGAAAAAAATCTTGCATTCTAAACAAATTTACAGCATATGCCACGTGCTTTGGGTTCTCATTCAGAAATTCACGCGAATCAAAAATGTTATTACAAAGTGCAGCCCATTTCCTGATCCTAACCACTAATGTAGTATGCTAATCCTGGTCTTGCCTAAACATGCATTCTTAACAGGATCTCAAATGTCAGTGGTGCCAGGGAGAGTGATATTTTTCCCTTTCTCTGCCTCTGAAAATGCAGACAATATTTTTAAAATCTTAAGGGACGATGTTGCCCGTAAAACCTATTACCCTCTGAAGGTATTACTTTGTTGTGAAACACTTTTATTTTCCCCAAATAGGACATTTTTGTCTTCTTTTGGGTCTTAAAGTATTTTGAATAAGAAAACTTTTGAAGAGTGTGCAGTTGATCACTTTACTCTGTTTACCATAAGATTTTTTCAAAGGAGCACCAAAATTTTGACTGTGGCTTCTTTGGGGTGTGTTGATGAGCCTGAGACATTTTGCTGTATGTGAACAGCCCCTTGTATCCTTGTAATTCAAGAAGGGGAGGTACAGATGACTGGGTTTTTTTGGGTTTTTTTTTGTTTGTTTGGTTTTTTTTTGTTTTGTTTTGTTTTAATTCTTATTATGTTTTTCCCTACCATTTTGGGAAAGGAGCATGCTATTTTAAGAAGGGAAAAAGAGATGCTCACAATGATGGTGAAATAAAAAATAAATAATTGGCTAGCTGTGACCAATATTTTTGGGACAGAAAAGACATCGTTCACTTTTTTTCTTGTTCATTGCTGTACTTTCTAGTAGCTTCTTCAGAGCTAAAGTGCAACAGTGTGCCTGAAGCGCTTATGTTGAAGTGCTTCTTGCCTTTCCTCTTTTGACTCTCCACTCAGGTATCCAGTGGTAAACTATGCCAAAGTGTATAATTACTCCATGTTTCATTTCATTTTTTAAGTGTATTTTTTTCAACATTGCTTTTTCCTTTAGTCTAGTTTAATCACATAAACCAGCATGCCTTGAAAAAGTCATTAGCAGAAGGTAGTAAAAAACATTATTAGAGACAGTATTACCCATGGTGCGTGTATGTATTGTGGATTTTGAAATATTTTCCTTATAAGTATAGGGAATGCTGCAGAAACCCCAGCAGCATTAGTCTAGGCTGCTTTAAATGCTATTTTCATGGTAACTTTTGCAAGTATCTTGCAAACTAGCAAATACCAGAAAATAGCTTTTTTTGGAAGGTGAGCAGTAAGCCTTTTGGGTTTATGCGGTGGTTGCTAAAGAAAAGCCTTGATCCTGCAAAACTTTTAAAAAAGATTTGTTCTGGCGATGGATAGATTACATGATTGAGAACTGCAAGGTAAATAATAGTCTGAAGGTTGGGCTAGAAAGATTCATCAGACACCACCACTTTGGAATGGAGGTGACTTGAAAATGAGTTTTCAATTTCACGGAAAGTGAACCTGTCTAGAAGAGAATAGGTGTTCTCTGGTATCTTCCTTTCTGTACAGTGATGTCATGTGTTAACTTTCCTCTTACAACTGCTCCTTCCCTTCAGCAAACAAAAAGCTGCAACAGGGCAGTTTGTCAGGTTATGTAATGATGTTGGCTGCTCTGTTGCAAAGTAGGATGTAGCAAAGATCCATCAGGTTAAGAAGGAAACAGTCTGAAGTTAAGCCAACTGTGTGTGTCTCCTGAATATTACATTCTCACTTAATAAGGAAATGTGAATGAAGGTACAGCCAGAGGTCAGGCTGTGGGTGCTTTTGGCTGGCTGTGTTACGGGTGGCTCTGTGACAAGTGCCATTTGCCAGTGTTGCTCAGCACTCTTTTCTTTAAGATGCTTGTTTTAGTTCATAACTTCACTGAATTCTAGCTTTTGGGGTGAACTTCTCCACACTTAAGGTTTTCTTTCATTTACACTAATGTAGTCATGTCCAAGAACGATGGTTGTAAAAAATAAAATCCTTTATCCCTTTAAATCAATCATCGTCCAAATATTTTATTTAGAAAACAGATTTTTATCATGCCAGTCATAGGATCTTCTTTTGACAGTACAGGATGTATTTCTTCCTACACAAACCTACTAGAATCTGGCCAAACTTTGAGTGCACCTAGAAATGTGAGCTTTGTTCAACGAAAACTTGATCTTCAATTTCCTACCTCAGTACGAATGAGCAGTTTGCCTTCAAAGTCTAGTTATCACTAGAGCTTACAAATACTGAGCTGACTGGGAAATGTTAATTGTTATTCCTTATAGTCACACTGGAGCTAGAACAGGAGTTTTTAACCAGATAACTAGATGGTGTACTATTTATTTACAGCCGTTGCTTATGTGATTTGTATATAATGACAGGGGTAGTGGCCATATATTTTTTTTGGAAAAAAAAAATAATCAGTGATACTGTTGCTGTATTTTTTATAACTGCCCTTGGGAAGATTTTTGTATTGAATGTATTTCTACTGATAATCCCAGTATATGTTTTTAATTTTTGATTGAAAAAAGTATTTATCACTATTAATAAGAAGGTGGTAACACTTGTTACTTCTAACAAGGGGGAAATACTTTATTTTTTTAATACTTCATTTGAAAGCATCTGCCGGAAGTAGGCAGCATATGCTGAAAAGAAGCAAATACCAACATATGCCAGAGTGTCCCAACATTGACTTAATCAAAGAGCAGACAGTATTTTTGCTCGACTCCATGAGCTCAGGCTTTGGCCCATTTCTTAAAGATTCTTTGGGTTGCTTAGTATTATTATTTTCTAAGCCTTTTCCTTCATACATTCCTGCTATTAACTGAAATATTTTACCATCTGGTTTTGGGTGGGGTAAGAAATTGATTACTGATTGAAATATTTCCAAGCCTATCTATAATTTAAATGTAAAAACATATCATTTTAAGTGTCATTGAATTTAAATGGAAAATGTGACCAGATTATTAATGTGCTGAGTTTGTGCGATGGCACATCTCCAAAGCATCAGCTCAGTGCAAACTGCTACATCTGCGTTTCATGACTTCAGGGGAATGCCAAAATATTTCCATGGGGTCCAACTGCAGAGCTCTATAACAAGGCAGTGGATGCCTTCTGGTCGAACAGAATCATAGAAAATATTTGAGCTATGTGTGGTCTGGTAGTATGTCTCCCTCACTGATATTGCAGAGGGTTTATTCAGGGAACGTTTTAATACAGTTTATTTCTTCAACTTTTAACACAATAACAGTTTAATTTAGGCTCACAAGCATGTGAGTAGGTAAGAGAATAAGTGCGATAGAAGGTGGAATATGGTTATTAACAGTGAAATACTGGAGCATTCTGCTAACACATCTGTGCGTGGGATTCTGTAAATCCCAGAGCTATGTGGAGAATGGGTGCTCTGGTGCCTTGATCTTGGAATAGCTTAGAAGTATGAAGAATAAGAAGAGCAATGGGAAAGAAATCATGAATGATGGAGAGAGCTTTACTGTGACACATTAGCAAGCTCCTGTGTGAAGGTGTTGCTTCTGATTTCTGTCATATAGCCAAATAGCCACTGCTATCCAAGCTAGAAACAGTATGCTCTTCAAGTAAGAGAACTCCATGGGACTGTAACTACAGGTGTGGATGTATGAATTGGTATGCCTGCTGTAGGGAACAGCCTTCTAAAATACAGTTTCCCCTGGGAGAAGATCTGGATATTATTGCTTGCTTTTGCTTTGTGTGGCTGCTGGCAGATAATAAGGATTTTACTCATCTATACTATTTCTGCTGGAAAAGAGCATTGGTTGAACTTCAGACTTGTGAGCTTATATAGATGGGAAAATATGAGGCTTTGCTACCTGTTTAATTCTGAACAGATCAGAAGCTTTAAGACAAACAAAAGATCTCATTCTCTGCAAGTTAAACCAAATGCAGCCCTTCACTGTAGCCTTCTAACATTTGTTCATGCCACTTCTTTGCTATTCATTTTTGTCTTTATTTTATCTTTATTTTAATTTTATCTTTATTTAATTTCTTAATTTTAAGATATCTTGACTGCTGTTAGGAAAAGCAGGGTACAACAGCCACAAGCACTTCTGGACTACAAAGCCAGATCACAAACAAGAGCACACTTTCTGCCAAGAACCTCTCTCAGCATCCAGAAGCAGTGGCTAGTGGATAGTCTTATGTTTCCCTTTCAAGTGTGCAATAGGTTGAAGCTTTCTCAGGTAAAGTGAAGCTGGTGACATAAAACCCATGACAAAGCAGGCAGAGGTCCAGAACACGAGGCTGCCAGCCTCCTGTGTTGCTCTTCTGCAGTTTTTGCAAATAAAACCATTAGCATAGCTGTCTGGAGCATGAGGTTCTAAATCATATTGACAATAAGACTGGTAACATACAGTTTGCTCTTAAAATAAACTTGTAACATGATATATAAAAGACAATATTTCCTGCTTGCAATTCCTTTTAATTTTTAGAAAGGAATCTGAAAGATATTTAAAGACCAGATGGACTTTCTCTAAACAGTGGCACTTGTTGTTTTCCAAATTTCAAGGACCTACCAGATCATCAAAATGTTACATTGCCTTTTCATATTTCTTATCAAAAGACTGATGTATACTGAGATTCTTCCTCGGCGATGCTAACTATTAAGCAGTATTGATAGGAAACTTTCATATTATGAAATTGAAGGTGATTTTCTTATCTCTCTATAATGAGAATGTCAGTGAAGCAAAAATGACAAGTAGCATAGAGATCCCTGATACGCAGAGGTGTGAAGCCTTTTCGTATCTGAAATCTGAAATCTTTCCTTCTGGATGAACTGTATGTTTTCCATATTGAATCATTCCATCTGAAATGCATTTTGTACATTGTCTTGCATCTGAAGCAGGGAGAGGCAGTGAGGAGGCTGCAAAGGGACCAAAGCTATGGATTTGATTAGGTGTGTCAGGCAACCCAAACATGAGGTAAAATATGGAGCAGATAACCATCTTGGCTGAGGTTCAAATGGTGTTGGAATTAATTTTTTGACAGGGCTCCTTTCCTTGCTGCAGGAAGGCCTGCATACAGTCAGGGGATTGATCGGAAAGAATGTTTTAGTTTGTTGGGCTTTTTGGGTGGGTTGTTTTTTTTTTGTAAAGTCTGGGTGTAGTTTGTGTTTGTTTTTTTTTTTAATTGCTTGCAAAAGTTCTTCCATTTTTTTAGATGCTTTGTGGAAAGCAAAGCTTGTTAAGAACCAGCTTTGGGGAACCAGTTCCCCGGTTGTTACCATAAGGAAGCTGGACTTTTGCCTTGGTCCTTTTTTATCTTAATACAGAGGGAGTAAAACATTTCTGGAGGGCAGTTAGCATCTGCTACCCAGATTTAGTTTGTTTCGCATTGATTTCTAATAAGCTACAAACATGGTGAGAGCAGTAAGGAGCAGTGTGAGTGCCAAAACATCTCCATTACTTTCCAAGAAGCCATAGCAATTACTTGACATGGTTTTGTCATACTGTTGGTCTGAAATGTATTTCCTCTCCAGGTACTTTGTGGAAATTTCAGATAGACTTACAGGATGTTGTGACAAGCCACCTTGGTTTCACTAGTTCCATTAAGGCATGGATCCCGCATCTTGATCCTCCATTATCCATCCCTTACAGTTACCTTGCATGTGCTGCAGTGATTGATGAACCTTGAAATTATCAAGAATGAAAATTCAGCCTTTTAAAAAAAGTAAAAATAAAATTGTTTATGAAAGAGAGGTTTACCCTTACAAGGGCTGTCCACAGCCATCAGACAGGCAGCACCACTGAAGGGTGTTTCCCAGTGCAGAGTTTTGCTGTTACACCCCATTTTGGTTAACATGAGTTTCATTTCACTGTCTCCAAGACCAAGTCCCTGCATTCAGTCTCGCATGACTCTTGTTTCACACTGAGATCTTATTGTAGCAGGTGGTGGAGGTGTCAGGGAGCTGCTGAAAACTGCTATATTTATTGTACCTTCTCAGCACAGAGTAGCTCATCTGCTTCTGCTGGCAGTGGTTCCCGAGGGACTAGATGCCAGTTAGGATATTCAAAACACATTGCGTCCTGGACATGTTCTTGCCTGGCTCTGCATACTCTTGCTTTTGACTGTAAGAAAAGATTTTGTACAGTACATGTTGGACAAATGTTTCACACCCTTCTCCAAGTTGAATATATCCATAGCAAGCATGAAAGTGGGAAGGGTGAGCACTGCTAGGCAACCTAGTCCAGTGCTGCCATTGTTTTCTTATATGGTGATAGAGCAGGAAACCTTTGATAAATCCCATAGCTCCTATGACTACTGTCTGTAAGAGGGCAGGGTTACACAGGAGTTGCATTTCTGCAGTATAGCACAAAGATGCTGAAAGTAGTGTCAAATTTGGCTCAGCGAGCAGCTCTGGTAGCCCAAGCTGCCAGGGTCCTAATGTTAGAACTGTATTGTTGAAACCTAAACAGGTAAGTTGCTGGCATGAGTGTGGCTGTGTTGTATCCCTTTACACTTGAAGTTGCTAGATAAATCGAAACAGAGCACTCGAATTCTGAAGTTACATCATTGCTAAATGTGTGGACATAATTGCGTTGTTCCTTTTGATTGCACTTCTGCGGACAGACTTTTAGATTAGAACAGGAGTGAATCTGCTTTCAGCAATAGAATGTGTGTGTTTTAAGCTGCTATAGAAAGACAGTACTGTTAATATACTTACTAATCACTTCAAGATTTGTAAAATAAGTGGGTGACAAGTATTTAGTTTAATTGATGTTAATGTAGGCTAGGAGGGAGCTCAGGAGAACTTAACCAAACCAGGCAACAAGGCTGAGGTTGCATCTAATGTGGAAGGGAATGGTAATAAAGGTTCAGCTTTCTCCTTTAGCACCTCTGGGTGCCAGTGCACGCTCTGGGCTGTGTGACGGGAGATGCTGCACTGCTCTTCTGTGCCCAGCACTACAGTCACCGTTGTCTGTGTAGCTGTACTTAGCTCAGACAGCTTGACAGCAGATGAAAGTCAGTATAGACAAGTGTGAGGTATCTTGCATCAGAAGGAACAACTTTAAATTACTTGCACACGTTGCTGGATGTGAAGTTAACTGCTCAGGAAAAAAAACCACCATCTTGGCATCATTAGGGATACATCATTGAAAACATCTGCTCTTTGCAAAACTCTGGTCAAGAGAGGAAAGAAATTTTGTCTCCAACCCAAATGATCAGTGGATTCCCTGGAGCACTGGGATGGATAGTGTTTGTAGGGCCAAGTTTTCATCTGAGTATGTGTGTTTGGACACAGCTCACTGACAATCAATGACATGAGCTTGCTGCTTGAAATCCAGTTGCCTTTCCTCCGCACTTTTGGGTTGCAGAAGGTAACCCATTGTGTTACATGACTGAAAGTCTGAAAGCTTCCATACAGGAAAAGATGATGATGATGATGAAAATCCTGAATGACTTAAAAACAAACAGAAAACAACGCCCTATCCTTAGCATGATGACAGCAGCTCTTTTGTTCTTTAGACCAACCAGTTTCTCTCAGGGAAACTGAGGTACTGTAGGTGGGAATAGAACCATCTAGAAAGTAGGAATAATAAAACATAATTTGCTTTTACTCAAGAGGTGAAACAGCCAAGTATGTATAAATGAAGCAAAGCTTTTATTTTTTAATATGTCTTAAAGATTTGCCTTTACTGATGTTTTCCATTAAGTTGAAAGTACATGAAATATTTTTACACAGGCTGTTGAGGGATTAATTTTATTTCCTCTCCATTTCAACAGACTAAAACCTAGTGGGAAATTAATTATTTGGGCCCAAAACTTTCATTTAGGAGCCTGACACAGTATAAGGATTGTTAAACATTACAGAGGAATAATAGAATAAAAGAGTTAATGTACTTTCTGATTTTGACTTTCTTCCCCTAGAAAAAATGCTGGCTGAGACTGGTGCATGTCTCTAGTATTTCACTGTGTGTACACTTCTGTAAGGAAAATACAGTGCTGTGTGATGACAAGTTTGCTACCTCCATTAAGAAAGAGATTTTTAGCTGTGGGCAATGAAAATCAATCAGATGAGATCACCTTTCTCCTTCAGCTGATTGGCAGTAGTGATGTGAACATAGCTCAGGCACCAAAATCAGCTTCTGATGTTGAAAGACTCCCAGTGGCAGGATGACCTCAAGCAATTGATATGAAGTCTTTGTTTCCTTGTTGATTCCAGCACATCCTTGGCTATGAGTATAAAAACACCCAGGAAAAATTGTAGGGAATTTACGTGAGAATAAGATTCCACTGTTTACCTAGCTTCTTCCCATGGCCCTTCTTCTGCCTTGTATGGAGTTCACATGCCCTTGGAGCTAACTTAGACTTGAGGACTTCAGAATAAACTCTCATGGATTTTATATGTAGCACAGAGTATTTTTGAATGTATGCTGGGAGAACTCATTAGCTTCTGTGACCTCACTAATTTATTTTTTTTTTTTTTTTTTGTTCCTGAAATGATATCCTGGTCCACAGTGAGAATTTGACTTTTAAAATCACAGAATGGTTCAGGTTGGAAGGGACCTTAAAGATCATCTAGTTCCAACCCCCCTGCCCTGGGCAGGGACACCTCCCACTAGATCAGGCAAAATGTTGGAGCAATTGTTTATGGTGTTTACGGTCAGGGGTTATTGTCTCATTACATAGAAAGAGAAGGATGTTAATTAACCCAATAGCCGACTCCTTTTGCCTTTCCTTTTCGTTGCATCACTTGCTTTACACCATTACACCCGCAGTACTCCCACAGCCCACCAGAGGTGCCCAGCGGGGCTGGTGCTGGCACGGGCGGTGGAAGACTCTGACCTTTCAGAGCTTCCCAGGCATTTCCCTCGAGGGAAAAATGCAGAGCTATGTTAAAGCACTAGTGTCACCCTTGGTAATTTCCCCTCCTCTCCTCTCTGCCCTCACTTGCGTTTTCAGTTTGCTCTTCTAAAGGGCCGGAATGCCTTCTCTTGTTTGGTTTATTTTCTTTTGTTTCACTTGGGATTCTAGTAGGTTGCTCTTTGGGGAAAATTTGGTTTCTAACAGACCGCTAGCATCTTAACTAAGATTGATTTGCAAAATCGGAGGAATTTTCCAAGTAACACTATTTCACACTCCTCCATGTGGGAGCAGTGGGCATTGCCTATGGAAAGTGTCCGCACTTCAATAGAAATCTTGGTGGGATTAATTGCCTTTCTCTATTAAAAAACAACCAAACAAAAAAACCAGCATAATCTGTGAATTACTGGTGGTCCGTGGAGACCTGACTGCTTACATGATGCTGAGTCCTCTTCTGTGTATAGGTTGCTAAAACATATTATGTTACTTCTATAATGTAGTGTATTACTTTTCTGTGTAAGTAATTGCTGTGGTTACCTCCTCAGCTTTAGGAAATCAACAGTGGGAGGAGAAGTGCTAGTGAAACACATTGTATAATAAGTCGTGAATCATCCCATGAATAAGTTTGTAAGGCTTTTCCTTTAGAATGCAAAATTGATATCTGGGCCACCCACAGGTCATCCTTTTTATGCAGTGCAAAGTTTAAAAGGTGCAGTAACTGAAGGACTGCTTTCAGGAAAATTTAGCAGTGAATATTTTGCAAATGACTTCAGCAAAGCTCTCCTGCATTGGTGAGTTATCTCAGAGAGCTGGCTGAGGAAGAATTTTCTAATTTCACCACTTAGCAATGACTCAGTGTTGAGTTTGAGTTTAAAGTAAATTGGGGATACTGTACAATATTAGAATATCTGTTATGTTTGGCTAAAATAAAAAGCTGCTATATAGTTTTAGTCTGAATGGGTTTATTTCATATCAAAACAATACAGAAAAAAGAAGCATCTTCAGTAAAGGGATGAAATTGACTGTGTCTTTAGCAGACTTGTCAGCTCTGAAGACTCTTGCAAAAATCTCATTTTATTTTGAGGTTTTCATAAAGGTTCGTGTGATTAAGTCAGTCTGGTCCATGCTGCAGGAGGTTTTTTTTATTATTATTATTTATTTTTGGACAACGTTCTACAGCGTTACCTATTGCATCATCTAGCTGAATTGCTTGGTTTGAATTTTTCTCCTTTGGCTGCCCCAAGCTTAAGTTGACGGGAATGCTGTACTTGAGGTCATGCAGGGAATACTTTCCTAATGAAAGCACAGCTCCTAGATCGTAATGTGGTGCAGTTCAGGAATAAACGTATGTCTGTTTCTGATATTGTGCTGTAGTTTGCTTAGTGAAAAACTAGCTGTCGATTACTGTCCCTGCAGACCCGTTCAGCATACCAGCAGAACTGCATAAATATATACCATGTGGCTGAAGGCTTTGAATAGCCAGACTAGACCATATTCCTAGAAGAACTTCTGCCATGTAACAAAAGTATTCTGAACAGACATCACCCCATTTTCCTGATCTCTAAATTATTGTTGATTAGCTGAATTAGCTAAATTTTATTATGTAAGAAAAAAAATAAAACAATCAATTGCTGGTTATTTTTTCTTATTTTTTAATATTTAGCCAATTTATAGCTAGTTTCCGTCTTAAACTACAGTATTAGGAGGGGTGGGAATTTTGTTATTTGGGCTGCTCTGGTAACGTTCCTTGGTAACGTCCCCAAAGGCCTAATGGAGTAATGTGCATATGATAAGAGTATGTTTTAATAGGTCAATAGATGACTTCCCTTCATGATAGATGTCAGTTGTGCAACTAATGTAGAATGATTTAATATAATCAAGTATCTCTTTTGTCATGGCATGCTTTCTGTTGCGTTACCTCAACTGCCTGGTACAGTTGCTGTAATTTGTTTAGATACAAAAGTGCACTGTCATCAACAAAAACGTGTAGGTTTCTCTGAACATCTTGGGCAGACGATTTTACATAACATGGAATAAAAATGATCCTCTCCAGCCGGTATTTACAGGTAGCCAGTTTCAGCGTGGGCTGAGTCAGATAGTGCATCATCAAATAAATTCTTTGATTTTTGTTTTCGAAGAAAAGATTATTATAACCACAAGAATATCAGCCAGAGATAATACTGTAGCTCAGTCTAATGTCAAAAAGCAATATGATGCAGTGGGATATACTATAAATATGTAAGAACAATGTTGTCTAATGGTTCCTCTGATCATTGGATGATGTTAAGACTCAATGATTTAAGCTAAAGGGGAATGATGAATCTTCACTTAAACCCCAAAATCAAAAAGTGCAAGGCATTCTACCATCACTGTGAGTTTAGTCTTAAAGACTATAAGCTATCCTAGACTCTGAGAGAAAGGAATAGAGAAAAAGATACAGTGAGAGAAAGAAAACTAATAGTTTTCTTTAATAGCAGACAAAAATGTAGAGCTATGAAAATTGCTAAGGATTCAGTTAGTGGTGTTAGTATTTAATGCTAATATTGTTCATGTTGGCTTATGATTCTAAGTGCAGTTGGAAAAAATAAAATTTCTTGTTTGAAAATGGTCTTGCTTTTTGCTGTTTTCCCACTTCTATACTTTTTTCTTTTCCTGTCTTCCCAAATTAGCACTGTAGGATGCTCAAAATAACCATGTAGCTAGACAAGGAGTCAGCTATCTTTATCAACTGCAGTGAGTTGGTTTTTACTTCTGACCTGGAATCAATCTGCTGGTAAAAAACAAAGAATAGGGTATGGAAATAGAAAAATATTCTCACAAGTTATCTAGACTGCAGGTGCTAAGCAAGAGAATGGAAGTGGTGCTTTCAGGTGACGAGGAGATGATTTGACTACTTGAATCCAATAATCCTATCACCTAAACAATCCCTTTTAGAGACAGTATGTTCAACCACAAGCCACAGCTTATAGATGTAGTATGTAGCTAAAAAATTTATCTTAAAACTTGTACTGCAGCTCAGCTATGGAAGGAGACCATTTATACTGCAAAAGAAATAATCTTAATTTCTTTAATTTTAAAGAAGCCATTTTAGGGGCATGACTAATCTGTACATATGCACGTATTATATACTACGTTATCAGAAAGACACACGTTTGAACTTTGGGCTGGTTGTTGATTGGATGGTTACACTCAGGTTTTCAAGCTTCCTTGTACATGAATGTCTGGATACACAATATTAGTGATCTGTGCGTAGGCGTATAAAGCAAAGCTGGAAATAGACAATCTTTGGCACTTACATATTTTTAAAAACAAAAATAGTGATTTCCACTTTGCTTTCATAAAGGTGGTTACTTTGCAGATGAACCAAATGTTAACCTGTAATTCTGAAGATCAGTATAGCACAATGTTGCCACTTGGAAAATCTGGAAGAATGTTCTGCATAAATTCAAATATTTTTTTTCTTTGGTTTATACATCTTGCTTTTAACTTACTTTTGTATGGTTTAAAATAAATATATTAAATTCAGTGCTGTCATTGCTATCTTGAAACAACCTTATTTTTATAGTGTATTTCTTTTAATTGGGGGCTAGATAGAAGATCAAATTAAGCTCTCAATGAAGCTTTTAAATTGGGTCCTGAACAATTATTTTTGAAGAGCCTGTACTTTTATGACAGGGATTGTGGTCCAGGTTGATAAGAGAAGAGGGAAAAAAAAAAATCAATTTAGACCTTTTCATATTTGAATTCATTAAATTGGTCTTACCCTATTAAAATAACAATTAATTTATGGCAGCCAATATTGCGCAATTACATTGGAAGAGGAAAAAATGCAAGGTAATAATGATGATAGATTTATCAAGTTACACGTTGGAACTTATTATCTTGAGTGACAGTAATTTTGTATTCAGTTAAAAGATTGTAGTTAATAATAATAGAATATCTAAGGATCAGGATTTGAACTGATAGATCCCTCTGTTCACTTTGGCTCTATATATTGCAAATAAGGATTTGGCATTGATGTAGCAATGAAAAAAGTCTTAACTGAAGCTCATTTTTATTCTTCAAATAAAATTTGAATAGGTCTTTAAGTACGTTTTGTCTCCTCCTGGCACACTTTGTACTGGTACCTAAAAGCAAGCTTTAGTTAGAACTATTTATATGTAGTTCTGTGGTTAATGCACCAAACATTCTTGAAAAGTATATTCCTGTCTGAAAAATGTGTTTCTAGCTCTGTGGAAAGTGGAGCAATTAGTACCCAAGAGAGATTCTCTTTTAGTTTTTCAGAAAGCATTTACTGTGTTAGGTTAAAGACTGATGTTTACTACGTGCTCTTACACAAAAGCTTTACTTGTTACATTGGTAGCCTATATATCATGAAGCACTTACAGTTTACTGCATCCCAAATCCTAGGGTTTAGGACTACAGTGTATTTTAAGCCATTTTTGACTGGCTAGATTGAGAAATTCTGGTTTGTTGAGTTTTTTTTTCAATGAGAATGGTCAGTTGAAGAACTGCAAATTCAAAAGAAATTTCCTAGGATTTTGGCGGTTGTTTTTACAGTTCTTGCTGAGACAGTTTTGAAGAAACCCAAGCATAAATTTTGTTTTGGCAGTTGATGAGAAGCATCTCTAATATTCAGACTAACTTGCTGGTTTCAGTAAGGGGAGAAAAAAAACCTGAAACAGTTATGTCACATATGTGAACCCAAGTAGCTTTAATTACTGCTGGGTACCACTATCATTGTAGTTGTGACATAGCAACCTGCCTGATATCAGCCCAACATCCATCACTGGTGATGGCGCTGGAGGGGGGTAGCATGAGGGAAGAACCAAACCTGGAAAATACTTTTTTTTTTTTTTTTCAATATTCTCCAATTTGTGTGAAACCACAGATACTAAGTCCTGCTAACTTAATTTAGTCACAAGCACTGAAAGAGGCATCCAGTTGCAGAGCGTCCCAGCTGCAGGCACAGGGCTGCCCCAGAAGTAGAGGGGGCTGGTGCCCATAGAGCCCAACAGAGAGGGCAGGTACCCCCGTGCTGTCCCGCGCTGTGAGCTGTGCTGTGTCATAGACACGTGCCCATGGAAACTGGGTTCTTCAACGGTGCTGTCAGAGATGCTCAACCAAATTGATATGAGCAGGATCTGTCTGCTGGATAAGAGGGGAATTTTACTTGTTTAGAGAGGACTGGCTATAAATAATCAGTTTAAAGTGAACTAAAACTGAAACGAAAAAACTGAATTCCTGCTTCTCCCTCTGTTCTTTCAACATGGCAGAAAACACAGTGGGAATGTGTTATGAATTAGGATGGCTACTTTAATTTTTCAATGAACTGCAATTGTATGCATGGGAACCTAGTATCAAAAAAATAATCCTTTTAATATATTAGACCCATAGACTGGAAAACTACATCTGCATGGCTTAATCTGTAATGCCAAAGGTAACAGTAGCACACCAGCTGTAGTGCACCTGCTGTGCAAGTGTCCCAACCTTCAGGGTGAGTGGAATATTTGTTTCACTTGAATTCATCTGTGTTAATGTAATCAAAAGCTTCCAAATTCCCTTACTTGCTGCTGTAAAAGTAGGTGCTGTGTCTCCTGGAGCTAATATGAAATTGCTGCATCCTGATTTATGGTAGTCTTGCTGTTTCAAGACCAATTAAATCCTTAGCTGTAGCAATGGTGGACTAGTTGATATTTAAAAAAAAAAAAATAATAAAAAAAAAAATCTTTGGTTACAAATGAACTGGATAAGTAACTTTAGCTTAGCACCATTCATGTTCCAGTAGTGGCGTGACTCAAAGCTGAAAGATCGGATTTGGCTCAACAAGTGAGACTGCCATTTCAGGGCCCTGAGGTCCTTCCAGGGGCGCGATGGTGTCTGGCTCAGCCATGATAAGGTCTGAGCTGTTCTGCGGGCATATAGACCAAGGCCAACAACCTGTCAGAGGCCTCTGCTAGTTACTTATGCTCTCTCTGGGTATCAGGCAAAATCAAAGGCAAAATGATTCTTATATGCATGTCCCTTAAAGGAAAGGGAAATGCAATATGCACACTGAGGGGCTTTCAGCTGAGACAATCTCTTGATACTACTGATTGTAGTTCAAGGCATATGAAAAAATCCTCTGTTAAAGCAGTTGCTATTTCTAATTCTTTCTCTCCTCCCCCTTATTATTTTGAAAACTAGGTGGTAAAAGCAAAAGCGTGAGTTCTACTCTTTGTTCTGACAGTGGTAAGAATCACAGCCCAAGCTAATAATCCCTTGCAGACTTAAATGTCCCAGTTGCAGGCCAGCTGCCGAGAGCATGATTTCCCATGGCTGTGGATCTCAGCTGTGGGATGACCCCACTGAGCAGCCGAGTGTCACAGGAAGGCAGTGCTGCAGGAAGGGGGCCTACCTTATGAGTGGCTGAGGACAACCTTCAGGAAGGCTTTGAAGATTAGGACTGAAACTTTGGATTTGACTTTGCCTTGAAAGGAAGGTTTTCAGCATAGCGCCTGGAGCCCTGCATGATGTGCTCCTGATGACTCCCAGTGAATCTATGGCAAGAATATGGGCAGTAGTATAAAATGAGCAGAGCTTTACTTAAGTGAATGACACAACAAAACCCCTTTAAATTCAATCGGAAAATCAGATGTGGAGCACTGCACTGAAATGAGTTTATTTAAAACCAAGGAGCTGTTTATTGCTTCAAAATCGAACAAGAGAGAGGAAGTGCAGGAGTAAGAATGGTTTCAAACAAAAAAGAAAAAAAAAAGAAAAAACACACAAAAACAGGGAGAGAGAGAAAGGTGGTAATCGATTTACAAATTCTGTATCTAGTTTGGGTTTTCTGATTTGAAACCTCTTTCAAGATGCTAAGTACTCCCAAGCTAAGGAGTCAGTAGAAAGGAACAGATTATTTTTTTTAAGTGTTCTATTTCTCATTTAACTAGATTCCCAGATAATGTTCATGAGTATGGTGGGATGCCTCATTATAACTGGTTTTGAGCTCTTTGTTCATCAGGGATTTAAAACAATTTAATGTGGCTGTTCATGTAGTGGGGTGTTAGAAGCCTGCCCATTTCATGTGTCTTGTCCTCTTCAGAAGACAAACGGAAAACCCCAAGAAGGTGAAAGTCAGCGTTTTGCGTAAACAGCTTCTGAAACAGTTCATTGTGAAAACAACTGTTCTCCCATTATGTGACTCTTCAAAAATCTTAACCAAGCTCCAGCAGATGCAAACACAGTGCAGACAGTCTCAGTAATTATGCTAACCAGCGATAAAAGCTTCCATTTATGTGGCCCATCCACATCCTCGATGCAATCACTTCCAATCGCAAAATGCATCTAGCAGTTGGAAACCCAGAGCATTATTAGATTGCATTGACTCTGCTCCCCGCAGCCGAGGGAATGCTCTTTCCCTGCAATACATTTTCCTAACAATTTCAGGACCATTGAGATACACCCTTGAGTCAATTAAAATTATCTCCACTAAACTAGACTGCAGCTTTTAAAGTGTTGTCTAAGAGCTCATGCGAGCAGCACCCATCTAGATTGCAGTTATGTACGATGGCTTTATAAAACATAATTTATATTCTCAGCATGTCAGTTCAGAATGGAATTCTTATTCATTTACTGTGATTTCATTTTACTAACAAAGCAGTGTATAAAGCCATTTTTAGTACAATAGAGACTATTGCATTCATCTTGGAGGAAAGAATGAACAAATGTAAACCATGGTATATTTTCGTCTAAGTGTAGCTGCTTTTAGGTGAAGGTAAAGCTGTGCTTGGATAACAAGAGGCAGGTGACTAGGAGAACACAAAATGCTTATGTGCTGCTCATTATTTCTGCAGATCCTCTTTTCCTTTCTCCTGTTTGCCTTATAGCTTTTCTTTCCTCATCTTCAGCTTCACTGATAAGCTGTTGTTAAGCTACTGCTGGACACAAGAATGGTTACAAAAGTGGTTTTTGGCTATATGGTCTGAGCAAGGGTGGTAGTAAGCTTGTAAGTGGCAAAAGTGATGGCAAACAGGCCAGTTCAACAGGGAATGAAGAATTTTCTCAACGTATGCATCAAAAGTAGAGACCTTTAAATTCAACCTTAGATGTAAGCCTCAGTTCAGTGGTTTTCTTGCTCAAAAAGAGACAACAAGTAATACTGTTTTTAATTTGACTTTTAGAAACCATACGCCTGTACTATACAGGGCTGGAAGAAGACAACCTATTTTCATGTGGTTGCGTTGTGGCAGTCTGTCATTATAAATGTCTCAAAGGATTATAAGGCGGAAATTGATGTTCTGAGCTTTCATTTTATTTGAGGGATGCTGGTAGTTTAATTTAGTAGCAGTGGGCTTTGATAAGAGCAATTCTCAGAAATAATATATTGCTTGGAGTTAATTGTGTTCTTAGGTGGAGTGATTAGGTATCACTTCCAAAAGGGAGGTTTTGTGTACAGTCTAGAGGGCAATTCATTTGCTGTTGCCCTTTGATTGGGGGTCTGAACGTGGGATATAAGTTTGTAGTGTTGCAGTGTAACATCAGATGTGTGCTGAGTCTGGGACTGCTTTAAGCATCAGATTTTCCATAATGTTTTGGGCATTATCTTGTATATGGTGAAGTGTTTCTTCAGCGAATTATTCATTAAACATCTGTGAACTCTGGCACACCGTCTGCTATGGTTTGACAATTCTGGACTTGGTCATCTGTTCTGTAATGCAGTCTTGAGAGTACCCCAGAAAAACTCTGTTACAGAAGCAGCACGAAATTCCCACATCCATGATTAGGCAATAAAAGATCTGCGGGATTCAGAATGAGATCACTTCCTCATGTTTTATCCTTTAGACAACTTTCGGTGTGTGTGAGTCAAACCTGATACTGGCTTTATTGTACATCAGTGAAAGACTTAGAAAGGAGGAATATCACAGTGGGACTTGGGAGTGCAATATTTGGCATTAGCTTTTCAGTCCTAGAGGCTGCAGGTCTTGGCAGAAGCTGAGCCCTGATGCTACCTGAGCTCTGGCCTCTTTCACTTTACCTCTTCAAGTGCTTAGAAATCTGCTTTTTTAAAAATTTTTTTTGTAAACGTTAAAACATCAAAGTTTTAAAAAGTTTAAGAAAGTCTGACAGTGCTCAGTTTCAGCATTACAGATGATAGCAATTGGCATGAAATGAAAACACAGCAAACAATTAAAACCATGAAATGAATAGTAAAATTTAACCTTTTTGCTGATTATATTTTTTTCAAAGCCCTCTCCCCAACTTCTTGGGTTTTCCCCTCTATTAGGATGTTCATGGACTTCAATATATGAAAGGATGTAGAAACTAAAATGTAATTTAAAATTATGGGAGTTGGGTTTTGCCAAAAAAAGTCTCAGGGAAAACTGAACTGACATGATTTATCTAGACACCAAGCTTTGTTAAAGTAATAAATCAGTCTTTGATGAATATTGGCAGTTGTGGAAAGAAAATTTCATTCATTTTGCCTAGTTTAGCTCAGTTAAATACCGTATACTCCGTTTAGAAACAAGTTTGAGCCTGTAAAACTAGGAAAAGACCCTTTTCCAATTCCCAAGTAAAAATTTGGTTCAGTTGATCTAAACATTATTTTTTCAAGTTCACTAACTACAGCCATACTTGTTTTGTTGTTTTAAGTGATAATCTTCATTACTTAAAATAACGCATGCATTTGAAAGAAGCATTTCAACAAATCAAGACATTTTAAAAGTGTTTTTTCTGTATACGAATTGACTTTTAATTTCTAAACAAGAACAGGTAGAAGTCTCAAGTAAAAAATTAGTCTTTTAAATAATGCATCGTATTCGTGTTTGACAAATTGTGCAAAACTTAAAGCCTACTGAATACCAAACAAAAACTGATGAGAACAAGGAAAAACAAAATCAGAAATGTGCCAGCTCAAATTCAATCCACCGCTTGGGGAAATCATGGCACGTGTTGTGCAAGAAAACAAGGCATCCTTCAAATGAAGTACATAGGATGTTGACAATGCCCATTAACTACGTTGCCGTTAAAAATAACAGTTCCCACTTACAACACTAGGTAGTCCATGTCTGAATGAACAGCCATGATGATGAATCATTTCTAGCTGGTACTTTGTGTCATACTTGGCTAACCAATTTGCCCAAGGTTCATTTTTGACCTCTGACAATGGAGCGGTGAGTTGGGGATATGTGTATGTGTGTTGAGTGATAGACAGTGGATGTGTCTACTTGGTGAATGAAGAAATAAATAGCAAAGTAGTGAACAATAGTTGTTTCTTGGTGATTAAATAAGTGGAGATGAATGCAAAAACTTTAGGAAGGATATTTTGGAAAGAGTCTCTCTGCAAGAAGCTTTTAATTAGCTAAAGAGTTTATACTGAAGTTTGAAATTGTGAGAAGTAAGAAAATATGAAGGCTGAGGGAAGGATTTGCTGTCTATTAATGCAACGACCTTTATACGGTTCAGAAACCTTTCAATATCCTGTTTAGGAGAATGAATGGAAAAGAAAAACTGAGAAAGGAAATTGAGGAAAGATGTGATTAGCAGTGACTTTGTGGGAGTGGTTGCCTGTGCTCGGATTGGCTGTGTCAGGGAGGGGAGAGGCTTTTATCCACATATGGTTGAAGCATTATCTTGATGTGGGCTATAAGGGAATGTGTTGCATGAGAAGATACTAAATTAGTTTTAAAAAAATACAGGTGGAAAAAAAGGTACAGGCTTGCCAAGTCTCTCATTAAAACAGAGCATTGGAACTGACATGCTGTGAGAGACAGAAGACGAGACCTGAAATAATTCACAAGTTGAGGGGGAAGTGTTACTCTGGAAAAGAGGAACAAAATACCTCTTTAGACCAGAGTGAAAAAAAAAAAAGGATATTGATCATTCAATTTGAATTCTTGCTTGAGAGCAGATTACAAAACGCAGTGGCTTGGGGAGGCTTTAGTGAAAGTAGATCAACGTCTACAACCATGGAAACTTGTGAACTTGCAGAAACACTCCCCCTATACTAATATAGAAAACATTCCCCTTTGCCATTGTGTGTTACAAAAATGATGAGAGAAACAGGTGAAAGTATTTGGAAAACACCCATGAGGCAACATATAACAAACTTGGAAACAAAGTGGTTTGTATTACAGTTTGGAGTAAAAGCACTATTTGGCACTGAAGAACAGGAGATTAAAATAAAGAGACATATGTTAACAAATGGCTTCATTTCATTCAGTGTTGGGCTCCTGTGCAACCATTTCATTTCTCGAAGATCCTGAGACTTTACCAGCCGTAGAACTTACTGCCTTCTGCTCATCCTGACAATGCCCAGAGTGTCTTAAAAAAGCAGCTCACAGAAGTGGTAACTCTTATCCCCATTTTATCAGTTGGCAGAAGCAAAAGGGAGCGGGTGCAAGAGCTGGCAGACCTCTTGAGCTGGTGTGAATTGGGGTGGCTGGTGATGACCATAGCAGCAAGGAAAGTGTGTTGCTCCAGATGGAGGCAGTGGGCTTTAATAGACATTAAACCATAAATAAGTAGAAAAGACAAGAGAAGGATGCTAGAGATTGGCTAGCTGCTTTAAACCTGATCGGGGCCATTACTTCTGTGTCAGATTTAGCCAATTTGGATCACCACCTCTAAGTTTTAATTAAAACTAGTGCTGCTGCCATTAACTGTATATTCCAATAACTTTAAATAATGCAGATGGTTTTTATTCAGTTGTCTTCTTCTGGCCTTGCCCCACTGAGATCACTGTTAATTAGATACTACATTACATCTAGCAATGTCTTTATTGCTGTTAATGTTGCTGTCTATATCATCTGGATGGCTCCAAAGTGAGAATATGCTGAGAATTTAATAAGATGACTGGCAGTTGAGAAGCAAATACTAATGTGGTGTAAAACATCTCATACGACATACTTCCTAATAAGTGACCATGTCACTCGTAAAAGGGGATGATGCAATTCACAGTCAAAGCATGAGTTAACTAATTCAGCTGCTCAGAACACTTATTTTTCTTCAGAAACCTTAAAATAAAGTAAGGAATACAACAGTTGTACATAGATTTCAAAATGTCTCTTGCACGCATTTGCCTTGTGTTGTGCAGGATGTGGATAAAGCATTATTAGGAAAGTATTTGTGATTAATTCGTTTTTGATGCTGCTGAATTGCAAAAGATGTGATAGCTGTATTCTTGGGGGGAGGAATAATCTGCTTGGCTGTCTGCTGCTGAGGGAGTTGGCTCCCAGATCCAGTTGTCTGGATGCTGCCAGACAGGTCCCTGACTTGCCACCTTTGGGAACAGAGGAACAGCTGAAGGTAAGTCATCAGGCTCCACTGGGCAAAAGTATGTATGGTCATACTTACTTTTTTTTTGTACTCTTTTCCACTAGGGTCAGCCAGCAATTAAAATTTAGAAGAAAAGATTTGGTAAATCACGGAACTTCCATCATTTTCGAAGTTGAAATGTATTTCCATCAGTGCAGTTCCTCCTGTTTTCACAGTGAACCCGCTTTTATTTTTCCTTTTTGAATGAAACAGTTGTCTGGAATTGCTCAGAAAGAAAAAGGGATATTTTTTCATTAAAATCGATTTCAAACAAGATTTTTAAACAGGGGTTAAACTTTGTTCAGATCTGTCTTTGCTGTGATGGCTGCCATTTTCGCGAGCCTCCTTGGAAGCAGGGACTTGAACGAATCCTGCAGGCTGCCCTTGTGAGCGGCTCCAGCACGTTCTGGCCTGCGGGTGGCCTCATTGGAGATAAAGTTGGACATTAAGAAGCTGGTTTCAGAGAAGCAGTGCCGGTCTTTCAGCTGATAAGCTTTCCTTTGAAGCTCTTGAGCTGCGTTTTGTCTCCCTGTGTATTTTTGAAGAGCACTGTGTATGTTTAGCAGCGTAAATAAATAAATAAAGCCTTGCACATTTATCTCTGATGAAAGCTTGCTATAAATTTATATGCAAATTAGGCCCAGCTCCCAGGGAGTGGGTAATGTAGTCTTCAGGGTTGTTGGGGTGGTGCACTGCAGATCTTACCCTTGGGAATTCTTTCCTTATACCCAGACGAAACATTTTTTCCCCTTCATTTAATCTCTTTACTATTAGTTATAGCAATTACCAGCCACTGAGATTACTGTATATTTTAATGATATTTTGATCTTCTAGTTACAATGGGAAAGAAGTTTTTACCCCTAGTTTTGTGGTGGTGTTTTCAACTTAAGCACTCTGTTCTTGAGTAATAGTAATAAGAAGTTAGACACATTCCTTCAGGTCCTGTAGATGTGCAGGGGGAACTGCAATCTATTTCTGAAGAACCTGGTCATGTGTGGTGATCCTCCGCATGCTTTAGACACTGAAGAGTATTGTGAAGCTTTTTTCTGTTTGGGTTTTTGTTTGGTTTTTTTTTTTTGTTTCTTTTTCTTTTTTTTCTTTCAGCAAAGTCCTTTCAGTTTATGCACTGTATACTTCAGTGATGTGCTGCATACGGGGATTAAATTACAAACTGTTTTCAACGTTGCCTGTGAATTTAAAGTCTGGAAAAGAAAAGGTCCTCCTTTGGGTTACCGTTTTTGATTATATCTTTCTACTTACACACATCTAGTGAGATTACATCACATATTCCACAGACATGACCAAAGCACATGGCTCAAGATTTATGAGACAAACATTAAAGTGCAAGCACATAACTGCAGTGTAATGTAATGTCAGTTAGGAAAACTGGGTTGAGACTTCTAGAGTAACCGCAAGTAGATCCAAAGCAGAGGGGAAAAAAATGCAATTTTTCCTTCATCTGCTATATATTAGGGATTGCATTTTACAGATGGCTCTGTGGGCATTGTACTGCTCTTTACCAGCATATGCACATAGAATGATCTTTGTTGGAATCATCCTAACAGTGGGAGTAACTGCAGAGAATTGCTGTGTGATTAAATAAATAAATAAGTCAGTGGCAGTGCTTTTCTTATGTGTAGTGGATTCCATAATCCTGAATGGTCACACTTTTGCTGCCCAGCTATTGAACTGTAGGTATAATATTTTTCTTGTTCTGGTGACGTTGAGCAAGACAAGTTTAGTCTTAATTTGGTGGTTGGACTTGATGATCCCGTCTTTTCCAACCTAAATGATTCTATGATCGTGTCAATTGAGCTGTCAAAAGTGTGAGCTATGACTTAATGCAAGGAAAGGAAAAGAAAGGAAGGAATGCCTCCAGACTTCTCAGGAGTCTGGACAGGATGGGGAACCATCCGTCAGCTGATCAGTAGTATCACACCTTGCTAGAAACAGTGCTCTGGCTCCTGCAGAGCAAAATGCAGAGTAGGAAAAGGGATCTCTCTAATCACAAAGAAGAAAGATGTTGCCACTCTGTATCTTTTCACGACTGAGGTTTCCTCTTCCTATCATTTCCTGTTGTGGTATGGGGGCAATTTGCCTTGTGTTTCAGCAAATTAATGCACCTGCTGGAATACTGCCTCTGCAGCTCCTGCTGAGCCATTTCAAGCACTCATAATGCTGTCATTTGTATCGGAGAGGTGGCAGAATGGTGCTTTTCAGCTTGCAAACCTGGTGGAATGTACCACTGTATTTCAGACGCTGAGGGCAAGCTGACTAGGTCGTAAAGCCATAAAATAACACAAATAAGAAAAAATACTCAGAACTGAGTATCGTCAGAAAGAAATACAACAGTCTTAAGCACCTACTTCCATTTTAATATTAATTTAATTATGAATGTCAAAGGTAACGAGACACAGTTTAATCATTTTGACCTCATTTTTTTTTTTTTTTGTAAAAAATCTGAGTTCCTAAAGTTAAGTATCTAAAACTATATTTAGACTTCTCAGTGAAAGTGGCCTGATTTTCCAAGGTGCTGAGCAATTACAGGGATGGGAGAAGTGTGATCGCTTTTGTCCTGGATTCCTAGGCTTCAAAATTAACGCAAGAGCTTGTTGTTGGAGAGGATCAGACTATGAGCTATTTTAAAAGGCTGAAATCATGTGGCATTGCATGCTAATGGTAGTTCACCCCTTTTTCAGTAGAAAAAGGGAGATGGCTGTAAATGTTCAAATTAAAACTCATAAATGTCTATGAGCATTAAATGGAAAAGACAGGAAGAAAATTCATTTGAAATAGATTATTTTATACTGCCATGGAATATATGGAGCCAAGCCAACATAAAAAGGATTAAAACCAACCAAACAAACAAGAAACAAGAAACCCCAAACAAACAAAAGAAACTTGTTAGTCCAGGTCCAACTTAAAGTATTTTCTATTAATAGTAGTTTTAAAATGTGGAAATTTAAGCATAGAGGGAAACACTCACACCACTTTAAATTTATTGGCATAAGGGCACTACTTAAACAATAGAGTTAATGCAGTAAAACCAGCAAATCCCCTTAACTGCAGGGGGTTCTTCCTTATTTGGTAAACTCTCAATCTTGTATAAGATGTTTAAAATGTCTACATCTCTTTCCAGTTTAAAAGTTACTGCTAGGCATTAAGTTTCCATAATGTTGACTTTAGCATTCTTCAGTGCTCTCTGCATATGTTTGATTTATTTGTAAATTGCCACAAAATGGGAGAAAAAATATCTTATAAAATGACAAAGAAAATAACTTTTTCCTCACAGCACATTGAGTGTTGGATCTTTGCTCTTAGCCTCTTGTTTTGTTTGCTTTCGCTTCCCTGGGTGAATATTAAAACCCCCCTGGTGTAATAGGTCTGTTTTTCAGGTATGCTAAGGATTTTTTCTTTTTTTTTGTTTTTGTTTTTTACTCTGTTATAATAGCATTAAGTGGCCATAAATGGAACAGAAACAACTCCCTGAAAGTACATCTTGTGGTAGAACTTCCCTAGATGTTTTGGAGCCCAAACTAGGGACAGGATGTTTATTGTGAGATTACATTTGTAAGGAATGTGGTCATCTTGGGCATAGGATTGGGATGGATGAAGCTTCTGAGAGCTGTAAATAAGTAAAGTTCAGCATTGCATGCCCAGCTGGGGCTGTGGGAAGTTGTGGAGAGCATGAGCATGTAACGTATGTTATGGTGGACAATCCCCGTCAATACAATTTGGATGAGTGTTCCATACACAACTTGAGCCACGGTCCTGTATGCGTGTATGTATGTGGCTTATTCTCATATTTAATGCTAAACACACACATGGATCTTTGTGTTTACAGGATATTCAGGGCTGCAAGTGTCTTGAAAGCCAGGAGAAATACTATACTAGTAAATACAATCATTACAGATTTTCACTGCAGCTATGAAATAAAAATGATTGAATGAGTGACTTGGAAGCTTTTAGTTTTCCAGTTCTCAAGAGTTCAGTTTACAGGAGTGATGGAGCATTGATGGTTGACAGGCTTGGAACATGGTGGACGAACAGGGACAGCTTGGGACAAGGCCTGTTCAGGAAATAGCTTATGTCCCTTCTCTTTTATTCCAGATGGTTGGTAACTAAAGTCTGTTGGTAGACAAACAGGTCCCAGACCACATAGGGCCTTGTCACTTCTGCCTCTCAAACATGAGGACAATGGCGAGATAGGGCTGGTATGTTTCTTGGTGTGCTTTTCAACAGTTGAGGGAGTCCTTGTAGCAAGAGTACCACTCCTAATGTGTGTGTGAGAGCCAGCCTGGTGAAAGGAGAGGGGAGGAGAGTCATGCTGAATTGGTGGTACCTTCTTGCTGCTCTTCTCTTACTAATTGTGTGCAAGATGTAGCTTAAAAACAAGTGCAACTACTGAACTACCTTTTGCTTAGGCGGGTAGGTAATACAATGTACTACTCTATGGGCTTGAGAAAAAGGAGTAGTGGATGATTTGTGTTGTCTCTGGTTGTGTTCGCTGGACAACAGTGAATCATAAAAGGTTCAGCTGAGGTTGATACCCACTGAGAGGTGTGGAGAAACAATATTTCCATTCAGTTATTAACTTTGGGGAAGATATGTATTTTATTAAAATGTTATACTGAAGCAGACGCTTATTCCAAAAGAAAAAGAGCTGAATCCAGTGTGAATGAGGTTGCACAGCTGCTGACTTGTATGAACTCCCCTGCCACCTTGGGAAGGGATGTGGCAGCCCTTTGCAGTATGAAGAATGTTGCTCAGCAGTTCAGCAAGGTTAGTGGTGTGTGCTGAACATATAATGCTACAGCTTAATGTAAGAGGAGATTTTTTTTTTTCAGGTGTCCTGGAGCTTGGTCAGAGCAGGAAGAGTTTTGAAGAAATCAATACCCACAGCTGATGGTGTTTTTTGGCTGACATATCCATTCTAAAGTTAAACCAAAGGAGGAGGAAAAAGTCATTGCATTGCTTGAAGATTTACAAGAAAGACCAGTTTGTTTAAAAGAAAAAGAAAATTAGAAACAAGGAAAAAAAAAAAGTGAGAACAAGACTAATCTTTGTTCTCTGTAGCCTGTATTGTAGTCTTCAGCAAAGAATGAGTAACATTATGGCACAAAACCTGATTAAGCAGGGGCGATCTGTCATCCAAGCAACCTTTTATGGGCCAGATCTTGATCCATTTATTTCCTATACTCAAAGTTATTACCATGGTATCATTAAGCACCATGCATGCTGTTGGTGTTCTGTAAATAGGAATAATTGTTGTTGTAGCCAGAAGGCTGGTCTGCTTCCAGCTCTTGGTGCACTGGAGAGATAGTAGGATTAAAAAGAGCTTTTAGAACCTGGGAAGTTGAAAGAGCACTTTCTGGAGACTGTCTTGTACGCGTTGTCATGTTTCTAGGCCAAATAAAGGATTTAGGTTATTTCTTTCGGGGCATCTGCAGGAGGACAAATAGTCCTCAGTTTAGTTTGCTCTAAGACAGAGTATCTGTGAATCTTTTGAGATGCCAGTTGGAAAGTAGACATTTTGAACTCCATCAAGCTACAGTGATAGCACTTCTAAAATATAATCCTGGAAGCCTCATGACTGAAAATATAGCACCTCTTTAATAAGTAACCAAAAGACATTTTTTTCCACAGGTTTCTCTGAGGTATTTCATTTTACTGTTTATATCAATACTTGATTTATAAACAATAGCTTGCTATTTACAACTGATTTTTTTTTACAACTGATTTTTTTTTAGGTGGCTTTATGTTAAGCAAGAAGCAAAATATTGTTTTGGAGTATACAAGAAGAAAATCCAAGGAGAAGGTAATGAATTAACCTACTTTCTTATTCTCTTCTCCTTTTAGTGCTTGACCAACCACCAACAGATACATGGCTTCCGCAGGCAGTAAAAGTAATTATATGAACCAGATAAGAAAAGCTCCTATTTTTGTTGTCTGTCTATAAAGAAATCACTTTCAGTTATAAAATGCAGCCAGCGGTTAGAAACAATGGGCTGAACCGGTGGTGAAAAGGTTCCCAAGTGAACAGTGAGATAGTAGGTCCTGTGCATTATAGAAGGTCTTTTGGCTTTAGTCCCTTGAAGTCTTTTGTTACTGGTGGTTCTTGGCTGCTTGCTATATGGTAGCTTTCCAGTTGCTCTGTGTGCTTTATAAATCTGGGTCTTGGATTTGGTCCTTTCATATCTATAGAGGTTTATTTCTTCATTATTAAAAATACAGTGTTGTTGTTGGGCCAAGGAACTTAATCATAACCAGCCACAATAATTTCTTGCATATATAAATTGTTTATGGAGAGTGAAGAGTGTATACACGACGAAAAGAGCACTACCTTTTTTTTAAAAGACTAGTAAAGTTGCTTTAAATCTGTGTTCTGTGTTTCTCTTTCTTCTGTTTTCAAAAGAAAGAGAAATTTTAAACCTGACCATAAATGAACCGGAGAAATTAAAATATATTCACTGTTGGTTTAAGTTCATCAACAAATGCAGTTATGCCAGTGTCTCCTCATGAATTCCTTCTACTCAGTTTCGAAAGACATTTGTATGGGTGAAATGAGTCTGCTGCCCAAGTTGCTGAAATATAACAAGGGGCATTAACTCCGACAAACTTTGTTCAAAAGCAGTTTCTTCTTTCACCTTTCAGTTTTCTTCTTCCTTTCTTCTGTACAGGGCACAAGGAAGGAAACCTGTGTTTCGTTCCAACGTGGTCACTGCTAGGCATTGTGTAACTGTGATGAACTACAGCAAAACAGGCCATGTAAGTGTGCTCGCCGTTGTCTCAGGGGGAAGATGATGTAATGTGCTGAAGTGTTATTGATATTTAACATATTAGTTTGATTTCCTGCAAGCAACATTAGGCATACAGGATATGCATAACAGCTTTCTCTGTTTAATTTATGCTTCCCACTACATTATGTTGCCTCAAATTGCGTAGTGTGTGTTTCAAATCAGTACATTAAGAATAAATTTGGGTTGTGAATTCAAATATAACTGTTCACAGCGTTAACTCAGGGTTTATAATAATTCACGTGTGTGAGATTAGATCTGGTTTCATTGGTCTTTCCTGTACTTTTTCTTAGTGTGTGGTCATTTTAGTGCACATACACATTTGGGTGGTTAAAGGCACAAAGCTACAATATTGCAAACACATCGGAGATTTACTTTACTTTTACAGTTTGTCTTCCTGGGATCATGTGAGGAAATTTAAATGTATGTTCAAGTGTTTGCTGCATTAAGTTAGAATTTATCCAACTTGAAATACTTTAGTGCGTGATTTTTAAATAAAACCACAATTTTTTTGGTCCTTTTCCAAAAGTGCACTGACTGAACTATTACAGTATAGCTCACCATAAGGAATTGTCTGAATTTCATATAAACTAAACAAAAAATAATGAATTAGATGTCTTAAAAATGCTGTCATGATTTTTATTTTGTTTTATGGCTTTTGTTTGGAAAAAAAAGGTTGAAAAGACAGTTTTCTAATGCAAGTGCTAATTTAAGCAGAAACCAGGTTGGTGTGTTTCTTTTTTTTTTCTTCTTTTCTTTTAATTTCGATTTGAGTTCAACTATCTAAGGAGCTTAATTGTTTCAAGAAAAAAAAAAACAACCACCCTAGTAGTAGACAAAAGGAATGTTTATAAACTGCTTGCCCAGATAAAATTGTTTTTTATAAAAAAAGGGCCAATTAAAGAGCTTTCCAACTAGGGTTTTGTATTCTTGCAACTAACAATCGTAACTTGTGTTCTACTTTTCCGGAAAAGCCAAGCTGAAACGCTTTCCTAACATGGCTGCTCTGCTTCAGTAGTTTGAATGAGCAGATTCGGAATGTCAAGCACTGCTCCAGGTACCTAACGCTGGCAGTTGCTAACCCTCTTATAAGAAGTCTGAGTGGTGCTTGGCGACGCTGCAGTTATTACAGTTACCACCGCGCCTGGGGTAGCTTTAGTGAACTGTTGCTGCCATGGTTGCCTGGGTGGGAAATCTTGGAGGAAGAAAGCTGGTTTTCCTGGGGTTAAAGTAATAGGGGGAAAACTCTGTAGGAAGTCACGGAAGAGATGAAGGGTAGATCTCATCGTTCCTCCCGCATAACGTCATGATTTTCCAGAAACCTTTATCCATCTTGAAGAATAACTAACAAGCAAGTAATTACATTCATTCAAGTTTGCTAGCCTATTTACCCAAAGGCAAAGTGTAATGATTTCCTAAATTATTTCATTGATAAAATGTTTAAATGAGTAAAGTAATTTTACACAGATATGGAAGGAGGATTCCATTGTCTTTCTCACAGTACAACTTGTGAATGAGGAAGGAGAAGGTAAAAGTTTAAAGCTGTTAAGAAGAAATGCATTCAATCTGCTTCTGGGTCTGCTCCTATTTAGCCAGGCAGTTTTTTGCTGGCTGGAATTTTTTGCTAGTCTCAAGGCAGTAATGTGGCTGTGAGCATCTGAGAGAAGTACAGTCCTTTGGAGAAGGTGAAGTGTGGTGTTAGGTGACTTAATGCAGCTGGAGTAAGCAAACAGGCTTTCTGAAACCTCTCGGTGGGACTCAGCAGAAGATGCACCTCTTGGCAGTAACAGCAGTATGATGATCCCTCCTAAATCTATAATTGCTATCCCAGATGTCTGCCCCTTGGATAGCAACCCGGCATGGGAAGTCCTATATATGTTGTGGTGGGTTGGCCTTGGCTGGATGCCAGGTGCCCACCAAGCCTTTCTATCACTCCCCTCCTCAGCAGGATGGGAAGGGGGGGGGAAAGTAAGATGGAAAAAAACCCTCATGGGTCAAGATAAAGGCAGTTTAACAAAGCAGAAGTGAAGACTGTGCACAGAAGCAAAGGAAAATAAAAAATTTTATTCTCTACTTCTCATCAGCAGGTGATGTCCAGCTACTTCCCAAGAAGCAGGGATTCAGGATGTGTACCAGTTGATCTGGAAGACAAATATCATAAATAATAAATGTTGTCTTCCCCCCCGCCCCTCTTTCTTCTCCTTTCTCTCAGCTTTTATTGCTGAGCAAGTGTCATGTGGTATGGAATATCCCTCTGGTCCTTTTGGGTCAGCTGTCCTGGCTATGTCCCCTCCAAAGATTTTGCCCATATCCCCAGCCCTACTGGTGTTGGGGGGATATGCTGGAGAGGCAGCCTGAATGCTGTGCGAGCGCTGCTAGGCAGTAGCCAAAACACTGGTGTGTTATCAACACCTTTCCAGCTACCAACACAAAGCACAGCACTACCAGGGCTGCTATGGGGAAAATTGAATCCACCTCAGCCAGACCCGATACTCGTGTTAAGAAGCCTGGCAGAGGTGCTTAGGCTCTGCAGTAATGAGAACAAATAGATAAATAGCGTGAATTGTCACCTAGTCACTGAAATGCAAGGATGAATCTTTTTTTTTTTTTAAAAAAAAAAAAGGAAAAAAGGTAATGTCTTTAATAAAATTGAATTTGGGTTAAGAAAAACATTGAAGCTTGAGACAGTCACTGAGTCCTCTTCCTAATCAGTTAGTTGCTGTCCACTGTCTTCCCTTCTGTAATTTCATATATTAGCTCTCCAGTTGCCGTGTAATCTTCCAAGGTCAATCAGCCTTCAACAGAAAATATTCAAGGCAAAGCCATGTATCTGCCAATAAACTTTAGTCCCAAGGAGTGAAATTTCCGCTTTGACAGATTTTCTTACCTGGTGTTGCTGCCAGATGGAAGCACATCTTCCAGGGCACACAGATGTTGCTCACAGGCTCTTGCTGGACATGTCTTATGGTGCAGGTGTCCCTTGCTTTAGGAGCCTGCTCTCCAGCTGTGTCTGCCTGGGGAGAGTGGGGTGGTGTGGCAGAGTTGCCAACACACAGCCACAAGCACAGCCTCAAAATCCAGGAGAGGGGCACGTGTCGGAGGCTGCAGGTGTCCCAGCAGAATGTCATTAGGCTGAGGTGCAAACGCGTTATGCTTCTGTTAGATCTACATAAGCATTTTATGATTTAATAGCAGGAAGATGGAAAACGCACTGGTAAGAGTGACACAAGTGAGAGCAAAGTTGTGATCTGTACAGTTGTTTGCATGCATTTTGTGCCCTGTTATGACAATGACTTATAAACACCTCTGAGATGTTGCTGTCTTAATACCTGTAAATGCTTAACTACTGTCAAAATATAATTGTTCCATTTCTGGGAAATACATTAGGCTTTGATCCCTGCAAGTCATAATCAATAAATTTGTCAGGAGAGGAACCTTCTGACTTGTTTATTGTTATGAGATGCAAAGGTAAGAGGTTTTTTTAGAAGCATTTCTTGATGGAAATGTAGCTAGCAGGAAATACCTTTACTTGTTCTTATGTTTTAAAAGTAATAGCTTAGGAGTAGGGGGTATAGAAAGTCATAGCTGTAGTAAAGAGAAAGAATTCATAACAAAATTGAGCTTTATAATTTAGATTTAAATTCACTGGATTGCAAGTCATTCTTCTAAGAAAAATAAGTTTGGGTTTTTTTTAATTATTTCTGCGTACAGGTGTAATTTGAATCACATACGATCTCTTGTGTTTGCTCAAGGCATTTTTCCCTACTGTGCAGAAATCTTATCTAAAGCAAGAAGCTACTTTAATCTTTTTTTTTTTTTTTTTACTTTAGACATACTTCTGTGGTGATTTAATAGAGTTTAACAAGCTACTGATGACTTCTAAAACGATGGGGTCCCAGGGTTGTGCAGTTAGCTTAAATTTATTTACAGTAACTTTCAGTCCTTTGTTTTTCTTTGTCTCTGAGACTACCTCTGCCACTGCAGGTTTCTGGTCAACCATCATCCAAAAGCCAGTGTTTGTAGATGAACTTCCAGCACAATATGAAAAGAAATTATCAGTTCTTGTAAAATTGTGCTGAAACGATGATATCTGAGCAGCTGAGTTGTGTTGTCAGAGCCCAGCAGCCAACATGCAGTCCAAGGTTTGCCTCTCTAAAAGATATCAATTTTCCTGTAAATGTCAAGGTAGCTTTATATATATATATAGTGTCAATTAGCAACTTCAGTAAATATGGAAATCTGCTTTTTTTTTTTTGAGCGAAGTTTTCGTTAAATTTATGAGTGGCCTTCTTTGGACATAGCTTCTCGCTCATGAGGACTTGAATAGCTTGCCAGAAGAAGTGGCTGAGTAGTATCATTCAGTGACTCAAGAGCAGATTATGGCTATGTTATGAAGGAGTTCTGCAAGCTGCCAGAGAAGCAGAATAAAATAATCCAAGATATTTTGCTGGACCCTGATAATTTTGCTCTAGTGATTCTGTGTGTTATGAAATAGCCAATTCAAAGTAGGAGCCAGTGGGGTGGGGGTTTTTTACAAGTATTTTTCTGAACCATATACACTGATTAAATCCCTACCAGAGGCACCACTTTCTTTACCTCTGTGATGGAACCTTGTTACTGTAAAAGCAACTCAAAAACGTTGCAGAGCAGTCCATGGTAGAAAGACCTAAATGAAGCTTCCAGAAGAAGGCTAGGGAATCTGCTTCAATGGTGGACTTGGTGATGAACATAACAGCAAAGGATAATGGAATATTGTGTTGTTTAGTATGTCATTATTCAGATGAAGTCTCAAATGTTATCCCTTAATACCTTTCTCTGGTAGTGCTTTGTTACCAATTCATAAGCTATCATATCCCCTGCTGAGAGGCTGATTCTGTATCAGTTACATGGAATAATCTTTATTCTTGTGACTAATAAATGCTGTTTAAGTTGCAGAATGGCACCTCAATTTACAACTTATTTCTGCAGTGCCTAGTTCTTTCTTTGTGATTTCACATCTAAGCTCTAACTTAAGAGGTAAATTCTCAGGGGATCATACCATTTCAGCATGAGGTGTATAATTCAACATCTTAGCTAATATTTACTTCTGAAACTTCATGCATTTTTATGGTTTACTGTAAAAACAGTTATTCCTGCTGATTGTTGCCTCCCAGACACCGACAGGACAGCGACTCATTGAATCTTTATTGGCAGTATTAAGAGAAATACATTCCTTACTTTACTATGACTAATCTTCAAGAAAATTGGGCCAAAGTTTTCAACATTTTAGCTATCTTTCTTAGGAAGTATACATATATTTAAGGGTAAATGTGATCTCAGTAACGGTAGTACCCATGGAGCTGTACAATATGGACAAAATTGCATCATCCTTTTGGAGATGATGCAGCTTAGTGGTTTGGTGGGGTTGGTACAGAGTTCTGAGTAGAGTGTCTGTAGGACTGAAGTGCAAAAGATAGCACCAGGATACATTATGGAATCCAGAGATGGGATGAGCACAGGCTTTCTGTTTTCTGCAATTCTAATATTTTTTTCTGGGAACTTATTAAGAAAAGTCTGTTTCAAATAAAGAGTGGCTTGAGCTGCAAGAGCACAGGGTTTCATGCTTTTAGTAAAGCACAATTGTGAGTCATCCTAAGCATTTCCCTCAGTCTCTAGAGTTGAAGACTCTTAGGGGAAAACCAAGAAACCCAGGAGCTAATAATAAACGCTTCTGAAAATGCCTTGAGGAGTAGCTCACTCTCTGTATCTTCTGCTAGATAAAACATAAGCATTGAGATGGTGGTGATGATGTGCTGCTCTGATAGCTGGCAAAATTAATTTCGGAGCTTGCCTTATGTCCTACTGACTTATACTTCATCGTGATTGGGGTGTCATTCCCTCTCTTGACAAACACAGTGATGTTTAACCCTGCAGGAACACGTGGGTGACTGCCACCTTTGGGCATGTCAGGTGAGGGACATGGGAGCGTGAGCCACAAGCAAGGTGGGGCACAGGGGTATTCCTGACTCTGCAAGTACCTCAGCAGGGAGATTTCTGTCCTGTAGTAGAGGTAAATCTCCAAGTGGAGACAGCCAAGCTTGCTGGTTTTTATAGTTTTTCCTCCCAGACCATGGCTCCTCCTGAAGTCTGTTCAAGTGTCACTTTTGTGACCAGACTACCTGAATTCTGTGCAAGTGAGAGGCTCACTCTTACAAAGTGAGGAGGAGCCTCCTGTAACAGGCAGCACCGGTCCCTTGTTAGATGCTGACAGCGAGGCCAAGGCATCCTCCTGGAGGTGGAGTGGTCTGCAGTCTGCGGTACAGGTCTTTGGGCAATAGCAATTTCTTCCAGTAAAAAGGGGACACTGAAAGGTTGTTATTTGGAGGATATCCTGATTACCGTGAAACCTTAAAGTCACTCAAGAGGCATATCTCATTTTCGGTTCATCATTTAAAGGCCTAAGGATATTTTTGATTAACCAAGAAAATTCTTTCTAATCCCTTCTTCCAATTTAAACTTTCTGGTATTCATCTGTAGATGAATCAGCTCCAACCTTATCTCAATCCAGGAAAAAACCTGTAACAGATGCATCACACAGTAGCAAATGATTTTTCCTAAGCTACCTGGTACGCTTCACTTTCTTTTTAGCACGGTCAGGTCCTAAAATGGCACCTTGACTTTTAGTAGCAGAGAGAAAATATATTAAACCAAATGGGAGTAAAAAACTCTAAAAAAAAGATATTGCAGGCAGATAAATCCCCTCCAGAAATTCTGCTGGATAGATGTGACTCGTAAGATATATTAATAACAACAAAACACCCACCCTCACTCCCAAAAATCCAACCCAAACCACCTAGTGAAATTAAGGGTACCTTCCATAATTTCAGAGGGCAAGCCCTGGTTTTATTTGTTATTTTATCCTCCTGGGCAGATGATGGCACTTTTAGAAGCAGTTGTTCTGAATCAGGCTTCGTCTTTCTAGGTGTGGTAAAGGATTTAACTCCTCAGTCCGGCACTAGTGGATTGCATTTGTATGGGCTTACAGTCTAGCTATTTCTGACAGTCAGCCCAAACCAAACATTTAAAAATAAATTGACCTGCTATTATATTATGCTGCTCCAGAGATCCTGCCACTTTCCCTGAAACTTATAATGCTATTAAATTTTAAATAGCTAAATATCATCCATAAGTAAAGCCCATATTAATTGCCAGAGTATTATAATTAGGTCCACTAGATTTTTGTATCTGTGTGAAAGAACAGATATGTAACCCTAAGTGCAGTAAATTAAAGTTTTCATTTAATTTTGGAAGGTTTTTAACGGATGTTAGTATTTTCTCTTAGCTAATCTCACCCTCAAAATTGCTTTAAAATGGTGCTGTAAAGATTCATTCTAGTGATTTGCTTTAAAGAAATTAAAATATGAGTCAGCCTCTTTTCAAAATAATTGTATTCCTATGAAGTGATCCCAGTTTGGTATCAAAGGGGAAAATACTCTAAATCAGTCTTTTGGTTTGAGCTTAAAACATTACTTGTACTTGTCCTACACAGCCTGTGAAAAAACACCAATTAAATGTGGTACTCTGGAGGGCTCATGAATTTATTTCTAGTGTTTTCTCACCACTTTACCAAAAAAACCAATACACTACAGCCACCAAGGCCGGATTTGCTGTGCTGTATTAAAGGTGCTTCACGAGTGAGAGAAGAAATATTAAGATTTCTGAAGACATCTCTAGCTGCAAGAAAAGGTTTTTGTGTTAGTGCAAATGCATCTGTCTTTATGGATCCAAAGCAAGAAAAATAAGAGTAATTAAGATTAAATTTGAGAAGTCTGAGGATAGAATATTGTCAGCATCAAGCGCATAGACAATTGATAGAAGTTAGATGGTTGTTTTTCAAAAATAACAGAAAAGAGAATTTTTTTTTTTTTTTTTTTTTTTGTCCAAATCATGTCTGGCTTGTATAGATTCCCTGAATACACAGAAGCAGCAGAAAGCTCTTTTAAATAGACCTTTGGCATCTCTTTTGGACATTCCAAAACCCAAATGAAACACTGGGGACCAAGCAAGGCCAACAAATGGCCTGTTGACACCCACTGATGTCGCTAAGCAGGCAGCTGGTGGCACCTCTGTCTCCTCACTTCCCACATGTTCTCCACTGGGTGAGAACAGAAGGAAGAGATGACAACAGCTGCTGGTGGCGACAGCATGGCAAAAACATGCCGTGCTTCCCTATGTTCCAAGAAGTCAGTATTTTAAGCTTAAATTATGGCTGCCCCCCAAAACTTCGCAAATAGGTACGCTATGTTTTTATATTTCCCTCAGCATGGAAGGTTTATTCAGCAGCACCTCATCGCAGGTGTGCCACGCTTGTGTGAATCCTGGGTTTAGGACAAGTGCCTTTAAAGGCCAAGCCGTTTTGCTGGCAGGGAAGCTGTGCTGGAGTACTGGGCATGTTGTGTGCGTGCAGGCAGACTCTCTTCAAAGCAGCAGCAACATGTTTCTGTAGGTGCAGCTAGTTCCAATCAGCAATCCACATTTTGGGGACACAAAAAAATACACCCCTTTGTAACTTGGCTGTGAGCTGTGACTTGATCCTCTCCCAGTGTACCTCTCCTTTACAAAGAATGAACTAGGCTTAGATCTTATGGGATCTTTTAATCTCATTACATACCATCGATAAGAATAAGAAGACAAGTACAGGTGTACACAGCTTTATTTTATAAGATAAAGGGGTAAGCAGATAATAAACATGAATATGCAATTCTGCTGAAATAAGCTTTCTTGTGATCAACACCTTCAGTGAGGAAAAAGAATAGAATTCCTTTGTAGTAAGCAATTTTGTGTTTAATTATTAAAAGCCAATGTTTTTATTAGTATGCAAGTACTATCTCTGTAGGAATAAACAATATCATTGTGGCAGTAGTATGGTGTCATCTGCTATTGATTCCTGATAAGGAACTTTTTACGTGTTTCATGTATCAGCTAAAGTAGATTCTGGCTTGGGAAAACAAACAAATGTCTTAAATTTTCATTTGGAGTTGATCTCTTACCCGAAATATGATGAAAATTTCAAGCAAGGTTCCAATTTGTGGTTTTGTCCTAAATGATTTCAGTTGCATCTTCTGAAGTCCTGATTTAACACAGACCTTGCCAAAGAGATCAAGGAAAAGTGTACATAAATATTTTTCTATACTGAACATGCTCTGTAAGGTATATATATATATTTTTTTTTTGTTTTAATTTTAATTAACCACATCTTGGTTGAAAATATTTGCAATGAAAATCTAATAAAACTTGCTTGGGTTTGGTTTTCATTACCATTGCAAAACTAGGAACAAATGAATAAACATGCATAAAAGGATCATGAACTGTATTGAATATACGAGGGATTACTTCCAAGGCTTCGAACTCCTTTAGATTCCTGAGCTGGATGGTTTATGGTTTTGCAAATGCTAGAACTTGAGACAGACTTAAAAAGATACGATCCTATGAGTTTCTGCAGTCAAATAGTTATAGTAATAGCAGGGAATCTTTCTTAATATTACAAGTCTTCCTGCAGGTTACTTTTACGATTTTGTGTCACAAATCAGATCTAAACGTAGAGGGAATTTGGGACGGAAGCAAGAGGGGGAAAATCTGAGAGGGTTTAGTCTTGGTCTTTGTGGCTCAAACTACCTCAGGTCTTCCTGAAAAGTAGTGGTGTAAGGATTATAAAACTGTAAGAATCATGATGTCCTGAGTAAAGCCTGGGCTTTACTTACGTCAACTTAAAAATCCTTTTGATTTAATAGGAACAGGTTTCTCTAGATATTTTTTTTTTTTTTGTCCTTGTGGTTTCACCATTGTGTAACTTGGGGCAACTCTCACATATTTTTCTCTACTTCTATTTGAACAAGTAACCTTTTTTCCTGTACATCTAGAAATGAACTGTTATGAAAAATTCTTATGTGAAAAGCATTAAATGGCTAAATAAATACTTTTGCTTAAGCCAATCATCAGGCAGTTTTTGCTGTATCTGTCTTTTGTAATAATTTTTTTCAAAGATCTTATTAGAGTAATTAAAGTTAATCTCTGCATTCTGTGCCTCTGTTCCCAGATTAGCTTTCCTCACAGAAGTATGTTGTTTGCTTTACAGAGTGTACCTCAAAAAAAGCTCTGGATTCCTAAATTTATAGTTCACTACATGGAGCTCACAACAGACACATCTGTATGGCTCCTTCTCTCCATCTGCACCATCATCATCTGGTTGAGGCGTAGGATTACTGAGACCATTTGTAAGGGAAATGCATTGTGATAGCAGAGAATACATTGTGGAAATTGAGACTACTTGAAATCTGAGGCAGCAGCATATTTCTTTATAGTAGGTCTGTTTAACTTCGTATTGAGAAGTCAAATGAGAATTTTTACAGCTGGCTTTGAACCTCTAAGCTTCTGTCTTTCATACTGTTTAAAGCTTCTTGGCTGTGACTGAAACCCCACTGTACTGGATTTAGTCATGCTGACTTCTGCAGCTGTGGTTTAACATGTTCAAGATGAAAATTTCATTACAGAGCCTTTAAAATTGTTAATTCTTAACAGGGATGCTAATAGTGATAGAAAAATAAAATGCGAGTACCTGTAGTAACAGATAAGTACAGCCACTCTAAAGTGGATTGGTGAAAAGAAAGATAGCGTCGAGATTGTAAAAGCAGTTTGAATACATACATGCTTGCCTTTCAAGTGACTTGACGTGGTTGTGCCTGTTTTCCCTCTATAAACATTTATGCTTTTGAATTGGCATTAATGATAATGGAAAGCAAATTCTGAAATCACATGTGCAATTATCTACCAGAGCTGAATTTCAAATACCAAGTGTCCTACTGGTTGGAAAAAAGCATTGCCAAATGTCAAAAACTTTTTTCAGGTGCTGATAAAATTATATTCCAGGCCTCACATGCAAAGATTTTGCTCATTTCGGCCTAGTTCTCAAGATGTTTTGTCCCTGTCCAAACACACATATCTGAGAATACACTGCAAAGAAGTTTACATTTTATTTTGACCTGCTGGTACCCCATTTATTTGTTAGCATGAAATCTTCTACAATAGAGAACAAGGAGCTGTTCACTTCTCCACGGCATCCAGGCAAAGATCAAATAAAGCTATGTTAATTTATAGGGATCCATGGTTTTGCTTCACTCCGCGTGAACCTTGAGCTTACATAGGGGAGGCACTGAGCTCTTTCCAGAGTTTGATCTGAAGACCATTATGGTTGATGAAAGACTGTCTTTGACTTTTTGGGCATTGGCTTAATATTTTGAGCTTTTCCTGTTTCCTTGTGGTCCATTTTCTTTACTTAATTATTAAGTCACTTCACAGAGAGCTGCAATATCTTATTTGAGGAATGCGCTCAATAAATGAAAATAACATTCCTGCACTTTTCTAAGCTTTTCCAGATATATTAATCTCAAAGGTACAATGAGGCATAATGGAATTGTTATTAAAACCTCTCTTTAAATGTGAGAATGAATGTATTATAGATGCTTTAAAGGGTATGTGAAATACCTGCTACATGGTCAGAATGTATTTCTTTGACCCCAGAATACTTGGTTAAGTTGTTTTACTGTAATCTTATGCAGAGGTTAAATGTAGTGTGCACCATGCTAAAATAATGAGATATGCATATTTGGAAACCCACTCACACAGCCCTTAGCATTAGTTAAAGTGCAGTTACTGTAGCTTAATAATCATGAAGATTTCACAGTGCCGAGCAAACCTCACTACCAAATTCTCCCACGTGTGTGTCTGTAGCCTTGGAAAGCCCGCCCAACACTGTACTTGCTGGGTAAAAACTCTGTCGGTAAAACAACAGCACAAAGCACAAGCATTTGTGTCATCCAAGTATATCCATTATGTACTTTATTAAAGGCTCTCTGCACCTTCAAATGTGCAAATCTGTTGAGTACCTGTCACAGGATCCATGCCTCTGCCACCAGATCCCTTTCCTTTGTGAAAGGACAGGGCACAATTATCTTGAAGGGACTTTTAACCTCAGAGGGGTGATTCCCCTGCTTCCCACTCACTTGGATATTTGCCTACACACAGCCCTGGGCTTGGATTTTTGTAAGTAAAAAAAATATAAAAAAAAATTATGACTTATTAGTGAATTCATTTGGAATAAGGCTAAATTTAAGGCATAGATTGTTATGTCTGAGATATGCAAATATATGAAAAAAAATAAACACCCCTCACCCCCACACTCCAATGTGTCCTGGGGAGAGGGCACCGAACCCCCTGCTCCCTGAAGGTAGCAGAGCTGGAACTGGAATATATGTTTTCTTCAACCCTTTCTGTGTATAGGATGGACACTGGGAGGACCTCAGAACTGTTGTCACTTTTTTTTTTTCAACTTTTCATTTTATTTTTTTTTTTCCTCCTTGGCATACACACTAGGTAGTTGCCTTTGGCCCCAGTGGTTTGAAAGTTGTTAGGATGCGCTGTAGGTATCATACAACTCTCGATTGGGAGGATTTTTTTTGGTAACCACAGACTGCTGCAAAAGCAAACTTAATCTCATTGCAGCTGGATCTTCAAAGGCAAATATCTTTAAAGAACCTTTGCTGCTTCACTGAGGTATTTTGCAAAAAGATTTCTCAAACCACTTTAAAGAAGAACTAAGGTGAAGTCTAAACAGTGACCCAACCATATTTATTTACATTTTAATGCTTCTAACGTGATTTGATGGCACAATATTTAATAAGCAGCAGCACTTTGAATTTCCTGGCCTGGGCCTGTTGGGACTGTGTATATTGGCCTATTATGCTGTGTAATGAAACGAAATGTAACCTGAGCTGATGCATCAGCTCCCAGATCTCTCACTCCTACTGGGGCTGGGGGGAGGAGGGCAATGAATCACGATGCTTAGCAGCTTTCATATCAAGAATGTGTTACAGACATTACCCAATGCTCGTCAAAAAAAATACAGTTTTATAACAAACGTGGCTTAAGAAAGCCGATCTGTTTGTAAAACAGACAGCAGCGCAAATCAGAGCATTGGTGCCTCGTAAAGGCTTCAGTAAGGTTGTTTCTCTTGCTGTTGAGATAAAACAATTCTGGAATGACAGTGTAAATGTAAGGCTGCTAATTATTTGACTGAATTAGCTCTGCCCCATGATGATAGGATAGAATGTTTTCAGAATTGTCCAATTTTATCACTTCTCTCCTAGAGGCACAAAGCATTATTTAATGCAGCATCTTGAGCTACGTTCTTCCTCTTACCTCCTTTTCATGGTTTCAGATAAAAGGAATGTAGTTGTCAAATGATGTCTGTAGGAGCTGAAAGACGACAATTAACATCCGGATCTGGTAAAGTGCTCAGCACCTTCTTTGTTTATTGTGTCAGCAAGTTTGTGGACATCTGGCATCTTTTTCTGACTTGAACTTGGAACCTTGTACAGTTGGGTTCTGCTAGAGTAATAGTCCTTTGAATTGAATGTGAAATAAAGAGTTCAGTAAGAAATAGCGAGAGTAACTCTTTGGACTCTCTTCTTATCTCTTGCTTGAATTTTATTTGATTTATGAGGACCGGTCATCTGCCAACCTAGCAAATCAACACTGAATCTTTAAAGTGTTTCATCCATCATATATCTACATCCTAGCATATCTATGTTCTATACCTTCACCAGAAATATGTTAATGAATCAAGCTGCACAGTACTTCCCTTGAAGTGAGTAAATATTTTTCATGCCTGGAGAGGCTGGAGTTTGCGGGAAACCATGGTCTTTCCAAAGTCACATAGCAAACTAGGAGCATGATAAGATACATGCTTTTTCCACTTCTTTGACTGTTAAAATTTCAGTGCTAAAGCATTTGTGGAAAATGTTGTTGTTTTCTATGCAAAGCATTATAAATGACATTTTTGTTACAAGATTAGCCAGAGTAGCCTTGTGATTTATGCATTACATCTGAGAGCCAAGTTCTGGGAAGACTGAGGTTAAAAATAGGGCAGCAATAATGAAAAATTCGAAGTAATATGGCCATGGAAAACGTTATATAAAAATTCAATAAAAGATGGTAAAATGAATTTAGAAGATGGTCAGATTTGATTTAATGACCAGGAAAAAAAGGAACTTCTGAAAGACAGAGATCTCCCTTCTGCTTGGTTATCTTTTCTCTTATGCTTTTTCTTCATGTTGAAAGGTGTATTTAACCATACAGTGAGTTTGCACTGACTGCGATGAATTTCACTTTGTGGTTAGGGTTGGGGCTACCAGCCATTGCCAGCCCACCCATGGCTTCACTTGGGCTCATGCTTGCTGTTGGATGGCACAACAATCGCACGTGGAAACTAGGCACGTTGAACCAAAGCACCCTGATGGTAGAAATGCACCAGCCTTTTTGGTAGCTTTTCTTAGTGTATTTCCTTGCGTTTGTACCTTATACAGTACCCTCATATTTGCTTTGGGGGAAAAAGCCATAAGGCAGAGAATAGGAGAGAAGCCACAGGGCTGGGGATTCCCTATTTCAAAATATTTATGTTGTCTTGAAGCATTAGCTTGCATTATATGTGCTATTTGTGGAGAGCAATACTGCCTGTCTCGGTTGTGAGAAGCAGAAAGCAGTGGTGATGAGGCTCTGCAGGTAGAGCTTCATACAAAGATAATTCTTGCTGTTGCAGGGCAACAAGGTGAGTTGTCTTTGGTTTTGTTGTTGGTTTTGTTTTGAAACTCAGATGCCTGGCATAAAAGGAGGAAAAGAATAAGTGAAGTAAACAAACATGGCTTTTACTGACTATAAGCAGTCGATGAAGGCCTTTGGCAAGTATATAGGGAGGTTGCTTGTTTTAATTCTAGGAGGAATTGTTCATGCTGGACAAGATATCTTGACAGGAAGCATATTTTTTAAAAAATAAAACCAAAACCATTCAGACTTAGGTGTACGATGAGACTATATTAACTTAGATCCTACCCTTTGAGAATTTATGGGACTGGAGAATTCAGGGGTGCTATGTACAAGCGTGCATCACCATTTCCTATAGACTGGAATGCAGAACTGCCTACTGATTTCTGCTGGTAGATTTGGGATTAGTATAATTGGAAACTTCTCTCAGGGGCTTCTATTATCGATTCTTTTGTATTGTATTACTAGCGGGGGTGTTTACATTCATTTTAAGATACCATATTTACTGGAATGAGTCACAGACTTTTCTGATGCTTTTGCTTAGCATGGCAAAAGCAATGATATAACTGCTGCCTGCTGTCCGAGTGGGAATTGTCACCTAATGCATTCATTGCTAGGGTGGGGCTGTAATTTGAACAAATATGCTGATTTGATTGTCTGCTCTGAACTAAACAATTCAGGATGAATTTTCATAGAATGGTTTGGGTTAGAAGGGACCTTAAAGATCATCCAGTTCCAACCCCCCTGCCATGGGCAGGGACACCTCCCACTAGACCAGGCTGCTCAAAGCCCCATCCAGCCTGGCCTTGAATCCAACCTGGCCTTGAAAGCAACTTTTCAGTGACTTTACTATCTTTGAATTCTTTCTTTATTCTTATAACTATTTGCACAACTCCTGTCCTGTGGCAATCAGCTCCAGTAACATTCCTTAATTTATTTTTGTTTAGGATAGATTCCTCTATGGCTTTTTCTGGTGCAGATCATTGCTTTTGCGAATTATGCAAGCATTAAAGAAAATACTGTTATGCTGGTAGAAGTATTTCTGAAACCAGAGAACATGACCACTCTCCTTTAAGGTAAATTGGAAAAAAATACCACCCCATCACACCCCATGCTCTGTTATGAATTCTAATAATTAAGTGTTAGAGTTCAGCTCTGTGTTGTAAGAAGTTATTCTGGAGAGTAGTAAACAGAGGAGTTGGGATACAGATTGTTGGAAGTTTTTGTTTCAGAGAAGTAAAGGAATCGTAGATGCAGCCAGTCAAGTCCTAGTAGCAAAACCATAAGGGAAATATGTAGCTGAGGGAGTAAGCACTTGTGTTTGGTAAAGTGGTGGCCTAGAGTTGTGACCAAAGAATATTTCTCCCATTGTTTCATTCCTGTTGTGTTCAAGGAGTAGAAGGATTTCTGGGACTCCAGTAATCCTGTGCCAGTTTTCCTGAATATCGCACTGTTGTTCTACTATGTGTTCAATAAAGCCTGATTCTTCCCAAAAGTGACGGATTATTACACATGTGCTGTTGATTTCTGGATATAGAACAGTCCTTGGCAGAAGCATTCAATATATTGCATATGTGCCCTGTGAGGGTATAGCATGTCTGCAGTCAGTCTAGGGTTTTTGCCAGGAAAAGGCTACCTCATGTCTGGAAACCCCAGACAAATTCCTTACAATTCATCCAGATGAGATTAGAAAGGGGGGGGGGGGGGGGAACAATATTGTAAACACTTAAAAAAATAAGACTCCAGGAGATATGAAGATATTACCTGCTATGCCTCCTTGATGGAAAATGATGTTAGGTACACCTATGATGTTCCTAATTAATGTTTCTGTAACCTGTTCTGAAAGACCTCCAGGAAAATGTTCTCTAGATAGAACTTCCCTGGACAACTCATTCCCATGTTTAACTGTCCTTAATTTAGAAAGCTTTTTTCCTAAAGTCTCAGTCTAACCAATTCTTTTAACCTGTTTTCATAGATCACATTTTCCAGTGCTCGATTATTCTAATAGCTCCTCTCTCCTTTGTCCAGCTCTATCTGTCTTGAAGTCAGGCACACAAAACACATGACAAAAAAAAAAAGGGGAGAGGGGGATGGATCTAAACCTCTGCTTCACATATCAATGTATCTTGAAGACTGTTTATGCTTCAGGTGTCATATTTGCCCCCTTCCCCCTCCCTGCAGAATAGCATCATTGATTCATGTTTATCTTGGGATCCAGTATAAGATTTCTGAATTTTAATCCCATCTTCCAAAGTAGACTCTCTCTTCTCTGTTACTCGCACATGATAGCACAGCCTCTTCCACCAGCAAGTCATCAGTGACAGTTTTTAAGGGCAATGGTATCTAAAGAGTCTTCTGTGCAACCCTGTTTGATACACCTCTCTACTTCGGCAACATGTGGGTCACTACTCTGCAGTCATAATTTTGCTTCTGTCATATAGTAGTTTGACATAGCCCAAACTTCCCTGGTTTTCATATGAGGACATCACGGCAGCGTTAAATGCCTTAAGTCAGAGCTTTTTATTTTGTTACAGAAAGAAATTAGACTGGTTTGATATAATTTGTTTTGGACAAATCCATGTTGGCTGCTCATAATGTCCTTGTTATATTCCAGGTGGTTACAAATGATTTGTTTGTTCCAGAATTTTTCCAGGAAACTGCAGTTAAGATGCCTAGCCTATAATTTTCTTGGTCCTCAATTTATCCTTTTTGATAATAGGCATTAACTCTATCATTTTCTGCTTTTCAATGGCCTTGCCTGTCCCCCAGAAATTCTCAGGAATAACTGCTAACCATTGCTTCAACTAGTTGTTTAGGTAAAAAGAGATGTGCTATATCCCTAGGATTACACCAGAAAAATATCTGACTCTATAATCAAATTATCTTCTTAATGGAAACCCCCCCCGCCCCGCGCTAAACCCTGATGATTGGCTCTGTGTGAGTCCAGGCATCTTGCAATTTTTCCTTTAGCAATCCCAAAGTGGTATGTGATAGCATAAGTTGGAGAAAGAGCACAGTCTGCCCGATGAATAAACTGCCTTCTTCCTTTGTCTTCTGCAGATCATCTCGTTGCCTTTAATAGCTTGCCTTGTATTTCAGTAGTTGCCATGGCAGCTAATAATTTATTATTGAGCTAAGTAATAATTGCTTTATAATTATAAATCCAAGCAACATGCTGGCACATCTATCTGAAAACTTATGCACTAATTCCTTTCATATTGATCGTCCTCCCTACTTGATCTTTTTGAATTTGTGAATTATGTTTTATCTCACCTCTTAACGCTGAGTAAAATTAAACTGAAGTTTTTGTGTTGTAACATCTTTTAGAAATCAGCTGTTGGAAAGCCTGTCTGACCGGCACGGCGCTAGGTGTGTACCTCTCTGAATGCATTCATACATCCAGCAGAAGAGGAAGTTGCTTTGAACATGCCCTTGTACTTATATTTTCATATTTTCTCCATCATTTCTTAAACAATTCCACAATTATACTTAGAAATGTGTGATAATACTAATAAATGTGCTTTTCTTTATATATATATATATATGTATGAAGTATTAATGGAAAAGATGTGTATGGGCAATAGTTTTCTTTTCAAAGATTTAAAGGAAAATTTCAAATGGGAAGTCCATCTCAAAATTCAAATGGGAATTTCCCAGATACTGACAGAAAGCGAGCACTGATTTGCTTGCCAATGTGTTTTTATGTTGTCTGTCTGCCTGTACGATCTATTGCCTCTTGATCCTAGTCTAGATTTGAGCTTTTTAGCAACGGTACTTTTTGTTCCGGATTCAGGCATTTCTTAGCTCATGGCAAGGATCACCAGGTTGAGAGATAACACAAATAATAAGAATAATCATGAACTGCGTAGGAAATTGATGGGGCTGAAAATTGAAATATACGTTATGTGCAAATGATAGAAATAGTCTTTTCCAACAGAGTAATATTTTCAGATAAGCTTAACTGTTGACAAATGCATGTTTTCCTGTTTGGGAGCCGCATTTCTCATGCCAAAACTGAGATCCATCTTTATTCAGTAACACTCATAAGGAGCCAGTGTGAAACTTAGTGCTAATGCAATAAATCAGTCTTGCTACATCATGTAGTTCTCACAAGTTAGATGACTATATAATCTTTGCAAAATCCCTGTCTTTAAGGAAGAAAAAAAGAAAAAAAGCGAGCAAATCTTGAACTAGATTTTTGTTCTGTTTTCAGAGTCAAATTGTCTGCCTGTTTATCAGCCATAACTCCTGCCATCCTGTTAGACCTTTAGGTATAAAACTGGGGTGTTTCTAGGTAAATAGGCACAACGTATTAGTTTTCATGACTGATGCATTTGCCTTGGGGATACGATGCAGACCCACTGCCAAGACAGTTTAACCTAATGTGTCGAATGTGTTTGAATTGTTCTTGTAAGGATGTTGAGATGCTGTAGACACATTTGTTCCTTATGCTCACTTATTTGAAGATTAATCTTGATTTAGGAGACATTGTACTTGGCTGCTTGGCGGGGTGTCAGTTCTGTGAAGGCACTGTAAGATTAGGCTAAAGTATTTAGTGAAGGAGGAAGCAAAAGCGGTTTAGTCAACAGTTCAGTAGTTATAAATCTGGAAGTACTGTCATAACAGAAGTGAAGCCAGTGAATATAGGCTTCGCCTTTTTCTAAATTGATGGGTTTTTTTCGCACCTGCATGGAAGGAAAGGATTCCGGTCCGAATTTCTGGTTAAAGGTCTTCACAGTGGTTTCTCCTGAAGGCATTTTAGATGACTCTACAGGTAAATAACATTAAACCTTTCCGAGTAATTTTCAGTGCTGCTCGATAGAGAGTTTAAGCAAGCATGTTCAGTTAGGTGATAGTAGGTAGACAAGGAGTTTTCGAATTTCAAAATATATATTAAAGTTGTATTACTTGCTGCGTATTTGTTTTGCAAGACAAAATGTTTTCAGATGTATTTTCACCTATTGAGTCTCTTTTCTTTTCTCATTGATAACGAAAAGCGCAGCACCCCTGAGAGTGTCAGGCAGTTACTTGCTTTTGAATCAAATTGATAAGCAGGCCTAAATACTAAACTTACTGTTGAGCAGTGAGCATATTGCTAAGCAGCTATAACAGGTTACTTCCGTGGTTAATGTTTATCCCATAGTTGTCAGAACACTTTGCAAAGCTCACCTCACTGCTCTAAAGAAGTTGTATTATTTTCTTCAGCTTTATTGAAAATATCTAAGCTACCTTAAAGTCAGCTTATATGTGGAGGATGCTACCAAGACTGTTCTCCCCTGCAAGCTCTGCCTAAAGCTGGCATTTCTGCACAGTACAGTATATACACGGTTCATGTCTGGAAGCAGGAAAGCTGTGTTACCATGAGACTGTGCGTCTTCATGAGACTCGGCTCAGCCTTAGCTCTGCGCTGCAGCAGCCACGCTAATTCCAGGTCCAGCCCCAGCCTGACGATGGCTGGCCTGGGGAGCTCCATGCAGCGCTCCTGTGCGAATGCAGGTGTGACTAGGGGGCCAAGCCGTAGCCTGATCAGTGAACGTACACCTCCCACAACGCTGTGCTGGCTTTTAAAAGAAGTTTCTATTTTCTAGTTTCTTGTTAAAAAAACCCCACATCATTAAAAAATATCACCGGTCCTTGCATTTGAGTGTTCCCAGTTAACCCAGAAAGAAAGTTTGTGTGCTGTTGGTTTGGCTGAACTATTTTACTGTCAGTTTACAGTGTGTCTATACTTTTTCAGTAGGAGAGAGGACCGGTTTTAAGGTTTTTAAGGTTGAGACCAGAGATTTGGCAGAACACTACTAGTTTCAGCTAAAGCTGCAGCCGATGGTGATCTCTCCTACCGCATTGGTGACTTTCTCCCTGGTGTACAAGTTTATAGAGACTTGTAAGTACGATGGTCCTAGGTGTACAGAAAACTTACTGAAACTATTTCTCTTGTAGACATTGTTCTATACCTGTGTGGTAGTTCATGTCTCTGACCTATTGTTCTCCACCTGTGGCAGCTGAGCTGTAACATCAAACTGAGTTTCAGACATCATTTGTGTAGTTAATTGTTTAAAATTGCTCAGACTTGCTAATGAACTAAGTATTTATCTGACAAACTAGAAGGCAAATATATCTGTGTCATAAGTAATGATCAAACTCATGAAGCCCTGGGCTATTTACTGCCAATGCATCTGGTCCTGTCTTTTGGGGGTCAAAAAATTCAGCTCCGGTACTGCGGAAGCTGATAGCCCCCTGGGAGAAGTCATGATCGGGCACTGTGAGGGCCTTTCTACATGGTTGGATGCAGCTGCTGTGAGCCTGTTCTACCCACTGCTAACATTGAGGTGGAGCCTACAAGGCTCTGTTGGGCAGCTTCCACCTCGGGGGTGACCTGGAGAGCTGAAAACACAGGTGAAAAGTCAAGCAGGACTCCAAGCTCTGAATGTGGGTTTTCTGCTCCCATGTCAGTAAATTATTATTTTTTAAGACTTCTTTGTGTTACAGTGTGCTCCAGAGCTCTCCCCTGACTCTCTTCCTTGTCACAAGTGACTAAAGAGGACTGCCATGCAGGGCCACCACTCTGCCTTTGTGTGTTTGTGCTGGTCATAGCTTTCTGTTTCTGTGCACAGCAATAGAGAGCTGGCATTACTGCTCCATCCATTAAACTACACAGATATCTCACGTCTTTTCAGTGTGCTATGTTTTTTTAATCACTAGTACTTCATTTCTTCCAGTGCTTTCTTCTCTATTGACTCTAAAGACTCATGTTACCTTTTAGTTTTGCTGTTAATGTGCTTGATTGGAAGAATGTTCTTGTAACAGTAACAAAAAAATGTGTGCAAGATAGCACAAATGACATGTAAGCTTACTCTATGAGGTGTGCTTAATTGAAGATAAACCTCTTATCTTGCAATTAGCGTGGCTCGTACATGTAAACGGCTCCCTAGCAAGTTCAGCAACTCCACTCAGCATGTTTCTTTTGACTTGGCACCACGTTTTATTTTACTACATCTTAGAAGCTTCTTGGAGGAGTTACCCTCCTGGTTCTCCTGGCTCCTTGATATATAGACAAGATACCATATCATGTTCTTTCAAATTCTTCCACAGAAAACTCAGTGATGATGGAGAATTATAAGACGCCTCAAAAACACACTTTTTCATGGTGTATTTTTGCAACTTCCTTCACGGCAGATAAGTGACATAGGAGCATTTAGACAGAACAGCAATACAAATATGAATGTTAGTGAGTACAATGCAGATTTAAAATGTTTTTCAATTTCAGAGTATAATCCTGTTCTTTGAGATGATTCCTAATTGATAGTACTGATTAGCTTTCTTTTATGTTATTATTTTCATAAGAGGGAGAAGCACATGGAATAGGAGAAATTAGTCGCTCGAGATGATGGGAAGGCGTGCTGTTGAAATGTGAAACTGTTGCTGGAGCTAGGCAGGCTCATTCTTCCATAATTACCCCATTGACCCACAAATGAACTTTACTTTTCAAAGAAACACTTTTGGAATGTTTCCTGAGGAACATTGTGCTGTTGATGTGTGAGCATACAGTGCAAGATGCTAAAGATATATCAAAACTTGTGGCTAAGTATTAGCATAATGATTAATGCAGCTGCCTAGCCCTGCTGCACAGTCACTTCGTAGTGCATCATGGCATTTATAGGAGTGCTTTGTGTCCTTCTGAACAGCTCCCATCCCTGGAGCTGTGTGATGCTCAAAGACATAATTATTTCTGCATTTTTAAGAATACAGTCTTTAGTGAGCATGGAAACCTGGGGGCCTGATCCTGGATAGCGCTTTCTATTAAATGGGGACTCGGCACCTTATAAATGGGACCAGAAGTCTTTTAAAAAAGAACAGCGAGGTGGTGTTTTGGGTTTTGTTTTGTTCTATTTGTTTTATTAATGGTGTAGCTGAAGACTTCTTTCTCCCATTCCTTCTAAAGGCATGGACCCAATTGCCTTTGCTGGTGCTTGATCCAGGGCGAGCAGAGAGAGAAAGATCCTGCATTGGTCAGCCTCTGTGCCTGGCTCTTTCCTTACGTCTGTGTGAGCCACTATAAACTAGGACACCAAAGCTTGATTACTTAATGATTTTCTAGTCTGCAGATGTGTTGTAAGGATGGGCTAAATATGCTGTAGCATGAATTTTTTAATTACCTAGTTCTTGTCATGAAATTCTTAATATTTCTGAAAAGTTGACTTGCTGTGGCAACTCAGATTTCCCTGTTGAACAGCTAAGTCTTTCAAAACATATGCCTAGCAAAAGAATTATCCTGATAATTCAAAGATGAGTTATATTTGATTATTTTAATAAATTAAATTATATTGTAATATAATCTAAAATAGTCTAACACAGTAGTAGTTAATTAAATGGACAAAATTCTTAATATACTAATGGCCTAATTCAGGAATTAATTGCTAAGCCTTTAACAATTCAGATTTCTTCCTTCTTTGACATGGTTTTAATAAGGTAGCTGTAGATATTCTTAATGCTTATGGTTGCATTTTTTGTTGAACTAACTTGTAGAATTTATCATAATTATGAATATCGGTATTAGATTCTGTTCCATGTGATAGATGACAAAAGGAAAAAGTGTTTCTGAATTACTGAAGGTTCATCTTGAAAACACTTCTGAGCTTTCATTTTTGTTAATTATGTTTTCCTCAGAGCTTAAAAAATAATATGTTTCTACAAATACTCTGCTTCTTCAGAAAATGCAGCTCTCAGGTAACTTTCATTTCAATTCCTTGCCTGCATAATTAAAATACAAACTTGAGACTTTTTTCTCAACAATTCCGTCGTCTATTTCTCATTATGCTTCTTGATGAGATTTTTAGGCTTCACAGAACACCGTCTAGGCAGCTAATCCGATGCAGTGCTAAGATCACAGCACTTCTTGTGTAATTCTTATTAGGTTAATCAAGAAACTTACTGAAGCAGGAGGTTTTTTAAGGCCTGCCAAATTTGAAACCATAGATCAAAGTTCATAGCCCTCTGACCCTTTTGCCCTAACTTGCCTCAGCAAAGTCTACGTGAATGGCCTTATTGTGAATATGGCAATGTCCGAGAGCCTGTACATTTGCAATTGTTTAGGCTTAGGAGAGGCATTGTGATGTGACTGATGAAATGCATTTTCTTCTCTTTCTGAAGTGTAAAGGTTTTCACCTCCATTGCCTATACAAGTGCTCCGGTGATCACAATAGCAGTTAGGTGATCCTTGTTCCTGTCAGACTGTGCGCCCAGTTTTATGACAGAGTGTAATTAAATGGCTCAGAAGCCAACATTAGGAAAACAGCAGTGAAGAACAGGGGAAAAGCTTAATTTCCATATGGTCAGCCAAGCAAGAACAAGACCAGCATTGTGATCTGGAGTAGACAGTTTAAGCACTATTAAAGAGTCGTCTATTCTTTACGTTGTCTCTTGAATGCCACTGCACTTCTTTGATTACCCTTCCTCATGGTCAAAACCTCTTCCTAAACCAAATGCTTTTTGCATGGCGTGACTTCTTTGGTGTTATTAATATAATAGTAAGGATTATTTTGAATAATAACACTGAACTTCAGAATGGAAATCAAATAATTTAATTAAATGAAGTTTGACCCAGAAAGGCTTCAGAAATTTTAATAAGGTTGCTTTAATAACACTCTGATTTACTACTTCCTTTTTCAGGGGAAATTACAAAAGTTGAGATCACAGTAGGATTGGAGCTTTCAAGGAGCATGGGGTAGAAATGCTAATTGTGCTTCTAAAGAGGACCTGAAGTTCTTTGGGTAAATTAAATTGTGGGTTTGTTTTGGTTTTTTTTTTTTTTTTTTTTTTTTAACTTCTTGAATTAATTTCACTAAAAAGTAACCAGTGACTCTCTGGATTTAGCAATTAGCCAACCAGAAGCGTTAAAAGGTTTTTGCAGTCATTTATTCTCTAAATTGCCTACACCAGCTATTTAAGTACTCAAATATAAAACTGATATCTTGGTTTGAGATGTGCATGTCATTGTTACAGCTACTGTAATGCTGGATTGGTCACTCTTTCTGTCCCCGATAACCCTGCTTCCAGTGCCAGTGGGAATTTTGCTGTTTCAAACATGAGTGGTGGCTTTATGAGATGAGTTACCAGGGTCTGTGTTCTTGCGTTGTCAAAAGAATGTGTTTAAAAGTTCACACATTATGATGCAGAAATGAAGAAGAGTAGTGTGTGTGTGCGTGAGCAACATAGGTTTGGTTGGTTTTCGTTTTTTTTAAAATATATGTCTCATTGAATTGAAAGCAAATGCTTAGAAACAACATAACACTTATTTTAAGAGCAGTTAACTTGAAAGTCAATGCCTGTGTAATGGTAAAATGATCAGATATTTCTGAGAACACCCTTACAACTTTTACTTAGAGTGTATGACTGTGGGTGTGGTACCAGAAATTACAGGAGTTTATTAAGATAAAGCAAGAGATGTTGTTCAGATCATCAATTTAATTAGAGTGTCGACTGATTGAAGCAGGATGTTCACTTGCAAAGCAAACAAAACACTTTGGGTAATTATTGCAGGAAAACATTTGAAAATCTGAATCTGTTGTTTAATTAATAAGACTGTTCAGGTTCTTCTCAATCTTCAAATCTATAGAAAATCACTGTGTTACCTGCAGAAAGTTCTCAAGATTTATACCCAATGGCATATTTTGGTCCAATCGAGCTGCAGTCTGCTGCCTTTCAAATGAAAAGTGAAAGGCAGAAGCAATAAAAGGAACATCTTTGAGGGGGTCTAAGTTTCTTCTGCCCAACTCTGTCTTGAGTACAGCCTAATTTTAAAATGCATCCTTTCGTCTACCCCAGCCAAATTGGTTTCCTCTGTATGTATGAAACAGAAGTGTCAGTTTTGTTTGATCCTTAGATAGTGAACATTAAGATGTATTATTATTTGATGAGGCAAAGTTTATTCTGGTGAATTGCCTTAACGAGAGGGCAGTGTGACAGTTCTGATACAAGCGCATGCTGTGTCAGCTTGGGAAGAAGTGTATGTGCAGAAGAGAATATTGTCATCACTCTCAGCAGAATAATGCAGAGTATTGCTTTACTTACGGCTTAAGAAACTGACAGAGACAGTTAAATCTGTGTCAGTCAAGTTCTGATTTAAAGCTCCAGCTGTCAGTATTCAAGGACTCAACTGTTACGACCTTTCATCTTTTTCCTCTTTGCCGCACACGTAGTGCCCAGGCTCCTCTTAATTATTTTTTGTCTTATTCTTTCCTTGTGCTCTTTTCTTGAAATAAAAGCAGGGAGGGGAAAATCTCTTTCCAGCAACTTTATTTTTTATTTTTATTACATCATTATCATTTTCACAGTTGTAATTCCATGGTGTTTCTTCCTGGCATATTCTCACTTGCCTAGCCGGTGGAGCCAAATGGGATTTACCAATTTACTTCTGGAAACTAGATGGCCTAATGTTCCTCCCTGGTTATCTACCCTTTCAGCTGGTGGGATATATGCTCTGCCTTCTGCCTGCTTAGTGCCCTGTAGATAAATTTGTACAGAATTTCTTTAGCTGTCAGAGTGATGGATGGGCGGTACAGTGGAGCTTGCTCAGCCGGAGCAAGTGGCTGCCTTTGCCATCCATCACTCTTCTTGCTGTCAGCCCCCTGATCAGGGCTTCAGAGCAGGTTCAGACTTTGTCTAGGTCACAGTGCCACAGAAAAACAATTAGTTTGTCAAGGATATACATATTTTAGCATGAGGATATTTGACATCTGAAATGCTGTTGTTGTGTTCTGTAAATCAGATTTTTGCTTTGTTTCGAAGTCGGGGCTCTGTGCTTTAGGGGAGAGTGAGTGTATTGCCCAGTATCACACTGGGTTTTCTTGTGGTTATGATTCTGGATGGTAGGAAAGAAAAGTGGGTGGCAGGTTAGATAAAAGAAAATGGAAAAGAAACATTTGATACCTGAGCACTGGAGGCAGATGTGTGTTTTAAAAGGGATGTTAAAAACAGCTCTGGCCTTTTAAAGGATTTAGGGTTTTTTCCTACTAGTAATTTTTAGTAATTCTGGTTGGGTTTTAGATCATTCTCTGGCTTGATTTGTTGGCTCTTTTGACTCACCAACTATTTGTGAAATAGAAAAGTACCAAACTAAATTTAAGTACTTCTTCTTACTTGTGTTATATTTCACTAAGACTTGTATTTCTCTGTATGTCATTGTGTTTCATGCGTTCAGCTGGTAACTTAAGTTTCTGCTCTTAAACACCAGCCAGGATTTTAAATTCAGAACGGTCAGTCCTGAAGTCTTGATCAGGAACTTATTATTTTTTTTCTTCCCATTTAGAAGTGCTGGGGAGAAGAAATGAGAGATACCTAGGCTGACAGTTCATTTAGCTGGCAGTGAAACAGGGTTAGCTGTTTGAAAGCTGATTATCCTCCAGTGGTTTTTACTGTTCTGTGAGGGTTTTTTCCACAGTTCACCAGTAAGGACTCGCAGATCTGCTCAGCTTCTGCTGGGGACAGTCCAACAGAAGTGCTACCAGTTGCTGACTGTGGGGATTCACTCTGGAGGCAGCTGGCTGTTGTATCACCTGCTGGAGAATACCTGAAGCGTGGGGTCATTCTGAGAAGGAGAAACACTTGTGATACGAAGAAGCCTACATCACTATAACAAACCTGCTTTTTGTGCATGAATCACTTCCACAAAAGACAGTGACTGTAGTAGAGCCCAGGTCTGGGGTTGTCAAAGTGGTTCCATATGCTCCATACCACCCTTGACTGTCCTGTGGAGTAAGGGAACATCGGATTACACGTGCTTCGTAACGCTCATACAACAGGCTAACAGCGCTGAGCCATGTGGTAGTTTGAGTAGGGTTTCTGTAACAGCTATATGCACCTACCTGATTCTGACACAGCACTAGTGACCCAAGTCTTTGTTGTTCTGTCTCCACAATTATCTTTGAGGAAGAAGTGTGATAGCACCGACTGTTAATAATCTGAACAATCTCCTTGTGCTTGTATGTATAAACCAATTACCTATGAAGTGTGCTGTGGTACTGAACTATCAGCAATATTTTTCCAAAAGTAAATTGGTCGTGTTTAGCATTTCAATGCCTGAGGAAGGTGTTGCAATATCTTGCAAATTAAATGGCCTTGCAAATAACTATAATGTTCTGTGCTTAAGTGGAAAAGATACTTAAAATCATGGCCTTCTTTGTTTGCAGCTTGTGTTGGGTGCTAAAACTGTGGAGACAAAATAACTGTGTCCTGGATATGCTGAGCTAAGCGCAGAAATAACTCGCCTCCTTGTTCACTGATATTCCCATTGTCTGTCAGCAGCAACTCTCTGTCAGTCTGAGCAAGTGTGGTTACAGAATTGTTTTCTTAGAAGACTGCTACATGTTTCGTATTTATGTTGGAGTGAGGAGGATTTTTGCTTGGAGCTGTTACCAATGGATGAGCAGGGGAAATAAATCTTTGCTAAATTTGTGTTTTTCACATTTTCAAGTGATCAATTACATTTATCAAGTTTCTGGATAAGCACAGATTATCTTGAGCTCGGGAAAATTGCAGCGCTTCTCCTCCATATTGATGGCTGTGAGAAAGATGGCATAGCTCAGACTATGTTGATGTATTTAGAAGGAATTAAGCTCTCTCCACACATCTGTATTTTAATAACGTTGCTTTTTTTTCAATGTTTCTTTGCACAGTGGAACAAATCAGAAATAGCCACTGCAGCTGAAGGCAACAGAGGCTCTTGCTCAAGCAACAGTGTGTGTTTCCTAATCCCCTTCCAAACCTTTCTTAAACAACTGCTCGTGACGTTATCATGTTCCAGCCTGTTCTCCTGCTCCATGTGATTTGTTACTGTGCTGTGTCTCACATGATGCATTTAAATCACAAGGTCTTTGTGACATGAACTTTGTTTGGCATGGATCTAGAAGTATAATATACGAGTATAGTATACATGTTATTTATTTTAAGAAAAGAAGAAACTTGGCAGCTGGCTAGGAAAAGATGGAATTTCTGATTATTAGAACAACAGTAAGGGCACGTTTTCATTACTAAGCAAGCATATAGACATTTCTGTCAACATACCCTATAACAAAGATAGCTCATCATGCTAATTTAGTACTAGGAGAGTGCATTACACATAGGTGGAATTTGGGGAAGAAATTTAACCTGTTCCTGGTTTATTGAGAGAGAAAATGAGACTCCAATTCCAAAATAAATTAATAACTAAAAATTTCTGGTAGTGGGGAATAGTTAATTGCTGCTTATTTCTCACAGTTAATAGAAGTTTATGGAAGGAATAGGCTGACTGACCGACTCTGAACATGGTCCAAGTGGAGTGGTTTTGTTCTAACTTCTCTTCCTTTCAATGAGAGTGGAGAACCAGGGCTCTGGCAGATGTACCAAGAGTGTAAGATGTACCGAGAGTATATTGTATCTGTTACAGGAGCTGCAAGCCAAGCACCAAGTTGAGAGGTCACAACATACACAGTAAATATTTAAATATACTTTAAAACAAGTGCCTTTGATTTTAAAGCCTTTTAACATCTTATACAATATTTGGACGGGATAATGATTCTTGTGTGCTTTACTCATCTTCAGAAATATTGAGTGAAAGTTCAGCTGGCTTCTATTTTATCCTGCTATGTGTCTTCTTTTTTTGCTTCACAGGTGGCTGTTAAATCAGCTTTAAGGGGAAACTAGGGCTAATGTTTCTGAATTTTTGCAGGATCATCAACTAGGGCATTATAGTAACAGTGTGATGTGTGTTCACATGGGCATTGAAGGAATTTTCCATCTAGTTCTGGTGGTCACAAAGCCACATTGGAATAAATGAAGTAACTGAGGTCTAATGCTGTCAAAAGAGTAGAATGAGAAGTTTTAAGCGGTAGATGACAGACAGTTGATGAAGGAAAAAACTTGTAAGGCTAGATTTGGGAGATAAGTATCCAGTATAGTAAGTGCAAAGTATGTGTTATCTAGTATCTAGAGACTTGACTAGTTATCTATAATGAGACCCTGGAACTGTGCTGTTGCAAGCGTCAGGTGTTTGGCATGTGGAACTGAATTTTCCACCTTAAAATCACCCTAGTGTTTTAAACCTAGAAGAGACCACTTCTGTCTTATTCACTCTTTGTTTTATCAAAGAATACTCATATACTCAACTTAATATCTAATGTTTAAATTCATTTTCAGTATCAGTTTTTCTTTATCGGTCCTTGGCCAAGCCTGATAGTTCCCAGTGCATTGTCCCTGGAGGTGAGATATAAAAGTAATGCAACTGACGTGTCCTATGTATACTGACTTTTAGTGACTCAAAAGCTTCTCTTTCCTGGGCCCTGGTATGAACATGACCTTCTATAATGCTGAATATTAAAACAACTGTTTTAAGCTTCATGTTTTAGTTTTAAAAGCAAAGGAACAAAGTCACGGCGGAAGCCAGCTGGCAGACTTGCATAGCAGCACACGAACCTTTCCCCTTTAGACCTACAGGAATTTAAATTTGCACTTAAATCACAAGTCAGTATGAATTTAAGCCTATCCAAGAACTCATTTTTTGCACATCACAAAACCACCCCACAAATTGGTACGGTACTTTTCACTTGGCAGTCATTTCTCCAGAGACATCCAGGACAGAAATAGCAAGTGTACTGCAGGCCAGATAGATGCTGGCAAAGCTGCCTGTGGTAGGAAACTTGTTCAGCACCTGCCTGTTTGTGCTATGCCTGGCTGCCATTGCCGGCATTAGACCACCGCGCTTACAATGAGTGAAATTGTCCACGTTGTTTAGGAATACCAGTGGTTTTTTGTTTTATTGTTTAACTGGAGCTAAAATTTTTAGTGCCATTTAAAGTGAGCAAGAAGACAAAAAAGCACAGCAGGTCTGAGCAGAATTGCTGTTTCCAAAAACTTGTCATTTCTTGGGATGCAAACTTGGAATTGGCTGTGCCGAGAAGAGCACTTGTTCCTCTTCCTGCTGCGCAAAACTCTGTTAAGGTTGACAGGTCTCCCTGTGGGTGTGGAGATCTCAGAATGTAACAACTCCGGTTTTCCTTGGTATTTAAAAACTGAAATAATTGATAATCAGCCTCTTTACTTCTGCTCGCCCGTTAATGTCTGATGGTAATCCCAATGACTTTCAAGTGAACTGTGTGATGTCAGGAATAAATGTGGATCATTAATTAAAAATAAAAATTGGGAAGTAGGTCATATCTCTTGGCAAATCTACCCCTTGCGAAGTCTGACCAAAATGACTTGATGTTCTTGATCTTTTTCTTTTTCACTCTGTGTACAGTTTTAAAACAATTTTAGTGTATATTAAAAAAAAGTAAAACATGATCCATTTCAGAGAGGAAAATTTTATTTATTTATTTTTAAGTGGCCTCCTTTGAAACTTTCTTGAAACATACAGTTATCATTTAAACTAACTAAGGACCTGGGAAAGAAATTATGTACATAAACTATAGCAGTAAATATCCTGAGAAACCCTCTTTTTCTTCCTGTGTACATCAAAATTGTATTGTGCTTTAGTCCAGAACTCTCTTGTAATAAAAAAAAATTAGCAGTATTACTGTGCTATGTCTAACTCCGTGCTGTTCCCTGGAAGTGAACCATGTGTCACCTCTGCAGAAAGCAAGGCCTTTTAGGATCAGTTTGATCCAATTGTATTAATCTGTGTTAGTTCGTCTGCTCTAATTAGACCAGGGTTTTAATGTCAGTGATAAGTAGAGTTAGTGCTCTTTATCTTACTTGGGAATTACTACAGTGGTAGCCTGTTCCAGCAAGACTCGAAGATTTTAGCTATAATTACTTCATGAAAGGCTGTCATTCATAAAGACATATTGTCACACAGCTGGGGAATATTCCCCCCAGCTTGGACGCTCACCAGGCGGCTCTGGTTACCTCCTGCCATACAGCCTCTGGGTGTTTTACGATTCCTGTTGCTTAAAAGTAGGGAAGGCAGGCGCTTTGGATTCTCTAGTACGCTCACAGGTCACAGACTGTCTATTCATTTTCATAAAAATGGGACCTCATTGCCCAGCTGCCATAATCTTCTTGAGGCAGCACTGATCTCCATCCCCAGCCTCTGCTACCTCGGGCTGGAAAACCATGCACTTTGTGAGTGAGCTCTTGGAGTTTAAAATTCAGTTTCCCTCAGTTGTCAGGGTTACAAAAGGCCAATTGCTTTCTGTGTTAGTTACAGAAGAGGTATAAGAGGTTTTAAGACAAAATAATGGATATGTGTGCATGTATATTGATTTTTTTAATTTTTTTTTTTTTTTTACCAGTGTGGAGTGTGCTTGGGGCTTGCTGTCAGGGTCACCTGCGGAACCCAGGGGTCCCTCCTCTGCCTGTGTTTTCCTTTCTGAATTGAGAACTGTCTTCTAATGTGCAGCTGCTTTCTCAGTTTTGCCTCTGGTCTAGTCTCTCCCGTTTCTTCAGCAGCTGATTGGGAGCGAACTTCTGCACCAGCAAAAGTCAGTGGAAGCTGTTTGATGACTTCACAGGGGGTGGATTGCGGCCTCGCTGTGTAGAGAAGCATGGTATTCTGTAGAAATGTCTTTTAAGTTATGAGCTATAAATCTTGTCATTTTTGTTCCTATTATCTTTTATGTCAGTAGATTAGATTAAGGACTTGTTTGCTTTATCCTTAGATTTATATAATTGTTTATTTCCTGTAAGAGTGGCTGTTTCAATATAAGTATATGGTGGGAATGTTTTACTAGGTAACTGACTTTTTGTAATAGAAGTATTTTTTCAAAAGTGGTAACAATGTCTTACAGACCTTACGCTTAGCTGTAGTATGATATGATGCAGACTTTTATAGTAAGTCTTCAAAGAATCTGCATTTCTTATTCATGCAGATGGATATCTTACTGAAACATTTTTCTGGCATGTGAAAGCAGATGAATAATTCTTGTTTTGCTTTCTTGGTTATAAAGGGAAATGAATTTTCTTAACAGTAAATGATTGCAAGAAGCTTATTCATGCCACGGTTTGAGAAAGTGTGTGGAAAATATGACAGTGATGGAATTGCAGCCTCCCTTTAAGTCCCACCTACATGGGTTAAGGGGTTTACCTGTAAGACTCTAGTACAAGAACGGTGAACATGGAGAGAGACAGGGAAACAGATGAACAGGAAGACAGAGATGATTCTTGAGGGTCTTTTGAAGATGTCTACCTACCTCAGCTGGCTCTCCCAGCTCTAGGATGAGTTGTATTTTTTCCTCCTTTCTGATCAATCCAGTCAGACATTAAATGTCATTTCGGGTCCTGAATTAAAATTTAGGAATTTGTTTACGTTGACTAGTCCACTCTCCATTTCTGTCTCAGGATGGAATTATGCAGTTCTTTCCTTCCTGGTTCGTGACTCAGTATATACCAAATGCATGCTGTTATGCACCTTTTTTCTCATGGGACATCTGTGCTGATGCAAATGACGTAAAAACAACAAATGTACCATGTACCTGTTTAGTATCCTCTGATTTTGTGTCACCTCAAGCTAAGTTGAGGGGCTGCTTCCTGAAGTTGCTAAGATAGCATTGAGAAATTGAGCTTTTCCCATGATGTTCAGCTCCAGATGTCTACTTATTCCAGCATTTAGACTATATTTTAAGAGTTTGTTTCTCTCTCAACTAAAACAAGGATTCTGTGGCTGCATGAACTGTTACCATACTTCTCAATAGCTCCCTTTATTTTAGTGAGTCAGGCAGGCATCCACTTTGCTTGGTTGCTATAGTGGATCCCAAATGGGAGTTTTGCTCTCATAGTGACGCTTGCTGTTCCTCTGCTTGGGTAAGGAGAGCTGGTCGCTCTGAGTGGACATCTGCTGTGGCTCTGGCTGCTATTTTGCTTTTGTAAGGAAACCTCTTGTTATGGGGTCCTTCCTTTGTTTTCCACGTAGAACTTGCAAGATTTCTTAAAATTATGCCCACAAGGTCTAGTGTGGATACGGGTCTAAATAACACGTTTGATTCAGACAACCTTACTATAACAGTGGGAAACGTGAAGCAGAGGACATGAAGAGCACAAGGAGGTGCAACCTGGTATGTGATAGCCTTTCATTTTAGAGAGAAATTTAGGAAGGAGTAGGACAAAGGTAAGGAAATGTCAAACCACGGCAGTCTAACCTCATTGGCTACTGCGGAATACTATGTGGGAAGATAAAGTGACTGGAAATAGGAGTAGAAAACTCAAGAGTTCTGCAAACGCAGGGGATTGGGTAAGGAAAAAACACTGGTACTATCAGCTCACCAGCTGTTGAGATATCAGGGAATTATTTAGTAGGAATCATCCCAAAGTGGGTGAGCTAGGAAAAATAATGTATGCTAGTAAACATAACTCATCAATGTGTGAGAAGATATCTGCCTATGTGAAGCCGTAGTTAAAAGTTTTACATCCGTACTGAGCATATATGTGCGGTTGCACACTAAGAAGCTGGAATGGCTGAGCTCCTTTGAGGACTACGCCTCTGGAATACAGGAATGATGGTTATTTTTGCAGGTTGCAGGAGTGCACTAAGGCTGTTTCCAGTGCTGGAACTGAACAGCACAAAACATGTTAAAGAGAATTGAAATATGTATAAAAGCATGTGCACAGAGAATAATTTCATTACTATTCAGCATTGCTTGGAGATTTTTAGGACCCTAAAACTTACAGTGTATATGGTGTGGTCCACGAGCTTCTTGGATCTGCAGTGAGAGCAGGAATATTCACTGAGACTCTGACTCAGCTGCATGTCAAAGCTAAGTGGTTCAGCTAGCTCCATAATCCTGAACTAGTTGTGTCCAAATGGAAATTGTGGAAAAAAAAACCCAAAAAGCATGATTTGTAAAAAATGTAAGTTTCAGAAGTATTGCATGTTAAATACAAGAGGAAAGCCTCTTACTCTACTTGGTGGTTGATATGTCAACCAGACTGCATATGAACCCTGAATGCTACCCAGCAAAAAAGACATACATCAGATGGAGAGAGAGCAGAGGCAAGCGTTAAGGATGATAAAAGAAAACATAAGCCATGAAAGCAAACTGAAAGAATTTGGTTTGTTTAGTCTAGAGGTTAAGTAAAGAAGGCTGAGACGATGTAGGCAAAAGTCTGCTGTTTGGAGGAAGAGAATAATCTAGTTTTTCATGTCCACTGGGGACAGGACAAGGACTGATGAGTTTAAGTTAAAGCAAAGGAGATTAGAAGTTAGATATGAGGGGAAACTTTGCAATTGTAAGGATAATTAGTCACTGGAATAGATTGCTTAGGGCTGCTGTGGAATCACTTCAGCTTTGTAAGAACAGGCTTGACAAACATCTGCCAGGAGTGCCATAGGCAGTGATGCCTGTGCCTGGGAGTAGTAAGGTGAACTCGGGGACTGCTTGAGCACCTTCTTGTCCTAGTTCCTTTGATATGCAGTTTGTATTTTCATTCTCACGCTGCTGTTTTTTGGGTCCCCACTCACCCAAAAAATCTCAGTTAAAAAGTTTTTTTAATGCCTATTTCAGTCAACCAGCAGGAAAACAAAAATAATGTGTGTTTTGTGACAGAAGAAAAGTTAGTCTGAAGCAGATTTTGCTACAGAGACCAGCTTTAGGGCTACCACAACTTTTACAACATCTGTTTTGCTGTGCTGTAGCAGGAAGCAGCTTCTATTACACTTTATCAGCAAAAATTCAGATCCCAAAGTGACAAGGCAAGCTTGAAAGAAAAAACAGCTGTTGACGGGACTCTAGTGAATAAGCTATGGGCCTCGGCAAAACAAAACTTGATGGAAAGGGAACGCAAAGCATCTCTTCATTCAGCTTTGAGAGAAATTTACATGGTGGCAGATTAGCGAATGGATTTATTCACCAGTTTACAAAACTGGTTATTCACAGCGCTGCACTGCATGATACTGTCAGCTGTCTCGGTGACCCTAACGCAGGCGACTCATTTCCCCAAGGCTCTAACGTGCTAGCTGGGTTTAATGTAAGAGTCTGTGCCGTCTGGACTGGTGAAGCAGTGTAGTGATTCCAGTTGCATAGTTCATTTCTGATGGATAAATGAAAACGATGACTATGTTGGTTCTGTGATTGTACATGTTTCATTAGAGCTACAAGCTCTAATGGGGCTACAAGCAGGGAAAAGAGAGAGGGGACTGAGGTACGGTCCAGGAGCACGCACTCTCCAAATTGCTGGCGCTCAAATACTGAGCATTAGTTCCGTAATACTAATTAAAATTTGTGTGTTTGCTATATTTCCCTCTTGAAAAGGGTTTTTGTTTGGTTTTTTTTTCACCCGCGTTCAGATCAAGAACGACATGTTAAAGGGGGCTACTGCTTTTGGAGAAAAGACACAATAAACCATCTTTCTCATAGGGTCTGGGTTTTTTTTGTGTCAGATCTTGGGCTAGTCATTGACTTCGAAATAGAATGTAACCAAGATTTGTTGCGCTAAATAACGTGATGTTAAAGCATTCTAGTTTCTTAGGTGCCTCTTGAGGAAACACTAAGAAAAAAAATATAAAAATGTGTGATCATTGTTCAAAAACAAACAGAGCTGAAATTCTTGCTACAAGCAAGGCATTTATTGTCAGTGGTGTCTAGAGGGATATTAGAAAGAGGGCTGTGTTATAACACCCACTTCACTTCTCCGAGTTCCTCATTTCATCTGTGGGTCAAACGTTTTATTGAATAACAATCAAATATTCTTTTGAGACAAAACCTTATTTTAAAAGCATAGGCACTAAATTCCAAAACCAAACAAAAAACACCAAAGAACACCCTGACACCCCCAAAAGTTATATGGCTACAAACCTGTATTACAGAAACGCATAAAATACCCCAAACTTGGTGAGGTGTCTGTGTGTGTAGCTGTTAATGAGCTAAGTGAGCTGAAAAGTAAACAGGATGTGCCTCATTTCCCCTGATGAGCTTTTCCATACAAGATCCTGGAATTTGCCTTCAGGTGAAATGTCAGGGATTGTACTTTCCCTTGGGAGAGCCAATTCTAATTAAGCAGTATACAGTCAAAATCATCTCTTTGTTCGGCCTTTATTGAGAAACACTTGAATAGCAATTTTATCCCTGTACTAATGCTGAGAATATTGGCAGTTGCGCATTACCTGCATGTATCTGAGCTCTGCGGTATTACGATACGATGTAGGAATGAGTACAAAAATGGTGCCCACAAAACCTGCTAAGTGGAGTGAGCTGATCCTCATTACACTGGCTTTACTTTCAATTTAGACAAGGCACAAATAATGAAAACTTGTTAATTAAATAGTGTGTTGGTTGATTTATATAACCCCGTGAGGTAAATGGCACACTTAAAGCAGTGAAAGCTATTCTAATTTAACGCTATGGGGGTATGGAATAATCTATCCAAACAATACGGACAGACCTTAGTTTTTTGCAAGAGAAGAAATTCCTTTAATTAAATGAGAGTTGTAGCTGCTTAACCTGAATTTTATACTGAATATTTTCCTAAACGTTTCAGGATTCGGTGTTTTACAGTGTGGTGCAGAGCTGTGAGAAACCTTTGTATAAATTTTTATGTTGGTAAATGGACTTAAGACCATGCAAAAATGCAAAATTTGGATTTCCTACATGTTTGCGCATCTGGATTCCAAGAACTTTCAACATGCACTTTTTAAGCACATTAGGATTAAATTTGGATATATATCTGGGTTTGAATTTTTAGTTCCCTTTAATGCATTTTAGTTGAGCTGAGCTTTTGTGGTAAAGGACAGGCTTAGTACCCACAGTTGTATGTTTACTGTGGAACGTGTCTCTCTACTCAGAGCACGTGTCTTGGGATAAGCCTGTGGGATACTGTACAGTGACTGCGATTATATATAAACCTCCCTTCCTTTTCAAAAACAACGTAGGGGTTGGACCAAGGGTATGGAATTGGCATTAAAGTGAGATTTACTGATTCATGGGTTAGCTTTTGCCCTGTCTTCAATGGTATGCTTGAGGCAATGATTCACTCTAGTAATGTTATTTTTCGGAGACCTGTTTGAAACTCATCCTGCAGTTGGTACCTGAGTGGTTTTGCATTCCTTCACCTTTTCATGCAAGTTGCAGCTCAAACAAATCCCCAGATTCTAACGTGTAAATTATTCAGACACATCAAATTTCAGCCTTTTTTTTAACTCAGTTGCCAATTTTTGCATAACCAGTACAAGAAGTGTACCGTCTGATGTGTTGGTTTACTTTTATAAGAAGAATACTTCTGATCAGTTTTGATTTGAGACTTATATTTTACTAATGAACATTTTGTTTACATGCTATGGGGTATCAAATGGATGTGAGTGATTATCAGTGTGATCACAAAACTGAAACAAGATTTTCAGAAACACCTAGTAGTATTTGGTTGTTCAACTTTTGAGATGAATTAAAAGTTTGTTATTTCAAGGCAAGTTGAGATCTGTTCACTACTAAGAAATAACACATTGTTGAATTCACATGTGAAAATACTTTCTACTGTAATTACTGAATAAATCATGTTGTTGATCTTAAGAAATTCTCCTTGAGAAATCCTCCTGTAATCGCAACTGGTGAGGCATGTTGGGTGATGGCGTATTTCTGTCTTTAGCAATTAGGTAGTGGCCATAAGATAGCACATAAAACTGCAGGTCATTATCTTGAAATGTAAAATATGTCAACCCTCCGCCAGGCCTACAGTCTTCCAGATGTTCAATATCCTTGTCATTATTTTATTTAGCAATCCAGACAGCTTTGTTGCACAGGTCGTAGTGGGATATGAGGCAAAAAGCGCAGTAGCTGTGCTCTCCAACAGCCATTGTGCAAGTTGCATATATTGTTTAAAATGCCCCCAGAAATGCCATACCACTTGCAGCTGAGGCAGAGAAAGATGGTAATTTGGTGTGCATGTCTCCTTTTGGCTAGTGTAAGATGACTTCTTGCCATGTATGGGCTTCAGGCTTTGTTTTCTATTATTTTTCTATTGTCAGACATATAGTAATGCTAATGAAGAACTGAAAAGCCACTTGGAGTAATATTAGCTAATAATGTGATGTTGGCAGAGTGAGAAATCACAGCTGTTCTCCTGGCAAAGAACATTTTTCCTGCTTCCTTTTATTTCCTATTAGGTCTCACTTTGAGAAACAAACTGAGGTAGCTCTGCAGGAATCAAACAAGCACACTTACAGGAGAGACATCAACGGTCTGGTTCAGGCATGTCACCTACACATACTAGTGGAGAGTTCATAGCTAATTCTGCAATATTTATTTGTTTTCCAACACGTTTCCTTTTTAAGCATAGCAAACAATTCTTAATCTATTGTTTTCCGTATCTAGAATACTATTTCTGTACTTCACTGTAATTCACCATTCCTATGCATTTTGGTGTGAACATTTGAGGCTGATTTTTTGTTTAGTCTCGTTTTTCTGATGCATAGATGTTATAAATGCAGTTATGAGAGAGAGTTAATTAAGCTTTATGGTGGATTGCTTTATTGATTCTACAGACTATTCATTCTGCAAAACTGAAAACACTCGTAAGCGTGATGTAGTACCATAAGGATGATTGGCAAACATTTTGAACAGACATCTTTTAACCTGGAAGGTGTTATAAGTTGTTCACAGGTCCGTAAGCTACAATAGGGGTACCCCTCTCCTGCCAACACCCCCCTCCTCCTCCCTCTCCCCCCACCCCCCCCCCAAAAAAAAGCAACAAAAAACCCCCCAACAACCAACCAACCAACCAACCACCTCCCCCCCCCCTCAAGCAACAACAAAACCCTGTGACTGATGAGATTAAGGAACTTTGTGGGTTTGGTGTAGGGTTTTTTTTGTTGTTGTTGTGGGGGGTTTTTGTGTGGGTGGTTTTTTTTTTTCCTCCTGGCTATAAGGGTGACATTTATGGATTATGGCTAATACGGTTAAAATAAATGTAGAGGAATGAATAGTGATTACCAGTTGGCTAAAATCAAGGCTTTCTCAAGCTTAAGGGTGTGTCGATTGCAAGAGGACGACAAGCATTTATTGCCATCTTTGTGTCTGAGATAAAGAGGAATTTGTTTGAATTCAAACAAATGAAGGAGATTTGGATTTCCTTATGTTAGGGAGGAAAGAACCTGACAGAGGCTTCTGTCTGTCCTGTATCAGAAACAAAAAGCTCAGGGTGGGAGGGTGTTGGTAAATATAAGGTCCTGGTCTGAAGCTATCTGTGCTATAAGGACTAATGTGGATTTAGTGCAAACTTCTAGGAATCCTGAATGGTGGCACTTATTGAGATTACTGTATTACTGTAGTTGGTCCTCAAGACAATTGTCAGTGGATCCAAAGGGATCTACTCTTCGTGTCACAAGTGTCTGGGCTACAGCTTCAGTTCTCACCAGTGCAGTGAAAGTAGCTCAATTTGTTTAGGTGGTGCAGAAACAACAGCAGCAAAGCCCCTTAAATAATTGTTTAGATAATATCGCTCATTGAAGATTGTATTCACTGCTACTAATTAAATTGTAGGTCTAACAAGCTAAGAGGTGAATTTTTGGCACCATACTAAACCACAACAATTATTAATGCAATTAAATTTAGTTATCTGTGTAGATTAGCAGAATGGTGCATTTAGTATAGCGTAAGGATGCATCTTAAGCTGTGCTGTGTAATGGTGTATAACAGAAGAAAAAGCCATCACTTTTTCCCTTGAGCAAAACAGCAGTAAGAAGAGAGGATGCCTCAAAGGTACACTTTGCGGCACTAGAACAGAAATTGCTGATTGATAACAGAGGAAACTTAATACTCTTGTGCTGGCTTACTATCTTTGTAGTAAAGCCAAACCCTTAGAAACAGTTAATTATAGTTTCAATAAAAATATTTAGATGACAGCTGTAAGCCTTCATCATTTCTACACATATGTTACAGAACTCTTTTGTTGTTTCAGTATGTGTAAAGGAAGAAGTTAAGATGAACAAGTAAGAACAGATCTGACGTCCTTAAAGTTACTATCAGCAAAAGCACTGGAAAGACAAGACAGGTTGTTTGGTCTCAGTCCCCCCCCCCAAGTTGAACTGAACGTGGTGTGAATTATTGGTGAATTGTGCCTCAGCATTTCTCTACGGGCTGCACGTGCCTCATAGCATGTGTGGGTAGGTAGTAGCTGAGACACACTGAAGAGAAGGGAAATAAAAATCTTTTTGCCTACTTATTAATAAAATCTAGTTATTAATCAATTTAGGCTGTGCTACTCTGGTTAGTAGTTCTGTGTAAGAATAGTTAGGCTTTTTCTTCACTCTCCAAAGATGATGGATTGGTGAGAATTTTCCATTCCCAGTACTGAAGTCCTTGACAACCTGCTGCCGTGTGTGGCCAGCACATTGTAGCAATCCGTATTAAAACAGCTAGCTGAAGTGAACGAAGTATTGACAGCGTCCTGGAGGCATTTTATTGATCCTGGAATCAGACTTCGTCTTTACCACTTCTCAGGTAGCTTCTTAGCTGATGCGTGTTGGTGCTTGCTGTGCTACCGATGTGGTTGGTTTCAGCTGGAAACAGCTGGCGAGGATTACCTTACTCCAGGCTGTCATGCTGGCTTTTACAACTGATTTTTGGCAGGGTGAAGGATTGAGCTACATTCTGCAGCCGGAGAAGATGCTGACATGGCTAATTCCCATCCTTTTGTGGCTTTGCAAACTCGCTGCCAAATGGCTGCAGTTCTGAAGAGCTGCACTGTATACAGAGGAAATGGTTCTCTTCAAGCCTATGGGTTGCTGGGGATTTTAAAGAGGTTTTCCAGGGATCATAGACTTTTATTGAGCAGTGTTTGAAGACAGGTTCTGGTTTGGGCTTATGGTTTAATGTATGTATTTTCAAGAGATATGTTAGCAACAGATGTTCTTTTGGGAAAATAAACCTGTCCCTTGACAGTTTTTTTTTTTTTTCCACACTTTTTTCTCTAGCTCATGTGTTTGTAATTAAGACCTATTCTGCTCCACCAAAAATACTGTTTGGCAGTGCTCTTGTACTGTGTCCTTTATTACCAGTGAAGTAATAATACACTGTAAACAATTTCAAGCAAGCTGAAGAGCAGGACAATGCCATCCACATGTGCTATAGAAAGAAAAATCCTGAAGCAGGAATTGGGGGACTTCCTATGGAAGCGACAGTGCATTCTCAACACGCCTTTTCACATCAAATATAGCCATGTATTCTCCACATGGACTGAAAGGTGATGTTTACACACACTCAGCTGTTGATTTATTCACAATACTTTGAGTCATTTGTCCTTGTCTTTATACATGCTGTAGTTTTCTGGCATTTTTAATGCAAAGCTGAAAAAAAAAGTCTGAGATTTAAAAAAAATGTATTTTTGACTGTTTACTCTGTTTAACTTGGTTCCTTTATTTCCTTCTTCAAAGCTTATTTTACATAAATAAATGCAAGGGAAGATCTTGACAGGGTTGTTTGCTTTGACAGCGGTTTCAACAGAGTTATATAACAGGCTTATTTGTGACAGTGAATTTGAAATACATAGGTGTGAATATTCACAATGGAGATGAAGGTTTTGCCTATCCTCTGGGAAGCCCGTGACGTACCATGTACCTGAGAGTCCAGCCAGAATAGCTGGGAATTTGAATATTCAAAACTGCAGTGCACTGTGTGCGAGGATTATTTATGGAGTGGTTCACCAGTAATACTTAATCATGCCTTTCAAAAAAATCATTGAACCTGCCTGAAAAGGCAGACAAATATCAAAGCAGGTTTTACTTAGCCTATAAGTTATTTTTTGACTGGCTGGCCCCACAGGCAAAGCAGTAGAGAAGATGTCTATATATTAATGCATGGAAAACGAATGCTTGTGAGGGAACCTCTAGGTGTGCGACCCTGTTTTATGTGGAAACTTCTAACAGGGTGCAAGCCTGTTTTGTGTGATAGGATAAAAAGAAAGCAAGCAATAGGAGAGATCTGTCATGATCTGCTGTAGCTAGTCTTGATCCAAGCTCTCAGTTGTCCACTATCCAGTAACGTGCCAGGAAAAAAGTTATAACTCATTTATTTTGAAGTGTTTGGTAAAACTTTCCCTGAATTGGCCTAAGGGGAGGATATTCCACTCTGCAAAGCATTTTTTGTATTCGATGCCCCTGTAAAATGAAGTCTGTCTTCTTATTCCCCAGCTGTACCAGAATCCTCTGATTTGGAAAACAAAACTGTTGTCCTGTCCTGATCATAGAAGTACCTTCAGCCTTGCCAAGGCAATGTGGGAATGAGGTGGCAGCAGGGTCCAGGAAAAAAGCAATCTGGTGACCTTTCCCTAAATTATCATCTACCTACTTGTTGTATCAAGTACTCAAAGGTACTTGATTTCATTCAGAATTAAAATCGGACATTAAAATTGGACAAATGCTGAGGCAGTAATTGCCAAGCTGGTAGTGAAGTCAGTGCACTAAAAGTGAGAGCCAGGGAGCTGTTGAAGCGCAAGGCAATGTCCAGAAGAGGATGCCAGCTCCATGAGTTCATCCGAATCGTGGCAGCTCTTGTGTGTGTGGCATGTGAGTGATTCATGCCTGAGGCTGCTGGGTGATGTGCTGCATTGAGGGCAGAGGAAGGAAGGAAGAGAGGAGGGAGTGGGAATGTGGATGGAACAGCAAACCACAAAAACATGTCTTTGATCTCTGGGGGTAAGAAAAGAGCACTTAACAGTGAAAGGATGGGAGTGGGGAAAACTGTCCAGCTGAACTATTTGTAAGCTAAATTGTAGGACCCCAAAGAAGCGAGCATAGTAGTTATGGTTACATAGTACCATAACCATGTTTCAGAAGTATTGAACAAATATGTAATAACTAATTGCACATTTCTTTCTGTAAACTTCCAAACCAGCCTCATGCAAAATGTTTCATCCCTTCCTGCTGTTTCATTAGTTACCCAACGCAATGGATTTAGAGAAATTGTAAAAAAAAACAGTTGCACAACTAGAGTTGTTTGTGTGTGTTCATAGTCTTGGATAACTTGTATCATGATGTATCATAACCTGTTCTTTCTGAAGAAACTTTGATTTTCTTTGATACTTTGGAACTGTTTTTGAGAAAAGGCCACTCACTCATCTCTTTAGATCCTTTGTGGTTACAGAGTGTGTGAGCTGTGCCGTGTTTAACAGCACACATGGTGTGTTGAGACTGACGTAATTCCAGGCTTGTGCCACCATGTGGTATGTAGAAAGGGAATTAGGGATGAGCATATTGTTTGTTGCCAAAGAAATAAAGTCTGAATTCCTTCCTGAAAGTTGTGGTTCCTGATGTGTTGGTACTGCTTGAGAGCTCAAAACCATGAGACAGAGCAGTGTATCTTACAGTGAAGACTGGCCTTCCCCAGGGCTGTGCAGAATGTGTCCTCTGGAGACATCAGAAAGTCCAGGAATGCTCCATTTTGTGTTTCTTCATGCTCTCCTCTCTTTCCCACCTCTCATTTCTTCACTTCTGAAAATCTTCTCCTCTCTGGCAGCCATGTAAAGAGAATAATGTTTATTTTGATCACTGGGCTTTGATCTGAGACTGGGACTCGGAGTGAAGCCCGATGGGCTGGAGTCAGTCCCGGGACTGCTATGGAACAGGATGACATGGTACTGTTCCCTCTTGACCACTGCCCAAACGCTGGCACAACATCATAATATTTTAGAATGCAACGATTTAATCTGGTCAACCTCATGGGATTTTGTCCACTGCAGGAAGACGCCATAGATGTTAGTGGAGTGACAATATAGGTGGTGATGGGAATTGTAAGCCTTTGTCTGAGATCCTTTGCTGTTATTTGACTGGCAGCGCCACACTCTCTGACTTTTTAAGTTATTAGACCGTATTTGTATGTCGAGAGAGAGAGAAAACAGCAGTCTCTCTAGATTAGCTTTTCAGTTAGTGGTTGGTTTTTTTATTATTATTCACTCAAGAAAATGTTAACTTAAATGATGTTATAAACAGAATCTATATAAATGTTTTCATTCTTCCTTCCATTGTTGTATTGCTGCAGATGGGTAGAGGAGGTTACCTTTTGCAGCAGTGCAAGACATTGAATCCTTCACAGCTCTAGACAAAGTGTTGCCCTGTGGCATTTCAGCATAACATAGTGCAGTTTGTTGCCATTAAACTATGGGGTTTTGTTCAATGTTCCTATCTAAATGTGCATCCCGCTTCCTGGAAAATTAAGTGTTTTAAGTCCAAATGGGAGTATGTGTAGACTGCAGACTGGAACATTCCTTCAGGTTTTCTGGGGTGGACTTTTCATGATACTTCTCGTTAAGGCACAGGAAGTAGCTGATATCCACAGGCTTTTCACCTTTGAAGGAGTGTAGAATTGGGGAAAGGATTTTTTTTTTTTTTTTTTTTTTTTTTTTTAAGATAGAAAGCAAATCAAATCACTATTATGATATTTTGTTGTTGTTACTGCATCCACAAAGTGCATAAGGGTATGATATTCTAATGCAATCACTAAAAGGATGTTAGAGCTCTTCAAAGATTTGTCATGCTAAGCTACCTTGTTACATCTATCACTTGGTTCCGGCCTGCCATTTTGCTCCACAGCTGAAATTCTCCCCCTCCTGACACTAGGGGATGCATGAGACTGCGCTTTGTCCCCTGACACAGCCATTCTGCTGCAAAGTTTCAGACCTTTCCTTATCTCAAAGGACAGTCCCAGCTTGCTTTGAACCCATACCTTTCTCACAGTAACAAAGAAACTGATTGCTTTAGGAAAACTATGGCACCTCTCAATTTCCTTTTTATGAGCTTCTTTGTTAGCATTTTTGTTGGCATCGTGCCAAGGTCTGCCTTTTTACAACGAATGATAAACTCGTTACTTAGACTTTTTTGGCATAGAAGTGGATTTGCATAAATGTGATTTCTTTTTCTGGGGCTAGCAAGTCTGATGACTTAAAATGGAAACCTTTTTGGTTCTGCTGGTGCCCATTCCTGACTGTCCAAATGTATAAGTGAGGAGATAATGAAAAAAAAAAATATTTTTTTTTTTTTTTTTAGGGGAAAAAAAAGAAAGGAATTTATTAAAGATGTCATTCAACTCTGTAGCTGCTAGTTTCTCTTCTATGGCTTTTTCAAAAAATTGCTTATTAGAAAAACAACTATCACACTGAGGATAAGAATTAGGGCTATTTCAAGCATATTATTTCACTGTTTCTTGCCAGTGGGAGACTCAGGGAGGGGGTTGGGGGTTTACAGTGGCTAGACAGACCATTAAATTGGTATTAAACACTTTTCCATATGAAGGAAGTCCCCTTCTGCCAAAAATCCAGGAGCAGAGGGATCGGTTTCAATGCAAGTACTGCTGGGATGGGGCTAGATAAACTTTGAAAAATTAAGAGGTCACTGGGGTCAGGGTGCAGGCTTCAGAGCCCGTCTGGCTGGCTTCCTTATAGACTCTTGGAGAGTTGGCACAGCAAAGCAGCATGACGTCCTGCATAAACATTTGATCCTCCTGACCAGTTTTTTCCGTGGTATTAACTTTCTTAACAGAAAAAAAAAAGTATATAAAATCGACAAAAGCTGTTTTATATCAATTTTCACCATGCAGAACCACAGAAAGATTCCTGTGTTGTGTCCAAAACAAAAGAGAGGGCAAAAGGAGAAAGAGCACATTGCCAAACTACTTGTATAGATTCACAAACTGCTCTAGTTCCTAAAATAGCAGCACAGCACACAGAGGGCTCCTCTGAAACTATGATAAAATGCACTGCTATTGATTTTTCAACTGGTTAATCAAATGGAAAAGATAAGTAATATAGACCCTGCAAATCTGGAAAGATGGAAAGGAATGTTAAGGTATTGCTTTAAAATCCCAAATCAAAGAAATGTTAGAGGGCTGGCTAAATTCCCAAAGCAAAGAGAACCTGGGTGGAGCAACAGTGTCAGGACTGGATGCGGAGAGGTAGATCCCGGGTTGAAGAGGGAGTTCGCAGTGCACAGGTGAAGGGCGCAGGTATACCTCTATGTTGGTTTTCTGTGACCTTGGCTTTGGGGCCACAAGTCAGTCCCACGGCACCTAGTACGGTTCCAGGCCTGCTTAAGCTGCACTGTTGTCCTCTGGTCCCTGGAAACCACCGTATCTTTTGAGACCACTATGTGCAGTGCAGTCATGCTTTCTGTTTGGAAACAGAGACAAGTAAGGGTAGGGACGTCCTGGCTAAATTGAGTAAGGTGGGGCTGAGACCTTTCAGGCAAGCCAGATCCAAGAAGAATTAAGGATTTGGCCCATAACTTCTATTGTTAAAAACATCTCTTCTGCCTGGCTTGGCTTTCATTCATTGAAAAACAATATTTCAACTTCAAAATACTCATCTCAGTTCAATAAAAACAAACAAGCAGAAAATTTTTGCTGTGCTGTTGTAAACTTCCCTCTCTATATGCTGGAGTTTTGTTTGGTTATGGTTTAACATCGGGCCTAGATTCTGAAAATGAATTGATGTTGTTCCTCCTCTGAGCCTGACCCCATGAGAAAGGGCATCAAAGTTCCTGTATGCAGCACAGTGCAAAATTAGACCGCACTCTGCATGGAAATCCACCAGTGCAGAGATTTGTCCTTGGAGGTAGCTCTGCTAATTTCCTGGGGAATTTTTGTGGTATATCTGCACTAGCAGATGGTACTGTAGTAGCAGAGCTTTGCTCTGAGAGAATTTGAAGCCATTAAATAGTCAGCGAAGCAGCTCAGGATTCTGCATTTTCAATACAGGATGAAGGTGGTTTGTTAAATCTGCTGGTTTGTTGTATTTAAAAAAAAAAAAAGGAGAGAAAAAAAAGAAAAAGGAGTTGCTTTCTATTTTAAATCTGAAAGTTATTTTTTCATAAACATAACTCTATTTGCAGAGCTGTTTTTGCTGTTTCTGTAAAACAATTGTGCCTGCCCTCTTTGCCTACAGCTATACAACCTTTTCTGGAAGTCCTGAAGGGCTAGATGCTGCATCCTGTGCCTATAATGTGACCAAAAAGCTGTTCTGTTCCTGTAGCTGTGTGACGGTTTGATCATAACATGCATCTGCACATACACGTAATGGTACAGGACTGAAAGCCTGCTATGGTTTCATTCATACCTTTCATATGATCAAAATGTGCTTTGGAGATGATAGGCTCACATTTGGAAGCATATGCATTCCTGCCATAAGGCTGGAAGAAAATTCATTATGTATGGGGAATGTTTGGGTTTTATTGCATAAAATATCCAAATCTGGTAATCTGAATAAAGAGGGACATTCCGGGTGACGTTCCATTCCATGATGTGACCTGTGGTCAGACAGTAATAAAGGAAGAGACTCTAATGTCACAGAAGACCAGTGAATGCAGGACATAAGGGGGAAGAGCGATCAAAGGACATGACAAATGCAAGCAGAAAAGATTTAGTACGTTGTACTAAAAGCTGAAAATAACTCAGGGAGATGATAAAATCTACAGCATGGGGCTAGGGGGAGTAAAGCTTAAAGTGCAGAGAAGTGGAGACCACAGAAATGACCACAGTCCATTTTTACATTAACCACTTACAGGAAGGTGATGAGTCACCTATTCCAGAACTCTTTGATTTATTAGTGAGGTGAGTTTCCTGCCATGGAAATGAAAGCCAGCAGAACTGCCAAAGAGGGAGAAAGAGTGTGCACAGACATCTTTGTAAGCTCTGCAAGGAGGAGGAGGAGGCAACCCATTTGGCTGGGGAGAGAAACATGCCAGAGACACAGAAGTCAGAGAGCAAGACTTCTGTTAGCCTTCAGAAGGTGAAAAATAAAAGATATTGTCAGAAATTCAGATACAGAATGGACACAGGTAAATGAAGCGTTCTGAATAGAACTTATTTTTTATGGATCTCTGAGTGCAGAAAAATGTCACTCTTGAAACTATATTACTCTGGTAGGTCACTGGAAGGTCAGCTGTCCAATAAGTTACAGAGCTATGTTAATTTGTTCCACATTGGGCCTAAACTCTACAATTACGTGAAATAGCATTTTATGGAAACTTCTTTACTGAATTAAACTCTCAGATTTTCAGGTCCTGTCACCTGCATGCACTTTCTGGACCTGACTAGAAGTCCTGGCAGAGGGCTGAAAAACCTTCTGGTAGAAAGATGTTGAAATGTACGTTCTTTTTTTATACGGTTTTGTTTTTAACACAGGCTGGGGTGTTTGGTTTGTGGCTGTTATTTTTGTTTGTTTTTGTTAAATTAATATCTTCCCACTTAAAAATATTCTCAGAAGTTGTAACTGACAGTGAAGCTCATCAAAAGGTTAAAAAACTTCTAACAATATCTGCCCACATATTGTTTGACCCTCTGGGGAAAAGGACAGGTCGCTTAGAGGTGACAGACCTTCTTCCTTAGCTGAAGTGCTTGAGGCTTTGAACTGAAGTATTTTTATACATAGATGTGTGGGTATTGTTACAAATACAGCCTGCGTTGGGCATTAGCAGTACAACAGGATAAAATTCTGTGCAGAATAGTCTTGAATAACAACACGGCTGTAAATAAGACTGAATGTTCTCCATGTTCACTCATCCACATTGTCAAACATCCTTTCTGACTCTAGAAATTCACAACATCTGAAGCTGGTGTTCACAGAAGACGAGCTTGTAAATGTTTTTTCAGACTTGATGGGTTCGAACTGGCACCATGTGCTGAAATACCTTGTTTTCCATGAATCTGGTTCCCATTCTGAGCTTTGCAGATCAGGCCAGCCAAGTTACTGGCCAGGCATTATTCATCCTTGCTAGCTTAGATAAAACATTCGTCATCAGCATGTTAATATTGGTTATGTGGGTTCATTTTATGGGGTTTCCAATTTCCTCTGCTTCTTCAATAACTCCTCAATTTCTTGCAAGCCTTAATTTGAAACTATTTAAGTTTATATTATTTCAGCTTCCAAAGATGATTATTTGGCATTGAGTAAACAACTTAGCTATGCACTTGCTGACATTCCTCCATAATACCTTTCTGCCCCTACTTTATCGCTTGTGGAATTGCTTTCTAATCCTTTTCATGGGTCTTTTTTTAAATAGCTTTCTTATATAATAGATAATAACATTTGTTATAAAATGAAAGTAAAACTAATTAAATCTGCCTTATTGTATTTACAAAAGATTGATGTGTGTAAAGTCTAACAGCTTATTTGGGGATTTTAATCTAAAAATGCCCTGCAATAACATTCTCTTGTGTTCTGGGAACTAACTGTAATAGAGAAGCCGCTGCCTGCAGAGATGCTGAACTAAATTAAAGCATTGTGTGCTGGTATTCTAGCATCTGCCTCATAGGTTAATCTCTGGAAAATGCTTGAAAATACCCTAAAGTAGCAGCCATTTCTTTGTTTAAGTTTGAAAGCTTTTTGTATCTGTTCTCATTAATGCTGTAGTGCAGAAGATTCACTGTTCAGTAAATGAATTGAACAGAAGCTTCTGCAAACCAAGAACAGATTGCAGTTTTCCCATTTCTGTCTCTGTGTTATTTTCGTTATTTGTAAAGGGTTTAAATTTGAGCTCTAGGGACCCAGGTTTTACTATGCTTGCCTCAACATATGTGTTCCCTGCTAGCAAGAAGCAAAATAGTTGGACCTAAAGGAATACTGCAAAAATTTAAATATTATGCTCTCTGAATGATTGAGGATTTCTTACCATACCTTAGTCTTTCTCTTGAGTTATATTTGCATGTATGAGGCTTCAAATGTGCAGTTTCTCTGATAGGTGGGTTCTGAAAATGCTTCATCTTCATTGTAAAGTCTCTCATTTTTCTTCTCCTCTGTAACGTTTTCATTCATCCAGCCCTGGATCAGAAACAATACCATGTGATTTACAATTGTATATGACATAAATAGTTGAAGCTGTAAAAGCAGCATGTAGTAAACAAACAGACTGTAGGCAGTAATATATTTGAATACGGGATTTTTATGCATGAATAATCCATGAGTTTATAAAAATCAGTCTGTTTATAGATAATTTAGGAATAGAAGAATGCTTTAATTCATGAAATAACTCATCTTCTCCAGCTTAAAAAACAATTCCATGAAATGCAAGGAAAAAATAGTTGTGATGTACAGATTTGCCAAACTTAGACGTTGCTATTTCAGAAAATAAAGTATGCATTCATCAGGACAAGGCCTGCAAATAGATTATGTATCTCCGAGTGCACTCCCCTCCACACTGATCTGTGCAGTGGTACCTGAGCTGTAGGTGAACATCCTCGAACACCCTCCCGCAGCTGCAGCTCTGCTGGTTGAAAAGGTTATTGCTTCCAGCTGCTTGTCCCTTTCCCCCGCCTTGACATTATCCCTCTTTTAGAACTGCTGGAGGAGCTCCCATGAAGCCACTCCTCAATCCATTTCTGACAAAGTGAATGGATTGGCAAAGTCATGTTATTTAAGTTGTTTAGGAGATTGCGTATATGAGCAGTTTTGCTAGCAGATCTGAAGGGACAGTTATGGCTGGAGTAAGAAAATGATGGGTGTCCGTCACTTTGCTCTGGCTCTGACCCCGTGAATGAGCTAAGTCTTGTCATGCCAAGTAAATAATCAGTAAGAGGAGAAATGGCGGGATGCGTATCCTGGCACACAGTATAACCCTGCTTAGAGATGCCCTTGGAGTATCTGGGCAATCAGTGCAGAGTGTAGGAAGGCCTTCTGTTATACAAGAGGGACCAACATCTATGCCTCAATCTAGCCTGAAAGAGTGCAGGTGTTTCAGAAATAATGATTATGACATTTCTGAGCTTTTTTCTTCATTGTTTTTCTTCAGCCAAAGGTATCTGTTGAATTTGAACTAAATTATATCCGTGGTTTATGACTGATTTGAAAATTATTTTTATAGCTTAGAAACTCATTTCCGTCTCCGACCCCCCCCCCCGCCCCCCAAAAAGCCAACTCCCTTCCCATCTGAGCTCTTTTCTGCTTCTGATGCAATTTTCTTTAATGGTATATAACAAGGTCTGGTTGCCTTTCACCTTAGGTCTCATGTACTTAAAAACAATACTTGCAAAAAAGGAGTTCTATTAGTAGTAGGATAAATTAATATCTTGGAGTGCTTGCAATGAGAAATGCCCTTTACTAGTTTTAAGTAAGAATAGTAAAAACTAGTTTTAAAATGCTTACAGAGGAAATAATTTTAAATAGGAAATCAGAAAAGGACTGAGAAGAGAAAATAATGAGGGGATTAGGAGAGTGTGGTAGAGTTCCAGACTGAGGTTCCTTATATGTATTTAATTAAGAGCCAATAAAGTAGGATTTAAATGTACATAAACTAGGCACAGTAGAAACTTGTTAATTTGCACTCTAATAATTTGCAGATTTTATAATTTGTGAAAAGAAAAAAAAAATAGAAGCTTCCTTCTGCCTCTCAGTAATGGTTTAAACCAGAGGCAATAGTGAAATAGCCTGTGACTAACACTTAATTTCTTTGGCAAGTATGCTGGAAAGCAGTGGCTAGCGCATATGACTGTGTTATAAGGGATTAACTACTGGATCATAGTTATTAATGCACCATAAAACGTACTTTATTTTATCTTTGCATTCTTACTCTTTCAGACAGCACCCGGTGTAACTCCTTAAGATTGCCACTGGTTTGGAGTTGGGCATAAAGAAGCACTTGTGCCAGGTCACGAACGCAAAGATTTACACTAAGTCTCGGGCATTAATATCACAAATCGAAGCCGCCACCAGCAGGCCAAAGGCCTGATCACAGAAGCTTTTGAAAGTGTGCCTGGAAATTCCTGGGGATTGTTTGAATTTTCTCTTTCAGGAGGTTTTAGTCATCTGGGGTGGGTGGCAGGAGGTCAGCTCTGTTGCTATTGCGGTTCGCTGCGTCTGCGGGGACACTTCACAGCGTTCATACATCAGCACAGGCGAAGGAAACCAGAACGAGCCGGTTTAGGTTGATGTGAATTTTTCTAAGGTGGATCCTGATAGGTCAGCTCCTGTCCATTATTATTATTAATCACTATCGGTCTGAGTTTATTGCTGACTGACTTGTGCAATATATGCAGATCACATTTTTCAGCGATGCAGTTTTAGTGTCTCTTCCTTTAGGCTTATTTACATAGAGGGTAAATTGAATTTGATGTTACTCTGTGATACTATAGTTGGTACTAAATTAATGTTTGACCCTGATTTTTGAGACACTTTTAACCTGTTATTCTCATCTTGTGTGCAAAGTTTTCAGCTTTCCTGGGTGAGAGAGTTTATACAGAGTCTAAGAAATATATTATTAAAACCTAGAGAAGTTCCAAACATACTTAATATGTTTAATTCATTAATTTTGTAATTAGATTGAGATGTTAAATATATTTTTATTTCTAAACTAATGTTTACTTAAATGAATTATGAATCAGTGTTCATTTTTAATACCACCAGAGTATTTTAGAATATTTTCCTTCAAATTCCAGTTGTGTGAATTGACCTTGATGTGCTGCACCAGCTCCACGCTAAATCAGAAAAACACCAAGAAAATGGCAACGTGACTATGTCAGATGAAGATGTTCCAGTCTGCTTTAATCCTGACTCCAGTTACCTGGAAACTGTTTATCCAGTTACATGTAAAACCTTGGAGGGGTGGTTCATTGAGCCAAATTTCATCATCTGCCAGGTAATTACAGCCCTTGTTATCTTCAGCAGGGAGTTGCCCGTGTAGAGCTCTGGGCAGAGCAGGACCCATTTGTATTTGTTCTTCTCCTGTGGTGTATTTGCTTAATCAAGCGTACTTGTCTGCAGCTTTTATTTTGCAGCTAGAAGGCCTGTAGCAAGGTAGAGGAGCTGGCATTTGCATTGTGATCCCAATTAAGTTGAAATTAGCATGAACTTATGTTCAGTAGCTCATGTTTAATGTATGTTAGATGAAATGGTACTTTGATAAACTGACTCCGAGGATTGTTATGACGTTTCTTGTCTGCCTCCTACAACGTGAGTAAACTGCAGTAGTACCATGTGATTAATAAAGTTAGTTCTAGCTTGTGCTGTACCTCTCTGGCATAGGGAACCGACCAGATCAGCTTTTGAGGCAAAACTTGTTTAGAACAACCGAAAACAAACAAAAAAAAGCACCTCACACACACTAAAGTGTCCCCCAGGAAAACTGGAACATCTGTTCTAACTATTGTGGTAAATAGCAAGGATCAGAATAATTTTCAAATGGCATAGGAAATTATTTTTCTGCTTTATTTTAATCGATTTTGTGTTTCCATTGAAGCAAGGCGTCTCTGGGAAACAGCACACACTAGAAATGCTTAGAAAATGCTTGCATTGCATCTTATTGGCAAAAACCAACCAAGCAATAAACATTAAGTATTTCAGCTGTGTCAGGTGTTGCAGGGGTTGGCCAAGTCCAGATCTTTCACAAAAGGATCTAATTTTTAGCATCGGTCTTTTGAGGAAATGCGAGTTACTGCAGTTCCGTTACACCCGCAGAACTGAGGTTCTAGCAAGAAATCTATAGGCCCTGGTGACTTAAATGCTTACCCGTCAGATGGTCTGTGTTTCTAAAACATACCTTGTGTTACATATTTGCTCATTTAAGCGGAAATTGGTTTGCGTGTTTTGTAGGAGCATTTTGCCCCCAAATAAAAAGGAGATCAGTTCATCTTGTCAGTAAGTCGTCTTCTGTTACTTCTATTGCAAAGGGTACTGTTTCTTTTCACTATCCTGCTTTGCCTTTTCCTCCCACGGCCTGCAAGGAAGCCTGCTCAGGCTGAGAGACGGCAGGAATCTGTTGACAATGGAGAGGTGCCCCAAGAAAGGCCATAATAGCACAAGCCAAGTGTTCGAAATTTACGGCAAAAAAAGGGGATGGCCAAAAGGAGATGAACAATCAGACAAAACCATTATCCTGGCAATAATATACTCAAGGATGTAATTATTAACAGCGATAGAAGAAAAGAACAGGTATGGAAACATGAAATTCTATGGAACTAAGTATGCAAACCTGCTCCTGGTGTTGGTCACTATTAGTGATTTTTAAAGCAAATATGACTGGGCAGCACCAACCCCACTTTATTTAACTGCCAATCCTCGTGGAAAAAACCACTGCCTCCATTTTTGAAAAAAATACTCTCTCACAGGTTGGCACTGAAAAAGTGCAGGGCCTTTGCTGTCCCACGGCGCTCGTGTCTCCTGGAAGTTCAGCCTTCAGCAATTGCGTGGGGACCCGCGCCGCTGCTGAGAGCACTGTCTGTGCGAGGGCAAACCCGGCCACGTGGGCAGCGGTTTTCTAGCCTTCCCCCTTCGGTGAAGCCAGGAGCCACCTTCTTGGTTTAGTTTTAGAGCAAGGCTGACAAGGTAATTTATCTTTTATATATTTTACTAGTGTACTTGTTCAGCCAATTTTTTTTTTTTTTTTTATTGCAAATTACAATTGAGCTCGTGTACCTTTGAAAAAATGTTTTGAATTCCTCATGGTTGTCAAGATATTTTTCAGTCTATTTTTTAAACTTTCTAAAATTGTATTGCCTCACTAGTAAATATCAGTAGTTTAATATTTATGTTTTTTGTTCTTTTTCATATAAATGCTTCCCCTAGGATTAAGCTTGGAACAAATTACTTCACATTGCTGCCCATTACTTGCATCCATGGGTAAATTAAAGTGTCTGGTTCTCTGTCACTGATTTTTCAAATGTTAGTAATTAAAATTGCAGAAGCGTTTTTAATGCCAAAGATTAAACAGATGTTGGTGGACACATTAGCTTTAGACACAGATTTGGCAGGTAAAATTTAGAGTAAGGATGTCTGTTTCTGTATTCTTTGTTTTTAATTTTAGCTTTACTGGCCTTTCAGGTGTGCTTAAAAAGAAGATGAAATATGAAAATGTTTGCCACAATTTATTGGCATGTATCCCTAAAACAGGAACACGTGAGATGGGAAGATCTTCATCTGAAGAGATGTGTGTAACGGCTGATATCAAAAGCTGTTCACCCATGATTATAACCTCAGAGGTGTTACTAAGTTCATTATAGCAGCTGAAATGACTCTTTTCCTGCTATAATCTGACTACTTTTGGGTTTTTTGTCTGTACTAACTCTGAAGCTCATTTCTCATGCTGATGAATGTCTTCATATGGCCCTGAAACTCACTGTCGCCCTGCATGTCTCCCCGTCTTTCTCTTAAGTTGCTACCTGGTGAGTGATTTCTCATAATTGCAGCACATTTTTGTAAAGATACATTGCCTCTTCTGTCCTGCCAGACACAGTCCTCAGAGTCTTGGTAGCTGGAGGGCAGCCAGACAAAACTTTGCAGCTGCTTTGTGAAAATCCCAGTGGCTGAGACCTCAGTGATGTTAGGACTCTCAGACATATCCAGATGTCGAGAATTCTTACAGGGCCCATCCTGAGCTTCGAAATGTTAACAAATTCCTGTGAATAATAGGTGCACGCTGTCTAAAGAACATGCCTGCACTGTACTACTTTAATATCTGTTCTATCTTCAGTCCAGACTCCCCAGCACATAGAAGTTTAGAAGGAAAAAAAATGCTGTAAGCCATTTTATACTCAACTCAACTTTATACTCAAAATGCTGTAAGCCATTTATATAAGCCTCATCCTGGTATAAAAATAGAGCTGATTAAAAGCCGCTCTAATGTATTTCTAGCTTTTGGAGGTATCGTTCACGTACTGAAGTTTTGACTCTTGTGATACCCTCCTGTATGCCAGACAAGGACGAGCGAATTGCTGATGTAACGCCGTGACATGTCATGCAACGGTTTCTCCACCCTTGGGGAATTCTCCTAGAAGAGTTGAAGCTTGTCTGGAAGCTGTTTTGCACTGTTGGAATAGTTTAAAGAAGCTCCCTCCCGTCAGTGAGTTGAGTCCGTTGTGTCTAACAGATGTTTGCACTCCTGTCTCAGAACTGCATGAATTCACATCTGAGCCTTAACCTGACAAAGTACATTTGAGTGAGGTCCTTTCACTTCGTGTCGTTTGCTTTTCTACCCAATTTAGTCTGCCAGCCCACGTGCCAATGCCGAGTGCTCTCTGCAGGCTTATCCTCCAGTCAGCACCCAAGTCTCCGAGGGATCTCACAGACAAATGATATACATATCTCTTCCCAGAAATTATCTAATCAGACTATGAATAATACAGAGCATGTCAAGAATGTCTGATCTAGTGGAAGTGGCAGTTTCCTCAGTGGGAAGGTGGGACTTCTTAGGCTTTATCCCTGGAAGGGGAGAGGTGCAATCTGCTGCATTTCTCTGGGGAAGTTACTCTGCTTGGTGCATCGGTTTGTGCTCCTTGTTGTTTGCCTGTTTGGCCTCTTCCTTAGACTAATAGGGTGTTTGAAACAGGGTGATTTATTTTTTCCCATTTATAGTAACCTGAGAGGTGAACCTGTCCTCCATTGGAGTCTGTGGAATTTTCTGCACGACAATGAAAACAACTGAAATGGGCATTGAAAGATTCAGTATGTTGTAAAAACCATGCGCTTGCATGTGCTCTCAAATCTGTACCTCTCATTGGTGATTAGAATGTAAGTCTATATTTTGATATCAAAGTTAGACCTAACAAAATCCAATTTTCCCCCAGGATTTCCTTCTCCTTTTCAATGTTCCTTATGGTGTCCTAAAGATACCCCCATCTTTCTGCTCTTCATATATATGTATGGATTGCCCTTCATTTTCAGAAAGTCACCTGGGCACTTGGTGGCTAGAGGAGTTTTGGGGGGACCTTTGTGTCAGTTGCCCAAGGCCAGTCCTTGCTGTCAGGAAGTGGGGCAATAGTTCCAGCTGATGCCTGGGGAAGCAGGGAGGCTGGTGCCCAGGGGGGAATAGCTGTATTTGGTATGAGGCCCCACCTCAAACTTCCTCAGCAACAGGAGAATTTTATTCTCTGAGCTCTCTGATGTGGTGCTGTAGTGCTTTTTTACTGAACACACATTTAATTTTCCTTTGAACTGTCTGGTACATTTAGCAGTTGGAAACAGCTTGCTTTCATTCCACCAATTCCAATCAAAGGTAGCATCCATCTTGTCTCCCAAGTCTTATTGTCTTTACAGTAAATTCATATACCTTTTGAAACTGAGCATTATGCTCATAGCTTTACTTTTGCCTGTTCAGACAATTGTCTAGATAAAAAGAAATAAAATAATAATAATCTCATTATGTTTGTGAGAACATTTGCTTTCTTAAACCATTTGAAGCTAATTTTATCAGGCCACTTCTCCTGCAGGTTTGTGATCTCATCTCTTATTAAACTCTGTCTGACCTCGCTTACCAACAAAGGTCAGACATACTAGTTCCCTAGCTTCTTTTTTACCAAGTGGCACCCCTTCTGGGGCTTCTTTCCTGTTCAGAACGCTGCTTTTCTTCCAGCTGCACAACTGCTTTTTGAGGAAGGTGGGTGAAAATCGATCCATCTCTGGAGTTCAGCTTTTCTTACTGCGGGCATTGTTTGCTCTGGGTGGTTGGCTATTGCCTTTAGTTTTCCCATTTTCCCTTCTCTAAGTGTGTAGCCTGATCACCCACTGCTAAAATTGAACTGTGCCGGGATCTGCCTGCCTCTTTATTTTACATGGAAGATAAAACGTGTCTTACCCACTCAGAAAGCTTTGTGCCCTTCTTGAAATTGTTGCTGAATCCCAGTCTTGGGCGAGGGTGGTCTCTGGATGCTAGTTTCACCAGCTGGAAGTCGTCCAAAGTCCCCTTCTCTCTCACCCCTGTCATGTTAGCAAATTGGGGGCTGTCTGTCCTCAGCTCCTACTGCTTTCTGTGGGATGGGGCATTTCTCACTTTCTTCAATTAAGTTTTCTGCTCTCTTGATGAGCATTGCAGAAGAGCTACAGGAGCGCCTCAGGGGTGAGAGTCTTGGTAGTCTAGGTGTTAAGGTGTGCTTGCGGGTCATGGAAAACTAGAAGAGTTGGAGTTTATGTTTTTCATTAGCATTTTATTTTTTTGCAGAGTAGAGGTTTGTTCCCCTTGCTGGGTCAAAGCAGGTGTCTGAAGTAAGTGTGATGTCTCTGTCTTCAGCTGGGATATGGCTCTAGGAAATAGGAACTTCTCTATGCCTCAATACCACTGTCATCCGAGGTGCATCCATGTCTAACCAGGAATGTTAATATCTGTTTGCTTCTCCAGCTTAATTTCTGGCAAGTTTGGAAGGTAATTTCTTTCTTGTTGAGAACTTAGGGTGTCATATCATTTCTGAGAATTAAACAGCATCTGCAACTACATGAGTCGAAGTTCCCATAGCATTTCAGTTTCTTCTTCTGGAAGATACAGTCTTATTTTAGGAATCAGTCATCTCTTCATCCCTGTTGATACTGAGACATAATATTCATTTGTCATCTCTATGAAGTCTGTCTGTTTTGTCAGTAACATACACATGCAGCTGCTCCTTGAGCCTCATCTGATCCTTGAGTCTGTCCTTCCTGGAAATGTGTGTTAACGTGTCACTGCTGTTGAATGGCATGTTCCTTTCTACAGTCTGTACCTCACTGTATTTATCACTAATATTGTCTTGGGTTAACTCTGTATCATTGCCATCACCTTTCTGCTTTTTTCTCCCTTTTTACTTGCTAGCTATGCTCCATTCTGGCTAACGTCCCTTTTCCTGCTGCTGCTCTATTTATTGATGAATGGCTCATTTCACCCCGGGCCACATAATCAGCACTCCTCCTCTTCTTCCCTTGCTGAGAGCTTGAAAAACATACTTGAGGAAATATTTAAGGATAGGACGATTTGTGCACGTCAGGCCAAATTGGAGACACAAATCCCATCATCTTTAATAAGGTGCACATCTAATGTTTCATATAACACTTCAAAAATTTATGTCCCTATCTCTGTTTCTCATTTAGGTCACAAATTATCCCTGATTGTATTATGGCTACTGTTGCATCAGTGCCGTGGTTTTTATTTCATCCCACCTTTCTTTTTAACAGCTGTTATCCTCTCTCTGGCAGGTAACCCAATTAATGTCTCTTCTACCTGTGATTCAGTGGCAAAATCCTTGATGCCTCCGCTGGGCACGGGATCAATCCTTACAGTTCTCTCTGTCTGAGGTCGTGAGGATGGAGAGCTGTGTGTGTTGTATGACACAATGGGTGGCCTATGGGCATGTTTGCAGTTTCTGGAAATACTGCCAAGGCAATTGTCACATGCTAAATGTTGCCAAATATTGCATTTCTGTGGGTTCAGAAAATCAAAAGAGCCACCTTCGCCCAGCTTCCCAATGTGAGTTAGATATAGAAATCACATCAATGTCTCCTTTTTAAGGCATAGTGTAAAAATACAATTAGAGCAAAAGTAGCTCAAGTCTGCAGAGGGTTCCACAATGCATTTATCTCCTTCTCTGCATTTTTCTTGTAGAAAAATTGTAGAATTGTAATTACTTCTTGTAGAATTTTTTTTTATTATTATTATCCTTTATCAAATCTATGTCGTCGTTTTATCTTGACTCTAGTTTTTAACCTCTTAGGGCTTCCCAGTTTCCATGTATTTCATAGCTTAACTTCATAATCAGGCAAACAAATCTCCCCGGTAGGTTGTTAAGGTATGCTTTACGTTTGTATGTGGTGAGAATCACAGTTTGCTCTGTGAATACTACATTGAGCAAATGCTTTTGTTCTTTTTATTAAAAAACTAAGTGAAAAAAAAATCTATTCTAAGTTATGGTAGGTGATGATTAGTACATTGAATGAGGTTACTGCTATTGTATGCTGTTGTTGAATTAAGTGAAGGATGTGGCCGAAGTTTTAAAATGTGCCAGTCTGCTTCTGGATTTTGTGCTGGTTTTGGTAGCATATTTGGGGTGACATGATACAGGTAACATAAAATACATGATTTTGTGTCTTGAATGTAACGACTGGTTCTGAAGATTAATATTCAAGCCTTACTTGCCTTCAGGTGTCAGTTTGGAACTGCTATTAACTGATAACTGACTGATAAAGGGAAGGAGGAGAGAGCTTTTGGATTTGCACGACTTCTTTTCTTCCTGCTGTTGGTTTGTGTCTCAGTTTCTACAGATGCAGTGGGCAAAGTAACCTCCTAAACGAAAGGACAGGTTTTGTTTCCAAGATCAGTGCTGTTCAGCTCCAACATCTTTCCCTGTGTTTCCCCCTTCCCTTTTTCAACCACATTTGCCTCCTCTGACAAACTACACAAACCAATACCCGCTACCTTTCTGTTGTGTGTACTCGTGGGGTATGGGGATGACTTTTATTTTGCGGTCATCACAGCTCCTGGTGGATGAATACAGGGGTAAGAAGAGACAAATTATGTGGGAACGTTGGTTTAGTTGAAGTCCAAGGATGCTATAAGTTAGGGGGAAATATAAGAAGCAAGAAGAGGGAACATAGTGGCATAAGCTGAGTTGGCCCAGTGACCTCAGTCTTGAGGTGGTTGCCAGCAGCTTGAAGTGTCTGGATGTTTATGGAAACCTCAAAAGAAGGCTAAAGAGTTCTGCCCCTACATAATCCCCCAGCTTTGTGTGGCTCTCCATCCCCCTAAACTCTTGAAAGGAGGTTTCAAGTACTTCCAGTTTTTCGTAACTGTGGCCTGAAGCAGAGGATGAAGTATTACTGTTGTCACTCAAAACTGTCTGGAAAAGCTTTTTGTGGCAGTGTTGTGACATTTCAATGACAGTGAAACAGTGTGTGTATGAGAACTTTCCTTCGCTACTGTATTTCCATGCCCTGCCTTAGCTGTTGTCCATTACTTATTCTGTTTTCTTTTAATATGAGTTTAAAAAGCATTTGACAAGATGCCAAGGTTACAGATTGCCCTGGCCAAGAAGGTAAAACAATTCTCATTCTTTCTTTCCCTATTTTTATAGGTCTTTTTTTATTGTATTGGTTTTTTCAATAAAATTATGGGCTTTACTCTTGAGACCAAAGCAAGAAACAAAACTGTTCAATAACAGATGTAATGGGGATGGAACCTCCTTCAGGAAAAGAAAAATTATCCTGCATTTCTCAGTAAGTGTCCTTACTACTTTGTGTGATTTCACTGTGTAATCAGGAGCTCCCTGTTCCTCAAGTAACACATCACAGTGACCAGTTTGCTACAACCTCTTATTCTTAGGTTTTCTTTCCTATCGCTTGCATACAAAAATGAGAACTCATGGCATTTGTATGGATGTAACACGCTTAAATAACAAGTTCTCAGAGATCTGTGTTTGAGCTGTAACAATAGGCCTTGTAATGCTAGCATCTCAAAGACTAAATTATGGGATTGCTTGTAGTTCTTCAATGTATGAGACAATCTGATCTCAATTAAATTACCAACTGCAGTACAGGCCCTGTGTAATACACAGAGACATCAAATCCTAGCTAATATGCCTATATTATTCTTAGATAGTCTATTATATTTATCTTCATTTTTTGTTGAGTTCACTGCTGCTTTATAACTAAACCTGTCTCTGACATCCTGGGAAAAAAGAAGTTCCCTGTAGTCATGACCAGTTGGATACTGTTATGTGTTAGAAAATGTCGCTGCAATTATAGCTGTGTTACACATTGTTTCTGTCTGCCATCATAATGTACAGTGGCTAGGGATCCTTAATCCATAGACTATCTGACCCAGCTCAGTGGATCGCCTTATTCAATTGACAGTGTGTATTATGTCATGGCCTATTTGTGAATTTTAATTTAAGGACTGTTGGTCAGATTGCCTTCAAAAGTTCTTTCTGTCAAGTCAATGAAAGCTTTTGACGTTTTGCTGCTTTATTTGTATGTCATGACCTGATTCTTCATATACATTAAAAAATGATCCACTGCATGTAGATAGTACAGCAGTAATACAGTATACATAGGTATTTATACCGTAGAATTATGAATTTAAATGCTAAAAAATTAATAACGGTGCTCATGGTTGCATGTAGAGTCAAGCACTCAAGGGTAGGAAGCATAAGGATTAAAATTCCTACATGCAGGCAGGCATCTTCTAGGATTTTCAGAAGGGTCTAACCAGGTAAAGTGTCTAGCTTCTGTTGAAATGTGTCAAAACCAGGGCCCAAACCACCACGTACTTTTGAAAATCCAGCCAGGTACTGATCTGTGTTTTTTGATATTTGTATACTTTCAAATAACTCTGGTAGGTGGGAAGCCTGAATTTAACTGGAAGTCAATGGGATTTAGCTACTAGTCATTTTGTATTAGTATTAAGCACTATATACGTGTGAAAAAAAAATCATTCTGAAATACCAGGCCACTTGTCAGAACAGTGTGTTTTGTCTAGATGTTTAGGGGATTTTTCTCTCGAACCCAAACCTGGAAAAGTTAATTGGAATGACTCAAAGTATATAAAGTTTTAAGTTCTTCACAGAATGAGGCATGTTAATGCAAAACTATCAGGCATATAAAGTTCTTCAGAAGATAAAAAAAAACAGGTGTTTTTTTTTTTTTTGCTTTTGAGTGATTAATCTAAATCCAAATTATTTTTTTTTCCAGGCTAAGCATTAATTTCCCTCTTTTTCAGTACTGAGCCAAGTCTTTACTCTTTGAAGATAAAACCACCTCAAAGTACCTCTGCCTCACACAATGTTATTTTCGGGAATTGCTTAAAGGTAAACTAATATAACTTGGTGTTATAAGGTGAGTAATTAAGAAATGAGAAGAGATGAATTAATGTGCTGTTCATTAAATTATCATTCTGATAATTGTTTTGTTTGTAATTATATCTAGTTTAATTTGACAATAATACTGAGAAGCTGTGGCTTTTTAAACCGTCCTTTCTTTGGGGGAAAACTCTAATTTGCTTGGCAAGATTCATTTGCATCTATGCTTTTCTAGGGATTTTTTGCTAATCTTTGAATGAGCCACTGACTTGTGCAACTGGATACATTAGCCTGGAAGACAGCATACTCCATTTCAAAAGGAAGACCAAGGTGAATGTGGACTGTTCCAAAGTTAATGGTTGCACAATGTATCTAACCGCATTACTATCGTAGTCTCAGCAACGTCAGAGCTGTTCAGAATCCTTTGGAATGTTGATCAGCTCTGAGGTACGAAAGGGGATAACTACTCTCCATTTTTTAGTGTTGATGGACCTTTCAAATGTATGTGCTGACACCTCCATGCTCTGAAGATTAAAGACCTCAAATACGGAGAAATAGAGACTGACCTTGAGTCTCCTGTGCCAAAATTTCCTTCTTCTCTCGCTAGTGTGCTTTGCTGCATATATTACCCTGTGAAAAATCCTATAATGAAAGATAATATTCCTCATCTTACTATGACTTTAAGTCTTGTGCCAGGTAATTCCTAGACAATGTGTTATTATAGTGACTCCTTTGTTCCAAGGAGCAAACTTCTTCTAATGAGTGGGAGGGAGAAAAACTTCACTCTTAATGTTGTATTTTCCATCTAATAGAAGTATTTCTGATTCCCAACTGTTGCTGGAATTAAAATTCTAACCAACTTTCACTTCAATTCATGGTATTGAGGAAAAAATACTTCGGGCAATTTAGGCAATATAAATTTTTTCCTAGAATGTTGTACAGTCATAGGAATGTCAGGAATTTGTTGAACTTAAATAAATGCAGTCACATATTAAACTTTTTTCTGGTAATTTCAGGAGACAGCTTTATAAAGCTTTGCTCTCCTTATTCGTTCATTTTTATACAGGTAATGACAACAGTGGATGCTGAGGTACTACAGCAACAGGGGTCTAGAGGAAAACACAGGAACAGGCTCATTTAGGTATCAAACGATTATTCAAGTTTTTAACCTTTGTCATATTTTCCCTTCCATTACAGGTCTACACACTGTCGTCTATATCTTTGTAATTGTGTTGTGGAGGTGATCCTAAAAAGCAGTCCTTTATGGCGAAACAGCATGATAAATCAGAAATTACTGAGCTCGGTATATGCCAAAATGTCTGTATCTCTAGCACTAGGAAAGCTCCAAGAGAGGAGTTGTGTTCGTGTTCTGCAGGTTTCTAAATATCAGAAATTAATTTGTTCCAAACTTTAGTAGGACAAAAGTATTGGAAAAGTGTTTCAGTTGGAAAATGGAGGTTTTGGTTCGTTAGTGTCCTGTTGACCAGGGTTCTCGCATGGACTTCTGTTGCACAGGTATGTGGCTTAAGCATCCTGCCTACTGGCTGATGGAGTCTGAGCCTGGCTTTCTGCAGTTCTGCTAGGATGTTCCACTCTGTAAACAGCAATTCAGTCAGTAATTTAGCCTTGGCTTCCCATATCCAAGGTGACTGCAATGGCTCCCTGGTTTATGTAGTTAGACCGATTTTTGAATATTGGTTACTTATGCAATGGGAAACATTCCGGTAGAAACCATTGTGCAAGTCTCAACCAAAAGAATTTGAATCCAGCAAAGGAGGGACTTGAAGCTCTTGCTCGTGTTTAGACAAAATCTCTACTAGACTTTGCTGAAACTAATATTGTCATGAAAATGTCTGGGCTGGACCTGGGAATTTCCTTTCAGAATTCATAGACTATGCAAAAATTCTTGGGTAACCTTACTAGTCAGAACAAAACGCAATGTCAAATGACTACTAGAAGTAGAGCAGTGTTTTATATTGCTTGCATTTAATGCTTTCTTTATGAGATATTGTCAACAAAACAGATCTACACATTTGAAAACTGATAACCTGAAACTGTTGATTTGCCTGGGAAGGGAGGCTATAAACTTCCGAAGTCACTAGTCCTGGAAACAAAGATTTTAATCCTGGTATCGCTGGATATTTTTTTTCTCATCTGTATACTGAGGGAAATGGTAATTTTCAGAAGAAATTCACAATTTAAAACTGGAAATTATAATGTTTCTACTTAAACACTTAATAATTTGCCATTTAACAGTAGAGAATTGTAAATTGTACTTAAATTAGTATAGTTAGATCCATAAACACTAAGCTAAAATTGCTTTGTTATAGAAATTGCTGATGAATACAATCAATCTGCTCAGTGGAAAATGCAAAGGAAAAATGCTCTACTAGTTTAGGTGACTCTCAAGTATTTTCACTAGTCCTTTTAAGTGTGATATCTCTTTCTGTATGTATGTATAAAATGTGGGGTTTTTTTCTTATATGCAATTTGGTTTTGGTAAAGGCTGTTTTCCCACCTATCTCATTTTGAATCACCTTTGTTTTCTAGAACTTTCTAAGAATCAGCTGTTTTTTAGATAGTTGCTGTTTACCATCATATGGCAAAAATGTTTAAAAGTTATGGACAGAAAGTGGAACACAAACCACTGGATTTTGTTGCTCTGTTCAGAAAGCCTTACTGCAGTTTTGGCCTCTTATGTAGTGGATGTATAGCACAGCGAAACGAAAACACTTAGTAATATCTTTTTTAGATCTTTTTCACACAATCTTGTACACATGATGGGGGAGTGTGACAATACACAGCCATCCTTGTTTGCACAATGAAGCTTTTTATATTGTACAATTTATAGTTCTGCTGATCCAGTTCATTGCAGCTTTTGCGCCTCACCAAACTAATATTTGGGTTCAAATGTTCACTCTGATGTCAAGTTCTGATATTTTTACCTCTCCCTTTCTCTTAATTTTATTGATTTTTCTAAGCCAAGCATTCCATAAATTAGTTATAGTAAGAAGGCTTATTGTGGAATGTGATATAATTGGCAACTGATTGTTGATGTAGGAGATTTATATTGGCCTATAGTAATAGTTTCTTATAATTGGAAACATATGTGATTTCTAGTGTCTAGACTTGGGAACTTTCCCAGGAAGGAGTTCCAGGTGGTTATCTAAGCATAATAGGCCAAATGGCTACCACTTGAAGGCTGCAGACATGGGAAATATGTAAATGTTGCTGGCAAATGTAATTATTTCATAAATTTAAGTTTATAAATTGCAACATATCCATTTACATCTAATGGTTTGACCAGCTGATTTGTTTTACAGATTCACGTAGAATCAATGTTTAAAACTTGAAATTTGCTTTCCCTTGATTGCTTCCTAAACTGAAAAAATGTAAAATACAAACATGAGAAGTCCTTGATATGCCTGGATGTCAAAAAGCTTTTAACTATGTCATATGCCTAATTTAGTTGCACTAATATATGAATGCTTACCTTGAAACAGCAAATAGTTACATTGTCGTATTTATTAAATGAATTCTGTGAAATTTGGCTTGGTGTAGTTAAGTTACGTGGCACCTTGAGTTTTGTCTCCATTTGCTAATAGGCTAATTTCTGGAAGGACCTCTGAAAGGAAACATGTCTGGAAGTTGTACAGCCTACAAAAGCATCTGGTGATTTGATATTGTCCTGATCCTAGTTTGCCTTGAACATGCTCTGCACGTTAAAGCATCCCTGGAGAAGGAAAGCACAGTTGGCTATCCCAGCCTGAATACTCTGCAAATATTGTTCTGGGACCTGCATAGCCTGTGACTCACAATGAATATTTTCAGATCTGGTTCTGACTGTACAATAGGAAATACAAAAGAAAACAAGTAATTTCCTTGGGCCTAACACAGTGTGGCTTGATCATTGTGGCTTACACAGAAGAGCTGCAGAAGGAAATGTGAAAAGTCCTCTCAATTCAGTTTTCATGCACCAGATGGTTGTTTCTTGTTCTTGTTGTATTTTTTTTTTTAATCCTACCTGTTAAGATAGCAAAGAATGACATACGTTATCTGGCTCTGCAGCCAAGTGTGTGGTCCAAATTATTTTCACAGAATGCCTGACAAAGTCTGCTTGCTTGCTTGCCTGCCTCAATCATTTTTCTCAACTAATTAGAAAAGTCTGCCAAGCATTGTTGGGCTAAGGCACTAATTATTCTCAAACAAATGTTTCAATTTTGCACAAGTTAGAAAGTGTCTCTGTTTTAAATGACTACATGCCAAGATGGCAGAGTAGTCAGACCGGTTTCGTTTATCAATATGTCTAGAAGTCTCGGAGGACCAAAGAGGTAAAGCCATTTAAAAGGAAACGACCGTCTGCAGTCTTAGGTGCTCTTTTAGGAAATAATGTTGTAATACTTCTTTTTGTAGATGTTAGGTTTTAATGAGAAGTAAAGGGTCTATTTTCCTTCTGGAAATGTTGTTTCTTGTGATATTCCTGACTCTGTTGGTCCTCAGATTCTCTTGGTTTTGGCACTGAATTAAAGGAAGTTTTGTTATTAGTCACGCAAGACTGGCCTATCTAATCCTTTCTCAGGTTTTACAGCCTGCTCATCACCACCCTTATTTGAGCATTAAAGAAGTTGGTCTCTGATGTCAGCAACACTGGAAAGCCTTTCCTTGTAAAACTTCCAGTCGAATTTGGCAACTGGAAGACACTTGAATGGTTTAAGGAAGTTTACATCTTATTTACCAAGCAATGGCACTGTACCCAGACCTGAACTCCTCGCTTCCCTACTCAGAAGAATTTGTGAGCTTCCAGAATGGTGTCATCCCACCTCTGATCCTGAAACGTTTAGGTCATATTCATTTGTTTGTGACAGGGTTCCCAGTCTGATAGTGATAGTGAGATATGTGCCTCTGATCCACTATATCTTTGCTGATAGTTCTTCCATCTGTCTTCCACACTGTTTGCTCTCATCCCAAAAGTTGCTCGGTAAGAAGCAGATAGATTGCCATGTTTAGGAGTCTCTTTGGTTTTTGTTGGATCTGCCTACGTATAACCAAAAAAAGTCAGAGTTTCCAAGAACTGCCTTCCTCTCTTGAAAGTAGGGAGCTGCATGTTTTCAGAGAAAAATGTTTTTAGTATATTCCAAATATGACATGAGAAATTTAATAACTTATTTCACTGGGATAATTGGAGTGGTTTACTTATGAGCCAACTCTAGTTTGTTTTGTGGATGCGTGTTAGTTCAAAATGGTTGGATTAATTTTTTTTAAAGCATATATTAAGGGCAAGGGAAAAATGAAAGACTTGAACCCCCAGAATGGCAGCAGAACTTGGAATATTTCATTACTTGATTAATTTCCAGCAGCCACTTGTGCCAAGGAAGAAAATGTGCCTAAACATTACAGTATTTGTATCTCTACGAACAGTTACTCATACTAGGATAAATGGGCAGGCATAACATGTATTTGACTAAAGGTTTATATGTTTTCTTTTTAACCTCTCCACTTCCTTCTTTTAGGGGAAAATATGGAACCTGGTGCCTGGATACTTTGCATCATTAATTGCTTGTTGCCCTTATCTGCACCCACTGGCTTAATTGCAATCTGTCTGCATAGTGTGTGGTTTTTTTCCATGAATTTTGAAAAATTATTTGTAAAGATGAGATATACTACATGGGAAAATCTACTTAGTCTGAAAAGAGTTAGCTGTGGAGAGTGCCGGCAGAGTCCTGGAAATAGCTGCGTTGCAGGGGTACATGCAGACAGATGATCTCAAGTGAAGACATTGCAAATAAAACATTCCTGGTTCTCAAGTATGATGTAAGGCAACAAAAGATGAACGAGCTGTGAATCCCAGGGTGTTCCTCAAAGTTCAATCCACAGTCATCTCCCACGCAGCAAAGAAGGTTTTAAGATAATGGTGTTACATGTTTTGAAAGACTTCTTCTGTTTTGTCCTCCTTTTCCTCCTCCTGCGTTTAGTGTATTATTATTTGCTAGATAATCACCCCTGCTGATTTTGAGGTGCTGACTGTTCTTGACGATGACATGATTCTTACTTGTAATGTCAATTATCTAGTTTTAACCAGGAAATACACATTACACGTGGTAGGCTTTTGGTAGGCCTTCTTTGCTCTTTTGACATCTGCAGATTCAGTCCTCCTCTGAGGGCTGCAGCAAGAGCAAGGATCTGGGTTTGTTCAAGTTGGTGTCTGTGCTCCAAGACCAGGAAGGACTTGGTGGCATGCTACGTTCAGCTGCATGTTTTTGTGCTATTTAAACCTTTTTACATGGAAGTTTTTTACTTTTACGGACAACCACAGTTTCTCTAACTGAAAAATACACTTTCCATCCAAGAATTTCCTGTTTTGTATATCTCCACATGTGAATTCGCAGAAGTGCAATGGGAATCCAGTGGGAGTAGCATTCCATTGTAGCTACATGAGTGTTACGTTGTTTTAAATCGAGCAAATTTTACAATATAAAACCTATTGTTCTTCTTTCTCATGATTTGTTGCTACAATTATACTTAATTAAGTAGAGACTTAATTGTGCTTAATTTTTTAATTTCCTCTTTTTGGAAGAATTCCTTTGGAATTATTATCTGATTTTATTTTTTTTCCCCACGTAAACAGTTAAAATGTGTACAGTTGAAATAATTTGGAGGAGGTTTCCAAGTTTGCGATTTTTTTTCTTCAAATGAAGGTTGTTGAATTGCGCTCTCGGCAGCTTCAGTTTCCCCCATTTGCACCGATTATGTCACCATAAACAAATTCCAACTGTGAACCGATTTAATATGGTTCATAATTTATACCTGTGGTTGGTTGTTTTTTTCCTTAGTGCAGACTAAAGGATGTCCAGATTGAAAGGAAGGGGCTGGGCCCTTGGTTTGTTTAATATTGAGCAGGAAATGTATCAGCACTGTTGAAGAAACCAGTAAATTGTCCTTTCCATGGTGCTTGGGAGGGCGATGAAGCATCCCCTCAAGGGTCTCACTCTTCAGTTGTTTCTCAGTGCATCAGTAAAGTCTGTGTATTGCGTAAAGCAATTTCCACACGAGAAGAACATTCTTTTACATAGGTTAGCCATGAACTCACCCTAAGGAGCATGGAGTACAATGAACGTGAGATCTAAGTTGTCAGGTACGTGATTGCACATAATACTAATCTAATCACACTCCTCGTGATGGAAGAAAGGGGAGACACAGAGGAGATTTGCTGTTCCAGACAGAGACGCTTGCATTGTACAAGCAGCAGGGATAATTCTGCCTGTTCTCTGGTATATTGGTGTTGCTGCTGCTGTGCTTGGCAGAAGGCGTTCAACCTAAAAGGTTGGAAAGTCTACAGCTCTTCACACTGTGTCACTATGTTGCGTGACCCAGTAGGGCACAGCCAGGACAAGTGATTTCTTGAAAATCTTGTCAATATATTTTGTCATTTCATGATTGATCGAACTGCAAACATAAGCTGTGTGTTTTAAGACAACGCTTTTGTCTTACAAAATTATAGTGTGGAAATTGAATTTACTGCTTGCTATAGGTGCTTTGTTCTACTCCAGCAATGGTCCTTCCTTTTTTTTTCTCTAGTAGGAATGCCCCAGTGCCCCAGCCTGACAAAAAAGAGTCACTCTCACGCACAGGGTTTCAGCTGAAAATGGATTTGGTTGTAATATATAATTGAGCAGTGGAGTGAGAGAGTTTTTAAATTATGGAGTTGATTTTAAAAGTTGACACTGGCATTAAATGTTCTATATTTGGAGCTCCTGCTTTGGTTGCTAAAATGGACATTTATAGATAGAAAATAGTGATCTGAATTCCCCTTGTGGCTTTGGCAGAGAGGTTCGAAAGTTGTTTCATTTTTGTGTGTAATTTTCTTGTGGCAAGAATGTGTGCAGGGGGTGGTGGAGAGGTCAATTTGTCTATGTTTGTAGGTGCTGACAAGTTTTCTGAAATTTATTTTTAATTTAGCTTGTTTAAAAATTGCATGGCAGTGCTTTGTAAGATGCGCTGTTGCCAAAGATTTACGTGCTAGCTTGTATGTGCATGCCACTGCTTTTGTGGCAGAAATTGGCTTTATTGATGCAAAGTGTGTTACAGTTAGACAATAGCTAGTTAAATCACCACCATATTTTATAAAGCTATGCATCCTGTGGGTTTTATATGTCATAAGAGCCAGCTTTACACTTTTACTGATTAATCCAGTTAGTAAGGTAACTATGTTTTGGATTTTTTTTTTTTTTTAATGTGAATTTGCTATTTAATAATAGTTTAAAATTTTGTGGTTTTCAGGTATTTGAAAAAGAGCTGCTTTCAAGGTAGCACCTTGAAAATGATTGTAAAAGTTCTGGTTATTTCCAAATAAGATCAAATTTACATGGTTTAAAACAAATTGCAAAATCAATTCATTTAAATCTGAGCTAAAGAGCTAACCTGTTAAGCTGTGGTTAGTTCCCATGCCTTCAGGCCATGTGGACTATAACCAGCGTGGCTTTATTTGCCGTGGAGGTCCTCGGGGAGGGTGAGCGAAGGAGCAGAATCGGAGCCTCCCCTCACTCCGGCTGCTCATTTCTCAGCCACTGTTTGGGGGTATCGGTGCCTTTTGTTGTGTGGAGCGGTAACTTTTTTCAAGCATATTAACTGCAATAGCAATAGCTGCAGCAATAGCTGCAGGGATATGTTACCAGCCAGATCTTCTCTTCGCTATATTGCATTGACACTGAGACGATATAAAGATTAGCGTCAGGGAGAGGCAGTGCCTGCACAGAGCAGCCTTGCTGCTTCCACAAAGGCACTCCCTTACTCAGCAGGGCAATTTCAAGAAGACCGTGGGCTGAGCACTGCAACTTCAACATCTGTCATGCAAATGCCCTCTTTATAATGAAATTCAGTTAGATGTTTGTCTGATGTAAAATGACTTGTGGTGTGGAGCAATTAATGTTTCTGTAGGTATAATTACCCATAGCAGTCTGCACTTCAGTAGTGCAGGCTTTAGCCTCAAATCTTTGCTTGTACCTTCCCTTTCTGAACTAGCACCTCTTCATCCAGGATTAGAAGTATCACTTGACCATGTATTGATCTAAACCAAAAACTTAGATTAAGAGCAGTGCCAGTAGTAGTAAATGGTTACGCTGCAGGAATCATAGCCAGTTAAAAATGGGAATTTCTGAAAGGGGGGCTTACAGTCTTAATCAGCTCTGGAAAAATTGCAGCCCTGATCTCCACAGGGAAGGAGGAGGGGGAAACATTGATTCAGAAAACATGTGCTGCACTCCACTGTATAAATCTGGATTTCAAAAATAAACTTTTTTAGCATGCTTGAAAGTTGTTGCTGACTACTGCCAACTCAAAAATTTAATAAAGAGTTTAACTTTGTGCAGCCCAAGCCAGCTCTGCAAACACATGCCTTCCCGCTGAGATCAGAATGAATATCTAGTGCAGTGTGCGAGAGCCAGACTGTACGAGCAAGCCTGTCTACATGCATCCCTCATCCGACTTCAGTTATTGTTATGGTGGGCACAGTTCCACGGCTGTAATCATTGCAGAGAGCGTGTGTCCAAAGCTCTGCTCCAAACTCCATCATGCTGCTTACATTTTCAATTATTTCAGCAAGGGCTTTTTATCTGCAAGCTTAGTCAGTTTGGTAAATGGACACATTCACCTTCTCAATTATAAATCTTTTTATAGAAGATGTCTTGTGCTCTCTTTACATATCTTCTAGTGTAGGATTTTATATTTCTTGGAATTTAGCCCTAGCCATTTTTGAAAGAGCCTCTTAATAAAAAGAGAGCAAATTAATAGATTGTCTAAAAAGTCACATAATTTTCATTACTTCTTTTTGAGAAGCATTTTCAAATCTAAATTTAGATGGTTGAGTCAGCATAGATAGGGTAGGTGGGGAAGGGAGTTGAAAACATATTTACGCTTTCAGTCAGGAATCCAGCTTTTGTCAAGTGATGTGCGGTGATGAGGGAGTTCTGAGTTTGCGAGAGCAGCACATCAGGCTGTGTGTCAGAGTTTGTGTTTTCAGCCCAGACCTTTATTCTTCTCCCAGAAGGGGCTCAGAGTACAGAGAAATGAGTTTGCTGGGCTTGTTTTGGGAGGACCAAGACTTACGTAATGCTGAGCAGCACTAACGCAGAGACCTGTCGAGCCGTGTCCAAATCTGTTCAGCCAGTTACACTGGGATTGGGGGAAGTCCATAAATAAAGGAAGGAACCGTTTATACCACAGCCATGCGAGCAGGCATTTCATAAAAGACCATCTCCGGCTATATTCCTTCAAATAAACAGCCCCTTCCAAAGTGGCAAACAGGAAGAATATATTTTGTTTGTCAAAAGCTAAACAGACTAAAATGTTGCCAACCTGTCAAGAATGGTTGAGGGAAAAGAAAACATATTCCCAAGACTTTGGTATAATGGGACTAGGGGGCTCAGGGAATAGCAAGGAGGAGAGTTCTTTTGGCTTTGAAAAACTAAGTGAGTGGGAATACCTTAAAATAGAGAGGCTATCAGTGATGGCATAGGATGGGAAGAAAGACCCATAAAATAGCATGCTTTGCAACTTAGGATAGCTCTGCCAAGTCTTTGAATTGTCCAAACTGGAATGGATGGGATTATGATTTTGCTTCTATTATTATTATTATTTACTTATCAAGGTAAAAAAAAAAAAGAACTAGAACAACCTTCACAAAAGGACCAACCATTCCTGTTTTGCTTTGTGATCCCAGTGTCCTCTTGTTCAGTGTGAAGGCAAGAGTCTGAGAGGGGAGGTCATATACAGATATTACTTGGGAAGAATACATGCTGACAATTATTGTGGGAAGTGATTATTTTTTTTTTCTGCTGTTAAAAGAACCACTTCAGGCAATACTTTTGTCTAGAGAGGTTCTTAGCTTCTCTGCTGTTACTTACGGGCATCGTACATCTCAGCACCCAGAACAAGTTCTCATTGCCTGCCCCTCTGAATACAGGGCACAGGGCCACCTGTCCAGCATACTGATGCATTTCTGGCTTGATTGTAAAAACCACAGGTTTGACAACCTCACACAAGCTCTACAACAAAGAACTGACTGCCTGTTCCAAGTTGTGCTATAGCTGGCCTTTATTGTGAGCCTGTAGTGTTTCATTTCTCTGGCATTTGGTCTCTGTGTTCACCATTCTGACTAATGCAGAGCAAATCTGGAGTCCCACTTTCATGTCGCTCTTCTGATCATATTTGTTATTCTAAAATAAATGCCCTTGTGGCAGTGGTTTAGTTAGCAAAGCAAATAATGTCTTTTCAAATGAGTGAAAAACTTATCATCTCTTATGTCTGATGACACGGCAACATTAATAAATATATAATTGCTTTGGGTAGCGCTTTCCAGCGGTGTTGCCTTTCTTGCTCTTTAATATGCAACATGATGTGATGTGTTTGAATTAGATTCTAGTAAACATTTGCACCTGTCACAAGAACCACCATTTGTTGTCACAACAATCAGGGTAGCTGAAGAAGCACTGAAGGAAATGTCTTCACAGGACCGGTGTAGTGGCTAAGCTTGCATTGCAATTGCTCACTCCCTGCATAAACTGAATAATTCAGGCTCTTCTGTACACATTTCCAGTACACATTTCCTTTGGCAAAAAGCAATAGTAGAATAAAAAATTAACTAAATCCTTTTGGGAAAGGAACCTGGATAAACATTAAGAGGGGTTTTTTTTTCTGAATTAAATTTTGGGATGTATGGTAATTATCTTTGAGTAAATCAGGTGTAGCACAAGGTAATGGCAAGAAGACCTACAATATAAACTAGTAGCAGATGGGTAAGGGTAGTCTAGAGTAGCTCAGGAGAAAAATTAACAGTCCATCCTTACCCAAAATACAAGAAAATTAAACATTCTAGTGTAGCATTTGCCTGGAAGCATTTTGGATGATCGATACAATTTGAACACCTTTGATTTTAAGTTTTGCTGAATACTGTTGTGCTCCCAGGTAGAGTATTGCAATGCTAAACTCCTTGGCTCCTGCTTTGACTGGTGTAGGCTTCTTTTTTACCTCCTTTTCCAGTTATTCCCTGTTTACAGGGGGGAGATAAACAGTTTCTCTTAATTTTCCTGTGGAGCCTCACCCTTATACAGGAACTAATACTGTAGATCCGTAGATAAAATTCTGCAAGCAAATGCCTTCTCTGCTGTCATGGGATTATAGAGATGTGGGTGAAAGATTAGGCTCCCCTGAGAGACTGAGTACTTCTGCTTCTTGGAGACTTCAGCTGAAGTGTTACGTGAACATTGCTGTTTGTGGTTTCACTCCTTTTGTTTGGTTTATTTTGGTTTACAGTCATGGTGAAAAAATGAAATGAAAAATAAAAATGAAACAAGCACTAACCAGAGCCAATTGGTCGGCGCGCATTTGTGTGTGAGAGAGAGTCTTGAGGTTTGGTTTTATTGTGTCAATCTGAAGCATGAATCTGGTTCAAGGAAATGGTTGGCAATCACTGTTCTGCTAACAACTGGGCAATTGCATTAACGTAACACTAGAAGACTTGAGAAACCAAGAAAAGCAATGGAACTCTAATGTAAGGACTGCTCAGCATTCAGAAAAAGGAGGAGAGAGTTTGCAGATGCTGTGGCTTTGCTGCTTATTCCTGGATTTCCAACAGGGTGTTGCTGAAAAGAAATGCCGTGAAGAGGCATTTTTGGATATGAACTAGACCGTTTTGAAATGCCCATTTCGTAAAAGTTTGTAGGTGAAAGCAAGAAACCCAATAGCTGAAGTTTCAATGAATTGCCCCATTTGGCAATTATTCCCAACAGAAACCAACGCCCTGGGAATTTTGCTTGGCACAGCCCGCTACAATTTTTTCATGACCTGACTTTAGCTATGCACAACCTACCTAGGAAGAAGTGCTTTTAATACCTTGGCTATTGCTTGTAGGGTTTTAGGATATTGGGGTGGAGGGAGTCTGGCTTGGATTCTTAACTGCTGCTCTGTTTTCGTGTAACCCCCAGTTGTTTTGCCCTAGAAATGTGAAATCCCAGAGTCACCTCTCTTAACTGACATGTTAAATTTAGGATCATAGGTGTCCTAGATTCTCAATATAGTCAATGAGAGATAAGCATCTCCGAAGGGTAATTTGACCCCTGCATGAGCTGAACCTGCCCTGAAGCTAACTTTTGCCCGTATGGTTGTGAGAAGCGCTTACGACTACCTCACGATTTGCGTGCTGAGTTCGTGTAGTAGCTATGTTTAGGACTGCACCTGAGCAAGTATGTCTTAGCTTTACTTCTTTAAGCAAAATGCCTTGTGGCATTTTGATATATAAAAACTTGTCTTAAAACGTCTGAAAAAGTGTGCTGAGAACGAAGCCAGCTAAAATTCTGACTTCACCCGCGAAACTGAGGCAGGGAGGGGCAGGATAAAGGAAATCAGCAATAGATACTATGCAACATGTAAGTCTGGGAAGTGCACAAAGCTCAGATATGGGGAGAGACACCAAAAATCCTCCAATTTTGCAGAGAATATGGGTCAGGGAACTTGCTGTCTAGTGTCTGAGGTCAGAAGAAACTGGGGAGAAGGAGAAAGATGTGGTGCTGTCAGCGTAGGTGAAGGGATGATAGAAAGCATAGAGCTGTGCTGAGGACTAAAGACGTAAGAGGGAGAAATACTCTGCCAGTTGATTAGGGGGAATTGGGGCGTGCTATAAAATGCATTAAGGGTTATAAATGATGTTCTTAATGTTTTCCACATTTAGAATAAAATAAATGGTGCAGCCTCATTTTGAATACTTTATGCAATTCCAGCTGTCCCATCTCAAGAATATGATGGAAGTTGCAGAAGTATAAAACAAAGCGACATGATCAGAGGGATGTGACAGCTTCCGTGCAGGGGAGGATTCAGTAACCTAGGTCTCCCTAGTTTTGAGAAAAGGTGACTAATAAGGGGGAAGCAAGATATACTGGAGCTACATAAAGTCAGCAGTGACATGAGGAAAGCAAAAAGATAGCAATTATTTATTACTTCTCACTTGACAAAAAAACAAGTGAAATGATCAGGCAACACATAATTAAATTGTGGAAGCTATTGCTACAGGATGTTGGAGATGCCAAAATACAAATGGTTTCTTAAAACGATTAGATAAACTCATGGAAGAACAGTTCATAAAGAGCCATTAAAGACACTGAGATAGGGCCAGCCTCCAGCTCAGGAAGTTTCTAAACTGCAGGTTTGCTGAGAATTGGCGGGGCATACCCTGTGCTCGTCCTGTGCTCATACGCTTTCCTTAAGCGCTCATTTTGGCTGTTATCAGAGACAGGATACCGGGCTAAATGAATCTTTGGTGTAACCCGCTGTACGGCTTTCTTCCTGCTAACCCACACAATAGACATCCGCACTGAGTATCTACGCTGTAGACCGCATTCAATTTAGCTCTGAGATTTCTAACTTCCGCATATGTTTTTCTTTCATTTACAGTATTATTTAATCACACACTTAGAAACCAATCTAATTGGGCTAAATCTAGCGGTACAGTTATGTCTCCTCTCCTTGTTCCCAGTGTGCTGTCCTGCAATGTGTTCTACATATCACACTATGTTGCTGTTGGTTTATATTATGTGTGTTAATCTGGTCTATGCAAATCATCTTTTGGTATTTCACTATAGCTATTTAATAATAATACTGACCTGGGTCAGTTACCTCTAATTATCTAGAAGACTTCTTTTTAGTGTTAGTGTAACCTTGGAAAATTATTAACTAATATGCAGACCCTCATGTGTAGGGGGTCTCATTGAGAGCTGTTCCGCAGGCAACTAAGTGAAGTACAATGGAACTGCTACTATCTTTTTGAAGTTATTAGTTGCATCGCTCAAAATAGCTTCTGCTCAAGCCCCCAGTGCTCTGCCGCCTTTAGATTAGTCGTATTTGTAGTCTCCTGCTGAAGTACTGCTGAGAGAGCCAGAACTAAGTGGTAAGCACAGTGGGACGCTGTATGCATTCTGTAGCTTTTTCAGGGTTTACCTTAAGAAGGTTTTCATACCCGTGTGACAGTCACTAGCAGGCCAAGATCTTTTGTTTAACATTTAGCATCCAAGCTGATCTTTCGCCTAAAGTTTGGGTGGTACTTCCTCTGAATGTTATACATTGGGGAATATCTGTCCTTCCCCATGTATGTTTAGTATATATGGGTTAGCAGTTCCACTGGTGCAAAGTAAATTAGTCCTGTCAATATCCTTTTAACTTCTTATTTCTAACGTGACTGCTTTTGGAGAGTTGCTCATACAAACCTGGAGCTATACAGGTGTATTTACTGCATTAGATACATTTAATGGGCTGTTTACAAGCCACTCAAATAAAACATGCAGAAATTTACATTTCTTTTGATAGGGATGGGGATTCCAATGTCTTGAAAACACAAGAAATAAAATTAAAATATTTAATTTTTTTCAAAGGAATAATTAGCTATCCTGACTTCTTGGGCACTCTGTGTCCCCAGAGTCTGCAAAGCATGAGAATTCTTGAGGAATTGAAGTAATAGTCCGTCGTTGTTTGGCATGAGTGAATCCCATATCGATCTGAAGCTCCCAGAGCGCCCAGCTTCCTGGTGTTTGGCCCAAAGGTCTGTAAGGGTCTGCAAGCGTAGCGCTGTTTGCAGAATTGGGCAATCCCAGAGTCTAAGGCCATGGAAACCCAAGCTTTTACAGCGCTCGGAGAGGGAGCCTGGCAGGAAGTCAGGCACTCCTCCATTGTGTCTGCTTGTCATGCAGAAGAGATTTCTTGAAATAGACGTTTCCATGACATACTCTTATTTCAACAAATTGGCAATTTCCAGCAACAACATGTCCCGTTAGAATTCCCTAACCAGCTCTAATTCAGACATCAAAGAAGGTGAATATATTCTTCATTCTGGGATTATTACCATTTAATTCCCTTTTTCCTTTCCCTCCGTTTCCTTTTCTTTCTAACTTATTTCCTGTGAAAGTAAATGCTGTGAACTGATGCTACAGGAAGGTAACGGCTCTGATGTCTTCTGTGTGCTTCTTTGATCTGTGTTGTTACAGAAGAAATTGCAGTGATTGAAGGCATTCAGTTTTTAAAAGGTAACTCAGATGATTACTAAGGCTAATTACTCCTTACGTAGTTTCATGAGTGACTGCAGGAGCTCCCTGTACTTGTGTTTATCTCATCTCCTTTCAGTCTGTTAATGTGGGGACAGCCACTCGTACAAGCTCACTTTGCCGGACCAAGATTGTGCTTTAACTGTGGAAATTGGGATTTTCTGCATTTTTTGTTTTGTTTTAGGGTGTGTATTGCTCTCCCCGCATCACCTCTGGAAACATGGAAGGGTCTTACCTAGACATTATTTAACACTCATATTTAGCATTTGCTTTTGCAAATCTTGGAACGCTGCCAACCAAAGCAAACGCTTCTTGTACAATCTTTTCTGAACATGTAGGAAAACCTCACAGAGTCTTTAAAGCGGCGAAGTGGAAGAAAAATCAGGGGCATCCGTAATGTTTGTATAATGCTACAAATATGGTGATATCTGAAAAGCTGAGATACGAAAAAAAAATCCAAACCCTCTTTTCATTTGTCCTATTCTAGAGATAGGTGCTGTGAAAAACACTGAAAGCAACTGCTGCCCAGAGAACAGAAGTGGGTTACAGCTCAGAGAAGGCTGTTTGCAGGGGACAGAGAACATGAGGTTTGATCAAATGCCAAATTAATTTGTTGCAAGCTAGTTTGTGTAAAAAGGCATCATATGAGACCTCCTAGTGTGTCATTAAAAGGGTGGTATCAGTCATGTCTTACAGACGGGAAAACTGAAGAACAGAAAGATTAAGTGACTTTCCTATGGTGTAAAAACAGGGCACGGACAGAGCTGAGGGAACTGAAGCTTCTGGAATCCCATTTTTTTTTCTCTTGTTGGACCATGTTGTCTCAATTACAGGGATGAGAACACTAAGAAAACGAAGCCTGGGGTGCTCTTTGACTCTGACCTCATTGCATGCTATTCCTCTAAGAGAACTACTTCAAGGATTTCAGCAGAAGAACGTGCTCCTAAAAGCCATTTTGATGAAATCCCAAAACTAGCAGCAGCAAGCAATCCTTTCTCACTTTGCAGCTTGATAACAAGCCTCACCAGTTGACAGTTTATTTTCTTTCCAACAATCAAGTCTTGACTGAAGGAGCACTCGATTCTTGAGTAGGCAATAACAAGCGTAGGCATGGAGTTGCTGCCACTTGTGCTTTCATTTCAACAGAAAAGTAGAAAACCAGATTTGCTGAAAATGAATTGAACTGTTTTCCTTAGCCACCTTCTAGACGTACATCCTTTTTCTGTTCGGTTTTCTTAAATGGCACGCACAGAAGTTGAGAAAGATTCCCACTTAGTTCTTATGTTTCCTTTGGCTTTTCACTTCAGGCTTATGTAACAAGGTAAAAGACTTATCTTTCTTTCCAGCTTTTATAATGAGCTAAAAGTCTTGGCTTTCTGTTCAGCTATGGAGGTGGTGAACAGAGGAGATGAATCTGAAACAAAAGAGTTAAATCTAACGGTGAAGTTCACATAAGCTTACTATATACAGTGAACTCAAATGAAGAGGGAGATCAGCGAGTACCACAGAAAAGCCATGCCCTTGGAAAATCTGTTAAATCAGGGAATGTATTGCCTTGCTTGTGTCTGTAGTGTCTAGAGGGAAGAAAACACATATAAACTCGATGAAGGTATTTGCTTTGAAGGTAAAACAGGGCTTCTGTGGAGCATTTGTCCATTCCGATTTCATGCAGTCTTTGCCCATTCCCAAACTGCAAACAAGACTAATACATCGCTGTGCTTGCCAGTTCGGAGTTCTGGGGACAGGAATTGTCACTGTTTTGTACTGAAGTGTTGGCCTTGATTTGGATCCTGAGGGGTGACCATACAGAAGTGTTGTGCGTATAAAAGGATTACGGAGTTACTACTAAATGTTCCCAAGGGAATGACCGCCTACCATGTTTCGTAGGTTAGCTATTTTCAAAATATGTAGAGGAAACTTCATTCTGGATTAGTTTAAATCACAATGGCTCCATTATTTTCATACTATATTCATTTTCCTCAGATGTTGCTACCATCACAGATCCCAGAATTTCCACAATGTTTGAATAGACAGAAAACCTTTAAATCTTGTCCTTCATTAGAATAAAGCTCTTTTTTTTTTCTGTTATCCTGTAGAACAGGTGGTAATACAAGAAAGTGATCTGCTATCCCCACAAATTCTTTGAATTCTGCTTCTAAAGCTCTTCTTTGAATCATATTTTCTAGCATCTCGTGGGGGTTTGTGCAAAAAAGTCATTCTCTTCAGCATTATGCAGACATTGACTGGGAAATCTCTTTATCAGTGGTTTAAATCAAAAGTACTTTTTTTTCCTAGAATCCATTTTAGTCTCCCATACTGATGTTTCTCTGTGTGAAAGAATCTATTTAACTGCCTGCTTTTTGGATGGCTTTTAATGTTGTTTTTAGATTTATACAAGGAGTATTTTGCCAATGAGCCTCTTCGTCTTCACCACTAGAATGATCTTTAATGGACATCCAGTAGTTTCATACTAAGTAGTTTCTTTCAGCTTTATTCTCCCTAGGGAGGAATGCACTGAACGGCTGCAAATGTCAGCAGCTGCATTAGCCGAAGCAGTTTAGCTGCTCCCACCTCCTAGATAAATCTTGCCCTTTTTCATTTCTGTGTTTCTCACTGTTTCCCTCAAAATAAGAGAGCCAAAGAAACTTCCTGTCTGGCATAATACAGATTAGGAACTAAATTAGCAGCTCTTAGAGATGAGCATTTTTCGATTGATTTCAGGGTGAGATCCATTAAAACTGGCAGAAAATTTGGCTCCATTTCCATAGAGTCAACAAAATCAAATAGAAATATGAGGCTGAGAAAAAGGAAGGAATGTGTGCAGCTGCATGGACTACAGTCCAGCTTAGCCATTGGAAAAGTGTAATGAGGACCCTGGCTGCCCAGCAGGGAAGGTACATATGGTGCGGGCACTGACGCTCCTCTCGGATTTAACATGAAAGTAAATTAGCCAGGATACTCATCCTTTCCTCCAGAGCATCTGATCATGGGCCTAGTTGGACATTGAAAATGAATTAGGTGAACCTTTGGTATTATTCAGTCAGGCAGTTCCTGTCTTGCCCTGATAAAGTTTGGCATTGCTGCTGCTGCGGACTTACTCGTGCTTTGTCTGAAAACGCGTAGAGCCAAGTCTTCTCCCAGGTATAAGCATTGCTGATATTAATTCTTATACTCGTCTTCATTCATATACATGTAACGGTGATTAAATATAACAGCTCGATGGTTGGAGAAACTCTCTGTGTAGTAAAATGCACCTACCAGCATATTTTGCTGGTTAGTTGACCTGTCAGGAAAAGTCCATGACCTTAAATATGCTTGCTTTTTTCATATTATGTGATCAATAAATTCAGAATTCTTGCTGTATAATTCATCGTGTTATACAGAAGTATTGCAGGTTGTTCCTTAGTACATAGCTCTGTATCTGCCTTTCATCCAGGTTCCTCAAAGAGAGAGGTTGTGCTTTAGAGTGATAGAATTACATTAAACGTACATAGCTGCTTGATTAGAACTGAGACCTTGTGTTCCAAGTTCTTGATATTTAACACTGGAGTCAGCATATCCCACAGCTGTGCAGTTATTTCCTGTGCCAGAAATCAGTTTTTTAGGAAAGAGATTGTATGTCTTGAGTCATCAGCGTGGATTAGCCCTCAGAAATGTTATTTCGTGTAATGGGTTATCAAACTTTACGGTTACTTTCAGACTGGGTGCTTTTACAGCTTCCTGATAAAACTGTAATTTGAAATTTTATTTTTTGAACTGCTAAAACACAGTGGCCACCTAATTGCCAGGGTGCATATGATGTTAATGAGAATACTGAAAGGCTTTTCCAAAAAACATTATAACTGTTTTTGAGTTAGTCGAGCATTCAGTCTCACAAGTTTGTTCCAGTTAGAAGGAGAGTTCAATGTTGGAGACAAATGTCTTTCATGTAATCCTGTTTATTTAAAAAGATGTGCCAAGTACCTTTTCCTTGAGCATAGGAGGATCAAACAACAGGAGATTGTTTTCAGCTGGTACTCAGACTCAAAAGCTCTGTCTAGGATTTTCTCAGTGCTGCATCCCACATTTGCCCAGCCTGCATCTGGATTTTCTTTCTAAAATTCCGCCTGTCTGTGGGGTTTCTGTCGTCCTTTTTGTCACCCACACACACCAGTCAAATAATCTTTTGCATAATTCAAATTCCTGGCTGTTCTTTTATATTTTTATTTTGGCCTGTGACAAGCTGTATGTTAGGATCAAGGCTTTTTTTTTTTTTTTAAATACATACATAAAGAAGTTTGACTCTTGTGTTTTAAAGGAAGGATATTGGTTACAACAGCATCTCCAGTAGTCTCTTCTCTACTGTTATTGCTTTTCTTTAAGAATGATAAAATGTGTTTGATGTTATGTGGGCAAGCCCTAAGAAAATAGATCTCTTGTGCAGAAAAGTTCTAGAAGCAGGACACTCCCCATGCCCATGTTTTTGTGAGTGCAAGGAGGATTGCAATGGGAAATGTTTGTTTGGTAATTTTTGAGCTTAACATCTGTATTCATCATTGTCTGAGAGTGAGTGGGTGTTTCTCAGCTTTGAGAAAACACTCCACTATTCATCCCATCAGAGTGTGAAATAATAAACACGGAGGGAGAGGCTGTGACTTTAGGTCAAGGTCCAGAAATACTTGGAGCCAGAAAAATGTCTCTGACAGAAGTCTTTCCCTCCTTGAGTCTTGTTCATGGGAGTAGTAATTGATCGCTGACCGGTACCAGCAGGTGCATCTGGGCTAGGAGGAGAGATGGTGAGCGGAGTCTTGCCCATCTTCTGCAATGGGGAGCTGCCAGGGGTTGGAGATGTTACTCCCAGGAAGGGATGGCTTGGCCACAGGTTGGGTGTAAATCAGGGTAATTTACTGTCATTCCTGTATTCATGCAGATATAGCTTCTACATATCATCTAGGTCAATTTGCCTTTTGTTAATAAGTTTGTTGTTAAATAGCATTCCCCTGGTTTGGACTACCTGTGAACAACCTGCTGCTTGGAGGACAGAGCAGCTCTCTGGATGGGAGAAAGGTGCGTGCAGCACAGAGCAAAACTAAGGCTAGGGTTATCCCCCAAGTCACTGTAGAGGACAGGGAATATGTAGCATAAATTGTCTTGAAAGCTTATTAATGAGATTAATTTCTTAAACTTTCTCTTTTCATCACTGAGGTTACAAAATAAATGAGCCAGAATTTTAAAAAGGGAGATGTTGATAATCATACATTGTGTCTGGAAACTAACTAGTTCAGGTTGTGCTTCGTTATTTACAAATCCCAAGCATATTTTAACATAATCTGTCCAAGCAGCATAGTGCTTTTTTATCATGTTCCTTCCCTAGACCATCTTTCCTTCTTATCTAAATGTCCTCAGATTCCTTCATCTCTCTCTGGGAAGCTGTCAGACAGCGATGTAAATCCAGCAGGCAGGACAAGTTTTTCAGTGGCGCTCGTGACTCTGAAGACAGGATCCCATCTCGCTTCGAGCAACCCTTGGGCAAACTAAAAGGCCACCCATTTGCAGCACCAGAATTGAAGTTTCAAATTGCTTTTCCTCGGCACTCTTAAGCAGAAATAGACAAACGTGGTATAGGGCTGAGTTTGCTGCTTCCATACATACCTATGGATACCTTACTTTTGGGATATCAGATTTGCAATAACCTACAGCTATTAGGAATGGTTCGTGAACATTCAGGCATGTGTACATAATTCATGTTAACTGAATACATTTATGTGCGTGCCCATAAAATGGAAACAGGTTGCAACTTATTAGTGGAATAAGTGGAATTGTTTCTTTATAGCATGCGTTTTATGCTTCTCTCTAATTTAAAGCTAGATCATTACAATATAAAATTGGCTGATAATTACAATAAATATTCCTAGAATGTTTCTACTTTCCATCTTGTACATAATCTTCCTTTGTTCCTCTTTAAAAACATTTATTCTATTTCAGAGTGTACAATATATACCATGAGGATTTCAAATGTATGTGCTTGTGCTCTAAACAAAGGCTTGAGGTAAAATGTCAAATTTTACCTAAGTTAAATTATTTTTAAAGGAGGTTCAATGAAAGGACTGAATCCACTTCAAGACATCTGTTGCTCTTAGCTAAATTCCTCCTACATTATTAGACGGCTTTAATACCAATATTAAGTAGCGGGAGTCCAGAGAGAGAAAAAAACAAAAACAAAACATCACTTTCTGATGCTGTCTTGAGTAAGGAAAAAGAAGTGGAAACAGGTGTTTTTTCTGCATAAAAACATCTATATTTTACAACCTGAATCTTGAAATGGAATAAGTCCTGACCATACTTTTTAATCTACATGAAATGACGGTCCAGATTGTGTGCACCATGTCATTAGACCCATAAGGCTGTTTAGTTTGGGGAAATACAATACGTGCCTCAGCTCCATTCAGGAACACACAAGGGCTTTCTTAATATTGTTTTTCCACAGTGTTCAAAAATAAAACCATCCGTGCATAGTTAAATTTTTGAGCTTTGTTACAGTCAAAAATAATTTTCTCTCTACTCCAGAATTAATGTAGATCTCGGGGCCTGAATTTCTAGCAGACTCATAAGAAGGCACGCAAGTTTAAATCTTATTACAGCCAGTGCAGGAGAAGGTGTACTGTGAAACTGAACATTCACAAAGGCCTTAGTATCTGAGAGTCTTCGATGTCCGCAACTTAAAATCTGAGCAGTTTTAACTTTTCTTTTATTATTTAATTAAAAAAAAATAAAAGCCACAATAGATATTTCAGATTTAATTTTGATCAGAAGGATTCAGATCATAATAATTTATATATTTGTAATTGAAAAATAACATGCTCATTGTTTATTCTTCATCTCGGTTTAGTACTATTTTATTTTTGTGATTAAATACTACATGGAGGAATGCAGTTTCCAAGCCACAGCTTTTGCACAGAGAGAGTTGGCTAAAGTTAGAGCAATTGGAATGACTTCTATTGATTCTATGATGTATTCTTTTATTGCTTTGCCTCAAAGTGAAACAATTATAAATCTTAAATCTGTAAAAATTGATATGAGACGTAATACTTTCTGTTCTTCTAATGTTCAAGTAATCATATTTGCAGGATTAAATGCATGAAGGTTCTTATATCTCTGTCCTCCCTACTTCAAGTGACTTGAAATATCAGTGGAAAACAAGCAGAAGAGAAAATTCTGTGGACTTTTGAAGACCTACACAGTCTACACAGGAAAAGGGAGCCTTCCCTTTTCCTTATGTCAAATTATATCTTCAGTATTTCCATCGTTCCTGTTTCTCCTTAGAATTAAAATTTTTACTTTTAACTAACAGCTTCTCCCTTACTGAATCCAGCTTTATCAAAGCTGATACCCAAAGCTCCATGCTATACAGCTTTCCTGTTTAGAAATGCTCGACAGCATCCTCTTGGGGCGGTGGTGATTTGTGGGGGCCTTTTTCCTGTATGATTTTTTTTTTTTGTCTGACAAAAATCTATACGTTTACAAATGCTTTCTCATGTTGTATTAATGAAGGCAGCTAAAACAGCTGCCTGGGTGCTACCTGGATTGGTTGGACAGAAGACATGAACATTTACAGAAGCATTGAACTTTGAAGGTAGGTTTTGGCATACGGAGTAACTGGTAATCATTGTTAAAATCACCCCAGCTTTTCTTTGTCAGATTGGTTAATAACAACCCAGAATTATTTGGCCATGAGTTTAATGTCTAGGTCAGACTACCCAGAATTGTTAGAACTTTAATTCCTTTGCATTAATCCTTTTGATGTATGTCATGAAAGTATAGCCTGTAGCTGTCAAATTACATATGCACTGTGACTGTAGTCTGTTTAAGTTCAGGACTTAGCATCATGTATTCCAATTCAATTTATTTTTATATTTCATCCTTCACGCAGAGGGTCTGAAAATGCTCAACAGTGAGAGACTGAATAATGAGATAATGCTTTACAGAACTCTGTAAAGTGACTTGCATATAGATAGCAAGCAAGGCAGAGGTTGGATTTGAGTGAGAGAAGACAGACCTGTAAATTAAAAGCAGTAGTAGTATAAATACAGAGCGATTCTATTAGAAGAGACTTGAAGCGTGTATGGAATAGGTTTGTGTTAACTTCTATTAAGAGTCAACAGAAGAAGCATAAAGCTTCCTATGTATATAGCAATGAAACTTTGTGTTAAATAGTATTTTGCATTACAGGAATTTGTATTATCAGGATTGAACATCGTGGTTCTAAACTTGTTACAGGAGAAATAACATAAGGATGGAAAGGTAAAAATCTTACAGTAGCGTAATAGCACCTGCCTGATGGCAAACAGAATTCCTACTGAGGGTCTTTGAAGGGAAAGTCTGATTAAGCTGCATGAAGGAAGAAAAAATTTAAAAAGGGAGCTTTAAAGGGTAGTTTTAGATAAAATTAATTCTGGTCTGAGCAAGAGTCATAGTGACAATATGGAAAATAATGGTAAGCCTTCAGGTGGTGGGGGGGCATGGGAAATAAAAACATGGGAGTGTGGTGAGATGACCTGGTATCTTGGATTGTGTGTTTACTCCCAGATTGATTTACATCTTCCATCCAGGACACGGGACTTTTAGCATTTCTCCCAAGCTGCGGTATCCAGCAATAAAAGGAAAGTAGAATTTCCCCATTATAGTATTTTATCCTGGTTTTACTTTGCTAAAATGTGGTCTTCAGTGAAGTAGTAAAACTGAGTCTTCCCCTTCCAATCAACAGCTTTTAGAAGTAGAGCAAGACTACTGACAAGACACAATCCAACTACTGTGAGCGAATCTAAGTTCAGTACTTTAAAAAGTGAGAATAATGTGCTGTGTCTTCAAAAGCTGATGGTGAATTTTAGGATTCTGCCATTTTTTTGGATTTGCAGTATGCATCACCTTAAAAAATTGATTTGGATGGGAGGAGTGAAAATAGGGTATAGCTACATTAAGGGAGTGCATATTTTTGCTTTTATGGAAAAGTGGATTGTCTCATTTTTATTTTCTCTGTCAGCTGAAAATATGAAGACCCATCACAGCAACAATACATATTTTTTTTTATGGATCTGCACCAAGCTGCAAGCCAAAATTTGACAACTCTTGCACTGATCTTGTCAAACTGTTGTGCGACACGACATTAGGCATGCTCCTGGTGATGCTCTGTTGGTGGCTCTTCTCATTGCTAACCTCTATTGACTGCATGTAGGTTGCAGCCTGAGGTGTTTCTGTGCTTGCGTTCCATGAGACTGAGTCAATAACTGATTTTAGATAAAAGGCGTACGTCAAATAATGTATTATCGGGTGGTTCATGGTCAGAATTACTTGTAAAAAAAGGCGTGGCAAAAAAATGAAGTTATCACAGTGGGAGAATATGTAATATGGAAGGTATCAAGAAAGAGTAAATGGATCTCTCTGTTGAACAGGAGTTCTGCTCCAAAAATTGCCAACTGGTTGGTCGGTCTTTGCTGGCTTTCACTCAGCTTCTGAAAAGACTTGGTTTTAGAGGGTGATCTCACTTTGATTTGCTGGTACATGAGCATCTGTGTACGGCTTTCTGCAAATTCCTGATACACACCTTAATATGCAGTATAGTACGCTGTAGATTGAATTACCACAGAAGTTGCTTTATTCCCAAAGTACCTTTTCTATAAATGAGCTGGCTGGAAATCTTAGACAATTGTGGAGGGTTTTTTTTCCCCGTGATGAATTTGTCATAGGACTACAATATAACTAGTTATTAAATATTGCGAATATATTATCTACTAATAAAAACTCAAACTGTTTAACATCATTATGCTAAAAAAACCACGGTGACCCTTAACGTAAGTCCTGACATAAATTATTATTGTTTACACAGACCTCCCAGCAGTCTACTAAACGCAGTTTGCCACTCAAAGTTTTATAGCTGTGCTGCTTGAGACAGACTATTCTCTTGCACACAGTACTGGGCTGTAACACAGATTATCAGCGTAACAGGGCGTAAATAAGACCTGCTTTCTGCGTCTTTTCATGATGTCACGTATGTTATGAAAGCAGAAAATACGTTTGAAATAGTCTCCTCTCAGGTTACCTGGGCAATCTTGTATCTTCCCTCTACCCTTTTTATCAATAGCTTTCCCATAGTTGGTGTAAAACTGTAGCATGGTGAGAGATTTTTGGCTCTAAAAGATTTCACCGCCTTTAAATAACGTTAAATAGTTGAGCTTAGTTGAACACATGCACTTTCTGCTCTGTGGGGTGGTTAATAAAATATGAACTGAGCACACAGTCTAATATTGATTTTTCTGGGAAAGACTGGATTGATATTAGATAATGATGCTGCATATGGACAGCAAATGACTTAAAAAACCTCCTCAGCTTTTTGATATTCGCACTGCACTTCCAGCATGTTCTGCAAATATATCTGAACGTTTCTTATCTAACCAAAAGGCCTGCACCTGATACGTGTCAGAAAGTTGGTCAGCTTTCCCTTGGTGTCTCAGTGAAATGTTTTAGGTCAGTTTTTGTAATTTAGGGGCTTGGTTAGAGAAAGTGGTGATATACCCTCTGATATTCAAACAAGGAAGCCCTCTAATGTATCTCAAAACAACAGTCTTGAGTTCATTATCTTCCAGAAAGAGTTAAAGAATGCCCAGGTCATCCTCTGGGGAAAGCAAAAGCTTGGCTTTCTGTTCCCTTGCATTGCTAGCCCAGACTCTGAGCTGTACCTCCACACAAACATGAACACAGTCAGGAAAGCAACAGGGAATGCCAAAACCCTGGTTAATGTTAGGGTTGGGAAAGGGAGGTCAGGAGAGCAATGTCAGCTACCAGTGTGGTGGGTCAGTCCTTCGGTATCCTCTGATACCGAACTTACCTTAAGCTCTTTTGTATATTAAACCACAGATCTAGTCAAAGGACTAGATTACCTTTGTTAATGCAATCTCTGTGTTGAGATTTTAAGTATGCTGTGTGGAATTAAAGGTCTATATAACTGAGAAGAGTATAGTTTCTCCTATTTTTGGAGCCTTGTAGTTTGGCAGTAGGCCTCAGCCAGTATTAGGATAAAGTGGTCATATAAAAGAAATGGTTTACCAGTGGATAATGAAAGCCTAGCAGTCGAACAGGATGGAAATGTAAGCAAGAGGTTGGAGGTTTGCTCTGCGGCATGTGGGATATAGAGGGCTATAGTTAAGACTGGAATGAACCTTGGTGTTAGGGGTAACAACAGAGTTTTGTAAATAGTGTGCTAAATAACTTCCCTCAATAAAGCCTGAGCATCCTTATGAAGAAGCTACCATAGCTCAGTCTGAAACTATGGGCCTGATCCAGAAATAGTTGGAAGAGGATCCTTGGCTTGTGGTATATAGTGATTAGACTAGATGATAGGAATTGTCCCTTCTGGCTTCAAGCATATGACTACTCATTTCCCAGAGGATCTGCTTTATAAACTGAAGAACTCTGTTTTTTGTTTTTTTCTTTGTCTTGTAGATAGCTATGTTTGGAGTCCTCTGACATCAAATTCTCAAAAAACTGAAAAAGATTTGCAAAATGCCAAATCAAAACACCTAAAAATGGAGCAAAACAAAAATCTAGGCCTTAAAACTTTTTCATGGTTGGGAAGCCACTGTGGAAAAATAAGTGGAAAAAAAAAATTTTTTTTTTTTTTAAAAAGCTGCATTTCTCATCCAGAAAATCATTCTAGTGGAACCCACAGTTTTTCTTTCTAATACTGAAGTAGTAACCTCATCTGCTTTTTTTTTTTCACTGTAGTTGCTTTGACTGTATACTTATCAAAGATCTGCAATGCACAAAGTAATCTGGGGTTTCCTTGCCTAAACTCAGGTAGCAGAGCCTCCAGATAATATTTATATGTGTCAGAGCTTTGCTGGACCTTACCTACAGGAAGCTGGCGGTATTTGCTTACCTTCATGTTAGCTAGCACAAAGAAAACTTGATTGCTATTTTCCCCTGAATTAAGTACACATACTATATATATATATATATATTTTAAATTTTTGTACTAACTTTTCCTTAAAGCCTCAAGGCTTAAATGACTGTTCATTAAGGTTTTTTTTGGTTTGTACATGAAGATTGAGGCTTTCTGAGTATAAGTTTACAGACAGAAAGCTGCCATATTGAAATTGGTTTAAAGATTGGCAGAAGTCTACAGGTGGTGACGTGGTCCATGGTGTGTAACTTTTTGAATGCGTAAGACCACCTTGTACATTGGGATAAACAACCACCTGCATTTCCAACTGCATGCTTCTGTCTTCTGTGTGGTGACAGAAGTTTGAAAATTTTCGTATTTCTTTCTGAAAAGTGAGTTACTTACTACTCCTTTAAAATAATCTGGACTGTCTTTTCAGAGATCAAGTGGGGGTTTTTCTGAATAATATGTTGTTTTTATTTTCCTTTCAAAATTAAAAATTAATATATGTCATGCCATAAGGGATAAGTTAAAGAATCCACTCATTCACTCATTAAGGAATAGTTTCTTTTCACTAAGGGTTTCATCTAGCCTTGAAGCTTTAGAAGTGGTTGCATCACTTCCAGGAGGCATGCACTGGTCTTGTCCTGGTTTGAGCAACCTGAACTGCAGGGGTCTCCTGCTCAGGAAACTCAACCCTTTTGTTATTTGCAGCATTGGGCTGCACAAACCACACAATTCCTTACCCTACTGAAGCATCAGGAGGAAATCTGATGGGCTGTGACTACCGAAAGGGAAACTTGAACAGGAGGCTATGATTACCACTAATATTCTGGAAAAGGTACTTTGGGATCTTTGGCCTTGTGTGATTAAAGGTCTCTCTTTAGCATCTACTTCATCATATAACATCTCTGGTGCTTAATAACAGGCTGGTGCTTTGATTCGGTACCACCTCCAAGGGAAGAGTGCCACCTACTGAACTACCAATTCTGTTTCCTGCAACATCTGTATTTGCCAGTTTCTCACCCCAAATAGTGACCAAGTCCTGTCTTGCTTATTGTAAGAAATGTGCGAGGATCAAGGCTTTTATGTGACACAGCCATACAAAGTGTTGCAAATCTGGATGAGATTACTGCAGCGTGGCGCTTGCCAACAGATTTTCTTTATTATTTTTTTTTTCAGTGTGGGCACTGGAACTTGTACTTTAACATGCTAATTATAAGAGATTGCAATAAAAGTGAAGTTAATAACAGCCCACATAGCATTACTATTATCTGACCCTGATTTGAACTCTTCACTTCTGTAAGTGCTAAAATACACTGCTAATGATTTCTTTGGAAATATGCTAATAATTGACGCAATATTTCAGTTTTAGTCTCATAAAAATTAGAAATGTCTTTAAAAAGAATTAAACCAATAAAACTCCTCATGCTTCCCGCTAGATGCTCAAGTGCATTTCATCAGTCTCTCATGCAAAAAATTTCAATTATCCTTCCATAAATATGGATGAAAATAAAGTATATATTTATCCCGTAAACTCCTATATTCATTCCAGCATGACTGAAATTGCAGAAATCTTTATGGTTTTTCCTTCCAAAATCTTTGTTTTGGCAAAGCAAAGGGAAAAAATTCCATCTTTGGACATGTGCATGTTCATTTCCAAAGGAAAACAGGACAACTTTGGTTTTGTACAAAACCTGAATCACGCAGAATGAGTATTTTGGATTCCTTTCAAATAGAACTTCAAAATTTTGTGTGAAGTTGGTAATTTGGCTTCACAAGGATCATTTGGATTAGAGGATGGCTATAGGAACTTCATGGAACTAACCCAAGTGTCTCCAGAATATAAGGCTTTATGTTTTACATGCCTCTGCTAGAAAAAAAAGAGAAACTGAAATAAATCTTAAAATAGGAGCAATGCGAGTCTTTCTGATGGGAAAAATTACTTTGAGAATTCTTGAAAAGTCTTTGCTTAGATTTGGATCACAGTCCTTTCGTGACCTTATATAAACAAGCATCTGACAACTTGAGGTCTTTCCTTTAGGCAGTTGCTGGACCATTTGTAAAATGGAGATCATTCATAGCTCCTGTCACACTTCAGCAAAATCTTTTGCAGATGCTCCCTCAAACTTTGGCAGAAAATAAGACAATGGGCATGAAAGGGGGAAGAACATGTAGAAAAAAAAAAACCCTGCAGAAGCAGTACATCTGTGTTCTGCTGCCTTTTTTTTTTTTTTTAACATCGGCAGAACATAACTGTCATTGTGCAAAGTAAGCAGTGCCGCTCTATGCGTCCAGCCTGACAAAAAATCGGCAAGACCTTGTGTCACAATTTAGTTACCTCTATGGTCCAGCAATACAGGGAACTCTTGCCCAGAAAATTCTTGCTATTTCAGTAGTTATACGTTCCTTTGTATTGTGCAGTGCTTTTTTTAAGGAGCCATTAAATTTGCGATTGGTGTACTTGAAGTAGAGCTAAAAGTTATTCTAAGTGGGCAGGTTGTTCTGGATATTCCACATGCTGGACAAAGCCGGTTATGACTCAGCCATATCAGAATCTACCCATATTTCTTCACCTTATTTTTGCAGTCATTTAAAGGAATTATCTCACAGATCCACTCTTGTTTCTCCCAGGCAATAAAAGCCACTGTATTTTAAGGAGGGGGCAGAGGAGACCATGGTGCAAATTAGCCAAAATTCTCACCCTGAGCTTGGGAGTCCTGGGTAAATAGGTTGTTTAGGCTCTAATCTAGCCCTAATTTTAGCTTAACTACATCAGCATTCCTTCAGGCATCCTGAACTGGTCATTTTGCATTGGGAAAAGAGTAGGTGACATAACCGTTTTTATTTTGTGATGAAACAGAACATTCAGTAGAAACACGCTGTTATAATGTGCTTTTTATGCCTTTTTCTTTGCCTTTCTCCATAGTTGCCATTCTTGGATTCTCTTCAGGTGAGTTCTCCCATTCATGAAAGTCGAGAGGTTTCAAGGGATGCTGAAATAGCTGGTTCTGATGAGACAGTTACCTTTTCTGGCAAGCATTGTCTTGAATAGATAGTGCCAAATCTTAGCTATCTTCCATAGGGATCAAGGGCTCAATTCTAGAAAACATTAAGGCATCCAAACACTTGTGACTGCAGTGAGATTACTCATGGGCTTAATGTGCTTAGTACCTGGCTGATTCATGTGTTAATAGGAGGCTTTTTGTGCTGTAGAGGAAATTAATAAGAGGCTTGACTTTATTGCTTGTTAGGTGAAGTTCACTAGTAACGCTCTTATCCCCGAACAGCCCCTATTTCGGGCATGATTCTATTTATAGAAGAAATTCAGTGATTGTAGGGGGGGGAATTTTATGCACGCTTCCTTTGTTTTATTTCCTTGTATTGCTTATTTGGAGATTTATCTTTTCTGATTATCATAAATATGTAGGTTGCTAGAAGTGCTTTTATATGTCATGCTTCTTACTCTGTGCAAGAACAAACCGATGCTTTATTCTTTTTGCAGCAAATCGTTGCTGAGTATAGATGGCGCAGAGCAGAGAGTTTCATGTGTTTTCTTTGTTTCTTTGCAGAAAAATGAAGTGACAGGTGCTTAGCCTCATTTTTCATGCTAGCTTTGCCATGCCATTTTCACCAATAATGAAGGCAGCTGCCAGAGCTTGAGGAAATCAGGCGAAAAATTCAGCTGACAGGTAGACCTAGTCACTTTAAGAAATGTAATCTTATGTTAGCAGATGGTAATTAAAAGGCAGAAGAAATAAAATTTTGTCTCAGTTTTCTGCACTGTTACATCAATTAAATCTGCAACAGAAATGCAAGCAGCAAATATAACTTATTTTCATGTGGCTACACAGTATGATTGTATGCAAATCTAATGATTTGTTTTGCAAAGACAATTGCAATTTTTTAAACCTAAGTAGAATAACTGATCGTTTCCAGAGAGTGTGTGTGTATGCAGTAAATCTTCGGTCTTCAATATGCCTAATGCAATGAAAAGCATCTCCTCCTTGTTTTCTGTTCATTGTTAAACCTCAAATTGGGTTCCTCTGTCTACGGGCTTCCAGCTTTCAGTAACACCAGTTTTAATCCTAACAGTTCAGTAAATCTTAGTGTGGAGAACTAATCTAGCTCAGGCCTCAGCAGGGGTGCGTCCTGTTAAAAGGGAACATCCAGAAAGTGCAAGATTGAGCCTGGTAAGAATTGTTATGATCCTGCAGGAAAATGATATTTCAACTCTGACATGATTCCTAAAGATTTTTCTGTTCTTCCTCCGACTTGCAGATGTCTAGCTTTGAGGACAGAGCCTTATCGTTCCTCATATGTTACTTCTTGTGGCTGTTAGGATCATCAACAACATGTGCAAATCAGCTGAAGTGGGAAATAATTACATAATTAAAGCTCATTATGGTAGTGGTGAAACTGAAATGCTGGTGTAGGTATGTCACTGTTTCCATAGCTAGCTTTGATTTGCAGGGGTTTTATGAGTCATGCACAAATATTCACCCAATTTTATAAAAATTCACCCAATTCTGAATGTTATGGTCGTCTAGTCAAACTTGAAGGATATTTTACTAAATGCAGTTAGTCATTTCTAGAAGACGTGGGGTTGTTTAGCTTAAAATTGATTGAATGACTAGATGTTTATTTTGTATTTCTGTAACTCCAAGCCAGATTTCTCTGTGATGCTGAAACCATATTCTTAACTCTCCTGTACAAAGTCTGCATTAAAGACTATAAGAAATAACTAAGATATGCTGCTTAAAAATGTAGTTCCCAGTTCTTCTGTCCCGTTGACTGATTGCTGATGCCTCTAAGCATAATGGAAATTTTATCGCTGTAGCTTCCATTCTAGTGTGAGTAGTATAGCAAGCAGCATTTTAAAAACTAATTTTTCTTAAGTGTTCAGTTGAGCAGAAATGCAAACACACTCCTTAAAACTGCAGTGATCAAAAGCATCACTTCAGATCAAGTAGTTACCTCTTGCTGAGTCTGGTGACATTCCTGCTCACGTAAATATATAACAATAAATGATCATATAAAGATGTGTGATCCTTTTAAGTTTTTGTGAGTAACAATGAATACTAGTTTTGAATCCAAGTTTACATTTATTTCACCTTTGCCCATGGAGTATCTCCAAACTTTTGCATTTAAGAAAATACCTAGAATTTCAGTGAGAGATTTCACTTAAGCAATTCTACTTGAGGGAGAGAGAGGAAAAAAATGGGGGCATCTAATTTATTGAGACAACCATACCTTTCTTGCCAGGCCCAAATTTTCATGGTGGGATCACCGGTCTTAAGAAGTGGGCGGGCGCCAGACTCTTCATTAAGACAGCATACCACGGAGAAACCTGCGGGAGCAGGAGTGCATAGAAAGCAAATGTGGAGTCACAGCTTCTGATCTAGACTAGACTGGTGGTAACTAGAAACACTTTTATCTCCTAGCGTGGTCTCTGATGTTGGGTTTTGCTCTGTTTTTTATTCCAGGTTACAAAATTTGCCTCGTGGCTGCTGCTCATGAGCTTTGATGCCCACAGGTGCAGCCTGGAGGCAGTGGCAGAAGGGGAGCAGAGATCGCAGTTCCCGTTACCCCCCACCCCGGGTAACTGAACAGGCAGGGTGAGCAAGGAGTGAACTTCAGCTTCTCCAGGGCCCAGGTGTTGGCTTTTGTAGCCACAACAGGTAACAAATCACTTGCAGTTGTGGTCAAACAGAAAGCACAGCAGTGGAGTTTGTACTAGAAAAGCCTCTGTTGATGGCATCTGGGCAGCAGTGGCTACCTCTGACTGTGCCTGGGGATGTCCACTACAACCCTCAACGTGTTTTCTTTACTCTTGCCACCATCCTGATCAACAATGCTCTTGGTACTCTGTTCCTTGAGCTCTTGTTCCCCCAAGACTACCACGATTGCTGTGTGGTGTGGTACTCTGAAATGTGTTTGTGTCCAGAGAGATGGCAAATATGTTTTCCCTAGGGGCCTAGGCCAGGACTGATTCTTGGTGCTGGCTGAAAGGTTAGGGCATTTAACCCATCCTGCAAAATACCAGCTTTTAAATTCCTAGGTTTTGTCATGTTTGCCTCACCACATTATTGAGTCTTAAACGTTTTTGAGTATCAGAGATTACAAAGGAACCACTAAATAAAGGAATTAGCAATGTAGAAGTACAGGTGTGAGAAACTTTATCTGCCTGCTCCTTGTTAAGTGGGGGTGCGCTTGATAACGTTGCTTAGTATTTCTCCTTTTTCAGGCTGCCTTATTGTCGCACTTTGGCCATGAGTAAGGTACTCCACCGCTGTTAAGCCTTTTGCTTTCTCTAGAGACCGACATTTAACCCCTAAGTTGTTCAGCCACAGGTTTTCAATCTGGAAGCTGTGTTTGTACTTAGTTTTGCTATACACAGCAAGTCTGTAGCAGACTGAATTCTTGGGGTAGCTGGGGATGTTCGTTATTATCCGAGAAGCCAGTGCTGCTGCTTTTGAAATTTTGTCTATGTCCTCTGAGAAAGGATCTTTTTATATACCCAAAAGGATAGAAACCTTTCAGTTAAGGCCTTCCAAAAAATGAATGCTGTATTTCTCCTGCTGGGACTTTGTCTTGAAGAAGGAAACAGATGCTTCATTTGGTTTCTCCTCACACACAGAAATCAATGAGTAAGGTAATATAAAGCCAAGATTTTGAAAATGTGCAAAGCAAACCCAATGCGCTTACCCTGGGCATTCTGTAAAATACTTAAATGCCATTAGGAATTTTGTGGCCTTAGTCTTAAAGTGTCCCATTTGGGGCACTTTGAGGAGCCTAACAGTCTTAAAATGCTGGCCAGCCTTTCTTGACAAACTGGGGTTTCTGGGTGTGTCACATCCTTCAGTATTTATGCCCTGTCCCTTATGAATCTTCTAAGCAGTTTCCTCCTCCATTTTCAGAATTAAAAGCCAGAAATGTTGGGAGTGGTCTGGAAGATGGGAGGGGTGTTGGGGCTAGGAAATAACGTGGTCTGAAAATAAAATCAAAGGGGTTAAGTAAGCTCTTAAAGAGGGAGGTGAAGCGGGAGAATAGGAAAATAGTTTGGATTCGGTTTGACGTTTTCTTTTGCAATGCTTGCCCTCAGTCAGCGCATGCAGTGATGGTAATTTCTCAGCACAATGTCAGGTACATAAAGAAATGTGACAGCCTTCCCTGCTAACCCAGGCTGCCTGCTAGAAATTATCATTCATTATCATTATTATTATAACTAACCAACTCCGAGTCTGATCCCATGCCAGTGGCACTGAAATGGCAAAAATCCCAGTCACATCAACTGTATGGGCTCAGGCCTGACTCTCCATTATTTAAAGAAATCCAGTGGTGATTAGTGACCGTAGTTCTGTTATTGTACCAGGGATTTATGTTCTGGTTTTTAATGGAGTGTGTTAAATGAGGAGCTGTAAAATAGTAGCTATGAGAAAAATAGTTTAATGTGATTTTAGAGTTTTGATATAATATGTTACCAGATGTAGCCACTCAATCAGTAAAACAGCTTTTCTTGGACAGCATTCTGCTCCAGTGGATGAACTTCCATAATTATCCTGCCACCACAATTAAAAAACATCTAGACTCCTTCCTTCTAGTTTGTTCAAGCTGATGAGAAACTGGTAAGATGGAGTTTCAGTGCCTTTGACATGTTGTTATCACTTGGCAACGTTCAAATGCAGAATATTTCAAAATCAAATCCGTAAGTCTGCACATTACTTTGAGGAAATGTGTCAACAAAATGCTGTCAGCTCCTTGCCTCTTGACAAGCTGTACAGATTTCAGACTACTCTGAACCGTAGCTTGTCCATCAAATCAGCAGATGTCCTCTTTGGCACTGTCGGTAGTGCAGTTAGGTTGGTTGGTGGCTTTTTTTAAAGGCAGGAAAGAGATTCTGATTGTAACTGAGGCCTAAGACGTGGTCTTGATGGAGTAGAGATGAGCAAGCGAAGCTTCTTTCTGATGTATCTGGCGATGAGAAGAAGGAAGCCCTCAAGACTTTCATGCTTTGCTCATTTGATTTCAGATGCGGATGGGGTGTCCTGAATGACAAGAATGGTTAATTGGAAGCTGCTTCCCTCAGCCCTAGGAAAGGAAACAAATGCTTAGAGAGCTTGCTCGACTGCGACATGTCGTGTATCTTGATGACTCTTACTGCTGTCACTGTAGTATGCAATTTTCTACTATTTCAAGAGGGACAGCGCTGAAATAGCACCCATTTTCCCATCTGAGAAAATCCTCTGCTTGCGAGGTACTTCTGGTCGTTATTATCTGCACTTCTTGTGAATTGGCTTGGCTGGAGAGGTTCAGCTGTTCCTAGTTTTCATCAAAAGGGAATATAATACAGAGATTCAGCAGGTTTAATGTTTTACATGCCAGCTTAATAGATTGTTAGACTGAAGCATCTTGTCACGTGTTGAGAGTTGGTAGAGTGCCTTTCTCAGTTAACTGCAGATTTGCGTGTGTCTTGCGTGCATCCTGGTGCCGTACTTACCTAGTGCCTTTTTGGGCCCATAAGCTGCTTTTACTCCCTAAGGCCACTTAGGACACAAAACTAAAGGCTATTTGTAGCTTACCAACTAAAGGTTTGTAGAAAAAAAAAGTTGAACTTTCCCTTCGTATGGATTCTTAACTTTTGCAAAATTTGAACCGGTTGAAATGCCTTTGAACAGTTACACTTTCAAGTATACTTATTTAAAATGTATGCGCTTTGACTCTGTCTTTTGTTTGTAAGTTAAATCTGATTTCCTTACATTCTGTAATAGCTTGCAGTTTTCTTTCTCCAGGCATAAAAGCTCTTCCCGTCTGCCCTTCAGTTAGTCAAAGGTAGAAGTCTCTCCCTGAGAGAGAGATTAGTTTTTCTCACTGGAATTTCATCCTGCAGGACGACAGTTTCTCTGGCACACAGTAAGCTCACCACCAGCCGCAGTATACATGAAATCATAATCAAAGACAGATGCCTTTGCCTGTTATAAATAATCAGTGCTGCTTGCGCAGGCCAGGAAAAATCCTTGTTTAGACTGGTCTTACTTTCTTTTTGGACCTCTGTATTTCCCTTGGCCTTCCCTTTTTTCATCTTTTCTGTGTCTCTAATTCTAGATATTTGCCTAAGGAAATAAAAGGAATGGGGAAAGTAGATCTTGGCACTCTGAATTCTCAGTGGAGTACCCTATGGAGTGAAATTAAATACACATGACATATAAAAGGGAATGGCCTTTTAATTTATAGCAAAAATCCCAGTTCACAATAAATCCGTTCTTTCCTGTTTGTTCGTGTGCATGATGAGAACATGTCATATGCGTCTGTGAAGCTGATATAAAAGTTCTTTGTTCTGTGTAGGATTAATTTTTTTGAATTGGTGAAAGGCTCTATGTAAATATCAAATAGCAATTGTGGATACACTTTTAAATTGGTTATCAAATTCACTCGCTTTTCAGCAAAATCCAATCCAGTACTGTCTATTTTAATAGCTTCTTATAAAGGCATGGTCCTTCCAACTACAAATTGTCCTCAAGCAGTGGTGAGATTTCTGAAATATCAGGACTCAGAAGAGAGCCTCTTTTGGATACCATTCTCAGATCTCTTTGTGGAAAAATTCTGTTCCAGAGGTACATTATGAATTTTCAGCCCTGGGCAGTGCACAAAACACTTTGCTGAGTTTTAGATAAAGTTTTCAGCTGCAGTCACCACACTACCAAAACGCTTCTTATTTAAATTTTCTGCACTGTTCCTGGCTGAACAGGGTGCGTGTGAAAGTTTTGCTGTAGGGTTTTGTATTCCACGCTTCCAAATTCTTGTGCTGTTTTCTTTTTTTCAGGAATGTATAGCGCGACGAGGCAGAGATTGCGAACGACTTGCATAGTCGTGCATTGCACAACTAACTGCTTGCTGCTACGCAACCGACATGGAGAGTTCTTATCCCTTAAAAATCCAGTCGCTGCTGGGTTCGAGTTCTTCCTGTGTCCTGTGTTCTTACAGGAGTTAGCAAAAGCCTGCCGTTAAGAAAGAAGAAGGTCATTTTGCTTTGCAAGGAGGGTCAAACAATGAATGTGCTGGGGGTATCAATTTTACTCCATTAGATTATTTTGCTGAAGAAATATGTTTGCAAAGTACACTGTGGTCTGATCACAAAAAGACTGAATTTGGTAGCCCAGCAAATCACAATCATTCTCACACCATTCATCAGCAGTGCCTTCTAATATCAAAAGTAGTTTTAAAAATATCTGACTAAGAAGGGCCGTTGTGATGGAACAGCAGGATTTTTTTTTCAAAAATCACAATGTTTTACCATAAAAAAAACCCCAAAACAACACCACCACACCGCCAATGGTATGATAAAATGTCAGGCTGGTCCCCTTCTGAGAGAACGAGCGTTTTCTCCCCAAAGGTCAGCTTTGCTCATGATAAAGTGGGAGTTGAGAAGCTTTTTTTCTTTTCTCACCTCTTTTTTTTTTTCCCTTTCTATGAAAGTATATGGCCAATTCCAGTATTAACTGCTGAAACTCTTATTTTATCATAGTAAAAAAAATAATAAATATGCTATGGTTGCTTGCCCATTAGCATTTATAGTATTCACCTCTATTGAATGTTTTCCTCCTCTGCACAAGACCAGAAATACGTTATGCGGCAAAGGAAGGTATGATCAGTTTGTCTTTGATACGTAGACTCTTAAGCTTGATGACATTAGTCACGTTAATTAATTATTTTATAGACTACAGGTTTTCCTAATAGAAACATCATCCGATTCAAGCGATTAATCCACTCATCTGAAAAAAGTCCTGGCATTAAGGTGACTTATTGATACCTGTTGCCACAAAAAACATGCCAGATAGGTCAGATGGCGTTAAACTGGCTCTTTGATTTCTGTGCATGGCAGTTAGGCTTTGCCTGTCATAATTTTGCCTGTTTTTCCACTGCTCTGGGAATCAGTGAAGAATACAATAATACAAATCTAATGAACTGAAATCCTCAGCTTCAGCTGCCTTGGTAATATATATTTTTTTTTTTTTCCCCCACCTTCTGCAGTGAGAAGGACCTGCCTACAATCAGCCACTTCTGTTTTCCTCTCACTGAACACACAGGTGGTTGGCTGTCTGGGCCACGAAGAAAAGCCCCAGTCGGTCTGTGTTTGCGGACTGGCTCTGCCTTTCGTAGCGTGTTCAACTTTGACACTGTTCACTGACGATATGGTTCCAACGGAATGAAAACCCCATGGATCAAGCTACGCGCTCAAACTGTCACTGAAATTCCTGCTCTGTCCGGAATGCCACAGAAGCCTTTTTGAAGCCTTTGTGTTAGAAAGGAACGCGTTTCCCGATAGCTGTGTTTTGGATAAAGTCGTGCGGAAATGTTAGACTGAAAAATTGCCCGATGGATATTTACACCCATTTAATCATCCATTGGAGAAGTGAGGCACATGTAGGTGGTGATATGAATGCTGTGTGTTGACTTTCCAGCTCTACTGGATGTAGCTTAATCACATGTCTAGGTTAATAAAACCAAAACATAAACTGTGCTCCATTCTCTGGAAGAGGTTTCCTTTCCCCCTCTCCCTCCTTTCCTTTTTCTTTCTTTCCACCCTGTTCTTTCATTTCTCTGCCTCTGATAAAATGAGAAATTAGAATGGAAGCCAGTTAAATCAGTTTATTAGGGAATGCTGAATCATAGTGTCTTTGGGTCATGGATGTAAAAAGTAGCATCTTGTCCAGATGTATGAATTTCACTAAAATTTTGCATAAAATCCATTCAGTTAAATCAACACAACCTGTTTAAATGCTTGTTCTTGTAGGTGCAGTAAACCCAGATGATAAATACTTTAGGACAAATCATGCAGTTAACAGATGAAGGTAAATTGCTAAAGGAAGTTTTACTATAGTTTATGCTTTTGTGATTGACCAGCACAAGGTAAACATCGCTGTAAGCTCTCTGTAAACACAGTCTGCACCTCCAGCCTTTTTAAGGAGCTTTTCCATCAAAACTGGGCAATGTAACAGTATCCTTTGTGGTGCACAAATAAGACAGTTGCCACTGAAGCAGTCCATTAGACTGATTTTGTGAGCACACAAAAGGTATAAGCACTTACTTTCTAGTTAGTAATTGTATATTTGACCTAGTGCACTATGTTTGCAATCCTTTCACTTAATGTCACTTGAAACTAAGTCTAATTCCTCCTTCCCCTCACCCAATGCAGCATAATTGTAAACCAAAACCCATGCAGCTGTGATTTCATCTTAATGCATGTTACACCATTGAGAAGGCTGGCTTTATGTTGCTAATCAGTAGCCAGCTTGTCTGCATGGAAACAATAAGTGAAGAAAAATGATTCGCTGTTTGTGCACAGAAGGGCAACATCGAGGATTTCAGTAGGGGTACTGTAAATAAAAAGCTCATTACAAAAATAACCATTTATGAGCTATCTAAGGACATTTCGTTCTCAAACATGAGTTAAGTTAACCTCTAATAATAGATCAAAGATAGGATGTCTAGGACTGTGTAAGCCTGGTTTGGTTTCTGTGGTGCACACAAGTCCATGTGACAAATTCAATTTGAAAAGAGTGGATGTGGGGGCAAGCAAGAGTCAACAGATCAGAGCAAGGTGTGTGGTTGGTCGTGCAGAGTGTGTGTGTACATATGAATGTGTATATCTATATTTCAGAGCCAGGCGTGAATAAATGGGAATGGCCAAGAGCAGGGTCAAAGGGAAAACTAGATTGGTGAGGAACAAAGATGGAAGGCAACAAGGGGTGGATGAGAAGCAACAAGGCTCAGAGCTGGATTTGGACCAGCCTTCTTTTGTAGTTTATTGAGGGAACTGACTCTCTCCAGCACACTTCGTTTTACATTATCTCTGTCTTACTTTTCAGAAGTCTGCCTCTGTCACCCACTTTAGGGATTGAAATGGCCTTTCTTAGTTGTTCCTCATCTTGGCAGTTTACAGTGGGGTTGTCAGGAAAGCTAAAACCCTCTTCCTTAGTCTTTGAAAGCATAATCAGGGAGCTAAGAGGCCAGGATTAGTCTTGCTAATAAATGTGTACAAGATAACTCCTTTGGGGCTTTCTGGTTTTCTAACTATTTGCTTTAAAGGATTATGAGTTTCTGCCCTCCCCCAGTGAGACAGCTGGAGTTTGCCTTATCCTCCAGGGTACTGTGGAGGGGAAGAGAAGTTACCCAATCAGTCTGCTCTTCGGCTTTCTGAAAGACCTTTTTTTGCTCTTTTGGCAGTTGCAATTTTTTGCTTTCCAAGGGCACTACTGAGACACCCACCATCCCCTGAGGAACTCTGGTCAGCCCTATCTGTTTCCTCTAGGGAATAACGGCAGGGATGGTAGCTCTGTCAAATTAACGTGGGTTAAGGTGACGCTCCCTTGGGCGGGCTGGCTGGCTTGCCTTGGAGAAAGGGGCAAGGTTCTCTAGGTAAACAAAAATCCCCGAGCGATAGCGAGCTGACGTTTGCACATATTCAGAATCCATATTTCAAGTTGCTTTAGGCTGTGTGAGAACACGTCTCAACGTATCTTTGTCCGATCCCAGCTAGTACCCTGGAAAATGAGCAGACACTTGAGAGGGTCTGGAATTTCCAGCCGGGGAGGGAGAAGCTGCGCACCAGCCCATCACGCAGCACCTCAGCCTCTGTCAAAACCAGGCGAATGGATTCAGGCTGATCAATGGCTTTGTGCTGGCTGCAGTCACTGCTCACTCTGAGACCATTCATAAATTACAGTTTGAAGAGTAACCTTTTTCAAGAGCTTGAAACAGTTAGGTGTATAGATTAAAATAATGCACTGCCATGGTAGTTTTACACTGCATGTCTCGCGTGTATGATATTTAGTCTTCGCTGGTGGAAGCCTCCATCTGTGCAAACACTATAACTGATACCATTCTGAAAGAAATTGGATGAGTGGCAGAAGAGAAATAAGTTATTTAATTAATGATTTGGTTGCACATATGGACATGTAATCCCTGGCCAGATGCATTCATCCTTTTTGTTTTTTTAATATAAGCAGCATGGTAGGTCTTTAGATATCCAGTTACAGGCCTCCACAATAAAGTTAGTATTGCCAAGACCCCATTTTGAAAGTCTTGTGTGTCTGTGTGTGTACAGCATCCCTCTCCTCCTCTTGTGTCTCCATTTTTGCCTTTTCAGTTCAGTAACAATCACTTCAGCAGAGGCCCTTTGGATTGCTTTGATAAAAGCATTCAAAAAGATCAAAGAGAAAGTAAGGCTCAGCTGGTGGCCTTTCCTTTTAAAGCGGTGGCTTTTAGGCCATGTCTATGCTACAGATGTTTGCTGGCAGGGCTATGTCAAGCCAGGTTTGATAAGGAGCTTGATCCCTGTCAGGCAGATTTGTGTACGGAGAAACCCTTGGAGCAGATGCAATTTTTTCTGGCTCTGCCACGCGTACTTGCTTGGCAGGAGCGAGCAATAAACGGCCCTGAATACGCTCAGTGGTGCAAATGCAGTTTTGTCGGTTTAAAAGGCATTAGCACGTAGGAGACCTTGACCCTCCTCCTGCCGTGGCACTGACCTGCCCACGGTGCGCTGCTGGCACCACCTCAGCCCACGCTTAACGGTTTTCACCAGTGTAGCTGTGCTGCACAGGACACAAAGCACCTGAGCCTGAGCCTGATGCAGCTCTGTTGGCAAAGCCCCTGAAAGAAAGACTGTGAAATAACTCTCTGGTGTTGAACCGTCATCCGTTTTAGCAACTGGTTTAGCCTATACTGGCACAGAAAGTCTCGCAGAGGCAGGCGCTTTTTGTCAGCCGGGTTTAACCTCTGTAGTTTAATTCTGTCTCGTTTGCTGGAAAACCTTTACAGAAAAGCAAGACATTAGTTTCTCCCCCATAGCTGGGTTTCTAGCCAGTAGAAATCCTGCTGAGAAGATCAGGAGAGAGGAGATGGAGCTCTAAAATGTGACTGGCCTCGGAGGCCTTTCCACTTTTGGTGGAAATGCAGCGCTTCAGTGTTTGCCAGAATCGACCATAATTCCGCTGTTCCGAGGAACATTTCCTCTTGGTAATGACTGTCAGTAATTTAGGCACTTAAGAAAAAAGGAGAATTCCTTTCATTTTTCAGGATGCTGTGTTTTTAGTGCCAAGGAGATGCATTTTGGGGAAAGCAGCCTCCAGCTTAAACCCTAAAACACTGAAATGGAATTATGGGCCCCTGAGGCTGTGTTTGACAGTGGTACCGCTCAGGATGCGCATCTGTGGCTAGAACAGATACTCAGAACTGCACCTTTTGGAACAGGAAAAGAAATGGCTCTAACCTTTGCGATGAGGGCTGCTCCAGCCTTGCTTATTTTAAATGAAATTCAGGGCGTGACATTGTTCTCTCCTGCCACAATGTAGACTGAATTAGTTTCCTTTAAATTCATTTCTTACTGTGTTTGTTTTTTCTTGCATAGGCACTAAAGATGGTCCAGAATCTTGATTACATGCTAACTTTAACGCCTATTACTGAACTCCACTATCGTGAAATCAGGTAAGTGCCCTTCAAGCACTGGGTTTGTTTGTTTGGCATTTTTAGTAAGAGAACTTACCTTTACTGAACAACAAGCATTCACAAATTCTGTTGCCTAATGCCTGCATCTATTTGAATGAATCTGGAATCCCTGGACCTTTTTTGCTTTTATTTTACATAAGGTTTTAAGATTTACAATGTTGCTAGGTTTACTGGACTTCTAGTAAAGGATTTATTTTTTGTAATAATGATTTGAAGATTATTCCCTCCCCCCCTTCCTCCTCATTTTACAGTTCTATTTATTTTTAACGAAGTACGATCTTCAAGGCTGCTTTTTCAACAACCTACTCACTTGGGAGGTTGATCCAAAGCTCTCTGAAATCAATGGAAAACCTCCAGCAGGTTTCTTGAGCTTTGGCATTTTCTTATGCTTGAGAGCATGAGAATGAAGGCTTTTTTTTTGGTTTTCACTGTTGCATTCTTAAATCTGAGTAAGTAGAAAATTGGATTTATTACTCATAGAAGTGGATCTACAATAACAAAGGACCTGTGGTTCTCTACTGTAAAGGATATAGCTTGGCAAGATGTACAGCAGGTAACTCTTACAATGTGAAAAATGTAGACAACCGGAATTAACTGCAACCAAATGTACCCTGGAACCAAGGCTGTAATTTATAATACAGTCAAGAATGCATTGCAGACCCCTCAATCGATAAGGTAATGAGAAAAAAGTCTGCAATTAATTACAAATCAACTGGGTCAATATCCTGTAAATGAAAGATATGAAATTGCTAACATTTGGATGAGGCTTCTTTGCCAAGTATATTTATAAACCTCATATAAAATATGATATTTATAAAAAGAATAAAAGCTCATTTCACTGTTCAAAGCACCCTGAATGCTTGATTTCCTTTTGCTCTGAGAATTCAACCGAACTGACTTTATTTCAACAAGTTTTTTTTTCTGTGTGTAAAAGAACTGAAGTAATCTTTTACCTTCAATTTGAGACCTTACAATGAAGCATAAGATCTATAAATAGGACTCCCAGGCTGATGCCATCCATGACTTAATGGTCAAAACATCTAGAATGATGAAATTTTGTGGCCAGATGATTCTCCTAGTGGATAGCAGAACCTGAAGTGTTTTAATCGGTGATCTTGGCAGCCTAACATCTTGCCACATTTATAGAAAAAGTCCCAAAAAGGGCAGCCAGGGAGTGAGGAGATGGGCTAGTACTGGTGCTCGAAAGCAGCTCATCATCTGCGTCCATCTCCAACTTCAAACAACTCTATGCCTTTGTAACCTGCAAAATTGGGAGTGCTGCTTACCGGAAGCCTTTTTATCTGTCAGTGATGATTTTTTTAATATATATTTTATAACGCTTCTGCTTTTTATTAAAAAGGCAGAGGACAGTCATTTCCAAGGAGGAAATAATAGTATTAAGCATGTTAATATCTATTTTTTTTGTGTGTAAGTTTGTTTTATTACCATGCTGCACACTTTTTATTGTCCTTTACGTGTGGGCAGGGGAAATCAGAGGAACGTATTGTAGTTACATTCCACATTAATGAGACTTTAACCGAACAATAACTATTCTTGAACTGTAACACATTCATTGATGTAGGAGAATTTTTTTCAAGCAGGTGGACAAAATGCCCTAAAAGACATTGGCAATAAAGGAGAAGGTTAGGGCTTTATTACTTAGTTTCCTCCCTGTATCCTCTCTGTAGAGGCTGCTGGATTTAATTTTTGTCATCACAGGATTTCACAGAGATGTTACTAGGCTTCCCCGGTTGTCTGAGGTTCCTAGGGTTCCTTGTTCATATTGAAAATATACCAGTCCTGTTTGTCGTTGCAGAGAAGAGCAGTTGTTTTCAATATACGAAGAAGGAAATCAAACTCTGCCCACACAATGTTCCTGGTTTCACCATGGAAGTCCAAACCACAGTAGCCATGGGAGCTGCTGAGACATGATGTGTGAACAGGGTCCCTTTGTTCTCTTTGTCTTTCAGAGTAGACTGAGGATGCACTTTTCAAGTTAGAGAAAGAAAATATGAAAATGTGGAAAGAGAGAGAGAGAGAATCTGGAAGAGCGTGTGGAAGTCAGTGAGCACTGACCCATTGAAAGAGGGTCTTTTCCCTACACAGGGCAAATGTCTGGAGTGACCCTTAGCAGCAAGTACGGGAATAAGGATGTTTACTAACTTTTTTAGACTTTCCAAATTCAGAATTACGTTGATGCTCAATTTTTCTCTGCTACTGCTTTATTAATTTTATTTTTTTTTTTTAAGAAAACCCCTGGAGCCCCTATTTATTTAATAATAAAATACTAATAAATCAACGTTTTTTTCATTTATGTTAAAATGCTAGTATTCATCGTGTAGATTATCGACTGCAGGTTTAAAACACCAGAATGTTTGACACAAAAAAATATACTAAGCCTTGAGTCTTTTCTTATATATTGGGAGAGATACATAGTAAAACATACTGTTAAGGTATGTAGTATTGCATGATTTTAGACAAAAATTTGTCTGTGACAGGTTACATCATAAGAAATGAGAGCGGTGATATTTGACTACTGTCATCTTAGTTTCAATCACAGCTCTAGCTTAGTGCTTTTTCTGACTTCAGATACGATGATAGATGCATTGAAGTCAAGAATTTTGTGCTAGTGTTTGAGGAACACCGAGTTGTCTCTTTTCTCCTCCTTTCCAGATTGGAATGGTTAAAACACAGTGTCACACCTACCCAAGACTTCAAACCCATTTGAGTAGTCCCACGAGGACAGTAGTGAAGGAAGCCTTCCTGGAGTCTTGGCTGCTGTGTGGGCTTCATGAGACCCGTGAAACCTCTTCAATCTGGACTGTGCTTTTCTTTTCAAGTAGCGCATTGCTGAGCGATGCTAGTTCTGTTTAGGCTAGAAGTATTAAACCACCACCAACATTGCAAGGTTTTAGGTGAGAGAAGCAGGATCTGTCTCCTTGGCTCAAAAAACACTTTTGTTACTTCGAGCAAGACTGGGATTTGTTCCCAGTCCTCTTTGTTCTTTCATGTGCCACATCTTTTCTCAGACTTTTCCAACAAAATCTTGGGGGGTTTATGATGTATAATAAAATGAAGATATATTAGTGTATTGTAATCTGTCCTTTAGTCTAAAGGTAGGAAGTAAGAGAACCATAACGACTGTTCATGATTCCTTCAAGGAAAACCCTTTTAGGATTGGAAAATATATGTTATGATGGTTGTGTGTTATCATAGCAACTAGAATTTCCTATATAATTTAATTCTTTCAGTATATTTTATATACAGCTGAGAAGTTGTCCTGCCACTTGCTTTTTACCTCCAGAATTTTAGTACTTCTCTTTCAGTCATTCCGTCTTTCTAGAGACTCAGTTCTGCTTTGAGTTGAAGTGGCAGTGAGAAATATTAGTCAGCCTACATGGAAGAAGAATTTACTATATAAATGTCCAAGTGTAGGCTGTTTTTTAAAAAATAAAGTATACAGAAAATTTAAAGAAACACTCCCAAATGAACAATGAATAAATGAATGAATGAATGGTTCCATTTTGATAAAAGATAATATTAATGCAACACTGACAAATATTTTATTGTTTTAGTCAAAATGTTAGTGGCATCACTGGTGGTGATAGACGCCCTCAAATTCCCAGAGAAAATGCCTGCATTTCCCATTTATAGAATTAGCACTGCAAAGCTCAGACTGCTCCGATTTCAAACACATGCCACCTGCTCAGGAAGTTGCAGACGGATTAGAAATGTCTATGAAATCTGTCCAGCAATAAATTCTGTTACAGTAACATTAGCGGATTTCCATTCAACCTGGAGAAGCACAATCATTTTTTTTTCTGCGTTTTCCTCATTAGATATTCAAATGAAATTTAAACACATGAAATCTGCATTACTATGAATATATTTTTTCATTAAGCTACAGAAACTAATTAGTACTGAAATTAGATTTCACATGAAGTCTTTTGAAAAACAGAAAACATAAAACAAACACAACCAAAAAAAAACCCAGTCAAACAAAAACCTGCTAGCAGTTTTACATAGGGATATCGGCATTTTTAGTCAACTGAAGAATGCTGCCTCCACAACTCCATTGTAGGTCACACTTCATTTCTTTTGTCTTTCTCTTCAGGTAATCATTGGGGTTTCTAAGTATAAATGCATTATGACAATAATGAGGTTTTAAATTAAATGCATTCCTTAGTGTATCACGTCAAGCAGTCGTCCTTCCTTCCTTCCTTCCGTCCGTCCGTCTGTCCTTCCGTCCTTCCTTCTGCTTTTTTGGGAAAGTGAGGGTAACATCAGAGAATTTTTTCTGTCTTTGTCATTTTTTATTCAATTATTTTATTAGGGACAGACCGTGAACCTTTTACAGTCGTTAACGTAAGTCTATTGGCATTGATTGGTCTCATGGTGTAAGTGGGAGAAGAAAGGGGTCTCAGTATCACCTTTATAAGGAATTTGTAAGTGATGTGGCACAGATGAGTTGAGAGCTGGGAGAGGGGGACATCTTGAAATACGAAGCTAGAGGTAATTTCTTGTCTTATGTTATATACTGCTATTTCAAGAGTTAGCAGTGGTCAGTTATTTAAAAAAAAAAAAAAAGGAAAGAAAATACTTATCCCAGTACTACAGGCTTCTTGTACTTTTTTTTTGTTTGTTTTGAGGACTAAAATTCTGTGACATATTACGGTATGGCCATTTAATAGCTGAACAGATGACAAAATAGAAAAAGAGCCAAAGCAGCCTCTTTGGTGGGGTTATCTGTCACCATAGAGGCATGTTCTTCCATCTAAATTTCAAAGGTGATGCAACATTTTCTTCTTCAAAAAGATGGGGTGGCAGGAACCTATAGTGTATGTGGCCCCCTCTTCTGTCACGTATTCATTATTTCCATTGAGGGAGGTGACTTTTTTGTCGGCAGTTAAAATTAAGCAACAAGTAGTGCTCTGGACCGCAATGAGCCTCTTTCTCTTAGAAACATCTGCTGCATGGGGAAGGCAGGCAGTGACGACTGTGTCGTATGTGAGCTGCTTATATCCGGTGGGCTTAGTTAAAATAAATAGTGAGATAAGATTTCTTGCTTTGATTTCCAAGTCTGCTGTTACTTTGTTCCATCAGCATGGTCAATTCAGTTCCGTTTACCTCATTGTAAAATGTGTTCCATAATATTTTCTTGATTTACTGTGATTAAACCCTCTGTTATTAGTTTAGGTCCCCTTTGTTCTAGTTATTGTATACATTTATAAGAAATCAAAGTCTGTGCTTCAGGGAAGGTATTACCTTCATAAATAATGTAGGCAGAGGTAGCAAGAAATTCTAGAATGAATTAGGGGAAGTTGGGCAGCTGGGAACACAGCTAAATAACAGGGCCATTTTTGCAATGAAAGTTGGAGGTGTTGGGTATTGGACCAACATCTATTAATTCATTAATAAGTGTGTTATCTGCCCTTTCTTCTAAAGGGGCTAACTTAAATTTGTTGACAATTTGTTAAAGGATTTTCTGAAATCCCTGCTGAAAGCTTACAAAAAGAATTATATAAACCATATACGTGTTTTATGTGAACTGTACAAAGTAAGCCATATAAAAACAATATCTGGTAGGAGCGGGCTTTTTGAAACATGTATTTTACCAAATTAACAAATGGAAAACTTTGTATTTTTTAAGTTAAAAGAACAGCCAATTTGTCGTGAATTTTAATATAAGCTAACTTTTGCACTTCCCTCCTTGCGTGTCCTCACACGATTTCTAGAAGTGGCTTTAGCAGCTATGTAGATTTATTTGAATGCTGTATCTGGAGTCAAGTCAAGTACTCCTTCTGGTTTAGCTTTTAAGTTAAAAATACAGATGTTCATGACTCATATTCAAGTCAGCCTATAACAAAGCTCAGCTTCGTTGTTCAGTCCTTACGAGACAGCAGTGTAACGTTACACATGGGTTGTTCGCAACTAACTACAAGGTATGCTGTATGGAGCACTCGCCTGGATTTTTAAGAAATATCTTAGCGTCCCGACACAGTGCCTCTTTGGTATAAATTTCTGCCAACAGTAAATACAAATTAAGTGTGTCCCCAGCCTGTTTTGTGAAATTATGGCACAACATTTTGAAATTATGCCAGTTTAAGATACGAGCAAAAGTGCTGCTGGCTCTGGCTTGCTACTGTAAATGTAAAACTTTAAAATGATGATTGATGAGAAATGGACGGAATTCAATCCTGCCCAGAAAATTCAAAGCCCTAAGAGGTAAAGGAGGCAGAAATATGTATCACGGCTCTGGGGCCTGATTTGTTTCTTTGGTTGATTTTTTGTGAAACTTGATTCTCCTCTGTCTGAAAGCTGCAAGAATATTTAAGGGAGATCAATAGCATTTGATTGCCCTAGGAGTGAAGGGATTACTCTAGATGGTGCTAATAAGTGGTAATTTTGGTTTTGGCACTGTTTTTCCTTCCCTTTCTTTTCCCGTCTGCCAAATTCACTATACTTTGGCACTGTTTGGTTTGTGACCTTTTTAACTAACTTGTTTCTGGGGTTTGTTACTTATTTTCTTTCATTACCCTCATCATCTAACCTGAGCACTTGCCACTGCCTACACATCCTACTCCAAAGGTAGGGATCATCATCCAAATCCAGGAGAAAATGCTTGGCCAGGATTGAGAGCTAAACATCAGCTAGTGGGTTAAAAGTAACTAGACCGAAAAGCTGGTCAGCACCAGCTTTTTTCCAGTTTTTGAAGACGGTTAAGTGGCAGCTTGGAAGGCCTTCATGTCACAGGGAGACATGAGGGAAAAGAAGGAAGAGAAGTCTGTCGAGAGTATCGCTTTACTGTCTGAAAAATTGTGCTTACTCTTATTCTTTCCGCGCATCGATTTCATCCTTCTTCCAAACGTTCCTGTTGCTGCTTCTCATCTTCCTCAGCTGTATCGTGGCAAAAGCATGCCCGCCTAGCTGCTGCTCAGCTGAGGGATTCATGTTTTCAAATTCCACTCAACACGTAAAGTACGAGGTATTTTTGCTTATCTGTTATTACTTAGCTATTATTATCCCAGCAAGATTCCACTCTTGACATTCATTTTAATTGCTCAATATATTTATTCTTCAGAAATCCTCTCTCCCCTGCAGCTTGGAAATGCGGATGGATCTGAACTGACATACAAGCAAAATCTGATTTGGGATATACTGATATGGGTAGAAGATATATTGATATGTTCCTTTAATGCTGTATTTACATGACAGGTGAAGTCAAGAGAAGAGAACAGTTACGTCACTTACAGTGAAGACCCTTCAAAAAAATCGTCACCGACACTGGTAGAAATACCTTCTGATCACATTTAGGTAACTTAATACTTTTGTAGCTGGTACTTTTTCTTTTGTCATTGTGTTCTAGTTGTGCAACAAAATTGAAAAGAAATAAGTAATATATTTGGGGTGAATTTCATGTCATTAAGTTGAAGTGCATCATTTCCTTAAAAAAGTTAACTTGGCAAGAGATCTAAAATGTGTGTTAATTAATAGATACAAATTACTGTAATCACATCGAGATATAAATGACTGTAATCATGTCCGCTTAAATCTTTCAGTGATTATAATGCCATCATTTCGGTGTCATGCTTCTAACAAGATGTTAATTTCTTGTTGTGAGTAGTTTTGGAATTGGTATAACTGTGTATCTTAGAGCCCCTCGCTCTTGGGGGAGACAAATGTCACTTTCAGTGGCAGAAAAAGATTTGTAAAGGCAAGAGAAGTTACTGTAGGTGGATGTGCAAATCAGATACCTGTGAGTCTGTATTGACCTAACTACCGGAGTGCCATGCCATCGCTACTCCTTTTTGGAAAACAGCCGTGGGGATTGCACAGGGAAACCGGAATCCAAGGGGGCATCCAATGCTAACATTGACTTCTCCCAACTTAAACAAAAAAGGAGTGGGGGAATTGAAAAATTTTCAGAAGCGGAGATATGATGTGTATAATACATAGAGAGCCCTGAGGCTGTGTGATTACAAGGGTTTTAAACCACCATTTTCTCCACTGCTGTATGAGAGTCCTGGGCTTTACCAGCGCACTGCACCCACGCAACACAGAGGCCCTCCGTAGAGAAACATATGCCCACAGCACCAGGAATATTGAGAGTGACTTGAGAACATCATTATGATAGTGAAAAGGGGCTGCTATTTCCTACAAATTTAAGGGTGAACTGCTATGCTGTTTAGCTCCCGCTTTCATCAAAATTAATATGGACCTTTGTAAGCCAAAACAAGGTAGAGGAGGCAGTTTTGTTACGTTTTTCTGAGTGTCACTTTTCCCAGGGTGGGTAAGGGAGAAGGAACTGTTCTGCACTGGAAGCTGCTGCGCTGTAGTCAAAGGAGGGTGCTCATAAGTTACAGATGTTTACTGTGTCAGGCTGGTTTTTTTCCCTCTCTCTTTTGGGGATATTTTTTTAAAAAATAACTGTTTAAAAAAGAAAGCGCTTCTGAAGTCTAAACTGATTTCCAAACTTCTGATTTGTTTGACTCTCTGCTTGATAGCATCTTTGAACATCTATAATTTAAATAGTTGTACTTTTGAGAAATGTATTTGCCAGTGAAACATTTTCCTTATTTTCTCTTAATGACTGGCCCTGTTCATTGAGAAGAAATATGTAAATAATGTTATTTCCAGGGAGAAGAGTTAATAGCCTTTAATGGCTTAAATTCTGAGAACAATCACGCCCATGAAGAGCTCCTTACATGAACGGTCCTGGTAAACTCAACAGGACTCTTCATGCAGTAAAATTACTCATACACGTTTAAGTGTTTGAGAACAAAATGTCAGTGTTTCCCCCTCCACCATTCCTCCTGTTCCTTCATGAAAGCAAGCCAGCATATGAACATCATAAGGCATTTTTAGTCAAATATGTCCCAAATAAGGATTTAATCTAGACTAAACAACTGTTTTGAATATTTGCCGTAACTATTAATTATTGAAAATGTTTGGAACTTTTCTATTCATTTCCGAGCTTTTATTTCTTGATTTAAATCATCTGTAGTGTTCCTACTTAGTGTTTTCACTTGGTATTTAACGTTTATAATATCTGTTTATTACAATTTAACAACCTCTACAATTAGCTGGGTTTTACTTAAAGTGAATTTATTGCTCAAAAAATGCTCTGGAATGAGTGATTTATCAAAGAAGCAAAAATAGCTCAAACTTCTGTCCTGCTAGCAAGGCACTGCATATTTGTTTAATTGTAAATGCATATTCAAAGCATATACAGTAAGCTGTGGTATACTTATCAAAGACATACTGTCTGTAAAAAGCAGACTTTTTTTTTTTTTCCTGGCATGATGTTACTTCAAAAGTTGCAATTTCCCTTGCAGGTACTGAAGTTATCCAATTCCACTTATTATTTATTATGATTAGTGTATTCTTGGTACAGCTGTTTCATGGATGCATGTTTTAATTAATTGATAAAGCAGCTATTTTTCTGAGCCAGTTAGTAAAACTGATCACAGTAGGCCTGTGAGTTTTTGGAAGCAAGTATGCAAAATTTCCCATGGTGTTTTTCAGGGGTTTGTTTTTGGTTTTTTTGTTTGGTCTACTGCATTATCCTTGATCCTAATGGAAAACTAAAAACTAACTGCATTTAATTTAGGCTGATGGTGAGTCGACTCTGTATCTGATCTACATCTGCTGAGAAAGTTAAGTGATTCACCCTATAATTAGGTCTCTGCAACACCTTCCTCCTACAGAAAGGGGCAGAAGGATTCCGGGTTGTTTTCCTGTGGTCACCAACGCAACCAAGGGACCCACCTGAGTGACAAGTTCTTACATTCATTTGGAATTTTTAATCACGGCTTAACACTTGTCAGCTTCAAAATATACACTGTTGGGAAATTAGTGCCACATCATGTGACACAGCGGTTGTAAGGCTGCAAAGAAAACAGATTGTTTGATTATTATTTTTTTTTTTCCTTCCCTAGCTAAGGTTAACTGTCTGGACAGCTGTGAGTCAGGCCTTCAAGACACGCTGCTTTATCTGATTGGTCTCAGTCTTGATCTGGCACATGAAAGGAAATGTGAGGAAGTTTCCAGCAGAGATCGTTTTGCAAGTCCAAAGATGAGGGTAAGGTCAAATTTGCTTGTGTTTTCACAGTATCTCATTACAAACATAAAACAAAGTGCCATGCAGACAATATATATGAGGTTTAGCGTAGCAATGATTTTCACCTTCAGGAGATTTACATTGCTGGCGTATTTTTCATGTTCTGTTTACCAGTTTCAAAGGAAAATACCACAGTAGAGAAAGAGCAGTTATGTTTTTTTAAAGGTGACTCTTCCTTCTAGGGAACAAACATATGGTGACTTTATCTAAGTTTTGACGTTTAACTTGCACAGGTGTTGCCAACGTCTCATGAGGCTGCAGGGTAATGTCAGCATTTAGTTAAGGAGTAAGTTGCTATTATTCATGTTACATTAATTTAGCCCATAATGTTCTTGTGACTGCTTGTCTCCTGTAGGAAACTACCACTTCTTCCATGCATTCAGAGCTGTGGAGGTTACTGCAGGAATCTGCGGGGTGGGAAAATAGACCTTTTTTTAAATTATTTTTTTAATAGTTTCCCTTATGGTCATTGTGAGCTCTGCGTGAAACTTAAGAATTTTAGCCTGCAGGTGGAAGGAGCAGTCTCTGACCCACGAGGCTCACCAAAAACATTTCCTGAGCTATGGATGAGCATTGCCTTACAAAGCCAGTCCTACCTACTGCCTTCCCACTGGAGAAACTTGGCTCCAGTCTCTGGGCTGGCTCCTCAGTTGGTAAAAGTTGTCTGAACTCTGCCAAGGTCTTGGTGAGATTTCCTAATTACTCATTTATCTGAAAATGTTTAGATCTGAAGTGTGTGCATTGTTATGCTGCGATACTTTAAGAAAAACTGATCACATAAAGCCATACAGGAGAATTGTTGGTTAGCTGTACATTTCAGTAAAACCACATTTTAAAACATTGTTAGCTGTTGTAATATGCAGTAAATTCTGTGGTTAAAGGAAGAAGCATATTGAGCAAGTCTCTATGCTCTCTTCAATCGCGTAAAATGCTATTCTATGTACGCTGGGCATGAGGAACAGGTCTGCACACTTGTGACTGTTGTACTGTAAATGTCATATTTCTCAATATCTACCACAGAGAAGCAGAAGTTGGGAGGGTTTTTCCCTCCAAAAATACAAATGCAGAAGAGGTAAGAACAGATGCTGTCATTGGTTACATTTGAACAATTCCCACGGCGTCCCTGGGTACCGGCATTTTTGCACTCTGCAGGTTCAGCTATGCATGGAGGCCTTGTGCATGTAGTCGTATTAGATGTTTAATGTGATTCATACCCAGGAAAAGCACTTTGTTTCCTTAAGCATTTTCACATTTTGGTTTTTTATGTACAGCAGCATTAAATGTTGGAATATAGGTGATGCATCTTGTATGATGAAGAATCTTTTTTGAGGTCATCAGGTGTCTTCAGCTGAGATTTTAAAAAGTAATGTCGTCATTCCCCGAACTAAAAATCCATGTGATGAAATAAGTCAGCCTCCCTTCATGAAGACGGTCGTTATAAACGCCATGAAATATAAGATTATAAATTGGCTGTAGACTATCTTGACAGCTGTCATGCAAATTATTCTACCATTCTAATCACATAAATAAGCATAGTCAGTGCATTATATATATGGCCACAATAATGGACACCTTTCTGAATCCTTTTGGGATCTCTCTTTAGAGAGGTAATTACAATGGTGTAAACTATAATGTAAAAGTAAAATCAAAGTTAAGTGAATGATGTGTTGCTAGACAAAACTTGATTGAAAAGGGAGAGCACTGATCTGTTAGAAATGTTTTTACATTGTTTTTACTTTATTTTAATTTCTAAATTATCCAAGGTTTTAGTCTGTTTGGGATTTGGGTGCAAGTTGGATGGTGGTTCTTTTGTCTTCATAAAAGCATGTTTTATAATCAAAAGGCCACAGTACTGGGATGCTCTGGTCACTTGGATGGTTATTAGGGAGAGCTGTGCGCAAGCTGGAACTAAACTAAACCCTCAACACAAATCCCCACTGTGCTCCGAGAGGAGGAGAATACAAACAGGAGCATGACATGTCCTCGTGTCTCCTTGCTTGCCTTAATAAGAGCTAGGAGGATTTCTGGGGAATAATAATAGGTGCATGTTCAGCTATCCCACAGCAATCAGTACAGAAGTGCCCTCCCATTACGTGACAGAGTCTGCTCAGAAAAACTCAGTTAGGTGTTAAGACAATTCCTGCATAATTTTTATCGCTTCCTTTAGAAGCTCTTTCACTTACAAATTCTGGGAGTCTCAAAATACTCCTCTGCTTTTCTGTTCTGTTTTCATCATTTTTTTATAATACCATGAAACCGTGTTTAACTTTCTTCCAGGGAGAGCTGATCTCCATACAAATTTATCCGGATCAATCTGTGTCCAATCTGTTACTGGCTTGATCAGATAGAAATGGATGATATCAGTGGAGCTGGCATATTGCTTCTAACCCTTCCTGATGGTACATTCAATACTTGAAAATACCAAAGGTCTAAATTTAAAGAAAGCTCTGTAAGATCATTGTCCCCTTTCTGAGAAAAGGGGCAATTCCTACAACATGTATCTCATCTCTCTAAAAGTCTTAGTTTGAAATCACTTTTTGCTGCTATTTGTTCTTTATTCACTTTTCACTTCTAGGGCGCGCTATATTCCCCCAAAATACACCCCTAGCTTTCAACTTTTCCTGATTATTTTGCAGGTTTTTATTTACAAAAGTAATGAGTGTTTGCTGTTTAGCAGACTTGTTTTTCCTTCCAAAGGCAGCGTCTTTCATTATTAACTTTCAAAGAGCAAATCAATCCCACTAAGCTGCCACACTTTTAATGCTAATTATTTTTCCATTTGCTGTGAGTGTTTCTTCTTCCACATCTGCATTAATATGATTTTGGTCTTCTCCCTTTTAAAAATAATATTAATACTCATTTATGTCCCTTTACTTTCCAGCTTTATGAAGGCATTATTGACTCTCACCTTCATGAATGTTTGCCCTCGAAGTTTTTAACCTTTGTCATAAACATGCACTTTTGCTGCTATCATTAGCTGACGTTAGCCATATATTAACTGCTTGAGCTCCAATTCCGCTCCCAGTTCTCCCAAGGTGCTGTCAAGAATCATTCTCTCATACCCAGCCTTACACCAGAGGAGCAGCGAGAGTGATTTCAACATTTTAAGAGCTGCACCTCAGTATAATCTTGTTCATAGTCAAGAATGTCTCCTCTTTAAGGATTTTCTTACTCTTTCTTGGCTAATGGAAAAACCTTTGGATGTTTCTGATAGCGTAAGCCCCCTGCGCTGTCTATGCTAAAACATCCAGACATTCCAAGACAATGGTGGTCTGAGCCAGAATCGTAACTGTAGTACATTTTTGTGGGTATTACTGCCTTTTTCATTCTTTGTGGCAGATCGTATCTTTAATCCACACAACCAGACTCTCCTCTGCCATGTCTGTGACTATGCATGAAAAGAATAGCTGCCCAGTAACATAATACATTCCAGCAACATGTACTTGTGACTTTGCTAATTTTGAGGTGTGACTACTGACTACAAGAAGAATCTGACAAGATACAGGTTCTTATTTTGGTCTTTGGATAAAAATATCTTGCCTTCTGTAAGGATGTGATGGACTATATGAAAAACAATATTGTTTGTGTTTGCTAATCTGCATTTTTAGCTTATTCAGTCAACTCTGAGTTTGAAAAGCAAAGACAAAAAACAAAAGGAGACAGTTTTGGAGAGAAGTGATAGCCAATCTGTGATATTAGTCAAGAAAACTTCAGTGGTGCCGTAAGTCAATTGTAAGGAGGTTAAAATAATAAATCTGACAATTCCCTGTTGACAGATTTTATATTTTAGGAATTCTGCATGTTCTGTTGTTGATTTGTAATTGATATTATACATACACGCACATTTTCATCAGCTGAACAACATAGGTTGTTCAGGTCTCCTGGCAAAACCCATTTGTACAGCATGTACAACGGCTTTACCTCACTGTAAAGCTCTAATTTAGCCTTTTCCTTCCTTTGCTCTCAAGTTCATGTAGATTCTTTGTGTGCTGATATTTGTACTAGTGATGCATGTCTTTTTCTAAGGTTTTAGAAGACTAGTGTTCACATCTTCTCACTAGAAGAGAGGAGATACCTGTCTGGGTAACAACAGGTTGGGAAGATGATTCAAGAGGTGCAGAATAGGACTTAAAAGTCTTGGTCCAAGGGCGAGGCTAGACCAGTATCAAGTCATCCCAGAAGATTTGACTCTCACTGAAAAAGATATGCTAGACTCAAATAAATTGGAAAATTGCTTATTAATAAGCTTTTATAGGGTCAGTCTGTAGGAAGGCGCTGCACTGTATAGGCTGGTAGAGTCTCTCTCCGGACACAGGCTGCCTCACAAACCCTGATTTTTAATTTTTTTTTTTTTCTGCATTCTACCCAATGTATTAATTACTTTGCTAAATTTACTCCCTAATTCACACATAAATGTGCCAGTCCCCTTCTGCTCCTGTCTATCTTAGAAGCAGCATGAGAAATTAGTTTTTTCCTTGCTTACTTTTCAGTACAACACAATAATAATTATTTTTTAAACAGAAAATAAACTCACGTTAGGGATCTTGTGTTTTGACAGGCAACATTTAAAAACCCAAAGACTGATGGCCTCTTGCACTCAAAATTCCTTGTTATTATACTTCAATTTGAATTACTCTCAGTTGGTTTGGAACATCTTTTTTCTAGGCATAAGCCCAATTTTTTTCCCCTCTAGCTTACAGAAAAATATACACTAGATAATATAATACTTGATGCATAGTTTTTTGCTCACTGTGAGATGCCTTTTAAATATAGGCATTGAATACATGTACATATATTGCAAGGTAACAGTAAGAAATCCTAATACAATCTGTACTGGGCAGTCACGTAGATTATTCAGGTATTTTAGTGTATAGAATCAAATAACTCTTTTACAATTAAAAATTCACAGAAAACGTTCTCAGGATGCAACTTTCCCAGCAAAAGCATCCTCCAACATTTCAATATATGCTGCCCTTAATGCCCTTGGGAGGAAGGGTACGATGTAGTGATCCTGCACTGATTGTAGGATAGCTGATGTCGGTGGTGTGAAGGCAGCTACACGTACGTATCTATCCCACTGGCTTTGCAAATAGTGTTTCCCAACACTGGTGCTGTACCTTACGTTTACATCTTATTAAAATGGAAAAGTTTTTTTAAACAGCGATTGCATTTGAGGTGCTTCTTTAAAGGGTTTTCTCTTCCCTTAGAAGGGCTTTCTGGCCTCTGATTTCCTGGAAACTTAAATGCTTCCATTAGGCTGGTTTAGGTGAATGTGGACTTTCCAGAGGGACATTCACGTGTTCCATTCAGTGGTAAGGAATGGACATAATAAGTAGAGTGGTGTTATAGGCAAAATGCTTGTCTTATGCCTCTAAGGCAGTCGTAGCCGATAGGTACTGCTTTAGCAGCCCTGCATAGATCTGATTTCCATGTGGGGTAGGGATGAATCCTGAAGTCGGTTTTTGACGATAACGTAAATGAATGTCAGGAAAATTAATTCACTGTATTGTCTTCTAAGCCTTTGTTTCATCTCTGGAGGAAGGTGGAGGAAATCCATGCAGGAAAAATCCACCAAGGGGTATTTAACAAAAAGACAAACATCTGACTTGAAGTCTCTGAACCAGAAATTGCTGGAAGCTGGGAGAGGACACCTGGGAAAGCATCATTTACTCTCCTATTGCAGTCTTCTGCGTTTATCTTCTATCACACAGGATAATTTGTCTTAACCTAGTACAGCTGTTCTTACGTCTTGCACTAAGATTTCTATGAATTTATTGATACACAACGGATATTTACATGTCTGTTTTAGCTAGTATGTGGTATAGTTCTTCCTAAATCCCCTGTAGAGCCAATGGGGACCAAAATATTCCTGCAGAAGGTGTTTCAGAGAAAAATCCTAGCTTGGGTTCTTTTTTTTCCAGGCAATCCTCTATCCGCTGACAGCAGAGGGAGATAAAACAGCTGAGCTGGCTGATATAAGCCGCACAGTGTTGAGTGGTTTCTCCTGACTCCAGCGTGTCCGTCGCCACTGAATGTACCCCCTTAACACAGAACATGCGAAATCTGCGGCAAGCGCTGTGTAACGAAAGTTTGTGTTGTGCTGTATCAAAACACCACATCAGATTTAACAGGGAATAACAATCATAATGCAAATACACCGTTTCATAGCTACAAGGAGAACAAGACACAATGAGGCTTTTTGTTGGGTGCACGTGGCTTTTTATCACTATTAAGCTGCAGTGTGAAACTCACTGTCTCTCTCAAGCCCCCAAGGGACACCTCTTGACCCTTCCGACCGCTGCTCAGCATGGTGGATTGGGCAGCTCAGCGTGGCTGTGAATGGCCGTCATTCTGGTGGCGCACCCTGTTTGCTGCCGGCGTCGTCGCAAGCCGAGAGCCCGACAGAGAAACAACGTGCGAAGATTTGCCCGTGCAGGGTGGGACGGAGGGGAGGACTCTGCGGCAGGTGGGGTGAGGCTACCGCAGGTTGGAGACACTGGTGTAAATGCTGGTGACTGAACGCGCCCCTTGAGCTGTGCTGGAGCTGCCATGGCACCTGGTCCCAGGGGCCTCCGGCCCTGCCTGTGTTTTCTCACTTTATATGAGAGAACCAGCAGAATAACAAAAGACTATTTCTAACACGCTTCACGTGTTTTTTTCCTCCTCTTTGTCTCGGATTATTCTGAACATAGCTTAAACCCTAGTGCCCTCTTCTGATCTTGAAATAGGTGTCAGCTCTGGGCACACCTGTCCCTGCAGCTCCAGCTCAGCAGACAACAGCAGCCAATTGTTTGAAGTTAGGCAAGCATTTGGGGATGCAGGTATTTTAATTTGTAATCAGCTTTAAAGCCTTAAAGCCTTCAACATTTGCTCTGATCAGAAACAGGAGTTTAGGAATAACTTAGTCTTTCCTATTTATAAAAACCATTTTTTTCTCCCCTGGCAGGAGCCGTAGGCTTGATCTGAAGTCCACTGAAGTAAAGGGATAAACCCTTATCAGCTCTGGCCCAGCCCTTAACACAGCAACTTCTTTGGCCAGTAGAGTCACTTAGGCTCAAAGAGGCATACTGTTACAAGATCTTCAAGGGACTAATGCTAATTAAGGATAATCTTGTAGAAAATGTTGCTTTTTTTTGACAAATTCAACATGGGAAATACTGGTAAGTGATAATTCTACAATTCCTTACTTTTGGGAGGCTTTTCAATGCCACTAACCCAGATTTAGTTTATGTGCGTAACGCATAGTAGGTATATCTCTTACACTCAGACAGCTACAGACTATGTGAATAGGTTCGTTCATCATTTATAGGCCGCCGCCTCTGGGATGGAAGGCAGCAGCTGCCAAGGAGCACGCAGCAGTGCTGCACAGCAGTCTCGAGGCAAATTCAGAAACGGCTTCCAGTTTGCATTGCAGGGTGATTCCATGCAAGGGGAAGTAGAAGCCTCTTCTTTATAAAAATGTATGTTTGTTTTCTAAAAATCATCTTAAAATCATATTTTTAACCGAGCGCCGTTTTAAAAAATTCTAATAAAATGTTTGCCCTTACGGCACTTGATCTGTCCGAAATATGCTAAATGTTGCTAAATCTTGTAACACTAAATTTACTGCTAAATAAGGTTATGAATTAATTTTCACAGTACTGGCTTTTCCAGGCTGTGGCTGTTTGCTTATGTTTTAAGCAGCTAATATTCTGCAAACTCAGAGTTGTGCAACTGCAAATAAACATTCTCCACTGACAAAACTATTTGTTGATAATTTTAGATGGGAATTGTTGAGAGACTGATGGGCAGATTAACACTAGAGGCCTCTCTAGCAAGAGGTTTATCAACACATTAAGCAACAAAAGGGATATTTATAGTACTTTCCTGGAATACGCTTTTTCCAGCTCTCTATTGCCATCTTGAGTCTTCTTTCAACAGAAAGTTCAAGTTGGGGCGTAACGCATATAGCGACGAAGTGAAAATAGAGTTCCACTCCTAATGACTAGAGCCCTCTCCAGTCATCAGGGGTTAAGTCATCACGTATAAGAGAAACAGCATTATTTAGTTTAATAGGGATTATACACATCGTGACAAACTATAGGAAGAGTTGAAGCGGAACACCGGGGCAGTGTGACGTTAGTGGAAATTTGTTGCAAAGAGTGGCAGAAATAAGGTCCTTGGAAAGGAACTGAGCTCAGGCCCAATGTGGAATTCTTGGATACGTGCATCACGCAGACACCACTGGTTGTGTTGGTGAGAGGAGTTAATAAGTGTTTAGAGTATATTTGCAGGGGGATAGAGAAATACTGAAAGCGCTATCTGTTATGCAGATGTTTTAATACCGTTCTCTTTGTCCTATAATTGCCTTTCAGAAATTTTTCGCCACCTTCTGAAAATGAGTAAGATCGGACAGATCAGGTATTGTGGTTCCTATGATCCTAACTACATACTAACAAAATTCTACGTATTTCAAAGGCGCTTGGAATAGATGGCATAAAAAGTAGAAGTCTGAGGTCTTCCTATGTGGGCATTTCTCCAACACCTCCTGCTTTCTACTTTGTAACGTTCAGACTTCTTTTTATAACTTTTAGAAGTCTTTTTTTGTATTATTCCTTCTTCTCTCCCCATAGCCTTATTTCACACTTGGTGACAGTCTTTTCAGCCAGTATTCAGACCTCAGTATTTTATGAGTAATCAGTGTCCCAGGCAGCAGGAATATTATTGTGAGATCATTGTTACTAATTGAATACTTGGTGGGGGATCTCTTCCCCTCCACTGAGTGCTTGACATATACTAAAAATAAGTTGCTAAAATTTGATTCTGATAAAATCTGCTCTCCGTATCCCATTTTAGAGTCTTGAGTGTATTTGGGCACAATATTAGCAATCCCAAGTGTTTTCCTCTTCCAAACAAAGGGTACTGTTTTAAGGTGCCATTTACACTCCTTTGTAATAAATCTCATAGTAGCAGCTGACACTAACACAGTTTAAACTGTTCTAGCACGGGGTTAAGTTAAACCCTGATGAAAACAGCCTGAGCTGGATTTTCCACCCCACTTTCTGCTGCTGCTCTACTGCAGCAGATATTGGCGTTCTCTCTTAGCTTCTTGATCTGGGAGTTTCTGCAGTGTGTGCCAAGCCAGTACAACCAGCTTCTAGACCCTCCTGACTGGTGCAGGGGATACGCTGCGGTGGGATACAGAGGTGCCATTCATTAATGCCCAAGTGCAAGTAAAACTTTGAAGGTGTAAGGCCTCAAGACTATTGCTCTATAGAAGAACTGGCACAAAGGAAGAATATGTGTTTTGTGCCTACCGCAGCTGAACAAATAGGTGTCTCCCCAGTCCTCTGGAAACCTAAAGCCGCTACCTTTTCGTGGTTGTGTACCCATTTCAGTACTCATGTTGCCTTCCTAGGATTTGGGTAGTTCTTCAGATACTGGTTATATGTCAACCTTAGCATTTCTTCAAAAGAATGACCTAATTTATTGGATTCTGCCTTCTGTAATCTGACTGCTGGCAGGGGTCTTCCAGAGAATTACTTGGGCATGTGTTAGACACACCCATTTTAGGCTCCCAGAATTCATGGAGCTGAATTCTTGGGAATAATTTTTGGATGCTGTGTATTTGCATTCGATGTCACCACACTGCTGTAGTGCTGCCTTCAGTGTTCCTTTTTATATGTTTCCTGCAAGTGCCACATGAAATGATCACGGGACTCTTGGAAAAACAACAGGAAATGATATAATGGTACCCACAAGTTCTGTATGTCGACTTTTCCACAGACTTGCTAGTCTCTGAGCCTAAAAATCGTTCGTAAAATGGAGATATTTGATCTTATTCTCTGTTCTTGATTCTTGTTTGCATGCTAGAAGCCCTGACCTTTTGCTGCTTTATTATGGGGGAAAAAAAAAAATAAAAGGAAAAAGAGAAAAAGAACTAATTATAGAGATTACTGTGGTTTTGATTATAGGGATAGCTGTTCAATTTAGTTGCTTTACATTCCTAAGTAACTATTAGCAGGAATTCATATGGACACGCTCTATTATCTGCAAGTAAGTTACAGCTTGCACTGAGATGCAGCAGAAATGTCTGTATAATAGAATCGTAGCTCTGCTATAAAATTTGTAGGACATGGAATAGATAATTGCCTTTTAAGTCTACCTCAGTACATTCAAACCACAAAAGATAATGTATGAAATGGAGGAAAGCTATAGAAAAACTATTTTCTGTGGCATTTTTCCTCGGTAGCCTTACAGGGGTCATAAGCTGTGGGAGGATAAGACAAAGATTTCAGTGGAAAATTGTAGAAAATCACCTGATGCCAACATCGCCAAAGCAGGAATAGCTGGAAGATCTGTGCTTTTGGCCATGTCTAAGGGGATCTCAAAGTGCTTCTTGGAAGATTTTGAATTTTTATAGCTGAGTATTTTAAATCCTTATCTTTTTGTTGGCCTGAAAATAGCTTTGCTTTTGAAGATACGATGACTCTTTCTGGTTTATTGTAATGAATTTACCAAATAACTTTCCCGTCTTATGGGTTTAGTTTCTATCTGAGGGATAATTTATCCCCTAGATGCTAGCAATAAACAAGATCTATCAGATTGTTTAGGGCCTTCCAGCCTCATTTGGATAATTCCTTCAGTAAATTGCCTCCTCATCTGGGATGATTCCTCAATAAATTCCCCAGGCCAACTTGGGTTTTCACCACATTCCTTTAACGTCTCATCACTGGATGAGTCCCAATAGATGTCTTCGTCAAGCAAAGTGTCGGGGTGGTGAAACTGTGCATCCTTGCCTGCCAGGCAAAGTGCTGTCTCTTCACTCATGCCGTGCTGTTGACAGTGGCTTGCCGGCAGCCTTGGGTGATGCTCCTACCTTGTGTGTTCCCCATATATGTTACTGTAGGAGGTATGAATACATTTTTAAACTGATAGTCACAAACCCAAGGAAATGAAAAGAGCAATCTGCCTTCTCTGAAACCTGCAATGAAGCCCTTCCCTGTGTTAAAATAACTCTGGTACCAGCAACAGTGTAATCTTACCAGGATGAGGTCAAAAAGTGCTATTTTACCCTAAAGCAGGATATTTTACTCAAGCAGTAGATGAAATTAATCTCTCCTGATCTCTCCATTGAAACTGCTGGATGGCTTCCAAGACTCAAGCAGGCCTGTGCAGCATTAGCTGGAGTACTTCAGGATTCCTGCGGTCTGAAAACAGACATAGCCTATAAATGTTGCTTTAGTTCTTCATTCATGGGGCTGGCAGCTCTGTAATGAGGCAGAGGACAGAACGCAGTGGCGGACCTCAGCGGCTGCATTTTCTGAGCCTTTCAGAAGGACTCAAACCAAGTGCAGTTGCTCTGGTTATAGCTCATCAGTCCCAGACTGTATTCTCTCTAGAACGGAGACACTGACAGTTGTCCTAAATCATTAAGCACTTTCATGGTGATCTTGCTTTCACTTTCCTAAAAAGGACGCAAACCCTGGCCTACAAATATTAACATTTTTTTTTCCCTTTGAAAAAATCTAGGTTCACTCCCCCATCTCCTTCTTTTTTTTTTTTCTCTTGAGAATTGTCCTGTTGATGTGACTGATTTTATCCCCAGCTTTGACTTTTTTTTATAATTTCGGTTGTAGGGATTTTTTTCCATTCACATATTTTATTTTGAGGGGACACAGATGTCAATCAGATGGGTTAGCTATTTAATTACTGTCTTTGGTATACTATGCATTATATACTATATATATTTTTCTATCACATGAAATGATAAAAATTAAAGACATCTTGGGTTTTTTGAGAACATTTTAACTCCACAGACACAAGATTCTCAGATCCACTGTGACTTCTGAGTTTTCTACTTCACAATTAACTGACATGGGATGTGAATTTGTATTTTCTGAATGAGAACAGTCCCTCTTCAGCATTTATTTTGTTAAGATAGACAACATGCAACATAAATTCTGAATTAAACTGACATCAGCTCAACATAGTAATATATTGAACAGAAAGCTTACTGAAAAATCTTTAATTTTTCCCCCGGCAGCAGAAAACCACTGTATTACTGTGCTACGCAAGTTATTTGCTTTCTACTGCTTAGGAGTTTAGACTGTTTGCAAAGTCTGCAAATGAAAACAAAACGTATTGGAAACTTCTGCTGTATTTATTGAAAAAAACACCACTCTTATTTAGTTGTTAACTTACATCTTTTGCCACAGCGGATTTTTGTAGCCGTGTTATATTGCTACCAAAAAGATTTGATTCAACTGAGGAGCTAAATGAGACCAATGCACGTTGTCAGAATTGACAATGAATTAAAATTAAGCCTCTTTCCATTGTAAATACCTGTCAGGTAGTGCAAAAATTTGCTTTGGGATATGTGTTACAGTGGGAACACTGGCCGCTCTCTAAGTAGTCATAATGTTCTGAATGATGTTGCTAAAACTTCGTTAGGCCTTCTTTGTTTCCTGATGGACTATATGAAATGTCAGGCAATACACTTTCAGAGCACGAACCATCCTGCCACTCTACTGTTTTAATCAGTGTGAAAGGAATGATTTAATTCACTATCCAATTACATTCCTGAGTCTGCTCATTTTAATAGGCTGAGTATTTTCCTAATTTATCTGCTAATCATTAGGAACACGTTTGACCTCACTTCAGAGGCTGTTGTGTCCTAAATTTCAAGCGTGGATTAACACGGTACTAGGAAATCCAAAGCAATTCTATGTAATGGAATTAGAGCATTTTGCACACGCCGAGGTGAGAACAAGTAGGGCTGATTATTTATATGCTTAGGGTTGTGTGTACTCATCTACACCTGCACACATAAAGGTCAGGATTTTCACTGGTTAATGCAACTTCCTTAGCAGGGCTTAATTACCAGAAATAAAGTGCAGGCAATGACAAGAAAAGTCAGTTTATCATGTAATTAAATTGGTCTTGCATGGTTTTTGAGAGAGGTACTTGAGCTAGGTGAATAATTATATGTTCTTTCATTGTAGTGTCTGTACTGTAAATGGGCTCATGTATCTTCCCTGGAATGAAGCATGGTTTTCTGAAAATTTACCACCTGTCAAGAGTCAGGAAAGGTGAGATTAACTTCTAGCACTATCACAAACTTGTTCAGTGCCAATCTGCAAACTTCATGTATAAATCAAGGATTAGTTTTGTTAGGATTCCTTCCCCGCACCAAATTAAATGCCTGAAAAACATTGCTCATCTTTCTTGTCTAACAGAAAATAATCCTTATTCTCTATTTGTGGGAATTTTGGATATTATTGATTTCTACAGCATTATCGATACAAGTCAATGCCTATTAGACTTATTAGAAATAAGCCTGAGCAATTAAATAAAGGCAGGGGTTTTTTAGATGTCTAAAATTTGGCCACATTTAAATTTGGACCTGCCATGAAGTGAATAGCAAGAAAGGGGTTTCTACTAAGTCTCAGAACATACTGCTAAATAAGAACTAGTCTCAAAACTAATCTGTTTTAAAATATGATTAGGTGCTTTCATAAAGCCTTGAGTCTTAATTTCACTGCAAATGGCAGTACTTGGGTATGAGATAATGTTCTGTTTCCTGTTGGGCTTATTCTTAGACCTAGAAAACCAAGCTTCCCAGACCTCCCCAGATATAGGTTTATTCCCCAAAAGAAGAGCTGACAACAAGAATTATTAATGTCCCCAAAACCTAACTCCTACTCTGCAAGATAAATAGAAATAGTTCAACCATCTGCAATAGTGTCAGTAGAGTTACATAACTTCTATAATATCTGGAGTCAAGAAGAAAAGATAAGGGAATAATTAAAAGTCATCCTATAGGCAATATAATACTTAGTGACAGCTACAATATTTAAGACTAAACATAGTTTTGATATCACTTCAGGACACCTACAAGAGAAATTATATAATTTTAACAGAACTCCTTTAACTGCGATGAAATGTCTTCGTGTTCCAGGATGATGCACTTGTTGCTCAGCTTCTTTTTGTTTCTAGTTATGCAGTGAGTGTTGACTGACAAACAGCAAATGTCATATGCCTCCTCCTCGGCCTGTAACCAGAAGGTTGGGGTTAAAAGTGGGAGGGAAGGATGGGACAGGAATAAATGAGAGCACAAGAAATTTGGCAGCATCAGAAATCTGTATATACAGTGAAGTGCTGAATGACGCATTAAGGCGAACCACCTTCATTATAAATTACATGTGGTAAATTACAAGATAAAAGTATTTCAGAAACTAAATCTATTCCATATTGGTATGTTGCGTTATCCTGAAGTGACCCTGGGCAGCCAAATGTTCTTGCAGTCTGTCCTTGGCTCCTTTTGCATTATACAGGTTCCTAAGCCAAATTTGCTAAGTTAAACATCTGAGCTGTAAATAAAGATCCCCAAAGCCTACTGTGCTTTCCCTGTTCTAAGAGCCCCTTCACAGTATGGCCCCAATTCAACTAAGTACTTAATACGTACTTAAATCCCACTTAAATCAACGGGATTTAAACATTTGCTTAAATGCTTTGCTAAATCATGGCCTATTAAACTGTCTATGCTGGAGATCAAATTGTAATTTATATTGCTCTGATTTCTTTCTGGTGTTATACATGTGACCCGAAACTACATTTCACTGTAGTCTTGCTTGAACCAAAGCTGGAAGTGTTTAGAGGGAATGTGTGCAAGACCTGTATTCGTCATGTGCAAGAAACAGGTTTTAATTATTTTGGACACCAGCTATTGTAAACTTGTATTCCTGATAGAGTGAAGTCAAATAAGCTCAGCTAAGAGACTGAATGTTTTTCAAGCACCAACATTTTGAAGATTAGTAACGTGAAATTTTCCTTTTTTTCAGTAACGATTGCAGCCCCTGGTAAATGTGGGAACATACAGTTTTTACAGAATGGACATACATAAAAGTATTTGAGGAGGAAGAGAGTTAGAAGGTTTTTTCTTCTCTGGTTGATTTGTTGGTGATCTTGTCTTGCTATTTTTCTTTCAAAATGCAGCTAGGATTGACAAGAAAAACAGTCTTTTGTAGCAGAGGAGGCAGCAAGAGAAGAAGTTGCCAAAAGGGCCATCAAGACTCCCCAAGTAACTTGATGCGTAGGGAAAAATATGTCAAAAATATTGCCACTGTATATACTATAAATTTTTTAGAAGTCACATGTCTCACTATGCCTGGGATGCCCAAAGAGATTACTTTGGCCTTATCACTGTGTTTTTGGAAAAGATTGAGGATGGATGGTGGGAAAGCGAGGACTCTTCTTGACTTCTCCTATAATGTAAGCTCTCTGCTTGTAGTGGAAATCAGCCAAAAGACAGCTCATATGCCAAGAAAGCCCAAGTTAAGAGATGAGGGGAAAATACCAGATGCTTACATTTGTCTTGGATTTTCTCAAAGCTGCTAATACTGGTTTTCTGCTTAATTAGCCAAATAAGCGATGGGCTGTGCTTCTGTTTCATGTACAGCTATTTCTTGGATCGTATGAGTTAGCCACCTCTAGGGCACTGCTGTCTGTGTAAGAGGAAGAGCTAGATGTTGGTTTCTTAAACAACATTGATGGGAGATAATTGCCGTAGAACACATCCCATACTCCTCACCCACAGCACAGCTACCCTACCAGAATTGCCCCAAGATTGGGATTCCTGAGACAGCTCGTTGTCTGGAAGTTAGTTTAGGTTTCTATCCTGGGAAGAAATTACTCTCAATGGGTAAGTTTTCTCAAGTAGACAAGATTCATTTCTAGTTAAAGTGTTTTGTCTTTTCTTCACCACTTAGTTTTCTTTTAAGCAGCTAGGCTTTTCCCAAGACACCTCACTATTTTGTCTATAACCTCATGGGTATGGATGGACAAATAAGTCTATTTCTCTTGGACCTTTCTGTAAGGGATGTTTTTCATGGGCATCTGTAAGCATTCTTCAGTGGGTTTGTGCCTCCTGAAAGGTGCAATTAAGTCAAACATGCATTGAGGTGGTTTAATTGTGCAGAATCATAAGACCGTATAGAAGGGCGTTTCTAGTAAAGAAAAGGTGAGCCCCTCAACTGAGGGAAAACTGTATGGCATTGATCAACTGTGGAATCAGCAGAGTGAAAAAGCAAACAGGTTCTGGAGAGAGGAGTAAGTGGGATCAATAAAACCATCAATATTAGATATCACAAAGCCATTTAAAGTATCCTTATTCTTTGTGTCACTTGTTTTGCTGCATAATTACAAAGCTGATGGCACTTGATTATTCTACCGAATATAACTGATATGGCCTTTTCAGACAGCAGATGTAAGTGGTCTGAACACATACAATTTCATACTAATATTCCATTTGTTTCCATAATTTTATAAGATACACATAGATATTCATCTGTATGTAATATTATAGGAAAAATTAAATACATGCAGGACAAAGGTAATGTTTATATTCAGAATATAGTTTGACAATGATTTATTACTAACATTTTTTTCCAAATGATGATGCATTAATTTTAATCCTACTTCAGAATGTAAAATGTTCAAAAAAATTAGAGTTCATCTCTGATTGACAATGCTTGTTATGTATTAATTGATATATATTATAAAAGTGTTTCTACCCAGGATTTTTTTAACATCTCCAGTGAGATGTTTCACAGACTTCTGTGAAAGGGAGAAAACAGTAATTTGTTGAGCAGGGAAAGTAACTCTCTTTTCATACTTTATCTGATGATCCAGTTTCTTCATATTTGTGTATTCATTGAGGAGTCTTTCAATTTCCTTTGTTCCCAAGCTTGGATAAAAATTATCACTTCTTTTAAAAATCTTAGAATATTGCCGTGCACTTTGTTTCACCTCAAAGGCTGGTTTGTGAATTGTACATGAAAGCATTCCGTGTTTTCATGTTGTTTCTTTAAGATTTAAAGTTTCCCCAAATATTTACTACTGCTACCCACCATTTTCTCACAACTATGAAGTGTAGATACAAAAAGATGCCCCCTCCCATTTTCACATTCTTTATCACAGACTCAATTAAATTAGAAAGGAAAATGGAAAAGGAACTAAATTGCAATTATTACTTTCTTCAAATGATCATAACTTGATTTAATTTCAAATAAAGCATTAATACAGTGTAAATATTTCTTGGTGGGAAATTCCATTAATGGAACAGTTTCCCAGGGAAACAGAAACAAAGTGATTAACTGTCCTTTCTGCTTTAGTAATAGAGATATTTCTAAAATAAATAATTTTGCCTAGTTTAGTATTTGTCTCTTACATATTTATGTACAGGTCTAGGACCTCAGCCTATACATGGTATGTTCTGGACCTTGTTTTGGGATGTCTTAACTCTCTCTGTCTTAATTCTCACACTTTTTAGAGGTTGTAAATTGCAAGGAGGCTACACCAGAATCTCCTTCAGATTCTATAATAAGAAATAGGGGAAAAGTTATACACGTGTCTAATTTCAGTGACACAATGACTGCAAGTATTTTTAAAAAACAAATGAGAAATATGTCCAAATACAAATTCTCATGAAAAGTTCAGAGTTTCAAAATTAGATAATTTTAATGTTACTCTTATGGTTGTTTTTCAGTTAGAAAATTAAACTCCAGAAATGTCTCCCTAGCTAAATGAGGTTTCTGCAATGTTGAAATTAATCAATCCACTCTTCAATAAGAGCCAAGCCTCAAATCCACAAGCATGAAACAACAGCTAGTAATGGCTATATAAATTGATTTCAGAAGGTTAAATGGGCACATTCTGGGCTTAGAGAACAAAGTCTTTATGGCCTTATCCAAACGGATATCTGTGTGACTCACATCACTTTGCATACACTGTAATCATGAAAATTAAGGGACTGGTTTTAGATGAGGCTGTGGAGTTTGATTTATGTTGGAAAGTTGGATCAGAGGTTTTTCTGCTGCTGAACGAGGTCCATGGAAGTCTGACACTGAATCATTTTGCTCACTACTGGGGCAGGAAGAGGGATATTGTCTGGTTTGAGGACAAAAACAAAGGTACCAAGTATGTGTGTGAGGGTAGATTATTTTGGCTGATGGTTGGGCACATTTAAAGGATAACAATAGGGTTTCTCGTTGAACCTAGATGGAAATCAAAGTCGGCAACAGTAGCTGGCTTCCAAGCTAAGGTTGTGGCTGAGGTTGGCATCAATACTTTGACTAAACTTTAGAAGAATCTGTCTGAAAAATGGGTGTATGGTAAGAAGCGGATGTAAATCTGTAAGTAATCATGCCTAAAGCCTGACTGGGTAAAAATAGGTAGGCTTTGGTTTACTGTTTAGACAAAAATTTGCTCCAATATAGGCATATCAAATGGATTTGAATAAGTTTAAGCATTCTGAATGGCAGAGAAACGTGCTAAGAGCTAGATTTCAACAAAGAGAGGGATAGAGATGCATTTTGGAGAAGTCTTCTGTAGGTTTTCTCTGTTGGACTTTCCAAACTAGGGCTGTAATTAGATACAGGCTAAAAAAGGGATCAGGGGCTGTGTTGACATTTAATATCTGTTGCAGAAGAGGTTCCCAGGCTAAAATCAATGTTATGTCCTTCAGACCTCAGAAAACTACAATTAGGGTAAGGGCATGTAGATGTCCCTGGATGACAGTTTTTGCGTTGCCCGTGCTAAAACTGTTTCAGGTAGGATGAGGTAGAATTTGGATTGCAGCTGTTCACAGTAAGACGGAGCACGAGTAGGAGTCCTTGGCTTAGATTTCTGTTTCGGTGGTATTGAGATTCCTTGTCAGGGCAAGGTTTCCAGGGCTAGGTGACTGCCCAAGCTTTTCCTATTCAAGCTTACATTTGGATTTATGAGTATGTTTGGCTGAATAAAAGTGTAAGACCCACAGCCAGTGTTGAACGAAGGCATGGAAAGGCCAATTATCAAAAAAATACAAAATGAAACGGGATAGGTGGTATCGTGACCAGGCACCATGAACAGTAATAAAAACAGCTGAATGACAGCCAAACACAGGAAAGATGAAAGGCTTGACAATCAGCGTAACCAACACAAAAAGCCTAATTGCAGAAGACAGAAATGTAGTGGCTTCAAAAGATCTCCCGAAAAACATTTATTTCAAAAAAAGCAGAAAGAAAAACTAATCTGATGCTGATGATTTGAATCATGTGCAGCATATAACCAAAACCTGAATGAGAAGAACAAAATGAAAAACAGGAAGGGAAAAAAAAAAAAACCACCTCCAAAAAAGGGGGTATTGATTGATTATTTTTTTTTTCCATCCTTTTCATCCTTTGCATTTGGATTTGCATTTTTGAAAGCAGCAACTTTTTGGAGTGTCCAAGTGCATTTGAAATACTTTGGAGCCCTCCGACAGCCCTCGGCTCCCGTGTCGCAGTCTCTGCAGCCACCTCGCGGGGAGGCTGCGCCTGTTCGCTCGGGCACAGCCAGGGAGGGACGCTCCTACGGCACACGTCAGTGAGTAGTGACTCTACATACTGGTAGACGATTTCTCCTTTACGTTTAAACCCTGCTTTTTTCCCCTCCCCTAATCACCATAAACTTGGTATAAGAGTAAGTATGCAGCGTTTGGGGCACCGACTGTAGAGCAGCTGAAGGTCCCTTTCATGCTGAAGCTAAATCTATCGTGTTATGGCACGGGAATCATCAGAGTTGCTGCTGACTTCCCTAAGGAGCCTTGGAAGGGTTAGCTGTGCTTAACAGCGGTACCGACAGGCTGAAAGGCTGAACAGTCCAGTTCTGTTTCCTCCTTCCATCAACTGAGATGCTTTCTGTTTTCCCGTTCTCTCTGATCATACCCTTACTGTTCCCATCCTGCCAACTCAACCACCCAAATTCCACTTGGGGATAGTATTCCCTTTCTTTTCATAACTGCTTTACTGTCTTTCCCTCTATGTCTTCCTGGCAGTTCTTTGCCCTGCAAACCAGTGAAACAAAGGATGCTCACTTCAGTAGAAACAGCAGTCATTTTACTGAGGGTTTTGTGGATTCAGCTTATAGGAAGGCAGAGCCAAGCAAGCTTCCTTCAGAAACAGATTACTCCTGACAGGATCAAGTGATGGAGGTACAGACCATTCAGTTCACGAATTCTTCTCTAAGGACTCTTAATGCCTTTTGACGACGCTTATCCCTGTGTCCTGCTGCTGTACCGCTGCCAGCAGTCAGACTTTTGCCACAGCACGAGCTGTTACGTATTCCGGTGAAGCTTTCCTTTCTGCTCCTAGTGCTTCTTTGGCAGCTTGGGTCAGAAAGGTAGGGGCTGTTAACCCAGCCAGGTAGAAATACGTTCATAACACTATCATTTTTCTTTGAATTCCTTAGGGGAGCTTCCTGAAGATCTCTGTCAAGCTGGCCTACCCCCACCCAGCCTTGTTTAACCATCCACTTGCCTGTAGGAGGATTCCACTCCTCAGGTTTGTCTCCTGATGACCTTGTTTCCTTCACTCAGTGGGCAGTGTGGAAATGGTTTCTTGGTGATGGCTCATGCCTTTGTTCTAAATATATATCTGGTTTACTGTGGGTAAATTGCTGAACCAAGATTATCTGTGTACCATTTTGGGAGGCCGTGGCAAAAGGCTGCCATGAGAAGCTCAGGTCCAAAGCTTTCTGAAGAGCTGAGTAGTTGGAGAGGCTGCGGCCTCTGCATCCTCCTAAGGTTCCTCTGGGTTTTGACCACCACTGAAGGTAGCTCTGTCAACTGTGCATCAGAAATGTGCACACAAAAAATTATTAAAAGAAAAAAAAAAGGAATTTTTCTTGTAGCGCTCATTTAAATGCTCAGAAGACTACTATCCCCAACAGATGATCTTGCAATGAAAAGGATCAAAGAGCCGAACCACCTACGAGTGGGTAAAAAGCAACATAAATCGATTAAGCAGTTGCCAACCAGATCTGAGATGCGTGATGAGATGCGAGAGCTAAATCAAAGTGTAATTACCAAGAGTGTAATTATTGACATGCCTATCCGGGTTTTGAAAGATGTTTGTTACTAAAAGAAAATCTTCAGACATCTCAATGTTTCCCCTGTAAGTTCTGATCCTAGGAATCTCTCACAATTTTGTCCTAACCTGATAACTCATCTTCATATGTCACTCATATTATTTGGTGAAAGATGGATGGTTCACAAACTATCAGTGAAACTCATTGTTAATTGATCTTTTATATATTCTGAAATCTGAACTTTGTGGCACGTTTGGAGATGACACACTGTTTATCATACCAGTCTCGCAGAGGAATTCCTTTCAGGTTGGTTTGGATACGGTGAGTCATAGCGTCCCATCGGGTCTGATGCAGCCTGTTCCCCTCCGATTCGTCCTGCCGTGGGCTGGTGGCTGATGCCTTGCTATGTTTCCTCTGTCTATAAAATTGTATCTTGTGGATACTTCCTCTAATCAGGAGACAAAGGCTTTAGGCATTGCTTTTATGCCTTTTCTTTCTATTACAGAATTTCCTGCTAGGTGTTGAATGAGAATAGGCCAGAGTGAGAATATTACCATCAAGAACAGGTGCAGGAGAATTTTCAACCTCTGAAATGGAAATTTGTCATCCAGTGACTTGAACCTTTCCCTTTCAGGTACTCTTGGTTCCTAATTGATCTATAGCAAATCACGTTAATGTGAAATGTTCCAGGAAATTCGTGCGTGTCATCTGAAATGACAGAATCTTGTTTAGCTACGTTCATCTCAGATTCCAGCGGTTTTGTCTCTGTGTATGTCTGTGGAATTATTCTGTTGGCTTTTTTCCGCAGAGAAGTGCAAGTTCCTAATCTCATTGATCTGGTTCCTTCATATTAGGTCATGTTACAAATTCCAAATCACATTACAACAAAATCAGATTAGTTTCTTGTTCTTAAACAGAATAGCTTAAATGTCTAGACCCAGTACTTAAAAATTTATATTTTACAGAATTTGTCTACTCTGGGTGTGCAGGAGGAGCAGAGCACTCAGTAGTGGATGCATCACCTGCTTAATTTTATTTCAAGGAGACTTTCCATAGTAAGCAAACAGTGGATTAAACTAATAGCCTGAGAAAGTAATTTTCAGAAGAATGCTCGGGCAGTTGAAATGTCACTGCTGTCCCCACTGCAAGATTCACTTACATTCTCCAAAAACTCTTATGGACATGACATATCACGTGATCTGCACTCCAAACTTGTTTTATGATCTGGCACTTACAGTATATTGATTTTATTATTCGTCATTACGAGAAGAAAGAAATTTGTTCTGTGACACTTAGACAATGGAGTCACATTTCTAGGAAACATGCTACTCATCTGAATCAGACCTCTCTCTCTTGTAACAAAAGCATCTAATTACTTATGAGAGCTTCACCTTTCAGCAGAAGGTGCTGTTTCTGTAGATGTATGAACTTGTTCTCGGTCAGAGGGTATGGGGCCAGACTTTGAAGAAAGCTGTATTGCATTCCCACATTTTCAGCTGCTCCGTGATGGGCAATTAATTGAAGGTGGAGTCCTTATCCCATAAAAACAGTATTTTCAAGGTCTTTACAAATGGAATCCTTGCTTGCACTACAGCACTTTCAAAGCCCTTAGAAAGCACTGGAAAAACTACTGCAAACCTTCAGTAAGCTTTGAATTGTAGCCTAAATATCCCTTCATTTATGTTTCCTGTTGATAAATGTTAATAACAATAATACTTATTTCTCTAGTCATCTGCAGGTATTAAGCAATTACCATGGAATTGAATATTTATGCTATACTGAATTAGTGCTTAAAAAGTTCACTAAAGACTTAAGCAAAAAAGGATAAAGTAAAAAAAAAAAAATCTATTTTTAATGTTTCTGATATTAAAAGTAAAGAGAAAAAAACAACCCTAAATGAAAAAGCGATGCAGTCCATATACCTCAGAGGAAGAAAGGATAATACAAGTATCTTGCATTTTACGTAGGGTCTTTTTTTGTTCCTAATTAATTGCTCACTGTTTCGTATTAATGAATCCAAAGAACAGTCTTTAGTTTAACATGCTTATCTGGATTTCAAATGGGGATTTAATTGTTTCTAGATTTTCACATCAGTTTCCTGTGACTTCAGTATTCTTGGGCTCATCTCAGATCCCTAGTGCCACCTTATGCTGTGCAATTAAACTAGATAGAAACAACTGTATCTGGAGTTGTTTTTCAGTTAGAAATGTTTTGTTGTAAGTGTACTGCAAGTAAGATAGTATAAAAGAACAAGGGGGAATAATATATAAAAAAAAATAATGGTATGAGTTAAGAGTTAAGGTTATTGCTATTTGAATGGACCATACATCTGATGTCCCAAATTGTACCAATTACTAGTTCAAGGGCTGTAACTGTGGTAGAGGTGCTAGTCAAACAGCCAAGGAAAACATTCCCAGTCTTCCCAATGAAATCGTGATGGTTGAAAAGAAATATTCAGGTCAGAGTATGCCCTAATAAAATATCCACCTTTTTTCCATGGTTAGACGAAAATATCTTCTTTTGAATGTTGCATTTGCTTTCCCAAGAGCTAATGTAAATTTTATTAAGGATAAAACTCATTTACCAAAGGAACCCGTTAACTCCGATAGCAAGCCATATCCAGGGAAGTAACTTGGCCACACGGTGGAGCTTTCTGCTCTCGCTGCAGGAAAAGATGGTCAGAAGAGCTGGCTGACCCTGCCAGAATCCTCCAGAGGGAGATACTAAGTCCTTAACTTCTCCTAGAAATACCGTTCTTTGTGGTGATTTATGCTTATATGTGTGAGGAGAGGTGTGGATATCTGCTTTGGGGTTTTTTGGTGGTTTGTTTTTTTTTTTTATCCCCTCTCCCCAGGTCTGGAAACTGCATCTAATAGTGAAATTAATTACCAAAGCATTTCATTCAGACCAGCAAATTCCTATTTATTTCCAGTGTTATTGTTGCACTCTTAACCTACTGCCACATGCAGCCTATTCATCATCCCTAGATACATAAAAATTCATCATACATATACATTTATTTTACAAATAAAAGCAGTATACTGTCCTCACCCTGTTTCCTCACTGCTCTTCTGCCTACAAGGAGCTCATTATATACTTTGCCTTCCTCCAGGCTCATCTTGTATAGTACTTGACTTGGATCGCATTGAAAGGAAAGGCTAAGGACCAGCAGCAGATGCAGGAACATTACTTAATAAATTGCTAATCCATCCTCATTAACAAAGAAGTCCTTCCAGAGTGGATATTAAGACAAAGAGCTTGTGGCATTTGTGTAGACTTAAGGGAACATCTGTGTTTGTGATGGCAGAAGATTCATCGTGTGATAATAGAAATGAGGCCTCAAAGGCAAACCTTTTCACTGATGAAAGTAAGACTTTTTAGAAGAACTTTCACTAGTGTTCTTTTTTTCCTTTCTCTCCCCCTCCCCTCCCCTTTTCTTACCTATTGGTAGATATGTCATCCCTTTAGAAATGAGTGCTCCTCTTGAAAGCACTCATCATTAGCTCGTACAACGATACTTTCAGTGGTTCTGTTCTCTCACTTTTGTGCGTTTTGAATTAGAATACAAATTTAAAGATTTGTCCATACGTACAAATTGCACAGACTGAATTAAATAGCTTCCTAACTTGGAGGTGGTTCAGTTTAATTCTTTAGGCTTTTAAACCAGTTACCCAATTAAACAAATCAGTATTAGTTTACAGCTAAGATGATTTACGAGTACACAAAGAGATTGCACTTGTTTAATTAAACCTGCAAAAAATTTATTTGATTCCATTGACAGAAATTCTGCCTTTAGGTTTCACCTTGGAAATGTTTTTAAATTGTGAAAAGAACCACGTATCTTAAAACCCTGAGAAGAATATATGTTTTTTTTTTTAAAATGTGTGAAAATTCATTTTTGTCATTAGAAGAGAAAGCCATTGTAATCAGGGAAAGACAAGAAAGGGGAGCAAAACATGAAGCTGATCGGTTGAATTTTGTTGTGCAACATTTATGAAAAGCTAAATATTAACGATAGGTTGTGATCCATGATCCTGTTATCAAGGCTTAAACTGCTCTGCATGAGCTGAGCCTCAGAGGCTGTCCATATGCATCTTCGTAGCACACACCAAATCTTAGATGAGTTAATTTAGCTAAGCCCATACTGTCTATTACAGGGCTCTCTCCAAGCATTCCACCTACAAAGCATATAAAAATACCACGAGACCAGTGAACACAATAGACAAACTTAGGAAAACCAGCCTGCATTTGGTGTGTGCTGGCAGGAAAGAGACAATCGTTACCACAGCATCCGAGGAAGTCTCTACGCTGCTTATATAATTTGAAGTTTTTCTTCTAACTTTTGGGGCTCAAACGCTCCACTTCCATAACCTCGATGATAACACTTAATCCAGCATCAGAGTAAGGCCTACGTATTTGCATCGTGAGGTCCTTGGAAAGAAGACTATTTGAAATATAGAGATACTGCAATTTTGTTAGTATTTCCTTAGTGTTTGTAAACCATACCTTGCATTTTTTGCATTGTTTTTATAATCCTTTTCCACTCAGGATAGCACACACAAAAGCCCCCCAAATCCAGGATCCTCACTCTGCAAAAATGGGTTAAGAAAAGATCTTCCCTTGAAGATGTGAGTGGTCTGTGCTGTCTTGTAAAAGCTAGGCTACCAGCATTTAATGCAAAGGCTGTGGGTCTGACTTACCACCCACTGAAGTCAGGGGCAAAAATGTTATTTTATTCATCATTGTGGTGCTCACTTCTGTTCAGCTGAATCGCATCAATTTAGAATACTCAAAAGCTCTATAGCTGTGTCTTTCCCTTTTGAGACTAAAAAGCTATTATGAGAAAATCTGTTATGTTGAAAAAATGAGGGTGCTAATGGATTATTAAATGTCTGGGTTAACCTTACTGGAGATGTTTTCATTGGGATAACTCAATTTAATACAGTATAATAGAATTTTCGAGTATATGTTAAAGTCCAAATGGTGATGTGTAAAAGCAAAGAATGAAAGTCCCTTTGAGAAATCTGCCTGAAAGCCGATTATTTGAAATTGCTGTAACCTTATAACTCTCTATTCCTGTGATGGGATGATATAATTTAGAAGTGCGTGGCTTAGTGATATATGTTTCATTTAGATTCTTCCTAATAGGTGACATTTATTGAAAGCTTACTCTTGAACTGTGCTCCATGCCTTGTGCTATCTATCTGCCCTGGAGCTGTTGGAAGCTGTAATTACATTTTGCTTCATTTCCTGTATAATTTATGTGAAAATCCTTCCATGGTAGGAAAGTACAAAGTCAAGATAATGATAACACGACAATGTATAAGATTTAAGATGGTTGTTTAGATTGCAGCTGGAATTGCCCATGACTCAGGCACTTTCAAGGTCATCCAACAGGAAGTGAGCTCAGGCAGCACAGCGCTTTTGAGACTATATAAAATAAAAACATTTCGCTGCTTTTAATAAACATCAATCTTAACATCATTATTCCTAGAAATTGAGGTGTGTCTTATGGGTAGAGTATGAAGAAATGCCAAATCTTACTGTGTTGAGTTACTGTGGCATTCAGCCACTAGCACGCTTTGTGTGAAGAATATAAAGAGTAGTTTTGTGCCAGGGCATAATGTTTTGAAGTCTCCAAAGCTTTGCTATTTTGTTTTATTACGCTTTCAAAGTTTTCCCCGTGGCAGTTTCTTGATGGCACAAGATGTATTTTTAACTAATGTGTTTTCTTAATGCCAATTTTTCTTTTTTCCCTTTAAAAAACTCTTGTAGCTATCATTACGCTGCTGGTTCCTTTCATCACCCGCCTGGTCTACATTACATCTAGAGACAATCAGCTGGATTTGTTTTCCAGGCTAAGGATATTGTATATATTTATTCTGCACTGTTGATTCTGAGGGTTTGTGGACTTAGTTTAGGTAGAATTTCTGAATCCTGTTTTAATGCTGCAAACTCTGTATATGCTTGGCTGTCTTCCATTACATTCGTACCATATGTATCACACGCTAAGAAACAGAAATGGGCCACAAGACAACTTCCAATGAGCATGTTGGCCACTGAAAGCAACGTTTGATTTGCTTCACATCCTTGGTCTAAAGAGAGAGAAAGCGTGCTTCAGATTCCCTGTGGCAAAACGACAGGGAGCAGCGTCCCCCAGAGAACAAAGTGATGGATTTTGGTGAAGCCTTAAAGCCTCATCTTGGGAAGACTAAAAAGGAGTTTGGGGACTGAATAAGGAAATGAGGAGATAAGTTTAACAGAGGAAGCAGGTACATTTCCAAGGAAGGGAGGAGAGGAGAGGACCAGCCAGAGCTTGAAGCAAACATCCTCTAAAAGGTACGGGCTGTGAACGAACTACTGCAGGGGGATCCTGTGGCCCTTAAAAACTCTCCGGCTCTTGTTATGTGGCACCTTCGACATAAATCCATGCTACTGTTGAAAGGGGTGAGCCCACCCGACTTCCTGCATCCTCCTTGTTCGCTCCCACCACCTCTCTTGTGCTCACAGCAAGGATCATGCTGCTGAATGGTAGCCGAATCAAAGAACTGGTCCGCTGAAAACTAACATGGGCAGTGGGGGGAGCAGGGGATTGTCAGAATTATTATGCAGAGATGCTGAACTCAAGTGATGATGTACCCACAGCCCGGTACAGCTAGCTTTTCTAACTACTGCGTTGTTGCACTGTCCTGGAGAGCAAGTGGAACAAGCACATCTCTTTGCAAACAATAATTTCAGTAGCTGTGTTTGGGTTTTTTCCTTGGACAGATGATGATTGTTGGCTGCTAATGAGTTAACTGTTGTGTATCTAAACAACCTCCTAGGTGATGCAGTAACAGAATTAGTAACATTCGTTATGCATTGAATTAAGCTGATCCGGATTTCCTCTCCCATTTTTTGTGAACATCTGGTTCGTGAAGAGGTTAGACAACAAATGTGGGTGAACTAATCTTATTTCAGTGCCAAAGGCCCTCTAAAATTGGGGTGCAATTTTAGGCTGTGAAATTGAGCGGATGTTACAAAAAGCAAGGGAACTAGAACATGGTTTTTTACGGATGTCTGCTCCAGCCACACCCCACCTCTCCCAGGCTTTTGACCTGTAAGGCTTTCCTAGGTATCATCACTCCATAAATCTTTAGTCTGTCAGAATGGTTTCTTCTATTTAATATACCATACATTAAGTGACAGTGTCACTTTTTTCTTCCCAGTCTGTAACTAGCTGATATAGCCTAAGTATTATTTTAGAAGGGGAAAAGTATGATTTTTCTGAATCCCTTTCGTTTGAGACACAGACGGCATTCAGGTCTTGTACTTCCTCAGTGCCTGCTTTCAACATTAGGGTACTGGACAAAATTATCATAATATTTTTTGTATTCCTTTAAATGAAGGTGGTTGTGGTAACTCTGTGTGGGGAGCTCAATCATGTTGTTCCACGCTAGGCATGTGGGATAAAACTTTGTGCGGTCTTGGAATAAACCTGTAGCACCTCAGCCCTCACGGATGGTAGAAGACCTGGGGAAGAACAAGGAGTGCCTGAAGAACTTGAGCAGTGCAAAATCAAGCTCTGAGAGACCAGGAGGTAGTTGAGAGGCTTCATTATTGGTGCTCAGAAGCCCTTGTCTTGGCTGGAAAAACTGCTGACTGCTGTTTCAGTTCTCCTTAGCTTAAGAACTTCACCACACGCATTTCAATGTGATGCTAAGCTCGGACTGAAGGTGTGGTTTTGGCGAATATCAGAAATGGTGCAAAACAACATTCTGATGTTTGGAGGGCAATTAAAACCAACTTGAATTGAACCGGTCCCAAACTTCCTGCATTTCAAATGTTGATAGTTCTTTGCTTCCTCACCACGGGCCAAAATGAGACAATCTCATGGAAGAACGTGTTCCCAAAAGGCACTTAAAAATAGTAGTGCAAATTCAAGGTTTTCATCTCAGTCAAAAATGTAAAACCAACCCCCAGCCCTGATTATTCAGTTACTTTCTGCCATTGTGAATTCCTTGAACGTTTCCTCTTTTCTTCTAAAATGTGCAATTTCTTTTTATTTATTTATTTTTAAATGTCCTGAAATTATCTTCTTCATTTTCCTAGGTCTGGCTTGTAACAACTCACATAAGTCTGAAAAATAATTTGGTTACAGTGCTTTCAGAAAGGTCTCTGGTGAAACGAATACGTCTGTAGGATGCTCAACATACTGCTGGAGAGACAAAGCGGCACAAAATCCAGGTTCCCTCGTAGCCGAAGTAGCTACAGCCTATGACACCTGAAAAATAAATTTTCTTACGGTGCCTAATTACCTTCTTGCCACCCAAAAGTAGAGAGCTGTGAGTCCCGGGGGCAGTGTCGTGCACACAGGGCAGTGCTGTGAGCCATGTGCCTCAGTTGAACGGGCTGTAAAAGCTGGAGGGGCCTCCTCTGCCCCACCGCAGGCACCGGGCTTGGCATGTGGCTGCTTCTGTTTGTCCTCAGCCCCTCTCTGCTCCCCTTCTGTTTGTCCTTAGCCACTGCATGGCACTAGGCTCTAAAACGCTCTTGACAATTTTTCTGAAGTCAATGTATTCTGTTGTGGATTGTACTGTCACAGGAATGTATATTTTAGTAGTCATGATACTCATCTAATGAATAAAAACAGTCATCTTATGATGTAAGATCAGTTAACTGCACAGGAGGGGCTTTTTAAATGGAATACTTTTTATGTGGGATGTGAATTCACAAAGAAAATTGAACCACGATGGGAGTATTCCCCTTGATCCAAGTCTGATAAATGTCAGCAAGAGTTATGAACATGCTGAAACTGAAGGGCGAAACCTACCGTATGAAATTAAACTGTCCAAACAATCTTAAGGGGAGACAATGATTTAACAGAGTTCAGCAGATCAATTTTACTCGCAGTAAGTGAAGATGATGGCTTTGGAATTGTTATCCTGGAAATCCCGTAACTGCTCTTATGCCCAGCTGCACATCTTTAATATCTTTTGGGGGCTGAGCAGGTGAACTGAGATTGTAATCTGAGAGAGGAGCATCCTTCTTTGAAGTCCAACTGTGTTGCCTTTTGATCCTTACTTCTTTCAGCTCGAAAAGTAACGGTCCTCAAACTGAAAGGACTTTCAGTATTTTCACACAAACCTGGATGCTGTACAGCATCGTTACCTATCACTGATTTCTGTGGGGTTGAATGTTTTTAGCGCTTTTGATAATTAGTTCACTTAAAGATGCACAAGTCTCTTTTTCAGTGTTTCCAAATACTTTTTTCCCCCACATGTTTTACGTACTTAAGGATCTGGAGGGATAATATTCTCTTTTTACAGATATGACTGGAAAACTTGGTCCTTTCTGAATTTTTACCTTGGAATTGGGATCAGCAGTGTTGTGAACCTCCCAAGCAGGGAGATTTTGAAAAGATCCCAGAGTTTAACTGCAATGCTGGAGAGATGGGTGAAATGTAAACTGAAGCTCCATGGGAATGGATGAGCATAGAGAATATAGCCTACTGTTTGCCTGAATTTCAGTAAGCAGAGTTCGCCAACCTGGCTTTTTCCTGGGTAAATGTTTGAAAATGCAAAATGATCCTATGGCTCAAATGTGAGGCTTCCTATTACACACCGAGAGCTGCCACTATCAGTTTTGCAGTAAAAGGTTAATGTCCTGGTTTACGTCCAGTTAATGGCAATTGAAATCAAATCTATAACCCCCGTAGTATTCATTCAGAGTAAAACCAAACCCCAGTAGGTTTCTGGCTTCAATAGAGCATATTGAAATGGGCAGCTGGGTGTTCTGGCTGCTAAACTGCTTGCTGAGTTGAAAAGCAAAACCAAACCCCTCTTTGTGATCTGAGTTAACGCTTGAGTTGTTTAAAGAGGCCATTGCGGGGTTCGTGGGCGACGGAGGACGCCACCACCTTCAGGGATGAGCTCTTGAAGCCTGCTTTCTGTTTTCTCTTTAAAAGCACTCTGCACCCTCCTGTCAGATGGGCTCTGAATTCACGAGTCTCTTGCTGCTCGTTGTGCTTTTAGTGTTCGGTAGTAACTTCAGATTATGGACGTGATTCCAGCACTGGCAGTATTAGAACTATATAAATGTCAGGCTTAAATTATCCCTTTGTTTTTCAGACTTCAGTCTTTCTCCTAACAAACAGAAACAAAATTAACATCCTTGTTGACGTGTTAAGATACATTAGCTAATTAAATTTATGTAAATCATTAATGTTAGCATTTTAATGTTTTTGGTAGTGTTATACCGCCACCATATCAAAGGATACTGCTTTATCTGTGAAATGCAGTAAGCTGTGGGAGCCACCAATGATGTAAACTCTTAATCTCTCCAGTGTGGTTCCTTCAAATAAAAACTTAGGGCATCCAAAAGCTCAGGGAAAAGCAGGAAGTAGGAAGGGTAATACAGAGGGAGAAACAGCTGAGCTTCTCTCCTGTAGTTTTTGAGATGTAGCTTATGTTCTCTGAGGGATTCAGGGCACTACTGTGTCAAAAACCTAATCTCTGGGTGTAGGGGAATTTTCCTTAGTGAGATGTCTGTCCGCAAGATGATTTTAATGTTTCTGCACATAACTGGAGTAAGTAGGAAACTAATGGACTTTAGTAGATTGCCTGACTAGAGAGGCGCTTCTTGTGAGCGTCAGAATCTGGCCACTAATGCCGTGCCGCTGGCCAAGAGGGCAAAGAAATAACTATGACCAAGGAAATATATTTGAACTGACATATTATGGCTTTTAAATTATAAAATGGAAAGCACATCTTGCAGCAGGTCAGAAAAAGTGGTGATGTGGGTGTGTTTGCAGTACACTGAGCATCAAAGGTTTAAAGGGGCGTTTCTGGCATTCAGATAACTCCTCGTTTGTTTTTCCAGCTGGAAAGAGATGATAAGCCTTTTACTGGGGACGTGTTTCTGGGCTGATACCCATTCCTTTTGGCTGTTTGCTTTCACTTGATGAATGGTCTGACGCACAGAGAGGATAGTAGGATGCTTCTTCTGTCCTGTGATCTAGAAGCCAAACAGGAAAGCCATTCCAAGGCTGGGGGGTTTAAGTATGGTACGGATAGTTTGATATGCCAAAGCTCCAACAGCCTCTACTTTACAGACTTCTCTATGAAAAATAATAAAATGCAGCACAGAGGAAGTAAAATTATTATAGTCCATCCTTCTCGGGAAGCTGGAAATTGGAGCCCACACCCTTTAAGTCTGTATTGTGGCTAAAGGAGGCGTGTACAAGAGATGCTTGGAATGGAGCTGGGACTGGCAAGTTCAGTTCATGGAAAAACCCATGTGGTAAGTAGAGCGTGGCTAAGTGGTGGTCCCACCAGTGGCTTTTACGAGGTTTAAAAGTCATGCACATGTGAAAAAAGAGGGAGTGAAAGGGGTGGTGCAGAATACAGCTGCCTGGTTTTACAGAACTCTGAACAGAGGCATTTCTTTACCATTTTGGTGCTCTTGTGCCAATGGAACTCCCACATTTCTGGGGAAGCTTCAAACAATAGACACCTGGGGCTCTGGGCTTTGCTATTGACTACATTTTGGAAATGCAGAGTTGTCTTTATCTGAGCTGATTCTTCCTTGTCATCTAAAAAGTGTGGAGTGAATTACACCAAATGGACTTACCCTTTCAAAACTGTAAAACCATGTGAGTAACATGTAAGTATAAATAATGAGGCTTGTGACGGCTTAACCCTTTAGTTATTTAACTAAATGAAGTATAGTGCAACGGACAGAAACATGGTCGCGGAAAGCTAAAATTTCTCAGCAAGTGGCAATATTTTAGATTAACTCAGGGCAGAGGGAAAAAGCTGCCTGTGCTATTCTCTACAGGAAATTTAGCAGGGAGAACTTAATGTTCTTTCTTGTCAGAGGTTCCAAATAGAAGTTAGCTACAACAGACCATTGATTTATGTAACTCAAGCCCTTGCCACATTGTGCACAAAGTTATTAAGGAGAGAAAATACCACGCTAGGAACAAATGAAAACTCTCTGTAAACTCTTCTTTTCTCTCCCACGTTCTAAGCATCAAATTTTGGCCAGAGAAACTATTCATATCAAGTTTTCTTGGTCTGTTTTGCTGTTTTAATAATGTGACCCAGAATATCCGCAACTTCTACGATGGAGAAAGGCACTGGAAATCTCACTTGACCATGTGTCAAGTTCCTCAGCTGCCCTGATCCCAGCAAAGCTTGGAGCAGTCTCTGCTGTCCCAACAACCCGACACCAGTATCACAGAGATGCTGATGGAGAGGTGGTGGTGGAGCTGACGACAGGAACGGTGTCAGGGGGCTCGCCACCATGGAACTACAGCTGCCGGCAAGTACAGTTGCCCAGTAGTTAATCTTGGATGAAATGGATGGATTACTTTTTGACTAGATGTAAGCTGGGTCAAAGCTATTGACAAAACGGTTGAGACACTCAAAACTGAAAACCGGTGGTTTGCTGTCAGTTTTACCATGAACATGAATAGTTTGAGTGAATCAGGAAGTTCATGCCCCTGTGATGTTAGTTAATGATGTAATAATAGGTAAGCGTCATATGATAGGCACTGAGTGCATCATTACTGTGCAATGCAGAAATGCTATCCTTATTTAAGGATGGAAAATGAGGCATAAAAGTGCAAGAATTTGCCCCAGGACATAGAGAACGTAAAAGAAAGAATAGGTCTTTAATACAGGCTCCCCAAGCTCACGGCACCAGTCCATTCGTTGTCTTTTAAAGTGATTCTCAGTGTTAAATATACTTTTAGTATCTGTTAAGGTAATTTTGTTTAAAATTAGTTAAGTAGTAGAGCTGAAGAAATGGGAAATGAGCATCAGACGACAATGTTTTCCAGTGTTCTAGCTCGAGGAATAAGCATTATTATTATCATCAATAATCTAGTCAATGCTTATTGTAAATATTAAAGACGATACAGTAATCACTGGAACTGAGCATAAGTGAGATATTTCAACTATCAAGAAAAAGTGAATTGCTTGGTAATCTGTATTTGTCTGAATAGCAGGTATTTTGACTACCTGCAAGAGAAAAGCCCTAAATTTAGGTATAACGAATGGAGGCCGTGGGGAGAGGCTGGGGCCGGGGCCCAGGAGAGCAGCAGCCACGTGTTCTGTCCGGGCTGTCCTCTGGGAGAGGATTTGGAAGTCCTGCGGGAGAATGACGTCACATTTTTCTCCGTTAGTAAAGGCTAAAATGCAAACTGTCTCTCTTTCCCCCAGCAAGAACGTTCTCAAGCGCGTGAAGCAAATATGTCAATGGCACATCCAGGGCATTCATGGGAAACATCACCCAGCGGGGGCCAGCGCGGTGCGGTGGGATGGTGCTTCGAGGGAATACCTCCTCCGCGACAAGGGAAACTTGACTTTGAATTAAGGCCCGCAGCTGGCCCACCCTTGGACTCTGCTCCCTACCTCACCTCTGGGCATCTCGCTTAGAAGCGCCCTGGCAGGGGCTGCTGTGCGCTGCCGCTTTAAGGGATGCAGGCACTGCCAGGAGAGGTCCTCTCCAGGGCTGGAGCAGCAATCCTCTGCTCGGCAGGGCTCGCAGTCGCTCCCTGCTCTCCACTTAATAACGTTTGGCTGCTTACGAGACATCTGACCGGCGAGCTGAAGGCTTCCTTCTAGCGCGGCAGAGTTTCACCTGCTGCGGGCGGCAGCTGCCACCATGGCAGCAGCAACGGGCTCCGCTGCGGCAAAAACTGCCAAGTCCTGCAAAAAGTATCGAACGGTGAAGCGACACGCCGGCATCTACACCTACCAGGAGCCGCCCCACAGGTAAGAGACCCTCCTCTCTCCTGAACTGCAAACAGAAGTGGGATCGTGCCTTCTTGCTTTCATTTAGACAGTGTAGTAACATGAAAAGGAGCACGAGAAAAATCACTCTTCTCTCTATAGTTAGATGTATTCTAAACATCTTTTTTTTTTTTTTTAATTTTCACAAAAGTCATGTTTCGTACTGCAACATAAACACTGAACATAAAACAGCGTAACTCCGACAAGTTCAGGGTATAGCAGGGTAAGAAATCTCTATATACTTTTCCTGTCTATTATACATTTCCCTCCCATGTCACCTGTGACGGCAGGGAACAGGACTGTGGGTTGACGGATCAGTGGTCTGACAAAGTATGTCCTTCGAATGTTCTTACCAGGCATGGCTTAGGTTATGGTTTATTTCTAAGTGATTAAAAGGTGTTGCTTTTTCAGCAAAATTGCAGGCAACTTTCCCAATAAGTACACAGCACTACAGTTAGAAAAATTCCTAGCTGGTGGTTGTTGCAGTGCTTCAGATCTCGTCATTTCATTCAGGGGAAAGAGTCACCACAAGTTTTTAGACCTGGGCCTTTACAAGAAAGAATATTGCTGCTGTTTCTTGCACAACACCCAGTTTCAAACTGAGAACTGAGAGCTGTAGCTTAGCAAAGGTGGTGATAGCATCGGAGAAGATGATTTAATAATCATCCACAGAAATCTGCATCAAAGCACGCGGATCTTTATACAGGGATGAGTAATTCCTGGGGTTGCGAGGTCCCACACTGCCGTCCCCCTCAGCAGGGAACAGGAACGAGGAACAGGAACTCTAAGCATCTGTTCCCCCCGTTCTAACAAGGAAATACTTTATCATTATTACAATCAAAATAAAAGGCCAACACCACACGGTGAATAAATGAATGTTAAGTGCTCTTGCTGGAAATGTTTAGACAGCACTCTGTTCCAGAAAAATATACAGAGTGTCTTGGTAGCATGATGTACAAGCTGTATGCCTGGAAATGCTCGGAGAGGAAAGACTGGGATTCCTGTTGGGGAGCGGGGATGATTTATGAGTGAGCAGCAAGAGGTGGGGAGGAAGAGAGGCGCATCCTGGAGATGGGGGAATAATCCAAATTATTCATCAACTTTAAAACAATAAGGTTGTGTGAGTTCCCCGGCTCACTGCTGCTATATTGCTCTAATAGGTTGGACCCTGTGCAAATCAACAGTTTGCTGGGGATCTGAAGGGGGAATAATTTGTCTTGTTTCTCCTCTTGTGGGGTGTGTGCTGGGCTGCCAGCAACTCGGACGATGATATCGCCGGAGAAAAGGCTGAGAGCCATGACCCAGAGCAGATCTTTCAGAACATCCAGTACCAGAAGGAGATTATGTCCAACATCCGCTGCCGGCCGTGGCCGATGAGGCAGAAGCTGAGGGCGCTCAGGTAACGGTGCTGGCACGAAAGCTTTCAGGGCCACTGACCGTGACAGTGCTTCCAGCCTCAGAAGTTTTTTCAGTGTAAGCTGGAAGGGATTGCGCACAGAAATGATTCAGAGCTGCTAGGAAAGCATGCCGTGAGGGTGCTGTGACAAGATTCGAGGGCTGGCTGAAGGCAGCAGCCTTGGGCTGGGATGTCTGGAGGTGAAGTTGTCTCCTGTGCCTGCCTGTGGCTCCCTTTGGACAGCCACTGTGCAGAAGAGAGAGCAAGAAACCACGCTTTGGCTATTAACTACTAAAACAAGCGTGTTGGCTATTCAGTGGTCCAAGGAAAGGCTGTCAGTAATGCTCAGTAATACCTTTTTAAGCTAAATTGTTTCACTCTGTCCCAAAAAGGAGAAACAGTCTGCCATTTTCAAGGTAATGGCATGTGACGATCAACTGGTATGAGAACAGAGGCTGGTCGTAATCTTCAGGTAACATACTGTAAAGGGCAGTAAATACTGGACACTCGGAGGTTTAAAAGGTACATTCAGGGGAGTAATAATATGTTTCACAGTTTAAGAGATTGCAATTATCATATTAATAATTCCAAATTTACAGCGAAAGAGTGGGCGCCTGACTCCTTGTGCCACCTGTCTAAATTGTGTCAGGTTGTTGACAGCGTGATCTGTTTGGGGCTTGCTTTATTTTTCCTTGTCATCTGGCACCTTTCTCTTAAAACCCTCTGTGATGCTAGGATGGCATTTTAGTCACGAGGAATCCCTACCAGCAGTAGGGCACTTGTGTAATCTTGGAAGAAAAGAGAGATTTTTCTGCCTTGGGCAGAGTCTGTGAGCTGCTGCCTTCCTGCTCCTGTTGATGAGGTTTTGGTGGTCCCTATCCCCCTTCTGCCGAGGTCAAAGACTGCGTACGACCAGAGGAATAGGCACCTCTGCACCTTACAAGAGCGCTACACCGTATTTGCAGAAGAGGCGTTAGTATACACATGAGATTAACCAGACGGTAACGGGGATCTTGTTATTTTACTCGTTTTGGTTGTGCCATTTTAAAAGAAAGACTTGGCATCAAACAGGCAGAGAAAATAACCAGAGGAATAGAAAACTCTCCCTGTCGTCAAACTTTTGAATGTTGAGTTTTCTCAGGCAAAATTCTCAATGGTTTTAAAGTGTCAGTAAAATCCTCAATAGGAAAAGAAACAAGCTTTGCCTGAATAAGGATTTTATGGTGAGAGGGTCCCTGACTGTATTTCAGAGCATTTGACAACTTTGCTAGTCGCTGCTTGTGCAGGATAAGGGGCTCGGAGTAACAGGATCAATGTAGAACGAACTTCCACCTTCTCGTGCAGACAGGCGAAGGAGATCGTGCTGAAGTACGAAGGGAGGCTCACTAGAACGAGAGGTTACCAAGCCGCTGGTGCAGAGGTATGGCTGCTTTTTATTCAATTACAGCTCCTTCCTATACCAATAGTCATCTGCGGCTTTCATTCACAGAAGCGTGTTTGCTATGCAGTGCTGATCTCCAACTCAAGACCTCTGCAGAGGGTAGAAAAAGCAGTTGAAAGCTGCTTTATTATTATTTTTTTTTCTATTGTGAATTTAGTAATTACGTTTTTGCAGACTAATTTGATGTGTTGAGGGATGGATGTTCTATTAACGCAGTATAAACTTCCCTCGCAAATGATCTACAGATATTGATGCCTGCTAGAGGGGGTGATGGGAATGGGATACCAACACCACGATGCCAGCATTCTCAGAAGAGCTATTTTACCAGACACAGTTCAATAGTTTAGTATGAAAAATGTGTCTAGCTTTTAGTTTGGTAAAATAGCTCTTCTGAGAATGCTGGCACACGCAAAAGCAGAACAAGGAAAAATGACTCTTTGCTACCTTGGAAAGTTTGGAAGACAATCCTACAATAGCTTATGGTAAACACATTGTTAGAGAAGGCTTTTGCTTGTATAATATTCAAAGAATTTGCATCTAATCTTAGCAAATCTACTTAACGCCGCTGAAAATAGACCCTGCCCTAATTTCGGGCAATTAATAACATGTAGGAAATTGTCCCTCATATGCAACCAACAGAGAAGAGATCTTTAGTCATCTAAGCAGTCAAGAATATTTTTGTCATCATAATCAGCAGACTGTTAATGAGTAACTTATCTTAATTCAAAAAGGCAGGGTTGTAACGGTAAAACAGAACATTTTATTCTGAACCGTGCATTTTATTCATGTGAACAAGTGAAAGGCTGTCTGTGTGTCTGTGGTTCTGTTATGTTGCCCCACAGCAAAGGTTAAAAGTACAACTTTCCAAGGTAGCAAAGAGTCGTTTTTCCTTGTTCTGCTTTTGCGTGTGCGGCAAATGCAGTGAAAGCAGTAAATGCTGTTAAAACAAATACTGGTTTTTGCCTCTGACTCGGGTGGAACTAAGGTGTTGCCTAGAAAGAGAAGTGCCAGGGGTCTGCAATACATGGCAGTAAATCAGAGACTGGGCTCATTACTTCTTCATATTCCCCTCCCTATAAAAAAATGGAGGCTTTCATCTTAGAGTTCGCAATGAATAAAAGTTTGTATCTAACCTAATTGCTTCTATTGCGTGCATTTGCTTGAAGATATTGAGCAGTAATTAGCACCCCTCAGTATGTGTAGGGGAACTGCATTCTTTTTTCCTGGCACAAATTAGGGAATATAACCTTTAGATCAGGGATAAATTCAGCAAATGCAACAAAATGAGCTACCTTTTTTTTTTTTTTTTAACTGGAAGGACTTCGTTTTCATGTATTTTCTCAGAAAATAGCATGGTGACCAAGGAGACAAAAATTGTAGCGCAGCAAAACAAGCACTACATCACCAACATTGAGAGCTCAATAGTTGAACATGTGCTAAGAACCAAACGCAGCTGTAAGCGTATACCTTTTTAAGTAAGTTTTTTAAATTGGCAAAATACAAACTGTTCATAATTGGACAATGCGTTCATGCCATTATTTAAGAAAATCAAAGTTAAAATACCCTTTACTGTTTTGACACTGAAAGCATTTTTCCTTTTCAGTTCAATGATTTTATATTTGCATTGTATTTTTTTTTATATTTGCAATTAACATCATATACCCATACTCCAGATTCTAAAGGTATAAATTACCTGTTCAGGTACACGGTAGGCAGGAAAAGAGGTGATAGCTATCTAATTACAGTTTTAACAAATACGGCTCCCACATGGTCACCTCTGTATTTTTTTATACACGTGCAGTACAACTGGCACAAGCTGCTCGATTCCTTTCCCAGCCTCGGGAACCCTGTTTTCAAATGAAAGTAGCAATCCCGGCAATTCTCATGCAATTCACAGCATCTGCAATGTCTTTGTTTAATCAAAATACTTCCCCTTCATGCAATAAAGTACTCATACCGCCATAAAACTTAATTAACTTTGGCTAAAGATATTGATGATATATTCGGTCATTAAAATGTTATTTACTTCTCTTTAGTTTCAGGTTAGATTTCATGATATAATATTGATACTGCTGCTTACTAAAATATAGGGCTTTTTTTAACAACTAGCTGTACTAGAAATACTTCATAATGCATGATATACAAGTATTATTTTTCTGATGATACTGTGAAGTTATAGCTCTAACTCGACAAATCAAAAACTGCAATTAGTTTTGCACGTGCAGATTTTGTTTCTTCTCCCCCGTGCGTATGCGCACCCCGCTGTGCAGGAAGATGCTCTCCTCTGCCCACGCGAAAAATGGAGGATGAACAAAGACTCTACAAAATATAACCACAGGTCTTCTGCAGGTGCCAGCTGTAAGACGCACAGCTGAGATTACAGCAGTTGAATTTGCTGCTGTTGAATACGAAAGCTTATTTTTTCCTCTAAGAAAAACTGGCGTTATGCTTCTTTTAAATTCGAAGTTAGTTGCCCGTTTATTTGTTCGTCCCAGAAATCAAATGTTTTAGGTGCAGTGCAGCAGGATTCCCTCATAAATTACAGAGAGGGTAGGCGTCCCGGCAGTACCCAACTGGGATGACTTCTGCTCCCCGAGCCTCTGCCCGGCCCCGCTCTGCAGCTGCTCCTCTCCACAGCCCCAGCCATGGAGATGGGGACAGGGAATGGTGCTCGTTGGCCACCTCCTGTTGGTTTCTCACGATCTTTATGTGTAAAAGATGTAGATTGGTGGCTCCTGACTGTCCCCTCAGAGGTGTATAAAGGGTGCTCTGTCTCACTTCTCTGGTGTTTGGCTGGTAAGCAGAGTCAGGGACTCCTGTGCCCCCCACGATTTGTGTGTTTCGAAAACCCACCACAGTTTGCTTTACCCACCTTACCCACAGACGTGCTCTACGACCTTAGCAATAACTGCTTGTAGTATTTCTTGTGATACAAGATGAAAGATATGAGCAAAACACTCTGCATTTCTATTTTTATTTTTTTTTTTTACATGTAAAACTGTGACATTTCTCATTTCTCTGCTTTTTTTTTTTTCTCAGCTTTGGAGGAAGTTTGTTCGACTTGCATATAATTTTGTGGTAATCTTTATTCCTTGGGAAATGAGAATAAAGAAAATTGAGAGTAAGTATAAAGATTTAACGGTATTGAACAGTAAAATGCTAGATCTCAGGGTTTATTTTTGAATTTAGTGAATTAAATAATATTTGGAAGAGTGTTAAATGCTAACTTTCGGCAGTGACATTTGCATTTTAAACTGCTTTTTCTTCTTTTCCTAGTTCCTCAGACACTGCGCAGTTCTCATCTATGGTCTTAGTTGGGGGGGTAACTCTTAAAAAGTCAAATTTGTCCCGTTGTGGTTCTGAAAACGCAGCAAGATTTCGTTCTGGTTTATCACAGTCCACGGGGCAGCATCCTTGGGCCGACATCCCGAGGTCTGCCCAGGGTCAAGCGCGGTTGTAACCTGCGTCACCAGCCCTTGAGTCCTTGAATTGAATTAAAGCAGCCCTTAACGTTACATCAGCGGTCAGGTCGCACCTCTCTGCTTCGGTGGTAAAGGAAAATGGATGTATGGTGTCGCCCAGCACAGCAGCTGCTTGCGTTAAATGCTGCTGGTAATTGTGAGACTTCCCCAACAGAGCTGGTGCTGGCATTACAGTCTCCTCATTGACACATTAACATTTTCTCTACTTTGCTGTATGCCCTGCATGAATAAGAAAGGTTTTTCTTTTGTTTTCTTATTCAAATAATGCTTCATGAATAAATTATATGAGCTTTTATAGACTTGTGTAGCTCAGATAACTATTTTCTGTGGTTTAAGGTCATTTTGGGTCTGGAGTTGCCTCTTACTTCATCTTCTTGAGATGGCTGTTTGGAATCAATATCGTACTTACCATAATGACAGGAGCATTTGTAGTCTTACCAGAGGTAAGAACGTGTTGTTAATATTTACAGAAAAATGCTTACTGTTGCACTTTCCTTTTTGAATTAAACAAATGCCACACTTAAAGGCATACATCAATTTGAAATGTACAATTTAAAATGAATTATTTAAAATAAATTCCACTATTAAGAGGTTTTTTCCTCCGCCAAAGGATAAAATAATTTTGCTATTAGTGCTAGAGATGATATTTTGTCAACATGGTACTAATGCTTTTACAGAATATGCTTGTATCCGATTACTAAAATGGAGAACCAAATCCTAAAAGCTGTACTTGGTGTTCAGTATGCGCAAGTCCTATTAGTGTCATTTGCAGGCAGAAAAACATAACATCCCTCTTCAGAATCTGGATTATTGTCCATTAGAAATAATTTTCCAGAAGTTCTGAACAGCCATAATTTTGTTTCGCTCTTGCACGCAAGTAAGGCTATTTGTTAACTTTATTAAATTATTCATAAATATTATTTTGCCTGACCTAAACTGTGCTTTAATAGCATTATCGGAAAACATAGGGATATCTGATTTTTCTTCTCATTGGCTAAACTAAGAAGAAAAGTAAGTATCCCCCAAACAAAACAGTAAACTGAAATTAAAAAGGTATTCACTTTCATTTTTTAACTTTTTTAAGAAAAAGGAGATTTAATCTTGAAATACCATTTTGGGATCAAACTCTGTCATACTTCATTTAGAAATGCTTAAATTAAAACAAACATAACTTTTAAAGCTGTTTTGTTAATGGTTTCAGTTGATCTCTCCCTTCATTTCTCAGCCATTTTGAAGATGTCACAGAGCACTAAATTTCCCCATGGGTAGACTTTAGATAGCAAAAAAAACCAAACCCCATTGTTTAGTGGAAAATGAATGCAGGATTTCTCACGGGGTTTCTAGTTTAGGACAAGGAACGACCCAATTCTCGCCACCCTGATGGTATCGTGGGTGTGGGCGGCTCTCGGTGGGTTCTGCGGTGCAGCCCCAGGCCAGAGGGGCTCGCACAGCTTCTGAGACCTCCTCTCTCTTTCCCAGCTACTGGCCGGAGCACCGTTCGGCAGCACAGTCAGCAAGACCATCCCCAAGGATCATATTAAATCTGCTCAAGACCTGGACACCATCTGGTCACTAGGGGCAAGACTAAAACCACTCTTATTGTTTCACTGTCACAGTGCTGTTGTAATCATTAGTTACTGCTCTGACTTACGGGCTCTGGTCTTTGCAGGGCTACCTCCAGTACTCTGTTTTGTTTTATGGCTACTACGGTCATGACAGGAAGATTGGGAAAGCTGGATATCGGCTGCCTCTTGCCTACTTCCTTGTTGGAATGGCAGTGTTTGCTTACAGCTTCATCATTCTCTTAAAAAAGTAAGACTTCCCATTTATTGCTGTTCATAAGCTTGTGTGTTCAGGCAACCGTTAATGGTGCACGTATCCCATTTCCTCTGTCTTTATTCTGCCTAGCTCTATTAACCTGTTCAAGTCTGCTGACATCAGGGAGGCAGACTGAGTTTAATTCTAGTTTGCTCTTCGTCTCGCTATCATTTATCTTTGCACTCTCTTCAGTTTCCCAGTCTATAAGAGGAGGGCAGCGCAGAAGATGATGTGTGCTTTGTGTTTCCATAAGGTCTGTCAATCATGGAAGCCCCTTCTGTTCTCCTCTTTTCTGGTATAAATGACAGAAATTTGTATTTTAAGTGTAATGCTTTCAGCGTTATAATTCCCATCTACCGAAATACAAATATAAAAATTCCATCCTAGATGTAATGCCATATGCGTTGTTTCAGCCGGCACGTGGCATCCCATTAGAATGTCAGCTTAATTTCTTTGCTGCTGAAGGGGCAGCAGTAGGGGTCACTTCGCAGAGAGCACCAGACCGCTGGCGTGGACCATAAATCCAGGAACGTGCAATGCTTGGAGACGGGCAAGGTCGCTCTGTCCTCTCCTGATTTGCTTTCCCTTGCCTTCTGGATACCTATTTCTCCATGCCAGTGCAGTCCAGAGACATTTTTAGCGCCGCCTGTAATAACTCTCAGTTTTGAAGCTGAACCTTGCCTTTTCGTTTATTTTTATTCTACCTGCTGGTTTGTGCCAAGGGCCACCGATATGTCTGACACTGGTCTACGCATCTGCAGTTTCTGGGTACGATTAGCTCTTCCCCTTCTGACTGAGCGCCCTGGCTCTTTGCTTGGCTGCTTACAGTTCCCCTTTTACCATTGTCCTTTTGGTAATAAATCTTCATTTCATTTCTTACGCTTCGCACTGTTCTGCCATCTTGCCACTCTGAGATGAGTAGGTGGGGTTTTCTTTCTTTTTCCCAACCTCTGTAAAAATGGCACTGGCTTTCTCTTTGACAGTAACATAAATTTTGAGGGCAAAAACAATACCGAAAACAAACAGATCTTGCGCATGATCACAGTTTTGCCAAAGTAGCTTGGAATCACAGTAATAGTGACAGTATCTTCCAGCTGGATCCTACCTGGAGATCATAAAACTGAAATACGGTTAAGTCCACAGCTCTAGTGAGATTTATTTGCTTTATTTGTCAGCTATAAAGAACGTAAATATCAAAATGCCCTTCCACAGTGAGTCACTTTGGCACTAGAACAAAAGTGAAGCTCATGCTCTGAGCCTCACCCTGTTTGATTTGCTTCAGAAAGCTGCCAACAATGACACTAATTGCTGCAAACTTTTTGTTTCTAAAGGCATAGACATCTGAACCAAATCAGTGACTTCCTTCATATTCATCTTCATGCATTAACAACAGTTGATTATTTGTCATTTTTTTTACAGAATGGCAAAGAACTCGAGAATGAGTTTAGCAAGTGCCTCTGATGAAAATTACACTTTCTGTTGGAGACTGTTCTGTGCTTGGGACTATTTAATAGGAAACCCCGAGGCTGCAGAGAGCAAAGCTGCTGCCATAGTTAATAGCATTCGGGTGAGCAACTGACCTTCAAATTATTTACAGTTGATTTGTTCATTAACCTGTAAGATATATATGTCTCTCCTCTTGTTCCCTTGCATTTCCTATTGGGTTTTGGTATTCATTTACAGACCCCTTTGCCTAGGGGAGGGCTGGTGTCGCATCTCTGTGTGGTGTTGCAGCCACATCACTCTTGCTGACACTGTCATTCCGTCCCAGCGAGGCCGTTGTGTTCTTCTTCGGAAGAGTTTTCTTTAATGCCACTGTATGTGCGACAAGAAGTTAGACAACTAGAAACAAATCTGCTTGTGATGCAATTTCACTGAGTAATAGAATCAAATTCATGTTAGCAATGTGAAAACGCTCATTTATTTCAACTCTCCGTAACAAATGGTCCAGGGACATCTTACAGCTCTCTCAATATTAGAAAATTGTTTAAATACAGATGTTTTCCATTTAGAATTTAAGAACAGATGGGGTTTTCATCTAAAGTAATTTATTTCCAAAATTTAGTGTGTTCTTGTTAAGTCATGGAACAAAATTACTTCAAATTGTGTCAAGGATAAATTAATAAGCTATGATATTTAGTTATTTCGATGACCGAGGATAACTTTTGACAGTTCTGTGTTATATTACTGACACACGGATTCTATAGGCACGTCCTGCAAAAAGCTGTGGCAGTGTAAACCTCTGGTTGTACCCCATTGAACACGCGTGACTGAAAGTGCACAGATATTTGATTGCTGTGTATTTGTTTCTCAGAAACCTCCTTTGCGAGTTAAGCTCACTTATCACTCCTAAAAAACTATGCAGGACAGAGATGCATTTGCCTACTTACACTGTCAGGATGTGAAGTTTTTTATAAGTACACTTGATACTTTCTGTGAAAGATATATGCATTGTGTCTGCTGAACACTATTAAAATGATAACGCTGTGTTTCTTTCAAGGAAGCTATATTGGAAGAGCAGGAAAAGAAGAAAAGCAAAAACTTGTATGTATATAAGACCAGAGATACTTTGCAGAGCACTGTTTCAATGCAGACAGCAGTGCTAATCTGCTTGTCTCGTACTTCTAAAACCGTGTTAGAAAACACCCCTGGTGTCCTAAAACAGCCTACTGTATTGGCTGCGTCTTTTTTTTTTCCCCAGGGCAGTGACTATAAGCTTAAGAATTATTGCAAACATCCTTGTGCTTCTCTCGCTTGCTGGTAGCATTTACATCATATACTTTGTCGTGGATCGATCCCAAAGGTTAGAGCGCACCAAAAAGGAATTGACTCTTTGGGAAAAAAACGAGGTACGCCGTCTTTCTGTCACCTCTGTGTTAGAAGCAGGATTATTGTCTGGGGGCTCGCTGTAGCAATAGCGTGCACTGAGGCGGAAATTGCAAGAGATCGGCCGGGAGCGATGAGGAAGGAGAGGGCAGCGTGGGGGTTACTGGCATCTGTCTTCGCCCACTTGCTGCCTCTGCTCTTCAGCAAGGTGTTGGCAGAGCTGCGGTGGGCAGGGGGACGCTGCAGGTCCTCGTTTCACGCAGACTGCAGGTCTGCCCAGCCCCTGTTAAGTGAGAACAGAGCATAAGCTCTGCTGTCGCTTACAAATCTACTTTTGCGCCCACAATTGAGCTGGGCGAACACTGGGCCAAGGGACTAGAAAGCTTTGACAACAGCTGATTTCAGCTGGGGGATACTGAATGTTCTGTGAATATTTCCATTCAGAGGAATGAGTGGATACTGAGGGTAGGAAGTGAACAGATATGGAGAAGCTACTCTTTCAGGGGAAGACGCTGGCTTCATATTTCCCACGTGTTAAGTTTTTATTTTAATTAATAAAGCAGTAACTTTAAAGCTAGGATGTCTGAAGTAAAGATTCCAGATCTATAATTCTGGACCACAACTACTGTTATTACTGAAGTCAATAATAGATTTTTTTAAGCGTCTCCTCCAAGAAAAGCAATCATCACTGTATGTGCACCAGCAGTATCTCAATCAGCAGTCGAGGTACCACAGAAAATCCACATGCAAAGCTACAAAAAGGCTGCGTCTTTCTGTTCTGTAGGTAAGCGTAGTTGTGTCACTCATCACGATGATTGCACCCTCTGCTTTTGAACTTGTGGCAGCTCTGGAGATGTATCATCCAAGGACCACTCTTCGTTTCCAGCTTGCGAGGTATGGGCTTTATGCAGTGTAGAAAATACATGGGAAGAAAGGGAGGAAGAGGAGAGATGTGCTCTGCTCCCATGTTTTAGTCCAGCCAAACCAGAGAACGTGTGAGAAGCCGATGGGATAACAATGCCGGTAACCTGTATCTTATTCTTGTTCTCAGGGTTCTTGTTCTGTACCTGGGAAACCTCTACAGTTTAATCATTGCTCTCCTGGATAAAGTGGACAGTATGAGTGTCACTGTAAGTTTAACTTGGTGTTTTCTGATGTGTAAAGCTAGTAGACTTTATAGATTGAATTCCATTTATTATGATATTTATGAAGTCAGATAAAAATTTGATTAAAACATTAGTTTGATAGGATTGTAAAGTTAAGTTTGATTTGTAGTGTTCATTTACAACTACTTGTAGTTTTTTAGAATAACTGGATCCATTTGATTGCTGATGTAACGTGATAAATAAATTTCTGTGCATTACTTAACTATTTAAAAAAAAAAAAAAGCCATCACTTTAGGGCTAATATTTCCAGCTACCTAAAAATGTCTTTCAGTACTGTCCTTACAAGTTCCATCTGACTCTGTACATTGACAGTTACTTAACAATCACCTTAACTACTGCTTGAAAAGACATGAAGAAATGCCTCTATCTGTGTACGTTGTGGAAGGTACAGACATCTGCATGTATGTACAGTTGAAAAAGTAGCTTTCAGGACATTTATTATTTCAGGACTCTGACGTTAACAACAACGCAAGTAATTCCACCACCTTCTCAGCGACCAAAACTTTTTCTAAAGAAGAGAATTTACCTACAACTATTCCTGATGTACCAATTAAGACAAATGGCATTGCCACATTGGAAGAGGCTCGCGCTCAGGGCTTCACAGTCTCTGACTCACTGGTTAACAAAACAGTTTCCTTCAATGCCCAGAACCCACAGGATCAGTGCTGGGAGACGTATGTTGGTCAAGTACGTAATTGTTTTATTATGTCACCAACTTATTCCTAATCCACATTTGACAAAAAAGTTTAAATTATGTTGTGCTGTGTTCCATTTTAGAGCTTTTCTTTGTATAAATTCCAGAATGTAGCTAAGGATTGTGTAGAAAGTGTAAAGACTACGCCGAGTGATTTGGCCCCAGATACAAGGATTGTTCTTTGTTCGGTATCTACAATGCGTTTAGTGTTGTACAAATGTTCTTTCACCAGGCTTCGGTCTCTGTCTTCAGCTCTGCACAGGCAGATCTCTACAGATGCGTGAAACAGATCCTATTTTAATAGGATGCATCCTATTGAACTCAGAGAGAGAAACATGACTATAAAAATGTTTAGAAGTAACATGTGCCCTGTGCAGATTCAGGCCGCTGCCTGGATAGATGGGGATGCAGGCCCGAGCCGAGCATGAGATTGTGCGCTTGGCCATTTGTACAGTATCTCTGAATTCTCTATTCATTCTGCCTCGGTAAATCACTAGAGAATCAAGTGTTCTTGAGCAACAAAAGGTTTCAAAGTGCTGTCAGTCCGTAAGCATGGAGGCAGTTGGGCAGCAGTGCCATGTATGTGTGTTCCCACAGTCAGGGTGCAGAAAATCTGCAGACTTTGTGTGACACTTTTTGTTTCCCTGAGTGTGAAGCAGACATCGCTTGTGGCCTTTACTTTGAGTGACTAGCAGTGGCACTAACACATCCAGAGAGAAAGTTTGACCACACAAAATTCGAAAGATGTCATTTGATCCAGTGTACTTTGGTGTCTGTCAGTGTTGCACTAATGTCTAGGCCACTAGATTAAGGATGCTAACGTGCTTCTGACTTGCTGAGCTCCTGGTTCCAGAGTGAGCGATATTAAAGGTCTTGTTTGATCATCTGGAGCAAAAGTCCCTTGCTAGGCTTGAAAGGCTGATTTCTCTTCTTGTGTGCCCCTCTTCCTATTGCACAAGCACCAGGAACTTTTGGAATGGGCTAGAGATGTTTGGAACTGAATCTTTTCTATTCAACTGTATGCTTTTAGAACTCAGTTAAATACAGGATAATCTCATTCATTTTTAAGCACTAAACAGGTCTCTTATGGCTTGATGATCCTACTGCCACTGGGTTTGGTTCTGTAGGAGTAATAAGCATTTCTCACTGTGAAGCACTTAGCAAGTTTGTACCACAGCAGTCAGTATAATAAAGGATTAGGTACAACAGGGAAAAAAAAAAAACAACCCATTTCAGCTTATCTAGATAAACTTTCAGAACAGTCATTAAAAAGAAAGCTTGAAGCTCTGATGGACCAGAGTTTTATTGCTGCAAGCAATAGAGGGCAAACTGGAAGCTTGATTGTATTTGTTTTCTCTGCTAGAACAAAGGCCAATGAGGGAAAAATCAAACAGGAAAAGCTTAAAATGAAATAGTTTATATATTCAAATCATATTTCATCAGTATACTAAGCTTAAGCCAAAATACAATCACAAATGCAAAAGAGCCACATGCAGCCCATTTGCTTCCAGGATGACTCAGTATGTGTGAACAATATGTATTCCAGGAGATGCTAAAGCTTTCAATTATCGACATGATTTTCACAGTCGCAAGCATCCTGCTAATTGATTTTTTCCGTGGACTGTGTGTGCGATATTTAAGTGACTGCTGGTGCTGGGATCTAGAGAGCAAGTTTGTAAGTACGGTCTTTATTTTATCAAACTAAAATGCTGAAGATAGTTAGGCTCCTTCCCTTAGTATTGAACTTCCTTAAGGCCTTTCAACAGATAAAGAATTTCTTGGTAGCACACATCTATGAAGGCATAGCTAACACTGCGTTTAAATTGGAGGGCACAGTGTGAATTCTGAGACAGGATGTTTTTCTCAAGCCTACTTTCATGGCCATGGTGCAAAAACCTCTTTGTCTTTCCCAAAATGAGATCACGGAGCAGTCCCAGAGACAAAGATGAGACTGAGGGCATGGGGTCGCTGCCCACATCCTCTCTTCTGCAGCTGTTACATCTACCCATAATGTAGATAGTGGTCCAAGAAGCAATAACCAAAACCATATAGCCCTTTAAGAAAATTACAGTGGGTAATATATGGGTACCAAGATGCTGTTGGCATGAAAAGCTGAGGGCTGTTCTCAGTCTAACTAAAGAAGTGAAGTAAACTAGAGAGGAATTAGTTTATTTAATCCCCCGCTGCAGAGTAGGTTTTACTGTGCTCCCACTGCCTGCCAAAAGCTGGTATTTGGTCTGGACATTTCAGGCTATGTGCTGTCTGTGAACTCATGCCATCAAATGCTTCTAATAAATCATCTGAAAAAAAAAAAAAAAAGACTGGCAAGGTGTTCATCCTACATTGTGTTTCTTGTAGCCAGAATACGGAGAATTCAAAATTGCAGAGAATGTATTGCATTTGGTCTACAACCAAGGAATGATCTGGTATGTACAGTCCGGAAGTGATTTTTCTTGTCCTTTGTTGGCTGATTGCTAAGTCAATCTGATGATTTCCAATGAAACCTATTCAAGTAGGATATTAGCAATGCAGTCTTTTATACTTTATTGTAATAAGAGATCGTCTGTTGATAGCGAGCTGTTGTTTACCTGGTGGTTTGTTGGGGTTTTTTATGTGTTCTTTTGCTATTAAAATTGCTTCTGGCAACACCGAGCACTGAAATGACATTATTTTTCCAGGATGGGAGCTTTCTTTTCACCCTGCTTACCAGCATTCAATGTTCTCAAGCTGATTGGGCTCATGTACCTGAGGAGCTGGGCTGTGTTAACGTGTAACGTACCACATCAGCAGGTTTTCAGAGCATCTCGGTTAGTCAAAATAAGAAAAAAAGATAAAGAATAAATAATGCAAATAATGGAAATGTTTTCTGTGCATAGGAAGAAAATGACAGGAGATTTTAGCTCTGAGAGTTGACAGTCAAATTTGACAGTAATACTCATAGCAAAGATCTGTGAAAAAAACAATAGTTACTGAGAAACTGAAGGGTTTGTAACGCAAGGAAGTTAAAGATATGCAAGAACTGAAAAATATGTTAAGGAATATTCCTAGACCAATATATGCGGCCTAATTTAAGTGCTTTATTTCCATACAACCACAAGCACAATAACCTACGTGTGTTAACTGTTGCAAGTTCTATTTCTTCATGTTTCTTTCTTTGAAAGCTATGAAGTATCTGCTTTTGTCTGTTGCACGTTCCCCATTTTTCTTCTATCATGATGAATATCTTAATTGTTTACTCAAATGGAAATAATTTAGGGCCTTTCTAAATCTTAACAATCAGTTATTTCTAACGCATTTTGAAGATGAATTAACTTCTGCCTCTGTTCTGTTTCTCCCCCAACACCACTGGGCAGTCAGGGCGGTTTTTACAGAAGGATGCTATAAACAGTCCTCTGGCTGCAGCAGCGGCATCTGGAAAGCAGCGCAAATAGGACTGTCGTCATTAAGAGTCTGTTTAAACTGGTTCTGTTCAGACGTTCTAACCATAGCAGAATGATTTTGATCTTTCAGAAATGTAGATCTTGAACTTGTTAGGCAGATACACTTGCACCTTTCATGTTGCCTGTTTTTCTCTCTGATTAGTATAATCTGAAACTTGTTACGCCTTCTTGCAGGTCCAATAATTTCTACTTGGCCATGTTGCTGTTCATGTTGTTCTTATGCATGTTACCGACAATTTTTGCTATTGCCCGATATAAACCATCTTTAAGCTGTGGTCCTTTCAGGTAAGTTATAATGGACTAATGAAAATTGCAAAATCTGATTTCACCCTCTCACAATTCATCACGTTCAATGATACCCAAATTACTGTTAAAAAGCCAAAGAAGTTTATATACAGGACAATCGTTTTCTGCTGATGATGTTTTCCAGTTTAACTTTAATTAGGTGAATATGTCAATGTCCTGAGTGAGGCTTGACGTTTTGCTTTATATCCATGGTTCAGCTATTTTATGTTTACATAAGGTAATGTGCCACCGAGCAATCTAGCAAACATCACTGTCCTGTGGCTCAATTCAAGCACCCTCCTGGCCAACGCTTTTGTGCTTCAGAAAAATTGGTTAAAAAGCAAATAATGAACAAGTTGCTTTTATCTTTTTTTTTTTTTTTTCCTTTCACCGTACTATTCAAAGTAGTTCTGGACGAAACTCCGTGTTTACTTGGTGCAACACTGCTTAACAAGTTAATGTACTTAGGATTTCTTACAACTTAATTTTACTTTCTTTTTTTTCCCTCCCTTCTTGTAGTGGACAAGAAAAAATATATGATATCGTTTCAGAAACGATTCAAAATGATTTTCCCACATGGTTCAACACGGTGATTACTTACATCAGCAGTCCTGTGGTTGTCCTCCCTGCACTGCTACTTTTATTGTAAGTACTTTGTTTTTCACAGGCAGCTTAAATTGATTGTATTAATTCTGGCCTTATCTCTGGGGAGTCAAATGTTGATGCTGAGGAACGAACACTGCCTTATTGTAATTTTATTAAGCGTATTTGAAAAAAAAACAACTTATTGAATATATGGTACGTGGATCAGGTGGGAATGAGGGTATGTTGAAAAGACTGTCATCCCATTTTCAAAAGGAATTTCTTGTTCTGGGATACCTTGTTAGCTTAAGTTCACTACATTGTGTCAAGGCTTGCACTGCTGCTGGGTCCAAGAAGGTTTAAGATCCTTCTTCCCTCTTAAGAGCTCCTCAGAAATTAATATTTTATTTCCTCATGGTCATTAGTTTAGTTTATGACTCTGAACAGGGCTCAGTCTATCATCTAAAGCAGCTACCCAGTCGTCCTGATTTCTGACACGATAAATCAATTATGAAGGTCTGCTCTGAAGTGTTAATGTAATATAACTTGCTGCAGACTTTCCAGTGGAAGTGCGTTTTTACTCTAGTTTCTAAATAATTATTTCCAGCTGGGAATTAATACTTACTTTGAGCTGTAAATTAATTTTGCTCTATGAAGTATCATTTGTCTTGCATGTACCTTTGTATCATTTTTTTCCCCTGTAAACTACAGACGAATGCAGAGTTTGCCCCATCAGTGATCTTTCCAGAGAAATCAAAAAGAATGAAGCAATACCTTCCTAATTGTAACTTTTTCCTCTAAGGACCCATCCATGTAAATATGAACATATTTACAAATTTAAGTAGATCTATTGGCCAGGTCTGATCTCGGCTGTGCCAGTGTAAACAAGGTGTTACTCCAGTCAGTCAACAAAGCTACATTGGTATGAGTGTGCAAACTCAGCTGTAATTCTGGTGTCCCTGTTCCATAACCTTGGACTAGGAAAAAAAGATGAGAAAATATTTATAGACATTTTCATTTTGAGCACGTCCAGAATTTAAACCAAAAAAAAAAAAAAAAAAGCTAGAAATGCATACAAGGTTACACGCACAATGAAAAGACCTGCAAAAAAACACAGGCACAAATAGAACTGCTCTTAAATCTCTTTTCAGCGTCAGTTCTTTTTCTTGCATGTATGTTTGCTTGAAAGAAGGCAGTGATCCATTATCACAGTATAAAGTGCTACAAAGCAGCAGCTAAACCTGTACATCATTTTGATAACCTATGAACCCTCAAAGAGAAAACAGTCTAGAATGTTTGATGTGACTCATAATCACCTCTTTCACTTCTAGCATGTTAATCTATTACCTACAAAGTATTGCGAGATCATTAAAATTCACCAACAATCAACTGAGAATGAAGATCCAAACAGTAAGTACAGTTCAAAGCACTTTTACATGCCAATTTGGGGGGTCTTTAGGAAAGTACTAGCCTAATTAAATCTCTGAAGTGACTTTCAGTGTTTCACAATGTAAAACCAATCCTGTATTTGTCATCCTTATGCAGCAGTGGATTTACTCTCTAAACCATAGTAATTTACTGCTTTTCATTCTTCTGAATGTATTTTAGGAAAGAACTGAAGATAAGAAAAAGGTGGTTCAGATGGCAGTAGGTAAGTTGGTGAGCTTTAGAGATGCCACTATTAATAAAGTATTTAGATGCAAAATCATTTTGATTTCTCATACACATAGGGAAGCTCAACTACATTTTTTAAAAAACTGTTTCCTGTAGAGTCCTCCATTTAGATGGTTTTCAAGCGCAGCTTAACTTAATCTTGGCAGCACTGAAAGACAAGGTGTGTAGTTTATACCTAAGTTCTCCTGGGATCTTTGGACTGAGTGTTTTCCTGCTTTTATCACCAGCAGGGCAGAACCTGGGAGGCATCTCTGATTCAAATCATGTCAGACCTTGCATAAAATTCAGAGGCTAGCAGGCAGAAGAGGAGGAAGGGCATGGCCCCTGTCCTTTAACCTGAGGTGGTTGAATATTTCGTCAGCAATGAAGAGATTTCAGACTTAATTGTCTACTTTGCCTGAGCGAATCTGAAACCTGCATCTTCCACTTCTCGGATTTTAGCAATGAGAAACCACAGAAAGGTCCTTCTAAAACCTCTCAGTGAAAGGAACAAGTGAAAATTTGCCAAGCCAAGGAGAAGACATGATTCAGTACCCTTATGGTTAGATCTTGATGCTACTGTGACCCCCTTTTAGCTCTCCAGCAGACACATAAATGGTGAAATACCTGGTGTATCACAGAATAACAGAACAGTTTGGGTTGGAAGGGACCTTAAAGATCATCCAGTTCCAACCCCCTGCCATGGGCAGGGACATCTCCCACTAGACCAGCCTCCTCAAAGCCTCATCCGGCCTGGCCTTGAACACTTCCAGGGATGGGGCATCCACAACTTCCCTGGGCAACCTGTTCCAGTGTCTCACTACCCTTACCGTAAAGAACTTCCTCCTGATATCCAATCTAAATCTACCCTCTTTCAGTGATCAGGAGCGAGTATTAAGGGCAAGGAGGTATGTGTCCTAGTTGGATTTCCTTTGTTACAGAAACCAAATTCAGCTTCTGGCTATGATGAGTACAGTCACTGCAGGCAGTTTGCTGAATTCGGCCACCTTCATACTGGTAGTGGTGTATATTGTGAACTAAAATGTGGGTCTTAAAAAGATACATTGGATTGTTGCCCATTTTGGAATCCTACAGTGCAAGGTCCAGTGTTTTTTGTATGTTCCTCAATACTACATCTGGCATGTACTGTAGTTATATCAATCCACCACTTTATCACCATGTCTCCCAGCGTGACACCAGTTTCTCTTTTCTGAACACAGTGGGGTGCTGTTAGCATTGGATCCCCTGACTGAAGGGTGAATTTGAGCTGCTGCATTTACACAGCAACTTCTAAATTTAGAGGCCAGGACAGTTCCTGTAATAATTTCTGTTTTCTAGCCAGAATCCAAAATCTGGATGGGAATGACAAGAGACGAGAGCAAGAAAGTGATATTATCAGCCAGGAGTCTTCTGTTCGGTCCTCAACTCCCCGAAAGAATGGCAGTGTCTTGAACTTTGAATCTCCTGTGAGCAAAGGCACCAGAATACAAACCATTTCCCAGTCTGTGCCTCAAACTGTGCCCTCAGCTGATGTTGCAAGACCTGTCAACGCAACTCCCACAGCTTCCACCTCTTTAACACCAGCTCCCTCAGTATCAAGTGTACAGAAACCAAGGAACGATCATATCACAAACAGGCAAGACTGCTTTGGTTTTGAAATGGCATTTCTTCCAGCAGCTCCATGACATACCTGTGTTTACAAAATAGCTGTGTATTCAGACTATCTGAAGCAGTAAAACAGCTGAGGAATTTTTAAAAAGCAGATGCATTCATGGGTACTATTCAGAGTGCTGGTGACACCACCTTCTTAACTCTCCTTTAATTGAGAGGGGATTATAAAACTTTTGAAATGATGTAGTTGATGGAATTTACACACACCTCAAGCAAAGGTAAATACTAAGCTTGCCCTCAGGCTTGTAACTGAAATAGTTTGTGCAGGATACTGTTTCCATGAACAAGGCAAAGCCGGTAAGAGTGAAGGAACTCTGTGCAGAATGCCTGTAGAGCCTAGCCGTAGGACAACCGCTTTTGGACACGTTCGCTCAGACAGCAGACTAATGCTTTAAGCTACCTGGTTTTGCTCAAGTGATCAGACGAAGAGCATTTTTAAATGGTTCCCAGAATAATAAGAAAACAAAATGGGAATGTAACCTGAGAGGTCAATTGTCTGCCGCCTTTTTCCAGGGAAAAATAAATGTAACTCTTAGAGTATGTTTCTCTAACTGGTCCTAAAAATGTGCAACGATGGAGATTCCATAATCTCCACCCTTACAAACTAGTGTTTGACTTCCAGAGCAATGAATTTTTTTATATGTATGAATTAGACTGACAGATGAGTGTAACTCTTGATATTTCCTTCTTTTATTTCCTTCCTAAAGGTACCCAAGCGTTGTGCATGGGAGTGCAAGTGAGCTCTGTAAAACAAAGCCTTACGCACCAGTGACTTTCAAAAAGCACATTGAAGATGTTCATTCTGAGCCTCTCTTCAGAAAAGGCATTCGGCAGGTAAATCCGGAGGCCCTCGGGGCAGGGGCTCCTGTTTTTGTGGGACGCAGACCGTATGCTACCAGGTATTTTGTTGTTAACGAAAATGAGCCCCGCAAAAAATCGCTCCGTTCTACCTCCCGACTCCAAAGGCACTTCAGAAAAGACGAATCAGGAGACGTTATTGAGCTGTATCCACGCAATGTCAGACGATATGTGGTTCGAACACCACACCAGATGTATTCCCCTCATCCCAGTGAAGATGAGGAGGATGACGAGGAACTTGGGAGAGAATTCATTAACAGATCCTATCGCCCTCGCTCACTGTCTGATCTTCGCCCACCACCAAGATTTTACATTGGGGAACGTGCTGATGGCCACATTCTTACAAGCAAAGGTCTGGCCAGAATGCATTACAAATCCTGGGACGATGGTTTCGAGCTAGACCTGGACAGGCCTCCATATGCCTACAAGAAAGTGCACCTGAACTATCCTGAGCCACGTGTGAAACCAAAATCAAAGCAAAAGGTGGAGCAATCTCTAACAGAATCCGATTCCATTTCCATTGAATCCAGCAGTGATCCGCAGAACAGCAGCAACGACCAGTATATCCAGGTCATTCACAGCAAGGAAAAGTATCCGAAACCTGGGACAAAACTCACCAAAAAGAAATCAAAAGCCAGTGTTGATCTAAATATGTCTGAGCCTAACGAACTGATATGCTCAAATGTCTGAGGAAGTGCCCCGACCTTTTTGTGTTTTGAACGGGTGTACGTGCATTTGTTGTATTTGCTGTGTGAGGTCTATCGGAGTAACTATGCCATAGTCTTTGCAACAACGGTGTATGCTGCCATTCGAGGTGGGAAAAGCATAGTTAGCCTCGTGTTTTCCTGTAACTGTACCTCGCTTTAATATCACAACTAATACGTTGCAGAACTTGGAAAAGAAAATTATTCCAATTTATTACTTACTGTTACAGTGTTAAAAACCAAAAAAACACTACCTACTGGAAAATCAAAAGCTATGTACTCGGGGCACTCTAATTAAACCAGTACAAAAACATGTCATATGAGGCTCTCTCTGACACAGTCACAGCTAAAGATGCTTACACTGAATAAATTCAGCAGGTAATCAGCTTCCCACAAATCGAGTTGCTGTTTACAGTATAGTTTATGACATCTTGACATGCCTAGTTCGACTATGGTGTGTGTCTCAAACAAATCAGCAATAGGTTAATTACAGAGAACACAAGAGTTTCTTTAGAGTGTACTGCAAGGGCAATGGAGTTATTTGATCGCAGCAATGCACGCCAGCCTTCTAGGTGAAATCCTAGGTCTTCTGTTAATTTTCTGGTGAGACTCCTCAGCACAGCCTGATAAGCTTCACTGTAGAAAACTTTCTGTTCCTGGCCTTCAAAAAACTTCCTTCTCTACTTCTAATTTAATTCTATCCAGTTTTTCGCACACCATTGCAATTTTATGCCTTCTTTAGGTGCTGAAGATTGCCCTTTTTTTTTGCATTGTTCCGATTATGCTGGGATAAAAGAACTGTTGGCCTTTAGCCAGAACCGTGCTGTCTCCGTCCCGTCGGTTCCACCACGCCGTGCTGTGCCGTGTCACTAAAGGCTGGAGGCTGGACGGAGGACGGATGTCTCCCGCTGCCCCAGGCCTCGCAGGGCTACGTGGGCCCGGCCGCCATGGCTGCACTGCACCCGGGCTGCAACTGCGTGAGTGGGGCTGCCTCCTCTTAGGTAAGAGAACAGCAAAGCCTCCGCCACGGCTCCCTGCTGCTTTGAAGGCCGCAGGGCCGTTTGCCGCCCGGCGGCTCTGCTGCCCGGAGGCTGCCGGAGGGGCGGCCCGCTGTCCGGGAGAGCCAGGCCACGGCCACCCGCGGCTCCGGGCTGGCTGCACGGCCGACCCTGGCCCCGTCACCATGAGGCATGGCAAACCAAGCTAATCTGTCGCCTCCGCGGTGCCGGCCGGGCCGGGCCGGCGGGAGGCCGCGGCCCCTCAGATGAGGGGGCGGCGCCGCCATCGGCCCACGCGGGCGGTGTGGCCCGGCGCCCTCATAGGCGGCGGCGGCGGCGGCGGCGCGGCGGCTCCGCCCTGCCCGGCCATGGACTACGCGGGGCTCGCCGAGGCGGCGGCCGAGAAGATGGGGCTTTATCGGCGGGATCCCGGCGGCTGGCGGGGCTGCCGGCGCACGGTGAGCGGGCGGGGGCGGCTGAGGAAGGGGGGAGCGAGCGGGGGAGGGTTCTGTCCCGGCCGGGCGGCTGAAGCCTTCCCTCCCCGCAGAGCGAGGTGTCGGTTTCGTGGAGACCCTCCGCGGAGTTCGCGGGCAACGCGTGAGTACGGCCGGCGCTCCGCCGCCCTTTCCCGCCGCGGCGGGGTGAGGGATCGCCCCCCGGGGGCGCTGGGGGCCAGGCGGGGCCGAGCAGCGGGCTTGGGTTTGGTGTCGTCCCGCCGCAGGTACAGGGGAGAGGGGATCGTGCCTGCCAGCCCCCAGGATGTCTGGGAATGCATAAAGCCGGTGGCCGGCGGGCCCAGGACCAAGTGGGACCAAAACGTAAAGGAATTCGAGGTCGTCGAAGCCATCAGCGATGTAAGTTACTGAAAGCTGTTCTGGCGCACTTAATGCAGCGCTGCGTTTGGGCTGTGCACAGACATGGTGCCTCATGAGGCAGCCTGTGTTACCTGCAGGGAGGCAAAAAGGTCTCAAGGAAGTTATACAGCCTTTCTATGTGGATCAGCCTGTCAATACTGGGATTGGACATATTTTTCTTTTTCGTGAATTGCTTATATTCTCTTAACAATGGCTTATCTTTCTGAAAGGAGCTGCTAATATGTTTTTGGCAAAATACTGTATGCTTAAAAATATGTACGTTTCTACCATTAAAGATTCCAGCACTGCTGTAGATCAAGCAAAGTATCATTTTTTTAAACAACCTATTTGTGAGAGAAGAGGAGGCATAGAGAATACACAGGCTTAGCTAAGCAGTGAAGCGTTCGAGTCATCAGCTGTTAATTTAGGCCTTGTCTTTCACCACGGCAGCGGGCGATGCTCTGCCTTTAGCTGTCTGACTGACCTTGGGACTCAGCGCTTTGCCTGAGTGTCTCCGTCATAAAAATGGAGATGCTGCACTTGGAGCATTACAAATGAAAAGGGCTATGTACGAGCGGTAGTTTCTGGTATTGCAATTATACAGTCGAGTTTCCAATTTCTTTTGATTTTTAAGCGTGTCAGAACCTTAAAAGGGCATTGGATTTACATCCCCAAATATGAAGTGGATGTAGGTGCTCGGAGATGGGGTACAAACACAACCAGTCCAGGGATGTTTGTGGAAGTCCTGGGAAGATATTTTTTTCTTTTTGGGAGAACCTTACAGACCTACAGTATTAATTGTAAACTTCAATTTTAGTAGTGTTGCAACCTGCCACTTGAAATTCATAGACTTTATCAGACTTGCCAGCACTTACCAGTGTGGTAGAAACCTCTGTTTTGGGAAGCCTATCACCACAGAGTATCCATAGAGGGGATAGTAGTGTTAAGGTTTCTGCAGTGTAACAAATCTGGATATCAAGTTGTATTCCATGTGATATGGTACTTCCTGGAAGGGAGAAGCATTTTAACTGTCCTGTGAGTATACATGTGCCAGATCTGCTTTTCAGCATCCCTTGTAGCATCTGTCCTTAAACAGATACTGCCCTAAAACCTGGAAGCTACTCATTATCACTGTTTTTCTCCATTAAACTGTCCTTCATCAACACACCGTAGTGCCTTTTGGCTATGCTGATTTGCATTCTGTTCAACAAAGGGTGTAATAGAACTCCGTGATACAGTTTATATAACTGAAAGAGTTCCAAAAAGTACAGGGATTTTTTTGCTGTACTTTTGAAAGCACTAACTGACGTAACTCTGTTTTGGGATTTCCAGACTGTCTCTGTATGCAGAACCACAACCCCTTCAGCTTTCATGAGGATTATTTCACCAAGAGAATTTGTGGATGTGGTACTAATAAAGCAATATGAAGATGGGACGATGCTGTCTGCTGGTAAGATGCTTGTGTTGTCAACGTGTTCACATTATGTTAAGAGATAACTAGCAGACACTGGAAATTAAATTTAAAATAAAAAGTAATTAATGTGCTGTTTAGTAGTTGTTAATCTAATCTTGATCAGGACATTAAATACTAGTGGTCTCTTTACATCGCTGTATATATAAATCATGTTAATGTTCAGGTAATGATGATACTGTTGGCCTGTGGTTTCTTACCTCGCTATGCTATTGAGATTGAATAAGTATTTCATTTACTATTAAGTTTTGGGGGTTTTTTGTGTGTGCTTTTGTTGTTTTTTAAGAATTTACAGAAATTCTAAAAGAAGTTCTGTTTAGGCTAAATCCTGTTTTAACATTTTCTGCAATGCCTCTGGATTTTGGCGAAGCCATTGAATAAATGTACCACTCCTGTATGCGGAACTGATTGTTCTTATGAAACCAAACACAGTGCTGATTTTTAAGGGGCTGCCACTGCCTGGAAGGATGTTTGTTTTTTCACTTTTATGCTGTTGCTTAACTGTTATGAGTCAGTGCTTTTATTACCTCACTGTGTCGCTGTCCTGTTTTCCCATCCTGTTCAGGAATGCCTTGCCAGGAATTTAGGTACTTGCTAGAGTACAGCTTCTCAGCAGTCAGGTGGCATATATCTCTGTGGCATGGATTTGTTGGAAGTAACTTGAAAACTCCCTCAAAGTGTCTTGATGCTTATTTCAGAGCTCAGTAACAGTTGCTTCTGAATTTAACGCTTCTTTGATTTCTCCACTCCATGGCCAGAGTGGTTCCTTTTAATGTTTTTTTTCTGACCACTTGTGTAGCACAGCCCCACATTGGAAAGGTTTTATTGCCATTCTTCTTAAATGTATTCTGTACTGAGTTTGCTTATCAGCTGGTGCTTTGAGCACCAAGGATGCTTTCTGTGAAAATGATGCTTTTCTTGAATGCTTTTTCTTATAGCCACCAATGTGGAACACCCACTGTGTCCTCCTCAGCCAAATTTCGTGAGAGGTTTTAATTATCCCTGTGGCTGTTTCTGTATACCTCTTCCAGGGTAAGAAGTGATATATGTGAATGTTATGTGTTCTAAAGCCCTTCTTATCCATTGTGTGGTGTGTGTATGTGGCCACATGTGATCGGTAGCCTCTTGGCAATAACATGTTTCTGTCTTCTTTTGACTGGTGATCGTGATGACTGGGACCCTTCTGTTCTCTTTTTTGTGCAATGAATTACTCTGTCTTCATTTCCTAGAGGGAAGTCTTTAATATTACAGGAACCATTGTCATGGTAGGATTCTCGCTGACCTCTTAAACAGAGATTCAGCAGAACATACAAACATGGTCTTAATTTTTGGTAAATGAGTATCCAGTTGCTTATTACATTGGCATAATTCATAAGCAGAATCATGCGCCTAGTTAAGGCCTAGTTTAACTGTAATTTGACTCGTGGACATAGCCACATTCACTGAAATTTGGAATTAATATCTGGTTTTTGGGGTTTCTTAAAAAAAGTACTTGGAAATATCTATCATCAGATAATGCAGATAAGAGTCGTTGTAAAGTTCTTAATGCTTTTAAACCACTGGCTATGAAAATCACTTGTATTGTCTTTGCAGGGAGCCAGACAGGACTCAGCTCCTCAGTTTCTTTCAGACTGATCTCGGTGGCTACCTTCCCCAGACGGTGGTGGATTCCTTCTTTCCAGCTAGCATAGCTGCATTTTACAGCAACCTGACCAAAGCTGTTAAGGCATTAAAAGCGTGACAAGACCAATAGCTGACATTGCCAGCTGAGGGCAGGAAGAAACCTGGCAGCTTGATGGTAGAAATAGGAAGTTGGCGTTACAGGACTTTACTACCAGCAAAGATACTTAGGAAAGGGGAACAATGGATTAAGTAAAGTAAATTTTTAAAACAGCATTTTCTACCTGTCTCTGTTCAAAGCAATGCATTCTTTTCTTAATCTTTCTTATCTTTTCATAATTCGAAAAATATCACACCAGAGGCTGGAAGAATCCTGGAGGCAGCACTGGTGGCTGTCTGCGGGGAGGGGATGCACACGCTAGATCTGTTCTTGGCCACACTGTCCACTTCTGTGAGGAGCAACATTGCTAAAATCCACTTAGCACTACAGCGTTAGCCAGATGCAGGGCAGCCCTGTTTTGTCTCTGAAGCTCCCCGAAGACTCCTGTAGAACGATGTTCTTTCCCCAAATGAAGAGGGAGCTCTTTTGCTGCCAGCACTCAGAGCTGCTAAGATGCTTCAGTGGGTCCAAGCCAGCAAATGGTAAAAGGCAGAACAAATTGTATTGTGTGGAGCATCAGTACTTCAGTACTAACGGTAAATATGCCTTAAGTGCTTTTTTTCTAAATCAAAGTCTACCACTGCAAATCAGTTCATAGATCTGTGGGCTGACAAATAGACACTCTTCCTTTCTCCTCTCTGTACCAAAACCAGTGATTTCCACAATGTCATGATACAAGCTGCACTGACACAGTGGCAATAAAGAGGATTAAGCACTTTACTTGCATTTTTTAAAATGCTTGAGATGAGCATTTTTAACTGCACCTGAACATTTTTCAGTCTCTTGTGGTGAGAGGTTTTAACGGGTAAATAATCTTTTCTGTAGCTTAGTCTTGACTTGACAGGCCATAAGGATGTTGCTTTTTTTCTAAGACTGGTTTGCACTATCTTGGGAAATCAGCTCCTGATCTTGTGTGCAGTGATGTGTCCCACTTTAGAAAATATTTATGGTGCTGGTTACTGCAGAAATGTCAGACATTACTATGGATTACATGTAGTTATAAAAGGAAAACTAATTGCTGAATTAGGAATTTAAATGCAGGTTGTGATTTTAATGCTGTAACCTGATTATTTAGCAAGGTTAATATGCTCTGCTTTCTGTCCCAATATTTGTTTTATATTTAGTATAGGGCATGGACTTGCACACAAAGTTTCCCACTTTAAATCTCGCCCTATGGAATAGATTTTTCAAGGAAACAGTTTTTAGTCTAGTCTTCTTTGTGTACAAAGATGTAAAAACTTGTATAAGTGTGATGAAATAAATATTTTTCTGCTACATCTTGCTGTTTTTCCTGGATCATCCTTTAAAATGGTTCCTCATGCACCTGCTTTGCCATCAAGGAAACATAAGAGCCACTTGGACCTCTGGCATCTCACTGAATTCAAGGCAAGGAAAAGCCTTCACTCCTATTTACGCTCCCCACTAACTGGGGATAAAGGTGTTTCGGGGAGAGCACTCACCCTCCCAACTTCTGTGCCCTTGGTCTTTATTCCCAATGTAGATTGCTGCTTTCTGTACTTATGAAGAGTAACAAATTCGCTGAGAAGAGATTTGGGCCCCTGATCTTAGTGTCTCATATGTGTTTATCTAACTGTACTAAAGCTGTTAGGCATGGAGTTCAGTATCTCGCCAAGTTTTTGCAGGATTATGATTAATTTAATTAGCAAAATGTTCAAGGAGCTCAGGTCATCACTTGTTATTCCTGGAAGTAAACCCTTTGCAGACAACGGGGCTTTTAATTAGCTACTTATTGTATATTTAATTATATTTTTTTTATTGCTCTGAGTGATAAAGATGGTAGGTGAGGCTCTTCCTTGGAATAATTTAAGGATCCCTTTTCTGAGTGCTCAACATGTTCTATCCAGAAGGAATTAAGAGCCCTAAAAACTCAACCTTCTGCCCTGCCAAATTGGAAATGGAAATGTCTTGGCGAAGATCATCATGTAAGATCTTGGAGGACTCCACAGTGAGACACACTGCCTGTCACACAGCATGTTTTGACTTCTCATCTTGGCAGATGCCAAGACATGCAGAGGCATGCAAAAACTGAAAAACTTTGGAAGCGATGTGAGAAGAGCTCCTCTGGAAACAAACAAGATCAAACCTGTCTTGGTGGTTCTATGTCAGTTCTTAAATTGATAAAATTAAATAGCTGTTTCAGGTGAGGACACCTTCAGCAGATGGCATTGAAGTAGTTAAAGCATTCTGTGCCATTGCTGTAGCTACTCCAGTCTGTTGTTAAGGTTCGGGAGCTGACTAAAAAGCGTAATCTGTCTTTTGCAGGAAATAGATTTAACCATGCTAGAGAGTTCAGGCCTGCTTTTCTGTATAGAAATTGTTTGTGTTTTTCCAATATTGGTGGTAGGGCAAAGAATTGGAAAATTTTAGAATCTTTTATATGCATCAGGCCTTTTCTTAGACTTTGTTAAGCCTAAACCAATAATGCAGATTAAGTTAAATACAAGAAATTCTACCAAAAGAAAAAAAATATTCAGGGAGTTTCAGGTAGGTACCAGTTAAAAAATGTACAAAAAGATTGCCTCTCATATTTTTCTCCTATTTTGGTTGCTACACAATTCATAAAAATTTTGTTTTGAGGATTGTTTGGTTGGTTTTTGGAAAAGACAACTCAGTTGGGAAGGGCTTTGGAAGCATGGGGGCAGATGACTCATCAAGAATGTTCTTTCCAGGTTTAATATAGAGTTGACTTGTGAGGAAAGGCCAAAGCAAGTCATGTCTGGATTCAATTAATACCTTCTGCTGTCTATCCTACTTCCCTTTATTCCTCTTTCTGTAACATTGTGTTATGTGCACGGAAAATAGCTTCTGAACTCCTGCAGTTTATGGTTTGGTGAAATTAAGTAACCAAAGTGGTGTGCAGTAAATTCCCAACTATGGGAAGGTGAACAGCCGAGGACGATAACCAGTGCAGCCACCTGGCTTTCAACAGACGAGACACTACTTCCATCCTCATATTGCATCTCTCCAGCTAGTGAAATAGGTCAGGGAAGACCAAATGGGTGCACAAGACCATCTTGCCATAGATACGTGTGCTGCTGCTGGTAGAATTCCATACAGTGCTTAGAGAGCGCTGCCAAAATGCCTATTAGCAGCATTTGAAGCGTAGATTTATTTCCAAGTTATTTGGTGTTTCCTGAAAAAATGTTTGCATTCAGAACTTTTAACTCCCAAGTACTCTCACTGGTACTTTCCCTTACAAAATTAACACAAAGACATTTCAAAAAAACTGTGTGGTTAGAAGGTAAGAGTTGGTTCTAAATGGCCTTGTTACTCCCCTGCTGTAGTCCTTTGAGATCTCTGGTCAGAGGAAGGTTAGAAAAACCTCCGCTGTATTACCCTCAGCTTCCTGCCTCACCTTGCAAAACCCTGAGACGCTCCTTTTCCCCTGCCCTGTGTTTGCCAGCTGGAGTTGAGACGGCTTGGTCAACTGTTAGTAGAAAGTTATCCTAGACAGGTTTTGACTGTCCTGGCTGTTCTGTGGTTTGAATGGAAAAACTGGAGTTTTCCAGGGCATGTCATTTTGACACATGATGTTGCATCCCTTCTTCTGCCCTTTACACATTCTCTAAGGCTTTTCCTTTGCTGCAGTGCTTAGGCTTGTAGGCACATTTCTTTCCTCCTGGGATTGTAAGGTAGGGAGCAAGACTTGTGGAGTAGGACTGAAAACTTAGCACAGAATGTGCTTCTGATATTTGTTAGGTTAGTGGCTTAAAATAGAAGAGTACTATAGCTGTCGCATATTTTATTACAGCCAGTATATTATTAATAGTCATTATTTTATAATTCTATACTTTGGAACATCTGTTTCTGAATGTTGAAATAAGAATCAAGCACATTTTGTGCACATCTTGTTTTGTCCCATACAGCTTGCTCTGTAACTGTGTACTTCTCATATGCGCTTTCTGAGTATCTGGCTGTGGTAGCCAAATGGCTGCAAGTAATAAAATCCCTTTTTGTTTGTAATATTGGCAGTAGTCTAATTCCTCCTCTTACAAAGTTTCAGATGATTTGGTGGTAACAGAGCTTGGATTCTTCCTCTTGATGATAGCTGTGATGGGCCCATCGGGTAATGCTTTGATGATATTCCATGCTTCAAAACGAGTGAGTCCTTGCATGGCAGTTGTGTGCACTTGTAACAGCTCATCGCCAGGCTGAACAGGGCTGCTTTGTTCTAACGCAGTCCCTGGGGAAAGAAAATGAATTTCCTTTAATTCTTTGTGCGGAGGAGTCTTTAACGGATCTTTCACTTAATCGGGATCACCAGCATGTTTGGGATAAACCACCTGGTCTCAGCAGGCAACAAATTACTGGCACTGCACAGGACAATGCTGCATTTACAAAAAAAATACCGTTTTCATGGGCATAAATCAGCAGTCAGTTATGAACTGCACAAGTTTGTATCAGCTAAGAACCCACTGTGTATGCATTTAAGTGTGTTTACCTTTAAATATCCTGTTGATGATGATGGGTTTATCTCCATGAATAGAGCCCTTCCCTCCTTCCAGACTGAATCCTAAACCAGCAGGTGTTTTTTCTAGAGTTACAGTGCAGATTGTATCTTCAGTTGCTGGAAACAAATGGTGAGTTAGCAGATGGGCACCACATAGTCTGAAAAGCTGAAACATCTGTTACAAAAAATGAACTTCTGTTTTGTTTGCAAAGGCACCATAAACTGCTGAATGAAAGAGAAAACTATAATTTTTAATTCCTCCTTTTGTCATTGTAAGGCCCTCTGGGAAGCAGAGGAGAGAAAGTTGTGTTTGAATTTATGGCAGAATGGAGATGAAAAAATGAAAAGTGGTGACATTTACTAGAATTAGAAAAATCCGTTCAATGAACAAAATTTAAGGTAAACATATTTGACGATGTTAGTTATGAAATTGTTATCAACTGCAAAGTTGCTAATCTTTATTTGCAGTACATAAATAAAGCTACAGATCTCCAGATTATGCTTTAAAAAAAAAACCACAACACAAAAATATCTTAAGAATGTGAAAGGTTCTGCAAATATCCGACCTTTCTGTGTTTCAGATGTAGCCACCTGCTCTATCAAACAATAGCACATTGTTCAAACAGAAATTCTCTTCCACAGAGGAAAAAGACTTGTAAACTAGAATCTAATAATATTAGAATAAAGAATCACTGTTCACTAAGTTGTCATTATACTTTCAATTAGATGTGTTACTACAATAATAATCTTTTTATGCCTACAGAAATTCATATAGAGGATCACGCTTCGTTTTTTTTCAGAGGGTTCCTTTATTTTCGAAATCCATTAATTCTTTCCCTTTTCAACAAAGTTATTCCAAATGTCTGCTTCAGAAATGTGGTTTTTTTTTAACCACGCTGTCTTTAATCATGGTTCTCAGATTTACACAGCCAATGCTGAGCTGCTTTATGAACACCCGGGATTTCAGGTGGTGAGTAAACACTTAGCAGGTGGGGGCTGCAAGGTAATGCCACTGAACTTACTCACCAGATTCTTGTGAGGCATCACTTGCTACTGAAGATATACTAGAATTGATTGAAATGTTGAGATTTTTTTCTCCATCTTTAGCTTTTCTAGTGACAACAACGGCTTGTCTGGGTTGTCGAGCCTGTCGCATGATCGCTGAGGCATCATTGTGAGTTGCTCCTTTAAGAGATTTTCCATTAATGGATAGTACTTCATCTCCTTTCTGAATAGTTCCTTCCTGAGATGCTAATCCATTGGGAAACACTTTGTGAACCTATTGAAGAGCCCAGTCACCCCACACACACACACAAGGAAAAAAGGAAAAAAAGGACAAATCACTAAGTCACTCAGTTAATACTTTCTACCATGTGTATTTTCCTTTCTTTGCCAGGAAAAGTTGCTTCTAGCACATTTCAGGACTGAGGGCTGAATACATTTGTACAGAGAATTCTTCCTGGGCGCAGCGCTCCTCAAGCAGCTAGGAAATCTGTCCAAGCCCCGGTACCAGATGGCCAAGGCCTTGCTGCTGCCCATGGTATGAACCTTGCCTTTGCTTCTTCCTTACCCTCTTGCTGCACCGCTGGTGGGAGGAAGAAGGTGTGAAACTAGCCTCTTAACTTCCAGACCCCTTATGTGTCTATGCGCTCACTTCATTCCTCCTGACCACCCTGCATGCTCTTCTATAAGCAAGAAAATAAGGTGTTGGTTACTTCCTGCTGAGGTCTGTGTGTTGTTCTGCCTTGGCTTTCAGAGCTGTTGGGGAGTATGGTGCCCAAGGAAACAGGACACCACTGCCAGTCACCTGGAGAGGGCAGCTTGTGCAGAAGGATCCAGATTTCACCCATTAAGACCCTATCAGTGCAGCTGCCTACTTCGATTATGCCAAAAGCCAACCTCTGTAGTAGAAAACCAGTGAGTTATATATTTTTAGGTAGAGTAGTTGGTTTTGGAGTATTTTTTAAGAAAGATGGTACTTACTGTTACCACTTTGTTTTCTAGATCAATGCCTCCTGCCAGGCTGAATCCAAGCCCGGTATCTTCTTCTTTATGCAAAATTGTAACGTGAATATCATCAAATTCCTAGGCAGAGAAAGAAATAATATCAAGAACTTCCCAATAGATATGTCAAGCTGATTGGAAAATCAGCATGTTTTCTTTTTATCCATTGTGCATTTTATAATGAGACTTGGTGGCATAAGCATAATACTGAGACGAGTTTAGTACTTGGTTTTGATCAAATTTACCTATCAGTTATCTATTTTAAAAATGCTATTCTGTGTCTAAAATTATTCTGGTTTGGTAAAGAGGTTATCAGTTGTATCTGGACCATAATTTGAATTATATTAAAGAGTATAGATATCACGTTCTGTAGAAACAGAAAATACTACTGAATCATGTTAGAGGACCTTTTCATTGAAAAAGTGGAAAAGGAATTTGGCATACAACTCACATGGATATAAGTGTCACAGCTTAAAAATTGTTTCTCAGTCTTATTTTTAAAAAACGTTCTAGTAATGGATAGAGTAAGCTGTCTCTGACTGTGTTATCCCAAAGATGAGTTTGTACAGGGTGGTAAAAACTCCTGTTTAACCTAGTTTCCTAAGGAAACATGGCTTTCTTGGCCACAGTTTCACAGTCACATTCAGTATGGGATGTTGTATCTTGTTTCCTTCCACAATTGAATCCACTGACCAGGTGCAGCCAGGCAGAGGGTACTTGCTGCTCAGAGATTATCCTGAAAGTTCTGTGAAAACAGATGACTTGATATGAGAGGCTAATGTTCCACCCAGGGCAACATCGCAACACAGCATTTACTGTTAACTCAGAACAAAAATATCAACAGCGGATGTTGACAAGAAACACAAGTTGATACAAAACTTGGGTTCCACAAATTCTGCTTGTCAAACTGCTTTTTGGTTGCAATATACTAGCAGTTTCCTGTAGTCAGTAAGAATTTGTCTCTGACGTGAGAATATGTCTGCCTAGTATTCTGAGAGGCAGACATGAATTCACTACCCATGCTCTGTGCAGTGCAGGCACAAACCAGGACTAACCTGGGAGATGTGCTACTGCAGTTAAGTGAAGAGGCAAAAACTGTATTATCTTAGGCTCATTGGTCCATTAATGCAGTTATGCTGCTTTTGCACAGCTTGGAGTGTCTTAACACAGTAACCACGTAGCTGCCAACAGAAGCTGAACTGTTTTCAATGCAGGGCTCTGGATGTTATCAGCTTTTTCTTTGAGTGTAAGCAGCCTTTAAAAGTCTTTATGTTTCTGGAATGTACACATTTAACCTTGATTTTGACTTACTCTGAGGTTTATTGCAATTCTAGATGAATCCAGTAAGACTAAAGATAGCTCAGTATCCCAAAACCAGACATTGGGTATCTCAGACTGGCAACCTAAAAAGAAAGGCCTCCAAAATATCAATGCCTACTTCTGCACACAGCAACCCATTAGTTAAATGGGTATTACTCTTGCTTAGTTATCTTTGAAGACTTCTACTAAACGCTACTACTGCTAGTACTAAATGTTACTACTGCTACATATTGAGACGACTGTTTTATTTTTTGTAATATCAAGTTGCAAAGATTAACTGGGTGCCTCCACTCTACAGCTTTCTGAAAATCATGCACAAAAAGAAAAAGCAAATTTACCTTTAAGGTTGCTTCGTCTAGCGATTTGACTTCCTCTATAAGCTTTGCTAAGTGTTCAGGGGAAAGCAGAGAGATGACAGACTGCCCTGACACACCGGATGCTTGAGGTGAGCCGTGTTCCTGTTTCTCTTCCTCTTTCTCATTGTCTGCTAGGCTCACAGTATATTCTCTCAACTCAGAGAGGCTGTCCCATTGTGACAAGAATAAAAAAGAAACGTTGAGTTATGAAAGAACATACGCACAAAAGCATAGTACAGGCAATTTTGGAGCAGTCATCTTTTGATCTTACCAGCATCTAATTGGCGTAGTAGCTCCTATAATAAGTATTATAAATACATACAAATGTAAATTACTCCTGTTAGGCTAACAGAAGCAGGATCCACCACATAAAAGAACAGGCACAATCTCTTGGCCTCTGGCAAAAACAGACTTAAATCTCCTTTATTATGGAGATACTAGAAATATTCCTCCTTAATTAGGAGGAAGCTTGAAATACACATGCACTTATATGGTAAAAATTTAAAACAAGTGTAGCAGTCACGCAAGTCATTTAACATTTGTGCTCTAAAAAAAGTTCTTAGTCTGTGCTTTACTATTGAGTGCTACTACCTTAGAATGTTAATCTGTCAGCAGATCAGCACACAAGCTCACCAATGCTGATCTGCAAATCTGATTTTTAAATATGGTATCTTACTTTAGCGAAAACCCAGTGTCCAGGTGATGATTGTCACTTGCAGGTGAGAGAGAAGTCCCATCTTCCTCCACAGAGGACTGGGACAATGTGTCCAGAGTTTCCCAGGCATTGTTTCCAGAAGAAACTGGAAACTGAGGAAGGCAAAGCAAAGATTTCATTAAAGCAGATGACACCTGGCTACTGATGGAATAGATTTTGCTGCATTTTTCATCATATGCCTTCATCATCTCACAAGACTGAGTAGCAGTAAGCGGGAAGCTTCGTGATCTTAGGCTGTGTGCTTTTGCTACCGATACAAGATGGGAAGTTGCAATGTCTTCTGTAATTGAGAGACCCGAGGAATTTTCAGTGTTGGTGTTGTTGCTTTTCTCTGAGCGAGCCGCAAGGACCTCCCTGGGAGAGGAAGATCTATCTAGGCTCTTTGTACCCATGACCACTGGTGACTTTGACTGTTGGCTAGTTTCACAGCGTTGGAGAAAGGATTGGTTTAAATGGGCTGGAGCCACTTCTGACCCTGTTGCAGTGGGAGAGTGTTCTTTCTGGACTGATGGTTTCAGACTAAACCTTCGGTGTATTTTTTCAGGTGACTGTGGAGCACTCAAGGATTCAAATGAGCTTATTCTTTGTTTTATTGATGATCCCCTAGGAGAGCCACGGGATAAATTGGATTGCAGTTCTTTGCTGGAAATACTCTCAAGGTCAGGAGGACTTTGATCTGCCTGTGGTTTTAGATCTGAATTTGCTTTCCTCAGTCCTTTCAGACTTTGGCGAAACCAGGCTGGCTTAGGTGCAACAGGAGGACCCTTTTTCACACTGTCATTTTCATCTGATTTTAGCACTTTTGAACCAACTGTTTCTGGTTCTGATTTCTTCAGAACTGTCTCTGAGCTGCTTCGATTTTGATTCTCTTTCTTTGTGTTGATGCCAGGTTGCAAATCTAAGTGGATGTTGTCTTCAGTCATGGTAGGATTAAATAAGCTTTTTATGCAATCAGAAATTTTAACCCAAGGGTCTTCTGTTGTTGTATCAAGACTGTAATCTACCCGTGCTTGTCTTTTAAGTATAGGTCTTTGTATTGATGAAAGTGGATTCCCTGTATTAAAGAAAGATTGATTATAAACAGGCCTCCTACTTCTCCTTCTTCATCCCTTAACTATGCATTGCTAATAATTCATTAAATTTTAATTTCATTTAGGCCTCCAACAGGTATTTTTTAAAGTTTCTAAAAAGTTTAAACTTTTTTTAAAATTCGGAACTCTTGATCTACAAGTTCCTCTTCTTGACACGTAAATTAACTGAAAGATAAGGCTCTTCTGTACTTATACACAAGATCCCTTTTCTAAAGGGCCTGGAACTTCTAAAGGTAACCGGAAATTCTGGGGTGCTGAACTCATAATGTAGGCTATAACAGTTGAAATAGAAGGCTAAAATTGCAATGTTGTTTGCAGCCTAGTGAAGAGGCAGTGTTACAGTAAATTCTTTCAAAAAATAATTTTTCTTTCCTACCCTTATAAGTATATCCTGCTCTAAAAAGACTCTTCCATGAAGATCTTTGATTAATATTTATGCTTCCTTAAATTTGTGCAGGCATTTCCAGTTGTATTTTTCTAGTAAGTAAAAACTTAATTCTAATGTAAGAATATTTTTTACATCACAGACAAATTAAGCATTTTAATACTAACCACGGTAGAGCTGAATGGCAGCAAACTTTTATTTGTGCAGTTGCACAGTTACTGTTATCTGCTTCAGTGTAAATATAAATTATAGTTTTTAAGGGACCATTATTTTTTTAATGATCTGAGCCAGAAGTTACAGAATCATGTAACGGTGTAGGTTGTAAGATAAAAGACCTCTTGAGATTGTCTAGTTTCCTTAACACTAAGTTTTCTTAATTCTGTCCAGCACAACAAAATGCTTATTATTAGTGGTTTGTACCATTGCAACACCTGAGCCTTGAAACTATGCGTAAAAATGTCCTCTAGAAATGCCAAAACTAACCTTTAATATCAATTTTTCAATAAAAATAAGCAGTTTCATCTGAATAAATACAGCAGAAGTATACTTGTCCATTAGCACTTTTTTACAATAAATCATCTATTATGCTGATTTTGATATAGTTTCCCCTTTTTTTCAAAGATTAATCAATAGTTTGAAATTTCATCTGTTCACCCCAAAATATACAGATATGGATTGATATCTACATTTAAAGAGAAAGGTGAAGTCAGCTGGAGACCCATTGTGGAATCCAAACTAAATGCGAGGTTCAGCTGCAAAAAAAAAAAAGTTCATGGAATGAAACATACCTAAGTTAGCTTTTCTTTCTTGATCTCCGCCCGCTGGACAAGCCGTTCTGTGTTCAGTATCATATGCTGTAGGAGAAGTGGTAAAGACACTGTGGGTTACATCAGTTTGATGTCCCTCTAGCATTGGTTCTCCAACTTCCTGATGAACAAACAGGAAACAGAAGTGTGTCAGAATGTAATTCTACAAACCACTCTATATATGAATCTGAAAAAAAACCCATAGTTTCATTTGTTTTTAAACTGAAAAGAAATATTGAATAGAAATCAAGCTTTCACTTCTGCTTGGGACGTAATCCTCACGGGACTTAATTTATTCTATATTTCAAGAGTGCTGGCATGATATTTTATGGTTACACTTGTAAACAGACTATGAAAAAATGCAATTAACATCTCAAAAATTTAGTAAAAAACTAGAAGACTGGCTACTATAATTTTCAATTTTTGTAAAAATCAGCCATTCAGTAGACTTTTGCAAACCAGTCAAGCAAATTTCCTCTAACTTCATATTAAACTCTCTTTTCTGTTGAAGCCTTTTGCCTTAAGCACAAGCTAGACATGTTAAATCATTTCTGCAGTTTCAGAGCTCTCCCTTTCTTGGTTTTGGCTGGAAGCGTAGAGTCAGAGGATTAGTTTGAGGTTTCAGTAAGTGCCACTCTCAATGTCATTAACACATGCTCTTGAACTAATTGGTTCCTTTGTACCTAATGACACCAAGTTACATCTGCCCTGCTGTGACACTGGAAGTGCTCTCTGCTATGTAGTTAAGCTTCAGAATTACTAATAACCAAAACCAAACTGGAACAGAGTGTGAAGATCTTGAAACAAATGAGATCTATTACTGAAAAAATCAGTAATAGAACCATTTCTTAGTTTTTCTGTAATGTGGTGGTGTTTGTTATGCAACTTTCTTATTCTAGGAAAACCTTTCTCCATCCCCTGCTTACCGCGGTCCTTCTTGAAAGGTGCAGTTGTGTTCTGTTGCTGTTAGACGTGGACATCAGACATTCAGTAAGTGAAGCAGACAATTTGGGAGCACTGCAAACATACAGTTTGCTCTTACTCTTTACTGATGTCAGTTATACCTACCCTTTTACTGATGCAGTTTAAAACACAGTTGAAAATATCAATTAAGCACTCTTGGTTATGAAAAAGCAACCTTACAGTCTGCAGAACCCCCATAAAAAATGTGGTATGCAGGCCTCACACTGACTAATACAAAATGTTTAGTGAATGAAGGTTAAAAGAAAAAAATCAAAACCAGTAATAAAACCTTCTCTTAAAGATCTGAAGTATATTCTGACAAGAAACCTTTTCTCCTGGGGACTTAAAAGAGCTATTGCCCTGAGATATACAGACTGTCTTACTAGAGGAAGTTATCTTCAGTAACAGAGTTTGACTTTTTTTAGATTTTATTGATATTAAGATTAGGTTTTTTTCTCCTTATCATTTAAAATAAATGAGTACTGAAGAATAAGTTACATGCAGTGATAAGTTCAAGTACTTATTCCCATGAATTTCATTTCGGAAAGGTGATTTTCTAGTAGCTGTTGATGAATATGTTTCTACTGCTCTCTTCTTAGGGGATGGTAGAAGGGTGACCTTACATGAGGTGCTGAATTGAAATTTTCTTGGATATTAACCTTCTACACGGCCTTCAGTCTCTGCTGTATTATTTTATTTTGATCTCTGCAGATTGGGAACTGTGGTGGGTTTTGTTTGCTTTGCATTGAGATCTGCTCGTTTCTGCTGGCATTTTTACTAAACTCAGGGGAAAGAGGTTTCATTTTGAAACCACAACTTTGTTTCAACATGCAGATCTCACAGTCCCTCACACTCATGCAAATGTGAAACACTGTCTTTCTGTTCTATCTTAGATAAGACAAGGAACTGAAATTTGGTAACGTACAAATATACACTCAGTTTTCAAATACTGTAGATCATCAACAAATATGTATGTGCCTTGCAATTTAAATGAGTTTATTTAGTACCTACTGGTCTCAAGAAATGTATATGAGCCCAAGACTGCCTGCTGTACACAATGTTAGTGCTTTCTTCCAATAGAAATCCACTACTGAAACGCAAAAATTGTTTCACAACTTCTCTACTTCATAAGTGATTGACTCGGTAAGTGTCGAGGTTAGGATCAACCATACCAAGCTGACGCCAGAGGCTGTGAAAACTCCAGTCTCAGCGCAGAGCACATCCCTGTTCCGGTCACGCTGGAACCAGAGTGTCTGATATCACCAGTGGTGCACGTTCACAGGAATGATAGTGAGGGACTCAAATTCATTCTTGCTGCTGCTCTCACTGAGATTTTAACTCAGATTCCTTAATATGGAAGAAAATTTGCTTCAGGCACTTCTCTGCCTTCTGACCTTACTTTGAACATCACGTTTTGACCTAAACTGGCTTCACTAAGACACATACGTTGTTTTCAAAATAGAGCCTCATCCCCTTCGCCCAGTCCTCGCATATATATTTATGCACGCTTTCTCTTTCTCTCCTGCCTTTCTTCCTGCCATCATACAAAGTCATTTAGCAGTCCTCTTTCCCCTGCCTCACAGATATGCAAATACAAGAAAAATTTTGCAAATTTTGCCTTACCTGAACACTTGCAGAAGGTGATACAGCCACTTCCGATACAAGTTTTTCTTTTCCATCTGCGTTACACCGGTCATTACATGTACAGTCCTGCTTAAAATATTTCCTCGGTGGAGGTTTTGGCTTTGATGATCTAGGTTTTCTAACGAGGATCTCTGATGATTTCTTAGTGTTTTGCAAAGATCGGCCTGTGTCACTACAAGTAGGAGGGGAATTTCTCTCTGAATTATTACCAGACAATGAGTACAGCAGGCCAGGTTGTCTGGTAATTGGTACATCAATGCTGTGTACTCTTGCTTTCAAGTCAGTCAGTTGGTATGCAGCACCATTACTACAGGAGGACCTGGGATTGTAGCTGCTGTCACTGCTGGAGCGGGTCATTAGCTTCTGTGTCCTGCGGTTGCAATGCACAGCATTCCTTTCAATGTGTTTTTCACATGGATGTCTTCCGTGCCAGCTCATTTCTAGTTTTTTAACACCTGTATCAGGAACATGTTCAAAATGTCTAATCAGATACATGCAAAGTGGTCACTTCAAAGATTCAGCTGATTAAATTTGCAGCTAAGTACCATCAATTCATGCAAAAGTATGATTTATGCATTAAAGACTTGTAGATTAACGAGTCAACAGTTACATTCTTGGATGGCAAAATAATGTTACATTTACCCTATACACATATATATCTCAGCGAGAGGAAGTTTGAACAAAAAATTTTGCTGGCGATCAGACAGATGTGATCTTTTCTCATTACTCTGGTAACGTATCTTAGGAGATATGTTAGCAGTGCTGTCCTGTGAGGTTTCCTCTTCTTCCTTTCTGCTCTGGCTTACTTCACTGTTACCAAGGATTCTAATACAGCAGGTACTCATCCTATAGATCTTTTAAGTAAAAATTACCATGTCTCAATGAATGCACTTATTCCCTTACCTTCAGTACTCCACTGGTGTTTCTCCTTTCCAAATCTGTTGTTTTCCACAGCTTGTGCAACAGCTTCTTTTAGCTGTTGCTCAGACACCTAGGAAATATCATGCCATTTTACTACCGTGAAATTGCTGTGGGGTGAGTAACATTGAAACATTTATTCCTTTCACGAAGTTTTCCAAGTCCTGCAAGTCCTCTAATGGAAAGGAATAGTCCTAGTGATATCACACATCAGTTAAAGCTAAGTAAGTGCATACCATTATATTTTTATATATTCCAGTATAGCTGAAGTATATCTATGGATGTGCTGTTTATAGTGGTTGTTTAGGTAAAATGGAATCTTTCAAAGATAAATGTTCTTTTGCGTATTTCACTAGAAGTGGAGTTCTGGATTTACCAGTATAAGGTAATTTAAGACTGCTTTTTTATGATAATTTATGCAACAATTTAAGCTTGATAATAATTTATACTGTACTTGGTGTGAGGTAGCATTTTGTAGAAAAACCTTGCAAGAATAAAATATTTTACTTTAATATTAACTTAATTATGAATATTATCTGTGCAAGACCTAAATTTTAATTACTGAAAGACAAGTGTATAAACATTTCTTGTTCCCTTTTTCAATTTATTTTCTTATTATTGGGAATTCTTTCTTGAATAAAAAATATGTTTTGGTTTATTCCTTAAAGGTTATTTCTGTAGTTTCCTTATTCACAGAACAGAAACTCATGCAAGACTGTCTCCAGTGGTCTTTGAATCTTACGTGGTTATATTTAAGATACTGCATTATCTCAGGTTTGTTTGCATGCAGCAATGCTTATAAAGAGATCACCATCTTTGTTATTAAAATTTTTCCATCTGTTTTAGATTAGTGCTGCTCCCTCACTTAGTTTTCGTTCTCAATATGTGCTTTATTGAAAGTCAGAAAGAATACAGTGTGCGCTACCTGTGGTTCAGGGTGTCTGCTAATAATAATCTGTACCGCACCAGGATCGCAATGGCTTAACACAGCATAAACTTCATTAAGAGTCATATTTTGTACTGAAGCTTCATTAATTTCAATAATTTCATCTCCACACCTACAGAGATATTAAAAAAGAGAGAAGATGTAAACAAAACAGATTTTCTTTTTCTCCCAAACTTGTCTCACCCGTGTGAAATATACAAAAAGGAAATTCATGTTGTTGACCTTTTAATTTGATCATCGATTAAACCATTTTGTCTTTCTGTTCCTGCTACAGAAAATAGAATCGGAATGAGTTGTACATCAAGGTTTTTTTTGATCTGCCTTATTGCATGCAGCCTTTGAGCTTTCTTCGTGTTCAGCTATGCACGCTTTGTGTCTGTGATCTTCCTGCTGTAGGCAGCTCAGCTACTGTGCTTCCACCTACATCTTCCGTCCTTTCAACTTAACACTTCACTTTTCACATCTTTATGATCTGCCAGTGTTATTTAAGATCAGAAAGGATGTTCTGTTTCTGCTACATATGAATAGCTTGTTAATAGACAAATTCTAGTGACAAACTATTGTAATCCCGCTGACTGCTTTCCATCTTTCCAGATGAAATCCAAACTTGGCCCCCATGGAAACTGATACTGCCCTTCTCTGCTCTGCTGCAAATACCCACACACATTAAGAGGCCCACTGAAGGCATTGATTCATATCATACAAACTTTCAAATAGTGTAAGGCCACAGTTCTCTCAGCTAAAGTTTTAGACACGTAGAGAGGAGGGTTACAGAGCACCTGAAGTTACACAGAAAAGCCTTCACTGAAAATGTTGTGTTCTGTTCAATTCTAAATATATTCAACACTACTAATCATAATTTCATAAATCTTACAAAGTAAATCTCTGCGTTCCCACTAAAGCTCATTTCAGCAAATCTGTATTTCTATTGTGCAAGACAGGATGGAATTGGAGGAATTTGTGTCAGGGAAAACCAGCACTCAAACAGGCCAGATTATGCCATATGTTTGGAGGTTTTCAGATACTTTATCATTTGGAAGTCTTCTCCAGGAAGAATGCTTGTCTGAGACCCCCAAAGCTAGCCCAGCCTGGACAAGAGACAATAATTTCACTGGGTTGCTGTGTATCTAGAAATCCCACATACCCTAAATATGCGTGCTCATACCCTTAGAATACCACATATGCTTTAAACCCAAAACTCCTAGAAAGCACTAGATTTCCTACCCAAACAGGTCAATAATAAACCCATAAAACAGAGCAATGAAAAACTTGTGGTATAAAGCAGACATTCTTTCTCATCCTACCTGAGTCTCCCATCCATATGCGCCACTGAGCCTGGTGAGAGGGTATGAATAAAAATCCCTGAAATGCACTGGAAGTAAGGGATGCTACATAACCCAATTCCAAGGCCAACACCTGGCTCTGAAAGAATTAATAATAATTAAAAAAAGACATAAGAAGCAGTCAAAACAAAACATTGGAGAGACCTTTTTTAAAAATGTCTTCAATATTATTATTTTTTCTGTACAAACCAGAACCCAAGTCTTGTGTTCATGAATGTTTCACATTCAAGATCCGCTGCTGATCCTCCTGCTTTTTTATTTTCTTTTTTGTCCCTATTTTTCCCCCCTCGTGATTGAAGTGAGTGCACACCAATAGTGCTTGTACGGTTCCAATTCCGATCTGTTTGCAATTCATTACTGGTGTGTCACAGACACAATGCAATGCAGATTTATTTTGCAAAATATCTGTCATTACAAAAGAATTCAAATGACTTTACAAGGAGAGAGGAGGGGGGGAGAACAAAAATTAAGGAGGAAAAAAAAACCAATCAGAAATTAAGGATGGGTGCATATTGTTTGCTGTAACATTTCAATCCCCTTTCTGGTTTATATACTACAGCTTTCCATTTTTTGTGAATTTACCCTCTTTGCCCTGGACAGTTGCTCTGATGTCAGATCCCATACTGCGTGTTTGGTAAGTCATACTGGCACCTCATAGAAACTTTGTTTTGCTTGTTGCTTTGATGTTCCCATACTTAAAAGTTTATTTCATTATGCCAGTGGTTGTTTATAAATAGAAGATGGCAGTTAGAGAGGAGGTAAAAGAACTACAAGAAAATATAGATATGTATTTTATTTGGTTTTAAGCCTTTTCAAGAATGAAATGAACTGCTTGCATAATTATGGGTAAGAGTTGCATAATCTGCTTAATAATTGGTAGCTGTTGCCAAGAGGTTTACTTTTTCACATGGAGGATATGAATGCTTCATGAAAATGCTGCTAATGCTTTCCTGAAAATAAATGAATGATTGGCTCTTGAGGACAGATGGTATTCAAAATCCTGCTGTTGATAGATACTTGTTAGCACTAGCAGACACCAAGATCTAATTTGCTATATTAAAAAAAAAAAAAACCCAACAACTTATTTCAGGAAGAATCACGTTAGTGAGGAAAGACATTCAGAGAGAAAATAAGCAGTGTTTTGTCAATCAGTGCCTTGTTTGTCAGTGCTCAGTTAATTTTAGTACTTACCTTTGTTTAGGATAACTTCCATTATGACCCTGTCATTGGGCTTTGTAGAATTTAATGAGAATGCTGCACTTTCTGAACTGAAAGAGCTGTTTTCTTTGGTTATGCATGTACTAGAGCTCAGTGACTGACACAAGTGGGGTGACAGACAGCCGGAAGCAGAATGAGGCGTGCTGAAGCTTGTCCTGACTGTAAGTGTTAGAAGGCCCTTTTTGGTCTGCTAGAAAGAAAAGATAACGAATGAATAGGTTGGGTTCACATGCACATTGTGTGTAAAGGCATAAATTGTTCTGGAAGGAGTGTACGTAACCTTGAATTTTTGTAAAGCATCATGATGTGTTAATCCATGCATGGATTCGCCATTCAGTTCCAGGATTTCATCACCTGTTTTTAAAGAGAAAAATTGAACTATGTTACTATTACTGTATTGTGCAGTAAGTTACATGATACATACATGTACACAAAAGGAGTCTTTCAAATGCAATAATATAAAATGCAGGTGTAAAAGTCATTTATGGCTCATTTCAGCTTCACTTTAATCTGCCTTTAGGTGTCATTCTTTGGGAATCTGGAGTGGGAAAAGGGAGAGAAGAGACATTTCTCACCTTCTTGTAGCCTTCCATCAGCAGCAGCAGCTCCACTAGGAAAGATGGTTTTGACATAGATGCCTATTGGTCCATAAATGCTGTCTTTCCCTCCAACAATACTGAAGCCCAAACCCTAATTTATGGAAGAAAAACAGCGTGTGTGAGAGCCCATGTTCAGTTCTCATAGTAGTTCATTTGCAGTTTCTTTTGCATTACCTACATGGGCAGTACTAGTAAACAAAGTAGTACAATCCATGAAAAAATAGTCAACCACACGCCAGTAGTAAAAGCAAATGAAAATTTCAGTGGAATACCCTTACGATTTGCTTTTCGTTTGTTTCAATAAATTAATTCACTATTATAAACACACAGGAAGGTGTCTAAATTCTTTTTTTTTTCCCTTGAACCAATAAGCAGCCTTGAGAGATTAATTTATCTATTCTCCTTAATTTCCTTTCCCATAAATAATATTGATAAAAAACACCATATAAAATATTAATATTACTACTGATTTCAGGCACACAGATGGAGATCTCATGGAGATTTCTCTCTCTTACCCTCTACCAAACAGAGTTAATGTGTATTGTAAGATTAAGCAACACCAATAGACCTTTGTACCTGCCACACCCCTCAGATGAAAAGTGAAAGTGCTGATGACATCCTTGTAGGCTCCCAAAATACAGGCAACAAATGATTATTTGGTAAATAATGATGACACTTCATGGAATGATTTCTGAGAATCATCTCACAGCTTAAATAGTTATAAATATAATATTAAGTATTTTAACTTAAAAGGTTATTAATGAACAAATTTAGAACCTTATTCAACAAGTTCAAAAGCTATGTCTTTAAGTTCATAACTTCTGTATTCTCTTTTTAAGCACCTTCAATTACATTACTTTTGTAGATGCAACTATCTTCTGTCTTTCTCTAGACCTTCTTATGGTTTTTGCAAAAGTTTATTGTTTTTTATTGAGGTCCTGTGTATTCCTGGTAGCTCTTGTTCTCCTTCTCAACAGAACTGTCTTTATGGCTCAACTCTGACTTGGAGGAAGTTCTAAGGTTTCTGTGCTGGTGCGGCTTACGGATGACACAGAGTCTGTGATTTCAAGCCTACCTCCAGCTGCCAAAATGGGTCACAGCGAATGTCAGTGTTGGTGTTGCTAGCTTGATGGGGATGTGTTATTAGAACCTGAAGACTGTGCTTCAGCAAAGAGATATTCAAAAGGTTATTAAGCAGCAAGTGATGATAACTAATCACTCCTGGAAAAGCCTGGATATGAATTGGCAATCCTGAAGTAGCAACCTTAATACGTGTACTCTCTTCCCTGCACTTTGCAGATTACATTTGTGAAATGAAGTGGAACTCTATGGTAAAACAACAGAGACAGTCTCACCTTCCCTTGCCCTTTCATCAATACGATGTTTGAGATTACTGAAGCCTGTGAGACGCAGGATGTGTGCACTAACTGTGCTGTACTCAGTGATCTAGATGGCCTTGAAATTGCCTGTAAACATTAAAAAAAAAATCGTTTTAATGGAGAACCAGAATTCTTGGACATACATTAGGACAACTTGTTTATTTCAAATTTTCCTCCTTATAACTGATGGTACTAACAGTTTAAAAACAAATTATCAATTCTCTCAATCAGTTTGCACAGAACTGATGACCACGCTGAGTAGTCTCGACATTTTACGCTGAAACAGACTTTTTCCATGATACATTCAGGAGTCAATGGTCTGAAGATAAATTTTTCTGGTTTTGTCTTTCTTTAAATGTTCAAGACTCAGACTCTGAAGTCCTGCTCACTGAAACTGTCCCGCAGTGACTGAACTAGACTAAAACTAGAATGTTGGCCCTTGAAGTGGTGCGGTGGTATAGAAAGATATATTTGTGCTCTCACTTGATTCTCCATGCCAAAATCCCATTTGTGGCTATTAGGGGTCTTAAACAAGTATTATCATATGTTCCTCTAAGAACTGAACTAAGAAACAAGAAATTCTCACTTCTTCCCTAGTGTTGCCACTAAATAACTTCATATTGGGACATATAGAACCTGTTTTCAGTATTTCCTCAAAAATATGAATTAGTGCTCGCAAAAGCTCTTCAGACTGTGAATTAATTACCCTGCACTGCATCCGTTAAGTCACCTCATAGGCTTCTTTCTACAGCTGAAAGAGGTGAAGCGCATCCGTTCTGTTTGATAACCAAGACAAGCAATTTCTCGGTGCTTGTCCTCTCTCCATTCCACAGATGGTGGATTTCTTAACTCCAGCCTCTGAGACTTGACCCATTTTAATGAACCTTTAATGAAATATTTAATGAGAAACCTCCTATTTGAACATGGAATTGGGTATTACAAACTAATTTAAGCACTGACAAAAGTCATTACCTGAAGCTAACTATACATGAACTTCAGTAGGGCCAGAGTTAATTGCACTTATTACCAGTTCAAGAGAGTTCAACACTTTCTTTTTAATGCAGCAAAGTGAAAGTAACTGGTGTTGAAGTGTGTGGAACATCAGCCAAAATTTCAGCTTCTGCATATGCAAAAAATAAGTCTTGATTTTGACATGAAAACAAGATTATTCTTTCAACATGGGATTGGGAACATGATTTAGAGGGAAATGTCTATTCAATACCAAAAACATACTCTCCAAAAAGTATACCTCTGCCAGATCAGCTTATTCTGCTGTGGGTCTTCTGAATCTGAAATTGGAAGTTTTCAAATTTCTTTTGCTTCTGGGTGGGGGGGTTTACTTTGTATTTCTGCGTGTGGTGGATAACGACACCCAAAACCAGGATGCCACCGAAGAGCCTCTGCCAATGGGCAGCATCTGCCCACACAGAACCTTCAGGCAGGAGGAGACCCAGCAAACCCCTCAGGGTCTGTCTCTCTGCACGGGTGTTGTTTGGTTGGGATTTGTGCTCCACTTTGCCACCTCCTCACCCCCATTAGAACCTTAGGTCAGGCTGTGGTGCTGGCAGGGTGAGGGACTGGCCAGCAAAAGGCAGGGGAGCGGTGGCGAGACCCCCAGCCAGCCCTCATGCAGGGTGGGAGGTGGCAGCTGAGTGTGAGGAGTTTCATCTTCACCTCCCCGCTCCAGGCTTGAGCCTGGGGACCTTTGGCCATAAATACCCACACCCTCTCTACCCTGCCCAACCTCCACTCCCCCAGCCTGTGGTGAATCACTTGAAATCCATCAGGAGAGCAAGAGACGGTCAGTCTCTATCTTACATTAATGGGGTTGTTTAAATATGTCTGATTCGCTGTGGGGAGAAAGGGGGCTGCCTCAGGCAGCGGGGGTCATTGACTGCCAGCCATGAGGCGAGTCCATACCTGCTTGTGGCCATGGCTGGGCCAATGGAGGTGACTTGGGAGGCTTGCAGCGGTGGGGCCCAAGGCTCAGGCTGGGGTTTTATCGGCCATATGCACAGAGCATCTCCACGGCCAGTGGCGGGAGACACCGGGGAAGGGCCTCTTCAGTGGTGAGCTCTGAGGTGGTTACCGAGGTGGGGCGAACCACACAGCGGGGTTTACACACACTGTAAAACCTGCTGGGGCAACGGGAGGGAGAAGCCGCTGAAGAAATGGGGTTTTACTGGTGCAGAGCCTTTCCCGCTTTCCTGCTCCTCGCAGAGTAGGGATGTGGTTAAAAAGCGGAGGAAGCAGGCATGTGCCATCTTCCCTGACAGGGCCTGCAAGGAAGGTAGGTTTTGGCGGGAAAGTGACTGCCAAGGTCATTGACAGGTTCTTAATGGAAATGGTTTTGTCTGTTTTTCAGGTGATTTCCTATAGCACTTACTGGGGTTCTCCCACCAGAGCAGTCCAGCTGTTGGGAAAGAGATTTGCGGCTGGTGTGGAGAGCGTGGGGCTGCCGGTCTCTGAAGGGCACGGTTTTCCGGGGTGCCGCGCAGTCCATCTCCCCTGCCCAGTACGGGTTTACACCTGTCAGACAGGGGAAGAGAGGCTGAGTTATTTCTGAAACGTTGGATGTATCTGCTTATTCATTTTATGAGGTAAATGTTACTTAGAAATGTTTTTTCTCTTGTAAATCTCTCTGTGAGGGGAATGATCTTTTTCAGTCCACACTGTGGGGATGACCATTGACGTGAAATATACCAAAAAGCAAACATTCCCTACCAAAAAAGCATTGGCATATTTAGAATACATCTTAAAAAACAGAAACTTGAATGCTTATGCACAAAACCCCTGACTGTAGGATATTGAGAATACAAAAGCTGATGTTTCGATATATCAGCAACTCTTAGCTGAGGATCCCAGACTAAATTTGGGCGATAGTTGCAGTTTCTTTCAACGCTGCAGTATCATCACACAATGAAGTGCTGTGCTGTGCACTCCCTGAATATTACATGAGAAAAGATTACTTCTTTGCAACTTACTGGTGGAGTTACTGCGATTCCGTTGACATGCAAATTTACTGGGCAAAAAACCATTTTGTATTTCCAAAGGCCTTTCCTTACCAGTTGGCGTTTCCTAAAAAAAACAAAAAGAAAGAAAATAAATAAAAAAACAAACTAGTGCTATGCAAGAAATTCTTGAAAGTGATCTAAACTTAAAAATAAACTTTCTCCTAATTTGACTTGCACAAATTTCAGCCTGAATCAAAAAAACATGGAGTAAAATTAATTATTTTTTGCTATAAACATGATTATGACTTGCCAAAGTAATAAGATAGAAATAGAGTCTACTCTTTAGTCAAAACAGACAGAAAATTAATTGGACACCCCAGTTGGTTCGAACAGATTCATATTTTGATGTATAGGTAAACTATAGCAATGCTTGTCTAATTTCTGGAGATAACTGGTGCTTTTAGGTATTCAGTTTCCATCATCTTAGAAGGGTGCTATTTCCAAGAGGAAAATTCTTAAGCCCAGGTTTGCAATGGTGGATAGGTGTTTAACTTCTGATTTCAGAGGGACAGTTTTCAGTCAAAATACAATCTGGGTGTTTAAAAACCTTTGAGGACTAGGCTTTAGTGTTTTCCAAAACTTCATCACCTTCAACTTGGAAACTTGTAGTTGCTTTTGAAAATATGGACGCTAATTCTAGCGTTTAAACACTTGTAGGTAAAACACTCAGGTTTCTAAATGTGGGGTTTTAGAACAGTTTGAAAATAAATAAATGATCACATCTGAGTAACAGTTGATGTTAGGTATGATTTCTGGATGTGTATTGTTCCTGAAAGTCCTGCTTCTGTTGTGACACTGGGAATGACATTGATCCTGAGGGAGTCGTAGTTAAAGGAAACATAGTACTAAATACAGACAGCATATGGAAACTGATTGAAATACAGTAAAACTCCAAACATAAAAGGGGTTTGCTCAGTGATATTCTCCAGGGGCTAAGAAGGCCACAAGAGCAGCATCAGAACAGGATCCGTATGTTCTAATCTGTCTGAAGCCAACAAAGCCAAACACTTTCTTCCGGAAGCCTGGTTTTATAAGTGCTGTTAGGGGATACCTCAAGAACTAATGAATGGTAATCTTCCTCTTCGACAGCAGGTGGAGGCATTGCCAAGTAGCAAAATCCTGCTAGGGCTTTCTAATCCCATTCCCCTAAGGAATTTGTCAGAATAAGAAACGCAGAGAAGATCCTTAAAGGGGCATTTTGAAAATTATTTTGCAGTGTTTCTATTAACCAGATAGCTAGCTTGAAAATCCTTTGCTATTAACCTTTAATTAATTTTGTGTAGTCTTGGCTTAAATGCACAGTTTGCCTGGCTGCCTCTTGGGTGGTACTATGCTACAAATATTTAATACAGGTCATCTCTGTCCACTTAGGCGTTTAAAGGAGAGAAAATAAACAAAAATCTTGGCAGAATCCAGCAGACGTCTGGGTGGGAAAGTTCAGTGCCATCCTAGAAAAAGGAACACTCTACTCAGACCTGATAGCTGCTCCAGTCAGGGGTGTTTTCTCAGTCTAGGCTTATATCAGAGCTTTCTGTGTGACCCTATCACAGATAACAAGCAGAAACTGGCTTTTTTACTTGAATATGAAGGTCTGAAGCCTGCAACAAATCTCTGGCTGAGGTCTGTTGTTTTTAAAGTGGTAAATGGATGGTAGGGGACTAACTCTGTCTAGTCATCATCGTCGAGTTTCCTCCAGAATTTGGAAGTGAAAAGCCTTTGGTTGCCATCTAGTTTGGGGTGGGGATGAGAGGACAAGAAGCCTGAAATGAAATGTGTCTAATCCAATGAAATGGACTCTGAAAGAAAGATCAAAAGGGTTTTCCACCAAGAGATTTAGTGATAACCTGGGGTTGTTGACCTGTTAATGCTGCCTCCTCTCTCTCTGTAGCAGACTCCAGTAACATTCACTATGGGAATTTTCTAGCTTATAAATTCTAGATCCACAAAACTACTTCAGTACAGGGCCTGCTCTCTGGCTGGAAGGCTGCTTCCCAGAGCCTTCTGTTCTCCAGGCTGAACAACCCCAACTCTCTCAGCCTGTCTTCATAGAAGAGGTGCTCCAGCCCTCTGATCCTCTTTGTGGCCTTCCTCTGGACTCACTGCAACAGATCCATGTCCTTCTTATGCTGGGGGCCACAGAGCTAGACGCAGTACTCCAGGTGGTGTCTCACGGGAGCAGAGTAGAGGGGCAGAATCAACTCCCTCGACCTGCTGGCCACGCTGCTTTTGATATAGCCCAGGATGTGGTTGGCTTTCTAGGCTGCAGTTGCACATTGCCAGCTCATGTTGAGCTTCTCATCAACCAACACTCCCAAGTCCTTCTCCTCAGGGCTGCTCTCTATCCATCCTCCGTCCAGCCTGTATTTGTGCTTGGGATTGCCCTGACGCAAGTGTAGGACCTTGCACTTGGCCTTGTTGATCTTCATGAGGTTTGCATGGGGTCACCACTCAAGCCTGTCCAGGTCCCTCTGGATGGCATCCCTTCCCTCCACCATTTCAACTGCACCACATTGCTTGGTGTCATCTGCAAGCTTGGGGATTTAAGGGATCTTTCATTAAATCCACCTCTGTCTTTGCTTAACTTGCAAATGGAAAGTTAACATTGGAAGCCTATGTGTTTCTAAAAAGGAGGGGCTTTACAGCCCTTGCTAGAATTTCCCAGGGCCTTGGCCTCCCCATAGTCTCTGTTTATCTGGGAAAAAGCTATGCTGAAAGTCACCAGAGTCTGACCACAAGAGGTTTGGGGTTTTGTCAGGAAGCTCAAACCCATGTTCTTCAAATGTCTGGTGCACAAATTCCCCTTCTCTCTCAAGTAAATGTTCTCAAATCACACCACCGTTGCAAGAGGGGACCACAACTTTCATGCGTACTTTGCTAGCCATCATGATGTTCAACAGCCGCGTTGTTGGGTGAATGAGAGGTTCAGCCTCCCTGCTGGATGGATCTTTAAGTGATTGTCCATTTAGTGTTAACAGTTCATCCCTTGGGCTCAGACGACCATCCCTTTAAAAAAGAAAAAAGGAACATGCTTGCACATAATTTTACAAAGAACAATATGGCACTATTGTGCTACATGTCTTGCTAGCTGAGGTGTCGGCTGCAATCGTCCCTTTGCTTTGAACAGAACTGCCATGAGATGTCTTGATGTGTGATGCACCCCATCCCCGCCAGGACTTTTTCCTGTTGCTGCTCTCTTGCTAAGTCCTAGCGATCAATGGCTGCCTTTCCACATACAGCTTGCATCCAGGCTAAAGTGACAGCATAGAATAGCCCAAGCCAGGCAAAATATTCCTCCTTTCTCACCATCTTGCATTTGCAAATTGATCAGAGGCTACGCTTTACTCCCTTTCAGGAATTTTGGCTCACGTTGCTTTCCAGTGGCCTTGCTACGCTGGTAACACCTGACATTGCCCTTTAATAGGCAACTAGGAAAACACCATTTGAAAACTTTATGTTGTATTCAATCTTTCATTCTTCTAGTGTAACTGAGAAGCATTAGATCCCTGAATGGTCACAATTTTATTTTTCTAGAATCTAGACTTGTCTCTCCAACTGGAAGTGTTGTAAGAAATGTAATCATCATTGCCTTTCTCTGAAAAATCTGTGCAGACAACTGGCTCCCTAATAAGCTTGCTGACTCCACGTGTGCTGTACCTGTTTGCTGCACCTCCAGCAGGCACCTGGCTGCCCGTGAACCCTTTCCAGAGAGATGTGCAGTTTGGACTCCTAGAGAGCTTGATTCCTGAGCTTCTGTTCCCTGTGGTTGTACACAGCCTGCAGATGCAGCTGTCCTGATTCAGAAGATGAAAGGTTGCATGAAAGAAAATGTACCAAGGATGTTAAAAGTTACTTACAGTTATCTTGAGCCTTTTAAAGAAATGCAGAAAATGGTCTTGTTCTTAGAACGAGATTGCCTCCAAGTAGAACAGGAACAGGGCTTTAACACTGTGCAGTTGTAAAAGAATAATTGTATTACAGAGTCAGTGTTTAAAAGTTGTTTTCCTTAGGACTTCAGTGGCTTCTGGCTACAAGAGGGAAGTATTAGAATAGAGTGCCCCTTTACATAGAGGGGAAGAGAGCAGATAATAGACCTTTCATAGTAACTGGACAAACTTTGCCTATGCTAACTATTATAAGAAAAGACAGGGAGGAAAATAAACATATGCCATAAAAGGAAATACTCTGGAAAACAGAAGAGGTCTGAATGGAAAACAAGTGTGTACAAAACACTAGAAGCTCCACCCCTGCTGCTGACTTGTTAAGTGGGGGCAGGGGAGCAGAGAAGACTGCAGCAGTGGAAGATTCTTTGTCCACTCCAGACTGGTTGAGGTTGCTGTAGTCTGTGTGTTGCATCTGGAGGACTAATTGTAAGCACATTTTTAATACGGTTATGAATCATTAACATATGGACTTACAGAAGGAGAATAATGTCTTAAATCATATGAGTAAGTAAAGCAAAGAATGGATTGAGTAAGCACATCAAGGACAACACATTTGTCTAGGAAACACACTCCTGCAACACAAATGCAACAATTAAAATTTTAAAGAGACAAGGACAGCTGGAAAGTTAGCACACAATTTCTTTTCCATTTGCTTAGTAAATCTCCTAATTCAAGTATTCACTCATTTTTCTCCCAGCTGAACCCACCTCCTCTGCCCTCGACAGCCTCTCCATACTCCACATAGTGAAGAGGGCTCTCAGTGTATCCTGGATCCAGGCTTGCTCCCGAGAGATTTGTATGACTGAGGTATAGATTTCTGAAGGGGAGGCAAATTTCATATGTTAGGACAGGCCACAAAATATAGCGGTGGTCAACTGTCTGTATTGCTCCCAGGTCCCCTGGTCAGAGTGGCATGAAGTATTTCTGGTAATCTGTAGTCCTCTGACAGCACAAGGAAACCTTCTTCGCCATCAGTAGGGCTTCATTTCTGCCCTAAGCAGAGTTCTTCCAGCCCTGAGGGTTAGAATCATTATGCCCTTTCACCACAAATCAATAGGGATCACATCATACCTGACTGACAGCAAACACAAACTGCAAATTTTACAGCAATGTCAATAAAGGTCATCATCTTCCAGGCGGACTGTTGAAGGCTGGCTCCCATTCTGAGACCTGCCAGAGTAAATCTAAGGCTGTGAATGAATGAAGTCTTTAACTTTGAGCCCTAGGCTCACTGCAGGCTGAATTCAGTAGGTAAGGGCTATCCTTGCATTGACTGACTTGTTAACTCTGTGGGTTTGCTTACATTCCAGATTGTCTGCCATTAATGAGGAGTCTCTGAATTTTACGAAGCCTGTTTTGTTCATGAAGAGTGCTTCTAGTGAGTAACAGGTAAGTGTATAAGCATGGATAGAATTCTATTTTAAACCAGTTCGTTTGAACTCTAGTATTAGTTTTGGCGATCCTATATTTACTTTTCACCAAAGATAAAGATCTTGGGAAATACATACTTGAAATCAGGACTGTGTTATGTTCTTTTTTATCTTATGGCAGTGCTTTGAATTCTTTGGCGTGGTAACAAAAGAAAGACTAGAATTCCTATGTCTTAAAATTTCAGATCTTGTGTAGCAAAAAAAGTGAGCTACCTTTTCTGTTTGTATTGGACCTTTGTTTTAGGTATCAGTAAGAAATTACAAGTCAGATTCTGCATACAAGAAACATCCATTAAACTCACAGGGTTTTCAACAGGGTAGTGTGCTTCTTCTAAACGTGAGAAATGTAAGATAGATATTAAAGTTTGGAAATTATTCTGCTGGTTGGTGAAGTATTTAGAGACATCAGCTGATGATGGATTGGGGCTGTTGTGAAAGAATAATAGTATTATGGAGTCAGTTAAAAAAAAAAGTAGTTTCCTTTTTTTTCTGTAGTCACAGTTCAAGTTTGGACTTGCCAACTTCTCTTCTTAGGAGTCTTTGCTCTTGTGTACTACTCCCTTGAAATGTCTATATATCCTCTCACAGATACTGGTCAGACACACACACAGAACTTTGCATAGCTGTTCTCCATCCTTCATTTTGTTCTTGATTTTAACTTAATGGTGTGCCTTTTCAGACTATCCCCGACTCATCTCTGTTAAAAGCACATTCATGCTTATGCCCTTCCTGCAACTTGTTCACAGTGTACAGCTGCTCTGTTCATGGTGTTTATAAAAATCTTCATAGTTAGTTGTCCAAAAGTGATTCGGCTCTCATCAGTTTCACAGCACATCACAGGGTGCAGTGGGTTTGGCTCTGAGGTTTTTCATTGCAGCACCATGTAAGTCCTTTGGGGAAGACATTGTATTTTGTACAATGGGAGACATGCTAGTCTGGAAATTCTGGGTTGTATTGTGACATACATGTGAAATGACACCAAATAAAAACTTTTATGAGTATTCTTTCTAAGAGCAATTAGTTGCATGCACTTAGTCAGAAGGAAAGTAGAGGTTAAATCCATTGTGCACCGCAAAAAAAATCTCGGGGACAATTTTTGTTTAAATCTATAGTCATCTTACCAAGTTGAGCTACATTTCAAATAAGCTCTGTGTGTTAATCGTTTCTGCAATTCATTTATGTGAATTACTTAAATAAAAAAAAAAAAAAAAGAAAAGAAGTTTTTATTGGCCTGTAGGGACATGTGGCAAATATCTGTAATGTTGTCAGCATCTGCACTTTTTTGGGGCCTGGATATAGATCACTATATTCACATCCAAGTTATTGCAACATGACAGAAAATTAATAAAAGCTGTTCTTTAGAAAAATAAACATTCGACCAATTCATGTGCCAACAGTCAATTTGCTTTGGGTTTTGTTCTTTAATATGTTTTATTTCCTGTCTCACTTATTATTTTATGCATAGAAATACTGATGATGGTTCCAAGAGTAAATACAGTATTTATTTTGCATCCTCCTCTTTTTTAAAGTGTCCTGCTCATTTTGAAAGGTGTTTTATAGCACGGCATGTAGTGAATGCTGAAAATTTGCTAAAATGTTGGCAGGTTTTGTATGTGGGCAGGTGGATTCTAGGTCAACCTTGCCTACTTATTATTAGAACATACGTTTAAAAGCATATTTGCTGCCAGTGAATAAAATCTTTCTGCTTATAAAGGACTTTGCCACCAAGCACTTCAAGACTCTGGGGAAACTTGTATCTGTATTATAATATCCACTCATCACTGTGAAAACAAAACAAATAAAGTCTGTGGAAGTGCATTATACGCAAAATTTGTCTTTAAACTGAATCTGCTTTGCTGAAAGATGATAAAAATCAAAGGTGGAGTTCAAGAGCCTTCTTGAATGCATTTTTGTCACAGGTGAGAGTAGATTAATTTTTCATGTGTTCAGTTCTGGAAAAGTAATTTGCACGTCCAGGCCAGCTCTCTCCTTCTGCTCCCCTTTTTTTGTCATGTAAAATGTAAAGCTTCTGAGGATGTTTTTCTATCTGCCATTTAAAAGATTTCTTTTTTCCTTCATGCTCTCATTAGACATTTCTTGCCCAGAGTCCCGTCTCAAAACATATAATTCCAGATGTTGTTTAGAAATAAGGGTAACCATGGCATCTGTGGAAAACTGAAAAACTTTTGGGCACTCTTAAACGTAAGACACAGTAGTTAGATTGTCCTTGAAATGAAGTGTTATACAAGGCTAGTTCAAGTAAGGTCTTTGACTGAGTTAACCAAGCGTATGACAATGAGCTGATTGACTGCTGTTTTAAAAAAGAAAAAAAAAATAAAACAAAAAAAATCTAACAACAGTACAATAATGAATTTAAGTATTTAGCTTTTCTGGCCTCCTGATTGTGAAATGGCTGGGATTTCCAAGTGGAAGATTAAGAGAATAGAGTCTTTGGGGATTTTCTTCTAGAAGCATTTTTTTCTGTATCAGTTCTAACAGAGAAAGGGCCAGAGTCTCTCTGGCATAAACTGACGTGACTCCACCGATTCTGACATATCCTGGCCAATGTCTTGGTCTTTTCAAAATATTTATAGTAGATGTAATACATTTTCCCAGCAGCATATTCCCTTTGCAATTTATAAAATGGCAGAAGTTAGAAAACCTTTGGATGATGCAAGAAGCAGGGCATGGGATTATGGTTCTGCCCTAGATAGACAATTCAGCACATCAAATGTTACAGACGGACCTTTCCACCCATCATCTGGCCTTTGGTATGTTTTTCTGGGAGCCTTTACCCTGGCCCACATCTTGCAGCAGGCACTGTCTTAATATAACAACCTCTTTCCCAACTTGCTCTGGGGATAACATGGCCCCAGTGTCACAAAAGCAAGAAGTCCAGGAAGAGAGAAAGAGAGAACAAGTAGGAAAAGGGAGGAGAACACATAAATGTCTAAATAAATGCAGTCTCCTCTCCTGGCTTTGTTTTTCCATCCTGCCCATAGGCTCATGTTTTAGACATTACAGTCTGTTGCTGTAATACTTGTCCTGGTACCAAAGGGCCAACTAACCGGTGTTGGCATAAAGGCAAGTTAATAAAAATATATTCTGGTGATGACCAAGGGAGAAAAATGACCTTTTGCTTTTTTCGTCCTTCAAGGAGAGGGTCAGGGACCAAAGGAAGCAAGGAAAGAGAAGTTTCTAGAACTGAATGGAACTATGTAGTCAGATCAGCTTGGATCCAATGTTTGTATAACCAGTCAGCCCTTTCCTGCTACAGTTTATTCTAGATGCTGTTTCAGTCCTGCTAGCAGCCCCTCTGGCTGGTAACTCTCTGTGCTTCCCAGGGCGCTGCTGGTGCAGGGAAGAGGTAATGGAATGCTTCTTGAAGAAGCTCTCAAACCCATCAAACACTGCTGTTCTCTGAAGAATAGGAGTTGATATTATCTAGTCCTGTCTGTTACCCTTACAACTGGCATAGTTTCAGTCTTTGTAATGGCATGAACAGGCAAGGCCATCTTCCACGGTGTTTGCTGTGTCAGTGCACAAGGTATCAGACACTGCTTACAATTTTTTTGTTTTCTTTTCCTTTCAGGCCACCTGAAAATTGCTGATTTTGTGAGAAGCAAACTATAAAGGAGATCTGCTTGTTTATACACTGACAAGCTGCTCCAGCTCTGTTCATACAGACTAAGCACACCTCATCTTTGGAGCTAAGTGGTCCGGGACCTGGCTGAACAGATGACAACAAAGTAATCCTGGGTGCTCTAGACACAATAAGCAATACTGAATACGAGGGAATATTGGAACACATAAACCAAATGAATTAAAAGACCGTTCATCTGCTCTCATTAGTCCTGAAAATACATTAGAGAAGGGAAAAACATATCTTTGCTATTTAGAATATATAATGAAAGGAGATACTTTGAAGAGGATGTAGAGGTTAATGGATAAGACTGAGACATTCTTTCCCAGGTACTCATAAAGCATAAGTTGTTATGTGCTATAAGATTTTGATACAGCTTTTCTTTGCCTGGGTGTACATGGTGATGTATTATTTGCTTCTACTGCTTTCCTGTACAATCAGCCAGGCAGAAGGAGAGAAATGGCTGGGAAGTTTATGAAGTTAATAGTCCTTAGTGGGAACATCTCTACTTGCCTTTCTGCTGAGCAACAGGCAGATGAGTGAAGCTGCTGTTGCAATGCACAAAACGTGCCGAGGACGCAGAGAATAAAAGAAGGAAAAATGTGTCACTTGATAGGAAGTGGGGAGTAGTAAGGTGATGCACTTTGCTGCAGATACGATTCCTTCACTTTTCCTGACTGTTGCTTTCTCTTCCCCTCACTTTATTTGCTTTGAAGTATTCCATGGTCAACTGTTTCCTCTTTTCCTGTCTTTGTAATTCCACACTCTCTCTTCCCTTTTCGCAGATTATCTCCCGTTTTCTTCCATTCTCTGTATGTCATGGCAGCAGCTTTTCTGTGCCAAAAAAGGACTGGAAATAGGACGCCAGCAGGGTAGTGAGATATCTGTGGCATACGGGTAGGCTGAGGTCAAAGAAGGACATAACCACTAAGGACTGTTACACAGGGCCCTATGTGACATAGAGTGGCTGTGTCTTGGCAGGATGTGAATGACCATCTGGTCATCCAAATGTCTGAGGTATCTGCATAGTTCATATGGATGTAGCACTGACTAAGGTTTTTGCCCTGAATGTAATGAACAACTAAATAGTTGTTGTTGGGCTCCTATTTAAGTCTTCTCTCAACCTTATTTCTTTACACTTGTTTTAACTTCTCTACAGATGAAAGGTCAATCCTTGCAGTTTTACATGTTGAGTGTGCCACCATGCCACGTACTGTTATAAAGAAGTTGCCTAGAAGATGCAGTTATGAACTGAAACCCCTATCATCTGGTACTGCCCACATATCATCACAGTAAAAACGGTAGGCAGCATCACAGTTAAACAATGTCTGTCCTCTGCCTTTTTGGTCCACTAGTGGTGTAAATGCAGACTATGGACGCTTTGGTTAGAAACAGAAATATCTGCACAGGTACAAGACATTTTTTTGCATCTGTGGGACAACCTTTGCAATACTTCTCACAAGAGCCAAATTTACCCAAGATACAAGGTTGTGGTCCCTTCCCACACACATGCTAGCATTGCGGTATCAGTAGGAGTATAGAGGAGCGGTGATATCAATTTGCGGTCCCACCCCAATCAGGGTAGTACTGTTGGCACCAAAACCTGTGCATGTTCTGGTGAAAAGAAGAATGAATAAAACCTGGTATCATCAGAATTTCAGCCTTCTGAAATTCTCTGGTGTATAATATGATCTGAATTCCAGCTCAAAGTCTTTTCTACAGGTAGTGCAATAAGAACAAAGCATTTCTGTGGGGACTGTCTGGACTCTAATATAGGTTGTGCTCATGCTGCAGTGCTTCCCTCAATGTCTACAGCAGCATTTTCTATTGAATACTGAAGTGAAAGGAATTGATGTCATGATGCATGGACGCCCTCTCTTCAAAAATCCTCCTCTTGCCTCTCATTTCCTTGTTGTAGATAATCCTAAAGATTTTGAAGTCGGGAAAACATGACTCTAATACATATGCAGAAGTCCTGAAACACTGTTTGATTTGCTTATGGTTTATGCAATAGTGAATCCCATGCAATCAGCAGAGTATGGCTCAGAGAGACACTTAAATTTTTGAACAGAAGAGAGGAACTGGTATTTGGAATACTGACATTCCAGGTTTCCCTTTAGCTCTGGAGAAGAGATGCACTGGGAGCATTAAATCATGTAGCACTTTTAAACATTCTTCTCTCTTTCCAATGTGGCAACAAAAATTAAGTTGTTCAGTTCTGTGGGAGTTATTAGCACCTTCAGAGTCATGCTTAGGGCTGCAGGCAGTGGAAAGCAGAATAATAGTGGAATATCCTCAGCAACGCCACAGAAAGAATGGAATCAATTTTCTTGAACAAAGACAAGGATCCTTCAGCTCTGAGTCACACATCATGAATTTCTGAAGTGTCACATGGAGATGGAGAGAGTGAGTGTTAGGCTGGGACTTGAAAAATGCTTGTTGACTCCTTTCTTAAAGAGAGAGGTTTTAAGCTTAAACTCTTTAAGGCACGTGGTAGAGGAAGATCGTTCTGTCAGGCTTGTGCCATATGGAAGATAGAGATCACTGCTTTCATAATATAGGGCAAAGCCTCGGCAACAGTAGTACAGGGTAAGGTCAGTGCAGCTGACACCAAAATTCATCCTATTTAGCATGATGGGATAAGACTTTTTAGAATCACTCTACTGATCCACGACTCTGAAAGGTATGGAAGATTAGCAAGTAGCATCTGAAGAGATTTATGTTGCTATGAGACCTCTGGAGAGGGAATTTACTGTACCCCTTGTCTACAGTGGCACTAAGCAACCCAAATGCTGCTGTAAGGGACGGGGTCACTGACTAATTTATGTCACTATCCATCCAGGCTCCTGACCCATCCTATTCAGTGGCACTAACACTCCAGCCTAAGAGTGGATTTATACCCTCAGCAGTTATATTTTATCTGTGCAATGGCATTAGTTATGAGACTTACTCTGTTCCCCAGATCCCTATTTGAGCTGCTTGGCAGCTATAAAAGCAAGTGATCTAAACTTACAGTCTGCAATAAGATACTGAGTAGTTTCATATGGGTAGGGATCACAACACTTATTGGAGCCCCACATATTTTGGAGGTATGCAATCAAGTAGACTGGCAGCTGACACACACCTAAGAAAATGTTTCAGCTTTGTTAAAAGAGAAGAGGGGGGAAATCCACAGAGGCCAGCTCCTTCTTCACTCACAGAAGGAAATCAGCAGAGTGCATATGGACTGTTTCCAAAAGGGAGGAGGTGGTATGCTTTTGCAGGTGACTGAGTGTATTTTGGGACTTGGGTAAGCGTCACCTATTTATATTTTCTGTCAGAATGAAGTAGAAAATTGGCTTGTTTTTGTCCTCATGCTGGGACTTTGCCAAGGTCTGAAATACCTCACATCCAGATCTCTGTCCTGCTGCAGTCTTTGCAATATTGGGCTGCATGCTGTGATCATTAGCAAGAAACTCAAGGGGTACGGGGAGATTCTGATTTTCAGTAACACTGTGTCTTTAGATGTAGAGGTCTAGTTTTAGCCAATTTCTGTTGAAGGTATGCAAAATACAATAAAGTATATAAGGAAGAAATATTACAGATGAAAGAATCAGTTCTTCCACATAAGCCACTATTTTCACAGGTAAAAGACATATAACAAGGGAGGTCCCAGGAGGACACAAACTGTATTGAAAGATGTGTCATACTTGCAGTGAGGTCCCTTTTACACATCTCACCAACAGGTAGAGAGAAAGTGCAAAAATTAGGATATGTCACTGAAAAGGAACTTTTTAAAAGCATCTAAAATATATTGCTCAGACTGAAAAATTGTTCAGCTCTTTAGGGTTAACGTAGTTAGTTCTTGATTAAACAATAATGTTGTAATATGAGGCTGTTAAGAGTTTTGCATCTCTAGGAAAAAATGACATCTCTGGTGGTTTTAGAGCCATCACTACCTCCTTCCTGAATCAGAGAGAACATCTGTCTGCCGAATCTCCTGTGTTTTTTATAGTATTAATATAATTCATACTTGCATAGCTTGTGAAATCTCATGGTATCACACTTTACAAATGCACTTTACTATAGTGACAGTTTTATATTCTGAGCTGAATGTTATATTATAGGTAGAAAGCATGGAGAGTGGCCTAGCAGTCACTGATTTCAGCAGACTGTCAATCAGCAGAGTGCAAGAGCGCATCAGGAAAGGTAATACATTTTCATGCTGTTTATGCAGAGCAGGAACACTGCAGGCTCGTAGACTCTGAAAAAGCCAAGTAGAATTGTGTGTTCCTGAGAAATATCAATCTATTTAGGAACTACTGCAATGGGAAACATTACAATACACTGTACTCAGTTGCCTACCTTGGTGAGTAACTTTCTTCTCATGTTGTTGCAGTTTTCATTTGCTGCAGCTTTGGACTGGACCATGCTGGTGATCACACGTGGAGGATCAGGTGGGCTGTCTTCTGTCTCTGATGTGTATGGCAGTTGTGTTCTAGGACAGCAGTCAAAATCCTCTTGAACCCAACTGGTAGAGATCTCAAAGGGATCGGGGCATTTCTCATCAGGACTTGACCCATCGTCACTGTTTTTGGCGTTGCAAAGTATAAGTGATCTTGAAATGGAGCGAAACTTTCTTGACTTCCTGTTCCCAGAATTGCTTTTTCGATCCATCTTCAAAGAGCTGGTGGTGCTGCTCTTTTTCCTATCATTCTCCCATTTATGCGGCATGATACTTTCAATAACTTTCTCCGCTTCTCTGGTGCTAAACATCCTCCAGGAAAGGAAATATAAAAAGTAAGTTGTAATATACCCCACTTTCTCCCACTTAATAACCTACACTACTGAAAAGCCCTAATGAATAAATCGAATCAACAGAGCCTTTCAGTCTGCTAACAGCCACGTGATATCTCATGACTTGCTAATTCTGTTTCTGTGCAGTGCTCTACTAAATTCTCCTTCACCTTTTCATTCTCTTCCCGTGCTCCCCAAGCACAACGGAGTGCTTTTAATAAATGTTTTTGATGCTTCCATTGTGCTGCTTCCTTTGGGCTTCTGCTGAATTTGCATGTTGCAATCCCAAATTGAAAAGGAAGCTACTTTAAAAGCATTATTCTATCCTTCTAGCATTATTTGGAGAGAGGAAGCTCCTTCTGAAGTTTGATTCATGAAACCACTGTAATTCAAAGAAGATTAATCAAATTGTCGAGGTTAAGTTCTCTGCCTGGCACATCTGATTTGTAAGTGGTTTAGCAAAAGTAGATCTTAGCCATGAGAGAGTAAGGAATGTCAGGCTGATACAAAACTCCTCCTACTTTTGCAGACCAGAACTCACTTAAGACCGTGCATTTAACAGTAACAGAGAGATCCAGTGAAGCACTTAAGATGTGAATATCTGATTAGGGATTGAACTCTATAAAGGAATATAGCTCCAATACATCAATCAAAAAGTGTCCCATTACAGAAATGGTCTGTTTCAGCGTATGATTCAGCATACAAAATTAAGAGACAATGGAAGAAATGCTATACAGTCAAAATGTGGCAAAAATTGGAGCTTTTGTAAAATGAGTAAAGTAATGAGCATGTTATGATAACAAAGGGGAGCTTTGTTAAACTGTTTCCTTTTCCTTCAGAAAAGGTTTTCTAGAAATATTTCAGTAGGTATGTGTCAGTGCTGAAAATTCAGTAAGAGGAAGTCTAAATTAATTACTTTGGCTTTCTCACTTAGGTTTTATTGTCATATTTATTACACAAACTTTTCTGTTCTCTTCGCAGTACCTAATTGATAGTGTATGCTGCCGTTCTAGAGAAAACACCAATTGAAACTAAAGGATTTGCATAAATCAAAGATGCTATAGGTATTATACACAAAATTGAAAATCAATGTAATTTGAAAAGCACTTCTTAACTATACTATTGAGAGAAAAAGTTTGTACATTGTGCTCTAAACTGGGTTGTTGTTTGGTTTGGTTTGTTTTTTTTCCCTGCTACTATGCAGAATTAGGTATGTATGCATGCACTTTGTACCTGAAATGCCACTGGTGATATAGAAATAGAAAAAGGCAGATTTTCTAAAGACTCGTTACAGCCACAACAATAATCATGGGCCTGCAAGTTCTGACCAAGCCAGATTCATATAATAAGTCCAAGTTAACCTTATAACAAATCTGCAGGATTGTTTTTCTTTCTATTTTTTTTTTCCCCTCTCTCAAACAAATAACCAGGAAAAACAAAAACAGATGATAAATATTATGCCATTGAGTACCTGTCTAAAGGAGCTGTATGGCATTCCTGGAGAAATACACCATTCAGTGTGAATCTGAATTTGTTTGGATTTGTAAAAGAAAAAAATAATTGCACATAACTTTTTCAGGAGCAGCAAAGAGGTCCCTTCATCTCCCAGGGAGAAGGATGTTTATTTGTGTAGTCCTTTCTGGCGTTTTTGATAGGTAATGCTCCTACAGCCTTCCATCATAACTTATTTTCCATCATAACAGTCCTAATATTGCTCTGCTCCCTGATGTCTCTTTTCCAAAACAAAATCCATCATAACTTATGAAACTCATTCCCTGAGTATTGGAACTTGTCAGATTTCCTAGCAGGACGCTATTCCAGGGTAAAGTTTAATTTGAAAGTATCCAGAGAACATGTCAAGTTCCACAAAGCTGGTGTGTTTTCTGCCATTCTCCTGTGTGGTTTTGGGATCTTTTCTGCTCCTGTGGGAGAATCTGACATTGGCACCGAAGTCACTGGGCTCCCAGCCTTCCCCACACTGGCATGAGGGAAGGGTCAAACCGAACTAGCATATTCTTCTTTCCCTTCAATACACAGAATGTTCTACTTTTTTCTTTTTTCAGACTAGACTCTCTTCTTGCGAATAACAAGATTTGCAAACATGGCTGAATGCAGCCGTGGTGTGGATGGAGCACTGTCCGGCAGCACAGAGGCGCTCCCTTCCTGTGACGCAGAGCACACGCTCAATAAAAGAGCATCTAAGCCTACGTGTAAGGACACGGAGGCCAGAGGGGATGGGGAAAGGTATGACACAGATGGAAGCTCACCTTTAACACGTGGACTTTGTGGTTGACATGGTGTCTTATGTCTCTAGGACTAGTCTCCTTTCCTGCACTATTGAGAGAAGCTACTTTTTCGAACCTCTATGCGGTAATTTATTTTGAAGCACAGAGATGAAAAGTGCTATGAATTATATTAGAAAAATAATTTTGACAACTGAAATAAGTAGTTGTTGGTGGTGTAATATAGCATTACAAATTTTTATATGCTTTTTTTGTTGATTATATTAGTTAAAAGCTGACTGACACTTATCCCTACTAATGTGTAAAGGCTTTCAAGGTTTGGAGATTTTGTGTGTTTGTTTTTAAAAAAGTCACTTTGTAGTGTTTTGGTAAGCCTAGAAGTTTAGTCTACCATAATAGGTATGATGTACTTAATTGCAATTTTTGAGTTGGGAAATCCCTGTTAACATTCCTGGTATATTAGGAAATTAATCTTATAAAGCTTGATGTTGCTTTTCCTGCATGTCTGAAGGTAGGTAAAATCACAATTTGGGCACATTAGACCAGAGTGTGGAGTTGAAAAACAATAGGATGGCTAGGATGACGGGAACTTCTGCAAGTACCTCCCCTCAGCACCGCCGGTAGAAAGCAACAGAGCTAACTTGCTGAAGGTGCGTGGAAAGTTTATCACTTGAAAATCTGCAACAGGGACTGGGGCTCCTGCTGTGATTCTGGCAATCTCGATTACACACTAGCAATAAGAATGCCAGAAACGAGCCTGAGTTGCACATTCAGACCCAAACAATTTTGCCTATGGGGGAAAATTAGAAGAAATAGCACTTTTCATTCAAGGATTTCAATGTTTTACAAACATTTATTGCACTCTTACTTCCCCAAAGAGAAAGAATTAAAAAAAGAGCTATTAAGCGCATGGGTAAGCAGAGGACTTGATAGCTTAATGGTCAAAATACAGCTCTCTCGAGACTGGCATGCTATAATGAAGGATGGAGAGATGCAGGAGTCCTTTCTCACTCTGCCTGAAGCTGCTACGCTCTTAAGAGGGAGCACTGCCATCTGTAGTAAACGCTCCAAGAGGTGCCTCTCTGATTATTGTGAGCATCTGGGATGCTGGGAACAGAGAAGCACCTGTTGAAACAGTGAAGGAAACGTTGTTTTAAGTGCATTCTGCCATCCCACCTCCCTGCAATGCTCCTGAGGAATTTTAGCTTATGCAGAGAGAACATCTCTTTTGCCCTGCTGCATTAGCTATTTCCTCCTCCCCCACCCCCAGCAGAGCTCCATCAGCTCCAAAGACCAAGTTTAACCCTGGATGACTTACCTAGTAGCTCAAAGCAACCCAGTGGCTGAGGTGAAAATAAAGCCAGTAGACCTGAAGACTTCCAGTTAAATACTCGCTCTTGCTCTAAGTATTAGATCACAGCCCAAGTCTTAACTAAGGCAACATCCTTTCCAGAGCTGCTGATTCAGGGTTGCATAAGTGACAGAAATATAGGAGGTACCAAAAACATAGTCTATAAGTTTTCCAATAAACATATCCAGAAATGTTATTTTACACAGAAAACAATATCACAAGTGCCAGAGAAGCTTTATGATTCATTTCCATCTTCCACCAAATTTAATTCAAGGTATTGTGGGTATGGACAATTACTTCAAAGTCAATTCTCCAAACCATTCCTCTCTCCCTCCAGTGCACTTACTGCTTGTCATTTTCTCTTGCCATTCTTATACCTCCAGCATGCCTGATGGAAGTTGTCTGTGGTTTGTAATGCAAACCAAATGTTCCTTCTCTGTTTCTTTTTTTTTTCCCCCAAGCTTTATTTTTCCAGCTTTAAGTCTAAAAAGCCCTAACTCAGTCTGTCTTCTGCAAACAAATACATGATCTGAGCTGTGCCCATTTGGTTCAAATTTTTGGTTGGATATTAAACTGAGCATTTACAAGATGCAAATAATTTGGTGTAGCTCCCAGATTGAATGCGAATGCTCTGCTGTTAACCAGACAGTAGGAAAGATAGAACTTTCTTTACTAGCAAGAACAAGATGAGTTTTACATTACCAAGTGCTAACAGCATGATATCTTGCATCCCATTTTAATCTAGATCTTGTGATCTTTGTCAGATTCATTACTGAGCAGTGGTATTAGCACTGAACTACTGCAGAAGTCTAGGATTTCCAGGCAGTAGGAAGAGCTAGAGATTTGGAAGTTTTCTAATAAAGAGTAAGAAACTCTTGAAGAGTTGAATTTACTGTTAAAAAAATTTTAAAAATTAAAAATCCCTAACTGTAATATAAAAAATCAAAAGGAGGAACTTACAACAGCGAGGCAGACAAACCTGACTCCTGCAGAATGCTGTTCCTCTTCATAGGCCTGGCAAAAAAAGACAGAGTGAATAATTGAAAACACACTCTCATGGTGTCACATGACTCGGTTTCAGTAATTCTGCTCAGTACATTGGAACGGAGCTATTGTTTCCTAATTGAAGAAAATGTCAGCAAGGGTAGATAAACAAAAGCAATGGGATGCAGTATTGGGGAAGCTCTTTCCAGCAGGCTCCCAGCTACCCAGAGAAGGCAAGACCATTTAAGGAGTTTGTGTCATTTGTTTTTACCCATCACTCTCTGGTCCTAGGATTGATGGGGTGCAGGCATGTTAAACCTAGTTGAGGGGAGGTGGGGGGGGCAGCCAGAATCCGTGCTAATCAAGTGCAGGATTTCCTGCTGGAGGCTGAGATGGCAAGCATGTTTCTCGTAATTTTTAGCAGATATTTTAAACATTAAGCTAGTAAGAATTTCATAGGCTACTTCTGCTCCAGGAGCAAAACATAATAGGAGCCACTTTTGAATGCCAAGCCCTTGTAGTGGGCACCATGAAGTGGCATGGTCTGTTGAACCTGTAAGTTCTTAAATACTCTCACCTTTATGGGCTAGACTGCAACTTTGTGATCCAACCTGATCAAGGACTCAGAAAATTGTTGCTTTTTCCATAGAGCACCTGGGAAATGAGAACTATGCCATGGATTCTAAATTGCCTCAATTACACCTTTCATTTGCTGCAAAGTAAATGGTTCACAGTCTATTCTACTATTGTGGCAACTCCCCCCACAAAACACTGCTTGACTTGCACCTATCATCAGTTGTGGGAGCAGGCAGCCACCTTTCTGCCACATCCCTGGGCACACTTATCTGGTTTTCATCAATCACACAGATCAACGTGTCAGTCCCCACTTGTCAACCCTCAGCTCTGCTCACACCGACGAATAAAAATCTTGCTGCAGAAACCTACTTTCTCTCGATGGATATGTGTGATAAGATACACAAGGCATTTGTAAATTTAAAAAAAAAATGTTCCATAACATAAAGAATTGTCTCTGAAACAGTTTTTGTTAGTTTATTGAAATAGTGAGGCCTCTTTGGAATGTTCTCACAAACTATAGATCCTATACTTTTCAGGAAAATGTAAACAGAAACCTAAATTTTACACCTGGCCCTGTCTGGTCATGGAAATGGTCAACAAGAGAGTAGTTAGACATCTCCTGCCCTCTGTGTGCTGTGGCTTGAAGGTTCTGCTTTTATTGGTTTGTCACTAAACTTGTAAAAGAGAGAGAGAAATTATAAAATAGGTTTAAAATGTTGCACTAGTATGGTCTCCTGTTTAGTGGTCCTGTGACTTCTGGATAAAACATGGACTGTGAAGACAAGCATCTGCACCATGAGAATGTACGGGGAGAAAAAGTAAAGATGAAATCTCTCCTCTGTACAGTGTCTACAGGAGCACTGAAATACTCTGACCCTGATAATGCCATTGTGGGTAATTTATATTTTAAGTGTTACAAAAAGGAAAGAATTTAACATTATTTTCCCAACAATTATGTTTTCAGGATACTTGTTCCCCAAAGGAAATCTGTTGTAAAGGAAATGGTTTTAACCTGGATCACTGATGACAAAAAACATGGAACGTTACCCAGTTCTTTCAAATTCTAGTCTTGTAGGAAAACCATGATTTGAAACCGAGTAGTGAACAACAGTTATCAATTAGCTTTCTTGGAAAGGAAGAGAAACAGGGAGCTGATTTTGTGTTTTGGGAAATAGTTCCTCACTGTATTTAAATAAAGAAGACAGTGGCCTTGTACGTAAAATGGAGTTTTATAGTGTTAGTACTGTAAAAATGAAATATCAATGAGGAAGCAAAGCCACATACTGTTTACCACTTAACTGTCTTACACTGTAACACACACATGTTTTTATTTAGCAATAGAGAACTCATTCACACAAAATCTCAACAGCCCGTGAGTTTTGATCCAAACTGATTGAGCTGGAAGCTCAAAAGCATTGGAAAGCTTTTTTTATTTCTTCCCATTGTCACATGCTATTGCATTTCCTGACTGTGGGCTGAATACTGTAGTCCCTAAGCCACTGGGAGATTTGTTCATTCAGAATCTGGACTTCTGCCAGGGCCAGCAGCAGTAACATAAATATCACAAGGAGGGGCTGGTTTTTCATGTTGTTTCACTCTAACCTTTTGCAGTTTTTTCCATCTTCTCTGTACAGTAATTGTTCAGTGCCAGTGGTGAACTGAAAAGCACGTTTTTAGAAGCCATAAAGAAAAGGAGAGAGAGAGAGAGAGAACCTATGCTGCGCTTGCCATGTTGTGCTAATGGTATGCTTTGATATTGGATACTATGGTCAATCTTCATTACTTAGCTCAAAGGTATTGTACCAGGAAAAGGGCAATGAACACTGATCAGAGGCTGGAATTTTGTATTAAAAGATTGAAGTTATGTGGACTCTCCTTTGTAGACAGGAGCTGCATTGATAAAGGTTTATGAGATAATAGGTACTATAAGGAAAGTCGGCTGGGTTTCTTTACTGCCTTCTCGTGTAAGGGACAGGAAAAGAAAAATGCAGTAAACCAAAGAGAGTTTAAATAATTAAAAGGAAATACTTGAAACCTAAAGCATAATATGGAACAAGAAGATAGCAGGAATCATGAGCATTTTGAAGTTAGCTGTTTTGCCTTTGTTTTCAGTGGGACAGAGATATCACCCTAAGAGGTGAGTTGATGGAAGTAATACCTGCAGTTAAAGGGAATAGCATGCAGAAGGGGCAGAAACTCTTGCTTCAGAATAAAAGTCAAATGGTACCATTCACAGGTAGAGTGGTACTTCTGCTCTGGGATAGGGTCCAAGTTACCATAACATGGAGGAACTTTTCTGATGTCTGGAGTTAGTGTCTATTGGAGGTGGGAAGAAGAAATAGAGGAGCCATTGAATCTAATTTTTATGAGAGTTCTTCTCTTTTGCCTGACTAAAATCGGGATGCGTCTGGAACCATAGCAGATACAGGAGCTGATCTCTCTTTTTCCAAAATTATTTTCCATATCCAAAGGTTTGGATTCTAGAGGACAAATATGCAGACTATTCAGTAGTAAATATTTTGCCTGTTGCTACTGGTGATAACCTTTTCCAAAAAGGAGCACATAAATTTAAGCAGAACATTAGTACCAGGCAAAGCAAATCTAAGTAATGATGGAACTTAGCTTCAGTCCTGATCTCCACCCAACTCCAAATACTGTTTATGTTAATAGGAAAGAAAGCCAATAATTTGGAGTGCTCTAGTTTTGTCCTGTCCTTACTAGCTCAGCAAACTGATGAATTACTTTTACCCTAAACACAGTCACAATTTTCACGTTGTGAAAATTCCCTGCAGTTAAAGGGAATAGCATACAGAAGGGGCAGAAACTCTTGCTTCAGAATAAAGTCAATTGCTTTATTCCAGAAAACAATTATGTTGCATAGGATAATCCATCCCCTCATTGCTGCTAAACCAGGACTGGATTAGTCATCTTTGTCTTGGGTTTCGCAACTTTCACTCTTCCCTTCCATCCGTCAAAACATAGCAACATGGCACATTGAATCACCCTCTAAACATGGTTAATCCAATATCCTTCTCCAGCAATGCCTAACAGCAATTGCTTCAAAGGAATTACCTTGAAAGAAAAAAAAAAAAAAAAAAGAGAATCGAGAGATGTTGCTTTCAGGAAGTTTTTTTCTGAGTACCTTATTGGTAAAAGTAGGCTGGCACTCTGAGGTTTTGTAAGTATTCCAAAATTGTTGGAGCTTTTTACATTACGATTGGATAGTCTTGTTTTAGCAGAAGCTACAGCTACCCCATAATGGATAAGTATTACATTATGTCAAATTAAGTAAATCTCTTTCTAATTCCTTTCGTCACTTAGTACCTAACTTTTGCCAGGAAGCACAAGGAATATTTTTTTTCTTCTACAGATGAAATGAATCCTGTGTAATGTAACTGTAATTTATCCATTTCTGGCTCACATTAAGCTTTTGATTTCAAGAGTTATCCAGAGGCAATGAGTTTCATGTGTTACATAAAAATGTACTTCCTTGTAATTGTATTAAATTCACTGCCTCTAAGATTTGTTCAGTTCTTGTACTAGGAAAAATATCCTGATCTTCAAGTCTCCATAGAATCCTTTTCTCATTGATCTCTGTACTGATGTCATCCTCTGTCTTCTACGTACTTTTATCTTTTCTTCTTCTGCCCCTCCTTTCTCTTAGCTTCATGCTGCTTTCATATGTTTGGATCTCCTCCTTTTTCTTCAGATCCTTTTTTTAAAAATCCACTTCCCTTTGTGAACTTTATTACCTGACTCTTTCATAATGGTGTCCAGCTCTGCAGCCTTCTAGACTGTTTTCCAGTTAATTGCCTTCCTGTGAGTTAATAAAAGTTCCTAGACCTTGTCTTCCCAAATAGATTTGTGTTGCATGACATGCCCTCACACTCTGCATGATTACTGACCTTGTTCTAGTGCCCTTACTTGTTGGAGTGCCATAGACATAAGCTGTAAAATATTGCTTATATGGGTCCATGGAAAAGAGTCTAATACCAAGTGTACACTCATCAAAAAGTATTTTTACCTCATCTTGAGAACATATCCTGGAACTCTCTGAAGAATATGTTACCGTATATGTACAATGCTTTGCTTACAGAAAAAAATAGCCCATGTGATCTACATAAGTATTGTCTTAAGAGTGTGTGATGGAAAAATTACAGCACTATCAGTGTAAAGAGCATTGACTGTAGCCACAGTGTGGTATATGAGGCATAGCAAGAATGGTACCCTTTTAAGAAAGTGTTGTGAGTTGTGTTTGTTATTTTACCATTTTTGTACTGGGTATAGACTATGCATAAGCGATTATGTTGGGCTTAGAGAAACACTACAGAATATTTGTGTCAGCTATGAAGTTGCTAAATATCTGGTACTGAAGAGAAGGTCCATCAGTTTTAAGGCTGTTGACCAATACACATTTTATAACTTACTGCAGCACCAGATTAGTAAAAACATTATGTGAGCTCGCCTGTATGGTGTCATTCTAATTTAAAACAAATATTTTAAAAAGTTATGACTTTACCTCTTCTTTCCACATTTGCAGTCACATAATGTTCCTTTTTCATCTGACTTTGCATTCCTTTTGATTTATAGTCCCCTGAACTGTAGGCTGACATAAGGGGCCCTTTAGGTTGAATGAAAGGAGAATTACCAATTGCCAAAACTATGATTTATCAGGAAAAAAGTAAAGGGCAAAAGAAAAATGAACTTACTCTACATGCAAAAATCATATGAAAATTTTCTCTGTATTTTTCATCAGTTCAGTATAAGAGGTGTATTTAGACCTGTCTAGTTTTACATTTTATTGTGAGCCTGTGGTGGATTCTGTCATGTTCCTTGCTACTGCCTTCTCCATGAACAGCCAGATATGAATGAATGGAAGTACTGAAAAGGTGAATATATTTAGTCCATCTGAGTACCAGTGGCAGAACTTACTCTGTATTTCACGCTCTGGCACAGGCACCACTTTCTACAGTAGCCTGATCTCAGTCTCACTGAAGTCAGGGGCTTGTTATCCTTTAGTATTTCATAGATAGCATGCATGGTCCTGTCTTTGTTGCTGGGTTTGGGTTTTGGGGTGTGTCTGAGGGGAGGTGTTGTGGAGTTTTTTGTTTTGTTGTTTTTAATTAGCATTGTCAGTGCTTGATGAGGAATTATGCAATCTCTTTTCTTGGATATCTATGCCTGAATAAGATGACTTTACCACATTTATAAGTACAGTTGTCGTTTCAACTTCAAGGCTTTAGCAGTAGCTACTTCTGAGGATTTGTCATTCCTGGTGCCTGGCAGAGGCAAAGCTGCTTAGTACAGGCTGCTGCTTAACTCTGCACTTAACAAGTCTTGAGGACCCTTCACATTTCTGCTGCTTTACTTTATCTCTAAGGCTGTGACAATCAGAGTGAAACTGAGTGGATGATTTTTATTTGTGGTGTTGAAGATAACAGTATAAAGCTCCAATGGCAGCTCTCTTGCTCTTAACTTCTGCAATACTGCAGCTTTTAAGTTACTCACAAGCATTATTGTTGACACCAAAATGAGACTAGATTATATTTTACAGGCTTCTTATGGGTGAAACAGTATAATCTGTCACATAAATAGCTCTCTGGTAAGACACAAAACACTGCTTCTGGTACTTCATGAGATCTGATGACACCATGCTCATAGGTGCGATAGATGGTGCTGGAGTCAGCTGTAGCATGCTGAACGGTCTGGAATCTAGTGTCTTTAGGAGATAACTTTTCTTCCATGTTTTGAAATTAACCTACATCTTCAGAGCAGTATCTAATGTTACATAGCTTAGAGGTAGTGACTGAGAGAAATCAGCTGAGGATTTCCTGATCTTGGACTTTGTTTTTCCTACCGAATCAAAGGTTTGAAGCCCAGAAGTTGTTGTTCTGATTAGCTAGTCTAATTGACCTGTCAAAGAGAAAACAAATTTAACCTGTAATTCCTGTACTGATGTCAATAACTTCTGCAGGTAAAGCATATCTTTTAAAATAAGCGCCAAATTTGAATGTAAAGACATTATTTCACCAGTCTTGAAAACTTGCTATATCCTTAGATACAGTGTTACTCTGGTTAGTTTTTTTAGTTAGGTCTTTTAAACATCACTGTGTCCTGATACTCATTTGCTTTTATTTCTGTATTTGTCCAAAAGAGCTTGACTGTTACTGTTATGGCACAATAAAGGCCCATGATCACTTTCCCAGCATTTTTTGTGAAGATCAGTAAGGGGGACCATGGGGGGGGGGGGGGGGGTGGGGGGGGGGGGGGAGGTGTCATGGAACTTAATTGCATGACCTAATATTTGATTGCTTTGGGGTTTTTGTGATGATCTCAGTTTAAACACTGGGGAATTAACAGTTAGGTCCACAGTGTCTGTAGTCCAGGCCTACTGGATAGTAGGTACTTACTTAAAGGACTCTAAATGCATAAAATGGGTAGAGGAAAAATGTTAAGATATTGACAATATCAGTTTAGGCTCAGTATTAATTTGGGCAAAGGTGTAAACGATCTATAACTGAACCTTACCAACCACATCTAATACACGCCACTCACTGTAAAGCAGTAACAATCTGCTCCAGCTCTTGTTTTAACAGAACACTGCATTGAGTCTGGAGATCTCCTTCCAGCTCTGATAGTGACCTTCTGTTTTGACCTTAGATAGGTTTACTTTCCCGCACTTCTGAACCCTTGTTCTCATCAATGACAATGAGTCGTGGGTGTCACCTTCTTCCTTGAATGTGTGGGGTGGGGATTTCTCTGAGGAAAGGGAAAATGCACAAAACTATTAACAAGTACTCTTAGAAAACAATAAGAATTTGCTGGTGTTAAGTAATGATATCCTATACCAACCCATCTCATATTATGCAGAATCTATCACATATAAAGTTTATTTCATATGATAAAGCATGCAAGTTATAAGTTATTTTACAGTGTATAGTATCACAGAATCACAGAATTGTAGGGGTTGGAAGGGACCTTTGGAGATCATGTAGTCCAACCCCCCCTGCCAGAGCAGGTTCACCTAGAGCAGGCTGGACACGAACACGTCCAGGCAGGTTTTGAATGTCTCCAGAGAAGGAGACTCCACAACCTCTCTGGGCAACCAAATGTGTCATACTGTAATACAGACAGCGTAAATACTATGTTATAACAGCACTAGGCAAATAAAACCAGCAGATCACATCACTGGTGCTCTCTAATAGCAAAGAGCTGTAAAAGTGATGAAGAGGCCACCGTCTGTTGGGTCAGTCCTTCAGCATAAATTGAAGTAATTTGACAGCCCCACAGCTTTATGTCATCTGTTCACAGCCACAGGCTGGTACAGTGGGGGAAGAGGGGAGTGTTTTGTCCCCACCTCCGCCCTGACGGCAATCCGCCTGCAGAGGAGCAGCACGGGGTGCTCCACAAGCCTCTGCGCTCACTGCGTCTCCCAAGGGGCTGCTCAGCTCAGAGCACACCAGCTCCACAACAAATGAGGTTACACTGGCAGTATGGGTAATATGTCATCAATATATATGTGCTATACTAGCCTGCATGTTTTTTCTGTAGGCTCACACTGTATGAATCAGTTACTAATGAGGCTCATCATAAAGGGTACTATTAAGTGAGCACTGCATTAATAATGCTGGCAAGGTTTCAAGTCTACAGATGTTATTTATAGTATATGACTAAACAAATACGTATTCCCTTTGAGGCTGAGACTCTGGAGCAATTTACTGATTTCCTGTATAGGCTAGTTCATACAGAGATTCAAGTAAACAGTGCAGTTGGATGGCTTGCTTGGAATTATGCTCTGAAACTGTAGTAGATAATCGTATTAATGTTTAATTTTGAAATGGTTTGGGAACATGTATGTGTTTTCAGAGAATTAGATGCTACGTCTATGCAGCTCTCATGGAGGAATGCATTTTTTTGCATTACTTCTTTAAAGAAAAATAAAATATTTAAAGAATATAGCCTGCAGTTACACAGCAGAGTTGAAATGAGTAGAAAGTTTAGAAACAATTCTGGGAAAAAAAATTGACTTAGCAAAAGCTAAAAAAAATGTTCCTGTATCCTCTCCTTTCCATCTGGTTTTGAAATTATTCATTTCTCTTATTTATGAAGATTAATCGCCAGTAAGAAAAAAATTCATAGATTTAAAGTGCTTTTGAGTAATGAATCATTTGATTTGTGATTTTGTTTCTTTTCTGCCTTTTATAATATTCCAGGTTTAGAGAGGCCTTCAAAACTGAAGAAAGTTACGAGCTCACAAAAATCTCTGGTCTACTCTGCTGGCTTTTTTATGTGTCGGGAGAAATAGAAGAAATATTATACAGCAGTAAGTGTCCTAAATTAAGGTACTTCCATGTAGAGCATCTCTGTTTTAAGTCATAATGCTGATAATAGAACAAAATGAAACAGCAATGGCAGTGAATATATAGACAAAAACATAGTTGATGAAACACCTCTGTTTTTACCTCTTATCTGTCTACACATTTCTTTTAAAGTCTTAAATTAAAACAGTTGAAAATGATACATACTGACATGCAAACACAGCTGACTGTATGATGCCTAAATAATTTGCTATAAAAATATCACTTACCATTGCCAAGTATCTTCTTATTTAAGTCCACTATTATCATGCCTTCTTGGTTATGAAATATGCAGCAGAGTCAACTCCCAGCATGTTAATACTTGACAAAATAATAAATGCAGTGTACTCCACAGTGTTGGATATTCGACTGTAACTCCTAAGAATTCAAAGTGACTACTCATATAACAACTTTTCCTCTGCAGAAAATGCCTTGCTATTTGCCAGCAAATCTTTAATGCTTTAGATTGGGTATTTCCAACTACCGCCCTACTGCTAGGCAGATGTGTATGAAAGAGATGTTATTTCACTGAATCAACCACTGAGATCGTAACCCTTTTCCTGTACCACAAACAGAAATGTAAAACCTCAGACTTTCCTTTTGGACTTTTACTGACTTGTGTCTGTTGTAAGAAAGCAAAACAACAACTAGTCCAAAGGCTAATATATGGAAAATGTGTTAAAATGTTTAGATCATCTCATGGCTTCTCATTCCTGCAATTCATTGGTTAACTGGCTCCTTCTGTGTTTATGTAGTTGCATGGTACAAATACAACACCTAAACTTCTTGCCCAAGTTGAAATGATTCATTTATTACTTTTTACAGACACACGCCCCCCACCCCCCCGCACCAAAAAAAAAAAAAAAAAAAAAAAAAAGAAGAAAGAAAACACACAGTGCTCATTTAACCCAAGTGAGTGAAACGCCTTTCATAAGGTCTGCAAGGGCTTGGGAGGTTTTTCTTTGGTGAATAAAGTCTGTGTAGCAGAGGGAAGAGTTTTGTCTGAGAAAGGCCGAAATCAAGCTAAAGCAGACACAAACTAGGATCCTTTTGCTGTGTGAAAATAAGATAATAGTAAAGGAGGTGCAAATGTTACATCAGGTCACTTGAGAGGGATTCGTTGTTTCAGAGAAGTGAGTGGAGGAGGGAGGAGGTATTTTTGTGAGGGTTTGTAAGGCTCTGCTAGTGCTTTTTTCTCTGAAATTACATCATTTGTCAACGTTTATTTATGTCCTTTTGTGAGGTAATTACTCACGCTAAATAGATAATATGTAGGCTTTCCATCTTCTTGGTACTTATACATATTAGTTAGTTAAATGTTATAGCCACAGTGGAGAAAGCACAACAGAAATGATGAGTGAGTGCCATACTAAGAAGTGGAAAATAGGACTGAGTAAAGACATTTTTTCTGCTCCTTTTTCTATACTGGAGTGAACAGGGCTATGTGATAAGTCACTGTTCCATAGGATGTACCACCCTGATTTCTGATACTGGCTGTGGATCCAGCTGCTGTCAGAAAATGGGAATTACAATGGGCGACCCTTATTCTGCTGTCTGTGTCACAGCCATAAAGTAGGTACTTCTTGCACACCTCTGATGGGACAGTGTTATTCTGCCTTCGTTCATCATCCTCTCCAGATAGGTATTAGACTTAATCAAATCCTAGCCCTAACAGCTTGTTTCAGGACCACAGCTGGAATCTGCATGTCTAGACTAGCACTGATTTATTCCTGGCTCTCAGACCTGTGTGCATGCTACTATTCCATATGCTTCCTGTTAGAGAGGTAATAATGCAATTTCACAGCATAACTTTAATTTCCTTTTTTCCTCCCCTTTTATTGTAATTAGAATTTATTTGCTTATGTGGGAAAGTGCCCTGCCCCTGGTTGGACAGACTACTGGCAGTTCTGCTGGAACAGAGCAAACTTCCAGACAAACAAAATTAAGTTCACAAAGGAAACAGTTAAATTTTCTGACTGCCTTCGCTGTCACAGAAAATGCTAAACACATTTGTAAGTTATATAAAACTGCATCAGTTCATATTTTCCCCTCCTGATTTCACAGCCCAGAACAGCAAAAGGACCTTGTGACATCTCTAGACTCTCAAGAGTTTAGTAATAAAAATAAAAATCCTCACCAGAAAACAACACTCCACACCCTCCCACTGCTGGGCAAATGAGTTTCCCATTTTCCTCACTTATCCTCAGACTAAACAATGTTAAATTTACAAATCTGACATCTATTTATAGCAAGCACTCTACCCTAGGAAACGCAGAGGTTGGTGTATATCATTGTCCATAATCCACGGGCAGCTTTCAACATGCCATGTCAAGTAATTAGGAGAGAAACCTCCTGCCTTAATTAATATCTGAGCAATATACGCACTGTGGCAAACTATAGCCCTAAGCTGGGTGCCGTGTGTGTGTGGGGGGGCGTTCCTCTGCTGAAAATTAACCTCTGATTTTGGTTTTTCTCATTTACCATGGATAGTAATTGATAATGTCAACAGCATCATGCACTTCTATCAGCAGTCTGTAGAACTGCTGATAGTGACCTGCTGTGTAGCTACTGCAGGGGAGGCAAATTAATGGATGTCCAACAGCGCTGATAATCCTGACAGCAGACACTGAAGGAACTACGCTGGTGAGCTGTGCCTGCCGTGAGGGGAAAGTGGGCTAACGCCGTGTGGGTAGCAGTGGGATAACTGCTGTGAGACTGGAAGCAGCAGAGGTAGTTCAGGTATGTAAGTGCGGGAAAGAAATATATGAGAAGGAAAGTTCTTGAGGTTAGGGTGCTAGGCTGGATTTGGGGAAGTGAGTAAAGATTGAATGGAAGGTGCTGGGTATAGGCATCAGCTGAGCGTAAGCTGGATAAGAGAGGGTGCTGGATTGGCCCTGCAGACTGGGCTCAGGGGAGAGAGCAGAGAAGAGGTTGGTGGGGAACTGACCCTTTTCCTTTTTCTCTGGAGCAGCAGGGAAATTACATTCAGGCCTTGTGCTCGAAAGAAGCTTATCCACAGTCTGTATGCCATTTTTTCATTCATTCATCTCAGTCGATATGACAAAGGTCAGCGGCTCCCGCTATCCTTGTTTACAAACTGATGAACTGAGGAGCAGAGAAATTGTTTAGAGGAAAAAAACCCCACACCTTAATTTGAAGGATGTCATGATTATGACACCCTATAAAAATCTTTCATTTTATAGAAGTTAATCTATGCCCTAAATCCCTTTTCATTCCCCTTTCCATGTGATTCCTACATCTTTCAGATAATGAAAGCAAAATAAGCTAATCTTAAAATCAGAATATTTTACTGATGTATTTGATGGTATTGTTTGTATTTCCAGTGTTTATTCCCCAATCCGTCTTTAATATAGTCTGACATCTTGTTTGCTTTTTTGACCACTACTGTGCACTGAGTCGAAGTTTCCATTAAGCTGTCCCAGTAACTCCTAGATCTTTTTCTTGAGTGATTTTTGCAAACCATCAGTGTATATGAATAGTTCGAATTGTTCCTTTCAATACACATTACCTCACCACTTACCTACACTAAATTTCAGCTGCCATCTGTCCAGTCCCTTCCTTTAGGGTTGGTTTTTTTTAAAGTTGAGGCTAAATGAAAGTTCATCATAAGGAATTAGAACTTCCTGGAATGTTTATTCTGCTCTATTCAATTACCACAGAGGCAATGTACTGTTTGGGGCATAGTGGCTAATCTCATTTCAACAGTTAATACTCTCATAACCAAGTTTGGGCGCTACTTTTCTGTTTCATTCTTTTTCCAAAAGTCTGCCGAGCCATTCATATTTTGCGTTAACGTCCTTCTGGATTGGAAGACTGTAATGTAGTAATTGGCAAAATCAGGTAAATAGATTCACCCATCACTAATGGTTTGTTTTCTTTACCTAAGTGAAGCTATTAATTATAAATTATTAGGTGTTGCCCTGATTTGTACTCAACATGCAGCTGTTACATAGATAATGAATTTTGAGATGTAAACCCAATACGCTTTTTATTCTATAACCAGTGGCTTTATCATACCAGGATCTTTTTGCAGCAACAGGAACTATATGAAGCAAACTGTTTTTAACTATGGCAAAGATTTTTTTTTGATCTCTAAAACACTCTTTCAAGTGAAATTTTTTAACTTTGATCAACAAGGGAGAAAAGTGTCAACACAAAACTTCATAGACTGTTATTGAAGAATATAACTATGGCTATATTTGACTACTAAACTGTAAAGATGATCATTGTTTATTTCTGTGGGGAAAATAACCTATGTTCCTGCTTCCTGCAGAAGCTTAGTATCATGTTGGATTCTCCCCAGGCACAGATAGCTCTGCAAGTTTAAATATATTTTGAACAGCTTTAGTTTTTTGGTGTTCTTTTTCTCTGTAATCTTGTTTTCATGGATGTGTTTTCTGAACCCTTTAAGAACTCCTTTTATTGTCTGTCAGTTCAGTATCAACTTCTTTGTCCCACCCTCAGGAAGCCTGTCTTAGCCAACGATACTGTTATGTTGCAGGCACAAGAACTCTAGGTGATGAATACTCTCTTTATGACAGTTACACAGGAGGATTGTGCTCACTTAATTACACTGTTCATTTGGAAAAATTGCTGCCGTACCCCAGCATGTTGATAAGTTGTCTTTCATAGAATAGCTTCAAATATGTTTGACAAATCATTATTGCGCATTTATACGAATTCTGACAACATCTTTCCTTACAATATGAACCTTGCATTATTGCAGAAAACCTAAAATTGCTATAGATTACATGGGCTGACCGAAAAAACCTTCACCACTTTTTGGCTTATATGTAAAGCTTAACTTCTAAAACCAAACAGCTGATGTTTGTGTCGTGTAACAGGCCAAATATGTGGTATAAACTGACTTTGCCTCAATTCTTTCTGTGATGAATGAATGTTCTGTTCTCAGAAATAATTGCTTAGATGAAAAGGTTGCACACATCAACCATATAGTGCAAATGGTTACTCCCCAAATCCTTGTTAAGCTAATTTCATAGGAAGCAGGAATTTGTGTTGGTGTTCCTGAATGCTGTATAAAGGCTAGTGTTCAGTAGAAGCCATTCACTAGTCCCAAAGTGTGATACTGTTTAAAATCAGTTAGCACTTAAAGACAAAATTCCATAACCACCTAACATGGCACACTCAGTTGATATACAGTTAGACATTAATTAGCATGGGACAGAGGAAAATGGTGAATTACAAGTACTTCTGGAAGCATCAAAATTTTCAGTGAGCAGTGAGAACACTAAGCTATGTTGTATCAAGGGCCATAAATTGTAATTATTGAGACAGCTATATGTATCCCTTCTAAACACATTGTCATTTGTGTCTGAAAAAGGAATGTGGAGAAAGAGAATAGATCCAGAGAATTTTTATATGGATAAATTAATAACTTAATCAAAACTGACAACTTTATTAATTCTATCTGTAAAATTTGGTGCCATTTCGGATCAAATATATGCAGACAAATTTTATGGTAAATTTTAGAATGCCAAGACACTTAAGAACAATGATAACATTTTCTTTGTAATATTTCTCTCTTGTTCTTATGAGTACCTAAAATACTTCTTACTATCTTCCTTTAGGAAAGAGTTATGCGCATTTAACAGGGAGGGATGCTGATTTGCAGATACGATAAATGAGGGATGAAGAGGCACATGATACATGTGTGACAAAGTGCAGAATTATCATTACCATTATCTGTTTTAGCTAGGGAAATGGAAAGAGTTTTGTCTTTGTTTGGAACAGTGAACAGAGGTACAAAGTTCAAACACAGAGGGTTTTTGGCCTAGGTAATCTTTTGCTCTTTACCTCTATGTACTATGATCACTGATTTATGATGGTGCCAAAAAACAAGACAGAGTTAGCTATTGCCCCTCACTTGAGCTGCACCTATTTACCATGTACATAAAAATTAGTGCACCCCTCATTTTTGTAATTATGATCTGTTATACATTTTACTTCACAATAGGGATAAGCATGAACTTGTAGCGCCAGGCCTATGTGACCACCTAATCACTGGTGACTGCCTCTTCCTGCTGATGCTTGTCTCAGGGCCTACCATAGCTGACCACTTTCTTCAAGAACTTGCTAGACCAGAGTTAACTGCACTAAGTCTATAAGGTTTGCAGTTTTGTACTCAGACCTTCCCCTTTATTCCGCTTCCCCTTTCCAGACAACAAGGCTGGAGGCCCTCTCTAATTACCTTTCAAGCTGCACATTCTGTTAAGAGTTTGAATGCTGATGGATTCAACTATGCCTGCTTGGGACTCCCAAAAAACGTTTTACCAATACCACAGCAACCTGCTCAAATTATTAATGTTTGTTCAATTTAAGGCCTAAAAATGTTTTATTGGTCATAAATATTCTGTACAATATATTACAATTGTTCTATTAATATAATAAATATTTCTATACAATATGGTGACTTCTGCCAGAATTCCTGGTTTGATCCAAAACTGGTGTTTCAATAAGAAAGTTTTGAAGAGCAGATTTCAACAGCCCTTTTGGCAGAAAATTCAGAAAACTCAGTAAAATAGAGTCACAGAATCATAGAATACCAGGTTGGAAGGGACCTCAAGGATCATCTGGTCCAACCTTTCTTGGCAAAAGCACAATCTAAACAAGGTGGCCCATCACCCTGTCCAGCTGAATCTTAGAAGTCTCCAATGTTGAGGAATCCACCACTTCCCTGGGGAGATTATTCCAATGGCTGACTGTTCTCATTGTGAAAATTTTCCTCTTGTGCTAATTAGGACCTTATCACAGAACTTATGCCACCAAGGTTAAAAGTTGCTCTTATTGCAATTATGAATTATTGACCACACAGTAAAGTGATCTGGGTCCTCTAGTCAACATGCTCTAGAAAGAATTATCACACTGACTGGCTTAGGAGGGACAAAGAGCACAGCTCATAAAAGAGCACAGCTCATAAAATAGCACATCTCCACACAACTTCTTAGTTTCCCTGTAACACTGAGTAGCACCTTAGGTCAGCTGGATTTGAGGACACAGTTGTGCAGCAAGCAGAAAGGCGAATGGTGATGGATAAGAAAAAAGGGGGCATGGTGAAGCAGTAAGTGTAGCTAGACTGTTATTCTGGATTGCTATGAGATACTGTGGCAGAGGGGCTGGAACTAGATAATCTTTAAGGTCCTCCAACCCAAACCATTCTATGATTCTACCTTGGAGCCATTTATAATCAGACCTGAATATGTCCCTGACTACTAAATATTACACTGAAAGAACTAATGAGTTCAGGTAGTTTCAAAAGAAAACAATTAATATTTTCAGATGAGGAAAGATTGTTCTCCTGCACATGCTGAACTGCATGTTATTTCTGCATCAGCATTAAAGTACTCAGTGTGTGCATGTGTATATAGTGCCAATTCATTTTTATTTATATATATATATGTGTGTATTTATATGGCAAATTATGCCTCTTTTCATGGTCAGTTAAATTCACTGATTATTTGAAAAACTATAATACATCTTGGGTGTTCTGGGTGAACTGATGCTGCCAAAATCGTCAGCAAAAAGACCGGAAAAGCTGATGAACCTTATACTTTTCCCCAAACAACTGCTCAGTTGTTTCTTCAGGATATAGAAGACGCAGAAAGTCCAAGCAAGACGAGTGGTAGGAAACCAGGGAGGAAGGATAGAAATTGCTGTCTGATGGGGATTTCACAAACTGCTGTTTAATCTTTTAGAGACCCTATAACAATAATCCATGCTAATTAACATTTAGGAGTGTTAAGAGGTTTTGCGCGTAAAGGAAATATAAGTCGTATAGAATCATAGAACCATAGGGTTGGAAGGGACCTCTGGAGATCATCTAGTCCAACCCCCCTGCCAGAGCAGGGTCACCTTAGAGCAGGTTGCACAGGAACATGTCCAGGCGGGTCTATATAACTTAATTTTAATTCAGTGCTTTGCTTATTCACTAGTTTGTTGCTTTCGTTTTGCTTGGGGATTTAATGTTTTTGTAAATTCTACAGGTAACATTTTCAGAAACAGCTAAATGCCACCTTTGAAAGTGATTTTCTTAGTCAGACTAAGATCTCCAAAGGTACGTGCAACCTAATTCCTAACCGTTTTAATGTGAACAAGCTGCAGAAACAGCTTTTCAGTTTCTCAGGACCGGTGTCACTTTCGCAAATGGGACTTAAACTAACAGTTGGTTAGGTATTTTTAACTAGTATGCCATATAATTAAAAACTAAATATATATAAAAATAAATACTGCCATGTGTAATTCTTATGCCCCTCTGTGGGTTTGTCAGACCCACACAGACAGGACTGTGGTTTGTGGGCTCTTCTCCCAGCAACTCCTATTTACGTCAGAATTATTTGGGCAGCTGCATCTTCATACCCCACACTAAGAGTTTACTAGATGATGCTGTATTATGTGCTGACTTCATATGTCTGTATCTCTGCTTATTTGCACCAGATCTGCTTCAATTTCTTGTTGTCTTACAATCATTTTAATAACAGCTTTATGCTGTTACTTACGGAACTTCTCTGCTGTAGTTCTTCGTATTTAGAAAAATAATATGAAGATATGGTCCCTGCCCCAAGGAGCCTATAATAAAAACAAGACCTGGATTATAGAAACATATATACTAGCTGCCCTGTAACTGGTGGTCTGTTTAGTTTTGTTTTGACGTACTGTGATGAAACAGCATTTAACAGATGTTGGGAAATTAACTCTCTGAGCTTCTCATATAAACACACAGCAGAGATGATGTGTATGAATTAATTTCATCATCGAATGTGGGTATTAATGTCAGGCATTTTTTAATGTTTGTGCCTATTCTACTGTGCTTTGAGTCTTTGTTGCCAGAAAATATAGAGACTTCTCTAGAGAAAGCTAAGGGACTCAGTTGTAGCAATGCTTTCTAGTGCAGTGCTGATGATTCTGTTCTCCTGCATAAAAGACATTGCCTTGTACAAGGCCACCAGTGAAAAAAACTGAAAAAAAGCGTCAATTGTTTCATTACATGACCTCCGTACAGACTGTTGACAAAAAAAAACCCAAAACCAAACAAACCAAAATGGGTGGGTCTCCCTTCGCAAGCTGGCAACTTGCCAAGTTGTCCCTCTCATTATAAGTAATGCTAACCTACCATGCAAATCATGTAGTAGACATTATTATGGCTGCTCATATCCCAGCTGAAATAGCACATATCCAGCAAGGTGGCAGGTCTTTCTACTCCTTCTGTTACTCAGGGGAATGCAGTATTGAGGATTAGATTCACTTTTACGGCTTCCAGAGTGAAGTCAAACCAGCATGAAGAGGGGAGCTAGCAAACTGTGGCTTGCCCTCTTCTGTACAGGCAGGGAAATCAGGCAGGTCAGGCAGAGAATGGAGGCAAGACCAGGGACAAAGCCTAAACCAGACAGAATTAGAAGAGAGGTGTAGCTGACAAAATGATGCATAGATTTTCTAATTTCCACTTGTATTTAATGTATTTTGCATTTCACATCTGCATTTTTATTTTGTGTTCCACTTAATTCAATTTTCATGCATTAAAAAGTGTTTCTAAAGCAACAGCTATGGTTTTAAAAGAACATTCCTCCTCCCCCCCCCCCCCCCCCCCAAATTCCAACAGACATGCAATATTAATTTAGGGTGAGTGGGCACGTATGTTATCAAAATTACCCTCTTACCTGCCAACTCCACCAAATTTTCCAGTACTTGGGTATTTTCCTCCACTGCTGTGTGGAATTTCTTATTGTAATGTTCTCTGTGCTTTTTTTTTTTGTGCTGTTTTTTTTCCCCCTCAGTTGTCTTCCAGTTACTAAACCTGCATATGGCCTCCTCCTCTGATCAGCTGTCTGAGCTAAACAATACTTCATGACAATCACCGGAAAGAAAAGCAGCCTCTGAAGATACTGATGTGATTTGGGAGAGGGGACAGGGACTTGTGCCGAGTGCTAGAAGAGCACCTTATAACCACAGCAAATCAGTAAGTTTGAGCTCGATGACATGGCAGAGGAGAAATTATGTTAAATATAAGATGGGGAATCATGCAAAAGAGGGAAAGTGAAAAGACAGATCTAAAATTGGATTTTCATTTTCCTGTGTTACCAATGTGTGAGTTTATTAGGAGGAAGATGCTTTTCTTTGCTGACTCTTTGAATTCTCTGTACCTTTACTTCAATATTGTGCTGTTAACACACATCTGCACAACAAAACTTGTGCAGATGTGAGTTCTCTCTGTGCCTTAGGCCTATGAAAAGCTATATTAGCACAGCACTAAATCTGAACTAATGCACCCTGTCCCTCAGCAAGGACTAATAGCTCAGGATCAGCTTCATGCTAACTGCTTTTGAGCTGCCTGGAATGGAGGCAAAGTGAGTTTTTATCTTCCCACAGTGTACTTTGTAGAGCTATCCATATTGGGTCTAATTTGGAAGAAGCATTAAAAGCTTTCTTAATACATGATTTTACTTTTCATTGGTATATGTCAAAGTGCTTTGCAAATGAGGCAAGCATCACTGTCCATATTTCATGATATGCAATACTAGGAAAAGCAAAATACAGGGCCTGCCCTTACCTACACAATGGCCAGGTCTGGAGCGTGGTTCAGATCTCCATTACCCTATCCACTAGTCTCTAACTGGCAGTTGCAGGTTTGTTCAGATTCTGCGCTGATATTCAGTCACATAATTCTTTATATTAAATCTTGTGTTTATCAGTAAATGTCCCCAATGGCTAAATTAGAAACACTGCAGGGCATCCTACACAGCCTAAGTTTTTCTAGTTTAATACCTACAAAATCAAAGCAGGATTATGTCAACCTACTGTGAAAAATGTGCAGAATTTTAATCTCTATGAATTGGAACAAGTAATAACAATTGCCCTATAAAAACATGCATTGATTGTCACACATCAGGTTTCATGTCTTTATATAGAAAGTGAAAGAAAATGCTCCTAAAGACAATTTCCTCTAAGTATGTTTTGGTTACAAATTAAGTAATATTCCAACTAGCTTTAAGAACTTGATTGTATGCAATACACAATGTTCTACATTCTCCTATTTACCTTTGTTGCTTAACTTTATTTTCCAAAAAACAGGATAAAACATTAATGATATCTCCTAGCCCAGAATTCAAACCTGATTTAACTTGGTTAGCTTTTGTGGCATTGCATCAGAGATTCATTTGGATTTAAATATTTCAGGTTGGTTTACACATGTAGCAATAATTGTGCTGTTTGGAAAAATGTGGTGCCATCATGTGGACGATATTACGAAGTGTATAATACAGTTTTAAAAAGAAAAACTAGGTAACAGATATATATCTGTATTTGATATCACAAATCGGATGAATTATAAATATGTACTATATGATATAAGAAGCTACGTAAAAATCTGTGGGTTTAAAACAGTATTAGGTAAGAAGAAATTAATAATGGAATCAGGAATTGTTGATTCAATCCTGTTTATTTTCCAACAGCTCGGGAAGTCCTTTCCCATGAGCACAGACTGATCAAAACATGCACAAGAGTCTCCAAGCCACTTTTAATGAGCACATAATTCCAACGTTACCTACTTCTGTACTCATTTCTGTATCTGTTTATCTCTAAGACTTTACAAATCTTGGTTTTGTACAGCCTGTGTTGCTTCTCTCCCCACAGCTGCACACACGCTCACACAAACACTATTATCCATAACATTAGCCAGCCAAGGCACTCTGCCCACACAGTTCTCATTCCTGCATGAGTTCACATGAAGCTTTGTTTCAGCGATGGTTTTGGTTTAAGGCCTCTTCTTGTTTCTTACATTTAACCAAGAAGAAAGAGACTTTGCCAGATTCAAAATAGCTATCCCTAATACCAATAGATGTCCACAGTGGTCAAATTACAAACATTGCCATGCAGTCACACAGCCTGTTTTTCTAGTTTAATACCTACAGAATCAAAGCAGAATTATGTCAATCAATTGTGAAAATGTGTAGAATTTTAATCTCGTAAATTGGAGTAATAACAGTGCCTCTATAAAAACATGCGTTATTTGCCATACATCAGGTTTTGCATCTTTATGTAGAAAGGGAAAGAAAAAGTTCCTGATTTCCTCTATAATACCTCTATAACTGACCCGTCATGGTTTGCACAAAGTCTGATTCAAAAACTGTCCTCTGTGATACTCTCCCCCAAAGCAAACCTGCATGCCACAGAACTGTAATCCGTCTCCTGCTTCAAGACCTTGCATGCAATTCACTCACTTTGTGCAGAAAGAGCCCGCTCTTGTGGTACAGTAAGAAATGGAATACGTATACATGTAGCTTTACTAAATGGATACAATGGAATGTTGTAAGAAGATTCTCTGTGGTGCTGTTTCAGCTTCTATATAAAGACAGGTAACTCTATGAAATAATGACATCTGTTTTCTATGCCTTTTCATCTCATGCTCTATTTTGTTGTATAAGGAAATGTGAGTTCCAGCTCAACTTTTTACCATTCTTGGACCATTTTTTTTCCTGTGGATTCTCTGGTGTCTAATTAGGTATGAATATAGACTACAATCTTTTTATTATTTGATAAACTCACAGTGTCTCTTATTCTTTTCCTACTTTGGCATTTATTTTCATGAAACTTGTGGGGGCTCAGTTTTCTCTGGCAATTTACCTTGCTGTCAAACTTGGTAGAAATGATTATGGATTGAAAAATTCTGAGGGCGGGAGGCAAATGGAACATGGTGACCCATGGATAAGGCTCTCAGAAGTCTCTAGTCTGTATCACTGTGCTCAAATTCTTGATTACTTGGCGTTTAAATGTTTAGAATACATGGACAAAGGTAAAAACCTCAATTTATACCTTTTAAAATTAATTCTCATAAATCTGAAGCCAATCTTGAGATAGAGACGTCACTTGTGATTTTTTAATAATTGGCAACATTGTGCTAGACACAGCATGGAACAAGACTAACAACTAACTTTCTTTCAGATGAACTTTAAATGTCAAAGTATCCCATGATAGCTTGCGTGAGTTTGGTTTTCAGTGTTTTGGAAACCGTACACTCATCCTTTTAAAAAAGTGTGACACTGGTTTGGTTTTGGAAGAACTGGTTAAATGCACTCTGAAGGCTAGTAATATAGTGAAAATATATTAGAATCCCTGGATTCTGACATCTTTTGCATCAGTGCACATGAAAACAGGAAAATGAACCCTTCCTGATTCAAGAATTTTTGATGTTGTGCATGGTTCATCAAGTTTTATTAGTTTTTGCCCACTGTATAACCTCGATGAGTTAATGAGATTATGCAATATTACTAATAGTAGACTTCCATTTCCATTTTTAAAAAAACCTCTAAAACTAAAATTTGAACAGAAAAATCAAGAATTGGAATTGCATCAACCTCTGTCGGCTGCAGTCTGGGATTTTTATATTCTATGTCTCTTCACAAAACTCATTCTTTCTGATCCCGCCTGGGTGAGGGTGAGGTCTATCGATCATTGTACCATCCTCATCACTGGGATTTCCTGTAACTATTACCCAGTAATTCTTATCTTCTTCAGCTTTATGGGAGTCCAGATAAGTGTGACAAATTACTTCATATTCTTTCCCAAAATAAGACCTGCAAAGTCAAAGAACAGGGGACGGGCAGGGGGAATTAATATATACACAAATTCAGCAAATCTGCATTATCTGCAAATTGTTCAAAGTTTTCTCATGTTTCTCTTGGCTTACTCAGAAATATCACCATGCACTTTCAAATATCAGACCCTTAGAAGAAACACAATAGCCCACTTTGTTTCCTGTGAATAATTTAGGAACTTGAAATCAAAGGGAAATGCCACCTTTCTAGCTTCAGAGCTAAAGCAACCCCATCAGTATAAGGCACTGATACACCAACTCAGTATGTACAAGCTGGTTAGGTTCTCATCACCATTCACGTCGCCATTTCTCTCTGACTGAGGAAGACTCTGGCTACTTAATAACTGTTTTGGCCTCAAACTTTCAGACCTTGTTTCATTCTCAAAAACCTGATACAAGTCCTCAGTCAGATCTTCTTCATAATTTAATGGGAAACAATTGGTATACTCTAACAATGCTTAATCAATATTAATTTAATGCATGCATATTAACTTGAATCATTGGATTAACTTCAATTTGTTGAGAGATTGATTCATATGGACATAAGCAATATACAGTTTTATGCAGTGTGCTTTTACTTAGTTCTCTTACTCCTTACACTTCTTAGTATATAATTTTTTCTTAAAAAAAAAAAAAAACAAACAACTATAATTCCTCAAGATACTCAAAGGGAGAACCACCAAGAAACTAGAGAAGGCTAGAAGCGATATGATATGAATTAAAAAGAAAAAGAAAGCAAAAGAACAACCAAATACGATTGAGCTGATTGTCTGCAGTATGACAGTGGACACATGTTACAGCCAGAAATAAAATAAGAGAAAGAAGAATGTGCATTCTTCGTCCTTTTCCATTTCCTCAGTGCATTCCTAAAGCAACTATCTTGCTTCTTACAGTAATTCTTGATGTTGGCACATCATTACGCACATCCCTGCCGGTTATAAGTTATTCTTACCATGTCCAAAAGTTCCTTGGAACGGCTAAGCTCCGATTAGTATGGCAATGAGTAATAATCATTTTAGAGTTTGCCTGGAAATAAAACAAGGGAAGACAGTTGACAGACATTTTTACACTGATTTTAACTATTCTTATTCAAATAAAATGTTTTTATTTACTGTTAGTGTAAGCCTGCATTGCTCTGCATCACTCTGAGACTGTTGTACGTTGACAGTGAGACATTTTACATCCTATCAGTTCTCAACACAACTGTCTTAACAGCTCAGACCAGCCAAAGGCATAGCCCTCAGGTCAGACACATTCTCCTGTCCAATACATTCCATTCCACTCCCTTGTGCTCGGCATTTCAAAAAATAAAGTCAAGCAAGTAGTAGAGAGTCATTCCAGTTGCCTTGTGCCATCAGGATAATTCCTCTTAGAATTGATACTTGCCATACAAGAGACCCAGATGGTGCGGGGACACAGCCAAATGTGGACCTTTGTATTTTAACAATTTGCAATTTTTTATGTATAACAGAATTAATTTTTAGTCACCTCCATTTACCAATACTATGAATAAAGAATGTTGTCTCTGACAATTACATAATTTTGACTGTGTTTATTAGTAAGCTGATTCATGTAAATGAGTCACAGTTCAAGGCTGTGGAGGAATATTTGTGATATTTGCTATACACCAGCACTTCAGGAAGCTTAGCAGTTCTGTGGAACAGGAACGTACTGCATCTGCTTAATGTATTTACAAAAGGTTAAAAACAAAATTTGGAAAAGTATCCCCTTATTCAGATGTCTTGGGGTTTTTTTTCATACTTTTCAAATTAAACGTACAGGAGTTTTTAAATAATCACAGCTCCTAATATTGGAAGTGCAATTTAGTGCTCAGAAGTCCTGAAAAGCAGGTTCCGAGTACTGCATCCTTACAACATGATAACGTCAACCTTTAAAAAAATTCTGGTGAGAAAAACTGAGCTCGTCGACTTCAAAATGAACACCAGAACCTAATAGCTGTATATGCAGATTCCCTGGTTAAAGAGATTGTTCCTTCCTTCTGCCCCTTCCTAATATTATTGGTAAGAACTTACATAAGGAAAATATGTAAAAAAAAATGGACACAACATTTTTTCTAAGTGCTCCAACTACTATTTCAATTAAATCTTCATAACATTTTCTATAGTTTTAATTTCTTACAGGAACTGGAAATCCTTCATGTTCAAGACGCAGCTGTGGATCCAAGAAGGTAGCTTGCCAGCAAGTCAAATAGGAAAGCTTATCTGTCAAAAATACTTGCTGAAGGTGAGATTTTTTAGCAAATCTTATGAATGATTATGGTCACTTGCTAGATATAACTGTAAATAAAAATATATATTAAGGACAGTATAAATTAAAGGAAACAAGATTTGTAATTTTAAAAAATATTTTTCAAACAAATAATTTTCTCTTGGCTCTAGAAAAATCAGTCTGCCAAGCTAAAGCTAGACATACAAAGCCCATAACACGATCCTATGCTGTTGATAAACTTATTGAGGAGCTATTCCATATACAGACTGCTTAATACTAATCTAAAATTGAATTTACACTCTAAAGATTCTCTCTCACTGAAGCGGTTGTTGACAGGGAAATTTTTTCAAAGTTGCAGTGATTTATTTTGAGTGCATGTGTAACAGTAATGTCTTATTTGCTTCTAACTTGCCGAGGGAAACAACGTTAACATTTAATAGAAATCTGCTCCCTCAGAATGACAGAATAGTATGTTATTTCTTATACCTACTATAGATTTATCTTCACAAGAATTGAAATCTTCTCAGTCTGGATTTATTTAAAGAAAAAGTAACATATCCCCTCCTCCCACCGATGAATTCTTTCATGATTCACAAACTAATTTTAATTTCCTTTTTTTCTTTTTAAAATCTCCTGTATCCAGTCATTCTGGCTGACAGCCCCCTTGGCGTGCACACCTGATCTCAGGCAAGTTGCATAAACTTTCTAAATAGGTATTGCTTATCTTGATCTATGTATGATTCTGAATCTGTTCTGTAAAGCTGATGTTGAACCACTGTACAGCCTATATATAGTGATTAAATGCACAATATCAGTATGCTACTGTTGCCATTTGCAACTTTATTGCCTTACCATTTGGTCAGAAAACCCTCCTGTTGTTCCAAGACGAAATTTTTGCCCAAATCTAATGGGTTCACCCACTGCACCTCCATCAACACTGTTAAAATTATAAAAAGAAAGAGACGTTCAAATAATCAGTTTTAGTATCCTTTTTGTTTGCTTTGGTCTATAGTTAGGTCTTGTAGCAACACTTTGTATTAAGTTTACTGTTAAAAAAAGGCAAAATATCTTAACTGAAAAGACATTTCATACTTGACTCACTGGTTAAAATATTTCACAGAATAGAAACAGACTGTATTGGTTACTTTTTGTGATGCATTCATTAACACACAGGGTGGAAAGATAATGTCCAATGAAAAAACAATGAGAATTCAGCACTGAGGCCCCCTTTAAAATACACTTAATAGAAGCATCTGAAAAATCACAGACTGTCTCTAACTTAAAATATATTTCTAATAATATATGTAACTGATATTCAATAATTTGGTTCATTACATCAACATACATGTTGATGTATGTATGTAAATAGGGTATATCCCTATTTACAGAATGAATTCTGTATTTTACATTAAAGAATCACTAAATTAACTGCTAGACTTTCTAAGTGTATTCAGAGTAAAAAACTTATGTTGCTGATGAACTTAGCAGTCAGTTAATGAGGGACTTGATAGCATTCAGTGCCAATGACTCTAAGATCAGACAGCAGCTCAGCAAAAATATTTTTGTTGCAGTTCTAAAAGGCCTAAATTATACTCTTGGCATGAAAATCTTCCTTAGGTCTAATCCAAAGTGTTTTGCTGAGGATTATATGTGTTAGTTTGTACTCTTATGCACTATCATCACTGTTAAATACACGCGCTCAGGCAGAGTCTTCCACTGTTGAGGACGACCGTGTTCTTCTGTTTTCTCCCACAAACAGCTGGAATTAAACAGGTCTTTGAGAGAGAGAATATGCTGTTTGGTTAGGGTTTTTTTTAGGACAACAGAAACACTGCAGCAAAAGCATTGACAAATTTCTGCTTCAGAGACCTTATTTGCAGGCGAATGAACAATAATACTAAGTGATATTTGGACATGTTTTTTATTCTACAGCTGAAATATGACCATAGTGCAGTAGCTGCAGCATTTACCAAATGATACAGTGAACTCGATTCTGTTTTCACATGAGTTCTAAGCTGATTTAAACTTCCTTGGAATATTCACAGTAATATGCAGAGTAGAATCAAGCTTAATGTATGACCCAAGTTAAAGTCTTTCTTAAATAAATTAACCTTACCCAAATTCACTCATATATTAGCAAACTTCATTGTATATTTCTCAACAAGAAACTGAAAGCTAACATAAAAATTGAAAACAACTCAGAATAAAGTACCAAACCTTAAAATACAAAAAGTATTTCGACCCACAGGGTCCACGCTCCCAACTGCGCTGACTCCACAAGGGGCTTGCAACGATTCGGCCGAATACAGGGACATTTCATCCAGATTAATTGCCAGAGTCAGACTGCCGCAGGCTCCAGGGCAACGCTCCACCCGGCATTTGCTGTCGGGTGCAGAAGCATCACAGTGTCTCCAAAATGAACAAAGCCATCCTTCGACACCGACAGCCGTATCTAAATTAAAATGCACATTTTTTACAGAATTATCTGAACCTAGTAACAGAAGTATTTTAGACAAATGCTAATCCATAGCATTCTTAGTGCATAAAGAACACTAATAACAGCTATGCCATTCTATGGGGAGTCACAGAGGATTGATATAACCCGCTTAAAAAATTACCTTCTTGAAAAGATTGTCTTGAAGTTTGTTTATTTTCTGTATCAAAAGTTCTCCTCGTTCTCTTTTATGCATAAAATCCCTCAAGCGGTCCTGCTCGCAAAGGAGAGAGAGAGGGGGGGACAGACATGTTATCCAGCACTCACGATCTCACGTTTAAACCGAATTTAAAGAACCAGGGGGAAAGACCGCGAGGTGAAGCGGCGGGCGAGGCTCCCCGGGAGCCAGAGAGGAGCGAAGGGCCCGGCTCCACCGCTACCTCTCCAGGCAGGCGTCCTCCTCCCAGTTCCCGATCAGCAACCCGGCCCTGTAGGCGGCCATGCTGCCGCCTAGGCCGCGCGGCGTCCACCGTCGCCATGGCGACCGTTCTAGTCAGCGATTGGCCGCTGGAGAGGCAGAGTTCGCCAATCAGCGGGAGCGGGAGGGAGGGAGGGGGCGGGCTCTTACTCTCCCCGGCGGCGCGGCCCAAGAGCTGAGGGAGGGGGCACGGCGGTGGAGGTCCTGAAGGGAAAAAATGCAATAAATGTTAAAAACACCTGGCAGACCAAGGTCTAGCAGGGACAGGGCTCGGCATGTGAAAAAAAAATAAATCCACCAAACAAAAAAATCCATTTGTATTCCCTTGTGGTTTTGCCCAGTTTGACAGGAGCTCTGAAAGCAGGAGGCCTGCTTTCCCCTGGGGTGGCTGGGCTGAGCCCTTGTCATAGAATCACAGAATTGTTGAGTTGGAAGGGACCTAAAAGATCATCCAGTTCCACTCCCCCTGCCATGGGCAGGACACCTCCCACTAGACCAGGCTGCTCAAAGCACCATCCAGCCTGGCCTTGGACACCTCCAGGGATGGGGCAGCCACAACCTCCCTGGGCAACCTGTTCCAGCGTCTCACTGTCCTCATAGTGAAAAGTTTCTTCCTGATACCTAATCCAATCTAAATCTACTCTCTTCCAGTTTAAAACCATTACCCCTTGTCCTATCACTACATGCCGTTGTAAAACATCCCCCTCCAGCTTTCTTGTAGGCCCCCTTCAGGTACTGAAAGGCCACTATAAGGTCTCCTCAGAGTCTTCTCTTCTCCAGGCTGAAAAGCCCAACTCTCTCAGCCTGTCCTCACAGCAGAGGTGCTCCAGCCCTCTGATTATCTTCATGACCTCCTCTGGACTGGCTCCAACAGGTCCATGTCCTTCATGTGTGAGGACTCCAAAGCTGGATGCAGTAATCCTGCAGGGGTGTGCTGAGAGGGTGGCTGTGCTCCTGGGCCCAAAGCAGCCCTTCATCTCCTCATGCCTGTCTAAGGGGTTTCTGGTCACCTGGCTTAATGCTTATGCCTTTTCAGGCGACAGTGTACATGAAAGTGCTTCTGTTCCTGGTTCAGTCGTGTGATGGTATAGTTGCACAAGTGGAAGATGCTGAAACTCAAGAATTTGAGCCAAGCTATAGTCTTAGCATGGGGCTTTATTTACAATCCAAGTAGTCTTTTACACTCCGTATTGGTCAGAGTGCATCAGCACAACAAACAAATTCATGACACTAACACTACAGTATTGGTTAATATTTTGAATCGTAGAATAGTTTGGGTTGGACCTTTAAAGGTCATCTAGTCCAACCCCCTGCAATGGACAGGGACATCTTCAACTAGATCAGGTTGCTCAGAGCCCCGTCCAACCTGACCTTGAGCATTTCCAGGGATGGGGCACCTACCACGTCTCTGGGCAACCTGTGCCAGTGTTTCACCACCCTCATTGTAAAAAAAATCTTCCTTATCTCTAGTCTGAGTGAATGCATTAGGCGAATGTTTTGATTACAAATGTTTTGGGGGTTTATTATTTTAATTTTGAAATCTACTATGGCAAGATAGGCTAAGCAAATATGCTATGTGTTACTTTCCAAATAGCTTAAGCCAATGATTCTCAATGATGGTGTAGATCCTTCCACAGGACATTTAATCCCTTTTCAACTGTCATGGTTTTCTTGCAAGCTTAATATTGTAAGGTTTCAATGCTGGACAACTTAAAAAGCTTAAAAGAAAATGGATTCTGTATGAACAGCTGAGCTACATGTTATCATCAGACTGTTTGGGCAACAATTCACGTGAAATCTGTCTCTTTGTGTTTGAGTTTTGGTTTTGGGTTTTTTCAACCCAAAAGTTATTACACAAAAAAGTTATTCAGCACATCCCGAATCTTTTAAGGACTAAATGCAATCCATTTTGTTCAAATAGCACCACTTTGTGGTCAGTTCTGGTAAGTGACACTTTTATACACCTAGCCATGTTAGAAGTAATGCTGAAATTGTTTAATTGAAATAGGGAAGAAAATTTCTTCATCATGGACGAATATGAAAAGCCAAACACATTTTGGAAGTCTCAGATGTTATTTGAAATCTGACGTGTTTTCAGAAAAGAGATTTAATAATTTCCTGTGTTGCTAGTAATATCTACTTAGCACTTAAAAGTACATTCATGCTTTTCACAGAGCTAAGGTTTTGATTAGGGTGACTGGTTAATCATACTGGTATACAATGATAAAGTGGATTTATCACACTTTTGTTCAAAACTGCATAATATATTTGAAGTTAAACAATTTACTTTTGCTTATCTCAAATGTGCAATGTCTAAGAAGTTTCAAGTCTCTGATTTTTTTTTGTTTCAGAATGAAGCTACATTTAAATCAGTATTCAGTAATAAATCATTGTTATAAAACTACGTATTACACTTAGCCATGTTATTAAGAAGAACGCAGATACTCTGGTTTGCTGTGTATGTAGGTAATATATAGAATCCACAGAAAACTTCCATGCTTTTGTAGCCTTATGCACCATCTGTGCTTAGTTACTTACAGGCTCTGATGCAAATATTATATAGAAAGAGGTATTTGTACTCAAAATGTAATTGTGTACAGAAATATCTCCATGCATTTCTTAGTAGGATTACGCTGTGGTTAAATGTGTCACCTGAAAGGCTTTCATTTCTGATTGCATAGTATTCCATTAAAACAAACAAAAAGAGGTGTTTGTAAATTGAACATCTTTCCTGCAGGAAAGGTTACTGGCCTGTTCAACTCAGCTCAGTTTTGTTTCGAGCGGATAAAATCTATGTTTATCTAACAGTTGTTTGAGTTATTAAATGGTGTGAAGAAATGCTGTACTTGTGAAAGAACTGGTCTGTGTTTTGTGTGTTAACTTATGCCAGCATACAAACTGACCAGACTTAAAGATATATGTGTTATTTGAAACATTAGTATTTCCTTTTTTTCTTTAAGTCTTTGTTAAATACAATTTTAGTCTGTGTACTTTCAGACATTCTTCCCTTACTGTTCTATAATTACAGCTATTTTCCCTTTCTCTTTTCTCTTTTTCTTTTTTTTAATGAAAGTGAACTAGATGGTTGGAAAGATCCAAGAGCTGTCTAGGCCATTAGTTGACATAAAAGGCTGGGCTGGCTAGGCTTTTAATTGCCTTAAGACTGTTAGTAACGTATGAGATAGAGCATGTTTTAAATACTTTAGTATATAAATGCATTGGTATGTATCAGTAGTACAAATTATCATTGTTTAGTCAAATCTGGCAAAAAGGGCTGGGTCTGAATGGATGTGAACATAAATTAAGTCCAAGAAAGAGGTATGCCATCTTTATTTAGAGGAAGTGACAGAGCTTTAAGTTTTTCTGCGAGCTCTTCCACTTGTATACCTTCTTAATTCATGGTGGAAAACATGATTTTTACTTGTATCTGCTCTTTGGCAATTTATTAAATTCTAGTCATACTGAAAAAAAAAATCCTCAACCAATGTTTAATCATATGCAGATTGTATGAGAATATTTTTAATACCTGCCTTTACTGCCTTGGGAGAGTATCTATGTTTTTTCCTGTTTTCCTTTTTTTTTCCTGTTGAAAATTATGAATGTGTCAAATTTGATTAACAGTACAGAGTAAATAATACTCCATAGGAGTAAAATATATGTTCTTCAGGATGATTTGTCTCCTTTCATTTTATTATTTCACACTAACGTTATTCTGACACATGCTATGAATCAGAGCATAGCTATCGTTTTTCTTTGCTGTTATTAGGTTTCTGGCTATTAAAATGATTAATCTGCTTGTTAAGAATCTAACTTAAGTTTCTTATTCTAACCTATTCCCCAAACACTCATCTGTTCACAGCACAAAAAGAATTGAGTAGTTTATGCGATAAGATTTAAGGATTATTGTTTTGCCAGACACTTGCACTGATGTCTCCCATTTTGGCTGTGAATTTCAGCGTGGAGTTTTCCTGTAATGCTTGTTACTGAGGAGCAATCAACCTGATCATGGTATAGTAATTTCTGAAATGTAGTAATCCATTAAACAGGCCTCCCAGTCTACTTTTTACAAGAAAGGGGAGCAGGATGCTTGTGTGTTGTATTGGCAGTAAGTTTGCTGATGTATGTACACAAGTGTAAAGTTTCCCAGTATTAGATCTGGTTGAAGACATCCAAAACGGCTATGATTGCTCATTTGTTGTTTTATAACCAAAAGATTCTGCTAGAGAGAGAGGGAAGGGAGAGGGAATAATTTGCAATGTGTCTAAGACTGCCAAACATTTGCCAAGTAAATTTTGGATTGAGTTATCCACACCTCCATGGTATTTCATTCTAGGTCTCTAATTTAGACTTGTACAGAGCATGCCCTTTTGAGAAATTGCTGTATAATGGAATATTTTTTCTTCAAATTGAGCTATTTCATCATGACTGATCATGCTAGCTATTTGAAGGTTTTCTCCTCTGCCTGTCTGAATCTTATACAGGAGGTGCTTATACACTCGAGCTCTGAATCTCTCAGAAAAATGTAATTTCAGGAGCAGTAACTTATAAAAAGAATATAGAAATATTAAAGTATGTCTCCAAGGAATAACATTGTCTTTTGTAAAGGGATCCTTATTAAGTCTGAAGAAGCTAGAACACTTTCATTGGCAATAAATAGCTCAGCTGAGAATTGCTGTTTATTAGCACAAGCAGAAACAGTATTAACAAAGCTATATTGCTTCGCATGTTTGTCTCTTCACAGGACTGTGCACTACGTATGTCTACCTTCACGTAATTTAAAAATTCTTATTTTTCAAGCTATAGAGTATTTATTCGAGGTATCATGACCAGAACAATGAGACTGGCCATGTCATTGGTGAGGTGAAAGGTTTATATTTAATTTGCAGTATTTAATGTACATGATACGATCTCAGCTGACTTCTTTTAAGCACTACTTGCCAGGGACCTACTTGAAGAGACTTTTGTTAAGAGATGTTCCACCCTACTTCCAATGTATTGAGTGCATTGCATTTACTGAACTACAAAGTTCTGTCATCACCCACAGGCACTGACACAAAATCATTGTGGGTGAGGCGTGGTCCTATTTATAAAGGGTGGAAATCAGGTCATTGTCTCTCTTGTTTACTGAACTGTTTAAACTTTGGTTTCCATGAATACTCATGCTTGAGATTTTGAAATTTGCTTTTTTGTTAGCAATTTTTGCATATAAAAAGCATGATTGTCTGTAGGGGAAAATAAAAGCCCTAACTCCATGACTTTAGCTGACTTTTGACTATGGGGGTTGCTCAAATGTGCAATCCTGCCAATGTGAACCTACTGCTCCTGAAACTGAAAAGCAACGTTTTGCATGACCTCTGTGACCCAGCTCATTCTCTTCTTCTTCCCACTTTAGGACTAACTATAGATAATGCTTTAAAGGTTGCCTTTGCTTCCCTGTTAGCCTTGCCTGCAGCGTGATCCTAATCTTCTATTGTGAATTGCCTGTGTGCATCAATCATGGCCCGGTTGTGTCACTTCTCTCCTTTTGGGTTTTACTTCTCCCTGGGATGATAGTGTCAAGAGAGAAAAGAGTCTGTTCCCTTAGTTTTACACAGTGGAAATATCTGCTTCAGTGTCTTGAAGCAAAGTGTCATGTTACAAATACCGCTAGAGATACATATCAGTCCATCTTCAAACCTTTGCTAAATTTGCTTATTAGAAGCTGTATCCCACTGTTCCCACTGGGAAGTTTATTTGTGATAGTCAAGGTTAGACATAAAGAAATGTCAGAATACTTTACTTTGGTTCAAATGAATCTGTATGTTACATAAAATGAACTGTTAAAAAGCAGGAACAGAAACTGACTTAAGTATTTATACCACAAAACATGAATCAGTTAAATATTCTGGCATAACAAAAAGGAACATGATGAGAATCTTTTGTCCTAAGGGGAAAAGAACATGTGTATTGTAACTGTTTTTTAACATTTTCTGCCACCATTCCACATGTTTATGGTTTTGATTTGGATGACCTTACTCTGGCAGTGTATTTATGTCAGACATCACGGCCTACAGAAAATATTTTATACGTCTGAAGACCCTGGCAACTGTTCTAATTTGAGGACTCTGAACATTTTGGTATTCTGTGTCACTGTTGGTTAGTAAATTAGCACTTTGTAGTTGGTAGCTTTTCTTTGAGCTGTGGGAGAGAAAATACTATGTCAATATAATGCTGAGGACTCAAGGAACAGACAGAGCACAAATAATGTAATAAATGACAAAATTATTAAAATAACCATTGTAAAGGTACAGTGTATTTGCTAGTCCAAAATGAAAAGCTAGACCATTCATTCTTTGAATACCTGTTCTTGGGAGAAATAACTTTCTTGCTGAAATAACTTTTAAGTATTGGTAAGCTTCCTGCCGTTTGCTCTTTTCAGTGGAATGGAATAATACAGAATCGGCCATTTTTCTCCAAGTTTTACCTGAAAGTCCCTGGAAAAAAAGAATAAAAATGGGGGGGATTAGTGTAAAAGCAAGCATTGGGGCTCTTCAGGAAGGAGGCAGACTATCTGTCCGTGGGAATAGTACTTTTTGCTCTGGGGTGAGAGCGCTGCTCTACTGGTGTCTGTGTTGCTCACATAGGAGCCTGGCAGCTCCCACAAGGGGGTGTCTGTACTTCCTTCTGAGTAAAGGGAGCCCCGAAAGCCCCACTGAAATCCATTTCTGTCTCATTATGGGCAACTTCGGACTAGGGTTCACTTCAGAATAAAAGGTGTTTAAAATGTGTTATTATGTTCATTGAGAAAATGAAAGAGCAGCTTTCCCGCCTCCTTCGACGATGTCTCCAATAGCAGAGAGCTACTTTCAAAATTAGAAGGTAAAGATACATTATGAAGATCACCAGGCCACATCCATTGCCATTATTTAAAACTTTGGGAATCTGTCTATGAGGGAGGAAGTAAATATACAAAAGAATGCACAGAGTCATCCTAATCCATAACAATGTATTCATATTTTACGTGGTCCCTAAGAAACTTTGTTTAATCTTGGTAGGAATTACTGAGGAGTAAGTAATATCAAATAAATGCAGAAGTTTCAAGGCTATTTAGCTTTTTAACTAGTGCTTTCACATGGAAAGTGAAACACCGATAGTCTTTGAACAACCTTAACCAGTATTAGCTGTAGGAAACAAGAAATGAAAGAACAAAATTAGTATATAAAACTAATGGGCTGTATGTAATAAGAGGAAAAGCTGATAGATTTTTGTCTTGTTGCAAGACACACCACTGAAGTAAATGGACGTATTTGCGTAAGATGATAATCAAGAGGGAATACATTTGCATTTAGCTCCATTTTACATAGTCTTTTGACATGAAAAACTGTTCTGTCTCTTACAGAAGTCATGTGGGGATGGAGTTCTCTACGGAGAACAATCACGAAATCCAAAAAGCACTTTTTAATCTCTGTTGATCCTGGCAGCAGCCTTTGGCAAAACTTAAAGCAGCAATGGTGTCTTACAGCAGACTGGCATGATTTCCCATGATGTAACAGGGTATGTAAATGATTCAGTAGAGTCAACTTTGAGATAAAAAATTTCCGAATAGAGGTGGTCGTGCAGGAATGCAAATTCCAAGGCTTAAGAGTACAAATATGCAATTAGGGCAACGATGCAAACTTTTAAATCAAAATATTAGTGAATGTGCAAAATAAGAAACATCAAAGGACTGGTTAGGTTAGCAAAGAAGTTTCCTGTGGCAGTCTAGGCCACTTGCATATGATATGCCTTGGGAACAGAATAAATTCAGAGAGGAGAAAGGTGAATAACCTAGGACACCGGCTGGATCTGAACACTGTCAGTAAGGAGAGAGAAAAGTTTGCCTCTTAGTGGCTGGATGGAGGAATAAGTGGCATTATTCTGATTCTTTCAGATGCAGGGCATGAAGAAAAAATCAAATCTGACCATGTGGTTCTGGTTGATAAGGAATGCAATAGTGTTATCATAACAGAGAAGGAAGCTTTAGAATAAACATTTCCCCCCCACCCCCTTTTCTTTTCTTCCATTGTTCTGCTCCTCTTAAATTCCATTTTATTTACTTTTGCTACCTCTCAAGTTGTTTTCTTCATTCACTTTGTTTCTTTTTTCTAATCATCTATTTTATAGAATCTATCAACGCTGCTTAGTCCTTTGAGAGTTCATAGGCACTTCAGATGAGACCCTTCTCTTACAGGTATTTTTGCTGATATGAATTCCTTCAGGTACTCACTGAGTATCATACATATTCTCGTTATTTATCCATTATTTTTTGTAACGACTGCTCTCTTTTTCCTCTCCTCTTGTGCTCATTTGTTATACCCTGTCTGAAATGTAGGCCCAATATAATTGAAGGGCACTGCCTTATCTGCTCTGAAAGGTATATCAAAAATCCTGTGGTTTCTCACATATATTTTATAAATATATCCTATTGGGAGTGTATTTATAACATTATTTCAGTAGCAAGTGTCTTCTGCTGGCTGCATCTTACATATTACGAAGCATGAAAGTGACTAAAAGAGACAATGAGTTGTGGAAATTAGGAGTGGCCTTTCACAAGTTGCAGGTACATCCCACAGTTGGGTGAAGTTTGGCTAGTTTTTTTCATAACACTTTCCTACTTTCAGTAAAATCATTCTAATATACAGTCTGCACTGACTTATAATGATTTTTAAATATGTTTTTCTTACCCAAAAATGTTTGTGAAGTCTTGCCAAGAAAAAAAAAAAAAGGAGAAAGCAAACTGAATAGCATGTATTTGAAAGAAGAAACAGTGGCAACATAGCATGTGTCTGATTCTTCTTTCTGTGTATACCTAAGAAATGCAGAACTAAGACCTGCAAAAGAAGTTGTTAGGAATAGCCCTGGCCTTGTAAAATTCTAGCAGAAGCTGATCAAAGTAATGAGCTTCAGTCTGTAACATCATGAGGGATGATTCTGTTCCCATCAGCAGGAAAATATTCTGGAAGCCTGGCAGCATCTGTTACTTCTTAATTTTTTTTGCATGTTGTATGTTGTGTTGTTAGGAATCCTGCACAATTCTAGTTAAACTTGGAAATCTGGGGGACAGCTTCGTTGCTTTAACAACTTCTGCTCCTGTAAAATGTTTATATTTGCATGCCAATTTAGCGTGATTAATTTACTAGTAAGGTTCACTGTTCTCATTGTTTCACATATCCTGGCATGGACACAGTCACTCATTTAATTTATTCCTTTGTTAGCCTATGTCCAGCTGGTGAAACTGGTAATCCTAGCAAAGGCTATCAAATGTGTCAAAATTAAACAAGGTTTTTCTTCAAGAAGTAGTACAGAAGATACTTAACTACTCTATGATATCCTTCTCACTTTAATGACAGATAAATCTAATAATAATCTGCTCATATTGCATAGCTGTGTTTACTTCAAAGCATGCTCAAGATTAGCAAGGGGAACTTCAACAGCTCAGGAAAGCAGCTATTTGTTCTTTACAGGTAGAGAAATTGAAATAGGGTGTCTGTGCTTTACAGGTAGAGAAATTAAGGTAAGGTGAGCAGCTACCTTATATAAATTGATCATGAACTTTCAACGTCTGTGCTCAAGAATACAATAGTGGCCCAATAGGGTTTGAAGGCTCTCCAGCTAATAGAGATTCTCTGCCTCTCAGTATGTAAAGTGATAAAAGCAGTCAGTTATCTCTCCAGCAATGCCTTGCATCACTCTGTTACGTGCAGTTATAAACACATTTTCAATTGTCTATGGAATATAAATATGTAAATAATATTTAATCATTCCCTCAGTTTTCCTTTCTCACTAATAATACTTCACTTTAGTTCTGTGCTCAGTGTTCTTTTTCCCTTTGCATTTCCAACCTTTTCCCCTATGTATTTCATAACATGTCCTCCTTATTGTGTCTTCCTCTAACAATAACATACCAGTGAGATGTGTAATCTTTCAGTGTGGGGAAATAGTTTTTATAACCCAAAAAAATACAAGTTGGAAAATAGGGAGGAAATGTTATGCATATTGAAAACTCCAGGAGTTGGGGACCACAGACCAAGCTACCAAACTCCACTGAGTGTTCTCTTAGCATTCAGCCATTTTGATGTTTTCAAACCGAGGTCAGGCAGCATAGAGGACCAACTCTGGATTGTCATCTTTACGTTATTAGGTCAGCTCTTATAGCTGGAAAAAAACTTCCAGCAGGAGCTTCAGCCTTCCTCACATCTGAGACAAAACCAGGATATTTGGTACACTGGATAGTACATATTATCCCCAGTAGGCATGTGAAAACATGGACTTTGCTGATTTTATTAGCAATTATTACAATGATTGTTGAGACAGGCTGATAAATTTTGCAATTTTTGGTCAGGTATATAAATTAACTTCTTCTATATTACCATTTTCATGGTTAGGATTACTTGCAGGCTTGGAAACAGAAGTCAGTTTCTGAGACAAGAGATTTTAAGGGCAGTTTTCTTCCAGTATAGTTCATAATCACTTAACGATTTAAGATAGGCATTTCAATACAGGATGGCTAAGTGGTACTTGGAGTTGTCCAGATTTTTGTGTGATAGCTAGGGTAACATTGCTTATATGCTTACACCAGTCATTATTGCAAAAAGGAAAAAAAAAGCAATTCAAAGCATTGGAATTAAAAGTCATCATCCTTATAGTAACTTTTGTTGTCCAGACTGTTATCCATATTCATGCTTGTCACTAGAATAAGCCTGCTGGTAGCAGATGGAGTTTTTGCAGTCGTCTTACCATTTTTTCAGCAACACGTTATTCTCATATATTCCTGTGTTGTCCTAATAACTAGGCTTTGACACGGTAGTATCCTATATATGGTAGTATTTGTATATTTTCTGAAAAAAGTACTGAGGTGCATTTTTTACCCCAGCTGTGTCTAGACAGCACAAAGGTCTAGAGACAAAGCAGGCACTGGAGGCGGTGACAGGGATGTTGTATGGACATGAAGGGTAAAGACAGGAAGTTTGGAAAGGGAAGTTGAAACCTGTAAATGAGATTCAAAGAGAAGATGAAATATGATGAACGTCAGGCAAAGCAAATGATAATTCCAGCAACCTTGTGGATACGCTGGAGAGCAAAGCAAGGATTTCAGGAAGGAAGAGGAGGCAGTGAGACAGAATGATTTTTCTCAATGTGGTCAAGAGCAAATAATGCCTTGGTGCTTTTTTGTAACAGTAGATATTCGAAAGCACTCTGGTTCTTGTAAATGTATTTGTGCTGCAGGTTACACTGATTACGTCTAGATATTTGCTGAAGGTAGGAGTAGGAAAATATTTTTTTAGTGGCAGCCAGTCCTGCAAATAAGGGTTATAGCACCACTATGTAATTAATGCCAAATGTGTCATCATGCCTTAGTCACTGAAAGGAATTTAGGATGGATGCCTGTTTCTCAGTGAATAAAATACCATTTCACCCTAATTAGACTCATTTTTACTGAGGACACTTGTTAAATTATATTAACAATTCCTCCCCCTTCAATATTGTGACAAAGAGAACAGAACATATAATAAATTCTACACAAAAAAGAAGAAGCATCCATCTGCAGTGATTTTAATTCTTTGTTGTATGATCAAGTGCAAAACAGGTTCTGTTGAGTAGCTAGCAATGCAGATACTCAGTGTGCCATTGTCTTCAATGGATAACTGGTAGTTTTGTTCGGCGATCATTATGGGCAATGTTTCCCATCATTGTTAATGCCAGGGCAGTTCCTGGTAGGAGGTCCACTGTAGATAAAGCTTGTCTGCCTGTGAATATTTTTAGTCTGTCTTTTAGACCCTCCGTAAGCTAGTGAAGCATGTGCAGTTGCACAGTCTCCTTTCAGTTTGCACCAGCTTGGCTTCGTTGAGGTTGGCAAGGTGGGTAATGAAAAAGATCTGAGGTATGTGGAAGTTTTGTTTCATATCTCAAATCAGTCTGATATGGTAACACCACCTTTAGAATATAAAAATATTAATCCTGCATCCCTTCATTTTTTTCTCCCTCAAAAGTGATAACTCGTTCATTGCATTCAGTGATTCTTAGAAACTGGGGCTATGGGTAATCAACATGTTTCTTTATTGTGTGTATTGCTTTAAATGTGACATTTTATTTTCTGGAAGCACGTAGAATCTTAGACTGTATTCAGTGAGTAGTCAGTGAGCTTACAAGCAGTGAAGGCATACTAGCCAAATAAGAAGCGAGTACAAATATCTTTAAAGCTTTTAGACTTGCAAATTTGTGAAATAAACATTTGTTTCAAGCCTCCAAAAGCAGCACTGAGCTCGTTCATGCATTTTCTATGTGTACTTTTCAGTTCATTCATTTATCTCTTTATATCTGCTGGACACTGAATTCATGTATTACTGTTGCATTAAGTCAATTTTTATGCAGAGTTTGGTTTCTTGTACTCCTGAGTACAGCATCTTCAGCCTTTTCTTGTTGTGGAAAAAGATTTCCTCCTTAAGGTGTTCTTTTGTGAGACCTGAGTTAGACCTGAGCATTCAGAAAAGAAAGAACAAAACCAGAAGACTTGCAGACTCTGAATTGCATTATGCCTTTCTGTTTTTCTATTTAAATTTTCACTTGTAATGTCAAAATCATACATTCTCAAAGTTGCAGAGCAAGGGAATAGAAATAATTTCATTTCATTCTTTTTTAAGTCAGTTTGAAAATGCTGGCATCAGTGACCCTTTGATAAGCATGAGCACCAGACAAAATAAGAGTTTTAAAACCCATGATCTTGTTAACTTTTACTAAAACTTCTGTAAGCCACTGAGCTTTCCCTGGAGTAATTCACTAACAGGCCTCCCCATTTTGCAGATCATTTACTCTAGGATTGTTGAGCCTTCTCAGCTGCTTTTAGTGATAATAAAATAACTTGAGCACAAGCAATATCTTCTGTTAAATCCTTTAGGTACATTACTGTAGATATTTTGTCCATTGCTTTTTTTCATGTAGGGGAATGATGCATAATTCATCCACTTGTTTTGTCTCTATCAACCAGTTCCAGTCCTACATGCACCATCTGTATTTTTCCTCCAGCTTTTGGAATGAAGTTGCTGTAGACTGACTAATTTATGAGCTAGACAGTAGACCTATTATCCTGCTAGAGTTTGTAATTGCACACAATCCAGTTGACTCAGGTCTAAGAGTGATAGCTGTGCCAGCAAGTTGTACTGTGAGGCCGTATCTAAAACCAAAGTGATTTATAGGATGGACAGCAGACCACATGGTTCAAACATCAATTCCATGTGCCATTGTCACAGTTCCTTGTGATTGTTTGGTAATCTTTGCATGGTCATTAGTTCAGATTTGGGTCCAGTCCAAAGACAGAATTCAGGCTGAGATGATGTTAATTTGTGGGCTTTGTAAAATGAGTTGTGAACGGTTCACTTCGTGGAGAGGAACCGTGGTTCCTGACGATAATCTCAGTGAAGAGGGACAGAATGGATTGGGAGGTACAATCCCATCAGGTCAGGACTGGAGTTTCGTGGAACAATGTGGAAGAAACTTTGTTGCCTTTTCTGCCTGTGTTAAAAGAGGACTTGGCTTCTAATGTTATACTGCCGTGAACTTAAAGCAGCTGCTAATTCATTTGGAAAGGTGAAAGCACAGACAGTTCTGAAGAAACCAATTTTAAAAATTACTGTTTACCTTTCATCTTACATCATATTATAAGGGCACAGGTTTGATAAAGCTGCACAGCAATTTACTTTTTTATATTTAAAAAAGAATAAATTATAGTTTAGATTGAAAAAGTACAAGGAAGTGGTCATCCTTTGACCTGGAACCCTTGAAGGGAGCCTCTTGCAAGGGATGGCAAGGTCTAGCCAAGTTATAACAAGAGACCTGTCAATCAAGGAAGTGCATTCCTGGGGTTTCTACTGCCCAGGAAGAGGGTTGCTGGAGAAGATGGATGTGCCAGCTGTGAGAGTGCCTTGTGGGAGAGGATGTGATAACAGATGAACTGATAGGGGTTTTTGAATGAAAATCTAATGTCTGGAAATTGCCATTAGGTCATGATATAGTGTGTGAGAACAAAGGGGTCTAAGAAAAGAGTTATCTACGTTAGCATTTTGGTTTGAAGGTATAGCATTGTTTTGAGGCAAATCCCAGCGTACCGGATCAGTTTGCAGAATAGTTTTGGCACGTGAGCTAGACTGCTCTTGGAGAAAATTAATCAAAAAACTTCACTCTAGGTTTGCACCTCATTTGCTCCAAACCCTGGTGGGGACATTGCAGTCTGTACCAGTGACTGTACCAATGATTTTGGCTGATGTAAAACCATACGTGTGGGAGACATTTAATCTGGGGACCAGACTAAATCTAGTCCAAAGTGAAACCCTAGAAAAGTAGATTGTGTAAGCATAAAGGCCTGAGAACAAATTGTTTTGATGTACTGATTCATTCCAATTGTGCCCAAATTACTTGCTAATGTAGACATAACATATGTTGACAAACTGGCGGTTATTCAATTCTGGTTTTATCTTTTATTCTGAGAATTACTCCAGACCTCTGCTTTAGTGCTTTCTGGTAGAAAAGCAACAGCTACATCTGTTTCTGCAAACTGGGATGGCCATGCATTCGCTCTCTAACAGGAAGTCTTCAGTAGAAAGATTTCTGAGTCTCCCACCCAACAGCAGATTCAGGAAAGGACATACCAAACCTGCCGTAAAATCCTGGATTTAAGTGTTTTGTAATTTTACAGCTGGAAAGATAAACACCGCAAAGACACAATGGAGCTGTGTCATCCTCGAGATTCCCACACAAATCACTCATTCTCCTACTTATCATTCCATTTTCCCTCACATTTTATGATGTAAAGGTGATTCATTTAAACAGACGGAGAACAAAATACCACTAGGCAGAAATCAGCCTGTCTGCACAGAAGCTATTTTTAAAGCTATTTAGAATAGCACACACTTTTTCCTGAAATGTGTTCAAAGATCATCATTCATAAGACAGAATGGTGTGTGTGTGCTTGTGTAATTTCTGTTTGATATTTTGGATTTCAGAGAAAAGAGGAGCTCCTTGAGAGCTAAGAATCAGTAAAATGATCAACATGCTATCATTTGAACTCCTGAAAATGCCCATAAAAATGACATGTCAGTAGTGGATTAACATTAAAAACTCTGGTATATAACAGGAAATGATGCTTAAATCTGGGACAAACAATAGGCAGTAAGAGCTTTTGTATCTGGGAAGGATTTCCTTATTTTATATTTGCTTGTAAACATGGCATGAATTCTACTGAAATGTGGGTCAGTTTTAGTGATTTATATGTCTGAGAACTTTCCTTGGTGACAAAAATAGCAAGAATTTTATTTTTGAAACTTAAATAAAATGCTACATGACCTGATTGAAGGGCTACAGAAACTTCTATTTCTACCCACTGCATTCAGATCTATTAAACTCTAATATTCCCTGATCAGATGTGTAACAATGCTTCCGTTTTTCAAAGCCAAATGAATCCTACAGGGATGGCATACCAACCGGGTCTCAAGGGGCTGACATTCTTTCTTACTTCTAAAGAAATTTAATAATTATTTCAAATCTTATTCCCCAAATTAATCTGGATGTGTAATCTGTTTGTGTCAAAACAGCAGCAGTGGCATGAACAAAAGTTCTAATCTTAATTCCCTCTGTCTCTGGGTACTAATTGAAATACTTAGGATATGCAATCTATTTTCATTAAAACTACTCATCTGAAATCTGCTTACAGTTCTTTTCTAGTATAGCCTTGAATTCACCATTATGACTGTTTCCTGCCAGTGCTATATTGTTACTAACATTCTGCCTTTTCTGTTTGGCTACTGCAGAAATAACTGAACTGGCCAAACCCCTCTGGGTGACAGACGACAGCAACATGAAAAAAAAAAAAAAAACCGGATGTCTGAAATGAAAGCCCTGGAATGGGTAAATCAGCAGATTGCCCAGAATCACACCTGAGCCATGCATGGGTCAGCCAAAGGTCTGAAAACTCCGTGTGACTGAGTTTTGCTTGGGAGATCTTTTTTAACCGTTCTGCTTTCACATACATATTGTTATAAATTTATGTTAATGAGAATTACTGTGAAGAAACCAAGGCCTCCAGGACTATCTGTGTTTTTCTGTTTGCCATCTTTGTAGAAAAGAAAATTGAACTTCTTTTTTTTAATTTTTCAGAATTCATGTTTTGTTACCCAGTGGCACAAGTACTTTTATCCTTTTAAACCTGTTTTGTAGTTTTAACTTAGTTTCAAGAAGAAACTGATTTATTTATTAATGATTGACGACGTTTAATAATTCAGGATTTCTTTGAGTTTTGCCAGGTTGGATCCTACCACCTCACATAGCAAGATGTTATATCTTCTGAAAAATAATGCTTCCAACAAGTACTGGAAGTGAATTAGTAATCTGAATTTCAAGGTCAATAGAACTTTTTAGTGCCTAGAACACCTATTGGTGCTTGGTACGCCTTGTCTCTGCAGGCCAGAATACGGGTTTAAAAAGATAGCAAGCTAAGAAACCTAACCATTACTTAATGACATACAAATGGTGACTGAAGACATGGTGCTACTGGGAAATTAATCAATTCTTTTAGTCCTCTCATAATTAGGTTTGCAGCCTTCAGGGAAGAGCTATGGTTAGGAAGATAGAGAACAAGTGCTTCTAGAAGGAGGAAAAAAAAGCCAAGCTTGAAAATACCCATTAATTTATCAGCTTAATTAATATCTAAATATAAAAGCCAATATGGCCTCTCTCTGCAGTCTAAATACTCACTTTACTGTATTTTGTCTGCTGATAAGAACTGGGGGCCATTGAGGCAGCTGCTAGACAGGCATTTTCATTTCCTAGTGAGTGCTAGTTTGCCTAATGGAACCTGAAAGCTCCCAAAAATGCTATGCCCACTTCCATGTTATGCTTTCACATGGAAGCAAAAAAAATCTCAGAAAGAAAACCACATCAGAATGTCCCATTTATACGCCTAAAGCTGGACATAGAATGATGAGAAGACGCAATGGATCTGTTATGCAGTTTCTTCTTCACACAGACCAGTTTCAAAGGATTTGTGCAAGCCTAAGGAAAGACTGATTAGCTCAGGATGCAGCACAGAGCAGTATGATTTGCATTGTTCCAGGGGCAGCAGCCTTGCAAGCCTGCCAGACGGTATTTTCTTTTCCCAAATTAGAAGTTGAGTGTGCCAATAGTAGGTTTCCTGGTTAATTCTGAACTGTAAATTGAGGGAGAGCCAGGTGCCCTGGCCTCATCCAGAGTCAAGATAGAGCTAATCAGTGAGTCCATAGTATCTCACTGCCGCCAAATTCAGCAGGAGCTGCGAACCCCCGATTGCCATACAAGGGGTATGTCGGCCAGTTGTCAGTGAGAGTACCCCAGAAGACAACCCCTCTGTTACAGCATCTGCGTTTAAAAAGAAAGCTTTGCTTTTCAAAAATCTATCTGATTTAAAAAAAAAAAAAAAGGGGGCGGAAAAACCCAAAATCCCCAGCACTATGAGTGTGTGCAATATCAAGAAGCGAAAATTTATGCCGTAATTAAAAGTACTTTCTCACTTTGAGACCTCCTTCAATTATGAAAAAAGAAGGAAATTGATTGTGATACTCCTCTACTAATGGAACGAAACATCAGCAAAGTTTCTTTTTCAGTTCTTGATAGTCCTTCAGTACTCACATGACAGATATCCTCAGCCCAATCACTATCAGAGACTCATTTATTTTGTATGTGCAGAACATGATGTCTCACAATGTTTGGGGGTATGGAATTCATGTTACATGTCAATGTACATGCTAATATTAGAAGAGAATGAACAGCTCATTTCCTGGAGGCATCAGCAAGCTTTATTTACAAATTTTTTCAGTGGTATCAGACATGTGGAATAAATTACCATAAATTGCTTGTGATTAAATGTAAAGTACCAGGAAGATTTGCAATAGTTAATCCCTCTGTTTATGGGGTCTGTGAAGAGCAAATTAAGCTGAAGACTAATGCATAACTGGTTTTCATTAAAGCTAATGTTCTTGTATTATAGTATTGTTTTGTTTAATTATGGAATATAATTTTAGAAATTATAAACTTTAGGAATAAGGCAGTTAGCAATGTGTACTGGCCTATAACTGCTGTTACTCTGCATAAACTACAAGTAGCGAAAGTGATATTAGAAACATTAAGACTTGCTCCAACATTTCATAATATTCTAAATCTTACTTTGTACTAATATATTACATGGCTACGGCCAAAAGCAGAATTTCCCCCTAAATTCAGCTGAAAGATAACCTTCTATTTCCATATATTTTGATTTCAGTAAACTTTTGTGAGACAGTTTTCCTTTCAATTTAACTAAAATAGATGAATTTCTGACATCTGAAAGGATTTTCTGAGGGAAGTGTGAGTCTGTGTTAAAAAAACCCAAAGACCTCAGACAACTTCAAGTGAGATTCTGTTAGCATGCAAAAGAAATTACTGTTTTCTGTGAAGCTGTGCTCCTTAATACTTTTAAAAGACGCATTTGTCTGGACGTCAGTTCTTCTGCAACGTTGGGTTGTATGCCTAGTGTATGGCATAGAGTGAAACAAACATGGAAGAGACCGACAGAAACAGTACAGTGTGGAGATTATGCGCTATGGTGTTCTTGGGAGTGCACTAATTCACCCAGAAGTCCAGAGAACATCTATTTCCTGTTTTTTAATTATGATTTCAGCTATTATTCACTTCCCAATATCATGAAATCACAACAGTTTCTCTGTGGGTATCTCTGTGTATTTTAGTTATTGCCTGTTTCGGGGAGAGACAGCTGAATGGAGTGGGAGAACCAGAGAATAGCTGTTCAGTGATGTATTACTCTAAACCGGCCCTGTTTTACTGAATAGGGCTATTTTTTGTTTTGTTCTTGCTATTGAGAAGTGAAACCCTGAAGTAATCCTTTCACAATTTATTTAAAGAAAATTGGCTTCATTGTTACCACTTACAATGCTGAAATGTGAATTAAAGATGAACAAAAAGAGAAAGCAAGAAGAAAGAAGCAGATGCACTTAGTTTCTCATTTGATTCCCTCTTCCTCTTTCTTCTCCTTTTAGGTATCTACCAAAGGAGCATTCCCCCCTGATGTCTGGAATGTAAATGCTGCTGCGTCTCAAGATCTGGACAAGAGGTGCTATCAAGATGCTGTTCTCCTTCAGTGGCAGAGAAAGGAGTTCTGAATTGCTGGTAAGTTTTCTGGGTCCATACAGCAGTCCGATCCTGTTGGCTAAGCACATTCTTTCCCCAGAGTCCCTGTAAAGACGCTGGGTTAAGTGGATTATCTACCTGGCTGCAAGAGTTTGCAGGTAAACTTCTAAGCTTGTGGTTCTACGAGGCAAGGTGAGCTGATCAAGTAGCTTACCCCTGCTGAAAGGGGGATCTCGTTCCTTCGCTCCCAGCTCACCACACCCAGCGCTTCCTCTGCGTCTGTCTAGCCCTTGACAGACTCCTCTGTGAGCCACTTCAACCTGTTCACCCAGCATGAAAAGGGCAGGATTTACTTGAGTGAATAAGCTGAATTGTTTCATGCAAATATTTGATCAGTGTCATGGTTAGTGCAAGGGGCGGGGGTGGGACCACAGCAGAGACGGGAGGAATGGCGTAAGGGAAAATGGAAACTGAATCTTTCCCCTTTTTTTTGGCTTTGCTCAGATTCTTGTGAAACTACACAATGAGATACAGCTCTTTATTTGTGGTTTTTTTTTTTTTTATTGAGGAGGAAAATAGAGGGGTTAATTCAGATAACTGGAAAATACTCTGTTGTTAAAGGGAAAGCAGAAGGTAGTGTGGAGTATGGAGTATGGAGGGGGGTGCTTTGGGTTGGTATGTGTGCTGCTTTTTTGCCCTATTTAGAGTAAACATCCTGTTTAAATAGGTGCCAAGCTAATGAGGCAAAGTGTTTTCTTCAACTCAATGGCATTTCTGTGTGTGTCACGTGATACCTTTGAAACACGGACTTCTGTACGGAAGGATCAGAAGGCAGGCATAAAAAAAGGGGAGAATGTGTGCCCACATCCTTCTTGACAAGGGAGAGCACTGGAATTGCAAGGAATCTCTGAATTAAGGTCTGATTTACCTGTGTTTGTCTTCTTTTTCCATCTGGTAATTTGTTTGCTGGAGGAATTTGAGCCTTTTCTACATTCGTCCAGGATTTGTGGATATTCAGTAGATTAGACAGAGACACTGTGCAGCTTGGAAATTCCAGATGCGTTCATGTTACACGTTCATAACAAACACAGAGCACATTTGCAGTAAGTCAGATGGGTTTTGGGCAGCATCGCAGAAGCCTGCTGTGGAGCCAATATGAGTATTCTTGGTAATTCCAACATGACCCAGAAGCACTGGACTTAAGTATTTTATAATAAGCATGTAGTTTCCACTGTCTGTGAAATCTTGCGAAATGTGACAGCCAAACCCTGCTGTAGAGAATTGTGGGAGCGTGGCACATAGGAATAGGGAAGAGTGGAAACAAAACTTGTAGTATCAGTACGTGCAGTGAGCCTGGCCAAAACACAAACCGTGCCACTTTATGTAAATAGAACTTGCCAGGGGTATGTTGAAGGATCTGAATGCCAATTCAACAGAAAGCAACTTTTCCTGGAAGGCAGGATTTTTTTCTGCTTTTCCACAAATTTTGCCCAGTTGGTTGTCCCTTCTTTTCAGCAGGTGCACCACTTTCTCAAGCACTGGTACGTGGTTCAGTGTGTCTAAACCCTGGGGAACAATGTTGCTTAAAGTTTTTCCTGCGTAGTTTCTGTTCCATGGCACTTCACACATCCTTCCCCCCAGGACCCGCCCTGTCTTACTGTTGAAGGTGGTACGTAGTCAGTAGCAGTCTCCTTCAGTCAGATGGGTGTGCTAATAAGCTAAAGACAACAGGCAAAGGAAATACTATTCAGAGGCCTTGAGGTCCCTAGGGCTATGACTCAGATTTGGAACAAGGGTGCAAGGAATTGCTTTATTTGGTATCTGTTGCCTTCTTAAGTGCGGTGTCATTGTTAAAAGTGAAAGATTGATGTACTCAATCCTTTCCTCCTTGTTTTTAAGGGTGAGGTATGTGGATCATACTCCTGCTAAATAAATAGAGTCATACAAGGTTTTCCATGTTCTAGATGTAACTTGGCATAGGCTGAGGAATCCAGAGTTACGACTGCTGTTGCAGACATAATTAACTCCAGTGCCAATACGTGTCATCCAGCTACACAGTTCCACGTGGGCCATCCAGTGCCTACCCAGTTCTGTGTAATGGCTTCAGAATACTAGTTCAAGTGTTCTGATTTAGCACAGGACTATGTAAATACCTCACAATGTCTGCAAAATTTCTAAGAATGTGGTATTTACAAGATAGCAAAGTAGAAGTGGGTGCCCTAACTGCAACTGTAGGAGAAATGACCAGTGTAATGTGGCATAAGAAGAATAATCATAGTAAAATGATAATTATAATCCTCTGACCTGGCACTGATTTGCAGAAATATTGTGGCTGATGTTTCTGAATTCTTGGCAGATAATTCTGTGCATCCTAACACCATTCCTTCAATCAGACACCACATGCTTTAAGTTTTAGGTTATTTAAAAGACTTCTTTATTTGATTCAGTCTTGGGTTAATTTTATAATGAAGGAGAAAAAAGCTCATTAACAAACAAAGCAATGTTTTTATACTCTGTGGTTTTCCATCTGGTGGCTCTTATGAGAGGTAAATCACTTAGATGAATGCACGAGCATCCATTGTAGAGCTTGTAACCCACCGCGAGTTCTTGCAATAAATACATTTTAGCTTTCTTCTGACTGCAATCAGGACTGAGATTTGCTAGTATCAGCACAGCCCATGTGTTGCTGTACTGTTATGAATTGTGAGCAGGAGTTACTGAACAAGCTCGAGGCAGGGACTGTGCATTCAGTTTCTTATGCTGCTCTCGCATGCACTTATGATCAAAATGGAATACTGGGAATGCTGCATTTAAACCGAGTCTGACAGGAGGATTAACAAGGGCAAGCACTGAATTACACTTGACCTTGAATGTTTCTGAAATATACAAGTAAGAGAAGGTAAATACTGAACGTGAGGGACATCCTGATCCTTTTATCTGAGCCCACTATATAGCACGAAGGGGGGGAAAGTTACTTTTACTTTTTGTGAATGCCTAAGGATCTGAGCATGCTCTGTCGAGCAGGATACAGAGCAGACTGCAGCTCTGTTCTGTGTCTGTTAAGGAAATGAGCCCCACCTCAGCTAAAATGGGCAAAACATCCTTGGTAAACAGAGCATGGGGCAGAGCTTACACAATTAGCAATTACTCCATGAAACCCAGGCTGGCCACTGCCCAACTTTAACTGAACTTTTATCCTTCCACAACATTTTTGTTTAGAAACTATTTTTATTTTTAAACAATAATACTCACTAGCAACACCCATCCTGGAGGACATCAACTGCTCTGACAGCCATCCCAACTCCTGCTTAAATTAGGAACAGCAAATGTATTCTCTTCTTCACAGAAACAATAAAAAGCCAGGGGCTACTACTTCATGTCCTATACATCTTCATTAATGAAAGGGAAACAAATTGCTCCTACAATGCTGTATTGTTAAACTCGGGCCTGCACAAAGGGTTCCTTACAGTCATTGTGACAATGTGATCTTCATGTTGGAAAGTGAATATGTTGGAAAGCTGTCAGTCAGGGAACAGGCTGAAGCCCCTAAAATCATCTCTGTTCTCAGATTGGATTCAAACTGTGTGCCAGAGACAAAAAGTATTTTGCTGATTCCAGTTTATGCGAGCAAGATTATGCCTTAGTTTCCTTTCAACAATCAATCTCATTTTGTAATCTCAAAAAAAATTAAATTGAACTTTTAGTCCTCTGCTACTTCCAATAGTGGCTTAGAGCAGCTCCTGGGGGTGGCCAGCAAACGTTAGCAAAATAACTGCTTGCTCTGTGTTACTTGAAATAGTATTAACCGCTCACGGTTCCCCAAATCAAGTACCTCCTACCTTTCCTACCAGATTATTCAGCTCTTTGCAATCCACAGGCTTCCCAGCACCATTAACTGGCTGGTTACACTGTAAATGTAGTTATATTGCAGCCATGGCCTCCTCTTTTTGAAAATAGAAGCAAGAGCACCACATATCAACAGGAAGTGATGTAGAGAAAACATGAGGATAGAATTTACTTTTGTTTCATAATCCAATTACTTTGCATACACTGAATCAACGGGGCTATTCCAGCTCTGAGAACAAGGCCTGCTCATGTGAATACGTGCTTGGAATCCCAAGCTCTGCCAGTTACGCTGGCATGACTAAAGAGATTCCTGCTTCCAGCTCTCTGCCTGTTCTCCTGCTAGATGCTATTGGGCCAGTGGGAGGGGTGGCGAGCTCGACAATGTTCCTGTGCTGAGAAGCCAGAGTCTGGAGTAGCACAGCAAACTGCCATAAAGTTCATTTTTTACTTTCCTGGGAGTGGCAGTTGCTCAGGGTTCTGATTCACAGTCCTTGATGGATTTTGATTTCAGCAGCTGAAGAGGTTACTATCCCACTATCACTCATGACTCCAAGAAGAACTGTAATCAGAGCCTGCAATCGAGTCACCGGGGGTTAAACTCTGTTCTGCAAAGCTGTGAGCAGTATGGGTCTGTCAAAATCATCGCTTCCATCCAAGGTCAGAGAAGTCAACTAGCCAGTGTGTATTTATATGCATATACACACGTGCTTTTAAATGCAGTGCTGTCAGATAACTAAGATCTCCCAGTGAGTGTTTGATTCCTATATGGTTCTAAAATCAAGCTGGTTTTGTCAGCAATTAGTCAAATCATATACTGACATTTCTTCACACCAAGAGGAGCAGTAGCAGAGCAGCATTGTGGGAAAAGTGATTTATTGCACACATTATAAAGGAAGTTGCTCTGAAGAATATTTACGATTTAAATGAGATCATCTGGGTTTTTTTTTCTCAGGAATAGAATAATAAGAAAATTTTGAATTGATGCAGTTCTGTGTTGGTGTGAGGAGCAATCTTGGTTTTTTGTGGGAATGTATCAAAAAAACTATTCCTCTGATTTAGAAAAATAAATTTAAGAGCTATTTTGAGAGTATAGTCTTCAAATTACTACCCTTTGGGTGTAAATGGAGGCAAATGTCTGGATTTGCTAAATAAAAAATGATGCCAGTAGATAACTGTTTGGAATTATTTTGACTGCAGCCAGCAAATATATCTCATCACTATGGTTGCAAAAACAAACACCCACCAAAGAACTGTATCTGACACAGAGAAAATAATTAAGGGAAATGGAACAATTTGCAGCCTGTATTAAATTCTTCACATTCCCTCACACAAATCAGTAGAGAGGGGTGAACTCTGACCTTGATGTGGATATTCTGTTTGAGTTCTTGCCACTCTGACAGTAGCGAGTAAGGCAAACATTACTTAAAAATAGAAAGAAGCTTGAGATGTATCTTCCTACTTAGAACAATTCCATCCCACATTTTTGATGATGGACGAGAGGAGGTTGGAATCACATTTCTGGATTTAAATTCAAGAGTTTAGTTTTGCTTTTGGGTCCAAATTGAAAATAATTTGGTTTTTACCTCTGGTTTGTATGTAGTTAAAGATGACAGAACTTCCCAAAAGTGCCTTACTCTTACGAGTTCTGCCTGTTCAAGCCTAATGGAATCAATCCATAGTTAAGCAAGTAATGCAGTTCTATACCACTAACATAAATAATTTCCTATAAAATGTATTCATATGTTTTTAACCCAAAATATTTTTTAAGTAAAAGTAACAACAATAAAAGCAAGAAAATAAAGTTTTATATAACCAGGCTTAGATATCCATATAAAAGTCAGTGCAGGTTTTAGTACGTGGGGCACAGCTCGCATTGGAATGGCTGCTGTCCTTCCTTGTTGATGTGTGGTGCAGCTGCTGAACCACCAGCATTTAGAGCCAGATGGAACACGAAACTGATGCTACCTTTTCTGAGCATGGTTGGTTGTAAATAGCCATTCAGCATCATCTCTTCCAGAACCTGAGGTGACCCTGCTTAGGAGGGCAATCTTGGAGAGAGGAGAAGCCAGAGTAAGAAATAGTGCAGCTGTCCCAAAATAAGGCACCAGCTTTCATAGAATCCAAGCTCTAAGATGAAGATGACAGCCCTACCCCCCAAAAAAAACCCCAACAAACAAACAAAGCAAACTCCAAAACACCCAAAACCCCAGCTCTGTGGATAAGAACTTCAATCCCTCAATCTCTTAAGTTTTCTGCTCAAGACTGAGCTCAGTGAATTGTTGACTTTGTCATGAGTGATTCTATGAAGACAAGCTGCACCAGCAATTGTGATGTCCTTCCTCCTCTCCCTCTGGAAAAATCCAGTTTCTCTTAATAGCTCTGAAAGATGGTGCACATCCACGGGACACACATTCCATTCCCTGCTAAGAAGACGCAATGATGAAATAATACGTATAAAACTTAAAAATACCGTATAAATTCTTCCTTCAGAAAAATGTGTGTTCCTTCCCCACACCCCTTCATTTATTTGGAGAAACTGAATCAGGAAGGCTGAAAGACATGTGAATCCATATCAGTAGAAGAGTTGACTATGATAAACTCCTGATAATATGCTTATTATTCCAGGCTATCCCATCCAAAGAAAAATACTATCTGACTTAACAGAAATTACACTGAAACCTAATGATGTGTGCCTACTTACAAGGCAATACAATGATGCACTTCCAAAATCTTTTTGGCATCATCTTCTTTAAAATTAAAGCTAGAGTTCCAGATTTAAATTGCAGTGCATGGATAGCCACAAACCTTACAGCAACTTTTCCTAGCTGGGAAAGGAGTGAGGGTGTAGTTCTACCAATGTATTTTGCACCAGAAAAAATGTTGAAGTATACTGAAATTAACAATTTTCAAATAATTTCTGTACTTTGCCTATATATTTTAGAAAAGTAAATCATGTAAATGCATCCCCCCCACCCCAGGTCAGCAGTAAGAGTGACATCATATAAAGGGAATGTACACAATGCCGAAAGTGTCCTGCTGGTTTGTATTAGCTTCCCTGGTCAGGCACATCCTGTGTAGCGCTAGTTAAGCTTTACCAGTTTGAAAATAGACAGATAGTCTATTTGAACAAAGAGTGAACAAAGAGTTCACTGTGGAGAGAAGCTTCCCTGCAGCCAGCAAAGAGAGAGCAAAGCTGTTGGGAACATTTCAAAGGTGGATGTGTAGTCATTCCTCTTCAGACACAAACTGGTCAGTGCTCTTTTTGTACAAATTCAGCCACTCCTGCTCCCCCAAAATAGTAACACAGTAAAGAGCAGAATGAGAGATAAAAGAGATGAAAATTATTATAAATAGTCTTTCTAAATGAAGCCACTTCATCCAGAAAAACATTGATATACTTCCCAAAACAGACGGAGAAACTGACCTGGGAACTAAGGAGAAAGTGGGTCCTTAGGCAATGAGGTGAAAATAAATGCTATTGTGTGCTTAGAACAAATGGTGGGCCATGCTCATGCCTGATAACGGAGACTTCTCACAAGGTTTGTTTCTGTGGGTCTTTGCTGGGGGTTCTCGGCAGCTGCTGTTACACTAAGGTGAGTAATAAAAACACCTATTTCTTGTATTAGTTGGAGAAAGTTCATTTTGTGAGGATGGATTTGTATCCAGGCGTTTCTTCCCTGGATACAAATTCAGCTTCTGATATTGTTAATACCAGCTGCATGTGTAACTGTGGAGCTGCTACAGATGAAATGAAAGGCAACTTCAATATGTTTTCTTTTTCCTTCCTGAAGTCCAGCAGCTATACAATCCCTTTTGAAATATATGTATGCTATAATAGTAGCCAACCTACTTTTATTTTCATTCCACGAGGTACTGTTTAACTTAATGCTGCAAAAGAGCTTTCTATTAAGTCCCTTATAGAACCCTTTCTTGAATCCTTTGAAAGATTAACTTTTAGAAATATAATCTTATCCTAAATTTCTAATTCTTTTGGCAAAAGTTTGAGCAACACAGTGTTTGCATGTCTGTGGGTGATGAAGGCAACAGTAGTTTAGCGGTAAGTCATTCTGTGTGTGTGTTACTTGTATCTCTACAGTAGCCAATTAAAGCTGAGCTGATGTCCGGCTGCTGGTCATAATAAAGGTAGTAATATCATTGTAGTTAATCAGTGGGTGCTTTGAATATTGAGGTCCTAAGGAAGATTAGAGAGCAGGAAAAAAACGCAACCTTGTATTTGAACTGTGCATTTACTGAAAGATCTCAACCCACTAGTAGGAGGTATATTGAGCAGATGGGTTGGCAGAGATACATAGACAGCTGGTTTTGTCTGGCATACAGGTGTTTAACTTGGCTGCTTGCAGATTAGCTACTAGATGCCAGGTTTTTTGAGGGGATCGCCTTGTTTAAGAAAAAGTGGCTCTTGTCCATTCCTATAGCAAGTTCAGTGAATGAGCCAGAGCGGCTATTTTCACTTCCTCCCTACTCACCTCTTTGACACAGTCCAAAAACGCCGTTCACCTTCTGCCAGAGTTGGATTTAGATGGGAGAGAAAACAGTCTTGGCAGTTATGGTAGCGTGGTTTTGCCTTTTCTTGTGGTAGAAACAGAAGATGGAACAAAACCAGAGGCTGCTGGTGTTCAATATTCAAACTATTGTTAACGTTCTGTCATTCTTCAGAGAATTCTTTTTGGTTTGTTTTTGATAGACTGACAAACATTGGCTGAGCTCTGCGTGCCTTTATTTGAAAGAATGTTTTTCAATAGTTCCAAGATGAGCTAGTACTTGATTGTAAGTATATTGTGATCCAGTTATGTGAAATTTTTGGGATTTGTCCAAAAGTTAGACTGCAGAAATAGCTGTATAACATCAGCAAAGCGAGTTTGCTGTTTTTCAAAGTGTAGTGAGTGATAAAGTGAATGTACTTTATGCACTGGTGCTAGATGTCTTCTGAGAATCTTCAACAGTGGTGTCAGATGTACGTGATTAATGAAATGCTGTCTACTAGAACACCGAGTGTCAAACACAAAGACTTGGTGTAAGTAGGTTAAATAAATTTGCTCCAAGCATAATATTGTCATTGGTCTACTTTTCTTCTGATGCTAAGTGTGATTGCAGTTAGAATGATCTGAGACTGCTCTTGAAGCCAAAATTCTCCTGTTGCATTTTTGTCTGGGATTCCAACCTGACTGCCCTGACGAGAGCAATCACTTGATTCCTTTTGCAACCTCTGTCTTTCCTATATGGAATCAGATCTGCAAGAGGCTGGGCAACATCACTTAAATTCTGACATAAATTTCTGACCATTGTAAAAGGACAGTAGTCAAATGTTAATCTGACCTTGTTATCTTTAATCAAGAAATATGAATATATGTAGAATGTAATATTTTGTTCTTGCTCCACAACAAAGGCTGGTGGTTTTCATTACTTTAAGTTATAAACACTCAAAATGCTATTAAAATGCTCTTTCTAATACTGTGGTTTATGAACACAAGTTGTGCAGTCAACTTCTTGAACAGTGCATTGGAAATGTAATTCCTACCATGAGGACGCACTAGGTCTGAAGAGCTTGTTGCAAGCATCTGTATTTTCTGTTAAAGAAACCCGTGTGAAGACTCTGAGCTTGTCAACTTAATTTTTTAGCGATAATTTTTGTTGGCACGAGATTGTAGCAGCAGCTATATTCAGTTAACAGGTAGCTCCTAATACATATGTGTGTGTTTGTGTATGTATGATTAAATAAACACATAAATGAACATTCTGTATATACATAGAAAGTTAATTCTGCAGCAAAGTTGTCAGATATTACAATTTAAAATAAAGCTACTGGACCAAAGTGACAGCCACTTCTGAGTAGTCTATTTCTTTGTGTATGCTTGGTTTTTTTAATGGAATTTTTTCTTTTCTATTTTTTTTTCTTTTTTAGAAATGAGGTGTCAGATAACTCTAGGAAAAGGAATATGTTTATATTTGGGATGAGCAATCCTGTTGTGCTATTTCCAAGTCTGCTTTAATGCAGCATGTTTTCTTTTTGTTTCAGAGAGATTGCAAAAAAAGAGAAAAAAAAAAATCAATGAAAATGCAGACAGAGCCAAGTAAGAGTGAAATAAAAAATGAATCAACAGAAGCCTGTGTGTAAAGAAGCAAAGTGGGAAAATGAAAATTGTAATGCAAATAAGTGTCTGTGCCAGTCTACTTTTTAGAGACTGCTCTGTTTCAATGAAAGTTCAGTTAGTAGAAAACCAGGGTTATTAAAGCTAAGAAAAGGGAGTCATTCTCTGAAAGTAATATTAATTTAACTGATGGAAGAAACAGGTCTATGAACTGTAGCAAGTTTTATGAACACTAAATATAGTTTGAGAAGTTTGAACTGCTCTTTTAATTCCTAAATATCTTGGTTTCTACTGTACACTTGTAAATCATGACAGTTCTCCAGTTATGAAATGTGTAACTTAGTTGATTTCTCCTAAAACTGCAGTGCTGATTTTTTTTTAAAGTGTTCTGCTTATTCATATTCCTTCCCATGATATGATTGACTAAAACCTTACCATTTAATGATGTGTCTCAAGAAATGTTGTGGCATCTCTTGACCTATTATGCCACAGCCCAGTAGTGTTAGCGTATTTAGCTATGACATATCTGAGGTATTTCAGCATCTGCCTTTAGAACGGGCACATAGCTGTAAACAAAATAGAGCGTTTGGGTTGCATTTTAGACATCCACAGTGCTTTGTCCGAATTAATCATTCTGCTTGTATGAGATGCTTAGTTACAGCCATGTTACCGTTTTTTATAGGTGTGGTAGGTGTGAAGCAATTAGGTAGTACCCTACAAATCCAAACCAGTCACTGGAATACCATATGGAACCTGGATGGCGTGGTAAAGGTATTAAACAAATGTATTGGGTATTTTTGTGTGGATGTATTGATTTTTGTTCAGTGGGTGGCTATTAGAAATGAAATTTGGAAAATAATACTGTGGGTCTGCGCAAATGGTCTCCCAAGTGAGCAGTGCTGTTGTTAGGACAGTGGCCTGCCTCCAGCCTGAATCTGTACAGGTGCCAGGAGTCAGCAAACCGGGGCTCAAAAGAATCAAAGGGTAATTGTCATTTGAAAAACAAATTGTAAAACGATTGGCACCTTCTTTTCATAGCTGGCACTGGAGACTTACCCCACTGAAGCCCCTCAGAAGACCGGCATGCTGGAAAATGCACACAGTGCTGGGAAAGGTTAAGGAGAACCAGCTTCTCAACACAGTCCAGCACCTTGGAGGACTTTGCAAGAGTCTGTCAGAGCCGGAGCTTGTACTCTCAGCCTGAGGTAAATCATGAAAGTTCTCTCCTGATCAGCCATTTTGCCGAGTGCCTCTAAATCAGTTTTTGCAGTCATGCCAGTTAACAAGTTGACAGTCAGTCAGCTTATCTTAAAACAGAGAGTGCCAGCGTCACTGTCCTCAGTCTTGTGAAACTGTTCTGGAAGAGGTGGTGTCTGCTCCACCCTCCTTCCCTGGGGTACTGCAGCTCTCCATAGACCCCTAACTGATGGCTGGATGCCACAAGTTACACTTCTGAATGTGTCATTACTGCTGTTTTACTGTAGTGACTGATTTATTATGCAAGTCTGTGGTTGCACTGTAATCAAAAATCCATATGGCTTGAGGGAGACAGGATAGGGTAACCAACATTAGTGTAGGGTAGATCTGAACCCTTAGGTGTTGAGTTGTCACCAAAAATATTTGGCTTCCCTTTAATATACTACACAGTAAATTGCCTTCTTATTCTAAGCAAAAGCTGATATTGAATTAAAAGACCTTGTTGTATATTAAAGAAACTGAAAAGACTTAAAAGAGGGGAACAGAAGGTCAGTCATATAGAATATGATACCTGAAACAAGAGACAAGTTAAAAAATGATTAGCTGCTTATGGGCCAAAGAAAACAAGTCTGTTAGACCTAACCTGCCCACTCCTCTCCTAAGGCTCATATACCAACACATGGGAGCTCTACGGTGGAAATTTACGTTTAATTCTGTTTTGTTTTACTTGGCGATTGTATTCCTCCAACTTTATTGTTTTTCAGCATTCAGTATTTTAATGCTGCGTCTCAATAAAAGATACCTAACAGCACAGTCAATCAGTCCTGCAAAATAATACAAACATCACTTCCACTTAATGACATGTGGCATTATTCCCAGTGACTGGCCCAGAAGAAAAGGTTCCTTTGCAATACACTTGACCCATGAAGATCTAATTTCATGTCTCCACAATAGATGCATGAAAAATGTATCAAGTATCAGTCATTAACTGTCTGTATCCATTAATTAATGCCCTTGTGCTCATACAGCATTTTTGTGTTTGCACTTTTTTTAGGTAAAGTGACACATGATTTAGTTTTCTAAGAAAATAAGAATGGCCTTACAACTCATGGTTCCATCAAGTCCAACATTCTGTCTCCAAAAGTCAAGCCTTCCAAACAAATCTGTCATGAGTTCTAGATGTGCAAAACAGCAATATCAAAAGCTGGCATAAAATTGTTTTGCCATCCAAGGTTGTGGGCCACTGTTAGATATATATGTACTGAGGGAAAAAGATTAATGTTACCAAAAGAGCAGGGGGGCTGACAGGAGATGAGGATGAGCATATTTTCAGCTGTAGGCAGAACTCCCAGCAGCGCAGGATCCCTGGTTTGTGCCTCATTAGGCGGAAGAATAGCAAGGATGGCAGAAACAACAAAATCATGGCCAATGGGGTAGGGAATAAATTGCATGAAGAGTTGAAGCAGATGGAGAAAATCCAGGAGCGTTGAGAACATTGCTACTTCAGGAGCTGTATCGCTGAACATCAGTGTGTCCAGTGTCAGTGACAGAGACCTCCTGAAAAAAAAGTAGCAAGGAAGAATAAGAACAGAGCAAGAATATGTGATACTTCTGCCATGTACTCAACTATGTTTCAGCTATTTTTAGTTCAGGAGATTTCCTGAACCTGTGGTGGTTTGTCTCTAGAAGAATCCTAAAGGATTTATTTTCCAGGTACTTGTTCATACTTGTCACAAACTTACATAAATTTCTTGCATCCATGATATCCTTTAAAAATGAGTTTCACCGCTGCCTGTTGCATGAAGAAAATCTACACTTTTGAACCTGGCTTTTTGTATCTTCTTTTGTTCATGCCTGGTTCTTGTGTTGAAAGAGAAAGCAACTAACTCCTTTATGTCATTAATGATTTTGCAGCCTTCTCCTCTTTATCCATTCTGAAGATTCCCAGCCTGCTTACTAATTTTTTATATGAAAGCTCTTACAAATCTTAGTCAACCTTGTTACCTTTGTCAGAATATTTGCCAGTTCTAGCTTATCTTTCTTAAAATGAGGGGATCAGAACTGGGCATAATATTTAGGGCAAGGATGAGTCATCTACTTATATGGTGGCTAAAAGATACTTCTTGTTTTGTTCTTTATTCATTCCTGATTCCTCTTTCATAGGTTTTCTATGCAAATTTATTCTAAGAGATAGGTTATTTGAGTGTTTTGCAAAGTAAAAAGTGAGAAAACCGGTGAGTATTTTGGGCCTACTGTGAAAAGCTCGGAGCATAGTAAGACTTAGATACCCTTATTATCCATGTATTCTTCGGAAACCGCATAGCTTTCTTTCTGGAGTGTATAATTTGCTTGGAATCCAATTTTCAAACAGGCATTTGTACTTGAATATGCATATTTCCAAGGTCTGTTCATTGATACATACAAATCTTTTAACAAAATGCTCTTCACTTTCAGCTGAATTGACTTCTCCCTTAAAGAAATGTCATATACATTTTAAACCTCTAGCATTAAATAGAAATGTAATGTAGACTGTAGACATTTTGCTTGGGAAATCTGTGTACTTAATGTTGGCTAATGTGTGGCTTATGCAGCTCTTTTAGCTCCCTTATCTAATGGGGAAAAAAATAATTAATATTTTCTTCTATCATGTTCATTACATTCCACAGGATGTTTGGGAATAGGAAAACAATATATTATTCTAATCAATTTTATAGTTTTTTTTTCCATAATCTCTTCTCTGCTAGTGGGCCCCCTTGATGAAATCATGTCTATTACCACTTCCTCTGTCTTTTTATGTTCTTTTTTCTTGTCCCTGTTTTTCTCCCTAATTCTTGTCATGTTATTTGCTTAAATTAGATTGTCTTCGCTGCAGTCATTTCTTCAGAGCATAAACATTCAAGCTAAGTTTACCTAGTTAGCTTATTTAAGAGTAATAGTTTAGAGACGGAGTAAGGAGTTTGTCAGGTTAATTTACTGAATTTCCACAGCAAATCACAGCTTTGTCTAGACCTTGACCAACCCTTAGCAAGCCAATTTAGGATTGGTTTGGGGTATGTCTACGCTATGCTATAAATGGATAGATTTTCTGTAGCTCTTTGAAAGTCTGGCCTCTGCTTTATAGAGTTCACATTTTTTTTCAGTTGTGGAAACAGGAGAAAATGATCTAGTATTTACCTTGCTCCTTCACATGCCAAACATCTCAAATTGAAATAATTTCTGTATTGTAGTGACTCATTCAGTCAGAGAAACTGAATGTACTTTACTCACATGAATGTTTTAACCATCATAATACTTTTGTGAACTAGTTAAGTGTTATTAACCCCATTTTAAGGCTGAAAAACACAGAGATAAAAGAGACTAGAAACCACATTTTCAAAAATGACCTTTAAAAAACATAAGTGCAAAAATTCGGGAGCCAATTTTTGAATTTGGATGTTAGGTATTTTGCCAGTGTCACCTAGGACATTTAGCAATTTTGGCAACGCAACTTCTGAATCTTGCTCTTCAGTTTCATTTGCACCTTAAACATGTTGTTTCAAAATGAAAATAAATGTGTATTTTACTTCACTAACAGTCAGATCTACCAAGAGTAAATAATACGATACTGACTTCATCATGCTAGTTAAGTGCTGTGCTCCAGCTGTTTATTTAATAGCGATGTTATTTATAGAAAGCTCCTTCATGTGATGCTGTTGCCAGTAACACAGATGTCCCTTGAATGCACTCTATTTTAAAATAAAGGTGAAAGGCTAGGAAAATATAAAAGAACCCACCTTAATATTTCAATTCAACAATAACAAGCAGGGTGTGGCCACTCTGAAACCGTGGCTTGTCGGATGCTTGGGAGAAGGGAAGGGTGGGAAAGCTCTCTGCTTACCAGTTCCACACTCTCGTTCGTAAAAACACATCTGACACCCGATTGTGGCCTGAAAGATACAGTGAGAATGGGTGGTGCTTTCGGTTACTGCAATGAATAAAGTGTCTTGCTAGGACTTGGAATGTAGCCATAGAATAAGCAGTTTTACAGGCATTAATGTACTTCATGTTTGAGAAGTTGTGAATGAAAACTCAGGAATTGTCGCCTGCATGTTTAAAAAAAAAAAAAAAAAACAACAAAGACGTTGCTGCCTTCGCACTGTTTTTTTCCCCCTCAAGGACACGGTGAGGCTCTTCACATAAAGCTTATCCTGAAAGCTGCTTCTTCATGCCCGATTTGTTGTATGGAAACAGGACGCTGTGATACCTTCAGTGTTCAAAATGAGACTTACAAGCTGCTAATTACAGAAAATGCTGTCTCTCCCATTTGAAAGTGGTTTGATAGTTAACAAAATTCACAGGAATGTGGGTAGGTCAGAGCCAGAAAAATGCACATTTTACACAGGGATAATCCTCCCTGGAATAATGTGAAAATTTTTGTTTGTTTTTTTGTTGTGTTTTTTTGTCATTGATGTTTTGGTTATTTTGGGAGGTTTGGTTTTGTTGTTTTGTTGTGGTTTTTTTTTTTTTTAATTAGAAAGTAACAAGCTGAAGTTTCTGTGAACTGAAACTTAAAGGCTTAAATAATATGTATTTGCCTGAAATCATCTTAGTTGAAGCTAGAGGCATCCGAGCCCTGGAAAAAAAATCATATATATTTCCACCCAGAATAGATTTCCAGTAACCCACAATCACCCAGAACTTTCTCTCCAACATATGAGGTTGCCTGGAACAGGCACTTGATTTTTTGAGTTCTTCTTTTATTGGAGTTTTATTCATTTCGTTCTGATTAAAGAGGAGTTAAAACCTTAGAAAAAAATATTAGTGCTGTATACAATCACAGCCAATGTGCTTTGCTATTCCAGACGACTCTACCAAATAACTTCCACTCTGTCTTACCGAGCTATGAAGAATTTTATTCTAAGAAAAGGGAGTATTTTTCAGAGTGTGTAGCATGGTTGAATGTCTGCCATAAAACAGACTGTTCACTCCTCCAAAAATGATGCAAGCAGGTTGTAGTGAGCCTAGTATCTAGATAGATTTTTGTCTGGGCTCATTCAGCACATGGAAAAAATATTTCATCTCAGTTCTTCAGAAGCTGACACCACAAAGCCATTTCATTTATTTTTCCTGACATGTTGTTGTGTTGTTCAATACTGCGTGTAGTCTCCCCTGACTTTGGAACAAGCTGGTAAGATTGAGCAAAACTCTTTCATTTTCACAGTTACAAGGAAAAATGAGATCATAAAAGAGAGAGTTAATTACCAAATAACGGTTGGGCTCCCTGTACAGCAACACCAAGCACACCTGAAGTAACTGACTTGGTTAAGGCTTGCTAGCCAGATACTGTGCAGCTACTTCTGTTGCTTTCTATACCTTGCACAGGTACTGAAAAAAAAAAAGGGGGGGGCCTCCTACAATAAATTCTCACCCTTAGCCTTGGGCTATCAACTTGAGAAAATTAGCAATGCTGCTAATGGCACAAGTAACACTACTTTCCCGTCTGTGTCATCTTCTAATCAAAGCAGGAAAAGATCAAACCCCTTTCCAGAGATAAGCAGCACTAAGAAACTTGCAGGAAAACTAAATATTACAACTTTTTTTTTTTTTTTCCTGCAGCTCCCAATGGCAGGGGGGTGGAATTACCTGCAGCCAGCTGAGAGAAGTTTATAGTGGTTCTGGACTGAATGGTGAGTGCAGGGGTATAAAACCTATTGCAATCTTAGACAGGAGCCAGGCCTTAGTTGAACAAGAAGAGACCTGTTTCAGAGATCAATATTAGTTGAACTATGAAGGTAAAAAGAGAATGAGTTGCATTTCAAAGATGTTCAAAAGGTGCAAAAGCTTGATTACACTGTTTTTTTGTCTCTGTGGTCCTTTTCAATCTGACACCCACGTTAGCAGCTAGGAATCAAGCAAACCTTTGTTTTACATTGCTCCAGCAAATGTTTGCATATCAGTTTGTTCAAATTGATGCATAAGCAGCACCTGAGAAAAGAAGTAGGGACACATCTGAACAAAAAAAGTAAATCAATGATGGGAAAGTTCAGGAAATGCAATGATGACAGAGAATCCTGATAAAACGAGAGCAGAAAACCTGAAAGCAGAAGCCAGTCATAATGTGGGACCGCTGGGGCTCCCCCTTCCAATGGAGTCTACTCTGAAGGTGTTAGCAAATCATTTATTTTAAGACTATAGTTCTTATTCTTGTAAAGGACTAAGTGCAAAGTGATCACAGTTCCCCTGAATTTACAGCTAGCAAATCAGAGGTCTTTTGAAATGTATCTTATCAGAACTGGGACTGCTGCTTGCTTGCAACTGACTCATCTGAGTGGCATGGAATTACAGACTTTCTCTTACGTCATTTATCATCTTTTGTGAACCAAAGTGTCTGCAGATGCTTAGGTATCTGGGCCTCAAAATTAATTTCCACAAACAAGAATGCCAGTAAAATGTGACCACTTAAATGATCCTAGAAACTTAATGCAAAGGGGAGAGGAGATGGGTAATCTCCGATAACTGAAATCTAAACTATCGTTAATCAACCATGAGTTAGCTGTGAGTCACAGCACACCGGGGGTGCAACCATGGGCCTCAGGAGATCTGAGCTTAGTTTCCTGCTCTACAAAAAAAGTTTCACACTCTGAAGCTGGGCCAGTAATTTAATCACTTTTGGCCATCTCCAATATGGGACTGATAATCTCCAACCTTTTGCCTCTGTTGTCTCTCCAGACTAAAGGCTCCTAAAAGGTGGCCTTGCTCTGTACAGCCTGTTTAGACATGGGGCCCCTTGCACACTGTCATCTGGCAAACACCATAATGCAGTTCATAAATAACTATGTTTTACAATAGCCCTTTTCTTCAGTTCCCGAAGAGAAGACATAACATATTGTGTTAAAGGAACAACTCTCATCTGGTAATATTAAAAATGTTCTGAACTGCTCTCTAGTCACCACAGAAGTCAGCTGAAGTTGTAAAATCCCTTTCAGCAAGTTGGTGTGATTTTAACATGGGTTCAGGTCTGAGCTTGGAAATGCTTCTTCTGAAGAGAGTTCCTTTGAACAACTGTGGTGTGAAATGAACTTCTCAAAATGATCATGGGTCTTTCAGGGTTTCAGGTTCTGTTCAAGTATTTACCAGTGCATTTTGGCTTGCTTTCTAGCTTGAATTCATAATTTAAGAGGGGAGGAAAAATTCGTCTATTGCAAGTACATTAATGCAAGGTGATTTATTGCATGCGCACTGCAAAATGACAGCAATGACTCTCCAAACTGTTCAAGCACAGAGAGCTGTTTCTGTCACATACTTATGGTATGACTGGACACATGCTCCAACTAAGATCTTTGTTTAGTAAATATTGAATATTCCTAGTCCTCTATATCCTGTCGTCATTTCCTTTGTACAGCTTGCAGCTGTAGTTTCAAGCCAACGTACAAAAGTCATTGGTAAGGCAGAGTTTCGTAAGTGTGTTTAACCATGTAACAGAGATCTTTTCTGATGGTTTTTCCTCTCAACAAAGTTCTCGGAGTTCTGTAGCCTGCATCCAAACTAGCCTATGCCAACATCTTCTGTGTGTAAGTCATAAACAGTAGATTCCTTCATTATCCATCTAAGAATGATAAATATACTATAATACACATATAAATTTATAAATATATACATATATGTATAAATATATATATAAAAAAGTAGGGAACTTGACTACCATGCAGCCAGTTTGTGGTTTTGGAAAACCACAGGCTCTAGAGTGGAGATAGCCGTTGTATTACATTAGCTATTTTCTAACACTTTAAGAAGCAGGAGCTCAAAACAGCGTGGCCCGGACAGAAAAATACCCAACAGTAAAGCAGTTCTTTCGTGTAGGCCCACATGTCTCACCAGGACTCTGAAAAGAGATGGGTGGAAGGGGATGTTGGCTACTTCATGAGTAGTCACGGGGCCCTGCGTGTTGGGCAGGAATGGGAAAAGGGGGAAATTGTGTAGTTGAGAAGCCTTGTGATAAGGGACGTACACTGTGAAATGAGTGGAGAACTGTTTACCCTGGGTCTTCACAGGACTTGCTCCATGGTATTGCCTACCTGTGTGTTGGTTTTCAGTGCAAAGAGGGAAACCAGCAATATTGCAGGGTGGTTTTGTCAGTTTTGAGTTGTGGGCAGAATACACAGGGTTTGGATTGAAATTTTCCTTTCTTATTCCTCCATTGAAATGGATTAAATTTTTTTGTGAGAATTTTTTTCTGTTATATTGTCCTCCTCCTGCATGTTTCTGCTGAGTTGAATGTGCAAGTGATTAACACCAAGACAGAGTTAATTGAGTAGTAAACCTCTGTGTTAGGGCTGCTGCCCCTCTCAGTTCTCACTCTCTTTCCAAGATCTGCCAGAGGGCTTTGCTGTGTAGGGCTAGACAGGAGGGGAGTTTGGATATTAATATCTCTTACTTAGGAAATGTGTTGAAACTGTGAGCAGCACTCAGGTATGCCACTGGACAACTCTGACAAGGTAGCATGATTCAGCTCAGTGGCCTAGAGGTGAAAGGCAAGCCATTATTTTCACTTTTTCTGTCTTGTAGAACTTGCTTCAAAGCCACAGGGTGAAACCTGCAAATTTGGGAAATATTCAAACTCAACCCCTCTTGGGAGTTGGTCTATAAGTGATGCCAGAAAGGCCATAGGAAAAAACAAAACAAAACAAAACAAAACAAAACCAAACCAACCAAACAACAACAACAAAAAAAGCACCAAAACCACAAAACAAAACACCAACAAACCCCCCAAAACTTAGATGAGATAGAATTCGTGCTCAGTTTTCTGGAAACTAAGCGTAGCAATCCTGAACAGGTAGCGTTCAGCAGGCAGCGTCCTATTTTTCACCCTTCCCAACTCAAACTGTTGTGATCCTTCCCGAGTGCTAAAACAATGGAGCAGCAAAAGCTTTCACGAATACGGAAGTCTGAAATTGAAATGGTTCTTTTGACAGTGTAGCAGAAAAAGATGATAAATAACATTATCACACTAAGGGAAGCAATACATTTGCAATGTCCAGGGTATCAAACCAATGATTAGCTCATTCAGTTTCAAATTAACCTCATTAGATTTTGTAAATGTAAAACCTCTTTTGAAAAATGACTTGAAAACTGAACCTTGCTCTAGAGAAATGTCTGGAATTTGACCTCTTTCTAATAGCTTTAATTTTTTTCCCTTTTACTTTAATTCATTATGATGTCGCCAATAAATACAATAATCTGTGTGTTCTGCCAAAATACTTCATAAAGCGTTATCTATCTTCCAGGAGGAGTGGGGAGGGGAGTTCTGTTTGTTTTAAAATGAAGCTAATTAATAAATAAAATAAATATTATATAGAAACATGTATTTTATGATTAGACAATCTTAGAGGCCATGTTAAGAATTAAGAATTGGTCTTTCGTATAAAATGGTTCTTGCCAATTCATTTACGCTGCTAATTATCTTGCAGAAATAAAACTGTTTCATGAAGTCTCAGATCCTGAATCACAGCCCACAGCTTCACAGTCATATCTGCTCATGGGAATTTTAGCACAATATTCCCCCAGGTGCTACAATTGGGTCAGCAGCTCTCCTGGGAGCTCAAGCGTAGACGTGGCTCTGTGGGAGTTGGACAGCTTTAGCCCTGCTCGCAGCAGACGCCATCCAGGGTACAGGAAGGGAATATCTATTTATTTTCTCCAGGCAGATTATGGAGTGGGAGCAGATCCGTATAATGGATTTTCTGCTCCATAGTTCCCCAAGGCTGTTGCTCAGCTGGAAGCAAGGGCGCGTGAGTCAGCAGCCTGTCTCTGTCCTTAAGGTGTCAGTACCCTGGACACTATTTGGGCAATAAAACTGTAAGAGTTTTGCATTCAGCTTCACGATATGTGCTGGTGAACATACGTCGCTGCCATTTCCAAAATAAAACGTTGTCAGTGTAGCAAGAAGGGTAGCTCTAACAGATTTTGGGGAGTATTTTTTTTCTTTCTTTTCATAAGACACTGTAGCTTGTGTTTTCTGTGTTATCTGGCTCTCCCACCTGTTCCAGCTGCACTAGCAGGGCTGTATTTAGTTTGCAAGGTTCAAGGTTAGCCTGAGGTTGCGCTCAGACCATGGCCAAGAAATGTAAACATGTAAAAGGCATGTGATATGAAACCACTTGGGAAATGCCATATGGTGGTGTTCCTCCTCCCCATCCTTGCTAGTGAAAACCCACTGATGTTTTTTGCAGTGAATCCTCTAGGAGAGAACAGATAAGGCACCTAGGCAAAACTGCAGCATCTCAGATGAGAGTTTATCCCTTGTTTGAGAGCTTTAATCAGGCAAATCTTATGTGGGACTGATGTTTGCAGACTTACTGTTTCTGCCTGTCTTTTGTGAATCATTGAAAGAACATCCATCCCGGTTCTCTCAGAGATGCGTCCAGGCTGCTTTAAACTGTTTATAGTGGCTCGTGGGGTATGTCTGCATTGCATAGTGGAGATATCTGCTCTGGCTACAAGCAAGCTTTCTCCAGAGCCAGAAGCAATACAGCTGTGTCAGTGGTGCTTTGCATAAGAGTAATTGTCGTGTGCTGATACGTCTGTGTAGCCATGCGCGGGGCAGCACAGTCCTACTGCTTTGTTCAGGCAAATGGGGGTAACTCTCAAAACAGTTCTGCCTTGTGCAGCACAAAGCTTTGCTATCCTCGTGCATCCTTAGGATTTCTTCTAACTTCAGTTTCTGCAAATGCCTCAGCTAATTGTTGCTTTTTATTTCTACAGAAGACAAACTTACATCCTTCCCACCAGAGAAATCCGCCCTCACTGTTGCTAGCAGTGCTGAATTATGGTGTCATGCAGTGGGAGAGTTGGGGATCTCCCAATAACTCATTTTCCAATAAAAGATCTAACATCCTACAGTCAGGTATGGTGCAATACTCATATTCTTGCTCTAGAGGTCCTATTCTGAAAGTCCAGAAAGCCCAGCATCACGCAGGATTGCCCTGGAAACCCCAGCATCTACTGGAATGGCTGCTCTCAGTCCTTTTCCCCCCAGGAACGCTACTAACCCAGAACTTTCTCCTTTCTGCCTTACCCCTTGCATCTGCTCTCCACCAATAATGTGTTATACAGGCTCTAAAAAGGGCGAAAGACAAATGTTTCAAATCTAATAGAAGTACAAAATTCACAGGACTGTATTTTTGTACATCTTCAACTGAATTCAGCTACAGTTGTATTGCAGCACCCAATTTCCATAGCTGATTGCCTTGTTTAAGGGTCTCAGGTTCCACAACCAAATCTCCTGTGCAGGGTGTTACTGGCAGGATGTTACCCCACACGTGTAGATTTTCCTTTCGAGAACTGGGCACCCATCTGTAAATTCTGAAAGTTTAAATTTGGTAAAACCAGGGCTTGCCTTTATCTCCTTTCCTGCTTGCTCAAGTGTAGTGGGGACACACAGGCCATCCACTGCTCCCAGCTTCCCCAGTGTGTTGTACCTCTTGCCACCATGTGGGTGAGTTGCAGAGGTGACCCATAGCCGCCTAAGTAAAGGTTTCAATTTCTGTTTGTCATCAGACTGTGTCTAAGGTAAAGCTCACCCACCTTTTTTCCTTCACTCCTCTCCCTGCTTCTTTTCTTTTCACACTTTCAGGTACAGCTCTATGAGAAGTTGGTTTCAGTGCTGATGTAGACTTAAAGTCTGCATTTGGTCTCACCCCCACTCTGCATTTCTGTTTCTTTAGCTGTGATCCTACAGCCGTGTGTGGGCTTGTGTTAGAAACTGAATCACTGACAGGATACAACAGTTACACAGGTGGGGATGGGGGAAGGAAGAGGGCAGAAACTTGTTAAATTGGGTTCACCAAGTTCTTTTGGAGGATACACCTTCCTTCTCTCTCTGCATGGCTTTCTCTCCCCTTCATCTTTGCCTACCTGAGCAGTCCCACCTGTCACTTGTAGACCATGTTTCTTGTAATCAGCTCTTCGCATCCTGTGTGTACAGATCTATATATATATCATGTTAACAGAGCAAAGTCTTCAGTCTTTGTCGTGAACACCTTTTCACCACTACAGAGAAAAGAAAAGTGGAGCATGCAGGACACAGAAAATGAGCAGCACGTCAGGTTAAACAAATTACAGTTCCGAATTGTAAGGATGATGTGTTAACGGGGCTTTTCAGACAAGTGATTTAGCCTCTGACTGCTCATGGGGATGCTGGGTGGTATAATGATAGAATTTTCACATGGCCAGAATTTCATTACATCATTTGTTAGTATATAGAATATCACAAGGGAGTTCTACTTTATTTAACATAGTAACAATGAACAGCTGGCTGCGTTACAGTCCTCTGTGTCAGCGAGGATACAGTCAAAATATATTAGTCTGGTTTAAAACACTCAAATTACATTTTTGTAGGTTGGCCAGTATGCACTGTGAATGAGCAAAACAAGGAAAAGACAATTCAATAGTGGAAATAAAATGTCAAACATAATGAGAGCCTGAGCTCTATGCAGAAGAAATGTTGGCATGAAAGGTGTTAGAGGGGTTTAACCTATTTAAGGGGCATAGATTATAAAGGTATCTAGTTTCCAAGGCTGCCTTGCTGCTTAACAGGACTTTAAGCCAAGAGTTATATATGATACAATGTTTATATCCCCATTCTGATAAAACTATGATTTTACTTGCCTGAAAATTCCAGTGTTAAAAATGTCAGCTATTAGCTCCTTTTGTGCCTCTGTGAGTTCAGTAGGGACGTTTGATCATTCCCAGCTACTGGCATTGCCTGGTCTATTAGGGTTGTTCTGCACCACCTTTTCTCCTTTCCCCTCCAGCTGCATCAGAGACCACCGTTGCTGCTGCAGTGAGGACTCTAGACTTCTCTGCCAATTTTGGTACGTATATTATGGAGAGTCTAGAACCATCTGCACACTAGCACTGGGTGATGTGTCACAGAAGCTGGTACATGCAGTTACAGCCTCTGTAATGGCTAACAGACTGTGCTACATGAGCCTCTTCTTTCTCATTCATTGCTTCATGGCCGTCATCAAGTTTTCTAATTTTTCTGAGTCTCAGCTCACCAACTAAAGAATTGGGTTTAAGCATGATTTACTTGCGTGTTTTGACAGATGGACAGAGTTCTGTGATCTATTCCATAGCAAAATATAAATACTCTGCACAAACTCCCATTCTCGTGGGATTTTTAGTGAAGTTTACTGAAGTATATACAGTATTATACATATACACATATTAATAATAGGAAGAAGGGGACTTAGATGTCACTTCTTGCCAGGTTGTGGTATTACCCACAGGCCTTTTCAGAGTGGCTTGCAAATGTAGTTTTACAAGCTGAAAAGGACATTGTGTTCCCACAGTTGCTATAAAAGATCTTTCTGTGATGTTAAAACATGGGATTGACAGGAAGCTTTCTCTGATGATTGGCCTGATTTTTTATTTCTTGAGTATGCATGTTTATACCTTGGCATTTATATTTCTCTAATAGCCAACAGAATAGCACAGTTGTTTGCACTGATTTCTCAGAACATCCTCCAGCTCACCTGTTATTCTGCTTTGGAGACAGATGGCTGGTACGAAGTAAGGGTTTCCAGATTTGGCCTTAAAAACATTGAATGAACAACCAGTTGGGGTTCTGATACACAATGAAATGTAGCTTAGTCATACTGAAATGCTGAGATGAAAGGAGATTCAAAATTGGGAAGGGGAAAAAAAGAAAAGCAAGATGCAACAATAGCCTTGAGGTATCACCTTCAAAGAAGGTTTTCAACAGGATGTCCCAGTTTACGGATGAACAATTAGAAAAGGGGCTGAATTATATTTTACAGATTTGGGTTTTTTTCTTCAGAAACAGTTTTGTGATCTGTGAAAGGCACAGAGAGGGAAACGCTCTCCTCAGCCCCAACTGAAGTGAAACAAAATTCATTTTTACAGTTCCTCTGAAACAAATCTAAAGAGACCGACACTGTCTCATATCTTACAGACACTGATGGAGAAAGTGAAGGCTTAAGGTGGTAAGGGTGAGTGAAATCTGCCTAGTGCAGAGACTCTCTGCGCTGACAGATGTACTTCTGGAAATGGACTGGAAAACATGAAATGCAAAGGTCCTGCCGACCTTCAGCAAGAAAACCACATTCCTCCTGCCTTTCAAGCAAGAGACGTTGAAACGCAAAGCTGCTATTCTTAAACAGAGCTCCTAGTGGAGAGGTGTTAAAATGGTTTATTATCTAACACAAACATGACTAGAATCTGCGTGAAGGAAGGTGCCCACTACCTGCGGCACCCCGGCTGAGGAGGCAGACAGTGGGAAATGCGTGCGACGCCTGTCCAAGGAGGGAAGAAAAGGGGAAGCTGGCTCTGCTGAGCCTCTTGGTTGGAACCAGTGAATAAGAATGAGATGTAGTATTTCATGTTGGCTCAAACATTTCAAATTACAAACACACAGAGGACACAAATGTAATAAAAATTTTATTGTCTTCAGAATAATGGAGATATTTATTATGGTTTTTCTGCGACAGCATATAATGTAATTAAGACTGCACTATAATAACAAGTGTAACAAGAGCTACTTTTAAGGTCATCAAACTCTTTGACAAGTTCCCCTTTTAAGCTTTCTTGCTTCCTGCAACAGGTGATTAAAAAAAAAAAAACAAAACACGTTCATAAGCCCTTATTAAGCTGGTTAAAAAAAAATGTAGAAATTTTTTAAAAAAAAGGTCGTTTCATTTAAAAAATAAGTTAAGAAACAGCACAGTAGGGTTCAATGGAAAAAAAGTAGCTCATATGTAGCAATTTCTATGCCTACTTTGTTTATGGATAAAGAATAGCTTGACACATTTTTTGCCTAAAATTATGCATCCTAAATGTTCCAGCACTGAAGAGCTAACATGTGCATTGCCTGCCGATTCCCTTTTTAAGAATTTAGCATTGCCATTATAGTAAGGCTTTGATGTAGCGCATCACTTCAAATTAAACTCAGTCACTCTTCAGTACTCCCTTAAGTGAATGTTTTGCTATACAGGGATGAATTTAAGCATGTGCTTAATTGATGCGCTGAGTCAGTGTCTGAGACAGTTTGTCTGCACTATTCCTCTAAAACGCAGTGGACATTCCAGTCTGGGGCGTTCTGGTGCTCCGCAAGAGCTGGTACCAGGTGGGCTCTGCTCTCTGCTGGGAGGAGAGGCAGTAGTTAGAGCTGCGGGGCTAAATATCCTGCCAGGAAAGGGTTTAGTAAACCAGACTGTCTTTAGCCTTCATGTTTTCATTATAGTTACTTTCCAGACACCAGAAGTTCAGTTTATTTTTTGAAAGAGACACTGCGAGTATAAACTAGAGCATAGCTTTTTATTATTTGTAAATGTTACGTGTTTCATTGCTGAAGAGCAGTATCAAGACTTTACACAGGATATTGAATTTAGTGCTGTTCAGGGAAAATGATCCATCTTCCCTCTGCAGAAAGCATTACGTCACGAAGGGATGGAAACAAAGAGCTCTGAGGGACTGGGATAGGCAAACTTCCCTCCTTTCACAGGAAATGGGTGAAGCCTTGCTTGAAATTATTATTCAGACGTTTTGTGCTGTGAAGGAAATGTCTCCTGATAGCACAAGCTATTGGTTTCCTGTTGTGCACTAACAGTTTTGGCATAACCAAGAATGGACAGGAAGGGCAAATGTTTGGGGGTCATTTGAAGAACTTGTTTTAATGAAAAGACCAGCCCAAGTAAGCGGGAAGAAATTTAGCCTGAAAAAAAAATTGCAATTAAAAGGGGGAGGGGGGAAGGAGAAAGGGGATCAGTCGCTGATTGCTACAGTACCTTTGTGGAAATAAATAACAACAACAACAACAAAATCCCACATCAGATTTTAGCAGGGTTAGCAGAAAGTGGGGGGGCGCTGCTGTTGAGCAGGAAGTACGGCAGGGGGAGAAAGCCCTTTGTGTCCTACCTAATTAAGAGCCTGATTCAACAAATATATATCCGGCTTCTACACTGAGGAAAGCAATTTTTGGAAGTTTTCACAGATGCGGAATTGGTTTTTTGTTTTTTTTTTTCAACCAGGACCTTACAACAGAGGCACTTTCAAGTGCTATTTTTCAACCACGGTGTATAAATAGCACAGCAGGTCCCTGAAGCCGCCTCAGCATCGGGCCGGCCGGCAGCTCGTCCTCCATCCGAAGCAAAAGCAAGCAAAGGGACAGGCACAGGCGGCGCTCTCCTGCCTTGGGCCTTCTTCCCAGCTTGTTGCGAGAGCAGAAAGGAGGTGGCTTCCCCTCGTCTTTCCCTGAGGTCCTGGGGACCTGTGCCACCTCCTCAGGCTTGCTAAGGCGGTGCCAAGGCTGCCCTCGCATTCGCATCTGTGTCTCAGACATTTTGGCTCTTCTCTTGAGGGGACGGTACGAAACTGGCTGGTGCCTCATGCCTGGTGATAGCTCCAGAGGCCATTTAGAGCCTTTCTCCTGAAAGGCGAGGTGATGGCGGCATTGCAGGGCCTGCGCCCTCCTTTGCCGGAGGCCAGCAAGGCACGGCAGGGAGCGCTCGCTGAAACTCTCTGTCCTGCAATGCAAGCGCAGACTTTCTTACAGGATTTCATTTTCAGGAGGAAAAAATTAAATTTAGAAATCTCTCTTCAGTGCTGGAGACTTCTTTTTAAGATGGCGGTGTGCATTTCACCTTAAGCATTCAAAATGTTTGAAGGCTATTTCTAAAAGAAATGAAACCTGCTTGGATTTTTGCATTACATCCTTTTGGCAGCAACCATTTTCACCCTGGCAAAGGTTATTTTGATTGTATGGAAATTCAAGTTGTAGAAAACGGCTGTCTATTTCAGAAAACAAAACATGAAAGGAGTCACTTGGTGTTTGCTGATTCTTAAAAGGCCTTCCTTAATGATGCCAAACCCACAACAGTTTGTAAAAATGTGCCTGAATTTGTCTTTGGGTTGAATTTAGATAGAATTTTTAAAACCATATACAACACATTTCTGCTTTCTACTCTTAGAAAAATACAAACTTCAGTCACATTTGAATCACGCTCTTTTTTAACATCTCCTTTTAAATATTTTTGTTTCCATTTAGGACTGCCAACATTACCATGGAAACACCCAAAAATAAAGACTTTCCCAGCCTTGTGAGAGCACACCTGCAAGAGCAAGAATTGCCTGTCAAAAGTGACTCTCCTTCATTATTGGTGTCACCCAAGGACATTTTTTGTGGTCAGTATGATTTGTTATCTCAAAATTTATTGAAAGCATATTCTTAGAATTGATACAATTTGGAACCTTGCCATGGACCTGTAACAAACGTCTGTTGCTATCCCATAGTGCTCTTGTTAATATACGGTCTCAGTTTCAAGAAAAACACCAGCTCTTTACAGACTGAAGAGTTGAGATTGGAAGCCCTGCAATAACAAGATGAAATAAGCACTCATCTCCAGGAGACAAACACATGTAAAATGAAGTCCTAATAAGCTGTCTTAATATAAATCTTTCCACTGGCTTCAGAAGTACTTGGATCAGAATTACAAAGAGAATTGCAAGAATTCATCTGCTGCTTCCTAGTAGAGAGGTGGAGCATATTTACTAGTGAACAACTGGCTACTATAAAAACCGATCTGTTTAGACTTTTAAACATTGCTAATTTTCTACATATCTATTTTTTAGTTACACAATTAAATTTTAAGCTGTTTGATCTGAACTTCTAGAATTGCAAGTAATTCTATGCAGTTTTCCAATTAAAAGAAAAAATAATTTGATAAGTACAATGGTTTAACACGTGTTTTTTCCCAGCAGAAGGCAGCCATGGTGGTAGAACTGAACTCAGAAAATCTGGCAGTATATATAAATAGTATTTCAAGACAATGTTCTTAAATTTCTTAAATTATATTAAAAAAAAAAACTCAAACTGACAAGATATTTCCATTTTTTTGGTGCCCATTCTCTGTTCTTAGCTATATGAATTATATATTCTGCTTGCTAAATTGTTAAATTTCCAGTACCTGAAGGCTTTTGATTTGTGCATCTTTCTGCAGTGTAGTGGCAATTTGACAGCGAGTCTGCATCAGTAACGAGCACCACTGGGAAAATAGAGATTTTTTTGTTCGTTTCTTTTTACTAAGGTAAGACTTTCCATAGATCCCAAACCCAATGAAAAACGGAACTTTAAATAATGTCAGAAATACATCTTTGTGTTATTATCAATAATACAGGAAAATTGTCCGCTTTTTTTTTTTTCGTTGTTATTTAAGCATACCAAAAAGCTTAATTTAAATGCATTCAGGTCTCACCTAGATTTGCTTTTTACCACTGTTTTAATGAGCAAACTCCTTGGCAGAATTGTTTGTCAGAACAGACAAACCTCAGAAATGCTAACTGTAACATCCGCATGTTAAGTCTAATACCAGGTGATCCTGTTCAAATCAATAGGACATTTTGGGACATTACATGCTACTCCACATGAACAGGAGTTTCAGACCTCACCTCTCCAGGAATATTAAAGAATGGAAGGAAAGGACAAATCCAGACCTTAAACCAAAGTGTTTTCACTACAGAGATGAGTCTAAAGAGAGAGAGATTCATTCAGGCAGAACATAGAAAGTGTACGTGACAAATTAGTGTCATGGCTGTTGCACTGTGTCAGACTACAATCTCATCTGAATATATATATATATTTTGCAGGACGGGAGCTTCCTCTTGTACACAGGAAAAATTTTCACAGAGAAGTAGTCTGGTGTTTATAAGAAGAATTCTCCCCAGAAGTGCACAAGTACTATCAGCAGGAGCAATGCTCATTCTCATGTGGCTTGCTCGCTCCAGCTATTAACAAAATCTCTGTCCTAATCCCAGTGTTGAAATACTTTTTGCTGAATTCACCAGCTGTAAGTACAGTACTATCAAAGTTCTGGATATCTGCAGTCAATAAGGTTTCTATGTCACAAGAGAAATGTTTTCCCAACAAATGCGGATTCAAATGTTGTACAATCCCACTGCTTCAATTTTTGCTCTAGGCTAAGTAGATGATTATTTAGAGTTGCTACAAGCTGTCATATTACTTATGCTGCTCACCAAAGAGGTGGTTGTGCTTCAGCGTTAGGTGGGAGTGTTCCTATGCATGCATTTGTGCTCAAAATGACCATTTCAAAAGTTTTGTTTGCATGTGTTCATTGATAAATTGGAGTTGCAGATGGGAGTAAAAGTTGAATTTCCCTGTGAAGGCAGGTAGAAGCCCTAGTGGCAATCAGATTAAACTGGAAAAGGGTTATAAGTGTTATGAATTCTTCAGCGGCAAATACTGATAGACGAAATGCATGAGGGTTATCATGCAGAGTTAATTTTCCAGAAATAGAGAGATGAAATTAATTGTAGTGGAAGTTGTAAACTGGCATAGGTTTGAGCTCAGTCATCGTAAAATTATTCCTGTCTCCTTGGCTGGAATCTCTGTGCAAGCTGCAGTTCCCCCTCCTGAAGTGTTAAAATCACTTCTTTTCATTTGTGCGTGCCTGCTGAAACTGATGAGACTAAAACAGCACTATGCCACTTCAACTCAACAGGGAATGATTGCAACTGAAAAGCATTTATTTATTCGGTGTGAATCATTCTGTACTACGTTTCAGTTCCATGCTGAAGGGGAGGTCTGTTTGTCTTTTAAAGGTTTACTTAAAAAGGAGAGGAAGCGAGGAGAAGTTCCAGGCACCTTTACTTTGCTAATGCAGCTGACACACACCTCGCTTTACAGTGCCGATGTATTGCAAAAGGGCAGCTAGGACAGTTCCAGCTGGTCTAGTGTTTATTGTTACCACATTGAGTCTTCGCCTTTGGTTATCAGGAAGCTGGTCAATGTAAACAAGAAGTACTATTGCAATATTAGTATCACAGAAAATGTTACAAGTAAAGAAAAATAGCATGTTTTGCTGTAATGTCAGCGTCGTTGGGTTCTACCTTGCTAGTAGTTTCTAAAATGAGCTAAACATAAAAACAGCCACAGTTTTGTAGAAAAATAAAGCAGATGCTTCATGGATAAAGTTGTCTCTTTGAGAGGACCGGTGAATTGTGGGGAGGACAACTTAATATTATGGTAACCACCTGGATTTGACTTTTAACTGTATTAAAAAATAGTGCCACATTCATGACAACTTTCAGAAAAAGAACTCAAAAACTGTAGCTGTTACAAAAGTAAAAAAAAAATCCATCTCTGGAAATAAACTCTGCCTCTTACTCTCATCCTAAAAAGACATGTTGAGAAGTAGAAGCCTCATTTTTCTATGTTTATGGCATTTCCTTTGCCTGCTCCTTAATCTGAATTTCCTCAATCAAGTTGGCTTATGTCAGTGTGAACTAGTGATTTTTGTATTCTAACTCCAAGACCCCTTTCAATCTCCTTGAGTTCTACCTGGAAAGTAGAATAAGGTTTGCTTCCACCCAACAGAAGTCAGGCACTGTTCCTAATGCTGGTCCGAGGAGCAGAGCTGGTCGCAAAAAGCTGCCAATTCCGTTACAGTTGTAGCCACGGATTGACTTAGGAGAAAGGACTCATGTCTTGTATGCTCCCATATCCTCTGTGTGACAGTGACTTCAGGCTCCCGACCCCAACACTCGGTTGCTGGGGAGGGGGTTTCTTCCTCAGTCAGTTGGCCAAAGGCTCTTACACTAATGCACAGCAGCTTTGGCTTTTTTTTTTCCCCGCACAGCTCAGGTCAGATCCCTTTATTCTGATTTACATACATGCCAACCAGTCCAGGATGGAACTAATAATTGTATTTGTAGCAAGAGAGAAGCAGAGTTCGTAGGAAGAGAACATCCACATAAAATTTTTATTAGACCAATTAATACAATTGGAAAGAACAGGGAGGCTTTTGGGTGCAAATTCCATTCTCTGGGTCTGAAAAGGAGTGGCAAAATCCAAGAGACAAGGTTAGGCCCAATTCCTCTTAGTTTAATCTAATTATGTTAGTCAGGCCACTTGAGAAATAAGGGTACTTAGCATGTGTAGAGCAAAGCTCCCTTCCATATTACAGCAATCATATTCTGCTGGGAAAAGTTATGTTGCAAGGCGAGGTACACAAGCCTGTACATCAGTTTTCAGAGAGACCTCCCGGGGTCCTTAATTGCTGATGCATTTAGCCATACTGGCAGCATACACAGCACTTCAGCCCAGCCACACGGAATACAGGATCTGCAGCATTCAAAAATAATCCATTTTAACATCCCGATGCGCTGTGTGTGCGTAGGGCTCCACTGAACCTGTGGCTTCATCGGTGGTTGTTTAACTGCTGAGGAGGTTGAGTCCTTCTCAGAGATCGAGAGGAGCTCTGTGCCTGCGATTTTGGGAGCCCCTTTGGGACTACTCTGGGGTCTCTTCCTGAGCTGGTGGGTGGACGAGATTCCAATCAAGCAAATGGATGGATTACCAATAAGTCTTGTTGTTTGGCCATCTGGAGGTACTGCTACTGCCAGGCTCATTTTTCAGCTTGATGACCGTAATGATTTTGGCAATGGCTGTGGCTGCTCCCATTCATTCTTTTAACAATTTCCATTACCCTGGCCAATTATTTTTGGGGTCCTGGCCTTTTCTTTCAGAGCTATGTGGTTTTATGTTTCAAGATCTCTGAACAGTGATTTGTACGAGTATGTCCCTTTGTGGCTGCTCCTCATCTTCTTGGAGGAGTTTTACATGCAGCATATGCCTTTTCAACTAGCTTGTGACAAAGTGACTCAGACCGTGCTGCTCTAAATAACCTTCCCACAGACAGTGAATAAAAAGGAGACAAGTCTCAGCTCTCCGTTCTGCTGGACAGGGCAAGCACACTGAGCGCACCGTCAGACGGAAAAAAACGTGGGTTTGGTAGTGTTGTCAGTAGCAGATCCCAGCTGTTCCCTCTGGTACAGCACACACAGGGACTCGCTGTACACGACTGGTTTCAGCTGCATTTTACTCTATGGTTTTGTCTATCTTTAGGATTTTGTCAGCCCCAACAGGCTGAAACAGGCATCATCTTCTATATTTTAAGTTGAAAGAAAAGCCAGCAAACAAATACCAAGAGAGTCTATACGGGCACCCAGAAACAAAGCTAGCATTATAGGATATGCAATTGCTTTTTCTGAAGCATCGTGAAGTCTTATTCTCTCAGATCCATACACACTGTCCAGCTCACATCTTAGCCCACTTGGGGGAAAAAAAAGTTCCCAAACGTGCTTGAAATACTAAACTAGTCCCAGGAGGGAAAACCTAAACAAACACTATCCCCTTCACTGAACACACCCGATCCTTCCCTAATCTAAACAGCCACTGACGCTCTTATCACTTTCTGCCAGCAACTCTAACTGTTTTATTGTTAGGAAGTAAGGCTTATACTGCTTGTATAGGTTTTTACCCCCTCCGTACATTGCATGCCTCAAACGCTCAGCCAGCTGTGTGCTGCAGCTTCTTAGAAGGGCTCTCACACATAGAAAGGGGTTCTGTATAAAAATGCTGCTGCACTAAGACTAGGTGGTGACTAGTGGTGACTGGTCATTAGGTCACCACCGGTGACCACTGGTGCCATCCGTTACACAAGGGGCCAAACAGTACACAGAGATTTTGGCAGAATGGCTTCTGAATTACATGTTTCCTATTATCAACGAATACTAGTGTATGTACGTATCACAATAGAATAGACCAGCCATCTCTAATTAGAATAGACCAGCCATCTCTAATTACCATCGCTAACTCACAAAAGGAGGGTCGGCTAGCCTTAGACTCTTGATACAAGAAGTTATAATAAGAATCAAAGCTGTACTTGGTGAAAATCATCAGTTATCACCAGAAATTAAAGCATTTCAGATGCTATTTCCTTTAATATATGCTTAATAGTTTCAAATCTTTGAAAGCATGTACCAGCTCCTCCCCGTCACACAGCTGCACCGACTCCACAGTCTTTGGATTCAGTTCAAATCTTGTTTTCAGTATGACAAGAACTTTTGTCTACACTGTAGTTAAGCAACAAGAAGAATGCCAGTAACAAGACAGACAAACAAAAATACCTTAGCAAGTAAGTCAGGATCTAAGGAAAGGCTGGGTAAGTTTTCAGCACAAACGGGACCGTAGCTATAGCCCTGGAGGTTTGCTTAAACCGCACCTGAGGTGGCAACTCCTAGAAACAGGTTTTGAGACACAACCCAACTTCTCCTTTCCAGGCAGCTCTTGCAGACAACCTGACTCCAGACTGTCTAAAAGGGCCATGTGTCCTCACATCACGCCATGTCAGCTCTTATCAGAAAAGCCACGGGACATCTTGTTTGTCTAGCCTCAAACGTATGGTCTCATCACAAGGGCAGATGGGATGCAGGGAGGTGACAGGGACAGGTAACGCTCAGAGCCTGCTAGCGCTGCAGGAGAAGGGTCAGATACTTGGAGCAAACTCGAGATTTCTCCAAGCGTGACAGTTAGCTCATCAGTCCCAAATTTGATCCTGGGACCTGATCGGGAGATTAATTCAAAGCAGTCATGAAATAGTTCTTTAGGCTGTACTGTCATCTCACCAAGCTTCCCTATCCACTGGATCAAGGAAACTCCAAAAACATTACACATCAGGTATGCACAATTTCATAGCAAATGCAAATACATACTTTAAATGTCATATCAGTACAGTGGATTGCATTCATAGTATGCTGGCAGCCTACTTAAATGCTAGCATTTTCTTTTCTTAAACACATACGTAATTTATAATGGCTAGCTAACTTCATGAAGTTCCTCATGCTCCAAGGCTGAAATACTTGTATATACCTCACTACCCCCAAAGACTAATAGTAAAAGAAAAAAGGAAAATTTACTCCCTACAGGGAAGACTCCTCCAGGCTTTAAGGACATATAACTTCCAATTAAAGCTTTACAAAAGGGCTGATGCGTGGAATGTGACTGAGGCTCAATACTACCACAATATACGTCTGTCTGATGAGGTGCCTACGGCACTGCTGTAGCATTACAAACATGTACCAGTAAATCCACCTCTGAACGCAGTTTATCTGTCTTGGGAATGAAGTTCATCTTTCACAGTACAACATGGTCTTCTAGACAGAAGGAGGAAGAAAAAAACATTTATCATTCCTGTGCCAGGCGGAGTTCAACTTGAAAGAAACCGGATGAAATGTGTATCACTCATCTGAGGGAACAAATCCACACTACAGATTTGTCTGAGAGAAAAGTGAATGCAGTCCAAAAAAGCTATCCGTTTCAGAATGGGAGGTTTGAATTCAGTCCAACCAGAAAAAGCATGCTGAGTAGCATCCATTTATTCAGGGCAGTAACGGCTTCTTTTAAAAGCACGTTGCCGCAATCATTTGTGTTAAACATGGCATATATACCAACAAAAATCCCCATCTCTGTGAATGCAGGCTATCTGCCAGCTCCAGAAAGGGATTTTTTTTTTCTTTAAATAGCTAGTGCGCTAGGGCTGCTGCCTGCAGAGCAGGTTTTATATGTTCAGCCTACTGCGATCATCAGGTCTGAGTGCACAGTAAATGGAATTCACAAGCCTTTCCAAGTCACCTCCTGTGTAAAGCCCTGAACAGACAGTCCCAGAAGTGAAATAAGGAACAACTTCTCTCTCCACCCCTTTGGGCAGCTCACATGCATGCTTTTAGCAGTACCTAAAACAAGAAAAACACCTAGACCCACTTCACTGGGATTGACGGCAACGGAACGGAAATGAGAAACTGATTAAGTGGTGAGCCAGCTTCACATGCAGAGAAACTTCCAACTTTCGTTCCTAATGACTTTTTTTAAAGCACTTCATTTTTGCTCGTATTCCGTTTAAAAAAAAAAAAAAAAAAAAAATCTTGGCCCATGAGTTCTCAGTGCCTCCACAGATGAAAGCTGTGAGAGGCCTTAAATGACTTCAGCAGGAAACTACTGGGAAGGGGAGTGGTCTGTTTTCTGACAGTCCCATTACACATTTCTAGGAAAAATCTTTTCAAGTTCTGCATACGAAAATGAAACAGGATTACAGCACTGCCTCTCTCTTGGAGACAATCGCAACAACAGTTTTCCTGCTCCCATGCTGGAGTGGCGCAAAGTAATTCCCTTCTTTTTCATGTCTCCTCTCTATCTCAGGATCTTGGGCTCGGGAATAGCACTTTGAAGGAACTTTTAGAATCACTGCACTTAAAGCCTGCTCAAATAGGACCCATGTTTATTTCAGGTAACCTTGAAGAATGCTCTTCTGAAGTTGCATTCATAAATCCATCTGCCATTACCCAAACCCCTCACAAACTGTTTAGTGAGCTCAGGAGTTTTCCACTTAGTAGCGATGACAAAGCACTGGACTACTGCGAAACCCATGACAGAGAAGCTGAGCAATAACAGACGCCAGCCAAATAGATCACTGGGGTGGAAGGTCATCCTTGAACAGTATTTCCATTTTCCCCCTCTTGGTAAATTGCTCTGGGAACAATCCTCTTTTCTAGCATAATGTAATCAAGAATTAGAAAGTCACCACCACTTACACAGAGCTGCAATTCCTGGCCTGACTGGCCGTGTTGGGAATTTTAACTGATGTCTCCACCCAAGCAGCATGTGGAACCAATGTAATGGCTAACACAATTCAGAGCTTAAAATGGAGTGATGTTGCAGTTCCAGCTGTTTTTGTAAGTCAGTACAAGAGATTTTTGGACGCATTAGAGGAGAAATAGAAACAGAGGTGAGGATATGGCTCCTAGTCTGATGATGTACACCAAGGAATATGTGAGTGACAATGCAAAACGCAAGACAAAAGCAAAGCACCACCAGACAGTATTACACAGCACCATGCTCAGGACCAAGACAGCAAAGAGAAAGCGATGACTGGTGGGAGATACTTCATAGGAAAGACGCACATTATTTTTAATCTCTCTTTTTAGAAAAGGCACAGCCTTCTGCATATGGAAAGGTGAAGATAACAGCCTAGGGGGAACGAGGAAGCTCTCATTCTGATGAAGAAGAAAGCTTCACCCTAAGTATACTCGGCCCAAGCGCCCTTAACAGGTATTGTGACTCACAGCGCTCTACAAATCCCTTAATTATCAGAGCTACACCCCTATGTATCAGCTTAATTCAAGCTAAGTCTGGAAGGGCCTTTTTCTTTCCTGAGAACTGATCAGTGCTTTTTGACCACCCAAGTTTCCACATTCTTCCTTGGTCCTAACATCCAGAGGCCAAAAATCGCTGGCAAGGCACGATGGTGACAAGCATTTACCTTATTGCTGAATATATTTCCATGTAGATCCTTGCTTGTAAGCACAAGTTCTCATCTAGCTGCTAATTCTGATGCAGATTTTTAGCAATTTAGTAAGTACTTAGTATGTAATAAGTATTTAGTAGTAATTTGGTAGATCTGCTGACTATCCATGGGCCCTGTTTAATGGTTAACTGCCTTTCCAGCAGACTCTGTCTTCCCAACAGTACTTACTATTCTCTGAAGACAAGAAACGTACTATTTTGTAGAGAAGCGTGTGGGTAAGTCTTAGGAAGGAGTCCTCTTTGTGTGTGCGTGTGGTTATCTGTACACCTCATGCCTGCATCTACCACCCCTGATCCTCATCTGTCTGAAAGAATCCCTATGGCTACACCATTTATTGAGATCAAGGCGAAGTTCAACTGTTTTCAGAGTTCATCCATCAAGACTAACGGGACAGGTAGGATGCTAGAGACAAAGCATTTATCCAGTGAAGAGAATCATGATATAAACTGCATCCCCACTGAAAACAGGAGATGATTTGCTACCAACATCAATGGGTCATAGATGCACAGGGCACTTGCTGTGTATTTAGAAAATACCCCCCAAAAAAGCCCGAAGGATGCATTTGAGAAGAATTAAAGAGAGGTGACATCATCATAAAAAGCTTCCAGGGTTTTCACCCACAAAAGCAAATTTAAAAGGCCACTTATGAAAATAAAAAACTGTGTTTCTTTGAAAAATCCCAGATACCTCTATCTCAGGTAATGCAGTTCTTAACTAGCATTAAAATAACCCCCTCACAACATGCTAAACCTGTACATGCCAGTTCCGTATCTGCAGGTAGGACTCACCCTGCAAACTAGATCTAACTTGGATCATTTTTGCTAAGCGTATTCTAAAAGGCTTTAATTCCCAAATTACCTGGTCTGGAAGAGATAATTCTGTACTCTCTGGAATGGTGATAAAATTAAACAGTTTGAAAATAATATGCTTGCAAGAGCCCTCAAACACACTACTAGAAATGCAACAGCCTTTAAAATTACTAGGTTGAACATACCATCAGTCTGACTTATGCAAAGCGCTAGCTTTTCCCTTTAAAAATAAATTTAATATTGTTTCACTCGATCATTAACCAGGATTATTTAGTTCCAAGGAAGACAGAGTCGATACGACTGAAGCACGTAAACAAGCTGAATGCTTTTCTAAGATAAAACTGTAGGATGTCAATGCAAATCAACAGTGAAAAGGTATTTCAGAGTGCAATAAGCAGTGGAATAACTTAGTTACACAGCATCTGTTGAGCAAAAGGGATATTGATTGTTTTGCAGTCCACTTCTGAAAACCAAAACAGAGCCTTTCACTTTGTCTTCTCCCCATTTTTTTGGCATAAGAATACATTTAAACTGTTATTTTTAGATAGGCAGGCGATGAACAGAAGGAAAACATGAAGGAAGGCTTTCATGCATCTTGTAGGTTATCGATTTTTTTGGCAGCTGAAATTCTTTAAATATTCTCATCAGTTCTAAATTAATATTCTTGAGGAAGAGGGCCTACTTCAGACAGAGAGTTATTGCGAGTTGTCCATCTGACAGAATTTTCCTATAGACGTGCTCTGAACATTCTTTATTCTCTTGACAGGAGTGATTTTCCCTGGACATTTGTGATCCATGTGAACTCCAGATCCCTTCAGTGAAACGCAGTCTTACACGCAAAGACACGCAACATCTCACAGATCACAGCCTTAAAAAGGATCCAAAACGAGTCAGCAACCGCGTCTTCCGTAAGTGAAATCAGTCCATCTTATAAAATCATTTCACAGGGGAGGAAACGTCTAACAGTAATATTAAATGAATGTAACAACAAAACCAGGTAAAATTATGGCTAAAACAACACTTTGGGGAAAAGTTTTGAAAAAGTACTTTGTTTCTATCAAACAGACTTGCTAGTTTTTAAAAATCTGTTTTACTCAAGCTTCTGAGCATGACCACAAAGCATATTTATCACCCAGGGAAAGTCTTCTACAGACCACCATCATTTTCAAAGGAACAGGGAAAAATACAGCAAAGGCTTCAAAGATGTGAGCGATTTATTTCATCCCCTTACAAGTGCAGCATGTGCTCTCTCTTCTGTAATGACACAGTACAGAAAACAAGATGTAATTAATGCAATTCCTTTGCCAAATGAGTGGGATCTTATAAAGAATTGGCACACGCTTTCTTGTCTTAAACAAAACCAAACTTAATACAGAACGTTATAATGTACTAACAGGGTCCTTTGACAGATTTTTTTTTTTCTTTTTCCCAATACAAGTGACTGCAAAGTGCTGGACCTGTAATCAAAAGCATACTCGGTGTCCAAAACAGAAATATTGATGCAGCCAGGCATTTTTGTGTACTACAGTACAATCGTTATCAGTGAACCAAAGAAGAACATTTGGCCTTTTGCTATCTTACGTAGCAAGACAGAAAAGCATGCCTTTTCCTCTGTTCTACCCTCATGAACAGATGTGGGTTTAATCCCATACAAAACAAAACGCTCACAAGTTTCAGATTATGACTTTGAAATTTAGGAGTAAAGTTACTTTTCAAAGGAAGTGATTTGCAACTAATTATCTTGAAACTGTCCATAAAAGGCAAATAGGCAGGGAATTTTTGTTTGGGTTGTTGGGGTTTTTTCCCAGTTGGAGGGAAAATTAAGGTAATTTTGACAAAAAAAGCAACCTGTGGCAGGACAAGAAATTTTAAAAGAAACCTCAGGGTCCAATATAGAAAAGTTACAGGAGATTCATCACTAAATAGATTTTACAGAGCAGTGTAAATCCAGATGCTACCTCTCTCTGACTGAACTCAAAGTTGCAGATTAACTCAGTGCACGACGTTAGCAGAACAGTATAGCTAATGAAGAGAGACAGAAAATGCCACACAAAGCCCAAATCCTACTCTGTTGGGAAACCGGCACCTAGAGCTGCTACAGCTTTTAAGTTAGCCACTAACCTACACCTCATGGTATCCAGCTCGCTCCCCACCCCGCCCCAACTAAAAAACACCTCATAAATACCTAAAATCAGATTACCCATTCTCCTGACTAGCGTTACAGCTCTTTGACAAAGTGTGTGTGAAACACAGTTCCAGGGAATATGGATTACAGGCAACTCTTCAAGACCTATTCTGAAAGGATGTATGTGGCATTGAGGTGGCTGGAATTTGCATACAGAGAGAACAGGTATGTTTCTAATGCGACCTGGACCTCAATTAGCATGAACTGTCTTTACGAATATGGCCTGTATGAGGATAACATGCACAGAGTACAAAGGGATCTCTGTTCCACATCGGGGTGTTGTACCAGGAGCAGAGGGTGGAGGGAGGGAGCTGTAATCTGTGGTTCTGAGGTGAAGGTAAGATGCACGATGCTGGCATCTGGCAACCAGAAGAGACAAATGAGGCAGAGCTGGGCCGCTGGCTGCTTGCCAGCCAGGGCGTACGCAAGGGTAACGAGCTTTTAGCCCATACGGAAAGGTCACCGTGGTAGGAACAGAACTGCAGCCCACGTTCATACTTCAACTGCAAATTTCCTAGCTTTATAGAGTTTCACAACAACCTAGAGTACCACAACATCCTAGAATTAATCGCACCACGTGCGATCAAACTTCATCACAAATGACCAGGTCCACAAAGCATCTAGACATACACCTTCCACTGAAATTCAATTAAGCCCCTAAATTCTCACAGTTCTGACCAAATATTTTTTTTTTCCCCTAAAAACTATAAATTGTGCCCTCACTTTGAAACAAACCTCTCTTGCTCACAGCTTTTTTCAGTCCTGTATTCCACTGTCACTCTTCACGAGTGTTACTACAACCTGCAGCGCCCTAGCCGGCAGCACGTACCTCTGAAGTTTCAAAGATAGTACTCGTGTCTCTGGAGCTTGTACCGCTCACTTCAACAGCGTCCCTTCAGCCTGTTCAGATGCCACCAACTCCATTTCCAGGCTGTTGGGACAAATTCCTACAACATGACAGTCACAAGAGAAGACAAGATTACAGATTCTAAGCTAGTTCATGCCTCAAGTCAGTATCAAGGCAACTTCATGCAGCTAGTTTTGCGCACAGATTTTCTTGCAATGCCTAGGACCCATCTGCGTTTCTAAAAAAGTGAGTTTTTAATTACGAGCAGAGAAACAATAGCTCACTTCCAACATGAAAAAGAATACACCCACTATTTTTCCATGCTCTGTAATTTAAAAATAGGCCGACCCATTAGCTTTAAAGCTTTCAAAAATATTGAAACTGAAATATAGGGCTCAATTTCCTTTTTGTTTTTTAAGCCAGACACAGAGATTGAAAAGTTTCAGACTAATGGCTACTTTAAGATGATAAAAGGGGTGAAAGTTTTTGAACTATGAATCTGACATTGCCAGAACAGATTGATTCCATAGTAAATTTTTAAACAGAAAGTAAATTTTTAAACATCCACTAAATTTGAAGCATTTAAATAAGACCAGAGCATTAACCACATGCCAATTCAGAACTGCTACAGGGCCTATAATTTGTCACACTGCACGTATAGATCTACCTGACTGTTCTCACTTTTTTCCATAGTGTGCATGTTCAGAATGCAAGCCGGGGCCAAAGTACACCTGAACAGCATGCCTGCCAATTCAAGAGACTTCCTATATTTGATGTGAACCAGACAGAATCAATACATACTAAAAAAATTGGCTAGGAAATGGCATTTTTTTACTCTGTACTTCAAAAACATAACCCTGGAGGCCAAAATTACTGTCTTGACCGTTTGGCAACTGATGACAACAGAATTATGACTAGTGGGACACTGACTCCCAGTGTTTCCCAAGCACCTTCTGCATGAACTGGAGGAACACCATGTAAGAGTATCAAACAGAAGGTCCCTCAGTTCATCAACACCACAGTGCCCAACAGGCACTGCTCTTCTGAGAAACATTCTAAGACTCAGCAGTTTGCCTGAATTTCAACCAAATGAAGTTTCACAATTGCTAAAATCCCGACAGGGGCCAACCAGACCTGGCCTGGCTGTGCTGCTGATGCTCCGCGCACTAACGGAGACCCTGTGAACTGAACTGACTGAACGGGCTGAGGAGCGAAGAACCCCAAAGGAATAAAAGCCATTTAAAACCACCCATTATGAGTCCACCCTGGCATCTGTACGGGCTCCTGGTGCCAATGGTATGATTTGTAAACAACCTCAAGGCTCCATGCTGGTGATGGAGAACCTGATGTCAAATCTCTCCTCTTCAGTGGCTCACCTAAACGTTCAGAGCAGGGACGCGAGAGACACAGGAGCTACCGCAGAGGCTCTTGGTCACCCGAAGGCTGGTGAAACGAACTGAGGGACACGAGCGGCTCGCAGCAGCCCAATGTACCACCGAACCACACACATTTCCAGCAATCCTAACAGATGCCGCAGCCTGAGACCGTCTTGGGGTTTCCATCTCAAGTCCAGAACCTGTAAGGAACGCTACTGCAGGATTCAGGGATGTGTTCTACACTTTTCAGGATTCTCTATCCTTAGTTCAGGTTCCTCCTGCCCAAAGAAACATGGAGAAAAACTGTTGGTTTAAAGTCTTGGTAGGTAAGTTAAACCCTGCCAAAACCCGACTACTCTGAGGCACCTCATACTTGCCATACTTCACCTCAAACTAATTTGATTTTAAAACTGAAGTTAAGCAACTTGTTAGTAATCACTTTTCGAGTATTTATTTATTTTGTTGGGGGAGGCAGGGAGGGAGGAAAGAAAAATCACGCTATTTAGCTTTCCAAGTATTTAACATAAAACCCAAAAGAGCTCCATCTGGCAACCAGCAGGATTTCTAAATAATCTAAATAGTATCTACATAAGAACCAGGCTGTCTATGGAGTAAGACAACTTCAACTTTTACAGCCACAAGAAGCCTTTATTAACATAAAAGGAAATTATAAAAAAATTAAGTTAGAACAGGAACAAGAGTCTGGCAAACTGACAAAAGACCCCAGGAATCTCTGCATTAATCTTGAAACGCTGCTTTTGACTTTGTCGGAATATAGCATCATACACTGTGTGGTTTTAAAAAAACAAAACAAAACCCCCCCTCAGGTTCAAAGGACTCTAGTACAATAAAAAGTTCTAGGAAAAGATTCAAATTAATGAAAATCAATATATAATTCTTCGCTTTGCAACACAAGATGACCTCTAACATTTTAACATAGTTTGTGGAAAATATTTAATTACACAGACTTCACAGAGTCACGGATGAGGCCCTTCATATCCATAGATGTCTGTCTTCATTAAGAAAATGGTTCAGAATATTCCTGCTAATTATGTTAATCAAATATACCTTTGATCTACTCTTATAAAAAAATTTGAAACTTCATGATTCCCAAGTAAATAAACACCTCTTGGAGTACACACTATTTGATTTTCCAACTTATTCATACAAAGGATCTGGCCTTGCACTTCATACCTTGCATGTATGGTTTCTGGGCCATTTGTGATTGATCCAAACCTGGCGGTGGTTTGGTGTCCAATGTGAAATATTTTAATGGTCTTGATGCCCCTCTCAAGTTGCCACTGGGATTTTCTGTCAGTTTCTTGGCAAAACATCAAAGAGTGAAAGCTGTGGGCCCCAAAGAAACAGGTTACGGTGATCCTGTGAGGACAGGGCAGCCTTGAAGCTCTCCATTTTCGCTATCCCTGGGCTACAGGAAGAGAATTTCTATCTTTATTATTGCCCATCTGGCACCTTTCACAGGCAGCAAGAACAAAGAAGTAAAATGTACCGGTCCCTACCATCTGCTTCTGCTTGTAAAGTCTAGAAAAAGCCTGATAGGGAAGAAAAAGGAAAAAACCAACAAAGCCACCCCTTCGTTTCCCCCCCGATTGTTCTAGCAGGTACACATTTTTGCCTGTGCTTCTTTCTTATTTTAGGGCAGCCCTAGAGGCCCTTGGTTCCCCACAGCAATACAGCTGCTCGACACAGAGCATCCCAAACGCTCCTCGCCCCACATCTTCATTCACAAGCGCCTAACAGCCCGGCAAGAAAGGTTGCGTTGTTTGAGATTTGCTTTATTGGATCACCCTCTGTTTTATCTAGAATAGGAAAATTCCTGTGGGTTTAATAGGAGGTATTACCCTACAGATTTTCTCTGGTTCCACCTCCTTTCCCATCAGCCACATCCCCTCTTGCTGCAAGGCTGCATACACCATGTGTTGGCTCGACCCCTTCTGTCTCTGACAGAAGTTTGGCCAAAAAGAGCAGATTTTCTGCTACTTTGATCATTTCCTGTGGTAAAAAGTGAAGGGAATTATCTGACCCATGGTTCTTTTTTTTTTTCCCTTAGTTTTGAAAAATAACATGGATTTACATTTGCAAGTTCCCTTAAATACCGTACTTGCTTTTCAGTAGCATTTTGCTGCTAGTTTACTGGTTGTCTTACAGACCTTATTTCTTTTAGAATCGGCAAACACATTGCTCCGATCTCAAATTCCGAGACTTAGCGGCTGTATTAAATCAATAATGAACTTTGCTATGATGAAGCAGCAACCAAACGGTAATATCCAAATTCACAGACAATATAAAAGTGACAACTTCTTCTTCCCTGTTAAAGAAATTCTTACATTTGAAAAATAAGCTTAATTCACTTTTGGTGGGGATAGCGTTATTTTTGGCTAAAGCTGTGCATTGCATAATGTGTTTAGAAATAATTTAACCCTTTTATTAAATGCACTATTAGAGTAGATCTATGACATATGTGATAAGCACCCTGAAATACTAAGTTTTCTTTTGCCAAAATCACCGATGTTCCAGTCAGAAAATGCGTTTCACACTTGTCTGAGCCTATGTTGAAATGGCGACACTACCTGTTGACCTAAGTGGTGTAAGCATTTAGGCAACACCGCCCTGAAGTATGATGCCAAGTGACAATCGGTCACCTCAATGTGGCCTGCAACTGCACCCTGAAAACTAGTCCGTTATGTATTTTTTCTGTCCCAGAAAGTACAAAGTAACAAACAACATGAATATACCTACTGAAGTAATATCTTGTATCAGAATTAATATTCTATAGGAATAAATTCCGAATAAATTATCACAATATACACGAAGTCTTTATAAATGTGGCACTGCAGCATTTAAAATATACCCATGTTCACGCTCAGTAGTGGAACCACACTCACTCAGCTCAGAAAATGCCAGAATGCGCGTATGTATATATAGACTTTTTCCTGTTAATCATTTGCTCAGAGTGCATAAAAATAGTTGTTTACTTGTTTGCATCAAAAGCCTTTTTTTTTTTTTTTGAACTTTGCTGTGCGCATTATACGAACAGCACAGATTTTGACAGATACTCTCTCGAGCTTAGGCCGGGGGGCGCATGGCCCCCTTTTGTGTGAGCTCTCTGGAAAGAAATGATTGAACATTTTTAAGTGTTGAAATTACTGTTATTTTGAAATGTTACAGTAAGTTATTTTGGTAAATTTACTATTTGTGTGTGTATATATATATTTTAATCAGCCTGTTAACTAAAATCACGGCCTGGCTACATTTCAAGTTTAATTTTATAAAACTGAATCCCCCAGAAACTCACACACCTCAAAAGCAAAGGGAGATCTAGAGCAGTTTGTTTTCCCTCAGTGCTGAAAAAGGACAAAGATACATACTTATTTATATATGTATGCATGTACTTCACTTCAAAATATAATCAGAAAGTTGTGAAGAATCTGCAGCATCCTTATTAAAACAAAAATTGCACTGAACCACTTAAAACAAAATCTTACCACAGCAAAAATCGGCACCATCATCATTAATAATATATTGCCTTTCATATGCAGAGGTAATAAAGAGGCTGCGCTGTGATCCATATAACCTCAATAATGTATAAATGAACCAAAAAGAAACTAATTAGCTCAGCAGCGCCAAAAATTATTAAGTTGAAACATCAAAAGAGGCAGTGGGACGCTACTTCTTTTTTTTTAAGCTTTTTTTGGTCAGACGTGCCGCAGAGCTGCCCTTCAGAATCCTCTGGTTTGTATCTGGAGGGAGGCCTCGCAAATGCAGGTCCCAGTAAGTTAAAAGAACCGGAGCGAAGGATGCCGCCCCAGCCCCTGCGCCCATCCCCAGCAGCGCGGCCCCGAGCCCTCTCAGCACCATCGCCGCACGTGCCACAAGCTCTGCACCATCCAGGATCTATGCAAAGGAAGGGTGGAGCCCGTTCCTCACCTCCTGTCTGCAGCCACACAAGATAGTACATCCTGAAAGCATGACATCTGCCACAATCCCTTTTTCCTCCTTCCCCTCAGTGCAACTGCGGAAAAGAAGGACGGGTAGATTGGGACGGTATCTCGGCTTCCACAGAGACATGCCACATGGGAGGGAGATACAGAGGATAGTTGAGCAGACAACCGCGAACACTACAGAGGCATGGGACCTCCCTGAAGACGGCCTTGGCCTCCTATGAATCCCTCCGGAGTCCTACAGCTGTTCCTGCCATCCAGATGGGAAAACGTGCGCGCTCGCACATGTGAGAGAGCCTCTGAGGAAATACCTGCGAAGGCATCTAAGCCAAACTTAGGACAGCATGTGTACTTATTTATTTATGAAAAAATAGTGAGAGAACTTTCATGCTAGACCGCGTAGATACGGACATCCCTGCCTCTGCAGCACGTACTGCTAGGCCTGTATGGCATCAGAGAGAACAGGGAGAAAATCGTACCCCAGAGGAACGCAGCTTGGACGGATCTGTCACAAAGAAAAGTCCTAATCATACAATTCACTGAAGTCGGAAAAGTTTTCATATAAAAATAAACAAAACCTAATACTGAGGCCCGCTATACTGAAGTCAATGAATTTTTTTTTTCTAACCTTAAAGATATGGATATATGAGCTCAGCTTGTATCTCCTTCAACAGGATGTATTTGTCCACTACCCAGTAACATTTCACTCCCCTTCAAAATTAAGTAAAAGCATCATGTGCAAGAGAAACAGTACTGCTACAGAAGGAAGACCTTTCACTACGCCAGGACTGTTCCATCTCCAAAACCAAAAGGTTTACTTCTTCGAAGGAATAAACAGGACAGTACTTGCACAGTGAAGGTTTAAACCACGGTAACAACATTTTTAAGGTAGTTCTCCAATGGCTCCCAACATTGTTCAATTTGCAGACCTATTAAAAAAAAAAAATCCCATTAGGCAATGGAGCTGGGCAGACAAACACAGCCTTCTTGCCAGAAGACCTGCTCCTCTATTTCCCTTTCACGGAACGTACAGAAGGCAACAGACCCCACAGGTCCACAAAGACCAGGCTGAAAAAAATCACCACTGCAATTATGGGAACTACTGCAGTGTACCCTGAGGTCCGCTCACAGTTCCCAAGGAATTCAACTGGAGGTGAACTAGGCCTCAAAAGTCAGCTAACTTTTCCCGTCATCGGCAACATCAAACGAGAACTACTTTGACGGAAATCTGTACTGAGGAGCTCCAACACCAACCTCCGAGGAACGAGAGGGGCCCAGTCCAGCAAACCTCTGCGCTCCTAAGGAGACACAGGGAACAAGCAGGCCTGTCCAGCAAGGTACAGTTCTTCAAGAAACCCCTAATAAATTAATATGGAAACTCACCGATTGAACACAGATGGCCTACATCTGCACAAGTCAGAATACACAAACTTCCCAAAGATAAGACAGAACGCTGATAAAGCCAGAGCCAGCCTACGCCGGCAGCCAGAGCCCTCCCAGCGCATCCAGCACTGCCCAGCTTTCCATAAATACAACCACAGAGTATCTCCGTCGGAGGCGTCCTGAGGAGGAGGAGGGGTGGTATTGCAGGAGGGACGGTATTTATAAAAATAAAAGAACTGAACTGCAGCCTGTATGCTGCTGTCTAGAGCTACAGTTACTTTTGTACCACCCATTCCCTGGGGAAAATGACATACAATGCAAACAGGCCTCGCTGCTCAACTCTTCAAGTATTAAGAGATTCACAGAAAGACATCTGAGAAACATAACATTTTAATAGATGAAATAAATACTCCAGTACATGCAAGATAAAAACTGACATTGGAAAAAAAAAATTAAAAATCACTTTTGCTATAGTGTAATTTTTTGTTTGTTTGTTTGTTTAAACACTCACAGTAGCTTTTCCCCCAGTTTGGAAATCAACACATGGAAAACATAATCACAACCTCCAGTCCTTCCACTCCTACACACCAAATGCACTTCTAACCTAACACTTGATGCAAAATAAAAAAGTCATACAAAACAAAAACAAACAAAATAGTAGCTACATCCATCATCTATGTGTTGTTGGGTTTTTTTCTTTTTTTCTTTAAATGAGTGAGAACTGAGGTAACCTTTTTCCTGCACAACCGAACAGTAAAATTTAGAAGGGAAATTTCGGAAGACAAGACAAGACAAACTTTAAAAACCGCACCCAGCGCGATTAAAGCTTTTTTTTCCTCCTTTTTTTTTTTAAAGATACCCCCACCTCCCCAAATATAAAAAGAAACTTTTAAACAGTTGTTATTACCATTTGTGTGAAGACCTTGTTGAATAAAGGAAAATTTATCTGCAGATACTTGCTTGACTTTAACGTAAAATAAAAAGAAGCCCAAACTGGCTACCTTTATTAGTACGTATAGTTTGAGTATGTTCTGCTTCTTCACCACACGAAATCAAAGGATTTGGGCTCATCCAAGCAAATTCTTTGGTATACAAAAAAGGGGTGAGGAGGTGGGATATTATTTTCCTTTAGCAATGACTGGGATCTAAACAGAAGATGTGGGGGTTAATTCACAGAATTGGAGTTCACTGGCGGTAAAGTCCTGGGTGAAGATCTTTCTCTTAGTGCCTGAGATAACAGGTTGCAACCATCGGAGACGGCGCAAGCTGAGTTCCTCAACCTTTCCCTGTAATCGCTCATTTTGGTGCTACTTTCGGGGTGTTGGGCTATATCCCTGAGGCATTGGGTCAGGAGCACACAAGCAGATACCACACTCATGGCTCCTCCTAGGATGGCAGTTTGCACAGCTTTGCCCTCTGGATTAATGGTGGCAGCTTTACCCAAAAACTGGGGCTCAGTGGCAAAGCCCACCAGAGCATAGACAGACTGCACCAAAGGTCCACTGAACAAGACGCATCGGTTCCTGGTCAGCTCGCTGGGTGAAGTCTTGACCTCCTTGACACACGCCAAGAGGGCAGAGGCGCTGGTGCTCATACATTTGACACTGAGTTTGAACTGCTCCTTAGCAAATTTATCCTTGGATTTCTCACTGGCCAGCACGCAGGCGTCTGTCAGGAATTTCAAGTTCTTGGACATGTTCTGAGAAACCTCCAGCAGGAGCTGAGGGCTCATATCTGCCAAAGGGGTGGTCTTCAAGACCCCGCAGCCGTGCTCCACCTCATGCCTACATCGGGTCACCTTGTAGCGATCCACCAAGCCAGGCATGGCAGGCTGGGCCCCCGGAGTCTCCACTGCAGCCAGGTAGGCAGCGTGGGCAGAGCATTCCGTCAGGGAGACCACCAGCTCCCCCATCTCCATCAGGCTTTCCCCCACCTCCCCGAAGCGTCCCATGTTGAGCTGGCTCTGGACGTCATGTGTCAAGATGGAGAGTCCTTTGGTCCTGGCAATGATCGTGTCCCTGCACTTCTCGAAGGACTCACCGAAGACGGACAGGCTCTCCGTGTTCACCGGCCTGGTCTCGCTCGACAGCAGCAGCAGATCGGCCACCAGTTGCATCTTGATCTTGCAGTGGTCGCAGATAGAGATGAGCTTCTTCCTCTGCAGGGAACCGCTGCTGGGGATGCCGCCGCCAGACACCTCGCTGCTGGACTTGCCAGAGCCACCGCTAGCCATAGCGCCGGGGGGGCACTCGCATGCCGCTCGCTACCCCGCTGCCGCCGCCGCCGCCGCCCGCGCAGTCCCGACTGAGCCCGGCAGGATCGCTCTGCCTTTTCCGCAACATCATTCCATTAATCGCCGGGAGGCAAGAAGGGGCTCTGGGCGCCGGGGCTGCCGCTGCTGCGGGGACCGAGCTCCGCCGGGACGCCCGCCCCGCTCCGGCGCCAGCCCTCGCTCCTACGGCGCTGCCGCGGCGGGTCGGCGCTCGCCGGGAGCCCCCGGGCCCCGTTCCGGCATCGTTTAGCTAAAAAATATATGTATTTCCTTCTCTTTTTTTTTTCTTTTTCTTCTTTTTTTTCCCTTTCCGCACGTTGGCTCCCCTCCCTTCCACCACCTCCTCCGGCCGCGGGATCCTGCGCGAAGTTCCCTTCACCGGGCGGAATACCTCAGGGACGCCCGGCGGGGAGTCGGGGCCGGGGCGCAGCCCTCCGAGTCGCTACCGTGCCCCCCGGCTCCTCCGGTCGGCGCTCGCCCAGGGCCGGAGGGGCGGCGGCTGCGCACCATGTGCCGCCCCCGGCGCGCCCGCCGCGGCCCCGCAGGAAGCGCCGCCGCGGGTGTGGCCCGCACCGGGCCGCGGAGGGGAGAGGGGGCACCGCGGGGGACCGGGACTGGGGAGGGGGAAGGAGGGAGGGAACCGCGGGAGGGGGTGGAGGAAAAAAAAAAAGAAAGAAAGAAAGAGGGGAGAGAAAAAAAAAAAAAACAACAAAAAAAAAGATCCACCGGATCCGGGCGCTGGGGGCGGGCGGGATCCGTTCCCCTTCCTTCTGCCGCTGCCTCACTCCTTCCTGCCTCGGTCATTCGCGCGGCCGCTGCGCGCTGGCTCCGCGCCGCCGCGGTCCATGCCCCGCTCCCGCGGGCTGGGCGCCGCCGGGCCCTGCTCGCCCGCCTCCCGCTGTCGCCGCCGGCACCAACTCAGGCTCTTCCCGCACAGAAGGGTGGTGGCTCCGGGCTACAGCCGCGGATGCTGCGACCCGCCCGGCCTTGCGCTCCTCCTGCCATGTTTTCTGGCTGAGTCGCCAACTCCCAGGGAAAAAAAAAAAATAATAAAAAATAAAAAAAAAAGAAGGGAGAGGGGAGGAAATCTTTTAAATTCCCTTTCTCAGGCTTTCAGACAAACTATTGGGAAGAGGCGGCTGCGGCGGATCTGCCAGCCAGACACCGCACGGCTCTGAGGGAGGCTCCCCCCTCCCCGTCGCCTTCGCTGTAACCTCACTTAAGCCTATCGAAATCTTTTGTGCGGTGTCACCGCCCTTCGTTTAAATCCTGCCCTCCCCCCGCCGCCCGCTCCTCCCGAGCGGAGGGGGCAGCAGCGCCCTGCCGCGGCCGGCACCGCCCGACCGGCCCCGGGCCTCCCCCCCTCCCCGCCAACGCCGGGCGGGGGATTAAAGAGGGAATAAATAAATAAATGACGGGGCGGGGAGAGGGGGCAGCCGGATGAGCTCAGCCCGGGTGGGCCGGGGCGGCCGCCGGCGGAGGAGATGCCGAGGCGGGGGGGGGGGGCGGGACGGGAAAGCCGCCCTCCGTCCCGGGCCGCCCGCCGGTAAGTTGGATGTTCCGGTCGGGGTGAGCCCCCGTGGCTAGCAGCGCCCGGCGGGGATGGCCGCGGCCGCGCAACCTGCGCCCTTGGCGGGGGACGAACCCAGCCCCTGCCTCAGGCGGTGCGGTGACGGGTCAGGGACACTCCAGCGGCGTAAGGACAGCGGGGTTCCCGCACATCCGCCGCGGGGGGGGGAGTTAGTCTGGCTTTGCTCTGATTTGGTTAAAAAGCCCAACCTCTTGCTGGCCATAATTGGTGCTGTCAATACGGTACGGGGCACGTGGATTTGCATAGCAGTATTTCCCTCGGCACTGGTGCTGACCCAATTTTTTAAACCAATGAAAGTGAATTTGGGATGTTTCTCAGGTTTCTGTCGTTGTTTTTGAAGACTGGTCCCCAATTTGTTGGAATTTGGCAGGGAAAGTGTGAACCTTCCGATCCTAACTGTGCATGGGAAGCCTCTGCAAAGGCGGCGTTCTCCTCTAGCCTGTTTCCATTCTGCAGCACACCAACAACTTTATTAGGCGATTCTTGTCAGGAGGAAGATGTTAAGCTCAGTAAATCTGAGGCATCCAAGTAAATGCCATTAAACAATAGTAAAATTAAAATTACTAATTGGGCTGGAACAAGTTATAAGAAGATGGGTTTAATGCTGCCTGGGATGCTCCCAAAGGGAATATATAGTTTGATAAATGATGGTGATGAGAGTATTGGTGTCCCACACATCGGATTCCCTGCTGTTACGCAGTATCTCCATCAACGTAATCCTGAATAATCAGGAAACCACCTCTCACATTTGGTACGTATTTTGCTGCAGTTAAATAATAACATTCTTTTGCTCCTTTCTATCAGACCTTCCTTTTGAAGTCAGCATCTTAATTCCAGGCATTTAGAATGCATGTAGCCGGCTAGAGAAATCCAGAAATACGTTTGTCCCAATTCACAGTTCCGTTAACGTCCTGCTGCGTTCGTACTACTGCAGGGGTGTAAGTGACCTTGAAAAAAAAATGACAACTAGACCAGGCTGCTTGCTTGCAGGCCAGATCCAACAATGTCCTGGCACAAACAGAGCCCGTCTAATGGCCTGCATGCATTTAAAGAGCTTCAGACAAGTTTCTTTGTACATATTCTCACCCGTTAGTCAGAGGAACCCTCAGCCTTCTCCCCTGGCTTGCAGAGAGGAAGGTGAGCAGGATGAATACAGGCATGAAAGTGGGGGGTTAACAGCTTTGGCGGGGGGTGGGGGAACCCTTGCCCTAGAGCCAGGCTTGAGGCAAGGGGCAGATACTGGTCCCTGGGTGTGTCGAAAACAGGGCAGTTCTCCAGCCACCCCTCCCCACACAAACTGTGTGGGGGAAATGCTGTTTACTTGAGTCAGATTATAGCAGTTTAAAGGAAAAGTCGTGATTTGGGCCCTAAACAATTTTGGCTTGCTGCCAGCAGCTCTCTTTCTAAACTATAAATAGGAATGATTTCAGAATGCTCCGAAAAATAAAAAAATCAATGGGTAGAAGAAGCCGGCTGAATTGTATTTCAAAATATTTCCAGATATGTCCTTAAGTGAGGCAGCGAGGTATTATTTAGCACGAGGAATGCTTCTTATAAATATTAACCTAGTTTATTTTTAATGAGGACTGACTGCATTTAATTAGGGTTTGAAAGATTTCATTTTAGAAAACGTAGGTCTCACCCCTGGCTAGAAGAGGTGTTAAATGACCTAATAATCTCTTCCATTTTTAGATGCTGCCACCCACCAATGATGCTGCGTATGATCTGTGCCATTCCCCAAGGACAAAGCGGAGAGGTCCTTGGTTCGGAGAGTTCCTGCTGCAGCTGCTCCGCCAGCCTTCCTCCCAGCCACCCACACCTGGAACGCAGCTGGGCGCTAACCCATGGCAGCTCCTAACAGCTCACAGGGCCACCAAAGCTCTTAGTAACTGCTAGAATATACAGCAAATATTCCTTCCAGCTCCTTTAATCTGTCCACAGCGCTGAGCCACTGCTTATCAGCCACAAGGGGCAAATCCCACAATTATTGTCACGTTGTGGGTGTTGCTTGTGGACAGGCTGTCTCCAAGGCAGCCACTGCCAAATGTCATTTTCCACCAGTAGCAGCCCTGGGTGCCCAGCTCTTCTACATATGAAATGTATGATGAAGGGTGACCTGACCATCCCTTTTGGTTGCTGTTTGGACAAAATGTAGAAAACACCACCTGAAGTGGTCATTTTCACCATGAAGGAGGCATTTCTTGGAGCAGCTGCCTGTTAGATCCTTCCTACAGACTGCGGTTTTGCCTCACTAGCACGCCTGGCCTGGCGGAGTTCCAGATCACGCATAGTCTGGGTTTACCGTGGTGATTATTTGACCATCAACACATAGTCTTACTGTAAAAGGGAGCCTTGACGACAGAGTCTCTTGGGCCCGGTAATTTGAGTAGAATTGAGGATCTGCTAGTTACATGCTTTAAAGGTCCAGCAGACGCGTCTGTGTGGTTTTGGAGAAAACTTTTGCTCAGTGATGTTTGGGGCGGGTATTTCCCTCACAAGCCTTTTGCGCAACTCTTTGAAGGAGAATGTGTGTGTACCCGTGTATTTCACGGCTGCTGAGTCCAAAGGACTTGGGCAGCTCTGTGCATTGGTGTACAGACTTAGAAGACATGAAAATCAGGTGGCCATGCTTGGCTTTAAAAAGATTTCACTGCCAGAGTCTGAATGAAATAACTCTCGGGGGCTCAAAACAGCAGGCATTCCCAGATATAAGGGATTAAAAGGCTTTTTAATGTGGCTTAGTAGTGTACAGAAGATTGGCTTACTTGTATGAGCTCTTCTTTCCTCACATTGATCTTTATTTTGCATTGTGCTTAGTATAATGGAAAGTGGAGGCTGAGGTCTTCTTTCCCAAATCATCTGACAGGACTTTGCCCCTTTATTGCTTATTAAAATCTTTTTTTATTTTTTTTGTGAAGGAGGAATTGATTTTTGCCAGTGTAGCCGGTGTTGAGCAATAACTGAAGAATACCGAGCTGTGATAATTTCATGAACGCTGTATGTGGCCAGGGTGGTGAGAGGAACTTACTATACAATGGGTTATACTACTTTATATTACTTTCCTGTATAGATGTATTGATCTAACGTAATAGGGAGCTGGCTGATGAAGGAATAAAAGGCAATTCAGTGGTTCCCCTGTGTCAGCTGTATGTGACCAAACCCAGAAGGTGGTAATTGCAAGACGATAGCTCCAATTCCAAGGGATGCAGCTGGTTTGTCAGGCTGAGAACTAAAAATCAGAGAAGGATAAAGGTGGCAGAGACTGAGGGAAGAAGTAATTCAACCCAGAGGCGACTTTGCAGAAGAAGCTGGAAGAAGCTGGGCCTTCCCCTCCGCAGCAATGGATAGGACGTCATACAGAAGGAAAAGGTGAGTGTGTTGCCTGGTTTATTGTTTGTAAAATTGATTTTGTCTTAAGTTTGGTGCTAAGTAAGCGTTTTGCAGTCAGGACTTAGGGTCATTGACTTCATCAGAGGCTGAAACTGCGAGGCCTGGGTCTGTGTGAGGCCTGCGGGGGTAATCATGGCTGACGCATGGGGGATGCAGCCTGAGAGAGAGCTGGGCTGCACGTAGCGAAAACAGACAGCTAGAGATCTGGGGGAACAGTTAACTGGTCACTTGTGACAGGAAAACACAAACACAGTCACAAGTTTTGGTTTTTCTTCCTTGAAAATGATTGAAAATGATGAAACGAGTAGCTTTTAGAATAATAGGTGGGCCTTCACAGACAGACTTAACCTTGGTGTTTTTCTTTTGTTTGTTTGTTTTTAATATGGCATAGTCAAAAACACAGTGTCAAAAGTAAGAAAAGATCTATTACATAGATACCAGTAATGTCTCAATGACATCTAAAATACTGGTTAGCTCCTGTCGCTCAACTGAAACATAATACAGCAAAAGTGTTTCTTATTCTGTTGTCCTTTTTTTCACAGTTTATCGTATTGTTGTTTTCACCACTTACCATATATAATCGATTGGTTGTCCCCTGCTGTTACCATGGATATTTAATACATTGTCATGGAAAAAAGACATTTCTTTTATAGAGAGGAAAACGCAGCTACAAAGCTCTTCTTGCACGGAACGGAAGGCTGTGCCATATTTTCTATGGACACAGCCAATAATGCCTTTCTGCTTTCTGTTCTTGTCCACCATCTACGCGGCTGGCTGTCCATCCCGCGCCCCGTGCTTTAGGAGGTTGGTGCCAAGGAGAGCCTGAGGTGCGACACGGCTCCTGGCGTCCATTCTCCCTCCCAGGAGCGGGCGGGAAGGGCCCGATGCAGGTGTGTAGGTCAGTTGGACTGAAACTCAGAGGGTGGTAAATGCTATTGACGAGAACGGTCCGGCGTAAACAGGAATCCAAGACCCTCCCTTCAGACTCTTCGTTCTGTTGTTGGGGTTTGGGTTTTTTTTGAGATCAAAGGAGAACACAGGATTTTGAACAAAACACGCAAGGGCCCACCCTTCCTGAATTGCACTTTTGCTAGTGTGTTCCGTCCTGCAGCTGTAATACTCCTCAGAAGGGTTTGGATCCTCCCCCTTTTTTTTTAAATATATATCACGAGAAAATTTTAAGAGATGTTTTCATAGGAGTCTCTGATCCTGCCCTCTTCTCATTGTGCCTGTGTGCTCTATGAGGAGAGCTGTTGATCATTACCAGATTGAGTCTAGCACCATTAATTCATCAGAAGTTGGTGTAATGTATTACTTACATTAGATGTAGGTGCCAAAACTGACCTGTAAACCTAAAATTAAATTGGGACTACAAAATTAATTTCATTTGGATTGTGGAAATTAGACTATAAATGGAATTCCTGTGGGAACTGTGTAAACTTTCTTCGACATTGATTTAATGTAACTCTTTTCTTAATAGGGTAACTTTTAAAAAAATTGTGTAACGAGTACATAGTTCTAACCAGCACAGATCCGTAGGAAATTCTGCAGTAAGAGGAGTATTAACAGGAACATTCTGTGGCGTTTCTGAATTTAAGGATTACAGTGTATAGCTTTATTGCAGCTGACTAGAGAGTCAGGCGTCGCACCCCCTCCCCAAGCCCCACCAGGTAAGTAAAGCTACAGAGCGGATGTGGTCTTTGCCGGGCATCTCCACTCAGTCAGTAACTGTTCGTGTATAAAGTGCATGTGCACAGGTTAACATACATTTAGGGTAAAGATTTATTTTGTGCTCAAAACTGAATTCAGAATCTGAATTTCAAGGTTAGTACCTGAATCAGAATCTCCTGTCCAAATCACAATAATTTACCCCTAAGTTGGGAGAATTTTGAATTAAAGACTTAATTTTTCCAATTGGAATTCAAGGTCTGACTAGCTCTGGAACAAAAATCTGCATTCTCTTGTGTGAGTGTGCTCATTTTATGCATGAAATTAATTTGAGGAGTGAAATGATTCTGATTCATTCAAATGTTGTATGCTCTAGATGACAGCATATTTTGCTTGCTATGCTGCTAGTAACAGTAGTAAAAAGCATATTTTCTTTTCTTTCCTGAGATTTAGAAATATTCTTGTTGTTTAAAGATAACATGTTCAGGTCCGATTCTTCAAGTTTTTCCCTGAATGTGATGGCATTTAGAGGTCTGAATTAATACTTGCACTGTGTTTGCATGAGAGCTCATGCATTAGATTGTCTCTGCAGGGGAACATTTAGGGTACTTAAGATAATTTGACCTGTGAAAACATTAATTTTGAATGTTTTACTGAAAGTAACTCAGAATATCCTGACATTCTGTAAAATGTATGACAATGCTCTTAAACAGGGTGAGAATACTCTGAATGCTGGGTCATCTCAAGACTTGCTTCAGGTTTTCTGGGATCAGTTACTCAGCAAGACTTCTGTGTTATTTAATGCAATATTGTCCTGGTCCTTTACTAAGCTGGTGGGTGCAAAAGCAGTTCTCATGCCTGTCAGGCTGTATGAAGAGCACAGCCATACACCAGACCTCAATCATTTTAAATATTCAAAGTAATCACTAAAATGCTGCCTTTGCAACAGCTCACTCATCTGAGCCACTACTAAACATCCTCTTGTACTAGTAGAGTTCTTAAAATGCATTCATTCTTCCAGACACAGCTGGAACTACCTGCTATCAACAGCTGTGTTGATAGCAGGTAGCCCTCGCATGTTCATTCTCCCTTCTGCATGCTTAGGGCTGATCCTCTGATCCTGTTAGTTTAATCTCTGAATTGTCTCTGTGTTCTTCCAAGAAGGTGCTGCCCTTTCCTTGATGAAGTCAAGTTCTTTGTTCTTTCCAAGGTTTCGTTCCAAGATACATCAAGGGACAAGCTTTAAGACCCTGCTGTACTGTATTTGCAAAGAAAAGTAAAATGTGGCGAATGAGAATCCGCTTCAAAATAGAAAATTGCACACAAAAACCCCACCACCAGCAAAGACTTGAGACAGCTTTTGGCAGCTAAAAATACATGCACATTCTTGCCCTAGGGCATAAGAAATAATGGTATGGGAAGGATATTAAAAAAAAAAAAATAAAGAGAGAATCCCAAACTTCATTAGCAGAAAGTTATAACGTCCTGAATCCTCTCATATTACAGTTTGACCCAACCCTATTCAATAATGAAAACAGTTTATATCAACAGGGGAAGGTAGATTTGCCTTTCTGATAAGGTGTAACTTTGTAATTGAAAATACTACTAATAAAATTTGTGTGTCGCAGAAGTAAAAATGACAGCCATGGCTTTAGACATTCCCTGGTATGACTGGGTGGGACTTTACAAGGTAAAACCTTGAACACCTTACTTCTGCAACCTGTAACGAAAGCAGCCATCTATTATTGGGTATGTTCTGTATTGTAATCATAATAGTGTTAGCTGCTAGGCCTATAAAAACTGTTAAGGAATATAAAAATGCTTAAGCTATAAAAAGCTTGTTGGTATGATCCTATACATACTCTGAACAAAATGCAGTGTGCTTCAACAAAAAGAAAATGCAATTTAATTTGCCCCTGTCAGTGATAGGTATTTCTAGCTGCATTGCTTTTGTTTCTTGCATGGGAAAGAAGAGCAGCGGAGTACGGCGAGAGGCCGAATAGGTGTTTGTCCGGCAGCTGACTCCACAAAGAGCACACTTTGAACAAGTTCTTCCTGGACACAGAATTCCGCCTGAACAGAGGGAGCTGCAAGCTCAGAGCCAAGCATGAAAAATATCTCCCTTTCAAATTAAAGCTTTTATATGCGTGTCAAGGAAATGCAGAGTGTTTGGTGCAGGGGTGGATATACTGAAGGACGTGTTCACTTACCAAAGGGAATTGGATTACTTTTGAGATCTACACCTGAATGTAGCACCAGATATTAGAGAAAGCCAAAGTTGGCTTGGTTTGTCCTAGTAAGAGAAAACAGAATTGAAGAAAGCATTTCCCAGTAGAAATTCAGTGAAAATACTTTATGCTGTAAATCCAGCATTCCAAAATCGAATCTTTAGCCTTTTTTTTTCCCAGTGAATGTATGCATGATCCAGTAATAACAAAAGTTACCAGAAACATATTTTAGTAAAACCTCATTAATCAGGGAAATCTGATACAGTATACCTGATGTTCATTATATTTAATGAGAAATCACTGAGCAAACATGCTCATTAGTGACTTATTGGACAGCTTTGTGGAAGGTACTTGACTAAACCCCCGTTCCAGTTACTGTACGTTTAACAAGCCCCATTGCTAGCCATGGTCTAACTGCTTCCTCTTCCTCAGGCCCGCCGGCAGTGTGGCTGACATCTCATAAAACGATACAACCCTCAGAATGGAGGTTGCAGACCAGGCTGGTGGTTTATCAGGGTGCTGAAATTTTGGATCCCACATCCTCCTCTGCTGTTTCTCATGCTACGCGTGCACTCGACAAACTGCTGCTTCGTATGGCGCGTCTCCCTGGTGCTCACAAGCTACGTAGCCCTTCAGCGTCTTTATCATTTCAACAGTCCTGGCTTTGGAAAGCCTCCCGAACCCACTCCCCTGCCTGCTGACTGCTTTTCTTCTGTTTTTGCGTGCTGTGGGCTCCTGGTTGATTAGAGGACTATGTACAACAACAGAATTGGGGCTGAAGTATTCACTTTGTGGAATGAGTTCCTCTGCTCTGAGCCTGCCCTCCCTTCAGTGCTTCCACGTGAAGGGAGAAGCCCCCCGGTCACGCATCCGCCCGGCCATCGACAACGTCTGCCAGCAGCGCTCGACGTGATGCGTCCTTCAGGTCACACGTTTAAACTTCTTGGAGACCAAGTCTAAAAGGTAAAAGAGAAGGCAAAGTGCTATTTATAATTAAAACGGCATCCATGAGGAAAAAAACGAAGACTGAAGAGTTAAATAAGGCTATAGAGTCATTACTCTGTGTGATTCGGTTTGTTTTGGATAATGGAAAAGTAATCTATACACAGAAGAAGCCCCGTTTCTTAATTCTTTGCAGTGGTCAGACGTTCTGGAGTTGTATTTTAGTAACAACACGGCTTTATTTTTGAAAGGCGCCTTCTAAAAACCTAGCATTGCTGAGATACGAGTTAAAATCAGCAGAGTCTGTGCAGTGAGCCCAGTTCCTATCGCATAGATTAGTGACCACGGATACTTGCCACCCTGCTTTTAAAAAAAAAAGGGGGGGTGGGGGAGGGCAACAAAAAGAAATCGTATAGTTTATATTCCAGGAGCTGATCCATCAGACTTAAAAAAGAAAAAAAAAACCAACCAACCAACCAAACAAACAAACAAAAAACCAAAAAACCCCAAAAAACCACCTACCAACCAAAACAAAAACCCCACAACGTGCATCTTTTATTCGATATCCTGGACATGCAGGGACTACACCCAGTGCAGCCCCGACCGCGGGCCTCCTCGAACGGCCCCTTGTGGGGGGCACTGAGGAGGAGGAAGAGGAGAAGAAGGAAGAACAGGGGGAGGAAGAGGGTGCCCGGAGCCCCGGCTCGCTCCCAGTGCTCGGGGAGCGGCACAACTTCCCCCCTCAGCCGGACCGGGAAAGCGCTCCGTGTGCCCCGGTCCCAGCCCAACCTAGCCCAGCCCGCCCCGCCGCCTGTGCCGCTGCCCCTTCACCCCTTCCAGCTCCTCCTCCTCCTTCCCCCAGGCCCAGCCGCCGCTGCCCCCGCCCCTTAAGGCAGCCGGGGCCGCCTTCTCGCAGCGGCGAGGTCCGGGAGAAGATGGCGGCGGCCGCTGGCTGGGCCCTGCTGGGCCTGGCGCTGTGGCTGTGCGCGGCAGCCGGGGCCGGCGAGCCGGAGGGGAAGCGGCGGGCGGGGCCGGCCAAGAAGAAAGACATTCGGGACTACAACGACGCGGACATGGCTCGGCTGCTGGAGCAGTGGGAGGTGCGGGGAGGGGCCGGGGACCCGCCGCCGGAGCCCGCAGAGGGAACCCCGCGGCCGGCAGCGGGGCGGCCGCTGCGCCGGGGGAAGGCGGGAGGTTTGGCGGCCGCGGCCCGGCCGTCTTTCTCCCTGGGGCCCGGTGGCCTTAGGGTGACCGGTGACGGTCCATGTGTGGGGAGGTTACAAAGTCGGGGGGAGCGGGCACAGAAGGGGCTCCGAGGGGGCGGCCCCGGCCCCCACAGCCTGCCCAGCGGCCCCTGCACGCCGCCCAGCCCCTGAGCCCCACAGGCACGTCCACAGCCTGGTTTGACTTAAATGTCTGCTGGTTTGGGGTATTAAGGGATATATGTTTTGTGAAAGAAGGATGGATAGCAGGAGAAATGCTCAATTTGCCTTTAAAGAGTAGATACATAGTTGCGTCTTTGGTTTGGTGTTTCCTGCCTTATCACTCCTAATTCCGGCTCTCTTGTCCCCCTTCATCCCCATCACCCCACCGCTGTAACTTTCTTTGACAGCTCCCCATCACTCCCTTCTCCATGTGCTTGTCATGCCACTGTTCGGCTCTTCTCACTGTTTTTGTCTTCAATCATCATCTGACAAATGCTAGAGCACTCATCAGTGTCTTTTATTCTTTCCCATGAGGCTGTTCCCCAGAATGTTTTGCACAAAAACTGGAGGAAATAATAGAGTGAAAACTTCTGTCACCTGTAACACCAGATACAGCTGAAAGTCAAGATGGAGCAGTAGGTTTTGTATGCGTAATATAGATAAAGTAACTTTGGTGAGAAGTAAGGATGCGTGCCTTGGACCTACTTGGCAGGTTATGAACTTGTTTATCCCATGGACTGTTAACTGTGCCTCTCCCTTTAGGAAGGAAGATTCCTGGAAAATTAAGTTAAAATTTTAAATACGTAAAAAGCTCAAAGTTCACCTTTCTTTTAGTAGTATCAGCCAAGGACCGGGTAGTCCCAGCTACTAAAAAATCAAGGCTTAAACGATAATATTGACCAGCCTAATTTGGCATTGTAGGAAAAAGACAAGCATCTCTGAGTTTGTGAATTAGATGCCTGGATGAAAGGGAGCCTCAAGTTAATGCTGTCGTGACTCTTTGGCTGTGTGTTCTGTTCCAGCCATGTGGCAAGCAGGGTGAGGAGGCTGTTTGGGGCTTTTCCTCTTGTGCTGGAGCCGGTCTCTGCTCCAGTTCGCCATGTGCTGCACAAATGCTTGTAGCCATGTTGCGTGCAGATGTGACCGAGCAGCTGGGGAGTTGGCTCCTGGGGCTGGCATTGCTGCCGAGGAAATGCATGGACAGCCAGAGCCCTAGAAGAAAAAAAGTTACTGAAGCAGGAGCTCAACAAGTAACGGTTGTTTGCTCTTCGCGATGGTCAGCTGTATGGCATTTTGCCTGATGGTAGTCAGGACCCATATAAGGAACACGAAAGACTTGAGGGGGTGGTGGCTGGAGGACAGAGGAGAAGAAAGGGCATGAGTGGACTTGATGGGGTGGGATGAGAAACAAAGGGGCCATTATGAATTTGGATAAGAGCAGGAATTATGCTTGGGAGTGAGGGCCACAGGGCACAGATCTGTACAGAATCGTGTCATTACTTTCAGCTGAGTGAGATGACTTCTAATATTTTTTTGTTTCCCTGGCAATTGCTGTAAAACCCTTGGAGGCTGGTGCCTGTAACATCCTTGGGGTCAGACACAAGCCTGGCGAAGCTGTGGGTCCAGCAGCCTTCCCCGAACAAGCAGCCACCTCTCTTCAGGCTCTTGTGCCGCCCCTTGCCCTGTGCTGGTGTGACCATGTGCACCACTGCCTGGTGAACTGGGAGAGTATCTGGTGGAAAATGAGCATGGGGAACAGGGAAGAGAGAGAGAGGTTACTTCAGCAGCTCAGTTGCACTAGGTGGCTCAAAGGAAGCCGCCTAGGGATTTCCCTCATGGAAAGGGACTCTCCAGCAGCCTTGAGTCCACAGGAGCTGGAAACAGAACTGAGAATCTGGTCCGCAGGTCCTTCTGTTACTGAAATGCCATATACTTTAAATAGTTCCTTATTGTTGTAAGCTCAGGGTTTCTCAGGCTTGCCTCTGCGACTCTTGCCTCTAAGTCTATTGAATAGGCTAAGGAATTAGGTGACATGTGTTGCTAATAATTTTAAAAATAAAAATCCAGGGCATTGATGAGAAATGCATGAAAATGGGAGCTTAGGGGAGGGGAAGGAATATATAGTTATTATTGTGTCTGTGTGATGCTTTCCCACTGAAGCCTCCTGTTACTGTTTAAATGAATGAATCTGCTAGACATTTCAAAGCAAAAGCTTAACAATTTTCTTCCAGTCTTTTACTTTGTAGATAGCTTTATAAATGCAAAACTGCATGGTAGTTTGCACAGAATCAAGAAAAGAATTGTCATGTAGGGGAACTTTTGACTGTTTCTTATAATGTTTCTATTCAAACTGTAACAATGCAGCTTTATGAGCATTTATTTAAATAGTTAAGGGAAAAATAGGTAATATGTTTTAGGCTGTGTTGTCACTAAATCCAAAGTCAATTTCTGTATTGTCTAAGGAGTATTTGGAAACATTTGTTTCTGCCTTTCATTTTCAAAACTGTGAAATAAGCTGGTTTTGCACTAGTCAAACCGATCTAAAATTAGGATTGATTTGCTCTTACTTCTGAAGCACATTTTTCATTCAATCATGTAAGATTTTGTATTTTCACTGTATTTTACCAATATGAGCATTTTCCAACTTCCTCTAAGATAAGTGTTGTTCCCACTTAGTGAGGGCGGAGGGACTTTCCTGGGGCTCTCCTTTGCTCCCAGTTCACTTAATGTGGAATTTTCAAAGGCATGTGGACTACTTGAAAGCGTGCTTCAGACTTACAAAATTGAAATATATTTTCAAGAAAGAAAGAAAGGATTAAATCTAAGGCATCTGTAGCTAAATTTTAAACTCTCTTGTCAGAAAGACAGCAAACTCCATGTAGTTGAGATGGGAAAAGAACATATGTCACTTGTGTGAAACTTCAACGGATACAGGACGCTCCTTGTAGTGGGATGCTGTAAGAGGGTGGTGATGTGTTTGCGTTGATGCCTGTGCAGAGGTGAGAAGGTAATGCATACTTGGATCTAAAAATCAAGCTCAGCTCCTGACCTTTGAGGCTTCTGAAGGGAATATCTTTAGATACTGCTGCAGTTCATGTTCCTAATGGAGTGATGTATATTTTCACTAAATGCTTGAAGACAAAACAACACCTAAACTGTCTGCCTTAATTCCAGCTGATTTACTAGTGCTTGGGTGGATGCGATGCCAGTATAAGACTTCTGGGGTTTTCTGTTCTCTGTTATACTTTTTAATTCTATGATACGCATACTGTTTAATAAATCAAGTTCTGTCTCAATGTAAGTTGTCACTATATTCACTCCTCTCTGCCATGAGCTGTTTTAAGGGGCAGCAGCTTGAATTCTGCCTTTCCAAATATTTAAATGCCTGTCAACCTCAGCAGAGGCATCAAGAGTTTTTCCTTTATTCTAAGAGTGATTTACGCGTGGTGATTATGTTGTCAGACTGTGAGCTGCATCTGTGCACTAGAAAAGTCATGAAACCTTTAATAAAAGTTTTCCTGTGGCATGAGCATTGAAATTCTGAACTCTTGTGTTTTTATTCGTGTAAAGACACAAAGTAAGGAAAATCAAATTTTCAAGTGATTGTATGACCCCTAGAAGTGAGTTTTGACCTCTGAAAGCAATATGTGGATGACTGACTTTTTTATTTATGTGTGTTTGAGGCTTTTTAGTGCAACTTTCTCAGTTCATCTTGTATACTTAATAAACTTCTGTGAAACTGTGAAGAAAAAGCGTTATTTTATGCAGTACTTAAGTGGAGTTGTATTGAATTCTGCCTTGAGGCTGAAATACTTCTCAGATTCTACCTGTCAGTATGAAAATGTGCATCATTTTGAGGGGAGGGTTATAAATGGAAAGAGCACTCTTAGTGAAGTATCCTGAAACAAAATTCACTGTTTCTTTTGGTTTGAGAATCTCCATCATTAAACTAAAAAATAATTTCTCATTATCAAAGCAGAGTTATTCTCTAAACAATGGGTAATTTCAGAAAAGAACAGCTTTGTGGAACAGTTGAGTTTAAAGCCTTCTTTTCCTTTTCAAAACAGAAAGATGATGACATTGAAGAGGGGGATCTTCCCGAACACAAGAGGCCTCCAGCACCGATAGATTTCTCAAAAATTGATCCGGGCAAGCCTGAAAGTATCCTGAAGCTGACGAAAAAGGGGAAGACTCTGATGATGTTTGTCACAGTGTCGGGAAATCCCACAGAAAAGGAGACGGAAGAAATAACTAGCTTGTGGCAGGGCAGTCTCTTCAATGCAAACTATGATGTGCAAAGGTAAGCTGTTGTACGCAAGGATGAAGTTCTTGCTTTTGCAGAACCCTTGCTTCTTCCTGAAAATCTTCTCAGTTGTCCATGCTGTGCCCTTCCTCACCTCCATCATCCGTCACTATTCCTTTGTTTCTCTATCAGTTTATATACCGACTTGTTTTAAGTCATGCTACAAAAATTCTGGTGTGGTGCAAAACTCTTTTTGACACTTAATGCCTGATGTATTGTATAGCCTAGTTTCTTTTTATCTCATTACGTTTCAGCTATTTACCAGTTTTTGCTGCAGTAGTTTGCATTTCTGTGCTTGATGGAAAACATCGCACTTGGAAGACTTCTCACCACAAAAGACTTTTTGTTCCCCTGGCTAAAAAACGTGATTTTTCTCTCAGAGTGAGAGGATTATTTTGAAACAGAGGATTGTTGTGTTCTTGAACTGAGGCTGAGAAGGATTGCAGCAAATGTATAAAGCAAACTTAATGCCCATTAGTGAATTTTACTTAGTGCCAAATTAGTTCTTAATTTTTCTTCGTATTCTTACTCCTCCTTGGTTATTTGAAAACTTAATACATTTTATTATTACTTATGCCAGAAAATTGTTCTCTTGTCCCCATCCCCAGGCAACAACAATTCCAACTTCTTGCTCTTAAATGTATCCCTCAGTTGTGGAGGTGCTCTGAATTAAGCAATTTTGCTTAACTGTAGCGCTTGAAAGGCACGGAGCTAACTTATATCTTTCCTCTAGGTTTATTGTTGGCTCCAATCGTGCCATCTTTATGCTCCGTGATGGCGGTTACGCCTGGGAGATCAAAGACTTTCTGATAAACCAAGAAAGGTGTGCGGATGTTACTCTGGAAGGTCAGGTTTATCCTGGCAAAGGAGCAGGAGAAAGTGAGAAAGTGAAAAACAAAACAAAACCTGAAAAAGCAAAGAAGAAAAAAGATGCAGACAAGAAATCTAATAGCGTCAAAGAGGACAACCGAGCAACCAAACAGAGAGAGGATCTATGACGGATGTGTTAACCAGACTGAATACTCCTCTGCTGTTCATTGAAGGGAAACTAAATTTCCATGCAATTCCTGGCTTTACGGGGGAGGGGGGGAAGGAAGCAGAGATTACTGAGGTTAAAAGACTTCTATGTTGAAATTCATCAGTTTACTTATTAATATTGTCCATTTGTTTAGTTACAGGAAAGGTAATGTTTAATACCAGCGATTGACTACTTCAGTTTGTAATATTTTTTTTTTTATGCTTTCGTTGTTGTTTAAAATTAACATACAAATCTGTGTGTCTAACATCACAAACTTAAGTGGAAAAGAAGAAATACAGGCTCAGAATCCACCAATGTTCATCTGTAGTAGCTGCGTCCATCTTGGGTATGCAAGTTGGTCATTGATTCATAGCTGCTCTTAGGTAGCAGAGTACAACGCTAAAAGATTCTCTTGGAAGCCAGTTTGCTCGACTCAGTTGGCAAAATTGCCTAAAATCGCAAAGAATAGTGTTACAGTGGCCAAAGATGCCTGAAATTACAGGGGTTAGGACATGTCTGGTTAGACTGCCTTCAAAATACTTCAAAATAAATAAAACCTATTCTGTATGTCCCCAGAAATCCATGAAGTGTAGAAGCATGATAGAAGCTAAGGCAGATATTTGGCTAATCGGCGCCAAATCAGCGCAGAAAGGAGATCCTGTACCCGTCGGAAGTGATGCTGGGGTGTTAATGGAATTACAATACCCACATGACTGGTGCTGGGGCCGGGGGGGAAGGCAAATTCATGCCATTCGGGTTGCTACTGCTGCCAAAGAACTGTGCCTGTGGAAGCAAGCGTTATGTATGCCCCGTTATCTAGACAGTGAGCTAGAAGAAACAGCTTTAACTCTGAAATTAATTTGTTTTACTGGTTTAAGGGTTTGTTTAAATCTTTGAAAAAGTACTAGTTACAGTACAGAGTTAAACTTTTGAGTTAGACGTCTCACTTGATGATGTTTAATAACCAGATTCTATCTTGGGTACGGATTCCTGACTGACATGGTTGATTGTCAACGAACATTTGATTTAAATACTATGAAATTTGGTGTATGGGAGCAAATTCGATTTCTCCTTGAAAAACTTTGTATAATTTGGAAGATTTTATTATTATTCAGATTGTATTTAGTAAAATGCATTGCTTAGAATTGTTTCCCTTCTGCCTTACTATCTGTTAAGGACTAAATGCACCTGGTCTGTATGGTCCACATCATTTTCCAGAGGATAAGCGCAGTATCAACTGTCTTCATTCGATACTACTAAGATGTTACTTTAAGTCTTTATTTAAGGTGCTAAAATCCAAGTGTTTTGGATAAAAGGTCCTAATTGAACCATAATGGTTGATCTTGTGGAATGCTTCAATAGCAAAAGTGGGAAACGGACTTACTGAGTGCTTGTTTGAAAATAAAAGATGTCACTAAGCTTACTGTTTCACTGAGTAGTAAAATCTTTTAAATAATTAGGCATTAGTTAGACTAACTTGTCTTTGTTTTCTGTACGTAAGGACTAAATGATGATGATGAAGGTTGCCGGTGATTGCTTTTATTTAGTTTAATTATATTTGTATGAATTTAGGATTAAAGAAACCTTTTCTGCCATGCTTTGTTAAACAACAGGCCTTTGCCTTGAGTGGAAAAATGAAAATCATGTGTTTCTTCAGGTTTCTGTATTACTTTTGTATTCTACTATTAATCCCAATGTGTAGCAGAGCTGAAAAGAATCTGTGGAGATATTTGGATATCACATTGCATTGAGGGGAGATGTGCAGTCCATTTCTTGTTCATAACTAATTCATCATTTTGTCAAGTGTTCTGGGTTTGCACCTCCCTTATTTTTTTTTTTTTAAAGAATATTGCTTCTCGTTTCCACAGATGAACAGACGTCAGATGAAGCTATAAATATGAAATATTAATGAGGTTTTTCTTTTTACAACTTAAATCTGTGGTATACAGTTGACAGTTCAGATTATGATCAGAAACGTGTGGAAATGCGGTTTCTGTAGTTATGAAACACAAACGTGATTTATTTTTTGATCAAATTGGGTTATTCCTGAGCTGATTAAGCAAAGCAAAACAGTATACAAATGATACAAAAGCAAATTAGCCAAGGAGGAGAAACAATTACTCTATTGCTATAGCCTGAGTTTTGAGGATAGATACTTGTTTTAGTCATTCATAAATCTACGTTCACAGTAGGCTGAGTCTTTTCCCTGTGTAGTTCAAAGGAGGGGGCAGCTTTATTGACATTCAGCCTGTTGATTGACTGGGGTTTTTGTTTGGTTGTTCTGAGTCACTAAGTTGCCTGTGCCAAATGCAGGCATGTTTTGTGCCACATAGCTTATTTAGATCTTAAAGTGTTTGGGTTTTTTTTTTTTTTTTAGGTTTTTAATAGGCGCGATGACTTGAGGGTTGCTTCTTGATACGAAATTCAAAATACTGCCTTCAAGTATCTTTTTTTGTCTTCCTTTTTTCTTCTTCCCTTTTCGCGCTTTGCGCTCAACAAATAATTAAATATGGCAGCAAGTATAATGTGGGGGTCTGGCAGGAACTTCACCACCAGCCAGTCTTTCTCTAGTGTCGCAGCTCATAACCCTACTCCAGAACAACTTGTGTGCCCTTTTGAAACTCGTAAGTCTTTGAGACCCCAGCGCTTGTGCTGGTGCAGCGCTACGTAAGCAGGTGTTGTTCTGCCATGATTTAAGGGGCCTGAAATTCATATATCACTTCATATATATATATACATAACTTTTTATATATATATATCACTATATATATATAAAAATAATATATATATATATATATATAAAACCCCCAAATATCTTAAAAAAGTTACTTAATGTCACTAATGTTTTGTGAGTACCCCAGCAGATGTTACATTCTGTGTTTGAGTCTCATCAGACTTCCAATAACAGATTTTTGGCTCTACACGCAGGCAATTCGGATACAACCTTTAAAACTGATTTCAACAAGTAAGGTGGTGATTATAGCTCTTATTATTTCCTTATTTTTTTCGGCACTGCACAGAGATATGTGGAAAATTGTTTGCTTTCATGACGGCTAAGTGTCTGCTGCCTTTCTCCCCTCAGCTTAGTGGTTTCTCTGTTCTAGTGCCATAACTTAAGTTTTCTAACTTATCATTATATTTTTAGCCCAGCTGTCCTCAGAAAAAACAATTTGTCAATGATACTACACAAGATGTGGTTGCGCTTTGTGAAAAATTTCCAATGGACAATCAACTTTTTATGTAATAAAATACTGGAACAAATATCTTGGGGGTTGGTTTTGGTTTTGTTTTTTGTTGTTTGGAGTTGTTGGGTTTTTTTTTTTAAAGATAATTCTAATCTATACTGTGTGCCTTATCTGTTTTACTGGAGAAAAAAGTCAATTTCAAGTCCTGCCTAGAAGGTAGGAAGCGCATCGCCTGTTCTTGAGGGCTTAACTTCATCAAGCAAAGCAGGAAAGTTGACGTTTAAATTACTAGGACCAGGGCCCCTCAGACCCGAGTGAAGTACCATGTGCAGTAAATGAATAAATGCTGGTGCTTGAATTTATAACGTCCTCACCAACTACTAAGTCTTACTAATTGTCGTCGTGTTACTTTAATGCACTGTCAACGTTAATTTAAAAAAGATAACACTTGGCAGGTGCCGTCGCTGTCACACTGCTGAGATTTATAGATGACGGTGCGATGAAGTTTGCTGTAAGGCCGTGTCCGTCTCTGCTGCACCGACTCCCTTGGAGAGCATCGCTTGCTGGCAGGGAACTTCACGGTTCCCATTTCTTTTGCAGCTTCTCTTAGTTTGTCGTGAGCTTTGTTGCTGCACTTATTCCGAGGTGAAGCGCACATTTTTTTTTTAAATTCCACCTTGAAGTCTGTTACGACACAGTCACAAACCATGGCAGGATTTCCGATTTTTCTCACTTGAGTGGTCAAAACGTTTCTCTGAGCGGTCAGATGAGCCTTGGCTTCAAAAAGACTCCACGTTCCTGTCACTGTTTCTGAACTCGATTTCAATTTTCTTGCAAAAAGGAAATGGTAAATTAAAATACCGTTTTGTTAAGATATGGAACAGCCTACTTTTGTCTGATATTTGGCCACTGCTCTCATGGGGTTTACAGTAAAGCTTGGAAATGATTTCCAGTCTCTATCTGCAGTTCATTTCCTTTCCTATTCAGGGAGTAACAGCGTTTGCCTTTTCCAGAGGGTTGGTTTTTTTTTAAATCACATTGGATGTTTCTAGAAACTCAAGGAGCCCATGGCTGGATAACGGGGATGCCTCTGTTTTTACAAATACCCGTTCCGTTGGTACTCCCGTGTTTCTCACTCTGAAGATTGCCATCCTGCTGTGTCTGTTGGGACATTTTGATTCAGTAATTCTTACTCTGGGATAAAATGAACTATTTTTGCATATCACTGTTTTCTGTCTTTCATACTGTGCTGTTTTAACAGGGACAAAACCCACTGGTTTCAGGTAATATTAAATTGCCAGAAGGTTAGAACTGCTTGCATCTATGAAGGAAGAACACTCTGCTTTTAATTTTTTTTTTTGGAGGTGGTGGTTTTTCTCCTCCAGTAGAGAAGTCGCACTGGACACACCATCTATCCCCAGCAGAAGAGCTCTGTGCAGTGCAGTTTCTGATTAGTATTTGAAAGGTTGATGTAACCCATTACAATCAAGCATCGCAGGGCGCACCAGCCTTTATCCACAGACGGCTGGTAAATACTTTGCTTCCCATGTGATGCTACTTGACAGACCAGTATTTTCACTGTTGATACTGGTGTCAGGTTATCAGACAACTGGCCATCAGTTATCAGTGGCATTTTATCAATCGATTTCTGTAGTACCAGAAGCAGATCTCTTAACCACCACTTAAATTGATGGTAATAATTGTAATAAAGAATTTTTTAAAAAAAATTGGGATATTTTTGATTTTTTTTTTTTTTTTAGTTATTACACAGACATTGGTATTTTGGGATGGAGAAATGGGACAGCTAAAGGAGCTTCAGTTTCTTCCCCTTCTTACTGGGAAAGGCCAGCAAACTCGTGTTCCTACAGCACATGATCTTGCTACGCGGCCTCTCTGATAAGAAGAGGATGGTGATAACATGATAACGGCAGCATCTTCCCGTCTTGTGAAGGGCTGTAATTCATCCCATTTGGATGCCTTCAGACACCGCCGCTCCGAAACAGCAGCAGGGAGGTGCCCTGTGCCGGGGTTCCCAATGTTGCGGCGACTCAGTGCCCGCAGAGGCCATAGGAACAATCCTGTTGGAAATGTCCTTATCCTGAATGTGGAATGAAATGGGGAAAGTGCAGGCATCGCTTTGTGATAATTCTCAGAAACAGAAACATCTTTTCTTTCTTATTCCAGAATTCTTATTCCAGAGCCTCTGCTCTGTTGCAGTCGGACAGAATAGACTCTAATTTTTACTGAACAGGGACTAGAATGCTCTAATCCATGAGGTTTATAACCAAAACTTTTTTTTTTCTTTTTCGGGCTTATAAATTCTTTTGTAATTTAGTGGTACTGCCAAAAAAACCTGTGGGCCTGTCTCGCTGCCTATAACACCTACCCCTTTTAAAAATAATTTTCAGCAGTGTCTACAATTGGCTGGATTTCCGTGTTGGTGAAAGGCAGCTAATTCTGTGGAAACCACTGACCGGAGCACTGAGTACTCATGAACCCATTAATATTTAAACCAGTTCAGATGCCTTTGTTGCCGGCAGTGTTACATGTTGGCGTGCTTTGGGAAGAGGTGGAGAACAAGGACCCGGCATTTGCTTGCGAGGTGCGAGGCCGTTAGCAAGGACAAGTAGCTGTTTATTGAACAGCACCATGAAGTAACCGGGATCTTGCTGTAACTGAAATAAATTCTTCTTTCTAATGAGAAAGGCAGAGTTATACACAAACAATTGTATTGCAAAGTTATATTGAAAAAAAAAATCGCGGCTGAGCACCTGCCAAGTCAATAAACGAATAAATATAATAAAGGTTTAATATGTGTATTCATGTGATAATTGCTTATTATTTCCCAGACCCCACTGCTACAAGCCATCCTGCATCCTTTTTAACTCATCTTCAGCACGGTTTTATTTCATGCAACTTCTTTTGCAAAAAATGTCAGTTTTCATCCCTTCATCTAAAATGAAATCTCATGAGCATCCAGAACAGTGCACACTTTAAATTACACAAGACTTTGGTATGAATGTTTTACTATTCACCCTGCCCGCTGTATCCACAGCAATACCTGAGACTTCTCAAGCCTTAATAGTCAGCTGTTGGCTTTCTGCTGCTGTAAGATGCGTTAATAACTTTAGATAATTGCAGTTATAACTGGAGTTGCCAGGAAGCTTAATGGAAGCAACGACATATAAGTGGTTTGGCACTTAAGACAGCAGTTGAGCAGAAGATTTTGAAAAGCTAACTTTCTTTCATTTAATGTGGGAGGCAGGTATTTTGTTGGGCTCTAATGAGCTGTGTAACCGAACCAGGGAAAGGCCCCTTTCCATCTTGTCACCGCTCCTCCCCAACCCCCAGTCCCACACAGCATCACCATCTAAGCCACGTTATTGCTCAATTTTCAAATAAGCTGAGTAAGGCCTGAAATATATTTCAGCCACATTATTAGTTCCGTTCGCAGAGATAAGCCAGGACAGTCTCACTTTCTGCGATGAGAAAAAAATCAACTTTAGATTTGTAACAGCGAAGACCATGCTCAAGAGGTCCCCAAATGAAGTAGTGGTACTGGTTGAATACTGGAGGTGGAAAGCAGAAATAAAAGTCGAATCAGCTGCATTAATCTCCTGAGGTGACGCTATCAACTGACAGACCCTTGGGTTTTAGGTGAGGCACCTGTGCTTTAAGAAACATGATCCTGGACTACTCATTCAACACTAACATGAGAGAAGATGAGGGGAGGGTACAGCGGTGCTAGGAATTTCACCCTGGGCTCACATTACACCCAAAGGAGAAGATGCTTATTTGTGTGGGGCTTTCTCCAGAACAATTCTCCATTGAGTCCTGTCACTGCTGCCTCATCGCAGGCCCCTTACTGCATCCTGGTTCCGCTCCTGACTGCCGAGATGATACTCCAGCTGAGACTCCAACTCGGAAATCACAAATTATTCTATTTGCAGTGTGATGGAGCTCTCCCTTGGGTTTTGTTTTTAAGGCTATACAGTGAGCGTACGTGCTGGATTCAGCTCCATGGCCAAGGGATCACCGCAGGGAGGAGCTTCCGAAGGTGTGTTTTGTGAAGAAGACATGCAAGAGGAAGGAAGGGTGTAGCTGCAGTGGTGGTTTCTACACATTCCGCCCCCATCCTTTGGTCAGAAAGAAGGTGGTGTGACAAAACAGCCACTGGGCCAGCTGCTGGAATGGTCCTGTGGAGCTGAAAAAGCCCGGACACGCCACAGTAGCTTCAACGCCTGGTGGAGGTGAGGGCCTGGCCAGGCCAAAGATCTGCCAAGGCTGCGTAAAGAGCATTTCATTTGGGGAAGGGGACAAACAGTGCTTCTTGATGTCCAGCGGGTTTGGGAGAATGGAAGATCTGTGAAGCAAAGGAGGGAAAATCCCTACATCTTGTAGCTGTGAGCAGAAATGGTGACAACTCACCTACCTGCTGCTCCGAAGAGACTAAATATGAGCGTGACATTCAGCTGGGATCATTACTGTCATGCTGGGATAAGGAGGCGTTTATGTAAGAGCTAAAAAATCTCTGGGTTTTTCTTGGTTTGTGATTCAACCCATACCCTCTTTTTCCGTTGTCCAAAGCAACATCTAAAAGAAAAAAAAAAAAACAAACAAAACAAACCAACCCACCAAACCAACACCAAACCCCAAGCGAACCCCTCCCTGAACGCTCTCGCTGCACTTCCCTTTCTAAGGCAGAAGCTGCAGCCAGAAGCGCGAGACCAACTGCGGAACTTTCCCCAGATGCCACGATAACTCCCACGGGTCGCACCAGCTTTGCCAAGCGTCGGATTTACAAACAGCTGCATTAAACAGAGCTGAAGCTTTGCCGGCTGGTGGAACGCCGCCCATTCCCCGATTCCCCACTCCAGCCACTCGGCCACTTCGTCCCTGACACCCGAGATTTCTGTTGTCATCGTCTCTTGCGGTGCTGGCGGTGCCCCGGCTGGCAGGGGCCAGGGGAGCCCGGCGCTGTGTGACAGCCCGTCCTTCCCCCGCTTCACGACGCCCGGGCACAAACCCACCCTCCCGCCCGCGCCTGTCGGGCCCTGCCGCGGAGCCGCCGCTCCGGCCACCCGCGGGGACACACGGGGCGGCGCGGGGGTGGAGGGCGCTGCGCCACTGCGGCCACCAGGGGGCGTGCGCCGACGGGCCACCGGGGCTCTGCGCGGGAGGGCGGGGGGGGGGAGCGATCCGGGGGAGGGGGAGGATGGGATCACAGAGTCACAGGGTCACAGAATGGCAGGGGTTGGAAGGGACCTCTGGAGATCATCTAGTCCAACCCCCTGCCAGAGCAGGGTCACCCAGAGCAGGTCGCACAGGAACGCGCTCAGGTGGGTTCTGAATGTCTCCAGAGATGGAGACTCCACCACCTCTCTGGGCAGCCTGTGCCAGTGCTCTGCCACCCTCAAAGTAAAGAAGCTCCTCCTCATGTTTAGGTGGAACTTCCTGTGCTCAAGTTTGTGCCCATTACCTCTTGTCCTGTTGCTGGGCACCACTGAAAAGAGCCTGGCCCCGTCCTCCTGACACCCACCCTTTAAGTATTTATAAGTGTTGATAAGATCCCCCCTCAGTCGTCTTTTCTCCAGACTGAAGAGACCCAAATCCCTCAGCCTTTCTTCATAGGAGAGGTGTTCCAGGCCCCTAATCATCTTGGTATCCCTTTGCTGTCCCCTCTCCAGCAGTTCCCTGTCCTTCTTGAACCGGGGAGCCCAGAACTGGACACAGTGCTCCAGATGTGGCCTCACCAAAGCAGAGCAGAGGGGGAGGATGACCTCCCTCGACCTGCTGGCCACGCTCTTCTTGATACACCCCAGGATGCCACTGGCCTTCTTGGCCACAAGGGCACATTGCTGGCTCATGGTCATCCTGTTGTCCACCAGGGCTCCCAGGTCTCTTTCCACAGAGCTGCTCTCTGTGGGGTGGGATGGTATTACATTATATTATTTTACAATATATAAGTATTTCATATTTGTGTATTTTTAATGCTTTTTTAACATGCTTAACAAATTAAGCATGTTTTCATATAGGAAATAATGTCTAATGTGCAGTGTATTTTATGTATTCGTGGACAGAATGTATCCAGTCTGTGTTTAAATATACACATATAACTAAAAATTACGTGGTAATTTTAGAGCTACTGTAATGAGTTGTATATGGTCAGGTTGTTGTTAAGTTAGTTCTAACGGCTGTATGTACATAGACATCTACACACACGTACATACATACACATGTTCACACCCACCCCCTTATATAGACAAATACACACATATATATCCACCACACACAAATACACCTCCCCCATATAGGTGCACACACACATACTCACACACACCCCCCCCATACACACACAAACAACTACAAAGACATAAATATCCACATATACACCCCCCTCCCCTTATACACACATGCGTACATAGCCACACACCCCTTCCATATACACAAATACACACATATATGCATGTGTGAGCACACACACACACACACACACACACAGAGCAACAGCAACATGGTGGTAACATCTGCCTGCGGGTCATGGGGTGGGGGGGAGGCCTGAGGTGGGGGGGATCCTCTACACCTCCCTTTGACGCCATCAAAAAATCAATAATGTAATAACGTAAAAGAGTCTGTTTATAAGGCGTGTGTGTAAGATCTGTGTAGGGGTATGTGTATATCTATACTTACACATGTATATAAGATGTGTGCATACATATGTGCATGTGTGCGCATAAGAGGTGTGTGCATATACATAAAAGCTGTGTGTACACGTGTATAAGATACGTGTAAGTATAAGGTATGTGTAGGAGTACGTGTGCGATGACTCCTGCCCTGGACCCCCACCCCCGGGGGTGCCCGGTGCCTGGGCTCACGGCTGCCCTTCTGGCGGGGCCTGGGCTCTCCCTGGGCCACACGTCCCTGTCCCTTCACTCTCTTGTTACAATCAGGCGAAAACCCAGCTCTAACCCCCACCGCAGAGCAGCCTCTGTAGCTCTCAACATGGCAGTCTTTGATCTAACAGCACTGTTAAATAGTTGTTTCATTTTTTCCCAGCGCTGGTGTTGCGGCGTGAGATTTCTGCCTTGACTTTCACCTTTTTTCTTTTTTTCCCCCCTGAAGTTAACCTGTAGAAGTCCAAGGTATCAGTAATTTCAATCCGCCACGAGTAGGCAGGGGTGTGTTTTCGGTTTCCTGGCCTGAAGGCATCAGGTGGGTGATCTCCTCTAATGCACTAACCACTATTTTAATACTTGATTAAAAAATACGTGCTTGGATGTTAGAAATGGTGATTGCTGCCACCAAAAAAAAGCCCATTCCAGTTTTGGAGCCTCCAACCAGATTTACAGCAGAGTTTGCCCAGCTGGCACCATCCCAGGGTGGAAAATGTACAGTCAAAGTCACGCTTGACCTGATAGTGAGATTCTCGTAAGCCTTAAAGCTGCCCACTACAAAAACTTTAAAAAGGTTTTAGATATTATTCCCGTATGTGTGTGTGTGTCTCTCTCTCTCTGCTCTAGACCCAATGTAATGGCATAAGCCGTATTTTCATAGCAAAGCAAGCTCCTCCGAGAGGAGAAGCTGAGATGCTCCGGTTGCAACAGCCTGAACAAACCCAGCTGGGCAGAACAGCAGCTATTCCAGCAGCCCGTTGGTACGGAGAGACACTGAAGGGACGAGAGACAAAAATAAAATAAGAAATTTGCATTGAATATTTATTTTGATAAACATTGTGTACTCCAAACAACTACATGTTATTTCAGTTGTAAGCCACAACCTGTTGGAACCAATGTCCCAAGAGCTCTTGTCATCATAAACCAGACAGTCAACGCGTTACCACGGTCTGCGGACACAGAGAGCTTTCAAGTGCAAAGCAGATTATCAGAAAAGACATATTGCCGACCTCCTTAACAACCTGGACAATGCTAAACTCCAGTAAAAATGCTTCATATGTCTGCAATTTAGTTGTCTTAGTGCCATTGTAATAAATTAATAGAAAATATATCTTTTTTTTTTTTTTCATTGGAAAGTCTATAAGAAAATGTACAAACATCTAACTCCGAAAAAGGACCAGCTATTTCGGCGACAGGTAAAACAAGCATTTGAACAGAGGCAAAAAAACCAAACATCCGAACAAACAGGCAGACAGACAAACGAAATGCAATCAAAAAAACCCCACTCTACCAATGGCAACTGCGGAGGCAAACACGGAAACATTTGCAGTAATAAACCTTACAAAGAGGGCAACTGCAGCTTGTGCGGGGACTCTTAAAAGGATGTACAAGGGACAAGCAGTCAGGGCATTCACTAGTCAAAATGTGCGCGTGCAACTTCTACAACAGTCAGAGATTAAAAAGTAATCCTATGGCACAAAACTATGGCCGGCGATGGTCCCAGGCTTCGTCCTGCCTTTGGAGCAACACACTGTCTCCATCCCGTGAAGGTGGATGGGAGCCCTTCGCATGGCGCGACGATGCTCTGGAGTTCCCCAGGCTGAGAGACTGCCGGGGTCCCCCGCTCCGTATTGACTGCGTGAGACCACCCCCCGCCCAGCTCCAGAACAGGCCCCATGTGACAAGCTTTGCATGATAGAATAAGCTACTCACAAGTTTTCTTCCCTTAATAAGAATTTTTTTCAGGAGAAGAACCCCAACAAAACAACAGAAATAGGTTTTCCTAGAGCCAAGTCTTATGATTTCACCCTGAGAATTCCCAAAATTGTAAAATCAGAAGCTACACTTCAGCACAAAGGCAGCGCGCTCGTAGAAGCTGAACAAACCCATCTAGGGGACAGACCCACCTGGCACGATCCTGCCGGGCGTTCACAGGCTCACCGAGAGCAGGAGCAGGGCAATGGCTGGTGGCCCGGGGCAGCAGCGTGCCACAGAGGGCACCCCCCACCCCGCCAAAGCCAAATCCCAAACCAGGCACAATCTGAGCCCGGCCTTCTGTCTGTCAAGTGCTCATGAAAGAAATACTCCTGCTTTGGTCCATCTCTTGTCTCCCACTAATGCTGGTGCAATGATGCCAACAGAACGGCCTCAGGACAGTGGGGAGGTTTAGGTAACCCAGACTAACGTACTCAAGGGACCTTGTTTTTTTAGTCTATGTGCTCGACTTCAGGGATCTGGCTCTGCTTTGGCTATCAGAGAACGGCAGATAAAATGTTGGTTAATCACGGTGAGACTGGCCTTTTCAAGGAAGAGTTTGTGAAATCCCCAAACCATCACAAGACATCGGGGCGGGGGGGGGGGGGGGGAAAAACCCAACGACCTTACCTGCCTTTTACAAGTGTTGCCCATTCATTTTGGAAATGGCACAAATGCCTAAAGAGCATTCATTAACAGGCTCTAATTGAGAAGTGAGGGAGGGAAAGCTTGGCTCTTCTTTTTTTTTTTCTTTTTTTTTAAAATACAATACACATGACATTCAGCAAGTTCAAAACAAGCATATAGTAAGATGAAAAGAGCATTTCCAGTTTCAAAACCCAGGAGAGGCTTGAGGGGAATGTAACCTACAGCACTACCTTCATTTTGCTCATGGTCGCTTTGACTTTCAGAGCAATCGATCTAAACCAGGCTTATCGAGTGCAACATCTGCCCAGCCCTTGGAATGACACGCGGAATGATTGGTCTTTCATTCTAGCTGCAAGATAGCATTTTGGATACTGTGGGGAAAAAAAAAACAACAAACCTAGCTAGTTACATGAGCCCTAATTAAAACAGAGCAAAATGAAATAACCATCAGCAACTAGAATAATTTCTGTAGCAATGGGGGCAGGCAGAGACAAAGTGGGGAAACGAACACAGATATTATTGGCAAAACTGACATTCTGTGTGCTTTGAAAAGCTCTTCATCCTGTCTTTTATCCCCTCTTGGGTTTCTTAGAATTGCCACAGCCTCCGGAGACAGACACCTTCATGGCATTTCTGAGCAACAGACAGAACTAGCACTGAACACTGGAAGTGCTTACAACATTTTACAAGACAATGTTTAATTTCCCAGCTTCGAGAGATGTCCCCACAGGAGTCCCGATTCTGCCTTCGTTACCCAGTATTGCTTTGAAGGAGGGGGAACGGAGGTATAAGACCTCCAACTAGTGTATGGGGATTCCCACTCTAATTCTTCGGCTACTTGGTAAGACCTCTGTCACCTTCCATCCAGATCTCATGTAACTCTTCCGGGAGCACCAAGATGCTCACGGCCTTAAGACAGGATCAGGAAGCAACACACAGCAGAGCAGTCTGATGCCATTCCCTCTGACCTCCCTGGAAAGCCAAGGGCTGCTCACCCTATTGGAGGCTGAATAAGGTGACCCCCAGTATTCCCAGTTGAAAACTGGAAGCCTTGAACAGGACGCTTTCTTTGACTGTCTATCATAAACCCTCTAGACTGATCTTGAACATTATTCTATGGAGGGACTATGGGAAAGGCTGAGAAACTGTATGTGCTTATTGACATTGCTTTCCTTCTAGCCTACAGCTGCTTGTTGAAGGAAAACTTCCTATTTGAGCAACCACTATTAAAAACCCTTAATCCATAGGAGAAATGCAGTTTTCTGAGCAACCAGAAAGATGTGGTTTATCAGTCTCCGCTGGCATCTTTTGTCTTCTCCTTCTCTCATCTCTTCCCCAACTATGTGCCGTGGGTTAGCACGTACAACACAGATCCCAAAGAGCTTGATCAGACATCATAAAAGCTTTAGGGTAATTTCTTACTGTCCAGTTATGTTTCCCAGCATCTGGGGATTCATTCAAATATACTCTTTCTGTCTTAGATTTTCAACCAGCCTTTGAATTGTCATTCCGTGTTTATGTGAGCAGCTAGTTACACCACGGGGAAAAAAAAAGCATTTGGACAACTTAGAGGCTGGTAAAAACAATAATCCTCGATGGCCTTCAGACCCAGAACCCCCCCCTTCGAGAAGCGGCACGTAAGTTAGTCTGCGAGAGGGGTGCTGATAGAACCAGCACCTTGCAGAACAGCTCAACCCTTGCTTAGAAACACGAGAGTCAACACGGCATCAGTGAGCAAGTCAACCGGCGAGGAGCTGGCGATCACAGAACACGACGCTGATCACAGAGGAAGGCTTTTCTGTCACATGTGGCCACTCTAGCTACTTACAGTAAGATTTCTCTTTGAACAACAACAACAACAACAAAACGCTACACCTCTGGGGCAGGCTGGCAAGGTGCCTGCGGCGAGCAGTCAGTAGTCCATCCCATGCGGGCAGTGCTGGCGGCCAAGAAGGCAGAGCGGTGTGTCCTCATAATTTCATTTTCTTCACCACAGGAATTGGCAGTGCTTGATAGATTTTCGCTGAGTCCTCGTTAGTGACCAGCTTCACCCAGACAGGGCGGAAGCTGCCTTTGAAGCCGACAAAAGCCGTTTTTTCTGCAAATCGGAGCAAATATATTAGGAGCGTGTTGGGGCTGCACCAGAAAAACACCCAACGGCTGGACGGATGCAGGTGGACAAGGGCACATGCGCACACAAACTTTGCCAATCATATATTAAAGAAATACTTTCCTAATGAAGCGTAATTAAAATTTTATTTACATGTTGTATGCTTCCATTAATTAAGAATGCGTCATACATAGCAGAGGAGAAAGACAGAAGGAAAATCCCTCCCCAGCAGGCAGCGTGAGCTATCTGCTGAAGCTATCATGATTTGCATGGTGGTTATACTCAAAACCCTTTCCTGCTTGGGGAAGGTGGGATGATGACGGACAGGACAGCAGACCACAGACAGCTTGCTACGTTAGCAAGTATAACACACAGAGAAAAGAGGAAAGTGTGCCAAAAGCTCCCAGTTAGAGCTGCTCACAGCAAGGTGCTCAATAGAGCAATACTCTAGTGCAATACGTGATGCTTTGAAATTGATACGCTTTGTGCCATCAAGTCGGAATTTTGTTTCAAGAGAAAACCAGCTAAAAATAAGTTCAGACAAGAAAAAAATCCTGTTTAGGGGCATTAAGTGGGAAAAAATGTCCAACATTCCTATTGTTAAAATGTCTTTTTATTTAAAATGAACCTGGAAAATAAACCCCCCTGAACTCTTTATTTGTAAGGACAACTGCCAAAGCACTTTTTCCATCTACAGTATTAAACTGAGCGCTGTTATCCAAAGCTGCAGTGGATACAACCTCACTGAATAGATAAATGGCTGGTCCCAGGATGTTTGAGCACATGCTGATAGAAACAAGCAAGGCAAAGTTTAGAAGAAGGAAAAAAAGGTCCCTTTCCTGGAGCCACGGGAGGGGGAATAGATCAAAGGGGTTTAGAATTGCATTTTAGAAAAGTGGTTACCTTTTAACCTAAAACCCTCTTCTGCTCCAAGTTTCTCCAGTACTTTAGTCCATGGCCCTCTTGAAATGAATCTTCCTTTAGATGTCACCAGCACTATGGAGCTGCAGGAAACAAAGCCATTTATAAACAGATGAAGAGTGAGAATACGTTCCTCGCTTCTCTGTCTTGAGCACTGGTAGCTCCTGCCCGCGGGACTCAAAGACACCCATGAACTACAGTGGTTTCTGCTTTAATGGCTTTAGCCAATGCTTTCCAACAGCTTAGTCATATATTCACTTTTGCAATCATGCAAAACCCACTAGGAAGCCGACAAGACACCTTTTTTTTTTTTTATAAACACTGTTTTCTAGAATGATTTAAACGTTTCCAACCAGCAGTTCCCTCCTGCTTTGCTCCGAAAGGAACATGCTCTCCCTGGGATGCTCTGCGCAAGTCTCAAATAAACTATTTCCTTATATCATTTGCAGGATAAAGCCTGAAGAAATTAACTTCTTTGAGATTTTTGCTGACCTGATGTTTTTCCTTCATTTTCATTGGGCTTTGGCTTAAAAAATATTATTATTATTATTTATTATTATTATTATTATTGCTGCTGCCTTACTTGCATGTACTGCATTGCACCTCAAAATTCTCAGGGTCTTCTACAAATGGCAATTGATAAAGACAAGACATGAGGTGAGTGCGTTAAACCAATGCAAATCTGTAATCGGTAACTGCCTTGGTTTAACTCTAAAAGGGTAGAATAAAAACCCAAATTAAACATGAGGGGATAATCTTATAGTGAGAATTGTCCACAGAGAAGCATGTTAACCTCCTTACTTCCCACCAGATGCACAAACACGTCCAATGGTTATCTCAAAGCATCGGAGGACGAGCTCCGCTCCAGTGAGTTCAGTGGAAGTCTTGCTATTAAACTCAAGGGATATCACCCTTGGTCAGCTCCTAATTAAAGCTGCATCACGGCGTAATTGAGCAAACGCCTAGATGAAATTACTTCGTTCCACCTTGCAGGGTTTCCATGAATGAGACTTCCCTGACTGGAACGGCATCTGCAGTCTTGCAGAAGGAGAGCCTTGCTGGGTCGGCTTTCCCGCAGCACGGTGGACACCAGTCGCTAAAATTAATGAGGCAAGAGCTCCTGCAGAGCTCCAGCCCTGAGCTACTGAGCACAGCGCTCACATCTTAACACCTCAGCTGGAACTGGAACCGTTCAGGGGAAAATAGCAACGGGTGGTGGCAGAGGAACGAGAGAAGCAAAAGAGTTAAGAGCCATCAGGACTTTTCCTAGAATAAACCCGAGGTGTTAAAATACTCCAGCGCTTACGAGAATGGATTGAACTGGCAGGCTGGTTTTGTGCTTTGCGAATGCTGAATCACCTCTTTTTTCTTCCTTCAGTTCACTAAAATCATTCTTTTCCATTAAGCTTTACCTGCTATGGAAGTTTAAAATAAATTCACTACACGTTTTGTTTTCTTATCCCTGGGAAGCTCATCAGAAAAGCAGATTTATTAAAAGAAAAAGGAATTTGGTCTGCGGAGAGTTGCTTAAATAAACAAAGAGGCTTGCCCTTGCTAGGAACACCTCTTCTTGCATCCCCAAATCCGTAGATCTAAAATTTGTTCTCTTGGTCTCTCCACGAGAGGCTGGGGAGGCCGGTGGGGCCCTTCCCCTCCCTGAGCACCATGTCTCTGCATCGCGGTGGGAGAGGGGACAAGAAGCTGGTGGCTCTGCAGTCCCGCCATCTGCACAGTGTCCACATCTGACTCTGAGCAAGTCTTTCACCCAGCAAATAGATAAAAGGTGTCTCGTGGCTGTAGCTGAAGCCCCCGCCTGATCAGATCGGAAAGGCTTGCAGGGGATGGGCTGGGAAAATTTTGGTGAATGAAGGACGATAATTTGGGGGTTCAAATCCTTGCCAAGACACGGCTGAGTGAGACCTGAAAGGTGCTGACCATGTTGGGTCAACTTCCAGTCTTAATCCTAATCCTAATTGGGTTCCAACACTAATCCAGGGAAGACAATGAGGCTCAGAAAGACTTAAATACACCTAAAAGTCTAATTACGAATCAATCCTCTAAGGTAAAAAAAAATCCAGGAGCTGGATTTAGCCAGGATCGAGATTGGATTTTTTGCAGAGGAGGATGGGGCCGTGTCTGAAATGCTCTCTTATTTTTTTATGAAAGAAACGTGAGCAACTACCGTGCTTCCCTGCAGTAACTACTCACTGTATTTTTTGCAACCTTCAGAATTATTTAAGACAGTAGAAACACATCTGTATGAACCTGCATGGCACCTGCTGAGACTTCCCCCACGCCTCCAGAATAAATGCCGGAACAATATCCTGTCGACCTGCCCACAGTTATTTCGAATGATTCATCAACAAAGCAGTCATATTTGTATGAAATGTTACATACCAGATTTCAAATCAAAACAGAGTTAATCACAATGAAATATATTCATTTCCCAATAGCACTCCACAGACTAATACGAGAACAACCCCTTTGGTTAAAGGGTTTCTGGTGTTGTTCCCAATCCCACTCCAGCAGACGAACCCGCTGCCCTCCAGGATGCAAGGACACATGTTGGCTACTTACCACCCACTTGCAAAACTCTGCTTTTCTGGCAGTCCGTACTTAAAAAATAAAAGCAACCAGCCCTTAGGCCTGGGCAGGGAACGCATGCAGAGAGGAATGTATTTTATTAGTGGAATTTTCTGCGATTTGAGAGAGTATGCAGGCAACAGAAAAATGTAAACTGGGCACACCTGTACCGATAAGTGCTGAGAGTTTATTCGTGAATTTAAGTCTGCAGTTTGTCTGTAGCCCGCAACGTAAATGCAGATCTGCAGTTTATTAATCAAATCAAGCTCTGCAGTTTATCCGGGGCTCGATCAGTTCCTAAAGCACAGAGTCCGCATCCTTCTGCTGCCTGCACGTCCCACTCACTTTTGGACTCTACGGGAGTCGGCGGGTACAAAAGCACACAGTCGGGTCTGTCTGGCCCACGTTGGGTGACAAAAACCGGGAAAAAGATGAGTATTGTACAGCATTCTTGTACATTGCACCTTAGTAACATCAGATTATTTACTCACTGGTCTTTGATGTTGTTGACATAATTTTCTATCTGAGCTGGGATGCCTTGTAGAATTGAGTTTTTGAATGCTACTCGATCAACAACTTTTCCGTGATGTCCATCAATCACAACCAGTTGGATACCCTCATCAGTGAGGAAAAACCTGACACCGTCAACCTGTATGGGGGGAAAAACATTCTTGATCTCTCACAGTAACGCAACTGCAAACAACCACCTGTACGAAGCACAGTGACAAGACTACTCTTCCTATCAAAGGGCAGAATTCCAGATCTCTGAGGTCAAGATGTCCTGCATTTTTGCTACTATGGGAAAGTTGTAGCTATTTTTTTTTTTTTTTTTGCAAAATACAAAGCAAAAGTGACCTGAATCTAACTATCTATGATATCTTTGTAAGCAAGCGTTCCATAAAAATGAAGCAAGTATCTTAGGATTTTGTCCCATAAAGTTCACTGAGAAGACCTGCTCACCTCAATGTATGCAAAGTCATCCTTTAGGTGGAAGTACTGTTTCTTATAAGTTTCTATTTTCACTTCTAGTAGGTGGTCCTTGGTCTTCTGTTTACAAAAAAAAAAAAAAAATAAGGAAAGAAAAGAGTTATTCTAGTGAGGATGTCCATTACCTGAATGCTGCATTTCCAGAAAGCATTTTAAACCTTGAAATTCAATCAACAAAAAAGCTAGATAATAAACACTGACTTGCCAAATTACATTGCTAATGAGACTGGGCACAACAGTAACCTCTTGCTCATCATGTCAGCGTTTAAATTGTTTCACCAAATGGCAGCGTATAAGTGACTCTCACTTTGCAGAGCTGACACGCGATTCACTGAGACCTTGCTGTGCATTGCTGCTTCAAGGGTGATGAGTGAAAAAAAAACCCAAAAAATAGATAAATATCCCTCTCTCTCCCTCAGAACTAGACTGAATTGGGTATAGGAGCCAGTGTTGTACAAACCCCTTTATATGAATGAGACAGACAGCTACGCAGTCCCTTCTCTGACACTGCTGCTCTTACAGCCTGGAGGAGCCAGAGGCCAGGCAAGAAACCTTCCGTCTCTCCAGAATCACATTCCCTGGCCCGACCTGTCTTCCAGCTCGTTACTTTTCACCCTGTGCTTTTTAAGCACAGAACTTCACAGCAGAGCCCCAGAAGACTAAGTATCCAACTTCAAATGAAGTCTTGGGTGGCTCTGTCCTTCGAGGACCAGCGCTCTCTACATGTGCAATAACCTGTTTCATACCGTTTCACACACCTGAACCGTTTCAGAAAATCAGGCACAGGATACACTGAACCTGGTACAAAGTCCTTTTACGTCTGTGGGCACAGTATGTGCCAGAACTACAGATTTAGACTGGCAATAATTGTGTGATAAGAAATCAACTACTTTACCAGTTGTGCACTGGAGAGCTTCTTGGGCATTGGCACCTCTACTATTGGAGTCTCAATGTACTTGGGATAGGCCATGGCTTCACAGTCGCTGACGCCAGCCGTCTTTGGGATCACAGCTTTGATCCTTATTCGTTCGCAGCCTTTGACAGAGCAGAAAGCAAATTTCTCCTTCTCATTTTGAGCTTTGAGTTTCAGAAACAGTAGCCTGCAGGGAGGGGAGAAGAGTGAACAGCATCCTTGAGAATTCTGCGCAAAAAAATGACTAACTCCCAGTTTTGGTGGACTCTTTCCCAACGCTTTGCAATAACGTGCGTTGCAAGCCCTCAGTGCTGATGTCTGGATTTTAGAGTGCTCAGCATACCACATGCAAATAATAGGGGCAGGTCAGGGAATTTAAGACAGAGAAATTAGACGACACCTGAACTCCCTTTGAGCTCTATTTTATAATGATACATTTATATAGAAATACATGGTTTGTATTTCAGGTGTCTCTCTCTTTCCCGTTATTTTAATTCTTTAAAAGAACTTAACAGGCTTTACACGCTTAGTTCCTCTGCTTCCCTGCCGTGGTGTTTACAAAGGGTTGCTGTTCAAAACGAACAGGGTTGGGTGTGTCTCCAGTTCAGTTTCATGGGCTGCACTTTGCTTTTGTCTTTTTTTCTAATTGTGTCTCCAGTTCAGTTTCATGGGCTGCACTTTGCTTTTGTCTTTTTTTCTAATTTGTATTCACTCGGCAAAGCATCTCCCAGAGTAACTGGCAGAGCAGCAGAGGCTATGAATGACTGGCAGCCGTGGGAGTCCCAGGAAAATTAAACGCTGGTCACATTCCCAGAATGACTTTCTGGTTTTGTTGTGATGCCCGCTAACGGCATTAGCCAAAGGGTTCACGATTCCAGCAGCTTTCTCAAAGCCATGTCCAAATCGGCAAGACCTGCTTCCTTACCCCGTGTCCTCATCCCAGTAGTAGTATCCTTTGCTAGGATATCTGTGCTCCAGTTTCTCCATTTGAGAGGTTCTATAGAAGGTTCCAGTTTTGTACGTTTTCTTCAAGAGACGATTATGGACGTCTGAGAGTATGGAAAATGTCGTCCCTTTAGGATAGCAAAACCCTACTTGGATCCAGTCGTTCCTAAAAATAGCAAAGACCCACATTATAATAAGTCGACACATGACTATTATTTTCCTGGGCATGTTAGAAGCCAAACTAAATAATTCACTCTGAAATGTAACTTAAATTTTTTCCTGGCCGGTTAAAATTTTAGTGGTGGGGGATGAATCAGTGCAATGTAAATTAGACATAACAACCATGGGTTAGTTAAGCAATGTGGGTCAGATCTGCTCCTGACTTCTACACCTGTGACTTCCGTGCACCAGGAATGAATTAGCTCTAGGCTTCTAAAAATGAACCGTGTTATCTTGCTGGGCTGCCCAGGGGAGGAAACAGGAATCTGAGAGGTCAAATGGAAAGATGGTGAACTCAATGGACTTCCTGGAACAAGCATGGTCATTCTGGAAGAGCTCATAAGGCGATGACGTCACCCATTAAAAATGTGCTGTTACATTATTGGGCTGGAATGTTGGAATTCGGTCGGATAACTCACTTGTTGAAGTTGATGAGCCATATGGCCAGCTCTTCGGGGGCTGTCTTGTCCCAGTGGATGGTGTAGCCTTTCCTCAGAGTTATGACTGGCTGATACTGCTGGTAATGAGTGCTCTTGCTCAAAGCCCCTTCCAAATGGAGTGGGTGATTATGGTAGTCATTTTTTATTATTTTCATTTTCAGGTTGGCTGGCTTGTAGGCTTGGATGTATATCTAGATTTAAAAAAAAAAAAGATCACCCAGGGTTTAATGAATGACAGTAAGACATTAAAGGCACAGCTACTCAATAGATGTGAACTGGCGCGAGGCCCGTGACTTCAGCAGTGACCTGTACGCCGTACACTTACGTTCAATTTCTTAGGCTTCCTTACAAAGTAAACTGTTTTCAGAAAAAAGTAGGGTCATTTCCTCATTCACTGAGTTCAAGACTACGTGCCAGTCAAGCCTTCAAAGAGACCTGCATTAGGGCTGAAGTATTTCACAGCATTTGTGGCAACCCTCTGCAGCGGGACAGTATCTACCTCAGACATCTGACTCCTACAGAACAAGGACCCTTCTGTCTGGATTTCAGAAGCAGGAAAACCAGCTCAGTGGTTACAAATTGGCTTTAGTAGCACTACACGTAAAAAAACAACAGTTGCAACACCTAAGACAAAAACAGGTGCTACTCATCAGAGGCAAGTGAGGACTCTCTGAAGGCAGCAGCACTTGGAGCTCGTGTGGTAGGAAGAATGGTTTGGTGGTTACACAACAGGATGAAAGATCATGAGAGCTGAAGTCTAATTTTGACTCCTCAGCACATTTCCCATAACACTGTGGGCAACACTTCCTTCCATAAATCAAGGAAAAATAACTAGCCGACAGCCCATAGATTTATGAATATTAATCTGTTAATGCTCATGGAGCTCTTAGGGGACTTCAGGCAGGAGCTGTTAGAGCTGTTAACAGTCAAGGCCAAAGTATCTGAAAATGTACCACAACATCCTCATGTTCAAAACCACCTGTGCAGACATGCAGATAAATAAACCCTGAGCACCCTGAAGAAAGTCCATTTCTAAAGGTCGAGCTTTACAGCGCCAAGAAATTTAAAGTAAAATAAAGCGATAATGATACCGCAAGGTAAGCAGCTTTACCTGTGCAAAGTGTCCACTGCAGATGGAGCCTCTCCAGTCAGGCACGTCAATGCACTCAGGGTGCTTGATTAACCAGTTATCTTCTTTTATCAGGTATGAGCCTGGATATTCTGACACAGAACCATCGACATCATGAAAAACTGATGTTTTATCACCGTCCATATCCAGATCATTGAACCAGGGTCCAGGTTCTCCAAAGAAGACTCTTGAGGTAATCTAAACAAAACAGTGAAAGACATTTACGTCTCCAGAAAGGAATTAATCACTTATAGTACAGAGTGGCTATGGTCACTAGAGAGGCTCAAAGGACCCATTTTCTTTCTTTACTTGTCATTGAAAAGTAGTTTGGACAAGAAACAGTGTTGGGTTTGTGGGTCAATTTGTGTGTGAAGAAATCTGTGTATGCACTAACAGCACCATTCTTTAAATGGCCACAGATTTTGGCCGCTCAGCTCGAGACATTGTAGGCTTGATGTTCAACGGCTCTGGGGGCCCATGACTCCAGATGATTCTGGGGTGGCAGGTCCTCTGAGATAGCAGCTATGTGGTAATAAAACCATAAGCTTCTGAAACTGACCATCCAAAGATGGAATCACCAAAATAATTTTCAGCTGAGCCGGTCTCGTTAGCTGGCAGGAACATCAGTGCCATTTGGTACAGCCATATCAGGACTGTCCACCTGCACACTCGCTCTTCCTTAAGCCTGAAGTCAGTGTAGAGCTGGGTCACAAACTTAAAAGGTGTGTTTGATTTGTCAGACAGAGCAGACACAGATTTCCGTGCTGACCATGGGGGGGAAAGGCTAAAACAACCAGCATTTCAGCCTCAGCTGTGAGAAGGTTTGTTTTAAAATTCTGGAGGAAGGTTCAGGAGACGGGGCAATTTCACTAGAGCCACTTCACTCATTGTCTGCTAATATGTTTTTAAGGTTCCAAACCACATAAAGTCACACTGATGCTGGGAACAATCAGCGACCTCCCCTGGGAAGTGGCTGCTCAGGCAACTTCGGACTGATATTTTTATCCAGCATAAATAAACATCATGCCACCAGCTCGCCTGGTGCAATGTGAGAGAGTGACCGACCAACACTTTTAGGGGAATTTTGCCGTTCCCATCCCATTTGGCACAAGGATTGCTGGTCAGCACTTTTCCTGATGTGCGAGCAAGTCTGCTAATTTTTTGAAAGTTAAGCAACCCAAAACATTTCGGTCCCAACCGCTTTATTTATTTATTTGTTTGTAATGTTTGGCAGTTGGATTTAACAGCTGCTGGAGGTGAACCTCAGCAAACCAGTTAGCACATATGTGTGCAAGCAAATACAGAAATAACTCAAAAGCACAGACCCTGGGACAGGTTCGGACCAGCACCCAGGAGTTCATACGGTAATTCAAAGTTTGGCAGACCCTTTTTGGCTGGGGTCTGCTCTCATTTATGTCTGCAGAACCGGAGTCCAGGGAATTACCCTGGTGTGCAGGGCTGCAGAACTACCCTGCATCGTCTCAGTTTCACTGGCTGTTTCCCAAAATCAGTATTTTCTGCTTCTAGGTGAGTTAGACCTTCCACAACAGACTTCGCTCTGTTGTTTCTCTTTAATATTATATTGCTGTTGAAAATAAGGGGGCAGATTCTTCTCCCTATTTCAACCGTTTCTGAGACACACAGAAATGGAAATGATTTCCACCTGAATGTCACTATTTTTTTGAAACCAATGCCTGCTTCTGGTTGCTGCAAACCTGTCAGAGAATTGGATTTTCTTGTTATTTCTCCCATCCAATTTTCTCTTTCTTAGCTGCCGCCCCCTCTGTTAAGCTTCTGGCAAAGACAATGGGCAACCTCCTGAAGATCTCCTGTTTCCTCCTAAAGGCTGCTACACCCCTTTTGCCCACAGCCCCATTTCCAAGCCAACTGGAAAAGGCCTTTCTGAGAAGGATAACTCACAGGGACGTCTTCAAAATGAATGTCGGTGACGTTGTTGTTGGGGCAGCTCTGCCAGGCGTTGTTGAGCCGGAAGGCCAGGGCACTCGTGTGCCGGCCATCCAGGGCAGCGAATTTGCGGAAGGTGCAGTTCTGGACGTTGATCGGTCCATCGTAGAACTGAATCCCTCGAATGGGAAAATCCCTAAAACACATTTGGAGGAGACAGAGAGACTTGGTCATGACACATCAGCATGAGGATGAGAATGTATTCTAGACACGTACAGTCCCGCAGCACTTGTTTCTCAGCTGCTTTCATTTTTGACGGCCCTTAAGATGACTCCTGAGCTCATGTTTTGGAAGAGAAGGGATTTCCCTCCTTTTTAGGTCTGTGAAGTCCTCTTATCCTTGCAAGTTCAGCTCAAGTTCTCTCATGTCTGAACAGATCATCCTTATTTCGTCCGTGCTCCTCAAGGGAAGGAACTTAGAGCAATGCCAAAGCATTGACCTAAAAATGAATAAATCCATGTTTGCCATCAGAAATGAGTTCTGCAGCAGCGAAACCTGAAACTCATCGGAGCTGTGCAGACTCCTTGGTCCGAGTAACGGCAGGGCTAAAAGAAGTTCCACCCCATCTTTCAAAGGAACTTGGAGAGAAACAGCGCAACTCAACTGCAATAAAAAATGGATTTGAAAACAAGGAGAGGTCTTACAATCTATAGGGTTGAAAAGAGGTGAAGGGGCAGACTAATGAACCTTTATTAATAGCTTTTTCTGATATCATCTGCAAGGTAAAAACACCACCATTTTTCACACTGATTAAGTGAACAAGATGCTTAAACTTCTTAAGAGGATAAGATAAGATGTTTCAAATTTCACTTATGATAAATAAATTTGATGCCTTCCTCATATGAATGGTTTCCCGTAGACAAGGCTTGCCTGCTTCTGTGCATTTGTTCTGTCCCTCTGAGCTTCTGCACACAACACCCAAGATGAGATATGCCCATATATATATATATATGTAAAGGATATTAGAGCGTTGTAGAAGATTGAGTTTTCATTATTACTATAGTTAATAATAAGCCTCCTCTATCGCTACCGATAAGCAAAGTTGAGGCGGGTAATATGGCAGAAAAAAAATCAGCAGAGCTGTTTGTTCACTGCAGAGCTACCGTTAGGATAACTATGTTTTTAGGCATAACAACAAAACATTATTGCACTTGCAAGCCAATCTGCAGGACTAAGGTCTAGGAAGAGGCCACACACGAAGTTCACTGGCCATTTCAAAACTATTTAACAAAGGCATCAAATTCCTGTAGCCCAGCAGCAATAGTGACAGCAGCTCTGAGGACATCTGTGACCACATCTGGGCCAGTCCAAGCCCAGAAGAGCTTCTGTGAGCTTTCCTGTCTGCTGACCTGGATAGAGACTGCCACATTGCTCAACCACATATAGAGAAGTGCCCGGGTAGCGCACAGTCCTTGTGCTGTCTTCTCAACTCTGTTTGCAAAGGCGAGCGGGAAGGAAAGAGGAGTTTGATGCTGTCTCGGCAGCCTGCAAGTATGTACCTGCCAGCAGGAGCTGCACAGTGAGGACTTCGGGATCGGGAGACATGAAACCGAACCCTTTCTGCGTAATGGTTATCAAACTGAACAACGCTGAAGAAACCGCACTGGGCTGGAGTTAGCACTGAGAATGGGAACAGAGGGTGCTTTGATGTGCTGAGCTGAACTTACGGGCCGATGGGCAGGGTCCTTCCTCTGTGATCCAGGCCTCCAGGTCCCCAGATCTCGTTGTCCATCGTCTCAGTGCCCAGGTTTCCACTCTCGCCAACAAACAGGCTGTTCTTGATTTCTTGCTTTGAGCCATCGTCGTGAGGGAAAGTCCCGCCGCTGGGAAGGAAGGGCTGGAGGTGAAGGGGCTGCTCACAGCCACCCCCACCAGCGGTGCCCCCGGCTGCAGCACAGCCCGCGCCACACTTACCTCGCCAAGGTCAGGCCAATGCCGTTGTCAGCAAACCTGCACAGAGAAGAGGGATGCTTCAGAAGAGGTTTGGGGTTTTTTTTTCATGTCAAACTGAAGTAACCAAACCAATGAGGCAGGGGGCAGCAGGGCTTAATTACTGAGCAGTGACCTTGGGGAGGCTCAGGCTTTCCCAGGCTTGTTCCCTGTCTAAGTTTTGGAAGGTCTTTTTTGGCAGATCTTGCGGTATGTGCAGATCATATGAAGCAGCAGACATGCACCTGACTGCTCAGAGCTAATGTTAAGCCGGTGGTTACTGGGCATAGTTTACTTGTCCGATAAAGCTTTTTCCCTGTGTCTAATGACAATGCTCTTTTCACTGTTGGGTAAAAAGATCATGCTTATCTCTCACTCTAACTCGCTTTTATTATTTAATAGCGCTTTGCCTTATGCACACCTCTGTGCTCGCCCGTGCTCATGTATCACACACTGCTTCCATGAAATAACTTTACAAGAGGAACTGTTATTAAAACAGAGAAGCTTGGCTTCTCTTTCATTGACAGGAAGATAGAGATCTGATCTTCCCTATTAAAAAAAAAAAAAAAAAGAAAAAAAAAAAGAAAAAAAGATTAAAATTTCCTTCCATTGTGCTGAAATACCAAAGCTTTTAGATGAGATAAATCACAACCGCTGGTCCATGACTCCTGCTTACAGGAAGACTACAATTAATATGATACCATAAGTAAGTCTTGATGGTGTCTTCACATCGGTGTGACCCTTAACGCGTTTGTCACTGATCTCGGCACAAACACGAGCGGGGAGCCCGCAGCCGAGTAAAACCCAGCTTTGTCCCGCTTCTGTCTGTAGGTGGCAGCCCTTTACACGCCATCGCCTCCCCTTGCCTTGCTCCAGCCCCACGAACGCACACCGAAGTTTATATACTGCATGCCACACTAACATTTGTTTTGTTAATGTAATACATAAGTCTTTCTGTAGCAATAGAAAAGGAAATTACTGTGGCTATAAAGACAATTACAATTTGATGGCTGCTTCCTCGAATTCACATACGCTCACTGCTGGAAACTGATAAAGCGCTCGGTCTTTTAGCAACCTCCATACGCCGCGTTTGCTCCATGAGCAATGTAAATGTCTCAGCGACATGAATGTGATCTGCGAAGACGACTCTTGCGGGCCATGAAGTGTGCTAGATACTTCTGGTTCGTAAGTTCATAAGAAGCACAAACCGTATTACTCAATATCACATTTCTGACCACTCTGCTACAGTCTCACTCTCACCAACCTGACTGGTCACCAGAGCTGGTTTATACCATGGCGTGCTTTAGAGGTTTGGGTGGCTCGAAGGTAAGGTGGCTCTGTCCAGGACTTGGACACCAGATAACGGTGTGATACCTATTCCTACTGGAGTTATCACAGTACGCCTCGTAAAGTAGCTTTTTCCTTTTTCTCCTCTTTCTTCATTGAGGTTGATATCAAGAGCCTGGCTCAGCACAAGAAACTGTAGAAGATCATCTGTTTTCAAGTGCAAAACAAATATCTGTTCTGACCAGTGCAGGAAACAGCCTTCAAAGAGCACAACACGCGCTTGCCCAGTCTCTCTCCCTTGCTGGTACGATGCATAGTTTTATGTCTGCTTCATCAGTAGTTGCTTATTCAGCAGAGCAGTGAACCACATAAAACTGATCTGTGACCAGATTTAGCCAGGGAAGGTGATGGATTTTGCTGCTCTCTTTTCAAAGCACCTCATTTTTCATATAAAAATTAAGTTTTATTTTTTGTTATTTGCATCTGCGTGTCTATGTCTCTGTGCGTGTCTGTGACCATTTTTGAATGCTGGTTAGCATCACACAGAGAAAGAATCAGAGGGATCTTCAGATCAGACAAAGCAGGTTTTGTCTGTGTAAAATAATGCCTGTGTTTACTTAACGTTTCATCTTTATTTCAATCTTGGCCATACGGAAGGTGCAAAGCAATAATAAATAGTCTGAACCACAGCTATGCTCGCCATAAACACCAGGCTGAACTCCGAGAGTTGAAATAAGGCAAAACTCACTGGCAGTTGTCCAGCCACACATCTCCACCCCGCAGCCAGGCCCCGTGATCCTGATTCTTGTAGGCAATAAAGCGCTCAATTATTGCAGGTTCCCTGGGCTTCAAAGGATCGGCGTCTTTGTGTGGGCTGTATCTGTAACCAGAAGGAGAGAAGAAAGGTTGGCGACGGAAGGTAGCCTTGCTCGGTGCATGGCCCTGCTAAACATCTGGTTTCTGCTAACTTGGGAACAGCTTTGGGACAACAGTCCATCCAAGTAGCGTGTCTAGTCAAGCAGCCATGGCCAGACCCAACTGCCAAGGGAAGGACGGTCCAGGCGAGGCAGTTGTAAAGATCTGCTCCAAGTTTCCTTTCACCTTTCCATTATTGTATTGCTGATACACTGCTGAAACCACGGAAAGTTTATTATTGCTCCCAAAAGTCTGAGATATTTTTTAATCCCTTACTGTTATCCTTTCGCATATTCCTGTTATTTAGATAAATATCCTTTTTGTTTTCCCTTTTGAGCATTCTTATCTCCTATAGTTGGCTATACTGTGGCAACAAGTACCACTGCCAAATTTTCCTTGCTGTGGAAAGGAATGAAAACATCTTGGAGAGGGGTTGAGAGTATGTCCTTTACTATTCCCACTCTGCATTACCCAGGACACACGGACAAGATTTATTAACTCTGAAGTTCTCAAGTATAATGAAATATTGACCTGATGCAGGGGAAAAAGCAGACAAGGTGGGAGCTGCAGCAACGTGTGCCCTCAGCTGCTGCCTCCCAGCCACTGCTCAGGCCACAGGATGTGAGCAAGGATCTGGCTCACCAGGGTGACGCTGAGCTCGGCTGTCATCTGCCTGGTCCTGAGGCACAGCTCTCCCTTTGGCTACTGAAGGAGCATCTTCCATCATACTACGCAGCTTAGAGAACCTGACAGATGAGTATCCAGCTCAGTGCCAGCGACGGATGGTCCAGAGATTAAAATTCATGCCTCAACAATGAGCAGCGAGGCCAAGCTGTCAAATCGCTAACAGATATTCAATAGCGCTTTGCTTTGCTTAATAAGCCATCATATCAATCTAAAACCGAGCATCAGGCTGATAGGGTTCCAGTAAATGAATATTGCTCTGGCAGCTTCATCACTGCGCATTTGCTTTCAGAGAGAGATTTAGTATCAGCCCTTGTGAATTCCCCAGACATTGTTAAATACACATATTTGAAGACAGATTCCAGTTTCATTCACATCCATGTGTAACTGGAGAAACACTACAGAGTACAGAATTTGGCCCAGATATTTAACGCTGTAACAGAATGCAGAATTATCTCTCCAACTCTCTATATGCCCAGTCTACCTCAAAGTTTGCCCCAGCCACTCCAGCTATAATCATTTATTCAGTCTTGACACATGAAAAGTGGAAAACTGTATAAATAAACCGAGCTGCAGCCTGTGCTGGTGGGTAATCCCCGAGCATAAACATGACTGCATTATGAATTGCTTGGCTTCCAGGGGTCATTCCTGCCCTTGTATGGCAAAGGACAAATTGCCTTCTGTAATCACTTACTGCGCCTGTGGCAGCAGGCAGTTTCCCAAGGCACATGTTCGGCTATATGGTTTTCCATATGCTGCTATATGGCAGCATCAGGCTCCCAAGAGAATTTGGAGGTACTTGCAGAGCAAGTACTGCTCTTAAGTTATTTTTTTACCAGTTACTTTTGTTGTTGAATTTATAATTTCAATTAATGTAAATAATATTCACTTTTGAGCACCTTTTAGCATCAGCTGCCAGGCAGGGCACTGGGGGGATGCGGATCACAGGGCAAGCGATGGCTGAGCTGCTGGCTGGGTTCCCCTGTGGCAGAGGAACGATTCCACCCCTGCAACGCTGGCCCAGTGCGTGACTACAGCAATTGGGGTAACCCCCACCCCTGAGATGGAAAGCAGAAAAGGAAAACATTGTCATCCTCCCCTGCTGAGCAGAGGTTTTCAGCAGGTTCCTCTTAGAATCATAGAATTATAGGGTTGGAAGGGACCTCTGGAGATCATCTAGTCCAACCCCCTGCCAGAGCAGGGTCACCCAGAGCAGGTTGCACAGGAACACGTCCAGGCAGGTTTGGAATGTCTCCAGAGATGGAGACTCCACCACCTCTCTGGGCAGCCTGTGCCAGGGCTCTGCCACCCTCAGGGTAAAGAAGTTCCTCCTCATGTTTAGGTGGAATTTCCTATGCTCAAGTTTGTGCCTGTTACCTCTTGTCCTGTCCCCGGGCACCACTGAAAAGAGCCTGGCCCCGTCCTCCTGACACACACCCTTTCAGTATTTATAAGTGTTGATAAGGTCGCCCCTCAGCCGTCTTTTTTCCAGACTGAAGAGACCCAAGTCCCTCAGCCTTTCCTCATAAGAGAGATGTTCCAGTCCCCTAATCATCTTTGTAGCCCTCTGCTGTCCCCTCTCCAGCAGTTCCCTGTCCTTCTTGAACCGGGGAGCCCAGAACTGGACACAGTGCTCCAGATGCGGCCTCACCAAGGCAGAGCAGAGGGGGAGGATGAGGTCTCTTCTTCCCTACGTGGTTTCTTCTGTCAAGAAACCCAGTCATGGGTGAATGCAGGTTGGGTGCAACTGGAGGCAATTGGTCTGTCAGGAAAGAAAACTGTGAAACTTGGGAATATTTAAGTCTTTTTCCCTCCCTGGGGTTGGTAACTAAGTTAACAGCCAGACTCAACCTCTAATGAGATAAAAGGGTGCAAGTGCAGTCCTTATGCTATTACATTTTTGCCCCCAAGAAGCCCTCTGCTTCCATCAGCCTCATCGCTGGGGTCAGCTTTGGGGAAAGCGTGGGGATTCTCAGAAGCCACCGGACCACAGTAGGTCTGCCGATATGATGCGCTGTCTAGAGAGCTTTCCAGTATTTCTAAATGACTCCATTATACCACACAGAGGCTGTGCACGGCAGCAGGGAGGAAGGGTCGCTTCGTGTATTTAATTGTAATTATTATTGCAGTGTCAGATTTGGAACTAGACAGAAATCTGAAATCAAAGTGTGAGCTCCATCACATAAGCTCTCCCTGTTCAAGTAGGCCCTAAATGAATGAATCAACAGTATTCCCAGGAAATACTTTAATTTCTCATTTCTTTAATGGGAAACCCTTGCAGCAAGTTCTCCCCAGTGGGGCTGCTGACCAGAGAGCATCAAATTTTCTTGCTTATGTACAAAAAATAAGAAGTCAGTGGAACACCCTAGAGCAGCTGTAACATCCACGCGAGCTCAGCTCAGAGCTAAAGAGCAAGGACAAAACCAGAAGGGTGTGGGTGCTGGGGGTCCCTTAGGAAGGGGAACAGAGAAGATGAAATTAGAAAGTTGTAAATCTAAGTGAAGACCTTTCTTCAATAAAAGCCACCCCCAAAGGGATTGCAATGATTCCTGTCAGCTTCCTTGGGGGCAATTTCATAGCTTTCAGTCAGTGCTATAGAGAAGTCTTTTCCAAACCAAACTGTGCAAAACAATTTACCTCCCAGAAATCAGCGTCAGGATAGGTCTTTTGTCCTTGGCTGAGGCTGGAGTGGTTTTCACGCCATTATCAATGATCATTCCAGCCTAAAAGAAAAGAGAAATGCAATATTACAGTATATTTATATAATCTACAGGTCTTTCCATCTCCAGGCTCTGCCTCCAATTGTTCTAAGCCCAAGTCAGTCGCACGATCCTAACAACTGCTTCTTTTAGTAGCACGTGAAATGGGGCTGACAGGGCTATCCAGACCTTGCATGTACCCCGCAAAATCACCGCAAATTTCCACAAACTGCACCTCTCTTGTAACTGCATGTATCCCCATACACATAAACACCCTGCTGCAGCCTTAAGCACCCGGTGACAGTAACACACCGCCCCACCGCACGGCACGGTAAGGGTAAATAAGTAAAGAGAAGGCGATTAGACACAGCGGCCTGTATTTATCCCTCTAGAAGCTGTTCAGTTAATTGCTAACATTGGCAGTCGAGGTCTATAATTAGAGAAGCTGCCAATAGATGCTCCTGGAGGCACTATTTTAGGAGCACAGCAGCAGAGAAGCAGCCTGAGCAGAGGGAAGAGCCTCTCGGAATGCCCAAGAGCCAGCAGAAGCGGGTGCGGAGCTCCCACGCCAGCACGCAAAGCTGCTTCATCCGCAGACACAAACAAGCTCGCAGCAACTTTTAGTGAAACAGAAAGCACAGGCATTAATGGCTTGCAGACCCAAAGAGCTGAAACGAGAAGGCGGTGTTTTTTTTTTTTTTTCTGAGGGCAGTGTTCCCGTTGCGTGCAGACTCACCCGGTAGTTGGAATGCGCGCGGTTGTTGGAGAATTTCCCCATCGGCATGTGCTCAGAGTAGCCGGGGGAATACATGCCCGCCGAGGGCCCTGTCGGCACGTGGTGCAGAACAAACCAAAAGCCCGTTTCCTGAGAAAAAGAATGGACATCTGAGCCTTTGCCTGAACTTCTTTGCTGGTCTACGATAGCCCAAGGACTTATCAGCAAAGTCACAAGGCATAAGGCAGAAGATTTTGGGACAAATCACAGCTAGCAGCGTTGACCTGTATAACTATATGCAGCAAACAGTTTAACACACACGTACATTCACATTCACACTCCCAAAGTAGCATCTTCAGGGTGCCTCAAGTTAAGCTCTGACGTCTCTATTGAAGCTATAAGTGAGACCTTAGAATTCCGTCACACACACACATACTCTGATGTCCTCCTATCACTGCATGCGCGGATCTTAAAAATCAGATCATTTTTATTTAGTTGCCTAAAAATGTATCCAGGAGCCCGAATCTAGGTACTCAGATTTGGAAGCTTTGGAAAGACCACATCTCTTTGTTTAAGGCTTGGTTTTCTTGTTTATTTGTCTTAGTAGGAAAATAAAGGCTCCTGATGCGACCAAGAATTCCTGTGGAATTAGCATCAGCGCTGATTGAAATTTCAGAGCACCATTACTGTACTGCAAGCAACAGAATCATTGCCAAAGACTTCACTGGGACTCCACAGCCACATTTATTTAATTTATTCAGGCTGCACACTGTGCAAAGGCTGGGAATTTTTGTTAAAGCCATCCAGCTCTAGAAACAGCAAGTGACAAGAGTGTGGAGCAAGAGGAAAAGCATTATATTTTATTGGTGGCACTAGCCATATTAATATACGTCTCGATCTAGCAGTTTCAAAAAATGCCTGAGTAACAGAAGCAGGTTTTATTCCAGCAAGAGCCTCAGCCTCGCAGGGCCGTAACCAGTCTGAGTTGTTCCCAAATAAGAAACTTCTGCACTCACTTCAGATCCCGCAGCTGCACAGTTTATAAGGTTGTTGTGGGGGTTGGCTATCCAGAAGGTGGATACGGCGCTGCAGGTCAGGAAAACAAAGAATAACATGAAAATGACACTTGGAGCACACACCAGAGTCACCGATCAACTCCCCCCAGTAACTCCCACCGATAACTCCTCAGATAAGGGGTCCTGCCTAGGGGGCAAAGAGAACGGGTTATTTTTTTCTTTCTCTTCTCATACCACATGTGTCCTCTGTGGTTTGACAGAGAGCATGGCCTTATCTTTTAAAACTCTGCGTATTAAATGAGGAATTTGGACTGCAATTCCAAGCCTGCTATGAAGCTGTCAGATGTCAATCATGTTTTATGATAAGGTAAATATGTTGTTGCACAAGTCACAGAAAAGAACTTTGCCCCCAAATAAGCCCTCAGGTTCATTAGAGACTCATTTAATCAAGGAACCCGACGAATTGCCTCTTAAGGGCTTTCCAAGTGTACCCTGGTACCTGCCTTTTCCAAGAGCTGCTGTGATTCATTAACTTTATTTGCTCCCACCCTCCTACACATTTCTTTTGGGACAAAAGGACTCCATTTGTCTAATGCACATAAAAGACTCTTAACTGAAAGATTCCCATCAAGGAAGAAAGACCAATCCATCACTGTCTGTCCCGTGACACACAGCATTCATTAACCAACAGGCACATGAACTTTGGGAGGAAAACATCCAGCGCTTACAACCAGCAGACCAGATCCCTAAATTTGCTGGGTGAGATCCACCCTCCTGCAGAAGACAAAACTACAGAACCCTAATGTCTATTTTAACCTTGCTACGAAGGACTTCATGGGGGCTTTAGGCCAACTGATCTTGCTGCCCTAAGATGAAGTTCCATTTGTGTGACTTTATCATGAAAACATACCAAAATTTTTCTATTTTGGGCATGGGACTGGCCTAGAAAGAAACAATTTGAAATTATTTATTTATCGACTACCTCCTGCTGCGCAGGCAAGGGCAAGGACATTGTATTTCCACAGTGGCCTGTCTGTCGGTCTGATGCTGTTCCTCAGAGCCACGAGGCTTGGGCAGGTTACTGTGTCATTTGGCACAATCCTATTGTCTTAATTTCTGGCAGCGGCTGCCCGCCTGCCTCTTCCAAGCCGACGGAGCGCAGCCAGTGCTCGTCCCTTGTCCCCGCGCTGGGGGCCTTGGCCCCAGCCCCACGGGTAGCGTTGGCGTACTCATGCACTCACAGGCTGGATGAGCCCAGCGACAAACAAGCTATTTTTCTCATCAAACCCCAAGTTCTTTTCTAAAGGAAGACATCACAGATGGAAGTACGGTAGGACCTGTTCATTAGACCTCCATCTATCATTCCTAGCAGTTTTTCATATAACAATCTTCAAAACGACACAAAATACGTCCCTCTGACTATTAAATGGACTATCAGTGGAAAATGAGGACAACGGCTGATTAACTCTTATTTTATGAATGGAGACATTAAGTGTAATTTATAAACAAACACAGATGTTAAAAAGAGCATTGCATGAATTCATCTCTTTCCCTTGCCAAACTAAAAAGCTAAAAATATGTTTCTTTGGACAAAACCCCAGTTTGTTCCAAGGACAGAATGTGTGATACTGATACAGTCTCAGCAGATTGAGAGTATTTCCAAATAAAAGAAAACCCCTGAAGATTTTTAGCTGTTAGGCATCAATCAGCTTCTAACTCTCTCATTTACAGGATGGAAGTCTGGCTCCAGAGACTTCCTCATTAATTTTTTGTGGGTCAGAAATTTAGCGTTTTTTTAGTGTGTATTCCTCCCTTCCCTCCAAATACAGCCGAATAAAATCCTGGAGAAAAATAAGGGCCACGGGCAGAAGTGTTCCTGTCTCCCGGCAGCTTCAACACAGCACCAATGCTCCATGGTCTCAAGACAAATCTTCACCGTGGAAGACCTCCCATTCTGTTGCACAGGGGTCTTGTCCTCAAGATGATCCACCATCAATTTTAAGCTCTTAAAGGCAGGCTTGACTTCCAGCTTTTAATGGAAAACACTCTAAAAAAATATATCGTTCCACAGATCTGCTCCAAACCGCTTGCTGCGCTCCCTGGACTACAGCTGGGGATCTGCTCGCCTAGCTGCTAAGCATGCAGGTTTTACTTCAAGAGTTCAGTGCTCTCTCAAGAAGAGTTGGGGGGATGGGGGAAGAAAAAGAGAGGTATTAGCTGCATGATAAGCATCAAAATAAGTAGGTTCCCTCAACAGTGAGTAACTGACAATGAAATCGTATTCCTAGGTTATGCACCTTGATTTTGGGGCAGAAAACCAGCTGGAAAATCATGGAAAGAAGGGCAAGAATGGCCTTCAGGAGCTCAGTGAGTCCATGCCCTGCCTTATGACGGAATCAACTACAACTACAGTATTTGTGACTGGCATTTCTCTAACCTGTGCTTAAAAATTACTGCTAATGAAGAAACCACGAATTCCTCTAAAAAAAAAATTCTAATGCTTAACTGCGTGGCCAAACTGGTTGCGTTTCTTCTATACTTCACCTGAATTTTTTCTACAAAGCAACAGAAATGCAAAAAGAACTTGTAAAATCCCTGATTGCAAATGCTTCTATAATCCTCATCTAAACCTCATTTGGCAAATCTGCAAGGACACTTAGAGGAAAGGATCTTCAAAAAGGAAGATGAAAGGCATTCAGTATTTTTCAAGTTTAATACAGTGTTTGTGGCAAATAGAAGGTTGGAGAAGTTCTGGAAACATTTTCATGAGCTCATGTATAGACAATTAGGGATCCAATGGGTGTATACAGTCTTTGATCTTTTATTGTCAAGTTCCAATTCTGTGCTAAACTGCATTTATTATAACATTTTCGTTTCACTCCACAATTTGGGCAGACTGTACCAAATGAGTGCATAACAGCAATGCTGCATCATGAAACAGTATCCGTTCTTTGCAAATAATGACTTCTAAATTAATGGGAATATTTTCAAAATTAGCTACCATCTGACAGGAGCATGAATGTCAGAACCCAGCCCATTCTGAACTCAGCAACTTTTTGCTGAACCACTGGGATCAAGACTCCATAAGGCACAAGGCATCACTATGTACTTTGAAAGAGAGATTTTCAACACCTGAGGTAGCAACCATCTCAACTGACTTTATGCTAAAAATGAAAATTACACTCTAGGTGTGCAGGCATCGGAATAGCACAAGTATAAAGATCCTGAGGAGACTGCTCTCCCAACCTTTGGGGCATGCAGCCCAGACCTCTACAGGGGACTACACAACCACATACACGTAATGCTGTCTTCTATGGCTAAATCCTGCAGAGAAAAGAAAGAAGAAAAGGAATGCTCCCACTCACCTACAGTCCTGCCTGGGTTTAGGGATGTACCCTGGGTAAGCGCCCTCCGTGATCAGCTTGCACATCCTGCTGTCTCGGTCGGAGGGGAGCAGAGTGCTAGGCTTAACAAGCAGTCCAAGGCAGTGATCAAATGTGTTGCGCTCTTCTGGCCCGTCCTCCGTGAAGAAGCAATGGCCCAGGGCATCATAACCCACGACATCCTTCACCTGCATGTAGAAAACAAAGGTCAGCGTTCAGGTTTCATGCTTCAGCCACTGCAAAATAAGAAACTTTACAGCAATGGCACATAGGAACCTCAGTACCCTTTTGAACTCGGGGTGTATAAGCAAAAACAAAAGCAAGATCACTCTCTGTTCTTAAGAGCTTATAGTCTAAGCAATAACTCCAACACTTAAATTTAATTAGAATTTGTCATCACCTAGGAAATGCTCGTTCTGTTCTTTTGTCTGTCTGTGAAATCAGAGGCTGTCTTAGCATGAGGCTGGAAAAAACCTGGGGTGGGGGATGAATGGAGGATGTTAGACGTTCAAATCACATCTGGGCTCATTCATCTTCACGTGGAGTTACATGAGCAGCTACATAAAATGCATCTGAAAAATGCAGCTGAGCTGAAAAAATATTTTTTCAGGCTATCAGAGAGGCGGCGAGTTGTTTTCCAGACAGGCTGGCTTGTTTTAGGTTTGACCTGATCCTTTTTTCCAAGTTGTTGACAGGAGCTTTACTTGACCCTGAGACAAATCAGCTGGTGTTAATCAGGGCTGTTCTGGTTTTGGTTTGAATGTTGTTAACATCGGGACACTGTTGTGTTGGACAGAACAATACCCATCACCCCACTGAAAGATCTGAGAAAACAATTTCAGGAGCAGATACATGAATTCGAAGCCTAAGGCTAGGACTGTCTGGGAAACAACGGCCCTCAGACACACCATGTCCAGCAAATCAGTTGTCAGTGGATATGCCTGGGATGTGGAAAATTAATTTCAGGTCTCCATTGGCCAGGTGAAGTGTTGGCTCTCCTGGACTCTCTCCTTGCTCTTCCTGTCAGCCATCACCTATCAACCACCTTGGACTTAGGAAACCTTCCTGGCAAAGCTTAGCCTGACACCAATGTGTTCTTACAAATGCTTCTGATGAAATAGCAATTGCCAAGAGGCAAAAGACAATATTAAAGTGGATAGAAGACCTATTCTTTATGGTGCCATTGAGAGGCCTGGGTACTCAAGCACCTGAATTACTTTTTTAAACAGGCCTGAGATGACTCTCATCTTCATGCCTCATCCTCAAGGCAAGGAGCACCAATTTAAAAAAAAAATCCCAGGACTAGTGTTGAAATGATTACAAATATGTTTTCACATAAGAAAGAACACTTTGCTTGCCAAATCTATTACAAGCTTACATCTGCACACACATCTATTATGTATCATCCATGTTCCAGTGTAAATACTCAAATCTCTGAACACGAGTCGTAACAGTAAATTAAACACAGCTAAAATGACCTGCAAAGTGGTGCATTCCATTAAACCACCTCACCGAAATTTACTGCTAACTTCCCCCATCTAATTAGATGAAAGCTTTTGCAATGTTGAGGCTTCTTTATTTAGGTGTAAAACTATGTATGTACTCCTTGGAAGCACGAGCTGTCCCAGCCTTGTGATTGTAAAGGTTTACAGGATAGGAGAACACTTCAGAAGAGTCACCTATCTTCAGAAGAAGTTTTCCAACATGTAGAGAAAGTCTTAAGCACAGAGATGTGAGAACTGCATGGAAAATGCCACTGAAATCTATTACACACAGTAATATTGGAAAGACACGTAAGTAATGGTGCTGCGACATTTAGATGATGGAGAAGGCTTCCTTCGAGAAGTATTAGCCACTTTCTATGACCATTTCTCTTCCCAGCCAGCACAGCACTGCACCGACACTGGTACATGAAAACCTGTAGTGACCTGACCATAGTGGGGGCAAAGCCCACCTCTGTGCATGGGGAGGAACATCCCAGGGGAATGCACCTCCCGGGACGGCGGGAGGGGAGTGAAGCAGAGAGAGGAGAGAGCCCTGGCAGAGGGGCTCAGGGTCAGCAAACGCCCGTTGTGCTCCCGACTCATCCCTGAAAGCCCCCAGAACAACACGGAGTTATCAGCCAGGGACCTGGTCCCTAATGTATTTGTCACCCTCTGATTAATTGCTTTCCCCATATCTCATCTCTCGGTCAGCTCTGACTTGGTTTCCTGTGTGTGTTTTCGTGCATAAGCCCAGTACTGAAATGCTTGGATAGCAAATGAGATGCTTGTTCCAAAATCATTTTTCCAATGGATTCAATTTTTGATTTGATTAAAACATTCCTAATATTCCATAATCTTACTTTAACCATGAGTAATTTATGGCCAGATAATGCCCTTCATGGTAAAATAACTGCTGTGTATTATAGCTGCATTACTAAAAGCAGATACCACTGAAGCAGTTAGACACCAACCTCTTATTCCACGAAGCACAGCTCTCCCCTGAGTTCTGCCAGACTGTTTATTGACCTCCATTTAATTTCCCTCCCCAATGGCTGTTTCCATTTTAGCTTGCACCCTGGGACCCAGCGGAGAGAGTGGGAATCAGAGCAAAGTTTCATCTCTGGGATTGCAGTGGCGTAACTAGGTGGTTTTTATGGCCAATATATTAAAGAAAACATTGGGTAATTATTGCATTTTCAAACAATAATTATGGTGAGAAAAGAATTTCTACAGATTTGTTTCCAGAAGGACCCTCTGTGCCTTCCAGTGAATATGAATTTGCAGACAAGTGCAGAATAGTCCACCAATGGAAGTGAGGTAATGTTGAGATAGTGACTTTTCGCACACTGTACAGACCCATAGAAAAACATTTCTGTCATCAGGAATAACTCTTATCTCCTAGTGTTTTCAGTATGAGTATCTCTGAAGTGACATGAGAAAAGTGATAGCAAAGCAAGCAGGGAAACCTGTATGTAAATTACCAGCCTGCTTTAATGACAATTAAAAGTAACTGACGTCCCTCTCCCATTTGTTGAAGCATTTGCACAGGTGCTCAACCATGATCACATGAGAAGCCCCTCTAAAATCAACAGATTAATGTTAAGGACATCATTAAGTGTTGTGCTATGCTGAGGTTTAACAGCCCAGCCAGATTTTTTGCATGGCTATTTCCAAAGTGTGGTTTGTGCACATCATCAAGGCAAATTTTCCCTCAGTAAAGTGTGCTTTGGATCTACCTGATCTCAGAGGGAATGAATGTTACCTGGGGAAAGACGGAGCTCATTGCTGTTTGCACAAATGGTGCCCATGCATGTAGAAACAGGCAGCGTTGCCCAAGTAAAAAGATAATAGGCAACTAGGAAACGTATAGAACAACTATTGTAATCATCAGAGACCCATGTGGGTGTCTGTGAATATATCTGGGACAGACGGAAGAGGAAAGGAAGGAAAACAGCGTCAGAAAGCAGATGAGATTGTGGTGGAATCACCTGATGAACAAAGGCATGGAGCTGCTGACTGCAGATGTCTATCACAGAGCAGCGAAACAACATTTAAGTGATGCAGCCTTTGGAGCACATCTTCTGTGACGCAACTGAACACACTTGGTCAGATTGCTTTATGTCACTGGGGCTTTCTTTTCAGCTGTCAGCAATACTTATACAGTTAAAAAATGGGTAAAGTATTAGGAGTAGAGTTTAGTATTCACACATTTTGATAAACTATAATCAACAGGGATTAAATTCTTGACTAACATTTCAGATTATAAATCCTAAATTCTAAGATTTCTCTTGGGAGCCTTGTCACAGAGGCAAAGCACAGTCATTTAGGGATTTGTGGCTGTTGAGTAACAGCAAGAGATTCAAGCTGCTTTCAACAGCTACATCAGCCCTGTCTAAATTTCATCATGCCATCTCAGCTGGAAAAACCCGAGCACATGGATCCCTATGACATGGATCCCCTACGGCACAGTTGTCACTTGGGGAAAGCACAAGAGAGAGAACTATTTCCAAATGCTCTATATGAACCCATCCATCTGACTGGTAAGAAAAATGCCAGGCTCTGGATATTTGGTTTGGCAAGCATTAATCAATGGGGAATGAAGATGTCACATTAGATCCAGAAGCAGGGCTTTGGCTGGTCTGCAGCTCATCAACAGCTGTGCAACCTCTGTGCAGCCACAGAATGTGTTTTGGTGCCACTGGTAACAGCCCATGCTGGTGTGACAAATGAATCCCGCAACGCTGCCCTTCCGCTCTGCACATTTATCGTACCCTCAGCCCCCGTACTGGAGATTTCGAATTGGGAAGATGCCATATGACCCTGAATGCCTTATATAATTCATACAGTAGGGTGTCTTCTTTCTTCAGAAGCCGTGTTCACTTGGTAGGTTTTTAGGATTGTGTTATAAACTTAGAAGGACAGAGGTCAAAACCAAAACCTCAGATTCATAAATAGCAGATAAAAGCTGCTCTGCTTCTGGAGCTGCAATTTCAATGCCCTCCCTTCAACTTCTGTGCATTTTAATTATGCCTGTGACTTTCCCTTCCAATGTTGCCACTTTTAGAGGTTGTAGCCTGCAGTCCTTGCCAAAAGGAAGACTGTAAGGCGAAGCCCTCCCTGTGCTACAGTCAGTAAAGGAGGAAGCATTCATCAGCAAGCAAAGGGCAAAAATCATGTCTTAGCTAGGTGTTGAAAGCAAATGCTATTCCCCAAGTAAGTTCAAGGAAAAGAGAGTCTTGCAGGGTCCTACTATGACATCGTACGGCGATTTTAAAACAGTGATATGAACTCCTGATGCACAGTGACCATCCAGGCTAAAACTGCCAATGATATGTCTTCTCTTAAAGCTCTGTTATATAAAGTAGCAGGGCTCTTGACTGTACAAAGGCTCCTCCTCAGGGTTCTGATACACTTTTTTCATTTTGGAATACACTGCCATCTCACTGAATGTGTGAGAGTCCTTTGCCTACAGAAATCTTGTCATTTTAACAGTCAAACCTGATGTTTATTTCACACCTTTAGCAGCTCTGCTTTGGGGATAGATTTCTGCACGTTTCCTGAATATGGGTAAGGAGAACCCATCAGAGGTGGGATTAGAGTGAGGATGAGGAAAGCCTTTTGCGATTATGTGCCAGTCTCCAGGATGCTCAGTAAGGTAGTGTTGTTTTCCCTCTACATCCTTACCCAAAAGAAGAAGGCACCCCTACATCTGGGGAGAATCTGAATGTGTTCTTACCGTTTCTGGTGTGCTGCACCTTGTTTCATAAGCATAGGTAATTTTATAGATTTTTCCTGAAGGATTTCTTGCTTTGGAGAGCAACTGTGACAAACCAGAGCTCTGCGAGTGCTTAATGTTGTGAACAGCATCACAAACACAAACTTTTATGGCGGGAAAGATGAAGCACACTTAAACCTTCTGATTATCCTCTTTAAATAGCAAGCTGTCTGTCTATAGATAGATCCAACTACTCATTAGAGATGGGCTGGTCTGCAGACATTGCTGCACACAGACAAAAGCTCTGCCTGCTCCGAGTCACACACAGCCTACAGTGCCACATTGGCCTCCTCCTTTTTAATGCAGGTGGAAACATGCCTGGAATATATAACCACATAATCAGGACAGGGGGAAGAGTCAGACATTAGCTCTAACCATAAAACACATCACCCTGCAATAATTAAGCTGTATTCATGCTACGAGGAAATATTTTGACTGGTGCCTTGATTGCTAAGGTAGACATTGGTGCTTCTTACCAGTAAACCATTGGATCCATGGACTGTGACACAGCGGGAGAAAGTATGGTGGATGGAGACATCTTTCACGTACGTTGGAGGGTTGTAGCCTCCTTTCTCATCCACATCTCCAGCCATATGGAAGTGAATTGGGTAATGTCCCATTGTCTGCTGGCCCATATATTTCAATTCTAGACCTTCAATATGGGTAGCCTTAAAATCAAGACCAATCTGAAGAACAAAGAACATCAGTCAAAAAACACAAAAGACGGTTGAGGGCAAGAAGGAGGGGGAACACAGGGACAGAGAGATTCACTGTGTGGAAGGGAGTGTATGGCTGCAGGGTAAGGGAAAGAGGGTCGTGGTGGCTAAGGGGACAGTAGTTGCTCTGTGATCCCACTTCTGCTGCCATGGCTACATTTGACTTAATTTTAGAAGGAAAACTATTTGCATTTGATGTTTTCCATGAGATTCAGTCAGCTGGGCTCAAACCAAACTCCCTGGACTGAGCACCAGCAGAATCTGGGGAAAACTGGGATTGGGATGTGGAGACTGTATTATCTCTGATGGGCTGAGCACCAGTCTGGCTGGCTGAGCAAGGTCTGCAGGGGCGTGAGATGCACTTCGAAGCCAAGGGCCAGGCAGCAGCAGCAGGGTGGATGTGGGGAGAGGCTGTTTGCTCCGCAGCTGACACGAGGGATTTTTTTCCTTTCCTGGCTTCCTTGGTATGTGAAGGTGTGGCTGGGTGAAGGAAAGTGCAAGGAGAGGGCTCCAGCCCTACCTTGATGTGTCCCCCAAAGGTGTCGAAATCAAAGAAGGAGCATAGCTTGCTGCTGTACTCATAGCACTGCCCCTCCATCTCGCCCATCACCACGACGTTGCGGCTCAGCAGCCCCACTTCTGCCCGCATGTCAACGCCGTCAACGACTTCCCCAACGTGGAGGTATGCTGCTTTCCCTAAAAGAACAAGATCCAGTTTCAGGGTTACTCTGCCAATACTTCTGGTTTCCCCTTGTGCTTCCTGTGGTAGAGTTGGCCTGATAATGAAAGGAGTAACTGAGTCAGCAAAAACTGTTGGCCGACTCCTCAAAGGAGGGAAGGCTGCAGCACAGGTACCACCCAAGGTCTTGCTGAGGTATTTGTAACAGAGGAAGTGGGATTTTTGGTCTTCAGGTTGCTTCATTTAGCCAGGGAGTTAAACGAATGGTCTGTTAGACAAAATACATTTCCTACCTTGAAAAGCAACTGCGATCACTCCAGAACTTTTTACTTTGGATAACAATCAACTGTGTATGAACATCCAATACAAAGAACTGACGATGTAGCTACGGGGGAGTCTAAATCCCCAAAGTTAGCACCGCACTTCCTATAGTGAGACATGGGGAGATGCTCAGATCCTACAGCACTGCCCACAGGCGAGCGTCGGTCTGATCCTGCTAACGCCGTGGCTGTTAATCTAAGCAAGGAGAGGACTGGACACAAAGCCTTGTGGAAATTGTGGCTTGGATCAATTGCAACCCCTCATCCAGCTTGTGGGCTGCAAAACCTCCCCCTGCCTGCCCTCCCAAACCTCGCAATTTCAGATCCTCCCACGTGTCTCCAACTTGCTCTCAAGGCTTCCTTCTGCCCTGCTGTAGTCGGAGCCGATGGGATCTTCCATCTACCTCATGCCACAACTCCTTTTGCCAAGCCAGGTTGCTCATAACCTCCTCCACACACACACCTGGCTCCAACAAGGGGTTAAAAGCACAGAAAGCCTTCCCTGGCCTGACCAGAAAGGGGGGAAGTCCAGGCAGTGCGGATGTCTAGAAAGCAAAATAATCTCTTTGCTGTAATTTCATTCAAACATATTCATGCTCTCTCCTTCCTTCCGCGGCTTTCTGCAGAGAATGCAGTTGGGAGAAGGTTCATCTTACTGACTACATTCCGTATTATTCCAGTAAAAATAAGTAATAAACTCTTTAAGTAAACACTGAACTTTAAGGAATGCTACACTTGCATGTATTTAATTTCAATGGAATCGTTCAAAGCAGTAATTAGAAACAAATGGCAAGCCTGAAGCCTGGCTATTGCTGTGAAGTGCTTTATGCTTAAGCAGAGGTGCCAAGCCAAAGGGAGGATTCTGAACATCGAAACAGTCTTGTTTTTAACCAAAACACGATGCTTTGACTTTATAACAAAGATAAGCACACACTATTCCCTCCCTCTCTCTCCTGGAGCTGGGAGCAGTGTAGTTCGCTGGTAATACTGGGATTTGGGATGAGTGAGGGCTCCGCCTTGCTCCAAGACTGCTGTGTCCATGCCACTACGTCTGCTCTCTGCCTTGGCACCTCTGCCTTCAAAATAATGTGATCACGTGAAAAAACACTGTTAACTAGAGGAGTGGTGATGGCAGGACAGGTGGATGCTTTTACCTGGGGCTGTGGTGGGAAGATGAGGGTCCTCCGAGCCCCACACTCAGCCCCAGAAACGAGGGGCTACACGGGGCCAGGGGTTTGCACCTTGCCCACGTTTGCAATTGCCACACTGGAAAGACCCTGGGCTTCCCCGGGTTGCTGCTCTGAAGCCAGCAAGCCTCATCAGGTGTGTGGCCAAAAACCAGACCCCGTCCGTCCAAAAAGCAGCTTCGCTTCCCTTATTCACATACGCTTAAAAAGCCGCTGCAGTGAGTGTCCTCCACACGAGGATAGCCTGTGCTGGACCCTTGAGTGAGTCTGCTAAGCGACACAGACTCTCATCATGAAACTGTTTTTAAGCTGTTATTTTTCAGTTTCCCCCGGAGCTGACCTTTCCTTGATTTACTGAAATGCAGGAAGGAGTTCAGATAATCACAAGAACATCCTATTTCAAGCCACATCTCCAGGATTTGTAGCAGTGAAACTAGATAGGCATTTTTGTTATTCATGTGCTGAGCTCTAGAATAATAAATGTCATGCTTGGATGTATTTAATTTAATTTAACACCAGTCCAGACATGCAAAACAGTGTAAGCACTGACAGGAATGTTAAATATGGACTAACCAGTTTCTAAATATAACTTCTTGGGTGCGTGTTTTTCACTTTGTGTTTTTGCTGACTTGACTTGTTTGGAGATAAAAGGAGAGATGGAGAGCAATTCCCTTCCAACGTAAAAGTGGATTTTGAATAATAGCTCCTTTAACAGAGTTTTGAAAACCAAATCTCTCCTTGAGGCAGCCAGAAATTCAAGCTCCCCATGGCAATGGGGCTGTGCTCCTGAAGCGGCTCACGGGAGACAAACCCTGGCATGGGAGCCCCCAGGTGGTGTAAATGCCTGCTGGAAACCAGCATCCCAGCACTGGGCACATCCCACGGGGCTGGGAGCACCATGATAGACATGCGGCACTTTGAAGGAAGCTGCTGGGGCATGTTTAGTGATGGCCATGAAAAAAAAAACCAACAAAAGAGGCAGCTCTGTGGCGAGTTCAGGGAGTTCACACGGGGATGGGAGCTGCAAGTTTGAAGTTAGGCTGCTCACAGCCAGCACGTGGAGCCTTCCCAGGAAGCAGCCACACCATCTGAGACCCTGGGCACTGACCATGAGCAAACCCAAGCCAAGGGTTTGCAAACCAGCACTGAAGTGGTTTGATACTAAAAAGGCAACACTGTGCTTTGAATGCAGGAGGAATGCGTCTGCTGCTTCAGCATCAAAGCCCATGCCTGTGATTACCCAACCACTAACAAGCCCAGGGGTCACTGATTCACCATCCCCTCCTTTGGGCTCATTCTTGCTGCATCCCTCACGGATAGAGGTTGCCTCGCCAGAAAGCCAGGCTTGTGCCATGTTACAATATCAACCAAACAAAGCCTTGCAGTGACACGTATTACGTCTTCCCACAACAGGCCTGTGTGATGGACTAGGAAAAACGCCCTGGGTTTGCTGCTCTATTTGTCATACCGGTGCCTCTAGTTAGCAAAATGTAAATTCACAGGGAACAACTTCTTTAATGTGTGGGCTTGCCTGGTAGAAGTCTTGATTCAGCAAAATATGAGCGCATTTCCATGCTTATTACTCAAGACAGTGACTATTAAAGTCACCAGCTGTTGGTAAGGACAAGGTAATTATTAAAAGAAAGTATGCATTAAGATAAACATAGGTGATCCACTAATCAAGGGCACACTTATGTCAACACAGCAAAGCAGAGTCTCTTCAAACTGTACAGAGCTCCAGAAAAACCTGCCATACTTGAACCTAGTCATAAAACCTGGGGTCTCAGGCCTCATCAAACCCAGGAAGGGTGGAATTTTAAAACTATTTCAGCTGCTACAGATGTGGAAGGGTGCTCAGCTCTGGCGAGTTACACAGATGTCTCTCAAAACCCTCCCAGGTACACTCATGCATTCATAAATGCCTTGGCTCTAAATGACACAAACTGCTATATCTCCCTTTCAGAGGTGAAACAGGCACTAGACGGTCTGGGTTTGGTGGAGATAAAGTGGAGCTAAGATGCTCCTGGATTATTTATTTTTTTTTCTCTAAAGAGGCTTTTGTTCTCTTTTGGGCTCTCTAAGGATAAGACCTTCTCTCTCATGGTCTTTTAATGTTTCCTAAACAAGCGTTTTTAAAGAAACATTAAATACAAACTTGTCTGTTCAAACCATGTAATCCAGTGACAGCGAATCCTTCGGGGTGTCTTTAAAATCAGTGCAACTCATTGTAGATGCCAGCCCAGACCTCTGTCAGATTTAGTATTTTTGCCAAACATTTGTCATCACTGGTGGTAATGCCCCTATTGCTTATATTTAATAACCAACAAATGTTCACACAGGCATCCTGTCAAACGCTCATTATTCTGAATTATCTTGGTGGGCTTTGCTATTGCATCCCTAAGCCACAAGCCTGTAGTGCAACCCAGCATGGTTTGGGTGAGCTGACCGGCTTCCTGAGTCACGCAGTACAACCTGATGTCTTAGCAAACAAATGTTCCTCAAATTCACAACTTTTACACGGAAAGTTACGTTTCCAGTAAAAAGACATAGAGCAGAAAGGATGCAACTTTATAAGGAGTTCACAGCTAACTAAGCCTTCTTGGGAGAGTTTCCTGCTGGGGAACTCATCCTATTACAGCTCTTCATCCCTTTTCTCCTTCAAGATCCTGCACGGTATCCCACAAAGGTCAGAAATACACCCTCCGTTGTAGGAGTGTGAAGAGCCTTGAGTTCAGGTGGATATTATTAAGTGTATGCTTAAATGCTGTGTTGGATCAAAGCCTCTGCAGCTGTTTGGTTTCCAGGCTGAAATGAGTGGATCTTACTGCTGCAGATAGGTGCGCCAGGAAGATTGATGTGGACTGAGGGCAGTGCGTCTGCTCACGCTGCCTTTAACTGAGCACTGAGAGGTCTCTGCAAGTGTTTTATCCCAATGGCAGTGTCACACTCTTTCCTAAGCCCACTCCTATCCCACCTCATGCCCTCTTTCTGCAGCAGCTACCCAGCAATCTACCGACATACTTCTGTAAATGCTAGGTTTTACCCCGCTGGCTTTCCAGTTTTTCCTCTCCTTATCCTGACATACAAGTTCTTGCAGCTGGGATGGGAAGATTAGGCGGGTCTGGTGGACAAACAGGTCAAGTCCTTTCTTAAATCAGGCTCAAAATCAACCCTTCCGAACCGCTATGTAGAACTGAGCATGTTTCAACTCTGTTTCTAGGCAATGCCCAAAGGTAGAAGAAAGAGCTGTGAAAGACTGTTAGAAAGGGCCATTTCATGACGCTTCCTGCCCAGCCCTCCAGCAGTGGGGTTGCCTCAAAAAAAGACCTTCTGGCAAGTTCCAGACAAAATGATGCCGACTTCTGAATGGAACCTCCTAAATCTCTGACAGTATCTGAATTTTGATAGTGGAGTAACTTCTCCCACCCTCACAGCACAAGGTGAATGCTGAGACAGGCTGGGAAGTTGTTAGACCAGTAAGTATTTACATTTTTAATTCGAAGTTCTCTGCATGAACAAGATCACAGTAAAGTCCATATCTCTATAGTATTTACTACCCAATAAGCAGGATTTAAGATATGTGTGGTTGTAATTATGGATTCACCAGTCTAATTGGGATAATTGGAGTAATTAGGCCAGGCACAAATAGTTTTTTCATACTGTATCAAGAGCACAGAGGAGCACAAAAGAGCATTTCATCATTTTTGTTCCATGGTGAAACTTATCAGCTTTGGTAGTAACTTCATACGGAGCAACCAAGATGCAGATAAGACTTGTTTCCCAGGGAAACTAGACAAAATACTTGATCTTTCCTACTATCCAGTTCTATCATAACAACACAACCCTTCCTTCCTTCCTTCCTCCTCCCTCCCTCTGCCCTGTACCGTCGTCCCTCCCCGGGCCTTGTGAAGCTGGAAGATCAAACAGTTTTAATCTGTTCCCACAGAGAAAATAATCTAGGCACAAAAATGACAAGCGAAAAAAAGTCAAACAAAGGAGGCGAGCGGAGAAAAAAGTTCCATTGAAGTGAGCGACCGTTTGACAGGGAGCAGGGCCTGCAGAGCTGAGTCCTCACACAAACCACGCTTACTCATGGGAGCAGTGGTTTTGACATTAGTGTAATTACTCCAATTAAGGACTGCACAAGATGAGTACCTGGATGCCCTCCCTCGCTTTCTACACTGAGATTTGCAGCAGTCCACAGTCAGACAACTAAATCCTACTAAAACCTGATGGGAATTCAGTATCAACTCTCTTAAGCTGCTTTGAAAAGACCGGCCTCTAATCAATCCTTTTCTAGCAAGTAAAGCAAGTATGAGTTTTCAGCAGGAAGTATCAAATATAAATAGGATATGAGCTAACTAATGAGTTTGACTTATTTGGCACAACACACCAAACCATGTCTATTAAAATATTATTAAACGATGAGAGCATCAATTATAATTAAACCTTGGTATGCCAAGTGGCTGCCCCACCAAATTGTCTGTCCACAAAGCGGAGGTTTTCTGCCTTTTTTTAAACAAAGAGAGTCTTAAGTAGTTCAGACGTGACATTTAGGTTTTGTTTAAAAAAAAAAAAGGAAAGGAAAAAAATAAAGGTAAAAAGGGAAATAAACCCTCATGGGTAGGAATGGTTTTATCATTTTTCTTTCAAAGGGCAGACTTTTGGAGTTTTCAGCTGCTAAGCTAAGGCTCTGAGGAAAATTAGGCCATTCCACTTACTACAAGTGACATCCCTCCGAGATGCTGTATATAGCTGCATCTGTGACGAAGTCATTTTTTTCAGAAGAAGCAAAGCAATCTTGACTGTCTCACAAAGGGAAAGGCGGGCAGACCTTTATCACAGATGTCTTCTGCAGGCAGTCAAGAACCGAATGCAGCCGCGTGAGCGCAGGCTGTGCAGGGGCTGCCCACCTGTGCTGAGGCTGGAGACCAGCCCACTCCTTGCCACAACGTCTGAGCCGCTGGCACAAGTAAAGCCCTATTTAATGGTGGGGTAATTAATCGATTCCCAACAAGTTTCATCAAAGTCAACGCTTAGATCATGGGAGGTTCATACACGCGTGCCTGTGCACAGGCAGGTTTCAGTGCGAGCCAAGATCTCAGCGTGGTGGCTTTCACCTCCTCCAGGGATGAGCACACCTCAGAACCCACCACCGTGGTACTGCCACCCCCCTGGCAGGGCCGGGGGAGTGCTGGCAGAGCTGTGCAGGCTACAGGCATCATGGAGTGGAGGAGGCATGGAGATCACCCACCCCCTGGCTCATTAGTGCTCCTTATTCTGGCTAATTGCATGTCATGGCACAGGAAAATGGATGAAGTTACACCACGTCTGGGCACAGAGCAGCTCAGGAACCGCCTCCTCCTAAAGACAGGGGAGATCTCATCCTTGCCTGGGTTTTATTTCATCTAGACTGAACTTAGAATCAGGCAGATTATTTTATTTTCTAGAGTGAATGTGCTGTTGTTACACGAAAGTTGGATGTGATTTTTATTACTGGACCAGATTTTGTCTTGATTTATATAATCAGTGAAATCCCATTGACGTCAATGGAGTTGCCTGGATATAAGTAAGGGCAGACTTTGGCCCTGGTGTTCATGTCATTTGTGGTAATAAAAGGAATGTCCTAATTCTCCTAGAGAGTAATAGGAGACCAAGAGCACAATTACTTTAACAAGTGTTTCCACTGCTTCTTTACTTGAAATTCACATGAACTTTTTTGTTGGTTTTAACCCTTTATTCATTTCCTTAAACTAACTTAGCTTCCATTGTTGTAGAAGATAAATGTAATTACGTGAACTTCAGAGATCCTTTAGATTATGGGAAGCCTAAGGGAAATATTCCTATGTCATCTTTATTTTTACTGACAATCTTCCAAGATCATCTTCATGATGTGACTTGTATCACACTAGTCTGGTGCAGTTTTTCCAATAGCTCAAAAGTTGCTCAAGAAAAATACTCAACTTGGACATGTGTCTTCTTTGAAATTACTAGTCATTTTAAGTCATACGTCTATGATACATTCAAACTGTGAATAACATTTTTCTTGGCTTGATGAACATCTCTTTCAGGCCATCCAACAATGAATGGCTGGAGATTTGTGGGGAGGCAGTTGCCAAAGGAAGATAATGGCGAAGTAGCTCATTTCACAGAACTGAGCAAACTCCCTGGTGCATTGGATGTTCCAAGAGCCCTCATGGTTTCTCAGAAAGATCTTACTGTAAATGCAGACAAAACCTCTGCCTAGGGAAATCGTCACTGCACACACAAAAGGTAACCTAACATGCATGATTTGACACCAGGCAGATGCTGCCTTCGAAATACGGTCTCAACTGTTGCATACTTTTATATTGGAAAATAACTTTTGCTTTTGTAAATTATAGCAATTAAAAGCTCTTGATCTAGTTGCAGAAGAGGCAGTTCATGTGGTATTTCCACGGTCTATTTGTCATCGTGCCAAAATCTAGTTCTAGAAGGAAAAGACCACTTCCCAGTCTCAAGTGGAGATGGAAATCTCCCGCCCTGGATTTCACTTTTCTGCTCGTATCGGTAATAGTCAGTGCTTCATCATGGTTATGCTACGTAATTGGACTTAGTATCTGAAGGCCACTTTACAATCATTAGTCTGCAATCTCTTTTCATCAAAAGCAATTTGTTCTGGTCACCTTCAAGAGTAAAACGCTGTGGCTCTGCAAAGCTGCTCAGACTAACGCAGGCAGCACCCCACCGACTCCATCTCTCCCAGCGCTGTGGCTCAGGACAACCCTCTGGCCACGCTGACGCCAGAAACGTTTGGTTAATACATCACCTCTAAGCAATGCCGTCTAGAGACACAGTAGAAGAGAAGCAGTAGCTTCAGTAGTACAAAACAGTATTTCCAAAATGCAAGATTACAGTTCTTGTTAAATATAACTTCCTTAGGAAGATAGCCAGCTGCACATTACTTCATAGCCTTACAATCTCACTGCTGCTCCTGCCCTAGCTCACTCTTCACAGCAGCCGTGCTCATCTCCTGCTTTCTAGGAAGTGATACATTTTCAAATACAGTCACGTAAAAATGGACATTTCCAATACAGCTTCTCTTAAATAAATACATCCATTCAGTAGTGTGCTTGGGTACAAAAAACTGGACTCAGCTATGAAAAGGGAAGGCAGAAAGGAACCAGGCTCAAGTTAGATGGCTTTCAAGCATGAAAGGTGTTATGTTTCCCAAAAGCATCTAAAAACTAGCCATCAAATTCAGGCGTCTTTCAAACCTTTGCAATTCTTAATGGAGTTACCCCAATGCAAATGACAGAATTCGGGTACTGCAACACCAGCGTGACAAGATGAAGCACCTTACCTGCTACCTTGACCTGGGTGGGTCTGCAGGCTGTGCAGGGCAGTACTTGGAACTCCTCCGCCTGGTACATGGAGTAGTCAGTGCTTGCAACCACCAGCCTGTCTCCGGGTTTCCATGAGCTCACGTCATCCACCAGATTCAGGACCGTGCTGTTCACGTTGGTGTCAATGGTTACCGTAAGCTTTGGTTTCACTGAAAAGCCAAAATGGAAGGGTGGAGAATTCAGTTAATCTTATCAGAAAATGTTTGCTCTCTCTCTCTCTCTCTTTTTTTTTTTTTTTTTTTTTCCTGGAACTCCACCAAAAATGCTGATTTCCTCATGCAACAAAAAATAGTTAACTCTTCCAAACATGCTTTTTACTGGCTTTGGCTTGGAAAGCAAGCAAACAAGAAAGTGTTTTCCTTCAGTTGCAGGCAGGTGGATTTTCCACTACCCCAGGACTAAATTTAAATGTGGCTCTTAGTGGCTCATTTTCACCACACCCACTTAGCAGCAGCGCTTGTGGGCGCTGGGCACTGTTATTGACAGCAGCCAAGTGGTCTTTAGCGTAATGACTGTTTTTTCCAGCAAAACACCCGTCTTCCACCCTCCTTTTCCCGCTAGCTGAGCGCCAAAGAATCCTAATGACCTGTCTAATGACCAGGTTAGGGACAGCGGTGCTGGAATTAATAACTACGAAACCAAGTATTACTTTCAAAACCTGTTGTCTTCGCACGCTCTGATTGACTAATCCTACCTCATCCCAAAATGCTTTAGCAAAAGACAAGATATTTACAGGAAGGGACTTGCCAAGTATTTGCCATAGCCTTGCTGGGTTTTTGAGCCACCACCCTGTTGCCTCTGTTAGCGCTCAGGAATTTTTCCGGAGATAAATCTTCAGCTGTTTTATCTGTGTTTGTGTCAATAGCCCAGCTGAAGTTTTAGCTTGGGGAATCACTCAAGTTGTTCTTAGACCGAACAAGAGCCAGTCGTTGGAAGACAGTGTTTCTGCTTTTCCCTGGTCCGGCTTTCAAACATGGGGCACGTACCAGATCTGCCACACAGGAACCGTACTCTGTAGTTCTGGCAGCCCTCGCCCGTCTGGTCCTTGCCATGGCACAGAAACCTGTAATCGTGGCCACTCTTGTAGAAAACCTCCGTTGTTAAATTAGCTCCATCGAGCGTCATTGCCTGGAATGCGAATAGAAACATAAACAGGTGATACCGTTAGGTGAAGATATTCATCAATGCCATCAGAAGAGGCTTCTGCTTTGTTTTGGGAGCTGCACAACAGCTGTATAATGAAACAGGGTGACTGTTATGTGTACTACCCAGCCAGCGCTCCAGCTGGTGCTCAGACACAGCTATTTTATCCACAAGCTGCACAGATTATTGCTAGGTGCGCGCTTTTCTCCAGTATCTATATTAAGACCATGTGCTTTTTTGGGAGGAGTATTCAGAGCTTCTCTAACATCTGCCTTGGTGCCCTAGATTTTCTCCTGCAGTTGGTTTGAGGGCAGATGAAAACACCGAACACAGATGCTTGTACCCGAACGAACTCGTGGTTTCAAGCCTCTTCACTGCACTCATTGTATTGCTTGTGGCTAGGCTATGTCCGAACCTTGCAGAAGAAAGAGGTGGGGGGCTTATTTCTTCTTTGCACGGATCGGTGTCTCTCTAAGGAAAAAACAAAGCCGCTCCGGTACCCATTGCTCCAAAAGGAACAAGAAGAGGTGGCCTTTTCTCACGTACAAGTATCAGCCTGCAGAGCTGCCTTGAGAAAAAAGGTTGTATCATACCAAGAAGCAGTGGGATATGTAGCCTCTCCTGTGTTCCTGCTGGGGCAACGTCACCCCTCAGGGCCATGTTACATTTCACAGGCCAGCTCTATAGCTTGCAATTCTCTTTCACAAAAATGCGATGCGCTGCATTGGGCAATCCAAATACCCCGTGCGTTTTACCAAGGCACCAGGAGATGCGCCAGCTCTCGATGAAGGGTCTGCTCCTGATTCTCTCAGTCATGCGGACCTTCCTTCTTAATGCAGAGCTTCCTTATTAATGCATACGCCCCGCTGCCACGTATAGGATTAGCACCGTCAGCTGAAGGAATGTGCCTCTGGCTGTGCTGCGCTTCGGTTATTATCGTCATATCTTCAATTTTTCATGTGTGTAGCATAGCTGGAGCAGGCCAGCTGCTGTAAATCACTGTAACTTTATGAAAGCAATGAGCAACACCAGATTACACTACCTGAGGATTTGCCCTAAAATCTGCAGGATAAACTGAAAAATGCTGTCTCGCTTTTATTATACGTGGAAAAAAAAGTAACTGTCATTTAATAGAAGAGGAAAAGAGGTTTGTTTCTTGAACAGAAAAATATCTTTCTTGTTTCTCTTTTAATACATGCGCTCTTTTAATACGTGTGCCGGATCATAACAAACATCTGACCCCTGTTTTGAACTAGGTTGTCACTTCTAATATACGTATATGGAAGCAGAAATGAATGTGGATTTGCTGAGACCTGGCAGAAAATTATAGGGCAGTTTTTTCCTGTCTGTTCAAGAGGAGATTCTTTATAACATCTAGCCCTGGAAACTTTCACTCATACTGTCAGCATTCCTGTTTGCTTCAATAGCCGCATTCTTGTGAATAAGGACAACTCCACTGGTTCAGAGCACGCAGGAACCTTAGGTTCAGCCCCCCACAGATATGAAGTATTTTATCCTCTCGCTAGGCAATGCTTCTGCTCCAGTTGTTTTACCAGGTAGGCATATAAAGTATATGGTGAACGTATGCAAAAAAAACCCTTGGTTTTTGCTTTTTCTTTTTCTGTGTGTGTGTCCTTAAAGAGGCTTTTGCAGTCTCAGAAAAGCTATATGATTTCTCCTCAGCATGCTGGCCTGATGGCATAATTACAATGTTTAGCCCCAAACATAATGCACATTTCTTTCCACAGAGAAAAAACAATTAACTCCAAGAAATGGCGGCAAGCTCACCAATATTTTTTCCAATCTGCTACAGCTGGTGGCTTTACCATCTCATTACTTTTTGTGATTAATTTTTTTAGGTAGGGTCCATTCCAGGACCATTTAAAAACTTTGAAGTTTTCGTGTGTTTTTTCCTTTTAGTCTTCCATCAGGGAGCCACATATTTCATGGTAGCATCTGTGCTGTCCATGATCCCATCTGTACTCCTTTTCATGCCAGAAGCCAGAATTTACTGAAAGGAGCTCAATTCTATAAACTTTTGTCCTGGAATGATACAAGAATAGATACCAGATCTTCTCGATTACGTATTATGGTAAAATGATGGGTGACTTCTATTTAGAAACAAAAATTACAGACAAACACCATCATTTTGGGGTTCAGTGTCAGTCCAAAGAGGACTTGCCCTTCTAAAGTGAGTGGTCAGCTAGCCTACCTGGATGTCAATGGGTTGCCTACAGATTTTATCAGGATGAGCAGCTTTGAAGTCAGAAAGCTTCTCCATGTCCTTAGATCTTGCTTTATCAGGCTTCTGAAACCACTCCGTCCATTCTACATCTGGGGAACAAGTGCAAACAAGAAAAGTCATTTGAAAGTCAAGCTTAATGAATGCAGCAAAAATGCACGAAGCATAATATGATCTCAGATATCATTCACAAGTTTCTTCACCGATGATCTGATTCCTGCCTCTTCCTGCCAGTCTGTCAGCCGCTTTTAATGATGCTGTGAAGTGTAACCAGCCAAGGGGGAGCGGAGTTATTAAAAGCTACGTAATTGGAGTATGCGGTATGAGCATTACTAGTAGGTATGGATTTTGGATCTGTGGCCTCCTTAGCTGCCTTTTCTGATTTTCAGATCAAGTTACGACCAGTTACTGTATGTTGTCTGAAACATGGACATGATGACTATGCAGTCAAAAGAAGTACGAGGTTGTGTGTGATCTCTTAGATCATAAGAGATGGAATTTCATACCCAGTGCAGTAAAGGAAAAAGGATCCCAGTTATTCAGAGAGTCCTGGAGACAACTGGGGAAAGAATCTGTGCGTGTTCTTCACTTAGGTTAGTGGTGGTGTAAATAGCAGCTAGCAAGTCCATTCTTCCCAAATGGAAAAGTATTGCAGTAAAAAGGATGATTCACCCTATTTGTCAGCTGTCTACCACCGAGTTAAATGGCACATAGACCTCTTACCTTGAACCCACTCACTAGTCGAAGAGACGTTAAAATGTTCTCCGTTCTCAGCTTTGAATAGTTTGAATACTTTGGCCACAGCTGAGCCTTTGTGACCTGTAAAAAGCAAACATCGGTAAAATCACTGAATGTAATCGGTAACAGTCAGAACTGAAACGGTAATGGTCCACGCGTGTGTGTGCATATTTTGGCTACGTTATCCAGAATTAGCCCTGCACAGCTTCCAGAAAAATTTACTGATCTTGGAATGAGGCTTCAGACACTTTTATAACTGCTTGGATAAGCAGGAGAAAAAAATCTTCAAAAATCAAGAAGGATGAAAAAAAAAAAAAGATTTGAATATATTGCTGTTTTTATTTGATGTTGTAGCAATCCGTGTTGTTAGCTGCTCTTGAAAATGTCATGAAAAGACACAGCCTCAAAAGTCTTCAGCTTGCGAGAATATGGTTTTGCAGGAGTATCTGAGGTTACCAGTGCAAGATCCACTGATTAAATTTTCATCTGGTGTGAACTGGGTTTGTTCCATAGTTTTGTGTCAGAGAGGCAGAGCCCGAGCACAACAGAGCTACATGGATTCACACTGGTGCAGGATCTCACCTTTTATCTCAGGGTTTGGATAACCCAGGTTATACCCCACTCAGCTGCATTAACAGGAGGAAGCAATATATACAGAGAGCATTCAATTAAATACGTCCAACCATCAATTGCTCACAGCTTCGATGTAATGCAGTGTCAAAATGCCATTGACCAAATTAATCTCAGCCATAACCCCAATAACTTCCAGAGATAATGTCAAGCCAGCATTTTGTGCATGAATTACCTTGATATTCAACGTGGTCTTCAACAGAAGAGGAGGGATTTCCTTTAATGGTAATAAAACTCCATGGGTGCCTGGAAAACAAAAATGAGAAATTATCAAGTTATGCCATGTATGAGGTGCATATTTTTTTATAGCACAATGTTCTTGCATTTCTCGGGGGCATCGTATTCAAAACAGTCTGATTAATGTGAAAGGCAGCTTAGTCAATTTTAAAAATATCTCAACACTGAATTTCTTCAGTAAATATATCAAAAGAGAAGGAAGTTCAAAGACAACCCCCTGCTTAATACACTCCTATAACAAGTGTGTTTCTGTTTTAAATGAGTGTTTAAAGAGACTGTGTGTGACAGACACAAGGGACACTGTCAATTCCTTGGGGAGCCTGAAATATTTTGTGTGTGTGTGTGTTTGTGTGTGTGCGCACACTAAAGAATATGAAGAGAGGCCACTTCTGCTTAAATAAATTTAGCTCATGCTGAAACCTTGTATATCACAATTGTCTTTGGAATGACCCATGAGAATTTCTAATAGACAGACTGGCTGGCAAAGGGCAATAAAAAATACCTAGATAGCCTCTGGTTTCCTCATTTTGAACATTGGACGGGGATAAAGTTTTATGAGCCTGAATTGTCTGTTCAAATCTGATCCTATGTCAGAAGTAAGTTCATTACCGCCTGATGGTTATTGGTTGGGTAGGTTCAATAGCCATCAGCAACACTGGAGAATGGCCACATGGATGAGTAAGCAATGGAGACAGAGACTGAAGAGCCTTCCAGCCTTGGAGGTGACCCCAATTAGTTGGGGTCAGGACGGAGTTTTATCTTCGAAACAGAAGTAGTTCAGGCATATCTGCTCTTAATGGCTAACAGAATAACAAATATGCTTTTAGCATTGTAGGGATACTGTCACCCTTACCCTGAATTTAGCAAACAGTCCCACAGATTAAATCATGTCTCTATAGGTATAAATACCCAGGGGTTTCAATTGCATCAAGATTCACCCTTGAGTCTTGCAGGTCACCTCACATTTACTGTCTGCTGGTATGAGCAAAGTTATAAACCCCTCTGGGACTTCAGAAGAAAACATGGACAGACGTTGGCAGATACCCACTAAAACACGCACGAGTCACCACTGGCGTGAGCTGGGCTTTGGCATCAGCAGGAGCAGGCTCTGGGGAGCACTGGTGCACCCCATGCCGTGCCGAGGTCCCCCGGACACGGCTCCTCAAGGGGAGGCAGCTCCAGCGGCGTGTCCTCAGCCCCAGCACAGGACAGGCTCAGCGGGAGCTGCCAGCACAACCGCCCCGGGAGCCTGCCAGCGAGCCAGATGCTCCTGCTGGAAAACTTGCCCATGCGCCAGCTGCCGAAGGCAATGCCGGGCTGTGATCTCCATCCAGGGGGAGAAGGGGGATGGGGGCAGGAAGGACACATTATCACTCAGCAGGCAAGATATATATATATATTTTTATAATTATTGTTATTATTATTATTTTGGTCATCAAATTTGAAACAAATGACAAAACAGATGGCGTCCCCAAAATAATCTGAAAAATAATCTAAAGAATAAGAAGCTAGCTAGTTCTGCAACTCAAGGTTTGGCCCAATTTCATATGTTAAAATACTTGTTTCTCCCAGTTATTCTATCACTAAAAATAGTTTTTAAGTCATTCAACCCTAACACATAAGGACACATGCCATCTGTTTGGGCTATACGAAATGAAGGGACCAGTAAATGCAGAGACAAAGCAGTGATCTTTGGGTGGGATTCCAAAGAGAACAACTTTGTCATCAAGTGCTGAAAGGCTTTCTTTTAATTTATTAGTAGAAGGGGAGGGGGGCGGGGGGGGGGGGGGGGGGAGCTCATGCTTGAAAGAGCAAACTCACTGTTTGAAAGGACTACAGTAGAGGAGAAATGCAAGATTTTCCTTTCATTCCTAATGTTCTGGACTCAGCAAATAGGCAACTGAAAGAGATGCCAGGAGCACAGAAACGTTTTTGGATAAATCATCATTGCTCATTGGCTCCTCGACAGCAAGGTGGGGAGTTGCACAACTTTACAATCTGGCTGAATATGGAGCAACTGGAGATAGACAGGAATTTGTCCATAAAACCCCCACCACACCCCAGTCAGAAAACAACCCAGTCTGTGGCTGAATAGCCTGACTCAAGTGGCACGCTCACAAAATAGAAATTTCCGAAGCCAAATTACTACCTGGGGCTTACACCGTGGCTGTCTCAGTGATGCCATGGTCAGCCCCAGCCACCAGCAGGCAGCTGGGAAGATCTGACAACCAGGATTCGCAGGAGTGGCCAGCAAACCCTGGGTGCCAGGCAGGGAGCGGTGAGAGCGTGTACGTGGGCATGCTAGAAAGAAAAATACATCCACTATCCTCTGTCAGAGCCTCCCTTTGCCACATGGGTTAAAGTACGTATGTATATGTGTAATTTTCTCATCCCAAACAGTTTTTTTTTAAAATCTTCCAAAAATTTCTGAAAAGAACCTGTCAGGTACGTACATCCTTATTCACAGTTACAGATGTGTCTGAAACATAAACCAATGCATCTAAATCTTGCTACACTGAAGTGAAGTGGAAGTTCAGTTTGTGTAAGCAGAAAAGCTTGGCTACGTCTGACGAAGTTGCCTGTCTTCCACTTTGCCGTCTAACTGCCTTTGTAAATTTGCATCCAGCTGCCATCCTGACAATGCTGGGTTTTTTTAAAGTTGATGAACTTAAACACTGAGAACACTCCTAAAAATACAATCTTTTGAGTAATGCACCAAGATGCAGGTATTTTTCCGCATAGCGCTGTGCTGGGGATAGACAATATTTACCAACTACCACATTTTGGTACCCACAACATCCCTATTATTTATATAAGGAAATATTGTGGTATTTCAGATAATAGCATGGCAAGGATTAGCTTTCTGGCTGCAAACAATGGCAATGGTGAAAGTCACACCTGCATGGATGAATTTTTATGGTATTTCCATTATAAGCATTTATGGCAAAGAAGCAATAAACTAGCATTTAAACACCACAGCAGCCTAAAAACATCAAGTGCAATTTACTTTTATAAACATATGCGAAACCCATCATTTTCTTCTTGTTGCACAATTGGAAAAAAAAAAGTATAATGTTCAAAAATCTTTTTCTGTTTCCCTAATTTCAGTCTTTGACAAGAAACACAGCAGGCTATTGGGCTTTAATATGGGTTCTGGGTATTTGAGAGCAAGCATTGCACTGATGGAGATAGCCTGGCTCGGGAGACTATTTCTGCAGCCTTTGTTGATTCTTTGCAATGCATTATCTGGTGCACAGGAGTCCCTGTAATATTTGACACAACCTCTTCATCAGCCACCCCAAATCTTACTCCATCTGCACATTCCCAGCTGATACTTTTCTGTTCCCACAGACTCGCTGTATTGAATCACTTCTCCCTACAAGGCAGATTATTTTTTTTTTCATGTTCTGCAGTGACCCTCTTAGTGCCTCTTAAAAAAAAAAAAAAAAAAAGCCTACATGAATTCAGATAAACACAAAAAAATATAATGGCTACGGGTGGGTAAATAGCAAATATTCTCAACAGTGTGTGTGCCAAAATAGACACTGTATTGGCCACAAAATTATTTACAGTCCACAACATAAATTCATGCATGCTAGATTTCTGTGCTGCACGCGTCCCCAGATATGTATTGGACAAGCTGAAGAATATGATGTATATATGTCTATATTTATTTAGGGAGGGTGACATGGCTATTATTCTACCCTCCTTAACGTTCAGCCCGTACAATACACTGTGTGTATGTAGAAATGCTTCTTAAATCTTTGGGGGGTGGCTTGAAAATACAATGGAATAAGTGACTCGTGGGAACAATATCTTGGAAAAACATCTTTTTTAATGTGAATCATACGCTATTCCTCAATCTGCTAGTAAAAATACCCAATATAGACATTGAGTGCATCTTAAACTATTGAATTAACTGCTAAAACTTCACATTGAGAAGTTTCCCTCTTCTTTCCTTTTTTTTTTCCCCCCCCATGTGAAAGAACTTTGTGCCTTTGAAAGACTGGAATTATTTGGACATCTCAGGAACATAATAAAGGCTCTGTGCTGGGAGAACTGGCAGGAGTGGCACATACCTAAACCCAAGGTGGAGGAAATGCTTGCTGCCCAGTTTGGTCATTGCTTTCCTGGCCGAGTCGTCCAAGTTTCTGGATCCTTCATCGTTCACTGCAACCGAGAGGATCATGCCATTCGCAATTCTGCCCAAATACTGGGCAAGACGTATGCTTTCCTCTTTTGCTCTGTAGGTATCAAACCTAAAGCGATAAAACCACCCAAAAGCATTTACTTCAGTGAGCATTGCAGCTTTATGTTCTGAAAAGCAAATGCTATAAAGAAATCAGTCTCTTGTATTGTTTACAGTAACGATATTATCCCGTTGCAAAAGCACTTGTCTAACAGGGTATATTAGGGGTTTCTGTTGAGCTACATTGATTAAACTCTAGTTGACAGAATAGCAAGGTAGTAACACTACTCACTCTTCAGTTTTGGAGGCTACTGATCTAGAAAGAATTGTATATATATGCAATGACACACATTGGAACAAGATGCTAAAATGCGCGATTCTGAGCATGCTGTGATACTGTCCCCAACCTGTTCCCAAAGATCCTCCCATCTAGACAGCTGAAAAGTCACTCACCGATCTGAATGGACAACTGTCCCCGTCTTTGGGTCAATAACATGGACAATGACACCCCGATGGCCCCAGCTCCTTTCAAAGTAGTATCCACCTTCTTCCATGCCACCAGGATGAAGAGTTTTGTTTAAGAAAGTCCAGGACAGTTTTTTCTTTCCGTGGATCTCAAGAGTGCCACCCTTACTTACTCCTAGATACTTCTGCCCAAAGTAGGGATTCGGCTGGCTGCCATCATCCGCTCTGCAGCAGGAAGAGAGGAAAGGAACAAGTTTTGGGTTTGTACCTGAAAGTCAGTGAGCCTCTCCCCTTGTTCCGCTATGGCCCAAGGAAAGAAGTGTCATGATTTGCAATGTATTTCTTTCAACTGCTCCAAGAATCAGAAACTGCTCACATTGTACAGAAAACAAATTACTTTAAATGATAATAGCAACTACTGAAGACCAGCAGCAATCTGGAACTTAGGTTATATATGTTATACTCATTATATCCAGGCTAGAAGAGGCCTGAAGCCCAGACTGAATGTGTTTGTGTTTTTGAATTCTGGAGGAAGTTAGGACCCTAGCCAGGAGCTAGGAGGTCGAGTGGTTGTTAAATATGAGTTTAACATCCTTGAAAATCTAAGAGACCCTGTAGCAATCTGCAAGACATACATGTATCATCCTTTGGCTCACCACCTTCATGCCGAAAGGATGTTTAGGGACAATTTTCAGAATAAAATAACTCTTTGGGATTTAAGCCTATTCTGGAAAATCAGTTTGAGTGGTGGCAAGGTGCCTGCTGATTTTCTGGCATGCCCAAATACCCCAATGTTCATCTGCCAGTAGTATTTGAAACCAGAACCAAAACTGCATCAATTTTTCACAGGGTGTTTAAGTTGTTTAAGAAGCTACTGAACTTTCCACAGAGCACTGATGATAAGTATATCTGAGAAAATATAATTTTAAGGAACATTTCATTTCTGGTGTGGAAGAGAAATCCTAGGAAGTTCTAAGATAACGTTTTATCGTGCATACGTACCGCCCATATAAGATGATAACCACATTGCTTTGGTAAGGGCACATTTCACTGCCGATATGTAACTCTCCATCATTTTCAATGAGTATATGTCTAGTACGCAAAACGATAGGCTGCACATCGTCTTTAATGACCAGTTTTCCTAAGTAGAAAAGGTTATGACATTTGCTTTAACACGCAGCAGCTCATCAGAGGTTGTGATACCATTGTGCTAACCCAGTGCTGGGCTCTCATCTCGATTTTTGAAATCTGCCCATCCTCCCCCAAACAGCTCTCAATACAAATCCCAAAGACTTTACATGTTTTTTATTCAGTCCAATTCTCGAAGAATGCAATTAAGATTTGTGGGAGAGAGGACTCATTCAAAACTGAGACCAAAATTCAGAGTTAAGATGAATAAAGGCTATTCATGCTACAGTCACCAGCAACACTATGACTCTGTCCTTAGAGACAAAGAGGTACATACTTATCTGCCCTGTCCTGAGACCCCAAGAACACAACTATTGCAGTATGATGTTATCGGGACAACGATTTAGTAAAAAAACGTTTTTGAAGCAAATTGCAGAAGTAGAACTAATGAGTATACTGAGGTACTTTTGTAAATTGTCCAGAAGGGACAGTGAATAGGTTGCTTATAACGGCTAAGGGACTGATAGCATCTCAGCTACCACCCACCCTCGCACCAGATTAAAGCTGGGTTTGTCCCGTATCCACCCGGTTCTCAGCAAGAAGCAGGAAGGTCTCCCAGCCTGAGACAGAGTGATTTAAACAGCCACAGTGGAAAGCACACTTCAGCCAGCCTTGCCACCAGCAGGTTTTACCTCCGTCAGTGATGTGGATGGAGTGAACAGTCGCAGAAGAAGAGAGAAGAAGCTTCCTGCCATTACGGATTTCTACACGGTTTTCTTCACTGTGACCTGGGTTCCAGATTTCTAGCTCGGGATCCTTATCAGGACATGTCACAGCTCCTTCTGCTGGGTAGAGATGGAGAGTGAAGGCAATTACTGTTTGTTCGGTGCAAGACAGAAAGCTCCATATCTGGGCATCTTTAAGGTATCGTTCTTGGTACCCCCCTTTGCTGACTCCCCGGGACACAGCAATATCTCAGTGCAGCAGAGTACATGTGGGTCATGACCAAAAGAAAACAAACAACAGCTTAAGCTGTATGGTTCTCTGGAAGCATGGAAAAACCCGCTACCCGGCGCAAAGGAGCCTTGCGAGGGAGGCAGTTTCCAGAAAACGGCTGAGAATAGTCTGTAACTGAGCCCTTCCTGCAGCAACATTCAGCTCTGTTCATACCATCCAGACACAAAGCCTTTCACAAGCCCAGGGAAGATGTTGAGGAACGGATAAAACAATGACTATCTTTAAAAATGCCCCCAAAATACCGTCGAGGTTTGGAAAGCTTTGTTCAATGTAAAGATGTTAAAATATTTTTGTTTGCATACTGAGTTTTCAATGTAGATGGAAAGTAAAAGTGCTCCAACTAACATGAAAGCACCAAGCACCGAGGAACCGCCAGTCCACCCAGTAACAGGGAGCAACAGGAATCTCACAAGAGAGACTCTGGGTTTGTGAGCTTTTCCAGGCAGAAGCAATAAGGATTCGTTCGCTTTGGGTTCACACATCGCCAGTCTCCACACACAAATTTGATTACAGACTGCCATGACGTGTTAGTCTAAACAGCTCTCACACCAAATCCAAGAGTCTCATGTTGTAAGTATTTGCTTAAGATAAAATATTTCCCTGATATAATCTCACTCGCTATGTGAGCCTCACACCTTACTCTAATCAACAGCACTGCCAGCGCGAGACTCTCATGTGTGATGCATATTTTCTGAGGGTAGAAACCTCTCTAATCCTAGGAAGCTGAGGTCAGTGGAGGCTTGAACAATGAGCCTTTGCCATCAAAAAGGTTTGGGAGTTCTCACCAGCTCTCCAATTTGTATCCTTTAAAACAAAAACACCACAGGAAAACTACGGGACCCACAAATCAATGATAATAGGCATGGGATGAACACCTTGACTTCAGCAGGGTTATGTCTCTGGCACTTACTATGGTAAAGTTGGGTGGGTTTTGCCCCACAGATACTAATGCATTCAGTTAATGGAAAGAACAACAATGCGAATCCATGCAGGGAAACATGTCCCGGTGCTGGTGTAGGTGACAGCGAGCTGTTGCGTGCTGCCACTGTGAGACTTGAGGGACATCTGCAGTTCCACAGCAATAGACACAAAACATGTCCATCTGCATTCAGTTGCCTCTCAGATACCTCCACCAGTTTCACGTCTTAAGAAGACAGCAGAATTGGTCCAGTCACTGCCTTAACGTCTCCAGAGACCCATTAAATACCAGCTAGTCAAGGTAAGCAAGGGATGGTTCATGTTGGGCAACATAGGCCTTGGCTCTCTGCAAACTTTTTCCGTATACACAAAGTGATCAAATCAGACAGGGCTAATAATCTACCAGGTAGCAAGGCAAATACTGATAAACACCCAGGACCTGATTTTGCTACTACTTGTGCCAGCTGGAAACTGGAAGTATATCAGTAATGTCAGAGGCACCTTTTCTGATTTGCAGTAATTGAGGAAAATAAGAAGGAGTTTCTGGGTTCCTACCAGAAGACACACAGAATTAATAACAGTTGGAAAAGATAAATACTTCAGGCAGGAATGGGACTTGCATTGTAAATAGATGTTCAAATATAACTGTAATACACACTGACAACAAATTAAAAAAAAAAAGAGCTGTTATTCCCATAGGAATAAGGATAATAGAAAAATTTGCTCATAATGAGAAGCTAAATAAAACCAAAAGAATCCATTCAAACGTAGAGGTATAATTTATCAGCTAGATTAAGTGGACAAGATAAAAGCTTGTTCATTTTTCCATTTACTTGGCTGTGCTAGCATCCAAAAGAGCTTCCTGCAGTCTCAAAAGATGACTTGTGGCCCCAGAATTCATTATTTAGAAACAGAGAGGTAGACCGTGAAGTCTAAGGGGAAATCAAGAGGAATTTACGCTGATGATTGGGCTGACAATCAGCAAAAGCCAACACAATCCAGAACAAAGGACCCGAATTCCCAGTTTCATTAACCAATTTGTAGCAGGGAGCAGGAGCCGTGCACAGCACCCACATCCGCTGCGCCAAGGACACCGGAGGGCTGAGCATCTTCTGCCAGCTGGTCCAGCTACCTTGCCAGCTTGGACTATTACTCTCATTGTCATTTTTTAAATAGGAATGCAACTTCTACCCAGCACAAGGAATTAACTGAATGATTTGTTTCTTGACCAAAAGGACCTGAGCATGGCAAGGAAAGGTTGCTGCAGCATTTGGGGCAAGACATACGATCTCTTTGTTTTAAACAAATACTAACCCTCAAATTAGCTCGATTTAGAACATGTATATCCACCTTCCCTTTTCCCCTTTCCCTAACCACTCAGGAAAAGGGCTGCTTGGAAGAGACAAAACCCAAGGGGCCGGGATATCCCACCCCGGAGCTTTGTGCTCTCCACATCTGGGCTTGGGCAACGCAACAAAAGGCTCGACTTCGTCTCCCACAGCCACGGCTATGAGGACCTGAGGTTTCTTTTGTTATTTCTTTGTGGCAGTTTGTTGGATCTGGGTTTGTTTTAAGAACGCGTGGCAGAGTCTGAGGGATTCCTGAGGGTACTTTCACCTGCTCGGAAATTTCAGTCTTTGCCTCTCCAGCTGCCCTCAATCGGGATATTGGCACACAAGAAAATTGCTTTTCTCCTGAGTTTTTGCACTCTGTCCTTGATTCTTCTTATATGAACAGAGAGAAAAACTGCTCAATCTAAACCAGTAATGTCTTTATTTAAAAATAGCGTTACAAGCAATGCCCTTTTTCCCCATGGCAGGAAAACATACCTGTGCTTACAGAAGAGGTTACAAACAGAAGAAAAATGAAGTTTTCGGCTAGATACTTGGAGGTAGGTAGAGCCATTCTTCAGGATTTTTAATTCTCTGGATGGATACCTATGAAGAAAGAATATCAAGCAAAGGTCAATTTATTTTTTTTTTTTTTCACAGCTCGCGCAAAACCCCTTCACTGCACAAAAAAAAGATTATATCCAGCTTTATGGCAGCCCACATCCACTCCCATTCAGCTCTATGGCTGAGAACACCTTCACGCTGTTTCGGGACCAACTCGAACAGACCCAGAAACCAAGGGCAGCTCCTCACCCTTTGTTTGGTTTAGGATAAACCCACTTGGGAATCCAAATAGACACTCAGAAAGCAACCACCAGATGTAACCAAAAACGCCTTAGGAATGCAGTATAAACACATCCAGTGTCAAGACTCTCTAGGGCTGAATATTCACATGTGCAAAAAAGTAATGAAACACAACAGAGAAGGCGTTTGCAGAGTGACAAATTTTCATGAAGTAACCTTTCAGTGGCACCTCTCTCTCCCCATACTACCCACACATTTTCAGCAGTGGTGTTTTCCGCACCCCCAAGATAAATCGTACTCACACTTCCAGCCTGAAGCTCGCAGCTTCTTAGATTTCAAATCCAAGAAAACATTGCCTATTTGGCGCGCCAGCCCAGAATTTTCTTGCAAAACCAAAAGCTGCTTTTGAAACCAGTCTACCTAAGGTTGTTTTCATTTCCTCCGTAGCCAACCCCCAGCAAAAACAAACAAGTGGTGTCAGGAAAGTCAAAGTTAGAATTAATGCGATTCTCTCTCCAGTGATTGATTCTGCAGCTCTGCCCCGCGCTCGTGACCGTTTATTGACACGCATATTCACACTGGGGCAAGGACGCCCACTTCGGTAGGTGTCAGTGCTCTGTATTCATAAGGCACCATTTAAAATTCATACGTAGTCCTTGGAGCCATTAGTTTTTATCATGTAAGCCAGTATCTGAGGAATATCGAAGAAATTTATTCATAGCTGTCATGGCACATCACGACGATGAAACAGGATAAAGGTACGCATCGCACAGCTTAGACGCAAAAAAAAACCTCAACAACAATTGAAAAAAAACTCCAGCGTGCCCCAATTTCTTTAGGGCAAGAAACACATGTTATTTTTGATGTCACTTGTTAATATAAACCAAACAGAAAAACACGAGAAAAAGATATGCAAGAAGCCAGGATTTAGTCTGGAGCAAATTTAACGGTGTATATATGCAAAACACATGTCTGTACTGTTCATAAAGGTGATACAGTTCAAAGTGCAACGATACATTCAAACCACATGTAATCCAGTGATTGTATTAAAAATAGCATTAGAACCAGATTTGTCAGGAAATATTCCAGCAGGGAAATGTTTGCTTGTTTTTGTATAGCGTATTTGACAGCCGTGAGCTCTGGAAACAGCATAGACTCGGGGTTCGGTACAGTCTATCAGGTGCTGAAATGCAGTTACAGAACAGCAGAAAAGAGGAATGCACTTAGTAATGCTATAACTGTGAATGCTATACATTATCAGAGAGCAATAACGTCGCCATGGAATTTGTGCCAGAACCAGGCTGCACGTGCCTGACATTTTAACGGCATTAACCATCCACGTTTGATAAGCCAGGGCTCTTTCAAATGAACGTTATTAGAGGTACGCCCAAAGTGCAGCAGTCACCATTAAAACGTCGAGATTTATTAGCGATTATTACACAGCCTAATCTGCAAACCCCATCACTAGATTCTGCTTTAACAATAGAGGAAAAACTAAACGAGTGGTAGTGCCCCAGGATGGTCACTGCAGATAAACAGGGGTTCTGGCAGCGTGGACACAGCTGTATGCGAGTGTTGCATAAAGCCAGGTTCCAACTGGTAAGGTATTGGTCATAAAATACAATCAGATGACATAAGAGCTCACACAGAAGTAAGAAGAAGAGACTGGATTTTTGACAGCGATGGCATGCATTTGCTCTCCTGGTGCTTCATAGGTAGCAAAAAAATTTCTTTGCTCTGGCCCATTAAAGCCTCAGGGGAGCGTCTCTGCTCCATCCAGCTCACGACCTTGTTTCTGACAGTAACCCACAGCAAACTGGGAGGAAATTAGTGTAAGAAATTTCACTGCCTTTGCTTTTTTTCAAGCCAAGAGCTGCACTTTACTTACCGTCGGGTTGTGCAAAATGGCTTCTGCTATTCTATCCCCGGTTGCTCACCGGGGACCGTGTCCCTGATTACATCCATCTTCATCAGCAGAGATCAAAACAAGCAATCAGACACTGGGAAGTCAGGTCATTTTTGGAGGCGTCAGCTGTGTGCCAGGCTCCAATGTTTTTGTAGTGTCTGATCTGCCCCAGTCCAAAGAATATCCTGCTTATTTTGTGGCCGAGGTAGGGTGTTTGATTCGGCTCACGGCGAGCCCGAGTTCATTGCGGTGTTAGCGTTAACTGGCACTCGGCTTGGAAAGGCTGAGCGCCGAGAGGGCCAAGAGGATCCGACTCCTCTGATTCAGCTCTGACTAACGCACTGCCGGAAAAAACGCTGCTCAGAGGATAATCTCAAGAATTTTCCTTCAAAGGCTCTCAATTAAGCATCTTTCCCAAATATTAGACGCGAACAGTGACATGTTTGATTTTACTGATAAGAGGAGGAAGAGATGGCGACTCTTTTCATGACTGTGTCCCGCTGGAGAGGACTCGGGAGCAGTTATCTCCTGCCAGCCAGCCAGCTCAGGGCTCGGCCGCACGGGGATACAGCAACACACCACATCTCACTTGAACCGGCGCCACGTGGCTGAGTTCAGCTCTGATGTAACCAGCAATGTCAACACATCTCCCTGCAGATTTGGGCACTCAGAGAGCATAAGGGCCGTACGAGTGTCCTCCTAAGTCTATCATCTCCAACGTTTCTCAAATACCATCTGGGACTCCTCTCTTGGGCGAGAAAAGCTTTGTCATCTAGCCATTAAAAGCTGCCTGGCAATAGCAAGTGGGACTTGTATCCCTGGATCTGGCAAGGCAGACTTTCTGAAACGATTCCCAGCTGCTGGATCTTTCCAAAAAAGTGAACAATAGCAGCAGACAATGCTAAAAGTAGATGCAGGAAACCATTAGTCCTCAGCTGGCTGCTACCGCAGGTGTCAGCAGGGATACTGTACTCGAAAGCGCACTGCATGGACAGGAATCCCCATCCACCGCCCTCCCTGCAGTTTTAACACTGCTGGCAACACAGGGCAGACAATCCCGAGAGCAAAACGGCAAAGAAATGCTCTGAGGAAGCTGGATCATCACAGGCATCATGGTGGGGTCACAGGCACACCCCAAATCCCAGGGAGGAAGAGCAGAGCTCTCCGGAGCAGCACAGGAGGCTCCAACCTCGACTCACCACCTTGCAGGACTCTGGGACAACCACCCAAGCCCAGCACCAAAATTTAAAAAAAATAACTCATGATATTGGGTATGTTGAAATGCTTTTTACGACCGGCTTGACACACTTTGGAGGATATACCTTCAGCGTCTGCTGAAGAGGAGGCTCCTTTCTGGTATGTCAAGCCAGGCATAACAGGAGTGTTGACTGTCCATTACAAACATGACAAGGACGGGAGAAAAGCAGCCGCTACCTGATCTCCCCTGAAAAAGATGTTAAAGAGGAGCAAGAAACCTGACAGCTAGTCCTACTGCTGCTGCCCAGCAAGAGAGCCCACAGACCTGCACGGGGACAAAGCAGGGATCCGGAGATGCCCCCAGAGAAGAGCAGGAAAAGCTCACATGGAAAAAGCGGCTTTTAGCCTGGCGGAGAGTGAACTCCCAGCAGACACTAATTTGCACTTGAGAGGACCTGCAAGTAAAATCTGTGCTCCCCAGGGACCCTCTCTGCAAGGTGGGATGCTCCAGGAGAGTCCGCTAGGTCGGGGCCGGGGCCGTGGTGCACCCTCTTGCACTGGTACCCAAACCCAGACCTTCCCGCTGCCACTGCCGATGCTGAGGTTTTACTGGCTTGATGGTGGGTCTGGAACCTTGCTGCATGTTTCTTCGTTCATATGCAAAGAAGCTGCCAACATCAATTTGGAAGCTGGTTCCTGAGAGAGGGAGGAGCTGTTTAATTAGCGCCTCGGCCACCTTCGTGCTGACACGGCACAGCACCGACTGTCCTCTCGCCCCGCTCGGGGAATTTTACATTTTAGCCCCAGCTGGGAAGATGGATCCGAGGAGCACATTTGCCTCTTTGACCTGAGGACATGCCAGCTCTTCCTGCAGTGACATTCCTGTGCAGGGGGAGCCTTCGCACACCCAGCCGCAAGCACAACTAAAGCCTTCAGATGGCCTTACAAATAAACAAACGCATTTCTAGGGATGGCTAATGAAAAGGCTTTCCCTGCCCCAGCGCATGACAGCACCGTAGCTGCTTCTGCTCTTCAGCTTGATCCTGTGCTTGCCACCCAGCCGTTAGCTGCTTTTTTACTGGCAAGTAGAAGAGGATTAAACTCAGGAACAGACTTTACTTCTCAAGGAAGTCAATACTGGAGTCAAAAGCAGCACTCTGACTTTCTTCCCAACGAACTTTGGTTTCTTATGAATTTATCTAATATCTTTCCCTACAAGGAAGAAGGTTCTGCTCAGGTATTCCGTATGTAAACATCACTGCAAGTTCCTTGATTCCCAGTGTTCATAAAAACAGATTCTGAATGAGGAGCAGAAGTTAGAGGAAATTTTACCAATTAATAAATTAAAGGAAAATTAGATGCTTGCAAATTTGTTGTAATATTGGCAAAGTGCTTTGAGACAGAAATAAAAGGGGAAAAAAAGAGTTATTTTAAAGCTATGGTGGTTTTTTTTTTCAGATTTAACTTTTTTTTTTTTTTTTTTTTGCAGAGGCTTACAGACCTTGAAAAGGAAAGGAAGCAATTTTTGGCTCAGCTAAAACAAAATCATTTGCACATCACTCCACCCATCCGAGGCTGCCCGGCTCCCAGTTTCACATGCTTTTGAAGTGCTCAGCATTTCACTGAATTAAACCCCCATCCACCGCATGAAGTTTTGAAAGCATCAAAGTGGTGGGAAGCTGAGCCCCATTTTCGGAGGCTGGGGGTGCACTGATTGTGCTGTGCCTGCTGACAGCAACTCAGGGTATAGCCAAGCTAGTGCTTCCAGGGAGTGCCAGCGCTGCTGTGTTCCCACCGTGGAAACGCTCTGGGGATAACCAGGACAGACGTGTGTCCAGACTGCTTTAGATGTACGGAACGTGCCTGGATGAGCTACAGGTCCATGTGGACACGCAGAGTCCAGCATGCAGGTGGAGATCCTCCTGCTCAGGAAATTCCCTGGAGAGGAATACGACAGCTTCCCACCAACACAACGCCCACGCGACACTTACCCCCCCGCAGCTTCACACACACAGCCCTGCGGTGCATGCCAGGTTAGCGGTAGCCTTTGAAAACATCATCTTGAATGTCCCCAAGGGTCCGTGGAGGAGCTGTACCCTCTGCAGAGCGTCCCTGGTTTTGAAGCTTTTTTTCCCTCCCAACGTGAGGAAAGTGTGTGCAGTGGCTGAAGAGGATCACAGCATCCTCAATCCTCTTCAAACTGCTGCTTTTAACTACCCAAATAGCTGCATCAGGATGTAAATATTTTTCTTTTTGCTTTTGTGGTACTTTACTGTTTGCATCTGGCTCGCCCACGGCTCCATGCCTTCCTCTCCAGGACATTTGCCATTTGCTCTCCTTCTGGGGCGGGAGGAGAAATAGAGATTTTTCAGAGGCTTAGGCACATTCCTCTCCTTCCTTCACTAGGCTCTTCCTTTGCCAGTTGTTTAGTCTCACCCTGGGGTTAGAGCTCTGCAAAGTTTTATTGGGATCCAGGGCCTGGACCTGTCACAGATTATCAAATAAATCTCCAAGAAGCTAAAAGCTTGCTCTGTAAGTGCTTGTTCCTATGTTGGGCTTACACTCACAAGCCAAAAACATCTTGCTTTTCTTGTCCTGCGCAGCCTCAGAAATCATAACAATTAGGTACTAAGAGGAGTTCAAAAGGACTTCAGGGAGCTCCTCGGAGGGTCAGTCCCAGCCGCTCAGGCCCTCGTACCACTTCTCATCTCCACCAAGGACATCAGTCTCCACCATTCCCCACGGGGGCAAGCTCAGGCCCACAATGAGCTGTGCATCACTTCTATCCTACCTTTGCTGAGCAGTATCAGTGATTTCTTCATGCTTTCCAGCCAGCCAGGACCTCTCCCCTGGCCAAACCCGCCTCGCACCTCTCCTACCTGGTGTGGGGATGGAGCCACGGCTTCCTGCTCTGCCTGTAGATCTTTCAGGTGTCCTCTCACCCCACGTCCAAGGACCGCCGGGCGGTATCTGTCTGCTGGAGGCAAGTGTCCCAGCCAAGGAGGTCAATCCCCGCTCAGAGGCACAATATCAGCTGGCCGGCGCGCGGATGCCAGAGCGACTAACTCACCAGGGAGCAAAAGTCTGGCCAACAAAACACTAACCTTTCCCTGTAGCGACTTGTTTGGCCATTTCTGAGAATTTCAAAGAAACGACGGGACATTAGTAACAAAGCCTTCACCTACCTGTTTGAGTAATCTGTGTGACAAAGGCATGGATAGCCTGAAATGGCCCTTCCCTTCCCTGCTGTCACCAAGTCACATCATGTTCAAACCAAAATGAGTCTGTCGTCATTTCAGGATAACTTTGTACTTAAACTGTAGTCAGTGAGGTCAGCGGTTGTTTCTCGGTTTGCATACAAAGCTCTGTTTCTGTCTTTACTTCAAAAAGCAGCAGCATAAACAAAAAAAATCAAAGAGAATTAGCCACTAACACTGGCAGTATTTCAGTCCTCAATGGGAGCAGAAAGTCAATATGAGCATTGTCTGAAAGGAACGCAAGACTTTGCCCTAGGCAGCCCATACTTTATCCTGGGTTTTATTCCTGTAGGTCTTTAATTAAATGTTCACATCAGTTGGACAAACACCATTTCACCAGTCATTAGCTACAGACAGAAACACATTTATAACTCCTCGTTGCACCCTACATATTCAGTTTGATTAGAAGATATTATCGTAAGATCACCGCATGCTTACCAAGCAGACGTTACTGAATTCACTGAGATGCCACTGCAGATGGACACGTAGGCTTTTTAAAAGCAGACATGAATGGAGGGAAAACAGCACTGAAGGGAGAGGTTCCTACCTCTGCTGAAGTTCATCTGTTTCCCTGGATGTTGCTAAAGTTTCCACGCCAAATTTCATTTCCGGCCCCTGTGATACCAGAGAGCAGGTTTTTGCCTTTGAAACTTACCTTTTGATACCGAATCGTGGATATTTTGAAACACTTGCCCCTTGGGAAGGGCTTTTCCTATCCTGCCCTGTGAGGCACTGCTTGAAAAAATAAAGGTCTACCACCGTGGGTAAGATGAGAATATATTTATTAGTTATCAAATATACAAGTGAACCCCATCCATCGGTTTGGTACAATCCTGTAGAAACAAGAGCTGGTTTTGGTGACAGCGGCGGGCTTTGCCTGGCTGGTGTTACCCCAGGGATGCTAATCCCGGGGAGCCGCGGGCTCTGCAGAGATGTGCTCCCAGTGGTTCTGAGAAAAAGCGAATTTTAGCGACTCGTCGGCATCAGCTGGACATTGGTATTCTTTCAGCTTCAAGGGAACATAATGCTGTAGAGAAGCTGCTTTCTGATAACCAGCATGATTAAGAACTTTAATCCAGGAGGGTTTGGCTTGTCCTTTATAGCCAAGCATGGCAAAACTCCCTGGAAAACAGACACAAAGAGAGTGATCCTCTGGATGGGTCAGTTCACTTATTAGCAGCACAGCGTGGACTCTCTCCACACAACACAGAAATTTCTCAGCCCTGCTTTTTTTCCCTTGGATTAAAATAACAGAACATTTAGGAGAGAAAAAGGGTGACAAAAGAGGGAATGAGCCTTGCTGTAACCTCACTGCATCACAGACGCGCAGGGATTTCAATAAGCTGAGATAGGTTCCCAGATGTCAGTTAGCAGGAATATTGGTTTACTCTTTATCTTTAAATAAGACTGGTACTTCTTCATATTTGACGACATGAAAATGGTTAGGCACTTTGAATCCTTCCTTTATTAGTTTATATCAGTTTCTTCCTGTTATGCCTAAACCATTCCCCATGTCGACTCTGCTCTGGTCCTCTGCTGTCACAAAGTAAAAAGGCATTATGTATTCTTCCATTTTAATAATAATGTCTTGTGTTTATATTATGCTTTTCATTGCAAAGACTCCCAAGGCTATTTGCAGCTGGTTGGATCGAGACTATTCCTGTAAACACTTCTCATTTAAATAAGGTTTTGCAAAACCAGACAACAAGACCATAAACCTTCATCCCACTGGGGTCCAGGGGATCGGGGTGGGTTTTTTTTTTGCATTATCCCTGGCAGAAGCAATACACGCTCGGGAGAAATGCCTCAGTCCTGCGTGCGACGACTTTTGGAGCTGTGAAGTCAAATAGTGCGCATACCTGAATCAGCGGGAGGAAGGCTCGTGAAGCAGAACGTAATTACCCAGGCTGGAAATCAGGGCAGACACGCGGGTGAAACACCCTTTGCCCTCAGGAAAAGCAGAACAGGGGTGGCCCGTGATCGGCCAGAAGCGGCTTAGTCCCACTGCCGGACACCAGCATCCCACTGAGGTGGCGGGGCAAGGAGACGGCCACCAACCAGCGTGTGCCCGGGACTCGCTGCTTTTGTGCCCTGGGAGCAGTCGGGGCTGGAGGCTGAACCGAGCTCCCAAAACGACTGGGAAGTGCTGGGCCCAAGCGAGGGGCACAGGTGGTTTAGGGAACAAAAGTTGGACAAAACAAACAAAAAAAGATTGCTTTTTAATCAAAAAATTCCTTTCAAAAGTATTCATGGCTTTGACGAAAGAATGAAGCAATGAAGTTGCAGGGCAAAAACAAAAAAGAAAAGCTCAAATTTTTGCTTTTAAAAGGATGAAAGGAAAAAAACAGCTTCTTGGGAATCAAACAGGCACTGAAGTGAAATCACTGACTGCTGTAAAGACTGTGCTGTCCTCCCCTGGAATGGTCATAGCAATGAGCTTTGAAACTCGAACCAGAAATTGATATAAATTTCAGTAAAGCAACAGGGAAAAAAAACAATCCCCAAACCCCAACAAAAAAAGAAGCTGGAAATACAGCCAGTTCTCCATCTGATCTCTGCTCGAGAGATTGCAAATGAAATCTGAATCAAGCTGGCCGGTTGTTTTCCCGATTTCCTTATCACACAAATTATTCATCCAAACCTGGACTCAATGGCCCCTCATTTTCCAGTACGAAACCCAGCATGGATTTCCTGGACCAATGATACCAATGGATTTCTTGCAGCAATCCAAGGTAAAACTGTAAGAAGAACTTTCCAAAACTGGTGATTTCACCTTCATTCCATCAAAAAAAATTAAATAGCTCCTACTTCAATTCAGTCTATTTTCTTTTTCATCAACCTTTCAGTTTATGATTGTTTTTCCTTGCAAAGCAGTTGAATTTTAGAGGTGGAATCTTTATCAAATGATTCTTTTTTGTTGTTATTGTTAGAAAAACAAGCTCCCTTCAAGATGAAAGATTTGCAGCGTGCAGCTTCTCAGTGGTGAAGCAGGGTCAAAGCCCCCAAATAACTCTCCTACTTCTCACCATCCCTAAGCCAAGAGGTTTTTACTAGGTTACACTGGCATATTGTGGTAGGCAATACATTGATAAGCACTATATAAGGATGTGTACATTTTTGGTAGGGAAACACACCGGTAATTCTTAAGCAAAAGAAACATGGTAGAATAAATACAGTTACCTTCCTTATGGAAGACAATAGGCTTTGCTGAACCTAACCTGGTAAAAACAGACATTTCAGAGCTCCCCGCCACCTCCGCAATATCTCGAGAGCAGATGAGAACAAGTGATCTGAAAAGAAGGACAGTAATTACTGCATGATTGCAAAATATTACTTTCATTAAGAATCTGCAAGACCTTTAAGCTCCAAGTCAGAAAAGTACTTAAGAGCTCGCTTAACTTCAAGAACATGCTTAAATCCCTTTGATTTCAATCGCAGGTAAGCTTTCCTAAGTTTAAGCCTCTGCTTAAGCGTTCCTAAATTAAACCTGTGCTTCGCATGGAATCAAAACAAGTACAAATGACTATTTGCAAGCACATCTCTTATGGGAGGGGGACACTCAGCCACAGAAGAAATTCAGTTGCTCCGCAGTCCTGAGCCTCTGAAACTATTTGTGTCCTGGGTCTGATTTTTCAGTCAAGCCTCAATCCGGCTTTGGTCCTCACAGACGCGCTTTCAGCCCCCAGTGTATTGTACCCGCGATGAATTACAGGTTGCACAACTGGTTGCATTTAGCTGAGTGCCTAGACTCGCAAAATACACATCCTACCAGAAAATCAAACCGAACGTACAGGCGTCGTATGGATATATGTCACTTCATGCACGTTTTATACATGTACATACTCAGCGTGCATAAATACAGATGTAACAGCTCAGGAGTGTTCAAATCTTTGGTCATGAACTTCTCAGAAACATCTTGGACTGAAAGTCTGTTTTCTGGTTATTTGACCTGCTTCTGCCAGCAGCCAAGAATTTATCTATAAATCTCTGTTGTTCCATGTTTACGTGGCGACACATAAAACCACAAGGAATGTGGGACAGACACAAACAGAGATGATCCAGACCAGTGCCAGGACACATGCAAGGTAACAGCCCGCAGGCAGGCAGGTCTATTCATTGGCTCGCCCAAGAAAAGTCCTACTGGAAAATCTGGCACACCTAAAATTTTCATCTGTCACAAGAGGCAAAAACAATCAGTAAGAGTAAACAGAAGCCAACTCGTTTCAGAAATGGAAAACTGAATCATTGGCTGCCAGGAAATTGCTGGACACCGGGATGGGTGCGCAGGACTGCAAATGTCATTGCCAGGACCTTATCTACTCCATGCTGGAAAATGAATGGTTAATTTAGAAGGAATTGCCAGTTTTCCAGAAAATCTGTTTCTTTCTGCTCTAATCTGCACAGTCCTGGAAGAGACATGCTGCTTCTCTTATTATCTGGGCGATATGTGGGATTTGTACATATTTAATCTGGGCCAGATTTCTTCAGAGCACAGGTTCGGTTATGAAAATGGGTAATTTTTTTCCTTTCTTTGTCTATCAGCCATGCGTTGCTACGTGGACTGGGCTTTTAGCAGTTTGCTTACCTCTCTTTTATAAATGTTTGAACATAATCAGCCATTGCACTGGCAGCGTTTTCACCAGTGACTGTGTCAAAGTGCCGCCTACTCACAACTGCTCCGGAACATGCATCCAGCACCAGGAAGAATATCCCACGGCTATTGAAGAGGAAAACCGTGTCATTTATCTGCAACAAAAAGCAGAGGTAGGTTTTATGGAGGCAGGCTGGGGAGCTGCAGGCTCTCATCCTGCTTCTCCATACAAGGGAGTTACAAGCAAGGAAAATATCAAGGGCGTACACCCTATAATTTTAAATATATAATTAGTACAGACAAAGTGACATCACTGATAGATGGTCAGTGGCAGGAGGAAGAAAAACCCTTCGTTCTCAATGGGGTACAAAAACATAAGAAATGAGGTCATCGGCATCTTTTGTGTGTTAGGAAGATACATTCGGGAAGCTGGGAGTGAAATGCTTAGTTCAGTCTTAATACAGTTTCTTTCCATGTGGGGGAAATTACTGTTGCTTGGCAAAGCAGATCTGACCACGGAGCAAGGGAGAGGCGCTGAGACAGCAGATGAGGGAATAGAGGCGACACATGGACTTTTTTTTTGTTTTCCCTGGAAATGTAAATATCAAAACCAAAATACCCCTTCTTGGTAGGGCTGTTCCCAGTGCCTCAAAGAAGTTGTAGCACAAGTGGCTCCTACTTCTCTCCTTTCCTACAGCAAGGGCTTCTTCCTCAGGTTACACCTCTCAGGATGCTCCACGGCCTTTGCCTTGAGGAAGGCAAAGGCTCTCTGAGGTGCCCAGCGCTGGTGCTTCTCCCCAGCATCCAGGCTGGGAGGACACAACCTCTGCCAAGGAGAGAAACAACACACCGAGGTCAGGAAGAAGCTGAGCCCAGGATACACAACACACATTGTCATCCAAAGCCTGCAGGCACCAGGGAGCTCAGATACATCCCATCAATCTGAGACATGTGTACACCTCCAGGGAATACAGGGCCAGACGGAATGAGGGAGCCAAGTGTTAAAAAGTGGCTTCTGCAGGATGTTGGAGGATGCTGAATGCAACAGGGGGTCAAGGGTAAGGGAAACCTGACTGTCCCGGCCATGGGTGGGCAGAGGGGAGTGACCTTGGTGTGTTGTTTCTCTCCTTGTCAGAGGTTGTGTCCTCCCAGCCTGGATGCTGGGGAGATGCACCAGAGCTGGTGAGACAGACTAAATCTTCTGCCCGCTCCTGGCTGTCTCGCACTCCTAAGCCTGGGAAGTGTGTCAAAGCCTGGATGCACGCGGAGCAGAGAGCAACCACCACTGCAAACCAACCTAAATGTGAGCTGCTGGCAAAAGAACCAGCCGGGCAGCGTGTCCTGCCCCTCTCCGCACGCTGCAGACGCGCCGAGGAGCCAGCACAAGGGCTCGCACCGCCCCACGGGAGCTGGAGCAGGACACCCACTCCTTGGGCAGCTTGGGTTATAAATTTCAAACATTTCTGGCTTTGGCATTTCGTTCAGCAAAACAAGAACAAAGCCTGTGCTTCGGTGGTGGGCGCTTCCCTGCCTCACTTCTTTATTTCCAAATTTTCCCCACCTTTTAAGATTTAGGGTAAAAATCCTCCTTTAGACTTTAACCTTCATCATTTGCCCAGCCCAGCCTTTACTTCAGCTAGGAGTACATGCGTCAGAAATAAAACTCCCTTTGAAGAACAGTGCTTTGCATTAGAGCTTTAGAAAAGGCAAAGAAGCTCCGAGGATCCTGTGCCTGTCCCACGGGTGCTGCACACACACAGGTCTCTGCACTTCGCCGCGGGTGAGGACGCTGCCTCCAGTAACACCTGCTTGCTAATGGTTTTGGATAAATTTTTGATGATGCAGCCAGCACACATGGCAAGAGACCTTGGCTGCTCAGGCTCCTTAAGGATGCTGTACCAGCTTTGCTTGGCATTTGTTAGCATCGATTGTAATTCAGTAGCACACAGGCATGAAAGCCTGGAGAGTGTCCTTGCAAGCATGACTTCAGTCACCCTTCACCATCTAGACAGACATATAAGGCATGTGCAGGGACAACCTGACAGCTCCAAACCCCTTCAAGTAGTGAAATGCAGTTGTTTTTATCTTTTACTGCAATGCCAGCAGGGAAAATCAGAAAAACAAACTTGTTTTTTTCCCCCCACATCCTCTGTAAACAATGACTTCTGCTGTGCTCCCCCCTCCCCACCTTCCTCTACATTAGAGTGGTGGTGTTAATTCTCTTCTCAGGTGATAAAAAGCCTCTTTTTTTCCCTAAGGGCTCAAATCCTCATCTGAATAGAATACGAACTCCCCGTGACTTTAATGGAGTTAATTGTAAGGGAGAACAATGCACTTGCCTCTTCCAGGGGAACTTCCCATTTCCTTCTGCCAAGGCTTAGCAACATTTTGCAGTAACTTTCCTTGGAGATAAAGTTTCCCCTGTTTAATCATCATTTCAAATGCGGTAAAACACAACGTACCTTAATGAATGCAGATGTCAAGTGGTTTTGTATGTCTGCCCTGCTGAGAGACTGGATCTGGATCCTTACATACTTGACTGAGGGCGTGCTGGTGATAGCGAGCTGCAATTACACCAGAGACAGAAACTTAAAAACTGCTTTTCAACAACAAAATGACACTAGTGCTCACATATATATATATATATATATATATGATCGCAAAACTTTAAGAATTCTTTTTTCGAACTGTGATCCTGGTTCACAAGTAAGTGCCTATTGTTAAGGCACCGCTAACCAAAGGATCGTGGTGATGCTGGTTGGAAGGGACCTCCGATGGCCACTCTGCCACTAAGTAAGTTTAAGACTTGGATATGAATCTCATATATTTTGCCTGGCTGTAAACTCAAGTGCAGATTTCTATTAGCCGGAACGAATTCTACAGGATTTAGAGTGGGGTGAATTTACAGTAAGTGAGAAGAGAACCTGGCTCTAATTTTCCCGTTATTCCTATTAACCAGAATTACTTCCCAGTTTGAAATTCAGCAGGAATGTCGTATTTTGGAATTGAAAGCCAATCCAATCTGAGCCCTCGCAAGAGCACTATTTTTCTTGTTTAAAAGGAAGAAATGGGGGAGAAAAGGTGCCACGAATGTGCATTCACATGCTCCTAGGTGAGCAATTTCTTTGAGGCTATCTTTGAAGCATAGTACAAAGATAACGGGGTAATGGTTTTAAACTGAAAAAGGGGAGATTTAGATTAGCTATGAGGAAGAAATTCTTTACTGTGAGGGTGGTGAGGCACTGAAACTCATTGCCCAGAGAAGATGTGGATGCCCCATCCCTGGAGGAGTTCAAGGCCAGGCTGGATGGGGCTTTGAGCAGCCTGGTCTAGTGGGAGGTGTCCCTGCCCATGGCAGGGGGGTTGGAACTACATGGTCTTTAAGGTCGCTTCTAACCCAAACCATTCTATGATTGTAGGAAAAGCTGCAGGAATTCCAGGCAAAACCCTTCCCTCTACACAGGTTACATGATGCCAGGCAGAGTCATGAGGTGGAATTCCCTACGGCTTTTCCTTGTACGCTGTGAAACCAAATTGACCTCAGGGGGCTGTGCGTAGGCTGCAGAACCCGAGATGCTGTTCGGAGTGGGGGGTACCTGCGGGGCCCCGCACGCCTGGCACCCCCCCGCCGGGTGCTGGGACACGGGGCGCTGGGCAGACGCTGGCCTCTGCGGGAAGGGGTTTGGGTCACAGCTCCAGGAGTCCCCCGGGTACATATGCGCCGTGATTTTAATACGTTCGCAGCCTTGCTGAGAGCAGTAACTGTGTCCCTTCCGATCTTCGTGGGCTTGCAGGTGAACAAAGAGGTACCTACAAATGAGAGCAAACAGAGGGGTCAGAGCCACCGTGTGCCTAGAGGCAGGGTCTGCACTTCCTAAATTGCATTATCCCTCCCAGTGCCCAACATCACAAACCAGCTCTGTCTTAGACCGGTGCAATACGGCACAGCCATTGCAAAGCGGGTCCAGCAAGGATGGAGGATGGGCTCCCCTCTCACCCTGGCATGACGAGACCTGTGGCACTCGCAGCCCCTATGCCAGCTGCCTTCAGCAGGTAAGCATGGTGTGGGGCAGACACCCCCTCCAGCCCCAGGCACCCCACGTCACCACCAGGCGCGGTGGCATCCCACCAGAGAAAGAGCAGCGGCGATGCTCAGGGTGCTCTGCAGGAGGAGACAGGTTTGCCTGGAAATATCAGCATCTCCCGCACCGTCCTGGCCCCGAGGCAGAACTTAGCCTTAGACACGCATGATTAAAACCCGAAATCAGCCAGGCCTTCTAGCCTTTGGAGTTCTTTTTTTCTTTTTTTTTTTTCTTTTGCTAGCTGTTCTAAGTATGTTTTCAATCGTGTCTGTTCTGCAATTCAGGCCGAGGAAATTATATAAACAGCTCAGTTCGGCTCCAGGATCAAAAAGATACACGAGGTTTAAAGGGAATTTTCATTCTATTTCTTTTAAAACTAAATATTTGTTTCTATTTGTCTGGAAGAAAGAATGAGTAAGCTTGGTTCCTTTCCAAGGATCCAGCGTGTGGGGTTAAAAAAAGAAGGGGAAACATCCCACTTATTATGAAATAAAGTCTAAAAAACAACAACAGGAAAAGAAAAAAGCCAATCCCCTAGCTTCTGTGTTCTGAAAGGCTAAAAAAAATCACTGCCGAGTTCGACAGAGAACCAAAAGGCTGATACTGCCAGAATTAAGTTAGGTTAGACCCGTCAGTCCTCATGTACCAGATCCAGAACGCTGCTGGCAGCTAATGGCTCTTCCCCTACACACCCACATGTGTAACCATTTTCCCCACTATTTAGTAGTAAACAACCTATTTACAGAATTCGGGCAGCTTTTTTTCTAAAAAAAAAAAAAAAAAAAAAAAAAAAAAAAAAAAAAAAGAGGAAGGAGGATTAATTAGCAAATTGTTATTTCACAATTCCTATGATGAGAGAGACCTGGCCATCAGCAAGGCGCTTGGTTAGCAGGGAAAGCATTCCGGGATGCGATTGCTCATGTGTTATGGTTGGATGAGTAAATATATCCCATCTTATTTTCAAATCTGGCACTTGTGGATTGATTCCTGAAGCAGCTACTTAGTCAGGTGAAGCGTCATGGGACCCATGGTTAGACCACAAAACACTTTTTTCCTCCCTGTTTCAGCTGACTGAGAAACAGAGTTTCGTAATATGTTTTTTTAACCAAAGGTGTTCTAGAGTCTCATAAAGGTAGTGCAACATCTCCAGGACTCTCTTCACGCCTTCAAAATGAGACGTGTGTTATGGTGCTCTCCTTTTTTTTACAAAAACCTAATTTTTACTGTGGGATGATCTTAGAAATTTGTCTTTATGGGAATATGAAGAAGTTGAAACTTCCCAGACTATCTCAGTGCTGGAGCTGCAGCAGTCACGAGAGGGCTCTTTTCCATGACCCTTTGGGGTAAAATAGATTCTGACAAATGCACTGCACCCACAGCTGCAGCAATCTGAGCAGCAGGGATGCCTCAAAGGAGCTAAATCCAGGCAAGAAATCAGTCATTTTCTTAACGGCAATGCAAATTGCTGCTTGGTGATACAAAACCAGACCTAACCTGGGTATTCCAGCCTGTAAATCCATTTCGACCTGAAACCAGCGCCAAGACCACGCAAGGCGGATGGGCCCAAATTTTAACCCTGAGAAAGAGAAAGGAGATGCTGGGGCAGGCACGAGAAAGACCCCAAGGGTTTTGTTGCCCGTTCCCTGAGGGACCCTGGGGGGAAACGCAGGGCTCACCCCGATGCTCTGTCGAAGAAGAAGAGCCGCTGGCCGGTCCCGTTGAGAGCGCTGGCCTGGGAAGGGGCGGCGAGGTAGTGCTTCACGCTGTGCACCGTCCCCGTCCGGCGCTGGTAGATATCGGCCACCACCTGGAAAACAGCTTCCCTGGGATAGCAGAGGGCAACGTGCAGCCAGTCTCCTCTGTCGACAAAAAGCAGGGGAAAGAGAGAAAATGCACTTAAGGGCTTGAGTACGGGAGAGATGGTCTGCAGCCAAGAGTACAGTCTTCGGGGGAAAACAACAAAATGGCCTTTGAGGTTCTCTTCCTCCTTTAAAAAAAACACAACAAATCCTCAAAGCCAAAGAAAATCAGATTTTTTTTGCTTTGTCTGGAAACAACGGCTTCTTATTACGAAGGTCTGATCCAGGGACCCCGGCTGACCTCAGAGGACTTTGAGTCAGGTGCCAGGATGGCTTAAAACCAGAGATTTTCCCTTCCTTGCCCTGTAAGGCTGCAGTACAACCAGTCACATACCCACTCGCCTCTCCCGAGGCAGCCGGGGCTTGTTTCAGTTCATCCGGAGCTGCTGCGGGAGAAGGAACCGGCATCCAGCAGACGTTTCACCGGGGGCACAGATTCAGGAATTAGAAAGTAATCTCTGACTTGAACCAGAGCCACGGTCTAAAGAGACCTGCTTCCTCTACTTTACAGCAAAGTTTATTATTATGGTTTCCATTAAAATCTCCCTCTCCTCTGCTCTCTCTTAAACGGCAGTTTAGAATAACTAAGGGTAAAGTTCAACCATCTTTTAACCCTTGTGTATCACAATTTCAGCGTGCACATTTACAAAAAATTGCCCCCGTAGCTTTCATTTATCCTGTGATTTGCATCGCCACCCTCATGGAGAGAAAAACTGGCTCCAAACTAGAAACCTTTGTTACACGACTCAGAGGCAAAAGATGCAGCTACGGTGCACTGGGGAGACTGATGGGAAGGATCTTCCACAAAACCCAACACCCTTTCCTGTCCGCAGGACGCACTTGTGCTGTACAAAGCAGAAAGCCGCAAGAAGTTTACACTTGAAAAGGAAAACCAAATACCAAGATAATTACCTTAATTATTTTTTTTTCTTTCCACCCTCTGAAGTGGCTCTGTGGACCACACCAAAGGGCCTGAACCAGTACCATAGTTAGCTTTCCTTATATTACCCAAACCATCCAGGCTTTAAATGTATTCTTTTAATTAGCTGGCTTTCTGGTTAGAATGTGAGAATATAAATTTGGCTTAGAGAAATACAAATACCACCTTCATCAGCTGTCTTTCTGGGGCCTAAGAAGCTGAGGAAGACAAAGTTTCTCCAAAGGCTCCCCTGAAATGACCCGCACCATCCCTGCCCGCAGAGCAATAAACGGGGGGAAACCGCTTCAACTTGGAGAAATCTGGGAATCTGCATGCCTAGACCTCTACTTTGCATTACACATGGAGAGCGCAAAAGCAAAGCTATTTCAGTCTTTTTCTGGCTTTCTCATTAAAACAAAACAAAACTATCTACAGGATGGAAGAGGGGACAGGCTGTTCTAGAATAATAAATCAAAGCTGCACAAAGACCCATCAGCTTAAGCCAGATACTGCCCTCTAGATTTTAACCAACTCCAGCTGTGTCATAACACAGGACAGCTAGAAAACGGATATATTTTCAGATGATTTGGCCTCCGACTAGAGGAAATGAAAGAAATGCACCAGAGCCATGTTTGTGGAATATTTTTAGGACAGAGTCCCAAGACATTTGGCTGTTTCATAAGGGTGATTTGCATTGCGTTAGCACATTTTATCCCCTGAAGACGCCATCACAAAAAGGGCTTGTCATCTCCCTCAGATGCTGGGAACCAGCTTCGGTGCCATGCTACGCTGACTGCCACCTCCCTGGGGAACAAGAAAGGCACTAGAAAAGGCAATTGGAGGGTGAAAGAGAAAAAAAGGAAAAAAAAAAAAAAAGCGTGAAACCCCCCCCCAACAGCTGTGACCATCTTGAGTCACTGGAGCATTTGGGAATATGAGTGCTAGAGCCTAGTGTGCACGTGAGCAGGCTGCAATAAATCATATCAAGATTGAAAGGATTGAATGAAAAGCACCTACTTTGGAGTTTGTGGAGAGAGAGGTGGAAATAAGTGCATTCCCACAACAAAGGGCCTGGGAGGAGATGTGAGAAGGCAAAGCATTAGAAGTTATCCTTTATGTAAATATAGGAGAGAATAAGGTGATTATTTTGTCTTTAATTTAGTGGTATTTTAACAGCTTCCTATTTAGTTCTTTACTTCAGTTCTGTTTCTTCAGCTTGTACAAAATCCGCCGTAAGCCCTCCCAAATACCTGGCCGTGTGGCTGAACTTGGCTCCAGGAAAAGCAAAGCGAGGAGCAGCAGCGCGGCGGCGGGACGGCCCGCAGGGCTCTGCCTCCCAGCTGGCAGCGGCCGGGGGTCGGACGCCTGTTCTCCAGCCACCGCCAAAACCGAGGGAGAAACGCAACCGCAGGCAACGAGCAGTTATCAGGCATGGGACGGCTTGGACATGGGCGGTCAAAGTAAAACAGATGTGCATGTGCCTTCCTCAGCCACTGCACTGGCCACCAAGGACCTCCTGGCTGGGTCTCAAGTGCAGGAAGCCTTCGTCTTTTTCAGGGTTGTCAATAAACTGCGGCTCCTGCTTTATTTCTCTGCCCAGACCTCTCCATTCTGTCTTATTTCCCAGCTGACAATCTGGGGTGAATATTTGCAGACAGAATAAGAAAAATAAGTCCTTATTCTGCCGATCTCAGTACCAGCACGTCAGCCTGGATCTTTGCAGGTGCTCTGGAGGCTTGGAGGAACACACAGCAGCAAGAAGAGAAAACACTGAATTCATAGTACATCCCAAATTACAAATCCAGAGTAATTTCAGACCCCTGCCTGAATGCTGTGGGAACAGCATTCATCTAACAGAATCTGTTAGATGCTCATATGCTTAAAGACCAGCACAAAGAGGGGAAAAAATCATTTAAAACACAAGGGGTAGAAGTCAGACTATCGATACACAAAATGCTCTCCAATGTAGCAATATACAGGACGGGTTTTTTGTTTTAAACTTTCATTCTTAGGAGTTTCTTGCGAGAGAAACAAATAAAAATACTCTCAGGTGGAAAGTCTGACATTGGAATTAGCTGTCGGTTTAAGGGAAAGCCTTATTAACATGTGTAGGAAACTAACTTGAGCTATTTAAGATATTTTCATCCCAAAACTAAGTAACTGTGTTCAGAGCTTTTTCTCGTGATAAAGTTCAGCTCATTTTAGAAGTAAGGAACGCTCTTCTTTCCTTTTTTCATTCTTGTTCTTAATCAGGCCAACATTTTCCTATGTGTTTTTACAAAGAAAAATTGGCACTTGAAGGAGAAAAGCTAAATATGCACCAGCAAAAAGTCAGTGTTCAGTGGGTCCTAACAGTTTCAAACACCACTTGGAAAATTTTTGAGAGTCTGCCCACACCAGCATGTATAAAACCTGACACTTCTGCCCCTCTGCTACTGTCATTCAACAATCCCCACGGTGCGTTTCATGCATTTTTATGAATGTATTTAACTTGTTTATTTCCTTTTGGAAATGACTGGGTGAAACAAACCCAAGACGACTTTCTTTTTTCACCTGGATATTGGCACTTGCAGTTCTGGCTCTTTCAGGTGAAGCAAAAACATAAGGCAAAGTGTTAAAAAAACTATTCTTATGTTTTGGCAATGAGCAGGCTTCCTGGGATAAGCAAAAGCAAAAAAGGATGAGGGAAAGGCAAAAAAAAGCAGGCAAGAAGTTTCCTGTTCTTGGACATGTGGTAGATACAGATCTGCACGTAGACACAAACGTACCTCATTCACAACCCCCAGAGCAGCCCCCCAGCTCAACCCCAAACTCCCAAAGGCAAAGCCACTCAGAGAAATGCGATCAAGCAGGCAAAGGAGGGGACATTTTTGAGAGTGGTGGGATGTGAAGTGAGTCATGTAACTTGGAGATGAGATTTGGCCGGAGTAAGCATAGAAAGAGTGCATGCCTGGCACTCCCACCGCCTGGGAGAGGACAAATAACACTCGGTCAATGTTGTGAATGTGCCCCTTGACTACATAGGATGGAGTATCAGTCCTGGGCAAATGGGTATGATCTAGTGCTGGGGTTGCTGGTTATGCTGGACATCAATCCTGACTGTATTTTCTAAGGGAACTTCTAAGTTGATGAATATTACTCTAGAAAACATCTCCACCATGTTTATTGACATGGTGTGTCACGTAGCTGATGACCATGGAAGTGCACCGTCCAAATCCTGATCTCACTGATGAAAATCTGGGGTAAGCTAATGAGGGAATGCCGGAGAGTACAACTACAGATTACTTATTTTTTCCTTAAAGTCGAAAAACCAAGAGACTTTCATCCAGTGAGTCAGTCTCCCCCAACTGTTATTAGTCCTATTTAAAAACAACCCCTCTGACATTTTGGTGAACATCTACGTGAGCTGAACTTTCAAAGCGAGTGAGACAACTGGGAATTTGAAACTTTCCTTTTCATAATACGGGAACTAAGCAGAAATTCCCACGTGCTGCTTTGGTAAGTTTGTCTCTCACAGACTGAATTTTGAACTTCAAAAGACAAAAAAAATGCAAAGTTGCCATTCAGCCTCCAACCTATCCCAATAACAAATCACAGGAGGTCAATGCTCCTTGCTCTCAGTCAGGATACAGCTGGTTTTTCTCTCCAAAAATGTCTCCCAACCTCACAACAACCTACCCAGCACCGGGATGAATCTCTTCTGGCACAAAACCTGCTTTCAGGACAAGCCACCTCCTCTCCAACCAGCACCACTGGTGGGGAAAATGGAGCGAGAAATACCCACACACCTCACAGGGGCTGGGAAGAGTGGAGAAAGAGCTACAAGGAACCTGGCCATGTCCTCACCACTTTCTTTCAGTTCAAGGTCTTTCCCTTGAACCCATGTTTCCCACCAGCTCCCTTCAGCTGTCGCTCGCTCCTTCTCTTTTTCTAGATTTCTTTTTAATTTTCTGCCTTCAACTCAAGTCCATTAAACACATCCAAACCCCCCCGATGACAAGTACGGCTACTGGGCAAACATCCAGCAATTTTTTTCAAGACCTTGTTATTAGGGATTGACTTTTCTGGAAGACCGCTCGCTGCAGGGATAGTAACAAGTTAGGTATGTGTTTAGCTAACCGGAGTTGTGTGTATTGGGATTTAAATGCCTTTCCTAAATGTTGCCATTTAGGAAATGCCATTAAAAATTCAAAAGCATAGGCCATCTCTTAATATAAATTAAAATTTTTGGTTTTACCCATGTGCCTCCTTAGGCAAAAAGAATGATTTTTGCTTTTGCGAAACTCAACAAATTATAAAAGGGATCCTGCCCTGAGGTACACTTCTGCTGATCCTCATGAAACCTGGGTCTGACTCAGACAGCATTTGGCTCACAGACAATTGGATTCAAGCAAAAATAAGAACTTCCTGCATTTAAATACAGTACATCATCTTATCATGTTTTTTCCCACCCTACACGCTTTCGTGGAGGAATCGCATCCCAACTCAATTTGTATCTTTTTTTAACGCTTTCCCAAGTACTCTGTCACGGACTGTTGTGTATTTTGTATTTTCCTGCTGCTGTGCCTTGGATGCGCGTCAGGTCAGGAGCGGCTGGTGGCCTTGAGGAGGCCCAAGCCCTACTCCATGGACCAGCAGAAGGCTGAAAGCAAGGGAAAACCTTCAGGTTTCATGTGCCAGGCTTCAAAGTGACAAGCAGCCCAAGTTTGCCACGGCCATCTGGGGACTGTCGGACGCTCAGATTGCTCTAATTCGTGCTGTAAAATGATCAGCTGGGGAAGGACGTCTCTCCTCAGAGTGACCTTGGTAATCCACGCGGCCAGCTGCGAGCAGGAGCCGCGGAGGACAGGGGGCAGCCAGGGCTGCAGGCAGGGAGGCAAAGACGGGGCTTCAGGATCGCTCGAACGCGGCGATGCCAGCACCCGCTTTGGCCCAGCTGTACTAAAATGGTGCAATCTGCAACCTGGTGCTTTGGCAAACGTTTTAGCTTCTTTCCAATTTAAAAGAAAAAAAAAAAAACAAACCCTATGGCTTTCATCCACGGGTTGACCTGTGGGTAATTTAAGGGATTTAAATAGACAGAAGGGAATTCAAATGTATCTGCTGACTTCTGTGTCGTGTGGATGATTAACTTTGAATTACAGATGTTATCAGGAGGGGCAGGCTATGAAACCCAAGTAGCACTTTACTTATTATTATTGGAAATAGTGCTGGTGTTACTTGTATTACATCCAGATCTGGGGGATCAAGATCAGAATTCATGTACGTACAAGAACAAGAAAGCAGTCACAGCCTTAAACTGTTAGCTCCCCTTTGAAATACTAATTTTGCCTTCCTGTGCATTTGTCAATCTGGGAAGCAAGAGGAAAAGCTCATTTAGAACTAATCTGAAAAAGAAACAATTTAGGAAATATCTATAAAGCAGGCAAGTCTGCAACAAGCACATTCTAGCCTTGTCTCATTATCTTTGTTTTCCGCCAGACCTTATCACCGCTAAGGAATTTAATCGCAAAAATGACAAGTAGCTGAAAGTATGAATCAGACTGGCATTGAATAAGAAGCCGTAGGAAAAAAACCTACCTACACAACCCCGACAAATAGGAATATAACAAGTTCCCCAGAGTCTCAGGGCAGACATGGGCTGCGTAAGTTTGCTTGCACTGAAGTCTCCACTTTTGGATGGGCTGCAGCATCCTGGAGGCTTCACATCACCCAATGCCCAAAGGCTCCACTATTTTAAATGAAGAATTTAGACACGAACTCATTCCAGGCTCTTGAATTTTCAGGTAATTTAGATTATTCACTGGTGAATATGATAACAAGCACTAGCGCATAACTCCAGCCTGGCAAATACAGGAGTCGAGCAGTGCACCTGTGCCCATCCCTGCACAAACACCACGGCAGGGGAAAGGCTGGACGCATTCCCAGGCAGACACATGGACATCTGCCCTTTTGCTTTCTGGTGACAACAAATTTGGCCCTCCCCTGCCAATTTTTTGTGGTTTGTTTTTTTTTTAAAGGCTGTCGTAAGGATCCAACTCCTGCAAGAAGGCACCAAAGAACATCAATACTGTGAGCCTCACTGTACCCCCCCAGGTGAAGCAAGAGGGTGAGGATGAAGAGAGCCTGGGGAGGGCTGCCCTGCGCTGCCCTTGGAGGCAGCATCTGTCGGGAGAGGTGCAGTACAAAGCAAAGCCCCTGCGGGCAGGACTGTGGCAATCTACCTACAAAAATTACCCTCTTTATACTATTAGCTGCTCACGTTTCCCTGAATTCTCTGTTGAGCCACAGCAGAGAGCCCTAATAAGGGAAAACCCTTCCCTCTGAGCCTTAACAGGCCACGTATAGAGATTTGCCTGTGCTCATTAAAAGCAAGGAATGTTTCGTCTAATTGCCACTGCTTTTCTGGCTGCTTCAACAACACAACTTATTACACTATACTTCAGATATGTGCTTTGAGGAGATTTAATTCTTATCTTTAGATTTGCTGATAGCGCAAAGAAGCCTGGCTCATTTACTGAACAGCACTGTGCCTTTGATAATAGTATTTGCCTTTGCTTCTTCCGCGATTAGAAAATTTGCACAGGCACAAAGCCTAGGTCGTTAAATTGAAGGACCACGTTTCTGACTTTGCTTACTGTATGAAGTGCCAATCTTTGTACTGTTTTCCAGCACCTGAAAGGAGGCACGCACTTGCAACCAAATAATGTTTTCCATCCTCTCCTCCTGGCTTACCAGCCTCTCGCCCCTCCCGGAGCAAGCTCGATGTTCTCTGCGGGCCTGTGTGCTTCAGGAGACTAATTTTGAGGAAAGTCCTTAACTCAGTCTTACAGACAATTTTCATACTTCTGTGAAGCAGAAAAAAAAGCCACCCAAGAAAACACACAAACAGCTCCGAGGGGGCGGAAACCGCCCCCACAAAGAGATGAAGCCCATGGAGAAGGGGTCTGAGGTCCCCATTCAATGAAGGTTTCGCACACGCTTTATGCCCGGATGAGAGCCATCCTCGGCAGATCTGGAGCACGCTTTATTCCCGGTCATTAAAATTCCAGCCGGCCCTCTCCTTCTGTTGGCTTGCCAAAACGTTCCCAAGTTACTTGTCCTGCATTACCTCTTTGCAGAAGCATCAATACCCAGCCGCCTTCTCATCCTGGCAGGGAAACTCCCAGCCATTCGACAGACAGCCCTATCTATGGCTTAATAAGGGCATTTCTGCCGAGGCAGCTACGCCCCCCAGCAGCCTGAAAACACAGCCTGCGGGTCTCCGCCTGGCTTTATATTTGCCCATCAGTCGGCTAGTGCCAAACGCAAACACGTACACCTCGCGTTGGAAGGGGAGTTGGTGTGCGTTGAAGAGTTTGTTTGCGCCACATGGAAATCTGCATGTGGAGACACAGCAGTTTTGCTTGGTTTGGCTTCAGATTTTGATGGAAGTGAAGAAGCTGCAGAATTACTCTAAACACGGTTTGAATCAGCGCGAAGAAGACACAAGTACTGCAGCAACCCTTCGGGTGCCCACAACAGAAAGAAAAAGATCCCAGTGACCGCGCTGTGACTGGTGTCCCCCTCCGCTGACTTAAAGCCACCTGAGCAGTGCCTCTGAACTCCCTGGACAAGACCCGCAGCTCACAGAAAGCGGCGCTGCCAATTTCAGCTGAGTCATGGGAATTCATCCCGACCAGCTCCTGGCCACCCCAGGAATCCGGACGTTCCAGTCTTTTAATAGACATCTGAACTGGCATGACTTCTATCGGGCTTTTTCTGCAGCGCTTCAGAGGCAGGGAAAGCGTTAACCATGCAAGTATTCAACATCAGTGCTACGCCTGACCTCCACAGAAATCCAAATCCTGACACATCTCCTTGTCAAATTCCTTATTTCCCCGCTGACCTTCCTTTAGCCAGAGCAGAGCAAATCGCTCCAGAAGCGTGAGGGCTGTCCAGCTGCACAGGCAGCATCCCGGATATACCTATCCATCATTTTACAATGACCAGACTAAAAATAGTTTAATTGTTCACTCAGGTTACGTCTGAAGTCATTAATCCTAGAATATTTCTATTAACGTTCATCAAACATTTTTGGGCTTACATCACATATTCTGCACAGATGTTACTATGTTAAGAGCTCATTTTTTTTGGCAGATTATTCGGTATTTTGGATTAAAAAAGAACAAACAAAACATAAAGCCACTTGAGACAGGTAAGAGTCTTCCCTGATTTTCTAAGTGATTACTCTGGGCTCCACAATCAGAGATTTCTTCCATTCCAGAAGTGACTGGAATACAGTGTTTACTCAAGGTCATACATGGCACTGCTTAGGCAGGCGCTTGTTTTCCTTCAAACTCCTAAATCCTCTTTTTCACCTCAATTCCTTTACCCTTCCACAGGAGCCTCATTTCTCCATGTTTTTGCGGGCAGTCTGGACATTTCACTATTGCCATTGCATCAGCCTTGAGTCACATCAGTTAGCATCCAGCATACTTGAGGTGTACGCAGAGCAGCCGCACATTTCATTCCCAATTATTTCTTAGCAAGATGCTCCAAATGAAATGAAGCAGAATTGTGGTTTTCCTTCATTACAGTATATTTCTTGTTTACAGTCTTTCAAAACGCACACCTTGCCAGCTGTCTCTGGATCAGAAAAAGCTACGAACCTTTGCCCTGCTCAAATAACTGCTTTCACACAAGACAAAGAGAACCGCAACCCCGTTGTGGTTTTCAACAGCAAAATGTAGTTAAGTTGCTGCTAGAACAAGAGCTAAACTTCAAACCCAGCTTGACCAAAGACCCAGTTCTGCCTTCAAATTTGAATCTGTGCTTGAAGGCCGAGGGCCAAAGCTTTGGCAAGTATCAATGGGCACAGTGACAGAGTAACCACCAGTTACCCGGCAGAAGATTTAGCTCTGCAATTGCAAGGAAACAGCTAATCATTTTAAGACAGATAATAATTGCAAAGCTCAGCTTGTCCGAGAGTGACTAATGGGTTTTCTGCTTCCTTAAATTGTACAAAGATGTATTAATACGGAAAACAGTGATTTAATTCTAGTAATTACTCTGTGACCAGAGTGTCAAAACACTGATCTTCCAGTGACTTAATCATGGCCCTACAGCTACTACATGTTTAAATCAAGAGGACCAGGTATATCACTTGCTATAATGGGCATCTATAAAGAGGAAATATTGCCCTTCATGGCTGCATTCCCATGGGGCTTCACAATGGGAACTAAGGACAGTATTTTTCCCCAAATTTCTTCAGCTCCAAAGTTAAGGGGAACCAAACAGAGTTCAAGCTTTTGCCAAAACTATCCTAAGCTAAACCCACGGCAGTGACGCTCTGCTGGAGGAGCAGCAGATGGCTGTGGGGTTTGGTGGATAACACCGGCGGGACTTGGGAACCCACCAGATTTACCAGCGGTGCGTGCTGCTTCGCGCCCTCGGGGGCTCTGACTTCTTTCATCTCAACTATCTAAAACCTGCTTTGCAAATCTGAGCCTCTCTGTGCCTGGGTTGCGTGTAATCATGGAAAATTTCATTTGCATAACTCTGTCCTTCTGCAGTATCGGATTTTTATCAATAACTGAGGAGTCACACAAACCGGAGAGGCCAAGGTGACAGTGAGATTTTTTTGTGGTGCTCATGTCTGTCAGCACATCTGTGCAAACCACGGCAATGCCTGTCGCTGCTAAGCTGGCTGGATTGCAGGACTCTCTCCTAAACTGCTGTACCAGTGCAAAGCATAAGTAGTTTCACTGAAGTAAGAAAAAAAAACAGGACTAAAAACCGTAAATGAAATTATGTAAAATGAAACAGACTGCAAGGGAAAAAAAAGTAGTATCTAAAATGGATATACTCCGCTTTTATAAAATGCTAAAAGAAAACATGTAAAATAAACACAGCACAACCTGTAATTTTGCTGTACTGAGTCCTAACATTTTAAAACTTTATGTAAAAAGAAAGAGTGACTGCAGTGCCGTTTGGATTACAGAAGATGCAAAGCTCTGTGCACATTCTGATGTATTTCTGCACTTTATATATATAGGAGATAAATTATGTGTGCAGCAACTAGTACAAACAAACGAACAAGAGCCAGAGCTCTTCTGGAGGGATTTCAGGGACAGCAGGCCAGGACTCACTTGGATTCTGTTTCAAAACTTTCTGGAAAGAGAAATGTCTCTGCACATCAAAAAAAGCTGGAATAAAGTGAAAGCAGAGGCATCTCTTTGCATCAGTAAGTGCCAGCCATTAACACCTTCCTTCCACGCTCTCAGAAATCGCTGAGGCGTTTGAAAGGTCACTTGTGAGTGACCTGCGAAATAGCTCCAGATCTTTTGGAAAAAGAACATTTTTTTCTAACAACATAGGGCAGTACCTGTTGAAGTTGATGGGGTACAGGATGACGTCCTGAGGTGCTCTGCCGTCCCACCGGATGATATAAGCCTGCTCGAGCATGACGACGGGCTGGTACTGCTGGTACGGTGCTCCTCTGTTCACGCCTTGCAACCGCAAGGGATGGGAATGGTATGCTGCTCTGGCAATGGATAAGGTCAGATTCTCAGGGCGCCTGGCCTGAATATAAAGCTGAGGGTGAAAGGAAAATGACAAACATATCCATTAAAGCAGCCAGGCTCAGCCATAACATGTGCATTTGATCATCGTTGCCTGTAAACGGTTTTTGCCAACGAAGAGCTCGGAACATTTGGAAAGTCACTGAAACATTTCCAGTTCAAATAAAAAGGTAAAACAGAAATAGCATCTGCAGCCATTCATGGGGACACCATGAAGTGAGGTATGAATTGTACAGCACCATAAAAACGTGCAGTATTCAAAATCTTAAGGGAGAAGGGTAATCAAGGAAATATCGCAAAGTAACTCTTTTTTATGAATTCAAATAACTACACTTTAAAAACAGGCTTATTCCATTGAAAATACAGAAAATTCTTACGTTAATTCAACAGGCTTTGGATTAGATCCAGGTATCTAATGGAATCCACATCTTTGCGCTCAAGTAATTTTGGGGGCTAAAACTTGATGGCCTGACTATATAACCTTATAGACTCCGTACCACATTCCACAGGCTTCAACAGACCTCTTCTGTGCAGGGACCAACAGACGCCCTTGGCCCGTAGTTCAACTCTACAGACCAACTACAAACTATGCTCCTGTTATATGCTTTGTCTGTCCTGCCGTCACTCAAATGAAGGCCAAGTCATGTGGCAAACAGTAATTTTAAGGCTGAATGCATGATGTTCACCTGCTTTGCCCCATGTGAAATTCCAGTGCAAAAGGAGGACACACAGCTAGTCATACAAATCTGTCTCGGCATGCAGGGTCATAGTAGACAGCTTGTCATATCCCCTGAAGGGTTCCAAATGCACTGAGGACAGGTGAGGACACCTTTAATCCTGCTTCCTTCGCTCTCCTGCAGTGTAGAATAGCACTCTCTGCATCAAGGACTTAAAAGACCCAACATGAAAATCCACGTTAGCTCGGAAAAGTCTAAGCTTCTACATGAGCATCCATCCAGTAAAATTATTTTTAAACTCAATTTCTGTCTTTGAGGTAGATCAAAATGGAGGCAGTAGTCTCTTAACAGATTTTAAGACTGCAGGCAAGGATACAAGCACAGCCAAGACTAGCAGAGAGAGGGAGACTCCATTTATCAGGATATCTGCCTTCTAAGGCAGGGCTATGAGACCTCAGCCCCTCACATCTCTGTATCTGCTTCTCTTCCTCTTGTCTACACAGATTGAAAGCTCTGCAAAAACAGACTGTCTCTCACTGGTTTATAGACAGGCTTATTTTAGTTGGGGCTTCTAGCCAGTTCAGCTCCCATTTCCAATTTCATGCTCAGAAGAACTCTACGCTTGTGCCTGCTCTCAGTGTTGAGTTTGAGCTCCTCAAGACCTCCAAAAGACAGGCCGTCTCTGCCTACCCCTCACCTCATCCCTGAATTCAGCAGCCTCACGCTGGGTCTTGCGTCAAAGAAGTAATCCAAAAGTGGTTGTAAACGTTTCTTGGATATTCAGTCCATTCCTCCTTTCACACCGTTGCACTTTAATGATGAAAACCTATCCTGTCCTTGAAGATTAAAGTGGATCCCAGAATTGCATTAAACAGAAATTTTTCCTGATGGCTGAAGCTATTGATCAAGTAATTCACCCCAAACAATCTCTGAGTAGCAGCCCATTTGCTCATTCTTGATGGTTCAAGGAAGAAAAAATTATTTTTACAGTCTGATAAAAGACCTTTTTTTATTTATGAAACCAAAGAGGAAAACCTATTTTCCCTTCGCATTCAAACCATGATTGGAAAGTCAGTAACATGCAATGCAATAAAGCAATTTTCAATCTCATTTGTCCCCACCCGGATGGGGAAGTGCTGAGATTAGAGCAGGTGATCAGTAAGGTCCCTTCGGACCTGAAATCCCATCAATGTATTAATTGTTCTCAATCAAAACAGCGTTTTCTGACAAAGAACAGTTGGAATGAACTCTGATACTGCAAAATAATAGCCCACTTGTGTCTTTCTGGATAAGAGGCAAGAGTTTCTGTCCTGTCACTGCAAACTTTGACATTATTTCCTTCCAACATATGTCTCCAGGCAAACACAGAATATTAAAGTGGCTGCTGTACACTTACTACAAAATTAAATGTACCAATGATAAAATAAGCCAAGAAAGGAAGGAAGCATTCAATCAGTCCCAAAAGTTCCTAAATTACAGACTACCAAGAACAAAAGATTCCCATATACATTAAGGTATTTGCGTAAAAGGAATAAAAGAGAGAGAGAAAGAGGGAGAGAGAAGGCTGTGCATGGCCTAAGCTGCTCACTACAATGAGTGTTAACGGGTTCAAGAAAGCACCGGAAGAGTTTGCAGTGGGCGTCAATAAGATAATGGGGAAAGCATGTCAGACACTTTTCCCCAAGTGACCATGGACCAAGTCACAGGTCTGACGTTAAGGAATAATGGAGACAGCTGTTTTGAGAATGAAACAGTTATTACTAGAACAAGGAAAAATGACACTTCTGTTTTGAGAGAAATATTTGTAAATGGACTTTGTCTCCTACAGTGACCAACAGTGGCCACTGAGTGAATGCCTTCCAGAATTGCAAGCCACCAAGGACGTGATTTTCAGTGCCACAGAAACAGAGTAGTATATCTAGTGGACCTTGCAAAATGTTTATCACTAAAGGAGGTCGCAGTAGGTAAATGCCCTGATCAAGCAATCTAGATCCTACACAAAGAGACTCTTTTGCCCATGTGGACCATCACTAAGTCAACAGGACTCTTGACTGGGAGCAAGGACTGGCTGAGATGTTTCCTGCAGCAACTGGGCTCATCTCTGGAACGACTGTCCTGGTGGCTTGGTCCTTCTTGAGCACACCAAGCCTCACAGAAAGCAGCACCCCACATTTTCCCATTCATCCTCTGGGCCTCATTTGAGGGAACAAGGGACAGGAGAGGAATCCAATCCCAGAAGAATCATCCACCAAAAGGCTGCTTTTAATTCTCAATGAGATGAATGAAGTAAAAAGAACCCTTTGAGCTCCACTGGCCCCAAGTAGGTGAAACAACAGCCACCGTCCTAGCGTAGTGTTCTCAGGATGTCACAACGCAGCCTCTTTCTTCCTCAGCCTTTACTCTGTGACACGTTTACTCACTTGAACTGAACTTGAAAAACTTTATCAGTTTTCTTCCTTGTATCTAACCTTTGCAGGGGTAAACACTTGTGAATAGGAGTGAAAAGAAGGGTAACGAGAATTTTTTTCTACAATGAAAAATCCATCTTCCTTAGCAACACCTCCATAACTTTTGGTTAGCTTTATCAAAATGTTTAAGAGAAGAAAGTGGGTCATAAAGATGCTTTAAAATATGAGAAGTGGTGACAGCTTAATGTAGTAGGAGAAGAAGAGCTAGTTAAAACGTTATAAAACACGAGCCTTCCGCTTGCCTGGATGGTTTAATGGACATAGTTGTCATTTTAGCTGCTAACACTTCATGCTAAAAAGATGTGTCAGATTTCCCCGTGCTTACATGGCAATTTTCCCAAGTAGATTATGAAACTGAGAAGATAAGTTCTTTTACAATTCATGGGGGATCTGCTGTTCGACTGGATAGCGAGTATGAAGATAAGCAACATGCAAAGCATTGGAACAGAAAATCTTGGTTTCTGAGAAAAGGTTTGCTGGCTTTCTAGTTTCTTTAACGTGGCTTTTGTCCTGCTTGTGCTGTCAGCTGTCAAAGTGGGGCAAAATACCTTAAAAATGAGAAGCTCAAAACATACTTTCTCTGCTTCAGGTTGTTTGACTGTTCAACAAAGGTTAATTTCCCAGGGCGATACATTTCTCTGTGAAATTTTCCAAGTGAAGACTTTAAAATTATTTTGGAAAGAAAAAGATATGTATCTTTCTTTCTCTAAGACATGCTAGGATGTCGCTGACTACTTTGATTTTCCACTGGTGTACACCGGGGATCAAAATTGGATCTCTTTGTCCAAACATGGACACCATTAGCTGAAAAATATCTTGCAGGCTTTTCCTTCTGCCCAAGCTGTGAGGTGCTGACAGTCCTTAAGCACTGCAGGTACCCTGGCATTGTACGGTTTTGCCTGTGGTTAGAAAAGCTCCGTTCACTACCTACTGCATCTCTTGCTTTACCTTTGGAAGCGTTAGTGCCAAAACCAGCTACACAGGCACTGAACACACAGTACCGGCTGCAGGTGTATAACTTGGACATGCAGGATCAGTGCCACTGCCAACATTCACTGCAAGAACAGAGTTAATAGAGGTGGAATAATTTCTCTTTCAGCCGCCTGCAGTAAGGTAGTGATGAAGAGACCTGGTGAAAAACCAAGAGCGTTTCCTAAAGTATTTTCTAAGAGCAAGGCATCCATTTTTTGTTAATTCAAAACTGACAGCAATTTAGCTATGTGGCAGTCACTTATGACTGTCTAACACCTTTTTAAGCTTATAAAAGAAAATTGCACGTAGTGCCAAAAACTCTGGTTATTTTAATGAAGACTAATAGCAAAAAAGCGGAGTTTCACAGCGTCTCCTGATGAGTTGCTGTGAAGTCTGCAAGGAAGCAGTAAGTGCACAGCTTCAGCTGCCCAGTGGGAGCTAAGACACTTGTCTTACCATTTATATAAAAAACAGAAATGGTTGAGGAATCTCATTTACATTTTAACTAGTAATGAAGGTGTTGAGGAGTCTCCAGTTCAGTACATTTGGAAATCTCACCCACCTACATGGCGAGAACTATGGGACGAGCCTCTCCCTACATTTTTGTTTTATTACTGGCCTTTGCAACAGCTGAAAGTCAGGTTGATGGGACACGGAGAACCTCAGCACCCTGCTGACGGAGTCCGAGTGACTCACAGAGATTGCCAGAAGATGTGGTGCTGCCAACTCTTTGTCATTTCCCTGTGAGTCTCTCTCTATTTAGCGCTCTTCCTCAAAGCCTCACTTTATTTACATTACAACATGAGACTTTCAGTTGTCATTTAAAAGAAAAGGGGTTGGTCTTGTTTGGACAACACCAACCCTACGGGCTCCAGGATCAAAAGGGGAGGACAAAAAGACCTGATACTTCTTTCATGTGTAAATTTTGTCATTTTAAGCTGGTCTCAGAACCCTTTTTTTTGGTACTGAAGGGTAACATTGGAGCCAAAGCACAAGGCATTTCTTAGTGCTCCCTACTGAAGGAAGGTCTTGGACACCACGTGGGGAAGGTGGCATGATGCTTCTTGGAGACGGTGAGGAGGAGGGACCATGAACAAACCGTAGGAAGGTGGGAATGTCAACCTGAGTTGCCAGATTAAAATGCCCTCTGGAAAGTCTGTCCCCAGGATTTTGTGGAACTGGATATGCTGCCAGAGGAATAGGTTTTCCCCAGGCATTTCCTTTCCTGGGGAAATTACACCCAGGAGAAGATGAGCATGAAAAGTGAATGAAAGAAACCAAGCAGAAAGGAATTAACTGAACTCTAGACACTTTGCTCAGAAAGGATTTGCCTGCAATATTAGCTGAAAGACTTGGATCTCATTTTTCCACACCAAGGAGCCCATCCCTAGGCTGACTATCTTGGGCCCAGTTCAGCAGTAACACGAGAGTCACTATTTCCTTGAACTGAAAGGACATTTTCACCTGCTTGTGGTAGGGAAGAATAAAAGTTCTTGTCTACCAGAGCTGCATGAAAAGGAAAAGAAAAACAGATTTTGTAATAGAGTTGCTAAGATCAAATAAACCATCTTTCTCCATAATTGGATTCACTCTTTGAGGCTTTTGATCTAAAATATGACACTCAGAATTTAGCACACAAACAAATCACTGGTTTGTCAAGGTGCTGAGAACCAGTTGAGCTGAAATACTCCAACATATGTACCCTCCAAATTAAATCAAACACTGCTGCACGGGACCAATTTCTTCTACCCTGCACATATATATATTTCCCTACCCAAAACCCATAAAATGAAGCATTTAATATGAGCTTTACTCATCCTGCTGGATGCTGATTAGTTGAAAAATGTTGGTAAGTAACGGATCCCAGAGAAGCAAATGTTTATGCTTGCCTAAACCTAGCCAAGGAAATTTTCTATGGTGGAAAAACCACCTCACCACATAGAGTGCCATAACTGGGAGGGTATTAATAGAAATAAAAATATAAATGCCTACTTGTTTACAGTTCTGAATTTAACTGTTGGGTTGCCAGAGCAGAGAATATCATTTCTCTAGAGACACAGAGCAGAATGGAAGTGCCAAGCACAAAACCCTCAGTCAATGGGAGTGTTTCATAGGAGCCCAGTCCTGCTTCTGTCGAGTCAATGGCAAACCAGGGGATGTAAGGCCAGTGTCTAGACACTGAAATAGCAACTCCTGCTCTCTGCTATGCAACTAAAGCAAATGCACATGCTTTTTTTTTTTAGCTGAAAGAGACACGCATAATCTGGATTTGACTCTGCACGTATTATGTAGGCATAGAGGTCTCAAAGATAATTGCACACCTGAAAGTTTCTTGGAGAAAGGGGAGCAGACCATCGTGTCTGACCACGCAAAGTGCAAGCCCAGGCTTTACTACACATCAGAGAAGCCACAGAGAAACCGCCTTCAGAAATCTCCCAATGTGGAAAATCCATGAGTCTACGTTTGAAACCCATCTGAGGTGCAACTGTAGGAATTCAGGCTCTGTTAATCCCCACGGTCACAGAACTGCATGTTACAAAGGGAAACCTGACAGCCTGCTCCTCTTGGGGCAATTTTAATGCTGCCCGGTCCTCAGTGACTTCAGGCAGCGTTTCCTCCTGTGCCACAACTGCTGATGGCTGGGCAATGCCTACTGACTCCCAATGAGACAAGAGTCTGCAGCGTGCTCCCAAGTGCACAGAAGACTCTTAATACATAAATAAATAAATAAATAACACCCGCTATATCTCACAGACTTTGATCTTATTCTAAGATCACTTCATATTCCATTCTTGCCTTTCATATCCGGCAGTGCATCCCACTGCAGTCTTTATTTGACAGTGCAGGGCTCTTCTCAGGGGTCAGGAGCACATAATGGTCCCTCCAAAAGCCACATCTTGTGCGAGGGCTCCCAGTATCCGCCCTCCAACCTCACACCACGTGGTGCTGTGTGCGCTCTCCAGACACAGTCTTAATATTTGGCTTGTTCAACACAAGTAGAGAGGAGACCTGGCAAGATGTCCAAGTAACTGGAGTTTTAAAACAGGCCTGGATATATTTTTTGTAAATACATTAATATCCTTTAGAAGTGGAGGAGCAAGGAGAGCCACCTGCGATCTCTAACAGGTGACTGTGAAAGCTGTGGTGAGTCACGTATTTACACTATGCTCTATCCACACATAAAGGTCTTGTTGAAAATTGAGCAACATAAAAAGAACCACAATCTGATTCTGAGGTCATATTTTCCCTCCATCTGCAATCTCCTCCTCCTTTCTTTCCCTACTGAAAGGTTACCTGGGATTTGTAGCCCTTTCTACCAAGTTGTTGACATCTCAGCTAAGGTCTCTAACTCAAGTGTGCTATAGAAAACTGCGATGAAGGTTAAAGACCACCCTGACCTAAGAGTGACCATCCCTCAGCCAGTGATTTCTGGATGGGAAATAAGAAATAAGTGTGAGTTTGTGTCTCAACCACCCACTTCACCACCCTGAACACAGTGGGATGGATGTATCAGAGGAGTAACAGCTTCCGTTACTGAAATTTGAAACCAGACTTTTGAACCAGACTTATCCACCAGAGCCCCATGATAGAGTGGACAAACGCCTGGAAGCAAGAACTAGAAAACGCCAAACCTTCTCCAACTCAATTTCAACTTGCAGCTTCTTGTGGGTGATGGGAAGAGACAGGGCTCCTAACAGCCACGGGCTGCAGGCAGTGGCACAACAGCAGATTTACCGAGCCCTTGGAATTAGGCAGATAACACCGAGAGGAGTAAAATTCTACCCAATTTATTATTCACCTCTTATCTTATGGAGTGTTGAGTAGGTTTCACTCCATCACCCCCTCAGAGTATCTGAGGATGCCCCCCCAACACACCCAGCCATGCTGCCTGCAGACACCCGCCGTTACCTGTGCGAATTTCCCGGTACACATCACCCCGTTCCAGCGTGGGACAGTGAGACACCCAGGATGACGCAGCAAGTAGTTGTCCGCTCTGCCTATGAAAGTGTCCGGATAGCCTGTCACCGAGCCGTCCAGATCATGGAAGACAGACATTTTGTCACCGTCATTATCATTGTTTCCGAACCACTCTCCCGATCTGCCAAAAAAAACTTTGAGTCCAACCTAGCAGGAGAAAATAAGAAGAAAAATGACTGGTTAGCTCCAAGTAAGGACCTGGGTTTGCAGTGTTTTTTACAGCCAAAGCAGTGATACAGTTAGGACTAGAAAGCTCTATTGCCTGAATAAAGAATTTTGTTTTGCCTTATCTACTTAGAAAAATTTCCAGCTGTATTGGTTTTCCCCCTCGTTTCTTAATCCCAGGAGATATTTTCACAAAAACTAGACTTCCAGTTCTTTGAAATGCACTCGCATAACCATGTATTCCTTGTAATCACACAGCAATAAGTCGTGCGGTGGCAAAAGGAAGAGGATGACTCAAAGGCTAGGGAAGTACTGGAAGATTATGAAATTTACTGAGGAATATCACAGCTGTGACCAAAGAAACAGAAATTACTAGATATTGGGTGAATTTTCTCATATATTTCCAATGGCTGTTCTAGAGGGTTCTGAGAGTGCCATTTTTTCCCCTAAAACCTTATAAAACTCATAAAAGTGACAGCAATTCTCAGACTTGGCTCTTGTGCACGTTCTAATATATCCCCTGAACAATTTTTTTTTTAGGAAAGAGAAGTAGCAGGAAGCAGCATTATCCGCATTAGGCACAGCTCTGTTTTCAAGATTTTTCAGCAGCTGAGCAAAAGAATCTGTCCTGATATGAAAATCCAGCAAAACAAGGAAACTGCAGATGTTCAGCAAAAAGGCATGGAATATTTTAATGTCTGCGGAGAAAATTATTACCGTGTGCGACGATTAAGTTTTGAAGTAATCAAGAAAATAATTACTCCAGGTCAAGCACTCTGAATGAATCCTGCAGCAATGTGTATAAAAGCGACGGCATAAATAGCGGCTGGATCACGCCGACTCAAAGGACTGTAATTTGTTTCATTTAGCCCAACTAATTCTAATTGGGCTGCGCACATGAGTAAGAATTAGGGTCAGCAGGATTAGGCTGCAAGTTTACTAAGGGCTTTAAAGGCTTTATTTTAACAATAATAAACAGAACAGCTTAGAAGAATAGGAGGGTCATTGTGATTCTGAGTTAGATGGAAAGTTCCATTGCCTTAAAAAAGATGACCGCTGCAGCAAGAACTACTTGCAGAATAAAAGTCTTTATTCCTTCAAAATTAAATTAGAGCCTAGAACCATTCTTCTGCCACCTTCTTTTCTAAGTATGAGTCTCATAAACAAATACCTGCAGCAGTCTCATTTAAAGGAGGCTCAAACACGTGGAAATTTAATGTGTATTTTTGAGTGTTTTAAAACCTCTTCTTGCTGCACCGCAGGAAATTTTTGCCCAAAGGGTTACTTGGCAAAGTGGGAGGATCCCAAAAGCTGGTTTGTTTGGTTTTTTCTTTCTTTCTTTTTAATTTATAAAAGAGGAGATATTAAAAAAATGTAAACACTGTGCTGCAGCCCAAAGCTCCATCGTAAATACTTCGTGACAGAGCACTTCTGGAGTTGCATATGGAAACGGGCACTTCGCTGGGCAGGGAGAACAGAGTCAGCTGTACTTCAAAAGAAACCAAGGCACAGCCAGTACAGCTTACATTAGACACTCTCAGTCTTTCCATCCAGCAGCAGACAGTTTTGGTGCTAACGCTAATCTGATCTCTAACATTCTCCTCTAAAAAAAAAAGTCTGAAAGTCAGAAACGAAATGGAAATGTTAATGAGCAGTGTCACTTCTTTTATAAGTCTCAAGGTTACCCTACTTTTGTACGCTGAGGGATAGGGGTGCACCGCGTTTGCAGCTACAGCTATGGCAACATACATCTTCTTCTAATTGAAGACACATGAACAGAGGAAAGGCTCAGCTGGTCAGGTATGTCCGTGTGGGGCTAGGAGTGAGCTAGAAGAGGGTGCAGAGACAGGTCATGTCTAGCTACCACACTACTATTCAGACACCTATTTTTCATTAGGTGTGGACTACCTGGGAGTGATACGGTAGACAGGTTACTTGAATTACCTGTTTGAAGCCTGACCAGGAGACCTGACAGATGATGGCTATGTGAGTACGTAATCTCTTAGGAACGCGCTCACTCAGCCTGTCCAAAGGCAGCACACCGAACCCAGCTGCAGACACGTCCTGAAGACTGCGGTGGAAAACACTTTCTATATTAAAAATTGACAACGTACTAGAAAACATCATATTAACTTGCAACCTTTTCTAAAATTCAAGTATTGGCACAAGCTGCCAAAAAAGCACCATATCACTGTTATCATTTTAAGGAAACCACTTTCAACCAGTGTGAATCTTCCTCTGTTTTACCACCCCAGGACTCTGCCCTCGTTAGCACGGCTTTTACTCCGATGGAGTGATGCAAGCCCTCATCCTGCAAGTTGCCGTTGGTCAGGAGTCTCTTTGGGTTTGGGTTTTTTTTGTTGCCCTCTTTTTCAGGGGACAACAGACTTGCACTTTAGCTCAGTGTCTGCTTTTCTTTTTCCCATCGTGAACTGTTTGCAAATTTCTGCTTTGATGCAGAAAGCCCACGCTAAGACAACAGCGGCTAAACATAGTAAAGACAACATTAGGAAGCGCCCATCTCTTAGCCAGGCAGGACTTCAATCCCATGGGAGTCTCTAGACCGCAGCCAGGAGCCAGTTCTGGCTCCTCTGAACTTTTCTGAGGACCACAAACCCACCCGACACAGACCGCTGGGATTTCATTGGCACGAGTGATTTCAGAGATGCCATAGTGTTGGCACAGCTAGGAGTAGAATAGGCTTGAATCCACCCTAAGCTCCTGCCAGCAGCAAAAAAATAACCAGAGGGTCTATTAGCAATGGATGTGAACTGGGACAGGTTGTGAGTCTTCTGCACCTGCTGGAGGTGGCCTTGGATCATGGGAGCCCAAAAGGTTACATACAACCTCTTGCTCCTCACCTCACTCTACAGGAGCTGTGCATCAAAAAGGGAGAGGGATGTGGGTTGCTGTTTTATGACTTAAAAGAGATGTGTCAGGTCTTCTTAAGAAATGCTGCACAAGTGTCCTTTTCGGGCATGGCTCTGTTCTGGGCTGGGGCCCCCTCCTTTGGGCTCTCCAAGTCCCACTGACTGACAGTAACCAGATCTACAGGAGACCGCAACCATCCATCATGCCCTCAGCTGGGTTAAGATCAACTACCAACTTCCACTGCTTCAAAATAACTTTTAAAAAGCACCCTTTTTAAAAACAAACAAACCAACCTAGCAATAATGTTGCTGTTTATAAATGCACAGATATATTAATATGTGAGATTTAGGTTTGATAACAGAAAGGCAACTAGAATATGTTTTGTGCAACATAATGTTTAGGTCTTCTGTTCTACTTGACTGTTATTTTTATGCTGGGATTAAACAAGACCTGACTGGCTTTATTATTTTGTTGTCTAACCAATCTGCTGGTTAGTCTGATTAATTATACAATTATTCATTCAGCATGACTAATAGTTTTGTCATCACTATGCAACTTGCAGTAACGTTTAATTTCTTCTTAAAACACAACTGTAAAATGATTGTCCTTCAGGGAATTAGTACTTAGCTACCCTTTAAAAAGTAATAAAATGAAGCCTGGAGATGGAAAATTAATTAAAACGGTCTACAGGCTCTATCTTAACTAGTCAAAGACATATTGTCCCGTATAGCAATTAGCAACAAAACAATAAACTAATCGTGGTCCTTCAAGTCTGAAATCAGATTTAGCACATCTGGGTTCAATCCAGATAAAATAGAACCGAAGAGAAAAGTGCTGGGATGCAGGTGGTTACAAACATAAATGGTTTTTAAGTTGGCAAAACACCAACTTCAGAAATGGGTATTTCTTGGAAATGTACATACAAGAAATAATTATTGGGATAATGTCATTAGTTTTTTCGGAATGAGCTGACAGTGTATTATTTTAATCTGCTTTGCAGAAGTATTTAGTAAGTCTTCTGACCACTTTTACCTTGAAAACCTCAGATCTTAAAGTCATTGCAGTACTAAACTGCCTCTCAGATGAAAAATGCTGGGATATTTAACAGGCTCATTGGCCTCAAATGGTGCAACTGTATGAAAGAGCTGCATTTTCAGCCATTCAGGAGGTAATCATCCCCTCTGCTAATGTGCACAGATAGCATCTGTCCGAAACCATTCTGTTGGACAGAGTCCTACACCCATTACTGGAGGAAAATTTCCACTCTCTTCCAGTCCACCAATTGAACTTTTTCCATCGTATATTCTTCTCTAAGATCCCCTCCCTGGTTCCAGGTTGATTTTCTCATTCATATTCCCCATGATCACCTTATAACCGTTTCCCCAAGGGAGGACATAAAGAAGGTATGGCAAATTAGCCTTTATTCGTGTTCCAAAGCTCCCTAAAGCATCTAAAGTAGCGAAGATATCTTTACTGAAATGCACTGTGTTTTCCTTAGAGGAGCAGTCAAGTGTCTGCAATCAATGTCATCCTTTCGTGAAATACCCTCCTGTTGTTGGTCTAAAGTGTACCAGAGAGGGGACAGACAAACTAACTACTTGCCAGAGAGAGTGATACTGGTCAATCCAAGAGCGATGGAAATTTTTCTCAAGAAAAAAATCCAAACCTCAAGCCGAAGTTACTACAGTTCATGGACATCCTAACAAGCACGGACCTTGTTTGAAAAAAGCTAAGGAGTAGTTGTGATCCCTGGGAGCGTGCCAGGTGGAATCTATCATTTCCCAAGCCAAGCACACAGGGTCGTGATCCCTGCAGGAACCCAGGACAAGGACAGGAATTGCTCAGCATGCTACAGCTCCTCTCAAGGCAGAGATAGAGTGCCCCATTCTGCTGTCACTGCTCAAGGGAAGTCCCTGTTGTGCTCAACAGGAATTTCACTGCTGACGCCAGAATCTGGGCCATGGTTTTGCTTCTAACTGCATTTGCTTATTTCTGTGTAAGAATTGTTTTGCAGCTTACTGCCTCCTGACATCTCATTTGTGGTCCCCTCAGCCTCTGAGGCCAGGTCGTCACCAGGTCCTCAGCATGTAGAAGCTGGTAATGCTGCACCAGCTGAGAGTCATGTTCTGGATTTTCTGGTTACAGGAAATCTTCATCTAACACAGATTTTTTTTAATGTATGTCTGCCCAGGCATAAGATACCTTCACACTTTACTGGCTTATAAATAGCCTTTATTACAAAAAAAAAGTTGCCAAATAAATAATGTATGCACCAATGTAACATGCATCACTACCTGGAAATTCCTGCTCTAGGATAAATTTCTCACCACTTCTAAGAACTTCAAAAACTTGCACATCTAACGGCATGCATTCCTGCTTTTCTTACTCACACTTTTCTCCATGAGGATCTGTGACACATTATTCTGGGGGCTTATCTGCCAGGAGTTTTTCATGAAGAACCCAATGGCACTTGAGTATCTGTCAACAGTCGGGGTGAACTTCTTGAAAGTGCATTTTGCCATCCTGACAGGCCCATCATAAATCTGGAATCCACGTATAGGGAATGTCCTGTGAGATTTAAAGACAAACACAGTCCTGTGTTAAAAGTTTGGGCAAACTCTGAGTCTAGATGATTTCCAGAGGTCCCTTCCAACCCTATGATTCTATGATTCTCCTAAAGTCACAGAAAGATATTAACAAGTAGCTAAACCACCTTTCCTTTCCCAAAACTAGGATCTGGACTCTCATCACACAGTTAATGAAAGGTGAAACTCTGCTGAACATCCTCTACAGGATAAGGTTCAAGAGCCAAAAAAAAAAAGACTCATTAAGCTTGCCTAAGGCTTGTAAGCTGGGGTAAAGCAGTTCAAAACCCTTGTCCCCAGCCACCCAGGGGTTCATCACCACAAGGAAGACCCAAAGGGCTGTGTGGCAGCACTGCCATCTGGTTCCCTTTTCCAGGGTAGAAGGGTTTTTCACAAAAACATCAGCATGATTGAAAAAATATCAGTCAGACTCCCTGGAGGCAAGTGTCTCCTTGCAAGCAGGTACCAAATGGTGCAGCATAGTTTCTTCTCTCCCTACAAGCCATTTCACAATGAGATCCTTAAGATCTAGTCCACAGCATTTCATACAGAAAAGCAATTCCTGCAGCATCAGTCCATGGACACGTTGTCAAGACATGTCAGAGTTGAAGGAGACGCCACTGGAGTCACAGGGAAGGACCTGCCCCTTCCATGGTTTGTTTTGAGAAGGTGCCAAGTTTTCCTTGTCCCTCATAGTGTTTAATTAGAAGGTGGCCTGCAGTGGCTTCATAGATGGTAACGAAGCTGGCCAGTAGTAGCATGGAAGGGTAGGTCAATGCTTACTGAGTCCAGAAAGGGTTGCTCAGGCATGAAAGCCACAAAGTGGACATCACATGGGCACACGGGTTCTCTCCAGCCTGGGGGTCACTGAGACCCAGATTCCCCCCCAGCCCTGATGTTTTTTATTACTGGTTGGCTCCAGAGATCCAGAAACACTTTGCCTATTGGAAACACCAGGCACAAACAGTGTTTCTTGACCAAATAATTCTTCTTCAATTTCCAGAGCTGTTATCCCAGTACTTGGATCTGGTACAACCCCCACATCCCATTTTGCACTAGGGCATAATGAAAGGACAGATATGAGACGTTTTGGCATACTACTTTCCAAGAGCACATTGCTTAAGAATATCGCAGATGATTAGACCTTGTTTGAACTGCAAAGGAGCTTTTTTTGCAATTGCAATTAAAATAACAACACTGATAATAACTGAGGATAGCTCTGATTATTCTTACTGCCCTGCACAGATCCCATTCCTGTGTCACTTACGGCTGAGACGCGTATAGTCGGGGCTGTGTGCGTGGCATGACTGCTGAGTACTGCTTATTCCTTAATTTTATATTCCTCGTAGAGGGGTTAATGATGGTTAGCATCACCAAAAACATACATTAGGGTAGAATTTAGGCTTGGGGAAGCCACACCTTGCTATGGGGATGTGGGTAGGCACCGCGGTTGCTAGGCAGGAGGCTGTGCTGCTATCAAAATAGAAAATAACATACAGCTACTGAAAGAGAAATAAGATGCAATAATGAAAAGTGGTTTCTCCTTTGTCAAACCGGCCATGTTTGCCCAGCTATGCCGGCAGGAGGGACGGTGGCATGGTGTATGGGAGCTGCGCCCTCAGCTCGACGCTGTGCTAACAAAGCGCTACAACAGAAGCCATTTGGTATCTTTCAGATTCTCTAATCCATTCTCCAGCAACTAATAAATTAAGCAGAAAATTAAACCAAAAGCATTCAGTCGAGAATGCTCTCAAGCTGTTGGCTTGAAGAGTGAGTTTATTCGGATGCTTATTATTCCTGGCCTGTACAATAATTTAAACACCCAGTATAAATTACTCATTGGTACTCACGTTCATTCCTGAGGCTTTTCTTCTAACTTATGCTAACACCAAGAAGAAATGGCAGAAGAATAACTCACTTGTTTCTGGGCAGTGTTCTGTATTCTCCATTTGCCCCTTTTCCCCAGTAGCTGTTTTGGCCTCCCTGGGAGCCAAAGTTGCTGCTTTCTCCAACAAAAATGGAGCGTGTAACCTCCAGGCTGGAGCCTTCGTCTGTCGGGAAAGTTCCATCGCTACAAGCAAAGAAACACCAGGTAACTGTGCAGCACAGCACAACCCATTAATTAACACTTTTTAATTACACCACAGACACATTAGAATTTCTTTCTTAATTTGGAAAAAAAAGTGCATGCGGTGGTATAACAGCCTGCTTTATAATCTCCTTGTAAACCAGCAAGTTAGTGCTGGGGTAGCTTAGTGCTCAGGCGTCACTAATACAGGTAACTCAGGGTAAAACCAGCTCTACCATATATATATATATGTATATATGTATATAAAAATAAATGCTCTATACTGAGTTCCTTTATAAATTTTTGGCTACATCCCTGAAGCAAGAACCAAATATCACTGATTCTCATTGCCTGCAGTGGGCTTCGACTATGGCTTATTTTTGCAGGTCTTTTGCGAGAGGGGTCGAGACGAGAGCAGCGGGAGCATGGTAGACACCAGCAGAAGATGCAGGAGACCTGCTGTGCCACCACACGGGACCGTCCCAGCCACCCTGCCCCAGCAGAGCTATGGGCAATGCTGGTCCACTGGGCTAGAGCAGAAGAAAAGTCTCCCCGAATGCAGAACCAGATGTTTAGTCTACGGGTTCAGGACCTACCATCCAAAAGGAAATATTCAGCAATTACAATGTATTCCCCAGACACACTGAGGCAAGGAGAATGAAAGGCTAAATTGCCCCTTGTATTAACGGCTGCGCAGGGAAGACTTGATGTGGTCTGGGAGGGAAACGTGAGGTTTTCTCGTGTCTTACAGGAATTACCAGGGGAGTGTCTCAGCTTCCATTCTTGAGCCTCTTACACTGGGGAAAAAAACTGGAAGGAGGTCGATTTTAAGAAATTACCTTGCCAGAGTGAGTCCAATTCCATTGTCTGAAAACCTGGGACAGAAGAAACACAATGGTGTAAATGAGGAGGAATGTCTACAGTGAATTTGGCCTACAGACCTATTTATGTCTGCCGCAAGGGGAACGATACAACACATAATTATAGTAACCTACCCCGAGTTGCGGAAAATAATGTCGCCGCCCCTGGCCCAGGCCCCATGGTCATTATTTTTAAAAGCAATAAGACCATCAATCACGGCAGGAACTCGCGGCTTTTCAGGATCAGCATCTTGATGTGGGCGAAACCTGAAGCAAGGAGCTTAGTTAATGGGGCACAAGAGATCTAGGAGCCGACCTCAGACAGAGGAGGTTGTGCCTCGCAGACCTCGTTTGGCTTCTAAATATCATCATGATGGGCCTAAAGAGGTGATGTGCCCTGGATGAGAGTCAGACTATTAGCTTGATTTCATCTCTGTGCTTTGGTACAAAGCAGAAAACAATAAACATCCATAACAGTGAAATTCTGGCCCCAGTGAAATCAACAGGAGATTTCTCACTAGACTTCAGTGCTCCCTACTGCTACTCCTTAATTTGATTCTGTGTGATTTAGAGGCACAGAAAACATTTTCCCCCAGTCCTTTGGGTCGTTTTGTAATTGTCCTTACAAGGCCCATTGAGAATCCCTGGATTGATGCTAGAAAATCAATTAGGTGCTTTCAAGAATCTCATTCAGCAAAGATAAGGTAGTAATGGGAGCTGCTTTCCTCACATGTACAGACCAGACCTCCATATGCCTCTGTCTCTGCTGAAAGAGAAGCTGTCACACGAAAAAAGGATTTGCCCTGGGAACTGGGTGCTTCTCAATTACTATTCAGTTACTAATAGTGTGGCTATTTCTTGCCACACTGGCTGTTAGTGGTATATTTGTGCCATGTTTGGAAAACAATTGCTTTTTCTGAGTCTGCCCTCACCTCCTACTTCTTCCAGCTGATGTACTAGGGGAGGTGCCTCTTCAGTGCCAAAGGGGTGACCTTGGCAGGGAAGTGTCACAAAGGGACATAAAGTCCCCCTTTCCTTTCAGCCATATGGGAGCATTATATATGGCATTGATAGGATATGATGGAGGACGAAAAAAAACAAGGCTTGACCAGGAGCAGTGGCTGATTTCTGTCACACCCTCCTCACCTAAACCCGTAGGGCTGCAGTGAGTGGGAAAATGGCCTTGATTTATCTGCTTCCACTCCACGAAAGGAAGCTCAGAAATTTTAAAGCAGCCGACAGAAAGCTTTGAGGCTACTTTATTTTCCTCATTAATCCTAGAGCAGTCCCAGCAGGATCTTGCATCATTTTTCAGATGTACGTTCTTCTAAGTAATTAATAAGAAATGCTGGAATTTACAAACCCCCTAATGGATCTGGATCCCCTTTCACGTGCTTCGCTGCTTAGTCCTCAAAACCCCAAGTGCACGTGTATCGCTTTTGATCAGCAATAACACAAACAATCCTGTGCACAGCTATGAATTATTTCCCTCTGCACATCAGAGATAGCTTGTGGGTTTTTTTTTCAGATGCTCCAGCCATAATGAGGCATTAATGATCTGCTAAATACAATGCAGAAGCCAAGAAGCAACACAACTATCCAAAATACTTAGCCATACAGCATGCGCTTACCTGGCGTTATCGACAGTGAGATACTCTCTGGGATCTTCAGCGCTGGCTCTCGTTGTCTTTACTCCTTTTCCAATAAACAAACCAGCCTGAAAATGCACGCGGCTCCAATTATTTTAACAGACACCAGAGATCCCAGACTTTTACCAGTGGACGCAGGCAGGCAGTGCGTGCAGGCAGAGCAAGCGCCCACAGCCTGGGCTTTCTCTTCCCTTTCGGTGTCCCTTGGCTCAGCATGACATTAGCAGAGGCTGAAGCCAAGCCAGAGCCTGCCCTGCCATGTGTTACGCATCAGCATCTTGGGCTGCCTCCTGACCCAAAGCAAGGCACCGAACTCCCACTCTCTCTCTCTCTCCCTCGCAGAAAGCAATAAGGGAGTCTGCCAAGCTCTTGATAACTTTTTGGAAAAAGAGCGCTGTTAAGGAGTAAGGCTTTAAATAAAGAGTGACGAGTCCTCCGACAGTCAAAAGAGAACACGACTGCTGAGGCCAAGTTAAAGACTTTGGGCTGGAGCAGCAGCTGTCATGGACCGAGATGTAAAATATGCAAGGCACAGAGAACAAGCACTGATTTCAATCTAGAATCCTGAGAAATAAGTTAAAAATACTTTTTATAGCTTACAGGTTATGTTTTCATGTCAACAGTATATTTGGAGGAAAGTGTTTTTCTTGGAATGACCCTCACTTTTCAAAGGTGATGAGCAGGCCCTGGCACAAACAACTCACCCCCCTATATCTTTGCACCACTGTGGCCAACAAGAGTGCTCAGTGTCCTGCTTGCCATTCCTTAAATCTCACTTAGTAGCAGGTTTATCTATGGCCTGGGCACATCCCCTCTAACACATGCTGAAATGGGAGCCCCCGTTCTGCTCAGCTCCCTCTTTAACCATTAGAAAGAGAATCACCCCCAAATTTTGATTTTCTCTTGATACAGTGTCAAAAGACCATTATGAAAATGTAAGATACCCATGATTTCAGAGCACCACACACAGCCAGCCCCATGCCATGCTATTATATTGGTAGTAACGTATAAAAATCATCCAACGTGCCTTGAAATTGGAGTGGACTCTGTTGTTGTAAAATACTCCCAAGGGGGTATGTTCAGCCTGTCCCTCTGGATATTGCCCCTCGGACTGTCCAGTGGGAACCCGGTGGAAGATGTACCATATCCCGACATCCTAAAGGAGAAAGGGAGGTCCAAGAAATGGGATACTTATGATTAATGACACAATTTATCTTGGGGACTTAGGGTTTCCCACTGTGCTGGCCAGATTCCTAACCCAAGCCTGCCAAACACGTGCGAGTCCCAGGGGACACACACCAGCCCAAACTCTTACACCTCCCGACTTATCCTTTGGCACACACAATGGGCCCCAAGGCGCACACACACTGGTTTTAAAAATGCGTATATTGTGGGCGAAATTCAGGTGGTTTATTAGAAAACACAGCCTTCTCTATACAGGCACATTAGACACAAACATGACTTGGGTAAACATCAGAGATAATAACAAGGAAAGAGTATATATTTATATATACAAATATAAAAGTTTATTGTGCATTTAACTATTGACTACTAATAAAATTCAACGTTGGCTAAGAGGCACCACACACCATTTCCAGCCACGGTTGTGAGAGAAATCAGTCTCGGAGATACCAGCGTGAGAACTGTAGGCAAACACTTGTTCTGAACAGAGACAAAGGTTGCCAAAATACATATCTAAATGTTACGATGGCTTACTAAAAATTCATTGCCCTCACGCTAGTGACATCAATAACAGTAGAACATATGGGAACTGGATGCAAAGCACAGCTCTTGCTGTTAAATGATTTTACCTGAGCACCAGCTGCTGCATTCTCTATTAAGTTGTTGTTCGGATTTGCAATCCAGAATGTGCTGACAGCCCTGAAAAAAAATCAAAATCAAAATGATCCTAAGCAGTTACCAAACAGGAAGGGATACATTTTCATAGCGCTGCACTGGACTTGAGCCACAACTCTCCTATTGACTTTAAAACTCCACACAACCTTTTAATGATACTCTTTAAGGAAAAGAAACCATCTAGTGATGTCAGACGTGCTCATTTATGGAGCCACATGCTGAACCTATTGTAAATTATATGAGACCGTTAACACAAAATCCATGCTCTGTTAAAGGCAGCTTAAGGAACCCTGATGTCACTTCTTTTTTTTTAAAAAGTTAAGCAGCTTTGGAAAATATCTGAAAAGTGAACTTCTGGTTTGTTTTTTGGAACTTCAGGGGCAATGGCAGGAGGTATGGGAATCTCTATGGATTTTTGAAGCTTCAGCGTGGAAAACAAAACAAATGTCCTTGCAAGCCGCATATGGCTCGTTAAGCAGGAGATTAAGGAGATATTATTTTGACGTTTGTTCAAATAAGGAGTTTCTGCTTTAGAGGGAAGATCAGTAGTGGCACAAACAGAAGCCAGATATAGCTATGAAAATATTATCATCTGTTGTCTTACTTCATTTGATAACATCTTTTGCAGTAATAAAGACCACATGTAAAAACACTGTAAATCTTTTCTCATTACCCTGCCAATTAATTTGATCATTCTAAGTAGAAAATCTCAATAATTTTTAGCCACCTTAACAATTACATTGTCAAGCACCCACACTCCTTTGGATTAACAGAACTGCTAAGTAGGCGCAAAATAAATCTGTATTAACCATATGAGCAACCTTAGCATTTCAAAGATGGTAATTGTAATTAATCTGTAGGTTTATTTACACAAATATAAATGTATAGGGTTTGGCCACTGGATCCTTTTCCAGAAAACACGAAAATAGAAATTTCCTTGCCTAAACTATGCTCTTGCTCGCAAACCGTAGCCAGCCAAGTACCTGCTTCCCCCCAGGTGCCCACGTCACAGCTAATCAGTCTCCAAAATAGAGTCTAACTTGGGTCAGCTATAGCAGGGTATAGTTTATTGTTAAATGATGCTCACCGTAGTTTATGCTAATCTCTACATTTTCACTAAATCTCCTGATGTGTTCTAGATATTCATCCACTCACTATTGACCAATTTACTCTAGATGCTCCAGCCCCAATTCAGCCTTTGGGGGGAAATAAGGCAAAAACTCACTTTGTAGTGATATTTTTGCCAGCCTATACCAGGGCTGAAGCAACTTGCATTTATCAGACAGATCTCATGGAGCTTTCAACATAAAAAAAAAATTGAAAGGGGTTCAGAAACGAGCAAAGTGCTCTAACATATTTGCAATTCTCAGGAAACAGTAGCAGGAATAACCAGCAGCAAATATTCCTTACTTGGGATTCATGCAGGTGTTAACACATATCTTCACATGCAAAACATGGTCAAGTAGCTAAATTATCTTAAAATGAGAAATGGTAGAAAAAGCCATAATTTTTCATTTCATATCAAATGGCACCTTTCAAAAGTTTCACCACAGCATTCTTTGTGACCCAGCTATAAAGAGCAACGTAAGTTCAAAGCCTGACTCCAGCTCCCGGAGCACTTACATGCAGTCGGTGCTCGGCACAGGAATATAATTCCCATAGACGTGGCTGCGGATGGCAAGGCACATGGACTCATTGCGATCCGAAGGCAAGATCGTTCCCGACCTCGTGAGGAGGCCCAAGTTGTGATAAAATGTATTGCGTTGCTCCGTCCCGTCTTCGAGGAAGAAGCAGTGCCCCAGAGTGTCATAGCCAATGGTGTCTTTTACCTGGAAAAAAAGTATAGAGGCCATAGATGGCAATGCTGACAGCAGTAGGGACTATAAGTGACGTGCTTTGCTTATCGATAAATTGCCGAAATGCTGATGGAGTGGTTTTGCCACCCCTCTGCTCCGCAAGCAGTGCCTCCATAGGCATCTGTCCTGGAGCTAACTCAAACTACGTGCGGTTTGCAGAACTGGGGGCTGATCTTCTTAGACAGCAAAACTGATGTCAAAATTACTCCGAGGAAGGTCTCATGCATAATTAAATGAAAATTGCAAAATACTGGATTTAAGACTGCCCTCAGCTCTAGGAGAGAATATTCGATTCAGTGTCGAGGAGTAAATATCTGCGTAAAGATAAGCGTGTCTCGCATGATAAAGAGTTAGCCTGGTTAATCCAGAAATTTTCATGACCGCAACACTTCCCAAATAAAATCAGAAATTCTGTAAAATGCACCATGTGAAGTAATTTATGTTAACGAGGTTTCTGTTCTTCCTCCTCTACTCAGAAGGTGCAGGGCCACATCACTCCTGTAATGATCAGCTTGGGCAGAGATGGTATTTTACTCTTTCAGCCTATTTAAGATTAACTGGCATGCACAGGGATATTGCATTAAACCCTAATTTGACCAAGAGGACTTCGCACAAGCCTCCTTTGATGTACAGTCTTAGGAAGACAAATTCAGAAATCCTTCTTTTAAATGTAAATACTAAATCAGGTTAGTTAAAATACCAGCTATTTGTTACTAAATCTTACTGAAACCTAACTTTGTACTCCAATGATCCCTGTCAGAATATTTATTCACTCTTCAGGCATACAAAATTCCTGGTGACGTCAGAGGTATGTCCGTGTAAGACTGCAAGATTAACTGATATTAACCTACTTGGTTATTTCTGTATACAGAAGGACACTTGAACCAAATCCATTTCAGATTCATATCCTGTGCTTTCCCCTTAACGGGCTGGAACCGTACATAACATCTGGACTCACAAGCAGTATAGTCCCCATAGGGTACCATATAGTACCCATACAGTCCCATAGAGATCTACCTGTAGGTAGATCTCTACTGGATTTCATTGTTTCCCTGGCAGCCACCCCTCAAACTTCTCACCTGCTGCTCTTGTTTCTGCCCTAATGAGGTGTTCAAGAAAGAGTTAAAAATAAGGCACAACACAAGCAGGTACCCAATCCCTACCCGATACAGCTTTGGAAAGCCACCCAGACCCTGCAGGTGGGTGCAATAGCTCGGATGAACTATAAGGAGGATAACAGAGAACCCACGTGCAGCGACACTGAACACGTCCCTACCAGCTGAGTCTCGGAAATACAGATAGGAAATGGATTTAGATAAAAATGCAAGTGTCCTTGCCAGCCTGCTAAGAACAGTAAGCCTGGCCACTTCTATCCTTCCAAATTATGGGCAGAAGCTGCGCTAAGGAGGCCACGGGAGACTATTTTTGGAAAGAAACTATAACAGCAAACCGCCCGCTGTTTTAAACAGCATTTCAATTGTAGAGTTTCAGTCTTCTGAATTTAGCTGAAGTTCGGCTAATCTGTGCTTCAGACAGCTGTGTTAAAAACCAGCCTTCTATCCAAAACCAGATTTTAGCTTTAATTCATATGATCTGTCACAGCTTCAGAAACACGTGGCAGCCCGGAAAACTCAAGTACACGAAACTATATTGATCGCTCTCCTAGCCAGAAATAACATCATTGATGGGTTGCTTACATTTGCACTGAAGGATAAGGGTCCGTGCCAGTAGATCACAACCCCAGTAACTGACCAGTTCTGGCATGTCACAGATAGAAACGAAAAGCTCGGGAAGGAGAGCCCACCTGCGGCACTGCAACAGCAGCGCGTTACTGTACGTGTCAGCATGAAACGCTGCCCGGTGCACAGGCGACAGCCCCGCCGCTGGCTCCGACACCCGGTGATGAAGGTGCCTCCAAAACGTTGAATTATATATAGCTCAGCAACACAATATAAGTGACCTTTATGTGCTGCAACGTTAGACACGAAGCTACAGTAGTCTGTGTGTGCCAGGGCAGCAGCGGCACGTCGCAGCCTGCTTCCCAGCCGCGGCGGGTCACCCAAGCTGTGCGTGCCACCGGCTCACAAAGCGGTACGAGGCTGGCACACGGGAAGAGCAGATGGGAGAAGGGCCTTGCAGACAGCGCCACGTGGCCCAGACACAGCAAGGCACAAACCACCGCGCTCCTGCAACATACTTCTACAATTACATCCTCTAAACCCTCGAAACAGGAGAGGGAAAAACCACCCATCTGATTTATTCTGCCTCAAGGGATGAAGTTTCATAACCCGATGCTAAAACAGGGAGCCATCCACGTTATTTAACTGCCTTGCTCTGACACACATGCTCTTCTCTGGAACTGTAAATTATTTTTATTTATTCTTAATGCAGGGCTTTTTATTACATTTTAATTGCTCTTTATCTTAATGACTGTATTGGAACCACACAATGATTCTGCAGAATCACATATTTAACCTTTGCTACAAAATCTGTTCACCGATTCATGGACTCAAGGCCCTCAGCAGTCAGATGCCGAGGGGGAGGTGGATCTCACCCTTGGATTCTTGATTTCACAACTAGTGCATCCCACGCATCCAGCTAAACCCTTGACAACCTCACTTCTGAGAAAGAGCAAGAGCATACGCCATTCTTCTCAGGACCAATATTAACATAAGGCTTAATTTTTCATCCTGGGCATGTTCCTTCAATTCCAGAGGTTTAATACCAACGAGAAGAAAAAGCAAGTTAAACCATATCTGCACATACTGGGCAAGTCTCCTACCACCTAAGGGCTCTGTACACAAAAGCAGGCTCTACAGCCAGAGCAAATCAAGTATATGAGAAGGCAGTGAGAAATTTTGAATCATCTGGACAATACAAATCCAGCTTAGGTACTCCCAGCTGTGCAAGTCCAACATCACATTTCTGTGAATACATCCTTTTCGGGGAAGCCTTTCACCCAAGAGTCCCAGCGGAGCGCATCTAGGTTGTGTCTTACACAACTTTATGTCCAGGGTTGAGAAAAAGTTGTCAGGGCAAAAGCAGGAGGTGACGGGTGGTTCAGGGAGTGTTTCTGCCTGAGCACACATCGGGTGGATGAGGAAATGCCCACGGACACCGAAACACCGTTCAGGGTCCTGCAGAGCACACAGCAATCGGACATGTCGGGACTGGAGCAGGAATCTGTCTTTTTCCAGCTGGGACACGTATGGCTTTTTTGTGGTTTGGTCATTGTTTTTTTTTAAGTTCCTCTCCACAATGCCCTTGTGAGGATCTAGGTCAAAGCCAAGTTCCTGAGGGCTTTTCTGGCACCGAAGCAGACATTTGGGTCTGTCCCTCTCATATTTCACTCCCTTTGTCATGTGAATATTTTGGGATATATTTCACATTGCCCTGACTTGAACAACCCCGGTCTTTTTTGTCTCCTCTGCAAATTAAAGGTCTGTCGTTTCAGTCAGGTCCAGTAAAGGCCCATTGCTTTCCTTTTAAAAGAAAGTTCCTATTATCACAAATTGCCCAGAATAACCATGGCAAAGATACCACTGTGTCTGATCACACCATTAATAATATTAATTAGGCAATACTAAGAAGCCAAAATTCCTTTCAAAGAGCTGCACTACCAGAGCAATGGTCCTAGCGTGAACACCAGTCAAATGAGGTTGACAAGTCAGGACGTTTCTTGGGGAAAAGATGCCTTCTTTCAACATTCTGCTTTCTCTTTGCATCACAAACGGCTCTTACTGTTTAGCAGTGCCTAAGTAAAGAAATTAACTTCGTACTAATAAAATATGTCTCCTACCAGAAGGCCATGAGTTCCATGTATGGCAACACACCTAGAGAAGCAGTGGTGGATAGCCAGGTTATCGAGGTAGGTCGGGCGTTCGTATCCTCCTCTTTCATCCACATCCTCAGCCAGGTGAAAATGCACAGGGTAACTGCCCAGGATCTGCTGCCCCATGTTTTTTAATTCCACTCCTGACATGTGAACAGAGCGAAAATTCCTTAGGATCTGTTGAGACGAATGTAGAACCAAGTAAGGCATTACAATATAAACACGTGCAAAAAGAAAAACGCCTTTTTTTTTGTTGTTTTTCTTTCTCTCATTAGGCAATACGTTTGCAGACTGAGCCAGGGCCTGATCCCAGAAGGAGATGTCAGCTCCCTGCTCTGAGTCACGGCAGCGCCGCACCTGCAGAGCACACCGACAGGCACGGGGCAGCCACGTACAGCTGCCAAACGCCCTGCGCAGCATTTCGCAACAGCAGTGTGTGACACGGCTATGGGTAAGGTGCTCCTGCCAGCTACATTTGCCACCAGGCTCTGTTTCCTGGCAACTTCACCTCTGTCAAATGATTTTGGGCAAGACCTGCACAGCTCCCCGATTTCCACCGAGTGGTAGAGGAGTCATTCTACACAGAGCCCCTGGAACAGCAAGACTTTGCACCTCCACCAAGAACACGTGGGACAACCAAGAGGAGGCAACGCACAACAGGGTGAGACCCAGCGCTTCTCTGAGCCATGAAGGGAGCAGGGTTGCTCTGCAGGAAGCACAATTTCTTCAGCGACATCTCACAAGCTGGGTAACTTCACACTGATCCTACTGACAGTGATGCCGCTAAAGAATCCCCTCTGACCCAGGGAAGGGTGCGGTTTTGCATATGCGGTGACCTCATTGAGGCCTCATTGCCACCAATGAGGCACAGCCTCATTGCAAGTCTAGTCTTGCAAAACAGGCCAACAAACATTTCCCTCCTTTACGGACAAGTATACCTTTTTCCCCACACGCAATGGTAGTTTCATGCATTATATTGCTTGCTTACACACCAGGAAAGGAACAATTTGAAACCACCTAGGGGCATATGCATTAAAAATCACTCACTTTAATATGTCCTCCAAATGTGTCAAAGGAGAAAAACTGACATTGATTTTGTCCATAACAAGAGTCTTCCATTTCTCCTTGAATAAGTATATTTCTTGTCAGAAGACCAACCTCTGCCCTCATATCGACGCCATCTATGACTTCTCCAATATGAAGATAAAGTGGGCTGCCTGTGAAAATCAGAAACCTCGTCATTCAGGGTGAGCACAGCATCTTCATCATGGTATTGTTCTAAGCAAGCACGTGCCTTTCATTTAAACAGTCACAAAGCCTGGGGACATGCCCAGTTGTCAGTATTCGATCCCAGAGGAGATCAGCACTTCCCCTAGCTTTGACAAGGAACTCCTGCCTTTGGTCAAACTTCAAAGTCCCAATATAATGCTGGGGCTTTCAGCTCTCATATGACAAGCACCCATGTGTTTACGGCACAAAAACTAGCTAAAAAGACAAGTAAATGTAAATGTAGAACAAACGAGACAAGAAAATATAAATATTTATCAAAAATTAGTGGCTTAAAAAGATTATTTCATACCATCGACTTTCACTTGATTACTTTTACATTCAGGGCAAGGAAGGAGATTAAACTCTTCAGCCTGATGCATAGAATAATCTGTACTGGCAACGACGATCCGGTCACCAGGTAACCAACTTGTAACCTCATCCACCAAATGAAGAATTATTCCTTTGGACACTTCCACTTTAAATCCATTATGAGGCACTCCTGAAAAATGAAGCAGTCAATTATTTTTACAGTTGTGCATGACAGAATGATGCAACTAGCCAAAGAGCGTATCAGGTTAGTGTAAAAACTAGATAATTCCATGTGAGATAGAAGTGCTCTAGCCATTAAATATGTCAGTGCCATCTCTTTGTGGGCAGCTAAAACGTTACTTTGTGAGAGTAATGCTGTTAGTGTGGTCACCATCCAAGTGAGAAAAGACCACGGTGTTATTCTCATTGCACTCTCATTCTCAGCAGCCAGAAAAAGCAGAGCAAAGCAACAGAAGACAAGCAATTGTCGCGGAAGAGTAAACCTTTTATCCATCCACTGAAAGCGGTAACAGTAAAACGGGTGCCGTCATAGGTAAGGAAATCTCTTCGGGCTATGGCTAACCCCGTTGTTCCATTCCCATGATACTCCCGCTTCTCTTCCACTGTGGACCCCTGATCCCCTCCGAGGATCCCCACCAGCGCCCAGGGCTGCCTGAAGGAGACCGGGAAGGAGCAAAGCGAGTGACATCCCCAACCCTCCATCCCTCAGACAGCTCGGGCAGGAGGGGACGACCCTTCCTTCCCTCCCTCCCCCGGCCGGGGTTGACCCCCGGGCCCGGCCGAGCCCCCGCTCGCTCCGCTCCGTCGGGGCGAGCCCCGGGCGGGCGCGGCGGCGCGGCGGAGCTGTCCATGGTGGCGCGGCGGGACCGCCCCCGTCCCCCCCAGCCCCCGCCCCGCCCCGCCTCCCGCCTCACCTGTAGCCCAGGCGGGCGATGAACCTGCTGCCCAGGCGGTCCCGCAGCAGCAGCCGCGTCTCCAGCGTGAGCCTGCGGGCAGCAGAGTCCCCCACGGCGACGGCCACCAGCCTGCCGGGGGGCTGGAGGGCCAGGAAGGCGAGAAGCCGCCGGCACTCGCCGGGCTGCAGGTGGGTGTCGAAGCGCCCCGCCGCCACCACCCGCCCCGCGCCGGCGTCCAGGATGCGGACATTGAGCCCGCGGCTGCCCCACCGCTTCTCGGAGGAGTAAGGGCCGTAGCGGAGCCCGCCGGGGTGGAGGGTCTTGTCTAGGAGGGTCCAGGAGCGGGGCCGCCGGCCGTGAAGCTCCAGCACGCCGCCGCCACCCACGCCCACGAACTTCTGCCCGAAGCCCTCCACTGCCGCCCCCTCGGCGGCTCGCCCGTACAGCGAGATGGTGGCCCGCGAGCCGTAGGGGCAGCGCTCCGAGCCGATGTGCAGCTCCCCGCCGTCGTGAATGAGGATGTAGCGGGCCCGCAGGGTGATGGGCGGCCCGTGGGGGCGGTCGGCGAACACCAGCCTCCCTGGCGAACGAAGGGAGAGGAGCGGGGCTGGGGGCGAGCACCGCCGGGGGCGGGAGGTGCCACCCAGCCGGGCCACGCCCCGCAGCGCCCGGGCTCCGGGAGCAGCCGGCGGCCCCGGGGAGGGATGCGGTGGGGGGGTGGGGGGACAGCCCCGCTTACCTCCGTCGCGGATGACGAGGGAGTGGAAGGCGGCGGAGCTCTCCAGGCGCAGGGCCGCCCCCCGGCCCACCACAGCGGCTCGGCGGGTGTCGGAGCCGGGTCGCCACGGGGCGAGGTGCGGGGCGGCCTCTGGGCAGGGCCCTGCAAAAGACGGATGGCGGCAGCAGCAGCGGGGCGCGGAGGGGCGCGGGAGGGCGCGGAGGGGCGCGGTACCGACCTGATGCGCTGCCGCCGCTCGCTGCTCCCCGACGCGTCCCGCGGCGGCGCCGGGACCGGGACCGTGTCCGGCGCGAAGGGCAGGAGGAGCCGCGGCTGCCCGGGGCTCCCCGCCGGTACCTGCTGCCCGCAGCCGCAGGGCAGCCCCCGCCCGCAACACGTGTGCGGCGGCGGCTCCTTTCCCGAGGGTTTGCACGGAGACGGCGCAAAGGCACATTTTGCTTTTGATGGGTTTTGATGTTGTTTTTTTTTTTCCCTTCACTCAACCGAGCGAGTCCGAAAACACAGATCCCCTCCCGCCCCCTTTTCCCCGATTCCACGCATCCCCGGCCACGGCGAGGCAACCACAAGCAGCAGCACGAACAGAGAGAGGAGCCGGCGAGGAGAAAACCCCAGCGGCAGATCGACGGAGAAGCACCGGCGGGTTTGAAACTTCGGCTGCAAAGATCCCCTTACCTATCCCCGGCAGCGCCGAGCCGCAAACTTTGCACGCCGCCTCTCGGGAGCTCCCGACGCGGGCTGCCGGGCACCCCCGGCTGCAGGCGGCAGAGGCAGGGGCAGGCAGGCGCAGGCAGCTCCCGCTCCTCCGGCTCCGGCTGCCTCCCCTCCGCCTCCCTATTTATATCCATCTTCCAACCGCTGGCGGTGCCCGCACTGTTTACAGCAGCCGAGCTGCTGGCTCCTCCCAGCCGGGGACGATCCCTCCAGCCTGGACGTATATCTGCGACCGGCGCCCAGATGCTCCGCGCCGGGGAGAGCCCCGCTGCCCGCACGCAAAGCTCTTCCCCGGCTCCCAGCCCCGGGGGCTGTAGGCTCCTCGCCACCCTCCCCCGGGGTCATGGCGAGTCCCAGCCCGGGGAAGGCCCTGGGGGCCCCGTGCAGACCAGCAGAGCCCCCCCCCCCCCCCCACGTCGGGCTTAAAAGCCCCATGCAAAGTGTGCAGCTGGGGGCCAGCCGCCTCCCCAAGAAAGGCAAAGGGCTGAGGCACACCAGCCCCCAGACCTCGATGTGGTCACTGGGGCTTGGCATGCCTTGGTCCTTCTTGGGACACTCCGGCACCTTCCCGCAGCGGTGTTTTGCCCTGTGCTTTCTTGCATCGGGCAGATTTAAGGAGAACGCTGTAACCCAGCAGCTGCAAAAGTTCCCCTGACAGTGAGTGAGCAGAGAGGTATCTGCCGCTTCACCTCCCATCACCTGCTGAACCAACCTGTAGTCAGAGCCTGCGATGAAAGAGAGGAAAAGCCTTAGAAGGTGCTCTCACACGACACAGCCTCAAAGAAACGCATGTGCTTTCATCCCCATGGCCTGGGTTTGCAGGTTCCTGTCCAGACTCCAGTCTCAGTGGACATGGCACTGCCTGCAGAAGGACCATTGCATACTGGTTTGTTTTCCATGAACCAAACTATCACATTTTTTATGGGCTCTAAAATATAGCATAACTGAGCTTCCAGGTGACACATAAAGACAGGTAACTACTCACTGTGGCCACTGCCTTCTCCCTCCCAGAGTCTACATATAATCCCTCACCTCCACTCCAGGGCCCAATATCCAGAGAGGACGAGCCAGAAGCCGGCAGGCAACAGTGCCAACCGCTGCCCCTGCCCAGGGCCAAAGCCGACGAGGTGCAAAGCCACAGGTGCTGCCGATCTCAGAGACATTTGTGTGCCATCATCTGGTCAAACCGTTCCAATCTGTCACCTCTGAAATTTATTCTGGTGCAGGATTTCTTCTGACGGAGGGCACAAAGAGACTATAGTTATGGTAATCAGGAGCAAGTGCTGTCAGACAAAATATGGGAACAGACTGGAAGCAGGGGGGTGGGCGAGGGGCACGGCCGTGCCCCACGCTCCAGACAACAGCTCTGGAGCGGGAGCAACACTCACTTGGGCTAAACAAAACCCATCCCCTCTCTTACAGCCTGTCCTGGGACCCAGGGTGTTGCTGAATCTGAAGATAAGCATCCAGCCTAGAGAAACAAACCCAGATAACACACCTCTCATTTCAATACCCCATAAATACAGGGAAACATTAGAGCTGCCACCTTTGCTACCGGCTGTTCATCTATCATTTAGTGCTGGCACTTCTATTCCTGTCTCAAATAGCTTTTGTCGTTTTCCTTCCAAAAAAGCGGCATTAGTCAGCGTTGTGCCTCCTCCTTATCTGAATATGACACATATGAATGCAGGTCATGGGAAAGCTGAGCTGTTATCAGAGGTACAGGAGGCTGGGCTCAAATTTTTTTTGAGAAAGATTTATCTACCAGTAAAAGTTTCAGGCAAGACAAGACAAATAGTATTTTGTCTTAAAACACACCAACTAAATTCTCTGATTTCAACAGTTCTAGAAGTGCAAAATTTGAGGTAGAAGAGGACTTGAACCTTTATTTTACACTGGTCGGGGCCCTAGAAATCTCGTACCTCTTTATTTAAAATATTTGCTCTGTGCAAAAGATTTCATGCACTTGCAACCTAAATAAAAGGCAACAATGATTAACACAGTAATAGTGGAAATAAATGTGGCACAGGCTTTGGTTCGGGCTAAACTTTGTGCAGGCCTTATGAAATGATCAGCAAAGCCAAAGTCGCGTCTGTTTACATGGGACTTTTCCCCCCCCAAAACCCAATTATTTTTAAGACGCGAACACTGTTCAAATCCTTCAAAGCCATTTGTCCTCTGTAACCCTCAAAATCCACATAAATACACTGGTCTGATTCTTTTTCTGAAATAACTACTTTCAGGTGAATGATTTCAGTGCCATTTTCCCCTGTATTAAGTTCTCGGTGGCCTGAGGAAGAAAATTTCAGAGTAAATGAGACTGGACACATCATCCTGGTTTTCGGAAGATTCCCATCTCATTTTAAGAAACACACGGAAGTGCCTATTGTTATCTAGGATTTGGTGCTCGGGAGCTAAGCTCTTTTCCTTTCACTCTTCTCCAAATTACATTTTTTGAGATGGTTTTTCTTTGCGGCAGCACCGGCTTGAAGCTTACACCACAGCGCTGGGTTACAGGACGCATCCTCAGCACAAGCACATTCCCAAAACATCCTCTCACCTGCAAGCGGGAAACCATGACTAACGCTCACCGCCTCACACGTATGGCTGGTGCAGCCCTTCCTGGCAAAAATAACCAACCCGAACCCTCCTTCGAGTGTTATTGTTGGTTATAAACTGAAGTTTACCTTTCTAACAAACAAAACTGGGTCATTTTCCGTAATGGGCTACCACGTATGAGGCAACCTCGACCGTCTTGTGTCTCGGAATGTTGCAATGACTGCAACGCTTTGCCTACAAACGCGACCGTAGCAGTCAACAACAAATACCGATGGCTGGTGAGGTTTCATTTCAAGGCCACGGCGGAAAGCAAAGCGGCTGTAAGGGAGCGGGCGGGGGGCGCACGGACCCCCAGACCCCTCTTCCCACAGACCCAGATCCCGCACACCAACGCGGAGAGGAGGGTTCCTCCTCCGTGAGTGACTCTCCCGGGCACACTCCCTCCCTGCGCCGTTTCCTGCTTCCTTCTGGCTCCTCCGGGAAAGGAAGGAGCAGCCGAGTCAGCATCCCCCGAGCAGCACCCCCTTCCCAGGGCGGCTCCCGCGGGGTCACTCCGGCCGTGCGGGGCCCGGGGCTCCCGCAGCAGGGCCAGCGACAGCTCGGACCGAGCTGTCCCAAACCCCCAAACCGCCCGGAGCCCCCACACCGCGGGGGGAAAACGGGCAGCGGCCGCGGGGCGCGCACGGACCCTGCGGCGCCGCGGACGGACGGGGGGGGGCGCCCCTGCACAGCCACTGCCTGCGCTGCCTGCTGCCTGCCCTGCCTGTCCCCTGCCTGCTGCCTGTCCCCTACCTTCCCTGCGTGGCCCCTGACTGTCCCCCGACTGTTCCCTGCCTGTCCCCCCCTCTGCCTGCTGCCTGCCCTGCCTGTCCCCAGCCTGTCCCCCCCTCTGCCTGCTCTGCCTGTCCCTGGCCTGTCCCCTGCCTGCCCTGCTTGTCCCCTGCCTGCTGCCTTCCCTGCCTGTCCCCAGCCTGTCCCCCCCTCTGCCTGCTGCCTGCTCTGCCTGTCCCTGGCCTGTCCTCTGCCTGTCCCCTGCCTGCTGCCTGCCCTGCCTGTCCCCTGCCTTCCTTGCCTGTCCCCTGCTCTGCCTGCTGCCTTCCCTGCCTGTCCCCGGCCTGTCCCCCCCGCTGCCTGCTGCCTGCCCTGCCTGTACCTGGCCCGTCCCCTGCCTGCCCTCCCTGTCCCCCGACTGTCCCCTGCCCGCTGCCTGTCCTGCCTGTCCCCTGCCCACCACACTCCCCCCTGTCTGGGCAAACCTGCACATCCTGGAAGTGATGGACACGGGCCATTAGCTCCTACATTATACTAATTAATGCATAAGATATTTTTTTAATTGTCTTTTTTTCTTTTTTTTGCTCCTCTTCCCAGCCACAGATCCTGTAATTCTCCAGTTGTTTGTCTGGTTTTTTTTTTTACTTTTGTTTTTTAAATTAATTTTACATTTTCAATATAGTATAGCTGTGTTTCCCACAGGCAAGCCCCAGCTCGGAGCAGGGGAACGGATCACACCAGCTTCTGGTGGGAGCTGGAAGTGCTGGGGAGTATTAGAGCTGCACTTAGGGGCCACCGTGGGCCTGGCAGCCCCACCGAGCCAGGCACCGCCGCCGAGCCGGGCACCGCCTCACCACAACGTGGCTTTTACTGCCTGTATTGACTCCCACAAACTGTCTCCTTACAACGGCCCATCTGCGGTGACTGCCCCCCGCAAGCCGGACCAGCCTTCGTCCAGCATCTCCTCTCCCGCAGACACCGACTTGGGGCTGAGCACTCTGAGCCCTGGACCACGGGGACCACCACGCACCCACTGCACCCTGTGATGTCCACCCTCGCCGGCACCCCTCGCCCTGGCAGCACGGAGCCCAGCCCCACGCCTTCACTCAGCCAGCACCAGAATGCATTTGAGACACCAAACCCACATCTCCTCCTTATATACCTACCACTTTGTTCCACTTTGGGCTTTAACGGTGTTTTCCTCGGTTTAAGCATTTGCTTCTTGAGCAGAGAGAAGGCCTTAGAGTGCTGAGCTTCAGACAACACTCCCACATTCCTGAGGAGCCGAAGCACCCTGTGGAGCAAGAACGGCTTCACCTTGTGCTGGGCCACCTTGAGAGGACTGATGTGAATTTTGGGCAGGTTGACTTCTCGATCACAGTTGTAAAACCGAAAGAGATTCCAGGCCAAGCTAGGTCCAAAGGTGTCCATCAAAATATATCTGGAAAGTTTAAGGAGCATGTCACAGGACAACTGCTTTTCTTGGGGTTTCCGGCCCAGGTTCTGACTTGGCAAACTTCTCCTTCCCTGGTGACTCAGGAGGGAGCTGCTCCCGAGCAGGCTGGAGGCTTTGTACGAGCCCACGGTCCCGGGAAGGGTTTTCTGACTGTGCAACAGTCCTTCATAATCCATATCCCACAGAGAACTGTTGGGATTCAGGCTATGTTCTGAAATAATCATAAATAGAGTAAAAGCTATTAAACATAAACAGCAAAGAATCCCAGTGGGTTTGTTTCTTTTTTAAAAAAAACCCTCTCAACTATATCTCTTTTCCATTTATCAATGTTCCACTGTAGCCCTGGACAGAATGCAGATATTGCTACATTACTTTGACAAACTTACTGAAGATTTTGACAGGCCAAATCAATGGATCTGCAATTTTTAGGTACTGTAATGTAATAATGATTATTTGTAATATTTTGTTCAAACTAATGCTTTCTGTAATGTTCAGGAAAACTATCTTTGTCATACGTATGCACACTCCAGGGTACATGAATTCCTAAAAAAAAAAATGCCAATCACCAAAAAAGTATGCACTTTTCCATATGCATTTTCTGAAAAATAAGAAAAATAATGATTCCTATTAAAGACTACTAAAGCCTTTTTCATGCATGACTAAGAAAGGAAACTTTTGTGCTCCCACTGGGCCGTTTGCATGTTGGGTCCAGCCCCAGGGCCTGGCACAGCCCCCAGGTTTCCAACAGATAAAGGCTGGGTTTCAATGAAAGGCTCAGTTTTGCTTTCTAGGTGACCTCGCTGGTCTCCGCCTGCTGATTAAAGCCATTAATTAGCCTGGTGTACCAGGGTTAAGCTGCGCCTGCTCGAAGGCCACAGTAGCTTCATCCTGCGGACAAGGAGGTACCACTGTGGGAGAATCCAGACTCTCTAGAGCTTAAATTTGGTTCTAAGGCAGTGCCCCTACACAGCTCCCCTTCATTTGGGCTAAGCCTGAAGGTTCAATTTACACCCTAAGAATTGATCAGCAAAGCAATTAAACGCAACGTAAGGAGGCTGGGACTCCATGGTAAGCTGGGCTGCAAACACACAAGAAAGCTTTAATAACGTAAAGGGACAAGGAACCCAAAACTGAATCACATCTTGCCAAAAGTGTTTGAAATAGTTAGAGTTTTAAAGTAACGGCACACTGCTAAAGGCTGGAGGTCACGTCCCCAGGAGCCCTGGAATGTGCCTGCAGCCTTCCCTTTCATTTCTAAGCAGAGAACAAGATTTTTAAGAATGTTGTTCTGTTTCTTAGAGGTGAATCCCAGTCCAGCATGTTTGAGAAGCTTCGGGTATTTATTTATTTTTTTTTTTGATTCAAGATTAATGTTATCAGCTTGAAGTAGCTGTGACTTATGGTCCAGGGGATTGCTTGCATATTGTAATCGTATTAGTTAAGTATTCTGCCATTATGTTGGAATTTTACACATCAAAATGCACATTTATGGCTGTAAATCATCCCTGAAATATAGCCCTGTAGCGCTTAGAAACTGCAAAATATGACTGCTAGGACTAGGTGGCAGCGGATAACTCAGCATTATGCCATAATGAAAGCAGCATTTTGCATCTTTACTGCGTCCTTCATTCAGAGCAATCAATAGCCATTGCAAGAACACTATTCATATGGCCCCTGAGAGATCAACGAGCTCTTCCACTCGCTTACTGATGGGTTGACGCAGAGGGGAGCAAACTGCTTGTTGCGAGATCCTCAGGAGGAACAAGGAGAGAGGGAGGAGGACCCAGCTCCAGGAGGACCCCAGTAATATGGAGGGGGGGTCCCTATAACCCCCTCCTCCTGCGCAGATGTGTCGGGGGGCAGATGGTCCATGTGGAGGAGGACTGACACACTGCTGCCATCCGACCGGCGCCCGTCTGAGCCGAAGGGAAAGGGCTTTGGGGCAGACCCAAAGCGTCCTTAAGTGCACCTAATGGCACCGCCGCAGCGGAGCGACTTGAGATGTAAGCAATGTTAAATCTTTAAGCAGGTCTGCGAGCTTTCCAGAATAAACTGCTGTGTAAAACGTTGTTTAGAATAAACAAAACTTTGGATCAATACCGTGTCTTCAAGGCAGCCCTGAAACTGAAAACGGCCTGAGGAACTAAAGGCAAAAAAATAAATTAAGGGCCCATTGCATGCAGTCACCTCCAAAGCCACGGTCAAATCCTGCCGTCTATTTACGCCTCGGAGTCAAACTGGAAACCAGAGGCGTGTTGCCCTTCCGTTTTCTTGGGTTTTTTTTTTTTTTTTTTTGGTCAGATAAAAGTCAGGGTTAGCCCTTCCAGCACACTCCTCCTCCTGGCCCGCGATACCCCCAGCCGGGGTAGCCCCGGGCCCGGCCCGGCCCGGCCGGAGCGGCGTCAGCTCACGCTGGGCGAGCTGGGGAGGGCGGACCGCTCCCAGCCCCTTCCTCCTCCTCCATCCTCCTCCTCCTCCCCGCCAGCACTGCCCACCCCACCGCCGGGGGACGGTCACCGTGTCGCTACTGACTGTTGACGCTCGTCGCCTGCTCCCCGGGCCGGGCAACCACCACCAGCAGCAGCGGGAGCAGCATCCGGGCGGCAGCGGCGGCGGCGGGGGGACCCCTGGGGAGACCCGGGGCTCCCCGCCGGGGGAGGCCACCTGCAACACAGACAGACGGGTTGGCCCCGCAGAACCCCCCCCTCGCCCGGCTCCCCCCCGCCCGCACCCCGGCTTGCGGCGGCTCCTTACCCGTCGGCGCCCGGCGGAGCGGCATGGCCGGCGGCGCTCCCTCCGTGCCCGGGCCCCGCTGCAAACCCAGCTCTCCCCCGGCGCCGAGCCCGGGGGCTGGGAGGCTGCCCGGGCTGCCGCAGGAGGGATTTTTTTCCCCCCCACCTGGCCGGAGACAAGGGCTGGTTATGTCGGGAGCTGCCGCCAGCCGGCACTTACGGGCACAGGGCGAGCAGAGATGCTCCGGGCTCCGCCGAACAGAAAATACTTGGTCCAGGTGCCACACGGAGAAGAAGGGAGAGCGCACCTTTGTGCGCAGCAGCCCCCAGGTAAGGCTACAAGCCCAGGGGACAGAAGACTTGCCCATTCCCCAGCAAACTTACAGGAACCCAGAGTTTTACTTTATAAGAGCAAGGTAGCCCCCCACACCGCTGGGGCATAAGGAAAGCCAGAATAAAGCAGGTTTTTTACCTTTACAGGAACCAGAAGACAATTTACAATTAACATGCTGAAGGTGTAGGGGTCTTCGTGGGATTTCTTCTTTCTTTAGCATTTTTTTTTTCTTTTCTTTTTTTATTTTCTAGGCATGTTACGCTAACACTTTCTGCAAAGTACCGCAGGCACCGAGCTACAAACCCAGACGTTTCCAGAGGCAGCGTGTGAAAGGAATGGTACTTGCTCTCCTGCTGTAAGGACCAGCTCATCCTTTTTACTGTTGTAACAGTTATGAGACCCAAATATTGCACATATAACCTCCCTCTTCGAAATTCATCCCAATCCGATCCAAGAATTATTGGTGGACTTGAAAAGCAATAAATACTAAGCAGGAAGTTTCTGTGCTTGACCTCATCCCCCAGAGCAGATCGACCACCATCAAACGGCCACCGGACCCTTAACCAGGGCTGGGAGTACAAAACGACGACGTTTGCAACTCAAGACATTTCAGAGCTAAAATGGCTGCTGAATTCCACAAAGAAGGATACAGAGAAATAAGGTAAATGGACTTAAACGAGATCATTAGTTTACATTCATGAGAATAGACCCAGGGAAGAAAACATTTTCCAAATGAGAACAATCAAGGTTTACTGCTGAAGGAATCACCAGAGGAAGAACGTGCATTGGTTCTCTACTTCTGTGCTCAGCATCGTTCAGAAAAAGCAAATACGATGCAGAGTTTATAGAAGATGTGCACAAAGGCAAGTGGGAACACAGGTTTGGGCATTTAGAAAGCTAAAGGCTCAGCACCCAGAGCAGACTTGCCAGAAGTTACAGGAAGAACGAGGAAGAAAAACGCAGCAGAGGCAACTCAGGGTAACAGGTCTCCATGTGAATACAAGTTAAATTTGTAACAGTTACATAAACTGAAAAAGCAAATTCCCTGGAAAATGCTACCTTTAAAGTTGTGACAAATGTTTCCCTCTGGCTTTTCAAAGCACAAACGTTAAACAGCTACTGACAGAAAAGCAGATGTGCCACATCTTACCTTCCTGAAAAAAAGCCGCACTTCCCAGATGGCTGTGCTATACGAACAAAGTCACACAGGAAAGACAAAGAGAGCATCCACATCAAGAAAAAAATATTCATGATCATTTATACCCTTGGAAGACCCGCTGCATAATTTATTCAGGCCCAGCCAGCCCTTTTTACAGTGACACCTCGGTAGCTCTAATATATGCATAACAAGTCCTCGCACAGGCCCACATTACACATTTACGTGACAGAACGTCAGCAGTTTGCTGGAACAGACTATTTTTCAGCCCAATCCAAAGTTTCTCCTCCGTAACCTCACATCATCCCCTTTCCCATGATTTAAAAATTCTGTTATAACCTTTTTTCTTTAAGCAAACGGGGAGCTGAAGTCCATTGTCTTATTAGTTTCACGAGTTGGCCACCGTTTTTTTTCAACTAATAATTCTAATGTTGACCAGTAGTGTCTGTAAATGCCTGAAATAATGATACTTTGATACAAGTTTACAATATGAAGCAGCTCACTACTACTATTTGCTTTATTTTGTATAAAGTGTATGTCAGAAAATCATGGAAATTTCAGAATTCATTTAAGAACTATTCAATAGGAACAGGGATACAAGGAAAATTATTTAAGGGAGCAAACAACTAAACAAATTATTGAATTAAAAGGGCGGGAAAAAGATCCATACCAGTAGATCACTGATAGGTCAAGTAACATTTTAATTAACGGCAAAACATTAGTTGTTAGTTAAATGTAGATGAACTTCACAAAGCAAAATGGGCAGTGCAGAAGCCAGCAGAACAGCAAGGCGAACGCTGAGAATTAGTTAGGCAGGAATTTGGGCACAGAAAAGAGAGCACAAGTGGAAACTCACATTCAGGCAGAACACTGTGACCTCGGGCTGCATGTGCAGAGACCGTGCGACACACGACAACGTTGAATTCAGATTTGGGGGTCTCATTAACAGAGGAATACCAACAATAAGCAAAGCAAATGCAAAGACAAGTCACAAAATGACTGCAGGAGTTGAAGTAGTAATTGAAAAAAATAATAAATCAATTTATAGGGAAAAGGTTAGAAGTACCAGTTTGTTGAAGTAAAACGGTAGCTACAATGGGAAGAAACATTGTAGGCTGAAGTTTTTAAAGCAACACAAAGATCAATGTGGGTATCAAAAACCATGGCCTAATTAACTAAGAATTCCCCAAGTCACTACCTGGACAGGCTGACACTTTCCAGGGTTACCTTGAACACCTACACCATAGACATCAGCTTTGCTCCACAGGGCTACAGTCTCAGGAAGAACACACATGGAAATGGAAGAAAATCCACTGCAGATTTATGAAGGTGCAAAATAAAACATAATTAAAAAAAGACATGTATGTGAACATTTATTTAAATACAGGAGGGAAGCAGCAAACTTGAGCCGATGATCTAGGCAAAACCTGCCAATTTTGGCTGGAACAGCCACCAAGAGAAGAGCTGGGAGCCTGTGGCTTGGGGCATTTAAAACTCACGACTGGACAACGCAGATGCACAGACCCCAATTCTAAGGCCGCAGACGATGCGGAGCTGGATGGGTGTCCCCATTTCCCCCCACTGTAAGGGAAAATACCAGTTTTCCTCCTTTTACAGTAACAGGGCCAAGTCAATAATCAAAGACAATAGACACACTTGATAATTAACTACAGGCCTCTTATAAGGACTCATGACAACTATGTTCCAACATTTCTTCTAGGCAATGAATCATGACATAAAACCAGCTGAACACCATTTAAAACTAATCTCTTTTACATTTGATTTACATACCAAGCTTCATGGAAATGTGGCTTTGTACTTTAGGAGAGTTTTCCTTGAAAGGAAGGAATTAAATAATCAAAATCAAGTTACTCTATCACGTAATCCGTACTTTACACTTTGTGTATGAAAGTTATGTGCCAAATAAGATTCAAAAATTCAGCAAGCTCTAATCCATGCATCCTTTATTCCATTACAATCACTGTGTTGCATTCTAGCAACAGGACACAAACTGCAATCAATCGCGATCAATTTATACAACAATCTGAGGCTTACAGTACATTTAAGGCCTTTAAATTTGGAAAAATTAGACCTATACTAGTAGTGTAACAATTTTTAAGTGTCTTGCATTTCTGATGCATAATCTGTGCGATTCCAGTGTCAAAGAATCAAATTACTTCTAAACTAAAAAGATCAGCTCAATGAAAATTTAGTTACATAAATTCATCAAAACATAAATGTGTAAATTTTTTTTTTTGTCCTGGAAACTTTATAAAACTTTAATAGCAAAATAATATAGGGATAAAAACATATTTTAACAAAATGTATTCAATCATATACAAACCAGAATTTTGCAGTTTATTGTAACTAGACTTAAATTAAAACTACCAATTAAGAATCTATGCACAATGTAAATTCAAATATGTACAGTACTTTTAAAAAGTCTACAGGAATGCTTTACAGAAGGAAATGTCTGTTATGGCTATTATTCAGACCATCTGAATATTAAAATGAGTTTTCTAGTAGTAAATTTACACATTTATTTTTAAACAAAAGCAAATTTGTCCCTAGTTCCTTTAAGAATATTCCAGTTATGTTTATACAGGTAATGGAGAGGTCGTTACAGAGTTTAGCCCCATATAGTAGTTTATCTTCAGGAAAAAGTATATTTAAATAATTTACTCGGGAAGATCAGTAAGTTAACAAAAGAACACTAGAAGGGAGGAGGGGGAACTTCATCACAATAACTTTCCAGTTACAATACCACAGCTAGAAACTTCACAGAGAAAGCACTCCCTTAGATTGAACCCATGACTGATTGTTCAGAACAAGCTGTAGCTCGTAACAGTCGTGTCCTCCACGCTGAGAACACTGGAAAAAAAAGTCTATGTAGGACAGAATTATAAAGGATCTGAAGCGAGACAGAGAAAACTGATCTTCGATTAATACAGCACTAGGTAAAAAGTGTCCCCATAAGCAGCTAGTATTCCCACTTCCTTCAGGGCAACGAAGCTAAAAATTGTTGGAATTACAGTAGTTGACCATATTTGTGTGCATTAGTAGAATAATTTCCAGATATAAAAGACAAATTTCATCAGATGTTTGATTAGAACACCCTAAAGACAGGGTATTTCTTCATAGTATAAAGCTATTACAGCTATCCAGTTAAAGCATGTGCAAAACCAGGTAATTTCTTCCGTTCACAGTAACTGAGGTAAAATCAGGTAGGCTTCTTCAGGAGTTGGGAAGTTCATGAGATATGAACTGTTTTAGTCTCTCTAAGTACTGTGCATAAAGCTCTATGTCATTATGCCCAGCCCCTTCCACCCAGAGGGGCTCCACGGCCCGTGGACATCGCTCATACATGGCCAGGCCGTGCGAGAAATCGATCACCTCATCTTCGGTACCGTGGATTACCAACACAGGAGAGGTTACTTTAGAGATCTTGTCAATGCTGGGGAGATGGAAAAAAGAGAAACATAGCTCAGTTTGGGGCTTTAACTTTCATACCACTGAAGAAAGCAAGGGTAACTATCGACACACGACCCAGTTACCACCGCATGTTTTTAAATGGCTGCAAAATGTTGGAATTGTGCCCAAGAGACATGGAACCAGGCTCACTCCCCAAACACATGTGGAAACAGGAGCCTGCACTGCCATCACCACCATCCCACCAGTTCTAATGACAAGAAGCTCAAATGGACACACACCCCCCCCCAGCCCCCCCCGCGCCAAAACAGAGTATATCAATCACAAAAAACATTGAGAGGCAAAAAAAGATTCCACAGGATGTGCTGCCAGCGCTGACTCTTCACATTACATATTATCACCTTCCGATTTAACAGATTAGGAACCAATTAATTACATTCCAGTCACAAGACTCAAAAAAAAAAAAAGCCTCAGCTCATGAGGTTTGAACCTGTCTTAAAATCCCCAAATTAAAGCAGATTCAGCTCAAGAAAAACAATTTGTTCTTTGTCCTGATTGTCTGCGTTCAGATGGCAAGAAAATAAACTGGGCAGAACAGCATTACACAAGGATATTTAACTGCAAACCAGAAGAAATACAGAGGATTTTATGTCATGCAACTACCAATTTCTGCAAAGTGTCCTTAAATGATTTTATTTTTTTTCCCCTTTTGTTCGGCTACCCTTAGCAGACCGATATAGCTAGTGACCACCTCTCCCAGGAGAGCAGGTTCAGAGGAAAGGGAAGAGTGACAAAGGCACCTTCACACCTCCCAGTTCAGGCCAGAACCCTCCAATTACGAAGCATACTGGTAGCACAGGAGCTTCAATGTGGTGACCAGCAGCTTTCTCTGACTGCCTTCCTGCAGGCACCAATGTTTATTTCCAGCCACATTTCACATTGGTAGGTACCACTAATCCCAAATGAGTATAGAGGCACAGTGTGTTAATGAACTCTCACTTTCCTACCAGCTCAGCTTACATCAACAAATGGAGGAACTGGCTCAGGACATTACCCAGAGCATGGGATAAAGTAGGAAAAATGAATGTTAGTAATATTCAATTTGACAGAAGGACAAGTCTATTTCTTTACGCTATCTAATAGAAGGTGCTTGGATTTTCCTGCTCCTGAAGAACAAGAAAACATGCAATTTTGGTAAGACTAGAGATTTTACAAAGTGATCCAGGCTGCTTAAAATGATTAAAAAAATATGGATGCCAACATACACTGGCTTAAAAACAGGTTTAAAGAAGCTTTATGAAAATATAAAGTTAATTAAAAATTAAGATGTAGACTGAAGCACTAAACCTCGCAGACATAAATCTCAGCATTTGGTATTCTAGACAACCATCACTGATATTCCAGTAAACAGCTGAGCGTAAACACATTTCTGTCTCAATACTTCTCTAAAAAAAAAAAAAACAGGCTTCATGTCATTTAAAGAGGAAAAGTGTTATTTAAAATTAAAATGCAGCCTATTTCACTTTTCCTGTCTGGAACTTGAGTTGCATGCAACTATGCTGAATACAGAAAAATATCCCAAGAACATAAGAGAGACACCAGAATAATGCAGATTTCTTTTCCTCATAATTTTAATCTGCAAATTAATATCATCGCCAAATGTAAATACTTTTTAATCAACACCTATATAAACTGAAGTCATAAGCCCATGACGGGTCTGTCCCTGAGTTCCACGATGTGACAGACATCAGCTACAGAGATATTTATATGTAATTTTAGTGGCTAGATATTAAGTTCTCATTTATTGTAGGAAACCAGGAAACTCCTTTCACTTCAGCATTCAGATAATGAAACTATTTTTTCACATACAGTCACAGACCATTAAGCCAGATAATATTTGTATTTTGCAGAAAATTGGAACGCATCCCATTGCCAACTCAGCGACTCATAAGGCAGTATTTAAACTGCACATTGGATTTACTTAACATTCTTAGCCATACCGCTCTGCAGCTAGCGAAATCCACAGAGACCAAATTCTCATGGAGCCCCGACATAAAATGCACATAATAGCAATTCACTGTAGGTGCACACAGAACTATTTGTTTCCCGCCGCGAAGACAGACAGTTGAGCTGCACACATTCAGAGAAGCACACTGGTGTTTATTTTCACTGCTTACAGTCTGAGTGAAGTCAGGCTGACAGCAACAAACAGCTCAGTAGGGCAAGAACAAAATACACAAGCGCTACACTACCTCTGTTGTCACTGTTCCCCCCCCACCATTTTTTCTTTTTTAAACTCTTATTTGATTCGGCTGATATCAGCTAATCACTGTTACTTTTGTAATCAAAGCTATTTTTAAGGCTTTGTTTTTTCCCCTCTAGGAGAAGCATTTCTAAGTGTTGGATTTCGCGTTTAAGGATAATGCAATTATTTATTTATTTATTTAATAACTTATTTGGAAGAATTCTAAACATGGGGACTGGACATAGATACCGTGAGAGCTGCTATTACTCAGTCACTTTGTCACTGTTCTAGCTGGTCTGGCATACAGATTTATATCTATGGCCTCCCCCACCTTCTAATTTTAATCTGTTGTAACTAAAATAAAGCAAACGTAACAAATGCTATGAATATCCCCTACCACATTTATTGCAAACATGACCTTCTGAAACAAAGCCAAGCTTTGCACAAGACTTCAGAAAGTCTCTGCTTTGTCTTGTCCCTTCCACAGGCCACTCAGCTTTTTATCTGTGCCTCTCCTTACCCCCCGCCCCCAGGTCTATATACACTGCTGTAAAGAGACTACTGGCTTCCCCTCTCATTCTCCCATAATTTAAACTGGGTCAAATGAGAAGTTTTAAAATATTCCTAGAACATCTGCTATTCCCAGGACCGATACCATTCCCAAATATTTGGATCTGTTGCAATTGCTTTTCAAATGTAACACTAGGCTATAAAGGCAACTGCTTTATCTTGAAACCACTTGTACACAGCTTTCTGCATGTAAAATATTCCAGAGCTGCTTAAAACAGGCTTAAAGTCTTCAAAAAGAGGGACAGTAACTTACTTTATTTTGGTCACAGACATTAGGATCTTACACGATCTCCATCAGGGAGGAATAAGTCTCAGTATCTTTAGTGATTTTTATATGGACAGCATACCAAAGATGCAGAAGTGTTTTTTACTTACAGGGACCAAAGGCAAAGAAACACTAAATGCATTCCCTCAAGATGATCCATGAAATACAGAACAAAGCTGAAAAGTAAGCCACACCAGTCCAACACTCTAGCCTGTGACCCTCTTGTTTTCTCCCTTTAAAAGCAGAAATTAGTTATACCTTTTCCTCTGCTGATCTGGTAAGACTATAGCAATATTTTAACAAGCAGCTTGAAAAGAGCACATCCATTTCCTCGTATCATATTACCTTCTAAAGCAAAGCTGACTGACATGTTAAGAGTGTACAATTACTAATTTGTTAGCCATTAGCCTGAAGGACCTAATAGCGTATTATCAGTTGTTAAGCTACTACTCCAAACTTGACAGCATAAATATTCTGATATTTACAACCCATAACACAAAAAACAGGAGAAAAAAAATTAGCTGTAAACACTAAGACTTTATTTGTTTGTTGAGCTGACTCTCACATCAGTTTGAGACTCACATCAGCCTGTTTCTTACATGGTGAATCTCTGCTTAGATTTAAAAGGTGTGTATATTCTGCAGTTTAAAATGCAGGTGACAATTCAATAAAGTTCCCTGGAAAGTTACACAACCAGCCCCTTTTAAACACCTAAAGAGCACGCTGAGTACAGAACAACCCTCTTTGCAGCGTTTATACATACCTTGGAAAAGCATCAAAGCAATAGGTTTTCCTAGTGTCAGGAAAAGCTACCCGTAATCCAGACATCAAGGGAGAATGAAGGATTACTGCTGCACACTCGTACCGAGACGCCAGGTCGACTGTAGGGACAGTACCAATACTCTGACCATACAGAATAATGTTCTCAGGACTAACACCATACCTGTAGAGAAAAGAAACACCCCTTTAGAGAGACCACATTTCGCATCACAATAGCAAAAAACAAACAAACCCAAACAAAAAAAAAAAAAAAAAACAAAATGGGAGGGGGGATAAAAACCAAAGCATCCCTCCTGCCCACTGCAGCTCTTTAAAATCTCTTCCTAGGAGAAATTAATTTACAAGTCTAAAATTTAAAACAATACAGTAAATAAACCATTTCACAGGTTGAAGAGAGCTATCCTGAAAGAAGCAATGTCAGTTTTTTCGTTAATCTCTACCATCTTCATGAACACCTCTTTCACTCCACAGCACAGCAAATCATAAATTAGACTTCCCCCCTACCCAGAGTCACTGTCAGGAATTTCAATTAGGTATTCCACAGGCTAACAACCTTTCCACCATTAAATAAGACAGTTACTCCTCTACCCACCTCTCTTTCCACACAGCTAGAACAAAAAGACCCAACTAGAACAAGATTTGGGAGGATAATTCTGTTCACTTTTTCGATTTCTGATCAGTGTAAATTATTCCCCATTTTTCTTTTCCTGTTTAAAATATGTCAAGCTTATTTTGTAACCATAAAGATACATCATTCCGTAAAATTCAGGGTTCACAGGGAGTCCTGGATGGCTCCCCAATATTCCCATCCACTTTATAAAACTGTCCTAGCTTACGTGCTGTTTCATAGCTGCAAAAAAGTTGAGGGTGATACTAATTCAGTTTTTATTCAAAGTATGCAAAATATAAAAGAATTTAGAAGGGGCACAGGAGGTGGCAACAGTGGCTAGGAAGAGGTGACGAGTACAATAGTATTTGGTCACCACAACTTGTTAGGAAAGCTGAAAATCAAAGCTGTTACTCAGTTAATTATAAAATATTTACCCAGAAGATTTCTATGTATAATTATACTTCCTAATGCAGGCTATATAAAGAATAATCAAGTGCAGAAAAGAACACATTTGTAGTAGAAAATTTGTGCAGAACATGCTTTTTTGCCAGTCTACACCATCTACAGTCCTGCCGGCACTGCTATGACAATGAAAATCAAGCCCTACAGTGTAGGTTCTACCCAACATGCACCTACGAGGTTTCAACTTCCTTGTCAAGCTGACAGTGAGGTGTATGGCAGGCCTGGAGAGTACTTGAGTTTCCAGCAGTTAAATGATTGGGTATGGGCAAAAGAGAAAAAATTACAATGGAAGAATAATCAAATTAATAATTAAAATTACAATAGAAGAATAACCCAGTACTAATCATCCAACTACAGGCTGTCAAGATTGCTGGGTTTTATGATGAAGTAAAACGACACTGGATTGTATCCTCCGTCAAACTAGAGTTTTCTTAATGTTTCTCTGCTGCTGAGCATAAGGGTGCTTTTGGCATCTACTGTAGTATGAATAAGCAACTGTATAAAAATATCTCCCTGGAGGAAAATTTTATCCTCTTGGTAACCAAGCAGCAGCTCACGTTGGTGGTCTATCACCACAGCCATGGCCTGATGTTTTTAGAGAGATGTTGTGAAGCTCTTTTAGGAGAATTTTTTATCCCTTACTGTTAGAAATAGTCCAGCACACAGCAGAGCCTAGTTGATTTTGGTATGTATGGTAACAGGACCTTGGAGCAAAGCCTTGTCCTCGTGGACTTCATTCCAGCTGTTGGGTGGGGAGGGCTGGAGGCATGTACCTTTGAAGGCAACATGTGCATCCAAACTGTTATCTACTATCATAGTAGCATCATATTAAAGACAGGCAGAAATCCATCAACATTGGGATATGCAAGAAAACGGGGCTGGAACAAGATCTGCCATGCGGCACTTAAGTAGGGATGGAATGATATTAATGCTGGTAGGTTTTGCGATACCACCCTGAACTCCAGTATCATGATAAGTGTAAAGTCTCCTTTCTAAAAGGTTTACAATCTAAGCAGAATACGGAAATAGATGTCTGAACCACAGGATAACAGGACACCATAAGGTAGCAAGAGAATTCCTTCAACATGTATAATTGCCTTAGGATATTTTCTTCAACATTTATCTGCTTCGGATTCACGCCTTTTGATGCGGTTTTGTTTCTGGAAACAGCTCATATTGCAAGTGGAGCACCTTGCTGCTGTGGCAATAGATACTCTAGAAACAAAATATCTCAATTTCATAGTATGCCAGTTAAAGTCAGATACATTCTATAGCATCATTAACAAATACACAACCGAGATCCCTAAATTAAAAGCAGCCCTCCACCACTAAATAAATGTTACAACTGTCCAGTGTCTAACTCCGCAGAAAGACAACGTGACAATTTTGGGGAAAAAAAAAAATCTTAAAAAAGTATTAGGACACCGAGTTAGTGAACTTGTAGCCTGTCATTAGGTCAAATGCCTTTTCTACTTCGTATTCCTACTGACAGACAACTAAAAGAATCTCTTGGACCGTTTTAGTTAGGGAAAGTCCAACTTTCCAGACAGAAGAGCTACTGTAACAGATGTATCTTTTTAAGCCCTTTACCATTAGGCCATCAATCAGAAGGTGAGACATCAAGCTTACCGCAAACATCAGTGGCAACAGCTACATGTAAAATTTATTTATTGCGAGGCCAAAGGACATATGACAACTCATAAGCAAGGGCCATGAATAATTGACACACACGAGGTTCTTGGAGCTGAAGGCCAGAGCTTGGCTCCATGATACTCTCTCCGCGTCTTCAGGAACTGGGGACTCAGCAGGCACCGGTCAGACGAGGTATGATACGACCTGGGGATTTTATCTTTAAAATACAGTATCCTTTAAGCAAAGGCTGGGCCCCTTCCGCGCTCTGCAAACTCCCTTGTGGTTCTAGATTCTTGTGCAACTTGAAGAGTGGTACAGAAAGGGAAAGAGAAGAGAGGAGGAGCAGACATGGATAAGAAGGCGGCAATGAAAGGGAAGCTAAAGTGACATAGGAAAGAAGAACAAATATGATGGAAAAAGGCAAAAGACATTCTGAGAAAAGAGGAATCCTGTTACAATCTGCTCTCCTATTAAGGAAGAAAGTTCTTCCACCAGCTAAACAGCAGCTCCTAAAAATATCTTCCTAGAAACACACAAGCTCTGGTCTCTGTGGAAACAGAGCTCCACTGACATAGCAGGAGACCCAAGTTAAATTTCTGGGTCTGCTCCCGCACCTCTCCCGTGGAGCCCATCAGCGAGCTCGAAGCAAGCAAGGCCACACTGCAATGTGGAAACCAGCCTTCAGCAAAAGCAAAGTAGGAAGCAATTCAAACAGTTACCGTGGGCACATGTAAAACACTGATTTGACAAGGGAAAAGAAAAATAAAACAAAAAAGGCAGGTATGCTTTCTTGTCAATTACTGAGGAGCACAAACCTACTGGCATTTAAAACCCTGCAAACATTTCTACTCCCTCCTACCCACAGACACTTACCAGGTGGCAAAGTTCTCCAGCCCAGTCTACTCTCAATAACCCACCAGCAGATTATCTGGATTACAGATTACATTTCTTAGGTGTGCAGAAAAAAAACAAACCCAGCTACCTGCACCTCGCCCATGCAGGCCAGGTCTAGCCAAGGCACCAACACACTCCACAGTCAATAGTAACATGGGGATTTTTATTTTTTTTCCCCCCGCCCCGGTGCTACTGAGTCAATTTATACAAATTAGGTTTACCAGTAATTCTGGTCTCCTTAAACTGGCATGAACTCCATGCACAGAAGCTGGCTGTTCTGAATCCTTATCCCAGACTTTTCTGCTTAACTCCTGCACAGAGAGACCTCAGTCACACAACAGCTCAGCGGGACGACGGAGAGCGGGAATATCGCTGACAGGGAGTTCAACGAAGGAGGATGGGACACAATTACTTCCAGTTCACTCTGCTGAGCCGTATGGCTGTGGCTTGGGCCACGTCCCTCATCAGCTTCCTCATGTAACACAGATGATGGCATCAACTGCCTTTGTGAAGTACTTAAAGCTTTCTGGCTGGCAGCACTATGTACAAACTGTGTATTATCATAAAACATCTTTAATTATGAGCGTAAGATACTGATTTCGCCCCCACCCCTCCCCGGGCTCCAGTTCTGAGTGACAGAGAAGGAAAGTTTACCATTGCTATTTTTACTCTGTTGAAAGCGGCAGTGGAACGCCGCTGCGGGGACCACAGACATGTCACACAGCTGCAGCCCTGCAGTGCTCATGGCCAAAGTTACAGCATCTGTGCCAATCCTCAAAGGTGCTAAATACATATTCATTAGTGAGGCTAGTTCTTTTTTCAGTCTTACTGAATCAGTGAAGTTATACACAGCTTATATCTTCAGTTTTGAAGTTTTACGGTATTTGCTGTTCCAATATCCCTTACTTAAATTGGAAAGCAGATAGAACAGCACGGATATGGCAAAAGCAACAAATCAGTACTTAAAACCAGTCGCTGTAGCTATCCAGGCAGAGCGTTTTGACTACAGAAACCCCATTTCATAATGCTGTCGAGACCTACTGTCTAACTGCTACTAAACTAAGGCAGCTACTGGTGGTCAAGTTTTCCTTAAAACACAGCATATAAAGATAAAAGGCCAGGAAAACCAGGTAACTGGCTCATGCCTTCGTGCAAGGAGGTAAAGTTTGAAACTGTGCACTTCCTTCTCAAGGGAAACACCACAACGAAATGATTCATTTTCAAGGCACACAGAAAATCCAGCATACATCAAGAGCGACACAAACCACGCCACATCTGGGGGCAGCAGTGACTTCTAGAGTACTTTTACTAGAACATACATGTGCTCAGTTATATGACCTTCACAGGCTATTCTTCAAGTCTGTTTGTTCCTGTTTATACAAACCCATTTGTCACAACATACTATTTGTTCCCTTTTCAAAATGCATTACTCTAAACTTATAATCCAGGGGAATTTAGATCGCTTATTAAGAAACACAAATAGGTTTTTCTATAGCATTATTATACTCTTCCATAAGATATGCATCTACATTTTCAGAAGTAAGTGGTTATTTAATCCAGTATGAATCTAAAAATCTAATTTTGGCGGTAAAAAGGAAAAACAAAAAATCCTCAATAAAGTAAAAACCCCCCACACAGACTGTGTATCTTGAACAAGAATTTATGTTGTAGGACCTTTATGTTAAAAAAAAAAAAACTCAACAAGAGAAGTCTGGATTATTGCAAGTGATTTACAGTATCAGAACAAAACACTGAATTTCACGTTGTGCTTCAGCAAGTACCACTCCAGCATGTCAGCCAAAAGACCACAGAAATCACAGCAGATTTTCAGCCTAAATGCCAACACTAAATTGAGAGCAAGGCATTAGATTAAGGATTTTTGGTGTTAACCATAACATCAACTGTCAAATGAGAAAAATCAGAATTTTTTCAAGATTCACAGGAAACCCTGGCACACAGCAAGAGTCCCTGTGCCAGTTTCTCACTCCACTTTCCTTGATTTCACACAAACATAGGTCTAAAATTCTTCACTGTTTTACTGAGTACATTAGACACTGATTGTTTAAATTATGCGATGTCTTCTTCCCCCTGTAGCTCCTTCCTGCCCAAGTCTACAAGTACCGTGCGATTCAAGTTCAGGTACATCAGACTCTCTTTGACTTCACATTTTCATTGTAGCACGAGCCAAAAATGGTTTACATATTCTGGTTTATGAAGCTACAAAAAAAAAAAAAAAGACTTTTTTTGGCATATATCCCAGCACACTGTCACAGGAGCAGACAAGTAATTCCACAAATATGTTCACACTCAAAATAATTTCACTGGCTGCCAGAGAAATTTAATCAAGGAACCTGCCACAGGTTTATAACAGTATTATTTTACTGCCACGCCTGATAGTCACTTGGTTATGCTATGGAGAAACCTCAGTGCTAATCAATACAGGCTAACTAATACTGGAGTTACAGAATGAACCTATGACTCTTGAAAATGCCCTCTTAAAGGCTATTTTGCAAGTTCGTTACTTGCAAATATCACACTACTACAGGCTTGCTGGACTATGGGATTGTAGCACTAATCCAGTGATGCACCAGCTCTTCTTTTCATATAAATGGAACAAGCGGAAGCAACTTCTAGGCACTTCTTAGGATGATCATTTGCACTGCAGTAACTTTAATTATACCAAAACATGAATCACTACAACTGCTTCTTGATTACTGTCTTGTGATAACCAGCGACCTGTTATCAAATACTGAGAACTGTGCTCAAAGTTCAATCAAGCCCTAGCAAGGATATTAAATATCACTGGCGAGCTCAAGCAACCATGAGAAAAAAAAACAGGTGATCTACACACTGCCGAGTCGCGAAGCCACTGCGAGTTTGCCCTGAACAACCAGGGCAGGTAAAGAAAGGCTACTTCCTGGCATTCTCTGCTACAAACGGTAATGAAATTAGCATAATTCACTTAATTTAAAATGTAATCTACACTGAGTAGATTTGGAGTGGTGGTTGAGTGTCTTTTGTTTTTTTTAAATAATATCCAAAGAATACTAGCTCATCTAAAAAAATTGCTCCTTTTTCAAGTGCCACCTTAATTACCTTGTGTTCATCTGCCTTGAACACAGGCTCCTGAAGATGTTGTGTTTCAAAGTGGAAAAACACCTTCGCTAACTAAAGCAAATCTGTTCAGGACTCAGAGCAAAATCAAGCACTCTTGAACAGTAAATCCATTCCCCTCCTTTTTTCCCAGCCTCACCACTGCAAGTGAGTTTCTTCTGCCCCTTCAACACCTGTTTTGTCGGGATATTTCATACCACACCGTTGCAGCACTTCGCCTTGCTTGTCTTGCGCCACTCATTTTTGAGCCAACTTCCCACCACAGCCAAGCAACCCCGCAGGCAGCGGGTCAGGTCTGCGGTCCGTCTTCTGTTACTCGTAAATCAGGCTCCAGCCTCACAACTGCTTGGAGTTAATGATCTCACAGCAGAGACTGTCTGACAAATGCACTTATCCATTCTAATTTTTCTAGCATTTTTCAGAAATAACAGTCAAAAGAGAAGCGAGCCATCACAGCATACTAGAATAGATGGTACGCATCATCAGCCAGGAAAGAAGACTTCTGCAAACGTGTATTCTGGAAGAAATCTCTTCCAAGCTAGCTGAACAGTAGCAAAACGCTGTCATACAGAAGGCAGAATGGGCAGAAAATATGCAATCTGTGCTTGCAGATCAATTTTTTTTTTTTTTTTTTAAGGAGCTATAAAGTAAAACCTCCTTTGTTTTCTCTTGTACTAAGAGCTCAGCTGTATTTACAACATGACTTTTCACCACCACAATAACTCAGAATACTAAATTTTGGTGTTTGGTTTATGTTAGGTTGCTCATTTGTCTACCACATGAACTAGCAGTTGTACATATAAACAACAAACAGATTTGGAACAGTTGCTTCTGCCTGACTGAGGGTTTGCTGGTTTTTTTTTTTCCTCTAGGCAGCAGGGAATGAGGAAACAGAGTTTTCATTAAATGTGCATTGAAATTTAAGCAGGAAGTTGTGCCATGGACACGCTGATATAAGAACAGAGTAACTTTGCCTCTACGTTCATTAATTCTTTCGTAGGGTGTGGAAGTTAGCGAGAAGGCCACTGACAAAACCAGATGCCTGCAGGACATGCAACAAAAATAAGCCTTTGTTTGCACTCCTACCTTTATCATTCCAGTACTTTATGACAACAGGTGAATTACACTCCAATATTCGGTGCGCATTCATGCGATGAGAGGAAGGGAATACTTTCCTAAATGAATTCCTAAATAAACCCCCCTAAATGTTGGGGGTTTATTTTATTTCCCTAATCACGGGGCAAAAGCAATCCAAACCCACTGTAAATTGAAAGACAAGAAGCTAGTAGCAGTAATAGGAGTTAAACACATGGATACATTCAAACGTAATTCCCACCCCCTCAACTTTCTTTGCTTTAGCAACCTTAGAAATCAACTAGAGTTCTGAGGCCAGCACCATGTCACAAGGTTATGGTTTTGAAGACATACACGTGCTCTCCACTCTTCATAGTTTCTTGCTTCTGATGATGAGGGGACTGGAACATCTCTCTTATGAAGAAAGGCTGAGGGACTTGGGTCTCTTCAGTCTGGAAAAAAGACGACTGAGGGGGGATCTTATCAACACTTATAAATACTTAAAGAGTGGGTGTCAGGAGGATGGGGCCAGGCTCTTTTCAGTGGTGCCCAGAGACAGGACAAGAGGTAACAGGCACAAACTCGAACATAGGAAGTTCCACCTCAACATGAGGAGGAACTTCTTTACTTTGAGGGTGGCAGAGCCCTGGCTCTGGCAGAGCTCTGGCTGCCCAGAGAGGTGGGGGAGTCTCCGTCTCTGGAGACATCCCAAACCCGCCTGGACGCATTCCTGTGCAACCTGCTCTGGGTGACCCTGCTCTGGCAGGGGGTGGGACTAGATGATCTCCAGAGGTCCCTTCCAACCCCTGCCATTCTGTGATTCTCCCAAAGCACTTTCTTAGAGCAATCTTGATTTACACCATTTAGTCCCAAGACACAACAGGTAGATGGCATACTAAAATGAATCTCTCACTCCAGTTATTTTAAAAGTAGATCACTGGAGTTAACTTTAACAAAGTATTTTGCATTTAATTAAGATGCTCTTTAGCAAATAAACATGGAATACAAAAGTCTTAAGCTTTATTTATCAAAGACAGGAAACCTTTACTGGCGACTAAGATCTGTCTTGATTGACCACAGCATCAATAATTCAAAAAAACTCAGTCAGCTACATTCTATTACATATTCTTTACTGTAACCAGTATACAAAATCTATATTTCCAGTCTCTGAGGTACATTTAAATAACTTGACATAGCAGATAAAATTCTGTTACTTTCACAGAGAAGCTCAGTTTGTAGTATCTTCTGGAGTGAGGAATTCATTACCTTCACCCCCGCCTTCTACCTCATCTCTAACCTGCTGTGGTATTTTTATTTCAGCTGCACACATCGTACTCTGTATTTTGTAATGCAGCAGAGCTAAGAGAGATGAGCACACCCCTCACAGCATTTAACAACATGACATTAAAACTGTGACAATCCTTTTACTGTTGCAAAAAGCCTGCACTTTCACTTTAGATATCCTGCGCTCAAAACCAGAATACTATTCCCTAAAATTGTACTCCCATAAGGGTTGTTACGAAGAACAAGAAAGATTTCATGATATCCACATACCTAAACACAGTATCTTTTTATATAAAGACTTCAGGTAAAACAAGTATGTGTCAACTAACAGAGAAACTGTGCTTGAAATAACGTGTCCTCTGATTCCATAGGAAATGTCAAAAACCCGAGCGCAAATATTAACATTGGTTATGCATTCCCACAAGTTTTGTGCTTTCATAGCTGTTTCTTAGATTGCAGTTACTTCCAAACTGGAGAGCCTTGCCTTATTCCTGAGGCTGAAAATTCACAGTGAGCCAGAGCATTCTGGCTCACCTCCCAAGCCCATCACATAACCCTCCTCACCATCCTTGGCTCAGCACTGGGCGACTGAGGGTTTACAAGCCGGGAGGAAGCAATCTTGCTGCTCTCCAACAGTTCTCAAAGCATCTTTGTTCAGGAGCACTATATTATTCTTTTAGTACTCCCATCTGCTTATTGGAGCACCTCTGACACCTCTATCTTGGAGCACTACACTTACCCTGGACTCCTCTTCACATCAAAAACTAAATTAACTACTTTCCAATATTTTTTCCCCCCTCTACATACTATGGCACCACCCAATAGTTTAAGGCCATCCTGCCGCAGCACTAATTGCCATGAGCTACGCAACAATTTAGCCTCTGACTCAGGAGCTGGGATTATTTATCGGAGAAGGAAAGTGGTGGCTTTTGACCCGAGCTGCTGCCTGCTCCACCCAGCTCCCGCATTTCCACCCTTTCGCCAGGTACAGCTCAGCTGCTCACAAAGCAGGGAATAACTCCTGCAGCACACAAACCAGAACAGGCAAGACAGAAAGAAACGGAACCAGTTCAGTTTTCTTTAAATGTAGCAGGCTGTAGTCTCTGAAAATACAGTTCTCACTCTATAAGCACATAAAGAAAGCAAGACTAACCCTAAATTGTAATCAAACTGCAAAGCTCACCTAAAATTTCACACTTCTAGGTTTAAATAGCTGATTAGCTATAGATACTATAACTTAATAAAAAAAGGTATTGCCAACCTGAAGACCTTAAAACAAAAGTATATGTAAATTCTGCTGAAGGCAATTGCCCACATGCTCTAGAAGAATGAAATGGTTTGCTAAGCTGAAATTAATCCTTTGGAGACAAACATTACGAAGGCTAGATGAAAAAAAAAAATTCAAAGCAGACCACTCAAAAATCTGTGAAACCTACAGGGCTTGGCCCTGGAACTACCCAGGTCTCGTCCCACTGCTGACTTAAGAGGAAACTATTTAACTTTTTCTTTTGTGTGTGGGGTTTCTGTTTTGTGGTTTGTTTGGTTTTGCTGGTTTTTTTCCATTCTTGCCTTTCTTTTGCATTCTCTTCCACCTATTGTAATTTTATTTAAGCTTCAGTCTCTAACTAAAAGCTATATCATCAACAGGTTTTATACATAACCTGATGTTTTCAAAGATTAACAGCATTAAATGACTAGTTTTGCTATGATTCTTTGATACAGCTTACAAGCCGTTAAATGTGAAATACATGGCATTGACACAGCATTTTCCTTACATCACTTACAGACATTCATAACTATACCCAGAAAACAAGCTGATAAAGAAAAAAGATTCAAGTATTACACTCATAACACTAACGGAGGAGAACAAAGAAAAAGTTGACCAGTCTCAACAAACAGCAGGTGCTTGTATCCAAAATCTTATTACAGCAGACAAAGTTAAAGCCGTTTTCACACTGTTCTTCAAAGACCCCCAGAAATCTGAACACAGTCCCTCCCACAGAGCACCAAAGCCAGAGTCCAAGAGGATTACATGGGAGCTGGAGTGGATAAGGCCAGACAAACTGGATACATCATTTCTTCCCATCCAGAAGCATCAGCATAGCCCTGGCAGTGATCTGAGAGTCTCCGACAGAAAGGGGACGAGGTCAGGAAGGCAGGATGGAGGACAAGAATGGCAGAGAGGTCCTGATACAAACGTCATTAGTACCAATGAACTGGTCCAATTTCCTAAAAAGGACCAACTGCAGATGACTGCATCTGTCCCCAGTATATGAATTTTTTATCAGCTAGCATTACATGAAGATGACTCAGCTGGCAGCAGGCTTTCTCTTTCCCTTATATACTGATATTAATATGCTCAAGCACTGCAGAAGGGCAAACAAAGTTATTTAATACGACTGGGCTCCTCTCAAAGATATGCAATATCTCATAAACACTGATGTGCTCTATGCAGAAGCCAAGTGAAGGAGTGCCATGGCCCATGTTATCCAGGAGACCACACATCCTGCTTGGACAGTCCTCTTTAATTCTCTGGAAATATTTCATGTTTTGAGTTACTCTAACCACTTCCACAGATTTAAAGAAGAAAGGTAGTATTTTCTTTTGATTTAAAAAACAGAACAATTGGCGATTCCTCTGCACTGACACATCTTGTGAATCATAAATAGGAAGAAATCCTACTTGGATAAGTGACACTGTAACCTCTATTTTTCCCCCATTCCCAGATAAGTAGGAAAAACACCAATTTTCTAATTGCTCCAAACACTGAGCTTTATTGCAGTGTGAACCCATATGCACTTAAGCGTCTGCTTTCAAAACAGTGAATTCACAGCCTCACAGAGAAACACTACTCTCCTGATGAGTCTCTCCTTCTCTCAATGAGCCTTCTCTCAATTATCCATTTTCAGCTAGATTCATGAAATATTCTAAAAAATACCAGGAGAGGTAACGGCCAAATGGAAGACAACAGTCATTACATGAAAGCAATCTATTACTAGAAAAGAATTTTCCAGTATCTTTTCAGAAAGGAGAAAACGTCAGAGTTCTCTCTTTCTCTATGCCAGTTTTATATTGGCACTCTGACTTTTAGATCAGACTCATCAATTCCTTTCTTCCTAAGCGTCCTCAAGTGCTTCCATTCCTGTCGCTCAAAGATGGGCTGACTTGACTCTACCAGAATTAAAGATCTGTTGTTCCACAAAATCTATACATTAGCAAGCCAATATTTAAACCTGCAGTGTTTTATACTTCATTTTCCTCTTGTGCATGTCCCGTTAATGAACTTCTAGGACGCTGAATGTTCAGGCCCCAGTAACAGTCAATATAAAGCTGATTAAAAAAAATATATAGCAATCACCAGGATTAACAGCACCAGATGTTCTAAAACAGCAGACCACAGATAACTAGTTCAGAGCTTAAAAATCAAATTTCCTAGCCAAAGCCTTTATCATCACAAACCCAGGGGCTAAATCCCTTCTCCCTTCTTCCAGTAAATACTACTTAGAACTGTGAACAATAACATTTAGCACAGAGTCAAAGTTTTTCCTGCGCACTTCTGTTCAGTTGGAGCGCTCACGAAACCTGCTTTGCGCTCTCCAGGAACTTGACAACATAGCACAGAAAAAGTAATTTATTACCAAAACAGATGTTTGTGTTTAATTATATGCAAAACATTAAGTATCGGTAAATTTTATCTATTTTAAAGTAACAGACACTAGTCTAAGAAATGGGAACAGTATTTCTGTGCATTTAGAAAAGTACTAACTTTCTCATAACTTTCCTAAACTCACGTCAGAAAATCAAATCCTAAAAACAGGCCATATGTTCAGCTTATCCAGCTATCTTATTTGGCATGATCTGAGCTTCTATGGAGTAAAAGACATTTTTGCCCAGACCGAAAATCAAGAGGTTTTAACAATGGTCAAGCAGCACTCTTGCATACTTTGTTTTCTGACAACATACCTAGTTAACAGGGCCAATTGCTTTTGTAGGCTTTTTGGTGAAAGATTTCATGCTAGTCAACTTTTTCCCCTCAAAAAAGGATGCTTACCAATTAACAGTTAGCTACTCCATAAGCAGCAGAAGTACCTAGCAGTGGATCAAGGACTACTGTTAATGTCATCACTTAAGTGCGTTATTTCAGCTGATGCTAAAGGTAGAAATTGACCTGCAGATTCATCTTAGAAAATTTAAAAAATAAAAATAAAAGGGAAAAGCGAAGCAGCTTCCTATGACGTTATTCAGTGTTCTATTTGCCTCTATTTGTGATGCAGTCCTTGTAAAGCAAGCAGGCTCTTCACTTGATTGCAGTCTGACTAGAGAACAACTGGTTATGCAGGAAAAAATGTTTGCAATTCCAGTACATGCCACACCGGCACTTAACAGCCTACCAATAAACCAGCACAGCATAAAGAAGTCTTGTGATGTTGGAGTTTCTATTTTTGAAATAACAGATAACAGTGCAGTGCTTGGAAAACTAGGTGTATTAATGTCTACATTATGGCCAAATGCCAATTTGGATAGTAACGTTTTGGCTACAGAGGTTTTCTGCAGTTCACCGTTTCACAACACGCGTGCGCTTTTAGTTATAAGCTACTGCTGTTTTCTCCCCCAACACCCATTTTTCATATTTAGCTCTGCACACAGTTACATTTTACAAATGAATAGTGTTTCCCTTTCTCCTAGTACCACAAAGCGTCCAAAACAGAGGCAAAATAGAAATACTTAATGAGAATTTTTTAAAAAATATTTAAAGAGAAAGTCTGATCAGTTTTACAACGAAGAGCAGGAAAGAACATAGTTCACATTACTGCCCAGAAGCACTGGAAATTGCAGAAGGAAGTAAAAAAACCAACAGACTAACAAATGACAAACAATGCTTGCTAAATTGAGTTCCTCCTCTCCCTCTCAAAATCCCAGTTTATTCCAAATTAACACTCATTTCATAATAAAAAAGAAAAATAGAAACTTGTTCTGAATGTCCAAAGAGGCTTATAATATTTGGTTCCATTTCTCCTGCTGCTGAAATGCGACAAGTTTAGAACTACATCCAGGTAAGAAACATCCAAGATCCTCATGTTTAACGTTCCTCATTATGAGCATTATTAAAGTGGATTTTTGGATGGAGAGGGTAGTTTCCTTAAATAATTGGAAGGTGCCAGATCTCATTTAGATCAATAGTCTGTTCAACGCTCTACACAAAACTGTCTACAGATCTTAGGTGAGCTTTGACAGAAGGGCATCCAATTTGGAAGGGTGGTATATTTGGCACCAGCTTGCTAAGTCTCAGCAGAATAATAAAGGATAGAAAAGAACTCAAAACAAGGAGACTTTACAACCTCTCACCCTCTACAAAACTGGGTGAACACTGAGGATTTATGACAATCTTATCTTTTACATGAACAGTTCCGATCCAATTTATATTCAAGAACATTGTCATCTTCGTTCTTTGTTAAATCAAATACAAATTACAATCATTTCTTCTTTTAAAAGACAGCTATATTTGTGCCTGCATTCCTTCACAGATAGTACTTTCTACATGATCAGGTTGATTTTTAGTACAAATTTCAAAAACAGGATAAAGAACTACTTGTACTGGTTTTATGCATAGGGGGCTTTAGAAGCGACCATGACACTACATGGATAATTAGCAAGAGCTCAGGGGAGAGGGCAGAGGGTTTCTGGCCTTCTGAGAAACAGAAGTTTGGCAGCTGGCAGAGATTCAGCAAAAGTCAAAACCTTTTACCCATGCTGGGCAGGCTTCAGGTTAAAACACCACTTAATATCTTCAACTACTGTACGGACTCCTGAAAGGCTGCTTCTTGCATCAGAAAGAGATGCCTGCAATGTATGCTAAGTCACAGTGTAATTATTAACCAGTCTGAGGCAAAGGTTACATGTTCATAAATTAGTATGCATAAAACCAGCAAAACTGTAGCTGAAGCACTACCCCACCTCTTCCTACAACTCTGGTACTTTTACAGTTGGTTAAACTTGATAAGATGCTCATACCAAGACTGAAACACTAACTTTTTTCTGTAATATTATTAAGAGACATTAAAAACCATGCATTACTAGAAAAATATACAAGCTTTTTACAGCAGGGAACAACAACAAAAAAATACTATGAAGAAAATGTGTAATACGACTTAATATGCAAGTCAAGGTACATTCCGGTCTTCAGGGAATGAGGAAACTGACTGGCTCTTGACCAGCTGCCTCAAGGTAAGAATTGTCCAGGGAACACCTCCAAAATAAATATTATACCAAATTAGCTGTTTAAAAAAAAAAAAAGAAAAAAGAAAACAACACACTGAAACATACACACACTTTTGTGAGAAATGAATCCTTAAAGAACAAACAGCACACTGGAGAAATTTTTTTTTTTTTGTAAATTTGCCCCAGAGAACATGCTTCAAAAACAAGACCACTTTCTTGAAAGATGCCACTTCCCCCAGACTGTCGTACAGCCAACATCCTGCTTAAATAAATTCATCAGATGTTGGGGAAGACTACACAGAGACGGAACAGAGATTAAGATCTGGACAAACAAACCAGTCCAATGCTTAAGGGGGGCAAGTTAACTACTCGAAGTTTCCTTTAAAGCGTAAATGGTTCCATACACCATTTTTGTTGCAAAATGCTTAACAGAAGTCTACCCCCTGTATTACTGTTGGCTTTTATTTTATTTTCTGTATTATTAAGGCTTGCAACTTACTGTACGGTGTAATAGTTAAAGTGTCTTGTTTAATTTATTATAAATAGCCATTAAGATGGATGGTATAATGATAAAGTAATCTGAACCTTATCTCAGTTTATCTGTACGCTGGAAAAAGTATATAGCTGGTTTTGCTTCTTTGCTGACACTGAACACCATTTTTCAAGTTCTATGAGAACATCCAAAGCAAAGCTAAAAGTCAGCAGAGAGGAGAAATGTCCAGAAAGATCCTATAATCAGAGCAAACCCCTTTCTAAACAATGTTATCACAAGAGAAACATTTCAAACCATACTATTTAAAGGGTGCTTTCCCAAGAAACATGTTGAAGTTGGTCTCAGAATTTTCAGACTTGTTGGATCCCATTATCCATTATTCCAGAGTTGTTAATTTGCTGCACACAAAAAGAAGTGGCCATGCCATGTCAAAAAGTTAAATTTAACTGGTATAACATACTGGGATCTTAAGAAATTTGGCAGCATCCTGTTGAAAAAAAAATAATAAATCTGACACGGCATTCCTTGAGAAGGGTTATTTGCCAGACACTGATGTATGCAGCTTGTTTCAGCAACATGCCTTGGCTTATGAACAAGGCCCACAAGAGTCAAAGTTCTTAAAGTAACATTTCTATATGTAAGGAGAATTTTTTAATCAGGTGTGGTAACACAGGTCTTCCTAAAAGCATACCCAAACTGTCTAAAACAACAATTCATTTCAAATTAACAGCTGAAAAAAGCATTTTCATATTGAAAAGTGTACCTAGAAAGAATTTCAAGACACTGTACCATAAGTAATATTACTGTCAGGAAAGCATACATGAAGATTTTCTAACAAATTTTTGATAAAAAAAAAAACAGAGGCAACACTTTGAGATTATCTATAATTTAAATGCTTCCCTCTGGACTTTGAGGCAAGTGCGCTAACTTAAAACCTCATTTTCCACATCAACATCGTTCTTCATTTATGAATCCACGTGGAATTCCCCTTTTTGAAAGTTGAGATGTTACAGATTTATTTTGTGATTTAAGGATTTTTCCCAGAGACATGCATGTGCTCATCAGGAGACATAAAACAAAGAGCGGGAAGGTGGGCACTGAGCCAGATCCTACTGTTTAGCACAATTTTGTGCCTTTGTATTAGTTGGTCTCATGGTCAGCAAATCCAACCACAGTGTTTACCGTCAATAGGAAAAGCTTTGTTCTGTGAAACTAACGAAGTGGTTACAAAAATATAGAATAAAGATATGGATATAGATAATGCCAGTATAACACTGCTATTATACAACTGGCCTACGTTTGCACCTTCCTGAGATTGTTTGCGGGTAGTACAGCCTCATGTGCAAACATGCCACAATAACCCATTTTTCTCAAATTAGCCTTTGGAATAAAGAATGCAAAGATGTTCCTCAGTCCTTAAGCTGACACTATGCACTATTCATCCTGTTCTACATTCCTAGCCTTCTTTTAAAAGCACTTTCATTCCTCTGTGTTCATATGGCTTTCTGGGTTTACAATCACACACTTCCATAGCGCGCAAAACTTGACAAATTAAAAAACCCACACCAACAACATACTCAGATTGAGAGCAGGAATGAAATTCAGCTTCATCATCAGATGTAACACTGGTCTTGCATGCTCACCCTAAGTCATTTGTCTAAAAACTGGAAAGCAGGACAGTCAAGATGAATTAGTAGCGAATGGGTCACTGAAACTGCTTACTCGGTTCACAAGTACTAGTCTCTAGTGAGCTCAGTTATCTACTATCCACCAACTCATAGATGCAAGAGGTTTGTCCACCTATTGTATATTAGCCCATACAAACCCAAGGTTTTACAGTTAGACAAAACCCAATCCTTAAGTATTTCTATTTCGGATCAATATAAACAGTCAGTATATACTCAAATTAACATGAAGAGACACTTAAGAGCCACCAGCGTTCAAAAAACTGCAAAGATCTGCCTTTCCTAGAGTCAAGAAAACACGAGGAACCGCTTATCTTGAACACAGATAAGTGCCTGCAATGTCTCAAGTGCAGTGGCAACTGAAACTATCTCCTAATCAACAGAGAAAGATTTCTGCCCCTTTTTAGGGGCTAATCGCCAAAAGCAAGCCTGTATGTGCACAAGCATGTTAGTTAGGTACAACATATTCGCAGCTTATTTTATGACTCATTTGACTAACTTCAACTGATGCCAATGCAGCCTTGTAATTGATTTATATTTGTGAGGGAGGGCAGAAGGGACTGTTAGTTATTCATTAAATTTCTTACTGGCTTTAGGGACAAAAAAGGCTATGCTATTTGTTCATTTCATTTATTAGTGCTACATAATTTTGAGAAGCAAACAGAGAATGCAACTGAGGAAATAATTAATCGATATTTTTGCTTAAAAGTGTTTTGGGGGCAGGGTTTAAAAGTTACTATAATCACATTGCCCTCTCAACCAGGCAAATGTCATATTAAAACAAAATATGAAATTCAGACATAAGCTGCAGAAATTAGGCTCCAAACAGCTAATTGCTTGGCACTGCTTTGTACTAGTCTAACTCCACATTAGGAAGCATCATAGGGCCAAAAAAAATTCAAAAAACCCCAAAATGAACCTGTTTTCTTCATTTGATATGGAAATATAAGTACCCTTTTGCTCAAGAAGCATCAGTTTTCCCCACAAAACCAGTTTCTGGCAGATAACTCACTTTTGTAGCTTGAAATGTTCTCCACCTATACTCACAGGTACCTGAAGTCCTGGATAGCACTGCTGATTGTCTGGGATTTTTTCTCTTTGTTCTTTTTACTTATGTTCACAAGTAATAAACTTCACTCGGCACTTAGAAACTCTCCAAAACAGCAAAATAACAAAGGATAAAGGTTGAATTTTGTAGGGATTTTTTTGTTTTTGAGGTTGCGATGGACTGGAGATTGACCCTGGCTTCAGAGCAAAACCACTGAGGTTTACACAGTCCAGCTCATACTCTGCTGTTAGGAAGAAACTGAACAAATCTAAGCAACCAGCAACATGGACAGGTCAAACAGCCACCCTGTCACAACCGTCGGCTGAGTCTCAAGAGGTGACACACTTCTCTACCCAGAGTGAGGTAGGAAAAACCTTGCCTTTCCCTTTCTCATACAATTCACGCAACTTAGCGGCGCTGAAAGCAGACAGAAACCTTTAGTTACTTCAGCATGTAGGATTTAGCAATATGGTTCTCTAGAAACGTTTGTGTTCAATGCTCCGAGGATGTTGAGAACCAGGTCCTACAACCTCTGTACAGCAGGGTAAACCAACATCTCCAGTTCAGGCAGCTGAGTTTCAGGAATATCTACACCCAGGACAACAAGTATTGTTAGCCAAAGGCTCTTTGGTAGCTTATTTTTCTTCCCAAATAACACCCGTTGAAAGATATTCTTGACAAGAGAAAAATCTCATCTTTTTTTTTTTTAAACAAGCTTTGATCTGGCAGTCCTGACAGAAATAGGGAAATATTTAACAAAACTACTTTTACTTCAGTGACTATGCTATGAAATAGGACACCAAAGTTCAGTAAACATTTTGAATAACTTAGAACATCAAAGCACCTGTTTTAAACAGTTGTTGGTATTTGTCCCTGGGACGCTCATCATCTGAATTAATCTTTGCTGATTGCATAGACAACAACAGGAGACTATTCTGTACGTTGCTATTTTTGAGCAAAGTTGTATGTGGGTTTTTTTTTGAAGTACTGACCATGGCAGGTAGAGAAAGTTCAGTTTTAGAGAACAGCCTCTTTAAACAATCCTTTGCAAACACCATATTGACATCATAAAAAAATCTGGGAATGGGAAATACCCTATCAAAGTCAATGACAAGAAAAATCTCCAAAGTAATGCCCCATGCACAAGGGGGAACACCGTTACTGCAGGACTATTCGTAGTGCCTCTGCCAAGCACTGCCTTTGGCCACAACAGGAACTTAGTTGGTAACGTGTTACCAAAACCTCTAGATAGTCAATCTAAAGAAGTCAGGTTAGAAAACACAATGCTAGTGAAAGAAGATTCTGTTGCAGAGGAAACTAAAGTAGAAATTAACTATTTTGATAAATCACGGTAAAACCCCCTGAAGCTATTATTCACCTAGAAAGCTGTAACCGCTTCAGCAAATCAGAATGGAGACAAACTAAACTGACACAACCTCAGCAGATTAGTTATCACTCTGGTCTAATCCAGTGAGGTCTGTTTCCTAATTTTTCTCAAATGAAAACTATAACACTTTTCCATCAACTCCTGCAAAGGAAACAGCAATAAGAGGAGACTTATAATCAGCACCACAAATAATGAAATTCCAATATAATAAAAGGTTTGGGGTTTTGTTTTTAACATTAAATTTGAGTAAAAAGTTTAAGAAACTATTTAAACATTCTGAACTCTCTGCTATCCATTGAACAAAAGTCTTGCATTTTACTATATCGTTTCACAATTCAATTCCTCTCGTCATGCCATATTGACTAAGAAGCTTAATGAAAAATGGAAGTGAACCAATGCTCTCCTATAGACTGCAAGACAAATTCAAATATACGTGTTTTGAGAATGAAGGTTTTAAACATTAAAATAACATCTATCATTTATCAAAAGCTTAAACAGAATCAGAATATACTAGTTTATATTGCACACCATGAAAAAACAAGCTATATTTTGTTAAATGCAACAACACCTCTTCTAAGCTATTTATTAAGTACATTTTCTTCACCTCGTTTCAACATCCAAAAGATGGAGTAATAGGGTCTCCTCTTTCATACTCTACTACAGAAGCAGAGAGAGCAGGAAAGCAGTGTCTTCTTTCATTTGACTGGGATTTCAAAACATATCACAAATCCTCTCCAGATTTTTAGAGAATAAATTGATTTTAATATAAATAGCATGCAATCAACAAAGCAGTCATGGTTTTGTGCTTAAGAACTGTACCTGAACCCTAAGCGTGTATCCTGTTTTTAAGTATTGTACATTGTCTTAATGTAAAAGTGTTAGAAAGTTCAACCTTTCCATATGGAATTCAGGAAAGGGGGGGGAGGAGGACGACAATCAAGTCATTCTGTGCAGATGTTGCACTAATTCCATCAGATATTAGGATAAGAGTTAATCACATCTCAATAAAAAGCAGCAACTTAAAACCATATGGGCCATGCGACAAGACAGAGTCCAACAGAGCTTCTCTTCAATCTGGTTTTGGAACAAACAGAACGGAAACAGACCAACCTGCCGAAAATAAAACACTCAAAAAATGTTATCTGCAGCAATGAAACAGAAGATTCTTTTTGAGACACATTTAGATACCAGATGGAAATTTGTTAATCAAGTGGAAATAAATATATATAAAAGCCCAAATTAATTACTGAGTACTACATGATATTGGAGCTAGAGTAACCAGTGCTACAGTCAGACCTCTGAAGGAGCATCTATAAAAACTCATTTCAAAGGAATAAAATACGTCAACATCTTTACCTGGGCTGAAAGACAGTTAGCATTCAAACTTAATAATTAGTAAAATTATCATTTAAGAGTATATTTTATTCATGAGGAGAGAAACTCATTTGATTAGAATTAAGGAAAATAAGTTACTCTTTACAAAGACTAAAGGAACAGAGAAGAGTTGACACTGATTCTCCAAAGACAGGCTGATAATTGAAACCAAGCAAGAGAACTCAATGATTTTTCATCTACTGTTTATAAGATTGTTTTATAATCATTTGTTATGTAAGGTTAGTCACCTAAATGTGTATGTGACAGCAAGATCCTCACTTCAGTACCTTGAAAAAACACAATCAAAATTTGCAGCCAAGTTTGCAACCAGTCAGCCAACCATCATTGCTACAATTTGGCAGCAACCTGTTTTGTCCAAGTGTAGGATTAATTCCCGCCTTACTCCGAGCAACTTTCAAAATACAGTGATGAATTACCATTTGCTAAGTATCATTGGTACTTCACAGGCACAATTTAAAAAAAAAAGAAAGAACCTTAAACTTCTAACATTTTAATGATTCCTTTCTGCTGCCAGGTGGAACGTCTGGTGGATTCAGAAGAGCAACAGCTTCCCACAGAACTTAGCACAGACGACTAAACGCTTTCAATGGCATAGTGAACCTCTCCTATTTTAAGGCTGCACTTTTAACTCTGCATTACAGTTCACCACCCTATGACTATAGGCCAAGTGTTAGGAATTTGCATTAAGAATGAAAGCATACACAAACTCTTGGAAGCTACCAATGAACTACTGCAGCAGAAATGGCATAATATGACATTTTACGTCAGGAGGCAGACTTGTATTTTTACAGCAGAACATTTCACTTAATTGTGAGCCACTTGGACTTATTAAAAAGGGCTAAGAAATTATCAGTCTCATAACGTTCACGCTACTGCTTAGAGAATTCATCACCACAAAGACTATTGTTTTGGCTTGTACCTGTTATGAAGACAGTCATCTGTTAATAGACAGAATTGATTAGTATTTTTTTGTTGTTTTAAGCTTACATTTTACAGTAACCAATTTCTTTACCGCGCACCTAGAATACTGTAGTATTTCCTTTGGCTCCTGAAAATCTAACCAATGATAACACAACTACTCTACCAAGTACTCCCAAGGTAGCACTAGAAGGTGGGGGTTACAAACATGGCAAAGGAAGAGTTGGCAATTTTAATCCCCTCAATTTAAGGAGGGAAGCGGAACCTAGATCTTGTATAAACCACAGAAAGGACTCTGTTATAAAACTATAAATTTCCTCCAGCCACAATTTAATAGCCCAATTTTCTCAGAGCAAGTTGGGTACATGTTGGCATCACTGGGTCAGGCTTCTCAAAAGATTTAAGTGAAAGAACCGCTTGCTTCTGGATCTTCATAGATCTTAAACACACACTCAATGCCTGCCAAGACAGGAGCACTTCCAGGCAGATGTGAAAGCACTTTTTCAGAGCTCTACAAGGCTTTCATGAAAAAATATCATCAACTAAACATTAAGTGAAACAGAAAACACAGCAACTGAAGGACAAATATGAACTATGCTTAGCTTAGACATAGCACTTTTCCTCCCTTAAACCTTATTTACATCATCCACATGCATAATAGCTGCATTTAGTATTTTTTTCTGCATGCAGCATATCAAAATTATTTCTTTACATAAAACCATATTATTTATATTGAAGAAAAATTTGTGGTTTTTTTTTTTTGTTTGGTTTTATTTTTGTGTTTTGAGAGTTCTGGAAAATGAACCCAGAATCTGGCTTACTCACCAAACAGACAGAACGCATACTATGAAACGGTAACTTCCCACTACACCATTCTCCCCCATGCTCTTACGTTGACTTGGGCAGACCAATGTCAAAAGCCGTTTGGACTCCACGACTGACCAATCCCCGGATCCTTGAAAAGCCAATTATCCAAATTAGTAACAACTCCTGTCACTATTTTTGAAGCCAGCACGTATCCCTAAAATAGACATTAAATACCCATTTCACGTTAGCCAAGTTCATCTACACAAGCCCAGAGCCAAGAATAGAAAACGTTCATCGTTCTTTTCTCTTGCCCCATTGCAATAATTTAAGCTTTTTAAAGCTCTCTCTTTCAGGATATGTTCTGTGAGGTCCTACTTTAAGAACCACTTATGCAACAGCAAAAGGAGCTCATTGTTTCTGTGGGCGAAAGAAGCAACAGAGGCCTGGGATGGAAATCAGTTGTACCAAAGAGCCAGAGGCAGCAGTTCAGGATTCTGAAATCCTTTGCTCAGGATTTCCTAGAAGCCAAGGGCTCCCTGTTCCTAATGCCATCCTGCCTTGGCAGAGCCTTCTCATTGCTGCTCCATCCCTTTGGATGCCACCTACTTCGGCATCTCCTCCTGGCAGAATCCCCAGCTCTACTTCCACCTGTCAACACTTTTTCCTTCCACCCTGCTACCCTACCCAATTTGATAACAGTCATTGGGTTGCCAAAAGGGAGAGCCGTCTACGTCGCACAAGCTCGCGTGAAACCCCAGATGCATCACAGGCCACCAGCAGTCTCTCAGTAAGCACTAGCTTAGGCTACCACCAAATTCAGTCAAAGTTTTTGGCTCAACTGGGTTACCTCTAAGCGTAGAAAGTGGTAGGCAAATCTTGAATCAAAGGGGTTTTTTTCCATCCTGCAAACTCAAACCACAACCAGTGCACTATATCCTGCTCAAGATGGAGACTTATAATGGTACAGCTGACTGAACCCCTAAATCTAGAAAAAACCAAGGATGAAGACCATCCAGCAAATCACATTGTAGCTGTTGACGGAACATCTGGTGAGGTCATCGAAATAACTGAAACCATCTGCAAACCCTTCCGCTCCACCTCTCAGCAGGTTAGCTGTGTAGACACTAGACTGATTAGGCTTAAACACAGATAAATACCTTGTCCCCAATATCCATTTACCTTGTCCTGAGGGCCTGCCAGGCTGCATCAATGTCTGCGTACAGGTTTTTCTCAGAGGGCTTGCCGGTGCTCACCCCGTAGCCAGAGTAGTCATAAGAGAAGACGTTGCAGTTGATGCGGGAGCCAAGGCCAATATAGAAGCTGCACATCTGGCCCAGGTCCACAGCATTACCATGCGAGAAGAGCAGCGTGTACCGGCCAGTGGGGGCACAACGTACGAACATGCAGCCCAGCCTGTTATCCCGAGCCGTGCGGGAGAAGAACACTTCCACGGCATCCAGTTCCCGCTGGGAATACTGCCAGTCCGCCCGCTCGCTCAAGTGCAGGCTGCAGGTGCCCGATCCCGTGGGGGTCCCTGCCCCGGCGGCCGCCCCGGCCTCCTGCTGCTGCTGCTCAGGCTGCAGCACGGTGTAGGTGGGCTCCGGGGGCAGGAAGGCCAGCTTGGCAGCGATGCGGCTGGGGCAAGGCGGGCAGCAGAAGAGCCAGCAGAGCTCGCCCAGAGAGAAACCGTTCATTCTGGGGCCTTGTTCTGGCATCAGAGACGCCGGAGAAAAACTAACCTAGGCTGGAAAGGAGTGAAACCACGCCGAGCCGGGGCCCTCCTCCAGCGCAAACCTGCAGCACCTTCCTGCAAGGCCACCAGCTGCCCTCCCGGAAAGCGAACAACGGCAGCCTGGGAGGAACTGCAGTTCAGCAAGAACAGGGCAGCTCTTCAAAGCCTTAAGATGTGCTTATAAAAAAACCACCAACAACCAAAAAAAAAAAAAAAAACACCCAACAAAAAGACCGACCCCACAAAATATAAATGAAGTCCAACCGGCCCTTAAAAAAAAAGAAAATAATCCCACAACTAACGCGACAGTAAACGCAACCCCCTAAAGCACCATCCCCTCGAAGAAAACAAGCCACACGTACATGTGTGCATTTACAAAATGAATCCCCAGACCCTAGGGCTCGACGCGGCGCTCCAAACCTGGAAGCGGACACCCCCCGCCCCGCAGCCGCCCCCCCCCAGCAGGGCTCATGCAGCCGCAGCAGGCCAGGGCCCTTCCCTCCCTCCCTCCCTCCCTCCCCTCACGGCACCCCCCGCGGCCCCCCGGCGCCTTCCCGCCTCCACCCCACTACCGGCCCCGCGGCCCCCGCAAGGCTGCAAGGGACCCCCTCCCTCAGCGCTACCGGCCCAGGCAGCGTCCGAGCGGCGGCGGGAAGAGGAGAAGGAAGGGGAAGGCAAGGTCGCGGCTCAGCCGCGCGTCGCGGCGGGCAGGGCCACGCCGGCTGCGGCGCGCAGGCAGGAGCGGGCAGCGGCCATGTCCCGGCGCTCTCCCCTCCTCACAGCCGCACCGCTTCCGGGTTACGGGCGCGGAGCGGGACCGCCCGCCCGCCCGCCGCAGGTGCCGTGCCCAGCCCGGCCCGGCCCTGCCCGCAGCGCCGCGGCTCGCGACCGCCCCCTAGGCCCCGCGCCGGGGCGGCGGGCAGGTGCGCGGGGAGGGGCGGGGCGGGGGCCCGCAACACCGAAGCGGGAGACGACGGCCCGCGCCGGGAGCGCCTTCTGGCCCTTTAAAGCAGACCCCCCCACACCCTCGCCTCCCCCGTCACGTGCCGCAGGAGCGCTCGCGCCCCCTCCCCCCTGCCGCCCCCTCCCGCGCATGCGCGGAGGGGCTGGGGGCCGCGGCTGTGGGGCGGGCGGGGGTGGCGGGGGTCGTTTCGCGCCGCCCGTGGGGAGGCGGCGGCCTCTCGGGCGTCGGTTCCCTCCCACGGGCCGCGCTGCCCTCCTCGGGGCGACCCCTGCCCGGCCTCCTGCGGCCTTCGGGATGCTCTGGCGCCGCACTCCAGCCTCCCCGCTCGGGTCACCCTGAGGGAAGGGCCTTTTGCTGTTCATCCTTCAGAGCGTGGCATGGCGGGCGCGGAGCGCCGGTCAGGGACGGCTCGCCTCGTCAGGCCAGGCTGGCGGGCTGCTCCCCCGGCACTGCCCGGTGGCCTTGAGTCTCTCTCCCAGAGAATTGCCCAAGTAGGTGTGGGGAAATGCCAATCGAGCTGCTTCTCAGCTGGCAGCATCCACAGCACCGCACTCCTGGCATCAAGCGTGCTGTCCAGCCCAGGCTTCAAAGCTGGGCTGGACCTCGGTATCTCTTAGATTTGGCTGAAATCGGTCAGGGGTTTCAAGAGATACCACAGAAAACTTCCAGACACTGTGCAATGGCGGAAGCCTCATTTCCTTAGATAATCAGGCTGCTAATCCCTATTCCAAATAATCCATTGAATAAATTAGCAAATCATTTGGGGCACATTTCAGAACCCATGAATCGGTGGTTGTGGTACTGTGTCTCTAACACGTTCCTCGACCCGGAGAGTAGAATGCAAAAGGTGGTGGGTAAAAGACAACTGGATGTATTTATGTGCAACATTCTGTTACTAACACAAGTTCTAACTATACAGGACCACAGAATGGTAGGGTTGGAAGGGACCTTTGGAGATCACCTAGTCCAACCCCCTGCCAAAGCAGGTTCATCCAGAGCAGGTTGGACAGGAGCACATCCAGGCGGGTTTGCAATGTCTCCAGAGATGGAGATTCCACCACCTCTCTGGGCAGCCTGTTCCAGTGCTCCATCACCCTCAAAGAAGTTCCTCCTTATGTTCAGACAGAACTTCCCGTGTTCCAGTTTCTGCCCAGTGCCCCTTGTCCTGTCGCTAGGCACCACTGAAAAGACCCTGGCCCCATCCTCTTGACACCTGCCCTTTAGATATTGATAAGCGTTGATGAGATCCCCTCTCAGTCTTCTCCAGGCTGAACAGGCCCAGAAATGTCACGAACATCCACCCCTTTATGGTGCTCTCCTATTGTGTGTCCGTGACCCGACTTGCTACCTATGAGGAACAAAGTTTCGAAAACTCAAGGAGAACATTGAGCTGAGGTCATTTCATTAGTGACAAGCCTGAGACGAACTTCTCTTTCAGTGCTAACATTTGCCAGCGCTAAGAAAGTTAGTTCAAAACCTGTATACAAAAGAGTCAGTCATGTGTGATATTCCTTTGTCTTTGGAATGTCAAAAGTAGGACCAACCCCCATCCACATCAATCTTTCATTTAGTTTTGCTAACAATGGGAATTTTAGAAATCCTACATTCAGCCCGCAATAATTGTGTCTACGCTGTTAAGGGAGAAAATGAAGGCTGTGCGTCTCCAACCAGCTTGAAAGCGTGGCCTCTGGCACGGACAGACTGTTTCCTGCAGAGAACAGAGAATACCCAGTTTATTACATCTGTCCCAGTCACGTCCTGCTCGGAGGGTGACAGGGCCCAGAGATCCAGTAGGGTAATGAAGCATGTCCCACGTACTGACACTGGGTTCCTTCAGGTGGCAGAGACAGCCAACGCACCCCACGTTCAGACATCCAATGAAATGATGAAAGTGACTCCTACTCCATAGAATAGGATAGAAAAATCTGGATAAAGAAAATACAGAATAGATAAATGAGGAGGCCTGTGAAATTCCTTGAGGATCACAAATGGCTTCGAGCTCCACCTACGCTGTTACAAGAGGCACTATTGATATTCTGCAGGAAGACTGATACAACCCTGAGAAAACCCTGGATATACCCTGAGAAGTGATTTGGCTGATGAGATCCGAGAAAAGCCTGTCTAGTGCTGCCACTATGCGTCCCTCTCCCTGCACATGCACTGAAACCAAGATAAGAGCTGGAATTTGGGCATACCCCACCAACTGAAAGTAACATTTCTCAGAGCCCTCTCGAAGGCAGTATGACTCGCCTGGAGCCAGTCAGCAGAGCCTGTTATATCATAAGTAGATTGCTACTCCAAAGAATAGACAATTAAAAGGACAATATTTCCCATGCTCCACCCTGGTCCTTCCTTAGGTCATGTTTATAGTAGTGAGATTAAAGTGTCCTCTTTGAATCCAAGGGGAAGTGTCATGAAATTTGCTCCTTGAGTGAACCGGGCCCTGCAAACCTTATTAGAGTTTCTTCATTGTTCTCATCATACGCTCTCTGTAGTTTACATTAATCTCAGTCCATCGCTCATACAATAAAATAGCTCCTGCTCAGTGGGTGTCTCCTCAAGGAAGATAACATTTGCCAAAGGCTTGGAGAACAAAATGAAGGAAGGAGCAAGAGGGAGTGACTGAAATGGAAATGATGCTGGATGAGAAGAGTGGAAAAGTCAGAGAAAGGAGTTCCTGAATACTGCTGCCATCATGGCAAGCTGAAAGCACAGTGGCCATGAGTTTTCAGCTCAAGAAAGTACATCAATCGGGACTTAAAATTAGCACTCATTTAATGTGTATCCTGCATCCCGAGTTGTCAAAAGCGACTTGTAATGAACAAGTGCTTAAGAGAGAATTTTTATCCATCTGTTTGTGTGCCGCTTCAGTGGTGGCCACATCTCCAACCATCCAGGCTCCATGATAGTTGTGGGGGGCTGTGCTGCAGCTTGCTGGGCTGAAGAGGTGGCTGGGAAAAGTTGGGTACAGACAGCTTTGTGCCTCTCGCGCGCACCCTGTCCCTGGCACTGCCCAGAGCTTGGTTTGTTCTAACATTTTAGACCAGGTTCAGAGCTGTCCTAATTCCAGTAGCCCGCCAAACAACCGTGCTGGCTACTTCCACCACCACAGATAGCTTTGGTTCCTCATAGCTTGCTCCCTCCTTCTTCAGCCATCTCTTTTGCTAAAGATCTCGCACTTTCGCTGGGATGAGGGTGTTTCCAGGATCTTCGGACATCGTTATGTCCACATATGGTGGGCACAGAAGGACAATGGATAAGGAGCGTGCCAATATTTCTCATGCTCAGCATCTGAAGTTGCTACTTGAAGAATGGCTGTTTTGGATCTTTCCTCTGTGTTCCCCTCGATACTCCTGCTTCAGTCCAGCAGTCCCTCTTGTCTCATCTCTCTTTTCCCCCAACCCCATACTTCCCTCTGCTCTTTCTCCTCCTTTTCATTTTGCAGCCAGCAAGTGTCTGCATAGTTTTCACTTGACCAAATACTGTGAAAACACTCAAGAAAAACAAGTATTTCTGCTTGTTCTGTTACCGCAGAACTCATCTTTTTAATGATCTGTAAATAAAGATGTCCCTACTGCTGTGCCTTATAATGAACATGACACTTAAGACTCAAGTGCAGTACCCTGCTTCTCCACTAAATGTTAATATATGGCCTGCAAGGCTAGAATACACAAACATTTAATAATAAACAAAATTGTCAAGCCTACTAAAAGGTGGGAAGTAACCCACAGGAAAATGTGTATCTACGAGACTTTTACTATCAGCCTTTAATTAACTGCTGATGAACCTAGAAAGATGCCTCAGGTGAGCAGGGAAAAATCTTCAAATAGCTACCGAAAAGGTAAATATAACAAATAGGGCACACAATGGTTGGTTATGTCTTGATTATTTCCACCGTGTTCTGTAGTCTCACCATGCCTGTGACAAGGGCAGAGCACTTTGCACTCCACTTCCTTTTCCTGAACGCTAGATAGACAAAAGAATAGGCGACAAGACGGTGAGACTGAAGCCAAAGATGACACCTGGCACAGCAGCGCTCTGAAGATTATGTATCTTAAACATTAACCATGCCTAACTTCCTGCTGCCGCTTGCCAACCGTGTGACTGTTACAGCTGGATAAACAGTCCACATCTAATACCTGCACACGTGCAGCCATCATCTGATTGCAGGACTGGTTACAAACGCCAAATTCAGACCAGGAAGTTCCTCAATGCGTTTTTGCTTATTTCCTGGACAAATAGTGCATGAAGAGCGCAAGTAGTATTTCTTACTGCTCATGTAAGTTAGGATCTGTATCTCAGGCCTGTTCTAGAATATGCTAAAGCGGTAGCAACACTGAAAGGCGATGTCTCCCCCAGTTGAAGCACAAGGCAAGAGCTCACACTGGAGTCCACCAAACTGAGGAGCAGGGGAAATAATGACGCAATATTACTGAGTGTGCTTGGCTGTGTTCTCATCAGCCAAGTCACTGTCAAGTTCTTTGCAGTTTTTGGGCAAAGGTGTGCGTGAAGGAAGGATTTGAAAGGGAAAAATTAATTTGCTGTGGGGATGGATAGAGGACCCTCCCAAACACAAAAGATGTAGTGGTGTGTCTGAAAAAGGCAATGGGTTGACAACAGATGGTGGCATCAAGAACTTATTGGAGATGTATATCACTCTGGTGCTAGTGAGACGATGCATGAGGACACACTGTGAAAACCTTGTCAATGAAGTCAGCAATGCTGTATGGGATGTGCTACAGCACAGCATTAGCCAGTGGAGTTAATAAAAGGAAAGAGGGATCATATGATGGGGCTGTATTGGAGAGGCCTCAGGAAAGAACTTGTGATGCAGTTGGTAGGGAATCAGGATTTGACAGTGATACCTCCATTATGCACTTCGACCAGCAGTGTCTCATTGTTTCCATGTATTCTTCCACTTGCTTGTCTTTAGCTCCCCGGGCTAAAGAAGGGCAGGGAACTGCTGGAGAGGGGACAGCAAAGGGCTACAAAGATGATTAGGGCATTGGAACACCTTTCTTATGAAGAAAGGCTGAGGGATTTGGGTCTTTTTAGTCTGGAAAACAGACGACTGAGGGGGGATCTTATCAACACTTATAAATACTGAAAGGGTGGGTGTCAGGAGGACGGGGCCAGGCTCTTTTCAGTGGTGCCCGGCAACAGGACAAGAGGTAATGGGCACAAACTTGACCATGGGAAGTTCCACCTAAACATGAGGAGGAACTTCTTTACCCTGAGGGTGGCAGAGCCCTGGCACAGGCTGCCCAGAGAGGTGGTGGAGTCTCCGTCTCTGGAGACATCCCAAACCCGCCTGGACGTGTTCCTGTGCAACCTGCTCTGGGTGACCCTGCTCTGGCAGGGGGTTGGACTAGATGATCTCCAGAGGTCCCTTCCAACCCTACGATTCTGTGATTCTGTAATTAGATTTTAGTCTTTTTCTTCTTAGCTTCACAGCTAAAACTCTAGGCACTAATAAGGAGTAATAAAAAGGTGTCGATAACTTATAAGTTTTTTAAAGTGAGCAGCTCTTTAGAAACAGAGAGCCAGTTTCAGGTTTCTCAGATGGGTATGTAAAAATTTACTGTTGCTGCCCCCAGCAAACCAGTGCCAGGCTAATGCTAAACCACTGCTGCAGAGGAAGCGGAGAGCAGAGGGAAGGGATGGACAAGGAAGGAGAGCCAGACACTGAGCCCCCAAGGGCTGGCCTTGCTACTCCTTCTGCTGCCAGGAGGAAGGGAGAGTCAGGGCAGTGACTGCTGCTCCTGGGACATGACTGGTCCTCCGCCGCGCAGAGACCAGCCTCCCTGTTGGCAGCAGCACACTGTGTTCCTCTCCAAGCAGGCACCGGAGCCATGGCTCTTCATCCACCCGTGGCAGTCCAACACCGCTGCCTCCTTTGCAGATAGCTTAAGTTGGTCCTTGTGCTTAGCATGACCTTGAAGCTCGAGACGGTGGTGGCTGTTTCCGATCATGCAAGCTGCCAGAGTGCCAGATCCTGGTCTCTGTAGAGTCAAGACTTCAAGATTTAACACCTAAATTAGTCACCCAGGGTAAGGAGGCTAAATATAGCCTTCAGTAGATGGCCCATACGTATGTTTTTTCTGTTGGGTGTATCCTTCCCTACATTGTGCCAGTGGAAAGAACTTTAATTTCTTATTTCTCTTTCTGCAGCCGAGCAAGATCGTAGCAATTTCCTGCCACTTAAACCCATGTAGCATTACACTTACAGGTCTATATGGATAAAAATGCATCAATTACTTTAGCAGAATTAATAAAAACAAAAGAAAAAAATAGTAGAGAAAACCCACAGAGCTTGAATGATCGATTTCTTCATAAGTATGAGTCTAAGATAAATGACACCATACAAGGTGTAAAAGAGCTTTCTCTAAGGTTTACAGGAGTTTACTCAAGACCCAGCTATCCTCAGATTTGCTGTGAATACATTATGAGAAGAATGTGGAAAGGAAAACAAAGATGTACAAACATCAAAACTTATGGGAGGGATAGTGGTGGTGGGGGTAGAGGCAGCTATGTGACATACAATGAGGGTTTAGAGCCTTGATTTGCAGTGACTGCATTTTATGCCTGTCACTGGCAAATTGACATTTTAAAGATATGTTCTTGACTGCTTTTTCATGTCAGTATCTTTGTTCAGGCTCTATCTGGGCTGATGAAAGGAATTTCAATTAAGGATGAATCCTTTCCGTACTGTATTGAAATGCACAGGGTGGGAGCAGAGGGAAAATGAAGCAGTGAAAGCTCTATAGAGAGTTCTTAAGGCATCTTGCTGACACAGGACAAGATAGTTTAGGGACGCCTGGGGCAGTGCACTCTGTAGCATGGTTTACTGGGCCGTTACAAAGAAGCAGTGTGCATTCACCTTAGTGCTTACTGCCTGAGGCCATATATCATTCAAACAGGGGGCTAAGGGTTTAATAAATCCCAATCTAGTTTAGTCCTCAAGGGAACAGCAGTCTAGAGTCATTCAGGAGCGGCGGGGAGGATGGCTGCGTAACCTGGCAAGAAAAGGCTGATTTTTTTGCCCTGTGAATGTGAGCAGTGTCATGGGAAATGAAAGGGGTTGTCAATCTGCATAGGATGAAGCATACTGAAAGCCTTAGGGAGAAGAAGTGTGAAAAATAGTAAGACATGGATATGAAGACAGTGCATGAGAGAGAGAAAAAAATATGAAAAAAATCAATAGCAAACCCATAGGAAAAAAAAAAAGAAAGGAATACTAATTGTAGAAAACCACATCAAAACCACTTAATCTATTTACCTTGCAGTCACCTAATACTGGGGGTGAAAGGCAAATTAGTTCCCACTGAGCACATTCATGTAGATGTATTTCTCTTTGCATTCATGTCCTTATCCGCCATTTTTTTCCATCCTATCCCTTGGTGAGAATTTTTATTCTGCTGATACATCCAGGATGCTCAGCAGGCGCCCTGGCTTCCAGCTGGGCTCCCAGCAGTTGTGGTGACCTTCAGAGAGCAGCTGATTCACACTCCACTCCCACCCCTGCATTCAGCGTGGGTGTAACAAGCACTGCAAAGACTCTGTAGGACCTCTCTATGCAGGCTGTAACTAGTGCCTTCGCTCAGGTCTGAAACTGGAGTAAGCACTGATGCATTGCCACCAAACAAAACCTGGGCAGAGCCAGAGCTCTGTGTCGCTGTGGCTAGACCAATAATCAAGCTATCAATTAAAAGCTAGTTTGTGTATGTCTACACTACTACAGAGTCATTAATGTGATGGAGGTGCAGACATATATTTCATTCATTACAATAATTAATCTATTAAGATGATCTGATTTATCAGCAGGAGCCAGAATTACAGTTCGTGTGGTTTACACTCATGCAGATATTCAGGGGAGAAGCTGCCATGTATGAAATCCCCATCTCAGTATCTGCATGCAACTGCCAAATCCCACATATGTCACGGGAACTAAAGTGGAGAACTTCCAAATTCTCCTGCAATAATGTGGAAGCTCTGATGGTATATCACATTTTTTCCTGAAAAAAAAAAACCCCAAAGCTAGAACAAGTGGTTTTTATGTTTCCTCATTTTGCAGAAATCGCCAGAAAACATATGTTTCATTTCATCATAAACCTCCAGGGGATTTTCAAGGTCAGTGGAGATAAAGCTCAGGCTCCCATTCATGAGTACTGGTCATGTAATTAAAATAGAAAGGTACATTTAGGCTTATGCATACTATTGTCTGGCAGGAATCAGCAATTCTTTATTGAAGCATGTGTACCCTTCCAACTGTCAAATGAAAACAATCTTCACATCCAAACCCTGAACCATATTCTTCACCTGGAATAAACCTATTATAATTAACTTGAATTTCATTTTTAAAAAGTACGAGCACAGAAGGGCCAAGGCTGATTTTCAGTTCTCATGGGAGACGTATTGCTTTTTTCTTCTCAACATCTCTCAAACTCTGTTTTCTTAAATCATACAAACAAACAAAAAAATGCCATTAGTCTGAGACTGTCCCTGGACTCACTGAAAGATGTAAATCTGAAAACCACGTAACATGTTTTCACCCGGAGCATGCATTTGAGGCTGGAAACCAGATATCCCAACTCTCAAGCATTACCTGCTCCTCCCTCCCTCCCTTCTCTTTAAGCTGTTACCTCCCCTGTTCTCCCTAGGACACCAGGATAAAACCTGATGTTCTCCCATTGTTCTGGTAACATGCTTTTATCAGTGCATAAGCAAGCAGGGAACGGAACTGTGGAACATATTCCCTCTTCACTGGCGGTGCTGCTGGGGGTTGCTTTACCTATATGTGGTGGGACTCCTTCCACCTCCTATGGCAACAACAGCAAGCCATCTAGAACTGCTGCCCGCCCCAAGCCCGCTCTTTGTTTTTGTAATATTCGTCTTGAATTCTTCACCCTGACGTTCTGGCAGCAAAGAGGGGAAAACTTTGAGAGAACAGATACGCTGGCAAAATGAATCTGGAGGGAAGAGGCGAAGCTACCAAAAGTGCTGCAGTAAATCTGAGTATATTCTGTATGCAGCACTGGCTGAACGGGTATGGGACCATGGGAGGATGCAACCGTTTAGGGTAGAAGCAGAGGAGCAGAGATGCTCCTCTCTGAGAAGAGCAATGGGAGGCAGCAGAAAAGACACATTCTGGCTTTGTTCCTCACCAACTCCCTGCAACTGTTGCCATTGCTTAAAACCAAATATGACACCTTTTTAGCTCGAGGAGAAACTCTGCGGAACAGAGAGAAGAAGCAGAGGGGTCACCGAGCTGAGAGTCCCCTGCGCTGTCTCAGAGTCATTTTGCTGGCAAACTGAATTACCACACATTGCCTTGTAGTCATTGTGGTTTCCGAAAGATCAAACCCTGATGTTCCTCATCTAGGGGAAGTTTCCTAGAAAAGTCTTCTATATTTGGTCCCTAATGTCTAAAAAAGCAATACAATTACATCCAAGCACAGAAGTATAAAAAAATAGAACCAAGTGACCTCTGAAGAGGTCTCCCAGTCCTGCTTGGAGGCAAACCCATGCCATGCCTAGCTAACATGCTTCAGCCTGTTCTTAAATACTTCCAGTGAGACAGTCTCAGGCAATCTAGTCCATTGTGTCTCCATTCTTCCCATTGGCATTTTTTTTCTTAATTTCGAAACTATGTGTTTCTATAATTTAAACTCACCACTACCTTTCCTACAATCAACATTAAGTCTCTTTTCCTCTTCGCAGCAGCAGCTGTTTACATATTTATCATTACCTCTTACAGTCATTTCTTCAGCTTAATGCAGCGCCTTCAACTTTTCTTTGTAACTTCTGTTTCTGAGTCATTCCTGTCCTCCATCTGTCTCAAGCTGACCCACAACTCTCCTCAAGTGCATAGCCCCAGGCTGGATATGGTGCCCCAGCTGTGGCCTTACTCATGCTGAGTGGAATAGTAGGATGATCTCACAGCTTATAGACTGCACTTTCACTGATCTATCCCAGTATGATGTTTGCCTTTTTTTCCTCTTTTTCTTTTTCATTAAGAGCTGCATGAGGCTGCTGGCTCCCATGGAGCCTGCAGGCCACTCTAACCCCCATACCTTTTTCAGCCAACTGCTGCTCGCTCGGTTGGCTCTTTACCCCATTTATTTGCAATTGGTTATTCCTACCACCACACAGAACATCACAGTTGTCCTTATCGGGTTGCATTTATCCACTTCTAACACCATCAACACACTCGGCACCTGCAGAGTTGCAAACAAATACAGCACTGAGTACAGGGGCCATGCTCAGGTCAGCCCTGCCTTTTTAGGAAGCACTTAATAATCTTATTTTCAGACCTCTTCTTTATGGATGACACGCACTGCCATGGCTGTTGGCCAGCCAGGATGACGGACAGGGTCTCTCTAAGACCCCCTTGTGCTGATGACGGGTGGGCAGCAAGCTCACTGCTGCGTGGCAAAACGCCGACCCTACCCAAGCCATACCCCACCAGTCGTCTCGCTACACCTGAATGTTGAAAAACGACCGGCAGAAGCAAACTCTCACACTTCTCTAAAGAGAATAAACATTTGTCTTCTTTTTGACTCACATTGCCAGGGAAAAATAATAAAACCTATTTACCATCCTGTGAAAAAATAACTGGTTTCCCCTTTTTTTTTTGACGAACCTGCTGTGCAACATCTGCGGTTAGATATGAGGTACTTTAGGGGAGATATGCTCCCTCAAAAGATAGCTTTTTTTCTGAAGTGCATAAAGCTTTCCACAGATTTGCCCCCAATCTTCCAAAACCTTGGACTGTTTTCTATGTAGTTACCAGACTCTACACATCTGAGCTCTGGCAATACAGAAGTGAGCAGAGCAAGCCTAGTCATTCTTCATACCTTTGTCTGACAGGGGTGTTTAAAGAGATGTGCTGCTAATCACTTTGACTGCAGGAGTCTGGGTATATATGTAAAAAGGCACTCATTATTTACCGGTGAAGTAGCAGTAATGAAATTCAGTGACAGCGATGTGGAGGCTAAACCCAGAAACAAAATAACCCAAGTTACAGTGAGAGCAGATTAATGTTAAGTACGCAATTAGATGCTGCAAAATGAATGAAAAAGGAAACGGATGTAAACCAGCTTAATAGTTATTTTGCATCTTCCTGCCAAGCATATCTTATTAAGGGTCCGTTATTGCTGCTTTTAAATCTCTGCTAACCAAAATGTATCAGATAAGGAGAGCAATGACATTTTCCTTCAGGGGTTACAACCCTGAGGTTCTGCCAAGCTCAGCTCATTGCGGTAACCTGCCAGGATGCTAAATAGTTAATGAGGTAACAACAACTACATTTATAAGAAAAAAAAAAAAAAAACCAACAGTAAATGGCCAGTTCCTTTTGCTGGAAGTCTTGAGTTTTTAAAAATTAACGCCAAGGTACTGATAAACTACATGGTAATTTCCTGAGGAAAGATTAGAGGCTTGTGCAGAAGATAAAACCTAAAGCATATGTGTGCCTGCCTTGGCTTTCACGTGTTAACTGTCTATATAATGACGGAGTAATTAGAACAATTCTGTGACAATTTGCTGAGTGCCATAGTACAGCTAAGCACATATTCCTTATTCTCCTGTGACCATGAGGATCTGAATACCTCACTGCTTTCACTTTGTTCAATAATAAAAGGGAGTTTGATGCTTGTGTCCATCAGCAGGTAATGAAGACTGGATGCCATGGGAGATGGTGCCTCACAACCCTTCAGGGTGGTGACCAAGCTGACAGATCTTCTCCGTGCTCTGGTTATCAGGAGAAGACAACCCCTTCCCACCATCTATCAGCCTGATTCGCATCAGCAAGGCTTTCGGCAACCACGTTAAATGCCAGAGCTGCGGTCTAGACCAGGGGCTCGCTAGCTTCATATTGACACTGAAGTTCTATTAGGCAGTGAAGGCACCGGTGAATAGGTGGACCAGATATGGTACATCGCTCTATGTATCTGCTGGCCCACTTTAGCCATCTCTTTTCGGTCCAACCATAGCCAGGTTTAGTTGTACTGAGATGGGACTGATTTTTTTTCCTTACAGAAATTGGATTAATTTTGGCTCTGAACTGATTAAGTACTTAATCTGGTGCTTAACTTGAAATAGTCCAGTACGTCCATTGAAATGAGTAAAATTGTCCACATACACTAAGTTACTTTCCTGTTTTTCTGGACTGGGTCTTTTTAGAGCTGATCATTTAGCTGAGAAATACAACTCTAAGCATAGTTTTAGACTGGTCTGAGAAGAAAATGGGTTTAAATGGAAGATCCTGTGGCTTCTGGTTTTTTTGGGGTTTTTTTTTTTTTTAACAGGAAGTTTTCTGCTTCCCACTTTGGGCCAACATGCAGTTTTTTGAGGGATGGAAATTCCGCTCTGTCCCAGTTCAAATTTCAACATTGATGGCAACATTTGCAGTTTTGTTTGTAGTAATTTTTCACAGGATTATTTCTCCCTCTTGGATACATTTGTTTCTTGTAAGCGCGTGATGCGCTTTGGCAATAACCCCCTCGTTGGGGAGCTACAGGCTGCTGGGTTTGGTTTCTGTCTGAAGCTTCTCAGCGTAAGTCCCGAGTTAAATTTATCCGAAGCAACGTACCCACGGTTCGCACAGATGTTGAGTCACCAGACCCTCCTTTTCCTCACACCACTTCCCAGGCGTTCCTCCTACAGAAGCCAGTCATAGTCTGGTGAAACAGAGGTGAAAATGGAGCTTCATGTGGCAGCAAAAAGGCTCCTCAGTTGAGACAGTCAAGGCAACCTCCCCCCGAAGCCCTGGTGAAGGCGATGCGTGGTGACCCACTTCGCCAGCTTGAGAGGCTTGGCTGATCTTCACAGAAATCCGTGAAACCAGGTCAATTAACCGCAGTGAAAGATCTGGCCAAAGGAACAAACAGGATGGAAAAGGGGTGGAAGTGATAAAGGAGCTAAACGCGGCTGGAGCTGAAGCGTTCAGGGACCGTAATTCACATGGCAAGAGGATAAAGGTGGAGTTCAATGACAAGGTTCCCCTTGAGCCTCTTTCCCCTCAATTCGCGCTACTTAGTGTGACCCAGTTCCCCTTTTGGCTGTTGGCATTGGGGAAAAACACGGTCCATTCTGACCACGATTTTATTTCTAACTCCACTGGACTGAACAGAGGCTCCCAATTTACACTAACAAGGAAACTCGTCCCTTGTGGTTAGATGGTGGCTTAACACCCCCTTCCTCTTCCCAGCAGTGGAGAGCTCGGCAGGAAAAAGATAAAACAATTAGCTGGGCTGGCAGATGTTCAGCTTGACTTCAGAGGATGAATGAAACCCTGCATCTGCAAATCCCGATAGTTTTTTGATTAAAACCTCTCCACTGACATATAGATAGATTAAAAAAAAAAAAATATATATATATTGCTATAAACAAATGGAGATGACAGCACAGCCTTGATTTACATATACACACCCAAAATTTGTCACCAGCTTTGATGTGCGTTTCCTTCCCCAGCATCTCACGAAATGTGCAGCGCAGAGATCCAGCCCGTCCTCCACTGTCAGGGAAGTTCTTGAGATCTCCTTACGGCCTCTCAGTCCGGAGGCACGGGACATTGCCTGTCGCGTCTTATGGCTTCAGCAACCGCATTGCTGAAATACAAAGATGATTGAAATGTTAATTCCTTCTAGGAGAATGTCAGCAGCAGCACTTGCCTGGCTGAAAGAAAAGCCTCAGGGCATTTACCTGGAGGCGGAGGAGGATCCTCCTTATGCTGGGGTCAAAGCAGAGCAGCTCCATTGCTGTCAGCCCAGCTTGTGCTTTTTTCCCCTGGAAGAGAGAGAGCTCAGAATCTGTCCTCTATTCATTAGTACAGCCTGACATGGGGAAACTAACTTAGCAAGATGGGAAGTCAGCCATGAAATAAAGTGTTAATATAAGTAAGGAAGCAATGACAGACATCAGAATTATTACTGCTGCTGTGCTTATGTTTTGGGAGATGACAGAATCCCAGCAGATCATTAGCAGGGGGCAAATGCAGAAGTAAGTCCTTAGGCTAAACCTTGCCATTGCTCCCAGTAATTGCCTTTTAAGCAACCGGGAGTTTGTAGGTGAAAGGTCTTGTACAACCAGAATGAACGTTTTGTGACAGTAAATTTTTCTGACCGTAAGTCAGAAGCATCAAGACCCTCAATATACACGGCTTTGCTAATACTAACAGAGCAGAGTAGTCTTTTAGAGGCTGCTTTCCTTAATTTTATTGCCGCTCATACAGCCAATAAACAGATCACGCTAGTTTATTGCAAAGATTTCTTTACACACAGATGGTATTAGAAAACATCCCTGTATATAAAATCTGTAAATATGCAATGAATTAGTTTTCTGTGCAATATCCCCAACAGGAAGCGAAGCATGTGCAGTGACTAAAACCAATATTATTACTTGCTTAAACAGAGCAATGCATCCTGTTGTTGTGAAGGGTAAGCTTTGACTGGAAAGGATTGTTATTGCAGCTTCAAATCATTCAAAACACTTTAAAAAAATTTAAAAAAAAGAGTAAGCTTTATTCACTTCTAAGCAACAACTGTTGGCATATTTCCTTGCAGAAGACACAGTTGTGTCCGGCTATTACTCAACCGCTAACATTAGAGACATTAAAGTTGCAGGAAACACAGTTCATCTCTTGCGTAGTTAGAAAGGAGTTGGCTTCCCAATTACCCTGGAAACTGGACTTGCTGCTGTGCAGAAAACCACAATTCACAGCGGAAAATAATAGTTGATATATGAATATCTACCTAAAGACTAATCAGCAAAACAAACAACATATGAGGAAGATGACCAACATGACGTTGTTTGGAGGAAATTAGTCACCAGTATCCTCTTGCTTCTCTTTGTTTTAAAACATTAAACCACTGCCCCTCCCCAATTCAGTTGAGAACGGGTTAATACAATCTGTTGTGAAAAAGAAATCAAGCTGCTTTCAACAGACAGGCTGTATTTTACAAGCGCCTGATGTTGACCATGTGCCTGTTGACTTCCAAGGGTTAGCGCTTCAGGTTAGCGTTTAATTCCAGGTGTTAGTGCACATCACGCGGTGCTAAGGGTCCTAGCAAGCATCACCATGAAAGACAGACATGAGAAACTTGGGGTAGAAGCCGGATCAAGTTTGCTGTGTGCGTGGTCCCAACATACCTTTCGTGGCTTCCTGCTCTATTCACTGAGGCAATGAGCACACCTCTAGAAGTTTTCTTTCCTCCCACGACTGGCTTCACAGCATCCTATTTAGGGAGGACAACTGGCTAAATACTGCAGTGAGATAAGCCTCGCTGGATCTGAGGTAACTGCACTGACTCTGACTTCCAGCTTCATTATGCCAATGCTCAACCAAGCGCAATGGTCCCTGTCACGCCTGCTATGACGTACAAGCAGTAATTCTGAAAGTGTGTGGTTTCTTCCTTCTCCACTGAGAAACTATGCATAAAACACTCCAAGTACTGCAGGACGTGCATGACAAACAAACAAAAAAGGCCACAAGGGGAGTCCAGGACCCACTGATGTCGATGGAAGTTTTTGCTGTTCATTGCACCATGGCCGGTGGTTCTCCTGTCCCCAACCCACAGGACAGAGCGAAGCTGGTTCTTGGTAGTTATGTGGGTGATGTGGCTTCTCCTTCAAGGTGGTTAACTGCTGTTTATTTTCAAAAAGCCAGTGCATTTCTTAGTGCATGCTGCTGTGTGCCTGCGCTTAGCTCAGAGGCTGGCAGCCCCTTTGCTTCTTTGGTTTTAATTAGGCTCTAATCTCTAGCAAATTAGCTTGATTGCAGATGTCCACTTTTATTAGTCAAAGATCTAACTCACACATTGCACTTAGAGCTTTCTGGCAAAAAAAGATCCAGACTCACCACAGTTTCACACTCAGCTTCCCCAACCCAACAGCATTTACTATCACGTAAGCTTTGGGGGCTACGGGCAGCTTCGCCCTGTGTCCACTATGGTGTAAAAGCATGTGGCTTACTGAACTGGAAACCACTGCCAAAACAGTCCGGTTTGATGTGTAAACCAGAAGAAAGGTCAGCGTGCTGCGGAGCGGACAGGCACCGACACCAGTGACGTGTGTAGGAGCTGGAAAAAGCATCAAGCTCCGCGGGTGGATGTGATGACAAGGCAGTCTGGTGCTTGGCTGCTTTGGCAGGTCCCATCCTTCACCCTGTGGCCTGCCTTGGGCTACCCATCACGGACACCCATTTCTGTCAGCAAAGAGCAACTCTGGCAGAAGTTTAGGGGTTGTCAACCTCTGGATTTTGTTTTCCTGCTTTTTTAAACGTATCTGTTTCACTGAAAGAAATGAAAGAAACAAAGAAAGAAAGAATCCTCAACCCAAACCCTAAAACACTGTTTTGAAGCTTTGAGAAAAACGCTATTTTCTTCCCACCCCCCCCCCCCCCCCAGGAAATGACTCAGTACTAGAGAAGCATCAAAAAAATAAATAGATCAACTTAATTGTCTGTTAGTATAAAAATCAATTAAAAAAACACAACCACGCCACGAGATGTGCAGCTGGCTTGGCTGAACGAGTCTCCTAGCAATGGTCTTCCCTCATCTTGCCTCTTTCTCCTTTGGCCTCCTACCCCACAGCTGTGTCTGCTCCACTCCCTCTCCTTCCAACTGCTACTTCTTCAAACAAATCAGTGCTACTAAGAGTCGCAAAAAGGCCAAGCTCCAGCTCTTTCACCTCATCTCCTGGTGTCAGAAGCTCCTGCAGAGCCGCCTCTCTGAGCTCGCCTCCTCTTTCCTCGGCCACGGCCCCTGGGATCGGAGCCACGGTCATCCCGGTCCTGCAGGAGTTCAGGACAGAGCCAGGGCTGCTGCCAGCAGATCTGCAGGGAACCGGATCTTCTCCCCTCTTTGCCCTGAGGCCGTGATTTGGTTGTCCCAGCAGCAGGTTGTCTTAAGCAACTGCTTACTGGTTGTACTGGGTGGATATAGCCTTTAAACCCCATGACTTTTTCACGTCCTGATTAATAATGCAAATACTTCCTGTGATTTCTACCCACCCAGCATTTTCAGCCTTGGCTTCAGCCACCACACAGGCCCAGGAGGGATCATGCCGGTCCCTACAAACCGCCATGCTTCCACACTGCGGCTCCCCCCACTGTGGATCAGAGCAGCGCATGGTGGGGGGGTAATGAGCCCGTAGCAAAGCGTGAGCGTGCATCTGGTGTGGATCACAGGGCTGACTTCATTTCCTTCCTCCTGGCTCCCTTGTCGCGCTCTGCCCGGCCATTTCGCCCAGGTCTGGCTGTTATCCAGTCGGCACCTAGTTTCCTCAGGGCAGAGCCACAGATAGCACTAGCTTCACAAGGTGTGGGAGAGCTAGTCATCACTCGAATGAGCTTTCATGGGCATATTTTCTTTCTTGGGAACCACCAGGTCTCCCCAGTGGCATCTGGAGAACATCCAGAGCTGATGGAGCAGTGAACAGGCGCTTCCCTGTTATACCTGCCTGAACTGGAGACCGCAACCAGTAAAACAGTGAGGAACATTTCCATTCCCTTGTTCCACAAGGATCTCTTAAAAGCTGGAGACAGGAAACATTATCTGTTAGGGACTGATCAGTATTTGTGCTGCAGCAGCTCTGGAGGCTCCCACTGACATCCTGCTCCTGTTATTCTGGGCACAGCCACCAGATTGAAAACAGTCCTGGCTGCAAAGACTTTGCAATTGAACCCACCTACGAGAATAAATAGGGCCTGCCCCACCAGCAGACCCACAGCTAAGGGACTTGGCTCTTCCCATCTAGCCAGGGCCACCAGGGATCATTGTATCTGTGCAACCTGCCCAGCCTAGTCCGACGTACCCATCCCCGACCATGGAGGATGCTACCGAGTCACTACCTGGAAGGACAGCAGCAAAGCTGGAGGAAACCCAGCCACCTTCAGCTGTCCTTTCCCTCCTCATTTGATTTATGGTTTTGATGCTTAACCTCACCGGCTTTAGTAATTCCCACAGATAAAGCTACACAGACACCAGGGCTGAAACTCAATCCTGTGCCCGGTCAGCTGAGCAACACCACTTCTCATGCTTTACCAGCCCCCCAAGTCTTTTATTTACATATTTAGAAAAGAGTTCACTCGATTTTTCAATAAATACCTGTTGCTGGTAATGATGGCATCGCAAAGAGTTATTTGACTGTAGCTGTGCTCCTGGCAGCTTCCTCAAAGGCTTAAAAGAAATTTCACATTAAATGCAGGCATCTGCTCCAGTGACTCTCCTGGTAAGATACAAGGCAAAGAAAAGAGTTTTGATTTAGGTTCTACCATATCTTCCCCCTCTTACTCGTATCTTTTACACCCCTCAAGCCTGTACAGGGCTATACAAGACAGCGTTTTTTTTTTCCAGGAGAGGTTCAGTTGTATTTCATCTCTCCATCTAAAGCAATATCTTAAGTTGGTATTTAATTTATGACAAAAACGGCAAAAAACTAGATAGACAGAAAAGCTTTGTCAGATAACCATAGGTATCCATTGATACCATCAATAACCAATCCCACTTTTATTTAATTTCAAAGTCATTGTACATTCTTGGCTTGGATGATACTAGAGCTTGTGTTATATTTAGGAGGGATAAGGGGGAAGAAGACAGAGGGGAGATAAACTATATTCATGGAATATTCCTGGAGTCTTTTTCTTTGTGTTTAAATGACAGGAAAAACGTTTTGTCACAGTAATTTTCTAGGGTTTCCAAATTGGAATAAGAAGCTCCCAAACCCTGCAGACCTATCTGTCTGCGAACGTCGTGCTGCTTCTTGATGTTGAATGGGAAAGACTAAGTTAATTGCCAGGAAGTGGAAACCGTGCTATAATATCTTGGCGAAAAGCGCGTGTGGTGAAGAGCTGCCTGCTCTGCTGGACTTGCGATGCTAATAACGTACATGTGTCGACTGGACTGTGCGCCGTTTAGAAGTCAGCTGTAACGGGAGGACCCGTGTGGCGTTGGCGTGGATCAATCGTTAATCAAAAAACCCGAGCGCTGAGGCCAGGCCGGTGCGGCCAGGAGTCAGCAAGGACAGGCAGAGGCGCGCAGGGAGGCTGTCCCCAGGCTGGGCGCCGTCCCTGCTCATCCACCCCCGCGGGCAGCGTTAGCGCCGGCCAGATCCAGAGCACACGGAGACTTGTGGCTGCCTGGATCTGGCATCCTTCTCCGGCCTGAACCGGGACACCAGGGCCGGAATATCTGAGCTCGGGATCAGGCAAGCACATGCATTAAGTGGCTGTAACAAAACGCTTATCAGGCTCTCATTACTAGAGATTATTCTCCGATGTCTGCACCACTTGCAAAACCTGGAACTGGCTGGGTTTGTTCCTCTCTTGTGCCTCCCAGAAGGTATACGCGCAGTCAGCACTATTTCCCCATTCCCAGGAAGAGATGAGCTTTCCTGAGAGGAAATCGGTGTTTCATCCCCACCCAGAAAAATCAGCAGGACTGGATGAAATCCCGCAGCCTGAGCCCAGGGGCACAGCTAGTGAGTACCGCTCTACGAGCCCTTTCAGTCCAAATGAAACATTCATGAAAAAAAAAGACTTACGCCTCCGAATTTCCGTACTTTCAGTGTGAAACAGAGGAAGCCCAGCCTGGTTCAGCTCCCCGCTGTCCCTTTCTTCCCCCTTGGCTTCCTGCCATTGTCTTTGGCAGAGGTGGGGCAGCTGCGGGAGCCCAGGGAAAGGGGGGGACTCTCTTCTCTCACCCACCATACCCATTATTCGTAGCCCTTTCAGGTATTTTGCAGCCCATATATGTTTTGCTCAAGTGTATATATACACACAGACACATACATATACATTCATACATGCACACGCACCTACTTCAGGCACATATTCCTGCAAACCCACACACTCGTATGGTGACCTTGGTCCTTCAGAAAGTGCGTCAGACTCGTTTCTGCCATGCTCGTATATTTTCATCAACAAACATACAACTCCCACCTCTTTTCTCACAAAAAGGTGACGCAGAAGGGTAGGATGAACACGCCATAGGAGCACAGTCCGGCGCTGCCTTGCGCACCAGCACCACAACAGGAAAGCCGGGGGCAAGGGGTGGCCAAGCTGGGCTTGTCTCTGATGGTTGTGTAGCACAGCTCCTCACAGCTCAGCTCCAAATTGCTGTCTCCATCCAGGAAAGACCCTAAACACCTACGCAGTTTTTGCACCAGCGGGCTTTCAGGTTCATCAGGGTTTTTATTGGTGCCCCAGAGCCCTGGGCACCCCAAAGCAGCTTTCGACATCCTCCCTCCCCGCCAGGCAGATCCTGGAAGCAGCCCAGCCCCTGGAGGCTGCCTCACCTGGTGTCAGCAATGCCGGTCCCCGCTGCCGCCACCTGCACACACTGTGTTTCGGTGTCACAAACACATGCCCTTCCCAGCCTCCTCTTTTGCTTGGGAGACCCTGGGTCCTGGAGCAGATTTTCAGGCTGCTGAGGTCGGTTTTTCTTCCCTTCCCTGTTCCTGGGACGGGCCGAGGCATCTGGCTTTCATTAGGTTTCGGTGCTTGACTCTAGGAAGCAAATTCTAGTTTGAGAAGGACTTTTTGCTTTTCACAACTTGCTTTGAAGAAACTACCATTTAAAAAAAAAAAAAAAATAATGTTTTCTCACCCAACGTCATCACTGGTAATGCTGAAAGGCGTCTTTCAGCTTGCCAGAAGCTGGCCTCAGGGAGACCCGAACACCTGCTAAAATCCTGCCCTGAGCCGGGGCCTCAACAAAATCCCTCCACCGCAGTCCCCGTCAGCAAAATTCAGAGCCGGCCCATCACCTTGGACACCTTAGGAGGCAGCTGGGCACTTTTCCCCCAGCCTCAGTGTAACGGAGAGCAGAAGAGCCTCACATGAGAACGCATGGTCTGACAGACCCACCAGCAACGTCACGCAGCTGCTGGTGGGCACCCGGTTGGGACGGGGCTGCTGAAGCACACAGCATCTCCTCCCGAACCCGGCACAGACTGCCCAGCCCTCCCACCGCACGGCTGCACTGTGCTGGGCTTCACGCCCAAGTAAAGTTCGGTTTTGGGCCCCTCACTGCAAGAAAGACATTGAGATTCTGGATCGTGTCCAGAGAAGGGCAACGAAGCTGGTGAGGGGTCTGGAGCACAAGACTTATGAGGGAGCTGGGGGTGTTCAGCCTGGAGAAAAGGAGGCTGAGGGGAGACCTTCTCGCTCTCTACAACTCCCTGAAAGGAGGATGTAGCCAGGTGGGGGTTGGTCTCTTCTCCCAAGTAACAAGTCATAGGACAAGAGGAAACAGCCTCAAGTTGTGCCGGGGGAGGTTTAGGATGGATATTAGGAAAAATTTCTTCACTGAAAGAGTTGTCAAACATTGGAACAGGCTGCCCAGGGAAGTGGTGGAATCACCATCCCTGGAGGTATTTAAAAGCTGGGTAGACGTGGTGCTGAGGGACATGGTTTAGTGGTGGTTTTGGCAGTGTTAGGTTGATGGTTGGACTCGATGATCTAAGAAGTCCCTTCAAACCTAGACGATTCTATGATTCTATGGGAGAGGCCCAGACCTGCCCACCTGCGTGAGCTGAAGAACTCTACTGACCTACCAAGGCCAGGGAGAGGTTAATCTGCTGCATTGCCAGCGCTGGGCCCGGCACAGCCGGAGTCAGCGCCGAATCACTGTCCCTGGGGCACATATCACACTGGATGAGCCCAGAGAGGGATTTTCTCACCCACGGGGTGGGGTTACCTCCTGGAGCCAAATCCAGACCAGAAAGGGCTGGGGATGGGAAAGGGGAGGGCAAGGAAGAAGGGGAAAATCATGGAAGTGATGGTCCCAGCAGGAAACCCAGATAAGAAAGAAGCCATGAAATCTCCCTACCCGTGATTTGCTCTGTGAGAAATATCTGCTCCAGCCTTGCCAACGCGGGCGTTTTCTTTAGCATCCAACACTCAAACTTCCTTCCTGTCCGTACTAGGCATTCCTGCTTCATTAACACACCTGGAATTTCTGAACCATCCTTCATTCACTTCACTGGGACAGAGACTGCTTTTTTATTTGTATAACCCACTGCTTAGCATGATAGCATAAGCAGGGATCGCAGGCTCCGGCACAATCCCACTAAACAAAGACTGAAAATAATACATTATCGGTAACGTATGGAGCTGAGCTGGGCCTTTTTGCAGTGCTTGGCTCGTTACTTACTGCTGCCACTCGCGCTCCAGCCCGAGAAGACCTCTGTGGACTTCGAAGACCCCATGGGGCAAGCTAGCTGCAAGTGACACAGACGGGGAACGTTTCTCTTCCATGCCGTCCCCGTGCAGCCAGAGCACAGGAGCAACGCGCTGGGTCTCCAGTCCCGCACCCGTGGAGCTCCCCGGGGAACCCAGCTCTGCCCATAACTGCTGGAGAGAACACGAAAAAATACTGCTGATAAACGCTGCGGAAACAATGCGATCCATGCCCAAGAGCAAAGCTGAGAGCTGAACCACGCTGTCACAGCCTGCTCCTGCGGATAAAGCTTTCCGCTGCTTTGGAGCAGAGTACGGAGCGGTGGGATGAGGGAAATGCTGTCACTTAGCAACCGCATCAACACCAGAACCTGAACCAAAGTGTTTGAAAGTGAGAAATTCCCCTATTTTTTGCTGCAGCTGTGCCCACACGCTGGAGCAAAGGGAAGCGATTTGAGTCCTGGAGGGCCTGTGCCACCTACACAGCCAGGAGAAGGGCCCTTGGCCGTGAGCTAGGAAGCAAGTACAACTGTCATTTTTCATTTAAGACATAATGAGCCCCACAGAAGACTGAAACACTTGGTTAGAGAGGAATTAACTTAAGCAAAGGCTGAGCACTTACCCCAAAACGCCATTTTTCATCCTCTTGGAGTGGCAGTAAGTGGAGACCCATTCTCTGGTTTTATAACAGAAAACAGGAAAAAAAATCATTGTATCAGATGTTGCTACAACTGCCTTTGGGCGGATCCGTCATGTTAGTGTTAAATACAACACGTCACTTGTTCTTCTGTACCCTGCAATGCTCAGGTGGAAAAGGAGTGTTTAGAAAAAAGGCATAAAGATCTCTTGTTGGGCGGTTGGATGTGTCCTACACCAGGCAGTTTTGCCTTCCGATAATACAGCCAAAATGAGAAAACATAATACTGAACACTGAGGGTACTCAGATCTCATTATTATCCAGGCGTTTAAGGACTCATTAACTGATAGCTTGGATTCTTTCAGCAACGTATTTTCAAGCAGGGGAGAGGTTGTTGTTCGAAGGCTGAGGAAGCCTCCTAAGGAGAAGAGAGAGGTGCCTCCCCCATCCTCCATAGCGGCATCGGCCCATCCGTCCCCGAAACCAGCTCTGACAGGGAGCCAGGTTGGAAAGTGGAGACTGGTAGAGGTGAAAAGGCTCATTGTCCAAGGGGAAATGAACTTGGTCATGTCACCCGTAGCCCCAGACATCAACATTTTCTGGAATTACTGTTGTTTATCCTCATTTCCCTATTTTTTGTTTGCAAAAATATCATTTTGGAGGAGGGGTTTAGGATTTGTGCTTACAAATAAAATAGACTACAACTTGCATAATGGGAGCAGTTCAGTTTTACATGGTTGTCTCTTGACATGTTTACACAGCTGGCCAGATACCATTAAAACATATTTTCTCAGGAGGCAGTGTGGTCTAGTGGAATGAGCACGGGCCTAGGAGTCAGGAACTCCCACATTGTGATTTTGGGTCACCAGTGATTCGCTTTGGTGCACGGACTGAGTCATTTAACCCCTCTGTGCTTCAGCATCCCAAAAAGGCATCTCCTCGTCACAGCTTGATGTTGAGAATCCACGTGTTAATCCTGGGGCGGGAGAGAACTAGGTCCCGGTGGGGTAGAGAGGGTCGAACGCACCCCAGTAACGACTGCGGAGGGGCGCGTTGGCTCTAACTTTCTTCTCTGCCTTCACCTCTGGTGGGTTTGGGTTAGCCGGACTCTGAATCAGAAATGATGCATCTAACGTGCTCTTGTGCAAGTCTTTTCTGCTCCAAATCGTGGCCCCCCATAAGCGCGCTGCAACAGTTCGTCACTTTTCCTAGCAGCAAAGGAACACGAACCTTCTTGGTAAAACCACCACAGCTTCGCAGAGCCTCAGCCAAGTGAGAAAGCGAACGAGCAGCAGTGCTAACTTTTAGCCCAGGAATATTAACGATTAAAAAGCATCAATTTCCAAAATGCCGACGTACGCACGTAACAAATATTACACCTGAACAGGAGCTTGCATGGCAGTGGGATTGGAAGTACCATGAAGACATGGGACTGAAGTACCACGGCTCTAATTCTAGCTCAGACAGTTAAAAATCAAATAAAAGCTAAACTGATATTGAACCAGGGCCTGTACTGTGGCACCATGTGAAATTACAGCCTGCTGCCTTAGATTCCTTCAGTTCAGGATACTTTTGCCACAGCATTGGGATTACCGAGTAGACTTCGCATCTGACCTAGAAACTGCACGCACACCCATCCGTGGCACTTCTGGGTGATGATGATGGAAATAATCCTACAGGAAGGTATTTTAGCTGGTAGCTAAATTGTGATCTTACCCATTAAATATCCTCGTTGTTTACTTCTCCCACTGTTGTTCCGTCTGGTAACTGCCGTGTTTGTGTTTCACTCTGCTGTTAATAAGGGTTTTATTTGATGGAATATTGGAGATAATCCAGCAAAAAAAAACGTTCCAAACCAGGCAATAGCTATTTTGTTGCTTCACTCTGGTTCCGTTCTTCCCTCTCCCGGTTTCTCAGGGCCTGCAATAAAAAAGGAGAAGTTGCTTGCAAAACCGAGGGCCTGGCCTTGCTGGTGGGCTGCATCTCTGGGGCTTTGTCAGCAGCTTGAGGGGATTTTTGTCAACAACCTGAGTCATTTGAGAGAGCTGGTCTGCTCGTTGTAAAGCAGACTTCTGCAGAGGAGGATGGGTGTGGGAACAGCTAGGCCGCATGGCATCCGACGGGCAGTGTGGTGGGAAGCACTTTCTCAGGGCTTCTGGGCACAGGGAAAGGATTTGTCAAGGTGTGAAGGAGACGGGGCTGGGGGCGGCCGCAGCCCAGGAAAGTCTTGTGGGTGTGTATCTTCCATCCTGCGGCTGCTCCAACTTGCTGAGGACTAGTTACGAGTCTCTGGACTTGTTAACTGACTCAGGGTCAGCGGCCATGTAAGGGTCTTGGTGCCTTCTCCGACTCTGCGGTTGTGATAAGGGACTGAGCTGGCACCACCGAATCCCAGGACCACTGGAGGTACAGGACCCATGGACCCACCTCTTCCACCTCCTTAGCAAGCGTGGCGCTCCTCAGCTTGACACCTGATCAACCAAGGCTCTGTTCACCCAAGGACGGAGACAGCAGGACCCCTTGGCAGCCTGTTCCCACTCTGCACAAGCTCTCTGAGTGAAGAAGTCTTTCCAAATGTCCAAACTGAACCTCCTGAGCCACAGCTGCGACCTGCGGTTCAGGAATCAGACCTTCTTCTCCATTACTGCGGAGGCAGCAGAGCATTTAGTGCACGTTCTTTTCATGAGAAACAACTGAAAGAAACAGCCTTTTTTTTTCCCCTCCTTTTTCAGAGAGAGATTGTTCTCTTCTGGATGGCAGACTTTAACAGCAAAGAAATCTGAGCCTTCAGGGTAACTTTAACCCAATTTTAGAACCTCCTGGAAGTCGGAGTTATTAATGGACTTGTTGCTGGTAGCTCAGCTCCAGTGTTTTAAATGGCTGCGAAACACACTCCCGATGGGAGAACGAACATGAAAACAAGAGGAAAAACAGGAATCTGTTTTCTGATATTCCCACCTCTGCTAATAAAGCTCTCTTTTCAATGCTGAAGTCTTGGTTGGTTTTAAAACAGTCTTGTAAAGTTGCCTTGACACTGTATTAACACCGGCACAAAAATCCACTCACCCACCCTTTCCTGACACAGCGGTAGAAGGGAGGAATCGGGGATTTTACGAACCCGTCAAAGGAAATCTGTTGCCTGAGCTCGGGGTGGGTGTGCAGTGTGCGATGAAGTGTCATGCATGTCTACAGTGAGCCATAAATATCAAATATTACCGTTTACTGAATTAGGGCTTGTGTCTTTCAGTCGCCTTATTTATATAATTGACACTTGCTTCAGTGGGTTTGCTCCAGTATTTCATTGCCAGACGATATATCCAGGTCAGCCTTGGCAGGTTAGTGCAGAACCCCGCTCCCTCAGCAGGACCTGAAAATTTAGGTCAATTCGTGTAACTGATAAATCTTTAGAACTAAAATGATTAAAGCGACAACTTCCATTGACTCCCCGCTGAGGTCTCTGACCTTAAATCATGGAGGTTGCATAAAATATGTTAAGAATCTAAATAAACTCCAATTCAGAACTCCTTTAGGTTAAGCATCTCTGTGCAGTGGGGACATCAGTATGGCTTAAAGGAAGTGCACACCACTTTATAGCTTCTCAATAATTAAAAATTTTTGTAGGAATGTCACAAAAAAATGATATGTGCATATCTTTTTTTTTTTCTCAACCCCACCAAATGCGTTTTTTTAGAAAGACAATGGAAAAAGTAAGTACTTCAAGTTAACAAGGTATCAGTTCTGCAAATGCTTCATAAAGCTGTTAACTGTCTAGATTCAGGGTTGCATAGAATAAAATCATGACATTTTTCAGTTAAAGGGTTTGATATTTTTCCACGGCATACCAGGACGGATGCAAACATTGGGTGTTTGAGCTCCGTGGGTACAATGACAAAGGCCCCTTCCTACGTCACTGCATAAATCATCGGGCAAGAACTTCTCCTGACTGCACAGGGCAACCACGGTGACGCATGTGCTTGGTATTAAAGGAAGAGGCCGTGATTACTTGATGCTGTGTAAAATCAATGTCCAAACCCAGATTGTTCTTTTACTATAACATAATTTGTTCCATTTTGAAGAGCCCTGCTCTGGGAGGTTGAGCGGTCGCATACTGGTGAGCACTGGGGGGCACAGGGAGGTGCAGGGGGGACTGTGAGTCCACCTGTGTAAGCTGGTGGCAAAGGGACACTGCAAGGGGGGACAGTAGCTGTTTTTTCTAACTACTTTTTTTTATGAAGAAAGGATGCTCCATGCATATCCCTGCTTCCCGCAGCAGCCCGTGCTTGGGCAAGCAGACTGCATAGAACCATAGAATGTGTTGGGTTGGAAGGAACCTTTAAAGGTCATCTAGTCCAACCCCCCCGCAGTGAGCAGGGACATCTTCAACTAGCTCAGGTTGCTCAGAGCCTCATCAAGCCTGGCCTTGAATGTCTCCAGGGATGGGGCCTCCACCACCTCTCTGGGCAACCTGGGCCGGTGTCTCATCACCCTCATTGTAAAGAACTTCTTCTTAGACTGCATCTTCCCCTCCTATCCACAGAGCGGCCCAGATCACCTCAAGCAAGCCTAAATTTTCAGAGAGAGTACTCTGCACTCTCTTGGTGGCTGGAGAAGGCGGCAGCAGGTCACGATGTGACACACCCATCAAGAGTTCCTTTAAAAAAAAAAAATTGATTTACATCTTCAGTCACCGTCATTGTACAGTGTTGCCTCCTGATGTCTTTTGCTCAGAATTATGTGAGCCAGAAATGCAGTCGTGACATTTGATTGAGTGAGTGTGATTTACACGAAGGGAGGAATCCCACGGCATTTACGTCTCCGCTGTGAGTCATGTTTTGGTATCCCTCATCCTGGGCCTTCACACGTTGAAATTGCCTGCAACTAGGGAAACCAAGGGAGAGCTGCTTTTGAGATAAATCCCACAGTCCAAATTCCTTCATTAAGTGGAAAGTATTACGGACCAGTCTTCGCCTCCCGCTACGTGCACTAAGAGAAGACAGTGTGGGTTGTGCGTACATGTGCCAGGGCAGCATTTTCCCCTGGGTGTTTATTTAACAACGCGGAGGCCTCAAAACTACAAAGCAAGCAGCAACTTAGGCCTTCAGAATCTTTGCTCCTCAGTGACAAGGCCAGTAGTTCCAGCGTTAAGTGGAAAATAACTACACTGGGGTTGTATTTTGCAGAGGGAAGCTGCTTCAGGGCCACACACAGAACTGCCGTGGGCTGCAAGGGAAGGGTCACTGGCCACCGCAAGCAGGGACGGGCAGCACGGGGGCTCTGTGAGCCACCCAAAACGCATTTGGGATGACAGGCTGCACCGAAGTAGCTCAACCTTGCACTGCTTCTACGCTTCAAGTCCTCTTGTTTTTTTTTTTTTAAAAAAAAAAACACATCGTGTATTTAAAACCTGACCTTCTTAGCTAAGAAGAGGAACTTGCTATTTTACAAGAGGCCGCGGCGCAGCAAAGCGTTGGGTGGTTCGGCCTCCCGAGCAGGGTGCGTGCGCCGGGCAGGTTTCCAAGCTGTGGCTGGGGCTTTCGGCTGTCCCTGCGTATCTGCAATCCCAGCAATGTGTGCACAGCTGTTACTTTTTTTTTTTTTGCCTGCAAGAGCCACGGTAATTGCACTTAAGCACCGCTGCATCTTCCACGCGTGAGCCTCGGCTTGACATTTTTTTCAATTGGGTCCCAAATGGCACATTTTGTATGTTAGTATTTAGTGCCAGTCTATAATTAGAAGATAATTTTTTCCAGAGCTAATGAAAAGATGCCCTAGCAACCTCTGGATCCGATCCCAAATCCATTAAAACAGTTCAAGTGATTCCATTTCATTTTATGTGGGACAGACCAAGAAGTTTGAAGAAAGATGCTGCCAAGTATTTCCAATCAGGAATATGCTGAAACTTGGTGAAAAAGGATGGAAGAATTCATCCTGTATCTGTCCCCGTTACATCCAACTTGGAGAGAAGCTGGGAAAATTAAATGAGTAATACTTCCTGAACTATGATGGTATATTGATGGAAATGTGGCTAAGAATTACCTCCCATGGAAAAATTAAGAAAAATATATTTCTATCATCATAATGAAGACTTGAGCTGTTGCTGTTAGTCATTAGTGCCAGTTTATGGAGCCAAAGATGGTTAAGTGCAGGGACACAGTGAACCTCGACTGCATTTCTTCCCGGTGCGCCAGCCTCTGCGTGTGGATTTCTACCATGGTGTCCTGCCACACTGAGCTGCAGCGACTATTTGTCACCAAACGTTTGGCTCCATTTCACATCCAGTATCTCCAAACCCAGATTCCACACCACAATTAACAGCTCCCAGCACTTCCACACCCAGTTGTCACCCTGGTGCCCAGGAGTACACTTGATTTAACCCACGTCAGCGCAGATTAACGCCGATCTATCTGTAAGGAGTACCAGGAGGGATCCTAAAACAGCCCAACCACACCATTCTCTGCTCAGTGTCGGTGCACCACCTGTTCTGTGCGTGCCTTTCTGCTTGCATCATGTTCTTCAAAAGCAACTAAGAGCCTATTAAAATGCACCAAACAGCTGCCATGATGAAGATACGCTGCATTTCCAAACAGGGTGGTGAGGCGCTGGACCAGGTTGCCCAGGGAAGTTGTGGCTGCCCCATCCCTGGAGGTGTTCAAGGCCAGGCTGGATGGGGCTTTGAGCAGCCTGGTCTAGCAGGAGGTGTCCCTGCCCAGGGCAGGGGGGTTGGAACTAGATGATTTTAAGGTCCCTTCCAACCCAAACCATTCTGTGATTCTGTGATATCCATTCATCACAGATTTTCACAAGCACCTAGGGAAATGCCAGAACATCACTTTGGTGAAAACCTAATTTTCACAGCAAAACAGGATGAACAGGACATTTTTACCAACCAAGCTCCCTCTTTGGGATGAGCACGGAGCGAGCAGAACCTGACAGAGCCGGTGGGGCTGGTGGCTGTGTCTGATTAAGCACATCCCAGCGCCCTGCTTTGACGGTGGGTTCCCCATGGGGTCCCAGCGGAGCCCATGTCTGCTCTCCACAGGCAGAAATGGGGTACGAGCTGTGAAAACCACCTCCCCCGTACCAGGAAAGCAGGCCCACGAGCACAGCGTCTGCAGCTCCTGCCGTGGTCCGGTCATCGGCTTTTGGGATCTATTAGCAAGGTAAATCCCTATCAAGTCGACAAAGAAATACAGTGTAAAAACAATGAAGAACCACTGCAAAGGGCAAATGCACTTTACATAAGAAAGTCTGAAAAGGTCCCCAGAATGTCTGTGGGAAGGATACAAGTGTTTTTTAACTTTGAACAATGAGACCAAAAAGGTGGACAAAGAAACCACTGTGTTACCACCCCAGGGAGCGAATAAAAATTGCCAGAGAGTATGAATTAATTCTAAATCACTTGTGCTCTAATGAAACCCTCTACAAAACACATACCGATTCACACACCTCAGCGCCACCAGCAGAACAAGGCTGTTAGTTAATGTTTTTCTGGAAGTTCTTTTCAAAGTTGAAATCCCAAGCCACCGTCCCTCTCCCACTCCCTCGGACAGCTTTTATACGAGACAGATAAAAGAAGAACCTCACGCCCACGACCACGCAGCACAGGAGATGTCAAAGGCAAAGATCAATGCCTAATCTTCCAATTTTTGGCATGAATCTTATAAGCCAGGGTTATTTCCTACCTGACGACTCCCAACAGCGTATCGTATTTATTTACAAGAAGACAGGAATTAACAACAGCTCATGACATTTTTATTTTAATGAAATTTAAAAAGGCAGTTATTAGTTATACATACACACAACTGATTCTGTACTTGTTAGTCATAAATATAGAACATTCAGAAGTACAAAATACACTTTATCCACAGCACAATTTCACATCAATATAAAGAGCTTAAACAGATAAGTAACCAAGTGCCTAACAATGAACAATGACAGAAGCCCATTTTTGGAGTTGTTTTTTCTTTTTTTCTTTTTTTCTTTTTTTTTTTAAAGACCATTAATCTACACAGTGCCCACAGTCATCAGTTCTGCGAAATGCACTCCGGTTTGGAGTAGGAAAAGACTGACCTTTTAAAGACAATTAGATGCCATCACCTTTTCTTTGCTCCACTAACAGAAACAAAACAAAGCCCACATTCTCCTCTTCTCACAGCTAACAACTGTGAAAAATGGGACTCTGGCAAAAATCACCTGAAGCCAAACTTGAGCACTGCCAGGAAAAGTGAAAATATCCGAACTAGAAATTAGTCCACTCGATACCTTGCAAACAAAGAGCAACAGCAGTATGACACCGATAAGGCATTAATGACAAAATGGCTGTATTATTCTCGAAAAAAGAGTACACCTATGTATAAAAATATATGTCATAGCAATTGGGTAAATCCAACACTATTTAACACTGTGCCAAAAGTAATTAAGAGTTAAAAAGGCAGTACTGCAAGAAGTATTTACAGTTTCATACTGTACTTCAAAAGAAAACAAAAAAAAAAGGCAACAAAGCTACAAATGGAACTATCTGGTTAAAGCATCACCGTAGGTACTGCCAGTAGCACTTGTAACAAGTAATGTGATGGAGTCCCTCTCGTTAAACCCGATCGCTTGTCTGAATAAATGAATGGAAATACTTTAGTATATAAAATCTTCCCGGTCTACCTGTCTGTTCATTGAAATAACTCACCCAGACCATTACTATTTGCAGTTTCTTGCTCCATCGGTTTAAAACCCAAAAAAGATTCAGTTTCAAGAAACCCTGTGTTTGCAACACAGTTTGTTCAGAAATCACAGCTTTATTTCCAGTTCAGAAAAAACACAAAAGAAACGAGGAATCCACCACCTGTGAAATTCTGGAAACCGGCAGCCAAAGCACCAGCAAAGCCACACCAACGGCACGTAATAAAAACGTCAGCATTCCAAACGCGCTTTATAACTTCAGCTCTAGAATAAGTTAAGTTGCTTTAGTAACGAAACACGTGACAAAAAGGTACAGCACGGCCAACGCGACGCAGCTTTTTCGGCCACAAGAGCCGGGACGAGGCTGTTTGGGAGGAAGAAGCCCCCGGCACGGCGGCAGCGGGCGGCGAGGGCAGCGCGGGATGCCCAGCGGCGGCGCCAAACGCTGAACGGGCTCGTTTGCTCAGTCAGAAGCACAAAGTTGCCAAACTTTAAGTATATGGAGCTCTCCCTCCTCACTGGCTCGGGAAGGGCAAACCCGACGCCTCCCACACGGCCGTGGAAAAGCGCTGGGACGGCCGGGAACGGGAGGGGAGGTAAGGAAGGGTGGAAACGGCAAGAAGAAAGCACTGCCTCGGGATGGCAGAACAGAAACGAGGGACCATAATGGCTCATGGGGGTAAAAAACCCGAACCTGGCGCTATCCGGACTGCCCCTTAACAGAGTAGCCATCCCCCTTCCCAACTGGAAAGGCAGGAGTGGTCTACAAGGTGAGAAGCAGCCCACGCTCTGGTGCCTTAGGCATATTGGCTTCAAAAAAATAATACTGTATTTAAAAAACAACCACAACAAAAAAAGAGAGATGTGCTTGAAATTCTGCTAACAGTGCCCTGCTAACGGCACGACCGAATTCTGCACACAAGAAGCCTTCTGCAGTAGTATAAAAACCATGGCACACTCAGGGAGTTATCATCGCTGATGTTAGGAGAAAGAAAATCACTTTAAAAAGCTTATTTTTAGATTGAATTCAGGAACAAAGGAATTATAAATATACTTAGAGCAGTTTGTTGGGCAAAATACAACAGAAGAACAGCATTTTTTTCTGTTAATTTTTCACTTTACGGAGAAACATTTTTTTAAAAAAATTTTAGAAGAACTGACATTTACCACGTCAAGCGTCTTCTGTGCAGAGATACAAACTGCTCCTGTACCGCTCCCTCCCCCGCGATTACCCCCTTTCAAGAGCACGCCCTCGCTCCAGCCGGCACAGCGTCCAGGCACCTTTTACAGGCATCAATGAATTTCCTTCTGGGACAGCAGAGCTTTGCTTTTCTAGTTCAATGAGCAGTCATTCACCCGAGCAGCGCGAGCGGAAAGGGAGAAGGCTCCAAGAGAATGAACATCCCATGTATTTAAAAGAATAGCGCGTTAGGCTTGCTCACCTACGAAGGTATTTTCCCGATCTCTGGGAGAGAAGAGATACGAGGGTTTTTTGTTTGTTCTCAGTGTGATTTTTGGTGAGGCAAGTACAGACCAGGAGGTCTGAGGCCTCTCCAGGACGGCATCTAGCGAGACAAAAACATTTCATAAAAAAAAATAATTCCTAGCCCCACTTGCAGGTAGGGTAAGAGATTGGTCCCAGATTTAGCGAGAGAAACAGTAGGAAGGACTCTTCCTGGATATTGACAGCTACACGCTGTTCTCAGAGCAGCACGGTCAGATGGGAACACCACCCTATGGCTGACGGTGAAAGCCACGTCCCCGGATCGCGTTCCCTGCAGCCCAGCCGCCTGCGCTGCTCGTCGGCGTGAGACCTGGGTGGTCAGAAGAGGCTGCAGGACAGGGACCTGTCCGCTTTTTGGGATGTTATCCTGACAGGATGGACTGCAGCGATGTGCATGGTGCATCCCATCAGAGGCACCCCAGAATCCAAGAGCAGCTACGAGAAGGCAGACCTCAGTGCTGCGAGGTCTAAGAATTGCTGCCGATATTGTTCTGGAGGGGGGCTGTGCCCTGGGGTTGCTGTTTCAAGGGTCGGTGATGGCCCCTGAATACGCGAAGGTGGAGGGAATCTGCCCCCTTCCTCCTCTCCGAAGGCTGGCTACCACTGGCCAACCTCAATGGTGAGGAACAACCTGCACATGGGAACGCTGGGTTCCTTGTCCTTCGGGAGCGATTCCTTCTCCTCCCATCCCAGAAGAAACGATCGGGAGAAAAATGCTGACCTTACAACCCAACCTCTGTAACTCATCATGCATATGAAATACTGAATAAAAAAAAACTTTCTACCACATTTCTGATGAAGAGATATGGTAGGTGACTCGGCCAAGAGGAAGGCGATTAACTTACCTCTGTGGAAAAGCATATGGCATTCAGAATAGTCAAGAGTCCTCAACATACTTGGTAAGCTAAAAATGCCATATTTAACAGAATAGGGTTAGCAGGGTCTAACAGAAGCAATTGCTTGGGAATCCAAGCAAAAATTCAAGTTCTCACTGTGTACGCAGTAGACAATAGTCCAATTGATATCTATTACCAACTCACTCTAAAAAAATTACACACTACAAAACCATCTCACTGCTTGCAGCAAATGAGCTTGAACGATTTCCTAGGAATAGGCCACCACCTTGCACTGTTAAAATGTGAGGTTTCACAGTATAAAAAAGTACTTCACAGAAAGGAAACACCGCTAATATAGAAAATGCAGTCTTGATGTGTTTACAGTCATTTCTTACGAGGCAATATTTTTGGGAAAGCAAGAACAATAGAAATTAAAGCAGCCAGTGAGAAACGTATAGAGTTATAGGCCTCAATTCAGTGCAAAAACAGACTAATAGCTTATGTAAGTAAATGTTTGTTCTGAATAGAGAACCACCTGAATTAAAAGTAAGAACACCTATGTGAAGTGACGGAGACTCCCACGATATCTAAATCCTCCACATGTATCATCAACCTTTTCAGTACACTCAGAATGGACCCTTTGTAAAGGCAAAAGAAACCAGTACAGGAAATCACTTCGTACAGCACAAGATATACATAAAGTACCAAAATGTACACACATTCAAGTTTAAGTTAGAAAAGGCGGAACTGAACCTTCTGGTGAGAGAGGCCTACATTATGTTGCTTAATCTCACATTTAAAGTGACCTAAAAACTACAAGAATCAAAGAAAACAGATTATTGTGTCTGCTTTCAGAAACTCAAGCTTAAAGCAAGGCATCGAAATCGAGCGGTAGGCACTGTGTCAAGACATTACCTTACCTTTTCTCTGTTAGTCTTTGTTACTTCGTTATCTATTTAAAAATTACCATTCAAAGGAAATAGTAGGTATCATTCACATTCAAATATTTAAGACTCAGAGATTTTTTTTTTTTTTTAATCAAGCAAAGTTTTTCATCTCTGAGGTAGATGACAATAAAATAAAAATAAACGGAGCTGTCAATGAACACTAACAAGTGCTGGAGCTCCTCTGTCGGCACTGACGCACCCCAAGGAGGAGAGAGCAAGCCCTACACCACTATCTGAAACATGACAAATGTGGCTTCTGGTTTTAGTAGCTTCTACAGAAACGCAACACAGAAAAAGCAGAGCCAAAATTACACTGAAATGGCCTCGGAGAAGAACTTCCATTTCTGCTTCGCAAGCTACTCGGAAAATGGTGGAAACATGCCCAGGTCAGCAAAATCTTCAATGTTGTAATTGCCAGTACCCTGCGTCGGATCCCCCGGCATCGGCAGCATGTCCTGCATGATAAGGAAAAAAAAAAACAAAACACCAAAGTGAAGTGTCACTTGCTAACACGTTATCCAGATGCAAACTGTTTCCTGTTCATCTTTTCAGTGTAAAACCAGAAAAGGCCAAAGGTTAGAGAAATAAGGTGAAAACCAGACCCGTGCCGGGGGCTGGGCTAAGGTTTATGTGCTGCTTATGTTTTGCTGGAGCGTTTCTGAACGGGAGGTGGGACTTCAGCAGGGCAGAAATTTTGGATTACTCTTCTCAACAAGGCACATTCCAGCTGCCCCATACTCCTCCTAGGCTGAAAGAGCTCCTCTTGGAACGGGTAGCTACGTATGGAGAGAAGCAAACTCTCTGGTTTCACTGTGTGGGAAGTATTCAACACCCCCCACACTCCTGCACCCTACAGAAAGGAGCTCCCGCTGCAGGAGCATGGGTTTGGGGAGGGTCTCACCTCCTCACCAGCACTAAGTGGACATATTATTGCTCTTCATCCTCTGAGGAACGCTAAAGACTGGACATCCACCCCAGCTAACCAGATGCCCAAGCAGCCTTCATGCACGTACAAAGGCAGAGGAAGTAGCAGGAACTTCTCAGGAGAAATGGGATTTCATGGTAATTGCTCCCACGTGTCTCGAGCCGAGTGAGGTCCCTGCACGAGGCTTCGAAAAATACTCAACCTTTCCTCTCAGCCGGAGACCAAAGCCACAGGGAAAAGACATCCCTTGCTGAGAAAACCAGAGTTTACGCTGGCTTCTCCTGTCAGGCCTTGCAATAATAAGCTCTTACTGCGAAGCCAAGTTTTGCCAGGGATGGCTCATCATCCTCACAATAAAACACCACCTAAAGAGCAAATAAGCTCACAAGATCTGCTCTGTAAAGCAATAACTGCTGAGAGCTGCTGTGCACTGAGAAGTTACCCCGCAATAAAGACAGATTAAAGCCCGTCTGAGGTGTCTGTAGCATTCCTGCCGATGGTGGGGAAAGAGGCCGTGAACACAACTGGCAGTTTCTCAGCTGCCAGGGTCAGCCTTCACTTTCTGACCAAAACTTGCACTTATTTAATGTTTTCCCACATTCCTCCCCAGCCAAGGGGAAGCTGTAGCTGTCCCCACCTGTTTAAATTTCCACCTCTGAAGGCATTTCTGCTGCTGGGGCCTCTGGGGCAAGGTCACCTTGGGTACAGCCCCGGCAGGGAAGCTCCCCTCTCCAGTCTGCCCCTCTCCTGATAACCCAGGGCTGGCTTCAGGCACAAACAATCCAAGCAACTTCTTGGAGGCCTTTGAACTGAGCTCATCCAAGTTTCTCATCACATACAGCTATTATCCTAATTCCCTCCAAACGCAGAGTCACCTCCAAGTGCTCTGCAGTGAGCCCAGTTCTCCCTTTCTCCTTCCCACACATTTCGTAAGACGTCTGGGACACAGCACTTGCCTGGGACACAAGGAAGATGCTGCTTGGAGCCCCGCGTCTCTGTGGGCCATCAAACCACGCTGCTATCGGCCCCACTGGAATTCCCTTCAATATGCTTTTGGGTTAAAGTATGTGCAAAGCGATTAAACTTTGCTTACAGAGGGAGATGCAAGAGATTAATCTTGCCTGGGCCACAGGGCACGGAGACAGGTCGTTATTCCAGATGTAGCGATGTTCTTTGTTCCTATGTGAAGCAATGGTTTGTTCACACAGGAATATTTTCAGGCTAACGTCTCTTCTGCCGTGCTCCTGCGAGCAAATGAGCACGAGCCCGGTCTTGCAGGTGAATTTACTTTCTAAAAGATAATGAGGTGCCCCACTTCTAAACCTTGCTTGGGGCTTGAACTGTCTCTTCTGCATTTATCTGCATCGTTTTGTTGCGAACTGTCTTCTTGATCTAACTTAAAAACAAGTTACACAAGGACAGAAACCTTATTAGTTAACTTACAAAGTCCCACTCCCTCTGTAGTGAAGGCCTAAAATTGTACTTAGTATTACAAGATTAGGTAGTTGAGGATTGTTTACCAGCTCTCTGATATCTGACTGGGTTTAACCTTAAAAATTATTGGCCACTATCTTCCATGACAATTCTATGATTCTATGCAGTATCCAAATCCTTTCCTGCTTGAATTCTCAGAGAATGACACTGATGTCTAATTGGACTTGACTGGGATTTTAGAGGCGAGCACCAAGACACTCTATTTGGGACTATTTCATGGTTTCCCTGCAAAACACACCTAAGTACAGGGTGCAAAAAGAAGGGAAAATAGCATTCTAAATCCGCAAAGATGCTGTTCTTCAGCAGAAAACAAAACCTTGTAGTTGTAGCTGCTGCCAGTGCAAAGTTACGGCAGCTCACAGCAGGAGGGAACTGCTCCAAACCCTGCTAGCACCCTGGTCACGGGGGGCCACGGTTCTTCACCTCAGCAGTGAGAAGTTGTCAGAGGGATTTGGGCTAACTGAATTCTCCTCACCTGGAACACCTCGGTCTGACTGGGCTGCGGATGTGAATGCTGGTCGCCGCTTTGCTGGTTGTGATGTTGGCTCTGCCACTGGGACCAGACTTCAGAAGGTCTCCCCTGGAACTGGCCGCTGCTCTGGCCACCTTCAGCTGGACGGGGGAGAAAGGGCACAAGTCAGAGAGCAGCTCCTTCAAAACGCCCACCTGCTTTTGAGGCTACATCCATCAACGCCCGTGTTTGCAAATGAGTCTTAGAGAGAAAGGAGAGAAAGGAGAGAAACCTTATGAAATTCAACAAGGACAAGTGTAGGGTGCCGCACCTGGGGAGGAATAACCCCCTGCACCAGGACAGGTTGGGGGCTGACCTGCTGGAGAGCAGCTTGGTGGAAAGAGACCTGGGAGCCCTGGTGGATAACAGGATGACCATGAGCCAGCAATGTGCCCTTGTGGCCAAGAAGGCCAATGGCATCCTGGGGTGCATCAAGAAGAGTGTGGCCAGCAGGTCGAGGGAGGTCATCCTCCCCCTCTACTCTGCCCTGGTGAGGCCACATCTGGAGCACTGTGTCCAGTTCTGGGCTCCCTGGTTCAAGAAGGACAGGGAACTGCTGGAGAGGGGACAGCAAAGGGATACCAAGATGATTAGGGGCCTGGAACACCTCTCTTATGAAGAAAGGCTGAGGGATTTGGGTCTTTTCAGTCTGGAAAAAAGACTACTGAGGGGGGATCTTATCAACACTTATAAATACTGAAAGGGTGGGTGTCAGGAGGATGGGGCCAGGCTCTTTTCAGTGGTGCCCAGAGACAGGACAAGAGGTCACGGGCACAAACTTGAACATAGGAAGTTCCACCTCAACGTGACGAGGAACTTCTTTACTTTGAGGGTGGCAGAGCCCTGGCACAGGCTGCCCAGAGAGGTGGTGGAGTCTCCATCTCTGGAGACATTCCAAACCCGCCTGGACGCATTCCTGTGCAACCTGCTCTGGGTGACCCTGTTCTGGCAGGGGGTTGGACTAGATGATCTCCAGAGGTCCCTTCCAACCCCTGCCATTCTGTGATTCTGTGAAAAGACCCCGAGTGACACCCAGCCCCCGTGGAGTGGAAGCCAAAGGGAGTTCCAGCCCTGACTGCAGGGTGGGGGCCACCCCAGAGCAAAGCTCATCTGGGGGCTGCACAGGCACGGCAGGCGAATTTCTCACAGCAAAACACACAGGGACACCACAAGCCGGGCACTGGAAGACAATTTTCTTTCAAGCATCCCTCCACCTCTTTTTAATCACTAATAAGGAATATTTGCCATGTCACTTAAAAACCGAACTGCATCATCTGAACACCCTTTCTCTTTAAACGACTAATTCTTGCAGAGCAGTATGTAACTGCTTATCACCTTACCAAATAACACCTTACCATCTAAGAAGCACGCTTTCAGATTTTGGAAGCAGATGTAAAAACAGTAAGTTCAGCAGACAACAGCCTTGCTGTATTAAATGCAGACACTGCTGTATTAAATACAGAGTGCTGTTTGCTGGGCTATCTTGTCCTCCAATATTGCAGCTGAAAAATCATTTATTTAACATCCAGCTTATAGCAAATTATTACCTGGTTTGGATGGTGATGGCTTCTTAAAAGTGAGAGACCATTTAAGTTTCACAGACTAATGCAAAAAGCAAGGTTTTATGGTAAGTACACTTAAAATGATAATTGTAGGGAGACGTATTTCTTCTGAATAGTCCACCAAAAAAGCCCTACGATGCCACACACATTAATTTGGTCACCTATTACACATACACTTTTCATGAGTACAGTCAGAGGTCACGCTTAAGCTGGACTCATTTTACCCTGTATTTCTACAGGCTGGCCCCAAAGGTATAAAAGCTTTAGATAATTTTCCTTCAATTATTTACAATGTCTCCTTCTAAGAATTAGCACTTTAGAAAGCTTGCCACCAGGCTTATGCTTTTCCCCCAAACATTTTCTCGTTTTTCTTTTTTTTTTTCCATATAACTACTACCATTTTTGCCTATTTTCCCCTCACTTCAGAGAGCCAAGCTCGGTACAGCTGGTTCTTCCCAATTATCAGTGCCCTTTGCCAAGGGTGCCAAGCTTCCACCCGTTTGCTATGTCAGGTCTCTAACAACAAGACTCGATCGTGTCAAATCAGTCACTGCTCATAGCCATGGCTTCAGAAAACACAGGAACACGTGCTCGATCCAATCCTTTTGGCTACCAGCTAAACCATGCAAAACAGATAAAGCGAACGTTTTACAGGAAAGTAAACAGGCTGTGGTGATGTATTTCCATCACATCTGAAGTAGATAATTACAGCTCTTCCCTTACTGACATTACCACAACCAACAATTCAGCTGACTCAGAAACCCTGCAGCCATTTTATGGGCCAACACAAAATTCGTCTAAGTCCCCCTTCAAAAGAAAGCCACAAGTTGGTTATTTTTATTATTTTTATTCTCAGAACAATACATTGAAATTAACTCAGTGAGGCAAACGATGCTTCTTTTCAGCAAAACGGTTACTGCCCGCCGGAGGTTCAAGACATTCGCCTCTGCGAAGGCTGTGTTATTAATAGCATCCAAACCGATGTAGGTCAGGAAATGTTTCTCATTAGGTGAAAGGGTTCTTGCCAAGTAGCTTAGGCCTGAAATGCAAGGCTGCCTCGTAAACAAACGTACAAAGTGGTGGGAAATGGAAATGGAGGCATGAATAAGCTCTGTGGGAAGAGCTCCGTTTCAATGCGCTTTTTCTAGGCAACGGGGCGCAGGTCCGCACGCCGCCGGGCTCAGCCGCAACGGCCTGCGGCAGTTTTATTTTCGAGGGAGAAGAGAAAAATGACACACGTTATGCACAAGGCTACCTATGCTTTTTGGAATTGCACATTGTCATCAGCCAGCACCATTCTTCATGGACCCCACGTGTGTTTATCACTGATGGATTCACAATTTTTTTTACTCTTGAATGAGTGAAGAAAACTTTGAGTGAAGAAAACTTACCGAGAGGTCACCCACTGAAAAGCCACTAAATTAGCGTGTAATATTAAAAGAAAACCATTTCAAAACATGGCACCTCCTCTGATTAGGTTAGTAGCAGTGCGGGTACAAAAAAATCCTGCCTCCAGCCAAACTTCAACAAGCCATCTCTGGGCCAGAGGACACCAGCACGCAGTCAGGGAAGTTGAAAAATGAAAAGAATGTAAATTTGTGCCATTTAAGCGTTCTCCTGAGAAGTGAAAAGAAATTGAACCCGCTGACCACAATTTGGGAGGGTGTGTACTAGTGATGTAAGGAACTTTTGAATCTTTCACGACACCATTTACTGAAGGAAATAAAAAAAAAAAAGCCCTCATAACATAAACCGCCACAATATTCTGAAATGTGTTGGATGTGGAGGAGATGCAGCATGGAGGGAACAGGTCACCTCAGTCCGCTCTGCTCAATGGGAGAAAGCAAAACCCTTTCGTAGAATCACGGAATGGTTCAGGTTGAAAGGGACCTTGAAGACCATCTAGTTCCAACCCCCCTGCCATGGGCAGGGACACCTCCCACTAGACCAGGCTGCTCAAAGCCCCATCCAGCCTGGCCTTGAACACCTCCAGGGATGGGGCAGCCACAACCTCCCTGGGCAACCTGTTCCAGTGTCTCACCACCCTCACAGTGAAGAATTTCTTTCTAATATCCAATCTGAATCTCCCCTCCTTCAGTTTGAAACCATTACCCCTCATCCTATCACTACACTCCCTGATAAAGAGTCCCTCCCCATCCTTCCTGTAGCCCCCTTTAGGTACTGGAAGGCTGCTATAAGGTCTCCCGCAGCCTTCTCCTCTCCAGGCTGAACAACCCCAGCTCTCTCAGCCTGTCCTCTTAGCAGAGGTGCTCCAGCCCTCTGATCATCTTTGTGGCACTCCAACTGGACCCATTCCAGTAGGTCCCTGTCCTTCTTGTGCTCCACGCAGTACTTCAGGTGGGGTCTCACCAGAGCGGAGCAGAGGGGCAGAATCACCTCCCCCGACCTGCTGGCCGTACTTCTTTTGATGCAGCCCAGGATGCGCCTGGGCTTCCCAACCGACCCACCAAACAAACAGGTTGGAAGATTTTTAATGAAGTTAACGCTGGAGAGTTTCATTTTTATGTGCGTTTCTGTGCTGCATCATTTAAAACTTACCAAACCCTGCGCTTCGGTTTGCTAAGCTGGAGTAGGCATTCCCACTCGGAGAAGAGGTGGCTGGGCTGGAAAGGGGGCTGTATGACGACGGATCGGCTGGGTAGGTGTGACTTGTTCCAATCCCAAACGGAGATGACTGAGCCTTGCCAGACTGAGATGGAATTTGCTGAGGAATAAGGGGTAAAACAAAGGAATGAGTTTTATTGTTGAGGAACAGCACAGCAGACTCACTTTTTAACAATGTAAAGCACAGACTAGATAAACTCTGCAGATGCGAACAGGCGCGTTATTCCTGTCTCAGCCATATTTCGTCTCTGTTAAAGATAACTTATTGCTGCATAAAGAAGACAACAGACTATGAACCAACACTTGCAGCTCTCCTGCTCATTAACTCACGTGTACACAGGATCAGAGTTATTTGGAAAAACATGATCCCCTTCACCTCTACTACAAGGATTAATCTCAAACCGAACAGGTATAAAGCGTTCACCTTTATTTACCAGGTGTTTTGATTTTGCAGTGCCACAGTAAAATCACGGTTATCTGAATGTCTTGCAGAATAAATGCAGTTCTCAGAGGACCAGAGTCTCCAGGGCTTGGGGGTAAATGGTCAAAGAAGTTTCAAAGCTAATGAGCTGCTTTCTCTCCCTGCCTAACTAGTACAGGCAGCAATGTTATTTTGCCTTGAGAAAGGTTTGGGAGGGAGTGTGAACCACCAGCCCTGGGAGGAGGGAAGAAACAGTCTAACTTCGTTTTAACTGGGCAGCTGAGTTAATTCAAGGGAATTAAAAACCAACTTGTGTCATTTTCATCTACATAATGGCTTTGCCAGAGGATCTCCAAGAATGTTACACAAATGATGAAACACTGCAAGATGGCTTTGAGAGACGCACAACGTACTCTGAGAGTAAGGGAGAAGTGTCTCATCCAAAGTCATGGGCTACAGCAACGTGTGATGCTACGGACACAATCCGCCTATAAATGATTTCCCGCGTTACGAACAAATCCAGCAGTTCCAAGAAAAACTCACTGCCTAATTCCACAAATAGAAATTAGAGGTGATTCCATCTCTGGATACTTCTAACAACGTGCACTGTTATTGGCAATCAGAGCGCTCAAGTGAAGATATTTGCTTGGGCGAATGCAGGGGAGCTGGGGGAGGAAAACAGATCCCAACAGGCATATAACACGATGAAGATGCTATTAAGTCTTCAGCTCAGTTCCAAGCTAAGAAATCGTGCATTTCTAAAGCTTTCCACAGTGATGGTGAGAACATGAGGTGTAACTTCTGCAAGGCTTAACTCTATTTTACTTTATTTACGATGGGTGAATGAATTCCAATTTCCCTACACTCACATACAAGCTCTGTGGACTTGGACAGAATTTGGGCAGTAAGAGGCATGAGTAATTTCTTTTTAGTCTTTTTTAGCATCCTCCGTATCATTTAGAAAAAAAATAACAATGTTATGACTGGATTTCATTAAACAGGTGTGACAGAATAACCATGGCACACTGAGGGCTGGGCAGGAAAACTGTGATTAACGTGGAAACAATTCAGTTACTGCAAAATTATTTAGTGCCGTGCCCACCCCAACGTGCCATTCCAGCCTACCGAACAATGGGAAGTCAAGACTGATTAAGAGCAGCGTTAGTGATAGACCAAACATGATTATTTCATATTACTTGTCTTTAACAGAGTTTCAGAACAGCTTTTTTTATTGTTACCCAGAACAAGAGTGGTTTCTGGGCTGACATTGCCAAGCGCGGGGCATCTGATGGAGGGATGTGCTGTTTTCTCCAGCACCTGACACAGCGTGAGCTACACCGGGCAGTGCCCATGGAGGGGCAACAGGCTAAATACCCTCTGCTCTGAACTCACACCTGGATTTGTATGCACCCCTTCCCGATTACGCTGCTCACTTGCCGAGTGCAAGGCCTTGGTCCAAGAAAGATTCAACGTTAGGCTTAATACTAAAGCCTAACAGCTGTCCTCTTTTATTTCATTCAGTGCACATATAAAAATAAGTGCAGGACCGAGACCTTCCACTGGGATTTATGTCAGTGTAGCGACTGCCACTATTATGAACACTATTACAAACTAAACGCAGTTATGCATAGGGCACCTGTCTCCAATTATTACAACCTGCCAAGGAACAGAACTGGGGGAACCGATTTCTCTCCAACCACAAGTGATAACGAGAAAGTAAGCTGAATCACGTTATAAATGGGGTTTACTAATTCTTTTGTAAAAAGCACAGAGATTGCAAATCTTTAATGACCATGGAGACAAAACACTTTTACTCAATACCTGTCCTGGAAACGGTGGGCGATTTCCTGTCCAGGCAACCTGACCCTGGTTCAGCTGGCGAGATATCTGTGTCAGGTTCTGGCCTGTCGATGAAGACGACTGGATGTCGTTCACGCCAGGCACGTGTACCACGGATGAACTGAAGGAACAGAAACAGCGCCTCGTTTGTAGGATACATTCTCGATGCACAAACAGCATTCCAGATAACGGAAATTTTGATAATCCCGTTAAAACTAATTGTTCAATCTATCTTAATAAAAAATGACTTAAAACCATCACAAAACTATGAAACATATTTGCATTCTAAAATGTCACTTCGAATAGACGCAGAGGGCAGAATTATTCTGAATTAAACTTCTATAATCTCTTTGCAAGGGCATGCAGGACTAAGATCAGTCTGACACATGGTGCATTAACACTTAGCTCCATACTAGTTCAATATTTAATGCATTAAAAAAAAACCTGCTTGCAGAGAGTATTCAAGCAGGTTCTTAATTTTAAATTTGTGCTTAAAGTCAACATTCATAGAATCATAGAATGGTCCAGGTTGGAAAGGACCTTAAAGATCATCTAGTTCCAACCCAAAACATTATTTAAGCATTGACTTAAATACCATCCTAAATGAAGATGTACAAAAAGACGATACTTATAAGTACTTCCTTCTTTGTTTCCTGCCTGGGAAATGAAGAAGTGTGTGTTACTTATTTAAAATGTGAGCTTTTAATTCCTATTTTCAACAAATGATGTTAAAGAAGAGCATGCAGTTATATACCCAGGCAAAAGAATAATCAAGACAGAAACTTAAACTAATGTAATAGCTTTGGAATGAAAAAAAAAAAAAGAAAAAAAGAATTTCCAAAGGAACTTGTTTATGTTAGCTGTATCCTAATTACTGAATTTCGCTACAGAGAAATTTCCCAGAAATTCCTAATTAGAAGGAAAATTTTATGGAGGACTGCTCCACTTGACCGTTTTATTCTCATGGAAGTCTTGAACAACTGAATCTATATAACCACACATTGTGAATGTGCTTTGATATATTTTTATATCTATAAATAGATATGTATTATTTTACATGTCATACATAAATATATAAATGAATATAAATGAAGACACAACATATAAAAATGCTTTTGTGCATCAATTGAAACAGCTGGCTCTTTTCTCCAATCCCTTCCCTATTGTCTCTTCGCACAATCCTACAGAGAAAGAAGAGAGCAGACTGGGAAAAGAAGTAAACAAGGCTGAGCAGAGAGGAAGCAGGAATCTGAATCCTCCGAGAAGGCTGACAAAATCCTGACAAAATCCCTTCCAGAGTGCTAAGCAAAACGTGGCAGGCATTTCAATACGGGAGTTATTATTCTGTCTGCCTTAAGCTGCCTAAAAGCAAAGTGTGTATTTAGAAATTCTTTGTAGAGTTTGCTTTTTTATTATTTTATTTTTATATTTTACTACCACGGAGTCTCCAAAGAAGGAAATGTGGACCAGAAAATCCATCTAAATCTGGCTGGAGTTGGAAGCACACAACAGCTGCTGGGGAGGGCTGGCCCGACTGCCAACACCTTCCCCGCTGGACTGGCAATTCCCATCGTCTGAGGGGCCTGGACTGCATCTGGAATACAAACTGTGAAACCAGGAGTCTGCAAAATAGTGCCTCAAGGCTGCCCAAGCTCAGCAACCAAATGGATCAGCCCGGAGAGCACTCGGGGAGGACAGTTCATCGCGGGTGGAAATGCTAGCAGATGTGTCATTACTTGATGTAATAGAACAGCAGTAGGAAAAAAGCTATAGTTAAACCATCAGGAATTAACAAAGGAAATGAACAAAACACACGCCAGACCCCAAGATGGCAAGTCAACTATTCAGTAATATGCAATATCCAATTAAAGACATTTAAATTTACTGTCATCCCCCCCCAAATTATTCTTGGTTTTAATTTGACAAAACACATGCATGGGATTTTATTTCTCCCCACTGAGATTATTAGCAATTATAACTTTAAGAACACATTGGTTTAAATAAAATTATAGTTCGCAGATGTTTCCTAATTCCTGGAACTGACAGCCTCCGAATGGCTGTTCCTTCACTTTCACAACCTCGGTTGGTCTGAAACAGGAGAATGAAACTTCAGTATCACGGTCCCAGAACGGTGATATGAAGGGCACGTAGGTAAATATAATCACTGTTACCACACTCTCAAAAAGTGACTGGAAATGCAGGCAAACTCTTAAAACGTCACATTAGCCCAATGTGTGTTGCCAGCTGGTAGGCAACAACATGAACTCTGAATAACACAAAGATGCCTCAGGAAATGCTGGACCACCACCCTATGTGTATTCAGAAGTTGTCTTAGAAAACTGTTCATGCCCACGTCCCAGCCCTCCTTGGGGACTATGGATGAAGCATCCCTCTGCTCCCTTTAATAAGGTGTCCGCACTGATGCCCTTCAAAGCAGCCATCAGAAGCACTGAGAGCTGTAACCGCAAACCAAATCTTTGCACCTTCCTAGGTTGGCTGAATGTTCCTCCGATCTCTGAGCCTGCCCCATCACCTCTCAGATTTGTTTCCCTTCATGATCTGTTGCTGCTTCTTAGCTTTGTCCAATTACATCATCACAGCAACCAGTATTTATTTAGCAGCCACTATTTTTAACAGAGATATCCAAATCTTCTCAGCTTGTAAGCCTAGTCCAAGTGCTGAGATGTCACGTAAGAGTGGAGTGTACGCAAAGCAAAGTTCATTCACACAAAGAAAACCCTTCCACCTTAGGTCAGATTTGTTTCCACCAGATCAAAGGGGAACAGTCCCCCGCCCTCAGACAGAAACTGATACGTTCAGGATCTGGACGACAGTACCTGAAAGTCTTTCCCGAATGTCCTGGCTGAAACGGGCTTCCCTGTGAGTAAAGCTGCTGGTTTCCTGCTGTGGATGCTGAGGCCATCATTTTTTTATCTGCTACAAAAGAAAAACAAAATCGCAGATAGAGAAAAGTTTAGAGGATAAGAAAACAGAGGCAAAATTATTTAATGAGCATTGCAATGTATGTATGTGGCAGGAATTTTTCTTTCCTTCTTAAAGATTTATGAAGAAGGCCCGTGGAACACATTAAGAATGACAGAGAAGGGCTATATGACTATTCGGTACGAAACGAGAGGCACAGCTGGTTTGTGTCTACTTCAGACCCTCTTCTCAGGATGTACCTCATTAATGCTATTGTTTGCATGGAACATAGGACTGGTACGTGCCCTCCAGCCACACAGCCCAGACCTTCTCTGTGCCCGCTGGAAGCTGCTCCCCACCACACAGGTAGGAGGGGAAATGGGAGACAGAGAGCGGGCAGTGATGGGTGCATGAGTCCCAGCTACAGACTGGAAAGGGGAAAAAAGGTTTTATGGAAGAAAGACGTGAGAGTCTGCCCAGGGGAATGGAGGAATGCCACATGAAACAAGCCCAGTCTGAAGAAGGTTTGATACACGTGCATCTCCGTGGCCTGCCTGGGGGGGGGGGCTCAGGTGAGGGTATGTTTCTGCCTCCAGAAGAAGCCCTCCAGGAATGCGTCAAAAACCCCCTGTGCAAATAATTTGACAGCCCGCTTCCCTCCAGGACAGCCAGAGCGGAGTACCCGATTCTCCCAAGCAGCTTGGTGGCACGCCTGCAGATCTTGGGGCGACCACCTGCAAACCTGGGTCATCCTGCAGCCCCTACCTGCATGTCAGTCTCACGGGTGGATGGAGCTACTTTGCTTCTGAGTATCTGCAAGACTGACGTGCCTGAGCTGCGGCAGGGCAAAACACCGGTCTCTCACAGGTTCTGCTGTCCTATACGTGGCTTGAGGGAGCCATGAAATAGGAAGCAAGCATCCCAGTGGAGTGTAAGACAGACTAGTGTAGTGAATAACACACATACGGAGATGCCATTAACTTTTATAGTCCACTCTTAACGTGGCAACTGGAGACCAATCTCTAATTGAATGAAACAAGATTGGGTGAACAGCGCCATTTGGTCCCTTAATTTAATTTTCTGGCACTGGATTATTCCAAAGCCCAGGGAAACCTCACTACTACTGCTGTTCTTAAAATAATTTAAAGGTCTGCTCCACCACCATTTATTCACTTTCCCCACCTTCCCTTACTACCTCCAAGTGCAAAACACTGCGCAAGTCGCTGACGGCTTTGCAATCATCTGTTGCTACGCACCTCTGACAGACCCAGAAACCAAGTCTGCCTCCTCATTTTCCCCTTGGCTCTTTTCAGATTCCCACTCATTTCACAAGATGCTCTCCTGGACACAAGGCCCACTCAACTCACAAATAACAGAAGTATTTTTTAGTTTTCCCTAGCTTTTAGAGACCTGGTGAGCATGGTTCGCCAAAGGCCTCCAACACACACCAGCTCTTCTGTTACCTCAGTTCTCCTAATGTTCCTAACAAGAATCTAAGCTTGCTTTCCTGAAGAAAAAAAAAAAACAACACCTCAAATAACCACACAGGAGCCTCAGAGAAGGAGGGCACATGCTACCGATGCAAGCTGTCATTGTTTTTCCTCTGTAAAGTAGAAATCTGTAGAAATTCCTCACTGGTTACACATTGCCCAGCAGAGACACTGAGTCTGGGCGGCAAACCTACGCTCTCATATGAAAAAACCAAGGAGACACGAGGACGAGATCTAGAGAAGGTTTCGTATGTAGTAGGAAGAATTGAGAATGTGTTGAGATATCTCTGAGAAGAAGGACAGATGATTTTGCCTTTTTTTGCACGAGATGTCCTATTTTCTATAAGGCCACCCTTTACAGGAATACCAAACTCTCAGGGTTGGAAGAGACTGAGCCAAAATCCTGCAGGTACTTCAGATATTTGAGAACAACTCACCAGCAAAATTGAGAGTGCCTTAAATGAACTGGAATTCCTCAAGTGGAGCAGAGTTGCCATGGCAGCTACCGAGGTCTGTGCCGCAGGATGAGGCCAAGACAAAGGGAATGGCTAAACTAATCACAAGCTGCTAAATCGGCTTTAAGATCTCTTTCCTGAGTTACATCAAATGCTCTTTGGCCTCTGAACCTGGCCCACATCCCTCCCAGCCGTATTCCTGCTCAGGGCTTTAGACACTACTTCTCTGCTCTCACCTTTGGTACAGCACTGAAAACCCATTTTGTTTTGGTGTTTTACCTGCATCCTTAGACACCTGTTTCTCTCTAAACTCTATGACTTTAATGGTCAATATGTCCTCCCACTAGGACCAGTGTTTCTGCCCGTAGAACGAAGATCTCTGTAGGAACCGTATCATCCTGTGCCCCAAGGCACTTGCTTCCTGTCCTCACTTTTGTTTTTTAATTATGTGTGGCCACTGCATGCAATTATGGCAACAATGTCCCTCTGTCAAACCTGTATTTTTACAGAACGCAGCAGAGAACGACATCGGGTATCAACATAATGCAAATGTCTTGCAGGCAGCACGCAGGTTTGTCAATATTGGTTTTGGACAGCATATCTCATCTCTAACTGTGAACCATCCCTTTTTATCATTCAGAGAAGACCTTGATCACAGCTCCCATGAGAAATTCAGACAGGGAGAACGTCCCAAAAAAAGCATAGCCTGTAAATTGATAAGAATGAAAAGAGAAATGGCATTTCCAAGAACATAACGTCACAGCTACCTCACAGCTTGCTAAACGCTTAACCCTAACCCCTCCCCACAAACAGTTGAGAGCTGTCTGAAAAAGAGCCAATAAGGCAGCCAAAAAGCAAGATGTTCTTCGCCTGGAAAAACATATTCCAGTGTTTAAGGCTGGAGTCTTGCTACCTTCTAATGGACCCCTTTTATGGCCTCAGCTGTTGACTTCACTGTTAGAGTAGACACACAAGGATGAACAGGGATAACAGAGAAGTCCCATCAACAGGAGGACAGCATATCAAGTCTATCCTGCAGTTACAATGCCTTCTCCATTTGAAAAGGCCAAGCCAGACATAAGAAACCAACACAGTGAGGTCATCTCCCAACACCCCTGAAGTCAAACCCTGTGGGTTGTTTCCTTCATGCACTGCGTGACACTTGCACATTGATTTATTTAAAACAAACGTAAAAACTTCTCTTTTTCTGTGAGGACAGTTAAGAACAATAAACAATTAACGAGTTCTTCCACGAGCAGTGGAATTAATGAGCCTGGTTTCCTACGGATACATTTCGGATGACCCCTTCAGCTGCCAGCCTTCTCAATGACTTCTGTCTATTAGGGCACGAGGCAGCACAGGTTGGGGCTAGTTGGAGTCAGTTACGTCTGTCCAACGGACAAGTTGGCTGCTACCTCTTGGAACAGGGCTGGGAAAGCCTTTGGTGAGGGCACTCTCTAAGGACTCTCTGTCCTTGCAGTAATTTTCACAAAACATAGATGAATGTACTATTTCCGAGACTCCTATCACTCTTAGGAACTTGCCAACAATTTAAAAAGTTGTGGGGAAAAGAGCAAGGACTCAGGGACAGGTAACTTGACTGGAGACGCCTCAACTGACCAGAAAACATTATTACACTTCAGGGCAGCATAAGGCTCTGAAAGCATCAATGCAAAAGCTGGTGATTTGATAAAAAGTTGCAAGCCTATCTTAAGACTACAGGGTAACTTTCTTAATCCATGTCTATTTAGAGAGATGAACTCATATCTGCTGTTTAAGAAAGAAAATACATACTTGGAAACGGCAAGTTCTGCTCAGTACATTTAGTATCTATGAACACTGCTTAAGGTGCCCCTGTGAAATGAAAAGAGAACCAAAAATAGGTAGCTTTGGTGATACGAAAGCTGTCCTACCCTCCTTGGATTTACTCCTCATCATCTTTAGGGGAATTATCAACTAAAGGCAAATTCTAGGAAACGTCCTGAAGATTGACGTTGCTTGGACATGTCTCTGCCACACTGTAGTTTCTCTTCACTCTCTCGAAGCTGTGCTCTACATCATGTAACCAAACTTAACACAGTATTAAAAATTAAACATCAGAGACATCCACTTACAAGCAGTTATTCCAGCAAACATCTCGGCAAATCTAGGATCTCTCTCTTGGGAGAAGATAGCATCAGGCTTTTCCACAGACTTTCCACCCTCATGAACGTTAGCTGGTATACTTGGAACAGGCACCTGTCGAGATACACAGAGGAAGGTAATTCCCTCCATCATGTTTAGTGAAAAGGAACAATCAGAATGTATTTTTAATTTTGCTGAAATCTGCCACTGCTTTACGTTTTAAAAGATCACAGGCACAAAAATAAAAACTTGCGAAATTTCACCTGAGACAAGTCATAGGATGACAGCCCATCTCTTTGATGTACTTCAAGTTCTGCTTGCTGCTGCTGAAGTTGTCTGCAAAGAAGACAAAATGACTTCGTTACAAAACCCAACAAGATACAAAAAGGAACAGCCATGGCTGGTCTCCTATTTTATACACTGAGTGGAACGTCTCTTAGATGATTTAGTAAATCCTTTGCCGTGAGATGCATCTGTTTTTAAAGCTTTCTCATTGAGAAAAGGGATGTAAACAGGAACAGGAATGTTAACAGGGCCCACAAAGAGTTTTGCAGTAATAGCACAGAAATGTAAGTGGGTAAGTAAGGGAGGATGGAATACAACCTCCTTATAGAAGATTTAAAAATTCACTGTCAAGACAGCAAAAATGTCTTGTGTTAACGATGAATATACCAGACCCCTTCACCGATCCTACAGAAGTAAACAGGCAACTCCAGTAACATTAACGCAGAATTATGCCCGTCAATAAGAAAAAGTGGTCAAAGCTCTGTCTGAAGCATGTCAGACCAAATGGAACAACTTGTTGAGCTAGAAAGAACTTCTTATAAATCCTTCTTTGTAACAAAACCTATTTCACGTGCTTTGGTTCTACTCTTCTCATCAAAGTCCAGATTCTACTCAATTTTTGAAAGCTTTTAAGGAAGTGGATGTCCACAAACAAATTTCTTGTGCTACTATATAAAATCAAGACATTACATAAAATCAATTTGTGTTGACAAAGGCTACAGAAAACACAAGTCTCCTTTTCATGCTAATCAGAACTGAACAAAAAATATCCAGTGTTTAAATGAGATAAAAATCACTGGAAGTAATAGCCTTAATCCAATTATATGAATTTAGGAAAAATTAAATGTGGAGCAGCAATAGAAAAATACTTCAAAAGAAACTGCCAGAGCCAATAAACGTTAGGGGCCATATGCCATAATGAAGAACTTTAGTGTTGAAAACTCTGCAAATCCTTGAAAAGCACTTGCTTTGTGTTTAGTGTCAGGTGCTGTTACTTAACTACGACAATTAGCCAATATCAACAGACAAAATCATTGGAAGTCAGGAGAATTAACTGAGAGGTGACCCGGAGGGATGTCATGCAAGCGGTGGTTAAGTCAGGCATATTCAATTGCCCATTTATAAAAATGCACAGATCTTTTATATAGTTGTGATATATCTAGCACAGTGATCTTCTGAATCCATGTCTTCACTTGCTTTTTTTTTTTTTTAATTCTGAAAGGAATTAAAAGCTCCTAATTAAAAAAAACCCAAACACAGAACTGAGACAGTTATATTATTTGTTGCTATCAGCAAAGAAGATAGAAACCCTCCCAAGTTATGCTAAATCTCAGAGTTCAGGGTAAGTTTGGAGTTGGACTGACAAGAAATTAAGCTTGATACCTGACAGTGGTCACAGTTTCTATACGCTTCTGGACTCTTTCTGAAGGAAAAATCACTTAAGGGACAGGAATTACACACCACGTGGGGTTTCGCCCCGAGAGACACTATAATGTGACAGGCGATGAGATTTTGCAAAATAGCAAGATCTTGGACTTGAAAGTCGGGAAAATTAGGATACATTTTTGGCCACAGGCTTGAATTTTAGATTTTTACCCAAATCTTCTTTTAAATTCTGAATTAGATAAATTCAAACGTCAAAGGACCGAGAGACAAACTTGCAGACAAAGTCAAATGACAAATTAGGCACAAGCTGATGGGAAGGTGAGGGACCACTCAAACAAGCTACTAAAGTAAGTAACAGATTTTTCCATCCCTTGATGCTTTTCCAGAAGACACTTTACTCAGACACCAGTTACTAGGCTCCATGGCAAACTGGACAAAAATCTGTGACCTGCAACAAACAGAACATTGGAGTAGATGGCCAAAAGCCTTCTGCTACCCTTACGGTGCAAGAACACGTAATACGTATAGTCACTTTTGTGCTATGAGTAACATGCAAAAAAAGTCAGTCCTCCAGGTCATTAGAGCGCCATGGATTTTCCACATTATTTTAGCCAACAGAAAATTCCTAAAAATTACCTCTGGAACGCAAAGAAATTCTTTGTTCGCAAGCATAAAACGCATACTTTTCCAAGAGAACTATGGGAGGTAATTTAATCATGGCAAATCTATGGGGAAGTTTTTCAAAATACCACCCTGTGGAAAATAAACACCCATTAAATCCTGTTGTTAACGTGAAAGCTAATTACACTGTTTCATTTGTTTTTATTACCAACGACTCGGTGCGTGTGTCAATAAACAGCACATTAGGTCTCTTCTGTTCCGTATAAAGTATGTTTTCTTGATTTAGCCCATATACATACAAATGAGCCAAACCAAACAGCACACTTACTCGTTATTTGTTTTGTAGGCACTTCTCTAACTTAGTGCTCCTTCACCCTTCTCTATCTTTCATCTCTAATACTCATTAAGGTGCAGTACAATATAAATACCACATTGCGTTAACAGCACTGAACTTTGTGAACAACCTCCCAAATCCATTTCCTATAAAAACCAAATGCTTAAGCGTACCTGCACTGAACTCTGTGCAAGCTATGCTGCACTTAATTAAGGCTGAAATGCAAAGCCAGGTTAGCATCTTCAGCTGCTGTTTGCTGCTACTGTATAAATAGTTCAAATGATGCTTGAAACCTGGACGAAAATGTGCAGCACTTCATGGACCGGCCAACCAGGGAGAGTTGAGCGCTGCTGTTGTGGTTGCTTCAGACCCTGCCATCTAAATGGCCTTCTTCACTGAAGAGTCAACATGTGCAGGACCCTTCAGTCATCCAGTTGCTAGACCGTTTTTGTAAAGATACAGGACAAGACATTACAGAACAAGAGGTAATGGGCACAAACTTGAGCACAGGAAGTTCCACCTCAGCACGAGGAGGAACTTCTTTACTTTGAAGGTGGCAGAGTCCTGGCACAGGCTGCCCAGAGAGGTGGTGGAGTCTCCGTCTCTGGAGACATTCCAAACCCGCCTGGACACGTTCCTGTGCAACCTGCTCTGGGTGACCCTACTCTGGCAGGGGGTTGGACTAGATGATCTCCAGAGGTCCCTTCCAACCCCTGCCATTCTGTGATACAGAACAAGGGATTATCATCAGTTTGGGCAAAACTGCCTTCTGACTTTGAAACCAAAATCCAAATTATCCTTGGTTTCAACTGCAGTTTCATGGCTTCAAGGAGTAAATGGAAGAGAAATTTCCTGGCTGTACAGGATGCCCAACATTGCCAGGTATCACCTGGGTCAACAGAGGACTCTGCCTCTACTGCAGGAACTCCTGGCTCACCCACTGGTTCCATATGAAACTGCAAAAGCCCTTGGCTTGAACAAGGAATGGTTCAGCAAACCTGAAGGTTCTGACAGTTAATTCAAATTTACTTCAGTAAACGTATTTGGAGGAAAAGGGAAGATTCTGTGAAAGCTCCTTTGACACTGGAGAGGATTTCAGCCAAACAAATCTCCATCTCTGAACACTGAAGTCACCTGTTCCTTTTCCAGGCACCAGAGGAAACAAAAAAAGGATGTGAACTTTAAAATTAACAGTCTCTATGGTGGGAGAGAAAGAATACTACCGTATCCCTACCAAGCTATTTTTATGTAATAAAGGCACACGGGCTTCCTGTGCCTGGTTTAGACAAAAAAAGGGAGTAATGAAGACTTTGGGCTGCTGTTGTAAAATCCTCTTTCAGAAACTCTCAGAATCTCCCTCTTTTAGCCTACAGCTTCAATTCACCCCTGTGAAAGGGTCTGTCTAGCACCAGCTGTGAGGAATCAGATGGCACAGAGATCATGAGAAAGTAAGTCTTTAGCACCGATACCGTAGACTGGAATTTTATCAGAATAGCTCATCTCTTCGGTATTTTGGCCCACGAGAATCTGAAACAGAAAGCATCTCTCCCACAAGCGCGGGCTGATTCATCGGTCAGGCTGCCTCCAGCACCGACCTGCGCCAGCTCCCTCCCAGAAAAAAAAGTTTTGAGACTCAGGACAACCATAGGATTCATAAATGCACGCAGTGCAACACAGGACTCTGGGGCTTACAGAAATGAAACATCAAACTATCCATGAAGGTCAGGAAAATATCTTTCTTCTGTATACATATATAAGAAAAGACATTTATATAGTTTTATCTGTCGCCATGACAGATTATTTTATTCAAACGCTGCTCTATGTGTATGTTAAATAAACGTTGACCGCAATTATTATTTCTTTTTGGAAATCAAACGGTCCCAACTGCACAGGAAGATGTGGTGAAACAGGGGACTCTCCTTTTCAGCCGAACACAGCACAAATGCTAAACGTTAAATGCTTCATTTCTCCAGGAAGTTTCTCTTGGATGACTACACCCAAGTGAAACTGCGAGAAGTTTTCTTTTCTTTTCTTTTTTTTTTTGCAAGGAACTAAGTGAACATTTGAACCTAATGCTTCGTTATCCTTCCGCACCAAAAGTTTGGAAAGTCAACTGTTTGAAGCTCTAAAGGAGTATCTTTATTAAAAAAAAGAAACAAAATAAAACAAACAAAACAACAAGAAACAAAAATAGAATCAATTAATCCCTCCACAAGTGGAACCACCACTGCCCTCTACAGTCCTTTGGGAAAACGTTGTTCACTGACCAACTTGAGAGGTGTTCCATTAACACACAAAGACGTATCCTAAGTTAAAAACCAATCTAAACCTTGATCTTTTGGCTTTAAAACTTTATGTGGAATTTTTAGCCTCCTCAAACCTGGAGCTGGCTGGGTCATCACAGCAATAATCAGAATTTGTCTGTGTGCAGAACTGCCTACGGCTGCGCAGTGGAAGGCAGCCCTGCTTGGTCTCCATCTGAAGAGCACTTTGCTGGACCCAGAGCATCTGATCCTTCCACCGCCACGTAAGGACGGCCACGCACACCGGGATCGGTGCTGAACAACCAGCCCCAGCAGGAGCTGAGCCAGGAGGTGGAAATCAACAGTCGCCATGACCTACAACTCCCCGAGGCATCCAGGAAATCAGAAGTCCAAACACAACCCCAAATGTGCAAAAAAATAAATATATCCAGAAAGAGGCAGGAACAGCAGTACATTACAGTAAGTCCTCTTTGGAAATCTGTCTGAGAAGTGGGAGAGAACAGGGGGAAAAACAGAAACCGGTTTGAATAATGCATTCTTTCTCCTATTTAAAAGCAGACGTACAATGGGCTGTATCTTGCCATAAGACTAGAACATTTTCAACATGACAGGAAAGAAGGAACATCCTCTGTCAAAGTAGCAGCAGGCAGCTTCCATATTAGGTCAACATTTCTGGGTTGTTATTCAAACCGAGCACGAGAGATATAACGAGAGCCAGAAGCTGGCACAGCCCTATTCATCACAGTAAGTGCTGCGAAGCCAAGCTGGACAGTATAGCGGAGGCTCGGAAAAAAACATTCCCAGAGTCAACACAACGTAAGTCTACAGCCCCATTTTTTGATCTGTGGACTCTTAGGAACAAAGCACAATTAAGCCAGCCTGGGACAGATTTCAGAAGTCCCTTTTTATATGGCAGGCCTGTTTTTGCATACACAAAATATTTGGAAAAGAAATACGGGCCAGCAGAAACGTGGAAATATCTATTTTGATGCACAGTGAAGGCAGGGAGATATTTAGCTGTCTGATTTCAAGGTGCATTTGCTTGTTTTCAATGAGCTTAACTATTGAGTTGTTTAAACCCAGCTTTTTGGGTATGCAGAAAAAGAAACTGAGCAAAAGGATTGTGATGCTGGGTTTCAAATGAGTGAAAGCATTGCCCTCCTAGCCCAGATCTGTGTCACATCCAAAGGAGCAAGTCACCCAGAGACACTTACTAGCTTTCTAAGTTCAAATGCCAAAGTCCCAGGGGTTTTGTTTTGCAAGCAGAGCTCTCAGCCTGCATCTCCACCAGCAGACTGCGCGTTCAGCATTTCCATTATACAGTCTAGCAGGTTGAGATCTTAAAACCGATAATTTCCTCCGAGCTAAAAACTTGGCAAAAAAATCTTCGGTTAGACCAGAAGCAGATTTTGTTTTAGAAATAGAATAAGTTTATATTGGAAAGAAGAAATAAAAAAACCCCACACCGTAAAGCAACAGCTTTATCAAGGCCAGATTAGCTTCTGCAGTTACTGGCTCAGAACTAAGGAGGCTCCAAAAGCTTCTCTGCTCAGTTACACAGCGACGAATCTCCACTGTACTCCTAGGGTGACCTCCTCCTACGAGGTCCAATGACAGATTTTTGAAAATATTAATTCAAAGACAGGATGATTTAATTCCCCTCTTAAGATAAGGGGTTGGATCTGTCCCCATACTTGGGGATATTCCACCAGATCTTAACTGAGTATCTTCCTTCCCACTCAAGCCTACTAGGAAATCATTTTGCCGGCTTTCATAGGCTGTAAAAGCAGGCACAGCACGAGGAGAAGACGTGCAGGACTACGGAATGGTATGATCACAATGAAGAAGAGGCAGGAGTCTTGCTTACTTGTGTGATACTTGTTAACATGGACATGGAATTTTCTCTTTGGCTTAGGAATCAGGCTAATCTTCCTCCAGTATCAGGACAGCTGGTCTGCTGTCGGAAGCTCTGTGCTAGTTTAAGGCAGCCTGGACTGAGATCAATGGGCTTTGTCTAATGACATAACAGATAAGTGACGTTTCTCTCCCAGCGCTGCCAGGCCCTGGAAGCATCGCGGGATAATGACACAGAGAAACAGCTACGCTGCAAGATGTCACGATGCAGAAAAACCCTGTAACAGACTGCACTGTTACTGAGAAGCAAATGTAGCTAGAAACAGGCTACCAAAAAATCAGGATGTGCTTTACAGCAAAAAGCAATGCTTAAATTCTTTGAAAACCACACACGCGAGCATCTGGAAAAGCACATACTTTACATTAGTGTTGGTGCAGATGATGTATTCGATCTCATCGGAATAAGGATTCTGAAATGTGAAGCTGCTGGTTCTGATCAGCATCCACTCCCGGTTTTTGGTACGAAAACGGTACATCACAGACAGGACTTGGCCTTTCAGTTTCACAACCTGCAAAACCATTTGGAAAGGTTAATAAAAGGAGATTGCTACCTGTTGTGCAAATGAATAGTAAACAGCAGTAACTGGTACGTTTTAAACTTAAATGACAGACAGCGACGGACACAGCAGGGAGATTCTTAATTTGAAGAGAATAAGCAAAATTTGATTCATGTTTGCAGCCGTTTCCTTCAGAATGAAACCCTCACACTTCGTTGTATAAAATGCCATTTTCCAGCCTGCACATAAGAACACAGATTCAGGACAACCAACAGGTTGTGCTGTTATCCCAACAGGGAAGCTCTAAGAAGGTTTTAACGTGGAATGCTTCTCAAGAGGCTGACAGAAAGCAAACTGAGGATCTTTCAAATATTTATATGTAAACCACACACCAAACACTGCAGCTGAAACAAAAGCCCACAAGAAAAAAAACATTTTGAGGTTGACAATCTGCTTTTCTGCTTGGATACCTAGCTATACAATTCATATATATGACATACCAAATCACACACCAGCATCAAGATTTAGGATAATACTTAAGAAAGATGGCTTTTTTAGAAACCATACAAGGTTGTTTTGTTTTTTTTTTTCCCCGAACACATTATAGGATGACCTAAAATGGCAAAGCGCTAACAAGAAACGCTTCTGGCTTTCAAAACAAGAAAGAGTGAGCCAGTCTTTGAACGCAGAGAACACCAGGAAGCCACTGTCCATTTTAATAGCATTAATGAAAATAGAAAATTCTTTGCTTGGACAGCCTATTTGTTTCTAAGGATTCAGATGCCTGGCAACACTCAGCTCCTGTTCTGGTTTTGGCAGCTGAAGTTTTGTTGGAGTCAATAGCTGGGCATCGAGTGAGAAGTAAGACGCCGCCAGCTAAAGAAATACGCTCAGAACAATAGTCGCGCACTGGCACTGTAACTGCATTTTACGTGTTATCTAACAATCTTGGTTTAAGGCAGAAGAAAACTTATATGGTTTCAAGTCATTCAGCCGGCACTTACCTGGGCTATCCGTGTTTATTTTTTTTCGCTTTTCCACCAAGCTATCTCAGGGGTGCCTCAGGGAAGGGAAAGGGAAGGTCTGCAGCAAATAAATGCCACATCTCGTTGTGGATTCTTAATCCTTATCCACTGGAATTTATTTTTTATTAGCTACCTCCAGCCTACATTCTCTAAAAGTAGAAAACCCAGTATCTACCCTCTGCCTTTATCGACAGGCAATTGGATTAGGTAAAATGCTCCAAAGCTGCTTTTTTTCAAAGGTCTGTATTTCAAATTGATCACCGGGATACAGAATTAAATGGAAAGAATGCAAACAGAAGACACAAAAAGCTTTAGCCATGTCCACAAAAGTCCAAAATAATACTGAGGTAAATGCCTTTTTCTTTTTTCCTTTTTTAAAAATGCTTTTACAGTTTGAGTTCAGTGAGCGACTTTCTTTTATCAGCAATTTTCTACTACCACACCCAGGGGAAAAAAAAACAGAGCTTGTGTAAAAGTGTCCAATCTGAACGGCATCCTACTGGATATCAAATAGCTGCATTCTGGATCCTTTGATACTAAACTCTATTTGTTGACCTTGGCCTTGAGACTATCTTATACTGGCCTGATTTTCCCACCCTGATGAATGAATTTATCTTCCCAAGGAAGTAAAGCTTTGAGATGGATGCTGGCAACGGACCAAAACCTGCAAACCCCTCCCTCTCTCCCAGGTTGGTGCGTAACAGAGGAGGTTCTGATACTGTCAGCAAATTAGAAATGTCAAGTTTTCAGAGGGCTTTAGAAAAGAAAGGAGTTCATTGGAAATCACAGTTACCTTTTTAATGAAGAGATTTCTGAGGCCAAACTAATAATAATAAAGCAAACTGCAGTGATCTATTGTCCTGAAGTCTGAATTAAGCAAACACTAATTCTGTAATAATATATAAAGCATAGACATCACTGGTGGGAAAAGCCTGAACTGTCTTAAAACAGTGCACACAAACAAGATAGCACAAAAAGTTTCAAAGCTAATGTTTAACCTTTACTTTCTTACATTCTTTGGAAATAAAAACCACCTGGTGCATAGCTTAACTGTTTACTTCAGTCTTTTATTGCATGATTGAAATAACAGCCCCAATCCCACTGCTACTGTACTGAACAAAAATATACTGAAAAAGGAATTACCTACTAAAGAAACAGCACAATATTTTCACAGATTGGGCACAGGTCGAGTGAACAGGAACTTTCACTTCTGATCTGCATTTTTTTCCTGCTGTCTTTTTGTATGACCTTACGCGAATCAGGTAGGTCCCTGATCCAGCAAATCATTTATGCATGTGCCTAATAGTGAGAAGTGACAGTGAAATTCCCAGCAACTGAGTTCAGGGATTCCCTGGCAGCATCCCGCAGCCCCACTCGGCGAGCAGAGTGAGGACCGAGTCATTAACTTGAACGGTAGTTAGTCAGCCCTTCTCAGCCCCAGGCCACCACTTCAGAGACGGATGTTTGATGTGTTATTACCCAGCAGCTCTCTGTCACTGTCTCTTGGATAAATTAGTGGAATCGATCATTTGGGCATTAGTGAAAAACAGCATACGCGTTCTCGCTGCTTTTCTTGCGCCACTGATGCCACCAGGCACAAGTTTGGGGAGCCGAACCAGCTGAAAGCTAGTCCCATGCAAAAGCAATTAGTCCCTTAGTTAGTTTACCCGGCAAGTCCATCTGTGCTAGTATCAGGACAGCAGGAAGGGTGGGGAGGGGGTCAGGGAGGAGAGAAGAAGGGGAGTAGGACCTGGCGCCTGGTGACAGCTACCCATCAGGTAGGTTCAGCTGCAGCATCACGCCCCAACCAAGGTGGGGCAGAGAAGATGACTAGGTGTGGGGACCTATTTCAAGCATCTTTCATAGGCTCCTGCCTGTGAATCTTTGAATTTGAAAGGTCTTTAGCTGCTGTTTGAACTCAGTCCGTTCAAGGGACACGAAGTGGATGCGGAGCGCTCACACAGTCTTTTCTGCTAGCTCGGCATGGGGCTGGCAGGTTCCGCTTGAGGGAGGGGTGGTGAGAAATAGTTCAAGAGTACTGATATATCTTACACTATCTCAAACGCTTCTGTAGAGACCGTAACCTCAGTTTCACAATCTATTCTATGGACACAAAACAGCATCTAGTTGTTTTCACCAGCGAGGGGCTTTTTAAGCTCCGTTTTTGCATGCCATGCCTGAATAAACAGTTGGCTATGCAAATGATTTTAGAAGTCACTTCATATCCGTGTTTCACAGCTGAAAATACATCTCGGCATCCAACGCAAGATGGATCAACAAAACTTGGTTGAGCTCTAGGCTGCTGTCAGAAAATCTGGAACCACTTAGATCATCTGAACTCCAGTAATTGGTTAAACACAGTACACCGTGCTTTCTAGTGCAGCAGGGAAGGCACTGAAAAGAGCAGCAACAAGCAGAAGGCTTGGGGAAAGCACTCCTACTGTATGTCCCAGATCAATCTCAAACAATAAGCTCTACAACAGAATAAATGCCTTTGATATCGCTGATGTAAACACGGCTCACTGTAAAAACAAATCCAGATCAGTAACTCTTTCCATATGTTGTATTTCTTATGTTACTTCTGTCTGCATTTCAATTCCTAATAAGGAGAAGGGCCAAATGCTCTATTGATGTAAAGTGGTGTAACTTCATTAAAGTATGAAGCACATCATCTATGCTAGCAGAGAATTGAGGTCATCAACAATCCAGCATTACAGCGGGGTATAACTACTTTCCAATCAACAGCCCATCTTGGAAGGTAAATATTTTGGTTACCATTTAACATAGGGGGATCTATAAAGGCATCTCCAAACCAGCTCTAACTGTGCAGTGAACACTCCTTTAATTTTTTGCAAAAACAAAATGTGTAACTAGGTGGCTTATTTCTGAAAACACAGCAAACGGATGCTGCAGTTCAAACGGCCATTTATGCAGCTTAACCGATTAGTAACTGATCAACAAGTTGTTTTGAATCTTGCCACTCCTGCATAACAGAAAAAAACACCTTGAAATGAAAAATAAAAGCTACTTATCTGAACAAAATAATAACAAAAATAATAAATAAATGGCAGAAGGAGCAGGATGCAGCACCTGTTGGAAACTCTCCCTCAAATGGCTTTGATCTTCAGGGTGGCAGAATTCTAAAATATCTTTCCCCAGAAGATCCTAAAAGAAAACATAAAGATGTGTAAAAAAACCCAGACCACAACACAAATTCACATGCAGATCTGCAAGGAATCCTTGCAAACGCTAGATCTACTGCCCTTAATGGGAATTCTCAGTTAAGCAGGGATGAATCACACAAACAAGGTCTGTAGGCATCATGTCCCACATTGTATTTGTACTGTTGCACAGATATATGTATTTACAACAAATTTTAAGTGTGGTTTTTTTTTTTAATAACTGTTAAATGGTGTCTTGAAGAGACTGACATCCTCTACTACAGCTTATTTTATGGCACTAATTTTTGTAAAAACAGTTACTGTAAAGCTACCTAAAATAAAAATAAATGGGAAAATCTAATGAGCAAGAAATTATTTTTGCCTGTAAATTGCAACTGTGGAGAGTTATCTGCGGGAGAGTTGTGGTAGTCAGGAGTTCATTTACTATTCTGCTCGGTTCTGCGACTAGCCTCCTGTTCAGAGGAGCAGCTGTAAGCCTAGAGGAAAATAGATGCCATAAATGATGCTTGCTTACTGTTCTGTAGATTGGCAGAAGTACAGACCTACAGGACTAAAACTCTCCCCAAGCCCCATTAACTTTCTATCATAGAAACGTCTTCACTGGAAAGTTGTGCGAGGTTTAAAGCACAAGGTTTAAATTCCGGCTGTTAGAATTCTAATCGGATCTTAAAAGGTATAAAAAAGATATCCCACATAACAAAGGGGAAAGCAACAAATTTTAGAGAGGCGTGGATAGTAAAGAAAAATGAACTGCATTTAGTGCACGACACATGAATTGTCAGCTACAAGTATTTCATGGTTTGCTGCTTTTGTTTTTAATGTGGAAACAGAGTTTTCTTCTTTAGCTCTAATCAGTCTCCGCATTTACAGGACTCGCTGACCTGGGGCTGGTAGCCAATGACGCTGATGCACCTCGGGTCGACAAAGGTGATGACTCCATCAGAATTGTGCCTAGACAAGAACTCCGTTGGGACTGACATGCCGTTCATGTCCATGCACACTGGAGAGCTGGTTACCTAGGACCAATGAAGTCCACAGTGTTTAGTCCACAGAACAGTCAACTTAAGTCAAAGTTGATTACACACCTAAAGAATAAAATCTGTTGGCAGACTGCTAACTACTGAAGGAAGTCATAAATAAAACAACAATGAATAAATGACACAGAACGGCCTTTGGTCTAGTTTGCGGTACAAATATCTCACCCCATGGCATGTATTTAGGCTTAATAGCACAGCAGGAAAATGAATACAACAGAAGTTCCCAACAAGGAGGGATATAGTAATGATATAACTATGGCTGGATTCATCTCACTCAAGTTGCACATCTTGGTTCCTACCCTTGTCAACCAAGAATGAAAGACTTCCAGAGGACAATTCAGCCCACTCATTTTATGATGGGAAGGCCAATCTCTCTATGAGGACAACTCATTATCTGCAAACACATCCAGTAGGACTAGCTCAGACTAACACTCAACTTTCAGGTAAGGATCACCTGAGTACAGCCAGGGAACACGAACAAAGTTCTCCAGAGATTGAGGTAGGTGATGATATTGGACCAACAATGCTCCTCAAAGCTCATCAGAGAGAATGATGTATTTCCAGCCCTCTGCCTGAAACCTGTGCAATCAGGCCGCTTGCCATTCATTCCTACTGGGGCTACAAACAAGACCATTGTTATTCTCACAACTTTCAGAGCCATCTCTGTTAACAAGGTCCCAATGCAAAAGGAGCAAAATCTCATTTGTTGTTGTCTTGAAGCGGATTAGCCAGTTAACTGTATGCAAGATTTCAATTTGCTGTTACAGAGCAGAGTTTATCATTTGGGCACTTTGACTTCTTTGTGATTAAACCCATCCCCAGAGCCTCCTCTTGCCCTCCTTCACATACCCTGCTGCCTCTTCTAACACGACAGATGTTTTGACACTCCACATGTTAACTAATGTGATTTTCTTGGAAATCATGTTTCTTTGGCAGCTGTAACATACGAATCCCTGTAACTTCCTTCTCTCCACCAGCGGAATATATTACCCTCGATTATAAAAGGATGATTAATCTAAAAAACATCATGCGATACTTTTGTAGCTCTGCCATCACAACGGAGACATACGCTGCAGAAGGGCTAACCCTTGCAGTAACGTGCAGGCTGTTCACATCAAATAGGATGGATTTGGCACCTGTGCTCTAACGAAAGGGTCATTCTACCTTGTGAGAAGGAGCGATGCCATCCTAGCAGATGGCAATGAGTGCAGGCCAACAGGAGATCACGCAGGAGGCTCAAGCATGTTCACCCATGGCAGAATTCCCAGATCGGGAAGATAAAAATTAGCCTCCCTGCTGCGGTGAAGGAGATTCACCGCGACTGGTCTATCTCCTGCTCAGAGCTCTCGTCAGCAATGGACAAAGGAAGAACATATAATACATCAATTGCAACTGTCTGGACAGAAAGGGAAGTAAAATTTTATTCTGACAGTTCCCTTGGCTGACGTCACATCTGAATGCACACTACAATACACACTGAGAATAAAGCTGTTGTTTGTGAAGTGCCTCCTGACTGCCTTATCTTTACCGTTTTCAGAATAACTCCTGCAATCACAGATTCTCAAGTAGTTGATCAGCCAGAGAACAAATGAAAGAACAGCAGGGAGCACGTCACTGGCTTTGGGAGCCACTTTAACCTACCACCTGCCGCACCTGCACTCCTGTATTTCTCACAGTCTAGGATATCCCAGCCCCTACGTACCCTAGAGAACAGCAGGTCTGTATGTGCTCATGCTCCAGGAGCATCTTTGCCACTGTTGTTGAGTTAAATACACACATGCACCAAAATCACATTTTCATTTTGCTCTATTGACATGTTCTAAACAAGTCCTGCCCAGGGCAGGGAGGCTGGAACTAGATGATCTTTAAGGTCCCTCCCAATCCAAACCATTCTACGGTTCTATAAATCACGGGCTGCACACCGACATCAAGGCGCTTCATACTTTGGAGGCACGTTAAAAGTTACAGTCTAGTACCAGAACTTTGTGCAAATCCTTTATAACTAAAGCACAACACCGATTATGCTTTCAGAAGTAGTTTATATTAGGAAAGACTGGCATTACCTGAAGCCTTCCTATTGCCACGAGGCAATATTTACTACCCTGTCCCACATCAGCGTCTTCTTCTGGTATAGTCATTCCTAGAGCAAAAGATAACAAATGCTGTTATAATTAGGAAATTTGGATGAGCAGAGATGCTGCTGGCCTGGTTCTGTACTACTCTGGATGCCCTAAATCATACAAAATAATCTTATTGTCTTCTTTAGCATTCAGGCATTATCTCTGCGTTCAGATCAGATGATCTTTCTCAGTCGTGCTTGATCCTACCTACCTCACAGGCATACACAGTACCCGTAGCAGCAATTTTGGCTGCCGGAGACAAAGCAGATACAAAAATTCCATTATACAGTAACATTTCCATGAGTACTGTTCCGCAGCATGTTATGGGAACCGTGCAGTCACTTAATATGGTCAGCAAATGCACGCCACGTTCAGTTTGCTTTGGGAATAAGATATTATAATGAGCCTTAAAAAACTGGGCACAGCCTTGATTATTCAGTAACTTCCTGCTCATATTTAACAGCCGGTTCTACTTTTTTTTTCTATAGTGGACTAAATCCGGGTCATTATGTTGAAAGATTGAAAAAATGCGGACGCTTTGCTAACAGTGCTTGTTTCGGTTGTGTAACAGGAGCAGCTATCATAAACACAGGAATAATTTCAAAACATACATGTGCACTGTTTTCCATCTCAGTGTTTCACAAATGGGAACTTCAGATTAGCTCTGTTTACGTACTTGTTGCTCAGCCTTTAGTTAAGGCTATTTCCCAACTCCAGTTTTGGGATACAGATTTCCTATGAAGCACATGAACAAAACATCTTCCAAGAGTGACACTGCTGACTTATTTTAAGTGATTCGTAAACTCTTTCACAAGGCTTTTCAAGGAATTCAGTCACAACAGACAGTGAATCATTTAAGAGGCACTTAAAAGCATTAATGAAATTAATTGCAAAGCAGCTAGGAATTATGAAACAACAGCCCCTATCTTCTCAAAATTTATAATTCCCAATGTAAGTCAGTCTTTGAACCGTGCAGACGGTGACAGCATACCGCTTTCTCAAATGACGCCTCTGAAAAATGACCATAAACGCTGCTGAATGAACTCAAGTAGTCCCTTAAGGAACTACCTTGTATCAAAATAGTTCCATCTTATCTGACAAGCAGTTTCTAATCATCACTTCACAGGTATTTTTCAGTTCCCATTCAGCTATATAATATAACAAAATAGACAAAGTATGAAAGAAAATCCCATATTTTTCTATAATACATTGAAGCGTTATCATCATCTCAATCTTTAATTGCAATGGAATTCACAATTTCAGGGGCCCAACTTCATTTGCAGACCCCAACAGATAACAAGGATTTTACCAGGGGATCTCAAGAGCTTTAACAAAGGAGGAGCATTATTGTCCCTTCTAACAGGTGGGAAACTGAGGCGCAGGAAGAACTTCTCTGTCACACACAAGAGCTGGGCAGAAACCCCTTTTTTCCACACCATACTCTTTCTATCCGGAGTATAAATTTGGCCCTAAATAAGTCCTCAGCTTCTAAATCTATGTGACATCCCTCACCAAAACCCGGGATACTCCTTTGAGATGTTTTCTTAGAAGCTGTATGAGAAGATCAAGGTGGCAGTATGTGACCTTAGGAGTACGTTTTAAGAAATCAATCATTAAACATCTAAGTTAAAAATAACGTTGGGTGGAACTGATACAAGTTATTTTTCAATTAAACATTATTTTGTGGTTCCGATAAAGGTCCCTCTGCGGGTTACTAGGGACCCAAACTTTCATTCAAGATCCTTCACGTGATTTAGAACATCCTTGAAATGAAGACAACCTGCACTTATGCGGGACTGTTCTGCCCTGCCTGAAGTTTATCAGTTTATCCTTCAAGCAGTTAAATTACAAAGCTTTGTTTTGGTATTTCACACACTGCTATTCCAGTCTCTTTTCTGCTACACACCAGGCAAACCACAAACAGGATCCCAAACACAAGTAAGTCCCATGCTCTGAGACACCAGCGTACCACAGAGAGCATAAACCACTGACATGAAACTACAGTTAAGAGATTCATATTACAGAAGTATTTTGTTTTCCTTCCTTGCTGTGTTTACACACAGTTATTTTTCCAATAGAAGACTTCGTAATTAACTAATGACAGCTCCAATAGGCAAAGGAACTGAATTTGGCTGCCTCTTGGGAAAAGAGGGAAAATTACCCTAAAAAAGCCAGCAGACACATCTACCCAAAACTGTGTCCACTTAAGAAAGAATCTTGGCGGACACGTGGCTGCTATCTGCTCACACACGTGGGGTGCAGGGAAGGTCGAGCTCCCAAAACTAAACCTAGATTCCTCCACATGAACAATTTGAATTTTAAATAGGTCAAAAAACAGTTAACTGGAAGTTGTGTGCAGTTTGCAGGGGATGAGAAGCGGCATCCAGCAGTTTCACCTGACAAAGCGGTGACTGGAGGTGTCAACCGAGTGCAGGAACAATTAAACGATGCAGCACTTTAGGAAGGAGTGCGAGGATGCTGACTGCAGTGAAAGAAACGCAGCAGTGCACTAAAGCAACCATGGGAAGAAAGAAAGCACCGGAGCAACCAAAGAGTTGACCTAACACATTGGCTGGAAGATGGCAGCAAGGACTGCATCCCTTTGGGAGATGGGTGAGGAGTCTCTTGCTACTCAGTCCCAAACTCTGCAATCTGCAAGTTCAATGGTCAGACCAAAGAACAAACATTTTAAAAGCTGGTGCCCAAAGCAATCATGGTTGCACTCAGGCAGCTCGGTAGAGGTGGTCTGATTTCAAAGATGGTGAGTGATTCTAGGTCCTACCACCTTCAGAGGGTTTTCTCGGTGGATGCCTGATACTTCTGAGAATTAGGCCGCTTAAACACAGAAGCCTAAGTGCTGCTTTAAGGAAATAATTCTAGGCATTCTAGTTGGATAACCTTAACAAAAAGGTCCCTTTAAAATGGAGTTTTCCATTTGAGAAGGACAAATTTAAAGTATTTTCCCTTGACTTCAAAAGCTTTTTCAATCGTTCCCTTAGCAGCACAGCGTATTGCAAAGGACAGCAAAGATACTCAGCTGGATGGCTTCCACTTAGCATCATATTTTTTCTGCAGCTTTCAACAACGCTTTCCTTTTTAGGAACTTGGTCCATGCTTGCTACTGCCCAAATAAACTCAAAGCAACATAAACAATCTCCAAAATTAAACCTAGCTAAGAAACACCATTTCTGATGTCACTCTGTTGGCAAGGGAGGCTGTTGTCCTAATTTTCACCTTTTTTTTTTTTTTTTTTTTTTTTTTTGCAAGATGGATTACATTTGGTCTATATAACACACTGGAAAATGTATTAGTTGGGTTATTCCACAAGACGCCCTATGAATAAAAAACATTCTGCCTGGAATTAATCAATACATGACCCAGTGAATGTCTAACCCTTCCCCACAAGTGCCTAGAGTAAAATATGCCGAAATGATCCTCTGCTTGTCTGCAGTGTAGGTGCTATTACTGACAGCATCCCAGAGAGTGGAATTATTTTCTTTGTTCTTTTGCTGATAGTTACAAAGATTCAACTGTGGGTGTGCTTATCTATGAGGATGCATTTGTAGAAGAGATTTACTTTTGTTTTAGCATCCTTCCTATTGAACATACTACAGCATGGACAGGTAGATAAAGATACATGCACTGCACTTAATGCTGATTTGTCCAGCTCTTAGCATAATGTAATATTGCTCTTTAACATCACTAAGTACCATCAGTATCTCCCCAAAAAGTTGCAAAAGCCTGGAGGAAAGCAGCCGTGAAACTGATCTTTAGGAGGCATCAACAAAATAAACATCCATTAGCTATTCACATTCTTTATGTGTAACCCTGTGAAAGGTTTTATTTCTCAACACCAAATAGATGCTCCTCTTGAATAATAAATATAGTGCTATGCTCGATCAAGTTAATATCAACAATTTGCAGAGCTAAGCCTGCAACTGAGCATCGCAAATAGAACGCTGTGCCGTTGGAGGTTATATTTAATTTCCAAGTGTCCTTTATGCCAGCAAACAGTTTCCCACAGGGTAACGGCATGTGTTTGTGTGGACATAAGGAACTTTTTAGTTTTCCCAATAAGCTTCCAGTTGGCTCTAACAACAGAACAGCTTCATTTTATGCCTTCTTTCTCTATCCTCCTGCCCCATATTTTCTGCGAGACAGAACAGTGTTAGTGGATTTGTGGTTTTACTTTACTACACTCAAAAATAAATTATTTATGAGTCTTTAGAAGGATGTAACTGCAGTGGTCACTAGCGATCCCCTGTTAATGCCCAACTCCATCAGAACCATTACTGATAGCTGCAGGCCTGTGCGTGAAACTGCACTGTGTGACTTTATCCCCCGTACACAGCACTGGAAAAAGGCTGTGGATGTTTACAGCACACCAAGGAAAAATCTCGTGAAAAGTCCCAACAAAAACTAAATTCTTCCTTTTTCAAAAAAAAAAAAAAAAAAAAAAAAAAGCCTTAAAAATGACAGCATTACAAAGAATATTCAAGCAACTATTTTGTTTTGCATTGGAAGAGGGAGTACTTTGCACAAACGTCCAGATTCTGGCCAAAACTTTAAAATAACCTAACAGCTTTGGCATGCTGTGGTTAAGACGTTACCGTAAGTCTGACTTGGAAGACTAAAATCTTTCTTTTTTAAGATAAAAAAACTAAGGAGAAAAAATAGATTTCAACATGACTTGAATTCGACATTATTCTGGGACTTTTTATTTGAAGTTTTCGAAATAAGTATCTATCTAAGCCTTTTCTTCACTATGTGTTTTTCTGCAGGTCCTGGCTTTGATTTACAGAAAACTAGCAACTTCCTGACCAATTGTATCTTCTCTCTCCAACAAATATTTTCCATCAATTGTTACGGCATGAAAAAAAAAAAAAACTATTAGGAAAATACAATATGGACCGTATAAGATTAATTTGTTTCCAGGAATGAGATGCTCAGAGGGGAAAAAACAATAGAAGAAAACCAAATGCTTGCTTAAGTTGAAAACTGAATGATCAGGAGAAGGTCAGCATTTCTCAGCTTTGTGAGTGTTATGAACTTGAAGCATTGTCCACGCTAAGGATCACAAGCTGCTTCACCAGGAACAGAGGGACAGAGGCTGGAATTGGTGCTCAATCAGTTCCAAACAAGGGGTCTTTTTACCTCATTCAAAATATCCAACACTGTACTGTCATTATTTAATCTAACATACACTCCACATAAGAAATTAACAATGTAACTGGTTGGAACGTTCATCTGGAATATCTGACTCCTTTTTCTTTGACTTCCACTCAAAGTTCACCCTGGTGCAGAGAGTCCGCTTGAGTCCAACATATAATTTATGGGGATGTAAGCGTGCATGTATGATATGGTGGGTTTTGTACTTGAGCTTAGTTTTAGAATCACAGAATGGTTCAGGTTGGAAGGGACCTTAAAGATCACCTAGTTCCAACCCCCCTGCCATGGGCAGAGACACCTCCCACTAGACCAGGCTGCTCAAAGCCCCATCCAGCCTGGCCTTGAACACCTCCAGGGATGGGGCAGCCACAGCTTCCCTGGGCAACCTGTTCCAGTGTCTCACCACCCTCACAGTAAAGAATTTCTTCCTCATATCTAATCTAAATTTCCCCGCTTTCAGTTTAAAACCATTACCCCTCATCCTATTGCTCCACTCCCTGATCAAGAGTCCCTCCCCATCCTTCCTGTACATCCTATCTTTAGGTACTGGAAGGCTGCTATAAGGTCTCCCTGGAGCCTTCTCTTCTCCAGACTGAACAACCCCAGCTCCCTCAGCCTGTCTTACCCTTCCCTTTCAGGCACAATGGAGGAAAATGAACGGACCATTAACAAACCCAGCCTGAATGGACCCGCTCCTCAAAGCAGCTCTGTCTTTTCCCCATGGCTCGCTCCCCCCGAGGCAAATACATTGTATTAAGGGAACAGCCAAATAGTTGCTTTTCCAGGGGAAGGCAGAGAGCGCACAGGCTGCAGCTCTCCTGGCTCTGCTTTGCAGGGAAACACGGGAGAGGCAGGTGCTGCCCACCGGTCCTGCATGCTCCGAGCTCAGCTCCGTGCGGAGGATGAGGCATGACGCTTCCTGGATTTTCTCTTCCATTTCCCAGTGAAAAAGGGGCTGAAGGCAGTTTGCCAATAAGCGAGCCTTGCTGCTCCATTAAGGATAAGAAAAAAGAAAAAAAAGTCAGGCAAAACACACAAAAGTGTTTTCATGCTGAACCACAGCCCTGAGCCGCAACAGAATTTGCTTCCTACTTTAGATCTCTGAAAAAAACCAGACAACCCCGGTTGTTAAAATATGCCACTATACTGATGCCAGCTGTCATTTGTTTTTCACCTGATTAAAGTATTTGAATTACTTAAGAGGTTTAGTGTAGAATACTCGCAGCAGCAGCGATGTCAAACCTGATTGTCACACGGAGAACCATCACAGAGCAGTTCTTGGTGTTTCTGTATCAGTACCCACCGCGTTATACTCAGTGTGGGACTAAAAAAAAAATTCACACATTGGCCACAGAGAGCACAATATAACCCAGAAAGAGAAAATACCAGGTGCTAAACAAATTAGATTAAGTGCAGATGAAGTGCATTTGCTAAATATTTCATTTACGAAAGTATGGTTTATGTGTTGTGTATTAGTTATAGAATGCACGTGCCACATTTCATCCTCTGAAAGAAAAGGATACGGAGTTTATATGAGAATGTCCACCTGGCAACTGAAAAATAAATGAAAATGATCTTTTCCATAGCTGAATTTTTAAACAGCTGCAATTTAGCACAAACCCATTTATTCCCAAGAATCCAGAGTCGATGCAAAGGCCAAGGGCTTACTACTCTCTAACTGATTTGAACAAAAGTAATTTTATTACAAGGCAGAAAAGTCTTAGCGAATTCAATTACTGCTGCAGTTATTTCATTTGCTTTGCAGATTATGGTTGAATTACTGTTGGAAATGAGAACAAATGCAGCGATGTTGGCATTTATTTACCCAAATATATTGGGGATCAATTCAGCCCATGGATATTCCCATTCAACTCTGAAAGTCAATGGATACATGACAATCACGAACACGCAGTGGGGAAGACAGGGAGGACAAATAAACACTCACGGAAGAGGCCCCAGTTCGGTACTATATGCCCTGAAAAAGGCACTCAGGCATGACTATTATGAGTAACAATTTGGATGGTAACATAAAAGATCATTGAAATTCCACGTAAGGCTGTCAAAATTGAAAACATCCCTTAGGATTGTGCTATAGTTTGGAGGCATTAACATTGTGGAGGAGCACTGGGATATCATAAGGGAGCACCATGTGATTTTGAAGAGTGGAGTAATAGAAATGGGATGAAATTCAACATTACTAAATGCATAAGCATGCGCTTGGGGACTAATAACAGTCATAAACTACAGCAACAGAAATGGGATGAAACTCTGTATTACTAATTGAAAGATCGCACAATTCAAAGCTATTTTTGCCATGAACTGGAAGATCTTGAGTTGACAACTGAGAAAAAGGCAGCCTGGTACATATATCAGGTTATTTAGGATGCACTATACAAAAGAGAAGTACGCTGTATCGTATACTGCCATTCAAGATAGAAAATATCATTTTTATTGTACATCACTACAATCTCATCCGGAACAAGAGTGTATAGTGCCAGTGACCCACATTTTGAAAAGTAAAGTGAAAACACGAACAAGCTCAGAGAAAAGACACAAGGATAAAGAAGAGAACGCATGGTGAGAATGGAGATTAGAAGAAGGGGGTGGTTTAACTGTGCAAAGTCAAGGTTGACAGGATATGACAACCTTCTGGAAACACACCAGAATGCTGGAGACAGACAGAGGCACAAGGCAGGAGAACTCCCCCTTGATCTTCAGTGAAATATAGTCCAAGAATACACTGGCGTAAACTTCCCATAAACTAATGAGGACTGGAAATTAGAAAGGTTGTTAAGCATAGGAGAGCAGTGAGGTTTGGGAAGAGCTGGAGATGGGGTAAACACCTCACTAACTTAAACTGGAACTTACAACGTGATACCTGGCAACTAGGCACTCAAAGATCCAGAAGATCCTTTTCATCCCATGCTCCTGCACTGCAGTCCCTGCTCCCTGCAGAAATGGCAGCTGGAAGTCATATACTGCTGACGCTGTAACCTAGCGCTGACATGAGTTCATGCGTTTGCAGCTCTGCATTAGCAACACACACCCCTGAAGGGTTAGATCTCTTTAAACGTCCCAGAACATGCACCAAGCTTTTCCTTCAAGCTTTAGCAAGGAGCTGAAAGAAATCTCATTTGACCTGCACCTTCCTGAAGAGATATCCCATATATCAAAGCTGAATTCAATTATGTTTAGAATTACTGATAGAAAAGTTAATCTCTTTGTGGAAGAAAACAGAAAAAAAAAACCCAAACCTTTTCATTTTCATAGAGCAATTTTCACACACGGTGCTCTCACTCTTTGGAGACAGAAACGAAATTGCAGCATTTTGACTCCTACAGCAAGTACATTAAATCCTATTAGCAATAAGAGGGGAGGTTTTCCTCCTCTTCCGAAACTGCAATTCAGCAAGAAATCAACAAGAAGTTCACATTCTCATTCTGGTGTCTGCCCACCACTGCCCAGACTTGGTGCAAACCACCTCTTAGCGTTCATAATCCCTGGACAAACGTGATTTATGCTTGTGGTAAACGACCACAGAAGGGCAGGACGACTCATGGTTTGATTCATGCCAGCAGGCACTGTCATATTGCAAACAGCTTCTTCAACTACTGCAAACGCCAAGGTCAACTAACCCAGTTCATGATGATGTCTGGATGAGCTCCACTGTCTCCTCTTGGAATTTTTCAAAGGTAAATGTTCCCATATGTAATACTGAGTTACAGTAGGTAAATGTTTTCCTCTGTAGTTCAAACCAATGTGCCAAGACTTGTTTCCCAGAAAAGCAGCCTCAAAACAGAACTTATCTCAAAGCCTGAACGTCCTCCACTACCACTCCTAAGTGAAGACCTATGCACCTAAATTGAAATTACACATTTTCATACGCAAGTGCTTGCAACTCAGTACTTAAATATAAAAGCACTAGTTGGTGTTTTCCAGAGGTACAAACGCTTTGTGTTTACCTTCCTAAAATTAAGCCATTTGTATGTTGGTTTATCAGATTGAAAACTCGTGGCCCCAGTTGCTGGAATCCCTCATTACTGACAGCTCTCTGCGCCAATGAAATTGAGAAGAGTTTCGCATGGAAAAATGGGGAGGCCTTGAGTGAGTAACAACAGCTGATTTCTTGGTATCAAAAGCTTCTCAAGATGAGACTGAACTGGTTACCCCACTAAAACTCAGCCTGGTTTTGTACCAGCAAAGGAACCTGAGCCAGGTTTTGAACTGTCTTGCAGCCAATGTGGTGTACACCCCTTCAGTGAGACAGACACATACCTGCTGGTGGCCAAGCCTTGATATAGCCAGTGCAATGAACAACAGCATACTGTGCTTCACCTTCTTTTACTGGGCCAAGGCCATTCCTAAATGAAAAAGAAACACAAAAATACGTTGACTGACACACAGAATAGCTTTATGCTTTTAAACTACGACTACTCATGATTTACTGACAGTTGTAAGTTACGTTAGAAACAACCAACCATCACCCTCGAGTCACGTACAATGTCAGCTCCGTTACAATGCTATTCAAGCCTTGCTTGTTTTCCCTAGTACTTCTTGGAGAAAGGTACTGAAGCTAATTTCAGAGGTGGAGCTGGTTAAAACAAAGAAGTTGAGTGACTTGCTCAAGGTTTGCAGAAAGATCCAGTGACTCCGCCAGAGCTGAATTTAGTGGCGAGCTCTCCTCTCCTGAGACCCAGTGCTATGATGGAGTCCTTGACTGAGCACGAGCCCAGTGGAAAATGAGAGCGCTTACGGCAAATAACTGCTGTGGTAAATTAAGTAATAGTACCTGTATCTTTTTCTCATGGTGGTTATCCTGTTCAGGGGTAAATGATCCAGAGGAGCATTTCCACACCTAAAAGTAAATTAATATTTGAAAGGGCTCAAAAATTAGTATAAATACCCAAGACAAAAATGCATTTTAAAATCTTTATTAGTATATCTAAATAGACAATAATGGACATTTATTTCTGACAGAAAGCCACAGATTTGTGTTTTCTTAGAACTTACTGCTTCCACAGGCCAAGCTTTTTGCATGTGCTGCAGATGTTTCTTTATTTTAGAAAGAAAAACAGAAAAGACTAAAAAAAGATTCCCTCCTGCCCCTCCAAACCTAAAGAATATTTAAAATGGATATTCCAAGAGTGGCTAAAGAATAGATACACTTAAAAATACTATAAAACAAGGGTGAAAACTAGAGAAGAATATAAGTCAGGCCCCCAGACATCCACACAAAACAATCTCAGTGTTCCAGTAGCTTCCCTGGCCAGGGCATTTCAACTGCTGCACACCAGCTGCAATGTTAGTAGATATTAATCTAATGTTTACAAGAACAGACTATTTACACTGTCAAGTAACTTTATTTAACACTTGTTCATGTATATTTTGTGGTATTTCTAACTATGCCTAACTGTATAATTTTAACAATCCATTTGAAGCTAAGTAAATAGTTTCAAGGGTAAAACCAGTTCATTTTCAATGGAAAAAAGAACAATAACAATGAAAGAAGTAATCACAAGGAAAGTTCACGTTATTTGAGGCTCATTCTTCCCACAAGGTTTTTTGTTATTATTATTATTCTTTTTTTTTCCCTTTTTTTTTTTTTTTATATCAAGCACTGCCAAGGAGAAGGAATGAACAATTAAAGTAACATTTAGTATTACAAAAACAATGGGGCTACTGGCATGTATAAAATTACTCTCATGCACTGGAGTTTACAGAATCAGGGTGCTAGGAAATAACTGCAATCTGAAATGTTGTTTTAAAAGCTGGGGAACAACTGTGAACAGGACATTAGGCCTGGTTTTCTTCACACAAAAAAGTCTTCCTCACATGACCACCACGTGCAGCTTGGAGGAAGAGAAAGCGATGTCCCAAGTGTCTCTCTGTCAGGCTACTTTTCTTTCCCCCCCAAGTTAAGGAGGGAAAAGGAGCTACAGCTTAAATCTGATCTCGCAGGTATGAAGTACATAAACCCCTTACAAAGGCACCCACGAGCCGTACGTTCAGCTTTCTCACATGACTGGAAGAATTCCACCACGTAACAGAAGCACGGGGATCTGTTTTAATCTGTCAAATATTTTGCTTTGCGTGTTTCATTCCGTAACAAATTTTGCATCATCTGTTTTCAACACGTATATTGGATATAGGCTGCAGATGCAATTATGTACTTTCCCCCCCAAACCACACCGACAGAAATTCACTGCAATAGCTCCAGGCGTTTCATCCCATTAGCGCTGCAACAACAGAAGTGCCCACAAGCCCCAGTCAGCAGCCCTGGGCTGGCAGATCTCTTTAAAGAAGCCTAAGCAATGCAGGAGAAGTTGGAAAATTGCAAAATAAAACCCCTCTTCACAATTACTCATTTATCTAGCATCAACCAGCTGCCATTTGGTTAATTCATACCAGGCTTAGGTTAATTCCTACATAGCTGGCAAGTTTGCAACCGAATTCCTATTTGTCTTCAAGATTCTTTCAATATTATTGGTTTGCTGAAAAAATACACAGAGCTGGGCTTTCATTACACTTGCGAAAGCTTTATTCCCAAAGTATTGATTTGAATAATTTGACTAGAAGAGACAATGGCTTACATTCCAGGGGTGAAGCTGCCATGGCATTCTCTTGGGAAAGCATCCTACACCCCTCACTGATAAAAATAACTGCAACACACAAATGAGGTGCTGTTTTGTCATTAATCATAAAGGAAGGCAGGTTTTGGTTTTACTCCGGTTCCAAAAGCAAGCATTCTGGAAATGTTTAATGGGAGCGTGTCATTACAGCTTTGTTTTTTAAGCAAGGTCAAATTAGTGCAACAAAATGTCTGAAGTCTAATCTAAGACAGGACTGCAACCATGACAGGAATACAAGGTAAATGCGTACCTCATCCTGCAAATGAAAGAGCGCCTTGAGCCCATGCACATTCTCATTGAGGACTGCTGACCCTCCTTCTTTACTGTTCCAGTCTTCAAGTCCAGGATTCGACCTAGAAAAGCCAGGGAGAGCAACTGATGTTCAGTACATAAATTTAAACCCATTTACTACCAACCAAGACGACAGTAAGTTCATAAGCTAAATGCCATTAGCCCAGCTAGGGGAAAAAACACCAACGAAAAAAATCTTGATCCTGGTCTCACATCAGTTATGTGCCGGCTTAACTAATGATTCCAGGGAAGCTGACTCTGAGTCACAACGGTGATGGCTCTTTTCTCGGTTGGCCCAAGACCAACTTCCAAAGCAGGGTCAAATGTCTGGAAGCAGAGAAGACAATGACTGCAGGCACTGCTTTTTGGCTTGATCTGCTCGCTCCACTCTTTACCAGAACTGCAGATAAAGCAACACACATCATTCCCCTGGCAGCTGCTCCTCCTTCCCTGTGCTCTCGTGCCTATCCAGAATCCTCTCACCATAACACCTTCTCACATATTCAGAGCTGCAGCAACGGCGAGGGACACTTAAGACCAAGCTTTTCTCCTTGATGATGAGATAAAGGATATGTCACAGCAGCACTTGTGGTGGGGCCCTTTCAGAGCTGATAAAAAACTGACATGTTCAGCATATTTTTAAAGTTAATTTTCAGCCGGATCAGTGAGATGATCTGACTCGCCACACAGCAACATGAGTCTACGCAAGGTCCATGGCTGGGCCCTGCTGATCAACATAAGCTGACTACAAACCTCAGAACCTCACCCCACAAACACAGCATTGAAAAGGGATGACAGATTCCAAGTCATCTCAAGAGAGGAGAGGACGGAAGGAGCATGGAGCTGACACTCCTGCAGTAAGGTGGAGGAGGTCGTTATTAAAAAACAGAGGTAGCAAGGCAGTAACTGATTAATCTTTCCATTCTCCTGAGACAGAAGAGAAGGCAGTGATTACTACAGACAGGTTCAGCTCAGTGATGGCAGGGTACCAGGTATCACCTAGAATCCTACTGCTTATCGCCAAAGAACTAACAGAACGGACTTCTGCATCTACAGCTCAGCTGCTACAGATGACTATAAAATCTTGCACATTAATAACACAGCCTAGAAATGAATCACTGGCCCGGACCCACAACGCTTCAGGGCTGGATACAGCCGCAGAAGTGACAGTGGGCAGAAGAAAGGCAGTGGAACAGCTGCCAGACAATTAAATGACAGCCACCAGCACTGATGACACTCGGCCATGAGCAAACCCACATTTTTAAGGTAGGTACAGTATCTTCCAATAACTGAAACCATACAAGACTTTAGTGCGATATAACCAGCCAAGTTTACAGCAGTATAGGATCCCATATTCTGATTGTGCTAAGTTGAAGGAACCACGCAGAACACGTTCAAAGTCTCCCTCATCAGGTCTCCTCAAAAGTCTCTGTCCAAAAATATTCTGAAATAATTCCACTGCCAAACATTAATTTCAGAATTATTTTAACTGAAAACACTTACATCCATCCACGAATGGGAATAAAATCACTACAAAACAGTTTAAAGATCAGTATTTTAGATAAGGAACTAGGCAGTAGCATTTTATTCTTAAGGTATACTAAAGATACCTACTTCTGGAGGAAAGCCATCCTGCCGACAGAAGGTCAGACTGTGTCATTTGGTGTGTCTCCAAGGTATACCTCAGATGGTTAAGAAGTTTGCAAGCCTGGGAGCAATTCCTAAAGATGCTTCAATTCAGAGCACCGGGATAGACATTAATATAGATGTACGGCTCAGGCATGAGCTGGGAAAAATCATACCACTGTATTTCCCAGCCCAGTTACGCTGACCCTACAGCGTAGGATGGATCTGAGGTTCAAACACACTTCCCTTCCCTGCAGCAGAGAGTCTGTCTCTCTGCCTCATTTTCTATATCCAAAGCCACAGTCTATTTCCCCATCCCCTCAACTAAATAAACAATTTAGAGAAATAAAATATCATTAGGCAGGAGACAAACTGAGTCACAAACGAAGGCAATGCACAATGAAGCAAATAAAGACAGAATATATGTGCAGGACCCAGTGGCTGCCCATATGCGTATACAAGCCAGATCAAACCATTAAAAGCATTTCTTTGGATACAGTAACTTTGTCACACACACAAACAAAAGAAAAGTTTCCATGCACTTTTTTTTTTTCCCCATTCCCATGCAAATTCTTGAAGTGACACTCATAATCAAAAAGCAGTGACAATAAACATAAGTCAAACAGCTAATAGAAATATCTCAGTTTTTATCATCCAAGAATATCTATAAAAATAAGTATACTTCACAATTATGTGGCTGCTAAGCCTAAAATTGCTGACATATGTTCCTTTGGCATGTCTGGAACCTCCAAAAGCAAAAGTCATGGTTTTTAAATTTAGCTTTTTGTTTGGCAATGTCTTAGAAATATGTACGAGATAACAAATAGTCTAAATTTTGCCCTGACTTACAAAATCACTGCAGGGGATATATGGGGATATGACTCAGAGAAATGTTTGGTACATAGATATTACAAGAAAGCACTCTCAGCAGCTCGCTTCAATACTCCCTCGTGCGTGTGTTAACCTTGTAGAGCTTTAACCATACAGTGCAGATTTTGATAAAGAACAAGCCCTTCTCATCTCATAGATTATTAGAAGCTTATGTTCAAATTATATGAAAAGGAGGAAGAATTATAGTTGAACAGACTATGGACAAAGCTTCCCATTTAGCTCAAACAAGCCCACCAGCACACTCCCTGGGATAAGAGGGATCTCCTAAGACGTGGCATATCAGGGCTCATATCTCTGGTGGAGCTTTTAAGTTAAGAATATTGGTGTCACCAGGTGTGTGGAGCGTATCTGGGAGAGTAAACTGGGAAACAACTGGCTGTGAGACCTGTATGCAGCCAACGTGGCCATGCAGCACAGGCAAATGCCAGCTCTGGAAAAAGGAACGGCATAATGCTCCCAAGGGCTTGCACCCTGTGTCTGCCCGCAGTAGTGCATACATACTGCTAAGAGCTTTCTCTGATTGGAGAGCCTTCCCGTTTAATGATGGCAATCTGGAGACAGCGTTACCCCTTTTTATTTTTGTGCTAACTGCTCAAAAAAACATCTTCGTTTCTAGACCTAGACTTCCAGCATTTAGCTTTTACCAGATAATTCTAAAGAAGTACAGTGAGATGGAAAACGGTGAAGTCGGGACAGGCTGGAGTTGTACCACGGTATTTGCCGTGACTTCTCCTTGCTGTGACAATCTGCAACAGCACAATGTCACCTGGTCTCAGGACAAAACGCACAGCTGTTTCTCCCCAGGCTCCTTGCCACTCCACACCTGACCCCAAGAGGGGATGGACCCACACCACTCCGCTCCTGCCAGCATGGAGCTGCAAAATCATCCTCCACCTGCTTTAACATCAGCAGCTGCAGCCACTCACGTGATGGACCTTGGCAGGTCCCACATCGCAGTCAACCAAACTGGCATAAATCACAACTCAGTGTCATACAGATGGCTCAGTTCAAGGAGGTGGCACGTTCTGATGATATCTCTGTCACAGAACCATAAAATATTCACATCTCCTTCTGTACCTGCATCTTTTACGCTGGTGCTGCTACCTTGGTAATAAATGCTCGCTTAGGTTTCTCCACAGGAAACACACACAAAATACATTTGATGTAAAAGTGGACGATTATATATTCTTATTAATAAGAAATATTCTAGGATGCTCTGAACACTTCTGCTATCTGAACAGTGCACACGTGCATTTTTTAAATTTCTCCTTCTAGTTTCTTCAGAAGAACACTTTTAACAACCCAGTGCCACCACCAGCTGGAACTCTTACGAGCTTCCCCATAAACTGGCAATTGCGTGTAGTTCATTTTCACGTTAAACTTTTTGCCTCTCCAGCTCCAGACCCAGCCCTCAGACACGGCAAGTGCAGGATGTGTGTCTCAAATCACAGCACTTGTGTGGCAGACGCTGCTGTGTCGCTGCCATTTACAGCCACTGCACAGCTCAGAGGAAACCAGAGTTTACTCTGCTGCAAAAGGAAAAGCAAATAAATGAGCACAATGCTTATTAAAACCAGCACATAAATCTCTCCGGTCGGTCTGGGTATAATTGATAATTTGTTGAAATCTACCCACTGCAGCCCACATTCAGAAGGCAGGATTGCTTAAACCCATAATAAACCACTTGTCCTCTGAGCAGGAATCCACCACACGACCCAGGAAAGGGCTGCCAGACGGGACCACAGAGGTGAGGACAGTGTGCAAGAGATTCATTATTTGGGTAAAATTACAGAAGCCATACAAAGCTCTTCCCACCAAAGAGATTAGTTAGTAACCAATTCAAGTACTGTGGATACATGCCAGAAACATTCCCTTCGTGTTATGCTGCAGCGTGTTATGATGCTTTAAAAATGTTCTTGTAATGATCAAGGGGACAAATATTCATCTTTGCACTGATATGCCTCTTGTGTGTGCAAACAGTGAACAGGGTACACACGAACCTTCACCTTTTGGATGTCCATTTGCTACCGTGAATGTTCAAATACCTTTTCTGTGCTTGCAGTGTTTGAGCTGAAGCTAAGCCAAGGATTGGCCTGGGCCTGCTGAAGTTCATGGGGTTTCAAATCTGGGAGTCTGGCACAAATCCATCTTTACACAAAAGCACCAGCCTGTTAGAAAATTTGTTCCTCCATGTTTAAGCACTGCACGCTAAGGTTTATAGCCTGGTAATCAAACACAGTCTGTTCTTTGTTACATTTTTCAGTTCTTTCCTTTTTTTTGGTGCATTCAAAACTCCATAAGCTTCGACACCCAATTCTACCACAAATGCCTTCTCTGCTGGATTTCCACTTCCTAAGAATCCTACAGTCTGTAATGAGAGAGAAAGGTTGTTACACGAGGGCGTTCTTCTGCAAAAATTTCAGTGCCAGTTGAAATGGCTTTCCTTAAAAACAACCGTATGGTATTCACATCCTGTTTGCAACATGGAAATATCCCTCTTTTGCAACAAAAGACCACTACCTGTTTACACAGATCAGAAGAAATTTGTTTTGGCCTCCTGCACACAAAAATACTGTTAGCAAAGTACATGAGACAATTTTCCATTTCCCTCTAACTCAGTAGATGGACTGCTGCCTTCCGCAGAATCTTGGACCTGATAAGGAAACAGTCTGAATTAATACATGGAATCTCACCTTGCCCTCAATACCTTCAGCAACCCAGCAAGCGTCATGCTGTAGTTGATAGTGTCTTGCCTTGCAAAGAAGAAGTTAGATATTTCATAATTATTCTCAGCTACCGTATTGTCTACATGTTTCTTTCCAGGCAAAATAAAATAAAGGATACACTAAGTTTGGCTTGGACAAGATAACAAAAGAAGACTCTGTGCTCATCAGAAATACTCCACAGGCAACTCAGGGAAGACAAACAGGACACAGGAATACTGCACCCAAAAACCCTTATGAAAACTAAAAACATCTTTATTTTAGCATAAAAACGGAAAAAGCAAGACAGAGATGCAGGAAAACAAGAGGAAATAATTAAAAATAAAAGCAAAGCGATGGTCAAGGTACTGATGCTTCTGGACACGGCTCCAAATGTAAGCTGACCCGCAAGCTGAAGGGTCAGAGAACAAAGGACGACTTCTGTAGTGATGCTCTCTATTAGTACATTGAGTCTTTAGAAAGTAGTGGCAGAGATCACCTTAAAGATGCGTGTTCTCAGCTCAAACTCCAAGCTGCCAGTCCATCACGCAGAAGTATGACACTGCAAATGAACTCTTTATCATTTGTAGGCAGGCAACACAGAAAAGTCTTTATCACTCAGGAGTGCAGCATCAAAAGCCAACTCTGTTACTGTACCTTGGGATATGAAAGATGCACATGGAGACAGCAATGGTGGTTGGACACTGACTCCACTACGGTTTGTACAGATATAAAATACAGGTCACTGCTTGGGATTAACAATAAAATTCCAGAAAACAAAGGGAAACTCTTCTTTTTTAAAATTTTTCATTTATCAGTTTACACATATGCACCAACTACAGCTGAACATTCAGCTTTACACCAGCTGTGTTCAGCTGGCAGAGTTCCTCTTGAAAACAATGGATACATTATGAATACATAAACAAGATGTCTTCAATAAGAAGATTAAATAGCCTAAATTTGATCAATTTATATTAAATTACTCTTGATAAGCTCATGCCAGTACAAAGCAATTATTCTGCATTAATTCAACAATTAAAAGAAAATAAAAATCTTTTAAAATGTATACCCTTACAATTGAAAGGGATACAATTGTATATCATGTTTAATGCAGCTCAGCAAGTGCTTTAAGCTCTATTAAATTTAATAAATACATATCTGCCCTGTGGAACCTGATATAAAAAAAATTACTGATTATCTAAGAACACATTAAGAATCAAAACTGAAATGCAAACGCAGTATTTGAAGGCTCTCCTTCCGGGAACCCACATTTACATAAACCAGAAGCAGCTTGCAGTATACAAACAAAACTTTATACTTATTTTAAAAAAAAAAAAAAAAAAAAAGCATGGTCACAGCCCATCTCTCAGCATTCTGGGTTTTCCTATTTACATAAAGGTAATGTTCATAAAAGCACAGACATATCTAGCACATACATACATATATTAGGTTACACAGTCCCTGTCCTGAAAGCCCAAGTGCCTGCCCCACAAATGACAAGATATTGCTCTACTGTAGGGTTGGTGAGACCAAGAGCAACTGCCATAGCTCACAAACACGCAGCTGGTCATCCACATGTCCTCTAAAAACAGAGCATCCCTTCAGTATCACAGCACCAAAGACAGGAACGATGTGGAGTGCACACACCAAACAATACAATCCTCATAAAACTGCACCCACAAAAAACGCGTCTCTGGCCCCTCACTGAGGGGAAAGCAAACACACGAGTAATGAGAATAGCCTGGACACTCAAAACATAGATGGACTTAAGAGCATCCTATTCAAGGATGGTCCTAAGACTTCAAATTACAAACTAAGGGCAGAGGCAGATGACCGGCACCAGTTACACTCCGTATCCAAGGGCAGCACTGATTTTACAGGATGCTCCTCTCGCTCACATCAGAGGTTACAGTGCAGCTCTCACAGGCAATGCCTGCTAACCGTTTGTTTATTTGAACACTACTACTTCATACTTGCTGAGCAGTTAATGGTCTTTTATATCTATAACAAAAAAAGACACCAGTCCTTGACAACATTTGAAACACACCGAGAGGCCGTGAAGAATGCACGGCTCTGGAAAGCAAGAGCCTGATGAGGTTGTTTTCACAGAACAAATTTGCAAACTCGTGATGCTTAACTCATTCACCACAAAGCCCTGCCCGGTGACAAACCACCCCAGCGTGCAGGCACTGGCACTCCTGCATCAGAGGCAGCACTGGTGGGTGGGACTGCAGCCAGGGCTCGCCGTGATGGAGAGCAGATGGGCTCCTACCAGGGAGCAGGCTTTTCTCCTTCGTACTTTGGATTCATGCAAAAAAAGTATCAGAGCTGCGCTGTTAGTGGTGTACACATAGTTTTAACTCACAAGTAGAAAGGGTCTGTTCTCCAGACTGTCTCCCCTGCGGGCGCAGGAGCCCCTGGGTTCTGCCTGGAAGGTGTCTGGTAGCACAGGTCGTCCCTGACTGGTATCACAGCCTTTATGGACCATAATCACAACTTCAACCCCTGGCTTACAGGAAGCTCAGGACATGGTGGAGGGGAACATGTTCCTGATCACGTGGAGATGGTTGATCCAATCTAAATCTTTACTGATATTAAAATCACGATCCTATCAAAACTTTCAAGGAGCTGGTCAATAGGGAGGTAGCACTGCAGGTGAGAACAAGGTCTCCCTGTGCACATGGGACCTCCCCACAGGAGACTGCACCCTACCAGCAAGGCTGTACAGCAAGCCAACATTTATGCCTCTGTCCTCTGCCATACAGGATTTTGTGCCCTGGCTCCACTTACAGAATCAGAGAATGGTTCAGGTTGGAAGGGACGTTAAAGATCATCTAGTTCCAACCCCCCTGCCCTGGGCAGGGACACCTCCCACCAGACCAGGTTGCTCCAAGCCCCATCCAGCCTGGCCTTGAACACCTCCAGGGATGGGGCAGCCACAGCTTCCCTGGGCAACCTGTTCCAGTGCCTCACCACCCTCACAGTAAAGAATTTCTTCCCCATATCTAATCTAAATCTACAACTTCTCCAGAAGAACGAAGCCATGGGGACACTGGTATACTGATATCCCTTGAGAATACAGCACAACTGTAAAATCAGTCAGCCTCACACAGCCTGGAACAAAATCAGGGACCACACAGAACTTCCCAGCTGTCATTATACCACACACACATCAACCAAGAAGGTTGCCCGCCGTATCCCTACCCCACTGCGCTTACCACCGCATTACAAAGCATTGCTAATACACGGATAAACAAATTTATCAGTGTACAAAATAAATAACTGGCTCCAAGCATGTACTTGTTGGCAGACATTAAAGCAACTTTCAGAGGAGATGCACACCTTTACTCCTGTTTTAAAGCTGAGGACACTGAAGCCCAAAGGAACAATTTCTCTTGCCTGCAGTCAGCCAGCAGCGGAGGTGCAGCTACAAACAGGGTCCAAGCCCATATAAGCAGTATGAGTTCTCAACACACTGTAGGTGTAGATAAAAATTCTCAATAATATAATCCACAGTGATTCTCAGAAAGTCCATAAAAATCTCATGACAACAATATGCTTCTCAAGGCATAATCAGAGAAATAAATGAGAAATAAACACAATTATGCTTCCAAAAGACTATTGGCTGGGTGGCTGATTTATCTTTCTTTATATTTCCTGACAACTCTTGATGTATTAGTATAGAACCCGAAACAAGTTAGCCCAAACACGGAAAAGAAATTTCACTTGAACCGAATACTCCATTTTCATGATGCTACTTAGAACCAGGACGTGCTTTCTATTGCTCGTTTTTCCCTCTGCACTCATGAAAAAATGCCTGAACTACCTATCCTGTAACGATTGCTGATGTTCCACTTATAAATATAAACCATCAAAGCCCACTCTCCTCACTAGCCTAGCTTCTCAGGGGGACTATTTGAACCTCTCTAAATATGTTAAGGTTTACATCATCTAATTGCAAAAGGCGTTGTATAAGCATTGGAGTCAAGTTATGACATTCCTACAATAGAATGAAGAGCCGATCCAATCAACATCAAAGTTAAAAAATTAAAAAAAAAAAGAAGTAATGCAATTGAAATGTAACTATATTTAAATATCTGTCTGTCCCCTACTTACTAACTGGAGACACGGACCCACAGAGGGGGAATTGAAAAGCTTTCTCACCCCCTCTTGTTTTTCAATAAGAAACCCCTCGCGGTACACAGCTGTTTGCTTAATACAACTTGCTCTTACAAAAGCTCATGAGGCCAAAAGGTCTCTGCTGTGCCTGCCTTCTTGTTTGACTAACCAGTCTGCATCATGTAATTCTCCACAGTTTTGGGCAAATATGCATCATTTTAATTAAATTAAAAAGGAAACTATGTGGGCTTTTGAGCCTTGCTATTGAGTTAATTTTGAGGGACTATCTGAAGGGATAGTGTTACACATCACATGCAAGTCTCTCCGCTGATGGACCTGGAAAAACTGTACGTAAAACGCCAAGCAAACAATTCAAAGCACATGCTGAAAGTTATGTTATAGCACAAAAAAAAACCCCAAAACATTTTAAGGACTAAATGTATTTTGAACCCCCAACAATGGTTATCTTAGGTACAGGAAACATTCAGCACACTAAATAAAATATAGAAGCCCACACAGATGTGCAACCTCTTCCTAGACGTAAATACAGCATCATCTATCTCCATTTCCAGTTCCCTGTCTATAAAGCAGGATGATGATTCTCTCTTTTTTCATCTTTGCATTGTCCATTCAAAGTTCAGCAGCAGAAGCTTTATCTTGCCATAGGTTTGTATAAGTTCTGACACAGCCACATTCTGATCTCCGCAGGGACCTTCAGGCTCAGTCACTAAACAATTAAATATCACCAAGTTCATGGTTCCACGAGCTGGGCAGTTGGGGTAGCACTTCTGTTACAGTTATCAGATGTATTTGAAGGAAAGCCTGAGCTGGAGAAAATGATCATACTAAGGCCAGCCAGTGATCCAAGACACAAAGAGCTCCTCAAAAGACAGAGTAGACTTTCTATAACTAGAAAAAGGATGGAAAACCCCAGAAACAGTCACTCCAAAGCACCATCAGCAGAGACTCCCATGACAGGACAGCTATCCAAAATAACTCCGCAATATGTAATTTATTCTTTTACCATTCACAGCTGCATAATAAATCAATATATAAAGGTTGTAAGTAGCTTTTAAATGAACCTATTTGTTTCACTTGAATGTTCGGCAGGAACCTTCACTGAAAAACGCCTCTGCCAAAAAAGCTTCAGCTCCTGGCATTCTGTATTACTTGTACTTCATTAGAAAAACTCAAATAACTGGGATATATGCTTTATTAGTAAATACTAGTATCGTCTGGTTCTGAAATTTGGCTGTGGTCTGTTCCGCATGACACACCATGGAATAGTCCACTAGAGGAAATAAATAGTGACTGCAAGATGACTTTGTGAGATATTTTGCTGGGGACAGAATTAAATTTAAACACATAAGGAGGGAGAGAGAGCAAGGAGAACAAAAGGCCCAAGGACACTGTCTGGGTGTTTTTATAGGTTACTCCTTTAGTTCAATTAAAATAAGGTTTGTGCAGCAAAACATCGTTACAGGTTCTAATCCTCTTTTTGAAGACTCAAGACACAAATTACATGCAAAGGTCTCTACACTATGAAAACAGAAAAAAGAATGTTTGATGACATAAGTTCAGATCTAAGGTACTACAATAAAACAGATCAAACCACAAAAAACAGAGTGGGCCGTTACCACTCTGGCTATGTGCTGCCATAGGGGAGGCTTTTCCGTCCATGCAGCTCCGTGCAGGGTATCAGTGAGGAGCACGTGGGCGCCGTGGTCTCAGCGACCTGGTGGAAGGCCAGGGAAGGATGAAAGACCATGGAAGTCCTGCCTCTGCTGTCCCAGTATTACGAAATAGGAGAGCTTCAGCTAAGGAGAGAGAGATGACAGCAGCACGGGATAAGTCAATTATTCCCCTTTAGAAGCAAGCGGACACTTGGGTGGAATACTATCACTCCCAGGCACCACTGCTCCCTCTGCCTCCCTAGCCTGTTGCTACACCTCATCACATAATAATGAAATATTTTAGTGCATTGTATTAACTTCATTGAGACAACACAACATTCAAATTAGGCTAAAGGAAAAGCTTTCCTTTAAAAAGCCATCCGCAGGGCAGATGTTAAGGCTAATACTGGACCCTCCCAGCACCTGTGGAGTTCCCATCAAAGCAGTGAAGCACCTGAGATTTACAGTGGGTTGCAAGCAGGGCGAGTGCCAAAAGGCTCCAAAAGGCACACTCGGACTGCTTTGTTGGCGATGTACTAACCAAAGAGGTTGGTCAGCTATTTGTGAAACGCTAGTATTTTTTAAAGGGAGGTGGGGGTGGGGGGTGGGAAATATCACTACCTCCATATATTTCATCATGTTTAACAACACAGAGCAGGTTGAATAAATATTGAACATTAAAAAAAAACCACCACCCTTGAAACCCAGCAACTGAAAATGATCCAGTCAAACATCTGTGATAACAGACCGAAGTACGCGGCAGTTTCCAAGTGAGAAACTCATGGCAAAGACTGAAGAGAAATAACAACCGCAAAACCCACTTGCACATGCATGCCCAAACACCTGAAAATCCACCCTTAAAGCATTCCCTAATGCTAATCAGGTGTAATAAGTCTGTCTCAGAGAACTATGCGAAAGCTGCTTCCTTATTTTGGTAAAAACATGTACTGACCTCTTTAAACTACCATTATAATTACCAAAGTAATTTTAAAAAAATGCAACTTATTATCACAAGTTTTCCTTCCAGTACTATCCACCCAAACAGAGTGTCTCAGCAGCAGGGAGACCAGTGGGTCACTGTGTTTGTGTAGGAGTTGCTTTATGAACTGTTTTATACAGAGCTGGCTTCTCCCAATATTTGGGATTTTTTTTTCCCCCCAGAAACAGCTCTAGAGACCAAAGCAAAACAAAATTCTCTTGGAATAAGTTATAGAGATTAAATGTACTATACGTTTAAAATACGATCATTTGAAAGTACCTATTTTTTGAGAGCAGGCTGGGTATTAGCTGCTTCTTCAGTATTGTCTAGTGTGTCAAAGGCCCTCTAAGGGCTTAAAGTCCTCTCTCTCACATAAACAACACAAAAATCCGAATTCCACCCTTCATGTTACCCTTGTAACACCATGGTCACGCAGTCACAAATGAATGAAGGATTTGTTTCATTCACTTCAACTGAAAAACAGGGCAACCCACTTGCAAAGGCAACATAAAGTCCCATATGCGTAATTTAATGCACAAAATATTTAAAACTTTCCTTGTCTTCCTTCTGGAGAGCCCAGCACATTCACAGAGTTGGACGGCTCTCACTCACCCACTATTTTGTCAGATGGAGTTGGTAAACTGTGCTTGATCAAACGAAACCATGACAGAAGAGAAGCTGAAGACACGGAGGTTTTGGGCATCACTTCTAAGCCCACACAGGTGGGGACTGACAAGATATAGATGCCATACAGGCACAGCTTCCTTGTTTCCTGCTCCTAAACATCTACTGCACTAATCCATTTGTTTGCAAACAGAATGGGTATGGGGGAAGCAGAACATCCTCCATCCTACATGTAAAAACAGAATCACAGAATGGCAGGGGTTGGAAGGGACCTCTGGAGATCATCTAGTCCCACCCCCTGCCAGAGCAGCGTCACCCAGAGCAGGTTGCACAGGAACACGTCCAGGCGGGTTTGGGATGTCTCCAGAGACGGAGACTCCACCACCTCTCTGGGCAGCCTGTGCCAGGGCTCTGCCACCCTCAAAGTAAAGAAGTTCCTCCTCATGTTTAGGTGGAACTTCCTATGTTCAAGTTTGTGCCCATTACCTCTTGTCCTGTCTCTGGGCACCACTGAAAAGAGCCTGGCCCTGTCCTCCTGACACCCACCCTTTAAGTATTTATAAGTGTTGATAAGATCCCCCCTCAGTTGTCTTTTTTCCAGTCTGGAAAGACCCAAGTCCCTCAACCTTTCTTCACAAAAGACACAGTACTCCAGATGTGGCCTCACCACAGCAGAGCAGAAGGGGAGGATGACCTCCCTCGACCTGCTGGCCACACTCTTCTTGACGCACCCCAGGATGCCATTGGTCTTTTTGGCCACAAGGGCACATTGCTGGTTCATGGTCATCCTGTTGTCCACAACAACCACCCTGCCAGCTGAAAAAAAAAAGCTGAAAACCCACAAATTCCTATGCTTGGCACTGCCCAAGTTCAGAGGCCATCTCTGGCTGGCACTGTGACCTGCCTGCTATGAGAATAAACAGTCCACAAAAATGTGGGCAGATTTTTTCTTTGGAACAATGGCAAGGCAACAGGCTGGTGTGTACGGAAAGTCTTACATCTGAACATCCTCTTCGCTCTCCGCAATGCCGGTGGGACCACATAACTTTGCTGAAAAACAGGTATCACATGGTGATTTGGTAGTTGTCAGCAGCAAGCCAAATCTCTTCCAAGATTTCACACTTAAAATAGGAAAAGATGCCTTGCCAAAACTGGCTTTTTCTGCAGTAAAACCAGACTGAAGCCTGAAATACTCTGTTCACACGAATCACTCATATGTATTCTATATGTGGCTGTACGTTTCAGTAATTCATGTGCTGAAAAAGAGGGGACAAGCTCAGTCTTGAAGCTTCTATTTTCAAAGATCTCTCTGTTCCCTTCCACTGCAGGTGCAATAATCCTGGCACAGCAGTCTCCAGCCTCCACCCTTCGAAAGACTGAAGTGAGGGGTGTGGGGGGTATGTGGGTATGTGTAGATGGAAAAACCCATAAAATATTAAGAGTCAAGTTTCAGACGGTCTTGCAGAGACATAAAAGATTTCAGGACGTCTCGTATCATGTATATGGAAAGTTTCTCTCCTCCCCATCCTGCCCACTTTGCTGTGCGTTGTTCACTGGGTGCCTGCTTGTCTTCACCCTACAGGTTGTTTTGTTTCACGGACATTCCGTGAAAAAAGCTGATGATGACCCACTCTTTTATCCTGGGATAAAAAGCACATGTAGCTATTAGCCCTCTCTATAAACAAAAAATTATACAAGTCATGTCCTACCTGCCCAGAGGCTAATGGTCTTGCTAGGTCAGTCATCCTGCGTCCTTAGATGTTAAAATCTAAAATACTGAGATCTGGTTTTAATTCTCTGTACTCTGACTTCCTAAGCTGCTGGGCTGGGCACGTTTCAGAGACAGATGGTTCTTTAGGGTTCATGTACTTAAAAGAGTTCACAGACAGAAGTAAAGAAAAATAAAGAAATCAAATGCTGTCAGTTAAACCTCTGACAAATGTGCTCTTTAGAACCAAAGGACAGGAAACAAAGGAGCGTTACTACAGCTCCTTATTTTGTTGACTGTCTCAACAAGGACACGGTTCTCTGAACAAAAGGGATTTTTTTTTTTTTTTAAGATTTTTTTTTTTTTCACAGAGAGTTAAGAGCTCTGGGTAGAAAAGCTCCCATCTTTGGCAAGTATCTTAATTTCTTCAAAAGGCACAGGGAAGACAAAACACCTCACAATATATTTTGGTATAAATTTTTTTGGCACCAATACCTAAAATAGACTTTTTTACCATTTTGTTGGTTTTTTTTTAAATAAATAGGCTGATCCAATTTTCAACTGGATGACGAGAAGCTCCCTGATTTGCTAATATAGTGCAGAAGTCATCCCATTGTTTTGATAATATATTACTTTTTCACTAGAGATGAGGTTTACTGTTACTGATGATGACATTTAAGGCATAAGAGAATTATATTTGCCAGGGCTGAGTTTCTGGTCACGTCTCAAGTTAGTCTTTGAATTTCTACAGAGAATTTTGCACATGGAGCCAAACAGGAGCCTCATCCAGCTCTCGTCCATATCAACTGGAGTCTCTCCTAAACCATTCGTTGAAGTCAGGTTCAAAGCAGTGATCGTGAATAAGAGCCACATTTGCATTCACTGGTTGGCTGTGCGTACGAGAAGAATCTCCTTTCTTCTAAGAAAGATCATGCAGGAATCAGAGTTGGAAAACTGACATGGAAGTACAGGACAGCTCACAGCACAAAAAAATCCTGCGCTGATTTTCAGGAAGAGTATCTGTTGTAGAGAGAAGTTATTCCTAATCTTCTCTTTCACATGGTTATTTACCGTTTGTTGAGCACTTCCTATCTGTGCAGTGCTGTGGAAAGCTTTACTTTGCTTCTCCACCGGTTTCTGGCACTGCCCTCTTGAGTTAAACACTATTTTTCTCATTTTTACAGACAATTTGACTCTATCTACAGCATCTGGATTTTGTGGTTGTGTCTACAAACCGTGCTTAGTAACAGAAAGCTTTGCAGTTGGCCAGAAAACTGCACATGCTGAAACCATCGTTGCACGACAATATACTATTCGAAGGTTCCATGAGACGGGTTCCCCAAACCAAATCTCTGCTTGTGCAACATGGAGTGATGTTTCCATCATATTCATAAACCACAGTGAATTGTCACACAATGGTCTTTTCTTCTGAAAAGGTACCTATCAGCTCAGCTTCTGCTGTGGTCAGTCACCATTTCCATCAAAGTTCTACTTTTTTGTGCTTATAAAATACAGCAATAAAATATCATGCCAAGATTAAACTTGGCATACAAGTCCTGTCCAGAACTAACCTCAATTAATCTTTTTCAGCTAGCAAGTAAACCGAATTAGTCATTTTTAAATCACTTGAAAATGAAAGCTGTAGAGGTTCTGGTTCTCATCATTTTCTTGCAGTCGCAGGGTTCGCAGTTTCAGCACCCCTTAACTACTCAGCTAAAACAGTTTGCAAGGACTCCTTCTGATCCTGAATGTCCCGAGGAGGCTTTGCGCCAACGATGGGATTACATACGCTGCTCCCTGCCTCGCCTTAGCTATAGAGAGCGAGGCTGAAGGAAGACGTTATAGCTGGATTACTATGTGCTGTTTGGAGGCTCAAAATTGAATATAATAAACTCGGGTGTTTCCCATTTGCACCACTGGAGATGCCAGCTGCAGGAACAGGGACCTCCCAGCTTTGACAAGGATCTCTCAGACACACCATGGAATCACTCAGAGTATTTCCAGGCAACCATACAGAGGTAACTATATTCCTCATTCTACTCTTTCGTGAACTGCTTATGGAGAATTAGACTGGTAGAAATCAGTCTGGCAGAGTGTTCCGGAACACCAGATTTTAACGGAAGGACAGTACTTGCTCAATCATTTTTTGGAGAGTAAATGTAACAGAGGCATTCTTCAAAAGTTGTTTTTCTTTGCACTTAAATCTAAGTTTTGGCTGTTCTCTGCACCATCAGAGATTTGTTGTCTGCGGTCGTTTAGAGCCTCTCACTTGCATTAGGATTCCACCATGTTGTGTGTTATTGAGCCCTCCACAACTTCCAACCCTGAACCTGCTTCTGAACCCAACATCCATCAAATTTCATCAGTGCATCCTAAGGGCTACTGGATCCTACTGTGAGATCTGATCTTCAGCCATATTTGAAGTGATTTGTTTTCCCATCAGCAGATTTCCAAGAACAAAGAGGGAAAATAAATTATTACTCTGAATATCTGCCCTATTCTGATTAATCATGCCCATGACGCATACAAAGACTTCTTGGGAGCACTATTTGTTGCTATCATCAAGTCTCAGCTGCTCTCTTTTCTAGAGCATTTCAAACTGTACGTATACTTCACAGTTCAGCTTTTCTGTTACTACAATGTGTTAGCAATTAATGTACAATAAACAAGCAGACAATTGTTCCATTTCCAGGGAATAAAATCTCCAAGGATATAAAATGGAATAGAAACCATCCATCCTTCCCCATATCCTGAGAGTTAAAAATAGAGCAAGCAATTAACTCCCCAAATGCACGACGTGGTTTAGGCCATAGTTAAACAGCCACTTCAATTTGGCATAGGCTTTTACTGCTCTCGAAGTCTTGATCTCTCCTTAACTATTCACTCCTCGCTTCTCCTTGGTGTTAGCACACCAAGCAGCAAGTTCAAGCAACCCTATGATAAGGGGGGGGGGGGGGGGGGGGGACAAAGGGCTGTCTCTACCAAAACCAAGGGGTTTTTTGCTTAGCTTAGCTGTCAGCTGGGTCAGCCCCCCTTGATGTGACTCATCGTAGTACTACATAAATGCCAAAGGAGGAGAGGGTGAGATGAGGTGAGGATTGCATAAGCTGGGGTGAGTGCCAAAGACACGCTCATGCAACCACAGCCCCAGCCCCAGACTTATTCCCGGGGACAGAAATGTGAGCGGGAGCCTGCTTTCTCCACAGGCTTGTTCTCTGTCGCTCCCCTTTGGCAGTGGCAGCCTCCCAAGTCCTCGGGGTCTGGAGCAGCTTCTCTGGGTAGCAGGATTGCTAAGAGGTGCTGGGAAAACCCCAGCAATGCAGCGCTAACGATCAGCGCTTGTAACAGGAGGAACAAATACAACTAAAGGACATTGCTCTGATCTGACGCAAGGCAAGTGAAGTTTCTTCTTTGTCAAGATGCTGTTGTTGCTTCCCCAGTTAAGGGTGAAGGAGGAGGTTATAGGGTTGAGAAAATGGACCCTGAGAAGATGAGGAAGAGAGCAAAATTAAAAATCATAACATATTGTTATACTATCACTTGCAAATCTCTTCTTTTCCCCAAGTAGTGCCTGTGCTCAACAGCCAGAGGTCACCAAAAGATGAGCATTTTCCTGCTGCCTGCAGTGAACTTCACTTTGAGCAGGAAAAATGTCAAATGCAGCTAGCTGGCTCGCGGTTTGCATCTCTTTCAAGCTCTGCGTTGTCCTTTGTTCTGCGTGAAACACAACTTTGGAAAGCCAAGAGAGACTTCGGGGCTGCCCAAATGGTTTCATAAACACTGACTTAAAGGAAGTGCATTTGCCTACTTTAAAATATCACAAAGGCACTCATTATTTCTGTTCATTACAATGTTTCATTTTATTCCTACCTGTTACAAAGCTGCTACTCTCAATACGGCCTGTGTTAAGGAAGGGAAGTGTAACTGGTTAAAGGGACTATGGAATCACCTTGCTCCCAGACAGGTAGGTATCTCAAAGGAGTGATAGTGATGCTACTGAAGTCCTGCTGCATGCTATTTATAAGCAAAGTGATGCAGTCCAGCCAGTCCCTATAGAAGACTGCTTCTCTTATTTAATGGTTCCTTACAGGGTCAAGGAAATGCAAGTTTAATATAACAAATCTTGAGCTTTCTGTTTATCTATATATTCCACAGACTGACAAAACTACTAGTATACTAACTAAACGTACTTCACCAGTCACATCTTTAAAACAAAACCGCTTAAAAAGCAGGACTACATTATGTTGTCACTTTCTTTACACTAACTTTATCAAAAAGCTAGAAAAATGCAGCAGACACTTCAAAAATCTGTTCTGTTACGATCTTCTGAGATGGCGTACATACAACTATACATCTATGCTTGATTCAGAAACAGACTGACGACTGTGCTTATGGCTTGTGAGATGTTCAGCTGGCCAAAAAATTGCATGGCACATGTAACCACAATAACTTTGTAAAGGCAAACTCACACCCTGTGCCCCATATAGTTAGGGCCAATTACGCACTATTCTTACTCGCACTTGCTTGGTAACAGTTGTAACTACACGCCCTCCAGTCCCTAAAAAGCACCTTTCCGTATCCAGCCTGCCTCTGCACCTTAAGGAGTGCAGCTAAGCAGGCTACCCCGGCTCTAAACAGGCTGGTGCTTTCCTCACACTTGGAAAACGTTCAGCTGACCACGTACAGCAGATTTATGGGCCTTCTGTGTCAACCGGACAACTCCAAACGGACTCAGGCAGGAAGAAGATTTAGGCCTATAAATACTATTATTTGAAGTTCTCTTTCCACTGGCTACAGATGAATTCAGCGCAAAAGAAAAGCACATAGTTAAAACTGGAAAAAATACAGAGTTGGGTTTTCAGAAGTGCTCTGTGTCTGTCTAGTCCTGCTCCAGTTTGAGCAGGTTAAGCCCCATAACTGAGCACTTTTGGAAGTTGAAACATGACTGTTCACTGAGGCTCTGGAGTAATTGCTTCTTGGAGGAAGATGGTACATGCATTAAAATGTATTACATGCTACATAATAAAAACAGAGGTTGTGCTCTTTCGCAAGTCTCGTGGTATGAAACTCAGCTGTTTTGCTCTGCACAGGTTCCCCTAACTGTTCACTTGGTTTCCATCCATCTGGATTTTCACCACAGAATTTTGCTTTGAGTTTCCAATTTGAATGCATGAAAGCTCTGCCAAAACCACATCACATTCAAACCACAGGAAGTCATGAATTTGGCACTGTTTTGACATGGAAGCTGTAAACAGTGTGCAGGTTCACTCAAAATTGGATCCCTGTCCTTTGAGTTATGCAACATACCAAAACTGCCATCAAACCAGGTCAGAATTCTGAATTACTAAAGCAAGGAGCAATTATGTGACTTTTGAATGGATCAGGATTTTGTTATAAATATTTTCGCCTAGCTTTTTTCCTTTAGCCATAAACATACTATGTGGAAGAATAAAAGGAAAAGTTGGGTTTCCTCCTTTCCAAGTTTGAGTTAAAACAGGATTTAGCTGATTCTCACAGCTCTAACGTACATGTATCCTATTAACGACAAGGGTACTTTCCTATTGGCAGTCTTGAGCATGAATAACTGTAAAAGCCGGAGTTATACTGAAGATATGAATATGGTTTAGTTTTATGTGCATAATCATAGGTAGTCAACTTACAGTTAATATACACCACTGCTACAGGAGCAAGCCTCCCGTTTAAAATCCACTAGATTTTCAGCTGCCCAACACTGCATTTTTTCCCCAGGATTCCCGTTAGCAAACTGCAAGGAACTTTTATGAAAATGGAAAAGTCTGAAGTATGATTTTTGCCTTCAAAATAAACACTGCCCTAAAGAAACACATAGTTGTCAAGAAGTCACAAGTTCATTGGGGACGAAAGGCAAACAATCTAGATTTCCAGAGCAAGCCTGAAAACAATCCAGATTCCAAACCTAACCAAGCCAGAAGTTTGAATGCAGAGCTACGTGAAGGTGGTTTGACTGTCGTCAAACAAATAGGAAGCAAAATGTAGTCATGCAAAAGACGATTTATATTACTGCACTGCCTGCAAGAAAATGCAGTTTAATCTTGCTGAATTTCATTCTTACCAGATTTTTAAACCAGGCGTTTTGAACGTCAGAAAAACTGCAGGGACCCATAACACACGGAGCCATACATCAGACATATCTGACCTGTCATAGAGTTTTCAGATGTACATAGTTGCTCTCGCAGCTTTTCCACGTCGTCTGGATGAACCTGTTCGTACAAAGTGCTGCCAAACCATTCGGACTGCGGCTGGTTCAGCACAGGAGTCACAGAATCTGATACGTAGATCACCCTTCCCGTCTCAGCTGCAACTACAAACAGGAACCCATCTGCAGCCTCCAGGATAAGATGTTTCAGTTCCTTCCAAAGAAAGGATTTGATTAGAATGCCAGCAAGAAAAAGGAATTAAATAACACATCTGTCACTGCCAAAGAATATTGTTTTCTTGCGATCTTAGTAGCTGATCACAACCTAGGCAGAAATTTTCACTGTAGTATTGACGTAACAACACAACCAAACTTGCAGCAAGCCATAAACTGTTGGTCTTAATAATAAACAACACTTTGTTTTCCTTTATTACCTTTCATCTAGTGATCTCAGTGCTCTTTAGGAAAATTAAGTAACTAAAACTCACTGCATATTGTGTGATAGGCATCTAACATTAAAAAAATAAAAAGCCACTTTAGAGTACAAACAGAGGAAATGAACAGCTATAACTCATATGGCAAACTCATCCCTTAATTAAACGTCTTGAATAATTTAATTGGAAAGAAACCAACAAGTCTTTCTGGTTTGCTGTTTGGTTGGGTTTTTTTCCCCTCAGGATGAGCTCTATTTGTAAATTAAACAGTCACTGGATAAAAGGCAGAAAGTGTAATGGGAACAAGGACAGCAATCCCCAATCTCCCCTCCCATTAGGGGCCCCGAGCCACTATGCAAGAGAACTGCACCGCTTCTTGCTTTCTTTTTCCAACTGGTGAGCCTCAGAGATCCAGGGGGTCTGGAACACTTCTGCCTTTGGCCTTTTCCTTACACTGTCCCCTGCTCATCATCCTGCGTACTTCTGTCCTGAGACACCCACACATCTGGCTGAGATGCAGCACCCAGAGCCCCAACCCCGCCTGGGGACTGGACAGGGGACCGGAGGCCTTTCAAGCAAGGTACTTCTGTCCCTCACTTTCAGACACTGGGTTTAGACACCCAGTACCTTGAATTGCATATGCAAACAGCTGACTGTATGCATCACACAGAAACACTACTTCTGCTTAAGGGACATTGAAAACCTCTCATGGGAAAGGATGACAACTACCACTCCAAATCCTGGGAAAGGATGACAACTACCACTCCAAATCCTGGGAAACAAGCTCGAAAAGCCTTTGCTTGGTGGCTCCAGTGACCATCAGAGCTTGTTAAGATGCTGCATCTAGAACTCAGACAGAGAGCTTTGGACAATCTGAGTCCCATTCCAGGTTAGACAGCTCAGCATGGCTAAGTGTGCAAGTGGTAGATATTAGCTGATAAGGTGAGGATCAAAATCTGGCAAATTATACTAAAGAAATGGATAACAATTCTCAAGAAACACTTAACAGACGGCCAACTTCTGCTGCTGTGTTGCAGAGAAAGCACATCAATTCTGAAGCAATGACTAAATAAAAAAACCTCACTGCGTAGCTGGCTACACTATACAGAGAATAATGAGACCTGTTTTGCATACCTTATTAACAAAAATGAAGACAAACTCTGTCATTCTGCAAGGTTCAAAAAAAAAAACAAAAACAAAACCAAGCCAAAAAGTTGCAGTGAGAAGCGACCAGGGTGCCCTACCAACAACCAGCTGAACGGCACAGTCCCTCCAGGAAAGCCAGAATAAGGAGGGACGTGAACACCGAGAGGGCAGCAGCAGCTGCTGATTCTCTAATAGAAAGAAGCATTGCCTCTAGCCATAACTTACATGTGTAAGTGCTTAAATCCTTCAGACCACAAAAATGCACATTACGCCCATAGGACTTCAAAAACAATGAAGGTGGTAGGAATTTCCAGTGCACTCAGTTAAACACAGTTTTCCTTCGAGCACTGGGTGCATCTTCCTTCTTCTATCAAAAATGTAGCCGAGGAAGTACCTCAGCCAGTACAGATGGGATTCATCTCTACCCAGTTCAATGCCGGGAACTTAGGCATTAAGACTAAACAATGTTTTTAACTTTCCTCTAAACCAAGCAGGGAGAGGCAGGTCTTTCCAGATTCATTTTTACCCATTTTACAGAATCTTTGTTAGGACGGGAAGAATCCAGTTCTGGAGGTAAAAACTCCTTTCCAGTGATGAGAGAGAGCAAGTGACTTGCTTTTCAGATGGACAGACCTCCATGATAAGAATGACCACTTCGCTGCTTCAGGGAGCGGGATTTGTCATACAGTTAAGATCAAGTCCAAACAGTCACAAAAAATTGTCCGTATTCACATCTTGGCTATGTAGCTTGTACCAGTTACTACATAACAGTGAAGGATCAAGCTGAGACTTTACTCCTCTCAGCACTTCCTCACATCATTTAAGACCACAAACCAGAGAAAACAGCCATTTGCAAAAAAATCTACCTGTTCTGTAAGAAACGAAGGCTTGTAAGCTCCATCAGTAGATTTGTTTCCAGTGCCCCTCATTGATTTCATGTGTGAAACGGCCATCCGAAGAATTGTCAACTTGTCAGGCTTACGAGCCAACGCACTGCAAGTGGGTACCATATCGGACAGTTCGGTGATGTACTGTGTCATCTTATTCCTCCTGCGCCTCTCAATTTCACTATGATTCTCCCTGAACATTTAAAGAAACATCAAATCAACAGAAAAGCAGACATGATCAGTGTAAGAATTTCAATTAGAGGTAACGAATCATAATACTTTGCGCTCATTTTGCTGGTTTCACCCCAGGAGAGCAAAGTGCTTTACAAAGCTAAGTACTACTATCCCTCAGTTTATAGACAGAAAATCCAGGCCACAGAAGGATAAATATGATTCTCCATAGCTGTGAAAAGAGCCCATATTTCTACCTATTGGCTTCTGGCCTTTATCTCTTAACCAGTTTAATCTCCTTTGGTTTAAAGACCAAAAAAAATGAAGTAGAAAGATGTGAGGAACCGACAACTGCCCACTCCAGCCAAACTCCTATATTTGCTATGATGCATCTCACAGCTTCCAGTCCTTTCTCAAGGTGTTGGATCTGCTTATAAAAGGTCTCTTTTAGGGGAAACATCTCACTAACAGCTGAGTCAGGTCAGCAGTAAGTGTCAGCTCTGACTTACAAATAAACCCCCACTCAATGACAACACAGATCTCCAGTCCTGTAACGCTGTGTGGAACGTCCCGCGTCCCTGCCGGGAGACACTACATGCCTACAGCATCAGCCTGCAGGACTGGGACCATATATGGTATAACAGTACATACAAAAAAAGCCCCAGTAAATAAATAAAATGAGTACGAAAGACAGCAAGTAAACATCTGGCTTGTCAGACATAGATCAGAATTTATGTTTGAAAACAATGTAGCACAGCGGGGAAATAACAATGACAGTACTCGATGCTGCCCCACTTTGGGCTGAGCTCCAATGTTCTCATCCTTTATAGCAAACATATGACTGAGGTGGCAAGTCAGATCTGAGAATTCTCAAAATGGACAGTCACCAAAATCCTTCAGAGCTGAAGACTGGGGGCTCAGTTTTCCCGCACTGTAAATCACTGTTACTTGAACACTATTAAGGAATTACACCAACACATACATCTGAAATGGTCCAAATGGACCTAGAATACTTCAGTGCCTAGCACTTATTTTTCCCATACTGTACCTGTCAGGTGGCAGCTAAATACAAGTACACGACAGGTACGTGATGCTTCAGATGTCAAAGCAGCATCTTCCACTGATTTCAATGAGCTGGGCATGGCATTTTCTTGTGGGATCGCTGGCTGATCCAGCAAGATGTGGAGGGTGATTGCTTGGAGAGTCCACCAGCACTGACCGGTATGACAACATAACTTTAAAAGAAACTGCAACATTCTTTGGAACTGATTGTTATGACTGATAATGAAAGCAGAAGCTAGGCTTGGCATACTTTTTGGCTACTTTCAATAACGGAGCCTTTTCTTAAAATGCAGGAAAGAATCCGAGTCGTAGTATGCTGCTTCCTGAAACAGAGGGCTGCACGGGCTTGCCCTGCTTTACAATGTGTATCCTGCCCCTGCACATATCAGTGCTATATGCATGAGGCATTGTCTCCAGAAATACCACTTGTTAAGGCTACATATGCAGAGTTATTATTCTTACTGATGCCTGTGCTTACTATCCAATATCCAGGAAATCCAGCCATGGGGCCCTGCAATGACAGCCCATGGTCCTTCAGTAGATTACCTTGAGTCCCTCGGTTAAGGTCACGATCTCCTTAGCTATCTATTACACCGTAATAGTGAACCTTTCCATTTCAAAGGGCTGATAAACAGCCTTTGTGTGGGTCTGCACAGATGTAAGAGAGAACAGTGCCTGTGGGAATTGGATCTTATACACATCCACAAGCCAAACAGCTTGTGTGACAGCGCATATGTACAGAAGAGCACACGTGTGTACAGCTCAGCATATACATGCACAAAAATATGGACAAGGGGAAGAAAAATGCATTTTTACAGACGAAAGCTTGCTCTAAGTTCAGCATTTTCACAGAAATGGTGATCAGGAAAAGAGGGAGACAAAGAACACACATATTCAACATATATTCACACATATTCAAAATATATTTTACATTTATAAGTACATATTACATTGTTTGCCACTGAAGTATTTTAGTAGTCCTGAACATTGAAAACAACCATTATAAAGAGTAACCAAAGAGATTGCAAAACTTCCTGAGGAGAAAGAGAAGAATATCCAACAGTCCATTTCAGCTATGATCATAAAAGCTAAAAAGTAATAGTGTATTAATCAACTGGCCATGAAAACGTTCAAGCAAACAAACCCCTGACATTTTCCTGAAACTAGTTCAAATTGAAACCCTTAAAAGCAAAAGAGGGGCTGTGCTCCTCTTCCAAAACTGTTTGCCTTAGGAACCCTGGCATTCATAAACATGTATACAGAATGATGTTCTAATTCTGTCATGTCTAACTTTGTTTTTATATGGAAATTTTGGAGGGATGTTAAATTTTAGGATACTGCAGGAGATGATCCAAACCCACTTAAGGTCCAGGGTTAGTAGTTCTAATTTTAAGCATTTTCGGACCAGCCAACCCTCCTGACTTTTGATCAGTCAGAATGGCATCATATAAAATAAAAATGGGGGCACACCATTTTTGATTTTCCTTATTCTACCCGGCCATCCTTTCTGTGTCAGCAGTACTTTGATCATCGTCCCACCTAGAAACAAAATAACCAGCTCTCTAAGCTAAGGCACACCTACTGAGATTTTTTGGGCACGAACATCCCCCTCTTTTCTCTCAGCAGAAGAGCTCTACAGAACACGCCTACCTTGCAAACTTTTCCTTATCACCAGAGATTTGATCACCATCATACCTAGAAACAAAAGACAGCAAGTAAATCCTCAAGGGTTCCGCATTGCATGATAGTCAACACACAGCAGAAAGCCAAGAGGTTCACAACTGCAAACTATTACAAATAACAGCAAGAAAAACAAGGGCATGAGAATGATAAAGCAAAGAAAACGTAGAGTCTGATGAAACTTCTAAGCCATGCCGATTCAAAAGCTTCATTTGTATACTTAAAAAAGTTGGAGACGCGTTTCAGTGGATTTATGCAAACACTTTGACGTACATTCATTGCTTGGGAAAATTAACAATCAGCACCATTACAGAAAACACCACTGAGCTTTTATTGACAGCAGCCCATGAAATATTCATTGCTGTGTTGGAAGTGAAAGAGCTGTATCTTTTCCAGATTGCAACCACAACTCACTCCATTCAGCAGAGGGCACTGATGGTCTACAGATAACATGGGAGGGCAGAGACACGCGCTTAAGTGCAATGCATCATATAAGGATGCCTTCAGAAAACAGCTCTAGTAGGTACAGGCACCGTACCGCCTGTTGGGGAGACTGGCCAAAGTCAGTCAGGCAGATGAAACTGCTGGGTAAATAGAAGTGAAATTAAAACTGGCTTAAATCCCTAGAAGTAAACAGGTACCTCATTCCTACCCAAATCAACAGAAGTTAGATGCCCACACAGCTACGTGCAGTGTATTGGCAGCAACTCTGTGGAGGAAATCCAGATCAATGGGACTTTTGCTCCATGGGATTAAAGCTTCGCTGTTTCTGAAGCGTTGTCCCAGAGACAGGCAGCAATGCGACATTTTACGAAAAAAATGACATGCTGCTACTCCTTTTCCTTTCCTAAAAACACACGAATCCTTTGAAATTAGATTTTGATAGAATAGTTACAAAAAGACATCTTTTTTGAAAAAGATCTTACTTCTGGAGAAACCAAAATGCTTGTTCCGAAACAGAAAATGTAGGTTTTCAGAAATAAGGCTAATTAATGGCTTTTCTAGAATTGAAGATTATTACTGCTCATGAATAGTCAAGTCATATTTTGTATTAGAATTAGCTTTTCCAAAATGATGTAGTTTATTACAACAGGGAGCCTATGAAGTTTTCCTATATTAGCTAACAAGGTAATACAGCATAATTAAGCATCCTTTTTCTTCTAAGACCCTAATAATTAACTTTTTCCTTTTTTTCTTCTGAAATGAATTAAAACTAATTTTAAGTAGCCCAACTCTGCAAGTTCTTCTATGAGGCTTCGTATTTTCCTTCCTCGGTAAGACTGATTCAAACTCTAAAGTGAGCTTCAGTGAGACCTGAGCTGCATTTCTTTCTACGTTGCGTTTAACACCAGCACCTTCAAAACATTCAAGTTTCAATGTTTTCAAAACACCACTTTATTCCACTTGACTCTGCCCAGAGAACAGACCGAGCCCAAAAAATTTTAAACGAAAAGACAGATTCGATGAGGAATGGCCACATGCCGTTATGTGAGAAGTCCATGCACACGCCTCCATGTGACGATGAGATGCCATGCAGAGATACCTGAGCTGGCTTGGAAGTCCCTGAGAAGCAAGGCGTGTTAACTCCCGTGGAGTACGGTACTAACACCACTACGTCCTGTGCTCCCACTGCCTTGGGGCTTGTCTACTCATCCTTGTCTGGTTGGCCAGGCTGAAGATGTTATTGCCCCCAACTACCCTTTTCTCCCTTCTAGTCTCCCAGCTGACCTCTCTGCGTGCACGCTTCTTCAGTCAAAGCCAGCTGGGTTAGCTTAAACATTTAAACAGCTAATCTTTGCTAACCAAATCATTTTGACCGAGACAAGTGAGGCATCAGTCACGTGAGCAATTTGGAGAAGGGAAAAGTCCTAAAAGGAGGGCACACCTAGTAGAGGATGTCTGAACATGGCTCCGGGCATCTCTGCACTGGTTCCTGTACTCTCCAAAAGCAGAACAATCTGGGGGTTTTACAGCATTTAAGGCTTAAATGTCAGATTTTGATCTGACATCTAAAATCAACTGAGTCTAAGCACAGCACAGCATACCTCTCCAATAAAAATAATGGAACTATTGGCTTTCCCCAAGGCTTGAAACCAGGATGGAGAGAGACCAATGCACGTCCACCACTATGCCTAGAAACCCTGACACTTTTGCAGGCACAAATCAGGTCACATTCATTGCAAATCTTGTTCCCTTAACGTGTATCTTCTAGCAAACATTAGGACTAGCCCTCAGACCACCTGTCTTAACAACAGAGAGACTGGAATACCCTTTCAGTAAATGACATCAGCTAAACAGGGGTGCTGCTGGTCTTGTCCGGTGGGTTATGATATGGTGTTACGACACATCTTCAGACTAACTGGGAAGATCGTGTTAAAACCCTACGGTAATAGCTGTGTTTCAGCATGGCTGCTGCTAAAGAGCTGCAGTTACAATCTGGATAATCAGCAGTTATCTGTGGGTCTCAAAGTATCTACCCCTCACTGCAGCTGCTTGGTTTCTAATGAAAAAATGCAAACAGTGTGACCAGAAAAAAAAAAAGGAAAAGTGAAAAAAATGGCAATGATGCTTTAATGTTTGTTTTTATTTCTAGCCTGGAATAGTCCACGTTAATTAACATTTATTTTGGCAATTTTAACTATTCAATTATACCTAATAGTACATAATGAGCTTTAATCTTAAAAAAACAATCCACACCTCAAGGATCTGTCATATTGTCTTAACAAGCAGTTAACACCTGAAATAAATTCAAAATAGAATTCATTTGCAGTGGCAGAAAGACAACTTCAGCAATGTCAAATAATCAAAGTTCATCTACAGCAGTTGAAATAATAAGCTAAAAATCACAAGTTTTCTCATTTGACATAGCTGCAGAGCAAAATTATGACACACACGCTGTCAGCTTTGTAAGCCAATAACTACATTAGGCAGATTTCTGCCAGGATGCCTAATTCGCAGAGGAAGCTGATAAAAACAGTAACTAGAATTTAGGTCAAGTTGTTGGCAAGTTCTTCAGCCATATTTGTATTGACTTTAAAACACGAGTAGTGAGACAGCTGTCTTTCTCCACTGAAAGAAGTCAGTGATTTGGCCAACTCTTCGTAAATGCTCACCTTGAAAATTTGCTGGGCCCCTCCCCATCTTCATCGTCGAAGTCCATTCTGTAAAAGCAAGATTTCCATATCAGTAATCATGATGTTGGCAATGGTGACATGAACGTTGAAGCCAGAGGTTCCCAACCTTGTTTGATTTATATTTTGACTGGAGGTGTTAACGACTGTAGATTTCAATCTTGCTCATATCCTCCAGACCCCCTAAAAGTAGCTCATCTGCTGCCAGGAACGCAAAGAATACAAGTTTTTTTAAAAAAGAACATAATCACTGTTCTTCTCCACAGAAATCTGCACTGTTAAAATTAACAAATAAAAGGAAATACTAAACAAATGCAGTTCTTGTGAGATGGTCAGAAGTAATATCTCTTAGGCCTGATAGAAGCTTACAGAAATCAGTGGGCCCTCCATGTTAGCAGACTGAAATTAAGGCTAAAGAAAATAAAGTCCTAAAGCTGTACACATAATAAACACCAGGCCACTATTTTTGCCCCAGTCTAAAGAAAGCATGTTAAAGGTAGAGCAGAATAAACCCCCAGCCTCCCCCCTAAGAGGATTACCTGTGTCACCGCTATTGATTGTAACTGTGGTACGTTCTTTAGACTTGCCCTGTATTACCCATCCTTTCACACAAATTACCAGGCAGTCTGCAGATGGCAACTGCTTTGTGATATTCCTGTGGTCATTACTAAAATGACCTATGGGTCTATCATGCACCTAACTTACCTGGTTTATGTCCCAGACCTTCTTCTTAAGTCAGCAGAAGAGACAAGCTCTTCCTCGGGCCAAATCTCAGCCCGCCAGTTAGGCTCCTTCCGGGAGCCACAAAACGCAGGAACCTCTTTCTTCACTTCTTCCATGGAGGGACTAGGAAGATTAACTTCCTAAATTAGCCACCTAAATTAGTTTCCTGTGTTAGGCAGTGTGACTGTCTCCTTCCCAATGACATTAAGCCACTACAAAGTTACGCAATAGTGTAATTTCCAAAGCATTTTATACATTTTTATACCTTTAAAAAGAGGTGGACAAATATATATCCCAATTATAAGGGGGTGACTCTGCCATTAAGGTAGACTAAGAACCAAGCTGATACAAAATTATCATGTACAATTATTGTATTATTGTATTTATTTTAATAAGAAAATACATTAGTATGATTTACAGACCTTGATCAGTCACTTAAATGTTATTTGTGTAGATAGGAAACCATAGTTTTGTTTTGCAAACAATTCTGTCAGGTTTCAGTGTAATAAAACTTTATATAATTACAGATTCCATGTCTCTAACACTCTTCCTATTAACAACAGATACGTCATATTAAAGGCAAAAACCCTGCAAAGTGACAGTAATATTTATCTCAGTATTAAAAGAAACCCCTACCCATTAAAAATCAAGATTTGTATGTTCAGAGTGTGGAAACAATGACATAAAAATGGGCTTTAGAACTAAATCAGCACAGAGAAGTATGAGTGCCAGTCAGGCAAAACCTCCTTGCTTCCTAACTTTGATAACCAAGACAGACTGGTCTATAAAAGATGTGTCTGAGTCACAGCGATCTACGTACAGTCAGGACAAGGGCAGCAAACAAGCACAGGAATTGGAAGCCGTATGAGAAAAGTCACAATAATATTTTCCAGATGGTAACAGTGATTATTCATTTCTGGAGGAAGCAGAGGGGAAACCATTTTCCCCAAAGGGCCTTCAGAAAAGACGTGTATTTAATTCGGTTAAGATTGATGCAAGCATCATTTTCGCTATAAATTACATTTTTGCTCACCTCATTATCACCAAATCCGGTTTCAAAGCCAGAGACCTTCCCGCTGCCTCGCGCAGACCAACACTGACCTCCAGCGGCAGCACCCTCGCCTGTCCCTGTCCCTGCCGCTCCCCCCAGCACCCAGCCGCCACCGGCACCCCAACGCGGCCTCCAGCGCTGGCACCAGCAGCCGGGGTTTCCCCAGAGCTGCTGCACGTAAAACACTCCCAGCGATTTAACATTTATCATCTAGCTGAAGATCTCCTCTTACCTACCTGCTTCTTCCCCATATATAATAACATGCCTGCAGGTGACATTCCAGAACAAGCTTACGAGTGATTTCAATTACAACGCTACCTACACCCAAAACACGATGGTTACAGCACCGATGTCGGTTTTCAAGCGGAGGGCAAACTCAGAGCAACGCTGGTCTGGCTCTACCTGAAACCACTGGCAAAAGCATCACATCAGGTGTATTCTTCACTGGTTTCACCCACAACTGAAACACAACCGAGAGAAACCCCCAGTTTCAAACTCAGTGGAAAAGGGCTGCAGAAAGTCCATACATCCATGGGGAAAAGCCTCTTCTTCAGGGATTTAATAAAACACTGCTTTAATTTGGCATGGATTAATTTTGTAACTCCTTTCCTTCCCCTCCAATACACTGAGATCCCGTACCTTGGTACCTTTTCTCTGCTTCCAGCCAACTACTCCAGCTGCGTGCCAAGATATGGATTTTCCCCCCAAAATTAAATATTAGCTCTATTGCATTTAGCCTAGTGTATTATTACTGGAATGTAACACAGAGAATTTCGGAGACCCTGATGATGGCTTATTGCTCAATCCTGCTGCCTGTGCTATGTGCCTGCTTCCAAAGGAATGAGTGGGAATAACACACCTATTCATCCAGATGGCTGGGTACCAGCTTCTCATCTTACAAAATCTTAATGGGTTAATATCCATAGGTAATACCTACCACATTTATAGCAGGCTCATCACAGCAGAATCTGAGTGCCCAGCACGTAATACCACACTGTAGCAGACTAAATCTTTAAATAATGCCTTTGCTTTATTGAGCTACCAAAAAATCTTGACTTTTTTCCAAATGGAAGATTATAAAAAAATAAGAAATTAAACATAAAATTCACTTAAAATGTCAATATTTGTAAGAATGCAACAGCAAATGTGTCTCTGTCCCATTTTTGTTAATGAACACGTTTCCTAATTTCACATTTCACTGTGCAAAATTAAAAAAAGCTTTCAAAACCTGAAAAAACCTGAAAAAAAAAAATAATATCTCAGATATAAAGTCAGTGATTCCAATGTCCTGCCTGAACCACCAGCAAGGTGGAATGAAAGATAGGGAATCAGTTGTAACCTCTAGCAGAACACACAAAAATATTATTCCAACAAGGTCCTCATACCCTGACAGATAAGATCTTCTGTTCAGATAGAATATATTGCACATTAGCAAAACAGTAGAAGCAGCTTCCAAGAAGACAAATGACATCATTTCAGAAGTTTCAGAAAGAGTATCTTTTATCTTCATCTAAAATTCACATTAAAGAGACTTTAAAAAAGAGCTGCACTATGCTCTTTTGTTTTGAAGAGACAGCATAAATCTTGTTTTCCTCTTTCACACTGTTCTTGTCAATCGTGAAAAGGCCTGATGTATGAGGTACTTATTAAAATATATTTTCTTCAAAAGATGTGTGGGTACCATAAATACCGTGACAAAAATATTTTTTAAAAATTATTTATTTTTAATTAGAAATACTTTCATACCAAAAAAAAAAACAATCCCAAAAAAACTCAAGAAGGTGGTCCTGCACAGGTTACAAAATTGAGATGAGAGAGGATTTGAATATTGCAACAAAATCATTATGTAAAATTCCTGAGAAACGTCAAAAGATGGCTTGCCATGAATACAGAGCGTAGGAAGGGGGCAGGCAAGGAGGATGAGGAGGAGCAGATGCCGCTGAGAGGCAGATGGGGATCTGCAGTAGAGCCCTTTGTTCAGTCCAACATGGGGGGCACAGCCGGGGAGGGAGGGAGGATGGTGAGCTGAGGGCTCTTCCTCCCCACATCTCCCCAGATCTCACAGTTCTGGCTCAGAGAAAAGACAAGACCATAAGCAGAACTGAAACAAAACCAACGCAACTGTAAACCAACCAACCAAAAAAAACCCCACAACCCGCCCTCCCCAAGCACAGATTACCTAGGAAGGTACAAAAAAGCCCCATATCCTCTAATACAGCAAAACCTAAAGAAAAATCACGTTAAATAAAGAATTGACATTATACTAATCTCAGGTAGCCACCAACCAATGCATTATCTTCTGCACTACTAGGCTGTCATATTTTTTTCTATAGAGTACTTGGTATAATTTATAGAAAGGAAAAATATTTTCCCAAGCTGTCAATGAAGCCAAATGCCTACGCCGCAGAAACACCTTCTGGATAGCCAATGAGTTTAAACTGATCTACATTCAGGTCCATACAGCAATTATTCTGCCAGCTTGCCTCAGCAATTACGAGAAAAGAAACAATTTTCAGAGACAACCGAAGCTGGAAAAGATGACTGTGTTCACGAGCTACATTCCTTTATGTCTGACACAAAGCATTCATTTCTAAAAATGCCCAAGGATTTAGGTGTACAAAGATGTATCACCAGGACAGTAATGAAAGGACCAAGTGTTAGTTGCAACTTTGTTCAAAGAGAAGCTAGGAGGAATTAGACACAGCAGGCTTTCTTTTCCTCGAGGTCTGAATACATACACACTGAACAAAAAAAAAAAAAAAACCATAAAAAAATGCACCCTCAGCTGCAGCTTGGAGAAGGGCTATTAGTTTCGAGCTATGGTGCACAGATGAAATGCCACCATCTGGGTATAACAGCAAATCTATACTGTCTTACTCACTGAATTTGCATGTTAAATACATTTAAAATAATTCGATTTTATGTTCCTCCCACCCTCCCCCCACTCTACTTTCTTGCAAATAGATGATACTTAAAATGCAACGTTTAAAGCATAGCTTTCAATTAATATCAAATCAGTATTTAATATGATCAGAAGATTTTGCAGTCAGCAGCATCAACCCTTGGTAACAGTAATTTGCAAACTGGTATTCGCAGTTGACATGGTTTGTGATCAAAAAAGAGATCAATCATCCTGCAACTCAAAAGTACAAAAGTTTATCTACGTTATGTAGTGATGAAAAGATGTTAATGCTTTGTTTTCTCTTCTGAGTGCAAGTTTGAAAAGGCTTTTTCATTGAACGGTTTCAAAATAAAAATGTGATGCCTGTCAAAGACAGATCTCAGGAGTTCCTCAGGCCAATTTCTTAAAGTTAGCTCAGCATATGGAAGCATGCTTAGTGGGGGTAAATCTCCAAATTATCCTGTCCGAAGGAACCCCCCCTCAGAACAACCATCCTGAGTGTTCACATCACACCAACTTAACTCCACGTCCAAGGCAAGGTCCACCTTCTCCTTGTTTAATTCATTCCAGGACTGAGACTCCGGCACTGTTACTGGACCAGACACCTAAAATGGGCAACGTACCTTGGCGAACAACCCCTAGAGTAGCTTTCACAAGGAATGATGTCTTCTCCTTAGGTGCCCATCAGTGAAGATTTTACTCACACTATCGATCCTCTTAAGCCCTACCGCTGTCATATTTAGGGCTAAATATAAGACTTACCCATTTCTTTGGCAGGCACTCTCAGACCAGAGTTATCTCTGAGAAAGCATCACCTAAAGACTGGTATTTGTGATCAAGCTTTGATGAAAACAGGGTTTTTTTGTTAATACTAGAGCGTAGTTTTCTGCCCTTCTGCAGCTCTTGATACACTTTTCTTCTAACACAGAGGATTAGTATGATTTCCTACAGAGAAATCTGATGTGGAAAAGCCATCCATACACCACACCAACCTCTGTCATCGGATAAAACTAATTTTCTTCTTTAGCAGAGCCCTCAAGCTAGTGCAAGGGCTGAACTTGGTTCAGGCCCTTTCTCCCAGAATCAGAGAGACGAGGCTGCATTTCCAGCAAGACCTGCAATATCACAGACCACAATCTCTGAATTGTGGCTGCTCGTGCTATTTCTGTACCTGGGACTATAAAGAAAACATTTTTAACTTTTATTTGAGAAGTTCCAAGTCCAAACTTCAGATGAAGTTGGGCAAGTCTGCTTGTGCAAGTAAGAACACATCTTGCTACCTTTATTCACATGAGAAATCCTTTTGAGATTAAACAGATGCAGGCAACACGCATTCATTACATGCACAACAGCCATGGGATCCAAACTCCGTTTCTGGATACTTTGCCAAACCTGAAAGTCTTTTGAAGCACACAAAACAACAAACAATACACTTATCAGCAAGTTTGATCTTGCAGGAAGAGCAGATACATTGAAGAGAAAAACAAACCATCAGTGACTAATGCCATAGTGTATTTAAGTACACAAACGTTACACAATCAACACACACATATAGGTATATTTTCAGTTTTTTCTATACCAGTCATTTCGAGTTTCAGACCTGGAAGAAAACCCAAAACAAAGACGGCTTACCCAGAGCGGCGCTTTCCTCCTCTGGAAGGCATGGATCCTGCCATTCTCACTTGTCCACTTGCCATTGGTGCCACCGGCAGGGCCACCGAGCCAGGAATATCTGATGCCATTTCTGAAATGCAGAGGCAGGGAAAGAGGAAGGAAAAAATAAGTTCCTTTAATCCATTACCTTCAAGGAGAAACCTGTGAAGACAACATTAGAGAAAGGTCCTTTCAAAAATAAGCAGAGAAAGCTTTCCTTTTTATTTCTAAGGAAAAGGTCTCCCATCAAAGACCAGCAGATTCACAGCTCCCTTAAAAGAAGCCCAGTTCTGTCAATAGCCATTACAAGTGCCTTGGGAGACAGAGATAATCACAGGTAGGTACCTCTGTATTTCAATTTACCTAATGGTTCTAATTTTACTTCTCAGAGAGGCTGTCAGATGAAGGCTAACAACCTTTTACAGTAAACTGCCCTGTAGGGAAATGCAGAGCCGAATTCCCAAGACAAATGAAGCTGCGGAACAGGGTACCAAGAAAAACAAAACTTTAAAAACTTGTCAGTTTGCCAGCGAGGTCAAGAGTTTAGAGCAGGGATGAATCATCAGGTGACACTGCTTTTTATTCTGGTGGCATTCAGAGGACCAGACTGAACTCAGCTGAGCTCCATGGCCTCCTGGTTTTCTGTGTGGTGCTTTGCAGAGCAGAACCGAGCCCAAAATCCAGGCTGACATTCATCCCTCTGCCAATGCTCCGGGTATAGCCACAGGTTTATGAGATCTTCAAACCTCAAAACTTTGATCTGAGGAATGGCAAGAGCACAGCTTACACAACGGTTTCAGACCGCTAATGGCAAGTACTTTTACAACCTATTAATAACAGTTCATTACACTTCAAAAAAGAAAAGTGGAAGATAATGTATTTATACTGCATTCTCCTATCCCATGGATTAGGCACGTTTTGCCTCTGTGCAACTTTTGTAAACAATGTAAGCAATTAAAACTCTTTTAATGCAGCTATACTTTACTCACTCTGGAGGTAAAATCTACAGTCACAACATTTAATTATCTTGAAAGAAAATGTATCCTCCTTCCAACTTTTCTTTTTTTTTTTAAACTTGGCGGAGTATCTGGAGCTACAGATAAATATATTTACTAATGCAAAGCAAATCTTTTAAAAAAGCCTGCAATTTTTTCCCAACAGGTAAGTACAAAAGAACTTCAATTATGGAAACAGGAATCCAAGTTCTTTCCTTGTATCTGGAGAGCGCTTCATTTCTGCCACACTTTATATAAATCCATTATGCAACATTATGCATTTCAAATAATAACATTTTATCTGTTCACTGATCTCATTGTTTCCTTCTAGTACATTTACTTTTATTATCTCCTTTTCAACTAAAAAGCAACAGAGCAAAGTAGTCATCCAATATTTTTCAACAAAGGGTGCAAGGACAAAGAATGAGATCTCTACCTACAACACCACACCATGGAAAGTCTTGCTGCGTCTAAAGCTGCTGCTATGTGGAAACACTACATTAATGTATATTAGCATATTTCCATACAAATAAAAGCATGAGCATCCAAACAACTGGTAAATCACTATTTCCAGAATAAGTACCCTTAGCGGTCTAATGCCCATTATTCACTTGGAACGTTCAAACTCACACTTCATGGATAGAACCGAAGGCCATTTTGAAATGCTCTGCTCACTCATTTATTAAAGCAGATGGTAAAAACCATAATAAATCTACCTGTAAAGTGTGCCTGTCACTCAGAAACACATTTATGTATAGATCATCAAGGAGATAACTTTTTTTTTTTTTAAGTAGTAATTGTAAAACAATTTCAGGCCAACTCTGAGCAGTATTTTAACAATACCGTATTTGTAATTGCAATGAGCTGTTCTTGTAACCTCTTTTTCCTCAATCTAAGACAAAGATGATGAAAAACCAGGCCAATGGTTAGATTCATCTACTCGTCAAAGTCTAAAACCTAAAGCTAATTATTTAAGGTAACTTTATAGATCACTAAAAGGGAAACAAAGCACCATCCTTGCACCTACTATGCACTCCATGCTTAGAGGTACATCCAAAATAGGCTGAGTAAACCTCTTTCGAGAGGTCCCCTGCCTATCCCTCTCACCACTGACAACTCAGGGAGAGCTAAGATACTTTTGATCAGGTGCCCAATTTAAATGATGTGGCTAGGAGTTGTTTTTCTGCTCTTATGTTCAGTCTTTAATGTATGAAGACGAAGACGTAAGAGACAAGGGTAGTTAGCAAGTTTCAAGGAGTAAGGAAAAACTGAAATTGTGTATTTTTTAGAAGAAAAAAAGAAGAAAAAAAAAAGGCTAGAGGAATGGCCAAACCACAGGCTCAGTTTTATCAGTGTCCAAAAACACCTAAAAGAAAAAAATTCTGCAGCAAATAGATCATCTGACTATAAGCTGAAGAGTTACTGTGTAGGTATCTTGTATCTCTAGAATGGCACATCAAAACCAGCACAATGACTGAAGCTTCTTACACAAAACAGTCTTCAAATATATCTTCACAGTCCTGGGAGAACAAAACCAAGCTCATTGCGCTGACCACTAAAAGGATGTCTTCAAAAATTTCCATTTCCGAGATATAAGCACAAGAAGAAAAAAATAAAATAATCAGGGGATCCACACACATTAATCCACGTGAAAGCTCAACTATGAGGGAGGAAAGCTTCAGGGTCTTCACATCAGAAGACCTGCCATTATGCAACAGTCTGAAGGTGTGACAGACCTGCACATACATCAATGTGTACCGCACACAATTTAACTTTCCACTTCAGTTTCCCACGTCAAAGCGACACCAGCCATTCTGTGACCTACTGCAGCTTTCATAAGACCCTCAAGGGTGGACATACACTGCCATCAAAAGCAGTCAGCTTTCCAAGATTTCTTTCCTGACAAAATTAAAATTTTGCAGATGGAGAAACCAAGAGGGTTGGGTCTCTTTCAGGCCACATAGCAAATACAGCAAAGAAAGCAACTCCAAGGGCAATACCACCATGGAGCGTGGAGTACCTAGAACCTGACCTGCCTCAGCAAGAGCAGCCTGAGCAGCAGTGAAGCACCTCACACAGTGCACAAATAGTGACACCAGAGCGCTACAGGGACAGAGCTGACAAAGTGACCCCATTGCTCAGCTGCAGCCAGCTGGGTGTTGGAAGCCGTATCAACGTTGGGTGGCTGCGCAGAAATACAAGCAATACAAGAAACACAAACAGAGCAGCTCCCTGCTGCAGGCTGCAAGAACTTCTGGAGAAGACCATGGAATGGATCTGAGCTGCTTCCCAAATTACTTCCATCCCCATTCATCTGCATGCATCAAAGCACCACATCTCTGGTGATATTTTTACATTTATAAAAAAGGGCTGGTCAGAAAAGTAGAAACATGTCGTCTCAAAAAGTGAGGGCCAATCTGGGAAGGCAGAGCCAGAAGAAAAACATGATGGAACAGTCAGCTGCTTCTCTAAGTACCTGAGAAGTTACCTGTCTCTGCATACTCCGGGAAGAAAACAAGAGAGACAGAGTAAAAAAGACACCCATAGACTGGAATCTCAGATAGAAATATTGTGGTACAGAGGTACTCCAGGGAGCCTATTACCATTAAAAAAAAAAAAGTGTGTGCATCAGACACAGACCTAAAGAAAAAAAAATCAGAAGGGTAACCTGCAATTGTGTGAAGTTACATCACCATAAATTTGGGGCAGCCCCTTGAAAGTAAATGAACTATTCTGTTGCAGCAGAAACTAGCATGAAAGGCCAGCACTGCAGAAGTAGGTGTCAAGTTGGTTATATATTTCTTTAAAAAAAAAGATATGCTGGGTTAACAATCATAAAGATCGTGTTCCCAGGCTCATCTACACTCATGTCCAGACAGATGTTAACACTGATGTTGACAGAAGTGTTTCAGCAGCGATGAACATTAGGAAACAAGCTGTTCTCTTTCTGAGATTGGACCTTGTGAGAGTGGACTTTCCTTCTGCCAACAGAAATAAAACAAGTGTTGCTTACTTTACCCAAAATTAAAATATGAGCATAAGGGTATAATGTTCAGAAAGTAAAACAAGATCAGGCTGAATGTTAATGAAAATAATCTATTACCACCAAGGCAGTGTACTGAAAAAAAATTATTTAAAGGAAGTTCCATAGTGTCAAATAGAAATCACTTTGCTGCTGCAAAAATACATGCCGTATTTAATTTCAAAGTTAGAAAGTTACCTAGAGATCTGCCAAAGAACACATAAATGCTATTAAAACAAAATCCAGCACAACACACACAGTCTTTAGTGGATATTCTTCCAGTTACATGACACCTAACAGCTCTTGTCTTATCGCCGTCGTGCCTGGGCACAGTCCTGATCCTGCCACTGATACTCATGTTCATCTTGGGGATCCCTGAGGAGCCACACTAATCCAGGGACAATGTCAGCTCTCAACATAAAAGCAGCAGAATTAGTCCCTCCATTTCTGTCCAGAATTGATTTCACTGATGAACACTTCGAGCTTGGATATTACACTTTCCTCCAGCGCCACACGTAGGCCATCCCCAAAATATTCAGGGATCTTTTTGAAATAAAAGACAATCTGCAAAGGTACATTAAAAATATAGGGATAAAATACAGGGATTTATTCCCAATAAATTCCACGTTCACCTCAAATTTTGTTATAGAGATCTGTACAAAATACAGCTACTGTGCACGAAAAGTAAGCTAAATGCTGCACATGGATACCTTGAAAGTGCATGTGAACCACAATCACAGCAAGAATTACTTGATGGTGCAATACTCCGGGATGAACCTGGACTTCCGTTTTTAGGCAGAGAATTATTAAACCACGGCTCTTAAGCTCAAACTTTAAATCTCGAGCCCCACCTCAGACCCACTGCCTGAAATGCAGCTCTGACTCATCTCTGACAGGCATTTGCGACTTGCTGGGCCACCCCCCAGGGAAGCCCGGCTCTTTGGCCAGGTGTCTCCATGTCTCCCGAGATGGCGTCTCCCACTCTGCTCCCCTCCAGAAACCACAGCCGCACATCTTGCTGCGAAGCTTTGAAATACAACCAGACGCTGTGCATGACAAGACTTTTTAAGTCCATCTTACAAAAGGTCCTATTACCCCCTGCTATTTGCAGCCCCTCGGGCATCCCAGGCTACGCTCCCCTCAGGGACACATGCCAGGCACGGACAGGGACAGGTTTAACCCTGGAGCCCACCGGAGAAATGCTTTCGCATTCAAAGTCGCCAGACTTTGAATATTAACTTTAACGACTAGTTCCAGGTTTGCTATTACATGTCAGGTGCCACTGAGCATGCTCTCTATAGGGCTCTTTTATCCTTCAGTATCTACTGTAATAAAGAGGATTAAAGTTAGATGCCGGCATCTGACTAAATGAACGAGATTCTACTTTTATCAATACAAGTGTGACAGATTTCCAGCCGCTAATCCATAGAACGGCTGAGATGTCAATCACCTCCAAGTAAATGTGGATCTAAGGCTAAATACAGAATTACGAACATGCCCTCTCCCTCGAGCAGCACTGTACACAGAAATTTTAAATGTTCTAAGAAAGCAGATTGCAAGAACTTCTTTGCAAACTGTATTTTTCCATACCCTGAAGTCATACGGGAATTAGATGCATCTCAGCAAAAAGGTTTGACTGCAGTCAATTGCAAATTTCTGCCTAGCACAGAGACATTTAAGAATAAACTAAATTGTATCTCTTACTTTAGAATATGCCAATGAAAATACGAAGCCATCATGTAGCCAAAAATATTTCACAGAAGCACCTATGCTAAAATCTAGCTGTGTATTCAGTCACTGCTTTTACATGTTACCTACGGAGATTATAAAACAGAGCTCACTCTCAGAGAATATAAAAAAATAAAACATTTTCATTGTTCCTGATAACTCTGTTAACACTGTTTTACTTGCATTCCATTGCCAGATACTTTAAATAGACTCCACATCAGAAAAATCTACTGTACAGAGAGGATAGGCAGAGAAGCAAAAGACATTCCTTTCCATGCTCTTAACACAATCACGGTAACAAATAAATCAGGAAATATAATAAATCCCACCTTTAAGGAAGACTCTTACAAAGACGCTATTTCTTTCCTGTGAACAAAACCTTCTTGGAGAGAAATTTTATCCGCACATAAGAAGTGTCAGAAACCTCTGAGAAGAAATGTAGCAGCATTGGTATTCTGCTCAGAAAATGTCATCACAGATCTGTTTACCTTAACTGTGGACCATGATTCAGCCGGTGACAACCGTCTTGCATACTGATCAATTTATTTGCAGCAAAATTACTAACATTTTCTACTTTAACCATTTAGGTTCCGGAAACAGCTACTAGGATAGGGAGCGCTTTTATGAATAATATGTAAATCCTACTTAATTAAAAAAATTCTCCTCCACCACAATGCCCTGTACTTTGGGGTGGGGGGGTGGGAGGGGTCCCCCCCATAATCTTGGAGAAAAATGAGTGCATACTGTGAGTAGTTACCAGAGAAACACTCCCTTTTTTAAAATTAAAATCAGAGCTTTATCATCTGCCTGCATCACAGGTGAATGTTAAGATACATGAAGGATCGGGGGGGAGATGATGTGATTAAGCTGATCATTCTGGGGGGGACTGGCTGTTCAGCAGAGACAGTGACAAACCATTTGAAAGAGTGGCCTTACTGGTGGTCTAGAGGCCAAATCCAGTTATCTTGCCCACTGCCTTTTCTGCTGTGACTCTGGAGGAGATGCCAAAGTTCGTGCAATGTAACACATCTAAGAGCTATCTACTGTCAGCAGACTGGGAGAGCAGGTTTTGAAGCCAAAGAGGTGAAAACCACTACGGTGCCTCCACACTTCACTGTTGTGTCCACACAACCCACCTGTGGAGTCCTGAAATCTCAGCAGAAACCATACTTCTTTGCGTGCCCTGTAGTTCAACAGCACCACCGGGTTGTGCAGAAGAAGGTGGGATGCAGACACAGAATTAGAAGTAGGGCTTGAAAAAGAGAGTTTTGGTCTACTTTAGGGGATTTCTTGCTTTAAGTGCTCAGCTGGAGGGACAATGCAAGAAAGATCCCTGCAGGATGAGCCACCGACACTAAAAATCAGGGTCCTCTGAAGCATTCAAAACTAGGCATGCAGAAAGCATGGCACCCAAAAACCCAGTTGGGGAAATATCAATCTTATGATTTTTAACACCAAAAATTATTTCTTACAGTACTCCTAAGTGATTTTGAATGCTACTTCAACAATGCTTATTTTTATTTCCAGGGGTATAAGAAAAGGATGTGGACCACGTTCATGCTTGCTGCCTACGCCTTTTCAGCCCGAATGGCTGAAACCCATATCCAACTGAATAAACTCAGAATGGACTTTAGCATGATCCAGAAGAAGACCTGGAGTCACACCTCTGCACCTACTGCAGACACTGTTACAGACTAAAAATTCAACTTCAAGCACAGACAGAAGATGCACATCACTATCTAAGCTTAGGTTGGGAAGAAGGGAAAGGGTGGCTGCTTCTTCATTGCTGCTATCTTCCTGACACAGCACCAATTCACCTTCTCACACATGCCCATGCATTTTTCCCTGGCTGTTTCTCTACTTCTCATTCATAATTCCTTGTTATCTCTTCTCAACCTATTCAGCCTCTGGCTTAGATGAACTATTTCTTGTGCTCCCTCTAATAAGCCAATACATGTGACTGCTGACAAGTCCTGCCAAACTATGACCATTCCCCTCAAGAAAAAGAGGTTGCTGGAATTCAAAATAAGGAGGAAAGATTAAAAAAAGAGGCCTTCATGGCTCTTGTTCTGAAAGCGTGTCTCTAGTCTTGGAAAATAATAAACTCCCTCAGAATTAAAACAAGGCTTCTATCTTCACTGTAGAATGATAACTGTCACCTAAGCGCCTGGCCTGCTCTAAAATTTCCAGTCTTTCTCACTGCAGAAGTGGGGGATTTAACTCAAGCAGAAAAGCATCTAGGTCTTCACCACAATTATGATGGACAGACGCATTAGAAGAAAAGCACTTCGCACATCTGAAGTCTGGAAGTGCATCAAAAAGTGGGCTAGAAGCAAATCCAAGGACCTGGACCAGCCCTGCCTTGAAGACACAACCTGAGCCTCCAGCACTCAGCTCGTCTCTTGTGTATAAATAGTCACAAGTGGGAAAATGCACATGCAAATTGGGCAGGGAAGGAAGGCAGTCACTGTAAAAGGCCAGTTTGCAGAGAGGATGAAAATCTGGCATCAAAAGGCCGTTTCAGGACTGATGGTACCTTTATTATAAGAAGAGAGGTGGGTCCTTAGGTTACACGAAGGGTCACAGTGAAACCAGCCAACAGCAGCAGGATCATTTATGCTGGCTGAACGTGACCCTACCTGGACTTAGGCTGTTATATACATGATCATTCACTGATCCAACATAATTCTTCACTTACTTAACCATTTTCTGTCTTAATTTGCCCTGGTTTCATTGATATTATTAGTGATATGTGGCAACAGTTCTAAATAAATTACAAAAAAATTAGGCTCCCCAAACTATGCATCATTTCCATTTGAAATGAATGGTGATCCTCCCTCCTCCTCTGACATTTTGCGTTTGCCAAAAATAACTGCATGATTATAAGTTGTGTGCAAGAAACAGAAGGTAACATTCAAAGTTATTCTCCATAATTTTTACTTCGCATCAGAACCAGCAAATACCGTATATGGCTGTTCTGTTATGCAGAAGTGGCCAAAGCTAACCCATTAATGAACTCACAAAAACTCTAGAAGCACACACCCTGCCCGGGCAAACAAACACGATGAAAAAATAATAATGTGTAATGACTTTCCTTCAAGTTTCTCAGAGACAGATCACGCTCAGTCCATTAACTCTTCATTTAATAAGTCTGTTCCATTTAGCTTGTTTTAGTTGGCATTCAATTAGAAATTCACGTACAGGACACTTTTTTCCCTTTTTCAAAACAGAACACTTGCTGTATTTCAGCCAGTAGAACACCAGGAAGTGGAAGCTGCAAGACAAGCTAAAGCTACACTAAAGCCCAGGACAATAATACTGAATTAGGCAAAACACCTGCACATGTCCCTGCCCCACAAAATTACCACTAACTGTTTGTTAAAAGGGCTTGGTAAGACTCGTTGCTCAGTAGAAAAGCAGAGAGCCAACTGGGTAACTCTCAATTTGTTCCAGTTGAAGTTAAAAAAACAACCCACAACACCGTACCATCAGCTTTACTGTGATTCCAGTTATGTCCAAGTTCTGTCGCATCTGCCTCCACATTGATAAGGCTTGCTGAGATTGGTCTTCTGTCTACACAGAAAGAAAACTCCTCTCATCCAACCATTCCTCATTTCCTGCCTTGCTCAACATCGGGTCCCTTGCTGGCCGTCCTCATGACTACATGTATAAAACAGAACAGCTAAACCTGGATTCCATCTCCCATGCTGTTGCTTGTCCTTCCTTGGGAGCCACCCAAAGCCTGTCTGCTCCTCAAGGGCAATGTGAAACTGTTTCAGCTACCGTCAAACTGTCCCACAACCTGCACCTTTTTTATCTTCCCACACCCTTACTACTTTTGCCAAGCCTTTCTGACCAGTCACAGCTATCGCTGGGTGCCCCAAACTCCCTGCAACGGGAAGCTGTGGATGCTAGTTTATATGGATTTTAGTAGAGCCTGCCCAAAATTGTGGAAAAGAAATCCACTGAGTGCTACAAAATACAAATGCCGCGTCTGGCTCAAGAAGCCTCTGAGTCACACATGGCTGGAGCGTGGGAAGGTACCCAGGGGAAGCACCATACATGCTTGCTCTGATTTTATACTCCTTCAAGCACCCGCTTTTGGCCAGTGCTGGAAAAGGCATGCTGGGCTGGAAAAATCTTAGATAGACAGTTTTTACATCATGAGCAGAGGACGCAACAGTTCTCAAGTGTGCTGCTTCTACAAAGGTAAGAAATTAGCCAACTACCACTATTGATTTATTTCATTAATAATCACATCAAGCATTTTCCATAGTATGCCCTTGCTCTAGATCACCGATTACTAGTTTTATGTAATCATTGCTATCTGTACTTCACCAAACTCTTCATCTTGTCTCATTTCCCTGTTCGACAAGGTAATTGTCAAAAGATGTTTACAAGCTAATGCTCTTTTATAAATTCCTATGCAATTTTTTTATGACAAATAAATAATAACAATGAGTACAGATAAACTATTGAGCACTTACTGTTACCATTTGAAACTTCTTTTTATTCATTCATCTTGAAATTATTTATTTTAAAATAATATTTCTATTATCTTCTATCAAGAAGTCTGGCTTTTTACTATCTAGCAAATTTTTTCCAGCGATAGAAGTTGGTTTAGATTTCAAGCAAACAGCAGTGCTTGATCACAAATCTATTTTGTTCGTGTACAAATTCAGCTGTCAATTTGCAGAAATAATTTTGAAACTGCTATTAAAAAACTTACAATGGTATACACAAGAAAAAACACACCGAGATCAATACTGTGGTTCTCCAGAGTTTACATCGTAACAAGATGACAGTGCTCTAAACTCCTATCAACTACATGAAACATATGGAATAGCTGCAAATATGCAATGAAATAAAGGTAACGGGTAACAAATCTGCCTACAATGTTGACCAAAACTGATCTTAACCAAATGCAGATTGGGAGTAGCCTAGCTTTCCTAGGAATCCAAAGCCCCCTCTCAACTATTTTACTTTTCCTCTCTACCCAGAAATGCACAGAATTCACATGAAAGTCATTTTATCTGACTTGAGAGCCAACACCACTTGATTCTTGTCCATATTTTCTGTTAACTACAATAGAAGTCTATTTCATGAGCATGCAAGGCAGTATTTATGACTACAACTTTTGGTTCAAGTTGGAAGAATTTTGACGAGATATTTCTTAAATAATGAGCAGAGATGTTTGGGTGAATGAATTCATTCCTGGTCCTCTCTTATAATTGTTTCACATAAATATTCTTATAAGCCATTTTCACTGAGGCGGACAAGCACAGTAAGCATTGTCTAAGTTCACAGGTGCAAGGATTTATAAAATTTATCTTAATTTGAAAGTCCAAGGAGCCAGACTGAGACAGTAGTGGTACCTTCCACCTGACCTGCCTACTGCAACAGAGCATGGGTCAATCACCAGGAGGAATCATCACTGGTAGTCATCTTATTGAGCCAAGTCATGGAAGGGCTGGTAAGGAACGCCATGAAAGATCTGCAGAACATATTTCTGAGGAAGTGGTGACTGTCAAACTACATCAGACTAAACCCACCACTACTGCTGTGATGGTGGCCCATGAACTGCCCTGCAAGCCACTGACCAAGCTGGGGTCAAAGACCCGAGGCCTTTGTGATGCACCCACACATACGGAGACACTCACTCCCCACCAGCTGTGGAAAGTTAAGGAACAACATAGTCCAACTACAAAGACATAAAATTTAGACCACTTTAATTTAAATTAGTCATTGAAAATTACTTACTCATGTCCTTCAAATGCCTTTATTATTTATTACAAAGATATTTTTTTTTAAGTGTGCCTCAGAAGGGTACGTTAATTCTAAGTTTCATTCAGAACAGCAACCTGCATTACCAAATACTTAATTATCAGTATATTTATAGTGTCCTTGGGCACTGCTGGATAATCAGAATGCTATTGTTTTCATTAAACAGTATTTTATTGATAGCACTAATGACTTCAGTTCTGCTTGATCAACAAGCAAATGATGTTTATTTGATGTTATGATAATTAATTGGCCTTTCAGGTGTTTTCACATCCTAATTTATTGCCAAGAATAAGAATATTTATGTGAAACACCCTAAGAACAATATCACTATGCATCACAAAACATGTTCTAAAAATAGGGTGTGGTTTAGTACTTCTCCCTTTCCTCACAATTTCTAATGCCACGTTCTCTGTCTAAAAATTGCGGGGGGAAAAAACTACATTTAACTCCATTTCAAAAACCCAGCCTGAGCCTTGCATATTCAATATTCAGTTCATTTTATCCCTTATTGAACTTCCAGTAAGCCAAAGGAGATTTTCTGATTAACATTTCTTTTATTATTTTTTTTCCTCTCGAGATGGGAGAAAACAGCTAACCTCACTTTCCCATAGCAGCATCAAGGATCAAAAACTTCATATGACTCAAACGAGACATACAAGTGAATATGAATAGACTGCTTGTATCATCTATTACTCCAAACCATTATTTTGCCAAACTCCAGGCCCAGTTTATGGAGCACTATAGTCCAACCTTTAGACCATGGAAAAGGGCTGTGGATAAGAAAATTCCAGATTCAAGTCGAACTGGACCTTGAAAAACCACCTGAAAAGAGTACACCAGTCTTCCCACAACATTCAACCAGCACCTATCAGAGGACAACCTTCAGAACATCTTCTGAAATTTTAACTGCTCTGACACACCAACCCATGTTAGCAGCTACCCTCGTCTCGGAAGATCAGTTTCCCAAAATCTGAATTTTTCTGTAAGCAAAAAAAAAATTACAAGTAAAGGTCTTAGTGATTTTTCTACCTTTCACTGCCCCAGGATCATTAATTATGCTTTTTAGAACATTCTGCCTTTTAGATAATTTCATATAATATATCTTTCATGTCTGCAAATAAGAAAAAAATAACAAAAGCCCACAGGCATTTGGAAGTTCAAAGGTAGCTGTATTTGCATTTTTTGCATTACTGTCTAGAACTTTTCATTCCCACAAATGTTCCAAATAGAACACCCCAACATTATGGCATAAGGGAAACCTTCATAGGCACGTAGGAAACACAAAATAGCGCTATGCTCTGCTGTAGAAGACTCCTTAGTGTTACTTTAGGTTTACTACACACCCAAGAATTTGTCGTGAATTTTGGGACGGTCTTTTTCTGCTTCACTTCTTTGCAGAGCTATTTCCTGAACAGCTTTTGTAATACTGAATCTCATTGTTTGCTCTTTAAAATTACCAATTTTAAAATAAGAGAGAAAATGATGTTTCCAGGTAAGCTCTGCTAGGCTTTCAAGAAGTGATCAGCTGTAATGGCCATGCTTTTACTGTTTTTTCAGAATTACAAAATACACAATTCATTGGATATTCTACCAGTGAACTACTAAACAAATGAAAACAAGTAACAACAAAACATTATTTTTCCATGTTCCCATATTCATATTAAACATGATTCAACACCCATTACAAGCCACTTGTTCACAATTCTGTGGATACATCAAATACAGAAGTGAAGAACGATACTGAAAAAACCCTTACTATAAACAAACTGGATATTTGTCAAAAAACAAGCTGAGTATTTGTCTGTAAATATTGACCAAACTAAGGTTTTTGCTTTGATATTTGCTGACCGAAGAGCAGCACAGACAAGTAAAAAGGACATATAAAATTAATTTGAATGCCAAACTTGGTGATCAGGTTCCAGCTACTAGAGGGACTCCACGCAACAAAGCAAACAACTAGTGGCAGCCAAATGCACTTACCAAGAAATCACTATGAATACTTTATGATTACATTTCAACATTTGAAAAAGAAAATCATTATTTGATTCCTGAAAATGTATTTACTTCCAGTGACAGCTCATTGACTTGATTTAAAGAGCAGTTAACATACTAAGCAAATACCCCCATATAACGCATTTTCCTACATTTTAAATTCTACTCTCAAACACACAACGAACACTTGAAAACTATCTCACAATTTTCACTGTGTAACTGTATTTTTCATACAGTTTGATAATTTATTTTGTGTACGAAGCAATGAATAATTTTCTCTCAATCTTAATTCAAACTGTAACTGGCTGAGAATAAACTAACCCATTTTCAAAGGCAAATTAAGTGACAAAAGCAACCATAAGTCAAGATAGCAAGAAATAAGTTGTAAAGTCTACATTAAGACTTTAAAGCTAGGTGGATCGTTGGCAGTTCAGCACTGAAATAACTATCCACCTATGCTCTCATGTGTATTTTGCCAAGACACTCAAAAAGCACATTACCCAACATCATACCTACTGTATAAAGAAAATACAAATTAATGGTTATTCATGTGCCTGGAATAAATAATATCTGCTGTTTCCAAGGAGAAAGAAGCTGTATATTCTGCTTTTTTGTCTCCTTTTTTTCCCAAAGGGAGCAAAAATCTTTGCTAATTCAACATAAATATGGTTGCAATAAAAGCCTGTTATTAAAACAGCAGTTAGTACATCACAATGAAAAAAAAAAAACCACCTCTGATTGCTCCAGGATAGGCACTCCACACACTCCTACAAATACGTAATTTTATAACAGATGCATACAAAAAAACCATCCCCGAACACATAGTCTTACAAACAGGACATACGAACTGAAGGTAAAAGAAATGGAAAAAAAAAATCAGATGACTCAACTGTGGCATGGGGATATTACTTGTCAGAGGTTAAGTAGGAAGTCTGTAGTAAATTTGAACCCTGTCCAGTGCCTGTACCACAAGACTGTCTTCTTTCCCTGGTCAGTTCTCAGACAGGAGATGATAGCCAGCCAGCGATAAAAGTGAAAAATGCAGGCAGCTTCTACCAGCCAAAAGTTTTCCTGCACGGTGAGAATTTATTGGTCTCTGAAATTCTTAATCATAATTACCACAGTCATTTTAAATTTAGCAATAATAAAAGAACATTTTGTCCTTAAGACCACCTTGAAAGACCAATACCAACAAAAGAGTTTAGGTGGAGACACAATGAGCTCTGGAGCTGAACTCAGATACAACATCATTAACCTTCACACGTAACACCCTAAGAGATGGAGCCATGACTCTGCGTACCCCGAAACATTTACCACATGTATGCCCTTCCTAGAGCAGTGAGGACTGGCATGCTGCCTATGCCTTACTCAGTTCTGCCAAGGGCAGAAAGGCTTTTGCACATCATCAGTAGATGAGGCAGAACCACTTCCTTAATGTCATATCAACCTTTTCATCAAAGTAGTCAGATACTACTTTAGAGAAGGAATAAAAAGGCATGTGCCAGATATGAGACTAATGAATAGTTTTCCTCAAGCAAAACATAATTCAGCATGAACTTCATGTTAATGTTCTTTCCACCCACTCACACATCTCCAACTGATTCTACTCAACCAAAATGCCAACAAGTAAAACCACCCATCTTTTAATTCAGCTATTGTACCCCAGAACTAAGATTTTGTTTTACTGTGCCTAACCTCAAACGTTACTTACACATTTACATGGCCTCCTTTTTTAAAATATGCATGGAACTTGCAGAGAGAAACACAAGTAACAAAGGGGAAAACTCTGGAGAGCAAAAAATATTCAGACTGGCAGCTTTCACTAAAATGTTAAAAACCATCATAAGCCTCAGTCCCATTTAGAGTTCAGAACCAATGGGCTTAAGAGGCAGGAGGAGGACATCACTTAAAAAAATAAGATTAAATCCTGAGTCAGGAAACAATTTGGAAACATATGAGGTTAGCTTGGTTGAAGACTGAAAGAGTATCAAGACATATTTAACCAAAAACTACTCCATCTCAGAAAGACACAGGTTCATTTGCTGTATCAGGAAGACATCATAGAGTACAGCAAGTCCAAAAACACTCAGTTTAATTTAGAAGAAATAAAACCAACAGCTGTGATCATTCAAGAATGAAGTCTCAAACTTGAATAAACTACAGGGAGCCCCGAAGACTCGTATAAACCTAAGTACTTCACAATGCCTGTCAACAACAAAGAAAGAAGAAAAGTCTCTATTGCTATCTTATTCTCTAAGTATCCATAATGAAAATTTTATACTTTATCCTAAAATGTCTGTGATGGGCTATTTTTGGATAGGGGTTTCATGTAGCACAAGTCTGACCTAGCACGTTTTGTTCTGAGTGAGAATCCAGTCCAACCTCACATATGTAACAAAGAGAAACAGTTTCACTTGGAACAATCTTAACTCATGGATGCAAAGAGCTGCTGGCAGAGAATCTACAGAGACATTACACATTTTTAAGGACTTGAGTAGGAACTGCGAAATTTGGATTCCGCAGGCCTCAACACATGGCATTTGGGGAAGACTGTTATGTTCACTTAAGACATTCTTAATTCCAGAAGTCCACTGACCTTTTTACTGGAGATCACTATCGTGATGAGAGAGCGAGGAGAACGGAACGTGCCTTCAACACCTCAACAGCTGATGGTTCTCATGCAGAGATGTAGCTCAAACCCACCCCTGATAGCCCTGGATCTACAGCCGTGCTGTGGTGTAGCCGCGGTGGAGGACAGACCCCGGTGCCCTTTCAGCACCATGGATGGTGACCTCCAGGAGCCCGGCCGGCTGGAGGTCCTGGCCACCCCAGGAGGCACCTTCCATCTAAACTCTTCCATCTAAACTACGCTCCACAGTCAACGGAGGTCTGAATACCCCCCAAAGTTATTTTCACAGAAACTTTGGTCTGATGTCTACAAGAAAGGAGCTGACTAATAATTATTCAGACTGCAGTTCAACTTTTAAATGTGCCCAGGCATTCAGAAAGTATTCTTATTTTTCCAGCCCTCATGAGAGTGTTTTTCTTAGGGATGGTTCATTTACTTTAATTTCAACAATAAAAAATGCACACTTCAAACTTTCACTGGTAAGCAAAAATACGACGCAGCTAAGATGCAATTGCTGTTGCCACAAACCCAACTGCACAGCAAATTAAACATTTTTTTCTTTTTTTTTCATAAACCAGAAAAATTGTCTGTTTTACATGAAAACATCAAGGAAACAAATTAGCAGAGGAATATTTATCCCGGAAACACTGAAACCTTTACAGAGCTCCAATAATTTGCCATTGTATTCCTAAGGCCGCTGAAAATCTCATAAGAATAAAGGAAGTTGTCATTATGCAGTCTTGTTTTATACTGGTCTAACCACTACTCACTACAGAAAGTGCAGAGCATTTTTAGGGTGACAGAGCTACACACAGAAGGACAGGTGATCTCTTAAAGACACTTTAAAAAAAATAATTAAATGTGAGGAAACCATTGGTGTCCCCATATACTACGACGTGAACATGACTCACAGGAGTAGTCATCAGACTGACCTCTATTTTCCCACAGTGTCTCCCAAGGCCAGCCCCCACAGACTGCTGTTAAATGAGCTACCTCTCAGTGGCTGGGAACACAAGACTTTGGCATTTCAAACCAAACTTTTCTAGCTAGCAGTACTTTAAGTCTTTAAAGTTGGACTCAAAATTGAGCTAGCAGCTTTGCCTGTTGGACACAAAACAATGGAAGTCCAGCTCGTCCCTGGCTGTATTGGCTCTGCAATACCAACAGCTATAAAATTTTTTGTCGATAAACAGATCAAAAATGACTCAGAGGAGAGTGACACACAGTAGCTAGTGCCACTTTACAGCTAATTTTATGACTATAATCCACTTCCCACAGCTACTGTTACAATGGGCACCTAATTTCAGGGGTTGACTTCTGCCATGTGTTGAGGGTCACTGTGCGTTGTTCAGATTAACCACTTTCCATGTGACAGAAGCTTAGCAAATTAAAATACTAGCCTCATACTGATGTGCTGGTCAGCCACTTAACTTCACCAGCCTGGCCCTCCTCAGGACATTACTGAATAACTTAGAGACGTATACCAGATACAGTCTGGTTTTACTTATTGCTGTAGTATCTGGAGACTGAGGATGCACTCTGCAAAGCGCCATCCAAATAATAGAAGACAATCTGCATTCTCAAAGGAATTAAACTGTAAATTAAATAAGATCTGCTACTACTGGCATGATGTATTCATAAGAATTTACTTTAATTCTTCTGGCATTCAAAATAACCAGTTTTATCCTGAGTTTTAAAAGCATCTCCAGTTCAGTTTGATTTTCCATCCAGATATCACAGGCAATACGGTTTTAAAAATGCATGCATTGCAAGGGCATTTAACAGCACCCAGATGTCCACACACCTTTACTACCAGAGAGAACCAGCAGTAACAAGGCCCTAAAATCATCTCCTTGCACGAAATTGTGTTCTGGATTATTACTGGGAAAGTACTGGAGACCATTTTTCAAAATCAGGCCTGCATATTCCACAGAAACAGGTTTTGCTTTACCTCTGAGGAATACAAATATGCAGTGTTTTTGTTCTTTGCAGCTCAGTGATTTACTGGCATGCCTCTTCCCATAAAATATTTGCATATATCTGAGAGTCAAACTGTTCTGATACATTCTGTGTTTGCCAGGAAGTGAACGCTTCAGTTCAGTGTAACTGAACATTTAAACAAGGACAGGCACCAGGACAAATGGCAGTGTAATTAACATACCAATGAAGAGCCAGTTGTTAATTACTATCCATTTCAGGCATTTTGTATGAGCAACTTACCTGAAAAGCATTCCCATCTGCATGCTGGCAAAGCCAGTAATTAAACAATTCAACACCCCTTTTGCTTGATTAGAGAAAAAAATTATAATTATTTTATATTATTCTATTTGTCACATGCAGTTGACATTTAGATGAGGAAAAACTGCAGCAGCCCCAAATCTAAACATTTTAAATTAATGTTATGAACTGTCCTTGAACAAAACAGCAACATAAATACATATAGGCCAGATGTAAGATAATAGAGGCTCCTAATTTAAGCTAACTGATTATACCTTACAGTACCTGCTGGGTTACATGGAATGCAGCGCAGTCGCTACTGATAACAGAAAAAGTACCACTTTTCTCTAAGGGGGACTTCAGATGCTACCTACAGAATGGAATGTGAATTTATAAGCCATTGAAAGACTTGGGAATAGCACCAGTACAATGCCGGGATTCATTTACATTTAAACAACAGTCACTGAGAAGTCAGTACATAGCTCTGCCAAGCACCACCGTTAAAATACAGTGGTTACAGGAGCTGTAAAAAAGGTAGAGGCACGTAAGTGGAAAGCAGGACTGAAACCGTAGGACAGAAATACTCAAGACAGGCAAAATGGAAATAAAAGCGTTAGAAACATTCATCAATATGTAGAGCATCCAAAACAAAGGATTTCTCTCTCTCCCTGTGCAGATGGCTTTGCCCAAGGAAGACTAGCGTGCTTTGGGTACAAAAAAAGGAAATTACATCTATCTTGAAAACAGCTTCTAATTCATTACCCATCACATGACTACGGTCATTAATCGATGTAAACAATGAAACCAAGACCCATTTGAAATTTTGACTATCCAAATTAAAGTTTCAATCAGCTCTTGTTAAAAAATTGGCATTCTATGTTTGGTACCGAAGTTTCAAAACATGTGATTTATGCACTTTAAAGGCCAGACTTTGCTGAAATCCTGTAACATTTTATGACAAAGTAGTTCCTTCTGGAGTAGCCAAAAAGCAGGTATTTGGCCCATGTGGATTTATTCAATCAATTAATTTTCATTTGGATTTTCATTTTAAACAATGGAAGACAATGAATGATTAATTTTGGGAAGTTTTTTCTTTGCTTCCAATGTGCATCTATCTTATTTGGATTATAATCAGCAGCTAAGTAAAATGTACAAATGCGGCCTTATAAAATTTTTCTTTTCCTCATTTGACAGAATGATGGATACAGATGGGGTGACAGGAAATGCTTTGCCTCTGAACAAAGGAAATACTGTTAGCAAGAAGTAAACCATACCAATCGTTTATACTGCAAGCGCCCACCCACGATTTCTGAAATTTCAAAATTTTTGCCTGTATCATCCAGCAAACCTAATTTTTTGCACAAATTATCTTGCAGAATGGGTGAAGGAGCACCTCTATCTTTGCAGATTTCTTTCCCACATAACCTTTATTGAGCACACTCTTGCAGCCAAGAAAAGCATGTACCTTGGGTTGGTACCTGCCCCCTTCTGCACCCAAGGCAGCGCCTCCGCACTGCACAGTGCTGGCCGGACACAACAGCTCATCCAGAGCCAATTCATCAATCTCTAAATACTGCTGGCCACCCAAAGACTATAGATATATAGATAGACTGGAAAATCTGCCAGAGATCTACAACAAGACCCGAAATCTAAATTCCCATGTCTTAAACTCAAGACCCCTCTTGTCCTTTTCTATTGCAAATTTTAATAACACTGTATTTTCTGCAGGTAGCACTGAATTAACACATTTTCCATTCTAACTTGTCAGTTATGACGCAGTAAGCCCCAAAAAATTACCCTAAACGACACACGTATCTGATCTTCACAAGCCATTTAAGCATAATCTCCGAATACATCTTCATAATGACAGCCCCATTTCTGTCCTCTTAATAACAATAATCACTACATCAACAATGTTATTTTGCCTTGACTGTTTTGAAAAGGCTATTTTTTTTCCTCTACTACCTAATCTCTACAGCAATTTTTCTTACTGGAAAGAAAAATCAGCAATACCATCTGGTATTACAGAAATCACCAATATTTCTCTTGTTTTGCATTTTTATTAAGAGGCATGGGAAAACATTATTCTATTTGAAAAAATATTTGGAACTAACCACAAGCTACATATGCAAATTTTAAATAAATATTCTGCGATAGAAGAGATATCCTGAAATGAAATCTTTTGTGTGCCCTATACATTAGGAGTATCAAAAAATGACATTTCTTCAATGCAAGTTACTGTTTGGTACACAGTCCTGAAGGACAAAACATTATTACAGAACAATTCAAGAGGCACTATCATCTCATACCACAGTTTGACTGAAATAAGGACCAATTCTGCAGTAAGAAAGCTACGAAAATACAAGAAGAAAAACCTCCCATTAGCTAATGAGTGTTCCCTTTTTGAGACCTTTGTTTTAACATTATCTTAGAAAGAAGACTACTTTTTTGCATCCCAGAAACATCAGAGCCCATTATAACCTACATCACTAGAACACTCCATTTACTCCTCAGGATGCTGTTAAATTGATTTTGGAGTTTACTGGATGCTCTATATCGTAATGAAGGGCAAAGCTGTTACTACTGCAGGAATAAAACACAACAACTTTTGGGCCCTGAGTTGAATACACAATTTTGAAATCCAAAACACTGAAGTAGATTTTTTTTTTTATCATCAATTTCAAAGCTGTATGAAAACTAAAGAAGAGAATGGCCCAATTGTCTACTTCAGAAAGCCGGTTCCTTTGGGGAATATGGAGTGGGCAGCATCAAGAAAATTCATCCACAGCACCTAATATCTTAGTAACTTGAGTGCAAACGTTAAGACTGGCTAACAGATGATTTAGTTCTCAGAATGTCCAGCTGGAACACGAGAATGAGAATTATTTATCTCCACTTAACTCCCGAGTCAAACAAACAAAACACATACAAACAAAACCAGCTCCCAGAACCCAATGCACTTGCCTAAAACAAGAGCCCAGATGCAGGGTGGAGTTACAAGTTTTCACTGATACGACATAAAACTTGCTGTTAACTCACTACAAACTGAAAGTAAAGAGAGCTTATTTAACCATCTTTCCCTGAGGTTCAACCCCAATTTTCTGGTATCTTCTATTAGCCATAGGCTAAACATATCCCCAGCAGCTACTGTAGTTGTAATAGTAATGTCTTAAGCCTCAGCAACTCCTTTCACGGCTCACCACCTCCCTCTGTCTCAACATATCTCTAGTAGATGCCCTTCTGGGGACACGTTGTTCTCCACATCTTCAGTCTTTGGGCTCTCTGTTTAAAAAGAAATCATTAAAGGAGCTTTAGTGATTATGTGAACACCAGTTATTATTTTTTTTTCCACTTAAATATAAGAATACAATCCCAAGGATTCACAACATCTTAAAACGTAGCCAAAAATGTATCCTATGGGATCTGGCCTCTAGTGTAACTCTAGATAACCTCTGATATCTCATGATTTCTTCTGACTTGACTTACGAGTTTGTGGCATTTGGCAATGCATCTGTGGGTACTACCCAGGGTGGCCCTTCCATCTAAGGATACCCCACCAGGAAGAACTGAAAGGATGCAACCAGTTCATTTCACATCAACTGATCACAGCAGAAAGTTGCTGCTCTGGGACCACCCATCAGACTGAGCCAGACTGGAACTCATCACCCAAGACCAAGTAGCATCCCAGGAAAAGAAAATGCTGAATTCATCAACAGTTTCATGTTTTCATCCCAACTTGGCTAATACAAGAATCACCACATCATGTACTTCACTCAAGTTAAGGAAAATTTGACCCCAAAGTACCAACAGTTATGGACAAGTTTGCATTCCAAAAATATATACATTTAAAACAGACACGGCACTAAGTTACTTTGCTGCAAGCAGTAATTTATGAAATGCTTGTTACACCTCCACAATTTTTTTGTTCTTAAATCCCATTTAATATGCCAATCTTATTTCAGGAGGAAATAAATTAACTCTGATGCTTTGTGCCAATGCAGATGAGCTTCCCACACACCTGTATTGTGTTTCATACTTCAGTTAGTCATCCGGATTACGACAAACGAACAAAGTACATCTAACCAGACCCCATTCCCAAGGCTAAGCATGCAGGAAGAGGAAGAAAGAAGACTACCTCACAGACTCCCCAGTTTTGTCAGTGCTATGTCTGATTGCAGCTATGGACGAACACCTTCTCCAGAAAGAACTATGAGTTTAGATCTAACACTGGCCAGGAAGCCCACAGAGGTGGCCTTACCCCCACCACAATTCGGTCCCTGACACTGCAATTCCCATGACCACTAGCCAGGACAGGCTGCAAACTGCTCAGGCTCCCACAAACTTTCATAACTCAAACTCTCAATTAAAAAAAATCACTGGGAAAATGGATAAATCTGCACCTAACGTAAGAAGAAAGATGATGATGCAGAGCAGTGCATGGTTCTGCACCAGGAGATCCCACATTCAAAGACTTTCACCTCCAGAATTACAGAACACCCAGCTTTTCTGTCGCCGCTAATCCCCGTTCCACTATCTAGAATATGACTCAAATCACATGTATTTGTATTGTGATAGCTGCAAGTTAATGTCCTGCCTGAATTATCAACTGTTATTAGAACCCCAGACAATCACTTAATAAAAATTTAATCATATTGTAATTTCTAATCATCATTAAAGATGCTTAACAAGTTAATCTCTCTATTGTGCTCCCCTAATATCGTGGATCAGCAAGTCAACCGGCGTAAGGCAGCACAGCTTCACCAATACTAATAGGGCTACTTTCATGTTACTCCAGCTGAGGATCTGGCTCTGAGAGAAAACAGCAGTATTAAAATCCTCTCGGTACAGCTTTTGACTGCTTCTCTGCACTGCTTCATAGTTAATCCAAAAAAATAACAAAAGCAAGACATTATGACTTAAAAAAAAACAAACCATGGTACAAATCAAGGTACTTCATGCAGCTCTATCTTCCTCTGCGCATGGTAGAGCAAACCCAGCACCGCACTACAGATTGAAGGTCTCCTTTCCTCACCTCTTCACAGCTCAAAAACTCCTCATTTTGACTTCGTCCACACATAGCTACATTTGTCTGACAGCAACGCTCACGCACAGAAAACGTGGGAGGCTCATTAACAGCCAGTGAAGATGTCTTTTAGCTCAGATCTGTTCCAGCTGCCTAGACGAGTGAAACGATGCTCTGTAACCCCAGTCTTGCAGAAGTAAGTATTGGTTCCCTTCAGGAAACCAACATCCTTCCGGTGGACGGGTAATCTGTGCTTGAGAGAGCTGGAGGACCACACCGCAAATCAACTTTAACCATGTCAGATCGTTGCACAGAGATGCATACGGCCAACACGCTTGGCTCTCGTTTGCCCCGTATTTTTTTTATGTTTCTTCAATAATCCCATAACGCTTTCTAAATTCACAAAGCGGTCAGGGGAGAACAACTGTGAAGCCCTGCTCTGAGGCTGCTGTGCGGTGCGTGCATACCACACCTCCTGCAACCACATCTTTCTGTGGCTTCACCTGCAGGCAGGTGAAAACAGAAAGCAGAAATGGTTGGGGCCACCAGGCTCGACTATAATTCAGTGGTTTCACCTCAAAGTGGTCAGGGCTGTTCCTTCTGTGCTTAGCTTGGAGGAGCAGATCGGAGAACAGCAACCTAAGACAAAAAAGGCTGTTCTTATCCTGCTTTGTCTGCAAAACAGCTCACCAATTCCAGCTCAGTGTGCACACAACAGAACTCTCCGTTATCATGCGCAACATGGTATCCTGGAAGCTAAATAATATTCATTTTAATAACCTTCCATTAAATATTTATTTTCATTTAATATGTAGAATGCTGACATTAAAACTTAATCTGATTGGCAAAGATCTGTTCCTGCTTACTTTATTGACACTTACTGAACCAAATTAATTGTTTATATCATAACATTTACTTTCAGTATGACAACCACATGACCAACTACAGTAGAATTTAATCTAAAGAACAGCTTTCAAACATTAGTTGGCATTTACTCAAGCAAGCCCTTAATTGTCAGAACTGAACTCAACTCTATGGAAAATGACAAAAAGTGATCACATATTAAAACAAGTAAAACTGGAATCCATCTTTGATAAAAATACTCTTCATTAGTATCAAGCCCAGTGCAAGATGCGTTGTCCCACTTGTTCTTAGTGTGGGACACTTGTTGATCCAACACTAAGTTGATCCAAGCATTATCTCCAAAATACGTACTATGGCATTTCATCCAAACCCGTTTTACTCCATCACGCACTCAACAAAATCCACCTTACACCTCACAGACACGTAATACAACGTCAGGGAACGTCTTCCCCCGTGAAAAATTCGAAGAGAAAAATTTAGTAAGTTTCTTCTCTTAATAGATGTGGCATTAACAGAAAGTATTTATTTCACCTTTAGCAAGAAAAACAAACACATGGCAAAGCCCCTGCAGGCACCCAGCTGCCCTGGGTCAGTTTCGACGCCCTGTTTGGGTTCCAAGCGATGCTTCGCAAGCCGGTTTTGCTTCCCGACGATAAACCGGGCTGGAAAAGTAAATATTCCTAGCAATTCCCAGGGCAGCCGACCCCTGCTGCCCCACGGCCACCCTTCCCGCCTGGGGAACGCGTCCCCTCTCTTTCTCCTGCCGTATGACCGCGAATGCTTATGCAAAACTGTTGGTTTCTGCGGCGCCTACACCCGACCGCAGCAAGCCCGGAGGGAGAGGAGGCGGCCGGGCTCCTCCAGCCCGAGAAACCCGCCGAGGGGCTCCCGGCTCTCCGCCTCCGCTCGCTCCCCGCGGCGGCCGGCTCCTGGCCCGGGGGCGGCCCGGCTCTCCCCGCCGCCTCCTCCGGCCCGCAGCCAGCGGCCCCCGCCGACCGGGGACGAGCCCGCGGGGCAGGGGGGGGGTTGCCGTCCTCGCTGGCTGCGGGGACCACGCCGTCCCCGGGGGCGGGTGTGTTCCTAAGGCTGGGGAAGGGGGGGGTCGTGTTGTGCGGCGGGGCCACATGGCGGCGGGACGAGATGGACTCCCTGCAGCGCAGGGGGCGACGGCAGCAGCAGCTACTCACCAGGAGGGTTTACCGCCGCCGGCGTTGCCATCTTGTCTCTGAGAAGAATTAAGACAAATGCAAGAGGGGAGGAGGGATGCTCTGAGCAGCCCGGGGGAGGGGAAGGCAGCCGGCGCCAGGGCGGGCCGGGTGGCGCGGGGGCGGCGGGCTGCTCCCGCCCCAGGGCCCGGCGGCGGCGCTCTCTGCTCCGTGCGGGGCGGCCCCAAGATGTCCGATGGCCCCCGCGCCGCGTCTGCTCATGCGCCGCCCGCAGTGAGCATGTGCCGGGCGGCCGCACATGTGCGCTGAGCCCGCGCCCGGCGGCGCCTCGGCGGGATCCTCCCGGCGCCTCGCCCCGCAGGGACCCGGGGAGAACGTACCCTTCGCCCCGGTGTCAACCCAGCCGCCCCCCTCGGGGCTCGAACCCGCGGTCCCGTGCGCGCGGCTCCTCACAGGGCGCCAACGCCCCTGAGGGAGTGGGTTCCTGTGAAGGACCGAACGCGGGCCAGAGCAGCAACGGGTGGAGGTTGTGTGCTGCCCGCCGGGCCCGAAATTGAGGGGGGGCGGTTGGGGTGCTGCCCACCGCCCCAAAAAACTGAGGGGGAGCGGTTGAGCTGCTGCCTGCCACCCCCGAAACTGAGGAGTGGTTGGTGTGCTGCCCACCACCACCAAAAACTGAGGGGAGGCAGTTGTGTGCTGACTGCCGCCCCCAAAACCGAGGGGGGGCGGTTGGAGGGCTGCCTGCTACCACCAAAACTGAGGGCCCTGCTGAGAGGGTGCAGGAGGGGAACCATTGGACAGCATTACCGCTATCCATGTCATCCCCAGCTGACGACAGACGTTCTCTGGAAGATGGAAGTCTGTACACCTCCAACGCTTTCTCTGCTTGGGGTTCCCATTTCTGTAGGCCCCCAAGATCAGCACACATACTGGCGTTCAGCTCAGTCAAGTGTGGAGTGAGCCCTAAAGCTTTTGGGGGGAAAAGAGGCACCATGGTGTCCTCTTCGTGTTACGCTAAGCATAGGTCTGACAGTGAGATGGAGGACTTGGTGCTTCAAATGGATAGCGCTATACGGAAGCACCTTTGTCCTTTGTTAATAATGCTAATTTCCTGGAATTACAAAGGGAAATAAAATAACTCTTTCGTGGAGTTCTTAAAAAAAAAGTATCCAGGAATTCAGAGACAGGGTGGAGTGTGGGAATTGTATCACGTCCCTCTATAAACAGTAGATCACCTCACACTCGTGTTCGAGCTAAGTAGTGCAACTGAACAACCGATGCTTTGTAACTCACTCAGCTCACAGTTTAAGGCTTTCCGTTACAAGCACAAGGACTAAAAACACACTTTCAATGAAATCTGAGATTTTCTTCATAGTCTCACAACTCGGGTCTTTCAGGGAAAAAAAAAAAAACAACCAGTATCACAGAATTAACAAACTGCAAGATTTGTGAACAGCAACCAGTGTGATAACTGCAGCAGTCACGTGTAATAGGTTTGTAATGCTGAAAAAAAAAATAATACTTCTGATGGCTTTTTCGCGCCTCTGGAATGCTGCAAAGGCCTGTTAATCTTTAAGCGCCTCGCTGTGGCTGTGCCCGGTTGCCCTGAGCAGCCCTGCAGAAGGGAATGGGAGTGTTCAAAATGAAAAGTTGCAATTCGGTCCCTTGCTTTGCTGAATAAGTAACCTGAAACAGTTTAGCCATTAAGATGTAAATTGGCAGAAAGATGGAGAAAGCATGGAGGCTGTGTTTACTTGTTTCCCGAAGATGAGTTTAATCAGAGCAGCATTAAATGTTCCTGCTTATTTAGAAAGTTTACTTTATCTTTGATTTATTGTGCTTTTGCCTATCAGATGTGGAGCTGTTTTTCTAAGCATCTTATTGCTTTAGTGCCTCCCGATGCTGCGGAGTTTTGGATGCTCAGCAGGCATTCTTAGTTCTTATCTTAAGGCATTTACCCTGCTAATACTAGCAGATTGTGTTAGTATCAGCAATTTTGTAAATACGGCTTATTTTCATTCAGGTAAAACTATGCTTTTGTGATTTTAGGGAACTTTGGTCACAGTATTTCTAGATTCTTACCTTTAATGAGGAAAGCAACGTTGGGAGTAGCTTGCCCTGGTGCAGGAAACAGGGCATAGCTCAGTTCCTTCAGGCTTCTGTAACTCGGGTTCAAATTGCAGAGGTAATACTGCTCGTGAAAGCTTTTCCATGAGCCTCCATTATTTCAAGTTACATACACGCATAAAGGCTAAAGGGCCAAACCCCTAATACCATAATGTTAGTAAAATACCTTATAAAACCATAATTTATAGCATTAGGCACTTCTGAGGTGTCCTCTGAAGACATTTACAAGTATTCGTGGGTTCAGCCTTATCTCTGTCTTATCAGAAAAGCATTAATATTTCTTATTTCGTTTCTATTTTAGAGATAAGGAAGCCACCCTGGAAAAAAACAAACCCAGAGGGATCTGACCGTGCATTATCGTAGCTTTCGCCAGATGTATGGAATAAGGCAAACAACAACTGAATATAAACCAATGAAGCCATTCAACTGTGTGTGTTGTCCCCTTGTGTAATATCCCATGAGACATTAGATTAGCCCAGGAAGAGCACATTACAGCCAGTATATTTGATATTGTGCTCCACCTAAATAAGACCTTAGGGCTTAGAATGGAACACGTTCTGTCAAATTTACTGTGAATTAGACATAATTATGCAAATAAAGCTCCTTCTCTTTTTTGTTTGGTGTGAGCTTTGTTGAATCACTCTGTTCAGTTCCACGCGCAATTCTTTGTTCACTTAAGTAGATTGAGAAATGAGATTGATTTTTCTCCTCCCCATCTTCTCTATCTCAATAGGCGGTGTTAGCAAAGCCTTTCAGAATCCCTGAAACAATCCATAAATGAATGGAACTATTCTCTGTTTATCTGTAATAAGCCGCTTCCTTGCTATCTCATGCTGAGCCTTTCCATATCTGTGGTGAGATCTGTAACACTGGTGACTGAAGAGAGAAACCACCACCGCTCTTAAAAATACGTTCTAATAATGGTGGAAATGCATGCTCTGTGTTTTACTTTTGCTGTAATACAAAGAACACATAGACAGTAAAGCATGAAATCAATCTAGGTGCTGAATTCATGTTTTTCCAAGTTCATGCGAAGCTGTGTACCTTGAAAGCCTAATTCCTATGGATTTAGGGGTTCCTCACAACAGAAGCAGGGACAGCGCTGGACTCTACCCTCACACTTGCAGAGAGGTTAAACAGCTCTATTATCAATACCAAGCGCAAAATATAATGCACATGTGAGATAGCAACATGCAAAATTGTCACTGTTCATGTGGCGCAACAGGGGGTGCTTCACTTACCATATTAATATAATTACAAACAAGTGTTGACATGATGTGTAGCAACAGGAAAGTAAACGAATTAAGAAAAGTGATTTTTATCTCAATCTTGTTATTATGTACCAGAGAATGTCTGTTAGGTGTCTTTACAATGGTTGTTTCCAATTTAGAGGGCCATTACTGATACTAGCACTCAGCATACATGTGTATTCTGCATTTTGGCACTAGAGGTAGAAATAGATCAGCTGAGCACTCCAGCGTACCGTAACTGCTTCTCATTAACCCCTTTCCTTTGAAAGTTCTGCACTAGCCTGCACATTGGAAAACCTGCACGTGTACCTTTCTATGTGTTTTCATCCCACGCCGGGCACTAATGATTTCTAAAAGACTTTGATTTCTTTTAAACAGGGAAAAGTTGGGGGCTTTTTATTATTTCCTTTGAAAAAAACTGAAGTCTTTCCAAAATGGTTTACTCCATGCGAATGAGGAAAGTGCAGAAACCAAAATCAGAAATGAAAAAAAAGTGGTAAACTGAAGCGAATGAGAATGTAGGCTCAGTGCCAAAAATGGATAAAAAAGATCTTTGGCTTTTCTTACCAATTTATGGCAATTCCACTGTAACAGAATTGAAAATCAAAGTCTGAAACCTTGAACCTACAGTTCCCCAACAGAATTTTCTTTTCTGGGGACATAAAGAAGCTGAGTGAAGTTTCAGGCGTTTTAATCCAGTATAATCAAAACCAGGGACATTTGAGTAAAGTCTCATATTTTAACAAGACCTCCCAGCTACATTCTTTGTTCTGTGTGTCCGTTGCAATTGAGTTATTATATTGCACCCAATTAATCCAAAAGTCTTGGATAGTTTGGAACAAGTATGATATATGTATATTAAGCATCCCCATCCACCCAAGAACTCGGAACTGGAACATTACATGCCCTTTTTAAATTTGTTTCGTCATGTAAGGATGACCACACTTGCCTAAATAAGCTATAGAGAAAATGATGAAATTTAAAACATGAGCTATCATAGAAAGGTCTTAAAAGTGTTTGTTAAGGAAATTACAACCTTGTTCTTTAAACTATCCCATATAATTTAAAAGAAAATTGTGATCTTCCTATAAAATGCAATAAAATACCTTCATAAGAGTGTGGAAGTTATATTAATATCTATTCAGTCCTGGAGGTATAGAAATGTAATTTCTATGACGTTCTCTACAGTTATTGCTGTTAAATTCTGCAGTGCTGTTCCTTTAGGGAAAATGACATTGAGTATTAGAGAAACCCTCCTAAAGGTGAACTGTCTGTGGCAGAAGTCCTCTTACCTAAGAAATGTAACCAGGATCAGACAAGTATTCCTATGCCAGTAAAAGCCTGCACTAGGAACCAAACACGGAGGCATCTTGCCTCCCTTAACTTCAGCTCTAACATTTCAGGCTTCTTCAAAGTTTGTATAAATTTAACCATGTTTTAACAACTGAAATTTAAACAATCAATCTTGATTATCAAGCCTAAGAGTGCAATAGCTAGTACAAACACATTAACCCATAACTTCTTTTCTTTACTGTGTTTATTAAGTAGATTTTATTTTATTTCCTGATCTTAACGTCCCTCATTGGCAGAAGCCCTGCCAACAATAGACACCATTAAGCTGATAGAGGCTGTTAGTGGTTCCCTCAGGCACAACTGACCACATAGCATATGGGAATAGAGTTTTCACAGTGCATACCTAATATCCCTGGAACCATTCTGTGAAGCAACCGGGTGAAAACCCAAAAGCTATAAACGATACTGATCTGATTACCAAAACCCCAAGACATGAACAGAAGGACAGATCCCAGAAATAGCACTGGGGCCTGAATCAGCAAACTGACATGAAGATCAGAACTACATGAGTAAAGCCTTTTCCCCCAAATGCCATGTATCTCACTTTGAAAAAAAAATAAATAAAAGCTTATTCATTTGAAGGGATGTGTTTCCAAGTATATTATAATCAGGATATTATGATTTCAAGCATGAGGTGAGTGAGACCTGTTGGCTTGGAGACACAGAGTCACAGAATCATAGAATAACAGGTTGGAAGGGGCCTCAAGGATCATCTGGTCCAGCCTTTCTTGGCAAGATAGCCCAGCCCCCTGTGCAGCTGAATCTTGAAAGTGTCCAATGTTGAGGAATCCATCACTTCCCTGGGGAGATTATTGCAATGGCTGATTGTTCTCATTGTGAAAAATTTTCCTCTTGCGTCCAATGAGAATCTCCCCTGGGGTAACTTGTACCCATTACCCCTTGTCTTCTCCACGTGACTCCTTGTAAAAAGGGACTCTCCATCTTCTTTGTAGCCACCCTTTAAATACTGGAACCTGGTAATAAGTCCCCCCTAAGCCTTCTTTTCTCAAGGCTGAACTAACCCAGTTCTCTCAGCCTTTCCTCATACGGCAGGCTTCCCAGTCCTTTCATGATCTCAGTGGCCCTTCTCTGGACCCTCTCCAGCTTGTCCACATCTTTTCGTATAGCGGGGACCAAAACTGAACACAGTATTCCTGGTGTGGCCTGAAAAGTGCTGAGTACAGTGGAATAATTACTTCTTTACCTCTGCTGGTGATGCCCTTGTGATGCAACCCAGCATCCCGTTGGCTTTCTTTGCCACAGCAGCACACTGTTCACTCATATTGAGCTTGTTGACCACCAGGAGCCCCAGGTCCCTTTCCACAGAGCTGCTCTCCAGCCGGGTGGATCCCAACCTGTGCTACTCTCCTGGATCATGTTTTCCTAGGTGCAAGATGGTGCACTTGTCCTTACTGAACTTCATCGGGTTCTTGTTAGCCCACTCTTGCAGCCTATCCAGGTCCTCCTACAGGGTGGCTCTCCCTTCTGAAACATCCACTTCCCCACTTGGTTTGATGTCATCAGGAAACTTCCTCAGGGAACACTTGATCCCATCATCCAGATCACTTACGAAGATATTAAACAGCATTGGGCCCAGTGTTGATCCCCGGGGGACCCCACTTGTGGCAGGCTGCCAGTTTGAAAAGGAGCTACTGACCACCACCCTCTGGGTACAGCCTGTCAGCTAGTTCCCCGCCCACCACACAGACCCCTTGTCTAGGCCGTAACGCGTCGGTTTCCCAAGGAGGAGGCTGTGGGGAACTGTGTTAAAAGCCTTGGAGAAACCCCGGTAGACAACGTCCACCGTTCACCCTACATCAGCCGAGCAGGTTACTTTGTTGTGGAAAGCAATCAGGGTTGTCAAGCACGATTTGCCTTTGGTGAATCTCTGCTGGCTTTTCCCAATTTGACTTGTGGCAGCCCCAAGGAGGATTTGTTCCATAACTTTCCCAGGGACTGAAGTAAGATTGATGACCCTATAAATTTCTGGATCCTCCTTTAAGCCCTAAATGGAGTCCAAGTCAGTAGACAGTCCTGAACATCTTTAGCCCTTTCCACCTTCAGAAATAAGCTAAATTCTGCAGAAACAAACATGCACATTACTATCAGCTCCAGCACTTTCTTTTACAATTCTGCCACTGTGTGACATCCTTTCAACTTGTTAGCTCTATAATACTCACTGGAGTAAAAAATTAGTCAGTTTAATAAAAACCAGAGCTGGTTTTTTGCATGGAAAAAGGGCCTTTTTTCACTCACTGCTCAGGGTGGAACCAAACTGCCACTTTCCCAGATTCCTGCTGCCCTATCTGCTCTATTACAAAGCCTATGAATGCAATAAAATGTAAAGATTCAGGTAATGTAACATCCACACATCTTGACAAAAGTATTTCATTTCTTAGTTCATGTTTTGTAGGTTTACAATGATATTTCTAGGATTGATCTGTCTGTAATCCAAAAAAGATTGATACGTTTTGACATACAATAAAACTAACAGTAGGACTAAGACACGTTTACATTTATGGCAATGCAGTTTGGAAAGTATACTTTAAGAACATGGTATATTAGAAGAATACTGCTGCCAACTTGGTGGAGGCCTTTGCCTTGTTTGAAATGAGAATATATGAAGAGTCTTTTGGTAAGTTTTATAAACAACATTTTATCCTCTTTACAGAGTTTTCTTTATCTCATCAGAGAGATTTACTGAGGATCATAAGCTGCAAAAAGACTAAAAAGGCAGAAAATCTCTCACAGTTAATTGCAACAAAACCGTCTGAGTCCCACGAGACATAGAAGGCAATCTGTATCCTAAGGAAAATAAGAAATTATGAGGAATCTGAAGCATGCTGTGCTATTTCAGTTGAGCACAGGACAGCTGGAAAAAACAAATACGTGAAGGAAGTGGCTGGCTGATATTTGCCCTCTATTCTACCGTGCTCCTTCTCTGCTTTCTTTACCCCCTCTTTCTCAGGCCATGCAAGATAACAGTTTCCAAGAACCATAAAAGAGAACAGAAACACATGCATTTAATTGTCTTATAAATTGAATTATGATTTATGACAGGTTTTACATTTCACAAGTAAAATGTTATGCAAATTCTCAGCAGACCCTTTCATTTAAAAGCTTGCACAAAATATTTTTGGTAGCTTCCCACTTGATTTTATTTCTGAAATAGACAAACCGAACACGTGTACCTGTGGCTCAGAGACCAGACAGTACATGCTTAATTATGCTCAAAAATCTAATCCCTGAATTACGGAATGAAGCATAATTCATTTCTACATTAGCAAAAGTGTGCTTTAAAAGTGATGGAGCATCCCTTACCATATGCTTTATGGTTCTTGCATTTGCATTTACAAAGAAGGAACAACCATCTTGAATATTTTAATATCTGGATATATAGTCACAGGTCATTTTTCTTTCTTATCCATCCCATCAGATCACCTCTAATATTACCTAATTCTTTTACTGTATCTGCTAACGTATAGAAATAAAAGCGTATTAGTATATCTATGTTAAAAACAGTTGCCAATATGTAAGAACTAATCACAGGATCCACCTGGCCAAGCATTTTGTTTCTGACAACGTCCACTAACTCTGCAATCCTTGAGAAAAGAGGGTAAAGACAAGGCAAATACCGAGTTATAGTTCCCTCTGCTGTACCCTTGCAGCTTCCAGCAAACTGCGACTAAGGGAATTCAGGAAGCAGGAGATTTCATCTGCATAATTAAAACCCCTCTTAGCATTAGCCCAGTGTCCTGAATTAATTGTAAAATGTCACATCAATTAATTTCTATCCAGTTAGGCTGGATCATGTATTGATCCCCTCCAAGAGGAGCCTGAGTGTCAGGATTTTAAACAGCGGAGTGATGGAGTTGGCACACAGATTCCTGTTTCATAGCTGCACCTTTTGGGGTAGGAGATAATGGTACAGTGCAAATAGCACTGCAAGGCATGCTGAGATGAATGCTTATAAGAAAAAGTCTGTGGAATAGCAATGCCTAAGATGTATGCTTTGAACTGGACAAAAGTAGGGAAATCCATCACAAAATATCCTGGGTATCCAGAGACTGAAATGCTTTTTACTGTGTTCATCTCATCTGAATTCCCTATGCCTGAGTGTTTCGCCTCCACAGAGTTTTGTTGAGGATAAGGCTCCAGGACAATATTAGGCAAATGCATTTTGGGGGGTTTGGAAGCAGGAAAATAAACATCTTCCTTTCCCCTCTCATCTTTGTTTAAGAGAAAAAGAAGAAAAAAGTAATTGGCTGTTTCACAATTCAATCACCATATTGCAAAACACAATGTGATGAAGGCTGGGATAATACTTTGGGCTTTTGCTGTTTGGCCATCAGACCACTTCACACGTCTGGGAGAGCCACGTGCTACCACTCCAAGAGCAGCACCGTTCCCTGAATTCACTCCAGGGCAGCAGGCTCACAACCAACTTAGAAAGGAAATACCTTTAAAGCTTTGTTGGTGGGATGTAAGATGTAAGCAGGACAGTGGTTTTTCACACTGCCTCTTTCATTTATCCTGTCCATTGGTGTGAGGCAGGAGGACGGATGAAGACAGAGAGACCAGAAGAAGAGTGGTGGATTGGTGACTGATTCTTCAGAGCCTGAGCTATCATTTCATAATGGGATGTTTACAAGTTTTGTCAGGGATTTCCCATTCTGAGCACGTTGTGCTTCACCTCAAAGTTACAATTTATCAATTAGAGTATTGAACGGTGATGGAAGGCAAAATCAAAGGAGAGGATTTTCAAGAAATGCCCTTGGTGCAGTGGAGCTATAGATGACCAGAAAGATTATGCTAATTGCCAACCCCCAGCAGGGAGGATATTAAGGCTATGCAGCTGTATCTGTCTGGACAGGGCTACAAGTTTTCCCCCACACTACAATTACATTGCCAGCATCTGGGGCAGTGACTGCGCCTGATGGAGACAGACCAGAGCACTGAGCAAGTGCAGGAGGGAGCTGTGTGAAACGTGCCAAAGCCAAAGTCTAAGTAATAACATGGGATCACAGGAAAGTACTGTCCCCAATGCTTCCTGGAATGGTGCTGGACACGGCTGATCCTTGGCTAAATTTGCCTTTAGTCATACTCAGCATCAGCGTAGTGCTTCCTTTGCCTGAAACGGATGATTTCCATAGAGCACAATAAGACGTCTGAGTCATGATCAGGCTGCCCAAAAGCTGCTGAAGGTTACAGAGGCACATGGGTAGATTGACCTCTTGAATGGTCAAGGTCTGGTATTGAGAAATGTGTACATGGTTTTGACATTGTCCAATGCCAAAATGACGATTGGGTAAGTTCTGCATCCCCCCATTTACCCTCAGCTACCTCACTGAATTTACGGTCTTCAAAAGGCCTGAGGAAACCAGGCCTTTGAGAAGCTCATCCTGAAATGAAAGATGGTCATTAAAAATACGATTGAGTACCCTGCATTTTCCTGATGATGCATCATCAAATCATAGAACAGTTTGGGTTGGAAGGGGTCTTTAAAGGTCACCTACTCCACCGCCCCTACAATAAGCAGGGACATCTTCAACTACATCAGGTTGCTCAGAGCCCCGTCCAACCTGACCTTGAACTTTTCCAGGGATGGAAATGTTATCTTCTTCTTATTCTCAATGAACACATTCTTCAGTATGTGTTTGAGAAAGTCGTTCTACCTCTCACTGCCTTACCCCAGGAGCACAGGTGACCGAATAGGAGAAATGTGCCCTGAAGACTAGCGTCTGCAAAATACATCTTTTCTTGCAGTATTTTTTTCATGGAAAACATTGAAACAATATTTTCATGCTGTCATGGCTAATATCAAATGCTGTTTTCAGACATTATTCAAATTTTTTCTTTTTTTTTTAAAAATGAACTTCTATTAATACCATATGGAATCAGATTAGCCCCACTGCTAAAAGATTCACGAAGGTGGCAAATCCTTCCATCTTCTCCTGCCTAAGCAACAGCAAAATAGTCATAAGCAGTTTGATTACCAGTTTGCAGGTGATACAATTCAAGGTCATGTTGAATTACTAATCATCCACCCATCACTTGGCAACACGCAGCCACGCAGGCAAAGCCCACTCCACTGGGTTGTGTTACAACGGAATAGTGGTAACAGGGAAGAAAAATAATTTCTTAAAATACCAATGGTTTATCTGGAGTTCACACTGTATTTACCCCATAATTTTAAGTACAGGTTAACTCTAAATTTTCTGGTTTTCTGTATTGTGTCTTCGGAATCAAAACTCTGCCACAGTCAAGCGAAGGTTTAAGTACCCACAATTAAATGGTGTGATTCAATGTTTTCAAATTCTTAAGTGTGGTGCTGCGGGGCATGCCTCAGGATTAAAATAGAGGAGAACTCCTCAGCAGTAACTGCTCATTTGTTCCTGTCTTCACTGCCAGTCAGAAGAAATAATACTCAGTAAATTCATGGCTTTCCCTCACCAGCAAATCACATGGGGTTGGAGCTTCACTCCAAAATCATCTGACATCCATTCCATAGCTCATCAGCGTCATCTTTTTGTGCCGAGGAGCATGGGAATGTGTTCTCCAGCCAGCTGGTCTTTCTGTTAATATTTGGGGCTCTTACGGTCTGAGATAAATGAGCTCTAAGTTTCTTTTCTACCAGGATTTGGAGGTTAGACGTGCACCTCTTGCAAGCAAGGCATCACCATTTATCAGAACGGTTTTAAGGGATTTCTGTAGCATTCAGTCCTGCACAGAGCCACCCTGGTTTTATCACTTTTCAGGCATACATGCCCGCAAAAGGGAGTAAGAATTTGAGTTCCAGTTAACAGCTAACACCAAGTACTTGGCCTGATGCCACACACATCCTACAGTTCTACAGTTCTAGTGTTTTCCAAAATTAATTTCGCTTTAAAAAAATGTATCTCTAATCCTTGTTGATTATGAGCAGGGGAAAAAAGTGCTAGCTTCATATTCATTAAATTGCCTGAATGAGCCCCAAGATAAAGGTCGCTGACATTTCTTGAATGGAACATTTTTTTTCCAGAATCTACAGTTTCATCAAAGCATTCCTTTGGAACATGCTTTTTTTTTGCCAAAAAAAGATTTTGCAAAAAAGCTGGAAGCATTTTTCACTTGCTAATTTTATTTCAGTCATATCAAAATCATTAATTTCAACCAGAGAAAAACATTTTGTTTTATCTACCATCCTTATGTATCTGGCTTAGCCTTTTGTAATATATTTTAGTAATGTTTTAGTATAAAAATCAAAATAGGATAAATCTAAAAAGTGGTCCAATACTTCTGTCCTATTAAATGGACAAGTCATCACAGCTTTCTGGACTTGAATGCATTTTTGTCACATCAGCCCCTCCTAAAAGTTAAGGGTTTTAAACTGATAATGAAGAAAGTCCTTGAGATGCTAGAGCTCCCTAAGAAATTGCAATTTTATTTTATGATCAGCTTTTTTAAAAAAATATTTTGGTTATATTTCCAAATACCCATGCTTAGCATTGATAACATTATCAGATTGTTGACGATATTGACATTTTTAATTAGTGTCATTAGGTTTCAGAGTAAACAATTAAATTGCTGTTATTTTCACCAAGCCTACCTGGCTGCTGGACTTATCCCGTGGACCCAAGTGCCTCCAAACTCTAATTGATAAAAAAAGAGACATATCGAAGACAACAGCCAAATGGTCTGCAGAAGTTCTCAATATAAAAACCTGTAAGATAATAAAATACTGACATTGTGGCTATATCATTAAAAAAACCAAAAGAAGTAAAATTAAAGTAAATTCCAGTGCAGAATACATACTACATCAGTCATCTACATTCAGTAAGAGTCTCAGTTTTAAATATATATTAAGCTACTACATGATTTCCTTTGTACCAGACCAGATTGTGAAAGAACATCTAAATTCTTCTGCAAAATTTATGTTTCATTCTGCTGCAGAGCACAAAGAGCTTTAATGCACAACACACAAATTGTCATGTTCTTGTCTGGGGAACAGTCTTGAAATCATTAGTCAGTTTGCCAGCATAAGGAACATAACACAGAATCTGCGAGATGCATATGGTAACAACTTTTAAGCCTTATGACCAATCTGTTTTTTATAACAGTTTGTGAATACCTTTAAAGTAAATTAGATCTATTAATCTATCTCTGATTTTGGATGGGGTTTTTATCATGTCAATTGTTTTTTTGCAGATCTTCGTGTTTTCTCTTTCAAATGTATGTGCTGTGATTAGAATAACAGAGGAGATAGGGATCATTTAAATAACATTTATCATCTTAAACTGTTATTGTTGGTTTTGGAACATATCCGCTCCTTTTAATGTGCTCTCCTTAAAGAGAAATAAATGACTTCATTTTCCTGGGAAAGTCCAGTCTGTTCTGGAGAAAGCCTTGCTTTAAAGCTGCCTATACTGTCTACTTGGTTCTCATACTGCTTTTTATTCTTTTATTTGATTTTGCTGGCGTCCATCTCCAGGAATGTGCCTGTGTAACAAGACCGACACGTGGCATGCTGCAGGGAAATGTGCACCTTGTCAGAAAGACCTCGTCCCACAAGAAAAATTGTTTGTCTAAAAGTACAGAGCACAGCTTTCATTTGCTCTAATTAAAGCATTAATGTCATTGTTCTAAGGTTCTTTAAATTATGTTTATTAAGCTATATGCCACATTTTGGAATGCAATTAATGTTTGCCTAAACTTTCCATTTCCTTTGATGTCACAGGGTATGTATTTGATATAATGTTATTTAGTATTTTAACAGAAGCTACAGAAACTGAGATTAGGCGAGTTTGTTATAAATTAAAAACTAAATAGAACTCAGTGAATCAACTTTTTTTTTTTCTGGCAAGAGTAATTTCATCTGCATGTTATATTCTTTCTGTATATAACTCACATTTCAAAATCCTACTCCTTAACATCAAGGATTTATACACAGCTCGCCTGGCTTATGGGCAAGATAATTTTGTCTGTAATTAAATGAAAAATAACACATAAAAATCACATAAGGGTCATGGGAGGTTATTTAAATTATGCAAATGTCATACAAATGTAAATGAATGCCCAGATTCTGCTTTCATTGTGCAGGTTGGACTGTATATTAATCTGTCATCTGAGCTGCTGGAATTAAGGATATTACTCTGAACACAAGGTTTAACTGCGTAAGTAGAAGAATCGGGTCCCAGAAAATCTCTTGGGTTTGTCATTTTAAGGGGCTAACTAAGAAGACTCATAGACCGGTTTTATCGCAGGTTAATGCAAGTGCTTGCAGGATCACATGCCATGAAATGTTTTCATTAAAAATAAAACGTAAGGACAAAATGACAAGCTGTGGGATTACAGGTTGGGCCGTGGCTCTCCCAAAGTTCCCACTCGCCTATGGACAGCAACAGGACAGAGACAGGCAGAAGTGGTAGATTCCAAATCCCTCACTCATGTGAACGAGTAGGTCTGCAGGATCCATTCCTTTGGACCTCCAGGAGCCTGGAGAAAACTGAATTATCCCACAAATAATATGACATCAATTTCTTACTGTCATCACGGTGCTCCATTACTTGCAAAGCTTTAAATCAAAAGAGGAAGCGAGAAACAGGCAAGGTACGGGACCAATGCGCCGTGTCAAAACCCCTGCCATTCCAGCTTGCTTTTATTACAATGATGAGAATTTCACATTGCATTTCCTAAAGTATCTTCCCTGCTTCATGTTAGTATTAAATGAAATTCTGCAGTTCTTGCCTAATGAGCAAGTGCTGATTAGTGTGAGTGGTTTAAAGAAGTATGCAGATGCAAGACCTTCTCATTGTAAGGAATGAGTATTAATGAACAGGAAAATGAGACTGAGGTACTGAACATAATTTAAATCACCGAGAGAGCAGCTCTATCTATAGTACAAGACTTGTGCTGTGTGAACCACAGGAAAAAATACCAAAAGTGAACAAAGCATTTAAAAAAGCACAATGTTACTTAACTGTTAAGATCTCTTGTTTCTTTGCTTAAATGTTTTCACCTCTGTGTTCCCCCACTGTTAACACACAGAGTGTATTTGGCTGGTGGCTGTGCGGCACTAAGGTATTCTAGCTATCGAGACTCACGGTTTGCATTCTTCATTTCCACTGAGGACGTTGCCTGTAGGCAGGAAGACATTTGGGCTTCGGAGTCCGACTCATTCACATAACTCTAAGTTTCACAGAGTCCAGATCACAGAGGCAGAAGCAGCAGAGAGGGATGGACCCAGTTGCCCATCTTGCCTGTAAGTTAACGAAGGAACAGCATCTTTGTTAATGGAGGTGCAGTGCTTAGGACAATGTAATTGATTTTTTGCCGTGTCTGCTGCGTTGATGAGTAAAATATTAATATGAGGTCAGAAATAAGACATAGATTAGTTTGTTAGCAATAATATTTTTTCAATAGATTCAGTTGATGAATCCAGTTTCACTGAGAAGGCATTATTTACTACAATCTAGATAAATAAGAAGTTTAACTTTGGTTCTATAAAACAGCTCAAAACCAATTCATACAAAGGAATCCATCACTTGGATGGAAATGAGAAATCTGAGATGTTGAGGCAAATACATCCCTGGTGCAAAGGATGAAAGGTCCAAGGTAAATAAAAGACCTAAGACACAAAGGTAGATACAGTCCCAGTGCAAAGCTTCCTGGCTAATCACTAATCCATATATGTAATGAAAAAGAGTTTAGGATCTACAAAACTAAATTCTGGCATTGGTTATGTCATCTCTGTACTTCTGAGAGACAAACAACAGCTTGTTAGTAAGCGCTTGCTAAACGGATGATCCCTAAATATGAGGAATGCAAAGATAGTGGTATTGTTGTATTACTGTCTTATCTGGCAACAGTAAGAAATAATATCTACCCAGACATGAATTTGGCTTTGACACAGAACAGCACAAAGTCAAAAAATATTTCTCTCAGTCCAGAAGAATTACATCTGACCAGTATTTCCAGAAATGCCTTTTAAAAATCCCCTAATAAACTCAGTGGGTTATGAAGTAATGTTGGATGGCAGACACAGAACAGCAAGAGGTAATAATATACGTTGTTAGGTTTATTTACTTACTAATAACACAAGATTACTGTTGGAATACACACTGGAAAAAGAAAATGCACGGACAGATACAGAGACACTGCATTTCTACCCAGTGCATCACATTAGAACAATTTGGGGAAAAAAACAGGGATCCAGATTATCAGAATGGTGTAAGCGGATCAAAGCAGTTTCTGTGGAGCACCTTCATTGAGAATGGGTGGGCGAAAACAGAGCAAATACATTTTTACCTTGATATTCAGTGAGTGTTAGTAAGTATTAGACAGTGTAAAAAGGTATTTTGCAATTTTATTGGAGCTAGGACAGCCTTCCCTCTAACCAGCAGTAAAAATTGTTGATCAAAATTAAGAACATTTTTTTCATACATATCAAGGTGCTATGTTCAGTGAGGTACTGGGAAAGAAATGTAAAAGTAGACTCTCCCAATCCTACTCACGTATTGTCTCCTGGTAATAGACAATATATTGTTCCTGTTGACAAACAGAAAATGAAACTTGTAAGTGTATTGAGAGTCTTAAATACCTCCAGCAAGCTGTTATGAAGTTCTTGATAACCCGTCCTACCTATTTAAGCATATCACTATTAATTTATCTATTCAGATACTTATTTAGCCCTTATCTCTGTCTCCTATGTTCTATGTCACTTTTCAACAAGGCAGATTTTAAAAATCTGTATTTAGCCCCTGTGCATATCTTCCTGTCCTTTATCCAGCTATAAATGACATCAGTGTCAATGGGAAGAGATGCTGAGTGCTTCTGATCATTAAAACTGTTTCATTATTTATTTGTAAACATTTTTTCCCCAAGGAAAAAGGTTTTGTCGGTGGTGAGTTCAAACAATTCATTACATTTGAAAACCAAACACAATGCTTGGTTCTGTTATGCTGAATAAGAGTAGAAAACAAGCAAGAGAATTCATGGGAAAGGGTCAAGAGCTGTAGATGGAGCCAAAGCAAAAATGCAGCAGGAATCCTGAAAATCACTATTGATGGAACACAATAAACTTCCTTGAAACCAGATGTGCTGCTCCCAGTTCTCACACCCCTGAACTGACATCCCCTGGTGCTGCAGAAGCCAGTGTTCCCATGTCTGTAGCCCCTACACAAACATTTTTTTTTTTCTTTTCTTGCCAGGCCCAGAACTCTTCACAGGGAAAGGCCACTGAGGGTTATGGCTGGTTCGGGGCATTTGAGTATTAAAATACAACTGACTCTCCGGTGCTACCCGCTCACTGAACATCCCTGGCAGGGTGGGCTCTCTGCGAGTACTGTGCAGAGCCAGAACCATTAAAGTCTTTTTTTTTTTTAATCACCCTTCGAGACTCACTTTTTCCAAGTCCACATGTTTCTTCCAGCGAGGATGCTGTCGGGTAACGAGTCAGAGCTGTAAATCTGTGACGATTTAAGACCTGTCCTTCCCGTGGGTTTCACGGGGCTGTCAATGCCTCCTTCGGGATGGCAGTTTCTTGGGAGCGGTCCTGAGCCTTCCGTTGCCCTGCCTTGGGCTGAGAACATGGTTGGCCCTTAGCCAGGGTGCAGAGACTTGCTTAGGTGGAAGTTAATTTGGAAGAGGCAGATGAAGGAGGATAATACGTCAGTCTGAAAACTCTGTGGCGCAGTATTTCTGATAGACTTTATAATCCTCTGCTGTATGAGCTAGCATAGTTTTATCTGCAATGGGAACATAAAGCTAGTTCTCTACAGAGATGGGAAAAAAAAAAAAAGAGCAGTTGCATTGCTCAATACTTCGTGTTAACATTAATCCATGGGTGGACCTGGACATCTGAGCCCACAAAGACACAAACTGGGGCAGGTGTGTGCCGATAACACAACTGCCACACGTTTGTTTCGTTGAGGAGAGTGGGAACGGGCTCGGCTACACCATAGGGGTCTGTTAGCAACTGCTCAGCAGACTGAATTATTGCCAAGGTCCACTGGGAGAATTTTAAATAACCATAAAAATGCAATATTTGTTCCAATATCTACCAAAAATTCAGTCCAAAATGGTGATCATTTGCCACAGCTTAGAAGCATATTTAGGGCTTTGTGTTCCAACTACACAGACTCCAACGTGGAAGTTGCTATCGAATGATCTCTGTTCTGCTGTGGGCTATGGCTTTTGTACTGCAGAGGGATTTCCTCTCAGAAAACTTAGTATTTTCCTCAAGATTTGAACAAGAAATTCCAAATTCAAAAGCAATAATTCAATACTTAAGTGAATCCCACTTGGATGAGCTGCTGTTATTATTTTGTAGCAAATATTTTTGTAGGATGCAGTGGCCAACTCATTGAGACATGAAGATAATGACAGTCCCTGCTCCATGGAGCCTGCAGCTCGACTGACGAGCCATAGCAGATAGCCAAGACAAATCTGTGGGATGGGGTGGGAGGCAGGCATGATGGGATTCCCAAAAATCCCAAACAAACCCCAGTCAGGGAGGCAGCTTCCAAAATATTTATTAAGGTTTTCAAGGCTTCAAAGATAAAAGAATTGTTCTAAACATGAACTTTCATCCCACATAGACAATGTTTGTACTTACACGCTGTTGTCTCAACGAGCTTTTGTTTTCAGTAGAAAACCTTATTGCTTTTGAATATAGCTGCCGGCAGTTGAGTTAGCAGATGGGATGTTGACTGCAGAGAAGAGCTGCATGTGGAAAATCATAGTTAATTTACCAAAGGGCCGAGAATGGCTTGTCATAGCCTCTACGGCTTAGGATCAGCGTTAAAGGAAAGAAAGAAGGAAAAAGAGGGAAAAGGGATGAGAAAAGGAAATATGTTACAATAACTTTCAAACATAATATGTTTTCCAGAGGAGTTCAGCCTAAAGGGACTTGCTTTCCAGAAAATGTCAATGCAATGTATTCTTTTACTTAGAGTTTAACCAAACCTTGAAGACTTTTCTTTTTCCACCAGCCAATAATGGACAGAAACACCAGCAATTACTGCAGCTCAGCCAAGATGCAGTAGCTTGATGAACATTACTTGATGAATAAATGTATTAGCACTTTACAGATCCTTGTAAGTAAAGCTGACAAATTTCCCCACTGCGTAGAAAGAACAGTCTGGCTAATTCAGGGAAATATTAGCACAAAAAAAGACGAATTCAAAACTGTGGGGGAATTTCAGCTCCAAAATCTGGTTTTAGAGTTCCCCCTCCTCCTTGTCCCATGAAAACCAAACTCCATCAAAAGCCTGGATATCAGTGGAAGTCCTTATGATAATCAGAGATTTCTAGTTGCCCTATACCCAGGTGCACTAGGATTTACTTCCATCTGCTGCTGGAATAAGCACTGTGCAGGGGTGAGACTCAGCCCACGTTTTCCCAGTCTGCTCAGTTACCTCCATCTTTGGGCTCGGCCGCATTCCCTTCCTTTTTTCAGACTCTTCCTTTCATCCTCAGGCAGCTGCTCACAACCCACTCCTTCCTTTCTTGTTCCAACAAAGTTCTTTTAAGATTCATATTCTTTTTGATCTCTGGGCTCTCAGACTTGGCAAGCCAGCTGTGTATCTGCCTGGAGCCTGGAAAATAGCATTTTCCCAACTGATTATTGAGTTATTGTTATTTTAACTCCCTTGAAGTTGTTTACCCCAGGTATCACGTCTCGATCACTGTCTTGTTGCCCATTGGTTTCCCATCTTCTCCCAGACTAAACAGCTTTCTTGGACTTAACTCTATAAATAATCCTCACATGCACAGGCTGGAGCATATAAACTCTTCATGAAAGCAGTATACTTAATTCCCCTGGTTCTCCAAACCACAGTAGTTAAGATCAGCTATCTAGAACGTTATTCTAACAATTCCCAGATTTATAGGTTAGATCATTGGTGGAAAAAGCCTTCTGTGCTGCAGCGTCCCTGACTTTTGGGTTTGCTTTCCTTTGTAGGTCTTCTCAGCTCTCTGTGATTCCCACGAGTAGAGGGCTGAGGGGGGAGGCGAGTCACCACCTGAGGTGCTGTATAAGTAGGTATCTTCTTTCAAAGAAATCTCAGCAGCCAGAGCTTTCACGCTTTGTAAATTCACTTGTTAAAATTTTCCCTTTGTTTAACATTTTCGAGTTTTCCAACACTTGTTTCCTTACCTTTCTTTTCTCTCCCTCCCCCCCGCCCTCCCCAACTTACAATATTTTCATACCACTTCTTTTTATAACCCATTTTATACTGAGACTATTTTAAAATATAGCCTGGGATTTCTTACTTTTTTGGATTTCCTTTTAGAACCGAACCCAAGAGAAGTCTTCCAGCATAAAATGGAAAATATTTTTCAAGACTTCTTAAAATACAATAACTGGGGGTGGGGCAACACACTGAAAACAGAAAACACTGCATCCTACTTCTTTGCCTAATTTCCCACTTCTGCTTCTTAGAATTAAAATTAGATACACTTAAAACCTACGAAGAGAAGCATAAGTACCTGGAAGTGGCAAAAGAACTTGCAAATCCATTTCCAGTTTTCCAGGAAAATGTAGCTTGAATCGGCATGTATGTCAGGTTTAGCAGCTGATGTACAAACAGCAAAGTTATATGGTGACCGTCCCTGTCATGGTGCTACAGAAAGCGCCAGTGGGAACAGAAGAGGAGACAGAGCTGCAGCAACTGCTGTCATTCACTCTATCCTCATCAGCTCTGCATAACACTGCATTAAAATTGCTTGTGTCTTTTGATACCTTGAATATACCCGTGGTCCCCAGGCGCTGCTACAAGGTGGCATGCCACAACAGGAGCAAAGGAAAAGCCTTCCTAAAGCAGCCTGGATCCATCTGGAGTTAACTTCTCTTATCAACACACAGTGCTCTCTTCACACTTGGTGCAAGGCTGAGCAGTTTTCTCCTAATTCAGCATCGAGGTGGAACTGCTAATGCGGGAGTTTTGTGATACTCTGTAAGAAACTGCTGGAACCATTGCAAAATCCACCCAGACAAAACATCCAACTATTATATAAAATGTAGTATCTCATTGCAGAATTAGGAAATGTTCCGTTGCAATGCAGGAAAACGATTCAACAGGCTGGTATTTATAAATAGCCACACATCGCAGTCATGAGCTTCTGAAGAACACATTCTTCCCAAGAAGAATGTCGATGTTAATCCGCTGAAGAGCGAGTGGGTGAGTGCAGGAGACGGTGCGAACGTGTGAGCGCAGCGGTGCAGGGCGGCTGGCGGGAGCTGCAGCAGGAGGAACGAAGCGTGGCTCTCCACCCAGCCAGCTGCCAGGGCTTCCTCACCTCCTGCTCCCAGTGGGGTCCAGCAGCTGGATCCTTCAACCCCCAGCACCGGCAAAATGTAAAGCCTTGTGCATTTGACAAGCTGTGCTGTCCTGAGAGAGGAAGGTACAAAAGAGATAGATGGGAACTGTAGCGCACACGGAGCAGCTTCAGGACCATATTTGCACACTGACGCTACAGCAGGGAAAAGTCCTTTTCCAGCCTTTGAAGTCCTTCCGTTGAGCCACTTTTGGGGTAGGATGTGGAAACAGATTTTGGGATGCCCTTGAAGAAAAGTCTGTCCTATATCTTCAGATTCTCCTAGACAACGGGACTCATTGAGAGAAATTCATTCTCTTTTCCCTGGCACAGGATGAAAAAAATCCATCAATGTGGCCTGAGCAGCAGAAAGAAGTAAAAGTTGTTATCATCTGTGTGTAAGGCTTCTCAGAAAAGGACAGAAGAAACCCTGATTCCCTCCTTAGCTGAACAGTGGATGAGAAAGTCTGCAAAGGGATTCCCATGAAGATTTCCATCAGTCACACCGGGATGGTTTCTCTGGTGCAAACAGGCTCTCACTCAACTGAGATAAGACTCAGAGTTTTTCTGCGTTTTCATAAAGGAAAATACCTGGCAGCACTAAATAAATAGCAAACTTCACTTATTTTTTCAAATGTGAAAAGAAGTTGCAGGTCACTAAAAAAATTAAAAGTTCAAGCCCTAAAAACCATTATTATTACAATAACAAGGCCAAGGTCTAAAGGGACTTCTTTTCGTGTCTTTCAATTTGTGGCAGAGATTTAAAAACTATTTTAGTAAAGGACAGATAATCCCAATATGAGCAATAATTAAAAGAAATTAGTTCAGCGATGGACCGTTCACAGACACTTGGTCATAAAACAACAAACAACTCGTCATTCCTAATGTTATTCTTCTCTAGGGAACCGAGCTTTTTGTTTGCTGTAATGAAGTGTTATAATTGAGCTCAACTTTACTGGAGTAGAGCTTTTTTCTTAAACAGCTGAGAAATGGAGATTTATCCTGACTAAAAACAATGCAGCACAGTGAATGTGCATGTGATATGACTAGGTCCTCCTATGCATGCAAAAAAAATTACATTCTGTTACCTTTATTTTATATTTTCTTTTTCAAGGAAAGGCATTTCATTTTCATTGCTAATATATGCTGAGTATGGAAGATCAGATGGCAGATATTATAACGAAGTGTTATTTGTTTACAGAAAAAATTGCGTTCATGATTTTTTAATAATGTTTGACGGTTTCATCATAAAGAAACAGAGGTCCCAACTGGGACTGATGTTCGTCATATGCCTGAGGCCTGAGGTTGATTTATTTTGTCACCAAGCTGAGCTGATTTTATTGGGACTAGTAACCGAAACTTTTCTGGCATCTTTTGCTATGACAGTGCAACGAATGAAATGCTAATGTACCAGCAGTATCTCTCAGAAAACTCGTCATTATCTGAATGCAGGCTTCCCCTCCATTGCCTGTTAATTTTTAAGGCTATACTGTTTTATAAGGAGCTACATGTAGGAGGCAGATCAAGATATAGGGATATCTTTGCTCTTCCCTCTACATCTACAGCTGTGGTCAGAGCTGATCGTTTGTGCCAAATCAAGCCCCAACTTATAGAACAGACTAATATATAATGGGTACAACAGTGAAATAAAAATCCTATTCATGCAGCTTCATCTCAGAACCATAGTGAGGTTTGCAGTGTGGCTACATAATAAGCCCACGGGTGCAATTTAAATACCATCTTACCAAGCACATCAGCTAGAAAACCTCAGAGAGAATAGTTCTTGTCTAAATTGGGCTTGGCATGCTGTTTTACAGCACCCCTTGGAAATTACAGAGGATAAGCCTGGAAGATTATTTTGTCTAATGAAAAAAAATGGGAGCATTTAAGCACTGCCTTTCATATGGCCAAAAAATTACTCTACAGAAGGAAAAGGACTGTGACAGCAAAACGGAGATGTGTCCCACCCACTTGTCGGCTCACTAACTAAAGGCCAGTTCCTCGCTTAATTGCACTTCCAGAGGAACATCAGCTCCACTGAAGTGGATTGCAAAACTACCAGTGAGTTTGGGGTTTACGATTTCGCCATTTGGATCCTAGGTACGCTTTTTACATCAGCAAAGGAAACCTGGGGACTTGAGGGCTGGTTATCAGTAACACAGCGGTTTGCTTCTAAGCACAAATCCAAACCTCAGGAGGGAACTGGGTGCAGGTGGGACTTTCTTCTCCCTTGTGCTAAAGACCGGGGGTGTGAAAGCCATGACATTTTCCCACTGAACACAATTCTTTTTTGAAGGTAAGTTTGAGTGGAGGCAGAAGATGAACATTTTCCAATAAACATCAATTTACATGATGAATTTCATATTTTCACCACTGCTTAAGCAATATGAGATTGTCTGTACAATCATAACTTCTCTCATAACTTCTCTCAGACATTTCCGAACTTTTCTTAACCTACGTCCTGGCAAATAATTTTTTCTCCCTTGCTTCATGCTAAACTAAAGAGAACAACAGTCTGACTTTCAGGGTTTGTTTGGAAATGCCTTCAGACCATTTTTCAACCCAAGATGCCTATGTATATTCCCTTTGGCAATGGGACATACTGGAAGGTTTACGTTAAGGTATTTTTCCTGCAGTTCTCTGCACTACAGCAAGCTGCCTGCTTCTTGCACCAAAACCCCAAAGCACCCATGGCGGGAAGGCATGATTTGCTCTCTAGAAGAAAAAAACCCCTTCCACTTGGCATGATGAACCATTTTTTGTTCCAAGTCCATATTTTCATTTTGGTTCTCCCAGTCATAAATGTCTTGTGATACTGAGTAACAACAACATAATCTGAAAATTACGCACAGATGAATGAGATCGTTCATAGCTGTTATTCCTCATCTATGACTTACACATTCCACAAATGATGCATTTTTTACCTGCATGCAGTTCCAAGGCATACATGCCATGCACAGTGGTAAATATTTGAAGGGAGCCTGGCGTAACGTATGACCCTATTACCCACAGGTCTTATGATCCATCCTGTAATAACCTATTTTTGGTTTGAGATTGTTTCCATCTCTTAAGAAGGTCCAACTTACTATAACTGTTTCTTGATTTAACTTTGTTTCTTGGACATCTTAATTCACAAGTTTTCAGTTGTTGCTTAATACAAAGCATTAAAAGCAGATTCACACCCAACTATTAACCACTTGATGTATCCAGACATTAGCTAATAAGGTAAAAATTAACGTGTTGAAACAAATTCTAGTAGTCTGGGTCTGCCCTCAGAGGCCATCTGAAATAAACACAAGATTCTTTCCCGTCACTGTTACTTCAAGTACATCCCAGGTCACCAACCTCCCGGAGTAGGAACCACAGTCATTTTGACTCGGTTCCACTGAGAGACTGAGCACATCAGCCTCTGCAAAGCCACGAGATCCGTCTGCTCTCAGCAGTTCTCTCCTGGAGAAACACTGGGCTGTGAAGATAACTCACAGGTTTTGCTTTTTAACATTTGATAGTAGATTCCTTACAGCATTGCTTGCACAAGACCACCATTACCCGTGTCAGAGAGCCACAGGGAGAGTTACGGACTCTCAGACCTGAATTTCTCACTCATCCCATCTCCCCTAGATTAAGTCAGAAGAACATTAATGGGACAGCGTGGGCACTGCACTTGCCTTTCTCTTTGTAGAAGCTGGCTGGATAAAAGACCCATTTTACTAAATCCTTCATTTGCAACCAGATTGCTTCCTCTGCTCTTGCGCTTCTTTTGACCCAGCCTTTGAGTGTTTGACTTCAATGCTGAAGAGAATAAGAATAAAGATGTGCAGATAAGGAGCTCATCAGATCATACATTTTCCCAAAGATAGAGGAGAAAGAGAAGAAAATACTTCTCAGAAGAGCTCATTCGATTTTTGTTCTCTTGGAGGCTTTTGGGAGCTGGCCACAGGAAAAAATAATTTGGTTTATACCTCTGAAGTTTCAATACCAAAGGAAGTTTGATAGGTGGAATTAACTCTGTTCAAATGGGAAAGGAACTTCATTACCTCTCACTGCTGTGCAATAAGTAACTGTCACAGAAGAGCAGTGAGAGACTGGTCGCTTGTCCTGCCTTCATCCCCTGACCTGTACCAGACCTGTGTATTCCCAGCCTCTCTCCTGGCACAGTAGGTGATAGCTGGGGCTGAGGTTTGGTCACAGCCCCCGGCTCTCACTTTCTTTTTTTTAATTCAGCATGTCCAAGAGGCAGCCAAACCCTCCCTTCTGAAATGTCACATCACTCCTGGTTGCCATTCAGGACTCTCAGCAGCTCCTGTCTCTTGCCATGACCACCTCAAGTTCTCATCCCCGTGTTGGCAAAATCAAAACCACGTCACTTAAATCTATCCTTCAGCCTCTGATTATCTCTGCTCAAGTCAAAAACATCTCCAAAATGAACCCATAAGCCTTCAGATGTTAATATCAATCAGCTCCCCAAAAAATCCAGTGGCAAGAGAAAAGACATGCTCTGATCTCATGGACAATCGGGCCTGTCTGCATACTTTTCCGTTCACATCATCTGCTTTCCTCACTAACACTCTCCTCTTCTTTCCCTCATGCTGAAATATAAAACCAGAGCTTCCCACAGCTCCATAGCGCACCGTCTCAGAGCACATGCCTTTGCCAAACTGAAGGATTTGCAGGGCTGGGGCTGCCTTTTTGTCACCTGTGAAGGGCCACATGTATTTTTGGGCACAGAGACTACAATTTTTCTAAAATTAATTTGGATCCTCTAAGCTAGACCAAGTTCAAGTTCCATGATCCCACTTTGAGTTTCACTGGGGACATGCCTGGATTTTCCCATGCGACAGGAGGATTTCTCCTCTGTCTTGAGCTAAGAGAGAACAATCACATAAGGAAGGGTAAAAAAAGTAAACTTGAACCCATGGCTTTACACGGAAAACTTTATGGACGAGGAGTTGTGGATTAAATAACACATTTTATTTGTAGCAAGTCAATCAGAGTAACAGCACTGAGAGTAACAGAAGAAGAAAAGCTGAAACAGGGTATAGAAGAGTATGCAATCTGCTAATTTAAGAGAAAAATATAAGCTAATTAAGATATTGATGCCCACAGTTAATTGCTCCATGAAATTAGAAAGTGTGTCTCTAATTCAAATGAGATGCTCTGCTGACTAAATACTCAGTTCCTTTTGCTCCTCGTTGCCACAAGCTGGAGTATCTCAAATGGAATAGGATGAAATCAGTTTAAAACAGATTTGGGAATGTCCTCCTAGAGGGGACAGGCACGACTCCTGCGCATCCACTTGTACAGGGTCTGCCTATGTAGGCATAGTCAGGAAAATTCACCTGAAATAAGTAAAGATGCATATTTAAAAGCACATTCCTAAAAATTGCATTCTTGTTTAGTTTGCAGTTATATGCTTATGTTGAAAATTGAGGTGTTCGTCATTCAATTTAGGTTAAATTATTCTGGAGTAAGAGCATCCAGATTATCAGCGCTAGTAATGAATGGGTGTCAATAAACACAGTTTAACTGTAGTTTCATTCAATGTATAAGCAAATCTGATCTCACACATCAAATAAAGTATTATTGTCCTAACTCTTAATGTGCAAGTATCTGAATTTTATAATAATTTTTCATCTTGGACACAATATCAGGCAGCTTTTCCTCTAATTACTCTCATCAGATGATATATAGTAAGGAAGTCCTTCCTCTAGTTGTTGATTTCTATGGGTTGCAGTGAGTAGCTGGACCACAAAGCCAGCTGGAAGATGATGAAGCAAGAGAACATTTCAAATTTGAATTACAAAATTTTATTTCAATAGCTAAGGAAAAAGGATGATCTTTCGCCTAACTCTTTGGAAGGTGGCACAGAACATCCTTGGCTTGAAGTTGTGCTCTCTGAATTCCCTAAAGACTCCAGGCGACTCGAGCAGGCTTTGCTCAATCTCTACCACCCCATTTTTCGATTCCCCACCTGAATTAGGAGTGACAAGGTGACCTTCCCGCACACATTGGCCTCCAGCTCAGCTGCCCCACGTGCAGGCCATGCTCTTCACCACCCTGTACAACAGCGACCACAACTTATCCCAGGCCATTCCTAGGGCTCTTAAGTGCAGCCACAATAAACCTGTCCTGTATTGTAATACACTCAGTAATTCAATAAAGGTATACCCAGGCTGCTCCCAAGTTCTTTTAAGCTTATAGAGTCTGTTCTTGACATAACTATATTGCTACTATCTATATCTTTATATATTTATGACAAACAAATAAATAAATTTACAATAAACATAAATTCATACGTGAACTAGTTTGCTTTTCTCATGGACGAGCATGCTGCACTATATGGCTCCCTTCAATATTCCATGTCCAGAGTCAATTATAAGGCCTTTATGTTTCCCTAGCAGGAAGGTTAAAATTCAATTCTCTTTTATTGCAGTTTGCAAATATAATATACTCTCCGGCTGGCTTGGAAAAGCTCTTCAGTTAAATCATCTTGTGTAACGCTGCTTCTTAGTCGCTGGTGCCTCCCTACACGACAATAAACTGACAACCCCACGCTTCCAGGGTATTTATTGGTCTGTTCCTTAAATGTGATAGTGATTTTACAACGTATTTATTTTTTATTGAAATGACCCACATAGACCGTTTTGGTTGGTTGTTGGTTTTGGGGTTTTTTTTTTTCCACTTTTTTTTTTTTTGTTTTTTGGGGGTTTTTTTGAGTGAGGGCACAACTGTGCTTTTAAATTTAAAATGTCTCCTAAAGGCTTTGAGTCAATGCTGTCGTCCTTTGTGCCTCTCCCCATTAAATCAGTTGCTCGGTCCTTTTTGTTTTCAGGGTTTAAAATACTGTTACTAGCAGAAAGTAAAGTGATGTGTTAGCATAGCAGAGTTTGCTGTGTTATTGAGCTGAGGCAAGGAGCCCAGAAAACTAGAGGAAAATGATCCATTGAAATCTATAATCCTTCCCTCTGCCCTCACCACAGCTCCAGAACATGAGATTACTACGCTTGTTAGAATAACTACTTACCTGCCCACGGCCAGGGCTGGTGTCTACTGGAATGTTAAAAAGGCCCACACCTAATTATGGTGCTGACTCAATTATTTTTGTCTAACTCATACTTCAAAGAAGCCCGTTATAGCTTATCCCCCAACCAAGGAAAGCAAATGGACTTACTGGAAGGACCAATATACCCCGAAAGGGTGAGAGGGGAATAGAGAGGAGGATCTGAGTGCCTTGCTATAGGGTCATGGAAAACTGAGGTCCTGGAAATCTGCGTGATTCTGTGATCCTTCAGCATGAGTTAAGTGTTTCTGCCACCAGCGCTGCAGCTCCCAAATCTGGCCAGGTTTTCCTGCTTTTCTTGCAACACGGCTATCCCCTGGCAATCCCGGTTGTTACGCCTCTGCATCGTTTTGCCTGATTTTCACTGGATGCTCCTTGGGACAGGGACTGGGTCTTTTCTGCATTTTAAGAGGTAAGACACGCGCGCCTGATACATAATTACTATATACAACAAACTTAAAATTCAGGGCACCTTTGTTGGTTCTTACTTTCTATGACTCAACAAATTTGTTACCTTGAGGTGCTAAACACAGCTGTGAGCACAAGAGGGAGAAAAAAAAACAAAAGAGGTCAGTTTTTCTACTACAGGAGTCTCTTCTCATTTCATAGGAACCCACTGAGGCTGACACCGATATATTCTGTGCTGGTTTCCCCTCTCCTCTGAGATGTTACTTTTGTGAAAGTGCAAACCAGCGCCTTTCCAGCAACATCTGTCAGCCGGGAAGATTGAGTAGCTTTGGCATCGTCACAGGCAGAAATTACAGCACCGAAAACAATAGGTACAGCACCGATGATGCTGTGCTGAGGGGTATCGTAGAAAGCTGCATTGATAGAGAAGTTCCACAAAAAGGAGAAGTCCAGATAATAAAAACACTTTCCAAAGGAAAAACGTGACAAGCTCTTTCTAGATGCCTGTCCTTGACTGCCCTTTTTCTAAGGGATCCAATTAATATGCCCGCAAAATTTATTAGCCACACTGTTTTTGGTGGCTGGGATTTCCCCATGCTATCGGAAAGGATCATCCGCCTCTGGGGATGCTCAAACCCATTACTAAGGGGGTTAAAGCCTCCTCTCGCCAACACGAAGCTACTGCTGCTCTCATGAGGTCTCAGTGCCCCTGGCAGTGGCAGAGAAAGTCTCCCCTGCCCGTCCCTCAGGGGGATGAGCGAATCAACACCTTACACAACACCTAGTCTTAAGAAATCTTAATTAATGATTGCTGTGCTATCTACTGGGGCACACCTGTGGAGAAAGCATCACATTTTTTACCTGCAGGACTGCAATGTGTTTGTTTTCACAAATTTCCCACACCTAGTTAGGCGCAATGAGCACCGGGAGGTCACAGGAGGCCTGGGAAAGAGGTCAGCGCGGCACCAGGATGGGTCTCAGGTCAGCACGGCACCAGGATGGGTCTCTTTTCCTGGGAGTCCCCGTGAAGGTCAGGGTTGGAGCGGGCGGCACACAAATCCGCTCCTCCATACACCTCACTCCAGCTGCTTAGAGGGAAAGCCAGTGCAGTTCCCCCATGGCTTCCCAAAGGCACGGAGTCAAACATGTCACCACAGTGAAAAAATTAGGCACCTTAATGAGAAACTGTTTACTGTGGTTTTTGCTCTTTCTGCCTCTTTATTATTACTGCTGGTTATTTCTACCCCGTCAGCGTGCCGTAGGACCAGTCCCCCCACCATACAGTGACAGACACCTTACAGACAACGGATGAGGGTGACAGGCCCTCCATCAAGACTAGAACAGTGCTTGGAGCGTGTTAAATCTGGGATGTTAATCCATGAAGTTTTAGGCTGCTACTTTGTGGCTGTACCCTTTATGTAAGCGGGGCTGATACAGAGCCAGGAAACCCCTCCCCTTCGCTTCTGAAAAATAGAAGATTAAGTTCAATTGAAAGAGTTTGTTCCTCAACATATAAAAATGCATTGCCTTGAATTTGTAATGCAAACTCGAGATCTCCCTGAAACATAAAAAATAGCGTTCGGCTGCGAATTCGACTGCAAGTAACAGAATAGAACAACTTGCGCTACAGAGAACTGTAAGGCAGGATGAAGGCATCCCTAGCCCCTTCGCCTTTAAAATGCCATGGAAGCACAGAGGCTTTCGGCAGAACACCTTATCTGCTCTCGAAAGCTGTGACTCCTCATCCTTTCCGTTATGAAGCCCCAGGGGATTGCTTACTTAGCATCCACCAGAGGCAATGGCTAGGGAGAGCAGCCACTGCAGCCGGAAAACCCCAGTAGAGAGCACAGGCGATTACCCTCCACGGGCAGAGACTCCGGAGCTGAATCGTGCTGAATAGAGAACCCCTCCGGCTGAGCGAGCCATGTGTGCCCGGCGAGAGCAGCCACTTGCGCTCCGCTGAAGAGCAATGCAGTAAGTGACTCGGATATTGCAGCAGGCACCGCTTCCCGGGGCTCACCAGGAGCTGGAAGCCTTGCAGCTTGTGCTGGGAGAGACACAACCTCCAGCCCGGGAGCAGTGTCAGGGCTGCGTGATTTTTTGTTGTTGCTGTTGTTTCTAAATGAGGTGGAGGGACGGAGGCGAGAGGCAGTGACATCGGCTGTAGCATTTTGCGCGGTGTGGCTGTGTGCGCGTTGCGGGGGAGCACTCGCTGTACAGTCCTGGGCTGAACTAGTACCCTTAGGTTTGTGGCTTTTCTCTGTAGTCGTGTTTGACGGTGTTTAAACAGCGACGGTGCTTAATAACTTAATATCAGCGTACGTTTGTGTGCTCTGGCTTAATTACACAGCATGCTTCCTATGCTTGGGCGCAAACTGTTCTCTGCACTGTTACTCTAATGCTGGGCTTCCAGGGACTGTGCCTTGGAATAATGATAAATTGTAGATTGCAACTGTGTGAATGAGTGCCTGGATGATGAATAATACTTTCATTTGACTTCAGCAGATATGGCTCATTTCTATAGTTTGAGGTGAATACTTCAACGTGGTCTGAAATTGCAGATGCTTTTTTGGTAGATAAACGCTCATAAGCGGTACTTTATCGTGGCATAGCTGTGGTTTCCTTCAGATTCAAACGTTCTGTTTCTGTACTCTGCAGTAACAGCTTTCCATTCGTACCGGGCAGGAGAGGGAAAGCATGATTTAAAGTTTGGTTTATAAGAAGGGGGATTTTTTTACACAGTTCGGAAGTGTTTGCAAAATTACAGTTTGGACAATAATTGCGGGCCTTTGGAAGAAACTCTGTGCAGCGTTTAAAGCAAATTTGGCTATGTGGTTTTTGGTCTGTTAATTTAGGGACTAATCTCAAGCTGTATTCCTCCGGTTTCTTGCTACGGCACTGTCAGTGACTTACGAGGCTCTGGCTTTGGAATAACTGCCTGCCTTGAGAATAACTGCAATTTTGGGCTCCGGGCACGTTTAACTCTTGAAGGCAACACATGCTAAATCTTTTAGAGAGCACTACCTGCAAGTGCCAAAAGTTAGGGATTCTTTTCTTGCTGTTCAGTCAAATGTCAACATGAAATAGCCATCGAACTCTCGTAAAGGAGCACTAATGAAAGCAGTCTTTAATTTCCCAGATCCATTTCTTTTTAAAAGTTGAAGTTTGTTTGGTTATTGTAAACTACTGGGACACGTTTAGGAAGCCTTTACGTAACGAGGAAGAAAATTTCCTCTTGGATTTATCTGTCACTTTAGTTTTGAGCAAAATTTGTAGTGTCCCTTTGTTGGAAGGGATAATTCTCAGAAATGAGACAAATGAATTTCAGTTTCTGCTGCAAGAGTTTTTGCAGGGATGCTGCTAAAGATGTGTGTCATGTTTAGTCCCAGGCACAGCTAACGGCACTGAGAAATGCCCTGGAAGTTACGGCACCTTTCCACTCACAGGCGACACGCCTGTCTTGGGGACCTTTCTCCTGGAGATGGATACTCGGGTGCTCCTCACGGCTATTCCCTCCGACACTGCAGTAAAGAGAATTTTCTCCTTTTTGCCTAACAGAACCCTTGCGACATATGGCGCTACTGAGTTGCAATCATTAAGATAATGAGCAATTAATGTGATAATTATTCTTCATTAGCTGTACAGCTTTGAAGATGGACAAATCTACGAGGAGGGTGAATCCCGTCTGAATCTGATCTGCTCCCCTCCTTCCTTTCCCTCCTATCCCAACTTCTCCCTTTGTGTTCACGAGCACTTGGTGGGGGTTACAGTTGCTCTCATTTAAGGACCTGAGCCTAAGATCGGTGCAATTTTCCTGGTACCGGGTCCACGATCAGTGTGTATGTCATCTGTCCCCGTTTTCTCCGTCTAGATATCCAGCAAAACCAATAATGAATTTGGAACATATGAGGATTTATTATAAGATATCTCTGAACGAGCATTATAAACCTAATACTGATTTATCTATCATGAGGAAATAGCAGGGATTTCACCTGTGACTAGAACGTACTCAGAACACGCAGTTTTGATGACATTATCATCAGACATTTTCAGGTAAACTAATTCTGGTAATTTAACAAGCTACTGTTTGCAAATTATTTTCTCTGAGGAACAAAACAGGGGGAGGAAAATAAATACAAGTGAAGAGTCGATGTTGGAAAGATACTGGATTCATAATGAGAATCACAAGATGAAAAGAAAGATTATAGCTGGTTTTATGCCGCCATGCAACCCTGAGTCTCTAATCAAAATGTGTTTCCTCAACTGGAACCTTAGAATTATTTGCCAGATATTATTGTTCATGTCAAATTTAAAATGGAGAACACTAGGTATAAAGTCTAATTTCTCAGCAGTCTAGCGTAAGTGTATCTGTAAACAAATGTTCTCACTTCTTCATCCTGTCTTTTAAGTAATCCTGGCAGGAGCCTTGACTCATAAGTCAAGTTCACTTTATTGCATTGCAATCTTGGAGAGATACATCCAAAGGGAAGTTTACTGATTTTATCCTACATTGCCAGTAATGAGTTGCAAGTCAATTTAATTAATTAACAGTAGTTGCTCAACATTTATCATCACCTAAACTACTTTAATTTACATCATTATATCTCTACCACTTTGTCACTTGCAGAAGCACTGATGTTTCCTTACAATATGAAACACGGCGGCACCATCTTGTCATTTAAGTACCAGAGACAAAGCTTCCAGTACAAAACTGCATAAAAGAATATACAGTGGGTGGGTAAACATGCTCCATAATTTCAAAGCACAGCGAAAACATGTGTCATAGTTGCGCCAGGAACCGACGGTGCAGACAATGTTACATTAGAAGATATGACGTTCAGCACATTCTCAAAGAAGCTTAGCTGTATTCGTACAAGGGTAGAGAATTTTTGTACCATGCTTAGGAGAGCTGTCATGTTTATAAAGAAAAATCTTACAAACAGTGACGTCCAAAGTGTGCCACATACGTAGTCAATAGTTTCTTTCTGACTACAAAGGGAAGGACATTTTCCGCCTTTCCTGTTATTCAAGGGTAGACTTTCTGATGGAGTCAACTGCTTAGATATGCTGCATAATAATTATTTTATTCATATGTATGAAAGCAGATCTCTTAGAATCTTCATTATACTTATCTGCTGTGAGCATCAAGATCGGATTTAATTGGAATTCTAAAAAATTTTCAAATATACGCTTAGACAATCGATTTTCAACAACAAAATGAATATGCTATCATTTGCTACTATCAGTTCTTACCAAGGGCAACTGCTTAATGCTCTATAATAGCTACCATTCGGAATATTTTCTTTACCACAGCACCTATCTTTGCTTTCCACCTAAGTCCCCAGAACCCACGGTGCGTAAGGCAGCAGTGCAGTAGTATTCAAGGAGGATTAAAGGACTAAGATTGAGTACTTCCTAAATACTGCTGCCTGAGCTGTTGTTTTAAACAGAAGCAAAAATAATGTACTTGGCTCTTCCAAATACTGTTCAAAAGGTATAGATACGCACCCAAAAAAACCATCCAGAATTAGAAAGGGCATGCTCTACGTTTTGCAAAGTACCTTCAAAGTGTACCTGTGAGGCAGTTTGACCTTCAGGAGATACAGAAGAACGGGTCCACAATTTCTCCACCTTATATACCTGTTTTCTAAAGCTTTAGGCAAGAATTCTGGCATCTGGCTTTCTGGAAGATAATTCCATACAGTGAACTTTAAAATTAGGCTGTGAAAGTATGTATCCTGATAAACTTGATGATCGGTGACAGACTGCAAATCAGACGTGATTTTCACTGAAACATCTGGAGGAAACTCCAAACGCTGTGGGCTCAGTTCTGAATCTTCATGAGCCATTTCGTGGAACCTTTAATGATTTTTTCATCCCTTTTCAACATAGATACAAAGGGAACAGCATGTGAACTGCACAAGGGTTTTCTTGAACAATGGCTGCAGAGACGCGTACCTTTTCTCAGCGTTATTTTAGCATTTAAATTTCAAATCTATTTCGTCTAGCCTTGGCGAGACTAAGCCTCTGGGCGTCCTATCCACAGATATTCCGAACTCAGAGTAGTCGGCCAGAGAGATTCCTAGACAGGAAGAACATCATATCCCCAGTGTCAGTCAGTACTTTGTTCAGAGGGAAAGATGAGGAAACGAGACAGAAGGCTGCTGAAAACACAGATGCTCACATTTCTTCTGCTAGATACAGAAAAAGGATTTATTTCTTTTTATCATAAATCACAGGTTTTCTCTTATTGCTTTGCTTTAGACTTCCAATCAGTGCTGATGGCTGTAAAGAACCACATGCTCAAGCAAATCAAAATTATCTGGTGGAAAAGCCTCCCCTTTCTCTCCTTGCCCCATCTGATTGATTTCATGATTACTGGAGAATTTGCTGCATCACACATGTAGTTTGTATTATAAACTGCTCCAAAGTGGCTGATGCCACCCATCCAATTTTTCTTTCCATATTCAAATTCAGGCTTCCACTCCCTCTCTCGGCATAACCAATATATCTATGACTTTTTACCAAATAACCGTAGCCCACCATATGTTGCAGAATTGTTCTGGATTTTCATCAGCTTAGTCTAAAATTCAGCCCTCAGTCTGAGCATAATTCACCTAGGAGGAGATACAGTAATAGATCATTTTTCCTGCCTCACTTGGAGGCATTAACTGTTTGTCATGTTGAGTCTTGGCATATTGATTCCTTTACCTCCGCTATAAAAACGGAGCATGGGGTCAGTGGGGGGGGACCCAAGTCATTTTGCGATCCTTATGCTTTCTTTATTGGGGAAATCAGGGGAAGGAACGTGGCAAATCAATACGTCAGAGTGGCTGAGCAGCGCTGCCTCGCTCTCAACAAGGAGTTTTAAAAATCCTGGTGGGAGCCGTGAACCAGAAGCCCCATCAGAGACTATGTAAAACAGCGAGACTAAAGAAAAGAGGAAGCCTTAACCTTCAACAAAGAAGGAGCCAATTTTTTTCAGGAAATTGTCTCCCATTATTAGAAGACCAAATAATGACAAATCCTAACTACTCAAAGTCATGAAGCTTGGAAAATCCAAACCAAAAAGACTGAGCTCTGAAAAAATAAACGCTGTGCTCTTTTTGTCTTCCATTTGGGGGGATTCTTTAGGATTCGTGCTTCAAAACTTTCATCTACAAGCACGAGACAGCATTTTCGAAAAAAGAATTTGAGATCCTTGCACAGTCCCCTCACCAGAGCTCCAAAAGCATCACCAGATAGAAAAATCATAGAAGTTTAAAAGTTAGATAACCCCTGTACTTAGAAGCACAATTTTACAAAACGTTGCTTGCTTGCTTTTCTTTGTTACAATTTTACATCCCCGTCTTTGCGTCTTACAGACAGTGGAAATGTTTCCTAGGAAGAAAAACAGAAGGATTTTCTACTGTCTGCGTCTGCAAACCACCAGAAAATACTGTTTTCTGGCTTCTAGTCTGCTACTGAGTTCACTGTATCATCACTGCAGTTTGGCGAGTTGGAAGTAAAAGGCAGCCAGAAAGGCAATTCTCTAGTAAAGCACACTGATCCAACCCTCCTTCAGTCCGAAAGGACTCAGAAAGATCTCCTTTCCCTTCTCACGTGCTGTATTTGCTCAGCAAACTGAAGGTGACTGGCATTATATTCTCTCACCGTTCAGACTCATCTCGCCGCTACCACATTTACAGTTCCCATCCTCCTGTTCACTCCGGGTATTTTCGGGAAAGAAGCAGATTCTCCTGCTCAGAAAACACCTGCTGCCACTTCATATCATTTTCCTTCTGCCAGACCTCAGTAATGAGCCCTTTTAAGAGTTGCCTGGAAAATGGGAACAGGTTGGTAATCACGTTCTAGCAAGTAAAGAAAAATAAATAAACTAAGCCATAGTTGCATCTGTAAAGGAGTTTTTCCCCTGCCGCCTTCTGCTTTGGGTCTTGATCCCAAACCCGTGGAAGGCAACGAGGAGACTCCCACTGACTTTGGATCAGAACCCAAAAGACTTCTGTGAAAGGTATATTGGGAATATTTTTGGTAATCTACAGCTACTTCCATTTGCAGAAGTCACTCTGCTTGTGGCGCAGAAAAAAAAGAAAAAACGAACAAAAAAAGGAGTGCAAGAGATTCTGACCTTGCAAACACTCGCCTTTGTGAGCAACCCTCTCCCCTGTCAACAGCCAGCCTGTCGTCAGGCTTTGTTTGCCGAAGTCCTTGCACATACATTAAAGATTTATAACGGGGCTGCTACAGACAATGAAGTTATGTGCCGTTCCCTTCTTTTCTAACAGTGGGTTGATTTAAATTGCGTGTGGAACAAAGGAAATAATATTTTGCAAGAGGAATGAAAGCATAACGCAAGCACAAATAAAATTTGGTTACAGATGGAATTTAAGTAGATGGAATAACTTTTTTATGAAGAAATACTGTGCCTAGAGAGAACGTTCTGTATAGTACTCCATAGCCTGGGATTTGATTTAAACTGCCTTTTAGACATTCTTAGATCCCAAAATGCAGCACACTGGAGCAAACCAGTGCAGGGATATGACTTCTTCTCAGCATTCACTTCATATAATCCTCATAAACCCAAGATTTTGGTAAGAAATAATAAATGCATAGAAATGAAGCGGTATCTCTGAAAGAAACAAAAACCAAAAAACCCCAATAAATCAAGATTTGGAACGGAAATGAAAGCAGCATATATTCCATGGGAAAGTTTCCTTGAACGGTATTTAGTACTAAAGCATTTACTGTCTTCAATCTAAGAGAAAAAGCAATGTGTCACCTGAATGGGTCCCAGCTGGATGGACCTGTCTCCCGACGGAAGCAGCTGACTGCTCCCGCCAGCAGCCAAGGGGGAAGGCGTGACCAGGTTTCATTTCAGTCTCACAGGACAAGGCATGGACGGCAAGCCGTCACGGCAATGGCTGATAGTGGCGTTTGTTTCCAAAACCGTTCTGTGACGCCACGGCCAATTAAAAGGGTACTGCACAATCCATGCAGAAACCATCACTGTCCATAAGAGCAAGGGGCTGAATAACTATAAAATACAGAGAGGGCAATTTACACGCAATTGTGTAGGTGTACACACACACAGATGCAAAGCTTAGGGTTCATCTCTGGGGTTTCCACCAGCTGCCCATTAAAAGAGTTGCTCGGAAGGACTTGAGAGCCACTGGAGCCCACGAGCAACACAATATTTATGGAGTTTTTATCCACAGTACGAAAGGAATATACTAAGTTTCTTATGAAAGAAAGAACACTCAAAGCTTTTCTATTCCTCTTTTTTTATTCTTTTTTTTCAATACTCAGCTACAGATGTGCCACCTCTGAGCTTCCTTCCCTGAACCTGTAGACCTGAAGAAGTAGTATGAGCACTGCTCCCTACCCCTGCCCGCAGGTGAGGGAAGGACGGATTAAATACAACAGACTTTGAGCTAAAACACGCAATTTGGATCATCAGAACAGATTTCTTTTGGTTGCCCTGCAGCTAGGATCTTGCTCTAAAAGTGATGTTATGTTTTCAGGTGATATTTAATCAAACACTCACTTGCTCGTAAGAAAACACCATAACTGACTGCTAGGCTTTTTTGCTCTTGGCTAAGGCTGAAGCATAAACGTACCAAGCGTGGAACAAACTCTTCAGTGATGTTTCCCTGGGTTCCCAGTATCTTGCTGTATGTGTAGTAGCTGAAACCTATCAGCCTGCACATCACTGCCAAATATGAAGGATCAGTCTCACCGTTTATGTATAACAGAATTACCAATGCTATTGTAGCAATCTCCCCCCATGGATTCAAAAGTAAAGCGCGTAAGTCCCTGGGCGGTCTGGTAACACAGGACCTCATTGAATTCTTCTGAGTTAAAATTCACAGAAGTTAGAGTTTAAAACTGAATTTGAAAGACTGTTTATACGAGGGAACCACGGGTGCCATCAGCCTCGGCTGAGATTTTTTTATGAAGTCTGTGATTTAGTGGCTTAAACTTCCTTGTTTTTCTGAGATGAACGAAAAGCAAATGGGCAGCCTCATTACTGTGTCTCAGCTGACGAGAGGTAACTCCTAAAGGTACACTGCCTGGATCGCGTGCTGCCTTAAAGGCATAACCCCACCATATTGTAAGTATAATTCCGAGAAAAAGTTTGCTACCCTATCTGCAGTTATTGCCGTGTTATGTGATAGCAATAACTGAAAGGTATCAACGTGAACTTTGCTAGAAATAGCTCTAACCCAGCTTTGAAAGCCACTTTTTCAGGTGAATGAAGTAAAGAGTTCACCTTTGAAAGTTTTCCTCTCCAGGAAACGCGAGTCTCTCTAAGCCTTGGCCAACTGCAAGCAGACTCTACAGGAAACTGCGGTGGCATCCACTTGGAAGCTGACTCAAGCACAGGAATCGAAAGAAATGAATTTGGCATCTACAGGGAGGTTTTGTGGAGTCAACGCTTTCTAAGCAGAGGACCGAGAGAGGTTTGGCAAGGCTGATGCATACATTATTGACATTTTGTGTCACAAAGGGGTAATCCCAGATCTGACTCCGAGCCACCTGAACTTGCAGCGGTCTCGGAGCCCACCCTTCCCAGGTGCATGACTTAAGCCATGCTGCGTGACCCAGACCACAGCCTCTGTGTGTAACACACTGTTAGAAAACACCCACGTGCAAAAAAAAAAAAACCCCACCTTTTTTGCACTAACCTGTGACTTTCTGCATTCCCTACTACCCACCCACCAAAGACAAAGCTTTTGTGGGGGCAGTTATCAGAGAGTTAGCATGGGAGTGTTGAGAAAGGGAATAATTTTGCCTGCTTTAGGTCATTCAAACTGAAACACTTTTTTAAATGAATCATTCGGAAGTGGAAATCAATGATGGTTGGCATCATACTCAGAACATTGCCTTGGGACACCAAAGTGCACAAATGCTCTGCCCGTATTTTGGACACAGTGCAGGAGAATTTTCCAAGTGATTTTCCATCTCACAGCAAGAAAAATACTGCGTCTTCTTATTTACATGTGGACATCTATTTGCAGCTTAAGCAACCATCTGCAAAATATTAATGCCCACAGGATTTTTTTTAAATCAATCTCAGAGAAGGAAATAACACTGGCACTTTTAGCAGAATTTTATCTATTGGTTTTGGTAAGAATGGGATACTCTGCATAAACAAAGTCCTGTTTCCTTATTTGCGTAGGGATCAGAGCGCTTGTCCTTAGCTTTCTTTCCTCCTAACATTCGTTCCTGTAATCTCCTTATGTTCCTACATTAAAACCTTTGGCTAAATTGAGAGGTCACTCAACTGACAATTTAAGCAAGACATCAGTAAACATAACAGGAGGCAATGGGACAAGTCACCCCAAAGAAAGAAAAACAGTAAACAACAGGAAATCTGTATTACCTCACCTACTACATTTTATTCCTTTTTTAAAAAAACCTGTTTCTTGTGATGACTTGCAAGTTACATCTGCTTATACTGAGTTCACGATATCTAAAATAGTTTACACCGCCGTCAGGTCTGTTCGAAGGAGATCGTTGATATTTACCGCTGGTGAGCACACAAACTGCATGACTGGAGGGCGCCGAGACCCTGCACACACCCGGGACAGCAAAGTACCAAGGCAGAGATTTGAGATGGGCCAAGTGACCTTGTTCTGGGGCACGTAGGAATCCTCAAAACGGCTCTGCATCAGCTGAAAACATCTTGTCAAGTGCAAGGTGGATGGTGTTAACAAAAACCTTAACTGAGAAATCACACAACAGCCAATTCTAGGTAACTCCTCCTCAGAAACAGGGACACCATTCACAAGATCGCAGTGTAGAGTCGGACAGAAATAACTGCAGCTGACAGCAGTGCCTCGGCTGAAGCGCCGACCAGGATGTCCTGGGCACTCCCAGACACTTGGGAAGGAGCCGTTCCTGCCACCAGCTCACCTCTGGGAACGGGCAGCTGTGAGAGGAAGGAGCAGCTGCAGGAAACTGGTTTCAGGTACAGGGAAAACAGAATTTCAGTTCAGGACAACTGGGGCAATGCCGTCCGTAGAGTCCAGTGTATTGGATGGGGCATTTTCACTCCAGGGAAGCCAATTATGGAATTGGTTCCCAAAGACTATCAGGCAACGTGAGAGCCTGATCATCTCAAAGAAACGTTGCAGAAGTGTTCTCTCTCTCTCCTTACAAGCGATGTTCGGTACAAATCATTCTATTGCATTACCACCACACCAAAATAGAACCCTAAGGAAATAATCAGTACTCCGAATTCCTGTCTCAATCGGAGTTGTGATCCTAGAGGCAGAGAAGCCCTGCGAATCTCTCAAAGGACTTTGTCAACGCTTTCTCTGGACAATGACCATGGACAATAATCAATACAATTAATAGGGCATTTCCAACATGTTTTCTGCAAGAACCTGACTTTGCCTCTAAAATAAGGGCAAAAAAGTCTGTCATTTTCAAAAATCACAGTTAGTATTTTGTCCTTTTCTGTGAACAAATCAATCTCTTTTTATTAGTACACGCCAACCACTAGAGGGTTTTTTGTTTGTTTGCTTAAGTCTGTCTCTCCGTGTAGAGCTTGTATAAAAAGAAAGGGGAGCAATTTAAGCTGGAAGCGAGACCACAGTGGAAAAGTTTTTGGCCCATCCAGTCTCATTCTAGCAGAACAAAACCAGGACCGCCTCCCCCTGGGGCTGGAGCAGCACCACCAAGGCGCCCTGGTCTTCAGAGGGGAAGGGGCTGCGTTGGAAGGAATTCTTCTAAAGCACCAACCTGGAGCTGCGGCTCCTCCACTCTCCCGTTTTCCTCGCTAGCTTTCCCCCCCCCCTCTTCATCCCGTGATCTAACATCATTCCTTGCCCATCAAATTTCTGGAAAATTTAATAAGCTTGATCAGGAAGAGGAAAGTTTCTCCACTAGCTCTATTAAATTCACTCGTTTTCCTGAAAGAAGAGGCTCTTTGAGCAGCAGCAGGGTGTGCGATCGCAAGCCAACATTGATTTTATTGCATAACTGCCCAACAGCACTTTTCTGAAATATCTGGAAGTTCCCCCGCACGGAGAAAGTCAGCATTTTTTAGAGCAGTTTAAGCCATAAAACAGAGTAGTAACCATCGGGGGAAAGAAGAATAGCTGTTCCTTCAAAAATCTTTGAGCGATTAAACTAATTTTCAACCTTTCCTGTACATGATCTATTGTTTAATATCCCACCTTACTCCGTATCAGCAAACAACATCTTTCTATTCTAAACTTTTGTTTTTCCTCCATTATTGATGCATTTCTCTCTAGAATAATGGATTTTTGCAAAATGCTTCTGTAAGAGAGATCAGAAGGCAGGAGCAGCTGCAAACAAGGCTTCCGATGGCTGTGCCAGTTCTCCCGAGCGCGATGCATTGTCGCTGCTGCTATTAAGCATATTGCTCACCTTGAAAACCAAATCAAAGAGAATTTTAAAACAAGGAATAAAATTAGAAGGCCAAACATGTAAGGGTGAGGAAAGCTAGATCTGATCCAGTACTTACTAGGGTAAATGAAAGCAGAATTAGGCTTCCTTACTCATGATCTTGATTTTATTTCATAATACTACAAATATGGGAAAGAACGATCAGTAAGTGCTCTAACTACAACATTATGTCAGCGGAAAAAGTAGGGGGACGGTCAAGTTTCTACAATTTTTTGGCTTTTCTTGCATGACGTAAGGGCTAGCTATTGCTTCTTTATTCCACTTGGTCTCGTCATAAGGTTATCTTAATGAATTTTCCCCCCATGATTTGAAGAACTGAATACAAAGAACCAACTATTTCTAATCAGATTTTCTGGATAAAATTTCTGATTTCTGTTCTTATAGTTTCTTTTGGTTGCATTAGCGCTTTCTTTTTTTTCCACAAAGCTCTGGCTAACATGAACTTGCATTGATTAAAGTGTCATTCAACGAGCCCATAAACAAGTTGGCATGCGGGTTATTTAATAACTAGTAAAGTTCTTGTAAAGACACGTTTAGCAAGTGAGAATGCATTTGAATGGAAAACAGTCACTTCTTTAAAATAGCAAAGCTAATTCTACAAATGTCTTTTTAAGATTTTTGGATTTCAGTAACTTTCTGAGGCGCTACTGTTTACAGATGTGACACTAACGGGAGCACAGAACATAAAATCTGAGGTCGTTTACTTGCAATCCTTCTCAAATACGCAGCATTGGCCTGTAGAGCAGAACAAGGGTGCTGTGAAAAGCGCTGCTCCGTAAAGTCCTTGCCGGTTACTCTTTAGAAAAGGAATTTGGGAAGGAATAAGAGCACTTTTTCACCAGACTACAAAAAAAGGAGGATGAAGATATAGCTTCCAGTTGCTGGAAGTAAAAAAGGTGAGGAAGCGCAAGCGCACGCCGAGGGGAAAAACACAGTTCTCCTTTGCAAAGGGGAAGGAAAGACAAGCTGGTGGTGTTCAAGAAAACACTTCTACGTGAGGAAAGATTAGTGTATAATCAACTTCTGTTTGCCAAATAGCTGTTGCCAGCATATTTCCATGCAAGCCAGTGCTGTTTTCCCTGCTTGAGCGGCATAGCAATAATAAATACATTTATTATGCATTAAATGACATCAAAGCGCTTTAATATGCCTCAGCATTTCTGAACAGTGTTTGAATCGCAGCAATACAACACCCTTCTCACCTAATTTGCTGTATTAACAGCCATATATTCCAGTTTGCGCTCTAAACTTTCCGAGTGCTGGAAGGGGGAGGGTGATTTCCTTTGCCGCGTGTTGCAGCTGAGGGAGGACGGGAGAGCCGGCAGCGGCGGGAGAGCAGGAGCTCACCTTGCTGAACCGTAAGGCCAAACATTTACAGTCAGAATGGAGAATCACTTTGGTATCCAGAGTCGAACTGTTAAAAAGAAGCTTTTCTCAAAAAAAAAAAAAAAAAATAAAAAAATAAAAAAAAAGAGGAGGTTTGACCTTGTACACAGCTCAATTCTCCTGTATTTTAAAATAGGATTAATAAAATTCACAAAGCTCTGAGGGTGTGAAATGAAATGCAGAAAACTGAAAATTTTTAAAGTAAAGGGAGATCCATAGACAGATGATCTAGTACCTGCGTGCATTGTTTTGTGTGAGGGTTTGGGGGTTTTTTTTTAATATATATATACGCAGGAAAAATAAGAGAGGAAGGGGGGAATCAAGAAGATTTACTCTCGTGGTTTTCTCCGCTTGCTGTTTGGAAGCAAGTCTTCACATTGCCATCTTGGCTGGCCACAGGGTCCCAGCCTACATCCGCATGATGGAGAGCTCTGCATAGCGTCTGCCTGAGCGCCACCGCACGCCGAAGGAGATGGAAGATGATTTATGGACTTTGTTGTTCATGGGGATGAATGAGGACAGACTTATGCCTAGTTCGCTGTGTCCCAAATAATTCCTTGAGGTTATAAAGTTTGCGCAGCACTGTCTTACCAGAATTTTATGCCAGCATAAAATTAACATAACGGGAAGTGAACTACTGAAGCGGAATGCACAGAAAACGTACCAAAGCACATAGTGCTATGGGAGATGAATTTATCTACAACTGAACCGTATCAGCCATGGAGAAGAACCAAGCTAATGCTCAGTGCTTCCAGTTAAACAAACCCGGACTGCATTATTGTCCCCCAGCGCAGCATTTGGCAAGCTATATCGACAAATAAAGTCCTGAGAAGTCTAGGGCATAAACAAACAATCTGAAAGCTAAATAGTTTTTTCTTCTTCAAAGATTAGCACTTGAAACATCTAACGGCAGCTACTAATACTGTGACCTGTTAAATACAAAGAGAGAAATCATTCATTGACCTAAAAGCAGGCTGCAACACAACGAGGAGTAAAAGTGGGATCCTCTAACCAGCACGGAGATGACCGCTGCCATCCCTGAAGGGAGTTCAGAGGCGCTACAGACGCGCTCCCACGTGATTGAAGCTGGCAGTAACATCTCACCGAGATGCAAAATAAGTTTGAAAATGAATATGCAAGTCCATTGGTATTGATGTTATTTACTGCATGTCCCCCAAATAAGAATATGGAACTCCAGGATTTTAAAGGATGGTTCCCAGCCTGCGCTGTCTTCTGTGTCTTGACAGTGACAGATCTACCATTCATGAATTCCAGCGCATCCTAGGAGCCAAGGCTGGCTTTATAATTTACTAACATCACTGCAGTTTGAAACTGAAAACTGAACACTAATCTACTTGTTATAACTCTGGCCAAAGGCTTACGGCAAGGAGCTCTCTTTTTGGTGCACTAACCCTTGCTTTCATAGCTGTGTAATAAGATCACGCATTGAAAAACTAGTTTGTTGTTTGGGGCAAATGCTGCTGAGGTGGTTATACAAGGCTGTAGCCTCAGTAAGCGTGGGATAGGATTTACTAAATGTTACAAAATGAAAAAGTCCAACATTTGTAAATAAAATGCTCTGAAAAGGTTCTGTGCCAGGAAGATAAGCCTTCCAAGATAGATTTCTGTCTGCTTGGTCCAGAGTTCTTCAATGTTTCTGTAGGCAGTAATGTTTTTGTCCTGTCAGACAAATACCCATTGATTTCAGTTTCTACTGACTGCTAGGTCAGGCTTGCTATATATTTGCTTAATTAATTTCTCTGACCTTCCTTCCATTTAATGCTCAGGATGACAAACTTCCATTTTACCAGCTGTGTGGCTATTGGTCTGAAGCACTTATGATGTCAAGGGCTTTGTATTAATTTACTAAGCAAGTTATTTCTAGCCTTTTTTTTTTTCAAATATGTCTGGTCAGCACAGATTTATGATTTGTTTTTTCAGCTCAATCTGATATCATTTGTCACATGGATTTAAATTAATGCGTGCACATTGACCTACAGGAAGGAGATGGTTACTGTTTCTTGAGATATGGGGAAATAATCTGAATTCCAGGGAGGATTTCAGATAAACGCATTAATTTTTAAAGTTGGAAAGTTCCGTGTAATTAGCAATGCTTCAATTTTCTGCCTTAACATTCAATAGCAGAGGTGGAGGTTGGAAAGAGAAGTACCATATCCAGTGAAAAGACTGTAATATACAGGGAATTCTAGGGACCATCCAGCAGAACAAGCAAACACTTAGGGCGTGTGTTTAAATCTGACAATATTAGTCGGACTTAGGTTAAAAGTGAAAGGCATAGGAATAGATTGGCTCCTAAATCCTGCCTAGGAACGTCTGTTCTCTTTAAAATCTATGAGTATTTATGAACCCAAACACAATTAGGTGTCTTGGCCTTACTGCTTTACTTCTCAGGGCTGCCCTAAGTGCGTGTTTAAAGTTAAACGCGTGCTTAAGCCCTTAGGTGAAAACTGCATTCAGAGAAGTGATCTACAATTAAAATATCAACCTGACTCTTCCATACTTGCAAATCAAATTTATTTTGACAACAAGTTAAGGTAAGACACGGCTGAGACAGGGAGCCTAGAGCTAGGTGGACTGTGTGATTTAATGCTCTGCAATTAAAAGACAAAGCCCAGAGATGACGCCTTTCAAATGTGCGTGGTGAAGTTCTGCCAGCGTTCTGTTGTCTGCCTGCACGCCAGTAAACTGGAGCAGCTGCCACGCTACTTCATAGAAAATTACTTATTAAGATAATGATTTATTTAGTCTGTTTAAAGGAGGTGGGATAGAACTCTGGGCTGGTGTTGCCATGATAATTATGCTTTTTTTTTTTTTTTTTTAATTAATATTGAGCAACCTGTACTGCAGCCAACTTCAAGACACTTGAGAAGCGCACTTCTCATTCTCTGGCTGGAGAACAAAAGCCTTCACTCTAGACAAGGGTACGATAAATAATATTTTCTTTCTAGGACCCTACAGAAAACGACTTTTCCTAGAATCTTCCACACACAGGCAGAAAAAATGGACTCTTGATTTTACTGTCTCATCTTACAGGGGAGATATTAGCTTTTTTTTCCCCCATCTCTGAGAAATGAAATATATAAGCCCACCTTGCATCAGACCAGATGCAGTCCCAGGTCTGAAGATCCCAGAGAGGAGAAACTCAGCTCCTCTCTCCACGCTTCTATAACTCAGTGCACTACTTACCCAGACAGGGCATTTCTCACCCTACTGACCTGGGATACGTGACCTGGGATTATTTCCACCCATCCATCCCAAGCCACCCGTCACTCTCCCCTTCGGGCTCGACCTGCAGTTTGCCAGCACAACCGCCCTCGTGCTCAGCCCCAGACCCGCTCTGGACTGTTAAGGGGGAAGCTTTTTACCACTTTTCAGAGGTGAAACCACACGGATTTTTATACCAGAGATTTGGCATTGGAGTAGAGGGAAAGGAAAGACAGAGCAGCTGGGCACAATATCCTCAACTCAGCTTGTCTGACCGCTAACCTCCACCTCTTTTTAGCAACTGAACTTTATACAACCACTGGAAGAGACTCCTTCAGCTGACATGGGAGACAGTAGGGTTTTTGGCACTAAAAGCCCCGTATATATTACTGTTGCTCACTATTGGGGTCAGCGGGGCAGAGGCAGGTGACTGTCAGTCCCAAGTCATAGTGTCTGACTTGCGGAAAGCCATGTGAATTCCAAGCTGCCTGATCCAGAGAAGAGAGCCATAGTGAACTGCAGCCCACCCTGGTGCAACGGTGTAACACTATGTTCTGTTAAATCCTTAATAGAAACAGTCTTCAGAAGCTATTTTAATCAATTAGGAACAGTTGGACCCTTTAGCACATGGCTACCATCGTCTACTTATTATGTACTTAAAGTACAATTATGGACAGGGAAAAAAAAATGTTAATTTTCTGTTGACCTCTTTGTACTCAAGTGAATTAAGTCTACTTCTCATCTGCATTCGGAGTCCCAGCTGCTTCCTGGCTGAAACAGATTCTGTAGGCTTTTTATATCCAGTAGCAATGCAGCGATGCCATATGTGAGGCTGGGGTGTGTGTGGGAGCTGGGATGTCTCCTGGCTCCTGAAGGATCAGGCTGTTCCAAGTACCAGTGCAGAATCATTCCCAGGTTGGTGATTCATGAGGTGGCAAAGAACCTAGAGGCAGTTCCCAGGCTAAGTTTTCAGGGTTAGAAAAGCAATCTTGCTTTTCAGGGAAAGGGAAAAGGGAAAGGGGAAAGGGAAAAGCGAAAGGGAAAAGGGAAAAGGGAAAAGGGAAAAGGGAAAAGGGAAAGGGGAAAGGGAAAGGGGAAAGGGAAAAGGGGAAAGGGAAAGGGGAAAGGGAAAGGGGAAAGGGAAAGGGGAAAGGGAAAGGGGAAAGGGAAAGGGGAAAGGGAAAGGGGAAAGGGAAAGGGAAAGGGGAAAGGGAAAAGGGAAAAGGGAAAAGGGAAAAGGGAACGGGAAAGGGAAAGGGAAAAGGGAAAGGGAAAGGGAAAAGGGAAAAGGGAAAGGGAAAAGGGAAAAGGGAAAAGGGAAAGGGAAAAGGGAAAGGGAAAAGGGAAAAGGGAAAAGGGAAAAAAGGGAAAGGGAAGGGAAAAGGGAAAGGGAAAGAGAAAAGGGAAAGGGAAAGAGAAAAGGGAAGGGAAAGAGAAAAGGGAAAGGGAAAGAGAAAAGGGAAAGAGAAGAGGGAGAGGGAGAGGGAGAGGGAGAGGGAGAGGGAGCTGAAGGTGAGAGGGAGATGGGGAGAAGGGAGAGGGAGAGGGGAGTAGGTGGAGAGTGAGGAGAAAGAGAGACGAGAGAGAGTGAGGAGAAAGAGAGACAAGAGAGAGAGAGACGAGAAAGAGAGAAAGAGAGAAAGAGAGAAGAGAGAGAGAGAGAGAGAAGAAGAGAAAGAGAGAAAGAGAGAAAGAGAGAAAGAGAGAGAAAGAGAGAAAGAGAGAAAGAGAGAGAGAAAGAGAGAGAGAAAGAGAGAGAGAAAGAGAGAAAGAGAAAGAAAGGAAGATGGTTTTTAGAGTCCCTTTCCATAACAGAGCAGATCTCTGAGACTATTAGTTATCCAACAGTCTGGGGGCAAAGTAAAAAGGGTGAATGTATAGCGATGGAATTTTCATAAACATATATACATAGCAAAGCATTACACTTTCACTGGAAGAAGTAAAATTTGCAGGAGGAACAAGTTACTACACTTTGAAGTGCATTTGACTTCAGCGACTGAAACGTCTTCCTACGTAGCTTCAACAACCGCCAAACCACATCTGAAATTCAGGGCAACGCACGAGAACTCCTGAAAACACAAAGGCTCATATTCCCTCAATGACATTGATGCAAGTTGCTTGCTACCATAATTAGCTTTGTCGGAAGACCTTAAATAGAAAGGAATGGAGGGGAGCCCCTGCAGCAGAAGCCAGCGGACACAGGTAGCAGCGCGGTGTGTAGTACGGATGTCCCCAGTTTCTTAAACGCAGATCTGCATTCGTTCCTAACCACTGCACTTACACTGTCATTGGATGCACAGATACACATAGGCTGGCTACATTTCACCATTAGAGTGCTAATACAGTTTCAAGGTTATATTTATAAGAAACCTGGCAAATGCTTTAGTTAGTACCCACTGCAGAAGGTCACCAAGAAAAAACAAACAAACAAACTCCAGTGTAGCATTCGTGTAACAAAAGCACGGAGTGTAAGCTTGCTTCATAAGCTTAGAGAAGTTTTAATCTGGGACAAAAAGGCCTATCAGGACTTCAGACCTCTGTGAAGACTTGAGACTTTAAAACTATGCCTTCAGTAGATGCCAAAGGAATAATTTGAACACCATTCTTTGTGGTCAAGCTTAGGTTTTCATGCTGGTACTGTAAAATGTCAACACCTCCTACTAAAAATTGCATATCAGTAGAACTGGCTACATCCAATATCAGATAACTGCTAGCACTTACTTTTCAAAGTCAAAACTCTGCTTGGACTTCCCTTTGAGAAAATGAGGGTTTTATTAGTTGGCAGAGAAGGGGAGGTGATACCAAGGGGAATTTGGCTTGGGAATGCAGTGTTCCAGTTAGAGCATCCTTTCTGGCAGAAAGGCTTTCCTCAGCGAGAAAGTTCAGCAGGGTTTCCCACGACCACTTAGCTCTCAGACCTGGTTTTACAGAGATCTTGGAAGATGTCGAGATGATGCCTTCAGACCTGCGGACCCACCCAGCCGTGCCCAAACCCCGCTGTCTCCTCACTGCAGAGTCAGCAGTGAGTCAGCGTGTGGCACTTGCAAAAAAAGGAAAAAAAAAAAAAAAAAAGTTGAGGGGGAGGAGGGCTAAAGTTTGTGCTCGTCATATCGCTGCAGAACACGGGAAATGCCGCGTGCAGGCTGTCAGCCCGGATGGCCCACGGGGTTCATACACAGGCATCTCAAACACGAACTTTACTCAGCCTGAATATCGCATTGGGTGTCCCTCTCCTCAGGCCTGACCGACCAGATGTCCACGGGAATAATACTGCCCTTTATTGTCCTGCTCATGCGGGGACATTTGCCAGGAAGATGATTTGCATTTTGGTTAGCCCAAAAATATCGGGTTAAAGTGAAGCGATCAGAAGTTTCTAGCCCCCCGCAGTCTGCCTGGTTGAAGTCAATGCAGGTTTTATGAGGCATTTTATTATTAAAAGAATTTCTCTAGAAATCAACCCGCCCACCGCCAGTCCAACGTTCACAAAACTAATTTAGTTCAAGGGTGCTCGCAAGTCAAGTTAACGCATGCCAAGCGTTATCCTCTGCTAGGGAAAAGTCATTCAAAGAAATGTACCGAGCAATGTGCAGAACATATTTTAACATGCCCAGAAAGTGCTATTTTTTAACTTAGCGCTGTACGTCTCTCTGCTTTTGAGTGGTTTGCAGTTGCAATGTTCACTCAACCCAGGAAAGGTGCCTGAGGCAGCTCTAGCGTACGAGCCCCGTTATTCACTGGGGCTGTCACTGGGGGGTCGCCGACCTCGGCACCGTCACACGCCTCAGGCTGTTGGCGAGCAGCCTCTCCAACTTCTTGGTAAACTAAAGAAACTCTGTCTTCTTTACCAACCAGCCAATACATGTCTTTCCTATTTTGAGGCTTGGTGTGTTTATAAGAACTAAATTTTACAGCAGCCTCAGGCTACTTGCCGTTGCTGTTCCCTCCCCGCAAAGCTGTGGGTGCAGTCGGGGCAGTCATGTACATGGGTAGAGGTGCCTGACTGAATCTCGATTTGCTGGGTTCGATTTGCAGAACAAGCTTAAGCAGAAAGCCCAGCACTGTCAGGCTCTGACAGGTTGCCCAGGGAGGTTGTGGCTGCCCCATCCCTGGAGGTGTCCAAGGCCAGGCTGGATGGGGCTTTGAGCAGCCTGGTCTAGTGGGAGGTGTCCCTGCCCAGGGCAGGGGGTTGGAACTAGATGATCTTTAAGGTCCCTTCCAACCCCAACCATTCTATGACTTGACTTGCAGACTGTGGGGCAGTGTTGGAGGTTTCTGTTATTAAAGGAGCTTCCTTGTATCTTTGCTTAATATATTACTCGGAGTTAAATAATTACTTTCAGCTTATTCAGAAAAAAAACAGAAGAGGTCATATGATTTTACTTGCCTTCCATTAGGAGTGTTAACTCTTAAACTCTACTAAAATTGAGGTCTGTCCTTTCCCATTGCAGGTGACTTGAACAATCCTGCCATAGAGAATCCCTATGGCCCGCGTTGGCTCCCGCCGCACAGAACCTGAGCATCACCCACACCTTTGCACCCCAGGCTGTACACACGCAGAGGTCTCATTTTTGTATCCATATAGAACAAAAAAAAACCCCATCAATATAGAACAACAACAAAAAAATCACCCAAAAGAAAATGACAGGTTTTTTTTTTTAGGAAAGAGGAAACCATTTTCCCCCAGCCACTGCAACCAGATAATTCTACATGCAATCTGCAGCAACAGGGGAGAAGATCACGGGCTTTGTTATTTCTGTGCATCAGCTGATGTCAGAAACACTGCAAAACTGAAGAAAACCAGTTGCTTTTGTTAATCTTCCAAGATAAGACCTATGCTGAACCACAATGGAGTTACAAAGGCTCTTTCCTCCACTTCCCTCTCCCCCTCCCTCTCCCCAGTCAAACCCCTGGTTTAAGAAACCTGACTGCTGCTGGCACACAGGCAGGAGAAGCTCCTGACCCCAGCAGTGATGGGATGGCACCAGGCAGAGCTACAGCTGAGCAACAGAAAAGCAAGGGCTGGTTTTGAGCCGAATGTCCTGTCCTTCCAGATGCTCCCAGGCTCAGCGGTGGCACATGGAACCTGTGGGAGATCTGGACTCATTCCTTAGCACAAGGCACAGCACTAGGACCGTCTAGAAGACCTTGCAGGGAAAAAATTCCAAGGGGAAGGAAAGAACACTTAGTCCAAAAAAAAAAAAACCAAAAAACAAAAAAACCCAACCAGTTTCAGATCTGCATTTACACATATATAAAAAATGACCTTAGAAAAGGCTAGTTCTGTAATGAGGTATGACTGCAGTCCCGTTAGTTCCTATCCTAACATACAGCTTAACACAGAAGTACACCAAACAAGGCAGGAAAATTTAGGTAATCCTAAAGGTATCACCTTGCTCCCCACATCGTTTTAAAGATCATGAGCTGGGTGCTCTGTACCGAGTTACGTGTCTGGAGAGATGGTGGTTCAAAGATGGTGGTAAATTCTGTCTTTTTCAGGATGCACAGATTTGGGGATGCAATTTCTGTCTGTTAGACATGTACTTGTTTCTGGCCCAAAGTCAAGCGTTCTGCAAGACAGCGACCCTCCACCGCCTGCATTTGCAATTAACTACATCTCCAAGAGCACAGACATAAAATGAGCCTGTGACAATAAATAAACAGCTACCAGTCCGGGGGCAGGCAGAGACCCCCTGGGACATATCTCACCTTATTATTCATAGGACTGAGGTGTTTGAGCTCAGTTTCCTTTCATGCATGAAAGGCTTTTGAGCAATCTCATTATTGTAGTGAATATGTAAATATAAAGAGATGGAGTTAAACTAGAAGCACAAATCAGTGCCCGGTTCTAAAAGTATGAGAACTATATTACTTAAAGATATAAATAGAGATTGAGGCTGAAATTAGATCAGATCTTTAATACTATCTCTTTTTTAATGGGAAGTTTCCAGAAGTCAGCTGGAAAGCATTAGCAATCAAAGAAATAAGAACATAAGAACTGTGTTGTTGGGTCAGACCAGTGGTCCGTCCAGACCAGTACTCCATCTCCAGTAGTGTGAAGAGTTGATGCTCATTAGGGGTATCATTAGCGTGGTGAGACACTGACCCAGGTTTTCCAGAGAGGTGGTGGAGGCCCCATCCCTGGAGACATTCAAGGCCAGGCTTGATGAGGCTCTGAGCAACCTGATCTAGTTGAAGGTGTCCCTGTTTACTGCAGGGGGTTGGACTAGATGACCTTTAAAGGTCCCTTCCAACCCAACATGTTCTATGAAAGCCTGGCCACATTTTGCAGTTTGTCCTCCAACATCCACAACTGTTGTGGTGGGGAAGTTTTAGGGAAGACCTCTGCTTAGTGCTTTCAGTGTCTATGGACCTGCTGTCCATAACTCATCAAACCCCTTTTGAGCCTGCTGGCACTGTCTCCAGTGGCAGCAAATTTAAGTCACTACTTGCTGAACAAAGAAGTATTTTTTTCTGTTTCAAGCTGATTTCCTGCTAGTTCCATTGAATGCACCCAAGTTTCCCTATTTCAGAAACTGGTGAATTTTTTTAATTAGGAGGAAACCATTTTCCCACCCACCTGATTTGTGAGTTTGTATAGTTCAAACATATTATTCACTCAGCCACCTTTTCCCCCAAACTGAAGAGTCCCATCATCTTCAGGCACTGGTAATGCAACTAATCATCCCTTTGACCATTGTAGGGAGTTCTCTTCAGAACAACTAGTAGAAGGTACCAATTCCTCAGCACACTGACCCGCTTTCAAATTACAGTGACCCTAGTCCACCAGAAACCAAAACAATAAAGGTGGCTAGAAGGGAAAAACTAGGATTTAAGCTTGGGATGTTTGAACACATTCAGAAGTTAGTGTGATCCTTGCAAGGGAGAAAAGACCTTCCAAACTGCTGAGTCAGTTCAGGCGAGCCCTCATTGCTCACTGCACATTATGTTCACTTAAAAGTGTTCCTTGTGGCTAACGGCTCATTAATAAGGTATTGGCCGTACTGGACTGTTGGGTGCTGTGCCAGAAACACCGTCTTTTATAAATTGAACATGTACAAAGGTTCTGGCAGTGTGATTCCAAATGACCCACTGACAAGCTACTGATGTAGCTGAAGATGTGGAGACGGAATGTAATTGCACACTATGCTTTTAATCAAGGACTACACTTCCAGTAATCTGCTGCAGTGACAAAGAAAACAACATCAGGCTGTAATACATGGCTGGAATCAAAGCTCCGTTCAGTACGGTCTTAATTAAAGAGTGCCTCTGACTACAAGTTTTATAGAATAGTCAATGAGCTTCCAGCTGAGGAACTTTTCTTGATGTGAGGAAATATCTGCACACGTACTTAGAGCATGATCAGAAGAAAAATAAACATGTAGAAACACAGGTAAAACTGTGTACTTGGTAATGCGATCGATACAGATTGGGATGAGAGGGAAGGCAGGAATGAAAAGGCATTTATCAGCCCCAAAACCCCAAGGACAAACAAAGCTATGGCCAAAGCCATCACTGGCACAGATCAGAGCTGCTTCAGGGATGCTGCATCACAGCCTGGTCTGCAGCGGCCAGCCAGGGCTTGGGTGCCTGAGGACTGCAGACTTAGAGGTGATCCAAGGAGCACGCCCCAGAAACAGGAATGACAACCAGGGTAAGAGCCGTTGGGTGTCTTTTCACCCCTTGGACAGTCTTCAATGTCAGGCTGTGCTGGTGGTCACTAAATCGGCATTCTGCCCACCTCACGCCACCAAAGCCCATTGAGAAAGCGGCCAATTGCTTTACTGTTCTCAGAGATCATTTTTGACTGTTCTCTGTCCTTGATTAAACACAGTTGTATTTTACACCCATCCAGCTGGCACTTCTCAAATATATCCTGCCACTAAAAGATACTCGAAGTTTCCATGTTTATTTTGTCATCCCCTCTACAGAAGCACATCACAGCGTGATGACCTGTCACAGAGGTCAAGCAAGTTTAGGAGTATTTGCATGGGCTGCTCTTTGCCAGCCAGCCTCCGTGCCAAAAAATTAGTCCTGGACACATTTGATTGATTAGTACAGATACAGCCCACACGTCCTGCGAAGGACAAGAGACAGAGACCACGAACAGCTGGGGCTTAGGCTCAGGATCCTGACTGATCCTGGCTCTTCTGAGCGATGGGACATTTATCCTTTCACCCACCCTCGCTCAGTGACACGCAGAATTTGGAGGCTGCTACATTTGTTATCTACCTGCAGAGCTGGAGACTGGAGTTCAGTTATCCTTAAATTCTTATCAGGATCCTTCGCTCCTGCCAGCGCTGTCATGGAAATGTAATGCATGTCCTGCCTCAAGATTTTGGTTCGTTTGTAATAAAAATCATCTGGCCTCTCTCTGAAGGAAAACGCAATCCATCCCCACTGGGAGACAGTTGAAAAATATAGTTTATCTGGATGCCAACTGGATCCTCATCAGAAAGAAGCTTTTGTGCAGTATTCACGTGCAGGACTGTGCAGAAAAGGGGGGCGGGGGTCTGAAAACAGGAAGATTTTCTGTGATGTTGAATTGTTTGGCTGGTCGCACTCCTTCCAGATGGTGCTCCAGGCACTCAGTGTCTCTGAAAATGGGCCAATTTTCATTCTCCCAGTTCTTATAGTAGCAAGTGAAAAACTGTTCTCTTGAGAAAAGAAAACAGGGAAAAACTAGTAATGATATTGCTACTTCTCCTGTTGGCAAATTATAACCAAAATTATCTAACATGCTGCAACAATTCTGGCTTTCCAGCTGGAGAGGGTGAGGAGCAGCGAGCTCCTCTGGATGTCTCTTGCAGCAGAAATCACGGCTCCCTGAAACAACCCAAACCCAGACTCATTTCAGATCACCTGGGGCCTCTAACTTTTCATTTCAGATCTTCAATTATTATTTTTTTCACCTCGTATTCCTTTTACCAGTGAAGAGAGATAAATCTGCTTAAGTAGGGTTGGTTTTGCCAATGTTTTCTAAGGGTTTTTCATCCTTACCCAACAACATTTCTGGGCTTTGGGGCTTTTTCCTTCTGTAGGCCCATTTTTGCCCAGTGACCTGGCAACAGATGCTGAGCAGTGGATAACGTCCCGTCCTGCTTTGCAGCCAAATCCATATTTCTACACAGGAGCATGTCTACATCCCACGGCTTATTCATTCAGCCTTTAAGACTCCATCGCAAAATTTTTTCAGTTTAAGATACGACGTGGTTCAGCTGGCATCACGCCTCTCGATCACCACGAGGAAACAGAGAAGTAGCACAGTAAATTACAAGCACGAGTGCGAGCTCTGAACTTCCATCCTTACTGCCCTCTGTGGCCTAAACCAGTTCTGAAAAGGAGCAGACACGAGCAGCGTCTTTGATGGGAGCCCAGCGTAAAACTTGTGCCACTTCGCTTTCAACCACATCACACTCTGGACTTTGGTTGAGCTTTATTTTCACTTAGATTTGTTTGATCAAATCCCTCCCCCCACAAGCTGCTGAAAGACCTGAGAAAAGTCTGTATTAAAAAAAGCTTATGAATTAGTTATCAGTGCGGACTGAGGAGTACTTGCACACACAAAACTTACATCTTTTACTATAGCAAAGCTAACTCTAACTTGGGGGTTTTTTTGCTGTTTTGCCTCTGAGTTATTAAATTAATGCCTTCCTGACTAGGAGTTTCCTCCCTTAGTGAGAATTTAACTTTTCGTTTTAAATAAGCAATTCAGAAATGAAGCAGGGCTATGCGATTTCTTCATGCCAACGCCTGTGGCGGTTGTACAGGCGTAACCCGGCTGTTTCGGTAAGCATTTGTCCACAATACTGTGCCTCAAATGTCAGAAGGTTGGTACAGCCTCAGTCTGACCCGGGCACACGCAGCTTTTCAAGATGAAGGTGCAGAAGATGTGTCTCTGAGGAGTGTCCTGCAAGTCAGAACACTGGTCATCACCACCACAAGGTAGATATTCACGTAAAAAGGAGTTCCTGTTCTACCTCAAAGCGCAGCTTCTGGTTTTGTAAAATAAATAAATAAAAGCTTCAGAGCAGGAGTGGAAAAAAAAAAAAAGGTTTTTCTTTTTTCCTCCCTGTCAGCTTTGCCGCAGTGAAAGATTTCCACATGGCTTTGCCTATAGTTGTCCTGGCTAACAGCCACGGTTTAATTTATGAAATAACTGACAGGACCAACAGGCGTGTTTGTCTCTTCCGTAGGATTTAAACAGCAGAGAGTTTAAACAGCAGAAACTCCATTAAAATGAGTTCATATCGTATCTACTCAGACCTTACAAGCCTTGGCTTTAAAAGCCAAATCCATTCGTTTCTCCAAGACTCCTTTATGTGTCCCCACTCGCCATGATGAAAGGGGATGCACACACTGTGCATCAGAGCACTGAGTGATAAGAAAAGCAGCTTCAGACTCCTTATCAAAACACGTATTGAATGAAGGATGGTCCTGCTGCAGACAGACGTTCCTTTTCAAGCCCATCTAAACTTTTCACATCATAGGTATCGCTTTGCATTTTCCTGGCATCACCTATTAAAGGATTTCAGTACCTGATGGATCGACGTTCCCCGCAGCCCGCCGAGTACCGCAAGGGGGATGGGTTGAACCATGTTACAAAAATCACTGCAGCTCTCACACCCACAGCAGAAAGGCAAATAGGGAACCAAAGGAACGGCCCTGCAGCCTGCACAGGAGACACGGCTCTCCTTTTCCCAGGGCTGGGCTATCGGCTCGCACACTGCCCAGCGCCTGCCCAGCTGAGGACAGTGCTGGGGAGATGTAGCACAAACCCCTGAACTGGGGTCTGAGGGAGCACTGGATGCTCTTTCTTCTCTCCCTGCCCTGTAGATTGTAAAGCAGCCGATACAAAGACAACCATACAACCTCCATCCTGCCTTACCTGCCCTTGTTTAACTAGTATGTGTTGCTTAAGTCCTAGCGCTTCCCACCATTGTGTCCAGTAGCCAGCACCTCGTAAGGTCCGTCACTGATTCTACCCCACTTTTTTACCTCTGAACTACCATTTCCAGTCTCTGAAAAAGGCTCCTAGGTGTTCTCAAGCTCTCCCTACATCAAACTTTAATCAAGGATTATCCATGCAAGTTGAACTTCGGGAGACTGGAGGCGCTTCTCTCCCCAGCACCCAACTGTCCGTCAGTTCGCTCAATAGCTCTAAACAGCTACTTGCTCCCAAGCACAACCATCTATTTTTTTTTTTTCCTTCGTTAACAAGTAATACCACATGCTCCTCGAGTGAGTGAGAAATGATTATTTAATTTAGGACGCTCTCAAATTATAAGCAGCCCACAGTTATTTTAAGCGTATGTTGGATCTTTTTCTCAATGAAGATTAATGTTACTCTTGCCATGGGGTTATGCAAGAAGGAAGCATTTGTGCAACAGCAATTTTTAACACTTTGCCCAGATTGATTTATGTGTTTATTTGTTTTCAGCTTTTTGGGAACCCATAAATGATGTCTTTAGCCTTCAAAGGGAATACCAACATCCAGTAATTTATGACTGGCTAAAGCAAGAGTGTTGAGGGAAGATTATTTGTCTCTTGGCCATAACTGAGCAGGCTAGATTGAATAAATGAGTTTGCATAAAGTAAGCTGGGCATAAAGATTTGAAGTCAATATGCAAAGCAAGCAAAAAAACCACACAGTGGGTTAAAACCAAAGATTAAACCTGCCTGTGTGCTATGGGTACGTAGGAGAAATCGTGCTCATAGGAAGCCAGAGTTACTGAAATAAAGTATTGATTTTCTGCTGAAAGAACTGTAAGTATGAAAGGACAATTAATTTTTAAATGAAGGTAGTGGTCATATTATTGCCCTCTGGATATAGAAAGAAGCTCATCTGTCTATTTTTATCTACAGCATTTGACTCTGTGCTCAGAGGCAGTGAGTTTTTCATTCAAAACTTGATTGTTAAGAATATTAGATTATGATTAAACGTCCAGACTTCTCTTTTATAGATTTGAACTTCAAACTGAAGGTGAGCTCATTTGACACACAAAATACACTCCCGAAGCACCACTTCACCTTTCCTGGCCATTCACCTCTACTCCCTTGCCCGAGCAACACCCTCTCCTGCCAAGTCCCCTCACCTGGGATTTGGGGTCATCTTTGGCTTGTTCTTCTCTCCAGACTTCATATCCCACATCTTAAGACTCCTTTCCATATCAGCATCTCAGAGTAACCATCCCTGCAGGCATCCTGAAAACAATCAGGTGGGCTCTTACCACGTCGCAGCTTTGATTAGTACAACCTCCTCTCCTCCAGCTTTGACAAATGTCTCACCCTACCACTGCTCCAATCAGTACCACAGTCATCACCTCCTGCTCCTGCCTTCAGAGCTCATCCCAGACACACATGAGCCACCTTCCCTTTCAAGGGCCACAAAAGCCTCTCCCCAGCTCTTCCCACCATCTATCTCTATTACCAAAAGACCAATCCGTGCTTCCCTTTGGCCCTTGTTCCAGCATCTGTCACTTGGTCACCACCCAAATCCCCTTCAAAAATGGGAGAAGAGCCCTGCAGAGGCTGTCTGCAAAGTAAACCTCACTGTCGTGCTTCTACTCAAGGTGTTGGGTCACCAGCCATTACCTGTCTCACCATCCCAAATATTGTCTTTTCTTCACACGTAGACTGTAAGTTGCCTGGAACAGTTGCTGTCATTTTGATCCATGCTCATGGAGACCTTAGCATGGTAGATACGGTCCATGGGAAAGTCCTGATGCCCATATAGCAATGAATAAAAGTAAAGTTTTAAGCAATCTTTCTATGAGTTGGTGAGTGGCACTGCTGAGCAGCAGTCAGGGCCATCCACTCTCTCATGTCCATTTTCCGGCCTAGTTAGGGCTGTAGGTATGGAAATTCATCAGATATTGAGTTCCTCAAGAGGAGGAACAAGTTTTCTCACCTTTTGTCTGACTGTGGTGGTGGGGCAGGGTTTGAGGAGCTCTACATAAATGTGGTCTGGGCTCTGGGACATAAGAGACTTCAGAGGGTTAACAAAATTGAGTGGGAGAAACGGGTTTGTTGTCCAGCAAGTTTTGAGTTTGCCTGGTTGAACTTATTTGTGTGCACGTAAAAAAAGAGTATCATCCCAAATCAGACTGAAAAAAAATCCAAATAATTAATAGTTTTTAAGTCCTGGTCTATCAGTTCAGATCGATCAAATAGTTCCATTTAAGCAACTGAAACGTTTCACTTCACTTCTGGCCATTTTTATAAAAGAAGGTTAAAAAAACCCAACCCAGAACTAACTAAAGATGCAGACTCCTGAGCAGTGTCAATTCAGACCTGGTTGATTTTTCACTATAAATTAGAATTTTTTTTTTTTTTTTTTTTTTTTTGCTTGTTTAAGAAGAAATAAGAATATGACGACTTTGGGCTCAAATGTTGCTCTTTGTGTCATAAACGTTCTTCTAGGGAATGTTTGACAAATAAATCCATCTTGCATATGACTGTATCCTATCGCCTCAGGCTGTCACTGGAGCGATTCCCAACTGCTTAACGAATCTGTAACGCCCACATCCTGCGTGATGAGCAATGGTGAATTTTTTTTTTTTTTTTTTTTTTTCCAGAACACACCGGTGAGGAGAACTGCTTCCAGGTCTGGGTGGACGTGAACCTGAATGCCGTTAAAGCCACGCTGACTAACAAAACTTTAAAAATATGACTACAGTCAGGATTTTAATTCCACAATGCTGCTATGCCGGGATGTGACAGGCTTCCTACCCAGGTCTGGAAGGTAGGGATCTGCTTGCGTATATGAAAACGCATAGTTTCCCAGCCCTCCCCTCCCTGCACATCTATTGTTTTGGGAAAGGAGTGCAGAAGAAAAAAAAAATATAAAATAACGTTTGGAAATACATCCTATGGGTTGAAACGAGTGTAAACATGATTAACCAGCACAGGAACTGGTATGGTTTAGACCAGCTCTCTGAAATATATGTGGTACGTTATTGCCTTATATTTAAAGTGACAGTGCCAAGATTGTCAGGTTTGGGGAAAAAAAAAAAAACCACCATGTATTTTAAAGTATCTTGCATAGGTAAAAATGATTGCAAAATTCAGCCACACCGATGAGCACAAACGTTATATAGTCTGTAACAGAGCTGGTATACCAAAGAGGATGGCAACATCTCTCTGTCTGCTTGTGTACATAAGGTCATAAGAACAGGAATATACTGTCTCTTCTGTGGGAATCCCTCATGAAAAGAGTGCTGGGAAACACAAAAAAAAAAAAAACAAAAACCCAACAACCCAGCAGATCAAAGACCAAATGCTCAGGATGGATTCGTCATTGAGGTACCCAAGTTCTTTATCCACTGTCCCTGACCATTGTTGCATGTGCCTGCCAGGGCTCCTGAACGCAGGAACGGTCAGACAGGAACAAGTCACAGGGAGACCAGGGCATCAAGACTAGATGATGAAGAGAGACAGCCGCTGCCGGGTCCTTTGCAACCCACAGGGAGCCAAGTGCAGAGCGTCACTTTTCGTACTGAATTACCCTGCCCACCACAAGCTGGCATATCTCCATCCCCGGGATGCTGCAGCTGCAGAGACAGCAGTTTCTTAAATGCCATTACTATTGCTACTTGCCGCGGTCTGACCGCCAAGCTCCCAGATTGCACCCACAAAATGAAATACTTCACCGAGCTTCCGCAAAAGCTCCGGGCTGGTTTCAGGCCACCAGCATTTCTGGGTAATTCCAGGTGGTCCTGCCGAGATGCAGGGCAGCAGACAGTCCCACCGCCCTCTCCAGGAGGCTGCCTGCAGTGCCCACCTATTCTCGGAGCCATTAGAGGGGGAGAGGGATTGCATTGAAGCACCTGGGGATTTACAGAAGAGCATACACTCATAAGACTGCTAAAATGCTTAAAAAAAATCCGAACCAGGGATTGCCCTTCTTCATCTGTTGGCTTTGTTTAAACTAAATTGTGTTTTTAACAAATCTGAAGAAATAAAAAAAAAATAATAATAAAAAAATCATTCTACAGCAGGGTGCTGACAAGCTGGAAAAAAAAAGTAATTTTCTACAATTCAGCTATTCAGAGAAAACTTGATCATTCAAGTGTGAACCTTTATAATTGGTTTTTTTTTCCCCCTACACACATATGCTGTCAACATCGGCTGTGCTGGTAAAGCACCCAGACAACCGGCCTGTAGCTGGAGCGAGAATTAGTTTCAGTAGCACTGATGGATTTCTCAAAGCAGACTGGGACCTGCAAAACCATTCTGCTAACATAAACGGCACATCCCCCCGAGGCTGAGATCCATGGTAGGATGCACAGGCAGGGTCTTCTCCAGCATGGACCAACTCTGCTTCAACCTATAAGACATTTCCATACCCGCTCCAAGCCTGGCTGTACCGCTGGGCACCAAGGAAATGAAAGGGGAGGCTGAGGCACTGACCAAGGAATTGGAAAATAAGCGGACCAAGTTGTTCAGCTATTACAGAGATGGAAGATCAAAAATAGCTGGCAGATAGCCAGGAGGGGCACATGGCTGCCATACCCTCCCTCAGGTACATAAGCACATCATTGCCATGCAGCAGCCGCAGCTGTCTGTGCTGGGAGACACCAGGCACGTTGGATATTCACCTGGAAACAAGCTTATTCCCTTCCTCTGCGCTGGTGCATCCACAGGCAGATCCCTACCTGCAGCACTGCTGCAGGGTTTTTTAGGAAATAATAATCAAAGAGCACGTCCATGGTAAAATCAGGGAGCTGGACTTTCTCGGGAGGAGCCAGCCCTGGTGAACATGTGCAAATAACTCCTTCCACATCTGGGGACTATCTCTTGCTGGTCCCCAGGTGCCTGATCCAGAACAACGGTGTGTCCCAGCAATAATAAATTAATTTGGAGACAAATTCCTTGGACACAAACCCATTCCATCACCTAGATCTGCTCAGCGCCAATAACTGTCTCTGCACGGCCAAGCCTGCTGACATGCAACTGCAATAACTATAGCAGTGCAGAACACCACCAAACACCTTCTTACACCCAATGCATCACACGACTCGGGTGAGCTTGAGCATTATGTTGGCGCAGCTCTGACAAGCTGGACCTGCAGGGGAGTTTTCCCCCCTCTGGCAACGCTGGTGCACGGACAGATTCGGGTGAGCAATCAAGCTGCAAGCAAGAAGAGCAACATGGAACCCAAGAAATACATTCTCCATCACCAATGACTTAATGCAGAATAGCAGTCACAGCATAGAAACGTTACCAAGTTTATGGGGAGAGCAGAAGGAGTGAAGACAAGTGATTTATACACAAATCAAGAACACAGCTTTTTGGGAAAAATACTTATATTCCCACTGAAAATGCTGACTTTTTGGCAGAACAGATCAACCTAAACCTGAAACCTTTAGATTCGAGCTGTCACTGTAATTTCCTGCGTGATCTACAGCTCGGGTGCCATAGGCTTTCACTCTGCTCTCTGGTTAAAGCTTTCTGCCTGCCCTATCTTTTTCCATAACACGCTTTTCTCTTCCAGCAGGAGAGGGGGCCGCACGATAGCACTGGTGTTTCATAGGAAGCGTCATCCATCCACAGTCCTGTGGGCAGAGGCAAGCAGAAGGATGCGGCACTCGAACCACAACTCCAAAGAGACTGTGCGATGGCATTTTGAGGAGAAAAATCTCTAAGGGATGAATCTCTACCTGAAAGCTCAGAGCATTTTCCAAGTAAATGATTCATCTCTTAGAAAAAAGTACATTTGATTGAAAACGCAGTTTTCCCATCAAAGAGCAGTACTGAGAGAAATTACCACGTAGTTCTGATACTCTGCAGGAGGTAACTTAGTGTGAAATAACACCACATGGTACAATAGCCAGAGTGTCAGGAGGGAAAAATCAGATCCATCCTCGTTGGACCTTCACAAGAATAATTCAGGAAGGACGGGGCTACATGAGTAGTTTTGATAACATTTTTTTCTTCTGCTCCACAAAAAAAAAAAAAAAGAAAAAGTATCCACACTTAATACTCATCCTTGCTGACAAAGTCTTGACTCTTCTTCGCCAAATAAAGTTATAAACTGTAATGTAAGGTCTCTTGGCTGGTGAAATAGAGTGGCAACAGAGTCTTCTGGGAATAATAGACCTCTGAGCGGGCCAGGCGAGCATTAGAAGTCTGATCCCACTCCTCAGTAATTTCTTCATGAGCCCAAACTTTCTGGTCCATCCTAACCTTCTGACTGGTAAATACACGTGATGTCTGCTTGATTTCATTCACTGTGTGTCACCACCTTCTCTCTCATCTCCCCGCTGCAGGACCGGCTGCTGCAGTAATTTGTGTGCTTTCAGGAAATTAAAAAGATCTGCTGTCCCTGTGCTTAAAGCAGACTAGAGGGTCCAGCTGATTTCTACTTGCCCTGTAGGATCTAGGAGGTGGCGAAATTGGAAAACAACTTGAAAAAGGAGTAAATTATGACACAGAGAAGGAACGGTGAACTTTTAAAATAAAAGAACCTCAGTTCACCCTGAGAAAAATTCTCCGGGCTGGAGAGTTCCAGAGTCGCTGGGACACCCGCTTGCAGCTGGCACAACTCGATGCTGTGAGAACACGATGCTCCAGCCAGATGCGAGCCACTACTGAAATAGCCCTGTCAGCAGCATCAGCTCATGGGAAATGTAACCGGGCAAGCTTGGCCACGTAGATAGAACCTGTACCTGGGATTTCCTCACTGCTTTAATGTAGTTACAGGGAGCAACTTGACCATTTGATACCCAAGTTTCACCCAAATCTCCCTCTGACTTGATACCTTCTCTTTCCCATCTCTCACCTCCAAATGAAGTAGGGATCGGTTCTCAGATTGATTATTGCACTGGATGTGAATGACTATTTTTTTTTTCCTGTCGCTTGTTTTAAAGAGGCATTCCATACTCCTGCTCTTTTGCAGTAATAACCCTCAACACTTCTGCTTCCCACTTTAACCCAAGGTGGATGTCAGGAAAAGTTTCCCCCCATCCCTGGGCAGTGACTCAGTTCCATGAGTCAGGTCAGTGCCTCTCCTTCAGCATCACCACACAAAGTGATTTGGTGTTAATGGCTAACGAGCTATCCAGAGACAAACTTGCAGAGGCAGAAGGGAATCAATCTCTGCTGAAGCGATTTTGGTTATGGATTCAGACGATGAGGTCAGAAGAGACCTTCAACTATGCAGACATCTGCATCAAATAAAATAATCCTTGTACTAACCACATAATTCTCTGTACATCTCTGGGTGATAAAACACCCACTTAAAAGTTATATTGCTCCTAAAAATTTTCTATTGCCTGGAGAACCTTTGAGCACCAGAGATTAAATGTTATAGGAAATAAGGATGCATAATTTTCACTTTGCTTTATGCCAGTGAGAGACAGGGAATGTTTGGACAGAGAGGAAAGTTGGGATAGAAACAGTCTGCTCTGCCATTTGTCTGCTCTCTCACACTAGCAGAGCAGAGGAAATATTTTTCTGTGATTGGGAAATGCTGAGACAAGAACAGTGTCTGTGCCTCTTTTAAGAGATGATATTTCAAGTGGATAGTGTTCATTCACCACTGCTTCTCTTTCCTTTGTTAACATCCCTTTTTATTGTCTAATATTTTAGCAAGAAGCATTCATGGGCTGAATTAAGGTGGAGATGAGATTTCTCCTCTGCACAGCGCTCTCAGTTACCCAAGCTATGACATTTCCAGCAGGTTTATTTCCCCATGGGAATATATCACAGATTTTCTGTTTCCAGTTCTACCCCCAGGTTTCCCCGTTCTCGGGAGCAGCGATCACTTGTGTCTGACACCGTGTTTGTTTTGCAGGTGGTTGATGATGTTAGGAGCAAGTATAAACCCAGATGAAGAGCAGCAGAAGCAATGGAGGGACCAACCCCAGAGCCCGTGTACGTTGATGTGGACAAAGGACTGACGTTAGCATGTATCGTCTTCCTCTGCCTCTTCTTGGTTGTGATGATTATTCGCTGTGCAAAAGTCATCATGGACCCTTACAGCGCCATCCCGACGTCTACGTGGGAGGAGCAGCATCTAGATGACTGAAAGGACTTCACTAGACAGAGCCATAAAATGCCGTGATCCAGGAGGAGGCCTTTTCCGACTGGGAAGGCCAACACACAAATAGCCATTTTCAGATATGCAGGGCAACGGCAATATCCCCAAGAGCACATAGTGTAAATCATTCTTGCTCAACGGATCAGGATATCAGCAAGCCATTCTGGCAGCACAGTTTAATACTATGCAGCAACCCTTATTTTACTGAAAACAGTTATCATTGTAACTCAAGTAGCACAAGACTCTCCGGATTTTTCCTAATATAACTCTTGGTCTTGCACAGTTTTTCCTCCCCTCACTATCTCCCAGAAATCCAGGGTAACCATCAGAATTTGGAAAAGCAACAAGAACATTGTGTCTTTCCTGGAAATAGATTGCTTCGAACATCTTCCTCAGTCATTATATTTGTGTTTTGACAAAAGCTCGGATTTTATCGTTTTGTATCCAGAGCATCACTAAGTAGAAGCGCTAAAGCACCCCTGGTTACATAGGGTAATATGGTGAGATTTATTCTCAACTCACTTGGTTCTGCAGTCGTATTTCCAGTGATCAGGATACGGAAGCACCCAGACTACAAGTCCCAAGGAGGTCATGGACTGCTGTTGACCCTGTAGCACCATTTTGCTCCGTCCTACTCAAGCAAACACTAAGCATTTTATCACCTGCCACAAGTCTATGGTTTAGCCAGATGAGCTTGATAGCCACCAGAAGTTCATAAAGCAGAGCTTGGACGCTGCTGGTTTCAGCCACATAGAACTTGCTGTGATTTTCAAAGAGTGATTCCACATGTAGCTTCATCCATCTTTGGTTTCAGGTGCACCTCAGGGGGATGACAAAGGCAATAAGGAGGGAGACATTGCTCTGAGCTTTGTCACTGAGGCAGACTCCTCAGCATAACAGTTACAGTAACATACAATAATACGCATTCTACCTCGGAGAAATTCAGCACCTTTAAAAGATGAATTTTTCCACAGATTTGTAAGGTGAATAGCTGTACATTTCCTTCTCTCAATTCATTAAGACAGCCATTATGGAAGAAGGCATAAGTGAACAGGAAAGCTTTAGAAATTTATTATTTACATTTTGAAGAGTGGGGATTGAGGGATTCTGATGTCCTCTATCCCCCAAATTCTAAGCTTTGCTCACAGCGGCCTTTTTTAGTGATATGTTTGGCTTAAGGCATTGTAAGGAGTTGCTGAAGCAATATGGAATTGGTACCACAACCACCACAAGCATCATGAGCAAACAAGACTTGAAAGCACAGATCTGCAAGAAGGGCATTTTGCTATTTCTCCTCTTCCTTACCATCCTACCTGACCTCTAGATTCTTGCCATAAGGTGAGGCACAGTGGGTGAGAAAGGTGGAACCAAAGGCGGGACAAGGAATCAGGATGTAGACTTTGTAGGTTACTGTTCTCAGCTCCGTCAGACTTGTTTGATGATCACACAAGTCACTGCTTTATGTGCCTCAGTCTACTCATCTGTGAAATGGGTACAACAATATTAACTCATCTCACATTGTTTTGTCTGTCTCATAATGCCAGAAAGCACTTGGAGAGCCTTAGACAGAGGTACAGAGACATGGTATTGATTTACAATTCTTCCTTGTGAAGCTAACGGGGAATATCTGAATGTCAGTATACAGCGAGGGAAGTTCTCCCCAGGCAGACCTCCACTTGTCCAGACCTCCGTTTGACCTCTCATAAGGATTGCAATATTTTGAGTCATGCCAAATGGCACCTGGCTTTGTTACATATTCCCCTGATTTCTGAGGACAGTCTGGATGTAAGGTGCTCAGCACTGATTATAGAGTTCCCAAAATAGCAGGCTATGAGGCATGTGGAGTTTTTTGCATGGATCTTTCGCACTGTACAATTTTTGCTAATCTCTGCTGTAGGAGATCCCATTCAGGAGGCAGGAGATTTGAGGGTTGGCTTTAATCCTGCTATTCTCTACTTAGAGACAGCCACTGCTCCAATTACCCACCGCAGATTGCTCATCAGGCTGTTATTTAGCCTCGGTTTCCGCTAGCCAGTTAATCACCAGTAATAGGACTTTTCCAAGCGTGACTGTTAACGTTCACCATACTTCGAGCAAGTGCGTTGGTCTCTCTTTTTTCATGAATGTGGCTATCTGTACTGTAGGAACGGATGCCCTAGCTCGAAGGACATTGCTTCTGTTCCCAAGGGTAAAGTTCAGAACGCATTTTTGTCACCAAATTTCATATCCTACCTTCATTCTAGTGGGGTTACTTACAGAATAAACAAAAACATTTCCAGGCTAGAGAGGCTTCCAGTTCGCCAGTCACCTGGCTGTGCTCACAACTGATGCAGAGCAAGACCAGAGCTTGTCATCACTCCCCGCCCAGCGCCAACGCTTCCCTCAGCGTTCATCTGCATGCAGAGCTCTTTGGCTTTGTCAAGCATCACCGATAAGCCCCTGTTCGGCTGAGGGCTTACGCACATGCTTAAGTGCGAGCCTCTGAGCCGGCTGCCTGGCTCGGCAGGGAGCAGGGCCAGCCCTGGGCTGTGTCCTGGGCAGGGCAGGGACGGCAGCGCACAGCCCTCGCGGGAGCAAAGCCAGCGTGACAGCAAAGGGTTACAAATGCCAGGGAAGCAAATTAATAAGTTGGTTTTGCAAGAGTGTTTGCCACATTTTTTTTTTTTTCTGTTTGTCCAGCTGTACAAACCATTTTATGGGTTTTCCTTAAGTTCCTAAAGGAAAGATCCCTCTGGGTAGCTCTATTTTCTAATAAAAATGTACTTATCTCCCTAGCATAGCCTGTTAACTCCATCCTTCTCGTGTCAAAAGAAAATCTCCATAAGCATCTACATATCCACATCCAGCCTTCTCACATGACTGTGTAACAGTCAATGCGATTGTTTCTATATAGATAACGTAAACGCGTTCTCATTCCTGCCTTCCCCCGCTGGTTACACACACGCCACCTCACCACTCTGACCAAAAGCAATACTGAACATCGTGCCGAAAGCAGAAACGTTGCCCTCCTTGCGTTCAGAGCCGGGACTTGCCTGCCCGGGGTGGGTGACTGCGGCTCCTGCCCGGGGCCGACAAAGCCGCGCTCGCGGCCAGCGGAAGGTCTGTTTGGGCAGGAGCTGCATGGCCGGGCTCGGTGCTCATTTCAGCTGCATGCAACAAGTGCCTCTGCTACTTTTGATTCTTTTTTTTAATAATCATTATGCCATACCACTAGCAATTGCACTCAGAGGAAATAATTCAAACTTGTTGCAAATGTATTTATCTAATGCAATAAAACAGCTTCAACATGGAAGCTCTTCTTGTCGTCTCTGTTGTGGTCCGCTGCTAGTTGCCAGGACCTCTTAAAAACCGCCCACAACACAACATGATTTTCAAGAAAGAGATAGATTGCTGAGAGCCTTCCTTGGAGGGTGGGAGCGGAAAACTGCTCCCTGTGCACCTCTGTCCTGTGAGTTATAGATTCCATGACTCCCAGGACAGAGCTGATGGCGCTCCAAGCATTCCTGTGGCTCTGCTGGGAGGTCAGCCCCTTCAAAGTGGCTGTTTTAGGTTTATTCCCTCAGTCGGGAAGAGCACGGAGCTGAGCAGAGCTGCAGTTCAGTGGAGGACTGCAGCACGCTGTATTTTGGCAATTCGTTATCAGTAACAAATTGCATGCCAAAAGAAATAGGGCCACTGAGACTGGAATCCCTCCCACTAGCAACTGAAAATGAGGAGTGTGGAGCATCTGTGGGGTCTCTTTGAAGAAGCCACGGTGTACAGGATATGCTGAGTAAAAAGCAGCCAGGGAGCTCCTCTTGAAAAAGATGAAGAGACAAATTGCCAATTCCTTCATCTTGTAAGAGGACTCCGTTGCCTGAAAGCTGGGCACTTTATAGCTCCTTGTCCCTGCGGCGAGTCCTCTGGCAGAAGGACCTTTGTGCCAGCAACCCAGTGTGCCACAAAGACAAAACCCCACCAACAGACTATTAACCATGTCCTACTCAGAACCAGAGACTGGAGTCTTTATGCCGTTTTCAGAGCAGCTACTATGGCTAATATAAGAGCAGACCTGAACTGAAGCCAGCAGTGGCTGAATTTGGGCAGACACCCTGGAGAACCGGGAGCATAAAGGCTTTTCTGAAAGAAACAGGGACTGATGTTAGCCAGGGAACTGTGTTTGCGATACTGCTGCAGGCTGCGCCCTCCAAAGGTGTCCCCAGCTTGCGAGGCCGTTACAGGTCTCATGGGCAACTTCAACCCACGTTACTAGAGCTCAGAAGGCAAGTCAGCTCAGGACTCGGATGGGGAAAACGCTGTGATTGGACTCCAGCGATCACCATGGCACACATAGGGAGGGTGGCAAGGACAGCAGGCATCAGGTATTTAACTGGTTCACTTTAGAAGCCGATGCTCCAGCGTATGAGAGATGAAGGCAGTGACTTTCCAAGAGAGCCCCAAATTAAACTTCCACGGAGCCAGACTGGTGCTGGTCCCCTGTGCTGCCTGCAGTTTTCACGCAGTTCCCCATCAGTGCTTGGTGATAACTGAGCCTACACAACCTCGAGCTTCTCCACCTGGAGTCACCTGAGGACAGCAGTGACACCATGACCTGCACATGGACTGGGCAAGGAGCCCCTGCCCTACTCCTGCTGGGGCAAGGAGCCGGCCAAAGGAGCCCCCACCCCTGCAGTTTCACATCTTTGAGGTCAATATGGCAATGCACAGAGTGACACCCACCCACCAGCGCCCCGGCCTCGCGCCCAGCTCAGTCCCTGGTGGTGCTGGATCTACAGCAGCACCCTTGCAATGGCTTCGGCTGAGCTGCCCCAGTGTGAAAACCCTGCTAAACACAGGCCGGAAAATTTAAATCCATCTCCCCTCCTTCCTCACCCTCTCCATCTCTGACCTTGTCAACCCAGATTTGCCAGGCTTCAAACCGCTTGTTTTAGCTGCCTCATGGTTTTACATCTCAGGTGACTTGATTTAAATAAAGCATATTAGATCCCCAATTTTAACCACGTCTTAATGCAACGATGGGAATTCTTGATTTCAGTCAACATTCTTTTGCATTTGCGCTTTTTTTTTTTAAAAAACTGTTTTCATTAAAAGTGGTTGATACCCTTTGGCCACTCCTCCTTCTTGCTAACCAGGGGGAAAACACTGCTCAATGTACATTTTTAAAGCAATACACAGTTCAAGATTCCCGGTTGCATTTATTCTCAGGGTTCGAGTCAACCCCCAATGGCATTAGGAAGTGTTGAATGACACAGTTCTTAGTTATATAGCTCCGTGTTTTGTGCTGGGGCTTGGCCAGGCAGTTTCCGAAGGGAAATCAGAAATCAATCAAAAATGTATTAAAATTGCATCAAGCACGCTGAAGCTGTAAGGAAAGCGGAGTTTTTCAAAACATATTTCATATTTAAGACTAATTGGATTTCTCAAGCAGCAGTTGTATTGCCTCTGCAGAACGAATGACGTGCCTGGTAGGGGCCAGCAAGCCACAGAGCTGGGCAGCCCACCAGCCCCCGAGCCAAAGCCCAGAGCCACCCCTGAAGCAGGGTCCTGGGGCATGGCAGCTCCGGGGCTTCCATGGATCCAGCACACAGCAAGAAGGGGGACAAGAAACCCTTCTGGCGCTCGCAGCTCCCAACCAGTCAATCCCACAAGCTGACCCAAAGGGTGCTCAGCTGCCACCAGCTCCTGCAGCATTTCCCTCCTACATTAACCATGCCTACCCCAGCTCCGTTGCAGCTGCCGATTAGATAATATGGAGTAAAAACTAGAAATTACAGGTTTATAATTAAAACTTCATGGAAAACCAAACAGGTGTGCAACAGAGAAAGCATGGAGGTGAAGATGTTCTCGGGAATGAGGGGACACGGGAAGGAGAAACAGCTCACTGCAGATTTATACGGGGCAGCATGGTGCCAGCGTTTCAGCATGTCCCTCACGTACTTCCAAAGCCTTCAATCAATTTTAAAATTCCAGAAATGATCTCTCTCTTTCTGACTAAGCAGCAAATGTGTGGGCATCCTGAACAGAAGCAGCAATCAAGCCTGAGAAATGGCCTCCTGCCTTGCTGCTTCAAGCCAAAGCCGGTGTGAATATCACCTACCAGCTCTGTCCCTCTTAAAGTCACTACCTTGACCCTGAATAGCCACTGAAAGAGCGCTTTACTTTGAGTTATTACTGCCTGGTTAATGAAGGAATTATGAATATTGCTGACCCGAACGTTTTCATCAAAACTAGGGTTCTTTTTCCATGATATCACATCCATTTCTAATTAGAATCTCTGCAGAAAACTATTTTTGGTGAAGAATACCACTATTTCACACACACAAAAAAAATCTATTGTTTCCTCTAAATCCTGAAATATGCTTTAGGGTTTTTATTCCATGCTTTTCTTTAGACACTTAATTATGCCAACAGTGTTACTATAAATTATACACAGCATACCAAGCAAACGATGCTTTGATCTATAAGAAGACACATCTCAAACAGGATCAAGGAGATGGTTGCCCTTAGTTTTCTCACCAGGAAAATAACAACGCCAGATGCAATGTTGTCAGGCAGTACGATTCGCTGCACATATGACCACCCTGCGATAAGTCAGTACGACACAGAAGCACCCCCCGCACCCCCCCCAAGACCTTCCATCCAACATCCCAGCATTACTCACGCCCAGGATTGCCGTGCTCCAGCACTGGTCGCTACTGGGAACTGCCGACCTCCGTTGAGTGTAAAAGACCCCGCCGGCAAGAAGGATGCTCCAGGCAAGCATAAAAGCCATAGTTTCCAATTTGATGCACATTTCCCTTTCCTCTGGTCAGGAAAGCAGGATCGCTCTTCCCACACAATGGTCTGTGATTCTGAACAAGGCCTCCCAGGCAGCCGGCACAGCAGAAAGGTTTTGTTTTTTCCTCCAGGCTTCTGAAGATCCAAGGAGAAAATTCTTCTCCTACACCCAGGTCACAAACCCGCTGCTATGACAGGGCAGAGGAAAAGGAGCTCTGGGTTTGATGCTTTTTTTTTCCCTTCCATTTTTGCTGCAAGTCAGGATATAAGCAAACTAAGGAAAATAGATTTAAATCAAATTAAAATTAATAACCTCTAGAAGCAGAGAGGCATGCTCAAACATAATTACAGCAAAAGCTTCCAGAAGTGGAAGGCAAGCTCTGTGTAGAGACAGCCAAACACGTTAAAATGGTCCCTCAAAAATAAACGCTTCTAAGCACCGGGTGTGCATGCTGAACTGAGAGCACCCAAGATAAAGCACCTCCTGCTCCAAGGACCTCATCTTTTCACCCCTACCCTGTAGGCACCCTCCCCCAAAAGCAAGGGAGAGTCCCACGAGCTTCAATTTAAGGGCCAAGGGTGCAAAGTGGTCTCAGCTGCCCCAGTGGAGGTGGAGCGCATGGGAGGTGCCCAGAGCACCTGGGTGTTTCCCAAAACTTGCGTTGGAGGCTGCTGCCTCCCCAGGCAGTGGGTGCTGCTGTGGCTATAGCGCTGCTCGTCCCAGACACAAGCAGTGTTATTTTAGGACAGCACTGTACGTTGCAGTATAGATCTACCCTTCGTGTGCCCCTCCACGTGGGGTGCCCTGGTGTGGGTGAGGACCGGCAGTGCTGGTGGCTCTAGACTTGCTGTGCCCAGCTATGGGCCCCCCTTCTCCCCAGCACCCACCCGAACGAAGCCCACGACCTTCTCCTGAAGGTGAAAAGAAAGTGGCCTTGGGCATAAACCAAAAAAAGTTTCTCTCCTTTTTTAGCATCTCATGGCTTTCTGGCCCCCGTCCATGCAGCAGGCGGCAGATGTCTCTGAGCTCTGTCCTGAGCGAGGTTTTGGACTTTCTCCAGCTCACCTCTGAAACCTGCTCCCAGAGCTGTATCTGAGCTCCTTTCCAGAAAATCTCCACCTTCTGGGAACCTGGGACTTCTCCAGATGTCCCCAGGCTAGAAAAGTCAGCTCTGTCACCTGCAGGGTCATAGAAGGGACTTAACCACCTCGCACCCATCCCCAGCACGGTGCAGGAGTGCTTGGCCAGACACTGGAGGTTCCGGTAGTGGGATGGAAAGCGTGGCCACAGGAGATGCAAAGCCACCCCCCCCTCCCTCGGGGCTGGGGCTGCGGGTGGCAGCCTGCCTCTGGGTCGGGACACAGCCTGGGGGGAACTGTGGCTGGGGGCCTCTGTCCTGCCAGGGTTTGGTTTGCAGCAGGGCTGTCGGCACCACTGACCTTCCAGCCTGTCCAAGCAAGGAGCCAAATTTCCACCTGTCAGCAGCAACTGCAGAGTCAGGTTGGCTCTTTGGGAGAGGAAGTCCTTGCCTGTGTACAGGACTCTCCTTTGCTCTGCACGAAGCTAGCAAAGAGCACTATGGAGTTACCAGTTTCTAATAAGCATTTCTGCACCCAGAAAGCATTGACACCGTGGTCCTTCCTGGCTGCAAATGTCTCATATCAACATCAAAACCCGTGAGCAATGACATACTGCCCTGACATCTCCATCAGCTCTTGTCTCTATGTGGGTGCACCCCCCTCCTCGGACGCTGCGTTTCCAATACGTAAAATACAGCAAGGTGCGACATCGATGTTGCTTCTGAGAAATTTCTCCACTGGACAAACACTTTCTGTGTCCTCTTGCTGCTGCCAGAAGTAGTCAGGCTGTGCTCAGAGGAACCACACGAGTTATTTCTAAATCCAAGAGTGGAGGTGTCAAGTTGTGGTTGTCCTTTGAGGTCAAAAGAGAGCACAAAGCATCCTATAAATTGACAACTGAGTCAGAGTACATTAAGTAAATATCTGCCTATTAGTTCATCTGCGAGTTTCCACAAGAGCCTGAAGGGGAAATAGCTTTTCCTTGATAAACAACAATGAGCCACTGCTTTCCCGGCCAGGTCATCGCTCCTGGTGATAGTAGAATGTCTCAGGCTAAAAATTTGAATCGATTTGGGGATGATCCTCCAAGTATCATTCTTTAAAGGGACTGTTATTATTGCACACTGGAAGAGAGCCTATTTTGGTGAACACGTCCCGTTAGCAGTGATTTATCTGCACTGCCACATTTTTTCATTAATCTTCATTTCAAATTCATTTTTCTCTCTTGTGTGGCTAAGAGGTTCACATTCCTGATGAGCACCAGGTGGTCCCCAGGGTGACATCAGGTACCAGCGTGGCCCATACCACCAAAACTACCCGTCAGAGCTCGGGAGGAGCAAGGGGGCAGCCACGGGAAAGCAGCAGCCCACGCTCATCCTGCTGTCGCTGCACGAAGCCAGCAGCTTCATCAGGCTCTTCACTTTGAGGACCAAGCAAATATTTAACAAGTTCCCCTTGCACTGTACCAGAGTTCATTATCCGGTCTCCTGAGTTCCTTCAGTCAGTAATATCCTCTAATTGATGTGATTTGGCACTTGGCCATAGAGGTAAATTGATTTGTAGACCAGCAGGAAACAGCAGATACCCTTTACACTTGAGAAAAGTGGCATGTGGCTTTGTTTACTGCCTGCTGCAAGGGGATGCCACGGCAAGAGATGCCTTTCAGGAGTGCAGGGAGTGGATCTGCCTCCTCGGCGTCCTCTTACCACAGCCCCTGTTAGGTGACAAGGTGTGACTGCCACCGGTGAGCACTCGGGGATCACTCCAGCCATGAAGTTCACCCTTCTTCCTTGACGCCAGGGAAGCTGGTGCACAGGAGGGGAGAAATGGGGAATTCCCTTCTCTAAAACCAGGGCAAGATGCACGAGGTATCTCCATGCTCTGCTTCTTGGGGTGCCCCAACACCAGCTCAGGGCTGGCACCAGTCTGTGTTCTGGGAGATGGAGAGTTGCCTCTGCCTGTGTGAGGGCAGAAGGAGTGGGGACATCCCGCCTGCCCCCGGGGAAAGGGGAGGGCGGCAGCTGAGGCTGTGACTTGATGGGGTTCATCTCCAGAAACTCATCGGTGCTGCAGCGTAAGGGTTGAACCCCAAACCCAGCGCAGATTTTCTTTCTATGATGCAGGAGTTTAGTTCTGAGCCTTGTGCAGAGTTGTTAGTTGTGTGTTGGGATTTATTTTTTGTTGTACAGTACAATTTCTGTTTTTGAAAGGTTGTCAGTTTGTCTAGTATTTTTTTTGTTTGGCTTTCCTTGTATTGATTATCACATTTGCAAATTGCTTTGTAACAAATTAGTTTAGGGCATGGTCATGTAACTCTTTTTACTCAGGATGGTCTAAAAGTTTTTAGCACCCATATGCAAATTGCCTTCGGGATTTTACCTCCACCATATTAACACTGTGAAAAAAAAGTCAGCATGCAATCCCAGCTGTTATCATCAACCTAGTGCTCTGAATATGTATGTTTACTTGAAAGCCTCTTTTTATAATTATGACAAAACTATTCATACAATAGAAGGGTTCAGGATCTCACTTTCCATTTCGGTCATCTTATTCTTATTCCAAGAATTTTAAATTAGCATTGAAATCCTTTGCTTATCACACCAGAGAGCCGTATTCATCTTTAAGATATTTATTCATAATTAAAAATAATAAGAATCCAATCACTCATATAAAAATAATAAATGTGAATAAAGCAGTATGACTGTTAGAGGTGGGGGGAGAAAACCTCCTCTTCAGATGCCCCCTTACTCCAGTCATCATGGATCTGACAGGGCTGGAAGGATTTTTCCCGAGCACTGGCCAAATCCCACACGGAAGCCGTTACCCTGGCAGTAACCTAGGGCCAGAAAACAACAGACAGCTTGCTCTGTAAAGACAGCAGGATTTTACCAGCAATAAAAGTGAATAAAGGCAGAAAGAGACCAAAAACGAGTGGAAACATTTCAGAAATGCAATGAGGGGTAAAAAAAACACCTGGAAGAGTTCAAGTAGCTCAGGAATATAAAAAAAAAAAAAAAAAAAAGAAGCACAAAATGTTAAACACAGCAATATCCAAGTTCAGTGAATATGATCAAAGAGCAAACAGGACGTGCAATATTTCTGTTTTCAAACCTAACCTGCAGCACCATCAATCTAACTGGCAAGCTGATTCACTGCCTGGCCCAGCCTTGCTATTAATAAAGGAAATCTGGATTCTCTTTCTGCAGCATTAGGACTGCTCGTGGGACATTGAAATGTTCATAGCCAGAAAGATGATCATCAACACCCCCCCAAACAGCAGGACCTACGCTCACAGGATATGTTTCGTTCGCTAAAATAAAGGAGTTTAATTCCATGAGAAGCTCAGCATCTGACCCAAAATACCCATTTATCCTTTATCATATAAACAGGCACTGAAGGTCTGCTGACTGCTGCTGAAGGTACTGGCCTGTGACAACATCTCTAGCTACAGGACAATTCAATCTCTCCCTGCTCCGCCGTGATGGGAGAGATGACATTAGGATGGAGATGCCGCAGCGCCTCTTGCTGCCACGGGCCAGCCGAGCTGCTCCAGAAACAGCATCCGTTAGCAAAGCTGCAGACGAAGGAGGGAAGGGGACACAGCCAGGGGCTTCTGGCCCATCTGGGAAGACAATTCTGGGAAGAAACGTCTGAGGAGACCTGCTGTAGCTCTCTGCTACAACAGCTGATCAAAGGAAGGACACAAGTGGCATATGCTGTATTTTAAGGACTGATTTCATAGTTGGAGACGGTTTTTCTTAAAATAAAGGAATATGTCATCTTCCCTGCATGGGATAAAAACCAGCTGCCTTCGGGAAGCCAAGAGGGAGCTGAACAGAATAGACCTTAGCCCTAATTCCCACCCTTAACACAGACCAGTGGCAACCTCCTCCGAGGAAGAGGAGGATGGGTGGGCTCAGGCTGCAGAGCAGCCAAAGTTATTGCAGCACAAGGACGGACTCTGCCAGCTCTCACCCACAGTGCAGCTCTCACAGCCAGGCTGACGTGAAGTTTTTCCAAGGAGAGCAGTGTCTCTAAGTGCTTGTGTAACAGCCTGCCCACGGACACCATCCCAGTACCTGCCGGGTAATCCTCATTCGTAAGCAACACTTGAGTAAGACACTTGCTTTTAGGCTCAGCTCAGTTTCCATTTGTCTCATTAGGCTTCATTGCCAGCTTTCCTTTGAGTGCTGGCTTATTATTTCAGTCCAGTTTAGTTATCCCCGCTGTCAACTACAATTTAGAGCAGTACCAAGGAGCGGCACATTCAACAGAGCAAGCTCTGCGCTGCCAGCAGCGTCGGCCTGAGCAGAGTGCCAAGGAGCTACAGAGAGGTTTTCGCAGCCGGCTGCAGCACACCATCAGCAAACCCTCCCTCGCAATGCTCCCTCCCCGAGACTCACTTCTTGGGAGAAATATATTTCTCTCCTTTTATGTGTTAGGGCTCTGAAATAGCTCCCACAAGGGGAACGAGAACACAAAGTTGATATGGGAGGCTAGAAATTATGGGCTGCGCACTTAGCAAGAGCTAATGGCACTGCCTCAGGAGAGGATGCAATAGCACTAGCCCTGCCCCAAGGGTGTCCTAAGGCTCTGGATCTGCCGTACATCACTAAATAGGAGCAGATCCCAAACTGTCCCAGCAGACAGCCCCAGCAGCACCTGGCTCTCATGAATGGCGCGGTGCCCTGATCACTACAACCACCAACTGTTGCTAGTGTAAAATAGCACAGCAGACCAATTAACATGAGACAGTCCGACTGGAGCAATGGTGCCTTCATCCAGGTTAACAACAATGCCACCGTGACACCTTTAAAGATAAAAGACATTCAGGATTTAAAACATTCATTTAAGGGCAGCTTGTTCTGGGCATGAAGAACAATATGGGTCATGGTCTAGTCCCATTTGTCCCTCAGCTGGCCACCTTGTGCCAGCAGCTCCCAAACTGCAAGGTGCTCCTTGCCAATAAGGATGTCAGCATCTAACTCCAAAGGGACATTCATAATTCCTAACTGTACCCTGATTTAGAGCTCCTGGCATAGTTACTGGAGGGAGATCTGCAACTCTGGAGGGCAACGTGGTACTCTGGATTGCTGGAGGAGTGTCTCTCTGCACTGTATGTATAGGGAGACTATGGGGAGCAGTGCCAGATGCCTACACCTTGCAGCATGAGTAGCTGCTGCATTGTTGGGAGGCTGGAGGATGTCAGGGACTCTGCGGTTTCATAACCTACGGCTCTCCAGTACATGTCAATCTCCAGTTATCTCAGCATCTTCTTCTGCAAAACTGGCAGCACGTCACAGAAATATGATTTTCAAAGCTATTGCATAGACTGCCAGACAGGAGGCACTGGGGCTCTGGCTGCAGTACTACCAAAACCAAGACTAGAATACATCCTTTTTTTTTTTTTTCTATAACAGAGAAGTTCTCAGGTTTTGTTAAAAAGCTTTCTGAAAAATTAGAAATTTTAGACTATTTTGGCAAAAATCCTAAAAGTCCTGGTTGGATTAAGCAGGCAGAGGTACACAAACGCATCACCCATCGTCACATAGCGTCACACCATCATGTCCTTCAGGTTGCTGCATAGGCATTAGTCACTCGCATTTTCTCTGCTCTAAGTCACATTTTTAAGTGTTTTCTCATCGCTTGAGCCATTTTTCTCTTTGTGCAGACTATCTCTGATCACATCAGCATGATGGAGCTGCTCAGAGCCAGGTGTGGCACTGGCTGGGTCTCATCTGATGATGCGCAACATCCCACAAGATATTCCTTAAAAATTCAGTAGGCAACGTAGCAAATACATACGCAGGCTTGAATCAAAAGTTTCGCATGGCTGTTCTTGCCAAAAACTTGCCACCTCAGAGCCAGAAAGGGGTTGACAAGATGAGAGGAAAGGAAAAAATAGATTTGTTTTGCACTAGTCTTTGGATTAAAAAACATGTAGGAGTGGGATTTAGATCACAGAACACCCTGGTAGATTTTAATTCATAAAATCCTTAGTTTCTCAAGATGAAAATTAAATCCATGGCCCAGCATGAAACAGCCCTCAAGCACAGCCCTTTCCGGGGGGAGCTGGTCAGCTGTTCTGGCAGGCCTCATGCTGTTTCCCACATACTTAATTTGCAACACACTTCATTGAATATGCCTATGTTACAAATGAAAGATTATTTGCAAAATAACTTTTTTTCAGCTTTTGCCAAGCTCTGCTCCACATGCAAACTTGGACTGTGGTGGCAACAACGCATCAACTGCTTCTAGTGCCAGGATATTTTCTCCCATAAAGGCAAACCTGCGCCCATCATCCCCTTAGCACTCACACACAGGCAGAGCAAGACCATTAACTACTTAGCAAAGCAAAAATCCAATCCAGAAAGCATTTATTGCAGGGAAATTTAGAATCATAAAATGGTTCGGGTTGGAAGGGACCTTAAAGATCATCTAGTTCCAACCCCCCTGCCATGGGCAGGGACACCTCCCACCAGACCAGGCTGCTCAAAGCCCCATCCAGCCTGGCTTTGAACACCTCCAGGGATGGGGCAGCCACAGCTTCCCTGGGCAACCTGTTCCAGCGCCTCACCACCCTCACAGTAAAGAATTTCTTCCTAATATCTAATCTAAATCTCCCCTCTTTCAGTTTGAAACCATTACCCAGTGTCCTATCACTACACTCCCTGATCAAGAGTCCCTCCCCATCCTTCCTGTACATGCTACCTTCAGGTACTGGAAGGCTGCTATAAGGTCTCCCTGGAGCCTTCTCTTCTCCAGACTGAACAACCCCAACTCTCTCAGCCTGTCGTTTCTATCCACCTGCTTTTGCCTCCTGACAGGTAGGATGGAAACAACTGTGCTTGCGTGGCAGGTATATGCAGAATAGCCCATCTGCTCCCCAGGCGCTTACACGACTGGGATCAATCTATGGAAACGTCCTCGGTGTGGTGTAAGAGCTGTTGTTCGGCTATTACCTGTCAAAATTATTTCATCTCCATCCTGCAGGAATTTACGAGATTGTCCACTGCCAAGAGGGATATCTTTTGTTCCGTTCCAGGACAGCTCCAGCATGGAGCCGAAGCTCTCCGGCTCCTGCAGCAAGAGTTCATAAACAAATAAACAACTTTTTAGTATCTGTCCTGCTGTTAGGCTACTTGCTGCTGGAAGTACACGCGCAAGTATGTTAACTCTATAGAACAGAGTTTTGCTGTTGATTGAATTAATTGATACATTGGCTTATTTTCCTGCCTTTGCATTTTAATTGCTTGTTCGCTGTAAGCAGCCATGCTTACAGCCGTTAGCTGGCGTGTTTAACATAGTGCTAAACCCTGTAAAAGCAGTTTGGGTCTGCCACAGAAAGAACGGAAACAAATTGAGGGCACTTCTACAAATCCAGTGCTTTTATGTAGTCACGTTTCAGAGTGTTATTTACATTTTGTTCTTCAGAAGCGCAAAGCTGGGAAATGTTTGCAAGTCTTTAATGTCAATCTGCAGTACAATAGTTTAGAGGAAGCAAAAAGCACTTCAGAAATGCTCAAAATGGAAGTACAGGTATCCCAGCTTGGAAACAATGTACCCTGAAGCTGTCTTTCAGAACAGGATTTATATCTGATGTTTCAGAAAATGCCAGTAGCTTACCCATGTATGGCAACAAGTGTGCATGTGGCAGTACAAGCAGAATAATAGCTTGCGAAGTTAGCTCCAAATATGTAGGATTAGAGAAACTAAAAGTTATACCCGTGCACCTTTAACATTCTACTCAGAAATAAAAAAGCTGTATTTCATACAGTATAAATGGGCTATGTGGATGCTTGTGCACAGAAATTAGTTTGCATCTGTAGTAAAATGGTTCTTAGGTAAAGGAACGCAAGAGAAATTAAAAAACAAAAACCAATAACAAAACCCCACCACCACTTCTCAGTGCAATTTTGAGGCTACCAAAGCACTAGCCCAAAGCGCCCAGGAAAGAACTGCAGATAATTTCTGCTCAAATCAAACAGGGCTTAGACCCAAAGCCCTGCTCATTCAGATTTGGATTGCTGACCAGTTCTCACTGACTATCATTATTTAAACACTTACGGGTCCACTGATTGTGCCGGAGGCCAGGAGGTCTCCAGGTCTGAGGTTGCACCCATTGATTGTATGATGAGCCAGCTGCTGTTTCATGGTCCAGTACATGTGCTGGAGGAAGGAGGAAGAGGAGGCTAAAGGAATAAAGGACAAACCTCTCTGGCATGCCACTAGCCTATGCAGAACGTATTGCATTCTCGGGATGATGCTGGTAAGACTGTCCCTAAAGAAAAGTTTCTTTATTTTAACAGGAACCTTCAGCAGTCTGAAAGCAGCTCCACAGTTACTTAGTGCTGCATTCTCAGTAGTTACCGTGGCCTGGCTGATTGCTTTCTAAGCGATGATCAGGAGCTGCTATGTGCATATAAAACACATACTTTAACATCCAATTTAGTCTTTTAAAATTTCTCTTTCAGCTGGATGTAATTTCTCATCTTCTTCCTCTTTAAGGCCAGCACTGCTGACCCAGGATCCATGATTAAGCCCAGTATTTTAATGAGTTTACAGAAAAATCTCCTTATTACTGATTTGCTGACTACTGATTTACTGATTTAGGTAATTACTATGCAAAGCACCAAATGTGAATATAAAATTGATTGAGAAATCCTGCAGCTGGTACATATATCTCCCGGCTTCAATCAGCCTGTAGAGGCAGGGCCACCATGCTGCCTGCAGACGGGCTGGGGCAGATCTGGGCTTGGAGCGATGTTACAGCAGCGAGTCCGCAGCTAAATGACCAGCTGCGACTGCAAAGCTGTATTGCACCTCGGCACAGCGAGAGGCAATTCCCGCTGCCTGCGAGTCCTCTGCTCTCACCGCTCCCTGCCAAATGAGCACACTCTTACGATGCTCTGAGCACCCTAAACCGAGCAGCAGAAAGAGTTTCACTGCTCGAGCATTCAGGTGTTTCCGTCCCAATAGGAGTAAATTATCACCGCCCTCCACTCTTCTCCCTCCATCCCCTACGCACACACCTACCAGGCCTGATCTTCAGCTAATGCAAAAGTCAGTGTTTGAAATTGCCTAAGGCTGGAGGTGATAGCATCAGCAAGATTTCAAACAAATAAAAGATACGGGAGTCTTACCTTGAAATTGGATCTGCATATAGTAGTTGGCATGCTCATTCCTTCTCCTGCCGAAAATAAAAAATAAGAAGCAGGGAAGCAATTTGTTTGTGTTGGATGAATGATGTTGGAGTCTTTTGATTTTACAGGTAGATGGAGACTTCTTTTATCATTGTAATCCCTAGCAGGAAACAAGTAATAACATTTTCTACTCCAATAAGAAGGCCAGCATTTCATAGAAAACAAGCGTGTGGACGGCACTGGGGTAGTATCAAGGTGCCCATTTCCTACTCTCTACTCTACTAACGGAGTAATACCTGGACCTACCGGCCAGCAGGGCCATGAGCTGGGGGTCTGAACTGAGTTAACATCTGAATATCACGGACATCTGCTCTTTCCATGCCCTGCTTACCCCCGCCCATGCAGGCAGAGCTCCTCATCGTCAGCTGATCATGTAGGAGGCATTGCCTCCTTGACACATTGCTGCACAGCCAACGGGGAGCGCGAAGAGCTTTGCCTCTTTCTCTGGCAAAGGCAATCTGGGCAAAGATGGAAAAGTAGAACCACAGAGCCAAGAGCAAATTGTCGGAAATATGTGGTGGTTCTGCATCCCTTAGTTGGAAATTTCATCTTTATAACCCGCTCTGCATTGCCGTACCTTTAATAGCAACAAAGAGCTTGATGTCAAAAGTGTAGGGTTCTTTATCCTGAAGGTAGGGCAGCGGCTTGGGATCCTAAAAGCATATAAAAGGCACCACAGTCTAAACAAACAAAAAGGAAAAATTCCGCGAGCCATCCTAGTGACTTTTTTGTTCAACCAGCCTGTGCTGCACACCCCATTTACTTGCCCATTGTTACTGCTCAGATTATTGCTTTGCTTGCTCTCGTGCACATACTTTTAAAGACCTTTTGGAATAGATGTGATATCCATATAACCCGATTCCTTTTTCTGCATGTGGGCTCCAAAGCCTTCTCCATCCTTAGGGCGTGGATGTTAATCCGAAACAAATACAGTGCTAGCACACCTTTGCTCTGTGCCTGCACAGAGAGGATGGTGAGTTCTCTGCAAGACTTTTTATTACCTTTTTCAATTTTAACTAAACGTCTGCATAATGCAGACAACTGGAAATCCTTGAACAAAGTGTTCTGGCTTGAGTCCACTCTCTCTCCACTGCTTGCTGGATGCCAAGGGCTACCAAACACTAACAAGAAGCTCTCTGATGAGTTTACTTTCCAGGTGTTTTGAAAGGGACTGTTTTTCTGCCCTGCTCAAGCAGGCAGGATGACACTTCAGGGCACAACGTGCCAGCGCCGGTGACATCAATGAGCATTTGAACTCAGAGGGCCCAGGGTGCTTTCGTATGTTTGGAAGCAGCACCACACTCGTAAACTCTAGGAAGAAAGTGCTTGGCATTGATACAGCTCAGTGATTTCTACTGATGGGACCTGCCAGTTCTGCTGAGACTTGTCTAGCACTGCTTTTCCTTAATTTCACCCTTTTCTTTTGCTAACCTGGGCAGGGTTTGGCAACACGAATGGCATGAGAGCGTCCATGGTAACAACCCAAGGAGAGATGGTTGTGCCAAAGCTCTTGCTCAGGAAGGGACCCAGAGGAACGTATTCCCATTTCTGGATGTCGCGAGCTAGGAAGAGAAAATTCAAAGCAATGCTGTTAAATATATCCTAGGAGTTGCACAGCCATCACACCTGTGGAAGAGTAACACGGATTGGAAATGTTATCACCACCCTTTTCCAACCATTGTGCCCCAAATCCTGATTTAAATCTATCTCTTTCAGACCCTCAAACCAATTCTTTTAGATCAGCTAGATTAGGAAGAAAAGTCAGCAATAACTAAAACAAGTCAGACCATCCCCATATAACCAGTATTTTTATCCCTAGTTTAGTTAATGCTTTTATACCCAGCTAATGGTCCATGCTAGTGGTAGGGCCAATTTCACCTAGTTAAATTTATGCAGAGACTGAGGGATTTGCAGTTGCCAAATCCTTTTCCTACTTCTGACACTGAAATCGATCCTCTGTTGGAATCACCATCCCTAGGTCTGCTCCATCCCTGCCCAGAAGAAACTAGACAAATATTAGCTCTTTCATAAGTAAATAAATCTTCATTAGGCAGCAATTTCTGGTTCTACTGATTGATCGAAGACGGATTGAGACAGAGCCTGAGAAATGCAGACAGCATTTCATTTTCATCCCTTTCAGCTGTACCCAGTGGTTTCAATGATCGCTATTCTACTATTAAAATATATAATTTATCCCTATCTAAAGTTTCCCGTGACGCTGTAACCCCCTCTCCAGGCAGACTCCTGCAGCACCAATTACCGCTCCAGTCATTCATAAGGACCATCCCAAAGATGTGCTCCTGGGCTCGGCTGATAGGAATCGGCTCCCCGTACTTGTTTCCAGGACCTACAAAGAATGCCTGAAATTGAAAAGCAAAATGTTGATTAAGGAATTTTTTGAAGCTAAAAATCCTTATTGCACGGAGGTTTGCATGCATGAGCAACAGAGGCTGGACAGGAAGGGGTTTGCCTCATTTTCCATACACAACTAGACAAAAACATAGCCTGCTCCCTCTTTCTTCCGCTCCATGAAGCTGTCAGGCTTGAAATACTTAAGAGCACTGTGTTGCTAAGAGACAGTCATTAAACAAGGGGATGACGTTGTCAAAACGAAGGAGCAAAAGTGGTCCCTCCTAATTATAATCCGGATACAGAACAGGTTTGCCCCACTGAAGTGACTCTGTTTGCTGCAGGCAGTGAACAGGAAAGAGTTTAAAGTCATCCCAGGGGATGCTGAACATGGCTGGGGCCTGTCACGGCACTGGGGAAGAGGAGGCAGATGGAGAAACGTGCCCACTAAGTGAAACGGGTCATGAACTGGGTGCCTGCACTTGCTCCCCTAGAAAAGTACAGCCTGAGCACGTGGCAGAGAAACCTACAGGGAATCTCAGTTGTCTCTTTCCACGAACAACATGGAAGTGTTTTCTGCCAAAGCCTTCATCAGTCTAAATCTGCTCTCACAGCAGCCAGCGGTAAAATTCAGGCGGCAAAGCAGAGTGTGGCAGCACTTTGTGTACCCCACTTTATGCGACTGCCTCCCACTTTATACACAGCATTGATGTGCAAAGCATACAGCATTAAAGGCTTTCAGTTCATTTTTAGTACCATTTTACTTAATATGAGACTTCTTCCGCTTTTTTTTTTTTTAAAGGGGAGAGGTGGGGAATAAATAATATAAATCAAAGTGAAAAATCCTATAGAACTCTCCTTTCTGGACCACGCTAAGCCACAAGAAAATGCACCTTCCCAGCATGTTTTGTTACAACACCCACAGCACAGGTTTCATCGTTCCAGCCAGAAGGATGAGCAGTTTGAATTGCACTGCCAAGAACTCATGGCTTCCTCTGCTCTAGACTCAAGGCTCAGACAATCTGTACTTCCGAAATCCCCAACATCCATTAGAAGGTCCAGGCTGCAGTGCAGAGGTAACAGCTAGCCAGATAACAGGCTGTGGTACCTGATCAAAGGAATTATGCCTGCGTGCTTCCAGACTGCTGCACTGGTGCTCCGATTTGGCCAGACGAACTGTTTCCAGCCTGAAAGCTGTAGTAGCAAACCACTGAATGAGCTCGTGCACCTTGCAGCTTGTCAGAAGGGAAGGTTTCCCCCAAGGAAATCTTTATTGCCTGCTGCACAGACTGCTCAGAGGGAAACACAGGAATGGACCTTATGAGCCGTTCATTTTAGAAGCAGCTAAACCTACCTTTTCTTCCCTGTTTCTATTTTAATGTTTTTTAAGCGGTAGGGGAAAAAAGCCCCATCTTACCATTTCTAACTCAATATCCAGACGCTTACAAGCACCAAACACTGGAGGTTTGTCTGTGGGTAGAAGAAAGAGTATTTTATGACAGGGAGGCAGGTAGGGAAATAAAAGTAAGAGCCAGAAGAAACAGGGCAGCAGGTGCTGCCTGTGTCGCAAACACAAGATGGACTTAACTCAGGGCTTTCTCTTGCCCTGACCCCAGGCTGGGCTTTAGACAAGGCACCCCATCCTCTTGTAGGAAAAATAAAAAATAAAAAAAAATAAGAAGCCACATTAAAAGCCTACCATAGACTCACCATTATCAGGTCTCATTTGCCCCACAGGTCTCCGGATGGGCGTCCCAGACACCACAACAGACGATGCCCGGCCGTGATAACCGACAGGTAAGTGCAGCCTGGTGAGAAAGCATCACAGAGGTTAGCTGGGACAGTTTAGCTGTGTAACCGTCACCAGCCAGAGCAGCTTTTTGGGGTGGAAGCACCACGGGGGTGTGAGGTATGAGGTGAGAGCTCTGCATAGGTGGGACTTTACTTGCTCTGAGATAAAGACGTGAACAAACTATAATCCAATGCCATGTGGCTGTGTTAATGCACTTCTGTGCCACTGCTCTGCTTAATTCCTTGGAGCTTAAACCCTGCTTTCTTGTCACTCAGCAAATACCAATTTTTTAGGAAAATTTGCCTTTGAACCAGAGGGCTGCATTGTAATTGGTACAGCTGCTGCTACAAAATGCTAGTGCATTTGTAATGCATAATGTAGTGCATAAAGTGCAGACTCGGCTAAGGTTGGGGAAATGTGGTTTTCAGTTCTGTTATCGAACTCCTGACAAATACAGGTTCTCATCTGCTATGAACTCAAATCATTACCTTGCTGAAAGACTACTCAGATCTTTCAAATTTATATATACATACAGATAAGCATGCAAAATAATGCTGCACCGGTGAAAAAACTGAACTACCCACCAGTTAGGCATCAAAGCGTTCTCCTTCCCCCTGAACATGATCCCAACGTTTGTGGCATGTTGGCGTGAAGAATAGAAGTCAGTGTAATCTCCTGCATGGAAAGAAGCCCATAAAATAGGGAATAACAGTAGGAAAGTCCCTCATCTGCTGGGGCTAAAGCACATCGTACACTGCTGGCAATGAAAAGAGCAGAAAAGGAGACAGCGAGAGCGCTAAGCTGAGGCATGTAGCAACATTTAATATTATTAGCACTGGGTTGTATTTAATGGCATAAAGGTAGTGATTAACAGTTCGCTTATAAATTATGCTGGCTTTTTTTTTTTTTTTTTTTTGACGCCTCCAGTAAAGAAGAGGGGGGGAAATGCTGACACGAAGCAGCAGCCAGCTTTCCAAAGGCAAGCCAAGTCCCACTGCTCTTTTTGTCTTGCCGGTGGTACCCAGGTGGAGGGAATAGGCTCATACTCAGGACATCTGCTGCCCTCTGCTGCCATCCCTGGCAAACAGCTCCCCACCTTCCAGCTGAATGGGAAATCGGAGGGTTTGGGGGAAAAAACGCAAATTGGGAGGGGGTATTTACATTATGTTAAGTTGTTTTGCAAGCTGGGTAAGTTGTCTTGCAGCCCCAGCAGAGGATAAAGCCAGTGCTTGCCCTCAGGACAAGCATGAATCATGCCCAGGACAGACCTGAACGTAAGCGTAGTAGGAACCTAAATAACTTGTAGCTGAGAACTCACAGCACTCACGAGTGCTAGCAGCCAGCAATTTTTTGACAAGCCATATTCAACCTGAAGCTATTTGCATGAAGGAATCACATCTATGGAAATTCATCACGGTTCCTCCAAGTCACGTTAGACTTTGTCCCAAACCAGGGCTGTGCCCTACAGGAGGCAGAAGTCCAGCGAGAACAGGGCTTGGCTGGGAAATGGGCAAGTTCACATCCCTGCTCCTGTGAAGGTCACATCCCTCGAGTGATTTTGATCAAGCTGGTTTGGGTCCAAATATAAATTTCTGTAAAAACCAGGAAAATGTTGGTCTATCTATATGGATACGCTTACTCCAAAGCAGTCCATGGCCTCATGGGAGTGGAGGTAAGATGTGGGACACGGAGTAATAGTCTGGGAGCGGAGACTTATGCATGTTTATGAGGCTATGCTGGAGTATCCGCCTTGCCAAACTTTGAAGAGCTGAATTATTTTCTGATAGCAAATAGGGAAAATGTTGGAAACTGAAGAAGTGTTCCTCCCCTGGCTCCAGTCACAAAGACCTTTGGTGATGCCAACCTGATGACAAGATTTATATGGCACCAGACAACCCTGATTTAGTGCAAAATGCATCCAGGAATTTTCTGGCTGCTGTTGAGCTTCCCCGGGCTTTTATTCTTGTGCCACAGACAGCACCTACCTTTCATTACCTACAATAATCTACTTCTGGCTCCTGCAAAACCCATTCCCCATCACAGCTGTGATCTGTCTGTCTGAGCGAGCTGGAAATAAAGCAGCTTCTGCGGGCAGGAGCAAAGGGCAGCGCTGAGCAGCCCTCCGCCGCGGGAGACTCACCGATGCGGGCTGGCAGGTGCATCGTCGCAGAGGCCTGAGGTACAAACGCTCTGAAATGAGAAACGACGACTTCAGCTCTCGGAAAACTTGCAGCTCTCGCCCCTAAGTGGTTTATAAGCCTGTAAGAGGCTGACTCTCTCTCTCCGAGCTCCTTCCTTAATTTATTTTGCAAAGCCTTGCAGCAAAAAAAAAAAAAAAAAAAAAAACACCTTGCAGAAAAACTAAGACAACTGGACAAGCTGCTGTTACCGGGATGGTTATGACTGAAAGGAGCATCCATCAGGGAGCAAGCGGGAAGGGAGGCACGCTCGAGGCGAGCTGGCTCTTTCCCAAGGGACACAGAGGAACACCCCCTGCCCATGCACACAGCCGAGCAGGTCACTGCTGCCTTTGCGGCACGGGAAGGATGATTTTATGGGATGTGGCTCTCGAGATGCCCAGTTGGAACTGCTGGGGCTGCTCAGGGAAAGTGTCCAGCAGTGGTTCAAACCCTCTCCTGCACATCTGCGCCTAAAGCACCCTGGCAGGACAGGGAGGAATGGCTCCCACTTGCTGCCAGGGCAGGCGGTTAGTGTTTAAAGACAAAGAAGAAGGTGTGTGATGAATGGACACACACGTTTTCCATCAGCACAGCACGGAGCAGAGAACAGCCCTCCCCTCCCACTCCGACACTGGGGTGCTGCGCTGGGTCTGAGGCCAATTTGCTACAACAAATTTGGTTAAAACCTGACGAAGTCAGGCTGTTCCTGAGGAGCAATCGGAGGGGTCTCCCCATGCTGGAAGAAGCTCTGGGTGGGACAGGCAGGGCCATGGTGGGGAGGTGGGAGAGGCGGAGGGGAGGCCCTCGCTGCCACGTCTCTATCGAAGGCCAGGGTGGAGGGGACATGGCCGGAGAGGCACCAGGCCCCAGGGAGGCAGCAGGGCCAGGCACAGCCCTGGGTGTCCCCAGGCCAAGGGTGACACCCCAGATCTCTGGGTAGCTAAAGGATTAATCAGAGACATAATTAAGAGAGGGAAGCTCTCAGGGTGCTCAGACCCCACGTAGGCGGCAGGCGGCCATGTTCAGACCTCCATTTTGGTGCCTGGGATCATGGGGTGGTACAGGGCAGCGCTGGAAGGCCCCCGCGCCCCGCAGCGACTCCCCGCTCCCTCCTCACCTCCTCCGCAGCTCCGTGTTGTCCCTCAGGGCCGGCTCGCCGGTTGACAGCAGCTTCTGGAGAAAAACCCTCGCCTCCGTCCACGCCGCCCGGCCCAGCCCCATGAAGGCGTTCAGGGTAGGCTGACAGGCGACACATAGAGGTGGGGTGGCAGGTAAAAGACCATGTTTCGCCTAACCTTTGCATGCGTGCAAGATGTCCTGCACTTTCATGGAGGGGTTGAATGCCTGCGGGCCGGGGTTACGTGGCGGTGGCTGCCCAGGTTGCCCGTCCTCCCACCACAAGTCCTCTGAAGCAGGACCTGCTGCGTGTTTGCATCATGCCCGTCCTAACACACCACTTCAGACCTTAGCAGCTTTGCTATCTCAACCAGAGGTCCTTTGTGTTTACCCTCACCCTTAACACAACCTCTCTGCCATTAAAATCCCATCTGATTCCTTGCCATGAAATGCTGAAGGCACAAGCGGGACTGAAGTAATGTTTAGGCTTTGTGTCAGACCCCTGCATTGCCAAAGTCTGATGATCAAACTTTGAGCAAAAATGTCCTTTGGACCCCCAATGCCTCTGCTCTCCTTGCTATGGCAGGTGTGATGAGTTTTCCCTGTAAGCAGAGCCCACCCGACAACACATTTCCAGTTCATATTCATTACCTCACCACAAATCGCTAAAATCTCATATGGAATATTTCTAAAATGTGTGTGAAACTTAGAACAACAGATTCCAATAAATACCTGGTCAAAGACATACTGATGTTTGGCAAGAGCTGGTCCATTGAACAGATGTTTAATGACGCTGAGATCCAAAATCTGATCTCCAATCGCTACCCCGAGCCTGTGCCTAGGCTGCAAAGCAGCGAGAGGAAGGGGAGAAGAGAAGAAGAGGTTATCTGTGTACACAAATTCCTCAGACGAGGGCATGGGGGCAGACAGTGACCACAGAGAGCTGAGTCCCTCAGGGACAAGGGTCTGATAGCACAGCAATTGACCATTAAAAGCCAGTCGATGAGACTGGCTGCTGAAAAATGTTAAGACCTAGAGGCAGAGCATCATTGCAGACTCCCTGCAGACTCGAGGGCCAGGAGAGAGCCTTCTCCTCATCCCTGTCTTTTGGGAGAAGGACAGGACAACAAGCAGAAGTTCCTTTCCCCACTCCCTTTCCCCCAGAGGTGTTTGCCCACCCCTCATTAATGACAAGCAGTGCAGAATAAGCCCTGAATAACTTGAAATATGCTGTGAAGTAGGCAAACGCTATTCCTCCTTCTACAGGCAGGGAACTAAAGCATAGACATGCTACGGGAGGATTGATCTCATCCCTATAACCATGTAATTGGAGAGAGAAATAGGCATTTCTGCACTCTGGTTCCTCCCCAGAAGATGAAGGGTGCTCTGGACTCCACTGACATATCGGGAAGGCAGCGCATCTTCCTCAGCCGCTTTATTTCTGTACCACGCCGAATGAAGCTGCCCTACACAACCCATCCTCATGCCACGCAAGGAGCCCACAACTCGCATGCCAACCCTAGTCTAGATCCTCGCTGCAGGGACAGCTTCCCGCACGTAATGGACATCGTGGCTGCGTTCGCCGGACAGATGCAACCTCGGACACAAAGACCCCGTTCATCCACCGCGGCTCTGGCAGGGCCGGCGTCAAGCGCGTGCGGAGCCGGCGGCGATGGCGGGGGAGCAGCACGGACCATCCCACTGCAGCTCTGCCGCAGCTGGCTGGGGGGTTATAAAAACGCTGCAGCGTTCAAAGACAAATTCCAATTATTCGTGTCTTTAGGCAAATAAAGACAAACTAGTTACAGTCGTTATGAAAACTAGTTTACCAAAAGGGAATGACCATCTATGAAAATCCATGCTACTAAGCCTATTTTTTAACCTTTAATTTCTAAGCAAGATTCCAAATGCGATAATAAGTATTTATTCAGCAAACATTCCTGCAGAAAAAAACTAAAGGTCATGTCAGGTTAATTTGTAACTGGGGTAGTCAGGAATGACATCAACTGCTTTAGCCTGAAATCATTAAAACATTGGGCTACTTTTAGAACATTATTTTCCTAAATAATTTCCATAAGTCCTTGCCTGTCTTTTCACAGGGTTTGAGTGAAGATGTTTTCTTCCGAGAGCAGTTACTGGAGAAGGCAGAAAAATAATCCAAACTTGCTAGATAACAACACACACATCTAGGAAGAGATTAAACAAACCATCTCGGTTTTATCTTTGGAAAATACCACATCAGAAAACACAATCTTCCGGTTTAAATTCTGTTTTTTTAAAACCTGCATGGATAAGCCGAGGCAGCAAAAACCAGGAGATAATCATGAAGTTTCCTTGAGCAATGATAAATAAATCCTTCACTTTTTCCTTCCGAGATGCGGCTCTTGGCTCGCTTCCCTTTCCGCAGGAGGACGCATCTCCGGGGCTCTGTCCCACCAGGCACTCGGAGGTGTGAGGTTCAGCCCAGCTGGGCTCAGTTCTCACGAAAATGGGAATTGGGAGCTACCTCCTTGGGAGAAAGGCTGAACCGTGTTTTCTTATGTGATTATAAAAGATAAGGCCCGAAGTTGGCTCAATCCATAGCCTTTGGGCACAGCTTTAAACGTTAACACTCTTCTACACATTTAATGCATCGTTGCATAAATGTGTACCCCCTAAAACACACCAGGACAGAAAAAACCCATGTTTTGTGCCCCGGTTTAATGCTTTTCAGCCACCAAAAACACACACCGAGAGCAGACACTGAACAGACCAGAAGACAACACTCGTTTCAGACACGGTGTTTTCAGTTCAGGCTTCACTTTTCCTTTATGTCAGTTCACGTTACACGAGAGGGACTGGGCGCTACAGAATTAGCAGTAGGTTAAAATAAATATTTAATGTGGCTTCTTAAGGGTGACGGCGTGATTACACTCAGTCACAAAGAAAATAAGGGATCGAGCTTAAAGAAAAAAGTCAGTGAGAACTGTGCTGTGCCTCTACTGAGTGTGTGAGAGGATCAAATGCAGATTTCATGATTTCACAAAAACAGTCAAAAACACAAAAAAACCCTACTGCATGTATTGGCCAAAGTACTTCTCATAAGCGTTAGCACTTTTCATTTCTTTTGTGCAATTTTGAGGAAGCTGTCATCAAAATAACCACATTAAGAAAAAAAGACAATGCGGCAGCTCCAGTTCTGCTGTCAAGTCAGGAAGCCCATGCAAGTGTCTCAGGCTGGGAAGTTGTCCTTTATCCCAGGTCGCCGGGAATTTCTGCTCTTATTCATAGCCTCAGAACAATGACAACACCCCAAGGACAAAGGTTGCCGTTACTCACCTCCTCCTTAGTGGAGAAAACCCCGTAGGGGAGATTTTGGAGAGGAAAATCTGAGTCCTTGTCTACCTGGATGAAAGACATGCTGAACCCCGAGCAGCCCCTGCTCACGGACGAGAGCCCCCACCTCCCGGGCTGCTGCACGCCTTCCAAGGAGGAAGATCCTCTCCAGATGTTGTAACCCAGAGCACAGAAGCACCAAATCCCACCCTCCGTCCTCACCCCAAACCAATCACAGACCCATCTCCATCCCACCCCTCCGCAGTGGTTAATTAGTGCCAGAGGCTTGCATGAGTCAGCAGCTGGTAACTGTTCCCAGCGAGGTGGGAACCGGTGGAGAAACAGCCTCTTCCTGCCTGATAAAGCCTCACACAAAACTGGTACATCGCTTTGCTGTTACCAGGTACGTGGCTGCGGGTGGGGGATCCGAGCAGGCAGCTCTGCCTTCCTGAGGGGCCACTTACGTGCCAGTGCGATGGCAAAATGGCGATGCCCACACATAGCCGTCCCTCCACCAGGAGCTCAGCAGCCCTTGGGAGGCTGCACAACTCACACCTGAAACTGCCCCTCAGTGGGCTTCTTAGTTTTGTAACGCTGCGTCCTTCCATTTTCTCCAAATAGTTTCAGCAGCTTAAAAACAGAGCGACAGAATCATAGAATTGTTTTGGTCCGAAGAGCCCTTTAAGATCAAGTCCAACCGTTAACCCAGAGCTGCCAAGTCCACCACTAAACCATGTCCCTCAGCACCACATCTACATGTCTTCTGAATACCTCCAGGGATGGCGACTCCACCACTTCCCTGGGCAGCCTGTTCCAGTGTTTGCCAACCCTTTTGGTGAAGAATTTTTTCCTAATATCCAATCTAAACCTCCCCAGGCGCAACTTGAGGCCGTTTCCTCTTGTCTTGTTACTTGGGAGAAGAGACCGACCCCCACCTGGCTACACCCTCCTTTCAGGGAGTTTTAGAGAGCGATATGTTAAGTACAACCAGCCCTAAACAGCAGGGAGGGGGGGGGCTGGTCTTTCTGCTCCCAGCCCCAGCTTTCACCCACCTGCAGGAGAAAATTCACCCATATTCAGGAAAAGTAGAAACCAGTGAGGGAATATCCTTAAAATTAGAACTAAATAGCAAAGACCACCCCTTCTCAATAGAAACCATTAGATGCTTGTGACTGCCAAGCCAAAGAACTGGTTTCCTGCTCAGCTTTTTTTTTTTTTTCTTTTCTGGCAGAGAAGCCTCATTAGAAGAAATGCAGCAAGCTGTACAGACATTCAGTGTAAGATGACACACCACCATTGATGACAGCCCATCTGTGACAGCTCTTCACTCGTGGAGACGCAAGCTCCCACGGTGCTGTTTGAAAGGGGGTCTTATTTAAATAATACAATGCCTAGCACAAACTTCTGTAAAATTTCCTGTAAAATTCCTGTACCTAAGGTACAGCTCCATTCCACTGACCGCCAGAAAGGTTTTTAACGCTGTAAAGATGTTCTACGCCCAGGTTATAAAGGACTTGGGTAGAACCTGCTTATTCCAAAAACAAACCCAAACCATCTTGAAAGCATGTTTCAAATACACGCTGTGCATCTTGAGAAGACAGATTTACTCAAGTGTTGTGTAGCGCTGCCCATGTGCTGGTATTAATTAAAATGTTCATCTGCTAACCTCAAGCTGATGACACAACACACAAAGCGTCGCTAGTTACCCAGGCTGAGCAGCGGCTCAACCACCACGGTAACACAGAGCCGGCGCCAAAGCAAACAAAGACGACACGCAATTCTTCAGTGGCAGGGAAAGGTGGATGCAGGTTTATGTATCAGGACTCCTTCAATATTCTTAGTAACACCTAATATTCAGAGAACTCTCCGCAAGCCAGGCCAGAGGAGGTGTATTAGATTGCTTTGAGAACAGTAGGCGTGGAAGAACGGCCTGATGCTGATCTGCAAGGAAGGTTTCCTCTTGGCGCAGTGACATTTCCTACAACATAATCGAGGGACAGAATAGTTGTTGCTTCACAACAGGCAGCAGCAAAGGTAGTATATGAATTCCAAAGGCAGTCGCTTTTCTTGTACTTTCTCTTCTTTCAGTCTCTCAGGTACCAGAAAACACAGAGAGGGCTTCCCCCCCTGCATGGCGAGATCCAGAGCGTCTCCTCTCTGCTCGGCCCAGAAGCATCAGCGGCAGACGAAAGGCGGACAGGAGGGGAGGGCGTGTAGGGGAGTGAAAAAAGACACTTTTAGGAAAAGGAAGGGAGAGACCAGAAATAGGGAAGAGGGAGGAGTCAAACTGAGAAGAGAAGGATTAGAGAATAGGGAAGTGGCAGCAAAGAGGAAAGCAAACTGAGAAACACCCACCAGAGGGAAGACGCTGCTGCTCTTCCCCACTCAGCGCTGCGTAAGAGGAAGTTTAGCAAATGCTCTGAGGAAATACAGGATCTTTGACCAATAAAAAGGCAGACCCTTACCAAAACTTTCCAGAAAGAGTTATTTATTCCCCCTTTTACTACAAAACCCATGTGTTTCATAGGTTGTGGTTAAGCCATTTTTGCAGGCACGAGATACTTCATTTATTATTGGGTCTTGCAGATTACTTTCTATAGCTATATCTGATAGCAAAAGCTCCTTCTGCTGCCTGGTGTTTATATGCTAAATGCAGTGCTTTATCTACTAATTGCCAGCCATAGCTTTTAAAGAGCATTCAGAATTTTAAAGGATGTAGCCAGCTTTGATTAAAGATTTAATGTTTTAAATGAAGCCACGCAATCTCATTTCTTTCACAAATGCTTGAAAGCAACAGCAAGTCACCAAGTGAAATTTCAGCTGCAGATCAGAACCATCTGGAGAGGAATTAGTTCTGCTTTAGTGTACTGTTAAGTCTGGTGATAAGCAGCAGTGGCCGAAGCTACCATGGTACTACATAAACCACTCAACCTTTAAGTTATACAGATGACCTGAGTGGTTGAATGGTTGAAGAACAGACTATGATCTGACAAGACAAGCAGTCTTAATTAAAAAAGTAGGACAGTAAAAGAACAATTCCTCCTAACCGCCTGTAGATCTGCGAAGGAGCATGTGGAGGGTGGTTGTGGCAGCGTTCAACGTTGACGTCTATGGATTTCAAGCCTCAGAGTAAAGGACAGCTCACTGGAGAAACTGTCTCCAGAACCATTCCCTCACCTCACGTCAAGGCAGTCTGTGCAGCGCTGCCTGTCAGACACTGGATCACAAGCCCCACAGTTGTATCTCCCAGAGCCAGGATCACATGCACAGATCCTCAGCCTTGTCACTGGCCACATTCGTGTTACCTGTAGGTCTGCCCCCAACTTAAGTATGTTGTCACAAATGACCCCAACTCCTGCACGAGTGACACGCTGCACTGGAAGCACAGAACTCCCTGGGCAGAATGTATCAATGCACAAGGTAGGGAGCTTTTGGAAACTGTAGTCTTTCCGACAGTTATATGTGAAAAGGTTAAAAAAAATTAAATCAGAACTTAGGGCACTGGGATATGGATGGTCTCGTGTGGATCAATACACTGTAAAAGAACCACCAGTGGAAGGTGTCCTTGAAAATAAAACAAGAGAAATCCAAATTACAGATGCCAGTGACAGCCACAGGGGCTCCGATTTTTTAAATTTTATTTAATCAAAGTTAAGACGTGGATAAACATAAATACAGCACAGATACTTCAGATCATTCTTCATATTTGTGTACAGACAGACTGATGGATGTAATCCCAATGAAACCTGCAGTCAATGAAGTGCATACAGCCTTCCCCCCACACACACAAAAACAAAAACCAATTTAAAAAAAAAAAACCACGCAGACAATCTCAGCACACACTCTCATTACAAATGATTCATACATAAATAGGTAGAGGGTGCAAACAAGCTAATATGCGAACATGTATAACCTCTCGTTAATGGGAAAAAAAAACCAGAAGCAGCCATAATGATTAAAATACATTCAGTTACTGATAACTAGTTGTGCCATACAAGGCATTATCAAAAAAAGGAAATTGTGCTGCAGAGAAAAGCTATATACAACAAGAAAATAAACTGCAAAGTTAACGCATGCATGTTTTATCCTGGAAAAGCACAGCCCTCCAATATTTTCTCCACGTTTGTTATAAAAGCCCTCTGCACTCAACTAAAATTAGAATGATCTTAAAGGATAATACTCGTAAAGTTTACTTAAGTCTTCAGCCACAGAAAACTGCAATGAAAATAAATGTTCAGAGTCATTTTCAAAACAAAAAAAAAAACAAAAACCAAAAAATCTATTCATCTGATGACATGCATGATTAAAAGGTCTAGGCAAGATACACTGCTCTACATTCCTGATGACTAAGGAAAAAAGCTCAAGTCAATTTAATCTGCAGATGGTCAGAGGATTTTGTATTCCAGCAGAAGCAGCAGTTCAGATCTTCTGGATCTTTTCCCCAACAACTACAGGATTCTCTTTTCTGATTTTCTCAGCAGCATCAGCTTTGTAATTGTAAGAGCAACTGTGTACATCTGAATAACGGTGCATACCACAGTAGACGTTTCCACACCGACACTCAAACCCTGTGGACAGAAATATTAGCTTAGGTATTTCAATATTCTTATTTATACTGGTTTGGTTTAAATCCTGAATGTGTTCACTCACTAGCATTAAATCTCAGTCACCAGTGTCAATCAGCCAAAGAGCCTCTGCTGCAGAAAGCATAAGAATCACAAATAATATATTTTTAAGTGATTACAGTAAGATTTGACTTGACCATTCCTTCCTACCACACTAGCACAAAACACACTCCTAGAGACCTCCTGCTCTTTTCCTTTGTTTATGAATCTCCACCCCGCAAGACTCTAGTTTTCTTAGGCCCTTTCACTGAACCACTGCAAAGCTGGTTAGTGACAGCAGCGAACTACCATCCAATTCCTCAGCTAAGCAGACTTCCAAAAGGAAGTATTTGGAGTTACGAATTTCACTTAAAGACAGGAAACTGAAAAACAAAATAATACATGAATGACTAAATCTAGTAAGAGCCAAGCAGAAAGCACCTTTGGCCAAGTTTTATTTCAAATCAACATCGAGATGACCATGCCCCATTTCCCCTTAAAAGAAGAAACTTTCAAAGGCGCAAATGCCAAACAAGTCTCTAAGAAAAGTGAAATCAGAATTTCTTACCAGTAAGTCCAACCTTCTTCCTGCACATGAAACAACGATTCTTTTTCTGTTTTGGTTTGTCAAGCGACTTGTCTTGTTCTTCAGGTGTAGGCTCTGCGTTCTCTGACACTGAAGCTAACATTAAAAAAGTTAATAAGAACAATGGAAAAAAATGTCAGTCTCTCTCCCCTTCCTCTAAGTCATACAATAATTGAAAGCCCATGTTGTAAATTTTTGTTTTGGGGTTTCGCTTGGGGTTAGCCATTTTGCTGCAGCTTCTGCGTCTGAAGTGTGATGGACTCTCAGTAGTGGTACTGGAACTCCCTCCTTCTGGACCTTCAATCTAATTTAATTAGAGAATTCACCAAATGCTCATACGAAGTTCACAGTACAAAAACACCATAAAGAAACAGACTAATTAAAAATTAGGTTTAAGAGTAAGATTCAGTGCTGTCAGATCTGGGAAGAGAATCCAACACCAAGAGTTTCCCCACCAGTGTTACTAGTCCAGTTCCTAAAATCTGCTTCCAAGAAGCACTGCATTTATTAGGATCGGTTGAGTAAAACCCTCCCTTTCAAATACTGAATCAACATTATTTTTGCTGAAGGCTGCAGTACTGAGGCCACACAAAATGCAGCGTTTCAGAACAATCTCTCCCACTGTGACACTGCTGCTCTTGCATACCTGGAAAAAGTCTACACAGGGGCTACTCACTCCCTGGGGCGAGACACCATCAGCCCAAGGCACAGACTTACAGGGAGGAGGGTACACTATCCTGAAATCCGGAAGGAAGCAGGTAAACATCTAATTTTAAAGACACTTTTGCTAGGACAGCTTTCAGCGTACTCTAATACTCTCTCACATTTGAAAGACAGGTTACAGGTTGTGTGGGAGAACACAAACAAGTAATGGTAGTATTTGCCTGACCCAGGTAAAAATAGAAATTGGCTCGTTTTCCTCAAGTATTTGCACATTCCTTACATTACAGAACAGAAATAGAAACCAAAAAACCCAACTTCATTTCAAGAAGGGCTAAAAGCCAATCTCTGCCTACCAGCCATTGCTAGATCACAGCAGGACAAGTCTCCAGTGAGTCAGGTATACAGAAACTAGGAGTATTTGCAACAAAAAGGCAAAGAACAAAAGCAAGCTCCAGCTGGGAGGAGCAGCAATGGAAGCAGAGCTAGAACCAACACTGTAAAGGAGGGAATACGACAGCAAGAGAAAACAACAGTCAGGGAAAAAGCTGCAGGCATCTCAGTGCAGCTGGACTTTTGTTAGGCAGAAAATGTCAGGTGGAGTTCCGTGCTAGTTCTACGCCAGCCGACTGCTATTCTGCATGACAATTCTGGTGGGTTTTTTTCCTGTGCTGCTATTCTGATGGGTTTTTTTTGGGGTTTTTTTGAAAGGAAAGGGCACTTTCCACTTTTGCAATGTATCAAAACATTGTAGTCTGTACCAAGCAACATCAAAGGGTAGCAAAATACCTGACCACCAGCAAAGACTTTGCCCAAGTGGACAGTATATTCCAAAGGTTAATCTAGCAAAGACAGACTGTTATACATGGTTTATGAAATCAGTTTAAAATCACCATCTATGTCAGAAGCAGAGCTTTTCTTTGTCCTGAAATTTATAATAATTGATAGTTTGCAAAAAAAAAAAGTTCAATAGCTTTAAATGGCTGTTAACGGGCACATTTCTGAGTGGACAGATAATATTCAAAGCTTTGCAAGATAAGAATCAAAAGCAGTAACTATTAAGAGATTCGAGATGAGGATCAGAAGCAGCAAGACTTACTCAAATGAACTCTTGCAGTGCTATACAGAACAGACATTGCAGTGCTTATTAATTAAGAAAGCTTCATGCCATGAATTAGTGTTTAGCAGCTAACGTTCTCAAGTTTGAGTTTCCTATTGTAGCAAAATCCAGATACCTCAACAGAAGTTTTGCTAAAAGCCTCTGTAACTATTAGCCAAATTTAGGGAAAAACTGGCACTGTTCCCTGCATAACAAGGCTAAGATGTACATACTTAGGTTTTCTTTGTGTGTATGGCTCTCACATTAAAAAGCTTTAAAAATACTTAAAGGGCTGCTGCTCACTGTAGAACCAAGTGGGAAGATTTTTCTACCGCTGCCATGAGTCACTTTGTATCTACTGTAGTAACCATAAATTTTAGATCTCAATTTGCTTTTGAGATTTGACTCAAAATCCTCTATGATAATCATGAATACCGCAACCACTAAGCCACCTTTAGATGACAAAGTGCCAGCGTTTAGTGCTCAGTCTATGAGCTAGCTGTGACCAACACAAGAGAAAAAAAGCCAGGTAAAATGCAACACCACCCAGCTTGGAGCTCACAGGAAACATGTTGCAGCCACTCCCAGCTCCTGTACTTTTGTCTGGATTCCAGGATGCTGCTGCCTGCTCTGGTTGAACCCATTCCCTTCCTTCCCCCAGCCCCAGCTCTGCCTTTAGCTGGAGAACAGAAGCACTGGCAGCACCCGTACAAACTGACAGCTAACCAAAAAAGAATAAAGCATGAACAGACACTCATTTTTCTGGAGCTGAAAAGTTGGGCTGGCCGCTAGAAGTTCCCTGTTTTACAGAGCATGTTCTTTGCTGATCAAAACAAGCAGAGCCTGGATTTCCTCCTAAAGGCAGCAGCTTTTGCTACCGCTTTGCTTGTGCCAGCCCTGCCTGAACTTGTGTACTCCGACTTCCCATGAAAACAGCACCCGTGAGATAAAGTACACTCCAGTCCTTGCATCCCCGCGGGCACAACACGGAACTCCATGCGTTTGCTGCAAGATCCCTGACACCTCCTCTGTTCTCTCCTCTCTCCCTCCTCTGGACATTTTACATGTATTACCAGGCAGAGCTTCTCAAAGAAAAAGGTTCCTCATTCCCACAGGAAGAATATTAACAGCCACCTTTACCTCTTAAGCGCATCTGACCAGACCTAGGATGAATACCCACCTCTCCAGAGGTTCATCCTAAGCAGAAGATCCATACTTCCTAACATTTTAACCCTAAATTGAAGTAATCAGCCTAAAATATACCATTTCAGTGTTAGGAAGAGGCAAGTTAAAAGCACACTTACCTACAGAATTTAGTTTTAGGTCTTGTGAATGTTTCCTCTCTCCCTGCAGCATTCATCCAGTAAATCAGGATATCCTACATTATTTTCTACACTTGTGTCATAATCCTACTCCACCTCTGAGCCCCAGTGCTGTCACAAAAGCCTGAAGGATCCATTAATTCCTTTCCAGTTCTGTCCACTGAGGTAGCCTTGATAAGCTCCACTGAAGTTGATGCCATCAGTTCAACAGCATTCATCGTAGATCCACCTTATCTCCACGTAAAATTCTGTAGCAACTTAATTGTTTTAATACAAATTTTTTTTAAGCTTAATCAGCAATGACTAAATTTTTAAACTGTTTCACCTCACAAAAATCCTAGATGAGTGCAAAACCAGGTGACTTCATCAAAAAGAACAGCCACGTACCTTTCAGTTAGGTATACAGCTAAATCCAGTTTGGAAATCTTGAGTTTCCAAAACACTAGCCACGCCATATTACAGGACTGATTGCGTTTTGCAATGCTAATATATGGATCTCTCCAATTTAGCAATGAGTTTGAAAACCAGAGCGGCTGTTTTGGTTCTCCAAAGTTTTCAGCCTCTGAGAGGCCAAAACTGACCTGTTAATATGATTTATACTTTTAGCCCTATGTTCTCAAGTTGTCAGAGCTCCATACGTGCGTGGTGGAGTGCTCCTGCCTTCCATGACAAGTTTCATTTACCTTTAAAAACCTCCCTGGAATATAAAGCATGAATCCTAACCTGGATGGTTTCAAATTCATTAATCCTAGAGAAGTGAAGTGCGTCTTTACCTGCTTGCGGGCTTGCCGGGAGGCAGCCCCGTTAGTCCCCTGGCTAACAGATAAGGAATCCTGACTGGCTAATCCTAACAGGGCTGTAGTGTTGAGCAAAAGGTACAACAGTCCCTGAGGCAATCTGAAATGAGTTGGAGAGATGCTCAGAATAGAAGAAAGCTACTAGAAAAGCTGGATTGTACCTTAATGAGTTTCATTTTAGGTCATCTTTAACGTATGTTCAAGATACTTAAGAACATTAAAAAAAAAGTTCTATTAGCCCTTATCTAGCATCTGGACTTTTTGCAGTGTTCCATACCTATAAGCATTATCACACAATCACTAAATGTAAAAATCTAGATTTGTTAACATATTCTATAGTTTTCCTCTCTTTATTCTGCAATGCATGAATCCAATGAAGACAAACAAATCTGAACTGCTCTTTGGGATTTTTATCCCTTTGTAGTTTTAGCTTGTCTGCAAACAGCAAGGACTGTGTGCACACTGCTCAAGTCCCATCTAGTTGTCTGCTTTAAAAAAACCCAAACCTAATAGTAGTCCAAGAAAGCCTAACTATTCACCCACTCTTTCATTCATTGTTCTTGTAGCCTAGTAAATTATGTTAAATGGTGAGTTAAGGGGCCCTCAGCTACATAAAACTACAATAGACTAACTTATACACGCATCATAAAACAATCTGCTCCAGAACAGACGTTCCAAAGCAGCAAGCTTTTTATCAGAATAAATACTGAACAAATGATCAAAGCAGACATAATTTCTTTTCTCTTCCCCTACATCAACAGGAGTAGCATTATAAGCTCTTCAGTCTGGGACCAGCTCCCACAGTTCTGAGACTTTTTTTTCTTTTATAAACGCTACAAAGTCAGACAATACTAAATAACTTGGATTCACACATTTCTATTACATTCTTGTCAGCAGCCTAAAATTCAATTCTGAATGATGCGGGGAAAAAGAAGCAAACCAAAAAACTTTAGGACACACAACTGTGACAACAATTCAATGAAATCCACTTAGCATCCACTATAAGCTGCTTTCTTTACAAACCTACACTTTCAAAGCAAAATACTTTAAAACTGGGAACACTATATTTCCTGTGATTTTCAGTTAAGGGATAGCACAGAAGCAACTCTTCAGAAAATGAGGCTGACCCTGCCACAGTGAGTTATAAATAGGGATTGTAATTTAGAACTGCAATTACATGGCAGTGGTGTTCTTAGTTTAGAAATCACTATGGTACAAAGAAAAGGACACAGCTGAGTACTCTAAACACCTGATATAGGTTGAACCTTGAAACACTGTCAAACACGAATACACCCCCTTGAAATCTTACCTTCTCATACGGAGAATTAGCTTTACAGGTAGAGAATTGGAAGGAGCATAAATTTATCCAAATGGGTAAGAAGAGAGGCATTCCTCTGAAAATTTGCTGGGAAAAGTCTTTTCACAGGCTCAAGTGACCTCACAGCAGAAGCATCAAAGATCATTTTAAAATAAAGCGCTCTCGCCACCTCCCAGTGAAAAGATAGTAGACACTGGAAACCCAGAGTTCCAACTCACAGCTAAGCCAAGCAAGTAAGAGACGTATGTAAACAGAGAGACTAATTCAGGCACTGGATGGAAAATGAAGAATCATGAGACTAACAAGAAGGGAGGGAAGACAGGGCAGTAAGAAGATCATCTTACAGAAGTTGCCTTTATGTTCTCTGATATATGCCACATCCGTATCAGCGTAAACCTGCAGTGCAATACTCATGTGCTCAACCGAGGTGTTCTACTTCTGAGGTTCCCAGAAAGGGACGTACCTGCGTGGGAGCTGGGTTACAGCTGACATGCAGCACATCCCAGGTTCCCCATACTGCAGAATAGGCTGTATCTGCATTACTCAGAGGTATATCAACTAAAAACCTAGCATGCAAACCCACCTCTGTCATGCAAATATATAGACATTAAGAAGCATAAAGCTTTTCAGCACTTGCTCTTCTCTCAAGCTGGGTAAGGCCAGACAATCACTGATGAGTACTAAGAGCACGCCTTATGTGCATTGTCAAAACTGAGGCAACAAAAGATCTCAGCTCCAGAAAACAAACCAAGAAGCAGGTGTCAGAACACGCATCTAGAATATATCTTTTTAAGAGTAAACATGTTTCTAATAATCGACATCTCAAAGGCCAGTACAAAGAGGCATTAGCATTAAAACCTTTTCTTTGGGTTCTACAGCTACTGTTTGTGTGATGAGTAGGTGACCTTACTCAGCGCAGTAGCTGAATAATGGCTCTTCTATTCCACCCTACAAAAAGGGAGGTCTCCGGCTTAGAAAAGTATCTGAAAAGCAGAACTTTGGTACCAGAGGTACAATGAAAGAACTTGTGTTTAGCATCTTTAAGTGGAATTACATGTTATATCTGTAGAAAACCCAAACTCCTATGTTTAGACTCGTCTACAGAAACATAACTCTACCCACTAAAGCCTTAGCTGTGTCAGCAGAAGTAAAGGCAGACTACTTACTGACTTACCTTTAAATACCTTTAATGTCTACGGATTAGAAATCTGAGCAAGTTTTGTATCCTATCTGGCATTTTTGCATTTTCCTAAGAAATGCTATCAAAAACTCTTTAGTTTTAAGCTCTGCAAGCCTGCACATAAAAAGAAAAAAACTCAAAGAGAAAAAAACCAACCCTTCACATTGTACCACCAATAAAGATTTCAGGCCAATATAGTTAAAATCACCCACTCAGCCATTTTCCTTCAAGAAACCAGAGTTTGTGGTTTGGTAATTTTATATTTGATAAAGTGAATTTCAGTGGGTCAAAATATTACACCACTACAGTCCATTGGTGAAAGGTTCTTTTATAGGTGTTTCATGTTTATAGAGGATACTAAAACTGTTCCTATAATACCTATGTCATAACACCTTCTATCAGAAATCTGCTCATAAACTTCTGCGATATCTGCTGCAAATGACTACTCTGAGAAGTAACGGATACTCAAAACTCTGCTTACGTGTAATAGCTGTAGCATAAAGACAGAACAGTAGATTGATTTATGTGTATTTCCAACCCCAATTAACACACTTGTTACAACAGATACTGAAATCACCAGTTAAACAAAAGAGTTTTCAGTTTAAGACTTGCTTTTTAAAAAAAAAAAATAAAAGTTTATCCTTATTTTGCCTTCTGATTTCACAGAATATTTGGGTTTGAGAATAAACCATCGCTTGAACAGGATTATATGAAGAATACTCAAAGTTTTAAAAACATTATTCCTAAGTTCTGTCTCCGAAAACTAGGCACCAACCTTGCAAATCTTCTGTCTCGGGTACTGTTTTGTCCACAGTCGTACTATCCGGTTGGGATGATGCTACAGATTCTGTTAAAAGTGACTGACTTGACACAGGGCTGGGGGGCAAAGAAAAAGTTATGATTTTTATGAGGCACGTCGACGTTCTACAGAGCATTCCTGAAAAAAAATACATTAGAGTACATCTTGATGAAAAACCATGCCAGAAATATTTCACTCTGAAGTTGTTTTGTGACCATATAAAAATGCCATAGTGTCTAAGGACATTAAGCATTTTCACATTCATACTGAATGCAATAAACCAGTTCAACTATCAAAAGGGAAAAAAATATTTTGGGGTAGTTTGGCATACCATCCTTCCACACAGAAACAACAATGCAACATTCAATATGCAAGGATGTTATAGCTTAAGTCAGCAAGATAATTGTAGAGGAGCTACTTTTGGTGTTCTAGTGATACGAACAAGAAAATTGTGGCATGTCAATGTTTCCAGTAATAAAGCATCTGCAGCTGTACACAGAACCCCTTAGATTTTCCCAGTGTGAAGTGGTGCTGGCCAAACTTCCCAACCCTGTCAGCCACACTGATAAAATCACAGCATGGCTGAAAACTCCCAGAGGAACACCCTGGACAGTTATGGGAAGATTTGACACTATTAGTCACTTGCAGCCAAACTGCTCACCCAGCAGCTCTACTATGGAACAAGACAAAGCTGAAGTCCAAAGCAAGAGGTAGCACTACCCCATTTGCACAATTTTCTTCTGCCTTTCCACTTAGGCATTCACTGCAAATCCAAGAAATTGGATTATCCAGCAGCTCATGAACCAGCAAAGCCCTACCAGTAGTCTATGAAAAACCCAGGGCATTAGAGCTGCAATTTTAATCGCCAAGAATTTCATTTAGGTCTTGAAGGACAGGTTTGCCTACAAAGGGGCACTGCCAATTTAGTAGATATTTCCTCAGAGTATCATAAATGAGGCATTACGAGAGACTGAAGTTGAATCCCTGCTTTTATTTTAGGAAAAAAAAAAAGAACATGACACTGATTTTTTGAAGTGCAAGTCTAAGAGCAACCATCCATGCATTTCTCCTGTAATCAAGATAGTGATCAAAGCGATACTTTTTTTCTTTCATGGTATTATAAAGATTGTGTGAGAAAACAAACCCAAGGCACTGTAATTGTAATTGGTTCACCTCTCTGCACTGACCTGCATTTTTTTCTTTTTTTTTTTTAAACACATACCAGAAGACTTGTATCAGGGTAAGATACCTATTTTCTACCCCAATTAGATATCCCAGAATGGAAAGACCAAATACAGCATCAAGCACGGCACCTCGCTTTCAGTTCATATGCAGGATCCAAGCATTGAGATAACACCTCCTATAAAAAGCTAAAGAGCAGAAAACACAGCCTGAAGAGAATTAGCCAACAACAACTGATAAAAATCACTCTCAGCCTGTGTTTTACTACATTCTGTTTTTTAAAGGAAAGTCGGAATGAATACTACTGCAAGTTAGCTTCCACAGTATAACACACTAACGTTCTTCACTCAAAAAATTTCCAAAGCACTTCAGTCGCTGTTGGTTGTGTCATTCTAAACCGAAATGCAGCCACTAAATATAAACAAATATTTAGCTTTTACAAATGGAGAGCACTTAGTCTGAGTGATTTACAAGAGGACATTATGTCTCCTTGAATAATCCAGTTGGAAATTGCGTGTTTAAAATGAAATCGGTTCAGTAGCACAACTTGTACTCAGATTCAGCTATCTTCCCCCTGTTCTAGTACGCTCCACTTTTTGTGAAGCAACTACTTTGCTAACACATTATCATGCATTTATTTATGAGAGCTCCAGTCAACAGCTTTCTGCCATTTTACAAAATCCTCAAGTTTCTAAGATGAAAAGAGCTCTCCTTTGGTAAACGCACAACCAACTGCAAGTTGTGGAGTCAGAAGACTAGCCAGACAAATCTCTGTAGAACGGCATGAAGTTGGCAATGCTCCTGTTTGAGCCTAAATTCTAAAGACAAATTTGCATTTGAATACAAGACGCCGCTAACAGATCAGCTACTATTTACTGTGAGATCCCATGCTTTAAAGTTAGCTGTTAAATCTTAAAACATTTTCCTAATCCAGGTCCTGGCATTTAGTTAGGCAGCATCACTACACTAGATTTAATCATTCTTGATACAGATTCTTACGCAAAAACACAGAATAACAGACACAAACAGCTTACCTTGGCTGCATAGATGGAGTCGATGTAGAATCTAAAGTTGACTGAGTTTCCTGGGCGCTGCCTTCTGTGCACTGAACCGGTAAGGACTCGGTTATACTACTGACAGAAGTTGCTGGAAGGAAGACACTAATGTAAAAGGTGTCACACTACTTCCTGGGATTACAGAAGTTATATAATGCGATTATTCTTCACCCCCATGGCACCAACTAGGAAAGTAACTGAATCTCAGCCTATACCATAAAGAAACGTAATTTTGCAAAAAGTGATTATGTTTGGTCATATTTTGATCACGTTCCAGCCCCAGGCCCCCAGAAGATACAGAGCAAAAAAATCGGAAGATGGATCTTTAAAACAGTTATTATTTTCTTCTAATTAAAGCATCCACAAACAGCTTTCGCAGCATAAACTACAGTATCCTGACATGATAAGCTTGGGGTTTGTTTAAAAAAAAATAGGATAGATCTGTGAGAACCAGTACTGTAGCATCCCAATGCCAACTTAGGATCCATTTTGAAGTAGCAGAACCTAGATCCCAAGATTTCCATGGAATTTATTGCTTGAGTTTTAAAAGTCAAGTTTGACATTGAAGTCAAGGAGGGAAGTCTTCAGGAGTGTGCCATGAGATTCTTTGCTGTCAGTATCCAGCCAAGCCAGAAGAGACATTTTAGAAGCTCCAGGGAAGCACTCCCTAAACTAACCCTCCTTGCCCCAGCAGAACAAGATGAAAACATTGGGGTGAACAGAGCAGAGAAAGGGTTCCTCTCTCTGAGGGCATTACCATTAATTTAAAGGGGGAAGAGCCCTCTAGTTTTTCCTAGAGAGTGAATGTAGGAAGGCAGCACTTCAACGGGACATCTGCTTCGTAGGAAAGACGAAGGGGCATTGGGCCAAAAAGAATAAAAAGTATCTCTATCTGAAGTTAGGAGAAACTATTCTTAAAAAGCATCTACAGGTTAATCCTTCAACATCAGGCTGTAGAAATTAAGTACCTGTATTTTAAATGCTTTTCACAAACATTGCCCAAAGCTAAGTGTTATCTCTACTGCCAGTAATTTCAGGAAAAATACGTTGGTGTAGTATTTTTTCTGCATTTTTGTATCTTCAAATTAGAAACGATTAATTAAAAAGGTATTAGTAAAAGTCTACTTTTGAGCAGACTAATCACAGCATGATTATATTATGAGCATTTCATCCAAGTTCATTCCATAAGGTAAGACACTTAAATGAAGTGGTTTGCGCTAATGCTCCTATACTTTTAGTATTTGGGCATGATCAGGAGTCAGGTTGCTGTCTACTGTGTCATTTTGAGTTGTTCAGACAGACATATGTTAGCATTACTTACCAGGAGGGCTAATTCTACCATTACTGTTCTGCCTTTGAAGATGTTCTTTGTAGCACACCGAACACATGCCATTTGTACGAGGATTCCCATAAAATCCGCAACCAGTGGAACAAAGCATAGGCACTTGGCTACGGTTAGTTTCTTGAGCCATTTTCCCTTCTTCTATAAACCTGAAATTGATACATACAACCCAGTATTTACAAGCCTGAGAAAACCCTGCTTTTACAGTTGACATTTGAAAATTTGCAGTTCCCTACAGCTCAGCAAAAACATCTACAAAAGACGCCTTGCGGGTAATTCAATGCCCTTTCCTAAAATGTCTAAAGTCTGACCAATAATACAAACACAGTCATATGTATGCTTTGTGCAACTCATATACACAGACTCTTCCAGTCCCACCATTTTATGGTCAATGTATAGTCCACAAAGAAAAGTCATTTTAGAAAATATTGGAAGTATTACTGCTTCTAGCAGGAAGCTAAGGGGAGGACACCTATGCCAAACTCTTCTTGAAACTTGAACACCTGACACTGTGAATGAGAACTATAAAATGAAAGGCAAGCATGGTAACACATGCTTACTTACTGCATAATAATTATAATTAACAATAGTCACGTGAATTTGCAGGTTACTGTTTAGTCACGACATCATTAGCGAAGGACAACACAACTACTTACCACAAAACCCGTATTATGATTTTTCACATGCAAAAAGAAAATCAACCTTTCAGTCAAAAAATAGACTAGATACACATACCTCCTACATATCAATTTTGTGTGAAAACACACTAAAAGTGAGAAATAGGAGATAAATTTCAAGGCAACTCAGGTTTCGGTTTCATAAACTCTGTACGATTTGTAATTTTTGTCCCTGGCTTGTAAAGATCTGAAGCCTTCTTAATACAAGAAAGTTACAATAAATGACCATTTTCAACAGTGTTCTGAGCCTCCTAACTATTCTCAAATGGTCCCTCTTGTAAATCAGTTATTGACATCTGTGACTCAACAAGATTAAGTTAATTTTCCATTTTTTGCCCCCCTCCCTAAGTATATTGTTCTCCTTTTTTGTATCAGTTTTGAAAGAAAAAAAACAACTTCTCATCATGAAACTAAGTATCTCAAGGTATCAATTATTTTATTCAAGATCAACTTAGGTCTACCATTTTACACTTCCTCATTAAAAATGAGGCTGAAGCATGGATAATTTTAATTCTTGCAAGTCAAATCAGTGATAAGTAATATTACTGAAAAAAAAAATCAATCTTGCAAGTAACATCAGTACATATTTCAAAAGCAACGAAAACAAAACTCAGAGGGGAAGGGGTTTCAAGGTATTTGAATACTTCACCAATTGCCAAGTTATAAAACTAGATTAAACCACAGTAAGAAGGACACCAGGGTGAAAGATTTGCCTTTACATAAGATGTAGTTGAAGCCAAATACAAACAAGTTTCCCATTATTTTGTTTTTAGACAAATAGCCTCATCTCCTCTCACACCCACATCCATCACATTTTGTTTTTATTTCCCCAAAGCGTATGAAATTGATACTTCAAAAGCAAACCTCTGGGTTGCAAAACTAACAGCAACACACAAACAACAGTCAAGTCGTCGGTTCAGAGCAATAAGGTACTCTACTCAAGGATGAGAAAGTATTCAAGATATAAGACCAGGAAGACAAAAAAAATATCTTTGATAGTATCTTATTCGGCTTCAACCTGCAATTAAGCTTATTTCAGCTGTTTGACTGCTCTCCCCCACCCCAATAAAGAAGCATTTGCTTTCGACATACAAAGCCCCTATTGACCTCAAACGACAGCTAAATTTGATTTTGCTGAAGTACTGTACTTGTAGCTGAAAGAGCACTTTCATTCCTGCCTTTCTCCAGACAGCCCTTTAGAATGAAACTGCAAGGAGCGCATGTGGGAATTCAATTCTTATGCTGGGCCCAACACTCAGTGAAGCCATTTCAGGAGAACGTAAATGAACGCAAGTTTTCTGTGCTTTGGTAACTCCAACCAATTTAAAGATGAAACTTTACGCAAGTCACCTTTGGCACAGAATGTTTAAGATTGAAAGACTAATTAAAAAAACACTTTGGAGAGAATATTTCAAGGGCTAATAGAGATGCAATGTCACAATACAAGTATTAATCCTTTTAATTTTAGACAGCAGCACATTAGAAGAACCCTGACACACTAACTTTCGAAATTTACCATGATTACCTTTCTGTTCAACAGTTAGCTTCAAGCAGCACGCAGGGACTCAATAACCAGTTACTGCTATTTTCTTCTTCCCCAACACAACCGTTGCTGAAGGGATCAGGTGCTAATGAAAACACAGCATAACAATTTCTAACACGGACACGAAAAAAATAAGTCAGCTCCAATTCAGTAAACAAATTGTGAAAGGTGCACAAAGATGCCCAGAAGAAAAACAAGAAAAGCTGGACTGACTGCCAGCTAAGCCAGTTCCTGAGTTCATTAACCAGTGGATCCTGCCACCAGCCAAAGCACAAGCCACTGGCATGAGGTTCCAGAACACTTAAATCTCTAAGGGGAAGTGCCAGGGATTCTTCTGAAGAGTTTTAATAAAAGCCACAGGAAGCGGAAGATCCTTCATTGGTTGCTAATATTTGGGAAATAAAATAGGAGAAGAGATAGGATCAAACTGATGCAACGTTATGAAGTCAAACGAGAAAGAAGTCGAACGAATACAAGAGCCTGCTGCATTCAGAAGAGGGCAATTACATACACTCCCCCACACCAGCTCCAGTGCTCAGCTGGACCCTCATCAACCCAAAGAGCTCCTGAGCTGGGGGGGGGGGGGGGGGGGGGAGCGGAGCACAGGGAAGAAAAGGAAAAAAAAAAGGAAAAGAGGTCCATCACCACCATACCATAGAAAGTGTTCTGACAGTTTGGCGAGCTCAATCAGTTCATACACAAAAACTAAAAAGAAAAAAAGCACCACACAGAAGGGGTGGGGAAAACTCTGGAACTGATGCGAGGGATGACATGTGAGCAGGAGGGACAAGACATTTTACCAGCCTGTAAAGCTGCTGAGATGGTTGAACTGATCTATCTGAACCCTAAAGCCACAGAATGTCAAACCAGTATAATAAGCTCTTGCTCCCCAGCTTCTCACTCCCTCTCCCTCAGTGCTCACGTGCACCGAGGTGAATCAAGGAAGCAATCAAACTCAGAAAACCAAGCACCCCATCTTTTGCCAATTAGTTTTAACACAGATTGGTTTCCAAGCTTGTGTTTGTCACATGTGCTGTTTGGGCACAAGAAGGTCTATCTGAAGACACGTGTGGAACCACTTGTTTCAGCAGCAGAGCAGGCTTAAAGCACTAGGAGAACCACCAGCCAAAAACAGGCACTGAAAATACAAGGGAATAGAGATCCAAATACTGGCAGTTCCTGCCACTGTACTTCAGACATGCCTCCCCTGTTCACATCCACTCCTGCAGGAGGGCAAAGGCCAAGATGACACAGCACTGTGCCCTGGGGACTTTTCCTCACCACCCAGGCACAGCAGGAGCCAAACAGCCACAAGCAGAGCAGCCCGACTCCATCCCCATCTCAGCAAACACGGACAGAAAGAGATCATTGAACAGATGTTTCGGGGGGAGGGAAGACCTCCCTTCACCCTGGTTCTTGGCTCAGTTTCAGGTTCTTTTTGTTTCAAAACTGTCCATAATTCCTCATGCGGGAAGATCCATAGTATCGCCAAGCCCAGTCGTCACATAAGGCCGTAATGGTGGGCTGTCACTGGAATTGCACCCCTGAAGTGCTGCAAAAGGGGTGAGCCTGCTCCCGCAGCCCCGGCTCCCGCTGCGCACCCCCACCAATTCCCTCGAGTCATATCAGCTCATCCATCTGATGGAAAAAGCAGGAATATTTATTCTGGTGGACTGGAGAACTTGATGATCTGACAAAAGATCATCTCTAGAGAACTGACATACAGTGCAAAGGAAGCGCCAAAGGGTAAAAATAGGATGACCCTTTTTAGGGGCAGCCAGCCCTTGCTGAGCATCCAGCCTACAGTAAAACATGTCCCAACTACAGACCCAATCCATAGTTTCAAAACTGGTCTCCTAGCTTGGCTTCAGTACAAAACTTGAAGCAACTTCATAGCCAAAATGACAGCAAGGTCTTGCGATCAACATGGCTACATGTACGTTCCACTTGGTTTGAGGTGTCACAGAACAAACGTGGAGCTTGTAAAGCTGCTGGAAATACCTCTGGGCTCTGCCCGTTCCCCCCGACCTTTGCTTGCATAACAGCATAGGGTCATCCTGTTACTCTGAATGTAGAATTGATTCATCTTAAAGAAAGAAAACAACCAAACTCTTTACAATATTTTAAGCATGTTCCCTGCTTTGCTTTACAGTGTAGTTGTATAACCAGTTGTACAAGCACTAATGAGAAGGAAGTGTACCAGAGGGAAGGGCAAGAGCCTTAAACAACCCCCCTCAATGCAACCCCAGAACATCTTTGTTAAAGATTATGGAATAAATGGCCTCTTTTTGGTTAGATAAAAATTGCTGGGCTTAAGCTGAAATGACCTCTGATAATTTTCCTCTCAATTTAAAAATATTTATTGTCACTAGAAGCATGGTAGCACACAACTCTGCAGGCTAAGTCCTTCTTTTGCCATAAATTTGGGGCTTAAAAGTCCACCCATTTCTGCTATTCTCGTCATCTTGATGTACTGTATGCATCTGGTAAGGCCTGCTTTCTGCTGATGCTACAGGTCCTACCATTCCCCCCTCACCAATGCACATCATCAGGGAGTAAGTTACTCTCTGTAACAAGCAACAACCACAAGAAATCGTATAAAGGACATTCCTGATTGCAAAATGTATATAGAGCTGAAGCTATGGAAACACTAAAGCAGGGTAAGTCTTTTGGACATCAGGTTCTCTGGAAAAAGAGCCCCCTCTTCCAATACTCTGCAAAGCAAGTTACAAAATACTTGTTTATATCCCTTCCCCGCAGAGCAGGCGCCACGATACTGGTCTCCCCCCCCCCCCCCTTTTCCTTTTAGTTAAAATGTTTATACGCTACTAGTTTCAAATAACTCATACCCTAGCTTTATAAGCTTCAAATGTTAATCAGTAAGATCAGTGAGAGCAGCATTTAGCAGGATTAAACACACAAGGTTTAGGAATAATCTCTTCCCCGCCCCCCCCCCCCTCCCCTCAAAAAGTTTAAAAAAAAAATCCCGCACAGAAGCCAGCCTTCTCTTCATCTGTCTTCCACAAAGAAAAAGGTCTCTTGAATTCCAGTTGTCCTCATACTTCAAGTTGCGGTGGGGAAAGCGAGCAGATCCTCACATCTGCTCCCCCAGCTGAAGTACGGCCCTGTCTTCTGCAAACACTCCTAAAATTCATGACTGGTATGAGAAGGCTCCCTCCCAAACGCTAACGCTGAAACAGAAGAGACCACCCAAACAGCATTCTGCTTCAGCTGCAGTACCAGACCAGACACAGTTTGAAGCACACTGATGCCAGCTTTGAAAATGCTCCTCAAAGAGAAAGCAGAGCATTTAGTGTAAGGCACTCTCCTCGCTGTCAAAGATCAACCCACTGTCAGATTTCAGCTGACACCTCAAAGGATGAATCCAATTTTTAACAAGTGATTAAAACATTCCCTCCTCCATCATAATCACCTTTATAATGAAGCAGTTCAGCACTGATTTAAGTAGCACCAGTACTGATGGTCATTTTCCCTTTGCGCTAATGAAGCAAGGAAGCAACTGCAAAAATGGTAATTTGTGCTCCTTAAAAATATAATGCTTTATCCCAGGCACAAATAAAAGCAAGACACGAAGTTGCGCAGACAAAAATACACTTCATTTTAGAGCATGTACTGCTATGGATATCTGATACCACTTGTATCAGATGTATGAAAAGGCGTGTTGGTACAAAAAACAATAGGAAATGCATTCCTCTGCAGCCTTATCAAAATCAATGGCAAATAAAGGCCTAAAAGCAGAGCTCTGTTGAATCTTGCTGCGGAAGTTACCAAAGCACTGGCTGTCTTCGAGGATAGCACTTCACAGCAGAATTTGCAGAGACACGGCTGCTCAGGTGTCCTGCTGGAAGCAGGACACTACCCAGGGTATAAAGCACTAGACTCATGAATTAACAGCAAGTTACAAAACGATCCTGTTTTCTTTTTACTCTGTTGCTCTCTCCCCAAAGGCCCCAATTCACATTCACTGAGCAGTCATTTGTAGCTGCTTTAAGGCATTACCATGTCCCAGCAACTTGCTGCGGAGCCAAGAAGAACTGGCAGACCTGAATAGGGGCCTCAGCCATTACAGTTCAGCCCGGCTTGCCGGTTGCAGTCAGACATGTCATTTCATCTGCAGCTCACCCCAGCTAACGCACTGCAGCTGGTTCAGATTTGCCAACAGAGCTACATGTGTAGTTACACTCTGACCCAGTTTCATCAGAATGCTTTGAGTTAAAAAGAGTGAATATGGTTAAGGACCAACTGCAAGCAGATCTGTAAGGGCAGTGACCTCTTTGTTCCTGTAGCAGCAGAACACACAGCTGCTGCATTTTTCAAAACACAGGAGTTATCCAAGTTCCCCAGCACTAAGAGAATCCATGCATTTTAAAAGCTTTCCATTCCTTCCAGTAGGCCTCCAGTTTTCTTCCTGCTCACAACTAAATACAGTTTTAAGGTGCAGTTTGAACTACTGAGGCAGAGTTTATATGATGACTTCATATCGAAAACAAAATATCCAAACCAGTGACCAAAGACTTACATAAGATGTTCTCTCAACTCACTTGACAAGTCGTCCAATATCTACTTATGTTCCAGCCTATTCCTGTTAAACAGCTTTTTATTTTTGTTTCATGAGTAGACTTATTTTAGTTTAAAAACCAAGCACTTATATTAGACACTCCTAGCAGAAACTACAAAAAAGATGGAAAGAGTTAGAGAAGTCTTTTCTTCACTTCTAATTCCAAGTAGTCAGCAAGTTTAAGTCCTTCAGTACAAGAATTAAAATACAAATAAAGTTTGGACCCTGTAAATCCCAGATTTAAGATGGGAGAAAGGCCGTGAAAGAATCACACTGAGGGGGAAAAAAGAGCCACAAGTATGAGAGAAAGCGCAACCTCAGAAGTGGCAGATGGACAGAAAAGAGAGCGCTCAGGTCTTAGGAAGGGAAGGGACATCAGCAACTTTCCCAACTAATCTGAGCCAGAATATGATAGTAGCAATGTTACATCATTATACAGCCCAGGAACACTTGGTATAGACAAAGCCTCCAGTGTACGCTGCTAACTACAGCTGTCTGCTCTCGTACTCAAGGTTACACGAGGAACAAGGGAACATTTCACTACAACCTCTTCACTCTTACTAGGCAAGAACAAAGACGCACAGATTCTATACTGGTATCAAGAAGATCACTGATAACAAGGATTCATCTTTCTATGCTTGCCTGCATACACTATTAATAGATGTTACTTTGAAACTGTAATTACTACTTGTGGCCACGCTCAATCTTTGCGAAGTACGGATTACTAGAACCAAAGATTAACTGCTATAAAACAGGGTACCTCAGAAACTCTCATTCACCTCATCAATGCATCAAATTACTTGCAGCGACCACTTAAAGTCCACAAACAAAAAATGGAAGTATAAGCAAGTTTTTCTTATTTAATTTCCAAACTTTAAGTATAGTCACTATACCAAACAAAGGGGCAATTCCATGAAGTTCACTGCTCTACTGAAGATTAATCCTAAAAAAAAAAAGGTGAGTAATGTTACAGGTACATTTTTATTAACTAGGAGGAGGAATCACATTTTGTTTACCCAGGATTTCAAAGAGGCAGAGTACATAGAAAAGGAGTGTCATGAAAGTGTTGGAATTCCAGAAAGCTGTCACACAGAGCTATCAGCTTTCACTACCTGATGGTGGAGTTTTGGGGGGAATGACCACTACTTTATGCCGGAGGATCTGGTAACTGCTGCAGCATCTAAAATGCTCCCACAGCACTACTAAATGCAGCACTCCGTATAAAGCTTCCAAGAATCATCCTCCTATTTATCCTGTATTTCAATTTGAGCCTAAAGCAGCAAAATACAACTCAAGATACCAAGGATTATAATTTTTAGTACATTTAAGCACATACATTTGGACTTAGTTGTTCAAGACCAACACTGCAGCACCACTAGAATTAGGCCCTTGTATATGACAGTATCCAAGTTTTGTGAAATTCAAAGAAACACCATTTTTCCTCTGACTTTAGATTTAATGACCTCTTATTTACTTCTTATTCCCCAGTAGCACAATACATTTGTAGGCAAAACCAGTTAATCCAGGAAACTCCAGCCCAGAGAAGTATGTAGATGCTTTCAGAAGGAGCACTACTAGCGTGTTCTCTCTCTTCAGTGATGAGCATCAGAAAATCTAAGCTGGCAAAGCTGCGTTTTTGGAGAGGTCAACCTGAATGCAAGTGGAAAAAAAAAAAAAAACCACAACCCACACACACCACAAAAGTCACTTCTTGGGTTCAAGAGAAAAAACAGCAAATAACCCTTGGAGCTGGATGCACTTATTTACAGCAAGACACAACAGGGACCTTCAACAAAGATAACTAGTTAAACATTAAAAGCAGCAAGAGCAACATAGCGACTATAGTTGTGCTGTACAAAGCAAAGACAATTTCTGAGTGAATTACAGACCAAGAAAAGCGAACATGAGAAAAGAGCATGTCAAGTGTTTCTGGAAGCTGTTTTTGTACTGGTGTCTCTGGGAGAGTCGTGGTGAGAGAAGTCCAAGAGGCATATCTGAGGAACCCAGAGAGGACACTGGCCAGCCGCCCCACTGGGCATACTGTCCCACCCAGAGCACTGCATGTCCATACACAAGCCAGAGGAGAGGCCAAAGCATCTTCCTCCCAAAATGTGAGGTTGTACTTACTCGGTTTAGCCTACCCAGATCAACCAAGATTTAAGGCTAGAGGCAGGCAGGCTCAGCAGCTCCATTTTTGGAACGTGGCTGTCTCTATAACAAAGCTGCCACAGAAACCTTACATGAAGTTACACTTGTGATAGAACATGCAACCACTAATAAAAGAGCACACTTTTAGGTCGTGCTTGCTCTGGCGTCTCTGCTCAAGAGGAATAAAGATTCAGGCGTTACACCCATTAGAAAAAAAAATCAAACCATCTCAGTAATTGCTTGTCAGCAGTCTGCTACGTCAACTCGCACAAACCACAGTTTCCATCATGTGTAGCTGTGCAGTGGTGTAGGGGTGTACTTGTTGCAAATACTACTTGAGGAGCCCTTTTCTTCACTCAAGAGTTTGTGCTATCCCATAGCTGTACTTTGGCATTAAGGGGCCTAAGCCAAAGACTGCAGGAATCCTCAAGTTGCTCTCCAGATTTCTGCACAGCCCTACAAATTTAAGGCTTACTTGAAAACTGTCAGATTAGAAATGCCTTCTTTTAAAATGCTCTATAAAAATACAAGAAAGCTACTCTGAAACAGACAAGACAAGGCTAACATACTGCTTTCTTTAGCATCATATATTGGTTGGCCATTTCAGAAGTCAGAGGTTGTACAAAATTAGAATCAGGCTATTCTAAAATTCTCTACATTCCCAGACCAACATTTAAGGGATGCAGGAGGATGGCAACTCCAGAAACTATCTTTGATGCTGTGTTTCAGAAAAAGGTTTGGCTTTACAAACCGATAAAAATAATCTGTAAAGATTCAAACACTTACAAGATTACCCATATAATTACTGAAAGAATAGATACAGATTCAGTAATCGCTTCTTTTGAGCTTCAGTGAATAAGTAATCTTCTCTCAATACAGCATAAGTTTCACTTATTTTAAGCGTATCAAACCCAGAAGAGATAAAAGCCGCTTTAACACAAGTTCCCAAAATAGACAGCTTCTTGTTAACAAAACACCTGTTGCTGAGAACTGACAGTAAGCACAAAACACATTATAATTTGTTTTTGTAAACAGCACTATGTAGAATTTTAATTGGCTTATAATGCTACAGTTTTACATAGGCCTAATGCTAAGGGAGGTCCTGCTCTAATATCAGGGTTCCTAGCTGTTAATAAATAAAACCATCATCACCATTTCTGGCTAGGGCATCTTGAATTCAACTTAACTTCCAAGAACATTGTGATTATCATGCATGATGTGTTGCTCTATTTAGAATTATGCACTATGTCTAATTTAAGTGTTCAAAATTATACAATACCCTTACTGTGGTTTGATGGGGAACTCAACCTAAAGCTAAAGCCTGACCAAACAAAGAGGGTATTTGGGGACACGTTTCTGGGAGAAGAGGTGTAAGTATGATGTTCCCTGTGGCAAAGCTGCATTCCTCATCTTTTGCAATGCACTTAAATTTAGCCAAGGGACTCAAAGGTGCTACTTTGTTCTAACCCTAGGGTTTTTTGTTGGCTTTTTTTTTTTCTCCTTAATTATTATTTCAGTCACCAAGGAAGACAGCTTATATGTTCCCAAACAAGTTACTGGATGTCTAAATATTAAAATCTATCACCCAGTACAAACCATAGGAAAATATTATACAGCTGATCAGCAGCCAGCATGAGCAACTGATATTTATCCATCACTTCGTATACTGTCAACTTTCACTGAAGATATGAAGATACCAACTCACCAGTCGCAATATGACGTTTTGCATCTTTCCTTAGTTTCCTCTTAAGTGTCATCTAACACCTTGCAATGTCTCAGGCAGCGTAAACGTCCACATGAAACAAATAGACATGCATCCAATATATATTTATATGCAACCAATGCAACCGTTTCATGATACATATAACTTCAGGCTGTAGACACTTCTGCCACAGTGTTGGCGGGCCAGGAACTGATCTACTTTGAAGACTTCGTTCTTCAGAAGCCTTAATTGGTTCCTGTATCTGGTTTATGGTGCAGGTCTACAGCTCTATGCCAAAACAGTCAAGGCTAACAGTGCTCTGCAACAAAGTGGAACTACCCAGCTAGTATCAGAACTGAACTCTAAGCCTCAGACACAGGAAAAATGCAAGCTGCACACATCACCAAGAGGTCAGAGTGCAAATTAAGTATGAGTTGCCTTGTGTCAGCCTTACCTACCCGAGATACTGTCAGATTAATAGATAAGGGGCTAAGGAACGATCAGAAATTCACGGAGTGTAAGGCACCCTTCTTTCTGAAGGTTTCCAAAACTACACCACTTGCTCAGATGGAGAGGTCGTTACACTGTTCAGGAAAAGCTTAAAAACTACTCGAAGAAGCCTGATTGAGGACAACTGGCATTTTTCCCACTGCCATCATGGAACAGAAAGTAGAGTTTTTTATCTTTCTTTCCTAAGCCCATACAGAACAGACTGCACGTATTTCAGTTTCTCAGCTGACAAGAAAGCCAGAGCTGACAGTTTTCGAGTATAAGTCTGCATTGCAAACATTGTGCTTTAATCACCAGGACATCCTTTTTACCTAATACTCGAGGTACAACTCTGTAAACTGCCTTTCTGATAACTAAGTTTGCTATTCCTTCTGTTTTCAGACAAGATTCAGCCATGTGAGCATGCATTTCTAGTACAATGTCTCCCCCACTTACTGTCCAGAACACTTAGATCAGCAAGTTAAGAGCACAATAGCCTAAAAATAGCATGGCTGGATGCCACCGTCTCCCTATTTATTACGATGGTACCTTTGTACAGAGTTCTTTCTACAATTCTACATAGAAAAATACAGCCATAAATGGCTTTAAGGGAGGGACTTGTATCCAAAAGGGCCAAGCTGTTTAGTGCCATGGGATTCCCCCTTTTTCCTCAAGCCACACAAACAGAAAATTGCATTTTTAACAATGACTCTTTAAGTACATCCGACTCCTCTTTTTATCCTCTTGCCACAGTACAAATTGACACATGACAGAGTAACAGCACTTTCTAGAGAAAAGAAAATTCATGGTATAAAGGAGAAGCAGACAAACATAGAAAATGCAAGCCAGATCTCTCTTCGGTTATTTTGCTTGGCATATTAAAGCCTGTATCACACTTCAGAATGGATGAAGAGGGAACAAAATCTGCTCACAAGATATTGAGCCTCAATTGTCAGCAAGGTGTGGCTTTCTATCACAATGGTCATTCTCTTCCATTCACAAACACTGACCAACAGGGCTTCTATCAGGAAACAATGGAAAAAGAGCACAATATATTCCATTTTAATATGGTATAAGGTCAGAAACAAGAGGGAGATCAGCAAGACCAATGCCCTTCAGCTTGGCCTAAAGATGGATTCACAGGCACCGCAGCTTCAGCTGCTGCATTATGCTAGGCTAATTCCACAAGCACCACGTCCTTGCTACGGCTTGAAAAACAAAAGCCCAATGCCCTAACACTCTCTCCCAGAAATCTCTTGTCTCGCACCCCTTTTGTGAAGGCAAAAAAAACCTACAGTACTGTTGAAGAATATTTGTGTCCCTTACATTAAAAATCATTAATTTTAACCCATACCCCTGGGTTTCACAAGGAGATTTTCCCATTTTAACAACTAACTAGATGCTGCTTAAGTAAACCCAGCAACACTGCAACGTGCATTTTACACTGTATATGCCACCCTGTGCAAGTTCACCAGATAGAGCTATGAGGCCATACAAAGAAGTTTCAATAAATTCTTCATCTCAGGCCTTGACTGTCTGAGAAATTAAGGTGTCAGAGCCACAGCAAGGACAGAGGTATTCCTCAACACAGCAGACTGATATTTAAAACATTCTGATTGTGCAGTGGAGGATCTGTGGTAGAAGATAGAAGGATAAGTAGGTAGCAACTAATCAGGGATTTATTTATATACAGAATGACTAGGTATAAACGTAAGACCACAGGTCACAGTCACATTATGACTTTGCAGAGTAACAAGCTAATTCTTGCAGCAAGAGAGACCACAGTTAACAGTCAAAAGTTTCACAGACAGCAAGTTAGAGAAAAGCAAATGCAGAAAGGCAACACAATCAACTAAGTGACCAGAGTGTGAAATTAGGTTTTTTGTTGTTTTCCAAAAATTTTTTGAAAGCCAGTCAGTTACTCCACCACTATGCAGAGGTTGCCAGTCATAATCAAAGCACTAAGTCAAGTTTGACTAGACTTAGTAGGATGGCAAAAGTTTCATACACAGCTGACGGGCCAGTCCACAACAAATCCTCCTTGATCTCAGCACTAGTCTCAGCCCCTGCAGTTTGTCACACTCAGCTGACAATTTGTTTGTTAGGTAACTAATGACCTAGAGTTACTAATGCTGCCTTCCTCCTCTCCCAGGATACTTTAAACAAACCCCATGAAAACAGGCTGATAATCAAAACAATCCTATTGAGCAATTCTAAAGTCTCTTCCCTAAAAAATGATCCAGGTAAGTCCTTTCATATTGCCACAACTACTTTTTTTTTCAAGTTAGTAATCAAGTGGTTCTGATATCGTAAAACACAATAGCTACCTTCAAGTTACTTTTCACCAGCACAGTAACATTTGCTCGATAACTGATTAATACCTACAAAATAACTTTATTCAAGGACTTAACACCAATATCCAATGGTACATCAGAGTAGCACAATATTTGGATAGCATAATCCCAACATCAGAAGTCTGGTGAAGTTCACTTAAACTCTCCCGCATCAGCAACAAAAGCTACCTTGTAAGCTTCCTACCTGATTCTGAAGGAGCCAGGCAGAAGAACAATGTCCAAATGTTTCAGTTTAACACTCAAAACACAACCACTTCTTTCGCCCCTACTTTATAAGGGTGCAGATTCCAATGCAAGGTCATTCTGTTGCACAAAAAAAAAAAATCATTCTGCTACATAACTTTACATTCAATTAAGGCCTTGATTCTACATGTGATTTTAGAAAAACATCTTAAATTCATACAGGGGGTAGTAGAGAAACAATCTTATCCTTCTTTGCAGTCTCATATCTCCCCTGCCACCCCATCTCAAAACCAGCATGATCAACAACTCATTAAATACTTTCTTCTGACAATCTAACTCAAAGATAGCCTTTTGTATAAAAAGGCATGAATATGTCCAATTTAGGTAGAGAAATTCTACACTTTTGCCTGCAGAATCAGTGGTTCTGTCTCTTGCCTCTCAGCTCCAAATACAATTTAAAACCTTAAGTGGAAAATATCTGCCTTCCCCGTGCAATATTCTGCTTTCATCAGCCCAATTGTATTCAAAGGCACACACACGAAAACTGTCCAGCTTCCTGCCTTGTTCAAGCTAATGGTGAAAACTTCAGTCCTTTTAAAAAAAAAAAATCACATCCAGTGCAAAGCATTTAAACACGCTGAAAGCACCTCACTTCTGTCCTAAAAATTACTGCTATTAAGCTCCTGTTCCAATTTGATTATTAAGTTTATATTTGTTTCCCTAATCCTTCACATACATAGATAAAAATGCATTAGCATCATGAATCACAGGTCACACCAGCACAGTGTTGTCTTAAACCCTGGGCTAGTTCAACTGTTCAGGTGGTTGCCAGGGCCTGCCAAGTCAGCCACACTGTTTATAGTTTAGTTCTCCAGATACAGGATTATTATGTTTCAGACTGACAAATACCGTATCCTGAAGGTTAGAGTCCTGTGATACAAATACATCCTGACAGGGCAGAATGGCTGAGCAGGGGTGGTTCAGCATGGAGACAGTTTCGTCTTCTGCAAGACTGCTGAACCATTCAGTTAAAGGAAGAGCTGTGCGTTTAGTAAAACTGCTGCTTAAGAAGGAGCTATTTTTAGGAAATACTCAAATGCGGTAGTACATTTGTCTAAGTAATACTCAAAAGATTGTCTTCAGTTGATCTAAATGGAGCAGAAGATGGATCAAGTTAGGATTTAACTCTGTTTATCTCTTAATGCATAGTTTAACAAACAAAAAGTTACTTTTCAAATGAAAAAAACTCAGTTTCTGTCAACAACTGGAGAATAAGCAAGAAAACACAACTTGATCAAGGAGAGGTGATTTTTACACTGTCAAAGCTTTGTTTTTGCTAATCTCTATTTAGCTCAAAAGCCCTATAAACACAGTTGGAAGAAGGGATCTGTTAAAAATATATCACCCCACCCCTTCAATTAAGGGCTGAGAAGCTTATGACACATCTGAGACATCCAACAAGAACAGGGAAGAAGGACTTAATGTTCTTGATATTTCTAAAGGTAAAAAAAAAAAAAAAGAAGGCAGGTTTAAAAATCCCAAACGTTTCATGCCTCTCTTAAATGGATTTTGAAGCAAGAACAGATCCAAGCTATTTTTATTCCTTTGTAGGTCATGTGTAATTAACTGCTTATTTTCACAAAACCTTATTACAGCATAAGCATCACTGGCCAGATCATCTGCCCCACCCAGACTGAGCTCCACACCACAGGAGGCCAACTATCTCTGTGAGGAGCCCTTGTACCTGCAGGAGAGGGATGTCCCTCAGTACCAGCCTCCAGTCAGCAGCAGGGCTGACACGATCAACAGCTCCAGAGCTCATCCCTTCACCACCTCTTTCCTAGAAACCACAAGCAAACTCGTTAACAGGCATAACCCCACATCTAAAACTTTGGGCAGATGTTCCTTTTCGGATATAGCTGGAACTCTGTAAAATGACATTATTCCGCTCCCCCACTCCCTTCTGCCTTGGGCACACAGCAATTAGCAGAAATGATCACTAAACCATTTGGGAAACAGGGGGAGGAGGAGGAGGGGAAAGAGCCACTTGGGTTGGCTCGAGCCACTAATTGAGAACAATTTAAGCCAGCCTAGTTGACTTCGCAGCCAGTGCTCACAGGACCCACTCTGCTGGAGGAGCAGCAATAGGTCCCGGCATGGAGCAGAGGGTACTCAACAAGGAGGGATCTGAAGCCATTTGTAGGGTGGATGTCTGCCCTCCCTAAGGCTCCAGGCATGTTTGACAGAGATCATCCCATGGGAGGCCTGCAGCCTTCTCCAAGTAATATTAAACAGAATCAGAGCACACGGTTGCTATCCCAGCACATGGTGGGCCACCCATTTCACAACACTGGGAATTACCACCAGCAGCCGGTGGACCAGAGAGCACAGATCCCCTTCGCCTCATAAACAGGGGAGATCAAATTTGGTCCTGCATTTTGTACACAGGTTTACAATCACTTTTAAGAATATCTTATTCACATCAGAGATGTATATTCCATCCTGGCACAAGAAGCAGACACATAAATCCCACAGCACACAGCACATTCACAGTGTTTAAGATCTGCAGATGGAGCATGTGCAGGAGAAGGTTTTATGAACAAGAAGTGCTGGAACAACCAATCGTCGTGCAAGGACAACACGGGTCCTGCCAGCGACGGCTTTGAATGCAGGCAAGAAACATTTGCTGTAGCCTGAATACAGAAGTTGTACAGCTGTGCCAGCAAAGTGGTATGTTTATCCTTTAGGGCAGATTTGCTTTCTACAAACAGCCTGCATTAGAATTGTATACATGTGGTGAGAGAGTTGAGCATTTCACTTCTGTGTCGAATAAATCAGGAAAATTGGTCCCAGATAATACATCTTTCCCAACTAAGTTGTGGGGGGTAGAGGGGACCCAAGCAGAATGGCTACTCAGTCAATCAGGCAATATGAACCAGGTTGCCTCATGTATTCAGCTTTTTTCCTGTTCTAAGCAAAACCAGCTACTGGCTAAACATAGTATTTAACAGCACACAAATAGTTAAGTTTGCTTCCTTTTGTTTAAGCAAGTCTAATACACATACTCATAATACAAGTTTATAGAAATTACAGCAGACTATACTACTCTTCTTGCCCTAATCTGAGGCATCTGACCTAGCCACTCAGTCTAGGCCTAGCATCACTTGTAAATTAGGAAATGAATCAAAATCCAGGTATTTAAACACTTATACACCCCGGTCTTAAAATATCTCCCCTGATACATGAGATCCAGCCCATCTCTCTGCTAAAAGACCATATATAGTCACTGCTCATTTTACAGTAGCATTTCCAGGGTTTAAATACAATCTAGAACATTAAAAAAAAAGCTATGAATAGATAAAAATAGATAGCAAGAGTGAATTAGTAATTCAGACCTATAAGCCACTGGAGCATGGCAAGATGCCAGCATGTCAAGACACTCTGACATACATAGAAGTAATCTGTACCCAGCATTTTGGGAGAGAACAAAATGGCTCAACACAAAACTGAAAGAATGGGGTATACTTTAATAATCACACTTGTTTACATTCAGTAAAGATGTAAGCAATTGGTTTCCAACACAACTTGGAAGATTGTTTTTCAGTTTTCACAACCATTCTTCTATCATCTTGACTAATCACACAAAACCCATCAAACTCCTTAGACTCAACAAGTATTAGGGCCATGAGTATTTCTTTCCAGTTCCCAGGAGCAGCTGTATATAGACACAAGTGCTTTTATAAAAAAAAAAACCCAGGAAATATTTAGGGAAGTAAGAAAATTCTGAAAGCATTATTCTGTACATGGTCTCATCTAACATATTTGTCAAAGATACAGAAAGGATGACCATTAAAAGAAAGTCTTCATTCTCATTAGAAACCCCCCACTTCCTGACTCGACACTTTCTACTCTCCTCCCTCTCACCCTGTCCCATGCCACCCATGGCAAATCGTACCTTTCCTGTTCCTGAAGACCTTTCAGATGCAGAAAGTGTCACTAAAAATACCATATATGATAAACCTGGCACAGAAACTGGAAATAATCTTTCCTCAAAGAGAACACCTGCTATCCTCGGGCAATACTGGATTCAAAAGATATTCTGACCAATTCTAAAGAAAAAAAAATCCCCACCAACACTTTTTTTTTGGGGGGGTGGGGGGATCTGGAAGGGTAGTAGCTGCAACACAGGGTGATAACATGTAATTTTCCTGCCTGTGTTTGTAATCAGAGCTCTGACAGACCCAGATACTCTGCAAAACTAATTAAAAAAGAAGAGAAAAATGGTAACGCTTTACATAATTTTTACATATCTTTGTTCTAAATGCTAAAGACCTGCGAGACATTCATCTCATCAAGAACAAATATACAGACAACAGCACAGCAGTCTTCAGTGATACAACAAAAGGCAATTTAAGACAAATGACTTAGAGCAAATGCTATCACTGAATAATCCCACGGCAGCTGTCATAATTCGTTAGCCCAAATCTCATCAGAATCAGAGAAGTCAGAGTTAAAATCGAGCTCTCTTCCTGTAACATTGTGTAACTCCAAACCAGCAGCATTATCCTCGCTATTTTAGCATTAACATTTCTCCGTTAACATAAGGTGGAACGACTCAATCCTTCCACACCAATAAAAAAATTAAAAAAAGATAAATAAAATAGAACAACCCGGTGCGAGCCAACAGATGACAAAAGAAACTCGGTCAAGTTTGAGCCTCTCAGCACCTTATTTCCTGTCTAAAGAGCCCTTTTGTTCTGCTTCCCTGCATAAATGTTAATATTCTGCCATCATTAGAAAGCGAAACAATGAGAAAAAAAAGCCCCACGCACATGAACTCCGCTGCCCCGGAGGGCGAAATAACGCCACACCACGCGATTAGAACCGGAAAATTCCTACCAACAAAAATCTCCACAATTTTCTGTTTGCTTCACCCCAGATTAACTTCACTTGGAGCTGTACTTCGGCGCAACCTAGCCTGGACGCTCAGCCCCGCCTCCCCCGCTCCTATTGGCCCAGACGAGGGAGCCCCGCCCCGCCAGCCAGGCTCCGCTCTCCGATTGGTGGAGCGGCGTATCCATTATTTAAAGAACTTTTTCCTTGCTAGCAGGTTAGGCTGGGCGGGTTAGAACACCCTGGGCAAGCTGGTTCTTAAAGGGACAGGACCCCGCTGCCGGCTGTGACAAACTACCCACCCCCGGCTACGCGTCGCCCCGAGGGAGCTCCGGCGACAGCCCCGGGAGCAGCGGTCCCGGGAGCAGAGGCACCCAGCCTGCCCAGCGCAGCGCTGGGGAGCCGGGCGGAGAGCAGCAGGCGGGCTGGGAACGCTTCCCCCGCCGCAGCTACAGGGGGGCGGCTCGCTGTGCTCCCGAGGAGCGGCTGGGGCCAGCCTGGGGAGCCGGGCACGCTGTAGCCCCGGCTGAAAACCCGCCGAGATGCCAGTTCCAGAGACTCTTCTGCCCGCCTAAAGCGTGAGTCAGCAGGAGAGCAGCCCGGCAGGAAGCCACCCGCTCCGCCGCGCGGGGTGCCATGGCTGCGGCCAGAAACTTTTTAGGCTGATTCAGGCTTCGCCCGACCGAACACAGTCGCCAGAGACTTCACCTTCTGACCATCGACTGCGTTTCCCACAAGCCCAGCTTCCCCTTCACCTGCCGTTTAGATTAAAAGCCTTTCATCTTCCTCCGTGTAAACGCTGATGCAGTTCCCTACCCCATCTATCAAGTGACAGAAGCCTGGTACATGCAAGAGGAGTGAAAACAAAACAAGGCTTAATAACTGTTTCACAACTACAGATGTGACACCTGATTTGAGAAAAAACTTTGCCCCGTTCCGAACAGGCAGAGCCCCGGGACACAGCCAGGGTTCCCTCCTGCACCCACAAAGTATCATCCTAGCAACACAAGACTCATCTGTTTAGGAAGGCTGCCTTATAGAAAACATATTCATGTGTTTAGGGTAAAATAAACTAAAAATATTAAGCTAGAGGAAGATATAGCACTTGTCAGCATAAGCACATTTGGGTTGGTTTTTTACTATGCAGGGAAAAAAAAGAAAAAAGGAAAAACTCCTTGTTTCTGGTCCTTACCACCTTTACTCTAGCCAGCGCTGGAGCAGCCCGTCTCCCCCTACGCCACAAAACAGGTATCTGTTTTACCTTTCCTAATGCAGATTAAGTCCAAGACAGTTTAGCATACTGCTTTACTGCAAATACCACCCAACATCAGGAAAATATTTACAGCTAAGTACTCCCTTGAGCTGTGATACATACACCAAGAGCATAAAAAACAAACACCTTCAGGAAGGACATTTAATTCCCCTAAAACAGTCAAATAGCACATTTCGTGTTACCTTCTATTTTAGAGCAATTTATCACACCACAAATCCAAACAGGACTGAAAAAGCAGCAATTCTTACAGTTGTAAGTTAGTAAGTATGAAATACTACAGGAATAGAATTAACAAGATTTGCATAACTTCCCCTACAGAACCTAAAATATAAGATGATAGAACCAGACCTCAACCCTTGCACCTGAATTCAGTGCCCTGCAAGTGTCAGTACTGCTGGAAGTCAACCGAGTCCCCTGAGGATAACTGTGAGGCCATACTTACATGACACTTTTTTTTTTTAACCAAATGTTATCTAAACAATCAAAACCAAGAACATAGTTCATGCAAATAAAACGTACCAGTAAAGTGCCCTCTAAGTATCTCAGTAACCAATCTTGGAAAGCTTCACTTTAGAGCACGTTAACTTTAGGCCCGCGCAAACAACAGCAGAAGTCACAACTCTTACCAACCGAAATGCCTAGTGCTATAACAGGACATGAAGTCTAGCCACCTCGCAACTGCAACAGTGATGAAAAATAATGTTTATCATCAAACATCCCACGCTTCAGCTTACACTTCTGTTATACAGGCAGCAGCAGCTCCTTATCTCTGCAAGGGAGAAGTTTCATCCCTTTTTCTCCCCACCTTTCCCCTCCCAGTCACACAGTCTGGCCCGCTCCCTGAGCCCAGCTCTGGTGCTCATCAGACCTTTCCATCTGCCCCTGAGTCACTGATCTGGCAGAAGTTTGGCCAGCTTCTGATAAGCAAGAGCACGGCCTACCCAGAGCATAAGGGCAACAGCAAAGCAGATTCTCCTCCATCCAGCACTGTGACCTCCTAGATCTGCTTACCTCATCTCATTCCAAAAAAACAACCAACCACCACACACCAAAAAAGCCCACAAAACATAAAATTATCTTACTAAGAATGCCCCAAGAATAATTTGCCATCCTCACAGAAGTAAAAGATCAAAAACAAAAAGTATCTGTGAAGCGGGGTATTGAAGCTAGGCTCACATTTGACCCTACCTCACTGGACTAGACATCATGGGTACACACATCTGTATCTAGATGTTGGGAATTCAGGCATAAAAAGAATTGCAATTCAAGTTATTACCCCATGCTGAAGGAGACCCAGCGAAACGAAACATTAAAAAGCCTAATTTATAACCTCAGTTTCTGCACATAAGCCACTTATTTTCCCTGTAAACACACACACATTGTGGAGAAAACGCAGAGGCACTATTTTAAGGACCAGGCTCAAGTTATGTCTTTGCTACTCTTACAATAACTGTAGCAATGCAGGAAAAACGAAAATAGCAGACTGCAGTGCAAGTACATTAAATGGGGAAGCTTTGACAGCAGCATAAAAAAGATTCAGTTTGCTGCCACTGAACTTTGCACAGAGGACAGTAACAAGAGAAAGCACCTGACTCTCATTTGACTATTGTAATCATGGAACAGCTAAAAGGCCATTTGTTCCGTAATCTTCCACACACAGAAGACAGCAAGTTCGGAGGACTTGACAGCTCAAGAGATCAAGACCAGAGCCTTTCATCTTTAAGTCACCAGTTCAAACAGAGACCAGAATAGTAGCGATCAAAAGCTACATGTGATGGCTGTTCGGGGATTAGATGAAGAGATGGTTACTCGCTGCCCAGTTCCCAGCAGATCAGTGTGAATCACAAGAGCTTTCTTCACAATTTTGCACCTGTTTTTCAGAGTCTTGAATACATTATACCTCTTGGATTCTGTACATGTTAGTAAGTAGCAAAGCAACTGAACTGCTGCGTACGCGTACTGAACTTGCATTGTGGAAAAGGACTTTACCCTCTGGTTGTCAATTTTGTCAGCACTACAGCATGTACTGAACTTTTTATTTATTCTTTTTAAACAATTATAGCTCTGTCTTTTAGCTTTTTTATTATTAGAGACAGCTTTAAAAGTAATATTTAGCTTCCCATTCCTTTCTCACCCTCAGATGCTGCAATTCTGTTTATAAACAACAGTTCTCATAACCTTGCCATGTAAGATATTTTTGCAAATATATCTATTTAAGAATTTAGGAATTTCAGAACTCTGGCACTTCAGAAATTGAGACATTAGTAATAATTTTTTAATCAAACCTAAACAACATAAAGTTCATGAGAGCCATGTCTATGTAAGGACTGGGGAAAAGAAAAAATTCTCTGTGCAATGGAAGAAACATTCCTTTTTGTATTCTTATATGTTCTTCAATACATCCGTGTGCAGTCTCTAGAAAGTCAATTAGCAATACCTCCTTTCCAACCTGACTTTAGTTTTAGAAGCCTGTAAAAGTACCTGGAATTTCCAGGCAGGACGGGCAAGATGAAAACAAGTTCAGAGTGTATGTTGACTAAAGGTTCTGGAGTGCAGGTTCATTGTCCTGCTAAAAACGCCACTACCAAAAACAATCTTCTACACAGCCCCAGCAATACGTAGTTGCATAGTTCTTAGTAGCGTATTACTTCCCAAGAATGAAGCTGCTGATGAAAAGCCAAAGTCCTAGAAACTTCAGTATCCTTAAGAATAACTAACAAGGCACTCACATACAAAGAATTCAACTTGCTATTCCAGGAGTCTAGAGAGAGCAACATACCAGACTGATGAGATGTCAGTAATCTTGAAGAACTTTGTGATTTCTCTTGCTGTTTTCAATCCAAGATGTACTGCTGCACTGCAATAATCAAATCTGGAAACAACAAAAAGGTGCATGTGATAAATACTGGGTCTTCATCAGAGCAGAGTGATTAGTTGTCTGGACAGCAGTACAGATGCACCAGACAAACACATTCCCCTGGAAGTTTCAGCAGCTACCTCAAACCATCCAAAGCTTAGCTACTCAGGGAACTAAATTAATCCACATGTTAAATTCCAACTGCTTCTTTCTATATAGAGAATAAGCCATTAACAGTCTTTTTTTTCTTTTTCCTCTCTCTCCCCCTCTTATCTCCTGGCCTATAAAGCTGTACATCCTTAACAGGTCTCAGTCACTCTCAGCAGTTGCCATGCTTGTTTGGCTTTGATGGTTTTTTTGTTGTTTGTTATTTGAGGGTTTTTTTTGTTAGTTGTTTTATTTTGTTTTTGCTGTTGTTTTTTAAACCAGGACATGGAATCATATCTTGTACAGCTGCACCACTGAGGACTCCAGTGATAGATGGCCATATCACTCACTTCAGTCAGAGTCCTTGAGAAAGGGTCCAGACATTTAAAAAGACTTTTCCTTGACATCCGATATCTCAAGTGAAAAAAAAAGTATACTAACTTGCACTGAATTCAGCACGCTCCAAGTTCATTTATATGTAATCTATAATACTCTTTGTAGCTTAAATCAAGTATCTTGAATGCAAGTCATAGCCCATTCAGTATTAAAAAAAAATAAAAATAACATGATTGCTGCATGGCTATTAGCTGCCAAGAAAATGGAGCCAGAAGTTTGTATACTTACAATTGTCTCAGAAGTCAGACTCATTAATATAGCTGTTACAAAAGGACACACTTTCACAGAAACAGGGATTACCTTTATCAGTTACCATGGCAACTTTTCAGTAGTTTGTGTTAATGCTACTCTCCTTCCGACAACTTGCCACTATCTCTTTCAAGCTATTTGTATAAGGTTTCGAATGTGCCATCTGAGACCATAAAGTAAGAAGCTGAAATGCAAACTTACATAATATACTTCTAAGAGTGTGTTCTAAGAATGTAACATACAACGTTGTTCATTTTTGCCATAAATTCATGATTAGTCAAGAAGAAAATTTATTTTAAACTGTTATTATTTTAACATGATTCATAGTTTTGCAAGACAAAAAGTATTTTAAGAGGTATCCTATGAAATACATATAGGAGATAGTTTCTTCAGTAGTGAAGAATTTCTTCTCCTCTAACTGGAAACTAGTAAACCCAAGGAATTATGCCAGTGATATGTCATAGACCTTAATACTCAGTATCATAAGGAACAAAAATCCTCCACAAAAATAACACACTGGTCTTTTGGCCTGAGCAAAAATATGACAGATCAGAAAAGAGCCTGTCCCCTTGTCCTAGGTTAGGTGATAATTAATATAACAAGCAAGTGTAGGTACTTCAGCACTAGATAAACAAATCAGGCAGAATTCAAAACGCAAAGCCATAAAAGTTAAAGGAGAGACAGGAAAGAGACTAAGGAAGGAATTGACATATTTGCTTCCTCAATTGTTGTGTTACCATCATCACCAGTTCAGAAGAGGATTAGCACTCTGTGAAAGAAATTATTTCAGATGACATCAGACAAACAAAATCATTTACTTGGAAGCAGGAGGAGGAATAGAACAGTTTCTTTATTTTTTCCCCCTAAAGTTCACAGGGCAGCTTACCAAGCTGCAGCCTTCTCTCTTCAGTGTACACAGTTTGGCAGAGTTAAGATGTGAGCACAGATCCTTAGAAGAATGAAAGAAACTCGGCATGCTCTTTACTCCCCGTAACTCTTATGCAATGACATCTATTATAGGACAAGTCTGGACAAACATCCAGGGAATGGACTTCAGAACACAACGGTGCACTTTAAGTCAGTCCAAGCAGGGGGAGAAGTAACTACCATCGGTTTTACTGAATGCATCCACATTACATCAGCACATCTGGTGGATGCTTCTGTATTTCATCGTTGTTGCTGTTGTTATTGGCAGTAAGATATGTAGTGCTTTTTATTTCTTAAGATTGCCCCATCCTAACATCCTGTGGAAACAAGAGGGGATGCTTGCAGCCCTTATCTATCACTCCAGGCTGTTTGCAGAGGCTAGAAGGAGGTACGTTTGGTTATATTTCGCAGGGTTCCTCGGTGAACAGAAGAACAACAACAGAAAGAACTTTTCGCAGAATAAAACGCAAGGGGATGGACAGGCTGCGCAGGCTGGAACCCTTGGTTTCATGGGGAGGCTGCCACAGCACAAACTGCATGTTGCTTCCTGAACGCTCCGTCTCCCAAACCAGCCCAAACCGCTGCCCTCCACTTACCCGAGGAGCAGAGACGCACACCGACTGCGGCCGCCACCGCCGGCCCCGGCCCGGGGGAAGGCCCCGGCACGGAGCCGGCGGGGAAGCCCTCCCTCCTTCCCTCCCACTGCCCGGGCACCGCCGCTCCTCCAAGTCCGACCCCCGCAGCAGCTGCCCGGGACCCCGCCGGCTCTGTCCCCCGCCTCTCCCAGCCAAACTAAAATAACTCCGGGGCCGGGGAGGGCGAGGGGAAGGGAAGGGCGACGGCGGGGGGGGGGGGGGGGGGGCCTGGCGGCGCGCCGCGGGCCGGCAGAGTCTGCTTCTCCCCTTCCACCCAAGGACACGAGTACAAACACCTCTGCCCTGGGATGGCTCCTGCGCACGCAGCCAGGAGCTGCCCAGCAAGGGGGAGGGGGGGAGGAAGGAGGAAGGAACGACCAAAAAAGGGAGAAAAAGAGCCCCGCGGCCCTGGGCCCGGCCCGGCCCCACCGCCACCCCGCAGCCCCGGGCCCGCCGGCTGCAGAGGTCAGGGGGGAGCCGTGCGGTGGGGAACCCTCCCCTCAGCGCCCCCGCCGCTCCCCGAGGGCGAGCGGGCGGCCACCGCCCCACCTGCCCCACGGCGGAGAGAGGCCACCAGCCCCCCCCCCACCCCTCAACCGCCCGCCGTCCCCCGGCCCGGCCGCGCTCCCCTCACCTGCCTCCGGGCCCGCCGCGTCCCGCCGCCGCCCGCCCGGCCCCGCTCGCTCCTCACCAAACTTTTTTTTCCCTTTCTTCGTGTTTCGTTGCCCTCAGAGTGACGCGGGCGGGCGCTGATTGGCGGAGCCGGGGAAGGGCGGCCGCTAGCAGGAGGAGGCGGTGCTATGGACCGCGACTAATTATTACAAGGAGACGGCGGCGACGTGAACCACAATATGCTATTTAAAGGGACCGCGGCCCGTCTCGTGTTTATCCTCCTTACGAGTGACCTGAGGCGAGCGGAGGGGCGGGAGTGGGGCAGCGGCCGGGGAGCGAGCGGGCAGCGGCCGCCAGCACCGGGGCAGGCTGAGGCGGGCGGGAGGCCTGGCCGGCGCTGAGAGGGGGGCTGCCCCCTTCAAGCTAGGGGCCGGGGTGTGCGGTGGCCGTTGGGGGACAGCCCGTGAGGAGATGGCCCCCCTCACACCCGCGCGGTCTCTCGGCACGTCGTCGTCCACACATCTCCCTCCCCAGATAAATTAATTTTGCTGTAAAAATCCAGTGTAGCTGCCTACTGCCTTCCCATCTGCCCGGAGGGGGCATGTTTTAAATCTGTGAAGGGAAAGGTTTCCTGTCAGAGCGGGTTTCGCTTGGGTGGGCTCAGTGGAGGTCTGCTCATCGCCCCCTTGCTGGTCACCTGCTTTACTTCCTCCATAAAAAGTCATCTGTGGATCTTGAATCGCTTGTTATCTACAACACATCACATGACTTGTTTCTGTTTTCTTTTCTTCCCCCCCCCCCCCCCCCACTGTGGGGCTCCCAGGCAATACACCACAGCTTGTTTCTATACAGAAGGTTTTCACATCGCACCTGCTATACACAGTCTCACCTGATGTCACAGGCAGCTGCAAACTATACCGTGAAGGGAGGTTTTAAAGGTGAGATTTAAGGACAATGGGTGACTTGGCGGCTGGAAGCAGATAGGAAGGGAGGACAGGATTCCAGAGAGATGAAACAAGCCAAATAAAAGAGGAATTTTATCTGCGGATAGCGGAGGAGCAGGCCAAGACTGGAGGAGCTGCCAGGAGGTGAGCTGAGTTTGTAGAGAGTTTTGGAGGAGGGAAAAAAAATGTGAGCAGTTGTGAAACTCAAGGAAAGCCCGGGAAGATGAGGGTGGGTAAAACATGTTTCCATTTCCTTGGGGAACAGTGAACAGATTTTAAAATTTTTGGTGGTTTTTTGGGCAGGGGAATGCAAGACTATCCTAAGGCATTGCAAAAGGACACAAAAAGATTCCAGCAAAGATAAAGTCCAAGCAGACACTCTTCCGTTGGTAAGAGGTCACTATTACCAATGTTGTAAGCTGAGTAGGTAGATCCATAAACCTGGCAAAAGCACTTAATGGGAGGAAGGCCCCTAATCTTTTTTTTGTTTTGAATATCTGAGCTTGGATCAACACCAGAAAATGCTGGTGCAACCAGCATGGAAGTGCTAACATAGCTTTACAGCTATTTTGGTAGAGATTATTCACTCTTGGCTGTCTTTGCTGATGCAATGTCTTCCAAATGCCAGGTTGCATGAACAGAAGATGACCTGCATTGCATGTGGGTATCACAGCATTCCCCACAACATTATTTGGAGCGCTTTCATGGTCTTGGCAGTAATCATAAGGAGCTGTGGGGAGTGATGATCGCATTGCTCCAAGCCTCTCCATTATCATCTTTTTTTTTTACATATGATTTTTTTTAAAACCTTAAATTCCCTTTGGTTCATCTCAAACTGCTTTCTTTGTGCCAGGTTTCATCTCTTCATTAGAAATATAGATGTGGAATAGTAGGGTGGAACATTCACAGTGTCTATTTAGAAAAAGGCCAGCCGATTCTTTTGCAGTTGTGAGCAACCAGTACAACAGCTGGTAGTGCAGCAGCAGGAATAAAAAGGGAAAAGCAAACCGCGAACAAGATGGACATCTCCTGCCAGGAGTTATTGACCAGCAACACATGGTGGAACAAATGTTAAGTTACGGCATCAAATGTCAAGGGGGGGCAGCAGAATGTTCAGATGTGATCTTGCTCAAGTTGTGTATGAAGCTTGTCAGTTTTCTGATGTGCCAAAATAAGAAAATTCAGTTACAATAATGCTGGAATAAGTAGATTTCTTGAAGCATTCAGAATTGACATGTTTGGTATGGTGAGAAGCTGCCACAACTCAAAAGAGACGAGCAACTGGGAAATAGGGAACACAAAGTTTTATGTCATCTGCAGAAAAAGGGCCAGTCGTCAAACTGTCTCTGAGGGAGAAAATTCATAAACAAGATGACCAGGCTTATTCTTGGGGTAAAATAAATGATGCGGTTAAAAATTAAATGTACATCTTGATCCACTGTGAATGGAAGACATAATATTAAAGAAACAGCATTCAATTTTCTGGTTTGAGGACCTCAAGACTGATAGGCTGAAAAACCTTGCTGAACTCAAGTAGGATAAGGAGAGTGTATGATCAGAGAGATGACTAAACTGTTAACCACTCAGAGAAGGGCATCCTTGACCCTGAAAGGGTCAGAAATCAGCTAAAGAAGATGGGAAGTCAAAAGTGGCCCTGAGCCAGGAGATGAACACAGAAGTCTGTTTTCTGTAGACCACTGCAGAGGAGTCAGAGGCTGTGCATCCACCTTAAGTTGATAGGAATAGTTCTGATTTTTAAGAGTCTACAAATGTTCAGGAGGACATAGGACCACCAGAAGCATGTGGAGCTTGATATGCAGTGGGATGCTCATCTTCATGGAACAACTTCATGCTACCAGACCTGATTTTGCTTCAACAGAGCAGTCAAAAGAAAACTCTAGACAATTAAGTCGGTGATCCTGGTACAAGCTGAAACACCCAGGAGGGAGGTGAAAGATTTCCCAGCTGTGCCGGTGATTTGATGATATATGGTGAAATGGAACACCCCTTGAACATTACTTCCTAATTTATAACGTCACAACTGAAACAGTGTTTAATCTCCTTGACCTGCATTATTTAGATCTGCCTGACATTTTTAAGGCTCCCATCACCCTGATACTCAGGATAACTTGTTTTCATGTTTTTAACGGCCACCGATTCATATACCTATTTAGAAAATGTTGGCGCAAATTTTCTGAAAGGAGTTTCTCCTGATTTTTTCTCACGTCTACCGAATTCATTTAATCTATCTGCTAGCAGAGAGGACCTTTTTATTTGGTTCCTTTTATGTTTGCTTCTGCTAGAGTAGCTTGTTATTTCTTTTGGTAAAGCTGTAGAAATCACTTGAGGAATCTCAGTAATGTATTCATTTTGAGGTAGATTTCTCTTCAGACCCAGTAAATAGAAAGTCTCTTCTTCACTTCAGTGGGCTTTGGATCAGGTGTTTAGTGCTAACATCATTTCAGTTCTTCTAATCTAGTTGTTTGGGGCCCAGCATGCAGCCCCTGAGACTGCTGAGATTTTCACCGTAGGCTTTAATGAGAGCAGAATCAGACCCTACTGCCCAAGACACAGCCTATAAAAATCCAAAAGAAATAAGCGCAAGAGTTTCTTGAAGAACTGAGTCTTAAATTTGATTTTATTTGATTCTGAATCTCACTGGATTTTTTTTCCACAGCCACTTTGACCTCTGTTCTAAGTCTTATCCTAACAGGATGAGCTGGAGTTTCAGTTGCCCAGACCTACTGGAAATTGTGCCCAGCAGTCATTTGGCAGTGGCCTTTCAAGAGCAGCAATGCCAGCTTTCTATTGCAATGCCCACATTCAGAGAACTGTATCATTAGAATCCAAATTCTGCTTGTATTTGCAAGCCCGGAACACCGATGACTTCAAGGGGGTTGTAGGATTTTAGCCAAGAACAGAAATTGGCCCGGGATCTTTTCAGATTCCCTCGTGCTTCTGTTTATATGATGTTATCATCAAGAACTAGCAGCATGCTTCATGCTGCATTTTACTTTTAAATTACATAAAGGATATTTACTGTGCCGATGCTACATAGTTTGCAGGAAAGATGCACATATGGAAATGAAAAAACACTGATTACCATTAGGATTTCCAGCTTTCAGCATTCATTTTCCAAAACAACCCAGGGACTATTTCTTATCAAAAAAAATGCACAAATGAAAATCCCATTTCTTGGCATTTATATATGGCATTCTGGAGTTTTACTCATCAAATGTGTTACCAAAATGGTCAGAATGAAAAAGCCTCATAATATAAAAAAAGTTCAATACTCTGCTTTCACTTTCTGTATACTGGTTTCCTAGTCAGAGAGATGAGTCCATCCCTAAAAATAATTAATGTTTTTGTGGCTCTCAGGTGGTGGGAGAGGAGAAGAAGATCTGGGAAAAGCGGAGTGATCACCAAGGACAACAGGTAAAACACAGATAAAGGTTGAGAATGAATGAATCAAAACTGTAAAAACAGGTAAGGGGGACGCCAGGCAGAGCATGCGGGACAATGCCTGAAAGCATCCGAGCAGGCAGTGGAGCCAGGTCTGTGCTGACCTGCCTGGACTCATGGCACCCGCTTCTGAGCCAGCAGCTCATGGATATTCCTGGAGCTGCAAAAGGGACCTGAGAGCAGACTGGCTGCTGAGTGTCTTCCTTAAGCAGGGAGCAGCATAGGATGGAGGTCCTCCACAGAGCAGAGCTCCAGGCTGGTTCTAGTCGGAGCTGCTGGGCTGCTCAGCATTTTTCAGAGTGAGGCAGACTGTTTTGCCACACGGTTACAAATCTGGGAGCTTCCTTCTAGATAGCCTTGTTTAGAAATCTGGGCTGGGACCTTTTAAAGCTTTAACAACTCCCTACTTAAGCTTTTAATATCCATGTTAAATAGTTCATTGAGCATGGCCTGGTATTCAGGAGAACAGTGTGCCATTGTCGGCCAATGAGTAACTTTAGGCAAAGAAATTATTTTGTACCTCTGTGCTTTTTCTTCTCCTGCATCCACTTTGTCTCCATAGATAGTAAAGTCTTTCAGGGAAGGAGTGGCTCATGCTATGCGTGTCTAGTCATTAACACAGCGAACTCGAGTCCCACCGAGAGCCCCTCTTGTGCTCCTTAGTCCTACCCCTAACAGTAGCATCTTAACACACGTCGGCCTCTGTATATGCTTCCTTTCACCCTACTGTTGAAACAGGGTTTTATTATTAATTACTATTTGAAATGAAAATTTGGAGTCCTAAATTCCATGCCATTAAAGTATCCATACACCATGCTTGCATAAACCCTTGCACAAATAGGTCACTGTACAGAAAGCCCAGAGGCTACCAACTGCTCTGGCCACCAAGTGCTAAATTGTGAGTATAAAGGGACCAGAGACGCTCTAACAGGACTGCAGTATTCCTCTGGCCACTGAAGAGTCTGTGCACGCAAGAAAGCTCCTCTCACAATTTAAGGGGAGCAAAGACCCCATCATCAGTGCAGCTCTGTTTGGTGATCCCTTCATAGCAGTACTCCTTCCGAGGCCTTTAAAAGCCAGCAGAATTTAGTGCATCCCTGGGGCTGCTCTGGGCCAATTTTTGCTTTTGCAACTTTCTGTTGCCTCCGCCCCATGTAGCAGAGCTCTGAGCTCCTACTGTGTCGCTGGATTCTTGGATTTATTGGGCTGTTCTGTGTAAATAATCTGGGTGCCTGGGCACATCCTGGTGTCTAGAATGCAAACAGGACGCTCAAAGCATCTGTCAAGGACCTAGATAGAAATGTTCCAAATGACAAAAATGTTCATCTGTCTACCTGCCTGCTTAGGAATGCCGAGAGCACCGGACTGCTACCGGTTTGATGCTCTTGTTTGTTCTGTTACTGTCCATCTGACCTTGCTATTTCAGATAGGCGATTTGTCAACGCCAGAGAAATCGGCTGCAACAACAGAGGGAATATCTGGTGTCAGTATTCTCCAGCTCCTCGAGGGAACTACCTCATTAAAGAAGCTAAAATGGCGCTCTGATTGCTTAGAAGTAAGCCATTTGTTTTGCAAAAATCTCCAAGCAGTTATTCACTTCTTGTAAAATTGTAACGCCTCAAGTCTTTTTTCTAAAGCAGTCTTGGATACTGGAATGACTTGAAATTTGCAGCCAATAAAAAGTTTTATAGCAAAGCAGATCTTGATCAGTGTTTCCTTAAGTGAGACAATTAATCTTCTCTGTCAAAATGTCATCAGATTTTGGTGGATTTAAAAACGATAAAATGTTTTACTGGAGAAAGTAATAAAACAGGACATTTCAATAGCTTCACAGATGTTCATAATGCATTTGAGATTTTGTATGCTTTCTTTAGGAAATTTGGAGCTTTTAATATACCGAGAGTGCATATCTTTGTCCCATAATATCCAAGTATTCTGTCACTATCAGCTTTGAGCGCTCTCATAAACTCTGGCAGGGGACATCAAGCTGAAATGGGATGACTGCTGTCCTGGTATTCTACCTTAGGAAAGAAGCCTGTTGGAGGGTTGAGAGCTGTGATGATTTTGGGTAGTGCCTTTCATTCAAGGATCCTAAAACAATCACAGAAATCCTTAAGTCTTCCTAGCCAGAAATATGACACAGCCTTGCTGCTTTTCTGAAGCGTACTTTACTCTCTGTGGTATCGCATCAGGAGGGACAGTCTGTCCATCTCTCACCTCCGTGCTGGCAGTTTCCTAGAAATTCCTAGTGAACATAGGTTACAGACCACGCTCCCTGCACTCTCTGCATAGGGAGAAGGAAAGGACAGAGGAAAAAAAGAGGTATCGTGTTCCTGTTCTCTTGTAACAAATGGAAATCCCTTGGGTACCGTCACACGTGAGCAGCTCCTACACAGCTGTAGTCTCCATGAGGACCACAAGGACACAGAGAATGAAGGAACAGCAGAGGCCTGCGCATCCTCATTCCCACCATATCCCTGCTACATTATATAAAACCAGATCTGGTCCAGCTCACACACTGTTTAATTTAATTTAATCTGAAGAAATTCTGGTGCCTGATTCCCTGTACTATCTTTTAACGTCTTGTGCACTGTACAGGACATATTAAAAACACATTCCAGCAACTTACCAGAGTTACACAGAGTAAATGGCCAATGGAATTCCTGAGCAGAAGTACACACAGAACAAGGTTGAGGATTTGGGTCGTTGACAGGTCTATGCTTGAGGAGAATTTTGTCTTAACATCACACTCACAGGCCCATTTTTGATTCTGCTGTAAATGTCTTAGCTAATGTTTCTTAATGTGCATCAGTTGACATGGAACTTCAGAGGCCTCCGATTCCTCCTTTCTTCCCCATGACACTTTCCCCTCTTAATCTTTCTCCCTCTCTGCTCTTCACGCTGTTCTGCTGCCCTATGAAGTACCTACTGCTGAGTAGCAGCATTATGACATAGCTGATAAACCAGGAGATGGTGACATCAGACCAATAAACCCCACCTCCCTCCTGGCTTTCTTCTCTGCTTCTTTCTTCCTTTTCTACTTCTCTCCTAAAAGAAAGAAGAAAACTGGGACATTAGAAAGAAGCATCTTCTCCCAGTCTCTCTGCTCCCAATCACCCCTCTGGGAGGGGGTGATTTTATCCTTTTGTTTAAAAATCTCTAGAATTTGTGACAATAAATTCATGCCCCCCTCAGTCTTCAATCTTCAAAGTGAATGCATGATACAGTCTTTTATTTTCACAGTAATGGCCATTTGACAATACTCTGATATCTTACAGGCTTGGAAAAATTTCCCTCCTTTGGAAAATGGCTAATGATCAGTTGCTGCAATAAACACATTTTGCAAAAAGGGAGTAACACAGCACAGTATAGAGCTCCAGACTGTGGTTGATTTTTTTTTCTTTTTTTTTTGCTTATCAAAATTCTGATATTTCTGAAAGTCACACCTCCTAGAATCTAGTGCCCCACATGTGAAGATGTGATGGGTTCCTGTGTACTCCAGTCATGAGAAAGTTGTGTGTAATTCAAGTTCTTCATAAATACTGCTTTATAAAATCTACTTTATGCTGGGCTTTGCTGTCTAACGTAGCATTCTCTAGAATCTCCTTGGGAATATTCATCTTACCTATTTTCTTGTCCTTACTGGTACAAAACAATATTTACACACACCACACCAAGCTCACTAGCTCCCGCAAAGAATAGCACTTAATATATTGCTGTTAAATTGCTGACATACATGATTATATAGTTGAATATGTCAACATTAAGTTATGTCTACATGACAGGCATCGATGTGGCTGTTAGAGATGTACTCAAACTGCCTTAAAACAAAGCTCGGCCACTGCTACCAGTGTAGCCATTGAGCAAAACCAATCAGAATAACTCAATAAATATTAGAGTCACTAGTCTGTGCCAAACGCTGGTTTTAACAATTAGAATACTACTGGTAATCAAGCCAGCTCATTAAGACCTTGCCCAGTGTGTCTACCTACACAGCAGCAGTCACAGCCTTGAGTCACGGCTCTGGCACATGAGCGCTGGTGGGTTTAGCCGCAGAAGGATGAGGTTTCATCATCCCTCTCTGTCTCCGTCTTTCTCCTCCATGAGAAGTTTCCACCTTCACGGAGGGGGTGGGAGAAAGGGATGGTAACCCAGTTTATAACTCAGCTGTCCCAGGTCACAGCTTAAAGCTGTAGCGGAGATGCGTTGGTGCCAAGATGCTGGACTCTGAACTGTGCTACAGACACACAACCTTTTGTGCTACTTTTATGCTGGTATCAATAACATCCAGCAGAAAATACTGGGAGAAGTACTGATCATTTACAACACTACTGCTAAATGTGCAGGAGCTGATCTGCCAGAGCCCTTGCTCTTGGAAGAGAGGAATTGGGAGAAATACAAACCATAAAACAGAAGGTTATCTACTAACAAAACATCCCAGTATAGTTCAAAATCAATATTTAGTCTTGAGTAAATCAGAGAAAGTAAAGCAGAGAAAATCATAAACCTCTAAGAGCTACGTATTAATCCACATCTAACACAAAAAGTTACTTCTACAGGATTTTGTTTCTCCAGTGCTGCAACAGATTTTCTGCATGATCTTGGGCAAGATGCAAAATTTCTCTCTGCCATGGTGTTAGATAGTTCCCTACCTTATAATAGCTTGTGTTGGGAGTTGCTGAGTGTCAAAGAGTACTCATTAGATAGGATTGTATCAGGTCCTGAAGAAGGAGAGGGCCTGCAAAAGGCAGATAAAAATGGGATGAGTTCAGTTGTCCTTGGAGTCAGTGGGAGCTGAGGGCATGGCAGATGCTCAGGCATTCTCAGGCTCAGCCTCTTGATAAGGAAGCATCTCCCTAATCAGCATACAGGGAGCAGGTTTAGCGTAGGGGCAAGTATTTACACTCTTAATACTCAGTGGACAAATTGATTAATTGCAAAAAAATGTTGTTTGATTTCTCATTGGCACCACTTGTAGAAAATATTTCACTGAAGTCAGGACTGATTCTTCTCCTGAGGACTGGGTTCCTGGTAAGGTCTTGGGAAATATTTGAGTAAAATTTCTAATGAGGCAGGTCCTGTGAATGATGGGGTGACAAAGGACAATACTGCATAAGCTTTGCTTGTTTAGCAAAGCAGAGGAGTTATTAAATATGCAGGGGCTGCACCAGCATAGGGGTCCTTGGTGGTGAAGAGTCTAAGTACTTAATGACAAAGATGGAAGACGACAGGGGTGAGCATTAGCAGATGGCCAGGCACGTCAGTCCTTGGAGCGTTGTGTGTATTAAATTGAATAAGGCACAATGGGAAACACTGGAGAGTGCCAGCATTTGGGAAGACACCAGTACTTTGAATTCATTTGATGGCTGAATCAACTGGCATTTTTTTAGAGTGGGTTTTATACCCTTTAAAATGATTTCCACCTGTTAGCAGTGTAATAACTACAGACAGATCAGAACAGCAACACCAACCTTTTCTGTGCACAGAGAAGAATCTTCCACCTGCAGTTGAGTTCCCTTCCCTGGCTGTTACCTTTATTGCCTTATGTATACCAGAGAATCAACACTTCAGCTTTGCAGCACTCTTTGTCATGTCCAGCTAATTAAAAGTATGCCACTGCACCTGGTAGAACTATAAAAATGTCCTTATAAAAGCCTCAGCGGCATTTAATATTTTATTCATTGCTATGTTGTTGTGTTTTGCCTGCAGTAAAACAGCCTGATGGAAGTGAGACACCACCACTGAGGGCTAACAAACATTCTCCCTTCAACACGTTTCTTTAGCTCAGTGGCTTTTTTTCCTTCCAGTTTTGGATCCTTGTTTTTAACAATCTTTCTGCTTTCAAGAAAGAAAAAAAAAAATAACCAACCAACTCTCTTTTGCTAGAAGCAGGGAACCAGAACAGGCAGTGTTTAAGCTTTCATCCCTTTTCCATAGTTGGGAAAGACTGTCTGAAAACTTTATTTCCCAGGGAAATATATTCCATGTTTTAATCTTGTAATGCCTGAATAATTGCTTTGCATATAACTATCTCTCCTGTTAGTGACTCGGGAACTAGAAGGAAAAATAAAACAAAAAACTTAATATATACAAAACAACATTGATAGTTTTATTACAGAAGGTGTAGGAAGCCAAATCGCACAAGCACAGACATAGCTATTAAAGGAAAATTAGAAAGTTGCCGACACAAGCTGTTCAGAAATAAATTTTCAGGTCCCCCAGACTTACAGACGTTTGGTTTTCAAAATACAGGTTCGATGTGTTCTTACTTGTCTTCCCTTTTTGATATGCTGGGGAGTCACATGAAACCAGCTTTATTTTACAAATGTGGAGGCTGAAAACTCTTCGTTTAATAGAGATTCTGGAGTGCTAACGTGACTCCAGAATCGAGAGATTTCAGAAAACCACCACCAAGGCCACATGGCCAGCAGTAACCAGTTGGAACTGATTTAGCATCGTTAGTCTATTCAATTCAAGCAAACTAACCAATGTTCCCATACATGTAGTTCCCTGTGGGCATGCTATGTTTTTCCATCCAGCAACCTTGTCTCAGAGAAAAAGGACTCTGTCTAGGATTTACAGGCATCTTGTTGCACAAAGGGAAAGCAAAAGCAAGTTGGGACATCATGAAATTCCCATTATGTTCTGTGGATGCTCAGATCATCCATAAGTACATATGCAGTATGTCTGACTCATCCCCAAATCCTGGATGTGAGTATAGGAGCCCCAGGTGGAGATTGTGCCAACAGTGCAATAAGAAACATGACTAACATCTATCATATGTAGTTTGTTTTCTTGTCCTTTTTTTTTTTCCCAAGGGAAGGACCGCATGCCTTGGCAGGTACTATTAGCGCTCTCTTTGTTTGCGAGAACACAAGCTCTAGGAATTGCATCTAGCACAGGAAGCAGAAGGTGGTGATGTTTGTGTCGGCCATGAGCCCCGGAGGGGATTCATTACTTACTCTGGGATGGGGCCTGTCCCCTGCCCACACAAGCTGCACTGTCATTTTGCAGAATCCCATTTATCCAAGGGACGCGGCTGGCAGCTAGGTGTTTAGTCTGAAGGTTTGGGTGATGGGGTAGGCCAAGTACAGCCCTCTGAGCATCTTGCTGTAACTCTCAAAATTTATGTGGAGAAAAAAAAAAAAAAAAGGAAAGAAGGCTTGGAAGAAAAAAAATTCAGAAATATATTCTGTCTAACTGCACCAGGCTGTGTGAAGGTGAAGAGATGAATATGCCAAGCCCACGCCAAATCAGTGGCAGAGTCAGCCACAGAGGACAGTCCGCCCTACCGTGACTTTGATCCAACACCAACCCATTAATACAATATGAAAAAGTCTGAGCAAAAGCAATCTACACTTTCTCAAGTAATTTTATGTATCCAAACACTAAGTCCTTGTGCTGATGTGAAAAGCAAACCCCTCATTCTACACGGAAAAGGAAAAATCACTCATTTAGTTTCACTGAGTACATTCAGTAACAGCACCAGCGTTGCCAATTCTGGCCATTAGGTCTTAAAATATTCCCTGTTTTTCTGAAAACAAAAAATCATGTGTAGCTCATGAAAAATGAATGCCTTGAATTTCTAGCCTTAATGGCTGCAAAAAATAGCTTGAAGACCTGAAATGGGTGTGCCTCACAACCTTAGAAAAACCCAAAGGCAAGCTGAAAAATATGCATTTTATTGTTTTTGATCATCCTTGTGATTTTAAGTCATGCATGACTTTTCTCAGAGGCCTGACTCACAGCTTTTCAATGTTCTTGTGGGGCTGCAGTGTCCCAGGAAGAATCAAAAAGCGACTGCAGGAGCTGCACCCAGGTGCCAGGTTAGGGGCAACCAAGCGTTTTGTATTTGCCGGCAATTGCTGCTGCACGTTGGCAAACACGAGGAGTCTGAGACTGCTGGTGTTTTGTGGGAGCAGAGCAAGCTGATGAGGAGCAAGGCGAAGGGCAGAAAGATTCCTGACTGACTCGAAAATAGGTGAAAGTTGATCCTGGGGAAAAAAATAAACTGAATCTAACTGCTACCGCTGTGTTAATGAACGGTTGGGAAGACAGCAAGGGAAGGCATGTGTTTATATCGCAGAGCTGGTAATAAGGGATTCTTCTTCTCATGCCGATTCTGCCACTGACTCATCCAGCAGGGTTAGGCCTACTTTGGTTCTCACTTCAGAGTGGATTAGACTTAACTATAGACCCAGCTGCTGTCACATTTACTCATGTGCAGCAACACTTTCTTCCCTGGTGACACTATTTGTGAAGGAAGAAACTCCACCGGTCACAGAAGGCGAATGACTGAGCCCCACCGTAGAAACAGAAAAGAAGTATCCGCAGCACGGAGGTGCTCTAAGGCTTAGCTGATGAGGGCTATGCCAAATGCGACTATTTGAGCCATATGTAGATATCAGGATCAGTTACTGATCTGCTTCTCTCCAGGCTTTCCTTTAGTAATAAACAAGCAGGAACTGGGGAAGGTTTGGGAGTTGAGATTTGCTGTTGGCAAGTCACTGACTCATCCCGAGCAGCTGGCGAGGTGGCTGAGGACCACCTAGCCCCTCTCCCACGCTTAACTCTGACCCAGCGAGAGAGAGGGTGAAGAATTCACAATATCTTTATGGAGATACTTCTAACCATCCTTGTACTTAAGTCTAAGACGCTCCGCTCCAGAACTGAGCTGCGTTTGGAGCCCTGTTTGTGGAAGCTCTGCCAGCCTTGAGTGCACACTGTGTACCAACACCCAAACTCGTGAGCAATCCCTGACAGCACCAGAGTGCTATTCGCTAAACCCTTCCTGGCAGTTTTTTCATGTTTTACCAAGTGTTTGATTGAAAAATAAAGTTTTAAAATGCAATCAGTTGAATAGATCCCCAGACATCATCTGTTCAGGAAGTTATTTGGTTACTATTGATGAGTATTATCAACATTAATATATATTATTTAGAGGTGCCAATTAATATGATGTATCTGCTTTTGTCAATGCCTGCACTGTGCCATGCCTCCATTCCCCCTTGGAGGCATCCTTTGTAGAACGGCTGCAGATCTGTTAATAAGCACAAGATTAGAAACTAAACCTCACAGAAACTACATCTGTTGTAATTGTATTATTGTGGCTAAGTTGTTTCAATACAAGAAGTGAACTTTTCTCTTGATAACCCCTCAGACTTCAAATAAACTACATTCGGAGTGAATTCAGGCCAGTGCCTCATTTATGCTCTTAGAGAGACCCTTACATTTTTACTTTTGATCAGAAACATTTTGCACGATCTCAAAGAAAACATTGCCTTGCTACATTTCCCGATTCCTAAATTATCTAGTTCACATTTATCATCATTAGCCTGGTACACAAAAACCAGGCTGGGCAGCTAAAGATCACCCGCTATTAAACGCACACTTCAGAACTTACAGCCGCCATAAACACCTCACCTTTAAGTTTACTGGCTCAAGAACTTCATGCCCCCCCTTTTATTACACATCCATAACTTACAGCAACGTAAAAACCACATCATTGTTTTTCCTGATAATTTTGCCATCCTATTTTATGGGCCAGCCGGTTGGTCTGCGAGTATGCGCACCAGGTACTGTATCTTGACAAAAGGGCTGGATTATGGCCAAATAAAACAGTCGGACTATTATTACAGCTAATATGCTAGAAGTGTTTGCAATGGGTTTTTAAATAATCCTCTACGTTTATATTGCACCATTCATCCTGAAGAGAACCAAGGTGCTGTGGAGGCTGATAATGGGTCTTTTTGCTCATTGCTAAACTGTAACTGCTGCTAAGCTGGAGAAATAGTGACCACCCTGCACAAACAGTGTTAGCGAGCGCAGTGGGTAATGAAGCAAAAAATAATATTGCCATTTGAAATTGCAAGCTAATTACTTGATTTGGAATTTGATGAGGACGTAAGAGCTGATATGCTGCTGCTTGTAAAAATATGCCCCGAAGTATTTTTGGGTCGTTTCATCACTTGTGAGTTGATGGCACTTCCACCAGCGTTAGGTTTCCCCGCCATCACACTTGGCACGCTATTTCCAACTGAGCTCCCAGACAAGACTGCGACTTAAGCAGTGAAAACTTCATTTCTAGTGGCATATGAGTTTCTCTAAAACATTTCCTAAGCAGCCCAGCGGCTCGCAAAGCCCAGCTGCCTTTGGCTTAGGAGAACTTGCGCATACACAGCTTTACTCACTGCAGCCCCAACACATGATACGCGGGGGAAGGTGCGTGACAGGCAGCCTTCAGCCAGGGACGTGTAGGCGCTTTGCTGATGTCTAGGTTGTAATGCAGATAATACCACGCTATTTAACAGACAGCGAAATCTTTCCTAAATGCGGTAGGAGGATAAGCAGCATTCTACTGGACTTAAGAGAGATGCATCATTAGTGCATTCCCACAGTCTGCTCTAACTTCTGCTTTGGGGCTGGCTCTGCCACGTATACCTGAAGGATAGAAAGATCAGAATATGGGGAAGGTGAGAAATTCTTCTATTATGCCATTTTTTTATTGGCTGTGCTGCTATATGTAATGATGGAACGGCTTAGCTATTATCTGAAATAGCAGATAGTTCCTGACAGACCATCCATATCATGTTGCCTATAGAACCTGTCATTCTATGAATGGAACTGTACTGCAAGCGAAGACAACTGATCAGACCTTCCCTGTAAAATTTATTCCCAGAGGCAGATGGGAAGTACCAAAACACCATACACCAAAGCTGAAATCTTGCTTACAGGGAAGATATGGGGAAAATTCATTATAGAAGTAGTGGTTTGTGTCCAAATTGGATCCAACTCCAAATTCTTTGCAAATTAAAGATTCCCTAGACTCTTCAGTTGAGTGTCATTTTTAAAGCCAGGAGCTCAACTCAGTCGACAGTTGCCCAACTGGACTCCTGAGACCAACTGGACTCCTGCATTCCTAGCAGCAGTATAAAAGTTGGACTCATGGCAGAGGCTTTGGATCCATTACAGTGAATACCAATTTCCCAGGACATCTTTATCTTAACACCAGTCTCCTCCCCTCCCTGACAGTACTGAGAGCCGAGGTACACGCATTGCAGTGCTGTATTTTCTCTTTGGCTCCCGTGTGTGAAGCGTAGTTTGTCAAACAGTTTCAGATGGTGCTTGTTCTCTGTGCTTAACCAAAATCATTAGGCAAATTATTTAGCAGGGTGCACAGGGATTTAGCAGTGGGATTCCCATTAATATGACCAGACATACATGGCTATATCTCTGCACTAACGTTTCCCTGCACAGTATTGCCTTAATAATCTTTTTAACTTCAATAGTTTGTTCTGTCTATACAGAGATGCCGCAGACAAACTGAAGGTAAGGCTTCCCAGATTTTAATCACTCAAAAGTCAATATTCCCTTTCTTCAGGTTCCTCAAGCCAGAAGAAACCCTGTGATGTTGCATGACAAAAGGACAATGTGCCAAATTAAAAGCACTGTAATAGCTGAAACCAATTGTTATCGATCAGCTCTTTGTAGGCTGATAACTCAACTGCGTTCTGGAAATAAATTTCTACAAATTCCTTAGGAGTCAACACTGACTGACTGAATCATTTACCCACGATAACAAGAGACAGCCTGTGCTGACTCAGCATCGCTGCCAACTTAGATGTCTCAGAGGTACCAAAATTCCAAACTTTAATAAAGGGGGTATGGGGACTAGTGACATCAATATTAGTTTGTCTAGGGTTAGAGTACAGAATAGCTTGTCACTATATCCTAACTCAAGTAAGTACAGGGACGTGTAGGAACACAGGCAGAAAGACACCACCAGTGAAGGTATTTAGCTTTAATGGTGAACTCCTTACCTATCATTTTGGTTGTTTAACCACTGAACCTGCTGCAAAGCATACCAGTGGTACGGAACAAACTTTCACTCAATATCAAACAGGTACCTCAGGGTGGAAAGACGGTTTACAACATTACTGCACCACCATTCAGAGAGGTCCAGACTCACGTGCAAGAATCATCTACTGAAGGACAAGCGGGACTGATTTACAGCAAGGCAGCAAGAGAGATCTGCCTCTGCCATAAGGAAGGCTCAGCTCTCGCATCGCAGCTACTGCACTGCTCTAAACCGAGACGCTGGGTATTAAGGATAATTTAAAGTGGTGTTTGTCCACCTTGATCCGCTGAGCTCCAGGTTGCATAAGTTCAGATTCTGGCTGATGAATAATGGACCTGCCTTTGCAGGTGGGGGAGAGGTGGGAGGGAAGAACTTGTGAGAGAAGGAACCACAACAGTTGGTTGCAAGGCAAGTCATCAGCGTGTGTGAATCAGAGCGCCCGTTCTGGATTGTTAGATCTCTGCAAAACCATTAAAAGGAATGAAAGGATAAAGCTGTGGGGGATTCGTCTAGCCAGCAGAGCCTGTCTCACTCGGAGTTACGAGCTTACACAGAAGAAGGTACTAATTGAAATGCTATGGTTTGTGTTACCAAAGAGGGCAGCCGAGATGATCCAATTCAAATAGCCACACATTTATCAGAAGGAAGGAACCTATTTTGACCTTATCCTCATCCAGTTGCAACCTGGCTAGTATAAATACAAAGCAGAGGTAAAACTCTACCAAGCCACAACTGCAACACCTACCTGGGGAAACGACTACATGGGCTATAGGGCAGCCGACCTAGAGCATAACCCCTTTTTATAGCTGGCAGCTAAGAAACAAACACTGTATTTTTGCTTGAAAACTGAGCACATTCGGTCTGGACTCAGAGAGAGCCAATAATCCTGCAGCTTGGAAGTGACATTTTTACTGAGTCACTTTTCACAGCAGAACACCACTTTCAGTGGATTATTGGGGCCGTAAATGTTTGTCTCGGCACTCCTGTCTCGTTAGTATCACCAGGAATCAGGGAATGAGTTTGCTAAAACTGAAGCCTGTTCCAGAGCGTGAGCTTCTGGACAGCACTTTGTTATTCAGCCCTGCTTCCTCAGAAGATGACAGAAGTTTTTGTAACGCTTTAGAACTGAGATAGCAGCTTTGCAGGTTGGATCCTGCAGCTGCCCTACCTGCCTCTGTGCAGGAGGATGCGCCGTCAGTAAAACTCACTCAGGTGCACATGGGGCTGCAGGACAGGGCTTTAAATCTGCAGAAAGGAAGAAAAAGGATTGGATTGCCCAGATGCTTTAGGATGAAAACATTGATGTCTCAAGGAGACGCAATAGCTAGAGATCCCCAATGCACCTAAAAGGCCTCCTGATTTCACAAGAGGCCATGGTTAATGTAGACAGCCTTGTCTGGCAAGGAACTAATACAATAAAACCCTAGTTATTTTCTTTGTTGGGTATCCAGCTGGACAGCACAAACAGAAAACCTGACTACATCATGCAAGTGTGCTGTGCTTTTACCTTCTAAGGGAGATCAGTTTCTATTAGACTACAAATTAATTAACTATACATGTAGTTTATTGCTATTACAATCACTTCCAATTTTCCATTTGCAAAACATTACATACTGACAAAACTATTTCTTTAGTTTAAACTGAGATTTTTACCCTTTTATGAACTCTATCATTTTAAACTATTTTGGAGAGCTCCACAACAAATTAATTTAGTACACTAAGCACTAAAGGATCTGACCGTGACTGATTAGGAATCCACTCACAAATTGACTATCCAGAAAGAGTGATTAGGAAATAACAAAGGACAGACTACAAAAACAATGTTGTTTACACCCATTTCCAGATTATACAAAAGTAGCTTCTATCTAAGTAGTTAAAAAAGAAAAACATTTTCAGGAGCAAGTAGCTTGGATCAAAGATCAATGCACAAGAAAACAAACTGTCTCAAAGCACGGTAACACAGTTTAATAGAATAATTTTACAGCTAGCAAGCCTCATTGTGAAAGAAAAGTGATTTGAAATGATGAACTTGATAGAACTCTTTCAGATTGCCTTGCAAGCACTCAGTCTTTTGTGACTTAACCAAAACATATGTCCAAAGAATTAGAAGTTCCATATCTTTGGCATCTCCAAGGCAGATCTATCTGGTACCTACAGTGTCATGTGGGAGAAGAGAGGTGTATACACACATACAGATATATATATATAAATGCCAAAACCAGCATCTCACTCCATAACATGCTACATTAGCCTATTTACTAAAACTAGCACCCAGGCCTGGCTGAGCCAAAGGTCCCAGTATGGTCACTGCTCTACAAATAAACAGCTCCACCACCTCTAACAAAGGATAGAGGAAAACAAACATTAGGGCTCTGACTCACACCCAGATGGCAAATAACTGGAGTGATGCACCTTTGAGTCAGCTCTTACCTGCTTCAGCTCAGTTTGGCTTGTGGCCATAGGCTTGTTGTCATCCATCACCTGAGCTAAGCCATCACAGCATGCCCCAAAACACACACATCCACTGCCCCAAAACACACACATCCACTGCCCCAAAACACACACATCCACTGCCCCAAAACACACACATCCACTGCCCCAAAACACACCTCCCTGGGAAGGCTGCTAAATAGAGGCAAAAGACACACACCTGAATGCAATTGTCTAATTTCCTCTATTTTAGAAGTGGGGAACTGAGCCACAGAGAGTTTTCTCAAGGTCAAGTAGGAAAACAGTGGTGTCAGTAGAAAAGTGATGTTGTACATGCTGAGTCAGCAAACCTTTTGGAGAATTCCATCCCACAAATGGGGAAACCAAACCCCAGAGAGTTGAAGGGGCCTGCCAGGCCGTAGGAACACCGCGTTTTATACTGAATAGAACGACTTTAGATTTTGTGGCTTGCCACCTTTTGTAGAGAGCGCTGGTCCCTGCCAATGCACGCAGCTGACAATTGAGTTGTTCTCAAGTGCAACGACAACTCGCCATCCCCAGGAGGCAGCCAGAAAAATGAACTCCCTCTGGAACTGCAGCGGTCATTTAATCGCTCAGGAATATAAAGGAGGGATGTAAAGCAAACTAATTACATTTGATGGGGGCTTCTTGGATCTGGGTTCTGGGTTGCAAAATAGATTGGGAATGGCTGTTTATTGTCAAGCCTCCAAAAGGAGATTAAGGGCAAAGGAGAAACAAGGATGTTGCTGTTATTTACGTTGCTTGAGCACTGGCCATTGGAAATGCGTTTCTCATTGAGTGATTAACAGTTATCCAGCACAAAGAGCAAATAAAAACCTTGTCTAACTCAGTCAATCCCATTCTGTCTGGTCTTGTTGCATTAAATCATGTGAAACTGGCTGGTTTATTTACTGTCGCTCCTTAGTATCCTTAGTCTGCTGTGATGTCATGTTTCAAAATCAGGAATAATTAAGAAAACATAAGAGATCTTTAACTAAGGTTCTTTTCTCTTGAAAATCAATAACTTCAGGCTTCATTTAGCTCCCTGTAGATAGATTCACATCCCTGCACAGATGAAGTTACCAAAATCAATAGAGCTTTGCTGAGGCACCGGGGCTCAGTCGGTGCTGAGCTCCTCTGACTTCATGAGCAAAGCACTCGCTGCTGGGTCCCAGCTTCCATCTGCATTTGGGTTTTAAAAGGTTTCTCGGCTCTAGAATACACTATGAAAGCCCTTGATTAAATCATTCTGATGCATAATTCCCTGGCATGCCAAGAATCCAGTCCCAAATGGATACAAACGCAAGTCTGCTAAGGACGAATGGGTGTTCTGGGGTTTTATTGTGAAAACTCAAGGTGACATACACCGAGCTGCTGGTATGGAGTTTGCTTGCTGTTGCTACCGATAGCCATTAAAAAACCTCACAGATTAAATGCAATCGTCCTCACTGTTGCCTAATGAGAGACTACGACGGTCCCACTCCTGCTGGTTTGTGAAGGCCGTGGTCTTTGTGTGGGCCCAGCGCTTCTCCCCACACGCACAGGGCTGGGGGGGAAACTCCCCCGGCTTTAATGGGGGGAACACCCAGCACAAGGCAAAACCTTCTCCCGACGGGGGCATCCTCCCCCTCCGCTCTGCCCCGGTGAGGCCGCATCTGGAGCACTGTGTCCAGTTCTGGGCTCCCTGGTTCAAGAGAAACAGCGAACTGCTGGAGAGGGGACAGCAGAGGGCTACAAAGATGATCAAGGACTGGAGCACCTCTTTTATGAGGAAAGGCTGAGAGACCTGGGTCTGTTCAGCCTGGAGAAGAGAAGACTGAGAGGGGATCTCATCAATTCTGATCAATATCTAAAGGGCGGGTGTCAAGAGGATGGGGCCAGGCTCTTTTCAGTGGTGCCTGGCGACAGGCCAAGGGGCGACGGGCACAAACTGAACACAGGAGATTTCAGCTCAACATGAGGAAAAACTTCTTTACATTGAGGGTGGCAGAGCACTGGAACAGGCTGCCCAGAGACATTGTGGAATATCCTCTGGAGACATTCAAAACCCACCTGGATGTGCTCCTGTCCAGCCTGCTCTGGATGAACCTGCTTTGGCAGCAGGGTTGGACTAGATGGGATCCTCTGGGATCTCCAGAGGTCCCTTCCAACCCTGACCACTCTTCTGTGATTCTGTGATTTAGGCGTTGCTTTATTGCCTATAACTGCCAGCACAAATAAGTAAGCTTTGCATTGAGGTCCCTTCCGACCCAAACTATTCTATAATTATTTGAAAGAGTCTAAAAGAACTCTGCTTTCTGAAAGACAGAGCATTTTAGCAGGCACCAGTATTAGCATCATTGCTAACACGCTTACAGTGCCCGTGCGGGCTTAATTCCCTAGATGAACCAGGGGCTCTACACACAGCCATGGCAATGAAGTGACGGGCAAATGTAATTCAAAGCACAGAGCCCTGTAAAGTTATATGATTAAAAAATGAGCTCAAAAGCAAATTTCTTTCTGCTTTGGTTAAAGAATGGCGGCAGGTTTGGATAACTAGTCATGGTAGCATCAGCTTCCTCCACACTTATTTAATGGGACGTCATTTCACTTAAAAAGATTGAGGGGATAGTATTACACGCTCAGACAGCACAGCGATGAATGTGGTATAAATACCTGGGGAGACAGATTAGTTAGCTATTTCTGCTCCCAGCCTTCTCCTGGGATGCTTTTTTTTGGAGGACAAGAAAATCATAATAAACATAAGGATAAAAATACACCATGGGAGTTACAGCTAATTTCTTGCTATAATTTGCAGCAATTTACACATAATCATTGTGGGTTTGAAAATACTGCACAGCGCCAACAGCAGAGTGTCTGCTGGAGTGGTGCAAATCAGAAGAATGGGAAATGCAGTTTGGATTAAAAAACCGTCCCAAAGGGTGGTTTGGGATATTAGGTTCTCAAGTTCTTCCTTGCAGTTGGCTTATGCAGGAAATTTCAGTCTACCATATGCAGTCCAGTTTCTTAGGCTACAGGTGGATGGAATGAGTTTCATACCAACTGCTTTTAGACTTCAGAGGAGTCCTACCAAACGGCAACATAGTCTGTGTCTTCCTTGTCTGTTAGATGAAGTGCTTTTTTTAAAAAAAAAAAGGCCACAAAGAGTAGGCACTAGCACCACAACATTTTCATGCAAATATACATTTGAGGAGGTAATAAAACTGTAGCAAAATTACTGAATTAGCGTTCAGAAATGTGTTTTAATATAAATATTTATTTCTAACATATGAAAATTACTGAAATCACATTACACATTTATTTCCATAAACATAATTTCCAGTCAAAGATCTTGATTGATTATAAAAGAGGAAAATATCTGTGTGCTGTAAATTTTTATTTTTGTCCATTTTTTATAACTTGAAATAATTCAAAACAATTTGAAAGGGGAATAAAAACAAATGTGGCCCCAGATTGGAACCCTGCATATAAAACAAACTAAAGATGAGTTATGAACCTCCATGAAGAGTGATTTATAGAAGAAATATTAGTGTTGCTACAACATTCTTTTACAGGGTCATCAGCAGAGGGGATATCATAAACAGGGGGTAAAATGATTTATTAAAAGGATATATTATCTTCTAAAGGAAAGTTATCTAATCTATGAATCGCTAACACTTGACCCAGTGCAAAGGTTTCTAGCAGCAACAGGAGCAGATGCAGCTTTGATTTAAATAAGGGAGAAAAAGTCCAGGAGAAGATGCAGGCCTGATTGAAAGGAGAGAGAAGCACGGAAGCAAACATGCTCCTGGGAGGGCGCGTGTAGAGGACTGCGAACCTCCGAGGCATCCCGGTAAATTGTACCTGGTGAAGTGAGCTTGGATTTTAAAGCAATTTATTTTAAAAACGTGAGATACATAAGCTTCCCTTGGAAAATCAAATAGCAAAGAATTTAAAAGCATGCCTAACTTCAAATGGTTAGTAGCCTTACTGAATAGCTGTGATTTTTTTCGAAGGCACCTAAAGGCACTTGGCACCTTTATCCTATTCACACTCAGTGGAAACTCTTTACCTAAATCTTGTTCGTATTTTGAAAATCTTATCCAGTGGGACTCTCTGTATGCTGAGTAAGGCTGAGATATGTTACTGACATGCTGTCTCACCACACTTTGAATGTCACCACCACTTAAAGTAGCTTTAAAGCACTGGTGCAGCTGATGCTGAATGCCTGCCTCTCCAAATGGCATTATGTCTTTGGAAGACACAGTCCTGAACCAAAGCTGCAGATCAACATAGGAATTGACTTTGCACATGGTCACGTTGCACCTGACACAGCAGAATGAACCCACCGAGGGGCACACAAACTTTTGGTTATCATATTGAGGCATGAGCTCTTGACTTCTTATTTCATAAATACTCACAAGCAGACTTGTTTTTGTTTTTGTTTTTTCTTCTGGGAGCAAGTATTTTCACCAATGAAGCCGGCTTCAGCAGTGTTTCTGCTGGCACCCGCAAGATCTCCCATTGCCTGGGAAGGGGAAGCTTAGGGAGCCTTACATTTCTGTGGCTCACTGCTGACAACGATGACTATTGGTTCAAATTCTCCTAATCCTAGATAAACATTTGTAAAGGCTTATGAGAATGTAGAGAACATGTGTCTACAGACATGCACATGATGACACATGGCACATGCATGGTGGAGTGGTGTGTTTGGCTGCCTCCTTGACTCATGATGATGAGAGAAGTTGGGATCCAGCCAGGCAGAAGCCGAGTTCTGAGTTGAGATGAGTTACCAGAGGAAGTGACGAGGCAGCAGCTGAACCCTGAGTGACACAGCCAAATTTTGCCCTTCCTATAGTTCCCTTATGTCGCTGGAGTGCTGTGGAGGAGTCATAAGGGGAGCGGAATGGCCTCTCAGAGAATTCTTCTCATGCTTGAGCAATGGAGAGCCACAGTGTGCATCTTCATGTGATCCATCCTCCCAGCCTTTGCTATGTGCTATTATGGGAGCAGGATAGACCTTATGCCATATTGGTCAGCCCTCAGTCATTCTGGGCTGCACCACAGCTCAACAGTAAGCTGGAGTAGCTTCTTGCTTTAGTTCATGTTGGGGACCACTTTGGCTTTCCACTTGGCCCAGAATCTCTCAGATGGCCCAGAAGATGCAAAACCCAGCTATATCCTCCTATCCTTCCCAGAGCTTGTCTTCTGTGCTGCATCTGCATCTCTGGAGACACAAAGAATGTAAACTGGCTCTAAGTCTCTCCTTCCATTGCCACAAACTTTTGACATCCAGGATCTTGCTACAGGTATTTACTATTCCGTCTCCATCCTAGAAACATTAGGAGATGGGATGAAGTGTTTTAGAATTAACCACTCCCAAAACTTCTTATGGAGATGACCTTTCCAAGCTTTGGACTTGGAGACTTTGGTGCTTCCCAGCTGACAGAATTCTTCGGGAAACACAATATCATTTATTAATTTAGATCATTACCGAGGAATAGTCCCAATGCTATTGTATTTGAGGGTTTTTTTTCCTGCATATAGAATCTCAAAGCACAGAAGATCCAGGGAGATAACGGGAGTTTCTCCTTCCTCTGCCTGCAGCCAGGCTGGCTGCGACTAGGTGGCAGCACTCCACTGGGCAAACCCGCCTCTGCCTTCAATACCAGCTCTCCATTTCAGCTCACAGAAAAGCCAGCTCGCATATTCCAATTTATAGGAAAATAGAGGGTAAATAAAAGTCATCAAAGCCTCCTGAAGTCTTATATCAGGGCTGTGCAGGACAGCTGGAAAGCTCCAAGGGAACTGAGCCGTTCTTTTGCAATGAAATCCAATACTGCACAAAAAATTGTCCTGGTTTGGACATCAAAAAGGGAAGAAAACCAGAAAAAATTCCGTAAGAATTTTCTCCAGGCCTCAGACTGTTCCTCCAGGCAAAGCTCAACTGCCTTAGAGGAGCTCACAGTTCCCTCATTCACCTGGAACTGGAACAACTCTGGCAAGGCAGATGCAGCACGAGTAGCTCAACGAAGCTTTTGTCATTTTGGCTTAGATTTGTCTCAAACACAATGAGATAACATCGTCTCTCACAAGTCAATTTTATGAGGATCTGTCAACTCAGTTCCCATCTGTTCTGGAAAATAAGCCTTTTCAGGTTAGGGTAGGAGTGGAATCAAATCCACAGAGAACAGGTTTAAAGGATTTGAAGCCCCTTGCTATGCCAGGTAGCGAGGGGAGGGTTTGCATTTGAGCTTCCATGTCAAGCTGGTTTCTGTTTCAAACCTTTTATTAACACTAATCATTCATAAAAGACAAAGTATATACAGCAAAGAGGAAAAAAAGAAAGAAGCGATACACTGTATGAGAATGCAGTCTGTGCAGCACTGGGGAGATAGAGCCAGTAGGAAGAAAAGTGGAGGTTCATTAAGTTAAAGGCATTCACTGACAACTACAAAATGTGAATGAAGTCCGGTAGGAGAAAGGAAGGCCCTGCCTAATGTAGAAAATGAGAACCAGAGCATTAGAGTGGCACGGTGCAGGCAAAGAGATCTCCAAGCTGATTTCTGACAGTGCTCCGAGTACAACCATTAGACTGGGCCATGGACTCTATATAGACACATAAACTGTCACTGCCACTAAACAGCCAGCTCTTGGAATTGCACCCTCCGCTGCATGGTACTGAAAAGCAAATGTGTCTAAGATTGAAGTCGATAGAGCTGGGGCAGCTTCAACAGCCACATCCTGGGCTCCAGTCACCAGCATCCCAGCTTGCCGTTAGAGATGTCTGCTGGGAGCTGCCACCCGCTCCCGGGAGCCGAGCGCCGAGCCTCGCCTTACAGCCCTTCAAGAGATCAAGAGACTGTAAGTGGCAGCACTTGCACCAAAATTGCCAAGGTATTAACATTGATTTCTTTCAATAATGGTGACATAATCATAGCCTTATTTCATTACCCTCCTCCGAATCCTAAATGCGCCACTAATGAAGAAATATCTGCTTCTGCCCGTGCCTCTGCCACTGTTGATGGTGAAGAAAACAAACCTTGTCTCCTTAGGTATCGTTCACTATTCTCATATTCAACTATTACTTATATTCACAAAGAATACAAAAAGCTTTTCATTAATCAGTTATTAAGAGAGTCAGGAGTGATCTATAACTTCCGACTGTGCTATGTAGAATGAGGATTCCTGTGATTTTTTCCTCCAGTACCTCTCTCAGCCCTGTTTGCAGCACGTATCCAACAGGAGGAAAGCTGTCTGGGTAGAGCAATGCCTTCCCTCTGCCCCAGAAGCTTCTGCCCAGATTTACCTGAGTTGGGAAGAGTTAAGGACTGTCATATCCTTTTTTTTTTCTTTTTTTTTTCCATTTGCATTCCTCATAAAATGTTGGCAGTCTGCTGAAATCACTGAACATAACAAAGGCAAAGCCAGAGCAATGGCTCTCTCTGCCAAAGCAGCAGCTGCAGGTATTGGATAGAGGACACCTCTGAACTTCCAAAATGAGCTTTGGTGAGAGTGTGCGTGTGTACGGAGGATGGAGGAGGGCAGAGCTAGCTTCCCATCCCCAGCCCATTCCCAGTTCTACCATCGCATCCTTCCCTGGGGGTAACATCTAACATAAGAGTTTTTCCAGCTCATGCTGTCCTCCTAAACCCGCTCTCTCCCAAAGGTGAGCGCAGCACCAAGCCACCTCTTTCTTTGCTTCCAAGAGAAAGCGAGGGAAATATTTTCCTGAATCGCGGAAGGGATTGATGTGTGTGCTACACTGGTGATAGCTTGAGCTTTCAAACCCCACTGTGCATGGAAGACTACTGTGTCATTCTGAGACAAACTCACCACATACAGAAGAAAAAAAAACCTGCAAAGGTACTGGAAACTACCCTGGTCTATTTAATGGGTTTCTGCAAAACTGTGATGTCAGAGCAGCAGCATACACATTTTGGGGGGGGGCTAGCGAGGCTTAGCAACATACTGCCACCAGAGCTGTATCACAACCTAGGTATGCTTTGCTCCGGTACGATTACGTGCCAGTGCTACCCTGACATCTGAGACTCAAGCCCTGTGCTGGCCACCAGACATGCAGCCTTGCCCATCTTCATAGGTCTGGCCATCAGGGAGCAGCCGGGACTGGAATGTGGCTCACTGCCCTCCCTGGAGCAAAGAGCTGTTGGTGTGTGGGGCTGGGAATTCCTTTTGCTTTCCAAGAAGGAAAAGCCCTGAATGAGGGATGGGTCAGAAGTAGAGGAATGAAGAAAGGGGGATGGAGAAAGAGAGGGGTCTCCAAACATCAAATTTTGTGGTGCTCTGAAGCCTCTGCAATGGGGTGAGGTTCTCCACAGACACATCCCAATCCACCAGCAAGATCAGGTTGCCTCAGGAGAAGAAGTTTGTAAGGAAAGAGTGGGCAAGACACCCCTGCCCCTTCTCCCCCAAAATAACTGCTTGACCAAGAATTTGAACCTAAGAGCAGTTGTTGTAGGTATCGCGATACTTCTTTTGTTACCTGTCACGAAAGATTCAGATGGTATCACACATCACAAGCTTGGCCCCATAGTTTCCATCCCATGTTCTGGCATGCTGACTGCATTAGCATTGTCTGTTATACTAATAATGTCTTTTACAGAACTCCCCGTGGGGGGAAAGAAATCTTTGAAGCTACCCATTCAGATCTTCAAAGAAGGACCTTGAAGAACACTCACAGAGAGAGTGTGGGAAAGTTTGGAACAGGGGATAATGCTATAAAGCTGGCTTTCCCCTTTTTCCGTCCAGACTCGCACCACTGTTGTGTTCCCACTTTTTGCAGTTAGGTAAAGCTCCCCGAGTGCTGAAGAAAGTTTATCCATTCTCCCATCCTGTTGGAAATGCCTACCAGTTTCTTCAAAGAGTTGTGAACCAGAAATAACTCTTAAACCTGCAATACAGATTCCAGCCTTAACCCCTGGCAATGAGGAGAACGGGGGGACGGGGACAGGGACGGGGTTGGGGGGGGGGGGGGGGGGGGCAGTGCTGCATACTCCTCTAGCATACACTTTTTAGGCATGTTTTTTCAAGCCAAATGCCTAACCTTTGCTAGCCCACACCATTCTCAGCAGTTTGTAAGCCAAATGCCAAACCTTTGCTAATGTTACATAGCAAAAGTCCCTAGGAAATGCCAATTGATACTGCTGAAGAATGTGGTAAAAGCTGGTAGATTTCAGTTGTGGAATCATACCATTTAGAGAAATAATAAATCACTCAAGACGACATGTTTTCTCCCCTTGAGCAGCCACTTTTTCTTCCGTTTCCGCTGTGACATATTCCACAACCCACACAACCATTAAGTCACTAGGTCTTTACAGGAACTTCTGTCTTAAAAGCAAAGAAATGCCATCAAAACCAGACGATACAAAGCTGTGAGCACGTCCCGTGGCTGCTCATTACTGACCCTGATTAAGAGCGGTGCACTGCTCTCTGCGGTTCGTTCTAAATGGAAACTGCTGAGTTCTATTACGTTTATTACTTAGCCCAAGATTATCTGCAATATGTGCTACAGGAGACACATCTTGGACCAGCCCAAACCAGGGTTGCTCACGTCTTGCGAAACATTGCATCTTCGCTGCAAGATCAAACCGAGGAGGCTCTCAGACCATTCTTGGACAAAATTGATATTACCTCTGTAGCTGTTGCCAAGAGAATTTTCAATGGTGTCATGGAAGAAAAATTTGCTGATGGAAATACTAACTGGGGACGAATTATGACCATATTTACATTTGGAGGTCTTCTCACTAAGAAGCTTCAAGAGCATGGAGTTCAGCTGACCGGAGAGGAGAAGGAGCAGATTTCTTATTTCATCACGGAGTACATAATAAACAACAAAGCTGAATGGATAGATGCCAACGGTGGCTGGGTAAGTTTCTCATTTTCCACCAAAGTCCAGATTAGGAGATTTTGTTTAATTAAGGGAAACTATTGCTACAGACACTGTCAAAAACATTTTGTTCAGGGTTTTATTTGGTGGTTTAATATTTGATGTCTGGAATGTCTCCTTGAGATTAACAGTGAAAGCTTTGCTTCTGCTTTAAATAGAACTATGATAAAAGACAACTCTTCCTTTTAAAAAGGTACCGGCTGTATCTGTAACAGCCAAAACCCTGGAGTTAGTCTTGAATCATAGGATCATACAATAATTCAGATTGAGAGGGACCTTAGGAAATCATCTGGTCCAGCCTCCTGCTCAAAGCAGGTTAAACTATGCATGCCATCCAATTTCCCATTATTAAATCTAAAATCCTAAAGTTAGTGCATAGGAGAGTTGGTCCAAAATACTGAAGTTCAAGGTAAGAGAAAAATACCCAGGTGTGATCCTCACAGCTGAAGTCAGTGCTTTTGCTGTGGATTCCAACAAAGTCATTACTCAATCCCCCGAATCAGTTTTACTTCAACAAATTTGCAGGTAAGTGCAACTGAGGTTAAATCTTTTCTGTTTATTTGGACTGAGATGATCCTAGAACTTCCATATATCAACAGGCAATGCTCAGAAAAGCATTTGTCAGTATGTGGATTATTTTGCCAAGCTGCTGAAATTTCCTTCTGCCAGTGGAGGGGAAGCCCCTTTTGCTTTGCAGAGTTTCATCACGCCGATACTTTTTTCTTTTGCCATTAGGGGAAGCTGAGAATCGATGACATCAGAGACAGTGATTTCCTTGCTACTTTTTTCCTTTACCTATGTGTAAATGTTACTTTCTCTTTCCACCCCTCTCTCATCCCACATCTCTTATATTCCCTATTTGCTATTATTTTTTTTTCTCACTTGTTTTCCTTTTAGCTTGTTTTGCTCCTTCTATGTCTGGTAGCAATAAAAAAGGTGATAGTGAGTCATGGACTCTCGATGCATCGGATTTATTGTAAAGGCCTCTCTTTCCATCTCCTTCAAATAGAGTCAATTTTATTTAAGAGAAGTATCAACTCCTGGCAACATTCTGTCATAATGCGTGGTTCATCACAGCAGAATAGGGAGGCTTAAAGGCAGCTATTTATATTACTACATCAGAAACACAGTACTTGTATCTTCCTTGAAGATGTGGGCTCAGATGATACAGTTCAAGTTCATTTTCTATTTACACAAGGAGAGCAGAGTCTCGACTTGGAGATAAAACAAACATTCAGGGAGGTGCAGCTATTTTCAGCTACTGTTTTTAAAGCCCTATTCATCTTCTGGAGGTAGAGCTCTGAACACCTGCCCCTCTGTGCACAATGGTGTAGCGCTCTGTTAATCTGATGCTAGCAGAGAGTGGTGCTTTTTTCCTACACATTATTTTTAAGCTGTCCCTAACTGTGCCTGTTCTTTTCCGTAGGAAAATGGCTTCCTAACAAAGTTTGAAAGAAGATCACTACTATCTTTCTCCAAAATTACGGCCATGTTCATGGCGGTTTTCTCCTTGTTCAGAGAGTACTACTGAAATAAATGGACCTGCCATTCGTGTATAATCTAGATATTGCCACAAGCTTCATTGCTAAGCTTTCCTCCAAGCAATATCAACAAGAAAGTCATTTTCTTCCATCATTAGTTTTTAATTTATTTGTATTTATTTTGACTAAATACAATGTTTAACATGCTGTCCTAATTGCCAAACCTGAAGATGAGATCCCTCCAAAGAGGAATCGACACAGCAGCAATTCAAGTCACCCTTTCCAGGCGGGACTGCTTCCAGAGAGACATTGTTCTCCGTATCCAGGCAGCTCTTGGAATCTCTGTTGCACCTCCATGAAAGGACGTTGTTGTACTGAAATACAATCCAATGGGTTAAGAAACAACTTTTAATGTCATTTGTTTTGTAAATGAAATACTACTGTAATGCATTTATTGCAACCTTTTTATAAGCAAAGCCGGGGCGGGGGGGGGGGGGGGGGAGAGCTCTATGAAGAAAAAGGAAATGCAAATTCCAGTGTAAAAGTGGGTCCAAGTTACTGACACAGACTAAGCAATTGTTATGGGAAGAACAATTTGTGGAAGCTAGCAACTTAAAAATGTGCACTCACTTACTGTTAATGCAATGGTATGTGTTTCTTTGTTGTATTTTTTTAATTGCTTATATCTACACTGAATGTACTTTCGAGTTTGTGTAACGTAGTCATCTGGCTGAACTTTTTTTAAACTAGATGTTTTAAAATTGGCAAGTACAAAATATTTTTAAAATGAGAAATTTGTGTAAATACACTAATATTCTTCAAAAACACATTAAAATATGTATTTTAAAGTCCTATGATTGGTCTCATTTCTTTAAAAAAAAAAAAAAAAAAAAGAGGATGATGGGAAAAGGTCTACCTGAATAAGATAACTCCTAGAAAAGCTATCACAGTGCTACTGGAGAATCCAAGTAGTACATGGGTTTGACCTGAAGTCCATGGATGTCAAGACTTTAATTTCCTGTAGTACTTCTTCTTAAGCATTATCTGGTAGCTTGTATAAGAAACAGATAGATTGTAGCAAAATAAATGAACTGGATCAGCTCTGATGACAGTAATCAGTTTTTTGGGATACACCACAAAACTCAGCAAATTCGCAAGTAGGACCTAACAGACTTCCAGGCTTTCAGTCTGGGGCAACTATTTTTTGCCTCAAATTCCATTAGCTTTCAAAGGTTAAACAGTAGTTCTTCAAGAATTTGTTCTAGAAGGGTTTTCTTTAGCTGTAGTGACTCTCCTACATTAGGGAATTAAGGCTGGGTCTAAACACCCTTCTTTTGTAGACGTGTTGGGATGTGAACCAAGCTGAGGCAGCGGTTGCCTGTGGCACACAACAGCATTGTTCTCCAAGACAAATCCTCTAGACAATCAAGGCTTCGCGATACTGGGAGAAGAAAGCAGCCTCCTCCTGGTAATGGGATCTCCATCTTTCGTCCTTCTGGTAATGAGTTCTCCATCTTTCATCTCATGTAAGATTTTTTTTACAGCAAGAACAATCATTTACTGGAACAACCTCCCCATCGCTGGAGGTTTCCAAGAAGCGATTGGGCAGGGTGCTAGATAGTTTTGTCTAGGCCCCCCTTTCCCATGGGACCAGAAGATCTTTCGAGGTCACTTCCAACCTGGGCTGTTCTGTGATTCTAGGGTATGACTTGGTGGGTTAAACTACAGAACTCAAACAGATGTTAACATTTTCTAGAACCTGTATTGCTCCTTCTCCCCCTCCCCAATGAAAACAAGAAAGATTATCTAGCATGTATAGCAGGACTTTCGAGATAAACTTTGTTGCTGTTGAAGAGATGGCAGCATCCTGAGGGCAAGGGGCAACTAAAGGAAAATGCCCAACTCCAGAACACCTATAGAAGTTCCTGTCAGAAATGACATTTTAAAACACATTTTGACATATATTTATTTATTTGCAGTCTAAGTCTTCATAAGAACAGTAATTCTTACTCAGTTCCTTTTTGTGCACTATTCTAAGCACATACTGTAGTGACTAACACCACTATTAATACCACATTCACTTCCTTTTACACTAATCTAGTAACCTATTTCATACTGGGGAGTAAAAATTTTTAATTAAATATAAAAGGCTAACCTAGCCTTTTCAAAATCTAGGTGATGCGATAATTTTAGAACTTGCCTTCATGCTAATGCCTGGGTTTAAACAAAAGAAGCCTGGATCATCAATGGGGCTCCATTAATGGGGCTCCATAAAGTGGGCTCCAGATTATCTTCACCAGGACAAAATCTCCTTTTGCTCTGCATTTAAGAGCAAGAATAGCAGTGGTGACATATACCATGTGGATTCTAAACATAATAAAATGCCTAAAAACAACAGGGCTATTAGCCAGGTCTTATAAAATAGTATAGATATGCTTTATTAGCTGTGATGGAGTTATGTATACATGACACCGAGCGGTGTCCCAGGTCCCGAGGCACCGCTGTTCAAGGGACCCTTACAGCTGTCAGGAGAACACAACGCTGTTCCTAGAGCAAAAGATGAGGCCGAAGAGCTGCAAAGTGGGACAGCTGATGACTTCATCAACGCACAGAGTAGCTAAATTGAGATGTCACCAAGTGTCATGTAGAACAGATTTATGAAAACAACTGTTCTCCTATGGAAACATCCCCTTCTGCGCTTAGAGGAATGTTAGATCATTAAATGTGCCAAAACGAAGCCTCCAGCAGCTCCCCTCGGACACGGCTCGGCAGGCTAGCACACCTTCCCCGCAGACTGGCAGGCCAACGGCATCCCAAGCCCCAGGCCTGTGCCACAGGGCTCATGGGCTTCTTTCACCACGGTCCCTCACTGCCCAGGCCCACCAGCGGGTGCCTTAGGGATATGAAACCGTTCCATAGACAGTGATAAAATACCCCGTCGAAATGTAATTTCCCTTTCTACAACAAAATCAGGAAAGGGGAAATCCTCTGTAATGCACGCCAGGCATGAAAAATAAAGATGGGGTTGGCAGTGCCCAGGCTGGCCCTCCGGGCCCCTCAGGGAGGGGAGCAGCCGGGCGGAGATGGCGGCCGCCCAGCCCTCAGAGCAGCGACCCTGCGGCCGGCTGACCCCCGGCCGTCCCCGGGAGCCCTGCCCGGCAGAACCACCGCCGCCACCGCCCCCGGGGCCCGGCTCACTCGGCGCATGGAGCGGCCGGGGGAGGGCGGCGAGATGGCGGCGGCGGCGCTGCGGGAGGCCAAGCGGGCGCTGCGAGGGGAGCTGCGGCGGCGGCTGCGGGCGCTGGACGAGGCGGAGCGGCAGCGGCAGTCCCGCCTGCTGAGTCGCAAGGTGGGTGCGGGTTCCAGGAAGAGCCGGTCCGGGGGCGGGAGGAGGGCCGAGCAGCCGGGCCTGCGCGGGGAAGCCCGCCGGGGGTTTTCCAGGCCGCGCTGGGGGCCGAAGCAGTGACTCAGGCTGACAGGGCCTTCCTTGAGGGGGGTGAGCTCCGCCTCGGCCCCTGCCTTCCCCCCTCATCCCTCCTAATTAATGTCGGGGGGCCCTGGTGTGCGCTGCGGTGAGCGGTGCCGGCCGCCATCGAGTTACACACGGGGTGTTCCTGACACCGAAGCCGAGCTCTGTCACCGGCCCCCAGCGGCCGGGTTTCTCCTGCGCTGCCTTTATGGACAGAAAAATTTCACTACTGCTCGATTTGGCCTCGTTTAACAGGCTGTCGTTTCCCTTCTGTGTGTTTTCAGTGGTATTCCTTCCACGCAGTTTTCTTTCTAATGTAATTTTTGTACTTTAATGTAATTTTGTGCTTTAAAAGATAGCAAGTAGCATTTACCTCACTGGTATCCTAGCACAGCATAACAGCGGCGTGTACTTTTGAAACGTCCTGTTTGGTTTGGATTACAAAGTTTTTATATAGGTGTATTTTATCATTTTAATAAACACAATAAAATTTTATTTTGCAGTCGCTGCATGTAGTACAGCACAGTCTTACTTTTTTTTTTTTTTTTTTTTTTTTTTTGCGGCACCAGTGGGTACTTCTAGTTGGTCTACATTTATATTGTTATTTTGCTGCCAGAGGATCTCAAATCATGTTACAGGCTCCACTTAATACCAGCGTGTTGCCACTTCATGAGTGGGTCGTGGCAGCACGGAAACTTCAGGTCATAGGAAGTTTAACTGGGACTCACATAACCTTTTTTTTCACTGGCAGTGCTTTTTAAAAAAAAATACACGTAAAGTCCTACTATCATGATAATGCATTTTAGTAATCACACATCCAAGACAAATCTCTTAATTTTTAGAAGATACTGGCATGCATCCTCTCAAAAAAAAGGTCAACTTTATAAGCACCTAGCCCATGTAGCACCCAATTTTTAGGAACCTTTTCTCTAACTGCTGCTGGTAAACTCAGCAACAGAGCACTCGTGTCTGCTCGTGAGAGCACACTAAAAGACATAGCTTTTGTTCTGCTTAAAAGAAGGCATCAGGAAATATGACATATAAATCGATGTTACCTTGCCATTTTAATAATCTGACACAAATTGAAAATGCTGAAGCTTTCTTGAGGCAGAGTGGCATTGCGCAAGTGGAGAAAGTAGGGTAATAGAGCAGACATGAATAAAGTTTTTGCAAATGCTGAGAATATATTTGGAACAATATAAGGCTGAAAATGTAGCTTTATAACATATATCAGCGCTTGCAGCTAATAAAAGTGATCAGGTTATTTTATAACACCTGAACAATATTTTTAGTCATAAAATCTCATCTCAAAAGGGTCCTTAAATTCAAAGTGAAATAGCTTCACAGGCTGACCTAGCCACCAGTATTTAATTAGCTTCTAGATGATTCTTCTTTTCTAATGTTTATGTTCATGATTAAAGTCATGCTGTTTGCATGCTCTGATTCTGCAAAAATAGCTATCAGCTGGTGAACAAAAGGCAGATAATATTTGTTAAGTGTGGAAATTTTTTGACTCTTCTCAGAAACTGCTCCGAGTCATAGCAGCTTCATCTTCACAGTTCTGAAAACATCCGAAATTCTGTCTTCCTGCTCGCCTGTGGTTTTACATCTTCAACCTCATTTCTTTCTATATACAGCATAATCAGTGTGTTACTGGACACACTGGAGCAGACTGGACCTGCGTGGTGCCCACAGCAGCACTTTGAAAGAGGAGAGTTTTGTGTCTCAGTTTCTTTCTTCTCCAAACCCAGGAGAAGGTTCAGCTCTGGAGGCCTTCAACAACATGAATCACAGGCATTGTCTGGAGTCTGCAATTTGACTAAATAGTCTTTTCTTTCAAACAAAAGCTGCCATGGAAATTCTGTTGTTTGAGAGCTTAATCACTTAGTTGGAAAAATCCATGTGTAAGGTTGGGCAAATTGCAAAAGGAAGTAAAACAGGGTTTTGAATTGTTAAGGCGTTTCTACAGCCATGCAACACATTACCGTAATTTGGTCCAGAGTGTGTGGTATTTTGTGGGGTTTTTTCCTTACAAAAATATATCCATCTTCTGAATATTTCACCTGAGCTTTTAGTTGCTGTGCTGGAAAGAAATTTAAAAAACAGAGTGAGAAGCATTTCAACTCGGATAGGGGCGTTTATCTCTCAAAACAGGGCCAGGGCAAAGGCTAAAGCTCAGAAGAACGACTTACCCTGCAGTTATGCAAACACAGAGCAGAGGATTTGTTACTCTCTGTTCCGAAGATAAGCACAGTTTCTCAATTGTCTGATATTTTTGACAGATCTTTGCAAGTGTGTAGAATAAGAATAAATCACATTTAAATGAGAAGGGACACTTGTATTTGTTTTGTGCAGATGTAAGTAACAAAATATGTAAGGTACGAGAGAAGGAGAAGGCAAGCTTTTGAAAACCTCCTCTCAGTTTTTAATGTGGAATTCACTCTGGAATGGGGCAGAGACACAGTGAGGTATGAATCTGCTAACACTTTTTCACCATATAAGCGTTTTTTATTTTCCTTCCTATATTCAGTCTTTTATGAGCCCTGCACAGAGAACCTCATGAAAACCAAAACATGGCAAGGCCATCTTTCCTTCAAGCTCTGAAAAATGTGCAGTAATAAGATCAGCTATTAGAAGCAGGTGATGTTTGAAGTCATATATCTAAACTTGCTGTAGGGAAGGCATTTCAGGTGAAAAAAAGAGGGGGGCCTGGTCTTGGAAGACTTTGTGCTCTGCAGTCAGCTGCTCTGATGCTAATTTCCTTTTGAGTTATTATCATTGATGCGCTTCTCATTCTACCTAGGCCCGGGTGAGAGATGCAGCATGTAAAAAGGGTGGAAGAAAAGGAATGCAAAAACCTCATGCCTTGCATAAGCTGGCAGTTCTGACCTGCAGCATCTTTCTCCAGAGATGTTCGGCATTTGAGGATGTCTGCACTATATGGCACAGATATTTAAAGGATCAGGGAGTTGTCTCCAAAATTGTTTTTTGCTGGCCCAAATCTATGTTACAATGTTTTGTTCACTGGGTACAAAAATTTGCCTGTTTTGATTTTACTGGTGGTAGAAATGTTGGAGTAGGAAGCAGTCAGTTTATTCTCTTTATGATGCATGGTAGTTGGTATCTCTGCCCTTTTCAACTGATATTTTGTTGCAGTGGTGTGTTTAATTAAAATAAAGTAAGTCGATCTTTTCATAAACTTCATCAACTGATTACATCAATTTCACATGTAGGTGATTGGCCATCCCAAGTACCAAGACTCCAAAAGAATTGCAATCTTTCTGAGCATGCCAGATGAAATCCAGACAGAAGAAATCATTAAGGACATTTTTAAGCAAGGCAAAGAGTGTTTCATCCCACGTTACAAGCCTCAGAGCAATCACATGGACATGCTGAAGTTGTCATCAGCTGAAGACATTTCTTCACTTACTTTGACATCCTGGAATATTCTCCAGCCTAGTGATGATGACAGTGCAAGAGAGGAGGCTCTGGCTGGTGGTGAGTATTTTCTTCCTATGTTGTGGGGCTGTTGAGCAGGAGTAGCCTGGAGGCCAGCAGGAAATAATCTGATAGCAAGAGTGAAATGGAACGTTACACTTTGGTTTTATGTGTTGTAGAGGTGCTTAAGTCGATGTAAAAAGATGCTCCTTTCTCTTGCCTGTTTTTGTCTACGCTGTGGCACCCCTGTGATATGCCATCAGGGCAGGAACAGGACTGCACAGTTGATCCAGCTGAAGGAAACTCAGCCCTCCAGATAAATCAGCTTCTTGGTCTGATTCATGGACATCCTCAGTGCAGTCTCGGCAAGCATAACACACAGAGGCTCGTGGAGGAGACAGGGACTTGCTGGGTCTGGCTTATGCTGCCACTGAAAGTCAGGGAGGATTCACAGTTTTAGGACACACTCTGAGAACTTCAGTTTGCGCTGCCTGGAAGGTAGGGAACTTTTCAGGTGATGCCTGTAGGCCGACGTGAGAATTTTCTGAAATCTTTGATCCTGCAAATTGTATTGCATGGATGAATCACAGTGCTGATACTGAGCCTGCCCATGCAGAACGGCTCTCCGGATTGAGACCTTAGACTGAAAATAAAAGGACTTTCTTGTAGGCCTGGATGAATATTGCAAAGTGTTTTCCATCAGTATTCTCTCACATTTTAATTTTGATCTTACAGTGCTGTCTCAGACACTGGATTCTTCATAGGGTTGAAAAGTTAAAAGTTCATTTATATATAGCAAGTCTGGTTTGGTCCAAAAATAACCTCTCTCTTTCTTCACCTAAAATTCCCCAACTTGTGCAGACTTGTAAACAAACTTACTTTTTCTGTGTCTGCATTCATTATTTGCATTCTTTTTGTAAACATGTTAATATCTTCCTGAAACATCTGCAGAAATGTTTAATGTTATTAATGGAAAACTCATGTTGAACACATGCTTGAAACCTCAGTCTGGGAAAATTTTCTCGACGTGGAAATTTACCATGCAGACAGCTTCCGCACCTCACAGACTTACCCACTTTTTAATGCTTGATAAAGGAACATAACATTTATATGACTCTGTTTGGTTGAACTTGAGTTTCTGTTTGCTTTGGGATGCCAATGTACTTTCCCAGAACACTTCACTGCATTTGTTTCTCTTTTATTTTCAATCTTTACCTCTTTCCTAATTCAGAATCCTTTCTGTGTACAAATTCTAGCTAGCAAGAGATTTCACTGCTTCATACAACCATCTTCTTTACTTTTAATATTTAGCACTGTTACTTGTTTTCCTAATTTTTTGTCAAAAATATGTTTAAATTGGTGGGATTTAGGGCCTTTTGAAGGCAACCCTTTAAAAGTCCAGGGTTCTGTTGACTGAACTTAGTTGATGCACTTGGGACAAGCTTTTGTACTACTGATGAGCTGCCGTTAATTGAATTTAACAAGTCTGTTGCAGAGATCTCAGAGTAAACACACAATATTAGGTATGATGGGAGCAAGGACTACCTCGTGTAGAGTGCACTGGGATGTGTCGGTTGGGGATGGCCCACGTGGCGGGAAGTGAAGATGGGGGAAGGTAGGAGCAACCTTTGGTAACCTTTAGTTCTGGAGCTGCTGTTTCGTTGCTCGGGCAGCGAGCAACGCCCAGAGAGCTGCAGCAGTCTAGAGAGAGAGGCCAAGAGAGCTACCTTGGTCAGACCTTGGTGAGACCGTGGTCCTTTATCCCTGGACAATTTTTGTGGATTAGAGAATAAGTTTAGGTTTTTTTCACTATTGCATAACCAATTTGTCCCCACAGAAATACACGCTGCATCTCAGTGTGTCTTTAAATTCCTTTTGCTGTATTTTTTATGTCAGTTATTATATTTTTTGAACTTTGATACATTTGCAGGAATGCAAATTGCCTCGCTACTACATCCAGCCTCCATTGTTGGAATTATGCATGGATGAAACATTTATCTCTGTGATGTTATCAAATACCGTGGTGATCTGAGGCATTTACATTGTTATAAGGAGATAACATGGTGTTATATTAGTAATGTTCCCATTGCTGGCATAAGTTGCTATGTAATTTCCAAGAAATACCCTGCAGGTACATAAATAAGTCATGCCACTTCTGCGTGTATTCATTTTGCATGACAAAAAGCTTAAATTCACACTGTCCTTAAAACTTCAGGCATGGTTATTGTGAAGAATAGCTCAAATATAAGACTAGGTGTAATTTTTGCATAGAGTTTCCCAGTCTTTGGTGGTACGCACAAGCTGTGTTGAATAGACATAAACCCTTCCTTTTGGAGACAGTCCTTTTTCTGTTGCATCAGGGTTTACCCATTTTCGTTTCGGCAGTACACCACATTGCACCTTGTTGGCATAAAAAAGGGTCACTGCAGTTTTAGTAGTAGAAAGTCTGTCCTCTTCTTTACCATGCATGGGTGGCAGTAATTGTCATATGAAAAGTTGATTTCTTTAGGCTAAATGAACAGGGTAACAGCAAGAACAAAGGTGGAAGAATATTCAGATATTTTGTCTGGAGTAGGGGTGTACGCAGGTGCATGGCTTGGTTCATTTCCATCTATACCCGCTGAAAGATTTAGACAACTTTTGGAGCAAGCCAGTGGTACATTTTCTTAATAGGTACCGAATCCCATTTGTATCCTTGCCCATCAGAAGTATAAAAGTGCACTGGTATTGAGTTTTGCCCGAGGTAATATTTTTGGTGAAAGTTGAGGCAGGTTGCAGTAATTGTTTACAGGAGTGTAGATACCTTGCACAACTTTGGAAGGAGTAAATCAGATAAAACCATGCTCCCTGTTTGCTTTTTATCATGACTCCTACAGAAATTTAAAGGACACTTCCCCAGCATCTCTCATTTCAATGTGGTTTAGGGAGGCGGTGTGATTCAGCGGGCTGGACATGGGTTTCCTCATTTGTAATGTTATTTATTATTACTTAAACCTGCTCTGAGAATTATGGGTGAAAAGCTAAGTTATTCCACTGAAAAAGAGACTATTCTTACTGGGACTCAAAAAAATTGACTGGGTTAAGTATCTCCATATGGTAAAAGTCTTGGAGGTGGCTTCTTTGAAGGGAGGCAGGTGGCCAACTTTGGTCTGAGGGATCTCAGCTGGAAGTCTTGGACCTGAGCAAATGTTATGCTTAGATGTTCGTCACTGAACTGAACTACTGACAAGTAGTTGAAGGTGTACAATAAATAATAGACAACTTTTAAAACATTCACCTGGCTGATGGGGAGAGGGGTTTTGGCCTAAATGTTTTTCTTTGGCCAAAAAATGATAAGTTGTTAGAAATTAGGGCCCTGAGTCTGCTTATTCTAATGGGTTGTGAGGAACTCACCTAAGAAGTGCAAGAAATGGGGTTATGTGTACAAACTTAATTCAGCCTCTTTGTCTTACACTCTTTATCTGCGTAAATTCTGCCCTGATCTTTAAGTACGTTGTTACATAGTCCTTGCCCGTCAGATCTGGGCTCATTCAAAGATGAACCCAGATGCAATGATCTGGGCTCTTTGAAAGATGCAAAAGATGAACACTGCTTGGTGTTAACAAATGCTGCTAACGAGTACGCGCTCAGTCATTTGTTTTCTCCCTGTTGTTCAGGTTAGAGCTGCAGGCCTTTTTTACTCTGCATTATTCAAATTCTGATGTGGAGACAGAGGTCTTCATTTCTGTGTGGGCTCTTCATCACTACAGCATTCAGTGACTTGAAGATATTAACTGGTATTTGCTGATGGAGAAGCAGCAGAGGCTCAGGATCCTGGTTCCAGCCTGGGTTGTGCAGAGGAGCTGCCCCCAGTGAACACCGACTCTTTTGCTTGTTTTCCCAAACATCATGGTTTCTTCTCTGTTCCCTCCAAAACGATAATTTCTCAGGCTCGTCTCATCCTCGGGCTAGACCCCATTTCCAAGCTTTAATTTGTCTGCCACCATAATGCCCCTTTCCATCTGCTCTTTGCCCAACCTATGTGAATCTCCCTCTCCACATGTCCTTCTCTGGCCTTTCTCACCATATTCCCCCTTTCCTCCTGCTCTCAGTCCTAGCCTGTCATTTCAGGGGCAGCTGGGCCAACATAAATAGCTTGCCCCTGCCAAAAGGGAGGAGGAGATCATGTGCTTTGTCTTCTTTTACTTGTCCTCTTCCAGACATACAGGATCCCCATGCCAGTTTACTCATTTCCTTCCCCACTATGCTGGCTTCTTTCTCTTTTTCATTGGCTTAGAAAAACTCTTTCTCTGTTAAGTAGTACTTTTTGTACTAAGCAGTACAAAAGACATAGTTTTGTGATTGTTTCTTTTGGGCAATGCCTGAATAAATAAGCTGCTGCCCTCTCTCCTCCTCCTCTTGGTCCCCACCTCTCCTCTCCTGTGCCAGCACAGATGCCCCTGCAGCCACATTGGGAGCTATACTGAGAAACCAGTCTTGGTTAGAAGTAACCCAGCACCAATGAAAGGCTCTTCTTCGCTCAGACAGGGCCACCACACGGGTTTGGACTGATGCAACTGGTAGGAAGCTGGTGATGAGGGATTGCGTAAACGCATGGCATGCCAAAAAAAATCTTAGTGAAACTTCAGTCCTCATTTCCTTCCATGTTTCAGTTCCCAGTCTTGCCCCAGTCAGCGGGACTAGGAGCAGCCACCGAAATGACAGTCCTTCGGAATCCTTGCAGGTGGGAGCTGGGAGGAGCTGAGCCTGGCGCTCCCTGTGCTCTGTCTTTGCAGCAATACTGGCTTAAGGAGGAGTTTTCCCTCCTCATTTTTTCAGCATATTCCTGCCCCTCCATGGTAAACTGCATCAGCTCGCTGCTCTGGATGACGGGTATTTTCCTCCTCTCCTGCACCCTGTTTTGGCTGGGATTTTTTTAACCCAGATGAGCAGAACCAGTTTACCGTGTGACTGTATCAGTGAAAGGTGTGTGGGGCAGGAATGAATAGCTAGGATAGAGGGAATGTCCCCTGGAAACTGGCAGTGGCTCCTGGGGAGAGTCATGGGGCCACCATGCCGCTGTGACTCCAGCAGCGCTACAGAGAGGATGGCATCTTCAGAGAGGCCCAGCGTTTGCCCTGACACATCTTCCCTAAGCCTCTGCAAACGGCAGGGTTTCAAACATTTCCAACACTGTGTAAGCCCAGCTCAAATGGGTTTGAACAGGGCTAAAGCCACATCCTTGACAGAGAGGATACTACAAGCAAAATTGCAAGTTCTTGCCTCAAAGCATGGAGCAACAAAGCTTTCCCTGTCGTTTTTTCGTAGCTTTCTTCTTAGAAACCAGTGAACCATTTTACCTGAAATAAAAGAAACATAACCCCCCACCTCAGTTTGGCATAGATACCCAGGCTGAAAAATGGCAGCACTTGAAAATATAACATCTTATATGTAATGGGGAATGCTAAGTAATCTGCTGCTACTCTACTAAAGCGGGATGTATTTTTGCTCCCAGAAGTGAAGGTCTTAAGAACTGGACTTGTATTTTGCAATTTAGTTTGGAGACTTATGGCATTTTCAGTGCTGGTAGCCTACTGATCACAATACTAGTGTTGTACCTTCAAGATAATTAGTGAAATCTAGATAATCTGTGATTTAAATGACAGTATATTTATTATTAATAATAAGGAAAGATCCAACTTTCAAACAAAGTGAGGAAATACTGACATGTCTAGCAGCGACTTCCTGCTGCTTCATTTTCACGTAACGCTTTGGATGTTGGCTTGTGAGGTTTGGGTAGTTAGATCTTTCTGCCCTTAATAACTTCCAGAACACTTTGAGACTTGCTATTGCATAAATTACAATAACGCGCTGGTAGTAGAAACAGACAGGGACAGCTTACCTGCCTGGATTGTACTTGGTTTATGAGGGCTATTTATTCCCGGGAAGTGTGACCTTCTTGCAAGGAAAGTGCTGGCTACCTCTAGGCTACAGTTCCTCACAACCTCAAGTAGTTTGAAATTATTCCTGAGTGACTATTAGCCCTATTTTAAACTTTGCCGCGGGGATCTGCCTCGCAGAATTATTTTAGTCCGCAGAAGCCTCTTTTTCACCTGTCTTTGAACTCCTGCTACTTATTCATACATTCAAAGAGGCTGCATTTGCTGCCAGGACTGATGGCCTTGTGATGCCATCAGTATTCTTACTTATTCCAAATTTTAGCACAGTTCTTTAGAAGCGCGGCTGAAGTGGTGGCAATACAGTCTTAAGAGGAATAAGTTCAACTTACAGCTGCAAAATAAAATGTGATGTAAAAAAAGATAATGGGTTGGACACCACTCCCCCACCCCACCCCCACCCCCCCAAAAAAGAAAAGGAGGATTTTGAAATATGAGTCACGTTACGGTTTAGAAATAAAAAATGGTGCGAGGAGAAAATGCTGTCTTGAAGCACAGGGAAGGTCTAATACACTGCTTCAGCTCCATTAGATGTTGTATAGCTGTACACGAGGCATAATGGGACCATACAAAATGATGCTAATCGTTCTGAAAAAAGACATGTAGTAAATAATGCTCAGGGGTAACTATGAATATTTAAATGAGATATATGCAGATTGGAATGTATCTAGAATAAACAAAATATGGATAGTGAAAAGCAGAGATGTTAAATACTACTGCTTAGGAAAAAAAACGAAAAAAATACCCCAAACAAGATTGTAAAGTGATTGAGGGTACTATTAGGTTTTCTTTTCCTCTGGGAGACTTGATTAAAACTTACAATACAATATATGTCAAGGGATAGATTATAATTTAAAATCTTTTTACACTGGTTATAAAAAAGAAAACCTGAGAGCATGGCACGAAAAAAAATTGAAAATCGAGGCTTAGCTCTTAATGTAATTTATTTTTTAATGAAATGATTTAAAGTTTGGAATGAACTTCTGCTTGGAGACAATGAGCCATAGTATTTCGATATGCATAAGGAGGACAAATTCAGTGCAAGTGAGGCATTAACATTCTGGTGATGAGTCTTCTCGTGGAGGGAGGATGCTTCCCCTCCCGCGGTGCAGTGAGACATACGGTGAGAGAACCGGCCATACAGTCCAGCATCATGTGTTTTACAAGAGTCAGGAAATCTCACAACTTGTACCCATGTAGCAATAGCTGAAATGTCTTCCTATCTCTGCAGCTGCAGTCGCTGGCTTATCCCCTTATGAGCAGGATCTGGTCTTTCTGGACCTGTGGGCATTCAGAGCGTTCCTCTAAGCATCTCATTTTATTTGTGTTAAGCCCTTGGCTCTGCTGCCTTCTGACAGCTGTGAGTTGTACTGGTTAGTTAGTTGTAATGTGAAATATTATGTTCCTTATTATGTTAATATTATATTATGTTCCTATGCGACGTGACATATTATGTTCCTTGTATTCATTTTGAATTTGCTGCTTTCAGTTCAAGTGATACCTCATTCTTCTATGATGAGAAGTAAATGAGGATGTTTGATTTAGTTTCATTATTCATTGTTTAGTTAAACCTGTATTATATCAATTGTATTTTTTTTCTATCAGACTTCATCCATTTTCTTATTTTTATATCGAAGCTTTTCTAGACCTGTTAAGAGTTACAGCCGGTGCTCTTTCAACCTCTGATGTTATTTTGGAGAAAAGACACCCAAGAGAACTTTTTATGCCCAGGTAAAGACATGCTATGGAATATGTGCAATGGCACTGTAGAGGTTAATTTTTTCTGTATATGCCATAAAACTGCTATTCAAATCAGCACACTGAGCAAATCTTTTTTACTGGTTTCCACACAGGTATCCCACAACAATGTGTCGTTACAAAAATACCTGTCCCAGTATTAAAGATCCATAAAATAATTTTACATTATTCTGTGTAGCATGTTCTGTAACAGGTAGAGCCAGGAATGTACTTGCTTGGAAATAAAATATTTCAGGTGTTGGACCCAGCTATGATAGCAACTGTTTCCCTCAAGGTTTTTCTGCATCCTAGCCTTCTGTTGAAAGATGTGGAGCTCCATCCCCGGTGCTGGGATTGCTCTCCCCTGCAGCTGGTGTCTGCCCCTTCCCCTTGATGTCTGCACCGCCTTCCACAGCTCTCTGGAACAGCTTAATAACAATCGGCACCCAATTTGTGTGGTGAACGCAGACACTTTTAGCTGAGCTTCTCCCCCTGCTTCTGTTTAGAAACAGGTATGGCATGATTACAAAGAGTCTCTTTCAAAGGCTTTTGAAAAAAATGCTCTGAAATGCAAAAGTTGGTGTGTTTATTTGGCATCACTTTGTAATGCCCTTTGGTGTCCTTATGTCCTGAATTTCCTTGGTGCAGACTAGACTGTGAACACTGTGGGGTTTAATTTTAATACAGCCTGTGCCAGGGTATCCTGCAGTGAACCTGGAGGGCTGAGCGCTCTGGAACACTACAGCTTTTTGCTTTCATAAAGTTCATTAAGGCTTTAAAAGAGTGCTTTTCCTTGTAATCATCTTAAGTGTCACATCCATGTTTGCCTTCTTGCAGAAAACATTCTGCTTACACTCAGCAAAACATCTAAAAAGATTACTTCTGCTGTAATCAATTAAAGTTTAAGGAGAAGTGAAAGCGACATAGGCAAGGGCTTTAAATTCACTGCAAGTGACTTTCAAGTGTTTTGTTTCAAAGAGGGCTAATTTTGCTACGGTGAGTGTGAACAGTAGCATTGTCATTTTCTTCATACTGTTTCCTAGAGACAGGAATCTCTCAGAAGCAAATAAGAGGTTAGGTTCATCTCTGGAGTGTGGCCTGAGTCTGTACAACAGCCTCATACAGGAGAAATGCAAACATGCAGCTATCTCTGGCTGCGGTCGTTAATCCAAACAGACATTTTTGTGTCCCTTTATTTTCATTTTTGGAAAGGAAGAGCCAGCACCAAGCTCATCTCAGTGCCTTTGTGCACATAATCGGGACAATCTGGAGAAGAGGAGAGGAAGCTTTTTGCTGCTGCTCACCTGTGTACGGTAGCGTGGACTGAAGATGTGGTTTGGTGAGACAGCCGAGCCCTGCCTGCCCTGCCCTGTTGACAGAAGGGGCAGTCCTGCTTCATTTTTCTTGCTTCCAGCTCTGTGCTCCCCTTGTCCTCCCAACCCCGGTGCCATCTCTGGTACTCACTGCTGAGCAGATTCAGCTCAGGAATCTGGCATAAAATTACTACTTTTTTTCTTTTTCTTCCCTAGGATTGGTTTTCTGCCAGCTTAGCAGGCTATTAAATCAGGTCAGCACTTTTCCAGTTACAAAAGATTTGTCTTCCTGGCACAGTTAATCCCCATTGTCTTTGCTGAGATTCAAAATACACTGTCATCTCCCCGGTACAGTGGGAAATTCCTTAGACCTGGCCAAGAGCCACTGGCTCTCAGGGAGCAGGAGACTCATGCTGCTGTTCGCAGTGTAAGAATAGCTCTTGGTCTTCATGTTTGGCATCGTACCCGGATTCAGTTCCTGCTTTTGCTGGCTGTTGGTGCACCTGAAATGGGAATCAGTTTTTGGGATGTAGACAGAGGGCAATTTCCTGTCGAGGAGTGACGTGAAGCGCTTTGCCGGCAGGTGTCAGTATTCCATAGATCTACTATGGAGCATTGGTGTCATTTAGGCTGTTTTCTGGTAATTAAAATCTCATCCAGGAATTGTAGTCAGACACGCAGGAGAACAAGTGCTCCGGAGTAGTACCTCCAAAAATCAGGGGTTGGAGTGAGGGAGGTGGAGGATTCCAGTGACAGTTGGCTTTTTTAAGCTGTGCTAGCTTAAAAAGATAAAAGAAAATCTTGTGATGGAAGAAGCAGGATTTCTCAGCTGTTGTGATGTTATCGCGTTCGACACTAACAGTGAAGGTGCCATCACCTCCAAACCAGCTGACTCTACATGTTCAATATACCCTGCCTGTAAGCATGCCTGATGTTCCCATCAAGTGGTGTAACTCCTCACAGGAGTCAGGTTTATGCACTGACAAAGAAGTTGATGTCTTAACTGTTTATATTTCACAAGCACTTCTGTGTATTTTACGATAGGCTGTCTGCTGAATGAGTCAAAGGGCGTTGGAAATATTGATAGCGATGCATGATGTATTGAAAAAATCCCCAAATGATTCACTTCTGTCATATTTTGATTCAAAAATATCCAGACAGCAGCATGCAAAAGAGGACCAAGACTGAAGAAATGAAGTAGTGCACATGCAGATGTATCAAGTGGAAGTATTTAAATAAGCGCTCAGATAAACACTATGGGAAGTGTTAACTGGCAAGATCTTAAAGAATATTACATAAAAACACCTGAAGATACACAAAGATCCCTGTATTTTAGTTAGTCCCTGTTACGACAGTCTCGATAGAAACAGTTCAAGCACCAATGCCTTGGGAGTTTCCCTAAAGGAGCAGATTTGCAGTCAGCATTTGCTGATTTAGCTGGATGTGCTGATGTGCTGTAAAGTGGCTCTAATGCCGTTTGTCCTTTCTTTGGAATTGCTCCTTGGTACATCTTGTTTCATGGTGTTTTGGTGGTTTAAAATCACAGGAGAACCCATGTGCCTTTGAACCAAACATTTTTCATTGCCCATATTTTCCCAATCAAGCTGTTCTAACTCTGCTCACATCTTATCAGGACTAGATAAGTAATTTTTCGCAGACTGATAACTAAAGCATTTCTAAGCAATTATTTCCTTTACTCTGAATTTGCAAAACCAGACATTTTTGTAGGTGGCATTAAGTGATTATGGTTTATTTATGGGGCTTACGCAGACCTGATGAATAATAGTGAAATAGAAAAGTTCTTGTTCAAATTTTCTTTTAGATAGACATTTGGCAAATTCTGAAAATGAGACACTAGACCTCAGCTGACTGTAAGTTAAACCTCAGGGGAAGTGAGTGTGATGGTTATAGCCTTGCACAGTCTTCCCACGTTGTGAAACCAGCCAGCATTTGAACTCAGTAGCTTCCCTGCTGACACATGAAAGGATATTTATTTGCGGAGCAGGATAGGTTTGTTTGTGCAGGGACGATACGCTACAGCTGGTGCCGTGAGGTGCACTTTACCTTTCAAATGCGTTGGCACTAAATTGATAAGATTTTGTTTTAAATGAATTCAAAATAGGAGGGTGTTTGCTTGATAGCAGCTTAGTGGCACAGGAGCTGATCAAATGGCTTTGTTAGGGTGTTTTGCACGTTTAATAACGACAGAGCGGCTGCCACTCCATTGTTTTAAACCTGTATGACTGATGGTTATCGTGTAGCTTCTCAGGGAGAAGTATAAATATTTTATGATGCTGTAGTTCAGAAGGGCAAGTGTGAACTGTGGAGACCAATGTTTCATGCTGACACAAAGCACTGACATGGATGAGTAGACAGATAAACGCTGAGTTGCTCGGTGCTTGTTTGTAGATTCTGCTGATGGTTCTATTTTCTGCAAAATATTTTATTGAAGTAATAACAGAAGCTGTCTCAGTCATGCTAGTGGACCGATTACCTGGGGCGTGTGGATTGTAGAGGAGATAGTCTGCTTGGCATCTCTGTGTATGTAAAAAGTAGATTGATGGGTTATGGGTGTGCATGGATGTGGGCAAAAAGTTTTTTAGAAGACAAAAGGACACAAAACCTTCCTGGTACCTGCAATTCCCATACACAAATAGGAATGACAATAAAGCAAGTGATTGCCCCTGGTGCTAAAAGCATTTTTCCCTTGATGAGGTGAGCATTAGCCTTGAGGGCCTCACGGTTTCCCCCAGTGCAGGAGACCATGGAGGGAGCGTGTGGGATTTGCATGTGATACTTTGATTTTTGATTCAGGTGCCGGGCTAGTGCGTGCTGGGTAAAAAGCGAGCATCTCCCTGGCTTGCTTTCTAAAGCAAGAGACGCCTATGAATAGTTAGAAAACAGTGAGTCCTGCTGAAGTGCTGCGGTACTGCACAATTAAAGGTGTTCACACAGGGGAAACACCTGGAGGAAGAGCTACTGACTGCGGTATAAAATGGGCTGGTTTCTCAGTCTAAGATGAAATACAACTTTTAGTCCTGTTAGGTAGCTGTTTGGGATCATAAGGAGACTACAGAGCGAGCGCTAGAGGAGAGCTGTTTATGAACAAACAACAACAGATATCTACAAGAGAAAATAATTGATTTTTCTCAAAGTTATGTCAGTAACTCAGAGTATTTTTCACGTAGTTCCCAAGGTTGGTGCAGAGGGGATTGGTGGGGCAATGTTGATGTACAGTAACTGAGGATCTGATCCTTTGTGTTGTAACTTAGGTTTCCAAGGAGATGAGGATTCATGCTGAGCTTCTGATATTGATTTTCAAAGGCTGGATCGTGTGAGCAAATAGGAATTATCAGATCAGAGTTTTCTTTCTGTTTAAGGGATTGTATTTACATTTTCAGAGATTGGCTGCGGCAAAGTTAAGCGACATAACTATTTATGTCTGCAATCCCCTATGTTACTGGAAGAAGTCAGTGCCATTGTTTTGCATTAATGACTTTATTTCAAATGCTTATCAGTTGCAGCAAAGGGTAATGTTTTTGTCTCTTTGCTCATTTCATTGAGGATATAACAGTATCTGGCTTCTCCGGAGCTCAGTTGGGATAACGAGCTGGTTTCCTCTGGAACAAATCCCAGCCCTTCCAGGATCCACACAGCTCGGTAGGGTCCTGATTCAGCCTTTAGTGAACAGAGCTGGCATTTCCCTTTTTGACCTTATACCAAGGCCAGTGTGTAATAGCAGAGATGCTGCACTTGAAACCAAGGGCAGGTTTTTTCCAAAGGGCAGAAAACTTTTATCTGGAAGGAAATACCAAGCTGTTAACAACCTCACTAGTGGTGCGAGGGGCACCCGGGACATTCTAGGGCTTAATACTAGTTATAAAGAGGAAGGGATTTGTTTTGCTGCAGCATAATTGAAGTATTTACTTCTGTGGAGTTGTTTTCCCTGAGGTCTGGTGATTAACCCAGACCACAGTGTTAGGTGCTGTGTAAATACAGATGATGATCTGTGCCCTATAGAGTATATGTTCAGAAGCTAACACCTACCCAAGAGGCCTAACTATGCTGATGCTGACAGTAATTAAAGTTACAGTAACAACTTTGTCATTAATTAGAAAATTTTGGGTTATTCCAACTCATTGGCCCATACCCTGCATGTCACCAAGGCTGATACTTTCAATGTTAGGATCAAGTGACTTAAGTTAATTTTTTCTTCTGTGCCAGGGTAGCAGATAGAGAGGCAGCAGATGGTTACTGCACCCTTTTCATTCTGAAAAGTGAGGTTTTCCTGACAAAGCGTTTGTTTTTTTCCTCCATTGTGGGCCTTGCTAGATCAGAAAAGGACCAAAGCAAACTTTCATTCCTTGTAAATGAACAGCTTTCAAATGTTTGTCAGCTCCACAGAGGTGGTGCGTAGACTGCTCTGACACTGTTTATGGTGTGCATAACAACATAAACACTCCTTTGCCTTATACAGAAAGCTGTTCTTGTCCTGGTTCTTCTGGCCCAGCACCCTATGTAAACCTTTACACCCGAGGAGAGCAGGGGGAGTCCCTGACCACCGCCGCAGAGTGAGCTGTGCGGGGAGAAAACCCAACCACTGAAGAGCCCGTTCCTGCCCAAGGTACCAGGCTGAGAGGATCAAGCCATCCTCGTGGGGACAGCGTAAACGATGCATGAACTTGTGTGCTTGAGGGAGAAGCTCAAACTGCACAGCTGCTGCTGTGAGGAGCTGATTGCCGTCGACCTCTTGTAGGCTTGAGCTCAGACGACGTCTGTGCTGCGAGCATGATTTTTATGAGCATGTTGCCGTTCTTTACAGGGACACAGGAGCTGCTGCAGCTCAGCCTCTGCCTCATCCTCTTGTAAGTGCTTTGGAGGCAAGGATCAAGAGTCCTGGCTCCCTCTTTGATGGGTCTCAGGTGCTTTGCTGTGTCTGCAAAGCAAGCGTCAGCGAGGGATGAGAAGGCGGGATGACAGAGTATTTTGGTTTCATCTTCCGTTAGGACCGTCTGGCTGTGCAGGGGGAGATGAATGACCCCACACGGCGGGTGGCAGGGGGCTGGTGGAGCCTCTTCAAACCTGGGAGGATAGGAGCCATGCTGGCTGCTCCTTCTGAGGGCAGGACAAGTCCCCAGCAGTCTTTACATGACCTGTATCTGTGCAGTTTGATGGACTCTTCTATAATTAACCATTGTCAAGAACACTTCTGAAAATGCCGGCTGGCATTTCAAATAGGAACATCAGATTAAGGAGAAGAGAGGTAATGAGGTGCAAGGAGAAAATCCTTCCCTGGGGAACAAATCAAACCTGATATCATCATGAAGGGTAATGAGAAATGCACTGCCGAACTGAGGAGATTCACCGCAGCTGCCTAGAGGAAGCGAAACTGTGTATTCCTATTTAAAACACCAGAGAGGGGATGCTAATGTTTTGGTCTGCTGGTTAAGTCAGGGGATGTGCAGCTTGCACACCTGCCTTTTGCATGTAGTTTTGCCACACATTTCCTGAGTCCTCGGGCAAGTCATTTCACTTCTCTGCGACATAAGGTATGTCTACATAGATGTACGCTAGTCAGTGCAAATCGAGTGTGCCTGTACACCCACGTGGCAGGTTTTGAAGCTATGACTGTATCTACACTGCTAAATAACACAGGGCTAAGTGACACAGACTAGTGCTTTCCACACTACACAGAACTTGGCCCGTCTCTTCTTTTTTGGTCTCATGTGGCGTCTCTGTGGCCCTAAGGCAACAGTGGTTTTTTTTAATTTTTTTTCCCCAGTTCATAGTATCTTTAATAATACGAGGCTTTATGGCAGACCATCACAGGAGTATTTTTGTAGGATCAGTCTGAGGATTTGTGTTGCATATTCTGGCATGTGGCATGAAAGTCTGTGTGTCTGTCTGGAGAAGCAAAACCGGTTTTCTTGGTGTAGGAAGACTGCACAGGGCAGAAGGAGCCAGACCTGTACTCTTCTGCCTTTCCTGCCCGTGGGAATCCTGTCCCCCGGAGCAGGCGTGAGTGTCACTTGGACCGGCAGTGCCAGGCAGTGTGCTGACAATTAAACAGTATTGAACACCTGTGATCCTGTAAATCAATTTGTTTTCTGGCCCAGCTGTATTTAGCAGTATAAATGAAACCTGTGTGGCCGTGTCAGCATGGCTGTGTGCCCACATTGATAGAGAAGTCAGGGTATATTATTTCACGCATGGTGCTACAGAGTTGAAGGAGCTGTGGCCACAAGAGCTCGTGTTATAGGTACAGCGAGTATTAGGTGACTGTCATCGTAATTGCCAACCTTGCTGGGATACCCAGTAGCTTATTTAAAGTGTGTAAGAATCATTGATATTCTCTACATAGAAGCTGGAGCAATACATCGTTGCTTGAGCCAGTGCTTTCAGCCTTTAGCAAACTGCAGACCACCACATGCGAGTATTCCAGGAGAAGCACCGATTACCTATAGCAAAAGCCTCTTGACTGTGGGTGTGCTTTCCTGGGCTTCTGGCGTGTAGTCACAGGACCCTCGGGCATCCAAGAACTACCAGTTGACGACTATGGATGCGTGGGGGACAGTGGACATTACAAGGAGAGGGATAGAAGTAGGTGGCGAATGTGAGACCTCTCTTAGTGTGTTTTACGAGGCACTAAAAACTGATGTGGTGTTTGACAGTCCAGGTACTTGCCCTGTCTTCTCAGGGACAAGGATGCCATTTCACACAGCGGTCTGTGGGAGCAAGGAGAGTAGGATGTGAGAAACAAGCAACGCTGCAGGGCATCCTGAGTGGCAACCAGTGGTCCTGCAGGGATGGAAGGGCCTGGGAGCATGAGGGCCTCGTGCCAAGAGGGGTAAGATGTTCTTACACTCAGCTGCCATCCTGTTGATGTACGCTCACTGCCGATAGTGATCTTATGTGTCTGCAATCTTGGTCTCATCTGTGTCTGCAATCTTGGTCTCATCTGTGTGTCACCTCTCATCCTGTGACAGCTCTTCCCCCGCGCTGCCGCAGGCACCGCAAGAGGTTTTGTTGCTCCCCAAGTTATGTGGTGGAGAAACGTTTTCTCCATGCAGCTCTCTGCCATTCATTCTAGCTCCCGGGGTAGGATTTGGGCTAATGCTGCTTGAACTGCCCTCAGGCTCCTTGCAGGGTAGCTGTGTTGTAGAATCATAGAATCATTTAGGTTGGAAAAGACCCTTGGGATCATCGAGTCCAACCATCAACCCCACTCTACAAAGTTCTCCCATTTCTCTACCGAAAGTCTTGCTTGGCATTTTACTTAAATCTTGTGTGGTGTGAGCTGCATGCATATCACACAGCGTGTTGTGAGTCAGAGCAAAGGCGTTCGGTATCACAGTGCTCCAGTGGAAGAAAAATATAAGGGTAACTATTACAGTATTTACAGCATCATTTTTCATATTGAGATTTGCACAGTTATTCAGCATAAAAAAATCCATGATTATAGAGGAGCTGACTCATTAAAACAGACTCTGTTTCTCTAGAGTACCCAGAATAAAACAGTGCTTTAATACATCTCAATTCACTCGAGTGTGCCCTGTGCTATCAGTTAAACTACACAGAAAATATCTTTCTTCCCTGCAGTGTTCCTGCCAATTCCCTCTTTCCTTAGCGCTTCCCCTGACTTGTCTTCTTCCTCTCTGTAATACAGCTGTAAGGAGAAATGGCACCTTTTTACAGTGTGGATTTGCCCCTTGTGTGCATTCTTACCTGCCAACAGTCGCGACTGCAAATCTGCAAATGTTTCCTGCTTTTTGCCATGAGAGTCCCACAAAATGAAAACAGCTAAAAAAAAGTGTAAGGCGGAGTGTGTTTCTTCGGGCGCATCAATAGTGTTTGGTACATAGTGGTTTCTGAATACCTATGCAAAGCTGATGTGAAGCAAATCATGGAGAGGAAAAGTAGTGAGCACCAGAGTAAACTGGGGAGGATTTCACCTGCGGAATCCTTTACTGACCATGCTAAGAGGGAGAAGATCAGCCTGTTTCTGGGTCCCAGTCCATAAGCCGGACAACTGGCAAATACATATTTTTACTTAAAAACTGAGGAGATGTGGCATGGTACATCCAAAAGATGTACATGGTGATACCATAAAAATGGCATCTCTTTTCAAGTGAGATCATACTTTGCCCTCGTGCCTCTTTTCCTCTTTTTCTGCTGTTTGCCATTTGTCTGTCCTATGAGTCAAAAGTTGACTGCAGTGGGGTAAAACACTCAGACTCCCTTTCATTTCAACAGTAATGTTCTGTGGTCTGCCCTTTGGCTAATTCCCTCCTCTTACTCCTCTGACGTCTTTAAAAAAAAACACGCTTCTTAACTCTGTGATGCCAGATTTGCAAGACTGATCGCCTCTAAGCATCTCACATTGCTTTGTCTTTTATATTTTATATGTATGTTCTAATTAAGTCATCATGTCACGATGGATGGATGTTCAAATCAGTGACTTTTCTCTGAATGGTGAACAGTGGAAGGAAATCTCCAGGAGCCTGGGAAGTGTGTGCAAATGAGTTGGTCTTATGTGAACTTTTAACGTGCTCTTCCAGGCTGAGTTTGGAATTGATACGTGCTCTCACATGGGATTCCCTAGAAACTGAAAAACTCTGCTTAGCTCTGGCTCTTCCAGTAAATGCTCCCACACATCTCCTTGAATGTTGGGCATCATTCCTCAGCTAGATGTAGTGAGCCCTGGTGAAGGAGCAGAAGCTAGTCATAGAGATGCTGCTCAAGGCTAAGTACTGTTCCTGTAAGAAGGAAGAAGCAGTGGACTGAGATGCAGTGTTTGCCTTCTTTCCAGACTCATGTCAGCTGTGTTTTAGTCTGCGCTGGCTTTCCACTCCCCTTCCTGCCCTTCTCTCCTTAAGTGTCTGTCTGCTACAGCAGCAAGGAATGAAAGACTTTCTTTGCCTTGTGAAACTAGTGAGTGGGATGTTTCTGGGTTCGGCAGTCAATTCCAGGCCAGCCAAGCTCATTTGTTTAGAGGATGTCCTTGCAAGACTTCTCACACTTAACGAACAAGCCTTGCATAAATAATGGGAATCTGCACGCTGGCTGCCTCCATGCCTGGCAGTCGCTCAGCGTGGCAGCCGCTTTCCTTCGCCTACCTGGCAGCGATGTGAATCAACTCCTGAAACAAGTGGGCAGCCGAGTGTAAATTGTAGCTGGCTACCTGGCACAATGCCTTTCCACATCCGTTCACAGAGTATGAACAAAGCAAGAAAAAGGGCTTAGCTGACCTTGCCTTCTTATCAGGAGCTGGTTGGTGGGGTCTTTTGTCAGGACTTCACCAGCCGGTCAGGTCTGTTTTGTGCAGCTTATGCGGCTTGTTTCAGTTTTTTTAACTGATTTTGAGTTGAAATCAGGTGCAATCTCAGAAGAGTCTTCAGGAGCCCGTACGTCCCTCCAGAAGGAGGGATATTCAGGGCAGGCAAACAGAATGCCTGTGTGTGTTGCTGGAGCAATGGTGAAAATGGCTGGAGGCTCAGGAAGAAAGTCCTTTGGGAGAAGAGAAACCTGACATCACGAAGAGACAAGCCTTCAAATCTCAATCTTGATAGAAGAGGGCAAATACCCACTTCCAGAATATATTGTGTTCAAGGCTCTTCAATTTTGGGAGGTTGAATGAGGGTTCATGACATCTTACAGTTGTGTCGAGAAGATGCGCTCTCTCTCTTACACATCTTTTCATTCTTTTTTCCATTTCTATTTTTGTGTGTGATGTTGAAGTTCATTTGATTTTCTGATTCCTCCAGCATTTAATTTCCCCGAGTTCAATCTCTGCCTGGATTTAGAGTCATAATCATTAGTATTTGGAAGCGTGGGGTTAACATGATAAAATAAATTTGTTATAAGGTAAGTTTTTTTCCTTCTAGCTTTTCAAGGTCTAATTATTTTGCGGCTGATCTAGTATGCAATTGATAAGATGAAAATGTAAATTTACAGGTTTAGTATTCAAAGTACTTTTCATCTGATCAAAGAGAGGGAAGCATTTTGCAAAATACAAAGCTTGCATTTTTGCAAATGTCTGAAGTTATGTGGATGTAGTCAAGCCATCAGGAAATCCATAGTGCATCCACTAATGTTTATTTTGTTTTTCTACAGGGGGTCTTGACCTTATTTTCATGCCAGGCCTTGGGTTTGACAAAAAAGGCAACAGATTGGGAAGAGGGAAAGGATATTATGACACCTATCTTGAAAGATGTATGAAACATCCCAGTGGAAAGCCTTACACGATTGCCTTGGCTTTTAGGGAACAGATTTGTGAATTGGTGCCAGTGGCAGAAAATGATGTCCAAGTAGATGAAATCCTTTATGAAGACTCCTGAAAGTATCTTGATACCAACCCACCTTCAGAGTGACCAACCAAAGACATCAGATCCATCAATCTTGACTTTTTAATAGTCATATATGACTTTGGGAGCAATAAAATACAGTATTTGTGTTTGAACAAAAAAAATCCCAAACAGTGTAAATGTGGTAATAGTAGTGAGGATTGCATTGATTTGCTTCTAATTAGCAAATATCTGGTGTGAATTCGTATTCTAGAATCAATAGAAACAAGAATGTGTGACTGTTTATTACAGTAATGACCATTTCTTATCATCATACTTTTGAGGAACAAGCTACTTGATACTTAACAGTCTTATTATTCCAGTGAACTGTCTACTAATGCGGTTCTTGATCCATTCTGGAATGAGATACTTGTTATGGTAAAAGTTCTTAGTACTTAAATGTTATGTGCACCCATGAGCAAAACAAGTAGATGCCAGATAAGTCCTATAGTAAGCTGGGCAAAAAATGGTGATTGGAAAAGCCTTAATTGATTTTAGTGTATACAAGAATTTTACTGTTTACTTGGTTCCTTGAAGTTGTCTTAAAATAAAAGGAGTATCTGTTAATAAAAAAAGGTTCACATCCATAGCTTTGGTATATGGTTCTTTCCTTTATCTGAATAGAAGATTGTAATGTAGTCTAAAATGAGGTCAGTGAGTTCTCCATCTGGAGAAAAACAGATCTTTTTTTGTAAAATAATATTCAAAATTACTTTAAGTTCAATAATTTTGTACAGGGGCCATTCATAATGTCCCAAAATATTGTGTGAAGTATGGATACTATGTTAAAGGATAAAGAGATGCTAAGAATTACAGAGAGCAGGTTTTATGGATTGAGTAAGTTTTTGGGTGGAAGGTTCTTTGTTCTCCATTTCTCCAGACCATCCTGGATATCAGGAAGAAGATGGTGAATTTTCCTCTTTGTGCTGTCCTCATAGTAATAGGACACAATATTTCCAATCAGGATCAATCAAACTGTCAAAATTTTGTGTTCCTTCTTCAGTGCAACTTCACTTTTTCTGTACATGTTTAACTTCTCCCTTAATAAATCAGTGCGTTTATTTTCACCAAACTACTCTGTGTCATCATTAAAAAAATCGCTGAATTCCTAAGGACCAGCTGTGGAGCAGAATGACCTTAAGACTTCCTCAGTGATAACTGTTTGTGAACAAACCCATGCCTACAGTGCGTATGAACCTTTTCATCTCAGAATGCTTGTATTCAGCTTTATTTCCATTTTGCCAATGCTGTAACTAATTAAACCCTCTTGCTCTGGGGTGAACATACGCTTAGCAACTCCGGTCTCTCTGGCCTGTGCTCCGAGATGCTTCTCCATCCGGTATTAACAAAGGTCCATCTGGCTGGGGTGAAGGTACGTTTGGTACCGGCCTGCTGGGCTTCCCGCCAGTCCATGCAGACAACCTGCAACCTGACCGAGACAGCTGGTAGCAGTTTGCAATATGGGCTGTTTAGTGAAATGATGGTGGTCGGAATCAGCCTTCCGTCAGTTCTTCATCAAACTCTTTCGTGCCACTACATGAAAGGTGCAGAGTAAGATGCGTTCGTGTCTCACGCAGGGTTGTGCAAGCAGAAGTCGAGATGACGGTATCGGTGCTGGTGCACGCGGCGGAGCGTCCTCCAGCTCCTCTCAGCTCCGCTGCGCTGCCAGCTGGATGGAGGGAGACAGACTTGTACCATTCGAGACCTTTGGGGAATAAACAAGATGAGAAAATCGGACTTCTCCTGGCAGAATTTTAATCCCTTCTTCATTTCTGAACTTCTGGTGACATATGGAGAGCAACACAAAAAAGATGGGGCAGGCTTCGCATGTGGCAGCCCTGTTTCTAGGTTTGTCCGCAGGGCTGTTTTGAGTTCACCCATCGGGTTGAGCTCGGCACTCTGCCGTATGGCGCGGCCTGCCAGGGACATCAACGACACTGCACTGAAACCAGCGTTTTTCACAGTGGAAACCTGGATCCCAAATCGGATAGATGTTTTAAATGCATATATTAAGTCCAGCCCCATTCAACAAGCTACCTCCTTCCACCCCACCAGAACCAGTGGGAGCTTTTAGTGGTGTCCTGCCTCAAGGATTGACCACGGTGCTTTACCTGGCATCCTGAGAACATTTTTACATGGGTTTGGTTAGCGTGACACTAGGCGTGACTGCATGAGTGTTGCTCCAGTTCTACTTTAGGCACAAAATTAAGAGGCCATGTCAGCATAACAGAACATAATTAGAGGCTAATGACCTCTTCGTGCTATGTTCAAGCTGAGGGGAAGCCATGATATTTGGTTTTAAAGCTGAATACTATTTTTTTAAAGCTGAATACTATTTTTTTGAGCTGTGCCGCATAAATTAAATGGCTACTGTGAAAGCAAACTTTTTATCCAAAACCTCTGCACCTTGTGGCTTTGCTTTTCTGAGACATTCTATATATATGAGGGGGGTTTTTTATTGTTGTTATTATTCTTTGCACGGCTAGATACGAGTTTATTCACAAAACTTTATGGCCCTTTTGGATTAGCTTTTGATTTTGCTGCCTGAGCTGTGATTTACTCACTAGAATAAGGGCTAGCCTGACTCGTACGTATTTCACTACGGGTGATACCAGGTGAACAACTGTCTGTAAAAAGACCGGCATATGATGAAGAGACTTCAGGGCCAGCACTGACGACTGTATGGAAACAAAGTGCTTAGAGAGAGACGAGGACTTGGTCATACATTTTGTTGTCTGGGAGTTCAAAACGGAGAGGGAGCAGTAAAAAGCAAGAGTTTGGATGCCAAATACAGGCCCCCATCCAGCCCAGCCGCAGATAGGTGCCAAGCTTTGTCCTTGTGGGCTCGCTGGAGTTGCTGGAACTAATTGGCATAGGAAAAGCAAGTGAGCTTTGAAGGCTTTGGGGGCTTGAGGCGATGCCTGTCCCTGAACGTCGTATCTCGCAAATGGCATTTCAATACATCGTGGAGCCATTCTCTCCCGCTTCCACTCCAAACCGCCCTTTTGGCTATAGCTGCGGCGGGAAAAGGATGAGGAGAGTATTTAATGTAGTGTATCATTGGGAACAAGAGGAGCCGGCGCTTTGTTCCTTGCCGGCCTGTCCTGGGTCAGGAGGAGATCAGCACGGGCTCCTCGGCCAGGCGGGGGGAGCCGCGGGACCCTGGCTGATGCGGAGATCTCTTCACATTTGGCTGGCGGCGATAGTAAAACGATATTTATGTATATTGTCTTGAGAATCACGGAGTTAAATAAATGTGACAGCTTTCATTTGACATCCCCAGCCTTGCTGCTGTCACTCAGGGTTTTTCTTTTTGCCACATAACATGAAACCACTGTCAGCTCGATAGTATATAGCAGTGTTTCTGAAGCACAGAGGTTAGGGGGTTGGTGGGTGCGTCAGAATTATTTACGTTTGCTATGCATAAAATGGCACTTGGGGAGCAAGGCAGGCTGCCAAGAAGGAGAGGAATCGGGGCTGTCTGGTTGCTCTCTTGTATCTCTCCACACTGGATTGTCAGGGTAGGATTTATAAAAATTGCTTCAAAACACTATCATCTTTCCTCAACTGGATGTGCCCCCGTCTGTCGCAGTGAATGCCATTATTGCTATTCTCATGACAAAGCGTCTATCAATCTCTACTTTGTTTATAAACAAATCTGCCGGCCCTGCATAAGAAATGGATAGGCTGAGGAAAAATACCATTACCAAAGGAATAAGTTAATTATATTTCAGGATCTCAGCAGGGAATGCTATCTCGGAGTATTCAGTAAGATCTGACCAGTGGAGTTATAATTAAAAAATGTCCCCGGGGAGGAACTTGTAAATTATTTACTGTAAGGGGCTTTTCCAGGCTCTTTTAGTTTAATTACACACTCTGAAAGGCCTCAGAAACAAATTAACTAAGAGGTTGAAATGGCTTTGTTAAAATCATGTTCACGGCTAAGCAAGTGGAAGACTGTGAGCAAGGTTCAGATACAGGACAAATCATTGGAAGCTGGCATTACTCATAGTTTAAAAATCATGTGGAAAACACCAAAATGTCCGTGGGTAGAAAATGCAATCACTGGTTTTCTCCAGTATTCCCACTGGCCTCAGAAGACCTTGTGTGTAGTCTGTGGGCTCAGATCTGACAGTGCCTCGTGTCCTCACCGCCCTTTGCTCTGTGGGGAGAGGAACTGACTTTTGTGGGCTTTTTGATAGGGTAGAGATGAAGTCCTAGCGGAGGGGGATGAAAGACTGGAGGTGATGGAGAGGCAGAATAAGAAGATTTTGGGACGGTATGAATTTTCCATCACTCTTACACCACCTATGGCATTTTAGCTCAAAACAGCCTGGCTGACCCTCAGTGGCAGGTGGGCTGAATGTGGCCCTTGGTCCGCAGAGATGGACACCCATGCTGTTAGCGGTTGTGTCCTTCTCAAATGCATGGGTGAAACCTGACTTGCTTGCCTTCCCATGTCAAACATGGCTTAAGCATTTGTTAGCGAAGTTGGCCCCTGGAGTTGGCCTTTGCTGGAAGACATCTGGCCTGATCCCTGCTCAGATGTGGAGAATGGAAGTCAAGAGGCCGGAGCAGTCCCCTCATCTCAGCAACTGACTCATCGCTTGGCAGAGAGGGAGGCATTATCTAATATCTGTTTGCTAAGGAGTAAGGCAGCCAGTAATACTATATCTGCCTGCCTGTTGATGCCAAATTTTATGTATGTAATGGCCTTTCAGCTGCCGTTGTCCTTGCATTTATTTCTTCCTGAAAAAACCCACATCTGCTGTTGCACCCTCACCAAAGAGCCAACTGGCTGAGCAAAGCAGCCAGCCAGGCACGGCCGCTGGTGCAGACGTGCTTATTAGCCCATATACATGCACATAGCATTTCTCTTTTCCTCGAGTCTCCTTTTTCTTCCAAATTTATTGCACTTCCATGTCTCGCTTAGGTGGAAACTGGCCCAGAGTTAACAGTCTCTCTACCCCCTGCCTGTGTACAGTCTTCAGCACATGGCATTTGATTATAGCCTGAGGGTACCGTTATCGCGTCCCAAACAATACGTTCTCCACCTTCAGGCAAACTAGCTGAAAATCCGCAGATGAAAGCTGCTTTAGTCATTCATCAGGCAGATGAGATCTCTGCTTTTATTTTGTTATGGTGTAAATCTGCTGCTTAGTTTTCTAGTCTCTCTGAAAACTACTGAATCATAAAAATGCTTGTAGCAAATCCCAGCTTGTCTGTCACCAGAATAATACATTAAATGGCTTATCAGCTCCAAGAGAAGACTGCAATACTTTTGAGATGATTTGGATATATAGTTAGGGAACAAAATATGTTGACAGCTTTAGAATTGTCTTGATGGGTAGATTTTATTTTGTATTTTACTGTAGCGTATCCAGTAGTACTTGGGGACAAAGAGAAGACGTCCTTAAATTTCTGCAAATGTGCCTTATTGGTGGGGAAAACCACAGAAGAAGAGTGGAGTAGAACATAAATGTAAAAGGAAGGACTGTTCTTAAAAGGGCAGAACAATAAGGTTTGAATAGTCTCAGCAGAAGTGTTGCTATTTAATTATTGGGAGTGGTGAGTCCATATTAACCTTTATGGAAAAGTACTATAGACTATAATAAAGGTGAATACTTTTCTACAGCCTTTTGTTACCACCTTGTCAAATTTAATAAAAAAAAATAATAAATTCTATTAGAATGGCTAAAAAAATAACGGGAATGATAAATTACTATTAAATAGTTTAGATTATTGGGTGATTGTTATTAGACCATATTAAAATGTGTATGACTCTCTCATTCTGGATACAGCTGGAAAATGCAATTACAGATAAATTCGGAAGGGCCTTTGCTATTGTTGCCTTGTCCGTGAGCAAGCTTCTCTGGATGGTTTCCTATCGCTGCCATCCTCCATGCCCGGGGTGACTCGGAGCGGAGCTCGGGCTGACCCAGGCGGGACAAGGCAGGGGTGAGATGGTCTCACCGATGTACTTTGGCTGGAGTAAGACACCGCGGGGTATAACAAGGGTAGGGGAGGCAGGTACCATCTCTGACCGTGCTGGTTGAGGGAATCAGTCCAAAAGTCTTATCTGACAGAGCAAATTACCTTCAAGTGATGCTACCTGATTGCGAACCTGTGCTTCGAGTGCACGGATGGTGAAGAACAAGGCTGCCAGCCCTTACCAGCTGTGAGGGCTTTGCTTCCTGGCCCCAGAGAGCCCCAATGCCTCACTCCCTCCAGCTTTCCCGGAGAGTGATGGGAATCGCTTCTCCAGGAGGTCCCTGAGGCTCATGGAGCTCCGTGTCCGTGGTGGTACATTAGGGAGGGATGCCAAGAGAGAATGAAACTGCTCTATTTTGTCTCTTTAACATCTGTAATAGGATCAGGCTGTGCATGGGCTTTGAAAGCTACAGAGGCCAGACTTTGCTTTTCAGTCTTGTGTTTTTCACATCATTTCTGGTGTGGGGAAGGTCTGAGGTCGCCTGGGAACATCCCTCTTGGAGCCCGCCAGCCCTTTAATACAGTTTGGGGCGAGAACAAAAAAAATCTCAACACAGTTAGATTTAACAGGAAGCAGGAGCTGAGGTGGGAATTCAGGGAGGTTTAGATTCAATCAAATCATGCTGGAAAAAGAGATTACCCTCTGCAAGCTGAATTGCGGTGACGTGGTGGGAGGCGGCAGGGCTTAGCTCAGACTCCAGCAGAAGAGAGCGTTTTGCAGCCACTCTCCCAGGGATGCCTCGCAAGAGCCAGTGGCCAGATGCAAACTACTCTCTTACAACCGTGATAAACACTTTGCAAAGGCTAAAAAAAAAAGCAACTTCCACTTTACAAGTGCTCAAAAAGCAACTTTGCAGCTTGTTGACTGGAAGAGAGTCGCCTCCCTGAGACTTTGGCTGCCCAAAATGGTAGAGCTGTAATAGACTTCATCTGCTGTAATGCTACCGGACGCGGTGCTGTCTCCCTAACACGTAATGCTCATGTATGAACACTGTTGTTATAATAAATTAAGAGTAGTAGGAAAGGCCCTGGAAGTTAGCCATAAATCGGGTGGTAAGCGCCAGCGAGCGGCCGGGGCTCAGCTGTACGTCGTTACTAAAGATGTTGAAGAGGTGCGAGGCAGCGCGGTGCTGGGGATGTTGTTACTCGGGTCTCCACCACAGCAGAGCTGAGATTGGAGACGCGCAGCAGAATCGGTCAAAAACTCTCCGCTGTTGTAAAAGTGATGCGGGTTGCTCTTGGTAAAAGCTGGTGGTGGTGGTGGTGGTGAGGTTGTTGTTTTGCTTCTATTTAAAGAAAGGAAAAGAGGCCAGCTCTGTTTTTCAAAATAATTCAAATTCCTGAAGAAATTCCCCAGCTTGTTCAACAGGGCTGCGAACCCTTTGTTTTACATAATTTGCACCAAAATTAAAGTGAGGTTTAAAACTCTTTAGGGCACTGGTCTTGGCTTTGTACGCACAGTCTCCAGCACAACAGGCCTCTGGCTGGGATTAATACCAACACAATGCAGATTATTAAAGAAGGAGAATAAAAGAGGCAAGAGGAGGGTATTTTAGTGCAAGAGGCTTAACTCTGGTTTTGAGTACGGGCTGTGGAGCAGCAGCAGGACCACTCAGGCTATTTCCTCACCACTTGAATAGTTCAAACGCAGCCTGGATATATAATTTTATGGCTGGTTTCCCTGATGGGTACCCAAACTTTTGAAACAACTGTGTCTTCCTTCAACATTTTTAGGATACTCCACGGTGCATGAGCAGAAGCCGTGAAGGATCGGCAAGTGTCTTGCTCGGCGTGGTACTCAGAAGTGAAATGTTTTTCTCTGGGGACAGCAGGGAGAGGACCGCAGCCGTCTGGGCATCACAGCGGGGGAACGGGGAGCTGCAAGGGTGGGTGGCTGGGGAGGAGAGACGGGACCAGATCTGCAGCAGGGGCTGTCACAGACTCATCTCCTGTCAATCGGGAGGCTTTATATACAGAGCCATGGGGAACATAAGTATTTGTGGCTTTTGGGGGGAAAACAGAATGTAAATTAGATTTTAAAGAGAGCATTTGGCTAAAATTAGAAGCCATGGGCCTGATATGCTATAGGTTGTGACAGGAGAAGTGGCTAATTTCAAGCGAGTTTCCACCCCACTTGATTATTGTTGTGACACACAGATCATTAACGTGATGGTCTAAACAGGAAACAAATTGTTTAAATATTAAACTGTCAAGTCGTTCCTCTGATCTCTAAATCCCTACCTAAAGTAGGGGGGATGTGTGTGTGAAAAATGAGGTTTGGGCTCTGCCGCTGTCTGATGCCGCGTTGCTCCCTGTCAGGGTGGCAACTGCTGCCGGGCGGCTGCAAAATGGCATTTTCAATCATCCGCTTTGTTTGCGGATGTATTTCATACCTGATCACAGGTGCTTTTCTGCAAGCTCTCAGGCGGGCATGGAGGCTGCTGCCTCCCCTGGGTCTCCGGCATGACTGGCCCTGCCCAGAGACTCGGGGCATTTGAAGCGAGGGAGATGGGGAAGGAGAGAGGCCATTTGCCAAACTACTGCTCCAGCCTCTTCTGCTGCTGCGGATCCAAGTGGGAACTGTTCATCGGAGAACACCGACAGTGCCTGACCGCTTCACCTGCACAACAGGGCGGCCAGCGAGGAGCTCCTCGTGTTCCAGCAGGTCACGCTGGAGCTGGTTGTCCTGGAAAGCGCCTTTGGAGCAGCTGCAGGTAACTTCTGTGCTTCCAGGTGCTATGTCTCTTTCCCTCCTGGATCTGCGAGATCCATGGGTTTGGGAAGATGCTATAACTGTGCAGGTTGTGCACTTTTAAACAGCTGCCTTCGGGTAGAGAAGGAGGAGGCGGCCACCACAGACAGCCCCCCTTCTGACACAATAGCGTTGGAAGGGTGAGCGAGCTCTACACTACATTACTACACTACTACTCTACATTTTTTTACCCCATGGAACACCACAGACATCCCCTTGGTGCTCAAAGTACAGTAATATGCTTCCCAGAGAGGAAGCATTTGGCTGTAGATGAGCACCCCGCTTCTTTGCAAGGTCTCCACGACCGTGTTGCTCCACGAAGCGACCTCTGTTCAGCGTCACCTTGAAGATGGGACAAGAGAGGTGTAAGCATGTTACGCTTCCATCATTTACAGTTCTGCCGTGTTGAATTTCACTTCTCAAATAGCTGTTGTGCCGTGCGAAAGGTGGTGTGCATAAAAGACCTGGTATAGAAACTGCTTTGCAAGAGAACAATGCTGTTGGGAGAAAAGTACACGCATATTAATGATGTTCAACCAAGGGATTATTAAAGGCAATGAACCCAGGGCACTTATTTAGGAAACTATTTGTTCGAGGAGGAGTCTCTAAAAGCTTTGGCTTCGTGGTTTCCTTCCTCTGTAATACATAAGAGCGCAGGAAGCCAGCTCTTGAATTCACGGGTCATAACCCTATCTGCTCAAGAGCTGGAGTAGGATCGATTTAAAATGAGTCCTCGCACTGTTCTGCCTTTCCCCGAGAGCACGGCAAAATTAATCCCCCGCTAAAGTTTCCCTCTGTCTCGAACTAGAAAATACAAATAGAAGGTGAAATTTGTGCTGATAATTACTTTGACAGCCGTCACATGTGCGTGTTGTAAAGGATCAGCACAGACACAGCTTCCAATATGACGATAGCCCGTGGTAATAGCTATGATTAAGAGGAAGCTAATTAGAATGCATTAGGCATTCGGTCCCCACAGTTCAGTGTTCTTTAAGCAAATTTGCACTTGGGAAGAGAGCCTTATTTTTAATACACACGGATAGTGTTGCCTGCAGACTTCCATTGATTTACACCGTAGCCGTTTGTACCAAAGCATTTTCTTCGGTACCTCACCAAATATAGCAGCTTTCTTTAACACAGCAACAAAGCTCAGAAAAAGATTTGTCCTAGTTCTCCTTGCAGACAAGCACGTACAAAAATACCAAGCGATACTTAGCGGGAACAGACATTTTAAAGGTTACCTAAGGAATTTTGTCCAATGCTACTTTTTCAGAGTTGCCTGGAACGCTACCTGCTGTCAGGGTAATATGTGGAATAATGGAGTGAGGATAAGTAGATCTGCTTCTCACACACACATCCCAAAACCAGGCTCGGAATGAGTTAGTAGCTTTAGAATAGTACTTTGATTTCTAAGTCACGTAAGTATTTGCAATTTTACCCAGTATCGAGTTGCACATGCAAACAGACTAGTTTCAAGCAGCACGAACGTATTCAAATTCTTTTGTGCTGGAGGTATTAATCCACATCTGGGTATTCAATTACTATCAGAACAAACTGTGCGACTGCACTAGAATCAGATAAAAATATGCAAAGCAGGTAGCTTGAGGCTCATTTACACTAAAATTCCTCTAGCTGTTTGAAGAGGCTTCGTAATGTCAGTATACTCCCACCTGAGTATATTCTTTATTGTGAGCATTGTAAAGTGGCCTTCCTGGATGCAAAAGTTGGATCTGAATATATTGACTTCAAGGATGCAGGGTTGGTTTTTTTTTTTTTCTCTTAAGTAAAAAATGACCAAAGAGGAAAAGTAACCTAATTATTTTCTTTCTTTCTTTCAGGAAATTATGGAATTTATAGAGTGAAAATCTGTGAAAAATAAATTAAAACCTGGATTATCCCTTTCTTATTTTCTTCTGCTCATCTTTTATCCTTTCTTGTCCTTGTCATCATTCCCCCCTCTCCCACCACTACATTACCATCCTTGCTATCCTTATCACCTTTATTACTTTCATTGGCTTCCAATTCAAAAGCCTGCCATCCCATCACGAGTTTGTATTTTCAGATGCAGGGCGGAGGTTTTGGATAGAATCCCACCTTTTGGGGGCCCATGGAGATGCATGGGGGAAAAAAAAGCGGATAAGAACAGTTAAGTCTATAAATCTCCACGTCTATAAATCTTAAAATGGATTACTGATGACAGTGACTCTTTAATGGAAAGAGTGACAGTCCATGTAGACGAAAGGCAGTGTAATTCATGGAGGCTATTAAATTTGAGAGGCCTTTTCATTCCCATTTGTCTTTCAATGTTATGTGTCGATTTCTGGGAGATGATTCTCTGGGGAGAGATGTGCCCTGCTCATCAGGCCCTGAAAAGCGCCTGTGTTTATTTGTCTGGCATTTGCCGTGGTGGATAACATATTTGCTCCTCCTGCACCGGGGAGGAAAGCCCCCAGGGCTGGAGAAGAGGGCACCCAGCTGGCTGCCCTGCTTGTGATATGCAGGAGCCTTCTGGTCGCACCCACTGTTTTTTTAGAGTTAAAAGTCTCCAGAAAACCCATCACAGGGCAGTAGGACACCCATGGCCAAGTTCTCCACATCTGTTGATCAGCTGGGATGTGGCTGCGCCCAGACAAGCCCTTCAGAGCCTGGCATGGCTGTCAGAGGACAGGGGTCACCTCCACTGCACGGGACATGGTGGTGGGGCTGTTTCCTGGGAGCTCCTCTGCCGCAGCTTTGGCACGGGACCGAGGTCTTGGCCGAGAGGTCAGGCCACTACAGAAATATACACCCAGCAGAAGCAGTTTGTGGTTTATAAATCGTAATGCATCAGAATAAGCGTGCAGAACAGCGAGCGGGTACCGGGGGAATTTACATCTAAACGCACTCGCTTTGCCAAGGTTGCGTTCCCTCATTCTGATCACGGATTGCCAAGTTACCGTGCAACGCGTTCCCAGGGGAAACTAAAGGCCAGCTGAGTTTCATCAAGAAACGAGTTGCTGCTTTGGCTCTGAAGGGGCTGGAAACAGGATGGTTTCACTCCACGGAGCGGGAGGATTTACTGTAACACAGTCATTTCATGCAGGTGATTGACTGTTACTGCTACCTGCGACAGCCCGAAATCTGTTGCCTTTGCGTCCTTGCGGTTCGTACAATTGTTCATTCAGGGACTGAGACACCCTCGGCGCAGCCAATTCCTCCCTCTGCAAGTGGATGCGATCCCCATCAAAATCAATTGACTGGAGTCAGGCCCTCCGTCTTCAGTTGCTAAGGAAAGAGAAATCAGTGTTGCTCATGAGAAGACCACTGGTGCGGAAAGTCACTTAGCACTAGCAGCTGCTTTATGGCAGCAGAGCCTGGCGGAGGGGATTCGGAGATGCGAGCGGAGGCTGGAGCAGGATCCTACATTATGTAGGAGTCCGGGGGACATGGATGGGAGGAAACCTTCGGCAGAGGGTGTGGAAAATTCCCATCCGTTTCTGAAAGAAAGTGTGTGTGTGTGTAATTTATTTGTTTACTTATTTATACAGCTAAAAAGATCAAGGGCGTTGCTGTCTCCAGAAAACCCATCACAGGGCAGTAGGACATCTGGATCCATACCCTCTCACTGCAGCCAGGGACCTGACAGGGGCTCCAGTGCTCTAAGTTACTTATTAGCTAATTAGCCAATTGCTGTTACTTATTAGCTTATTCCTATTAGCTAATTAGCACCTGGCTGGCCATTGCAGCAGCAAGAGATGAAGACCTGCTCGCTCCCAAGGCTGTGTTCAGCCCAGGTCAGTAGTGGCAACCTAAAATTGCTGCCCTTTCCTATGGGAAGTGGATGGGTCGGGCTCACCCTGAACATACTGTACCTTTGTCACATCATCCCGCTCGCCTTTTGGCATCCTCGCTGTTGTTTTGGGGATGAGTCACAGGAGACTGCGCTATCTGGTGGGGTCTAGGAGAGGCTGGGTTTCGGTGCTGAGTCACTGGCCAAGGCGGTGTGGGCAGCCTGGGGCCGTGTTTGTATTGCGCCTCCTGCTTTTTTTAAAGGGCTTTTGCTTATTTTCGCCCATCGAAAAGGTCACGCGTCCCTATGCACCCCTTTATTGATGTGCCTCCAGCACGTCCAGCCAAGGATGGGTTTGCTGGTTCGCGGTCCTCGCTGTGTAACACGAGGGTTTCGTCACGGTGCGTAACCCTCATCCGCATCGTGGCTGCCCCTAGATTCCACTTTTTTCCAAATAAAACCAATATTATTATTGTTGTGTATTATTTATACTGTGGAAAGGTACTGAGAGGAAGAAGTGGGGAAAAATTAGCTCATTCTTTCTAGAATCTGTGAGCAGCTGAAAGACAAAGAATATAGAATTAAAAAAAAAAAAAAAAACCCAACCCTCAGCTAATTTTGGAGCATGTTTCATCTTCACAAGAGCCATTCATTTTGTAGCTAATTCTTTACAAACCTTCCTTCCTTTTGTTGCAAGTTTGGTATAATTTTACATCATACCAAGTTCAATGGAAGAAAAAAAAAGGGAGCGATGGTTTGAATTATTCCCCATCCCACAAGAAAAACTTGGGTTTGAAGATCACTTTTTAATATACAAGGACCCAGCCAAGGACGCCCGTGCTAATCTTTCAAAACGCAGCATTGTGCTCCTTCAAAGTATTAAAAGCTGCTTGGATTTTGACCGAACGTGTAACCCTGTATTAAACTTCTAATGGCTAACGAGACAGAACTTGGTTATGAGGACTAAAATATAGAAAATATAAATCAGCAGCCTGGAATGAACACTCATCCTCTTTTACTTTCATTAAACCCATTTTAAACTAGCTTTACCATTTATCTTTCATGAGATTTTCATTACTTTCCCATCCATTGAGGGCAAGATGGAACAGTCAGTTTTATTGTTCATTTGTCTGATCTTCTCTTCGCTGTGGGTTATTCAGGCATTTGAGCGTGACGTTTCGCTGCCAGCCCAAGCTGGTGGTTTAGTCTGTGCTGTCCCTTCTCCTTCTGTACTCCGCCTGTCTCGCAGCTGGAAGGCCAAAACATGCAACTTCAAAAACAAATAATCCCTTTTGGTGTTGTTGTAAGCTGGAGCAAATCATGAGAACGGTAAAAACGGCTTTTGTCCGCCTTATTTCCCCCTAGACATTTGCATCCTCAATCCGTATAGATTTTTCCTAGCTACTAGTTCTCCTGTCCAAAGATGCAAAGCTACTGCTCTGGATGTCCCTGGGCTTGCCATCTGTGCAAGTCCGTAAGAAAGCTGGAGCTGTGGACATCCAGTGGGGTTTCACTGGCTAAATCCTTCTTACCTCATTTGGGCAAAGAGTTGCCCAAGTTACGAATGAGTTGCATTATCTTGCGTGAACAAAGTGGCAAGGTCTGGTTCGGTAACGTCAATGAGATTTCTGGCTTTGGCTGAACTATAAATCATTAATTTTGATAATGCATACCTATGAAATCCCTTGTAATGATGGCTCCTGTTATCTAGAAAACATTTGAAGTACAATAACAGGATTTATATAAGTCAATTGTATAGTTAGTTTTGAGGACTGCACCGTAGCTCTGCTGGAAATAATGGTAATTCTGCAATTATTCATGGCAACGGAGTGATGTTCCTCCCTGATCACTCTGCAATTAACTTGCACCACTGCCGTAGCCCAGGAACGGAGTAGGTAGGATACATCGTTAAAGAAAACTACGCGTTTTTTAAGGGGTTCCCTTATGGCCACCGGCCCCCAAATAGTCGCTCAGCTCAGGCAAGAGCTGCCTGAGCGTTAGCAGAGAGGCGCCAGGGCTATTTTTTTGAGACAAAGCTCTGGGTTCGGCTCAGCGTTATTGATGGGGTCGCGTGCGAGGGAGGCTTACACCGGAGGGAAGAGTAATGGCAGAAAGAGAGAGAATGGCAAATTGGCTGGGTGAGGAATTACCTGCGTTCAGCCCCGCTGCGTGGAGCGCTTATGGCCGGGTAACCCCTTCGTGCTCGGGGCTGGTGCGAGGGTAAGGCGCAGCACGCAGCCCTTCTGCAAAAATACCGGAAAAGCCATTTTTATTGGAAGTATAAATACTGTTATTAGTTTAAAGGGACAAGTCAAGGGGCATAGGCTGTTCCCGGTGAGGCGGGGTTGGATTGAGGGTGACGGTTGTCTGTTTGCATCTTTAAGGGGTTTTATTAATGCCGTCGGGGAGCAGGCGCCTGTGATTGAAGCGCGAAGAGGCCAAACCCACAGGTTGCGAGGTCTCGGAGCCGCTCTTCAACCTGAGCGCGGGGGAGAGAATTTGCAGGTGACGGATCCCTTCCTACGGAGCGAGTTTGGTTAAAACAAAGTGTGGCGAGGAGGCTGGATTTGCCGCAGGCGTTATTGCCAGCAGTAATTCCCTCACCTCCACGCCTGTCAGCTGCCTCCACAACGAGGAGCTGCCAGAGCAGAGCAGAGGAGAAGGTGCTGAGCGGTGACAGGTGGCAGGGACAGCCTGTGGAATTGCGGGGGAAAGGAGCCGGGACAGGGATTCCCAACAGGAATCTCAGTGACTTCTTAAAGCCGTTTCTGGGCGCTGGAGTAGACAGAAATAGGGTCGCAGGGCTGGAAGGAAAACAGGGGATGCTGTTTCTATGAAAACAGATGTGTATTCCCCATGTGTGCTGCTGTTTCAACAGCTGGATTGCATCCTTCTTCCTATTGCTCGCTCTTGCACATTTAATATGAGGCTTTTTAATTCTTTTTATAGAAAGCCTTACCCAGTAATACATTTGCATGTGTGGGTATCGGGCTGGTTTCCGTACCGGGATGCAGTGCTAGATGCTGGTGAAGAAACCCGAGATGAAAGGCTTGGTCCCTCAGGGACGTGATACAGGGACATGGGGCGCAAGCTCGTCAGTCCAGTGGGCAAGGAATAAATCACTGTATTTTCAAGCTTGGCAGCTTGTTTCTTGTAATTCCTTGAGAGATAGTAATTAAATATCATTGCATTAGAACCAATATGTCCCAAGTAGAGAACAAATTCATACTCATAACTATGTAGCCATCACATTAAACAAATGAGCTGCTCATTAAAAATAGATGCAAAAGATTCAATTAGATCTAATGCTGTATTAAGGATTTGATGACATGCTGGCTTTATTTCCATTGGTTCTAGGCAACAATGAAACAGCTTTTCATAGTGACCCAAGAGAATCCGTTTCTTTTTTTAAATACCCATTTCCTTCTTAATCTTAAAACTACTATTAAGCACCTCCTCCTTTAAGTAAAGAGGGGAGGGAAAAAAGAAAAAGAAAAAGGAGCTTTATTGTTTTCTAGCATTCCAGCTGGGTTTAGAGGCATAAAAGAATGAGGGAGCCCAATCTTTATTCTGTGTGCTACGTCTAATATAATTCAGAACGATGTAATAGGGAATCAAATCTCTGCGAGGATGATTATTGAATGTACGGAAAAGGATGATTGCTGAACGTACAGAATTTCTTCTAACCATTACCTGCCTCTCCTGTATGTGGACACCGTAGCGCCAGAAGAGATGGTGATGGTCGCTTCGATCCCATTCTCCTGATGAAACCGTCGCCTTTGGTCCCCACCCGTCTGGGCGCCGGCTGCAGCTTCGGCTTCAACTTTGCAATGGATCTTTTTCTCACAAACTGGCTTTATTTAAACCCTTGTCTGTGGTCCTGCCCCTTGTGTTTTAGAAGCACGTTACACTTTGCCAAGCAATCGGGATTACACTTGTTCCATCGCTGCTCTCCTTTCTCCGGAAAGGCTGCCCAGGGGACAGAGCTGTGAATTGCATCCCAGCTCCGTCTTAATCCATCACCTGGACCCGGCAGCAGAGTCCTGGCAAAGACTGAAATAAAATCAACTTTGATTTTTCCCTGAATCTCTCGCCTAGCTCGCAATACAGATGCTGTCAACTTTTAATTATGTGTGGGCAGATTATCCGGTTGCGAATGAACCGTGTTACACCGAAAATAAAACACTTTTATTCCCGTCGTTGACCTTTTTCTACACTGTCACTCTAGTTTTCACTAAGATTAATATAGAAAACAAAACATTTATTTCCACAATCTGATTTACACTGGTTTTGTTTGACTGTGCTTTACTTTATTGGGGTTAGTTCAGCTCCCCCCCCGAATCTGGGTAGTCACAAGTTGACTGACTCCGGCAAGGAAAGACACACTAAAATTTATAGTTATAAAATAGCCTGATGCGGCGTCTGCTGTAGATGGCAAAATAGATCGGATTGATTGGGCATTTGTCTCTGAAACAGAGGGTGGTTTTGATGTATGTGCATAATTTGTAAGTGAATTTGCTTCTCCCTGGTGCTGCTGCGGTAGATGCTGCATAATTAAGAATTTCATCACCCATCTGAAAAGTGCCTTTCGCTTTGGAGCGTGGTTTGATTTCACAGAGAAATCACCATCTGGGCACGATGAAATTGGAAACCCCAAGAATCCCAGTTGCTCTGGGGTATTTGCTGCGATGGGAATTTAAGGGCTGTGTGCTTACCAGTGATACCATCATAACGACTCATTTCTTGACTCCACCTTGCAAATCGATATATTCTAGCAAAGGGCACGAGCCTGAAAAGTTGTACGCGTAGTGTGTTAATCTACAAGAGATATGAAAAAGGGACTATGTCAGGGAACTTTTCAGTTCAGCTTCAGCTCTTGCTGCTGCGTCCAGTGTGTAGATAGCTGTGAAATCTCTCTGGCTTTTTGAGGTGTATCATAACGCGGGCAATAACTTGGCAATGCCGCCAGCGCAGAGCAGGAGATGGTGGCGGTGCGGTGGGATCGCCTGGCCAGCCTGGTGCCTGCGGTGTTTTTATGTTCTCGGGAAGATGCAGACTCCTTCAGAAGCGTAACAGATGCTGATTTGGTCTGTAGTGCACAAAAACTTGTGTTCTCAGGTGGAGAACTGCAGACTGGAAAGAAGCAGACTGTCAGTCTCCGCTGAAACTTGAAAACATATTTTTTTCCACTTTTGCCCACATACTTTTCCCTAGCCAGCTCATTTCCCTTTTACAATATTTTTTTTAACTTTTTTCTTTTTTTTTTTTTTCCCCCCAAATGAGTAACAATTCCTTATGCACCATTTTTCTGTCGTCTCCAGGAAAGAGTTGCCATGAAAGGAGTGGAAAAAAAATCTATCTGAGCTTTTCTTCTGATAAGGGGGAAATTTTGACCGTCCTTAGCAGAGCCACTGTTGGCGTTTCCCTTTACGCCAGTCTCTGTTCCGAAAGCTCTTGACTGGAGAGAAAAAAAGGCATGAGAAAAGTTAGGTTTTCTTTACACTTCTAGAGCCTTTATCCCCCAACGACTAAATTTATTTCAGCCATAAAACAAGAGTCTCAAAGGATCCCACCCTCCGGTACGTGGGGTGGGTTGATTTGTATTCTGCTGCTGTTTTCTGTAAGATAACAAATACAGGAAGAAAACATCAATCCTGATTTCTTTTCTTTCTTTATCTCCCCTCCCGTTCTCTGTTGTGCCCCGACTGCTAATAGCATTCTGATTTAGTGGTGGGTGTAATAAGATACGGATGCTGGATATTGTCTTTTTATACCTGTTGCACCTACAGGAGTGCTGACTGCAAGCTTCCCTCCTCCCCTCCTGCTTCTCTCCGAATTGAATTAATTCACCTTGAAGTTACAGAGCTGTAGTCACAAATCCATTGGGGTCAGAGAGATACTTAGAAGAAAGATGTAGTCCACTCACCCCCCACCCCCCCTTATATGCTCTTACATTGTTATCACTCCCTCACTTTACTTTTTTTCCGAAAAAGAGGGACAAATAATACTCCATTTTTTCACTTAAATTTCAGATCATTCACTAAAGTCATTCTGTGTAACCAGCTTTAATTATTTATAAAGGTGAGACTTTCTGTACTTGTAATAAATTTCTAAACTCATAAAAAGCCAGGGATTCATAACACCCAGAACTAAATTATTTATCAGTCAGAAAGATGGTTGGATCCACAGCACAGGGTGTTTCTAAGGACCTCGGCTGACCAGGAGGGTCATCTCCTTTGGGTTAAGAAGGGATTTGACAGTGCTCTTTCTGTTCCCTAGAGCTCTCCTGACAGAGGAAAGTGGTGGGAATTATTCAAGCACAGATTAGGCTTTGAAAATTTCACATTTACTAGGAAAAATGTAGCATGGAATACATGATGCAAAAGTTAGGAACTGGATATCTGTCCCTCATCCACCAAATGGGAAGAGCGAAGGTGACCGTCGGAGCCACTCAAGGCTGGTGATGAAGGGCAGCGCCTTCTCCTGCTGCTCACGTTTTGCCCAAACCCACAGATTGTACCGGTGCTGCGTCACCTGAGCTCACATTGTGCAATCTGTCCGTGCTGTCGGCACGGCGTGGCCGGGTGGGTGTTGAAAGGCCAGCCCAGGGCTACTGTAGGTGGGCTTGAAAGTGTGGTTTTGGAGAGGGAGGTGGTGCAGATCCCCACAGTCAACAGACTGGTGTCCTTGGTGGGCCAGGCTCCTCGCCCACCCTCTGTCTCACCAGGGAGCTCCATGGAGACCCGTCCCTGATAAGGCTTCTGCGCCCCGTGTGGTTTTTTACCCATCGTGTACCCTTACCCGCAGCGCATCTGCCTTCGCAGCAGCGACGTTACCCAGTGCTCCAGCCCAGAGCCTTTGCCCATGCAAAACCCGTTTGTGGGGTTTTTTTTTCATTCTATTGATGAAATTGCAAGATAAGATTTTCCACCTGTGCCCAGGAAAGCAGAATTGAGAAAAAAGGGGGGGAGGGGGGGGAAACAAGAGAGAAAAACAGACAGAAGAAGAAAAAGAAAAAAATTTCCACTTACTGGTGCTGTTAGATGAACCTCATCGCACATTCATAGCTCTGCCTTTCCCCGGCAGCAGGGCTTCAGGAGAAAAATCTCCACGGCAGAGAGCAGCACAGGTGATCTAGTGCAGAGAATCAAGGGCAGGAAGTTTTCCCCAGATTTATATTTTCATAAGTAACTGAGATTTTTGGTTTATTGTCATGATGAAAGTAGTGAGCAGGGAAAAAAAAAAAAATTCCCAGCTCTTTCCATCATGAAATACATATTGTGGCAGAATGCTGCATGCCTTGTGTCAAAGGATCCATAGTATTGATTTCTTGAAATGAAAAATAAGTTTAAGGTGGAGTGCTTGGGAAAAAAAAATCAATAAAATTTCAAGTGACTGAATAGAACTATCAATTGTAATGACAGCAGTCAAAAAGCCTTATCCAGTTCCATAACATTTTGGTGTCTGGACCTTTATTTTCATTAAATTTGTCATTGACAGAATGCTGACCTTACCTTACCAACCTGTCTGAAATTAGATTAAAATTAGTGCGGCTCAAAAATGCCTGTTTTCATTCCACAAAATGTTTGTAAGCAAAAAATGGAAAACACAGAGCAGAAGTGTTAAATGTCTGCAATGCAAATTGGGACGCTACAACCCAGTCAACTCAGAAAAATATTCAAAAATACCTCCTGAGATTTAAGGAACAGCCTCAGCCTCCAGCAGCTACCACCAAAACCATCTCCCGGGCTGTTTGCAGGAAGGCCAGAACATGAGAACCTGGGTCTCTTCCAAAACTCCTTGGTTTCTTGGTTGCTTTTCTCCTTCTTTCCCACAAGAATTGAATCATCAGCAGTCAATAAATAATCACCCCACATGGGACCAAGGCTTCCAGCTCCTTGGGGAGGTTTCTCCCTGTCCATCTGGCTCATGGTGTGGGACTTGCATCAGAGCCGTGCCCACCACCGTCATCATGGGGCTCTTGGGTGGCCGGCAAGGACTTAAGGCTTGTGCCACCTCCAGGGCCCTCAGCATCCCATGGGAAGGACTGAAGGGTCTGTCTGGAGGCAGTTTGCTCTGCTTGGTGTTTCCAGGTACCTCCTGCTTGCCCTCAGCCTGTCCAGCCGAGTGTCTTGGGAGCAGGGTCTAACTCATTTTGATCCCTCTGCAGCGCCGAGCGCGTTGCCAACATGCAGGAAATAAAAAGCACGTTAGAACTGCAGGATGGAAGGAGGCTGCTGGGGTGCTTGCGGAACAAATGCAGAAGACAACCGAGATGTCCGAGGCAGGAGGGAAAGCTCACGGTGTCTCATGGGCTGCTGCAGTGCAGCGGGGACAGACGGCCACCCTGGCTGGATCGAGCTCCTGGCACCCCGTGCTGCAGAAATGTTAAACGTGAACGAAGGTATTGCTGGGGAAAGGTGCACGTGGGGAGACGGGGTCGAAGCAGGCACTTTGCTCCTCGGGGGTGTCAGGTTTGTGCTGCGATCCAGTTAAGATGTGTAGGAATTCATTATTCATTATTATAAATCATCATATCTCGCCATAAATCACGTAAACAGCAGCATCCTTTTCCACAGAGGATGCTCCCTGCACAATACATCGCTGTAACCCCTCTGTGACCGAATCAGTGGCTTTTCTGGGTGCCTTGGGGAAGAGCCAAGGCCAGACAAGGACCGGAGGGTCTTCTCCTTACTCGTTGCTTCAGAGCCTCGCTCCCTCCTTCATGCTTCTCCTTGGCTGCTTTCCCCACTTTTCCCTCTTTGTTCCGTAAAACGAGGCTGCCGAGTGCTGCCAGCTCGGCGGCTCCCAGGGGACACGCGTGGCAAGAAGAGTCCGTCACGTGTGAGGTCCCCGCAGCAAGAAGGGTGACCGTGGCTCCCTCGCCACCAGCCACTCATGCCCTGTCCCCTCTCTTGCTGCCCCACTGCCTGCCCTTCCCAGAGGGAGCGGGGACAAGGGGACCCTGTGCTTTAGTCTCGTACTCTACGCCCTTTCTATTTTCTATCTTGTACCTTTCCCCTGCAGATTTCTTTCTCTTTTTTTTTTTTTTTTTTTCCCTTCATTTTTCTCCCTACTTCTTTTTTTTGTTGTTGAAGTTTCCCAAAGCCGTGCAGGGGCCACTTCATCCTCTGCAGCCCCCGGAGCATCTCACCAAGAGCAGCCGCCTGCAGCCTCCTCCACCCTTCCCCATCCAGCCTTCGGCCAGATGTGCCAAAACGGCTGAGTGCCTGCCTTGAGCAGGAGAAGGCACTTTTCCCTCCTCAAACAAGTTTCCCTGCTCTGCAGTGAGTTAAGTAGCCATCTAGCAAAAAAAAAAAAAAAAAGTAAATTAATCCAAATATCATGAGAGCAACCCTCACCTCTGCCTTCCAGGTAGCCAGAGCCCGTGCTGGCTGACATGTGTGGGCTTTGCTTGGCCGGCCCCGAGCACCCGCTTGCCGCTGGCAGCCCAGGAGGCAGTGGAAGTGTGGTTTCTGGCTGACCTTCTGGAGGCTGCTGGGGCTCTGTTGTTTAGCTGCTGCCTTGCACACCTACAGCAGCCTGGCATGGTTGGAGAACCGGGGTGCTGATATCGCTGTTTTGCACTCTTACCAAAGCCCCGTATTATTTCTTTCGGTTTCCCCGCCTGTCTGTCCACGCTGACCTGCTATCGCTTCTCTTCTCCTAGGGCAGAGGCGATGTGTTTTTTTGTTTTCTAGCAGTAATTGGGAGAGGAAGCTCTCCTGGGAGGTCTGAGCCTGTTGTGTCCCCTGGAAGAGTCATTCCCAGCAGTCAGGGGCAGCAGCATCAGTGACCCTGCCATAGTCCTACCCTGTCCTTGCGTTTCTGGGCAAAGAGCTATTCCTTAGGTCTCCCTGAAGTCCGAGCTGTTCCTTAAGTCTCCCTGAAGTCCAGAGTGCGCATCTTCTGGCCAGCAGAAGGTGCATCTATACGTATCTTTCAGGGTAAAGCGTCTTGGCCACCCTGAGTCACTGCGTGGTGCTCTGGGGTCCATGCCCACCCCTGAGGCCCCTGCCAGCAATACAAAAAGAAAAAAAAAAATAAAAGGAAAAAAAGCCTACATTTTCCAAAGCTCTTTTTCTTTTTTTTTTCTTTTCATTTCTGGCTCTAGGATGGCTTTTGATATCACTGCACAAATGGACTGAATGCAAAATGCTTGCTTTTGCTTTGAATTGTTTCAAGACGGTTCTTACAAAGCGTAAGCACATCTCCATGTGCGTGGCAGCGCCTCTCATACGGGATGCATCGAATGCCCTCATCTTGGCTGTCATCAAAGGCTTCGTGTCCTCCCGCAGCTCGAGGTTCAGTCCTCCTCTCAGATGGAGAATTTTGGCCTTCTCTTGTTCCAAACAATGACACTGAATTTGTAGCAGCTCCTTGGAAAGATTTCTTTGTATTTAAAAAAAAAAATAATAATAATAATCAAGACTCTAAATAGAAGCTCAGTGGCAAGTGATTTTATCTTTTTTAAAGCCTTTTGAACTTTTCAAAGCTCCAAGTGTTTGATTTACTTTGCGGTTCAGATGCCAGCTCAGGCTGATTATTTTCGAGACTTGTTCTCTTGTCCCGGGTCATTGAGTTTTGCACTTGATCTTCAAGAGCACCTTGGCTTCCACTGCGGGGTTCCTTTGGGAATATACAGGCTCGCGTTCAGCTGCGAGGAAAGCAAGTACAACCCACCCCAAAGTACTGGAGTTGATTTACAGGAAAAGGGCCAATTTTTTCCTTTATCGCTTCTACTGTTGCAGAGAGATGAATTCTCCACGGCATAATAGCAGAACAAAAATAGATTGCTTCTGTAATAGACTATACAACAGGCTGGAATACATCAGCCTTTTTTCCTCAACCGTTCTTTTGACAAATGAAACTTTATCTAACCGAGTTCACCACGTCAGTCTCCTTCTCCTTTTTCGCTCCCTTTTTCCCAAATTCCTGCAAGTGCCAAAATGGTCCTTGTGCAGTAACGGGACTGTTAAGGTCAGGCATTGCCTACACTGCTGCAGCGCTGCTGCCGGAGATACGCAGTGAGATGGTGAACACCCAGTTGCTTGCTGGATGGACTAAGGTTCCCATTTATGACACTACTGGTGAGCAGCAGCGGTCGGGGGCTTGGGCTCTGCGTCAGGTCCTAGCCAGGTTTCCCTTTATTTTGGGCTGTATTTGTTGTCACGGATAACTCTCAGCAATGTTTGCACTAAGTTTCCCATTCTGTTCAGCCTTGACGCAGGAAAGGTATTAGGGAGATGCCCTTGTCTGTAGAAAACCTTCTAATTAAAACAACTGCTTGGCCCTGCGCTGCTGAGAGCAAACAACTCTGAAGGGAGCATTTGCTTCATCTGTACATGGAGAAAAAGCAATAAATGCTCACAGTCTGGCTAAAAATGGCTGTCAAAGTGAAATGCCTATTTTCAGGTCTACAAAAAGTAAAACCTTTAAAAAAAAATTATGCTATTCGTCAAACACGTTTCAGACTCTGGGGAAAAGCCATTCCTTTCAATCCGGGTGAAATGTTCCCTTCAACACGAGGACTTTATGGCTTCACCCTCCCCCATCCCGCCAGCCTAGTGTTTCTGTAGGAAGGGGTATCAGATAGGCCTAGCAGGAGACCGGTTCCTCCATATATTGTGATTATCTATCAAATATGTGTGTTTTGACCACTTTTATTTCACTTGATTTACCCTAACCTCCATCACGCTTTGGCAAGCCCTTATGGATGCTCACAGGGCTGCATGCTGAAGGCTACTAGCCCACCCAGCCCCAAAAGAAACGCATCTGTGCCTGTCCCACCTCCATTCTGCGACTGCCCAGTGAACTTCGCTATCAAATTCAAAGGAATCACCCATAACTGCAACATTAGCGAAGTTTATTTGGAGAGTCTGGGTTTGGGGATGTAGGGGCTGCTGCTCGGCAGGTGATGGGCACTGCACTCCCAGCTCTTCTGTAGCTGCCCAGGGCCAGCACAGACCCAGGTCATGCAAAGACAGCGTTCTAGCAGGAGAATGGGTATTTTATGATGGGTGAGGCTGGCAGTTGGGTGGTACCTCAAATCACAGCAGATTTCAAGAGACTTCATGCCAGTCCAAGAAGTTCTTTACAATGACGGTGGTGAGACACTGGCACAGGTTGCCCAGAGAGGTGGTGGAGGCCCCATCCCTGGAGACATTCAAGGCCAGGATTGATGAGGCTCTAAGCAATCTGAGTTAGTTGAAGATGTCCTTGCTTACTGCAGGGGGGTTGGACTGGATGACCTTTAAAGGTCCCTTCCAACCCAACACATTCTATGATTCTATGATTCATGCAGAAAGAACAGGCAAAAGTTTTCTGCAAGAGCCACCTCAAGCAGACTTTCTGCTTGGGGTAAGAGCTAGGAGGTACCACAGGGCTGTGTGCCCCTTCATTGTCATCCCTGGGAGTGTTGAAAACATCCTCAAATATTTCACGGCCCAAACCAAAATGCGCTTGCCCACCCCCATCTGCATTCCCAGAGCACAGGAACAGCCCAGCTCTGTCCCCGTGACATGCCAGGGTGCCCGGGTGACCGACCTCGTGGCGGCATGTGGGGGGTTTGCCATGGCACAGGAGCCACCTCGTGCCAGCTGGGGACAGGAGTCCAGAGCTGCTTGTGGGAAACTTCTGGCTATGTTTAAGACTGACAAGCTGCAAAAAAAGTCAATGATGGGTTTGGGCACCATTGCGGGATGAGATCCCTCTGATTCGTTCTGCCCCATGCCTCGAGCAAGAGCCTCGCCAGGCGTTTGGGGTGAGGGCTGCCAGGTTTGGGGTGAGGGCAGGCGGGCTGCAGATGGCAGACGTGGTTTGCGAGCTTACTTTTCTACCCCGGGGCCTGCTGGGCAGGATTGATTACGCCTCTCAGAAAGTGGCATTAGCAGATGTTATTGATGTGGGACTGGCATTAGCCACAGCACGTGCTGTCGATGCAGAGAAATACCGCAGATGGCATCATTTTTTAAAACCCCTCTGCCAAAATCTTTTAAAACAAAACTTGACATTTCTGTTTGCATTGATCCTCCTTTCCCGCTATTGATTTTTGATCTTTGCCATTACTGATGCGAGGGGCAGGGAGCGGCCGTTGTCGCGCCGGCACGTGGATGGAAGGAAATCATTTTCGGAAATCATTTTCAGTAATCTTGTTAACGGTGGGGGGACCTCGTTTTGTCTGGGGTTTGATTTTTGTTTTTGCTCTACTCTTACTGCTCTATTTAACATCAAAATAACAGGGCTGTTAGACTGGCTACCAAGTCCCCAGATGGCCATAAGGAGAACTTGGTTCTGTATTTATGTGACGGCTGCACCATAAAAATGGATCAGTAAATGCTTCAAGCGGAGAGCTTGGCTTGAGCCGAGTCCCATGACCTGACACAAGCTGGAGCTGAGGAAGGATTTCAGAAGCTGAACGACGGGTTTCCAGGAGGGCAAGGAGGAACAGGACTTCCGGATAATGCAAAAGAAAGCCTGAGACCCACAAGGTGTCAGGAAGAAGGCTCAGTCCAAGCTTTGCTCCGTGAAGGGGCCCGAGGTAAGTTTGAAATGTCGCAGTGGTTTTGCACTTGCTTTTCATTTGCATGTTGCAACCTCAGTCCTCTGCTGTTCTCACTCTTACTGGTAACACACTGCAGAAAATAGGACATGACTTTGCCTTACAGACTCAAGGAAGAGATTTAGCCCTGAAAGGGTATCCCTAAGGTAGGGGTCTGCACACAGACCCATATGGGTCTTCAGCAGCAGAGCTGGTCGGAGCCCGTCTTCTCCTCTGGACAAGCTCACTGCCTTGTCTGGCTGTCCCAGTGCTACCAAGGAGGCAGTGACCTGCCACGGGGCAGGATTTAAGGAGTAAAGATAGTATAAACTCCTGGACCCCATCACTCATAACCAGAGCCACCATTACAGCAGTTGTAATGTGAAACTGCACCTTCGGGTGGTACTGGGAGGAGGATCCAGGACCCCGTGGTGTCTTGCCACGTGTAGCTAGAAAGAAGCCAGACCAGAAATGCAAAACAGACCTTGATCTTTCCAGGCAAGTGTTGCAACCACGAGTCCTGTCCCCTCACTGCAATCCACCAGCCTTTCCCTGCTTTGCAAGCAGTGACAACACCATGTTAGAGGAGAGAGAAGAGCATGGGATAGGTTCACCCCTGCTACAAGTCCGATTTTGGCCTTTGGAACCTGTCTTTTATGTAAACCTGAATTACAGAAAAATCTGTGCTGACTTTTGTACCAAGAAGACTAATTTGTGGTCAGTGCATTCTCTGCTGGCCAAGCACAGCCAAAAGAAAGGCCTGATGTGCTTCTGTGGGATGCTGCATATTACTGCCTGTAGCCTGCCAGCTCAAAAGACACTCGTTTTTTAACTAATTAGTCAGTAATTGCATACTGCTTCATCAAGGACTGGGGCAGAACCCCCCATGGAAATGTTTGAATGTAGATGGGATGTTATTCTCAGTGAGTTGTTCTGGTGCAAACAGGATCTTCTTTGAGGAAGACCTATAGATTGGGCAACACCAGAGGTGGGACACAGGACCCCTCACGGCTACTGCGGTCCCTGTAGCAAAAATCATGCACAGACATAAAGAGATCCACGTCTCCTCTGCCTGCTGGTCATCAGCTCAGGAGAGCTGGAGGGAACACTGAAGAGAATCAAGCTCTGATTTTATTCTTACTTGCTCCATTCATTCATTCCTATGAATACTAAAGTATCTCAGCTCATCTAGGGTGTAGACCTGGTACTTCCGAATGAGGGGACAGTGGATCAAGCTGCTACAATCATTACAGCTGTAACTGCACCAGAAGTATACAGCTTTGCTGAGAGCTCCCATATTGCAGTCCTCAGCTACCTGGACACTGGCATCTGGAATCGGGGCCAAAAGGCCAAATTCCATGTTTTTTCGTGGGCAAAGTTTCAGCATTGAAAAATAGGGCAATCCAGGAAATCCAGGTGCCTGGGATCCCCATTGTTAAATGCAGAGCGTAAAGACTGTGTATGTTCTCGGTGCTATTACATTTGCCAGAGCAGACCTTTTCTTGCAATGTATTCACATGAAGTTTTGTGTCAAACAGCAGAAAATGGAAATCATCCTGGTTCCTGTCACTTTGGTGGCAGCCTGTTTTGGATACAACTTTCAGTTCTGGGCCACCTCATTACCAGGAAAAAAAAAAGACAAATTGGAGACAACTCAAAGAGCAGCTAAAATGATTTTGGGGTTGAAAAGATTGATTTCTGAGAAAAGATGATGAACTAAATATATGTAGCTTCACTGAGTAGTGACTAGGGTTATAGTTGCTATGTTCAGGCAGACAGAAAAGAATTATTTTGTGTGTAGAAAAACGTGATGCTAAGGGGAGCACGACAAAAATGACAGAAGGCCAAGTCTGAGCTAAGAAACAGGACAAAATCTCTGTGAAATAGTCTCCTAAAAGGCATGGAAAACACTCCCGTCTTCTTATGAACATTTTAAAGAAGACAGGGAAAAATACAGACGGTACAGTTATTCATCCGGTTCATCCAATTGCTTTTTTATCAATCTGTAACCTAAAAATAAATAAAAAAAAAAAAAAAGGGATTAGTTTCTCCTGTCCTCGGTATTCCTTAAAAATATCAGCTGATACTTTCTTGGTAAAACTCTGATGGAGGACAAATTTGTTCAGACTATGTAACTCCCTGTGGGAGATCTGGTTTTCATAACCTTGGCAGTTCAACAAATACTCCCTCACACTGGGGACAACATGTCTAACCTGATTAGTCTGTGGGTTTGGGGGGGGGGGGTGGGGGTGTGTGTGTGTGCTTCTTTTGTTTATTGCACACTGTAGGACCCGGAGCCCGTGGGCGACACGTCCCTGTGCCTGCTCCCGTGCTCACAGCCATGCGTGGAGCCCCGACGGTGCTGGAGCTGCCACCCAGCAACTTCTTCTCACCAGGTCTGGGACCCTTGCAAGGGAAAGGCCATGGAGAAACCCAAGTCCTGCCTCCAGCCTGCTCTCTTTGGCACTGTCAGGTGTCTCCGTCCATTTGCCCGCAGTGCAGAACTGGTTGCCTAGCCCCGGTATATATGGGATATTTAGGCAGAATGGAGACTGATAACTGGATGGCATTGACAAAACAGACAACATCCTTTCATCTGCTGTCCACAGAGAACGTCCAAAGCCATGGAGGAAACACACAGTGGGTGGGATGAAGTGTTTTCATCAGACCCATTTCCTGTACAAAAATGGTCTAATTTGAGAAAAACTACTTTGGTCCAGACCATCTGAATTCATTATTATCACTAACCTTGGAGGTTGCAGTCATGGGCCACTGTGCTTGGAGCTGCACAAAAGGACTACTGTCGATACCGTGTCCAGCCAAAAATTTCATGAAGAAAACCTTGGCTCTTAAAATGAGCTGATCATCAGAATGGCTAAGGAAGCAGTTACTTCATTTAGATTGCAACAATGCTGTCACTTTGCACAGCAATGCCTGTAAAAGAAGCAGCATGCAACATTAAGTGCTACAAGTGAGTGTGCCATCACAGAACCAAGGGGCTAAGTTTTTCTAAATATGTCATTTAAAAAAAAAAAAGCAACAAAACATCGCCTTGTTTAAACTCGTCCAAAAGCTGTTAAACCATTTTAACACGTTCCTGTTTACTTCTGAAAGACGTTGAGAGCTTATCTTATCTCCTCCTACCAGTGTTTGAGGCTAATCACAATATATTAATGCATTCACAGTATGAAAATATCTTTTCTATTGCAGCAAACCAGTAAAATGAACTTAGAGATTTCTACATCCTCTGATTACCAAAGACTGATTTTTTTCTTGTCCAAAGTGTAGAAAGCGGCTGAAACTTTGGGAGTGATGAAGGAACGGTGAAGCACTGGGTGACACAGGCTCCTACTCATGGACGTGAACTACAAAAAAGCTTAATGGGAAAACAGTGGGAGTGGACTCAGGCTGTCCCAAATAGGGAGCCTTTCCAAAATCCAGCCATCAGCAGGTGAGGGAAAAAATTTCCCCCCGCTAAAATCAACCCTATTTGCCAAAAGGGGAAAAATATCAGCCCAGTAACAAAAAGATCAGCTATCTGCTACCGGTGCAGGGTTACCTCCTCCCTGCAGAGCTCCAGACCAAGGGCAGTGCGTGGTACAGGCAGTGCATCAACATACATTGATGAAACACTCTGCTACACGGCACACGCAGGGACTTGGCTTTATTTTGTTTGCTCTCCCTGCTTAGAGAAGGACAAGTAAACGAAGCACGCATTTCCATCCATGGCTTTCCTTGTGCAAGAGACCAGGGAGAAAATTTAGGGGAGGGCAGGAGAGACTGTAGAGAGCTTTGGGAGATAAAAGCAAATGGGAAACAGTGGAAGGAGGGGACACCATAGTATAGAGAATCTGGAGATTTGCTTGACGCATATAGTTGGGAAATTGCTTTCTTTTTCTCAACACTGAACACATCCATGTTTTTCCCTTTCCAAAAAAAAAAAAAAAAAGCATGGTTTACCAAGGGCCAACAGATCAACAGATTTATGGTTAGCTTTAAATCAGTGCAATTTCACCTGGGAGGTTTAGTTTGGGATGTATTCAGGATGGGGAATAAACATATGAATTATTCTGTTACAGTAGTAGTAAATAGTCCGGCGGTCTCAGACCAATTTCTGTGGTGCCATATCTCATAAAGCCTGATAAATCCAGCGTGTGCAGCTGCTGAGGCTTTTTGGCAGTAGAAAAAGTTCTATATACCAGGGACTCACTGACCATGTACCACCCCCAACCCTGGCAACTTGCTTTTGTGATGCTGAGATTTAGTTACAGCCACAGCGTGTTTTGGGTAAGGGATGCGAGTAGAGCTGGGGAGTGCAGAGGAACCACAGGGGAGCTTGCTGGACTGTGTCGTACTGAGTCCCCCAGGCTGGCAGGGAAGCGCTGCGTGTCTGGATCTCTCATTTACGCGTTCATCACATTTATAGCAGGTCCAGAGATTTTTGGCTTTGTTGCTAACTGACCTCACAAAGTCCTCTTTCCCATGCAGATGCAGTGATTTGAATTCCCTGGACCAAAGAATGGGGTCTACCCAAGAGGAAAATTATTTCCAACTCACTAGATTTGGGGGATTTTTACATATCTCTCCCCCACTTCCCAAAAAACTTCTCCACTCCATCAATCCCGAACATTAGTATAAACATCTTGGCTAAACACTGCCTTTTTATTCCTTACTACTTGTAAATGAGATTCTGCTTTATATGCAAAACACCCCACAACTTTTTATTATGAAACATAAATATGAGCCTTTTCATACAAAGTTGAATTTTATCTCAGGAGAAAAAAAAAAAATCCCAATCATTAACAGGTTCTCAATGTTAGAAAAAAACTATTACCATGTTGGATAATGAGAAAAGCTATCTATGCAGCTGGAACAGTGACTCTTGTGCCCACTACTACAAATTAAAAAGAGAGTTATAAAAATATTGTTGTGGATAATTTCAGCCCAGAAATACTGAGTGGCTCTTGTGAATGATCATGTTTTCACTAATGCTTTCTGGCAGAGCCGCAGCCTTATTCATGCTGAAATCACTGGGAGCTACTCACCAGGAAAGAGGGTGGTTTAACGTGTTTAGGAGGCTTGGAGAGCTGTCTGAAAGCAGTCAATCAGTCTGCACTGTGATAGTCTGGCTCTGACTGCATTTTGTTTAAAAAGCAGAGGTAAATGTTGCCTGAGGAAATAAAAAGATTTGAGACAAAAATGTGACTATGGAAGGCCAGCTGTCAGTTATCCAAAACGTATTAAATCCTGGCAAACAAGTCTCTAAAATCACCTCCAACCAATTTTCTCCTTATTTTCTTTTCCCCCGGCCACACACAATCTTTATTCCGTCGGGGCACCCACAGAGAGCTGAAGGTCTCAGTTCCCTGAACACCACCACCACGAGGCTGGATAGACCAGCCCCAACGTCAAACAAGAGCCCACCAGGAGGACACCTTGTGCGGGACACGGGGATGCTGAAAGTTGTGTGTCTTGGGTAGCACTGAATACTGCACCAGGCTGCGGTGGAGCAAAACCACCGCACATGCAGAAAACCAGCCCTGGAGACCTCCCTCTCAGCTCACTTGAACCATCCTGGACCCTAGGGTGGTGTGAAACCTGCACCGGTGTGTTGCCACTTGCCTTTGAATTTACAAGGTGGAAAGCCATGGAAAATTGCCCTCCGAATCCAAACCTAACTTTCCTCAGGTGGGTAAAACAGCAGGATTATGCTGTCTGCGGTATCTTACACAGCTGAGGATTTACTTGCCGAGTGCATTTCTGACATGCTCTCCTCTTCGGGGCCGCTGGTTGCTGTATATGTGTATGTGGTGGTGGCTTTTTGCCAGAGCATTTTGGTTTCAGCAGCAGAGGTTGTCGATTCAGCGTTTGCTTGATATTGCTCTTTGCTCGGGAGAACTCCCCTGCTTCCTCCTTCCCCTCGCAGCTATCGCTGTGCCTCTCCACGGCGCTCTTAGCACCAGTTAAACCATGCCAGCACGTCCTATTTTTACACACTGAGAAATGGCAAACCTTTAATGAAATACGGGCAAGGAGGAGAGCGGTACCATAGGTGGTGCACCGTGCTCACCGCGCTGATGAGTATATAAAACCGCTATGTGTATAACATCCCAGAGCCCTGCTCTATTTTGGCAGCCTATTTCCTTCTGGTTACAATTCAAGCACTAGTGGGGTCTGTAGAGACTTGTACAGATTTGCTTTGGGGGCTGCTTGTCTGAAATTCATACCTCTGCATCTCCAGCCTTTCAGAGCAGTCAACATCAGATGGGATTTTTTTCGGCATCTGATCTAGGAAAGAGCTCTCTGGGGCTGGTGTCACTGTGCTCCACATGATAGATATGCTTATTTCCCTGGCAGACTGTCCTAGCTGGTGTTTGATGCGGAGAAAGTTCTTCTTTCAAGCTGTGGACTAAGGCGACAGCCAAAGGACCAGGGGGCTCCTGGCCGCAGCCAGAGAAAATGACCCTCCTGCATGGAGAATTGGAAGAGAAATACGAGATGCCTGATTGCCTGCTGATGGGCATCATGTGAAGCTCTCGCTGAAGTTATTGCACGTCAGCCATTAGAGGCAATGAGAAACCATCTCAAATTCGTGGGCAACCAGCGATCTGACTGAGGGTATTCAGGCTGACATTTGTGAGGGCACTGCTGCCTTTCAGCAGGTGGGCAAAGGGCACCTGATGAAGCATAAGGATCAGCCAGCGCTATTTGGCTGCTTTCATAGTGTCACTGTCTCATGAAAGGTAGTAAAGTTGGGGTATAGAAATCCTTCTGGCTTTTGGGCTTGTTTTTATCCTTTAGCCCTGTCCTTTTTTGCCCTCAGTACTGTAAAACATCATTCTCCAATGCATCCAGGTCACATGAAGCCTCAGAGTGGCTGCATGTGAGGGTCTGAGAGCCTGCATGAGACAAGTCCTCCAGGGAAGCAAGAAATGCCCATCCCATGAACTTGTTTGGAAGGTGGGGTCCCCTCACCACGACTGGGGCAGTGCTGGGGAGCCATGGGTACATGCTACAGGGGCAACAAGAGAAAAAGAGAATGCTCTGGGAGGAGAAGAGTGGCAATATGGTCAGTATCCCTCTGTCCATCCCTACAGATGCCCTTGTAGGTTGTGGTACGTCTGCTGTGCAACCAGACATAGTCCTGGGAGGTCTAAGAGCGCTGGCATTACAAGGAGGATCATGCTCATCTGTCACTGCTTTGCAACCAGGAGGCAATCATTTTTTGGTCACATCCAGCTTTCGCATGCCAGAACCTGGTGTTGCCCAGCTGGAGGTGCCGAGGCTGGCTCCCAGCACAGACCCGTGGCCACCACAGCACAGTGACCCCAGGACCAGCAACAGCACGAAGCCCTGAGTGAAACAGGCGAAGGACGGCCAAGTCTGGCCAAAGTCAGTGGGATCTATGGAGGCAACAACGCCTGCGTAGACCAGCCGCAGGGGCTCCAGCAAGAATAACAAAGGCAATTTTTCTTAAATTTATCCACTTAACACTTGTGCTTTCCCCGCCTGACGATGGGAAGAGGCAGCAGTGACAGCGCCTGTAGTTTTCAACTTGAAATGTTTGCAAAATGTTCTCCAACCTGGGCAGAGCAGCAGAGACCCGAGCACAAAGCACGGTTCATGTTTCTGCTTTTACGACCCAGATTTGCCCACTCTAAAGGCTGGACCTTGCACCGGGTTAGGGTTGGTGAGCGCCGTCGCCTTTCCTCAGCAGTGCTCAATAGCCTGTGAAGAGGAAAGGCTTTGTTTTAGGGGGAGCAGGTGTTTGATTACCTCGCCTCTCTCTTTTCATATTAAACATATCCCCGGTTCACCTGTCTAGGAGGGATAAACTTGTGTTTGAGAAAGCAGCGAGGGAAATCACTTGAAAGGCGACATCGGAGGTAGGCTGTCTGCGCTGATAGTTTGATGAAACAAAAGAGCAAACGAATTAAAGGAAAGCGTTTAAAGTATTTTCTGGCTGCGGAGCGCAGCTCGGAGCGATGCTGCAGGCCAGCCTGTCTCTGGGGCAGGGCTGCCTGCTTCACGGCAAGCCCCTTCCCTGGTGGGCTGCCCGAGGCTGGACCTTTGGAGATTTACCCAGAAAAGTGGAGAAATTCAGCCCTCTTCCCCATCCCTGGTACTGTCTCCCTGGTCAGAGGCTGCGCTGGTGGAGGGTGCTCTCCTGCCCTGGAGAAAGGAGCTGTGGCATCCCCTCTCAGGACAGCATCCAATGACAGCAAAGGCGTCCCCGAAGGGGACATAAGCTCCATTACAGCCAGACTGCAATCAGGCAGCGGTGCTGTGCCCACGCACAGCAGCTGAGGACTTGGCACATGAGTGGCCCTTGGCCTGAGCCCCAGGCGCAAGGTGCCAGTGCCAAAAGGGATGGTGGGCTGGAAACGGAGAGTCGCTCAGGGGATGGACACATGGACCGACATTTTTGGATGTAGAGGAAGAACCGGTGGGGGCCCTGCCTGGTTTCAGTGCACCCCATGTGAACATCTATCCCCTCAACTTGGGCCCGATTAAGTGAACAAGCAGAGAACCATTATCCAGGTTACGTCTTTGTTTCAAACAGAAATAGAAGGCGGCCATGCCTCGGTGAATAAAAGCCCATTGCTCCACTCTAACCATCTGTCAGGCTCCATGCCGCGGTGTCTGTGTGTTTGCTCAGGCATTGATAGGGAATTACCCACCTTATATTACGGCAGATTGTCTTTCGCCTTCTCACTACTCCATTCCCCTTGTGAATATTTTGGACCTTTGCCTCCAATGGCTCAAGTGCAGGTGTTGGATTATAGCCATGGAGAGCCAGGGACAGAGAATAAAGAAAATCTTGGGTATCTTTGGATGAAGATGAAGTTGGAAGGAATTTGAGTCAGTTCTCCCAGAGTTTGCAGCTACCAGGGCAGCACTGGGATCAAAAGACCCATTGTTCCCCTTGGCATGATGCTGGAGGATGTTATCTAGAGACTGGTCCAGAGTACAGACTCATGGCCAAACTGGAAATGCTTGCCTATTGGAAACATCTGCTGTTCTCCTCTGCTTCTCATACAATTTGCCAAAATATATTTCTTGTTCGTTCCCATCTCAGAACAGCTTGTTATGAGGCTTAATTTGTGATGTCTAATCTTGTGACACATTGCTGCCTGGTGATGTAGGACATGGAGAGCATGAAGGAGGATGACTGGAGTGTAAACACACTAGAAAGAGTGCAGTGCCCAGCTTGGAAGCTGTACAAAGAATTTTCATAAGCATTAGCTAGCTTTGCTGTTATTAGTCCTAAAAGCCAGAGGGAGAGAAAAAGTTACCATAGCCAAAGATAAAAGACCTTTCAACAAATGTTCCTCGGAATTGACTGTCCTGCTGACATTTCCAAGGTTCCTCCAACCTCCTGATGTGATAAAGATGGGTGTCCCACACTGATATCTGAGCTCCTCACTCCATGTGTGGACATCTAAATGCCTTCAGCCACTCTGTGTGCTTAGATGCCCTGTAAACCACAATGCTCCCTTAAGAAGTCCCCCCTGCATGGTGTGACGTACCTCCCCTGCCCTAGCTAAATGCTACAGCTCCATCCAGCCCTGTGGTTTAAGCATATCTCGAAGTGCTTTGCTGAATCAGAGCAGGCCTTCAGTGCCAGGAACAAGGAGGATGCTCTCACTGCACCCCAGCTCTTTGGAGTTTCTCCAGGTTGGCCATCTCCAGAGTCAGAGGGTGATTTGACCCATCCTGAGCCTGGGATCTGAAATAGATGGGGTTCAGTCTGATTTGCTCTGATAATGCCATGGTCTCTCCTCTAACGGGAGAGGGAACACAGAAGAACAACTTGGCAAGACACACAGTGTTTAGACAGAGAAAGTCCCCCCCCATCCAAATGAATCTGGGTCTAGGTGCTGATGTTTAGCTCTTTCAGCCAGAGAGAGGCAAATGCTCAAAAACCTTGTTTCTTACTGATTTTTTGATTGGTTGAATTTAAAGGTCAAATACTAGACTTGAACATTACAGTCATGCTTTATATGAAAGATGAGTGTATAAATACTTTATAAAGGGCTAATGAACAATTGTTATTTCAAGAAATGGATAATCAAATGTTATGGATTGTTATACAGTCCGACAGGTCAATATGTTGCTTATGACCAGAGCTGATTGCTACCAATAACACCTTGAGTGGAGTGATTATGACCAACTTTAACACAGGTTGGTTGTGTGTGCGCAACATCTATTAACCCTCTCTCCGCTATTCTAGAAACAGAAACCTCCTCTAAAGCGTGCCCAGGATTAATGGGTTATGGTACGAACATATGGCTGTGGGTTGTCGAGTAGCTCATTTGTAGCTCAAGAACTTGATGAGCAGAAAGAAGTAGAGACAGATGAATGCAGGCTGCAAACAATGAACAACATCTGCTAACGGAACAGGGAAAGCTCCGAGTGCCAGAATTGTACACCCAGAAATACGTGAGCGAAGGGGCTTTTTAATGTGTGCTGGGGGGGCTTTCAGGAGGATCTTAGAAATTCCTTCAAGGTTTAATCGCATGGTTAGCTGTCTAGCCTACTGTTTTAAAACTACAGCTTGCAGAGCAGGTCATCCACCTACCCCAGATGGGTCTGTGCAAGAGAAATTGCTCCTTCACGATCTCAGCCCCGCTACTGTACAATCAATTCTGCTTTTAAGTAGCAAAGAAGCTCACTGGAAGTTGCCAGTTCTGATTACGGTGTGAAACGTCTAACCTCACTGCACAGCGACTAAAACCGCCTTCCTCACAGCCTGAGATTTACTTGGTCTGAGACAGTGTTGAGCGAAAGGGGAAAAAACAACCGTGCCGAAACCTCCTGGAAGGGACCGACCACTCGCACGAGATGGAAACGCAGCCGATGGAAGAGCGGCGAGGGCTCGCCGCAGCCAACCGGCCTCCCGACATGCAGCTGCCAGCGCTGCAAAGAGCGTTAGCACAGATGCTGCTTATTTGTCCTTGGAGCTGCGAGGATCGCTTGAGTGACGGCGGAGGCATTTCACACATCAGTAAGCGCATTCTCCCCAGGTATTTCTGATTGCCGAACGTTTGCTGACAGGTTTGTGGCAATACACTCACTCTGGCTAAAAATTACAGGCTGGCTAACGGAAGAACAGACCTGATTTCCCTCGCTTTTACACTGGTTTTGCAGTCAGTGTAACTTCAGCGACCCTCCACTTTTATACCAGAAATAGCACTGAGGAAATCGGATTTAACAGAGTAGGGAGACGTTCAGTGTAGCTATTGTAGGAAAGCAAAGATAGGCAGAGACAGTTTTCCATTCCTCCTGATCCTGACATGGGCCAAAGGCCAAATCTGCCACCAGTACAAAGTAGACCAACCTTCAGGCTCCTTCAAACAGCTTTGGTTTGTAAAAGCTGCTAGAGAGACTTATGGTACCCATGGTTTCTGCATCACCAGGGGCATCCCCCTCCAAAACCCGAGTAGAGCTGCTGCCCCAGTGGTGTATGAGCCGGTTGTGTTCCCTGTACAGCTGGTTTAAAGTCTCTCCCTTATGGCTGGTTTAAAGCCCATCCATGCCAGACCAGCTACAAAGAGACATTAACATGAGCCGTACCCTGACCCAAAGAACATCAAAGGAAAGATTCACTGTTTTGAGGTCTCTGAATCAATTTTTTCTGTCTTCTCTCATTTCTTCTTCCACCTGCTGAGTGTTAGATGCTTCATCAGTCTGGTAAAAAATGCAAATATTAGCATTTTTTCTCCAGAAGTGCTGACAGCCGTATGTGTACCTTGCCAATGGGTGCAGTGAGAGGGAGATGCCGCTGGATCCTGGGCTCAGAGACTGTCCCGAGGAGCCGGTGTGAACCCCTCGTGTCAGTGACCTTCAGAGCCTGCAGGAGCAGCTTCCCCTTCCTTTGCATTCCTTGGCTGGAAGGACAGCCCACAGGGAAAGGACGAGGCAGGGAGGAGCTGAAGGTGGGAACTGGCTGCGTTCCTGAAGGCATTTCAAACCATCTCGAGCATACAGGAGGAAATGCTTTTCAGCAAATGAATACCCCTCAGGTGCTTGTGGAGGAAAAACCCCATCCTTCCCTCAGGACTTGTGTTGTCCTCAACACCAGTGGCCAAGTCATTATTGTTGGGGGTTTTTTCTTAATTTTTTTTATAGCAATATCATCCTTGCCTATTTTGCTGTGGACATTTGGGTTTTGTCCCCTTCTTTCACAAGAATGTAGGTAGGAATGGGCTAGGAAAGGAAAACTTTTCACTTGTGTGGGTGATACAGAAGTGCCCGCATCTCTGCCATGTCAGCATGTCCATGGGAAGCGTCTGGCTTCCTTATCGCTGCAGCTGTGTCTCGAGTCAAGGGTGGGTGGCTGCTGTGGGTTCCCATCTTCGCTCCATGCCCAGGACAACTTCCCAACTGGCTGAAGCTTATCTAACAGGGGAAGGTGGAAAATAAACCCTGCCAGCTTGCCAGCGCCTCCTGGGTGGGATGTGCAGCCCAGAGAGAGCAAGGTGTCTGCCACGCTTGTGCTGGACAATGAAAAGAATAAATTAATTCATGGCTGAAAGTGGGAACTTATGAGTTGATGGATGGTACTCAGTGAATATTAAACTCCCTTTTTTGTGGGATGGATGTTCTTCAGCCAGACCAATTTTGTCTGTTCACGCTTCAGGTGAGGGAGCTGCAGTGAGCTACGGCAGTTGTGAGGACTGGAAGAGAGAGCACCTGCCTGAGGCAATTTCTGTAGCGCTTCCAGAACCAGCAGTCTCTGTTTTAAAAGAAGCTTCAATACTACTTAAGGCTGAAATCAGTTAACTCTGAAAGATCTCAAAACAGCCACATTCAGCAGGGATCTCACTATGGGGTTTTATTTAGCTATCTATTGAAATTCATAAAAAAGGAAATAAACTCAGTCTGTTGGATCCACCTAACAGCTCACATGATGCAGGTTCTCGTATTGTGTTTCCCAGGAGATCACATTCCAGTCCTCCTCCTCTTTTCCCATGACAGGCGGTAATATTAGCTTTTATCTGTTGATAAGATAGCATGGGAATTCTTGTACAATTTTTAGAGAGGAACATGTGATTTGTTTCACCCCCTCAGCTTACACTGTTTCCTCTCGGTTGTGAAGAGGACAGGTTCTTCTCCGGGGCAGGATGAACCACGTGTTTGCCTGGTCCAAAGGGCTGCAGGAACCACTCATGCAGCAATGGGGGGGTCCCAAAGACATCACGGGATCAGATGCTTGTTTCTAAAAACTGGCCTGGATGGGAAGCAGAAAACACTAAGCCACCATGACCAAGGCAAGACGGAAAAGGTGAACGATGGAAAGGAGGATGGGCCTCCTCAGAGGTCATCTCGTCCAGCAGGCTGCCCCACAGCAGAAGCAACTCTACCGAAACTACTCCAACAAAAATTTCTCAAGCCCTTTCCTAAAAATCTCCCTGTGTAATCAGTGCCAGCTCTTAGTTACCCAAACGGCCAGAAAGCTTTTGCTGCTGTCTCACCTCCAGAAGCAGCAGGCATTAGCAGATTACAGCTGAGGACTCAGCCTTTCGAGTATAAAATTGAACAAAATCTTAAATATTGGCATATTATACACTCCATGCAGCAGGCCTGAAAAGGCTCTGGGAAGGATGGAGCATTTCTATTTTTCACAGAAAGAACTTAAAGGAGATAAACCCGAGTATTAACTTCTAAAATAAGGGCTGTATTTCATATAATAACTTTCATTATCTGGCGCTGCTGGCCTGAGCTATGTTAGTCAAGTGGATCTGTGGACTTCTAATCTGAATTGTTCTGCTTGTTATTACCCCGCCGTTACCAAATGACTCTGCTGTCAGCTGTGAAATGGGAAAGGCTCATTCCTGTTGTTATTTTCTTGCCGAGCCTCCGGGAGCCTTTGGGGCTCCCGGGAGGTCTGACCCAAAGGCAGATGGAGTCCAAGGGAAGTTTTCCAGCAAAGAGAAAAACCCTGCGGAGAAGACAGCACAGCTTCACTTCCTTAACAGCAGCTGGTTTTGTGGCTGATGGTGACTCAACTGGAGAACACCAGGACAGGCCTGGACTTTCGATGTTCAGAAACCGTACTTTTTGACTTACTTCCACTTCTGTTTATTTTCAGTGTAGCCGAAGATGAAGAAAGGAAAAAATGCTGTCCCAGACCCCAGTTTCCTTAGTTTGCCTATTTGTGTCACTCTGGGAAGAGAGGGACTTTTTTGGCCTGTGGGGAGCGGTATGGACACTTTCACAAAATGATGCTAATCATACCCCAGAACTCTTGGTGAAGTTTCATTACGTACTGTGGGCAAACGCTGCTGCTTCGTTGTAGTCACATCAGGCAGGGCATCGCCGGGTCCTCGGCTACCTTCACCGAAAGACAGGGGATAATGGCTTTTTACATTCATTACCTTCTTCCCAGGCATTTCACAACACACTGCTGACTGCATCTCTCGGTGGACTTTGGGATTTGTAACGCAACGAATTGTACTGCAATGCATTTTTCCAGAGGCTCATTTTTAGCACTTACACAAATGAGAGATTCTCCTTCTACTAATACATTAGTAGCAGTATAAGAGAAAAGAAATAGGGTTTCGAGAGCACGCTATCTACTGCCTTGTTTTTCTTTCTCTCGAAAGGGTTTAATAACACACAATATTGCAACAGCTAGATTTCACGTTTTAAAGCCTTTGCAATGCAACAGAACTTCACCGAGTTTTTGCAAAGTTGTTTTACGTGGCCTTGTTGTTATTCTGTCCGAGTACCAAAGGTTGTTTTACTACCATGTGGAATTTGGGAAGTCATCAATATTTAATCTGGTTTTTGATACCACACATTTGTTTTCTGTGATATCTGATTCTTTCTGTGAAATAGGTTTGGCCTGTTTAAGTTTTGCAACTTTCTGTAAATTAAATACAGAGTTTCGTAACTTAACCAGGTGGTACTTTTAAGGATCTTGTGCAGAAAAAAAGGGCATTTCACTATGAATATGGTACAGCACTACAGAAACCTTATACAAAACACTGCAACAGAATAAAAATACGGGTTTGGGTTTTTTCAAAAGAAATAATTTGGATTATTTCAATGTGCCCACAGCCTAGCTGGGTCAGCTGGGTTACTTTATTTCTGTCCTGAATATCATCACTGGTGTTTTTTATGTGATCTGCTTGAAAAATATCTGTGTATTCTCATAAGTGTTGGCTTTATACTGTCAGATGAGCATTACAACAATCTAGTCCTAATCCGCGCTACCTCTGTTGCTTCAAGAAAAAGAATATTTGGAGCCAGTGTTGTTTTCATTCTTCGATCTTTACTGTCTGTTTAAAGAAGTCCTTTTGTTCTTTCGACTTATTCCATCATTATACTGCCTGAAGCCCTCAAAAATATTAATGCTCTTGTCGAGCCGGTGAGCTCAGGCATGCAGGGCTAGGAGGGTCTTGCAGGTCACACGGGCAAGTTCCCTTTTACTGCAGTGGTCTCATACAGCCCGTTCCACGAACTGTGTCAGGGCACTTTTATTTCCCCAGCTGTAAAATGCAGATTATTACATAAAGATTGCTCAAGCACACACAGTCTGCATCAGAAACACACAGTTAACCCCAGATGTGCAGACACTTCACCAGAAACCAAGCTTTCCTCCCACGCATTTGGATATGGAGAACTAGTTTAGGCATGTATCTGGTACAAGGTGAAGACAGTTCTAAGAAGAAAAAAATCTAATTTATTATTCTCTTGTTTAAAGGGAAAATAGAAACCACTTCATTGTAAAAGTCTGCATGGTTCAGCTTTCCCTCTGCTGCCTTCCTTCTTAGTCTTAATGCAGAGGAGTTCTGAGAAGCATATGCCTTTTTATTAGCAGAAGAGACAGGCTAAATTGGGATATGATTCATACTTCCAATTTATGCCTTCTCTTCATTTATTGTCAGTGGCTAATGAGAGGTAATTGCAAAAGCTCGCAGAGGGAGGCACTTTTGGAAGGAGAGAGAAGAATTAGAGAAGGTGCGAGTAACGTTGTTTTTACCATTCAAGGCTTTTCATTCCACTGTTGGTCCGTTCGTGACTTTCCAAAGTTGCTTGTGTCAGAGCTCAATAGAATTTGCAAAAGTTAGAAATTGCTGGGGTGGATCAATACTTGTAAGAGCACCCTGGCCACTGCTCAGGACGAGGCAGGAAAGAGCCCACCCATGCAATGAGCTTTTACTGAGTCCTCTTACCGGCCTGATTTTCGGATGAGAACTCTACTTTGGGGTAAGAGCAACACATTTTGGTGCTCCCTAAAGATCATCCCAATCAAATTACTTGGGCACAGCTCACTGTAGGAACAAAATGGCATCTATAGATGAAAGCCCTGCACCTCTCATTTTCACAGAAGGACTAGCAGGATTGGGTACCCAAAAAAAGCTTTGAAGTCAACAGCTTTTTCCCAGCATTAGACTCTGGATTTCATTGTATTACACTTTTCCTTGTTTGATGATATTTATTATTAAAAGGCTTTTGTCGAAAGCAGAGGCTGGGTTCGGTACATGTCTATGAGGCAGACTGAGATCACTCACCACGAGTCATTATAGGAGAGCGCTGACTGCGATCGTTTTCATCCTCTATCGTTCATTTTACCCAGACACACACCCCCCCCCACACCAAGCAGGAGCTGGGACCCCCGTGCAGGGGCAGCCCCTGTGCAGACCTTTTCCAGGCAACACAGCTTAAGCCTTCAGACGGCTCACGGGAGCGCTGGCCCGTGAAATCTCAGTATTCATCAACTCCCTCTGCCAGTATCACTCCTCTCTCCTTGGCTGAGAAAGGAGGGAATACGTGCCGAGGACAGGCTCAGATTCCCCAAATCCCTCACTGCGGTGCAATCTTGCATTCAGTTATGTAAAAGAACTGAGTTAAAGGATACTGCTGCATGTCCTGGTTGTTTCTGGCAATTTAAATCATGAAACACCATCACTGCAGAAAAAAAAAAAAGTTACACGACCAGTCCCCATCAGCTTGCAGCTTCGGAAGTTCATACGGCCATGCTGTGATACCTCATCCTGCGAAAAGCCGCAGCTCCGTGTTGTGTTGTAGCTGCACAAAGGGCTGATGTCTCCTTTGACACGTGATAAGCCAACCTTTAGTCTGATAAACCATGGATAGCTAAACTGGGAACTAAGTACCATAAAGAACAACCACTGATAAAATAACTCACTCCACAGTCAAATTCTCTGATTAAAATGAATTTAGTTGCCTAGTATCAGAGGTAATATGTCAGCATAGTATGTCACATGCATCTCACAAGACTCTCCTTAAACACTCTTCTGCCACAATCCTGTGCCACAACATCAGTTCATGAAGACCATGGCCAGTTGCACTGATGGATTTGGTCTAATTATCTCCTCATACTTCTTTGTCTCTCTGGCTCCATCTATCGTCTCTCGTCTCAGGCTTAAATTGCCAGCTCTGGGACGTGGACTGCCCACTGAGTCGATGCCTGATGCATCACGGTAGGAACTTCAGGCACTGGAGAGATGTGAGCAATAAATAAATGGAAGGTGAAATACAACTTCCATCCAGTGTAATCCAGCATAGCAAGATCGGGTTCCCAGGGAATGGCAGTATATTTGTTTTCCAGATCATTAGCTGATGCAAAAGAAAGCGAGAACATTTATTAGCCTCCCTCAGAATTACCTTTAACAAGAATGAATATTCACCACTATAAATAAGACTGTTTCAATTAAGTCTGCACATAAAAATGCTCTACGGTGTCACAGAAGGCCATGCTATTCAAAAAGAAATGCCTAGATGAAAGTATTTAAGGCTGTATTTGAGAACAAATTCAGCTGCCTCACTTCCAGTGTTTCACAGTTAGTCACTGAAAATTATGATGTTTTCATCTTATCTGAACGTCAGGCCACAAGTTGAGATGCAGAAGAAACCTTGGGCTTGTTTTTTTTTCTACCTGTGTAATGGCAACCTGGAACCATAATTTCTTCATTGTTCAACTTCGACCATGTTGGCCACAGGTTTTGCGTTTCCCTGAGTATCACTAACAAAGAGCGGTCACAGTACAGAGCTCCTCATTACGGCCTCCTGGGAACGTCACCCCCAGCACAGCACAGTGACCCAGCCACCCTGTCCTGCTACGCAGACTTGTCTGAGCGTATCCCTCCCTCTTTTGCAAAAAACACACCCATTTTCAATACATCCTTCAAAAATCCTTTTTTTCCCCTCCTTTTACTGAAAATGAAAAGGAAAATAAAGAGAAAATAATGGCTCTAAAGTCAAATGTTGGCCCAGGAAGGTTAAGGATAGACTACAATTTCATAAATGGGAATAAGTTGAACTATTTCTCCCAGTCAACCTTTTCTTTCCTATTCACTGAGAGCTGTGATGTGCAACCACTGGTTCACCCCTTGAAGGACAGATGCACAGATCACCCTCTCTCCTTCACATATGTGAATTTATCTTTTGTAATAATACTCATCCTATTAAGAAGAACTCCAAAGGAGCTTATTAAATACCACTGAAAAACATGACGCCAACAATTATAGGGAATCAATGAAGATATTTGCTGAAGTCAATAACCTAAATTACCAACAAAAAAGTGGCCAGTATAAGCAATTTGTCTCTACTTATCTGGGATAAAAATCAGACCCTGAGTCTAAATATGGTATCAGTGGCAACAGTAAATGTTTCCAAAAAGGATTTAGCCTGTTCCAAGTCTGCCATAATGCAGAACAGCGGCAATCTACTCTGAAATTACAAATTAAATTCAGTTCGTTCAATTCAAATAACTTCAGGAAAAGCTATATGAAACGTGGAATCCATGACAGCTGTGTCACCCCAAGTAACAAATACAATGAGGTTTTGAGATGAACACCTACTATTAAGCCAAAGAGAGTAATCTATGGGCAGTCACGGTTGAAACATCCTGATTAGCATTAATTAAAATTCTGATCATTAAGTGGCTACGGAAGGGACAAAACTTTTAAAGAATTTAGGCAAGTGCAAAAGGCTGGAGATAGGGTAATAATTAGGAATAATATCTCTTGTTAAATTTAATTCCTTTAGCCTTGAAATTACCATGACAGATTTCAAAATTAGTGGCAGTTTTCCAGTCACTAAAAAGAGCTTAATTATATAGTTTAAGACTTCGGGAGAACTGATTCAGATAAAGCTACATGGGGCCCATATCAACTGTGTGGTATGCTTGAATGGACTCAGATGAAGAAGGAATAGATATCAACTTGTTCAAGAAGCTTAAGATATCACATACCTGAATGTTGGGGTTTTTTTGAGACGCCAAAAAAGTTTGGATAACTTTTAAACTTTCTCTTTTAATTGATAACAATCACTCTCATTCAATTTGCCTTTCTACTTCTTGATTTCAGCTGGGACTAAAAGCAAGACAGAGATAAAGCAGCCAAAACTCTGAATAGTGCTGATACTAACAGAACTTCTTAATCACTGGAATTGGCCTATCTCTAGAGCCCAGGCAAGACATCTAGAAAGATGAGCAAAGTTCAAATCTGCAAGCTATTCCTCTGAGTTACAGGACACCTTGTAAAAATCATCAGTCTATTCTGTTAACTGCTGTTAGTTTAGGCGAAAATATAAGATACTTAAGAAAATGTCAGATCCAGGAGTTCTGTCAAGCGGAAGAAATATTTATTCTAATACGCAGTTCGTGACAAAGCTCTTCTGGGTTTTCAGGGCCAGAGAACATCCTGAACGATGGATGGATCAGCAAGATGATTAATAGTGTGAAATACAGGTGCAGAACAGTCTCTTCTCATAGAATCAAATTCAAGAAAATAGATGTTAATATTATTTTAAAGCCACCCTTATTGGATTCTGCCATATCTATGTAATACACTTATATGATCTCATCGTCAGGTTAACTGAACATTTTACAGTTTGAAAGGCATTTGTTCTCCCAAGAGCCCCATGAAGTAGGAAAATACAGTTGTCCCATTATATAGATTTGGAGCAGCGGCACGGAGGTGCAACGTCACACATGGCAAAGCAGGGAATTGAACACAGCTTTCCTAAATCCCAGGTTGTCACCCTAACTACTGTTCCTACATACTCTTTACATCAAAATGAATGGTTAAGCCAGAGTCCCTGCACTGTGTTTCCTTCTGTCTACATTAATCTCCAAGCACCACAGGAAACCTGCAAGGGTGCTACATCAAGAGCATAGAGTGGGTCAGTGAAAGACGTGCCCCATTTATTACAGTTTCTTGTTCATGACTAAACTGATCATATGCTTTAGTATCCACTGCCAAGGAGTAAACTGGTCCCAGAGATAATCTTTCAACAGATAAGAATGGGATACAATACCTTACAAGAATACAAATGAGCTCTCAGAAATGATAAAAGCAGGTACAGCCTGGACTCGATGAGCAGAAAAGCTTCATATTTCAGAAGTTAAATTCAAAAAAGGTTCAAATTAAAAAAAAAAAAAAAAAAAAACAAAACAAAACAAAAAAAAAAAACCAGAAAAACACCAAAACAAACCAAGCAAGACTGGTCATGTGCAATCCACTTAGAACAGCAAGAAACCCCAAAGTGCTTGCTCTGATACTGCTGAGCACGGAGGAGCCCTGGGAACCCCAGAGCTGCCGACCACTGCAAGGAGGACCCAGACTCCCTCAACTCGGTGGATCATGCTCCAGAGAAGATAATTATTCAAGATAATTCGTTCTGACTGCCACCGTCCCCTCAAGCTTTGAGTCTTGTGGGTTTCCATGCCTGTGGGCATTGGAAAGAGGCAAACAGTTGCTCTTAAATCACCTCTTATTAGACCAAATGGTCTAATAAGTGCCATTTCTGAGCATCTTTGTGCAATTTAGGAAAATAGGAATGGGAATATCTCAGAGGCTCTCATCCATCTCCAAGGTGGGACCAGCTTTACTTACAGCAGTCCTGAAGGACCCGAGTACTGCACTGTGTGGTTACACATTCTCAGCTGATTTTCTTTCCCATCTTTTCAAGAGTATCCAAACCAGGGGGTGAGTGCTGCACTTCTTCAGTGTTGAATTAGCACTCACAGTCACGGTGCAATTGTTTTATTAAAGTTCCTTCTATGCATTTTCTCTTCACCTTAGATTACTGCAAGACACTCAGCTGTAGACTATTCTTAGCTCTGAGCTGTTTTAAACTTGCTTAAAAATTAACACCTCATTGGGGTCTAAACCTAATTTTTCCTAATACGGATATGAATCCACCATCTGGAGCTTGGCACAACCACACACCCAACCATTTTCAGAGAACAGATCGAATGTGGAAGTATTGCCAACGTGCTGCTACACAAATAGCTTTGTCTTTCCTCCTGGATGATACAAACATTTCACAAACACGTACTGCAACATATCCTCTCTTCATGCTAGCTCTGCCAGGACAAGATTCATTTCATCATGCATGGAAATTGAAGAATTATTCCAGTTACATGCTCCTAATTGCAACCCCCTTTCTCTCCTAGGCTTTCTCTCTTCTGTGACCTTTTCTAATAAGTCACATTTGAATTTGAGGTTATAAAGTCCTTGGAGAAAATTAAGATGGCCCAACCGTCTTATTTCCCAAGGCTGAATATCCATGTCGTCATTAATCTCACAGCAACTCCTGCCACGTGAAGCTGGAGAGGAAATGACGGGATGTTTTTGAGGTACGGTGACTGAAGGAAGACGCAGTAGAAATGATGGGTTTCTGCATCTCCTTTGACTGCGGTCAGAATAGCGTTGACAGATTTAAAGCCTTTAAAATGTGGACTAGACCACCGAAGAACACGACACCATGAGAGCCAGGAAGGGACAGACCCCAGGCAGGAAGGCGCACAAGTCAAGGAGGAGCAGAGGTGACAAGGGGGAGTCCTACACGCCCTACGGTCCAACGAGGCTTTTAGAGAGTAACATTGCCTATTGCCGGCCGTATGCAGCAGACTGGGACTACTTCTGCACGCTGCTTCTGCTGAAAACTTTGTCCAAGTAATACCATTTTAATAAGGGGCGCAGGATTTGTGAATGTACTACAGGAAATCCCACGTTATACGGGACAGCTGGTGTCGCAGCATGTGAGAGACTGGAGCCAACATGCTGTTTTCCCACCTGGAAGTGTGTCCCGTCTCCTTTTATAAGACGCCTGCGGCAAATTCACCCGTAACAGGAGTCTTTTCTGATCCCTGAAAGATGAAGGTCCCAATCTGTGTTTTTATTTCTTTTTAATAAAATTACTGAACTTTGTGCTCCTCTGTTTTTATTGCAGAGCTTAGCCTCCCTGTACCCCATATATACCCCTGTATCCCTGTTCCCTTCCAACCCTATGATTTCCCTTCCAACCCTATGATTCTATGATTCTATATTTCCTCTCACGGTTAAATGAAAAAGTCTTCATTCTTCTGCTCCGAAGCCTCCACTTTGTTAAGAAACCACAGTACCCAGCTTCTCATGAGTTGTTCTAGTAAAAAAGTTTTCAGTCAGAAATCAGTGTGTGATACAGGATGCCAGGAGAGCAAGATCCCAGCCTTATCCCAGCCTTTTCATTACTACGGGGGTAAAGGGTCCTTTCCCCAGTTCTCTGTGCCAGCGGCAACATTAATCATAAGGAAATGAAAGTAAAAGCTGAACTAAGTTTTAATGACTATGCACAGCCTGGATCTCTGCAAAACTGAAATAATGTACTCTGGGCTCATGATTAATTATGGGCATACTGAGAGGCTTCTCACCCGCTAATATAAAGGAAAACTAAAGCTCAGGCAGTTCAATTGAGAAAAAAGAGTTATAAGGATATGATGTAGCTTCATTAAATATAGATGTTGATTCTTTTACTCTGCCACTGTTCACCACAACGCAGAAATCTGAGCCTTTTTCCAGCATGGGTATGTGCGCATGTGTGATAATAGTAATAGTTAAGCAATTAATGACACACGATCGTGAGAAACAGCTAACTCTGTAGCTTTCTTGCATAAATACGTACATCTGTAGAAGTTAGCTTATCGTAACATTTACATAAAATTCACTTTAGTGGCCCTTGAATTTATTTTTCCATGTTGCTGTGGATAGAGACAGATTGGTGCCCTGCCTTTCCACCAGGCCAGCCCCACACTCAGGACAAGCAGAGCCTGGAGCAGTGACACAAATACTGAACAATTCCCTGGACATAAAAGATAAGTAGCGGTTCCTAATTGTTATCACTTGCTTTCATGCCTCTGACTCACTCCTGAATTTTTGTTTTTAAACATAGTTCATCTCTAATGGAGCGGCAAAAGGGCTTACAGGAAAAAGAAAGAAGCACTTTGGACCATCTTTGAAGACTTTGTGGCTGGAACATGTTGACAAAGACCAGGGGTAAATTGCCATTTGTAAACAGTTCAGGAGAGGAAGAAAAACATGAAACAGAAATATAGACGCCCTTTGATGAAACAGGTTTTAGGTCCTTGGTTTCTGCTGTGCTACAACCCAGCTATTCAAGACAGATGCTGGCGGAGTTATCCTGCAGCCTCTTTATAGAAAAATACTTAGAAGTATAATAACAGCATGATTTTAATATTGACATATTTATACTAGAGAGCACAAGCGTGAGAGTTTTTCAGCATGAGCTTGTAAGTCATTTTTTTTTAAAAAAAAAAAGGGTTGAAACATGCCCTCTCACCACTACATATTCTGGATGTGCAGCAGTTTGTGGACAAGCTGCTTTAGAGCGCTATTAAATGAATATTTCCAATCTATTTGCTTTCCCCCCTTGCTGGTACAGAAAGCTCTGTCAAAGTCATGAATCCAGCTACTCTGGCTTCAGAGAGCGAGCTAAATTCTCACTGACGCATCACCAAATAAACCCCAAACCTATGAGGACTGAAAACAAGAGCCTGATCCCACCAGAGAGAATAATTTGAGTTTCTAGATGCCTAGAGCACTGAAAAGCCCTGATGGTTCAATCCCCCCTTGCCCAGCACCCATCCCGGCCCCAGCACAGCCCAATCGCTTTTGCAGGAGGAAAAGGAGGAGACCAGCAGGGTCCAGCGGGGTGAGAGCAGGAGCCACCATCCCCGCAGCAGGGTCTAAGCAGAGACATCTCTGCCCAAAGCCAGTCTGGCCGCAGCACCTGCTGCATGGACCTGACAAGCCTGAAAGCACAGAAGCAAAGCATTGAAAGGTGTACGAGCAACGTCACGTAGCATGACCCATCACCAACCCCGTCTCTTCGCACCCCGCATCACCCCCACAAGCACACAGCCCGCTCACCTCCCTTTCCTTTCCTTCTAAAGCCCTGAGCTTGAGCAGGCTCAGCTTTGCCTTATTAGCTCTCAGCTGGTAGCATTTCCCTGAACTGCCTTTGAACCTGACAAGGCATTAACCCCTGAAATCCTTGGCTTTCCCCGGCTCAGCAGGGCTGTCGAAGGACACCGTGGGTGAGATGGGGGAGCCTGGCCAGCAGGTAGGGTGCTGCAGACTCCCCGCACACAGGGAGGGCGTTCCTAGGGTGGGATGCTTTCCTCTGTCCTCTCCCTTTGCTTGCTCCACAAATCGCGGAGAAACCACTGGCGGAGGAAGATGTGTTTGCACGCACTGGGAGGGTGACGGCACTCGGCCGAGCCAGCCCTCCGAGCTCGGCAGGACTGCGGCTGCCGTGGTGCTCGGGGTACGGAGCTTCGTAAGTCTTCGTGCTGCTCCGAAAGGGGAAAATTAACTTCACCCGCTATGTTACGGAGCTAGACATTTAAGTGTTTGGGAACTTACGAGGTCTCTCCTGATGGGATGCATTTTATCCCCTAAAAATGTAGAAATTAAAAAAAAAACAAACCACAAACCTGTACAAATTGAGCGTGCCAGCTGAAGTATGAAACTGTAATCTGTGTTCTTATTTGAGCTATAATTTTATGCCTGTTGGTACTCACTTATACAGAACTTCAGCAAACATTTATATCTCTCTTAATTATTCTTTTTCCCTATTAATTTCTCTTATGTTCGATAAATGATCCTTATGCCTGTTGTTTTAAGACTTCCTTGCAAAGTTGTTTTTCCCTGCTTTTCCATAAGCCAGATATTTTAATTTCTTGCACTATGCCTCATTTGCTAGTAACAATGATGTATTTTCCCTTTCCCCATGTATTTATTTTTACTGAGAGATGCAGCCGTTCATCACATTCAAATGAAGAATTATTACTTAGCTATTATTATTATTGCTAGTGATGGTATGTAAACAACTATAATGATGTGTGGGCTTGTGTAGGAGCAAAGACCACAATAAAGATGTTGCCTTAGGGGGAATGAATGAGGGAAACGTGCAAAGATTTAACCAGTGCACCCTCTCCTTGCTGGTTTTGTCTCCTTTAACTGCTCACTTCAGCTCCATGGCCAATTTCCTTTGGTCTTACTCTCCCACTAGATTGGATTAGGAGCAACTGGTCGATGTGGAGCCCTCTCCAAGATACAACTAGACATCACTACTACAAGAAGGACACATGCCAAGGCACTTGAGAACATGAATGATGTGGGAGAGAGGGTTTTGCTAATATTGTTTTGAATACGGATGGGTGTGCGTGATATTTAAGTATGCGTGAAAAAGAGGAGCAGCAGACGTATTACAGAGATGATGGCCCAAGCAAGGCTGCAGGACAGCCTGGAATGAAGCTTTCAGAGACCACTGCTGGGCCAGTTTGGGTGCTGTGCGTAGGAGCAGACCCTTCTTACTTTGGTTTCCTCGCCTTGGAAATGAATCTTTCTCACTTACATTCCTAATATATAAACAGGGTTACTCCAAAGGTATGAGGCTCTGATGTTCATTTCTCTCCCACCTGGAAATGACCAACAATAAATCATGTATTTGCTCAGCTGCTCAAAGGCCGTTACACTGCTACCAGGTGCCAACGACTTTGGCCAGAGTAAGTGGGTAGGTGACAGGGAGAAACAAGCCCCGCACTAATTTTTAAGGTCTTTAGTTATGTTTGCGGGCAAAGAAAAATCAGCAGAAAGTAGGGAGGGAGCATCTAGAAAGAGCCAGGACTGAATGGAAAAAACCCAGCTCTTTGGCAGACCCATAAAGAAAATTCAGACTAATAAAGAAAGTTCAGTCTCTTTATTCTGTGCTGCCAGCAATTTACTGCCCTAAAAATGAAGGCAGTTGGCTTTAGGAGGATCAGCCTTGAAGACAATAAAATTTCAGTACCATGCATTAGCCTGGCTTCCCTTCTCACAAGTAGAAGCATGAGCAGAAGAAAGAGGCATCAGCCCAGTCATCCCCCATCCCACAGCTTCTGGATGCTCAATACCAGGAGACCAGCCTGACCAGACAAAGATCTCTAGGGAAAAGTTGTTTGTAAATGCGGGACAAAGAAAGAGTATTTTGCAGCAGTAGGTGTTCCTTGGAAATGGGCCACCTAGGTCATAGGCTTCCTAAGACCATTGCAAAGGGCTTCTCTTGATCTCAGCTCCTAACACCCAGCTCTGGGACAGATCCACCTGCACGGCTCCCCAGAGCCACTGTGAGCTTTCCGAGAGCTGCTTTTCCACCTGAAGATCCAGCCTTGCTGCTGTTGGAGCCTTGTTACATTTTTCAGTATATTCCTTAATACTAACCTATTCCTGGTTTTGTCTGAGTTTCCTTTCTAACCTTCTCTTTCTAAGAGCTTGTGGGTTTTTTTTAACACCAATAATTTTCAACAATGAGCATTGTGAGCAAACCAACGGGAGGAAAATCCACTTAGGCTCTCCAAAGGGCTTACCAAGCAGTTTTTATGAAGAGCTGGCAAAAGTGGAGAAATAACTTAAAACATGTTTTATGAATTCAGAAGCCTGTTCTGAAATAAATATTTTAGCCTTTCTTCTCCTAAAAGAGGGGTGAGAGTGAAAGAAAGATGGAGAAATGAAAAAATCATCCATGTCAGGGATATGGCAGATGTCACTAACCAAATACTTTCAAGATTTAACGTATACCAGAGCCCCAAAAGCTTTCATATTTCTTACAGCTATTTTGCATTCATTACTGTATTTTGACAGAGCTTCCATATTTAAAACACCATTCAGATCCTGTCACTTTTGTTCCCACTTGCCTCTAACCAGCTAGAATAACGTATAATAACGTATATAAAATAACACATGCCCTATGCAATTCTTCCATGCCACCAAGGCACAGACTAGGTCCAATGTTTTTAACGATGTTAATGGTGCTGTTTCTGGATGTCAGCTTCTGTCAGATCCAGATGATGGGAGTTGAGGGACACAGTTCGTTCTCCTCTGATAATCATACCCCCTTGAATTGTCCTGGTTGGGGAATATTTAATATAATATTCCCCCCATTCTTCTCTTGTAGCTTTGCCACTTTCATACGGCTTTTTGCCGTTGGTTCAAGTTTTTTAATTCTTCATCCCTTCCTCCTAAAAAGACCTTTCTCAGCTTGCTTGTTTGCTCGTTCCCTTCCACAAGATCCTTCAACAAAATCACAGTCTGTCAAAAATGAGGCGCCTGCTTTTCTGAGCCCTCGCTGCTTTCCCGGGTAATTTATGAAAATGGAAGAGCCTGTTTCAGGCATAATCCAATTTGTTCTCTCTCAGCATCATAAGCACATTTGGAACCAGATAAGACAATTATCATACGGATCTTTAATACCTGCAATTTATAGCTAAAAGGTTTATTCTGATAACTTTGTTTTCAAGTGCCACGTGCTAAAGCGCAGTGACGGGAGCCCTGCGGCAGTGAGACAGCAAAACTGTCCCTGTGGCGGTTCACCTGGCACATCCATGCAACATCAGTGCGGGGCATGTTTTTGGGGAGAAGACATACTCAGAACAGCAATATAAGGGCACCAACCGCATTGCTCCTCAGGGGGGAGGGGCAGGCAGAGGACGGGGCTTGACTCATTGCTGCGTGGTGGCATGTGGCTTCCCCATGAGATGATAGGGGGGTGCTCCAACAGTTTCACCACCTTCAGAGAATCACAGAATGGCAGGGGTTGGAAGGGACCTCTGGAGACCACTTAGTCCAACCCCTTGCCAGAACAGGGTCACACAGAGCAGGTCACACAGGAACACGTCCAGGTGGATTTGGAATGTCTCCAGAGACGGAGACTCCACCACCTCTCTGGGCAGCCTGTGCCAGGGCTCTGCCACCCTCAAAGTAAAAAAGTTCCTCCTCATGTTGAGATGGAACTTCCTATATTCGAGTTTGTGCCCATCACCTCTTGTCCTGTCTCTGGGCACCACTGAAAAGAGCCTGGCCCCGTCCTCCTGACACCCGCCCTTTAAGTATTTATAAGCATAAATACTTATGCTTATACTCAACGTGGAGGAGAATTTCAGAAAGCACCTGGAGAAAGAGGGTTGCTACTGAAACGTGTTTTCATAATCATTTAATTTTCATTTACCCAATGTGACTTGCGTATGTAACCTTCAGCGCCTTGCAGAGCAAGAGCCCGCAGTCTAACAGCGACATTCAAGGCTGGGCACCAAAAAGTCAATATTTTCAAGAGAGCTCAGTGAAGTTGCTAGCAAGCCTGCAAACATTTACTTTTCAGCACCATGTATGAATACTGATGTCACAATATGTAGCTGCTCGTTAGAAAAAGAATCTGATTTCTAATTGAATTACTAGCTTTTTATCATTGTTTATGACTCAGGGTGCAGAACTGAAATATTCTAATTATTTCATGATAAGAAATGAAGATAGGAACTTATGATTTCATCATGTGGAATGGTCTGTGACTGTCTATTTTCAAAAAATAAGGTCTGATCTGATAAAGAATTAGCTTGTTTCACTTACATGAGCAGAACCAACAGATACCATAAAAGGTAGCCAGGAGTATCTTGAGGGCACTAACATCAGGCACTTTTTGGTTCAATTTAACGTGCAAACTTTGAGCATTTTTAGTGTTTGTATTTGGTCAACAGTGAAAAAAAAAAAAGTATATTATGACCATGCACTGTAGATTTGCAAATTAAAGTGTGATATATTTTTGTAAGGCAAAAATTAATTGATTTTAAAATGTTTGTAATCCTCTAAGAATAAGTCACCGCACCAATTCAAGAGCCACACTACTTCTCATAGCTATGCATCTAGGGCACTACCCTACTTTCTTATCAATCCAAATATAAGAATATTTTATAACAGTTCAGAGTTAAGACTCTTTGATGTTTATGTGCTTCTTTGGTGAATTTTACTAGGAAGATCTTCTATCTAATGCTATTTTAGCTATCTCTTAATATATCCAAGCCATCAGAATATCGCAGCTCAGAAGGTCTGTGGTGCATTTCTTTAGGGACTTCATTAGCGGAAGATATCCTGACTCAGTATACGGGCTACTTTTGATGCATCATTCATACATACAATATTCAACTCTACATCACAGGGTTGGGGCGGGGGGGAATATTTTGTGTAGCAATTTATAATAGTTATCCAAACAGTGTTCTAAAATTAAAAGGTATTATTTGCATACGTATAAAATTAACTAAAGACTTTCAAACAATAAAAGACTTGCTTTCGGCTCGTGCCCACATGACCAATTAGCTTTTTCTCTGTAGATAATTTGACCTGCAAATTACCCAGGATGTTTCAGAACGAACGGTCTGATCTGTACCTGGACCTAGAGGACACGAACCGGGATGAGTGCAGGAAGCCAGGCTGCAGCGGTGCACATGGGGGTGAGCGGAGAGAGGGGATGCTTCGAAGGAAGGAGGAACTGGTGAGATTTGGGATGAGGAGTGGGCTGAGCTGCTCAGAGGTTGGTGCTTCTCCTCTATGCCTTTGCCTTTTCAAAGGAACTGCAATGGATCAGAGTAAAAGCAGATAAAGTCCCTGCGTTATCTTGCTTATCCCAGGGGAAATTCCTCACATTTAGCCAGAAAGAAAAGTCTCAATGAGTAAATGATGAAACGGGAATTTTACCTTCTCTGGAAGATGGCATTTGGCTCTAAGACAGGCAGAGAGTAGCCATTCTCTATGCTTCTTATTTATACCTTGAGGAGCTGACATCTCTTCTAAAAGCAGACTGAGGGTTTTTAGACAGTCTGAGGTTTAAAATTAGGCACTGGAACTAATAGACTGTTATTGTCTTATAATTATATTTGACATGATGCTCTTAACTCTTTTCTGAAACATCATCCCGCGTCAAATGGAGTCAGGATGCCAGCAGCATCCAACCACGCCGTGACACGGGGGTATCACGGCTGCTGCTCGTCCCAGCTCCCTCTGGACAACACAGAGGCCCCAGCTTGATAGAAACAGCCCACCTGGGTGAGGCTATACCTTTAGCTGCAAACTGAAATAAAAAGATACTGCTTAGGATTGCTGCTTGGAAACCTAGCTGAGAGGTGCAATTCCTGTCCTGCTCCTTCCTTACCCTGGAAGCCAAGGCAGCAATTTGTTATTGGACCATTCTGGTGGCTCCTTACAACACCTCCAGCAGCAGCTCAGGTGTCCTGGCTGGTGGAGCATGCAGACAGAGCCAAGCCAAGCCAAGCAAGGGTTTGCTTTCCTCTGTCACACTCCCAGCGGCGCAGGAAGCCATACGGATCTTTCCTTCATCCCTTCTCACAGCCCGGGGCTCTGACCAATCACGTTTTCATCATAGGAGTCAGGCAAGCACCAGCCTCCTGTTGTCAGAAGGAAGAATAAAGGGCTGCAACTCAAGTCCCTTTAGTTACACGAGGCATTTAGGGGCTTCAGGTTTTAAATTTTTTCGCCCAAGCTGCTGGAGCAGTGACCTTCAAGGTATTGCCTTGACAACTTGTGCTTTTTAATAAAGCACAGTCTGGTGGAAGGGAGTTAATTTACACGGGTTTTCGTTCTTCCAGCTCTGTCATCAGCGCACCAGCCTCACTTATTGAATTCCCCTGTCAATAGAGCAACCAACTGCAGCACATTCACATCCAAGTGCCCAAATGAAGCACCTGTTCTCAGTTACTTGAGGACTAATTCCTCTTTTCCACTTAGTTCCCTTTCTTTCCCTGTTTTTGGCTTCTGGTTCTCCTGGCACAGACACAAATACCAGGAGGTCCAGTTGGGGATGCAGCCACCTTAAATAGGCTTTTTCTTTGTTTAGTGCCTTTTCTTTATTTGCCTTGCTCTGCTCTTTCAGCTGCCTCTCTCTCATCAAAAGCCCAGTTCAAGCCAATCTGTGCAAGCTAATGCAAGCCAACATGATTTTTTTTGGTGCAGTTGTAAAAAGCCAATAAATGAAAAAGGAGAATACCCATATCTCAAGCAAGTCTCTTACTCTTCCTAGGTTCTGCCGTCAGACATAGCATCATGCAGGCAAAGTGCTTTAGCAGATGAGTACCTTTAAGAACCAAGTAGATCCCCCAAAACCACCCCTTTGCCTTGGCCGTGTAGTCCCAGGCGTCCTTAGTTACCTCCCAGATGAAAAGCAAAGGACTCTGCAGCTTTTTGCAGTGCCAAATGCCCAGGCTGTAGTTTGACCCAGAAACCATTCTTTTGTTTCTACAGCAGTTGTGCTGGGATAGAGCAAAGAATGAGATCTTTTTTGAATGTCTAAGGGTGGTTGTTATGGGTTAATTAATGCTTCAGCAGTGGTGATATAAGGGAGAGTTATGCACGTTTAAGGTGATTCATGCTGCCTCACTGGATTTAAGTCTAATGGGAAACTTATTTCACTGTATTTATGGGTAACGTCCATCCATATCCTAGATATCTCTCCAGGGAGCCTTCTCTCCACGGCCATCCAACTCCTATGAAGAAATATGGACTCCTCTGTACCCATCTTGGCTGTAAATCTGCAATTAAGAGAACGGTCCATTTACTTCTCTTGCGATGCTGAGATGCTGCTAACTCGTGGCTCCATCAGGCAGGTCCCTCCAGCCAACAAGCCCTTTCCCCGCCTGCCCTGCAGCAGCCCCCCAGCCTGCCACCCCCACACAGAGCAAAAAACCCACTTTCATAGGGGAGCTGCATCTCCCCAGGCTGACTTTGCAGCTGTTTTACTTTCCTTCCACTTCTCAGAGCCATTGGACACGTAGATAGGACAAATCTGAGCCTGGCTTTTGACCGTATGAGCGGCTCCCCCCTCCCAGCACAGCTGGTGCTGCCGGTCCCCCCAACACTGTTTTCTCTTGTCCTCCCATGAGGTTTGATTCACTTATGCCCTCAAGGCAGAGCCATTTTTGGACTGGACCTTCAGGGCTAGCTTTACTTTACGTGACATTATGTGATTAATTTCCCACTGAGGTGGCAGGAATAGAATGGTGACACAACAACCTGTTCAAATTCTCTTTTCTATCTTCTTTTCCCTTCTTTCTTTTATTGTTTCTTGGCTTATGCTAAGCCTCAAGGAACTGCTGTCTAGTAACCTCCACCATCTGCTGCACTGCCAGCAGATAGAAGCTATGGCCGAAGATGTATTTTCTTCCTTCTTTTTCCCTTTCCCCTCTGCCAGGATTTTGCACGCTCACATCTCCCTTTGGGCATATTCTCCTTCCACTGATTCAAGGGCCACAAAGGTCTGGGCTGCTAAATTAATGTGCACAAATATTAGCGTGAAGCTACTCAGAGCCCAGCATAATCCTGGTGTATACAGAAATACAGGAGAGCACGCATGTAGCACTCTGTACACCTAACTCCTCCTGCAGCCATGTACAAGAGCATGAAAACAACCTGAGCCCATTTGGAGGCAGAGAGAAGCAGAAAGAAGGGAAAGGAGAAATGCAAACTCTGCCAAACTCCCTTGTACAGCTCCTGGAGAAACCCTGAACCAGAGCCCTGATTACCAGCGTGGCTGGATCCAGGATCAACACCAATTCAGAAGACTTCCTTGTCTGAAACGAAGCCTTCAAGAACAGAATTTCAGAGAAAGCTCAATTGTCTGTGTAATCTGAACACTTCCACAAAGGGTTTCCATTGCATGAAGAAACACCTTCAAAACCCATTTTTCCTATTAGGCAAGTGCTGGTGGCTGCAGCAACAGTCTAGAGGTATCAGTGATGCTTTCAAAATACGCTGGAGATTTTGTGCATGCGAACGTGTCTGTGTCTCACGTAGCACAATAGGGCCCTGACCTATTTGGATGCTAGGCATGAATATATAAATATTAAATAACTGTTAAACTGCTACATCAATTCAATATCTTGACAAAAACCTTTGACTGAGGCTTTTTTCGAACCAGCAAGATTTAGATTGTTTTCCCTTTGGGACAGTTTTATCTAAGTGTATTGCCATGTTTACCCTATTAGAGCTCTTCGCCGAGCAGAGCTGGAATACACGTTGAACAAAGGGAAGTGCAAAGACTTTTAAGGCAACAACGAGAAATCTTAGTCTAACCACGTCCCTGTTACTGCTCAGTCTGAGCTGCAGGAGCAGGCTGGGGCTGATGCTGGAGCATCCCAGCATCACCCCGCAGGTCCATGACCACCAGCCACGAGGCAGGAGCAAGGAGCAGGGGCATCATTTGGCAGCCAAAAGCAAGGTGTTTTAGTAACAAGCTACATCTGCCCTCCCTCCACGTCTGCAGGGAACCACAGCAGCGCAGACAGCTGGGAAAAGAGAAGGACAAACAGCAAAAGAAGTCGACCAAACACACCTACCGAGAGTGGAGGGAGGGTGACTGTCCCCCACATCAATGTGACTGCAGGGGTTTAGGTCCATCAAGGCGGGTTTTGCTGGAATGGAGTCAACTTGGGGATGTGGATCACAGCGTGCCAGAGTATTTGAGCATTGTCTGTCACTCCTCACTGTCTTGGTTGGTGCCTTGGCTCATTTACTAACCTTAGACTTCGTCTCTGACACTCTTACCCAGAATCACCCACAGTTTAAAAACACTACAGCTCACTGATAGTAAAAGCTGGTGCTTTCCTCCTCCTTTTAAGCCTAAACCACAACACCTGCATTAGTATAGGAAGTGTCTCAGACACCTCCCCAGGGTCTGCAAGGCTGTGCCAGGTAGTACGATTTATTGGGGTGGTGGAAAATGGAAGGAGGAGAGAGGAGGAGCGGCGCAGGAGGGTTTGCCTGCCCATGCCACCAGCTGCCACAGTATGCACCCCTCCATCGCACAGGACAGTCCCCTGGCTGCAAAACCTCCTCTCACCCTTTCCCATCTGCTCTGGACCAAGCCCTGGTCCCGTTCTCCAGTGCAGGTTTGTGCCTGGACCTGGAGGACATGGTAAAGACACAGCTGGGCCTAGGCCTGGGCCTGTTGGGCACAGGGCATTTGTCTTTCATCCTAATGCTTTGAAGACATATTGTTATTTAATCCTCTTGGGCCAGTATCTGGCAAATTGATCTCTGCATACAGTCCTTTCTTAGGAGTTACTTTGGGATACTATTTACTGCAAAAACTGCTTTCAATGGCAGCAGCAAGAACCATACCTTTCCACAGTGATGAGCTGCACAGTTGGAATCCAACACCAGGGCAAGGCATGTTGATGAATTTCCCAAGACTGTGTGCACGACTAAATAAAACAATGGCATTACCAGATCCCCTACCAATTTTTTCTGAATTAGTTAAAGACTTAGGGTCTCTGTTAAAAGACCCTTCTCAACTGAGTTTTATGGAATACATAATTTCTCACAGATGTCTCCTATGTTCCGATCCCAGACACACAACAGATCTCAGATCAAGCTGAGATAATACAAACTATAATAAGAGACAACTTGTATCCCAGAGACCCTAAATAAGTTACCCAGGGTGGCAGAAATGGGACTTCTCTTGTGCAGCAATTCAAAGAGCTTAAATGACTTGCCCAAGGTCACACAGGATGCCAAAGACAAGATTTCAACCCAGTTCTCTAGCAAATGCCTTAGCCCTTAAGTCTACCCTTTCCTCCTCAGTACAAAGTGAGAAAAATTATTACAGAAATCTGAAGTTCAAACTACTTGCTGCTTGGAGAGCAGCCCATGTCCTGGCTGCTTTATCAGTTTATGTGGAAAGACTCCAAGACATTACTTATATTGACTCAATATTAAATGGCAATAACCACCACGACAGATTTACTGTCTGGCGATGTCTTCCTGTCTACTGTAGTAACAGTAATGATAAATTTTTTGCTCATTAAAGGATTTAGGTACTTAGTCCCTCTAGCAACTTTTTGAATTTTCCTGTTCTTGGGAAGATCAAATCCTTATCAACAATGTCTTATCAGGGAAAGATTACACCTGGTGCTACCATACAGCACAAGGCAGGTTTTGCCTGGGAGTGATGCTGTGTTTGAAGGCACCATTTGGCTTTCATGCTGTCAGTGCCACATGGCAGCAACCCAGGGGCAGATCAGGGATGCTCTGGGAGGACACAGTCAGCAAACATCTGCTGTTGTCTAGGGAAGGTTCAGCTCCGATGCCGCAAGAAACGCCTGACAGTCATGGTTTGAGGCGTATCTGTGCTGGCTGAAAACCAGCAGGACGTGCAACAAGAAAAAAAATCTGAATTATGGACCTGTGATAAAGTAATATGGTCTCTCTTCCTGTTGCCTTGGGGAAGGGTCCAAGATGGAGAAAATTATGGGAGCCTGGGTTCAGGCATCCCTTCACTGCACCAAGACAGGACTGTCAGAAACCTGCCTTAGTAGGCTTGGGACTCAACAAGCTCTTCTGCATCCCAGCCTTTGGTCTCAGGGTTTCGAGCACCCGGCTGCTGCCTGGGGGCTGTCATTAAGCAGGCAGATGGGCCTTATTTCCACAGAAATCCTGTGCCTGCTGAAGCTGGGCTGTTTGCTACTGTTTTCAGCAGGGCCAGGCTTTCAAGCTATGTTTGCTCATTAATTTCTCTTGCCTTTGCCTACGTATAGTGTAGGGGATGGAAATGATGAAACCATTCTAGTTGCTCTTCGGTTTTTGAGCTGCAATTTGGTTTTGTCTACAGTTACCAAGCCACACAAACACTCATCCAGCCTGCTGCAAATATCAAAAATAGCCTAAATAGCCCCGGTGCTCCCTTTTGCACCACTGAAAATAGCAGGAGGGAACAAAGAAATCGCATCAAGGAAGGCCATACATGCAGCACTTGCTCCCTGTTTGTGCTGGCTCCGTGGGTGCACACAGGGGTGCGAGGGACCACTTCACAGCTGAGCCATATGCTGGAGGCAAGCCGTGGGAAATGCAAGATGAATGATTTTTCTGACACCTCCTGCACTCAGACAGGCTCTGTGAATCTCACCTTGCTCATCACTGCTGTTGCTCTCTCATTAGGAGCAATGACCAGACTGTTAATACCCCAGGGGAGTGCGATGGCCTCTGCTCTGCATCACCAGGTTGTCCTCCAGATGGGCTGCTCTCCTCCTGCTCACCTCCCTTTAAATCTACATAGTTACATATATTTATATTTTTTTTTCCCCCACACACATCAAAGGGGTAAAGGAAGAGAAATGTCAACAATTAGTCTCAAGATTGGTGCTGAAGATCTGCTTTTCCATGCTAAATGTCAGGATCCCTGTCCACCCCTTCAAGAGATGAAGTAAAACTAATGAGCTTGCGGTGCAGGAGATGTGGTTCTGCACTTGACCCTAGAGGGACAGAGAAACAGGCACTAGAGGAAATATTATAACTGAACACTTATTTGCTGAGCGTCTCTGTTCTCTGCCCACTCTTTGATGACCGGATGTCTCGTTATTCTGCGCTGAGTGAGCAAGCACAGAGCCGGTTCAGGACAGTGCTAAAGTGTGTGTTTAATTTTAAACTTGTGCCTCTGTTTCTGCAGGAGTTCAAATGCACGCAGAAACGCCGTCCTGAATAATGACGTGCTGCAGGGGGGGTAGGAGAAAGACAAAAGCAGTTATGGTATATGACTCACAACCTCATTAAAGAGTATATCTTCCAGGTTTTTACTTCTTTGCTGACTTCAGTTACCCCATTTGATATCCAAATGCCACCCATCTAAACTACCAGGAACTGCAGGCTTTCACAGAGAGAGGCTTTCCAAATGAGCAGGAAGGACATATGGTGTCAGGCAGCCATCCCAACCCAGGACACAGGGATGTGCTCCCAGTGAGACCCTCCAGCCTTGGTTGTGAGCAGAGGATAGTTTTTTTTTGCACGGGATCCCAAGGCATCTTTCCCTCCTGTTACTCACACCTGGCTACATGCACAGAGCACCCGTGTTTCCCACTCAGACAGCAAGTCACCATAAAGCCCTGTATGTATAAATGCTGCACAAAATAGCATTTTGCTGTATGTGTGAGGGACTTAACTCTGCTGCACACTGCGCATCAGGCTGTGGGAATGACCCCAAGCAAAAGCTCGAGGTACCACTCCATGGAGGCAACAGCAAGATCGGGACCGTCACGGGCCTGAGTATGGGAAATGGGAGTCAATATTTGTACAGTATTTTGAAGAGGTGAGGTAGGACTGCCTGCATTATTCATTCCAATTATATTCTTCGCAAATGTTTCCCTTTCTCTCTCATCTTAATTCATTTGTGAATGAGTTTGAATTTCATTTGATGCATTTCTTATAATTGACCAGATGCTGTTTGGGCACACAGTTTCCAAACAGCCCAGGCTGTCTCTCAGGCAGCGCTGTCTGACTCTTTTTTTTTCTCCCCCCTGCTGTTCTTGATTATTATTCCGGCTATATGGCTGGCCATATGTATTCTTTCTGCTTCCTAATTACTCTGAATTTTTTCCAGGGGCAAACTGAACAAGCATACTCCTGTTTCATTGGGTTTTTTTGGTAGAAGATCTGAGAATTATTCTGAAGAAGAAAAAAAAAAAATCCATTCACCCAAGGAGCTGTGAGTAATGAACAACAAGGGGCCAAAAAATAGACTGGGCTGCCTTATTGGGCAGAGCAATTCATCTCTCCCCCTCTCTCATGTCTCCTCTCCTTGTCCTCTACTCTTGATTTTCACATGTTCAGCCTTGTAAAAGTGAGATCATCACCAAGCTCTGGAAAGCGGAAGATCCCAGGGTTTCCACGTAATTTTGGATTTGCACTGAAGTTTTTCGGTGTTGCTGCTGAGAAACTCGTGGCACCAGCCGTAAAGCAAGGTCAGGGAAGGCGAGTCGTCGCTTGCATAAGCTGCGGTGTCCTTGTTGCAAAGTTTAACCTTCTTAATAAGCACCGGCGGTTTGATTTAACTAATACTAAGTGATGCCGGCTGGATTTCACCCGGGGTCCCTGCTGTAGGTATTATGAAGCTTTGATGGGAATATTGCTATTAATCTACAATGAGGGCAGGTTTTTGCTTGATGTTAATGATGCCAATGTTGCAAGCATTTGCTTGGGACTAGAGAACTTTTAACTGCTGACTGTGTCTGTTCTTATTTTCCTCTCCAGCAGTAGGAAATAATGATCCATCAACTCCAATGGAGCACTGCTGATTTACACCTGCTGAGCATCCAGCCTAAGGTGTTTCATCGATTCCCTCGTTGAAAAAAAAAATAAAATAAAATAAAATGATGTGGATTATTCTGGTTTAGATTATGAAAATGTATTACTTCTGATGGAGCATCTAGGCAGCACATTTAGAAGAGTTTCTCCTCTCCTGCACAGTACCAAGTGCTGGCATTATTTTGTATCATGTGATGATTTTTTAAAAATATATTCCACTTTCGCCTTCTATTATCTTGGATCATTAGCCAGCATCCTGTTATGCAATGCGATCAGCGAAGCTTGGTGCAGTATCTCACAATGTGATATCATTTCTCAAACAGAGCATGCAGTGGGGAAGAAATTAATTTCTCAAAGCTGCGGCATCATTACTGACACAGTAAAATCAGATGGCTTCCCTAGTTGTTTTAAAAGCTTTAAATGCTCAGGCTGAACACTGAACTGAGAGCATTGGAGAGTTATTTAATGTATCCATTTCCAGGACAAGAGGGTTATTTTCTTTTAGGACATGATTACATTGGTGAATGAAACCATCCTGTGTTCTCCTAGGTTCCCCTTTCATTTGGAGCTGTCAGAGCAAACTCCAGTTTGTGGGCATAGCCCAGATACAAGGGGGACAAAGGCACGGGGAAGAGCGGATCTCCATCCACCGGCTCTCCCCTATCCTCCTGCAGAGCAATAATTTAAACCATGCCTTCAAGGCAGCTCCACTGTCCCTGGGTAGGGGGCAAGATGGGAATCTGACTAGCCATAGATTCATCAGACAGGTCAACGTACTGCGTGTGTGCTATGCAGTCCCAGAGCATCCCTCCCCGCAGCACAGATGGGAGGTGCAGCCCCCCCGCCTGCCCCTTCTGCAGGGCACAGCAGTGCGCAGGCTGAGATGGTTCAAGAGGTCTTTGCCCCAGGGGAGGAGGAAAACTGTTGCGTGGTTTTCTCCTGAACAAATGACACACTGACCTTCCCTGGATAAGCCACTAGAAACAGAAGAAAAATGCTGTACTTTTTTGTTCAAATGCCTGGACCCCTTTCGTACATCCAAAGTTTGGAAGTATGAATCACTCACACGGAGGCATTCATGCAGATAAAGCGCTGTTCACCACTTTGAAAAATTACCTCGAGAAATATGGTTCAAATGATGCAAATCCAAGGGATGTGACATGGTGTTGAGAACTCATTAAAACCTTCGCTTCAAAAAGTTTCTTTAAAAATTGTTGTCTGTGCTGGAAAAGGGGGGAAGGGGGGGGTGGGGGGGGAAAACAGTCTCAGCCTGAAAGCAAAATTAGTTTGTTACTTCCATGGGAATTAAATAGCCAAAGTTCATTTCAGCTACTTCCTTGTGCTTTTTCATCCCTAAACCCTTATCCACAAATAAATGAAGTAAATAAGATGTTTGTCCTTCTTCCCCACCAAGCCCAAAAGGTGTGAGAGGCCATCAGCTTTCCTGCTCAAGCTGTGACCTGCTGTGTATGTCAGCAGCTGGTGGAATTGTCTCTCCGAGGCGAAGAGGACACCCCCCCATCTGCTTTGCATTTATTATCCTTGACTTAAAAAAAAAAAAAAAAACAAAAACAAACCTGTATTTCAAACACATATTTTTGAAGCAGTGCAGCTGGAAAACTTTTTTTTTTTTTTTTTGCCAAGAAGGATGTCAAGCAAACTACAGGAATCCAGATAAGTGCCCCAATGTCATAACAGCCTCAAAACCTGAGCACAGAACGAATGCACTGAACCAGCCCAGGGGAGATGTTCCTCAGTCCTTAGAGACTAAAGCAGAGACAAGAAGCTCCCACCGGCAAAACACCTAATTCTTCTTCATCCAGACAGGATCACAACAATCTCCTCTCTCTGCTCTGGGGACAGCAGAGTCATAGCATTTCTGAGGATCACTCATGGGCAGAAGATGATGACACCTGAGGCTCCCTGTGTCACTGCTGGGCTAAGCCTGGGTGACCTGGTCCTGCTGGTTTCTTTTCTTCAGGCAGCCTGGGCTCCAGATCACACAGCAGCCAGCAAAGATACCCAGCAGGTAGCAAAGCCCCACTGCTGACCACAGCTCCATCCTCCAGTGGCCCAAAGCAGCTGCTCTACAACCACCCCATCCTCAAACTCTGTTAGTTTTGCAACGTCCTTGAAACTTTCCCCCAAAGGCTCTGGAAGCTATTTTCTCCCCTTATTTGTTCTTTTCTCCTTTAGGAATACAGCATTTGTGAGCACGCGCTTGCATCGGGCAGCCCTGCGCGCTCTGAACACCAGCTTCCACGAAGAATTCTGCCTTTCTAATGTACATCTTAGGAATGCAGATTTTCGCAAATGAGAAATGTTCTCAAACATTATGGATACAGTTTACGCTTTTGTGGAGATCAGAGAATCTGGCAATGTTACACAGTGATGACGTTATTCCAACTCTGAAAATTCAAAAAAAAAAAAAACAAACCTCATTGAAATGCTGTCAGTGATGTATATAGCTTTTCTTTGTGGACTGCTGCTCCTATCAGCTGCCTGTGACTACCAGTTGGTGAGAGGAAGGGCACAGATTACAGGCACATTCCAAATGTTTGTCTTTTCCATGCATTTTTTAGAGGGAAGCAGCATGGTTCAAAGGGAAGCAGGAGATTTCTCTCTTTTTTCCCCCCAATATGCAAGGCCACCTAGACCTTCAAATGCTTGAAACGCAAAGAAAGAAGAAACCAGGATGGGAAGGTTAAATGGTGTGCCCAAGGCTACACAGCACAGGAGTATCAAAATGTAGGTGGAAACCCGCTGCCAGTGGTCCCCTCTCTTCACTTGACCAATAAAGAAGCTGTCGCCCAGTTGAAAGAGGCATTTCTTCCCCCAGCCAGGAAGGCTGGCATTTCATTGTGTGCAGCCTCTGTCAGAAATCCTAATTTAAGTTTCAGTTATTCTGTTTACAAAGAGAAACACTAAAGGGAACGTTTGCAAGCGATTTCCTGAAGCAAGCGCGTACAGCAGCACAGATTTTACACTGGCATATTTCACGTCTGCACGAAGGACCTGGGGAGTGGCCTAATGAAGGATGGCAATTCATTTCCATTCCTTTTACTTATTTTTGCCTGTTTACCCATAAATCTGTTCTTTGACATAAAAAATAGAAAGATTTCAGATGGCAGCCTTAGATAGATGAAATTGATGAGCTTATTGGGAGGTATCTGAACATGCACTCCGGCATCTCCAGGGATTAACTCACTAAGGAACTTGCATCTCCTCTGCTTCTAATTAGGAAGGGTTTACAGTTTGCGTTAAGGACTTTGGAGCATGATGTTGTGCGTGCATCGAGCCTACAAATACCCTATATGTAGTTCAGTTTGGTTTTGCAGTAGTCGGGAGGCTTCTGGTAGGAACAGGGATGCTGGCTTAGAGGGGAGATGCGCAGGTATGAAGATACACGGTTGCCATCACATTAGAAAGGAGGCGTTTCATATTCACCCTGCAGGTAAGTCTCCAGTGGCTCAATTTACCCAGAAGCATCAGCATTTCCTCTGCAGGTATTGCAGTGCATGCGATGAGTGTTTAATGGTCAGAGATATGAACGATGAAACCTGCCTTGGAAACACATGGGAGCATTCAGAGAATTTCTTTATCCCTCAGTAGTCCTTAGTCATGCTTGTTGTCCCTCTGAAGGAAAAGGGATAACTCGGTGACTATAACCGGCTTGACTGATAGAAAGTTTGCAGAATCTTGTTTCAGAGCCAGGTAGAGGTTAGTAGATGAAGTCCTACTGACATCATCAGCAAAAATCCCATTGATCTCAGGGGTGTTTTGTTCAAGCCCTGGACAAGAAGCCTAAGTCCCACAAAATCCATTGAAAATCTGACACTGTTTTTGATGCTGTTGCACTTTGTTTACTTGCAGACTTCATAAATGAAATGCCTATCCAGTTCCTGACATTCATAACAAAATTCCTACGACTTGATTAGGATGTTTGCATCAGCCATGCCCAATGCTACCCTTTTCTCTTTAATGACTTGCATGTCTTCCTAGGGAGCTTGTGAACAATGTTGCTTCACGGAAGAAACAGTGAAAGGAAAGTTTGCCAAGAGCCTTATTTCTGTGCTCGACGCTCACAGATGGTCAAAGGAATAACCTCTGCCAGAAGGATGCACTAGAAGAGCTTTAAAAACCAGAGCCTGTGTATCCAGTCTTCTGAGTTCATGAGCTTATTAAGTTTTTAAAACCAATTCTGAAATTCCCTTTAATTCCAATAACCTTTGCATGGGTTGTTGACACTTCTATTGAAGCTGCCAGCTGCTGTTAACTGGAATTGCCAGTCAGTTTTACACGTGCAGGTGCTGCTGTTGTGAGCAGCTTTGTGCAATTAATTCAGCTGTCACAGAGACCTTGGAAGCCTGTTGTGGGTCAGATTGTATCAGTCAATTTTAGGGCTGATCAAGAATCCTTCCCATCCTAAAGGTAATCCCTAGATGGACCACATAGGCACTAAATCCCAGCCCACTTCCAAGCACAGGGACTGCTCCTTGTCTTCCCCAAGCACCGTGGCCCGAACAATCAGTTTGAGGCAAAGAAAGCAGCTGAACCAAGGGCTGTAGTCAATAATTTCCTTTCCTAATCAGAGGTTGCAATAATACTGCCCCAGGGCAGTAAAACTCTGCTTTACTTGCAAGGTTACTCAAAGTGTACAACACATCATCATTAAGCGTTTTGGTTGAGATTCATCTCACCTAACGTGAAACCACTGCAGAGCCCCACTCGGAGAAAGGCAACCAGGCGTCCAAGGTGCCACTGGATACACATTCCTGGGGAGCCACACCACAAAAGCTCAGCATCTACCCCATGCCAACTACCCAAAACCTTTCTGCAGTAAATCTTCAGAGCTGGTTTGACCCTCCTGAAGGTTTTACCTCTTTGTGCTGCTCTGCCTTGGAAAGAGATTGCCATCCCGGACCCTCTGTTTAGCTCTGCCAGACCCTCCCGCTCCAACTGCCTGCATCCAATTAATGTGCTGCTCCGCGGTAGTTTTAAATGGAGTTTATTGACCAAATGCCTTTTCACCCTGATAAACTCCCAGATTGGTACATGAGGGAAACCAATATCAATAAGGACTAAAGATCAGCACAGCCCTTCCCACCACAGGACATTACTGGATAAATGCTAAGTTATTATTATCATCACTATCTCTGGAGTTAAGCCTTGCTCCACATTTTAGAGACTTAGATAATTAGGTGGGAAGATAAAAATATGTAATGGAAAAGGGAGACCTTGGGTCTGAAGCGAACACCCAGCTGAAATGGGCAAGGTGGCTCCCGAGGCTCGGTCACTGACCTTGAATTACTCTTTGTTGCTCAGGGTGGCAGTGACTCACCCTCCCCGTGGGCAGATGCTCAGTGCCTTGGGAAGGTCTTCTGCTCCTTGCAGCTCCCTGCAGTCCCTCAGGGGTCAGGTTTCCACTGAGAGCTGGGGATGCGATAGAACCAGCAGTCACCAGAGCTGAAAGCCATGGACCACCCACCACCTTAAGCTCCTTGTCTCAGATAACTTCATTAATCTCCTGTCATTAATTGCAAGGGAATTTCTTCTGCTGTAATAGACTGTTATCCAACACCATCAACACTCCAGACCTGAACTGTTCCCAGACCCAAGAAGAGACAGGGGTCCTATGGTCATCATCAGAGTGTGCTTCTAAAGTGGATTAATATGTTATCCTTTCCACAGCCCATATCGTACTGCTGCTCCATCTTTTAAACACATGGCGCCTGGGACACAGCTCTCAGGGCACAGCCGTTTTCCCCCTGCAATACAACACGAATGAGAAATACAACAGTCTGGGGGAACAAGTCATCTGGAGTGGGGCAGACAAGAAGGGGCCCCTGTAAGGTTATGGGCTCCTTATGTATTTGAGGAGCTAGGGAGCATCCTTGCTTTGTCTTAGCAAGCCGTGCTCAGGCCTGGGCTCCGAGTTTGTTCTTGGTACCAGCCTACCCTGTGACCTTGGATTAAACACTTTCCTGCATCTCCACTTCTTCCATTTGATGATGGTGGGGGTGATACACATCTCCCTCATTAAAGCCCCCTTAGGTGTCGAGTATTTTTATGTTATTTTCTGAAACTAACCACCTCTTGGATTTTGACCTGCCTGTGAACCAGATTTCAGTGGTCCCAGACCAGTTCCCACCAGACAAGGGTCCAGCCCCGCTGCTGCCTCCAACAGGGAGGGTCCCCCAGTCCCACCTCCGGGGTGATGCTGAGCAGAACTGACAGGCAGATGGGTGCTGGCACCCCGTGCTGCAGCCAGGGGTGTTCTGTGTACCTCTCTCCTCCTCTGAATAATTACAAAATATTGTGAAACCAAGTAAGATTTCTCATCAAATGTCTGCACTTCAATAGAAGCATGTTTAGACAGGCGGTTGATAGAAGATAGGTGAGTCGTCCTACCCTGCAACTTGAGATTTAACAGCATAACTTAAATACTGACACTTATTCCTCAGCGAAGCATCAGAAAACCATGAGCAATGGAGCTCTGACATAACATTTAGTCAGGCACAGCACGAGTTAGGCAGCAAAGCAGCAGAATCAGCATATTTTCTTTTGTTTCTCTTACAAACTCTCATGTCAACAGTCTCAGCAGTTGTTCTTTGGAGGGCATTTATACTGTCGCACATTGCATTACACTGCTATTTATTCTTTCCTGGCTTTGTGAGAGGAAAGCAGAACAGCAGACAAAGGCATGTGGAATTAACACATCCAAGAGAGCAATTCAGGGAGTGAATATTAAAGCGGGAGAGCTCTGCAACACATCATCACCCTGAAGCTGTAGGTTTTTCCACTGAAGTAACAGTGCTGCTGCCTGCGTGGAATTCATCCACTGGCAATAACGTGGTGCTGGTGGCATGTTAATCCAACGACTGCTCAAGCAAAACCGGTGGTCTCCCTGTCTGTCTACGCTGTGAAATTAAGAACAGATTCAAGACTGGCTTTATGAACACTGATCGCTGGCTACGTTGGCACGGACCATCCACATCCACAGTGAAAGGTTTCAGCTTGCATTCCCATCACACATTCTATCATATCCTGTGGCACCTAGTTAGGAAAGTTGTTATGTTTATACACATTTGGCCTCCAGCACTGGCTTTCACATGAGCACAGCAAAGTGCTCTCCCCTCCTAGAGATTTATGTTCTGGGGTTTTTTTCCACATCCACACAGTACAAAACATACTGGCTTTGGTGGCCGCTGGCCCAGAATTCCCAGCTGGGCCAGTACTGGAGAGCATGGGATGTTCCTGCTTGGCTGATGGAGTAGACTATTTCTTTCCTGCTCCCAGCAAAGCCACCACGCAGCCAAGCACTGCACTACTAATCCTGGTCACAAAAGCATGAGAAGCACCTCTCTGGAACCCAGCTCCCACAGCAGCTCCTCCCTCATGCTGCGGGATGTGGTGAATAACAATTTTGAGTTCACTTTAGCCTCTGGATCTGTGATTTCATAAAACCCAGTCGCATTCCCCCATGCCCTCTCCTCTCCAAATGGGGAGACTCAGTCTCTTCCAATAAAGCAGCAGTTTCATTCCCCTCAATTATTTTGGACTACCTGTTTTTCCCTGCTGATGGACACAGATACACAATCAAGCCCAATTACCAGAAAACTACTGTTATTTCAGTCCCAAATCAGTATCACTGGCAGGCTAACACCTAACCAGACATGCGATATATTCACGACCTACAGCAATGACAAGATCTGCATGAGCGGTTTGTCAATTTAAAGGAAAATTTGCAGAATGCTACAGGTTTCCAGCACTCTGCTGACCTCAGAGTGCTCCTCTCCTCCTCAGACCTGTGAGTAACACAGATTTACCCGGAAAGTGCCATTCTCCAAGTGAAATAAGATCTGGATGAGAAGCACTTGGCTCCAAATCAACTGAGACAAAAGAGACAGCCATTGGTGAGCAGCTGAGACCATGGCAAAGTAATGGAAAAAACCCAGTTACCTCACCCTGTGCTCACTGCATCTCCTCTGTTGGAGAAGATGGATAGTCTTGGGGTCACATAAGCCTCACCTGCTACAGTACATCCATGGCCAAAACCAAGTGCTGACTGCTAAGTGAATTTCCACAGGCTCCTTTTGTGCCAACTCCCTGCAAATAAACCATCTCGTACCTTCATGGGTTGGAGTGCTCAGTGAGAATGGAATTGGGGCCACCTGTACTGTGGGGTGCATCGTTATCCTGCCACCCACACCTTGGATACCAGGTTGGGGAGGGAAGTAACCATCTCCCCGCTATGCAGGTAATTGCTGTCCCTGCAAGAAGCAGAGGTTTAGCTCCTTCCCCCATGGGCAGCAGATGGTCCAGCTGCCCCAGAGAGCTGGAGGACGTGTGCTGGGCCAGCTGCAGGCAGATGCAGGCTCTGCCCTCCCAGAACAGGGAGGCAGACTGAGATGTCAAGTGTACATCTCTGGTTGCTCTTGAGACAGCCCAACGGGTTTCTCTCTCTTGTTGTCCAGCCATTTCTCCATAGGAATGACAGAAAGTTGTTTTACAGCATCAATGCCATCATCAGTCACAGAGCTCTTGGCCAGGCAAAACACATGAGCTGCCCATGCAAAATACAACATGGGGCAGCTGCTGCAGCAAGCAAGGTGCAAGCAGACCAAGGGGATGCACATAGGACTTCTAATAACCAAAGCAGGGGTTTTTAAATGCTAAGAGAAGCAAAAGGTAAATTCAGCAAACAACCAAATCCCTGCCAATAGTGTTTCCTATGGATGGCTTTAACCATCCCAGAAAGTTAAGGCAATACCAGAAAAAGATATGCATGGACACAAAGATCTGAATTTCTGTTGCCCTCAAGTGCCCTATTGCCGGTTTTAGGACTGACAGTAAACACACTTAGAAGCTGCAGCTGATCCAGCATGTAACACCACAGCTGCTGACTTGTACAGGCTGGCAAGGCATATTCTGTCCTGTTCTGTTCAGCTCGCGTTTCCTGGCATAGGTAATTCATATCCTGACTCCGCGCCCTGGAGCAGCAGCATGAGTAGCAGCAGTGGAGGATTTTATTTTTTTATTTTAGAATGAAAATTTTCTTGCCTACTTTATGGAATCCAAAGGCTGGAAAGGACCTCAGCAATTTACTTTCTCTACTCCCTTCCTCTGTAAAAGCTCAACCGTGGCTATGCCACTCTTGATAAATATTCATCCAGCCTCTGCTTGAAGATCTCCAGCTGCGGAATCCCTACAATCACCCCAGGAAACCCTCATCCTTGCCATTAGAAGGTTTTCCCTCCTATTTAGTCTGAATCTTCCTTGCTGAAATTTAAGCCATTACTTTATCCTGGAGAGAGGAAAAGATTATTCTCTTCCTCTTCACAGCAACCTTTAGAAGTCTCTCATGTTAAGTAGGAGATCATGGAGACACAGCAAAGGACGAAGCCCTTGAAGCTGTCTCTGCCCATTTTGGCAGTTCTCCTCATTGAAGGTAATTAAGCAAAGTAGGTACTTTTTCCCAGTGCAACAGGCATGTTGCTAACATGCAAATAGGTTTTATGCCATCTGAACAAACGCACAGGCAAGAAAAGGCCATGTTTGAGCATCAGGCATGAAAACGGAGTTGAAATTTAGACAGAAAGTCAGGCTATTTCTAATACTATAGTTTTGCCAGAGATGAGCAGAAATTACACATGAGTACAGCATCTTATCAAACCATGATAGTCCATTTTTTTTTCTCCTTTTGTATTACTCATCCCTTTGAAATCAGAGGTCAGTAAGTTGCTACCAGCCCCGAGAAATCAGAGCCGGAGATGTGGCATGGAGTGGCACCAATATTCCTGCAGCAGGTGGGAAATGCCCATCTCCAGGCAGTGGAAAAAAAACCCCAAACTGAGTCACCAGCTGACAAGACCTGCTTCCAGAGCACCAAAGAGCACGTGCCTAGAGAAATTTACCCCATTTGCTGTAAGCTCACAAGCCACAGCCAGCCTGTAACCCACACCGGTGCAACATTGAGCTCTTCTACCGACATGCATCAATTCCCACATCTCTGGCTGCCGCCCTCAGGAAGATGGCAACGGTCTCCAACTATAATCAGGTCCCTCCATCCTTTCTTGCTCCCAGAAGCAACTGTCCACTCTAATGCCAAGAGCTGCGTGGAGCTAACAAGAACCAAAGAGGCAGCAGGTGGTTCCAGCTGAGTTCATCACATCTTTGCCCAAAATAATCTGCTGGCCAGCTGCGAGGTGGAGAATCTCATCTGGCTGTGAATCAGCGTAAGCAAGGGAGATCGGATGCGGAGTCAGGCAGAGAGGCTGTCATGGATTATTTATGGATCTTAGAGGATGGACAACTTTCCTAAGTTAATAGCCCTGTAGTCAGTGCTTTTTTTCATACTTCAAGAGCAACAAAGCACATCTGGTCTCACTTCTCAGGCTGGCAAGTATTGGATTGCCAGGGAGATGGCGTCCTTGATGCTAAGGGGACTTTTTATCTTATTTTGCAGTATATACCAGCATAATCAAGAGACAGCACTGGGGAAAGAGAGTCCCGTGTAGTTCGTCTCCGCCAGAGGCTGCTATATTATGAAGCTTTGAGGATGCTCCTCTTGGCTGGGCTTTGCGAGAAGGAAATTGCTGTCTGTCTGAGGCTGAGAGAGCTGCAGGTTTGTGTCAGACCAGGACTACAGAGGGCAGAGAGCGATTCTGATGAAAATGTTTCTACATGCTGTCATGCACACAGATTTGCTTTGTGTCATCCCAGCTTTCTGAGGTGGTTGCCCACCTTTGATGTATTCCTTGCGAGTCTCTTCATAGTGTGGATCTTTAGCCTGATTCACCCCTGAAAATAATTCTTATTCCTAAACTGCAGGAGGAGGTAAAGGAGATTGCAAGCTTTAAAATCACTCCCAAGGGTCACAGCCAAAGTATTAAGGCTTCCCATAGTATGGTTTGTTGGTTGGATGGAGTGGTCAGCAATTATCTACTGTGTCGGATAAACTGTTCATATCACGTATCATTTCTGAGCACTCAGTTGATCTATGCTGACATAAGTGGGATATTGGGGAGTACGTACTGGGACTCCTGATACTTTACACAATGCAGACATGGATAATTGAAAAAGATGTTCCCTTCCACAAAGCACTGCAGGCCACCTCATCATCCTTCTCTTTCTGTTCCTCCTTTATGGGTAAATTGAAAGCGAGCACACTGCTTGCCTCCCGCTGCTCTTCCCACTGTCTCTCTTTCATGCTACTGGCAGCAGAGCTGAATGTTGATGGATAATCAAATGGGAGATGCACATTACGCTTCTGCTGTCAGGCCACGTCACGGTGGCCGGGAGGCAGGTGGTCAAACAGGGTGAACCTGTCCTCAGATAAAACCCAGACGAAGACCACCAGGAGTCACGTCTTGTTCCTAAAGGCAATGTCTAGATCCAGCTTCCCTTCGGTGCTTGCATTTAGATCAAACAATTCTCATCGCACACAACTATTTAAGAAAGCAATCCCCCAAAATCCCAGGGCAATGGTCAGGGATGCAGGATGAGAAGAAGGATCCCCATGGGTTGGTCACTCCGGGCCACTGGATCGCCCCCTGACACACACACTCCAGCCTTCTGCTCAGCGACCAGAGTAACTATGCTAAAACAGAGGGGGAGGAAAGCAGAAATGCGCTGCTCGGCACCAAGTTGCTCCCCCGCAGGCACAGGGATAACCAGGGGAGCGGCTGTGTTGCTTGCCACCAGGATTTCCCAGGGATACTGTGAAGCTGGTACCACTTATGTGCCATTATGCACAACATCAGCCCAGCCTTGGCTCTGCCCGGCCCCTATCGATCTGCGGACTGGGCTCCAGGGAGCTGCAGCCTTCTTCCAAGACGGTTCTGTGCTGTGTATTTTGACTGGAAGGTATGATTAAGTCTGAATGTCAAAATGTACTGAGGGGTTGAGGAATAAACTCAAGGGAGATGAATGTAGTGAGACATGCTATTATTTAAAAATACCCTGGATGATTTATGCACCTTCTGCAGCCCTCATGCACCCCCCCACTAATGCTTATGCATTTATGAACTTTAGTTTTCAGCTGGCAGTGAGGTGTTTCTGCCTTGAGGAGGAGGAAAAGATTCCTGACACCGAACTGAGGCTTGTAACCCACTATAAACCCAGCACTGCGAGCTCCTGGCCTTTCTCACCCTTCAAGAACTAGGAGGTACCCAGCGAAACGATCAGGACAGAGGTTTACAACAAACAGGAGGAAAAATTTTTTCCTCCATGCATAATTGAGTGACTCTCTGCCATGGGATTACAGAGACTGAAAGGGTAGATAAATTCATAGGTGGGTTGGACAAAATTATGGAAGACAGGACAAAGTAGTGGCTATTAAACTGGACAATCGAGATGCAACTTCTGCTTAGGAATTCATCAAGTTCTGATCGCTGTAAACTAAGGCAAGAAGGGGAGGAGGAGCTGGATGTTTAAGGAAATGCTCTGGATGCTCCCCCAGCTCATGCTCTTGTTTAAGCATCTGTTAATTGTCATTGACAAAGGCAGGAGCTGGGGACTGAGGGATGACTGGTCTGATTCAGAATGGCTATATTTAAGTTCCTACCCCAGCCTGGTCATCCGCCCGCAGACACCCGCATCACCATCCAGTCCTGACTCTGACTCAGCCAAAACTTGTGGCTTCAGCCGTGGTAAAGTCGCCCGGCATCTGTATCAGGGTGTGCATCGCTATCAGCGAGAGGCTGTTCAGCAGCAGCGAGCATTAACTTCGCGAGGAAAATAAATCACAGAATTCATTTGGGGGGGGTTATAAAACCAGTTCATTCTGCAGATATAAACATTATAAAATAAAACATAAAATAAATCATTAAAAATGGGAACACAGCAGGAGAAGAAAGGAAGTAAGGAGAAAGCAAAGGAGAGGTAATGAATCTGGAAGGACAGATAAGCAGCTGGAAGATGAAAGAGGAAAATAAAATTAGAAAACAGACCTGCAGTGGAAGAAGAGTGTCACAGAAATACGCATTTGAGGGGCAAGTTCATTTGGTGACTAAAGTCAGTGGATTTAACGTTGTCTGCAGGTTTTCAGCTTAAACTTTCAAGGAAGTAAACTTCTGAGTGATTACAATGTCATCTAACCTTCCAGAAATACCACCGAGTGGCTAACATTTATATACACACATGTAAGTGTATGTATATATATACACACATACATGCATATACTTTTTTCTAATATATACACACATATGTAATTTTTTATGACAGAAGAAAAAAAAGATGCTTATTATGAAAGTATCAAGGTTTGCTGTTGTCAAAGGGGAACGCTACATACATTTCCCCTGCTGTTATTTCCTACCCGTGCCAGAGTTATATTGCCAAGATGTTACCCAACAAATCTGGGGAATACGGCAACTCGGAGTGAAAGCTTTGTGAAAACAGAGACTGAAGCATTTGTAAATGAATCTGAAATGAGATGAGTCTGTCAAAAAAAAAAAAAAAAAACCACACAAACCAAAACCCAACCCCACCCAACAGCACGACAAATTTTAATATTCAATGCCCTGTCACCAGTGATGGCAGTTTCTTGAAAGGTGGGATCACGCGGGGGATGTGCCACGGCCCCAGTTCCCTGCCCGCAGCTTCTGCCTGCGGCTGGGCTGGTGAGAGGAAATTCTTGTACGTATATACACACACACCCCGCTCTCTCTGCCAGTGCATAAACCATTACTTTATAGCAGCAAGGCTTTCTCTGACCTTTAGGTATTGCATTTCAGAAAATGGCACCTCATTATGCAGCTGCGAGAAGTTGGAGTAAATGGGTTTTTTCCACTGTAAAAAAAAAAAAAAGAAAAGAAAAAGAACAAAAATGAACCCCCCAAAATAAACAAACAAGTCCAAACCTGTCTGACAGCCAAGATGCATTTGAGTTCTCTCCTTGGTTCAAATCCTTCTCTGTGGAGTAATACAGCTCAGTGAATAAAAACACGCCCCTCCCTCCTAATTCCCTCCAAAGTAGAGATGATTAAAACTAACCATTTATCATGGTCCCCTCCGCACAGGGCCAACCGCTCTGAGCTGCAACGAGAAGGTGTAGTATCGCTTAGCAAGGAAATTCCAACAAGGACATGGCACACTTTCTTAGGACCAAATCCAATTAAAACATTTCCATTTTCATCTCCTGTCCACCCAAAGTAAAGCACAGTACATCTAGCTCCAGAGCACTTCAAAGCACGCTTTAATTGTATGAATATTTTAAACGTAACACAAGAGAGACGGATCCTCTGCTGCTCTCAATTAGCACAGCTTCACAAGAAGTCGGAGCGATGCACACCAGTGAGGAATCTGGCCCCAAACAGGGTTTAAGGAAAAAAAAAAAACAAAAAAACAAAATCCCACAATAGCACAATATTGAAATTCAGCCTTTGCAGAACATTTAAATATTTCTAGTGTTGCTCCTCCAAATGATGCTCTATATTTAGAAACTTATCAAAATTTATATTTATTTAAGAATTTATCAAAATTTACCAAAAAAAGTCTCATTTTAGCTATCATCCCCGGTCTGGCAGTCCTAACCTTGCTTGCACCAGATGGGGATGCAGAGCCCAGAGCTCCTGCTGCTGGGTATCTGCGTGTCCTGCCTTAAATTCCCTGGCTGAACGGGAATCTGGCTCCCCAACGGCATGAGATTAACCATTCCTGAAGGTCCTAATTCTCCAGGCTTTAGCAAAAAAAGATAATTTAAATACCACTCGAAATGTGATATTGAGTAGTGGGTGGTGGAAGGCAGCCTCATCTCCCGCGCGTCGTGTGTCACTCTGGGGCTCTGTGGAGCATTTCTGATGCAGCGGCTCTTGGAGTTGCTTCATTTAAGGAAATAAAACAAAAGACACTCTGAAAAGAGCCACCTGCTACCGAGTCCAGCGTTCAGGGCATTCTGAATCTGAAAGGGCCAAGGAGATTATGAAACTCCTGTTTCCTTTTATGTGAAAAGTGCAGAATTTCAGGATCTCAACAGAAAAAGGTACACTTTACAGGAAAATATTCGATAGAGTTTAACAGATTTACATTACCACAAAAGACCTATTTTGGATGGCTGAAATTCCCACAGAGAGACTCCAATTCTCCGGGTTTTGGTTTTTTTTTTTTTTTTTTTTTTTCTCAAACCATTTCCGCGGAAGCCCATTAAATTTTTCTAGAATCCTGGAAATTCCCTCTCTGGTGGTTCCTCTGAGGTTTCGTCATTAAGGCAATTCCTGGAAGAGCGCTCTGCCCTTAGAGGCAGGAGGAAATAAAGCAAGCGTTGCATCCCCGAAGAGCCAAGACAGACACGGAGCGTATTCACAGGGGCTACAACCAGCAACCTGAAACCGCAACAGCCGATGGTACCGTATTACTAAGTTGCTCTTCAGAGAACTTTGCAGTCTTATGCTTGTACCGGTGATAATGAAAGCGATTAGCACAGTATGATTAAACTCCCCGTAGGACTTTTTTTTTTTTTAAATAAAAGGTTGGAATTTGGAATTATCCTCTTCCGTAATGACTTTTGGATTATACTGTCTGAACTGCATGGTTTTACTTGGTATAAAAATATTAACCCATGAGAGAAGCTGCAGAGGTTGGTGGTGTTATCAAGTCTTCAGAATCCAATGTAATAACTTCACTTAACCACCTTTTTTATCTCCTTATACGTCTTTAAAGCAATAAATAAATCCTAGTTTCACGTGTTTCTTAATGTCAAGATATTCAAAGCACTATCAAGTGCGGCTGGCCTCATCTCAGCAAGCTCCAGCTCCCTCGGCCTCAGAAAAAGTTTGTTGAGTTAATCAGAGAACGGAAGGAAGAGAAGCTCATATTTTCAAAAAACAAACAAACAAACAAAAAACCCGACTAACGAAAAACCCCACACAACCACCTCAGCCCTTAATAACAGCTTTCTCAAGGTGGAAATGAAAATTATCACCCCGGGACTGGCCACTTCACCGCATGTGAAAGCGCTGGAGCTGGACAAGGGGTTCTGAAGCCCCCACGCCACGCGGTGGAAGAGGGCTCTTGGGTCAGGCTTGGCAGCTCCCAGCCCTTCCAGCAAGTAGGGTGTTCTGCCCAAAACCTTCACAGCTAAGTAAGGGGAAGGGTTTCTAGGACAAACCCTTCTCCAGCATTAGGCTGGCAGCCCCTGAAGATCTTCAGGACCCCACAGGGCACTTTGCTCCCACATAAGAAGGTTTCCACCCACACAGTCTTGCTGCCTTCTGAAAGAGCTACTTGACAGCCACGGCTGCAGTGTCTCACTGCTTTAGGGCTTTACGCATTCATCTTTCTAATAGTTTCTCATGTCACTGACAGAGTAGCCTATTTAGCTTCAAGGCCTTTGAAGAATTAGCGTTCACCAGACCCATGGCATTAAACGACTCACTGAAAGTTAATGGGTACGAAACGGCATATATTAAGTACAGGGAAAATTGATGTGATGTCAGGTGGAGGAAATTTTTCCATAGACCCTCTTTTTGGGCAAGCAGCTGGAAGGAAGGACCTCAGGCATCTCCCATTTCAGGTATGGTGGATCTTCTTGATCCTCTTAATAGCCGAGTTCCCCCTGCGATAGCGTCTCAAGGACTCCTGCTGCCAGCAGGCCAAAAGTAAAGCCCACCCTTCCAGGCTCTGTTCATATTTTGTCCCGGGACAGGAAGGACCATAAATTCAGCATGGAGCTCTCCCGACTCACCAGCCTTACTATCCAGAGCAAAATCAGGGCTTCGACTGCAGACCCAGGTTGCACCAAAGAATTTGCTCACAGTCCGCTCTGTCCCAGGGCAGGATCCTATGCAGAAGACCTCCCTTCAGAGTATTATCTTACATCCTAAAATTGCTTTTCTCTGGAGAAGAGGAACAAGTAACTAGATATATAGTCCGTGGTTGCCCTTCACCAGATGTACTTCCGTGGCCAAGAGTACCTTACAGATGCAATACTGGTCTTTTGCAAAACTTCCCCATGGGCTGAGGTAGCAGATGTTTTGCAACAGCCACCTGCAACTTCCTTGCCACCTCCTGCCAGCCTTAGCCCCACTGCTGAATTCCTGGGCATGTCTCCAAAATTAAAGAGATGGGGAAGGAAGGCTTGTTCTTCCCTGTGGTCGCCCTTCGCACGTGCTAGTACAGCATGTAAAGTAACAGTAACCCAAACCTCCCTAATGAATTCTTCTGTCTGGTAAGGAATGGGGCCCTGTGACAAAGCTCGCTGTGCTGATGTGTGGGAAGCTGCCTGATGCCCCAGCCCTGACACAGCCCAGGGAGGCAGGGAGAGAGGGAGCCTGGGTGCTGGAACATCCCTACTGTGATTTAGAAAGAAGGAAGAAAAAAAAGAAAAAAAAAAGAAAAGAAAGGATTAAAAGAGACAGAATAGCAGTACAAGAGGTAACGGGCACGAACTCGAACATAGGAAGTTCCATCTAAACATGGGGAGGAACTTCTTTACTTTGAGGGTGGCAGAGCCCTGGCACAGGCTGCCCAGAGAGGTGGTGGAGTCTCCGTCTCTGGAGACATTCCAAACCCGCCTGGACGCATTCCTGTGTGACCTGCTCTGGGTGACCCTGTTCTGGCAGGGGGTTGGACTAGGTGATCTCCAGAGGTCCCTTCCAACCCCTGCCATTCTGTGATTTTGCGAGTGTGAGAGTTCGGGCCAAAAGTACTTGACTTTAGTGGCTTCATGGCTCGCAGGGTTTGGCTGTGCTGGGGCAGACTGTGCAGGATTCCTAAACCCTCACCTCCCCGGCGCTGCTTGTGCCCCAGCACGAGACTGCAGCAGAGCACAGCGACTGCATCCCACTGACACATGCACACCAAGCCTATGTTTCTTTCCATCCCAGACAAATTTCCTACGTATTACCCTTCCAGTATATACACCTTTACTTTTTAGTATCCTGATGAACAACGTTATTTAACCTCAAATTTATGCCACGTTTCAGCGCCAAGTAGACTTCAAAAAAAAAATAAAATTAAAAAAAGCTTCCAGTGTCCAGCCCCTCTCCCCTTATTTCTTTAATATTATGATCTGATCTACTTACACTGAATTCTAAGACGCCAAACCTGGGGGACAGGGTCCCATATTAGCTACTCAAGAAAGGGAGAAGTCTGCGTATCTTGCTGGATAAACGCTGTCTTTGAGTTTGAAAATAAGCAATTCACTCCCTAAATATTTGTGTAAAGTTTTGCCAGCTTGAAAATATTCTTTAGACATCACACTGTCGTAATATGGTTTCTAAGAGTTCAGCTTTTCTTTACTGTTATTCATCAAATCTGCCACTTTCTACTGTCTTGACTTGCACTGCACAAATGCCTCTCCTAGGAGGCAATTATATGCACTTTTTAAATATTCTTAAATGTTATCAGATGCCTCTGCAAAACGGTTGTCAGATCTCTTACAAAAATCGGAGGGGTTGCTGTTTTGCTTGGAGTGCCTTTGCTTATAATAAATCAGATTAACAAGACTAACTAAGTGCAGTTTAACTCTTCCCACTGTGACTTGAGACTTTCCCGAACTACATGCGCTGCACTTTTCAAGCTGTGCCGGCTCTTTTTACCCATTAACTGAAAATGAATTAGGGGAGAAGTTCTCCATAACATATTTTATTTTTCAAATCAGCGTGAGGGATGAGCACAGTGTCTGGCAGTCATCTCCTAACACACACCTCTTCCCTTGTTATACAAAATGGGTCAAGAGCCCAACGTGGATGGTGGGAAGTTTGGGTGCTTGAGTTCAGAGTGACTATCTTCAAAACTACCCTCAATAAATACACTTTTGCTAGCAAATTCCTTACATACCCTATGTTTTGCTCCTGCGTCGGCTGCAGGCTGCTAGCATCCTGGCAGGGCAACTCAGGACCTTCCTCCCATCCGAGGTGTTTCAACTGGAGAGTCTCCCTCGCAATCCCAGCACATGGAGGTCAACACCAGCGATCCCAGCCCCCCTTCACCAGAGCGCACCACGACTATTAACAGCCACGCAGGGACTTGTTCCCTGGTCTTTGCCATAGAATCATTCAATGGTCTGGGCTGGAAGGGACCTTTAAAGGTCATCCAGTCTAACCTCCCCTGCAATGAGCAGGGACATCTTCAACTAGATCAGGTGGCTCAGAGCCTCGCCCAACCTGACCTTGGACGTTTCCAGGGATGGGGCATCTACCACCTCCCTGGGCAAGCTGGGCCAGTGTTTCACCACTCTCAGCATAAAAAATTTCTTCCTTATATCTAGTCTGAATCTTCCTTCTTTTAGTTTAAAGCCATTACCCTTTGTCCTAACGCAACAGGCCCTGCTAAAAAGTTTGTCCCCGTCTTTCTTATAAGCCCCCTTTAAGTACTGAAAGGCCGCAATAAGGTGTCCCAGGTCCTTCTCTTCTCCAGGCTGAACAACCCCAAGTCTCTCAGCCTTTCCTCATAGGAGAGGTGTTTCATTCCTCTGATCATCTTCATGGCCCTCCTTTGGACCTAATGTAACAGGTCCATGTCTCCTGTGCTAAGGGCTCCAGAGCTGGACACAGGACTGCAGGTGGGGTCTCACCAGAGTGGAGTAGAGGGGCAGAATCACCTCCCTCAACCTGCTGGCCACACTTCTTTTGATGCAGCCCAGGATGTGGTTGGCTTTCTGGGTTGTGAGCGCACGTTGCTGGCTCATGTCCAGCTTTTCATCTACCAGTACCCCCAAGTCCTTCTTGGCAGAGCTGCTCTCAATCCCTTCATCCCCCAGCCACTACTGATACCAGGGGTTGCCCTGACCCAGATGCCGGACCCTGCACTTGGCCTTGTTGAACCTCATGAAGTTCACATGGGCCCGCTTCTTGAGCTTGTCCGGGTCCCTCTGGATGGCATCCCATCCCTCAGGCAAGTCAACCACACCACTCAGCTTGGTGACCTCCTCAAACTTGCTGAGGGTGCACTTGATCCCACTTTGCCATCCCCGGCTGCAGTTTAGACCACAGCAGTAAGTGCAACCAAGAGTTGTAGACCTCTGCCTCCTTCTTCGGTGTCAGCCAGGCTGCAGCAGAGTAGTGGCCCATCACTCCGGGGACTGGAAGAAGCACCCAAACAGAGCAAGGTAAGCACCCCAGATTAGGGGCTTGAGGCACCAGAAAACAAGGAGGCTGCAGAAACATCCCTCTCCATCATTTCCTATTGGCTCATCTTGGCAGGATGGGGACCCCTCTTGAGGGAATCTCTCCTCAATCATCCTCAGCCATGGGTAACAGGAGCTGCACAGAGCACTGAGGATCCCAGGTTGTACACAGCAACCTTATTAGCCCAGCAATTAAGGCTAAATTTGGCCAGCCCTTTGCCAAGAAAGCGTATTTACCACTTGCACACAGCACCTGGAGTATTTAACATTCCTTGACCACTGCAAAGCTCAATTAGCTTGTACCACTGATTTCTCGAGTTTATAAAAAGTAATAAATAAATCAATATACAGCTATCACTTATCATCTGTGAAAGTGAGCAGCAGCATCGCTGCATTTAATGAGATAGAAAAGAGCAGAGAAGCAGATCTTAGAGAAGGTGCCATAAGCACATTAACATCACGCTGGCCTGGAGAGAGGCCAGTGGAAATAAAGTAGAAATACAGAGTTAACAGCAAGACTCTGACTTGAAAGTGGTTAAGGTTTCATCCTGCCTGTTTCAGAGTGTGGATCTCAGACTGGGGAGCAAGATACCCACGAGAACACCTCTCCAGAGAGGCATTGCCTTTTTATACACACAAAAATGTGCATTTTTTAAGGAGGCAGACATAAAAAACTTAGAGCTGCTATTTTCCAAACAAGCCACTCTCATTGAAATTCCTGATGGATTTCTGTTCCCAGGTATTCTCTCAAAAAAACGTGTCACTGTCATCAGGAGAGTGACTGGGAGGAGGAGGCACAATCTGTATCCTAAATCAGAAGGCTCTCAGAAAATGAGCCGGCCAAAGAACAGCACAAGAGAAATGGGACATCTGATGAAAACACATAAATCTGTCCTCCAGCAACCTTGAAGTCATGATTTTCAGACACCCTTTAAGAGGGCTGGACCTCTGATTTCCACTTCTTTTTCAAATTGGTGAAGTGGATTGAAAACTTCAGCCAAACTCGTACCACCACACACAGTCTCAAATATTCATAGGGCTTTTGCACTATGAATGGCTGTTCTAACCCATGTGTCCACCGGCAGCTCAGCCATCTCTGGCTGCTCTGGCTGTGAAGCTCAGCTCATGGAGATGCTCAGGTGCTTCAGAAGTCAAAAAGTTCCTGTTCAGAAAACCTCAAGTCTATTAACCCCCCTGACCAATGACACGCAGAATAGTCATTTTAAGACAGGGCAATCCAAATGGCAGACACAGTTATAACGGATCCAGACTGCAAGTGGATCTTCCCAAGGTCGCACCCCTGCGACATCTCCTGTGCTCGGGTGGGAGATGCTGCAGTCCCCCAGGGCACTGCACTGAGCTGCTGCCACCCCTGCCCCTGTCCCACTCCCAAGGTGGCACACACTTCCATCGTCTTCATGGGAGGTGCCAGAGCCCCGCGACGGATGGGAACCCCTCACTCACCTACTAAACTGCCTGGCCCCAAGCACAAAAAATAAGGACAAGAACAGAGCAACAGCAGCTGTCTAATGCACTTCTCCGAAATAAAACTCAGCGGCTCATCTAAAACTTTCAGAGAAACTTGCACGAGCTGCAGAGGCTATTCCTTCAGGCACAGAACCCGGTGAAACGGTTAACTTGGAAAAACCTCCCTGTAGTAAATAAGCTTCCAAGGCCTTTCCTACGCTGCCTGTCTCTCACCCAGGCTGTTTCCTACTAATTGTTTAATAACAGTTCATTCATGCTTCCATAAATGCTCTGAGCCGAGCCTGGCCATGAGGAAGCGCCCCAAGAACAGGAGTTAGACCAGCTGTTCATTTGACCTATGCATTTTTTTTTTTTTTTAAAATATGCAATTGCAAATCTTATCTTCTCCACACATATGGCTCCTGTACAGAAAACGTTCTTTCCACTGAGAAAACCTCCAGGGGCATAGCATTAGCTGCAAGCAAGCAATGCAAATACTGAAATGCTTTATCACCATTACAGAGTCCAAATGCAAAAGGAATATTTGACCCAGAGACATTTTTCAATTTATTTTAAAAAATCCAGATGACTAAAGGCTTCTGTATGAACATCCAAATAACAAACAGTACAATTTAAATAGCCACTGCTTACAGACAAACTACAGCCAATGAGGCATGGTCCTCAAAAACTCAATCACAAGTTGTGGCAACTTACCGTATTTTCGCATAAATAGGCCAGGCAGAAATCAAAGACAGGAGAGAACTGAGGCAGGTTTGCCCGAGACAGAAAAAGGATAATACAGAAAAGCGGAGGCAGGAGACTTTTGTGGGGTAAACATCCTGCTGTGTTACTTACATCCCTCAGAAAAACAAGCATTCAAGGAAAGGTAAGTTTTATACATGAACCTCACGTAGCCTTTCCTCAGGAGAGTAAGTTATTGCACTGCTGAGGAAAAATAATGGATCAAGCTTCGTGCAAGCTAAGGAACTTTACAGAGGAGTTTGGAGCTGGAGCAACTACTGCAGCAACGCGGACAGCTGGAACCAGACACAGGGCCAGGGGATGCAATAGCTGGATCGTGTCAAAAGTGCCATAAGATATTTAACAGTTTCCTCTGGGCAGCCGAACAAGATGCCACTTCAACACTTCTCCTGAGAATTGTTTTATTGGGTTTTGGGCTGCAATGTGAATTCCCAGTAGGAATTCATGCTTAGTTTCTGAGTTCATAGATACGATGATTTGATTGAACCCAGAAACTCAGCTGAAACTGCTGAGCTTCATCCAATTATGAGGTAAACCAATGTAAAACCCAAACAGTGTCTGGGCAGCTGAGTCAAAGGTCAGAATTTATAAAGGAGAGCAAACCCAAGGGAGTTTCCTACAGTTCCAGGTTTCACAATATTTCTGGCACTGCAGAGACGAGTTTTGATCTATTCTCATGAATCCACAAGTTTTTTGGTGGTTTGGGGATTTGGTGTCTTTTTTGGTGTGGTGGTGTTTTTTTTTTTTTTTTGGGTGGGGGGCGTGGGGTGGTGGTTAAATGTCCTTAACATCCTTGAGTACTTCAGCATCTTTTCAGTAGCTCCTATTACCCATCTAGTTTTGCAGGAGACATCGCTGGGTCTTTTTGGAGTCTGCGTCCAGTTGGGTTTATGGGAACTTGGCCTCGCAGCCGGTGAAGTCTGCCAGCTCAGTGGTTACCACCAGCACCGCTGCCTTGTCATTCCTGGCTGCTTTTGACCCAGCTGGAACACAGGACTTTCCCTGTGTGTGGTTATTGAGAATTAACCATGTATTGATCATGCCATTTAGACCCCCAGGATTAACCAAAGTGCAGCGAGTTATCCCTTCACAGCTTAGCAAGCATAACACAAGCCTACACCCTTACGGAGTGAAACTTTCTTCTTCTACTGCAATTACTCATTATTTTCCCTCTCAACTTTTTATTTTTTTCCCCCCACATCTAAAACATAACACTGGGGTCTTGCCAAGTCTCACCTTCTAGGACTACCCTGGCTTATTGGACCTCCTTTCCCGGGCACTGGGATGATTACTGCTTGCTTTCCAGGTGCTCTCCTTTCATCGCAGACGCTGTTGTGCCCACAGAAGCCCATAAACCTCAGAAAGAATCATCTTATGTTGAAGGCTCCGCATGGCTTCAGATGCTGCCTAAGCAAACCTGTTCTCTTCAGCACATCTATATTTATTTTTCTGAACCGCTGAGGGGACTCCAACAAAACGCAAAACCCTCAGAAGTGATTTTCTAAGAAAAGCGAGTTGTCAGCTTTGCTGTTAACATCAGTTTTGACGATCTCGGGTACAGGCTGAGCTTTTCCTCTGCTCTTAGATTATTTCTGAAATCCATGAGCAGCCTGCCAGCAAGCTTGACTTTGATAGGTAGTGAGCCTGGGTCATCTTACTGGCAAGTTTTCACTTAGGCATCCTTTCTAGGATGCAACATCATTATTTATCATGTCAGAAATGACACTTCTTCGGTTATTACTGTAGTTGGCTGACTTGGTACGATCGGAGGAAAACTGAGAGTATAAGGTACCTCTCCTTTTAACTACAGGGGAGAGCAACAGAAAGATTCATGCCCTTGCCGGCCTTTTTCTGATCTCCAGAAACAACACTGAGGCACTCACAAAGATGGGCATTGCAGAAATCCCGTTCCTCACAGTAAAGAGTGATCGTCAGTAATGGTGCAATAAGGCTACAGCTTTTATAATCAGCCATAACAGGTTACAGTTACCCTATGAAAGTTACAGAAAGCAGGCTCAGAGGTGTTCACGCAAATCAGCTTAACCAATTTTATTCCATTTTTGTATCCTGGTGCTATGGTGAAAGTTCTGGGAATGCACAGAAAACTGGCACAGAACTGAACCCAGAGCCAGCTAAAAGCTGTAAAGAGGGGACAAGATCAGAGTTAGGGTAGGTCCATAGGCAGGAGGGGAAAGGGTCTGCATACAGACACGCTGAACATCCATAACTGCTCCAAGGAGTCGAGCAAATTCAAAGTGATACGTTCCTGCTCTTTCAAAATCAACAGGGTTAAAGCATTATCACTTTAAAAGAGAGAAAATCTCTTATTTCAGATCAGTTAAGAAAATCAGGGTTCAGAGCTGTGTTGTTTGTGTGTAAGCTGTCAGGCTTCATCCAAATTGATGCTGAAGGTGAACTTCAACCAAACACGACAGAGAAAAGCCAAACGGGTACAAACCATGGGGGACCTGGGGGTGGGTCACGCTGGGAGCCCAGAGCACCTTACCATGTATGCAGCCAAAAAAAAAGAGATGCATTCCTGCGAGAACGTGGCTGTTCATGTGAGTGTTATTGTATTTGATTTTTTGGATGGATATTTGTGCATCTTCAAAGGCACCCAAGTCACAATTTTACATGCTGCGTAGCTGAATTTTGAGCAAGAACATACAAGTGTGAAAACTATTTAACTTCAATTTTCTGTCAACACTCCCAGAGAGCTTGCTCTCCCTTCTACCCCCGTGCTCCAGCCAGGAGACATATCTATAAATGATACATGAGATATAAACACTTTGTGGAGTGTTTATGATCCAGGTTACTCTGGTACTTCTGAAAACATTGCTCATCAGGAATTCAGGGTCTGCATAGGCCCCTTTAAGACAATCCTTGATTATTTTGTTCCTCACCTACTCTTTCTGTTCTGTGGTGTTTTTCAATATGTCCTACATTTTGACTGGGATCATCCAGGTATGCTCATAAATCCTTTAAATGCTTTGATGGATTTCAGAAATCCACATTCTTTCTTTTTACAGCCCACTATTTATCCCAACTGTAGGAGGTAACTCTAAAGTCTTCAAAAATACAGACAATTATTGCTCCCTTCTTTGAAAGCACACTAACCCAGGCTGCCTCTAGTAGTTACCAGAGGACAGCAAAGTCCTCAGGATCTATAAGGAGCACTTGGAGGCTGCACCAGAGAGGTTACTTCAGGAGAAAACCAAGAGCCACAAGGCAGCTAGAGAATTATCGTTATTTCACCAATTTCACTCAATAGTACTGATTTGCACAAAAGGCAAAAAAAATGTAGTTTACAGTCTAAGGGGATTTAATTTAGCTGGAAGAAAACCCTCCAGTCCTTCCACCCTGAAATTACAGCTCAGGGAAAACATCTGAGCTGTATTTTGGTATCTTCTCTTGATCCTTCCTGCTGAGAAGGACACCAAAAGCAAGAACCTCAGCAGAAAGATCACATCTTCCCTTGGACAAAAATCCACAGAACAAAGCTACCAATGCTTCTGACCTGATCTTGTGGCTTGGCTGGCCACCAGCTAAAGGCTGTGCTGCAGTGAGCATTCCTGCAAACCACCAAACGCTTCTTTCTTTCTCCTGTACTTACAAGTTCAACTGCACTTCCATGATACTGCAAGAAAGGTGAAAATAAGCAAAACACCTCATTTCTACCAAGTTTGGTCCTAATGGGAAAAGCTCCTACTCAGCTCCTTGACCACACAACTGTCTCATACCTGAAGAGGGGACAGGAAGAGAGCTCCCACCCCCAAATAAGTCTACATAAGCAGGAATGAGAGGTCTGCTCACATTTTTATCTTTCTGAAAAAGAAGAAAAAAACCCAAATCCCTGGCCAGAGCAGGGCCTTACCTTGCAGCTGCAGCACCAAGGATCCCCAGGAGCTCCTGTTCCCAGGAACGTGCTGCCATTCACCTCCCCGTCGCAGGGCCGAGCAGGCTCAGCTGCTGCACATCAAGGAGGGCATAGCTGGGGGCTGTCTGCTGGGAGAGGTGGCCTGCGTGTGTTTTCACTTACGAAACAGCACCTTGATGGGGCTGTCCTGCCCAAGCCATTGCTCTGCTCCAGCCCAGAGCAGCTTACAAATCCCTATCCTTAAATCTTTTCCAACCTCAACCATCCCAATGCCTCATCCATGCCTTCCTTGTTATACACCTTCCTGCTGGACCCTCCCCTCTTAATCCATGTGATTCCCATTTTTGATCCCCCTATTCTACCACTCTCTCTCCCTCGTCCTGGGCCAATCAAGAGAAAAGCACAGCTGACCCCATTAAGGTAGTAGAAAGCAATTTTAGTTTATATCTTAAATAAAACTTCAATTAAACGAGCAAATTCTTGCTTAAACTCCTCGTGGGATCAGGGGGTGAGAACATTGTTAATGCTGCCTGGCTCACAGGAGAAAAAAATCCTGGCCCATACACGTGTGTCTGCTCAAACGTGTGTGCATCAGGGAGGAAATATCAACCAAAGAAATAATGATGTTCATCCTTTTATTAGCATTTTAGAAATTGGAAAAGCTGTGTATACCTTCAGGGAGTACTTAGAGCAATATCTTACAGTACGGCATAACTGGTGTCCAGCTGTAATAAATATACCATAATGGCGCGAGGTGCCAAATGAAAAAAGCAACAGCTCCGAGCTGGGAGTCCTGGGTATAGCACCGGCTCTGCAGGGAACAGATCTAAGCAAGGGCCTGCAGTCTGGATGTTATTAATATTTTGCAGACTGAAGGTTCTTCCCTCGGTGCCCGTTGCTCCCCAGGTCCAGTACCCGCAGGGAGAGGTGGGGAGGTGTCCTCCATCGCAGTGGTGCTCTCCCACTCCCATGAGAAAGATGCAGCTGTTCCTCTTCTGGGTTACAAATCACGTAGGCACTATCTGCTTGTCTAAGGTTTTCCAGGAAATCTCGAGGAAGGACTAAATCTCTATCTAAAGCCACATGATTGATTTCAACCCTGAACGGAAGGTGCTGAGCAAAGCACAAGGCCAGCAGGACCCCGTCTTGCACGGCTGGAGGGGGTGGGGGGTGATATCCTGAGTCTGCTGAAGTTATTGGTTAAGAAGTCTCTGATAACTCCAGGATTTCGCTTCCCAAGCTTTGCTGGGCTGTTCCTCCTGGTGCTGCACCGCACAGCAACTTCTGGTCGAGGGAAAAGTCCATACCCTTCATCTGAACTGCTCTGCAAGGGGGGCAGGCAGCGGGGACACCGGCTTCTTTCTGGCTTTGTGCAGGACTTCAGATGGTGAGATACCTCTTCAAAGAGCAGTGTAATGCATTTAACAAGAAACAACAGCAAACACATTTTGGCAAGCAACAGTTCTTAAAGGGCCTAGGTGATAACAGAGGGCAGCAAATCAGATCTAAGCGATGGCAATGTGAGAAAGCCCACAGTTCTGGTTTTCTAACTAAACAAACAGGTCCTGTCCCACCTGAAGAGCGCAGATTCAGCAGCTCCTCTCCTGGGAGATGCAGATACAAACCCTCTGGGAATATGGAGATAATCCAGAAGAGACCCACCAGAAAAGCAGCAAGGGAAATCAGCAACTCCCCTGGCTGAAGGAAAGATTGCTCTAAAGTAAAGACAATGAAGTTGTATACACACACAAATTGCAGAACACTGAAGGAAATGCTGTGTATCCCCTTCTCCACCTTTTCTCTTCTGGTTGTTGATGGCATTGGCTGAAAACCAAAACTGTGGGCTTTGGGCAAAGCTCTTTGGGGTCTTTGGGTCTTAGAAGCTCAATGAGAACTTTGACCTGCTGCCTCTGCTGAATACTGGTGTTTTATTGCAAAGAAGCCCTATGGGATTCAGTAAGCTTTTCATCACAATGAGGGGCTGGACCCTTGTGTGCTCCCTAGGCGGCAGAGGAGGACCCTGAGGAAGCTGTGGCCCGCAGGATGACAGATGATGCCCATCACACAGGGAGACGTCCCCCCCCCTGGGGCAGGGATCCAGGTGGTTATGAACAGCCACACAGAAATTAAATACCCGGGTGGGGGATGGAGAAGAAAGTGTGGGCAAACAGACATAGCATGGTGAAGAGTGGCAAAAAACTCCCCCAGACCAGTGCCCCTGCAGCCCTGCACGGCCATGAGGCAGTCCGCAGTGTTCGCACGGGGCTGCCCACTGCCCATAACTACCTCATCCCTCGCATCCCTTCCAGGTTGAGTGGGACTCACCTGCCATGGGTAGCGTTGAAGCTGTTGAGAGCAGTTTCCAGCAGCCACGGGCAGCACCAGGCGCTCATTAGCGCACTGTGAGCAGAAGTGCTCTGCGCAGCGCCCTCTGATGAAGGCGGCCGTAAGAAGCAAGCAAAGATAAAAATCATCAATGGAGGGAATTAGTGGAAGTTTCCCCATATTCTGGCATGACAAAAGCAAGCACCTTCCGTGTTTAAGAAAGACGTTTCCTGATTGCAATCGCACGAGTCAGAAGTTCATAAGCTTTTATTAACGGCTCAGACAGGAAATGTGAAGTATGTGATTAGGGAATGCTACAAAGTCAAATAGGAAACCTCCTATCTTTCCAACAATGCGTAAGCGCCTAAAGATAAATCAACAGTTTCGTGATTTTGGAAGTACAGTGGGTTGAAACATATTTCAAAGGACTTGGCATGGCGAAACTAATGCATCCTAATGTGTTACGGCAATGAATCGTATGGTGGGAGAGCAAAGAGCGAGGGTTTAGCTCAAAGGGAGCCAATGCCTCAGTTTTTCCTGCTGTGTCCCAGAAATCCTTTTATTTAAAGACAGGGGTAGTTAAGATTAGTATTTCTATTTTCTGTTCCCAGCTATCTGGGTTGGGGCACTTTTCCCTTCCTAGTGCAGCATGTGAGTCACACTGCATTTTAAAACACCGTTGTAAAGAGCAAAAAGTAGTTATTCAGTGATTTAGTCATAACCGCTGGAGAAAAAAGTTCACCCTCTTCTCTCTCCTCCCTTTTAACCTCCTGATGTGGGCAGAAGGAAGATTCACTTGAAAAATGCAGCAGCTCTTTGTGTTTTGAACTGTTTGAAATAAACCTTACCTGCCTTTGCGTATATTTGCAGTTTAAAATGGATCTGTATTTACACTAAATGAAATATTTACCAAAATGATTATGACCATTTTTCACTTGCATAAGTCAGTGAATTAGACCTTTAATGCTGTTTAAAGCATTAGTGCATTTTTGCAATGAAAAATAACGCCTTGGCAATACTAATTTTTCACATAGTTAAAAAATTGGGTATTTTTGGCAGAACAATTAGTATTAGACAAATATTCAAAGTGGTTCTGACTTTCTCATTATCGATAGATACTAGAGTCTCAGATTTTAAGACCTTTGCCAATTATTAAGAAACTCCAGTGTTCGGCTCTGCATCGTTAAAACTCAGGCTCCCCTTCTGATGCAGCTGGAAAAATAAATCCCTGAGAGAAACCTGGTGCTGTCAAGAGAGACACGAGAGGAGAGGAAAAAGGGGAGGAGGACAAAGAAATTTAGAAACGGGAATATCCGCCACAAATCCAAACTCCCAACTGGCATAATTTGCTCTACATCTCCGAAGCCAGTGGAGCATCGTCATGTCCCATCAGCTGAGGGTTTGCCCACACTGCTGTGCTTATAGACACACAGCAGAACATTGGATTCCCCACTCCACACATAGTATTTCTTCTCTGGCAGCTACTCCATCTGTTGCGGTGCTACAGCATCTGAATTTGCTGGTGTACTGCCAGAAAGGATGTTTTCTTTTCTGTTTGGAGGAGCAGCCATCTTCCAGTTAATCCTTGATCTACTGAGGGTTAGGAAGCCACGCTGAGGTGTCCTCCAAAGACAGAAACCCCCTGGGAAAAAGTTTTGCCAGCCTTTTTCTGAAAAGGTAGTTCAAACTCTCCCATCCAGCTTTGAGCAGCAGCTTTTTGCCCCCAACCTTCTGTTCTTGTGTTCATTCGAATGTGAGCCTCACAGGGAGACCTTATATGTTTACACCGTCCAAGTGTTTTCCCTTTGCTGTAGGAATTTTTGCTGGTGATAGCACCACAAATGCTTTTTTTCCCAGCACTGTTTATTATACTTTATTGTCAGACTCCCTGCCTCAGCCTTCTAAAGGGAAGAGGTGCTTTACAGCAGCGTGGCAGCATTAGGGATGCTGGAATAATCTTTCTAATTGATCTTGGAAGGGGTGGGCAGCGATTTTCCTTTGAGTGATTTTCATTAACTGAGCTCTTTGTTATTGCTTGGGTGTGGATTATGAACATAACAGTTTTCACATGAGTGTACCTTCAGTTCAAACACAGTTCAAACACAATATAATCCACCTCAATAAAGAGGTGGAAGAATGCAGTTTTCAGTAGCATTTTTATTAAGTACTGGCAAACCCTTATGCATGTTAATGCTTGATAAAAATACGGCTGACCCAGATGCAAAACACCGTGGTGAGTTAAGGCATATGACAGGTGAAGCAAAATATATGCAGTACCACATGACACCCACCACCCCTGCAAACTCAGTTCACAAGCACAGGGAAGTGGAAGGGGAGCCTGTGCTCCTCAACATGTTAAATTTTGACCATCCGCTTTTTCAAAATGGTTATTTCACCCCAGGAAGGCTATCTAAAAAACCCCACAGAATAACTGGATTAGACCTTTCCAAGTGGACTGCATCTTGTACTGTTGTTGAAGTTATTCTGTGGGAACACATTGATAATGGCTCATTTATTTCATATTCGCATTTACAAACTCAGCCAGGAGAACGGAAAATTAGATGCTCTTATAGCTTACATATGCTCAGAACCACAATTGTGAGCTGGCAGTTACAAGTTCTTGCTATTCAACACACCAGTTTTGTGTATTAGCTTTTGTTTATATATGTTACCTATATAAAAATGAGCTTAGGAAACCACTTGGTTAAGTGACCAAACAGTTGTAGGTGCGTCCTTGACCATAAGCAGTGCAGAACATTAGCAATCACTTATCTCGTATGACAGTTCTGTGTTCACTTTCAATCGACGTAAACTGGTTCTGCCACCAAAACAGACATTCGTTTCCTGTCCTGCTCCCTCCTCTCCCATCACTTCACTTCAGCCCAAGCATCTCTACAGCTGCACAGCAAAGCAGAGCCAGGGATTTGATCTGGATTCAAACTAACCTGACGAAAACCACCAATTGTGGCTTATGGTGATGGTGGCCCTAAGGCGCTGAGACAGGCATTATTCCATCTTGAAACAAAATCTTACAGGATCTTCCCAAATTTACGGTAGTGCAGCATTTTCCATGCCTGTAAGAATAAGATATTTCTATTGAAGCAGTAAATAATACTCCTTCTGCAAAACTACCTCTAGTTCCCAATTGTCATTGTTATAAATTTCGTATCGCAGTGCTCATTTCGGAGCGCTGGGGCAAATCTGATTTGGTGTGAAGTAGCACAGCCCCCCTCCCCTGCCCCGGGCTCGCTCTGCTGGGGCTGATTTCATTGGGGATGTGCAGTCGCGCAGCAGCTGGCACGAGAACGTGAGACTGCGCCCGCCATCCACGGCACTCGCTTGCGACTGCAGCCACCCTGTGATAAAATCCATGGATTTCACAGGGTTACACCAATAAATGCCCTTCAGCCCTGGAGTCGGGTGACAATACAAGTAGCCCGAGTTGCAAGAGCGAACAGAATTGTTGAGCAGTTCAAAGATGCTCTTTCATACAGTTGGTTTTGCTACGTTACATCATTGCCATTTTTCTTCTCCATTGGACTGTGCTGTTATGAACCTCTCATACACGTCATCTCAGGTCTGCAAGGTACAGCATTGGAAGTGGAAGGAGGGAGATATTTCCAGGTGTACTGTAGGAAGACATGAATAAGCAAGGATGTTTAAAGTAAGCCTAAAGAATGGTACAAGGAGGAAATATGAAAATAAAAAGGTGTTCCCACACATCTGCGCTTACCTCTAGTAACAGCAAATCCAGATCACTCAGGTAGGCAGAGCCGAGCGCTAGGATGGAGTTGAGTCTAACTCCACCACGTGTGACCCGCGCTGATGGACATGGCTGCTTTTGGCTGCTGCAGACAGCAATGCTGCCACTGGGGCTCCCAGGAGGGTTACATCAAATGAGGACCTTCTGCAGAAGATGGTGGGGCACCACGTTATTCATCCCGTGGTACTGAAACAAAGCCAATATTTGCCATTTGACTTCAGCCTTGTGAAGAGGGCCATTGCGTAAGACAATCACCGGAGCACAAACCACAGCCTGCCCCGCATCCCTAAGAGTCACTAGCAATCAGTTACACAGGTTGGGAAGCTGTTCTGCCTCAAATTCCTACCTTTGTGAACGCAACTAATTTTTATGCCCTTGGTGGTAGATCTATTGAAGTCACTGCTCCCTACATCCACTTTCTCGTCCGTTTTTTCCTTCTGTCTCCACCCATGACCGATTACTCCCGCAGTGCTGACCACATTGCGGAGAGCTTCTGTATGCTACGCTAGATGGATGGGTCAAACAACCAAGGTCAGCAAAAACCCTTTGGCTTTTTTGTGTGTGTGTGTGTGTTGGTCTTATTATATTCTAATCTGCAGAAATCTGGTTTTGAAGGCAGCCACAGAAACCCACCGGCATCGCTGAGAAAGCAGGGACGTCTGGTAGGGCAGGATTGAGTTAAATCAGCTCCCTAGTCGAGGGCAATGTGGATCTGAACCCTGATTTAATCCCAACTCCCTTCCCTGCACAGTGAGGCCATAGAAAAATCACTGCCAGGTCAGCATCTATCGTAACGCTACTACAAATAACACGCTTGCCCATGATACAGCAGTGCCGGGGGAGCACAGCGTTTTCTTGGGGGCAGTGGTTGAACGAGCATCCGTTGTTTCTTGCTTCTATCTCACGTTTTCACTATCCTTCTTAATCAGTACTGCTTTGTATTGCTGCAAGCAGGGAATGCGGGTTGTGCTAGTGCTTTTGCTGCATTCCTGCTGCAGGCATATTGCACTGGTTATACGCAAAACTCTCTTCCCCACAATGACAGCAAGAAACAGGGATTTTAATGCTTGACGGTATTTCCACAATGCCACTGAGAGAACGTGCAAGAGCAAAAGCAGCTCAGTTCAAATTGTGTTATTTAGGATCTACTTGAAATACTTCTAAAGGACCATGCGATATAATTAGGCATGAGGTCAGAAGAGCTCCCGATACAATAAATAACTTAGTTTTGAAAACATCTTTTCGTGTTAATTAGGAAAAGCAAGTGTTAAGCAAGTAATCTGTCTCTTCGGTGCAATTTCAACACAACATATGTCATGACTCGTCTTACGAAATGAATTACAGGGCTTTCTGATAAGGCTTCATTTTACTAATAGTAAAGTGGCTCCATACACCCAATAGGGCTTTGTTAAGATGGAAGCATATTGTAGCACTAATGAAGCATGATTTCAGCCTAATTAACAGGATGGCAACAGCAATCATACAGCCTTTTCATTCACTTTTATACATTCTGTCAGAGTAACAAAGTTGTGTTCGACACTGCTGGAACCCTCTGGCTTTGCTCCCTATTTGCACGCCTGCTAATCCCGCTTCTTTGTTCAAACGGGCCCGGATCCAGCCAAACACTAAGCCCATATAATCATAGATAATAAGGCAGGGCCCCTGGGCAATCGCACCGCTCATCCGCCCACTTGCCAGCTCCCACTCCTCATATTTAACTTTAAGCACGAGAGCTGATCCCCTGCAATCAGCAGGGCCGCTCACAAATTTCCAGCTAAGCATATACTAAAGTGCTTTACTGGATTAGGGCCACAGCTTCTATTGTAAGAGGAAGAGTCACAGGCAGAATTTATTTGCCTGAATAACCTATTTTGCCCGTGTTGGAAAACAATAGCATTTTCATTACCCACTTCACAACTCACCTGAATGAATGGGAAAGGCTCCTTGCCTCCAGCTGCTCTTTCATTTGGGCTCGTTAGCTGAGCCTTTTTGAAGGGCAGCCCAGGGCAAACCATGCTGGTGAGTTATTTGTGTCTGGTGTGGGTGTGATGGAGGAGATGTCCAGATAGAAACTAAGTTTGTCTCATTAATTTTGACATGTCCCGTGCAATCTCTCATTTGATGTGCTGAAAATAAGCCTGCAGATGGGGAGCCACAGATCCTCTCCCTTGGCCCAGCTCCAGCTAGGGTAATTACATGCTGTCTGGATGAATCCCCTCGTATGGCTTCAAACCGAAAAGTCATTCTCCACTTTTCCTCCTGAAATACTGCAATGTGGCGCAGCAGTCGCAGAACAGCAACTGAGCAGTACCTGCCGTTCAGCAGCAGTGGGAACCGTCTCTTCTGGGCTGAATTCCTTCAGTAACCACCACAGCTCCCCTGGAGAAGACTGTCCTGTTTCAGGGCATGGCTCCTGGCCCGTAAGAGCTTCCAGATGGTTCTGAATGTAGGTGTACAGACAGAGCTGGTGGGAGGGTTAGCGCAGACATACCCATTATACCGTACAGTCTGGGGGCAAGTTCATCTCCAGTTCTGCAGTAATGAAACCTGACTGCAGAAGGTCACCTTTCCACTTCGTTATAGTCGGTAACTAGCACAACGATGTTCTCCGGTGTGGCCCTGCTGTCAGTCACTTGGCACATCCTCTCCACAGCAACTGCTCTGCTCCAAAAGTGTTCAAGATCCACACACAACTCAAGCCCAGAGCTTGGCCATCTTCCACCTTCCGAATGAAATTGTCTATCTTTAATTAAAGTAAATCATACGCTACATTTTTACATGGAGTAACTTTGTAAGCAGCATGGAAAGAGGTGAAGGAAGCTGTGATCAAAGTCTCCAGTAAGACTACAGTCATTGAGGGTATCTAACAAGTTCCCAGATTTTGCTCTTGTTCTAAAGTGCTCTTCAGAAGCTGCGTTTTCATTTGAACACGTATTTAAGTAAAATGGATCATTGCAGCAGAACTTACTCTTGAAGAATTTAATTCCCTTCTACCAATTACAACCTATGGCAAACTGATAGGAGCAGATGATATGGGGAAAACGTGAATAAAACAAAATTCAGACAGGAAGGCTGGACGGCTTCATAGACTGACAATGTGTAGGGAAATCCCTCTCTTGATTAATGCATTTCAAGTCTGACAGCGTATACTATTTTTGACTACAAGTAGGCTGGGTCAGGAGAAGACTTGAGAGGTGGGACACTGGCAATGAAGTGACATCTATGAAGTCCTGTCCTTTACTGGACTGGTTCTTGATTCTACATTGCCGTGTTGCTCCACAACACAAAAAATGGCAGCACGTTCCTTCTTTGCGGAGTTTCTGAATGGTTATATTTTATCTGCATCATTTCTGAAATATAAAGTGTTGATTCCTGTAGCCTTGGTGCTTTATATGCTCGACGAGTCTTGGCGGTATCACCTTAGCTTCCTAAAAATATCAACATCATAAACTCATCTCTTCATCAAAGCAGGCACTAGATCGCCCTCTTATTCCTAAAGGTTTGTAGAGGAATTCTTCCAGATTAGAGATACATGATGATAAAATAATACATGCAGTGCTGTCCTTTGCTCGCCCTAAACATAGCTCTTCGGTTCCCAGGATGATCTTTCCCTTCCATGAGATTACAATTCACCTAAAACAGATACAGTTCATATGTACATACATAGTGAAAAATAATTCTCATGTACTACTTTATCACAGAAAAAGAAACAAATCTTGTTCTCTCGTTATTTTTTTTTCTTTACTTTTATGGTAGAACAGAAAAGCCTGCAGTGATAGTACAATGACCACCTCCAAAAATACTAGTCACTTAAAGGGTCAAAAACACATGAAGGACAATTGCTTTGCAAGTGTTTCAGTTCACGCTAACCTTCCAGGAAAGGAGCATGACAAGCTTTTGCCATGTATGGCATGAAAGCAGAGCTCAGGAATACTCTGGAATCTTCAGTAGCAAGCCTTAATACAACATACGTCTTTATTTGCAGATACATTCTGTCACATCTGGCTGATAAAGGAGCACAGGGGGAGATCCTTAGAAAAGTAAAAACTGATGTGGGAACAGAACACACTAATACATTACAATGAAGTCTTTTACAAATGGATGTCAAACCATTTTTGTTGATCTGAGAAAAATATTCAGGACGGGAAGCCTCATTAGAAATGAAAAACTTTGAGACAATATGCGTGCACAAGCTCAAGGTACAGACAAACAGTTACAAAATGGCTTTATTATCCCAGGGAACATAGCACCATAGCACCAACAGTGAATATGCTGCTTGTCTGTATTTATATTCCAAACAGCATTTCCCGTAAATCATTGGTTCTACATTTGCCTGGGTTTTTTCCTCTTTTTTTTTTTTTTTTTTCCTGAAATAAATCATATCCATCAACATCTAATGGCATGGGATGTGTTCCCATGCATAGACAAAAGTGTTCCTTTCAAATCCATCTAGATACCCCACTCCCCGGGCATTTTGACTTACGCTGCAGTGACATTCTCACCGCGTCATTATCAACTCCGATGCAAAATAACTGTTTCTCTCAACGAGTACCACCTGCACAGACGGAGCTAGCAGGTCCAGGACTGTGGGGAAAAGAATAATAGGAGCTACTGGGGGTGCCCTGAGAGCACACAGTGTTAGCAGAGGGGGCTGAAGCCGTAAGGAAACAGGCCGATGACTGGCAGCTGGGTCTCTGCCAGCTGAACGCTAGTCCCCATGACACGGAGCGCAGGGCCTTTTGGGTGAAATACAGCCTCTTCAGAAGTTCTGGTGAAGTTGGACTTCGATGACACCAGGGTTTCACGCTTGCCACTGAAAAGGCACTGATTTTCCAGTTTTACCTGTTTCTTCCAGAAAGTAAAGCAGTTGTGCGCTCTCTCTGTGTATACTTATTTGGAAAAATACAGGGGAAAAAAAAATAAGTAACACTGAAAATACTATTAGAAAAATATTGGTAACAGAAGTGGGATAGGTTAATGTTATGGTTTGAGAAAACCCATAACAATTTATTGTCGTTTAGACCTCTCCCCACCCGGAAAGGGGAATCGGGGAAAGCAAGGAAACACAAGGGTTGAAACATAAATAGATTTCATAGGATAAGAATAAATAAATAACAATACCAGTAATAATCCCGATATTAATATAAAATATACAAGAATTATACTCAGCCAGTTATACCAGTAGGAAGCCATGCACTCCCAGCAGTGAACAGTAAATGTGGGACACTGCGAGCGCAATGGCTTCGGGAGGAAGGGAAGGGCTCAGGGGTCCGGCACCGGGGCAAGTAGTTTCTCTGGACTGCCACCATCAAGTGAGAGAGAAACTAGGCACCAGACTTTCTAATTTATATCGAATGTGACGTTCGTGGTATGAAATAATCCTGTTGGCCAGCCTGGGTCAAATGCCCAGGCCTCGCTCCTCCTCATCCCTGCACCTGGCAAGGCTTGAAAACACCGAGACCTTGAATCCCACATAGCCTAGCTGGCTATAAAGTAAATATTTTCACAAATTCAGACACTGGAGTCTCCCAAAAGTGGAGTTTTCCCCAGCATTAGAAGTGAAATTAGTCCTGTGTCGCTCAACCCAGGACAGTGAATTAATTAATGTTTTAATAAGAAGAGCTCCTGCTCTAGACAGGCATATACAGCTCGGCACATGTTTGAACACTCCGCAATTCACCAACCCTTCTTTAGTCCAAAGTAACAACCATGCTGGGACAGGTAACCCCAGGCCCCCCCGCTCGGGTGCTGTGAGCTGAGGTTCCCCCATCCCTCCACCCAAGCAAGTCCTCTGCTGAGCTCCTCTCCTGCCTTACACTGACCCGGCTCCACCGCAGTAGGTGGAACCCCAAGGGCAGCGGATGGACAGCCTTCTTCAAAGCTGTCGGTTGTTACCTCAGCTATTTCACTCCGAAACCAGATTTCAAGAGGGAAGCAGCCAGGCCAGGTAGAAATGGGGGACAGTTACTGCAAGGAGAAAACCCTGCTGCAGTGGGTGGGATGGAGCAAGCTGACCCATCCCATCTCTTGCCAGCAGCATGAACATGAGCTCCTGCAAGGAAAGTAACGGGGAAAAAGGCATTCAAGCTCTTGTAAAAAAAAAAAAAAACAAAAACATAGTCCCTTTTTCTGACTTTCACAGCCATCTCTCTCTGCTTTTTGGCCTCCCTCTATTTGGGGCAGCTTATCAAGGGGTTTTCCCCTTCATCCACAGCTGGAAACAAGGAGCCAACAGGAAAACCCTTGTTGCCAGCAAAAAGTCTTCCCTGGATGGGGACCAGCCAGGGCAGGGGGATTACAGTAACCAGCATCAACAGATTTGCATATTCAAAGATTGTAATTGAGGAATAAGCAGTAATCATGCAAATCCCCAGGCCCTGAGTGGCCGAAGCCAGCGCTCAGCATAAGGCATCCTTACCGACATAACGCATCCTTACTGAAATAAACCCACGCCAACGATGAGGCAGCGCAGGGGCCAGCACAACCGGGGAGCAGGGAATCGCTGAGCAGGAGGAAAAGGCACCATAATTCATCAGTAACTAACTGTGCTCAGCCCTGAACTCCGTTGGCTGGGACACCTCCTTCCCGCCTCAATATTAGATATATTTGAGCTCACAGTGCTCTTCTGGGTCCATGGTGAGTTAGATGGCAAAATTATTGCCTGCAACTGAAGAAAGGCCATAGAAGTATATCAATAAAACAACCTCCTTTCCTGGGCTAACAGTGAGCTAAGCAGCCATTATCATGGATCCTTTCTTATTTTTTTCTTAACCCTTTTCAACCTCCTCATCAGCAGAATTGAATTCGAGGAGGCGTGCTTCGTCTGGTGGATAATTCTTCATCAGCTCCATTTGTGAACTTGCGCTTCAAGGTCAACACAGGTTAGGGAGAAACGAGGAGTTCAACTGGCGCATTTAAAAGCAATCAGTAATTACAGCAACATTTTTCACGTAAAATACCTGAAATACAGCTTTCCGAGGGGTTCTGTTCAAGTCTGTCATACATTATTTGCCATAATATATGGCTGACTGCATCGGCAACTCAGTTCACCTTGATTCATGAATAACTATCCCTCACTTCCTATTGTAAATACAATTCTAAACATATGGGAGAGAATTTATAGTGAATTAGGGTTGTACATTATCACCATGATTAGCTGCATTTGTTACCCAGCAGATGTTTGGGTAGTAAAAATCCCCCATGAGTACAGTATCTTGGAGTTTTCCAATTCCTTGGTAACTGGTCCAAGAATTTCTCATTCCCGCTGTGCTCTGATCCTGGTGGCCCAGAGCAGATGCTCACTGTCTGCCCATCTCCTGCAGCACTAATCCCGCTCTCCTCATGCTGCGATCCCAGCAGAGCGTCACGCCGCTTCTGCTTTTCTCTCTCCTCTTATCCTTCCCCAAAAGCCTTCCTGGTGACATTCATCATTCTCACAACACCAAAACGCTTCGACAAGCTGAGCCAAATACCTCCCAGGTGTTGTATCGCTGATTACCACCAGAGTTACAAATGTGATGACTGATCTGGCTGTAACTATTTATGATACCAGTAATGCCATTACAAGCATCAAGGCGATGCTCGCAAGATGTCTCAGCCCGTGACTAGCCCCTTTTTTCCTGGGCACCTCACAACCACACGGCTCTGTTCCAAGCAGAAGCCTGCAGAGAGACGCGGTGAGTAACTGGCACGAAACTAAAGCCCACAGAGATCAAGGGACTGGTCCCAAAACATGGAAGACAGACGGTGCTGCCTTGAGAGCTTTCACATGAGATTATCTTTCCCGCGCATGGGTTTCTCCATCCCAGGGATGCTTTACTGTTGTCAGCTCATGTCTTCTAGCAGAGAGAAAAAAATGTCACCGTCACCCCCGTCAAAAGCTCCTGTTCCTAGAGGCTAAGATAGCAAAGATGCACCCTTACATAAATGGATATTCTTTTCTGCCATGAGGTCTTTGTGGGCTGCCATCGCTGCCACTTTGCCAAGCAATCGCTTGATGGGATCCCAGGGTCCGTTGCAGCTGGAGTCCATGTTGTGGGACCAGCGGGCTCATGCACAGCAGAACTTGGACTTCACCACCAGAAGTTCACCTGCTCCTGAGCTCCAGTACATCTCAGTTGCCCAACACTTCACACTTTCTTTTTGAGTCCCAAATGACCAGGTTTTTACCTCTAACAGCAATGATCTTGCACGCACCATATCCTAAACACTGGGCTACCGTACAAGGACACGAGCGCTGAGTTTTCTTCTCACTGTCAGACAAAGCCTTGAAGAAAACAAATACTGTCAAATACCATCTGAATTCCTGCCTCAACACCTTGAAAATCCAGGCCTCCAACCTCTTCTCTTCAATCAGCATGCAAGAAAGCCCTCGTCATCAGTTATTTGCTTTAAGTTATTTTATCTGTCGTCAACCTGGAACACCAGATTAACCACTCTTTTTCAATTGGTGAAAAGGCTACAGAGACTAATCCACCCTTCAAGCAGAAAGTGATTTTTTTTTTGCTTAGTAAGAAAAGGTAAGTCTAAGCATAGATAATTTCAAATAATTTGATCATTTTTCTGAGCTGCTATTTTTCACTCACTCGCAATCAGCACGGGGTGTAACCCGCAGGGTAACGCTAACACCCAATTCAGCCTCTCCAGACCAGAGTCATGGTTAAGAGGCACATTTTTAATCCATTGCATTCAGAGGCATCTGCTTTTGAACCTTTGAACTAAATACCACGCAAAGGAGCTGAAACCCATCTGAACCGGCTCACAAGGACAAGATTTCCAAGGCTCTAATTGCATAAACAAATATGTACAAAAATACATATCCATGTGTTGTGCGTGTACCCATTTTCAATGGTTACCTGGCAAATTCTTCAAGGCAAGGCTGTTTCAAGGAATTACGTGCCATAAGGTGAGCAAAGTGTGAGCCCTGCTTTATTGAACCCTCATTAGCCGTACTAGAAACGGCACCGTAACATTAATTTCGCAGCTACAAGACGTTGGCCTTGAACAGAATTAATGCATGTGCACACACTCGCTACACAGTCATAAATTTTAGTAATGCAATTTTACGAGCCTCTTAAAAGGTAACCATTGCAAAAAAAAAAAAAAAAGAAAAAGAAAAAAAAATAGCATCAGGAAAGGCAGGGTAAAGTTCAACAGCAATATTTCATTACCAAGACAAGGAAAGAAGACAAATGACCCAGCCTCCTTGGTTCTCTCCTCTCCCCCCACCATTACTTGAGGAAAAATGCACAGCACAACACAGATTTGTTTTACTGCAGTAAGTGTGTCAGCCTGGCAGGACGGCAGATCAGGAGGATTTTTCAACACGAGCAGAGATTCGTCTGTCACTAAAGCAGAGTTTACAGCAAGGCTTTTCAACAGGGACCAGACTCCCCATCGTTTCCAGGGCCAGGCAGAATAATTAGCATTTCTCAAGTCCCTTTCCCAGGTAGGGCTGTTTTACCGTATGTAATTCCCTCTTTTTTACCCTTTCCACAGGGGACACCCGCTGTTGAGGACATGGGCTGGAGCCCTGCCACGTGCTGGGGGACAACATGCAGACAGCACACCACGTACAGGCTCAAAATAAGCACGGAAAACAGAGCAATTTTCTCGTGAATAGCAGGATTTGACATTTTTCTTAAAGCACCAGCAATCAGAACTGCGTGTTCTTACCTGAGGAGGTCACCCATTTATTTTCATCCTTAAGAAATGAAATCAGTTTTCAACCCTCTGGTTGCAGAGACCGGCCTGCAGATGCGTCTTCCACAAAGCCCAACGTGAAAGCAAATGGGAATCATCTTCATAACCCTGCCATTTCCAGGGTGGCCCCATGATGTTTTGGGGATGGGTGAGAGGAAGGGACAGGTCACATCTCCTTAAGTGCTGTCAGCCCCACCAGTGGGACAAGGAGATCTCAGACCTCAGGGGATTTTTTTAGCTGAGGCCAAAGCATCAACGACTGGCAGGAAATTCCCTCTGTTTACTGAAGGAAATCTGGTTAACTTTGAGAAAAGGCAAGATCTAGGCCTGCACTGTATGTCCAGAGACCTGCTTAGTGCCTCAGAGGAATATCCAAATATCCACAGATCTACGGTGTGGGAGGGCAGGGAGAAGCAGGATTGGGGACGGCTAATTGCTGCCACAAAGCTCTTCATTTCTAAAAGCCTCCAGCCTCAGCAGCAACCGTGTCTCCAGACACCCACCATTTCCTCATCCCTATACTGTACTAAGCCTTGTAGACATTTCCCCTGGTCCGTCAGAGGGCTTTGCACATCTCCCTACATCCACTGCTGGTCCACCATGACCAGTGATGCCCAGTGGTACCCTGCACAGGCCAAGCACTGTTGCTTCCTTGTGCTGGGCTCATCCAGGACCATTAACTAGTCTTCCTTGAAAATCTCAGTCTATTGCTCTTGGGAAGGTTTAGATGTACGGTTGCTTTTGGAAGAGCTTCGTGGCTATCCTACACGTAGTTTGTTATATATTGCTGAAAATAAATAAAACCAAATAGAACTTACTTATGGGAGGAGTTTGGGTGACGATGGCCCGCTTCTTCCTTTTCTAAAGATTTTTGTCCAGACAGGAGAAAAAGTGGACTGTGAAGATCGATTTAACAGCCTGTGAGAAATCGAGTGGTCTATGGTCTCAGAAGTCATGTGAAGTGACCAAGCTTGCTGGAGACCTAATAGCAGGGCAGCAGCTTACAAGATATCATGCTTCTTCCTGAAAAGATAACAAAGGAAAAATAAGATGAAAGAAAGTATCTCATCTTTATAATTACTCCCACAGGTGCTTATCTTTTCCCAGAGTGCACACCAACACAACTGACCTTTCCTTTCAACAGCACCACGTTGCTACGGGCAGGCTACAGGCCACTTCTTCCATGTGCAGATTCAATGGGATGGAGTCACAGGGCAGAATATGGCCCCGAAATCCAGTATTTTGCTTGTGACTCTTTCGTGCATCAGGCAGAGCCACTCATCAAAGCTATATCTGAAATAAAGAATTTAATCAAGCAGTACAATTGGTTGCTGTGAGCGATATGTTCAAAGCTGCAGAGAGAGCGTGGGGCTGAGTTCTGGTCGCTGACACGGCACGGCACGTAGGAGCTTTCTTCTACCTTGAGACTCAGCGACTCCATCCAGCAGCTACTGTAGAAACCTGGCAGCTGCCCCATCTTCCAGCACAGCCGTGACCCGGATGAGGTCTATATATCGTACATATCCAGTTCCTTGGCTGAGGAATGCTGTGCCAGAGTGCTTTGGGTTATTTTTTGGCACAAGCCTGGTCACACTTAGCTTTTTTATGAAAGTTTGTGCTCCTGGATTCATGCTGCAACATAAAAATCCAGAGGGCACTTCTACTTGTAAGCTTCTGATGGGTACAAGAGAAAAACCTGAAACTGATGCAAATCCATGCTACCATCTCCAAAAATGAAAGCAATGTGAAACCGTGAATGACAGTCCCTCCCAAGGGGACCTGTGATGGTTTGCAGCCTGACACACGACACATGAGCACCCGAAGGCCGAGCTGGTGGCCCAGCCCTGCAGAGAGCATTCGGCAGTGCCCATCCTGACCAGGACTGCTAAAGCAATGCATTAAAGGTGTTTACACAGTAGCGATGAGAAAATCAATATCTTACGCTACTCCATTTTCATGTCATTGTTCATTATTTATACATGTCCCCTCTTCGGTAGCTGCCCTTTGCAGCCTCTGATGCTGGATTACTTTCGGTGGTAGGGTCAGCTCAACACCTGGAACTTTAGGAAAACGTGGTTTTGCAATTAACAAGTCAAAAGCAGCACATCATTAAATTCATATAGAGATTCCAAGCGAACCGATTGCCTGATTTATAGGTGACTCTAAATAGTTATCTATAGTACTGACTCAAAAGGGACAGCGGTTGCATAAACATGTAAGTGAAATAGATAACCAAAATATTAGTCATGACCTTGTTAAAACTGTTGATATGGCAAAACTCAGTCATGAAATAACCTATAAAATGAAATATTATGATCAGTGTCAAGAGCTAATCTCCCAGAAGCCCAGATATTGTGATGCAAAGGAGCTTTTAAAAGAAACCCAACAAACTCATTTTTCATTATCTTCTGCGATCTTATTATTTCACAAGTGAGAAATCCATTAGCAATTCTGCCAAGAACTAGATAGGCTGCTTAGTTATCTAACTGAGACACTTGCATCCCATGGCTATCTTGATGCCCCTGGAAAAAAAAAAAAAGAAAAAAAAAAGAGGAAAAGCAAATAAATTATTATAACTATTTCATTAAAACTTAGGATGCTGTAATTTTCAAGTTTATTTGGTATTATATTTAAATGAACCAAAAGGCAACATTGTACAGTAACTGTATAAAATAAAATTATTACATAGTACATTAACCAAAGCCCCATTAAAAAAAAAAAATAATCCTAAAAAGTCATTTGGGGACAGATCCTGCTCTTGCGCTTCTGCACACGTGATTTATCGAGCTGATTTCTCACTCTTGTTTTAGGAAAAGCAGGTGGGATTTGCCCCCAGAATGGAATATCTCTTTTATAATTCTTGCAGTTTCATTTTATCATGTGTAATATATCAAGTTTATAAGGCATAAATACGAAAACCAGTTCAATACGCTCATCATGATTTTAATTAAGTAATACAATCTAGGACACTTTTTTTTCAATCACACCAAGGATTACAATGTACCTATAGCTTTAATTTGTTTATTTTTCTTTTTTATACAAAAGTCTATCATATAGTATACAGTATATACTAGCTGATAACTGGTTCACAAGGTTGATCACAACATTCTTGCAGGTTAATACTGTCAGGATTCCACCCAGCTTGCACACTCTGCGCGGAACCCCAGGGACCCTCCTTCCCAGGCTGCTCTCCTCTGGCGGCAGCATCCCACCGCTCCATCTCCTTACCTATTTTAAGCGAAGGGCTCTATGCCAGATGTAAAACCCACTGGGAATGGCTAGGGATGCCCATCCCGGCAGCGCCGAGAAGCTGCCGCAGGCAGCTGGGGAGATGGCGAGGCAGCGGCTCCTGGAGGTATTTGCAGATCGGGGAGGTTTGAGAGTCGGGCTCTGCTTTCCCCACTCCCCTCGGGCTCCTGGCACCCTGGAGATGCTCCCAGAGGTTGCAGGAGCCAAATCAAGCTCCGAGAGGGAGATCCGTGACTAGCCACGATCTGGCATGTTGGGAAACCACTGCCCTGATGGAGGTGGGTGCCATGGGCTGCTCATGCAAGACAAGGATGGGCCAAAGCATCTCGATAAATTAGGAATGGCGTGGATGCTTGGGATGCTGAGTGCTTGGGTTGGGCCAGCTCCACGTCACCCACGGCTTCATCACCTTCCAAATCCTCCCCAGGATTTTGGGTATCTCTAATGCAAAGACTCATCCAGTGACAGCGAGATGAGTCTTGCACAGACAAAACCCAAAAATCCCTGCAGAGACAAAAGAGGGGCCCTTACACCTTCTCTAACGCAGCCCCAGCCTGCCCCTGTGACCAACAGCATCTCCTGCACCTTCTCCCGTCTCGACTTAGATATTCCGGCATTTTCTAAAAGCAGATTACTGAGATGCAACAGAGGAAGCGTTGTAGATTCTGGGTTGGGAGATGGCAGGGTCAGACAGCTCGTGCGAGCCAGGGGGAAGGGGGTTAGCGAAGGCGGGGGGGTCTGCCCCATGTCCATCCCACAGCCATCTCACCCCTCCAAGGGACGTGTCACCGCCGGCGCGGGCAGATGGGGACTGACACTGTGCCACCACAGGGCCACGCTGCTCCTTCCAAGAGCGTCTCGTGCTTGCTATCGCCGGGCCAAGGAGGGGTGTGAAAGGGCTTTCTGACATTACCTGGAACCAGGAATAGATTTTTTTTTTTTTTTTTTAACATATACAATCAACCTAAATTGTGCATAAGGTAAACTGCAGAGCAATGCCCTCTGGAGCGTGTTCACATGTCTAATATTAGACATCTTGCTGGCGGCTCCGAATCATCCCCGGAGGTTTCTCTACCTGTCTATATTTACTACGTACAGATCCTGAACTCCTAAATTCAGGTGCTCTGAATCATACCATAACCGAAGGCAGCCTAAAATAGACAGTGTGAATTGCTCCCTCCCTGCTGTGACTCCATCCTGCAGCATCTGGGAGGAAAGAGAAATAATCTTGGTATTAGGAATGGGCCAAAGCTACAGAATTTGGGTCAGGATTCAGGCCAGGCAGGCGCAGATTTCGGTCTAGGGGCTTATCCTTGTTCAGTATTTGCCGATGGGACACCCAGCCCTGTGCTTACACTTGTTTTTCCGATAGATCAATGATCCCAGGGATCACCTACCCCTAAATAAAATGCAGCACACAAGCAGCACACAAACAGCTCTCCAGCTGCAGGAGAGAACTGACACACATCTGAAGTCACAACAAAGCCTTCGCCTCCCACACACCCTTTCCTCCCTAATTCTTTTAAACCAGCCAGAAACAAACAGCGAGTGCGGCACATCCCAGCGAGCCGGAGGAACGAGCAGCCGATGCTTTCCTGGCTGCTGTGTCATCCTGTAGGGAGGCTGCTTCTGAAGAAACAAAACTACCCTACATAAAGAGCAATCACTAAAAGAATCTCCTTTCCCTTAGAGGACCAGCAAGATCACATTATTTCCTGAAAATATATATATATTTTTTTTTTTTTTTTTTTTTTTACTTTTTTTTTTTGTCCCCCCAACTACACTTGACAGAAGAGTAATGCTGTCGGGGTATTTGCCTTCACTAACCACGGCAGATGATTTCTGTCATAGCTTGAGAATTCCTTTGAACCTGCTATTTGCATTTGGGATAAAGCATCAAATGGATGTTTCCCATGGGATACAGAATGCTTGCTGTCCGGCAGAGTCAACCATCGTTCTTAAGTCTGTTAGCAAGAGGGAAGCAAAGGATCTCCCCGTGCCGAATGCACTGCGTTAACAGCAAGTTTCCACCAGTGCTGAAAAACTGTGCCCTTAATGTAAGTGCTCAGTAACCACCAGCCCTGCTCTTTGAGGAGCACTCCGAGCTGTACAGAAGGCTTGCGGGAAAAGAACCTCCATTAGTACCCATTACGTTGTGATTTATGTTATGGGCTTAAAATAGCAAAATTAAACAGTTCTATTTAATCTACAGTCTAAAAAAAAAAAGGCACAAAGACTTTGTGAAAAAAAATTATAACTGTTCAGATTACATTTCCAAGAACTTCAACGGAGCGTTGCTTTGATTTGCCAGCTTTGCTTGCTGGCAGGAGAGTGAAACTGAGACAATTTCACTGTCTGCGGAGGTAAAGAATACCCTTTTGGCAAGGCAAGTTTGCCAGCTCTATGCAAATGTTATTTAACAGAAGCAACTAAAACCTCTCGTGATTGCTTTAAAACATAATCTTTTTGGTCTGCAGCACATTGCACTTAGCTAAGTACTCAGCGATGATAGAGTGGGTCTTAGGGCAAGACCAAATACAAAGAGCCCTTTTTAATCTGAACATAGGAATGAACTCTGTTCATGGCTACACAGTCTGCTGTCAATCAAATGATGATGAAATACATAAATACTATAAAATAAATACAATACATTCAGAGTTTTCTACATTGTAGAGAGCTTTAAGACTTTCCTAGCTCCCCGATGTAATGCATATAGAACATTCCCCTCTATACAGTGCTACCTCCATGGACCCACACCTCCGTTAGATGCAACATAGCTCAGACAGCCTTCCTCTTTTGCCTGGATTCTCATCAGTCTCTTGATTCTGTAAAACTTTATATTGTTTCTTTAGGAAAAAAAAAATATTGCACTTTTAAAAATGCATAAAAATCGAACCGAGTTCCCATTAACTCCGCCACACAGTCTGTTATTTAAAATAATGCTTTTCCAAAAAAAAAAAAAAAAAAAGTTTCTCTAGTTGTTTTGTGTTTTGCCTGCGGTTACAGCACATTCTCCATCGGGTTATCCTCAAGAACATTCTTCCTTAGCAAATTCCTAACAGTTTTGCCATCAGACGTTTGAAACGCAGCATGAGCTGAGATGCGCACAGCTGGGAGCCAGCGGTCTGTCCACAGGTTCAGGATTTCATCGTACAAATGGGAACTACGATGACCAGAATGACCGTACAAGCTGCCGCCGCTATCAGGGCAGCGATCTTGCAAACCTTTGCTCTTCTGAACTCGGCTTCCTTGCGTTTTAATAAGGAATCATAGCCAGGAGTATAAATGTCTTCCATCCAGTATTCTAAGTTGTTTGGGTTTAAAGATTCTTGAGTCTAAAAATTAAAAGGAAACAGTCTGTTAATTTTCTGGGATCTGTCATTAATAAAATAAATAAAGAGAGCAGATGTGCCTGAAGGCCTCCCAACTGCATCTGGGTCTGCTGTCAGGATAAAGCGGGTTATTGCCGCTTCTCACATCCCTTCAAACTCCCGGTCCCAGTTCCATAAGGCTGACGAAAGTGGCAACAAAATACCACAAAAAATAAACTCCTGCAACAGCATAATTCTGCTGCAAAATCCCTCACGTACCTCTGATTTGCCGTAAACTTCGTCATCTTGGATGGCATTTAAATAAAATCTCTTTAATCTGCTAGACAGCAGAGATGTCAGCAACTACCGGTCTGTTACTGCTTTTTTAAATTATTAAAGCCCAGCTGATGGGAAGGGTTCTTAACATATACTCCTCACGCACTACATTTTAAGTAGCTAACCCTAATTTCGCTACCATGACTTGCTTGCAGGGCACGATTGCCCAGCCCCATCCGGCACCCAGTCCCTCTGGATGGGCATTTTGCCCATCCAGAATGGGCAACCCTCCAGAATGGCAACGGCTTGGGGACACCAGCCCTTCGCTTCAGCGTGGGAATACACAACCGCGGGCAGAGGTTTCCCATGAAATCACCCAGGACATGGTGACCCTCAGCTTCGAGCTCTCCTTCCAGCTCCGTCTTCTAAAAATCGCCCAGATGCACGATGCTGCCTCAGTTTTGGGGGCGGGAGGAGAAGGGGAACCGGATGCCTGGCACACAATTCGGTACCACACATTCCCCTGGACCATCTCCACCGGTGAGATCATTTAACCCCCACGGCACAATCTATATTTCCACAGGAGGCAATACTCTTCCCATTGCGACAGTCTGAGTCTCGCCGGGTTGGAGGTGATTTTAAGAGTAAGCTTAAGAAATTAAAGACTTTGCCCTCCCATTCCAGACAGGTAACTAAAAATAAATAAAAAAGAACACGAAGGAAATATGAATTGGTCAGAAAATTAAAAGCTACCTGGGAAACTTTATCAGTGTTTCCATTTGAATGTTTTTTTGGGATTTTTTTATCTTTTATAGTTTTTTCTTCCTTAGAATTTGAGCTCTTCAAGCTTTGCATTTCCACCTTGCTTGTTTTTTTCCCTTCATCCTTTCTGTTAGGGAAAACGGGGGGAAAATGGGGGAAACCCAAACACTAGGCATCATATTGCACTTACAGCAGAAAGGAATAAAGCAAAAAGAGCATTTTGAAAAATGACAGCTTTTTCTCAAAGCTGTCTCCTGTGTCTGGGGCTCCAAAGGGCCATTTCTTTAAAAAATGAAAAAGATTCCACATAAAAATGTTCCAGTAAGAATACCCTAACACACACCATTTCTGGGATCGTAACAGAGCTGATCTGAAGGTCGTTGGACTCCGCACAAAGAAACTCCAGCTGACTTGAGAGGGATTTGGGTAAGCCTTTAATTGGCTAATCCAGATTTTGTGGCCACGAGCTACTGGCTGAAACCTTGCTTTGCCTGAAAGCAGCGTTCACTTTATGTACAGAACAACTAAAAGAAGTGATTTTATAGCTACCCCAGAAATAAACAATTAAAATTGATCAACAGCTTTATGATCATCTGATGGAGATCTCTATGATAGCACTAGTACGCTGAAACAGAGACCACCAGCTGAGCCTGAGACTGTTCCATTCGGGCTCTGAATGACCTGTTCCAGCCTTCTGAAAAGAATCAGCAACTCCATCTCTAAAGGCATCAGAAATCGGCCTGACAGCGTTTCGTCCCAGTGGGTCATCACACACCGAGCAAAGTGATGCGATCTCACACAGACCCCACACCTGGGACAAACTTTGGCCTGACTCTAGTTTTGCAGCTTCGTTTTTTTGAAGGAAAAACCCAGCAGAGTTGTCAAGTGCCAGGAGAAAATTTAAGCAAACAAAGGTAGAAAAACCCCAAAGACAGCCATGCTATGCTTCACAGAAATTACAGTTTGGACCTCTCTGCCTTGGTATTGACCTTTTAACTACTTCAGAAGGAAGATGCATTATTAAAAAGGCCCATTACTGTTAATCAGCTTCCTTTCCCATTTCATTGCCAGATGTAGGAATGTTCATTAAAGCATAATGTATTTACCTTCAGTTCTAATAAACTTAATCACTGGGGAAAAAAAAAACCACTCATCAGTCTGTGTCTATTTTTTAAGTTTGTCAGTAAGCTCTATTATAAAGTCTAGACATGGGCTTTGCGGAGTTGGTGCGATTCTTACAGTCCTTTTGGAGGGAGAGAATCAAACCAGTAAAGTTTTATCACCTTTATCCTAAAGATAAATGATGGCAATAAGCCGATTTCTCTGGGTTTGCTCACAGTCGCGCAGAGCCGCTTACAGGGAACGGAACGGCCCTACGAGGAGCAGATGGAGAACGCTTCTCCCAGGGGAGCTTTCCCTCCAAATATCACCTCCCTTGTTGCCTCCGCGCAGCAGGTGAGGGATGGTCTGCGACTGCCTGCTGCAGAGGAACCTCTTTCAGCCTACCCCTACTCTAGCATACAGTCTGCAGCGCCAGGGTTAGGAATTTGGTAAGCCCTTCTAAAGCTTTTAAGACCCAAAAAGCACCAGGCACCTGAGGCAAGGTGCAGCCTGGTCCCTGTGCTACCTGGCTTCTCTCCAACTGCACTTTAGCCACAGCAAGGAGCAGGGGCTGGCGAGGACTGGGGAGTTTGCAGGAGCCAAGCCAGGAGGTGAACTTGTTGTGCACAAATTCCTGCACAAACGCCCTTGGGAGTGGCACTACGGCACTGTGGGGGTGATGGTTTTAATTCCAAACCGGCTAACGTGTGGTCCTGAGGCACGGCAGTTCTCCTTGGGCTAACCAAGTCTTCCTCGTAGTATCCTGGTGCTCTCCTAGGGCTTAGCCTGACGGGTTTGGAGCTGGGTTAGGCACCTCAGCACTGAGCCATGGAGAACTGGTGTGGAGCCGCAAGCCTCAGGCTCTTGCCTGCCACCTTCCCTGGCAGAGAAGCTCTGGAGACAAGCAGACTCCCTGCTTGACCGTGGCTGCATTGCCCAGGTCACTGTAGGTGACCATACCCCAACTGCTGCCAAGCCTGCAGCTAGCCGAGGCAGCTCGCTCCGCGCTGGGGCACGCACATCCATGCAAGGAGCCCAAAATCCCTCAGGTCAGCACCAGCACCCCCCCGCTGGCTCCACGTGTTCCTGTATAAATGCATATAAATGATACAAATGACATACAGTGATCTGTGTGGACTTCATTATGTGATGCATTTTGTGTTTCGTGACTAAACACGGCAACATTTGTTAGGTCTTTGCACATTTTGGATGGCATTCTTCATGTTTCCTCTTTAAATCACACAGAATCACAGAATGGTTTGGGTTGGAAGGGACCTTGAAGATCATCTAGTTCCAACCCCCCTGCCCTGGGCAGGGACACCTCCCACTAGACGAGGCTGCTCAAAGCCCCATCCAGCCTGGCCTTGAACACCTCCAGGGATGGGGCATCCACAACCTCCCTGGGCAACCTGTGCCAGTGTCTCACCACTCTCACAGTAAAGAATTTCTTCCTAATATCCAATCTAAATCTACCCTCCTTCAGTTTGAGGTCGTTACCCCGTGTCCTATCTGTGCTCAGATATCTTCCTTCCTACAACATGTCTTTTGTTTATCGGGTCAGACAGGGTATCCAACATGGGCACTCGAGTCCTGGGTTTGGGCAGCCCATTATGTATCAGGATTGTGATTTCAAATACACCACAGTTCGGGAAAATTTCAATCCAAAATTTGGATTTGTCTCCCAGTAACTTGCTCTGCTCTCCTCCTTGCAGAAGAGCCTGCACACTTCCAAGCCAAACTAAAATGCCAACAAGACAGGCCATTAGCTGATCTGTTCTTCACAGGACTCTGGTTTCCAACAGCCACTTCAAAGCTGCAACGGTGATGTGTTTCAAAAAACAGACACGTTATTGAACATCTTCTACAAGTAGTTTATGTCTCATATTCCTAGCAAAATGGGAAAAAGCCCTAACGCCCAGATTCTCTGTGAACAATCCAGACAGAACAAGGACAGAAAGCAAAGCAGCAATGCCACCTCCTGCACCACTCTGCCCTGCTGCAGCTGGGGACCAGTTCCTCTCTGCACCCCTAAACTCTTCTTTAGAGCTACTAAAACCACGATGGCTTAGCAGACATCTCTCCATTGCAGAATAAATTTGAAGCACCAACCTGTCAAGGATCACCATTCAGTAATCAAACATCCACATCTTCCTTTGTCCCTGGCCAGGATGGATAGGGATCAGCAAGATTAGAGGCTCAACACTGCACAGCTCCTTCCTGAGCTACCCAAATCCCTTCTTAAATGAATATTCTGGCAACATCCATTCGCAATCAAGCCATTCAAATTAAATAAATGGGACTCACTTGTAGATCCAATGCCGCAATCTTGCCTTTATCCCCTGAATTCCTCGTGTATTCCTCTATGGTCCACGATGGCTGGGCACGTTTCACTTCCGCCAGCTCTGTCAACCTCATGTCTGTGTAGAGCGGGTTGCTTTTCATGTGTGACTTGAGTGATGCAGGGTAGGGATGAGGACTAAAGACTTGTTCAATCAAGAAAGCATCTTTTGGTTGTTTAGACAGTCTGTGTGGCTGTGGGATTTCGTATTGCCTGTCTGCCTGCAATAGGGTTCAAAAGAATTTGAGAGAAGAAACAGGACTATGAGGGGGTTAAACACAAAGGACAGAAATATTCCTTTCAGATTCACCATATGATATTGCTTAAGCCATGATAAAAAATGACCAGCTAAGACAAAGTTTTGGATGGCTTTAATCCATTTGCCCACCCTCTTCTCACAACCAGACCAAGGAAGTATTTTACAGAAACAACTCCATGTTCAGCATTACATGAAGACAAAGCTGATGCAGAAGAGGAAATTTAGGTTTTGTACTGTTTACAGTTATAAAACTATTCTGAAAATGGCCCTGTTGTCCAGAAAAGCCTAGCTGATCTGGAAAAGCTAAGAGCCCCATGCAGGTTTCCAGACCAATTCTTAACCTGAAGAAGTCTCATGGGAAGCCCCCAGGTCGCACCCCCTTGACACTGCACCATCCATGGTACCAATCCCGGGTCAGCCACGGTCTACTGCAGGAGTGAGGAAGGGAATTTCAAAGTCGCCATTTCATCCTGGGCAGATCAAAGTACACAAAAGCCAAGGTCTGGGCAACCTTCTTCTCTTTCTGCAACCTACGTTGCAGAATAACCCATGTTTTATGGTTTCTTGTTCATCCAACTGCACTTACTTCCATCAAACCTCTTCCTTCTCTGCCCTCATTCCTCCCCATAAGGAGGCACAGCACAGTCCTGATTGACAAGGGAGCTGAAGGACCCCCAACCCTCTCCACTCCCCGTGAAACAGAAACAACCATCCACATCATAGAATCGCCTAGGTTGGAAGGGACCTTCCAGATCACCTAGTCCAACCATCAACCTAACTCTGACAGTTTCAACTGAGAAGAAACCAGAGTCCAGCGCAGGGACGGCCACAATAGCCCTGTGAAGATGGCAGTGGGCATCTGCTGGGAGGGACAGGCAGAGTTTTTCTGACCAACCAAAATAAGACCACAGCTATGCTGCATTTCCTCAACAGGAGGTTTAAGATTCATGTAAATGACCACGAAAGTCAGAGATAGAGAACCTAAGTACAGTTTGCGTCTCACAGTACACGTACAAGGGTGCTTTTCTTGAGGGATTTGAATCCATGAATCTATTTTGTTGGCTTTTAAATATGCACATACTTCTCTGATAAAAGCCGTCACAACACAATTTTAAAACATCCCTTTTAAAACAACCACTAGAGAATTTCAATTTTCCTCACACCCTTTTCACCACGTTAATTACCCGGCCTCATTATATCGCCACTGATGATGAATGTCACCATCATTTTCCAAAGATCTCACCCACATTACCCCCCACCACCACCTTTTTCAAAAGAGCAAAGTGCTTTCTAAGGAGCAACTTGACCATATTGCAGCTGCCAACCAAGAAGATATAGGTACACAATCACTCAATTATGATAACAATAAAGACAGGCATAATATGGCAGGGCAAAGTATTGTCATACCCTGAGGCTTGTGATGACTATGGAAGACATTCATAACTAGATTATTTTTAAGTGCTTATTACGCGAGTTAAAGCTGAAATTACCTCTTTAGATTTCCTGTGCCAGTCCTTATTTTCTCCTCCATCTCTCTCTTTCATTTCCTCTTCCGTAATGCCAACTTGGTTGGTGTAAGTAATAGCTCTCCAGTCTCGGGGAGAGTTTGAAATACTTGCTATTTTGGATTCAGTTGCACTGTTTTCCTCTGTTAATGATCTTGATGACCTCCTAGTAAACAAACTTTTTTTTAAGGCTTTTACTCGAAGACTCTCGCTGTTACTTCCACTGGCATCTGAACAGCACCATTCTGGATTATTCTCCAGTTTGCCTCCATGAGGAGTATTGTGGCACTGAAATATCTGCGGGGAGTTACTCTCATCTGACGCGGCCTCGCTTGTCAAAGAATTGAGATCTATTTGTACACTGACCTTCTCTGGCTGCTGAATTTTTTGATCCAACTTGCTTAATTTTCCCAGGACTTGGGAGATTTCTTCTCGGACACCTGAGAGAGATTCCAGTTTCTTCTCTATTTCGCCAATCCTCAAAACTAATTTGCAGACACTCGTTTTGAGTTCATCATCTGTGTTACTGATATCTGCCCGGACCAGTTTATCCAATTTGTTGCAGGCACTCCCGTTGGAGATTTTAGTCAAATTGTGCTCAGGTGAGCTCTCACAGTCTGATTTATGCACCTGAGACAAGGAACCAGTGCTGTTGTAGCACGACGACTGCATCACTCCCGTCGACCCGCTGATACTCATGTCATCCAAAAACCGGAAAATGTCACTGATGTCATCGCTCACGATTTCAGAGTCATCATCCGACTGCTTAAGAGAGTGCCGCTCTCCGTACTTGGCTTGGCCCGCCGCACACAAATCCTTGCATTTCTTGTGTTCCAGAACTTGCTGCTCCGTTTGTGTCCCAACACTCGTGGTCCTGTCAATGCTTAAGATCTGCACAGAAGTGCAATTAATGCTTTTATCCTTAAACTTTTTGACTGGCTCGTGCTTCTCCACTTCTAGAATGGAAGGAATTTCCTTGGGTTTATGCCCATTTGGTTTCACAGCGTAGTTCGCCTGCATAATTGGCTGCTGATCCTTCACGTTTAGGTAGGACTGATGCCTGTCAGCTGAAGGAAAGTTTGGGGATGGGTTGTTCGAACTCTGGTATCGCGGCTTCTCTTCAGACTGCTTCCTGTTAAAAAATGATCGTTCAAAGTCAGGTACCTCCTCGGTATTTAAACTCCAGCTTTTAGCTGGCCAGGCAGTTTGCTTGGTTGGCTTTCCAGTCCACTTTTTGGTGTCCTGGGGCCCGAGAATAGTAGTTGGGCCAAAATACGTTGAAGCCTGAAGATCGTCTAAACTTTCGTGCTTCGCTCGTCTTTTGTCTGGTATAGGAGAATAAACTGGATTCAAGTACTGGCTGCTGTATGGCATTTCAAAGCTGTGGTTGAAGAAAGCCTGCTTAGAGCTGTCTTTCCTGTTCTGAGGCTCTCTGTGTCCATCTTCTGGCTTTTTGTTGGATGGTATTAAGTTGGGAGATATTGTAATCAGATTATGAAAATCTTCTTTGAATATATTTCTTTTCTGGACACACGACTGCATCACAAACGGCTCGTCGTTTGAAATGAAAGTTTCTTTTATGCCTGCAGTTATAGGCAAGGAGTCCTGGTCTGAAATAGATTCATTTTCAATGTTCATGGGGAAGTACGTACTCTGCATCTCGCATGGTGGAGACGTGGCGATGGAGTAGGACGCCAGCGCCTGCAGCCTGTCCAGAGAGGCAGCCCGGCCCTTCATCTCCTTATTAACGCCGAGTAAAAAGTTGGGTTCTGACGAGGGGACAAACTGTTGACAGTCTTTGCAGTCTATCTTTCTGCATTTTGAAGACCTTCTGACTGGAAAGCCCCGGTTGAACTCCTGGTCGTTCAGCTCGCAGTTGGGCACGCAGTCTGCCATATTGCAGATTTCCGTGTCAGATCTACAGGACTCGAAGGACTCTTTCTTCTTCACTTTCTGCCTTGCAACTGGAAGTTTCTCCTTGGCCACTCCCCCGTTCATTTGTATGAGGTTGAATATTGTTACTATATCTGCTGCAACCATGATTTTCTTTGATTGCTGATTGTTTACAGTGCATCTCATTTTGTCTTTGAACAAAGTCGCTGGGAAATTAGGATCCAGGCAAGCGGTGTAAAACAGCACGCTTCGGAGCTTGGCCAACTGGGATAAATCAAACCTTGCACACAGGGACTTGCAGAGGTCCTGGTAAGAAACAGTATTCTGCTTCGTGTCCAGCTCCTCCAAGATCTTCACCAGGAAGAGCGAGGATTCCTGGTTGGACTCCATGGCTTACACGTATTTTGTTGTTTAGCCTGGAAACTGCGTTCCACTTCTACAGCAACACACAACAGCAAACAAAAAAGATTATAAGTCACCTGCAGATAATATTCAGGACTTTGTAATTCAGCCACAGATGGGACCTGACTCCCCAGCCACGCAGTCGAGGGCTTGCTTGTATAACCCATCCTCCGGTTTCCAAACTCCAGGCTGTAATCCTAGCATCGATTAAATCAATACCTAAATGGAATCAGGATTTCATCCAAGGAGGCTCATTTATGTCAAGTGTCTACTAAAGCGAGCAAGTGAATAAACAGCAGAAGCTTTGGAGGGGCTGAACTAATGGCAGACAGACAATCCCAGCCTGCTTGTCATGGGGCTTTCTTACAGAATTTCTTACCAACTTGTGAGAGGCTGAAAGTACAGACACGTCAAATTGTTTGACAATAATTCTAGCGCCAGCCTAACCAGAGATGATCTACCACACCATGACAACCCCAGCTGTTTTCATATCTGACTGCAAACAGCTCTCAGGAAGATTTTCTGAGAATAAACTTCTGACGTTTTTAGAAGTTATCTGAGCACATAATTACCACCTTGCTTATTTAAAAACATTATTTTCTCCTCTACTCCGAATTACCTCCTCCGGATACCATGACACTTTTTCCAGAAATAACTTTTCCTAAGTTTGTGATTCAGGAATGGAAAAGCTGCCTGGTCCCATTTCAGCTGTAAAGTGCAAAATGTAGAAAAGAGCAGAAAGAGTTAAGCAAAAAAAAAAAAAAAAAATCCCACTGAATCTTGAAACCAATCCAGCAGATGCTAGAGGGCTGGCTGCCAATCAGGGTGGATTTGAAGACTGAGAAATATCAAGGACAGAGAACATCCTCTTCAGCGATGTGCTCCCAGAGAAGCCCGGGGAGTGCGGCTCCATTCACCAGCCCGAAATGATAGGGCAGAGGTGGAGAGCAAAGGCTGCACATTTCTGTGGATAACAAGAAGAGCTCGAGCAAGCACAGCTACCGCTAGCAAACATCTTGGGAAGGATATAAACCCCTCTGCTTTCAGAGTTGAAACCAACCTCTAGCTATTATGGATTAGGAAAGGATGCTGATGGGGGGGCAAATTATTGTTCATCTGCCTACTGTGAGTATCCTTGTCGGTGCCTCTGCTGTTGGCTACTAGGAGAGACAGAGCACGGGATGATGCAGTCTGCTGATTCCTATGTTTGGTCACTTTGTCTTTGTTATTTGTACTGATAGGAGTGACAAAAATATTTTCCCTTCCCCAGAAAGGTATGGTACCTTCCCCCATTCACTCCCACCCTTAGATGTCCCCTGGAACTAGTCTCTCCATCCACATCAAGTGCGGAGCAGCCACCCAAATGGCAAAGCACAGAAGTCAGGCTTGCAAGGTTTCTTATTACTCGTTTAAAAAGTCACCTCCCAGCCAAGAACCTCAGGACTCCTGAGCACTGCTCCAGCAACACAGGGCTCTTGTTCCCTCTCTTGTATCCTTTCATCTTGCCCTGACGTTACGCACCGGCGATCGCTATCAGTGTCAGAAGCCAACGTACATCAGCTTTCGTAGCAAACGCCACAGTAGCATCTTCCAGAGGGAAACAAGAAAACCAACGGGTTGCCCATAAGAATATGAAACCAGTCTCCAAAGGAGGACTTGGCTGATTATTTAAGTAGCATCTTTCTGCTGCGTGTGATCAGGAGTTGAGCAGCAGCAACGTGAATGTATTTCTGTGCTTGTAAACACTACTCTCAGAAACCAATGGCTACAGGGATTTTCCAACACCTCCGCTGCATGCGTGTTTGCTTTTAAAGCTCGTGTATTACGCAGAGCAGCACAACTCTTCCGCTAACTGACAAAAGAGCCAAAACATCATATTGTTCAGTGCTTGGTGTCACAAAGTAAGGCTAAAACCTGGAGGAGGATGCTCGTATCCCCTTTCTCTTTATTGACAGCGTGCGCTCGGAGGCACAGCCTTTTTAACAGCCTGCCTTTGTATTTCTCTGACATGTCATGATTAGAAAGTGAAGCTCCCACGCTAGGTCCAAACTCTGCTGTCTGCCACCAAGCCCACCCAGCACTCCCAGAGCAAACTTCACACGTGGGGCTCGGAGACTTTCCCAGCTGCCAGGGGACTGGCATCGCAAGTCAATTTTCTGCACGTTATAAATCTGCCATTTGGGGCAAGAGTGGAAATCTGTCTTTGTGTCACCTCCGGGCTGAATACCAGCAAAAGCAACTGTCTCCTCCCATTTGTAACTTCACAGCTTCTTGCAAAGCCCTCACCTGGATACGATTTTTCACAGCCCCACACACGCTCTACCCGCTGCCGGCACTGGCCTGCCAGCGCCCTGCTTTCTCCCCACTCACGCTCCTGCTAAAATACACAAGTAGCCAGTTTGCAAGAACATATTTCTTAAAACTGTCAACCCGTTATTCCCTACCTTCCTGTCTTGACTCTCACCCCAGTGAGGATATCCTAGCTACAGTTTCTAGAAATTTTTTGGTTTGTACCAAGCCATTCTTAGGCTACCCCTCCCATCAGAGGTTTCAACTTCAGTTACGGTTTCTAAACCCTAGGAATCTAGCAAAACTTGGGTGCAGCCTGATTTTCAAAGGTGATGAGGGCTGACAAGTTTGGTAAGTTCAGTGGGAAGCCCTGCATACCCCCAAATCTCACGTTGCCTTTATGTAGCACCAACAAGGAGCCCTGGTTTGGGGTCCCCAATCCATACCCAAGCAGTAAGGCAGCAGCACTGAAGCCCAGACCCCAAGTAGAAGAGCTCTGGTAGACCTGGTTTAGCTCAGGCTGGGACCCTCTGCTCCCAGACCCAAGCCTGGGAGATGGCAGTCAGCTGCAAAGCGGTGAGGGGACAGGGAGGTGACAGAGGCTTTAAGACGAAGGTAGGAATTTGGCCAGTTTACTCAGCTCTGAGAGGTGGGAATTGAAAAGGCAGGTTGCAAAATCAGATGTAGGCCTTGTGGAAAAGCAAGCTAGCTAGGAGATGGAATAATTTCCTCTTCACCCCTTGGCTGTTCACAAACAGCTCTCTGGTGTGAGCACACAGGTGCGAAAGGTACCTTTGGGCTTCAGCCTGGACATGGGAATGGGTGCTCCCTTGTGCCAGAGCATCCGAAACGTTGCCAGCGAAGGACGCGACAGATTCACGCTGTGAGGCATAGGATGTATTACCCTATGAGGAGAATATAAAAGGGCCTTGAAATCTTGTTTCCTGGGTGAGGGATGTAAAAACCCGGTGCCAAGGTTTTTAGTGGCACATTAAGCTCCCCCGTCTCTTGTCAAGCCTCCTAACAGCCTGCGACAGAGACAGGTGCCTCTTGGCATGTCACCCTGGGAGCTGCCACATCTCAGGTGCCAAGCACTTGGCCACGGACTGTCTCAGCTGTTAATGTCCACGTTCATTCATTAGCTCTCAAAGCAGGACCAGAATAGACCTGGACACAGCACACATAAACGCAAAGCTCCGAAATAAGCACAGGAACACCTTTCAGGGAGGGTACAGGGTCATGAATCCGCCAAAAGCAGCAAAGTGAATGAAAGCACCCACAGCAAGGGCAGCAGCACAGGGCTTCCTCGGATGGCCTCAATTCCACCAATGTCCTCATACCTTACCTTCACTACCAGCAGCCACACGCACCCTCCACACCACCCCCAAACTGACTTTTGTCTCCAGAGACATGGAGCCGACCACACTCAGGGACAGGATCTAGCTTATTTACCTTCAGCAAGATGGTCTCTGACCAAAGGAGCCACTTAACGTTTCATCTTTAATGATTTTTCTTCTATTAACACTGGGAGGGTCGCTTTGACTCGGCTTCCTAAGATTCGACATTCCCTGCTCTAATAGCACAATTATATCCCAGCATGGACCTGTACAGCATCATATTGCACAGCGAGTCGATGGGCTCTGACTCTCCTTGCACGCAGATGAGCTCCAGGTTCACCACAAATCGATGCTTTCTTGCCCTGCACCAAGAGCAATGAACTGAGCTCTCATCTTACCATTAACCCACCATCTCAGCCCCTGGAGGAGAAGACCAAGAGCATTACACAGTCGCAACGTCCATCCCTAGTGGTGCTTTCTGTTGCACAAAGGGAATATACTGTTCTAGTTTCTGGTGTCTTTAGGAATCAAGCCTCCATAAGACATCTCCCTTGTGGTCCTAAAGACCAGGGGAACCTGCGGACTCTTTCATGCATCTTGCTTCCCCGCAAAAAATCCAGAATGCGCTTCCTCACCACCGCCCAAATCAGCGCTGGGGCGGGGGGTTCCCCTCACCTGCTGACCACCCTATAAATTCACCATCCGCAGGAATTCATTAAATCAGTACTGCTCCCCGCTTGCCCTGGCCGCTTTCCACCGTTGCACCTTTGGCCCAAACCCTGCCCCACTGCGCGGGCTGAGGGCAGCACACATCGGGGCAGATAAACTCCGGCACGGGATTCAAGAGAAAGTCCCACCACTAGGCTTCCCCGAGCAGCTGCGGGGTGGCAAGGTGCCTTCCACAAGCCTGGATCGTGGCCACCGGCAGACAGACCACGTTATCTTCCTCTGTTATCTCCTCCTTCATTTCCTTCCCTGTTCTTTCTGCCTCTGACATTCGCTCTCCCCGCTTCCCCGTATCCACGGCATGTGCAGCTCATACACAGATGCAGTCGCTGGAGTCATCATTTCCCTCTCCCTTTGATTTGCCTGCCGAGAGGGAAGCAGCATCCTTGTTTTGCTTCCCCCCTCTCCCCCCCGGTGACTAACAGGCCACCCTATAATACCATTACGGCGACGACAGAGAGAGCGAGCGATCCTCACATAAATTCCCCCAGAAAGAGCCAGCTACTCCAGTGCAGGAGAACATTAATATAGAGCCTGTAATATGCTGGTTTACTATTAACTTGAGCCCATAAATCTTTCAACCTGTCTTCCCAGCGCCAGATACTATAAAACAAGGCAGGCAACGCACGCCTCGCATGAAACATGTAACGCAGCGAGATGGAATTCGGTTTTTGTTTTCTCCCACACTCACAAATCCACTTCCCTGTCAAAACATTAAGAAATTTCTGACGAATGAATGGGCATCTCGAGCCCCAGCTGGCTTCTACCCCGCACACGCACACGGGAGAAGGCACTCCGGGAAAACAATGCCCGTTTCCACACACCTTATTCCTCCTCCTCCCCCTGCCTTCTGCTGCTCATTAAAAAGGAAAACTAAAAAGCGCACCCGGGAGCCCTGCCCGCACGATGGCAATCGCTTCTCTCCACCTTTCATTGAAGAGGAAAGTCCTCCCAAACAGCCTGACACGGGCAGCCTCCCCCGGCCCCCTCGCCCGGCTGTGGGGGCACGGGGTGTGCTCCGGCCCCCGGGGCAGGTAGGAGATGCGTGCTGGCTGCCTACCTCGCCGGCTTGATTTTTATTCACTCCTCCAGAGCCGAAGGGGACGAGCGCCCACAGCCTGGGAGCTCTCAGGGCTTGTGTACCCGCTCTCGCCGGCGGCTCGCTGCCGTTCTGCACAGGAACGATGCGCTTTGCACCCTCCCGGCCATCCCACCGCGAACCGCATCCACGGTTCACCGGGAGCTTCAGTGGGGACCAGCACCGGAAGAAGTTGCTATTTTCTGGCTCTTATCTTGGGTGAACGAGCCTTGGAAAACCACGCTTTACAAACCCAGCTCCTTGACAGAGGCAGGCTCTGCTGTAGAAGGACTCTGCACAACATTTCAGCCCCTGAGCCCCCCCAGAATTCAGCAGTTTTTAAAGGCTCCCAGTGCATAAATTAGCGGGGAACTTGTGGATAAAGGCAGCGTACCCTCACGGCCGTGTCAGGGATCAAGTCAAACAAGGTTTGCCATTGATTTTTCTTGCAGAATAACATTAGTCCGATTATTTGCATTGGTCAGTTATGCAATCCAGGTTAAGGTATCTATATGATCTGGAAAAGTGCAAATAATCATTCTAAAACTGTGCAATAAATTACTTGAATTATTACTGCATCATATGCTCCTGGTTATTCTTTGCCAACTATTGGCCCATACAAACACACACAAATCCTGTCCTCTCAATACGTTATTAGAGCACGTCCAAGTCACGTTTTTCCCAGAAAATTTTGGCATGAGGAGACACCATTGCAAACACTGACAGATAGACACAAAAAGGTCTAATTGAGTTAAACGGGAGAAATTTATTCCATCTGCGGGGAACCTGGATTTTTAGCATGGCAAACCTATAACAACCCCACTGCCAGCCCGGACCTGACTCTGCTTCTTCACCCGGCTGGGTTCAGCTTCCCCAGCCCACATCCCCAGCACCCCCATCCCTCCAGGCTCCCCGCTTGGCGCTTGGGGGCCCCGGGGTCCAGGCTGGGGGTCACTCACTTGCTCCCCTCCAGATGCCCAGGGGCAGATCCAGCTGTGCGGGACTGAAGTGGAGCCGCCAAAGTCACAGATGGAGTTTCAAGATTTTTGAGTGTACCTCCCCCCGCCTCCCCGCCCCCCCCCCCCCCCCTTTCCCGGGGAGCCTGACAAAGGAGTGGGACCCCAAGGCACCAAGCGGGGTCTGGGGGTGGGGGGAGGTGGTGTCTTACCTGCACTCACCCCACCTGCCCCCAACCCGTCGGGGAGAAAGCCGGTGCTGAAGCCCCCTCCCCGCCACCCCCGGTCCCCAGAGCATCCCTGGGGAGCGGAGGGCGCTTGTCCCCGGTGTCCCCTTTCTGCCAGCCCCCCCTTTCCACATCCTTGCCCCCCCCCTCCCCGCACCTGGGGCTCACCTGGGGGCTCCGCCTGCCTCTTGCCCGGGGAGCGCGGCCGTCAGGGCTGGCTCTGCCGCTGCAGCAGCCGCTTCCCAGCCAGCAGGAGGAGGAGGAGGAGGAGGAGGAAGAGCCCGAGCCTGAAGCCCCAGCAGGATGCCATAGCGCCGGGCTGCGCTGACAAAGGCGGCAGCAGGTTGGCATGGGAGGAGGGAGGGGAGGAGAGGAGGGAGGGGGCTGCACAAGCCGAGCCTTCCTGCGCCGCCCCCCCCCCCCCCCCCCGCCCCGCAGCTGCGGAGGGGCTGCCCCGGCCGGCCCCGGGCGCTGCGGCAGCCGCCGGCTCCGGGGCTCGGCAGCCCGCAGGGACGGTGCGGGGCGGGGGGGCGGGGGACCCGCCCTTCGGCTTCTTATAAATTATTATTGCTGTTATTATTAGTATTATTATTATTATTATTAGTGCGAGTCCCGGCCGCTCACGCAGCCTCGCAAGCTGCGGGGGGGCCGGCGTCCCGAGCCCCCCGCACACACCTCCGCGGCTCCAGGCGCTGCCTGGGGTGGGGAGCAGCACCCGGCCCCCATCGCACTGTCAACCCCGCTATTTCCCCCCTTCCTCTCCCCCTGCACCCCCAATCCGGGCAGAGAGTGACAGCTCACCCCCAGCAAAGGCGCGCAGGGGAGGGGGATGCCCAGCGTGAAAGGGAGCCTTTTCCCACTTGGGGACACGGCACCCCAGTGCCCACCCCCTGCGTGCCCACCTCCCTCGGGGAGCAAAGGCCACTGATGCCCAGGCTGGATGGCTGCCTGCCATTCCTGAGCTCCCGTTAGGCCAGTGGTACACACCTCCCCGTAGCCAGGTGTGTCATGGCCCTTGCGGGGATGGGGTCTGGTGGTGTGGGATGCCAACACAAGGTGGGTGTCCCCACCTCGGGTGTGCTGCGAGGCACGTGCAGCAGCACCCAGGCATGCTCGCCGCCAGCCCGGGCAGGCAGGAGCTTACCTTAGATCAGAGCATGGCTTCTCTCCTCGCTGATGGTCGGCTTGCCACGCCACCCAGAAAATATCGCAGAGAGTTTTTAATAGAGGTGTTGCCGGGTGAATAAAGCAGTAAGTGTCAAAGGCTTGACTTTTCATCTCATTAGCACTGTTTGGGAAGTGGACTAGCAGCTTTACTCTCCTAGACGAACCAATCCAAAGGGCTGTAGGCACAAAAACATCACGGCCATCAGATCACTATGGATATGGACAAACTGGCATAAAACTGTGTGGTTTACTTAGTCTGACAGCCTTGGGAAGAGAACTCTCTGCTTTCCTGGGAGAAACAAGGAGGGGGGTTTGGTCTGAAACTCACTGATGTGCAAGTCCTTCCACTGACTTTGAAGAATATTTATGTGATTCAGTGTATATATGATATCCGTAAAGACACTTAATGCCCGTAGCAGCTAATACAAGAGGAGAAGATAAACATACATCTTTGTAAATAGAAGAAAAATGTGTTTATACTACATTTATTCTTACCGCTACTTAACAGCATTGAAAGAGGCAGTGTCCTTGGGCCCCATTTTCCACACTTTTGTCAGATTGTTTTATGCTGTAAGTAGCCATTTACTCGCAAATTGTGTGGCGGGATGATTTCAGCACTATACCACTTCCTATAGAGCATGCCTTCAGGTCGTCAGAATGGGCAGAAAAGCCTTCAGAATTGCAAGAATAAGTAGGTAACTTTTCTTACCACTAGTCCAGGTCTAGCTGATCTTACTTGGTTTCATTCAGGTTCTGAGAGGTTTCCAGAGCTGGCTCCCACAGTGAAGGCTGGTGCTGTGAGAAACTAAGGAGCATAATAAAACTAACATGAGATTGATAATGCATTCCCTGCTTATGCAAGAGGACATCTGATCAATGATCCCCTGATTGACAGGAAGTCCCCAACTGCATAATCCTGAACTCCTCCTGGGGGGAAAAGGGACCATGAAGCTAACACGGTCATGTATCAGCCAGTCCTCCCTTGCCGCACTGTCCCAGCAGGTGCTCGCTGGCCCCAGTTGTAGCTGTGGTGTGAAACCGCCTCCTGTAAAAGCCTGCTGAGAATTTGCAGCAAGCGAAAAGCTCCAGGCTCTGGTGGAAGGGACGCTTTTCAACGCACGTCCTTTGCTTCCCCGTTGCATGCAGCATATTTCACGCAGAGCGTTGGTTCCTCAACCCCAAATCTCCCAAATCGAGGCGCGCTGGGAGAAGCCATGCCCCAAAGCCAGGCTGCAGCCAGAGCAAAGTTTGGTGACTTTGACTCTTGCCTTCCTCGCTTCCCCCCTCAGCACGCAGAAATTACATTTAATCGATGGCAAGGGTTTCATTAGCTTTTTGTGGGCTGTGACTAGTGCCATATAGTTAGGAATCACCTGCAAAAATTGGTTTGAAACAGTTAAACACGGTGTAGATTCATAAACACAAGACATTGATTTTTTACAAAAAGGCACTGGGTGGTGTGTCCCAGGCTGATGCTCAAGAGGTGGGGGGGGGGGGGGGTGAAATAGTGCCTTTGGGCAGCACTGCCCCCCCCCCCGGGGCCAGGGAAAACCTCTCTGAGCAGCTTGGGGTGCTGCAGGTCTGCAGTGACCCCCCCTCTTCCCTTGCTTTTCCATCTGGACTCCAGTTCTCCTCCCCTCCCCGGGCCAGGTTTGATAGCAGCTCCAGTGGGAATTTTGTCCGAGGGGAGAGCACCAGATCAGCTCTCCCTGTCCCCGTTCCCCATCTAATTTTAGCACCATCCTCTCCTGTTTCCCCTCCCCACCTTTCCTTGACGTCTCTGCTTTGTTCTCCACTTTTCTTTTCCCTTTCATCTCCTCTTGCCTTCAGTGGCTGGCACATTTACCTTGTCTGGCTCCCCCATAGCCTCCACCTTCCCCCCAGGCCTCCCACCTTCCCTGCCCTCCTGCCAAATTAAGCAGGTGACCCACTGGATGTAGGAGATATCTCCTCAAGCCAGGGATGTCCAGGACTCTGCACACCCACCTTTCCCAGCTTGTCTGGCATCACAGTGCTGCAGAAACGGTGCCCAGCTCCTCACAGGGGCCGCAGTCTAATATAAAGATATTTCAGCCCAATTTGCTTGCCAGGGCCAGAGCACGTTCCTCATTCACATGTGATGCAAATCCCAGCTACACAAAAATGAACACGTTGCCACTGTCTTGCCCTCTCTCACAGCAGCAACAGTGCTTTCTGTTTGTGCACGGGAATAACTCCACAGGGCAGGAAACGCTGAAGCTGATGGATGCTGAAGGAGAAACTCACATTTAGGGCAAGGCCTTGGAAATAAAATCTGACTTTCATCACTGCAGTGCTCGCTAGCTATCTCTCAGAAACTTTCTGGCTCCCTCTCCACGTTGATAACTCCCCATGGGGAGACAGTTTTTTTTCCACTCACGTCTTGTCTACGCTCTCTTGCAAAATTTTCTTTCAGTTGCCACCCCTCTAGAGCAACGTGCATCCAATGAACGAGTATCAACCGCAGCAAGCCTGGGCTCAGCGCTCCCGCTTTGCCTCGTCTCGTGCTATGTGGCTATAGCACCACACAGCTGTTACGTGCTCTACGTTGCAAAGACTTACTCAAGTGATGGACTTAACCCAAATTCCTTGTCCCACTGACAGCAAAGGGACTCATTTTAAAGCATTAAGAAGTCTTTAGGGGGGCTATAAGAAAGCTGGGGAGGGGCTGGTTGCAAGGGCAGGCAGCGATAGGGCGAGGGGCAATGGTTTTAAACTAGAGCAGGGTAGGTTTAGATTAGACATTAGGAAGAAGTTCTTTACACTGAGGGCGGTGAGACACTGGAACAGGTTGCCCAGAGAGGTGGTGGAGGCCCCATCCCTGGAGACATTCAAGGCCAGGCTTGATGAGGCTCTGAGTTATCTGATCTAGTTGAAGATGTCCCTGCTTACTGCAGGGGGGTTGGACTAGATGACCTTTAAAGGTCCCTTCCAACCCAACACATCCTATGATTCTATGATTCTTTATGCAGCAAGCCTTTTCTTCACCTTCCTTATTGCAACCTCTGGGCAAATTTGTGCCATTAGAAAAACAAGAGCTCAACATACCAAAACCCCTTCAACCAACTTGGTGTCTTAGCTGCTGTCAGGAACCCCCAAATCATTTCCTGATGCATCTCTTTTACTGAGAGGTAAAAGAAAACGAATTTCATGACCATACCTGGCACCTTCTTCAGCACAGACATTTCTTAAAAGAGCTAGCAGCAGTCAAATGGTACTAAAATGTAGAAAAACCAGTCCTTCACCAATGTAGCTTATAGTACAGAGACTGGTTAACATTTGCCAGTGTGCCAACAGCAAGTCCTTCATCTCTTCTGGGTTTGCTTTTAAGAGAAAGAGAAAATCTAAAGCCCAAAGTATAGCCCTTTGCTGGAAATACAAGTGGTTAAACTCCAGTTAGACAAGACTCTCTGAGCCTGTTGTGCTTCCTGAAGTGTTTAACTGGGATTTGGGAGAGCAAAGCAACCCCAGGGGGAATGGCCGGACAACCCAGGACTCTGCTTTCTTCCCCTCTCTGTCAAAGTCCAGGTGAAACATTGGGTTCTCTCCTAGGCTAAAGACAAATATCAAAACTTTCTGCATCGTTAAATAGCACTTAGCAATATGTAGCCTGCAGATGGCTATTTTTATCAAGTACTCTGTATTTGCACTTCCTCTGAAATCTCAGTAGGGTATCAATATTGCTGAAGCCGGCTTCTGCGGCCAGCGTGCACGCGGGCTGCGCCGGGAAAGATGCATCTTTGAGTTGGCAGGGGTTATCAGCGAGTGATTGATAGCGGGCAAACTTCTTGTTCAGCTAAACGGGTTTTGGCACAAGATCACTTGAAATATAACAACAACCAAAAAAAAAAAATTAATCAGTCTGTTGAACAGCATCCACCCATGCCAGATGTGCTGACTGGAGAATATGGCGTATTCTTCAAAGCAGTACACTTGACAGCAGTCCTAAGCAGAAGGGATTTTTCCCCCCCCCCAATATATTTACAAACAAAGCAAAAAGTAACTGTGGAGTGGGATGGATAAGATAAAATATTTTTATGAATATTGGTCTAAATTTTTAAATGAGTTTCCCTCTGCTGTGTTGAATTTCTTTCCAGTGGGCATGGGAACCACTGGCTTTTGCTGGCACAAATGCCTATGAGGAATAAACGTCCCATTTTGCATCTTCGAGCATTTGTAAAATAGTCTTTTAAGACCGTGTACAAAACCACTGATGACTGCAGTGGTCACAGGCTAATCTGACTGAGAGAAGAAACCTTATATTTAAGCTTGTTTAACCAACGGAGGCAGACCCAGAAGAATTATTTATATTCGTAGAATTAAAGAATCATAGAATCGCCTAGGTTGGAAGGGACCTTTAAGATCGTCGAGTCCAACCATCAACCTAACACTGCCAAAACCACCACTAACCCATGTCCCTCAGTACCACTTCTACCTGGCTTTTAAATACCTCCAGGGATGGTGATTCCACCACTTCCCTGGGCACCCTTGATAACCCTTTTGGTGAAGAATTTTTTCCTAATATAGAATCATGGAATCGTCTAGGTTGGAAGCAGCCTTTCCGTTCATGATCAATATTTTTATTCTTAACCATGAGCGAAAGGGGCAAGATTCAGACACTTCTCAGGTAGTAGCCCAGGCAAGCTCCCTTTCTGGAGTGAACATGCTCAAAAGCACAGGTGCAACTGGTTTTTGATGAAAAGTGGGGAAAAAAAAGATAATAATCAGGGTTTGCTATTCGTTTGCAGCCCCTAGGAGGGAGCAAGCATCTTGCAGAGTGCTGGAAGGCTGCGCAGATGGAGTCAGTGTGGCTCCTGGTTACCTGCGCTCAGCCATTGCTCCGGCTGTTTAGGCACTGGTTCCTCGTGATGTGATGGGCGAAGGCAGCAGCAAGCGTGACAGGTAACCACCTGTCTACTTTGCAAGGTTTCCTCGACCACAGCTCAACAACAACAGGCTGTGTAGGATCTCAGGTCAGGGCTGGAGACATATTTGTTCCGTGTGAGCTCTTGGGAAGGTGTTACCTTCCATACCGCGTTCCAGAGAGGAGAAGGTATTTCCAAGCTGTGCAAAATACGTGCTGATTTCTTGCACGTTCAGGTGAATTTTCTGTGCAATCTGTCTCTCCGTTGGATACTGGCTCATCCCCAAGTCCTGCCCATCAAGGTTTTCTAAAGGAAAACCAAAATAACCTTCCCATGAGTGTTAAAACCTGAAGGAAGATATTTCACCTCCAGCGATGCTCCGAGAGGGAGGGTGGCACAGCCCTGCCTCCCTGCTGTCTTTAGTCCTTGCACCATTTCCGTGACCTGACCAAACACCCACCAAAGCCAGAGGAGGATTTCCAGTCATATCGATGGATGTCCAATTGCCCTCACTGGCACTTAGGTAATACATTAAACAGTCTTCAAATTTCTTGTGGTCACCAAGGAATTCACAAATGCTTTAGCTTTTACCGCCCTGAGTAATTATTTATTGGGACGGCCTTTTTATAGAATCCGCTTAAAACGTCCATCCAGATCTTAAGGCCAGCAGAGACTATTAGCTCATCAGTCTGCGCAATAACGTAGCCCATAGCATTTCACTCAATAACTGCTGTGTTTAGCTCAGCAGTTAGCATTTGATTAAAAAGCATCTTCCAGAAAAGCCTGCAGTCTCCACTGAAGACATCAAGGAATGAAGAAACTGTCGTGGCCTTCAGTGGTTTGTCTAGTGCTCGATCCCCCTCTTGGGTTTAAAAGTGAAACGTATTCACTGCAAAATATCCCCACGCCTTTGAACAGAATGTGACGTCCCACTCTCATTAAAGAGGGGGGGTAAGTGACTTCAGATTCGTAAATTCTCAACAGTGCAGACTAAGGTGAGATAAATCTCGAGGTCCATATACAAACATTTATTAGCTTCCCAAAATGGTTAGTATAGGTCTTAACAAGTCCACAATAGTTGGTTAGGTATATAACAACTTACGGCAAATGGTGAGGTATGCATCGTGTTACTTAACAACAGGTATGGGACAATTTATGGCAAGCGGTACTTAAGGTCGTACTTAAGGTTGTTACTTAACAACTCTAACTGTTACTTAACAATTCTAAGAGAAAAGAGAAACTGAGGGATAAAAAAAGGAAAAGACAGAGAAAAAGACAGAGATAAAGAGATCACCTGTCCTGGTTCCATCATCTTTTTCAGGGAATCTTCCCAGGCATAATCTTCTTTCTTGGAAAAATCTTCCCAGGTACAGTCTTCTTTCTTGGGAAGACTCTTCCCAGACACTATCTTCTTTTGTTTCTTCTTTGTTGCCCCCTAGGGGCGCTTATTTTCCCCTTTTATGTTTGCTGAATGAGCATAGTCCACCCTCCTTGCTGAGAACAGCCTCGTCTCAGGTTTCTCCCTTCTCCCAGGTGACGTGTAGCATGATTTGGATGGAGAGATGAGTGCTATAGTCATACATGTTTAGCGTGATCTCTATAATCTTCATTAGCATATGCAGGGGTGTGTGCTTTCATATGCATTTTGCAGATAGTGAAGCAAAGGTCACTCATCGGACACAATGGCCTTGAGAACGGAGAACTAGCAAGCTCACCACACGAGTGGCAGAACTATCCTGTCTTCACAAGACAGTTCTCCCACACTTTCAGGCGCCAGAAGTGTGAGGCTTATCAGTTCTTTGAAGGCCAGGCCTGCATTATTTATTTCCTTGTGAGTGTTTGAGGCATTCCATTGAAGGCTTGGAGGGCCTTCTGCCCCTCGTCAGGGAATTTACAGTCCGTCCCTTACAACACCTCTGGACATTCATCTGGGGAGCACCAACATCTGAAGCCCCCATCCACGCTCAGCATCCTCTCAGGTTTGCATCCCCCACATCATCAAGCCGGTGTGCCGTGCAGAGAAATGCCTGGCACCGTCCTGCAGGATAGGGCCGTTCATCCTCATTTCAGCCTTGTGGTCTGGAAAATGAAGGAAGAGTCTTTGCAAGTCATTGCTGAAGTACAGCTCTTCATTTCTGCCCAGGGAAAGCAACCATCGCTGCGATGCAGAGGTTTAATTCTGACTTTTTCCAGCAGATCAAAAGTTGCACCTTTTTGCCTTTTGCTCTTTCAATATTGCTTTCTTGCTTGTTCCAATCTCTCGTTTCCCATGTCCTCTGTCAGTTTTGCTGCAGGAAACAGTGTCTCATTGGGACAGCAGTCCTAGGTCCAGCTTGTTCATGTCTGATGGTGGGCAGGAATGCACCTCCACTTAACCTTGGGCTTCGCTGGCCCTGCTTTTATTTATATCCATTTCCTGGATCCTCACCGTGGGAATAAGGATCACGTATCAACCAGATGCTCCAAGGCTTTCACGGATTAAGCAATATGTTCTGGCTGAGCCCGTGCAAAGTGGAGAGTCAAAAGGGAAGGCAACTGCTGTGCGGGGGACAAGGTCAGCTTCCCTGGGAGGGGACCTTCTCCTGACCTCCCACATACCAGGCCTGCGCGGGGCGATTTACGGAAGCACTAAAGGAGCTCTTTCACAAGTTTTGTCCCAAATCTCTAAATTGTTCACTGCTCCTAGTATCCTTTCCTCTGAGCTGCGTTTGTCTGCCTTAAAATCCTTTGAAAGGATGTATGGTTTTGTGCTCCAGGAGTGGAGAGTAGGTCAGAACACCTCTATGCATAAGCCGTTTCTTGCCGGCTTCTTCAGGCCACCTTGTACCTTGATCTGGTGCAAAACTCGCTGGCTGCAATCCAAGGATCCAGGCAGCAGCACGCATCAGGTTTTGTCTTCAGGCTTGGCTGGGGTTAAATCACTCACTTTATTTGAAACTGTCAGCAAAAAGCCTATTGATCTTAGCAGCCCTGGGATCCCTCCAGTAGCTGGTAAGGCTGGAGCGGCCGGTGTGACACCATCTGACTGCCCTTAGAGAGTAAGGGGACAGTGTCTTCACGTATTGCCATTCTCTTGTGTTCCTTCCCCCTGTGTCACAGCCCTGTGACACTGGATCGTTCACGTGAGGTATTGCATGATATAATGAGATGCATCATAACAAGATGTCTTGATTTGCCGGAAAGTCATGCTTCCCCATGCTGGGAAGAATGGCAGATGAAAGACAGATGGATCACAATAACTTAAATTACATTATGAAGACAGTGAACCGCTTGTGACGCATCCTGTACGAGGCTCTTTAACCACAACAAATAGATTGAAACCTTTCTAGCATTTAATCATTTCTCCCATTGACTATGGGCAGGTCATAGGGAAATAGAATCTCTCTTCCTTCTATATCTCTATTGAATTTAATTAGGTTTGCAAGGTTTGCTCCCTGGGCAAGTTATTCTAAGTCCTTACACTTCCCCTGCAATGTCTGGGGGATTATACGCGTGTTGAAGCCTAACTCTTCCATAATTGCTTTATCAATAGGGACCATGTAGAACCACATTTTACGTGGCAGTTTTGACACAATTTGTTTAGCACACAGGAGAGATATAATACTTAAAGGGATCGCTCTTCTGCTCTTTCTCAGGTGTGTCCTATCTGACCCGCTTGGGCGCATCAAATCCAGGAGGACTCAGGAAAGTCTCACCAGGGAGACACAGAGAGGATTCCGAGGAGCAGCATCCCAGGGAAGCCATGGCACCGCAGCACGTGCCTCGTGCCGAGGAGCCGCATCTCTTCGCAGCTGGGCTGGAACTGAGCAGGACTGCTCAGAGCAAGAAGATATCAAGGACCAGTCAAGCACGACTCCTGATGCCAGCTTCTGGCAATAAGTTTCAAGGCGAGGGCTGTACGTGCTCTGTGGAGCAAATGGCTACACCTGACAGGGAATGCTGCCATGCACCCTGGTTTCAGCTCCCAGATGAAGCTGGGAAGGATGGAGATGCAGCTACTGCCTCCCAAGTCCCTGAGTAGGAAGGGAACGGGGCTCACCCTGCTCTCCCCTCTCACCCCTATCTGAGCTGCCCTCGAGAAGTTTTTTTGAGATGGCTTCTCTCGTTGCCACCATCGAACATTCACATATAGCCCAGCCAGAACTTGCCCCTGAATTAGCAAGACAAAATTTTAAAATGTCTTAATTACATTTAACACTTACGCAGAGAGACGGAAAAGATGGTAATGGGACACCTTATTCTTTCAGCATCAGTACCATAAACTTCATCGCCACCAAGTATTACCAAAGGCCAAAAGCTAAAAAGGATTTTTAGAGTCTCTTATGGACAATGATACTATCTAGACTTGAAGTGATAAGCGTCAGAAGCACAGATGAGTTTTGGGAGGTATCCAAAAGTAGAGGGGGGCAGAGATGTACAAAACCAGTGATGGATGAGACAAGTTTAATTTCTGCTGGTGGTTGGTTTTGTTTCGCTCTTTCATGGCTTACTTGGACTTCACTTTGAAGGCCCTACAATGGGGGGTTTTTCCTAGATGAAAATTAAGCCATGACAATGCATTTCTGCAGCGCCGCCCTAAAACGTCTGCAGCTGGCACTCCTGGTGACAAGGTTTTGCATTGGAGGGATCCTTTTGATCCAAACTGCTACGGCAGCGTCCCTGCCTCTGTGCTCCAGCAGGGCATGCCAGGCTCTGCGGCGAAGGATTGGGAGGTAGTTGATCCCACAGAGGAAAAGAAAGAGCCTGAGGAGAGACAGGCACGCAAACTGGAAGAATGCAACGTTTATGCTTTTACCTAAACCAACAGTAACTTGGAGAAGCTGCTGTAGCTGCGGGCTCTTCGTTAGACTGTGGGTGAGTCTCAGATCTGGAGATGTGCAAGAAAGTACCTGCAAACTGCGCATGAAAGGGGGAGCGAGATGGAGAAAACCAAAGCCACTGGGAATTAGCTACGCTTGCAAATAGGCACAAGGCGTAGAGGTCCATCTTCCTGCTCCAAGGACATGCCATTTTGGAGGTGTCAATACCTAGGCTGAGACCCATCAGCTCATTTCGCATGAGACAGTAAACATGTTTTTCAGGACAAGCTTTCCAGACCTAGGCTGGATTTGAAGAGGCAGATCAGGCAGCCATCGGTTCCCCGATCACCCCGTCCACCTGGAGATCATTTATTTTGGCTCCAGTGTCAAGTAGCAATATGTGAATTTATCATGGTCAGATAAACACTAATAAAATGTCCCAGGTTAGAGCAATAGTGATTTTTCTGTCAAACCCAAAGTGAATAAAAGATAAACAGCAAAATTTCATTTTCTGCTCTGGAGCTGGACGGACCAAGGTGTAGAAACACAACAAGAGCAAACAAGATGAATTCTTTGCAAATAGCTTCCTCTCTTCTAATTGCATTTCCCATCTAACTTGAGTGTTGGTATGGCTTGTAGAGGTAACAGCTATTGATCTACAACTCTTTTGACGAGAAGAGGTGCTGCAGAAACAGCAGAAATCTCATCAGGTCGTTGTCAGCTAATCTGGCCACGCAGCAAGGGAGCAAACAATTAACACCAAGCACTAGCTGCTGGGCTCATCATTATCCAGCAAGCATAAGGTCCTCTGAGGACTTGAATTCGCATCTGGGTCCCGGCTCATAATACAAAAGCCACACCTGAGTAACGTGTGCCTGCAGAGCTGATTTCACAGAGTACAGAAATACAAGCGCAGGAGCTGCAAACATGTTTTCCATTGACTGGAGCGTACAACGTCTTCTTTATCACGAGTCAATTGATGGCTCAACTCACCCAGAAAACTCATAAAAGCATTAGTTTGTATTTGTTGTTCACATTCAGAGACAAATATACATCAAAAAGGTCAATGCTTCCCAACTAATTCAATTATAACACAGCCATCTATCATACTAGTTCAGTTAATTCCATGTTAGCTTGCAGTTTTTGGAGACTCATAGAAGTTGTAGTGTCCGTACAGGATATTCCACTTTAATGACAAACCTCTTTGTGATAATAGAGCTCATTGTAAACCTTTCTGCAGCCGTTCTTTGCTAAATGCTTTGTATAATATCTGAACTACTAGTTTTTGCAGGTGGCGGGGTGGTTAAATGCACTGAGAGACAGCGCTGCCTATACAGAGCTTGAAAAATGAGAGTCCCCAAGGATGTTTTATTTGCCTGCGTTCGTTATTAAAGGCACGGTGACTGGGATTCATTTGTTGGTCTTTTTTCAATAGATTTCATCAAAGAAAGAACCAGCGCTCTCCCTGCACCAGTTTGGAAATCTGGATGTAAGATAGCTATAAGGCAAGGATTTATTTAATAAATCTGTGCAATCAGATAGAATAAGAAAATATGATATTCCAATTTTTTTTTGGAAGTGTAGACAAGATATCTGGACAACTACAGGCTCTTTAGTCAGGTTTCACAAGCAAGCGAGGCTTTTTAATACACGTTGAAGGGAAGGGCTCTGGAAGCAAATGGTGGCAGGAGAAAATACACCAAGATAAATCACACACAGCTACGCCGTTATCTTTCTCTGATAAAAATCCTCTTTTTTTTTTAAAAGCATATAGCCTACCTGAACTTCAGCAAAACAGCTGACATGGAAGTTTAAGTTCATCGGAAATGATGCGAATTAATTCAGGACTGCTAGCTAGTTGCCCACCGGCCCTGTAGGAGAGATGCTGATGTACCATTTCAAAAGGAGGATGAGCAGGCTGGGCGGAGGTTACGAGAGGAATTTCTCCAGGAGTGGGACCCATTTCGGTTACTATTTTCATTAACTACCCCTGGACAGAGCAGAAAGGCACTAATGCCTTCAGTGGCATTAGACAGAAAGCTGGGAAGAATTCCTAGAGAAAACCTGAATATTGCACAGAAAGAGAGGCAGAGGGATGGGTTTAACACAAACACAAAGAAATTGATGATTCTGTACTTAAGGACCAGCAAGAATATCCATGAGCACCTGGAAGCTTATTGGTTTGGGAGCAAGGGGAAAAGAGAAGCGTTAGTCCAGCACGGGATGTTTATGGGTGTTTGACACGCTGTGGCCATGGGAAAGCAAAGGTAACGTGATGAGTAGCTCTGCACACAGGTACCACGGAGGGGTGTTGACACATTTACAGGGCACAGACCAGGATGAGCATCACTGGGAAGGACGAGCACAACCTTGCTGGGAATACCCTGCCCCGTGCGGTCTCCTGTGCTCAGCAGTGTCCGATTCAGAGCAAGAAGTAACTGGGATGAGCCGGTGTTGTAAGAGCAGACTGTACAAGCTGCTTCATTTAGCCTTGCAAAATGAAGCCTGAGAGGGGCTGTGATTATTTTCTATAAATACATCAAGGGGGTAAACACAAGGGAGAGAGAAGAGCTATTTAAGCTGAGGAAGAATATTGGCACAAGAACAAATAGATGTAAATTGATGAAGAATAAATTTAGACTAAAAAAAAAAATTCTTCAGAGAAGTGAATTTTTGGAATAGCCACATAGGGAGAATAAACTTCCCCTCTCTCCCCACAACCTTGCTCAGTTACGGAGCAGGTTTGTATGGCACGTTTGGGTGGGACGGCAGCATGCTGCCCTCAAGCCATCCTCCCAGGTCTAGGCTGTCATGCCAAGCAGACACAAGACCTGCTAATTGGTATCTCTGATCTCATGGAGGTCTCCAGGCCTCCATTCAACCCATACCACCCCCAAAGTTTCCAGGACTTTCGTACTTTCTTTTTTTAAATGGTGAGGTTTTCACCAAGGCTGTGGTTTCCTGGTCAGGGGCCAGTGGCCAGGAGGACCATGGAGCATCCTGCCCTGTACGCCGGCATCTGTGTGGCCATGCAGAGAAGTGGCACAGATGCAACCAAAGCTGCACGTGCTGCAGACAGGGGGATATGGCTGGTTTCTAGCCAGACAAGGGACTTCTCTGCTGTTCAGGCTGATGGAAAAGCAAGGCTGATGGCAGCACCTCCCCGGCAGAGCCTGCAGCTGGGCTGCTTTAAAGCAATCAAAGCCTCAGCCTTGGTCAGCAGGCAAAGCTCCCTCATTTCAGCTCTCAGAAAGACTGGAAGTCAAGATGCTGCATGAAAGGAGTGCCAGGAGGAGGTGGGGACGGCAAGAATCATGGTAACAAGGTTGACAGCCCTGGGTAAAGGCCGCAGTCCTCTCACCAGCCATACTCTGCAGAGCTCAGTGCGGCTTGGCAGATCCTGCACTAGGGCAGAGAACGGTCGGGCCAGCTCGGTTATGCTGCCCACAACCCTGCTATAGGACCTCAGAGGGGACGTGTGGCCCAGTACTGCCTCTTGATGGGATCCCCAGAGAGGACCAATGGAGCCACCTCCTCCTCTGCCTCCGTCCTTCTCTGTCAAGGTTACCAAGAGACCTGTTGACATCCTCAGAGTCATGCAAGTCCCCTCCATCACTGCAGGACTGACCTGCTGATTGCTGCCCTGTGCCCTTGCTGACAGAGGTGGGTACCCCAAGGCAGCAAGGCTTAGCAAGAAGGGTTCATACAAAGGAGAGCTCAGATTTATGGGATATTTAACATTGACGGGCATCAGAGGCCATAACGCTAGACTCGGTCCTTATGCTAGTGGTAGAGCAGGCTTTTAAATTGTGAAAAAAGTCATTATCCATACTTATACAGTAGCATTATTAAGAGACTCACAAAATACCATGCTTAATCATAGTTAATGCACCATGATACTAACAGTATGTGGGAAACTGAGGCACAGAAAGTCTATGTCACAACTCATCAGCACCTCGATCATCCCTTCTCAGTTGAATTATCCTGCACTAGCCTTGCAAGGGGCCTAAAAATCATTGCTGCCAAGGTCAGAGAAGAGATCAGCACGAGGAGTGGCTTTTCCCAGCTCTGCAGTGCCTTGCTGGAGCCGCTGCCGTGACCTCCCTCCCTGCCGAGAGGCACAGCAGCCCGGGAAGTCACTTTGTCACGCTGAAGCTTTCAGTGCAGCAAATTCACACTCGCTGGTTGGATGGTCTTTCTCTGCCAGATATATATTTTAGCATCTTCTCCAAGCAGTTTTTTTTCTCAGGGCAAATACATCATTTTCTCAAGTATTTTTACATTATCGCAGCAGAGCTGATCTGATGACACACAACTAATGGGGGACTTTGCTTTTACATTTTGTTGCAGTCTGCGATGAAATTAGATGGAGGGCTCCTGAGACGTATGCATTTTAAGTCCTTGCATATCACAGTGCAAAGCGCCAACCGATCTAGCAATGAACGAGTCAAAGTCAGAAGCGGAGACTTAAGTGTGTACTGGTATTTCAATGAGTGGGGCAATAGCACCATAATTTTCATTACTCTTGCTTTGAGTCACGCATGAGAACTCTCCCGCAGACCCAAATGAGCTCATATATCCCTCAAGTGTGAATTTGAAACGCAGTCCTCTCCTCTGGACTTCAACTACCAATTTGTGCGCTGCTTCTTACCGTTCAGATCATCTTGCGGGCTGATGTTATCACTTTTGCCATTACATTTATTGTTTTTATTTATACCAGCTGGAGTCATTCCTTTTAACAGAAACTATCACTGTTCTTTATAAATCTTATCACAAGGATAAAACAAGAGTAACGTATATTTTTTGCTAGTCTATGAATCCATAATTTGCATTTGCTCTCTGATGGTTTATGCAGATGAGGATCTCTCTCAAGACATTTCTACACACACAAAACCCCCCATACACTTCTCTAGAAAACCCGATGAATTTAAAATTGAAACCTTCCAGATTTTCTGTGCGTGAGGGCTGGTTTTATTTGCACATTGAACAAACTCCTGGAAGAGAAACACATTCATTTTAATACCTGCTGCTGGATCTTAAAACACGTTTTCTTCCATGTAGAGAAAACTTTCAGAAAAAAAAAAAAATAATAATAAATTGAATGTTTGCTCAAAAGCTCTTCTGGCCCTGGGAGCTTTCTCTCTGAAACGTAATGTACCTAATGCAGCTGGGCACCTCCTGCAGTCGCTGCGGGTTTGCAGATGCAACCGTTGAAGGATGCTACGTGATATGGGGTACAGGGGGTCCCAGGACCTCGGGGCCCACGTACCCTCCCCATTTCCAAGCACCGACCCAGAGTCCCCACCTGGGGCACGGCTCAACGCCAGCTCCAACTGGTGCGACGGCCCGTAGGCAGCACTGGTCACTGGGACTTGGGCAAAAAGGCAGCCTCACAGATCCGAGCCCCCGCTTGTATTCTGTTGGACTGCAAAGCTTCCAAATATGCCAGTGCTTTAGAAGAAGAAAACCGTAAAGGACCTTATTTTAATCTGAATCCATCGCGGAGAAAACAAGGTTTCATGAGTGCAACACTATTTGGTGGAATACTGTAGCTTCTTCCTCTTCCCTTAGCATGATACAAAGGTTCTATTAAAAGGGAAAATATCAGTTTCTTAAAGAAAAAAACCGATGCCCTTTCAAAATGAATACATGTCAGTCCAACTGATGGCTTAAATTAAATATTAAAGATTTTTAAAAAATAAATAATAATAAACCCCTGAACCACAGTTTGATTTATATAGTACTGTTCCTTCACAGAGGATCTGTGGGAGCAAGAACTCACTCTGTGTTGTTCCTTGTAAAAGAAAAAGAACAAAATCAATTTTTATAAAGCAAGATTATTTTAGGAGTGAAGTTATCAGAAATGCCGGCTGTATCTGGGACATCTGTTTTTCTCTCCCCCATCCTTTCTCTCAGAAGGCAGTGACTCCAGAAAAGACTGAAAAGGAGCCCCGAGCCTACCCAAAACTAGGTTATCTATTACTGCTTTTCTCAATGTGATTAAGCTTGTCTTTATTGCAGTCTCACCCGTTTTCAGCTAACCTGAGCCGCAAAAGCACAGCTCTCGTCCCCAGACCCACGTTTGCTGCAGTCAGCAGCATCTCTGCTCCCATCGGGTGGTCGTTCACTCTCTCCTCGTTGGACTGCTCTCCTGGTGCCGGTAGGACACACCACTGGCCACGTGGGCACCTAGCATCCAAAAATCACCATTCTCCCCAGGGGGACTCTGCTGTGTATGGGAACAGTGCTGGTAGCACTTGTTAACAAAGCCAAAACACTTAATTATTTCTCCAACAAACTCCTGAACAGGGTGATGTTTAATAACAGTTATGAGCCTTGCGCCCCATTTCCAAAAACAATACAGGCACGGACAATGCTTACTGGACTTTGGGCTCCTTAATCTCCCAGGCTCTTCTGGAAGGGATATGCACAGCATCCATCATGTTACACCGCCTTCTGCAAAACATCCTCATCTTTTAGGGGCACATACCAGGTCACAGCCCAGGAGACACCGAATATTAAAAACCCCTTATGCACAGCCAGTGTTTTACATCTTACGGGTGGCCTAGCACCAAGTCTTCAGCTGCCCAAAGCAACCCAGATCCACGGGATCTGATGGACCAACTCCAGATCTAAACCAGGTGAGGAGGTGACCTGGGTGCCAGAGAGCAGGTAGGAAAAGATGAGCGAGGGGAGCTGGTGTGAGGCTGCAGAAGGCAGCGTAGGGCATGGGAGAGCTTAAAAGACACCCCTCACTCCATCACGGCAGGGACAAGCTGCCCACAGTGGTGAACAGGTTAATCAAAACAGAAACATCAGCTCCCATGAGGCCCTGTTTCACAAAGGCTGTCTTTCACGGGTAGAAAAAATGAGAAAACAGCTGCTAAAGGGAGAGAAAAGATGCTGTATGGAAGTGGTGTTAGAGAACTCCCCTGGGCTTGCAATAAGTCACTGGAGCGAGTTTGTTCTTAAATGTGTCCAAAATGCCTCCAAAGAGAGACATGTTATTTTGGAGAAGGATGTTTTTATAAGGAGCATAAAAGAGATTAGTTGCCAATAGAAGAGCACAGCAAAAGAAAATACTGAAAAACAACTGGAGCCTGTATTAGTTGTTACCACGCAGGTCAACAATCAATGTTGGAGTGTTGTTAATGCTGCCATGCATTAATTTAAACATATTAAAAACTCAAATGGACTAAGGAAACCCACATAAACATAATGAAACCAGTTCGTTCACCTGCCCCCAGCCAATTTAGAGAACGAGTTTTCTCTCCTCCCGTCCTGCATCTGCAGCCACTTGTACAAGTGACATGTGAGTTTGCATCAAACATCTGGAAAACCCAGAAAAATGTTCAGATCAAGTCAGATCTGGCTCCGTGACTGCAAACAGAAAATATAAATCCTGTTATGTGTTGCACACTCACAGCAGGAGAGAGATAGAGCAAGGGAACTGCTGGGACCTTCGGTAAAGCAACCGGCATAAAGCTTGGCTTGGCTTTCCACCCAACGCCTGTGCTTTCTCCGGGCTCAGACAGAGAGAAGTGGAAAGTCTGTCCTTGTTACCCATTTCTCCATGTTTATTTTCTCCCCAGAAAATGCTAAAATACTTATCCAACTGCTGGGCTTTAATGCTGTCTAAACCAAAGGGAGTGAAACTGGTTTACAGCTCTTTTGGAAGTTTGGTTTTTTCTGGGGAAAAAAAAAAAAAAACAACGGAGGATCTGGATAACTAGGTAAACTTGAAGTCATCTGAAGTGCTGCTAGGCAAAACAAAGGTATTTTATCAAAGCAGAGATGTGCCCCTTGCCATGTATTACCACATCCCTCCCTGAATGCTCACAGATGCAGATACTAAGTCCACATGAAGTTTATCAGGGATCCAGCTTGATTCACGCTACTTGGCACTGGGCAAAATAGCCCTTAAAACAAAAAAAAAAAACCCCAACTAACCCAAAAAACTCACACTCAGAAACCTTGAGTCTTCCTAGGCAAACCAGCCCAAATCTTCATCCAGCTCTAAGTCAGACAATGAACCCAGAACCTTTAAATCTTATAGAAAACCCATCAGCCTCAAGTCACAGACTTTAAGGGACAGAATCCACCAGCTTTTAAAGGTTAATTTCTAGGCACATCGGAAGGTACTTTATGTGTATGGCTCGGTTGGCTCCATTATTAATTTAGCAGGTTACAAAACTGTTGGTGCATTCTCACTGTGCTCTGCACTGGGACGTTAAGCTGTGGGAATTTTCCTCTCGACACTGGCATTTCATTATCTGCTTCTGTTGATTATTCAAATTGCATTAGATGTCAAGGCTTGCTAGATTCAAAGACCTCACTAAGATGAAGGCAATTCTATCCATCACAGACTATGCCAAGGAAATGAGTACAAAAGCTACACCATCCCTCAGGATAGCAAGTGAATGGTACGATGCAAAATATAGCCACGCCATGCTTTATTTAAAAGTCTCTTGAAATGTCATAATAGCTTAGATTTAATAGGGGGAGGTGGGGAGGAGGGGGAAATCCATCCACTTTCAAGATCATGGTCTACAGCCAGAGTTCAGTGAATTGCAGTGGGTTTTGGTGCTCACAGATATAATTCATACCTACCTCACCTCTGCAGTACAGACAGGCTCCAACCCTGGAAAGTGGGAGGCATTCACACAGCAGAGGAACAAACTAATTAAACAAATTACACTTCCATCTCCCCCTCCAACGAGAGAGTTTGGTGAGGAGTAGGTCCAGTTCCCAGCTGTCCTAGCAGTTTGAAATATCTTCCATGGATAAATCTTCTATGGATAAATAACAGCTGAACCTAAAGCGAAAGCAGCCCCATGGCTGCTCCAGCCTGTGCCCACCCAGCCTGGTCTGCAAGGGAGCCTCATCCATCCTGCCCACGAGGTCTCCTGTGCCAAGGGCAGCCCTGCCCAGGGACCCCACCAGCAGCACTTGGGTGCCCCATCCCATCCCATCCCATCCCTTCTCCTGCTGAGGCTCCCTCCTGCCTGCCGCAGGCATGGGGAGACTTTCCAAAGCAGAGATACTTGATCCCACACCCTCACGTGGGATGGAAAAGAGCCTGCACAGCCAGAAAATTGTATTTGCTTCTGTTTGATACCAAAAAAAAAGTAGTGGAGATTGCCTAATTATTCTCTCAGCTAACCATTTTAACCTCGTTTTCTCCTACTAAGTGAATATCGTATGTGATTTCTGTGCTGAAAGCAGCTGAATGTCAGAGACATTGATCTTGGCTCCAGCCTTTGGTTTTATAGGGTTTGGATCTGCTCTGTTTTGGCACCACATTATTGGTTTCCATTAGTGTCAAGGTGCCACTTTTTGTTTTGATGTTGCTCGCTCACAGAGCTCAGCCCTTTGGAGGGCAAGTGCCAGCCTAAGTACTTTGGGCAGCTAAATTGCCATGGGAAGAGACACTCCTCATGTCCACAGAGCATCCTCCTGGTGCTTCCAGGGGTCACACAGGTACCAACAGGATGGTAAAGTGATTTCCACGTGGATTCACTGACTCATTCCTGTACTGAAATGACTATGGGCATCCCTGCCATGGGGTGCCCATCCACCAGCACAGTGGGATCAACCCATGCTGGTGGTGAAGCAGCAGGAGCTACATCCCGACCCTCGTGGCTTGTAACCACAATTTCAGTCTGAAACACAACAGCTCTGTCAAATGGAAGAGGGAAAAGTCTCTGCCCTGTGGAAGCCTCAGGGTCATTAAATTTAAAGCCTAACAATGATTTTTATTTCTTTTTAATAACCTGCTTCTGCATTCAGAACATCCTCATCCTTTTATTTCTGTTACCTTCTCCCAAAATACTGGACAAGGTCTCCAGCTCCCTGCACGCTCTCTGGAAAACAAATACAAAGCATTTTTCTCCCCCCTTCTACGATGATACGCTGTATAAAGGCACATTAATCACAGGACTCACGTTCATCTATTCACGCCATTATAGTCAAGAAATATTCTTTGGTTCTGAAGGTTTCTTTCTTTAACAGATGAAGGTTGAGGTGCCAAAAGAAAAAAAGGAAATAAAAGAGCTACATCAAAATATTAAACATGGGAGAATATTGAGCCAATGCACACATGGATTTCCTGCCAAAATCCCTTGAAAGACTTTCACAACTGAAACCAGAACAGAATAAAAGGACTGAAAATACTAAATGAACATGCTGAACAATGAAAAACAAAATAAAAGGTGAACAGAAATGCTGACTGAAGAAACTTAGCTGTAACCCCAAAGCATTCCCACTATCCACGAGATCACAAGCACTTCTCAGGGGATGAAGTTACCCTTCCCTTGCCAGGCAGTGCGAGGACAGGGGTCCTGTTTGGGTCCCAGGCACTGACTGGCACGGCCAAATCCCCTTCTCTGTCCCCAGCGCTGGGACAGGGCGAGCAGACAGGGAAGGAGGCAGGAGTGAACTCAAATAACTTTTTCCCTATTCCCAATACCATGGGACACTATAAGAAGGAAAAAAAGTCACCTACTCCCAGCTTCGGAGGGAGGAGGGTCTCCACGGCCTCTACATCTGGGCAACGGATCTCCAACAGAGGAACCACTGACCTCCCGTCCATCCTTTGCTGCTGTGACACCAGATGGGGAACACGTGCTGCTTCTTTCTGAGAAAGGTCAAGCAAACGAAGGTCAACCCAAAACATGCAGTAACTTGGAGGGAAAATAGCGCCCCAAGCCCACAGAGCTCATCTGCAGTTCAGCAGATGTAAAGAGAATTGCTGATGGTTGCCCACACCAAGGACAAGTAGGGAGTTTAGCAGCTCGCAGACAAAACCTGGTAGCGGGGTTTGTCGTAGCCTCCTGACAGAGCAGCCCACCTTGGCCCAGGCCAGCTGAGGCAGAGGAAGGTGGTTTCAATTGAGATCTGTGTCTGGTAGAGTGAAACACCCTCATCCACAAGCTGCCGAGCAACAGTTAATCACAACCTTTCCAACTACCAGGCCAGGTGCAAAGCTTTGTCCTTCTGGGAGACATTTTGGGGAATTCCTACTCCCCAGTCATCAGCTCTTCTCACTGCCAAGAAGGATGTTTTTACAATTGTAAAGGATGTTGTGTCCAGTTCTGGGCTCCCCCGTTCAAGAAGGACAGGGAACTGCTGGAGAGGGTGCAGCAAAGGGCTACCAAGATGATTAGGGGACTGGAACACCTCTCTTATGAAGAAAGGCTGAGGGATTTGGGTCCCTTCAGTCTGGAAAAAAGACGACTGAGGGGGGATCTTATCAACACTTTTAAATACTTAAAGGGTGGGTGTCAGGAGGATGGGGCCAGGCTCTTTTCAGTGGTGCCCGGCAACAGGACAACAGGTAACGGGCACAAACTTGAACATAGGCAGTTCCATCTCAACATGAGGAGGAACTTCTTTACCCTGAGGATGGCAGAGCCCTGGCACAGGCTGCCCGGAGAGGTGGTGGAGTCTCCGTCTCTGGAGACATTCCAAACCCACCTGGACGCGTTCCTGTGCGACCTGCTCTGGGTGACCCTGCGCTGGCAGGGGGTTGGACTAGATGATCTCCAGAGGTCCCTTCCAACCCCTGCCATTCTGTGATTCTTTATATCCTTCTCACTGTGGAAAACAACACAGACTGACCCTCTTTTGCCATCTTTTGGAAAACCAGGCTGCCTCCACCACTGCATCAGCCTGGGAGCAGAGGTCTCCCATCAGCTGGGTGTCCTGGCACTGCTGAACAAGGAGAGGAGTCTGATTTTTCCATTGTACATTGATATAAAATATCACCATTAAAAAAAACCAGAGGACACCACTCTGTCAGCATTTCACATCCAGCCACAAACCATACTCCCCCAGGAGCCAGGTTCTAGAGGAACGGCATCTTCTGCAGATGTCTATAAGCAGGGGAAAGGGCAAGTGTGTTGCAAGCGGGCAATAAAAAAGCAAATGTAGATCAGTTCAAATTTGGGGCTCAGGGCACAGTCAGCAACCCCTTCCCAAGGAGCAAATGGGGGTGAGAAGTGTGAAAGCAGACAGGTGTGAATGAAGCCAGTGTTAGTTCCAGACTGTCTGCGGGAGAGGCTTACCCATTTGCCAGCTCAGCCTGCTTTGAACACCACGTTTCAACTCAAGAGCACCAAAGACAAATAACAGCTGTGGGTTTGGGAGCAAAGAGCAGGAACAGCCAAGAAGGCACAGTGAAACCTTCACCTGCAGTGAATGTAGAGGGTAGATTTAGACTAGATTTAAGGAAATTTTTTACAATGAGGGTGATGAAGCACTGACCCAGGTTGCCCAGAGAGGCGGTAGATGCCCCATCCCTGGAAACATCCAAGGTCAGGTTGAGCGGGGCTCTGAACAACCTGATCTAGGTGAAGATATCCCTGCTCATTGCAGGGGAGGTTAAACTAGATGACCTTTAAAGGTCCCTTCCAACCCAAACTATTCTATGATTCTATGAATTCTGAGATAAACTTCAGTGTTTTCAGTGCAGAAACTGCTAAAAAAGAAAAAAAAAAAAAACAACCCTAAAACCACAAGAGCTTCTTGTTGTCCATACTAAGAGTCTAACGGGGCAGAGTAGTCTGTGAACATCTCATCATCTTGCAGGAAGACATTATCCACAGAAACAGCAATCACTCTCAAAACCTAATTAGGCCTTTCTACAACAAAATGTCAGAGTGAAATAAAGGTGTCTGATCCAAGGTGTCTGTCAAGCGCCTCCCAGCATTTCCATAACAGACGGTGTGATTTTTGACAGAACCGTGACGCATGAAGTCAAGATTCTTCCGCAAACTGCAGATGATGAAGACATGATTAAAGGAATAAGAATCACTCTTGGAGACGGTGGTCTTAATCAATTCGTTTCCATTCCTTGAATGTTTGCCAACGTAAAGTCTGTTCTACAGGCCATTTGCAAGTGACCAAGGAAACCTAAGTTGCCAGTAATTTCCTGTAACAGTCAGAAAACACAGCAACCGATAAAGCAGAAGGTGAATACAAGTTATTAAGACTTCCAAAAACTCCTTGTTCAAATTCCAAGTTAGCCATTATTTTGTACTTAATCTTCTGTCCATTTGTGGTGATGAGGGAGGCAGATGTTTAATTAGTTTTAACAAAAAATTCCATTAAAAATTGTCTTGCTTCTACTGAACTAGATTTATAACCTGTGTAGACAGAGACAATTGAAAAGCCAGAGGAAAATATTCTGTGGGGGATCCAAGAAAATCTGTATCTCAGAACATTTTCTCCTGCACTCAGGGACCTTCAAGGTCTGTAGACTCGAATAGAAAAAATACGTGCATTTTTCATCTGTCACCATCACTTATTCACTTAACAAAGGGAAAAGAAAAGCCTAATTACTCATGGGTCCCTTTTTAATTTGCAGGGTTAGCGATGTTTAAGAAAAAAATAAAAAGAAAGAAAGAAAGAAAGAAAAACACGCTGATGAATTACCCCTACACTCACAGCAGTAAAAAGATAGCGGAGTTTCCAGGCAGGTAGGTCCAGAGGGGAGCGCTCAGGAAGCATTACAACCTGCAGAGTTATTCCAGCCTAGTGCCAACATCACGGGGTTGCATTCCGTTTTCCACCCTCTGCAGTTTTTGCTTACGTGTTTTTAAGTAGTACTTTGCTCGGGGACTTGTTTCAACGTTATTCTGTCCAAGCAACCTCATCAAGGCAATTTGTATTCCCGCCCTCCTCACCCACAACTTCCCCAGCAGCCTGAATTCAGCAGATCCAGCAAGCAGAAATTTTTTTTTTTTTTTTGCTGCTATATAAAAATAAATAAAAATTCTGAGCTAGACTAGGGCCATTTCTTTTTTTTATAAAAACTGTCCTTTTATCACACACCTCCCACCGCCCAATAGGAAACAATTAATAGAAAAACCCTCCACGTGCAGACAAACTGCTGTTAACAAATAACTGCAAGCGGTTTCAAGCTGGTGTTTTGCGATCGTATATTTTACTATTAATCTGTCGAGCACAGAAAGACCGACGGTCCTGGTGATTTTGGCTCTTCAAGCTCTCCCAGCGCCCCACACTTGCGGCTGTGGCTGAGAACAGATTCACCCCCAGAGGGCTGCTAGCACCGTTTTCTACTTGTTGCGATTTTCTTTTCCTCTTCTCCTAATTAACACCGCTATGAAACTCGATTCTCTCCCTTAACCTAAAAGATTTTAACATACGCAACAACATTGTCAAACCCCGCAATTGATTATTTGCAAATACAACAGAAAACATATTTTGGGGGCACTGCACAGCCACATCAATGCAAATTGGGCTTAGATATAAAGTATATGGGGAGCTGGAAGGACTTGCTTTTGATCACAGGAAAAGCCTGTAAGCACGATGAGACTTTGGCCTCTTTCAGGCTGCATTCTCATGATTTTCCCATATGATGAAAAAAAGATGAAAAAACAACAAAAAAAAAATTGCAAACGTTTTTTTGGGGGCAGATTTCAGCCTTATACAAAATTGAAATTTTTGTTCTCTTTAAATAACCCTACCTTCTTTGCCACAGCGAGCAGCAAACTACATTAGCCAAGACCATTTTTTAAACTGCCGTTAAGAAAAATAGGTTTTTCTAGTAAACACAATCCTATGTCTAGACTGGGCCTGAGGAGCACCCACTGAAACAATCTGAAGAGGGAGATGCAGCAGCAGCAGAGCTTTCCTTCCCACAGGAAGAGGTCTTACCTGGAGGAAGTCCAGAGCAAGCCCTCACTGGAGCTTCAATGAGCTTTTTTAAGGGAGGAAAAGAAAAAAAAAAAAAAAAAAAAAAAAAAAAAAGGCTAAATTCTCTCCCCAGGCCCAGCCCCATCCCTTTTCCAGGTGGTTCAGATGCACCTGTCAGGAGATTTTGGCCTTTTTCTCAGCTGGAGTCAGGCTTCTGAAGAGTTATTGCAACGCCCCACACCTGGGTCAGTGGTTGCACCGTGATGCACCCACGGCCAGAGCCCAGCGCCTCCCTGCCCCTCGCTAACAAACCTCAGCCCCGCACTGGGAAGGCAGCCCACAAAGACTCGCTCCTGATGAGATATAAGAGCTGTAAATCAATATACACAGGAGCAAACCCCCCCAGAAAGGGTCACTGTGAGGAAACATCATGAAGGTCTTTGCATTTCCATCAGGGCTGGGTTTCCCCTGGTCCTGAGAAAAGGGCGAGCGTGGGAGGTGGGTTGTAGCCCCAGGGCTCAGCTCCTGCCTCCGGATCCATCCCGCTCCCTGCAGATGGCCTGATCCAGCAAACCTCCGCTGTCACCTCAAGGCCATTCCCTGCTCAGAAATGCCCAGAGAGCTTAGATTATTATCCTCCCTTTCTAAAATGCGCCTTGTGCCCAGGGCAGGAGCAGTTTAGATAGCATAAATAGAAATAAATGACTACTATAAAGCTAGTAACAGCAGCGTGGAGGCAACGGCATCTCCCAGGGTGTATTAAGAAATGCAGAACAAGCTGCACAGAATATCAGGATCAGGAAGGATGGCCTTTTTTCTTCCTCTTTTTCTCCCTGGTGAAACCCCAAGGCATTTCTTGCTCTGCTCCAAGGCACAGTGCCAGCACCTCTTTTAACAGAAACTTGTTTTCTTTCCAAGCGTGGGGACTGGGAAGCTCTGGTTAATCAGAAAATGTCCTGTTCTCAGTACTCTAGTGAGTGCTGGGTTTTTTCTAAACTTCTTCTTTACCTCCCGTGACAGCAGCTTACAGAAAGTCCTGGCAGGAGGACTCTGTTTTCCCCTCCCTTTCCCCAACTATAGTCGTCCCTCCATCCTCCCCAGCCCAAACACAGGTCCCCTTCCCTGAGACATCCCATTTACCAGCCTTCCTTGAGGGCATTTACATCCTCTTACTCTTCTGAACTCACCGCTCCCATCTGGCAACTCCCGCTTCATCGTTCAAGTAACAGTTTGTAGGAAGGAGTATGAAAGTGTGCTGTGGGGACGTATGGTATGGGGACCTAAGGAAGCTGTTGAGAACTGTTCACCAGAAGAGAGGATGTATTTTACTACACCATGTCACTTCTGACAGTGGAAATGGGTGGAGTGCTGCTTGCAGAGGGTCGAAGTGCCCTGCATGGGCCAAAAAGGCAGGACATCAAAATATAAGGGAGAAAATAAATGAAGGATGTAAAGTGATACTAATGCCAGAGCAGACCTAGGAATTTCCTGCATCTCAAACGCCTTTCCAGGGGCGGGTGGATTCCCAGGGTGTTGCTTTTCCCCACTCGAAGCAGGGCTAAGGTGCCTGAGCACAGGGAGAAGTGAAGAACCACCCCAGGGACGTCACAAGAAGCGTGTTCAAGGCAGCGATGGAGTTAAGGAACGTTCAGTTCCTCGAGGGAATTGCATGCAGCTGGTGCAAAACAACCAAGGAATGTGCGTGATAATAGGAAGATGCTGAGCAAGAGCCTTCAGGATCGAGATGGCTTTGGCAGGATCCGAAGCCAGACCTAGGGTAACGGAAACACCGCTGCCCAAACAAACTAGAGCAAGCTTCAAGAGGCTGTTGGGCATATAAAGCAGATGGGAAAAAAAGCCAGAGGGCTCATTGCGGCAGCAGGCATGTTCAAAGCAAATCACTACAGCCTGGAAGATTACACCAGGGAAGAGTCACTGCCTGCCCTGCTTCTCTTGTCCTCTTCTCTGCACAACCTCCGCGAGCCACCAACTCAGACCCAGGTCTCTTCAATGCAGCCTCCACCACGGGGGGGGGCTCCTGCACGGTAGAACAATAAATGTAGCTTGGGATGGTCCCAAAACTAAATGGACACTTAGCTTCAATTTGCACTCAAAAAGGTGGATTTTGAGCTCTGGGACACAAACAGGATAACTAATGCGAATGAGTTAATAAAAATGGAAATCCCCCCCATCTGAAGTGGAAGTAAAACCCAGAGCTTAACGCACTCAAGTTAGGGGGACTGGGTAATTCCTGAGGATAATGATAATTAAAAAAAATAAATCTATCAAGGCATAAATGGCAGTGTGTGCTAGGGAACAGCAAACATAAAACTGTGTTTAAGAGAAGCCCATTAATCTGACTGCAATAGTGTGCAAGATTTCCTGAACAAGTTATGAAGGGAACAATAATTAAAAGATACGGTAATTAATGGAAAGTGGTATAATATGCAGCATGAGTTTACAAAGGGAAGCTCATGCCAGACTGAATCCAATATCTGTCTTTAAAAAGATAACTAGTTTTCAATGGGGGAAAATGTGGTAGGTCTAATCTATTTGGACATCTGCAAGGAACTTGGTAATAAAACCGCAAGGGAAATTGCTAGTTGGAGCTAGGAAAAAAGAGAGGGTGCTACAAGAATTAGTAGTAGGTGAGGAACTCACCAAGGAGGTGACCAGGATACACACAGAGGGGATATCAGTCCTGGAGGAGGCTCGGCTCTCCAGGACTGAGCTTGAGGACAACTTTGGCACTTTCGATGCCAGCACTGGCTCAGGCAGGACAACTGCAAACTCTGATGGCGACCTGGGTCCAACAAGGCTGGGTTTTACTGCACAGGGGCCACAGAGTGACCGCCGGGACTGGATTAATAAAGTAGGATTAAAAAAAAAAAAAAAATCTCTAAGTTTACACTCATGTGTTTGGGTAATAAAGAGCATCTGTGGTCAGACATGAGAGCTCACCGGTTGGAAAGGGAGGACATTAGCTCATCTCAGAGTAGACACAAGACACCAAATGAGAGGTAGCTGCGAAAAAGAGAAATTCAGTCCTAAAATATACCAGGACAGGGATTTCTGCTAGAAGTTACCCAAAACCTTTGCATAATATTACAGAAGAGAGCAGCGAGGAGCCCATTAAGGATGTATGCACTGTTTCTTTGCTCACATTTTGGAAGGTTCAAAAGCCACCCATCACCCAGACACGCGCGATGTCCTTTCCAGCCATGGCCATAGAACTATAACCTTGAGGTCAGTAATACTGTTCTAAAAAAAAAGAAAAACAAAACAAAACAAAAAAAAACCAAACCCACCACCAAAAATCCCCCACAAACCATCAACCAAAAAATCCCCTAAGCTTCTGTTTGGCTGAAAACAAGCAGCCAACAGATCTTTCCTGGTGACACACGCAAGTCCCAGCCCAGCATTCACCAGATGCATCCCACCGGGCACAGACTGATTGTCAACAAAACATTTTCTCCATGTTAGGTTCTTGTTCTCCCATCTTTTATCTTAAGCTAACACAGAATTAAAGCCACTGCTGGGTTCCTAATTCTCACATCTCAGGTACGTAATAAACCTACATGCTGAAGGAGCTTTTTTCAGGGAATGTAACAATTTATTGTCCTTTGAAGCAGACAAGGACAGTGGTGAAGCGTCCTTAGTTTTAGAACAGTTCTGTGGAAATTTTATGTCATAAAACATCCAGTTTCTGATGCTCCCCAAGCCTGCAGTTCTCTCCACAGCTGCAGAACAGTCTTGTTTCTTCGCATGGTTTCAGTCCATCCTCTGTGTCTTCTCTGCAAGCTCAGTCACATCACTGCAAACGACAGGATGTGAAGTTTGCGTCATGCTGACAAAGAGGAGATCCAGATACTCCGTCCCCAGCTTTGAGCTATGGATACCGCTGGGGCACCGAAGATGGACATCAAGCATGTGGCAAACCATCTGCCCCACAAAGACCAGGAGCATTGGCGTCCACCACGGCTGCACCGTTTAAGGCTATTCTCTATAATTGAAAGGGAACCCCTTGAAATCTGCTATGCTTATAGTGTACAAAGAGACACCCATTGGCAAAGGAAGGAACGTGGACCATTCTCCTGCCATCAGACAGGGAAGCTTAGTGTTTATTTATGGCTATTAATCAATATCACGCTGGCACCGGTCAAACCCAACACCAATCTACTGTGGGAAAGCCCAATGTATAACTTTCCTGGGCTGTGCTGGGCAGGTCCAATACCAAAGAAGAATGACATTGGGCTGGACCACAGCTGACTGCATTGCTGCTGGGGATGCCTTCCCACAAAGGCATCCTCTCCTTGCCTTGCAGGAGCATGCTCCCATCCCAAGTTTTCCCCAGGCACAGCAGCTCTTCAGCTCCAAAGTCACAAGCCAGTGCCCAGAAGGCACAATTTTCCCCATATTAACAAAGTGGCAGATACTTCAGCGGCATGAAAGTGTCTGTATGGCTATTAAAGAAATAACATCAGGCAAGGCTGCACACGCTGAGTTGTACTAAACTGCTATAAAATTCAAATCGGGTTGCATTACATTGCACAAACTGTCCCCTAACCTCACCCCAAGTAAGGTTATTAAATGGAAGTGACTCAAGTGCTGTAGAGGAAAAACAATATGAAAATTCCCGAGAAAGCCAATGCATAATTTTCCCATCTTGAGGCCGTAACCTGTCAGTGCTCGGAAGGTTTCCTATTTTGGAAACATCAGGCAGGCACATTCTGTCTCCATCCCAGCGTGCTCTAATCAAAAGCATCCCTATCTCAGGTTCAGCAGCTATTTGCAGGAACAGTCAGCAGCACATGCAAGCGATCAGAGAGATTACAGAAGAGATGAGTCCCACACCAAGCAGCCCTAACCAGGTCTCCTACCCTCATAAAACGTACGTTTCTTTGTGCTTTAGTATCTCCATCCGCTGCTGCATGCACCAGACAAGAACAATACAGACAAGTTGTGAGCAGTATGGTCAAACCAGGCTTTCCAGGGCATCGCTCACTCGAGGATACTGAAGATAACGTGGTTTAATTGCACTTTCTGTGGTGTGTCTTGCAGCCTCTGGGTATGGCGAAGAAAGCAGGGAGGAGGCTAGGAGCAGGGTGGGAAGGGGAAAGTGCTCAACCAGCCTGGAAGGCACCTGCAGACACCAACAGCACTTAAAACCAGAAGTTGGCTTTCCAACAAGAGACAAACGGAAGGTCCGGTCCTGGTGTAACAGATGGTTCAACTGTTTTAAAGAGGCTCAGCTAAGCACCGACTCACAGCTCTGCCCTCCCCGAAAGCAAAGGTTCAGACATTGTGAAATGGAAATCAATGTCGATGAGCCAGAGCTCAGTTTTCATTACAGAAGTAATGAATAAACAGCTACTCCTCACAAAGGGCGATAGAAAACTTTACAAGACCATGCACAATTTGAATCTTAACAAGCTTAAAATATATGAATACCACAAGCATTTGATCTTTTATGAGATGGGGAAGAATATTAATTTACTGCTGAAGAATATTTTAGTTTTTCACCTCCTGTGATGAATATCTCAGTCAGAGAAAATCAAATCAGTTCGCGTTACTACATGTATATCATCAGATCATACTGAGGTACCATTCAGCAGGTAATTGAATAAAGTTTTTAATCTTAGATGACATTCAAACATAAGCAAACAGTTTTCTCACTATTAAAAAATATCACTCTTACTTAACAGGCGGCAAACGCAATAACAGCTTTTAAAGAGATTGCAGGATTAAGCTGGACAACATGACAGAGCTGACAGGATCTCTACAAACATCTTTAGAAAACAAAGTTTGCTCGCCAGCGTTTCAGTCACAGTGTCTCAGAAGCTCGCTGGGCAAGATCAGCTATACATGGAGGTGGTCAGAAATTTATAGAAGATAATTAAGTTTTATTTGCAGAAAGTTAAATGTAAGATCTCAGGAGGATGCAAGAAAACTGATACAGTTTATAAACCGATCTTTTACTATTTCTCTAAATCATTCTCTTACTGCTATTATGAAAGTTGGCTTTTGGGGAGAACATGAGTATCTTGTCCTAAGAGTTGATATTTAACTGAAATTATCAGAAAAGGCAATACATAACCTCAGTAACCAGTATTTTTTTATTTCTGCTCATCCCTACAAAAAGGTACCTTGAAATATTTCCATTGGAAAACTGAAAGCTTTCACCAAAACCCTTCTTTTTAAAGAGATGGAAAGAGCAGATTGTTTCTGACACAAGGGCAGCTTGCTCAGCTCCCCCCGGTCTCCCAAATACCGTCTCCAGTGCCTGGTCCAGCTGCACCCTAACAGTCCCGCCGAGGGCACACAGCCATAAGCCTCAGCAAAATTCGAGATCATTAAGAAAACACCCACAATTAAAACTCCAGTTTTCTTCCTACCCTGCCCGTGATGAGCGATTTGCTGCCCACAGCCCCCTGTGCCCACCACGGCGGGGGAGGACGGGCTGCAGTGCTGGCATGGGGAGAGGATGCTCGTGTTTCCAAGCCGCAGGGCAACGCAGCCCCGGCACCTCCTGGGCCTCAGCCACCCCAAACCCACAGCAACCGTCACAAAAGCTGCACCAAAAAAGTCTGTCTAAGGGTGTTTTTCCCTTTCTGGAATTCGGACACAGCCCTCGCTTCCCCCATGCCCCCACTGAGCTGAGCGGCACTGGGGAAGCTGGGGCAGCTCAGGTGATGGTGTTCAACACTGCCTCTACTCATCACCTTTTGGGGCACATCCGCCCTCCTGAGGATTTAAGGAAATCAATATCCTCTGGTCTATAAGTATGAGCGAGATACAAGGCTTCTAGGAAGAAATATATTTTATTGGAACAGTGATGTAGTTAAAAAAGAAAAAAAAAAAGAAAAAGCAAAATAGGAAGGAACATACTTGCCTGGAAGCCTTCCTCACTGCTGCTTTTACCTTAATACAGATATTGCAAGCCTTCTCTAGACACATGAGCATTTAAAGAGTTTGCAGAATTTGCTGAACACTGTGAAACTGGCTCCACCTCGACAGAACGGTTCCCACAGTATAACCACCCTGCGACAATATCCACCTGGAAGAGACACTGCTGTCAGAAACCAGTGCGCCTGCTAAACCGGACAGTATTGCAGAGACTGCAAAATTCCCCCAGGACGAGGACAAGATGCAATAGTCCACAGACAACCCATGGCCTCCAGCTTTGTGCTGAGTTCACCCAAGCCATGATCCTCCAGGGATTTCTTTATTATTTTTTTTTTTTAGGACACCTCAGCTCCTGGCTTCAGAGACCCAGCTTGATCTATACATCAAAATATACCCTGTCCTGCTGCCCTGAACCAGGCTCAGCCCTCCTCAACCTGCACGGTGCCCACGTGTGTTTGGGAAACCCCCACAGTCAGAATGACTCTCTGTTGAGAATGGTCAACAATCCAATTAGCTTAGAATTAGCTGTTTTTAAGGTGCAAGGCAAGAAGATATTTAAGTCAGGAGGAATCCTCTTCTTTAATTAACTGTGGTGGAAAATAAGTTTGTCAGAGCAGGTATGGATATGTTTGTTTTCGTTCACTAGATTTCTTAATAAATGCATTAGCTGTAACGTACTATGCCAAGCTTAATTGCACGGCTATAACAAAATTCAATAAAGAACATAGTTAACAATTGCTAAACTGCAGTTGCTGCTGTTGTTGTTCCTAGAGTTATTACAGGTGGTAGCAGTCATCTGGTTACCCTGAAGCCCGAGCAGAGCAGGGGCAGCATCAACCCATAAAAGAGGCAGAAAAGAGGAAAGACTAACACACGCTTAAATCATTGTGCGGCAAGGTTTTATAAATTTCAATTTCTCTTAACGCTGCTTCCCACGGAGGACAAACAGCTTCAGCTGGCACGGTCCATGCTTCTCCCACCCAGGAGCCATTCTGGTCCCTCACCGAGAGCTGAGCTCACTGCGAACTTAGCTGCAGAGATGCTCCGAGCACAGGGGACCTGTCCTGCTGAGCTCTTCAGCAACACACCAGGACGGAGGATCATGGCATCGGTCACTCCCGTGGGGCTCACTCATAGGCCAGGGAGGAGTAACAAATCATTTTGTTTCGCAAGTAAATGGCTTTAAGCATTTCTCTTCATGAGCTGGAAACTCTTGGAGGGAAGAGCATAGAGCAGGAGGAAGAGGTACCACCAACACCTCCCTGCTGCCATGGGGCATGGCATCACTGCTGTAGGGATTACAAGGGTTTGCCCAGTTTCCCTATCTGAGTAGCACAGCCGAGGAAAATGTGTATTTTGTGGTTCAGTAGTAACATTAACAGGCAGGTTTTGGGTATTACTTGCCCACGTGCTGCACAGGACTTGACTGATGAGGAGCACTCACATTGCAGCAAGAGGAACTGATGCCTCAGCCCACACAACCTTCCTCTAGCAGGAGAGGAAAGCCAAACTGGGCTGTTGGAGAGCTGTCCCAGCATGGGGCCACCACAGAGCAACTGACGACACGAGAGGATGGCAAGGGCAGAACCGGTGAGGCCCGTGGTCCCTCCCCTGTACCGAGAACAGCACAGAGCAGCTCTGCACACACTGGATTTTGCTGGAGGAGACATGTCCCACCCCAGGGAGCCCTCCAGGCACAGCCCCCTCCACATCCCAACCCATCCAAATCCCATGCTACATATGGGCTGACCCAACCAAGGCAAGGAGCAGCAGTGACAGAGACATGGATAATTCTAGTTTTGTTTGACATACTTCAAATTTCTGCTGCTCCTGATAAGCTCAGCAGCAGCAGTTGATCCCAATACATATATATAGAGAGAGAGTGAAAGAGAACACACATTTATGTGATTCGCGAGATGGACATCTTCCTTCCCTGCCCATATGCCTCAGCACACAAATTAACCTCAATCAATCAATCATTCTGCTATCAGCACCTATCACCATTTATTAACTCGGGTGATAAGACAAAGTTTAGATACAGGCCTCTAACCTCTGGCTGGTGCAAATGAGTTTATGCAGCCCGTACTTTTGCAATCCCATGAGAAGCAATAATACCTACTCCCTCCCGTTTAATGATGAGCACAGGCTGCAGATCCGTACTTTTATGGATACCCTGGAGAAAGGTGAGCGGAAAATGCACTCCATAAGCATACTGATGAGTTATATAGAAGTGCTCCCAGTACCTATTAGACCCCCTAATATGATGTAGTCTATTAAAAGGAACGCGGGCTGGATGAATTACCGTACTCCATTTTATAAGCGGTAGGTAGAGAGGCTGTGGGCAGAAGGCAGTTCTCTGACTAAAATTTAATCAGACAGAAGACAGTGCACAGAGTTTTTGCTGATATTCCACCCATCATCCCCTCAAGAGGGAAAAAAAAAAGAATCATCCTTGCTCAGCTGTCCTGGTGGAGAAGAATTACTGCCATGCTGGAGGCAAGGGTTGGGGGCATTTTCTCTGCAAAATAGATTCCGAGAGCTATTCATTTGCTTTTGCCTCTTCCCAAAAGCCCATCATGTCCCAAGCCATCCATTGCACATACCCTCAAAACGGTGCCATTTGTTCCACTCCTTGGTAAAGTCCATTTTGGCCTAAAACAGCGGCAATTTAGCAAAGCAAAATAAATTCAGCTTCTTTCGGTAAATGAAGCGTATTAGTCATGGAAAAGTTCTGCAGTTTTCCCCTCTCTGCTTGGAATTGCAGCCTGTACTTGGCCTCAGGTGGTTCAAAGCAGTTATGGTTGGAAATACTGGTTGTCTGCAAGTAAAACTATGCATTACCATTCAAGAGAAAGGGCAAAAATTCTCTGTAAAGATTTTGCAGGCATCTGGCGTCTGGCTGACCATAGACCTCTCCAGATTACATCCAGATGCCATCCAAAGAGGCATCACCAGTGACTCAGCTATTGTTTCCCCACTATTTGGTGAATATTCTCTACTCAAAGGTAGTAACAACCAGCAGAAAGAAGTAACCTGTTTCGATTGTGTCACAGCAGAAAGCCTGGAGAGCATCAATTAAGGTCAAGGGAAAGATTTAGGAGGACTAAGAGCATAGGAGCAGTCAGCAGCAAAATATTGCCAATTAACATAAAAAGTGCACAAGATGTTCATTCTATTTAAGCTAGTTAAATATTGAGATTAAATGTTATGAACTATTAAATAAAATTAAAGCCAAAATTAACTGCCATGCATGCTACGCTTTGACTTATAATGGCTTATTAGCGGCGCTCGCCGAGGAGCAGCACCCCACACACACGCCACCGATGCTGCTTCCTCCCGGGGTCTGCTGCTGTTAGCCCCCGGGCATCGGGCTCCCAGCAAAGCCAGTGGGCAAGTGCTCAGCCCTTACAGTTCAGGAACCCAGCCTTGTCTATCTGAGCTAGAAACAGCTGGTGGTGCATAATAACCAGCCACCATCACCCAAACATTTCGGTTAAGAGCGCTCTTGTCAGAGCAGCTTTAAAATCCCCCCCTTATCCATGTTTGCTAATTAGTCACTCCTAAAAATACATCATTTGCCCCAGAAACCAAGAGGATTAAGTCATAGATTTTTTTTTTTTTTTTAAAGACGACATGATATTTTTATAGGAAGAAAATTTGGTAAATATATGAAAATGAACAAGCTCTCCAAAAAGGTTCTCTGATTTTAAGTAAAGACTGTTCTGCATCACCAGCTGTTTATGTATGCTGATTGAAGCTTAATTGACAAGGGATAATTGCTTATTCTTCCTAATATATGGTGAATTACATTTTTCCAACTCAGCACATCATGCTGATGAGAAGCCTGGCAAAACATGCGTGACAGAATCAGTTTGGAGAGCAGGAGCCACACATGCTTTTCAACAGGAGCAGGTCACTTGCCTACATTGACCGCGCCGGCTCGCCCCGAGCACTGGAGAACCACGCTGAGTCTTGAAGAAAGTCCATGACACCACCCACGAGGGCCGGGTCTCCCTAACACTACAAAATAGCTCAGCTAAGAGAGCTACAGAGGTACCCGCAAATCATCCCTGGTGCAAAATCTGCAATCAAGGGAGCACAGACACGTTCTAGGTGTACAATAGGACCAGAGTTCAAAACTGTGACAGGGTTTAAATATTAAGAGTTTGCACTAGTCAGGTGAATGTAAGATCTACTTAAGACTACGAGCATTTAATAATGCTGATAAAAATTAGCAAAGGCTAATAATCGCTTTGCAGAAAATGCGGCACAAGGAATGAGTGGGAGGAGGATTTAAACCCCTGTAATATTTCGAAGTAAAAGATCTTTGTCCTTAAAATGCTCCACAGCTCTTTAAACTGGGAAAAGGTTTTTCAGAAAGGGTTTTATGGATTTGAGAATTGCGTTTGAAAATCTTTCCAGAAGTCCTGGAGATTAAGTTGGAAGAGGTTATTACTGGGTGCCCTCAAGTCCAAACGATTCAGCCCAAGAGCAGCAAAACGCCTTCACCGTTTAGCGTCACCTGCAGGGTGGTACAGGTCAGTGTTGACAGAGAGGTCCTGTACAAGACAAGACGATGGAATTCTTCCTTGATCAAATACTAATTTCAGGGCTCGAGCAAATGCTTCAGGCGTGTGAGGCGGACCATAGTAGTACTTTACAGATGTTCTCACAACTCACCCCAAGCCCCACCGACTTCAAAGGCTTTGGAGGAGGCTATCACACTCCAGGAGTATCTCTGGCTCTATCTTATCAGATGAGAAGCTTCTTTGAAATCCAAGGCAAGGATATTCCAAGGCTCTTAATTTTCTGCATGTTCATCCTGTTTCAGTAGAAAGATATTTAACCCAATCCTTTTGAATTCTGGCTACAGAGAATAATTAACCAAGACTGGCAGATAAGCAGTTAAAAGTCTTCAATTCCTTTTTCAATTAAGTCCTTCGTGAAAAATAACCTATTATATATATTTATTATATATATTTAATGAACTTAAAATAATTAATGTTTATTCAAGTAAGTTTCACTGGAATTAATTTTTATTTTATATCCAAACAACACTTCCGATAGGTTGAAACATAGCATCTCATAAAATTAAAATCTGCTGTTGGGAGATGTAATCTAGTGTTTCCTTCAGATTAATGCCAACGTTAGTGAAGACATTTCTTGAGCAACTTTACTGTTCCAAAGAGCTCTTAAAGGTTATAAAAAAAGCTACATATGCAGAGGTCCAGGGTTCATCTTCCCTTGTGGGGCACCCAAAAAGGTCCCCTTGCCATCTCCACGCGCACCAGGGATGGCTGCTGAGCACAGGTTCACCTCCCTGTCTCACAGTGGGACAGGGCTCACTGCACGGCCACAAACTGACCATGTCAAGGTCTTTTTGCTAAATCTGCCTCCAGTGTGTGCATCCCACACAATCACCAGTTGGGTTGCACTTCACAGCTGGATGGTTCTTGGCCACAGCCCATGCCCTCATTTATACAGGCACTTGAAAGCATCCTGACGCTCAGCTCTAAAGAAACATAATTTGCAGAGACCTCTTTGAGAGGTAGCAGTATCACGTAGCAAAGGGCAACAGCAGTCTGTCAGCTAGGGCGAAGCTTGGCCCTGGCATAGCTTCCCCAAGCCAAAGCCGGACAAGCAGGGATCAAGGTTATACGTCATCAACTAGACCAGATCTTAAAATGGAGCAATATCATCCTAGCAAGTGCCACTGAAGGAAGAGAAGCACTAACAACACTCAGATTAATAGTCACTTAGGCAAGGGAAAAGGACAGATAAGCTGAAGGGAGGGAAGAGTCTGTAACAGCAGGAGAAATTGTCCCAAGCAGCAGCAGAAGCCTTAGGAGGCCCTCTAAACCCCCACGTCCACAGGCTCCTTACCCATACTTAAGGAGCGCAATTGCCTGGGTGGAGAGGTGGAATATATCTGCTTCATCACCCTGAGGACAGGCCCTTATTCGATGCCAATGACTTGACACACGCTGCTAAAGACTTTGCACTACGACGTGGGAATACAACACATGTAAAACACCACCATTACAGGTTTCTGCTGTTTAAGTCAGGGAGACAAGAAGGGAACGGTGAAAAGCTGTGAGGCTGGATTGTGTCTTCAAGGCATTTTAGGGCTCCAGCAGTGCTGCCCAATTAACACAAACAGCCAGTGCCAAGAGCACTCCCAAAGCACTAGGTGCAGATTACTCTGCAAAAATACAGACATCATCTCACTCTCTCCATGCGGTGTGTTTTCCACAGGCTCTGCTGCATCTCACCAAGTAGAGTTGTTTTCTTAACCTACTGCTGTAGGCTATGGGTTTAGAAGCAATACAACAGAAAAGAGGAAAATTGAGGATAACACAACGAAAATAAACCTCCACTTGCTCTCAAGGAAACTGCTGGCTCATTCATCAGCCAAGCATTAAACGGCCATGGCTGTTTGACTTGGGATTTGCTGTACTGCCCTATGAAGTGAGGCACTTTTAGCCCAGATTCACCTGCTTTGCATGCTAGTGGGAATTATTGATGTACTGATAGAGAGTAAATGTTTTGAGATCCATTGAGCACTTCTGCCAGTGGAGGCTCTGCAAGACGCTGTCATTCACGAAAGAAAGGTGCGACTGCAAGACAGAGCCACTCCTGCTAGGGCAGGTAAGATGATGTTCAGCCTGGAGAAAAGAAGGCTCCAGGGAGACCGTATAGCAGCCTTCTAGTACCTAAAGGGTCCTACAGGAAAGATGGGGAGGGACTTTTTATCAGGGAGTGTAGCAATAGGACGAGGGGGAACAGTTTTAAACTGAAAGAGGGGAAATTTAGATTGGATATTAGGAAGAAATTCTTTGCTGTGAGGGTGGTGAGACACTGGCACAGGTTTGCCCAGGGAAGTTGTGGATACCCCATTCCTGGAAGTGTTCAAGACCAGGCTGGATGGGGCTTTGAGCAACCTGGTGGAAGGTGTCCCTGCCCAGGGCAGGGGTGTTGGAACTAGATGATCTTTAAAGTCCCTTCTAACCCAAACAATTCTATGATTCTACGACCAGCAAGGACACAGCCCAGGTCCCCTGCACACATGTGTTGGCCTGCATCTGGACCAAATCCATAGCACAAGGTGCACTTCCCCAAATCCAACCTCAAGGTGGGACCTCAGTGCATGCCACAGCCCATCATTATTGCCATCAGCTAAGACAGCTCATACCCAGGCCTTGGAGCAGCAACACCACCAGTGTTGTTATCTCAGCTTGAACTCACTTCTCCTTGAAGGTACAAATGAGAGCCACAAGGTGAGGCACCTTCCAGCTGTACAGAGCACACCAGCCCATCGAGGTGATCTGCGGTCAGCTGCTGTATGAAAACAGACTTCTCCGTCAGGCCTTGACCCTAGCGGTCTAAGGTCAGCCTATCCTGCTATCTGGCAGGGAAATCAAGAGGGGGACAGGAGACATTATGGAAAACAGGAAACTAAAAGCACTTCCTCTGCACTTCAGAGCATGAGAATTATTGAGGTATGTCCGTAACCCTGAGAGCTCTCCAAGTGATACTCAAGAAAATGAGTTATGATGCATGCTTAAGCCAAAGAAATTACCCACAGCTGTTGAACAAGCTCTTGTGGCTCAGAAGATGAGACACCATCAAAGCCCAGCTGCATCTCTTCATGCAGCAGTTAACGGGTCAAAAGGATGGAGGCTCACATCTGTGAGCTAGTTGAGGTGCTTGACATCAACCTGTGAGATGGGAACACATGGGATGGGTGTTTGGGGGACAGCTATGTTGATTGGCCTCAAATTTTTCTCATTTTGTACCTTACCAATGCAAGCTGATTTCTGCAGTGATTCGAGTGACAGTAGCAGGCAGCTGAGGAGCAAGGGGGTTGGACTGAGGTGTCCACGCTGGCCAGGATGAATATCTGCTGCAAGAGGATCGGGTGAGCTATTAGGTGATAGGGAGGAGGAAGGGTTAGAAGGCCATTCCAAGGCAGACAGGTTTGGCATTACACTAGGGTACCAGTAATTAGGACCACAGGCTGGGGACAAGAGGAACAGCAGGTCTAAGACCCAGCACAGCAGAGAGCTCAGGGCAAATTGTCCTGGTTTACAGGGGCTGCTGGTCTGACCCAGGGTCCCTGGGAACACACAGAGCAAAAGTCTCAGAGAAAGCTGAGAAGACAAGTAAGAAAAGTAAGTGTGCTAGAGACACAGAGCATGTAATTACAGGCAGAGACACCTAGCTGGCTTAAAGACAGAGGTAATTGAACTTAAGTTCATTAAGGGTCTAACATAAGACAGCCAGTGTCCTCAAGTGTCAGCACTAAATGGAGTAGAAAATCAGCTCTTCAGGTTCAATACCAGTTTGTTTTGCATATCAGGATCCCAACAGAGTGGCCCAGGCATGACTGGGAATGGGAAGTGAGCAAGAAGGAGCTTTTCCTGCAAACTCATCTGGAAAGGACAACACAGGGAGAGCAGGGAAACCCAGGAGATCAGCCAAGGCACTCACCACGGGGACTTGCAGTCACAAACCTCTGTCTTAGCTGTGCAGCAACCAGGAGATGCCTCTCTCCGTGCAGCAGCTCTGGCTTACGGCAGCTTTGCACAGTGCTACACCCTGCCTGAAGATGAGTCTTCTTCACATCTCCTACAAGCTTCACGTCTCCACAAGCTCGCCGGCATGCTTTAGCTGGGGCAGCAAGGTTTCTGCTCTCCTTTGCAACAGCTGAGGAGTCATTTCTTTAGATACACCACCGATTTCTACCTTGGAAAGTTTAACTCATTTAAACCAGTGGTGACTTTTCCTTTGCTCTCCTGGGTTAAGTTTCTTCACTGTTCCAGACTCTTCAAGCAACACTGGGATTAAGAAAAGAGGGAAAGAAGGGAAGGAGATATTAAGGTTTAAAGGGAATTTATATAGCTGGAAACTTAGGAAGAAGGTGGAAATCCAAAACACATGTAATTTTCACACTACATAACTTGGGAAAAAACAAAACCAAAATAATAGTCTACATAAACTGCAGCAGCATGCTTTGCACAAACATACATTCAGTTTGTGCTTGCATCTTGCTCACGTGAGTCCCTACACAGAGAGGCTTTTCCAATCCCAACCACCACCACCACCTAAAGAGAAGGAACATTGCAAGAAGGTGGAGAAAAAGCCACTTTCCTAGATCATATCAAAGCTGTTGACGAAGACAAAGTGGGAATGTGAGCCTCCTTCCTGCAGGAGATGCTGAAGAAACAGCAAGCTGTGTCCAGCAGCAAGGCCCCTGAGGGCACCAGCTGCTCTGAAGAGCTGGACACAAAACCATGTATTGCCATCTCTCTCAGTGGAAGCTCGTGTCCCAGACACCAGTGGGAGCCACCCTCGGTAGCAGAGGTGCTGCCTCGCAGCAGCACAGGGATGCACACAGTGCTTCAGAAGAGAACAAGCTGCCTCAGACAAACAGGAGAACTTGAATTCCTGCCCAGCAAATCATCCCCTTGAAAGGGAACTTTCAGATCAGCGTTTATTAATTCTGGAGTGTGATTTTGTTTCCAAGAAACTTTGTCGGCTGCAACAATAAAAAAAAAATATGCTGGTTTGGCAAAGTTTCTGATTGAGGAGAATTCAAGTGACAGCAGGAGTGTTTTGCTGATAACAAAATCATGTATGTTTTTGTTTTATAGCCCCTGCTATTTGCTGCAGAATATTGATGGGTGTGCAAAAAAAAAAAAACCAAAAACAACTCTATACGCTCAGCACAGCTCAAACTTCTTTCCCCTGGATGGGTCCTTTTCCCAATCAGGAGTTTTGGCTGGGTGAAGTGCAGATGTTACCTCTCAGAGGTCATAGAATCATAGAACCATAGGGTTGGAAGGGACCTCTGGAGATCATCTAGTCCAACCCCCCACCAGAGCAGGGCCACCCAGAGCAGGTTACACAGGAACGCGCCCAGGTGGGTTTTGAATGTCTCCAGAGACGGAGACTCCACCACCTCTCTGGGCAGCCTGTGCCAGGGCTCTGCCACCCTCAGGGTAAAGAAGTTCCTCCTCATGTTTAGGTGGAACTTCTTATGCTCAAGTTTGTGCCCATTGCCTCTTGTCCTGTCTCTGGGCGCCACTGAAAAGAGCCTGGCCCCGTCCTCCTGACACCCACCCTTTCAGTATTTATAAGTGTTGATAAGATCCCCCCTCAGCCGTCTTTTTTCCAGACTGAAGAGACCCAAATCCCTCAGCCTTTCCTCATAAGAGAGTTGTTCCAGTCCCCTAATCATCTTTGTAGCTCTCTGCTGCACCCTTTCCAGCAGTTCCCTGTCCCTCTTGAACCGGGGAGCCCAGAACTGGACACAGTGCTCCAGATGTGGCCTCACCAAGGCAGAGCAGAGGGGGAGGATGACCTCCCTTGACCTGCTGGCCACACTTCTTGATGCACCCCAGGATGCCACTGGCCTTCTTGGCCACAAGGGCACATTGCTGGCTCATGGTCATCCTGTTGTCCACCAGGGCTCCCAGGTCTCTTTCCACAGAGCTGCTCTCCAGCAGGTCAGCCCCCAACCTGTCCTGGTGCAGGGGGTTATTCCTCCCCAGATGCAGCACCCTACACTTGCCCTTGTTGAATTTCATAAGGTTTCTCTCTGCCCAGATCCCCAACCTGTCCAGGTCTCTCTGTATGGCAGCACAGCCTTCAGGTGCGTCAGCCACCCCCCCCCCAGCTTTGTGTCATCAGCAAACTTGCTGAGGGTGCACTCTATCCCCTCATCCAGGTCATTGATGAATATACTGAAGAGGACTGGACCCAGTACTGACCCCTGGGGAACACCGCTCGTCACTGGTCTCCAACTAGACTCTGTGCCCCTAATCACTGTCCAACCAACCGACACCTCTGCTGCACACACGTGGCCAGCTCACCCCTCCTGCACGGCACCAGGTCTGCCAGGAGACACCAGATGGAGCAGGGAGGAGCTCCACGAGACACATACTCATCCGTGTCCATGAAATCCTGTTAGCTGGGGTGCAACAGCCCCTGCGGGCTGAGATTGAGGAGGCAGAGGAACAAAAGGGACCTCAGCTCACAGGGCTGCCGCTGCTTCAAAGCCCCCAGGCTCCCTCCAGCTCGTCACAGAGCCCCAGCCCAGCCACAGCATTACTTTATCCAGCATACAGCAGAGCCTTCACCAAAGAAATCTCACCTGGGAAACCGATCAGAAATTTAGTTTAGCCGGAGGAACGCGCAGTTGTCCTGCTCCTATGCAGAAGGCACATAAAAGCCCACTCAACAGCTCTGTTTCCCTCCGGTATTTTAATTTAAATCAAATCAACATTAGTCCAAATAGATGCTTTCATTTAAGCTGTTTCTAGGCAGCCTAGCTTATGCGTGGTTTCTTATCTGACTTGAAAGTCTTTTTTTTTTTTTTTTTTTTAAACACCTCTCACAGTTGAGACTGGAAGCATAAGGCAATTTCCAGCTCTGGCTCTTGCCTCGCTCAGTTTGTCTGATAGATCTTCGGGCAGCGCCGCAGATTAGTGGATTGTTGCTAGATCTCACATTGCCACCTCTGAAAAAGAGCGTGTTGACAGACACCGATGACTGCAGGTCAGAGCAAACAGCTGGCAAATGGCTACTAGTGTTTCTGTGGAGGAAGCAAGACTATCAAGCCTGGAGTATTTATCAGACTGCGGGAGAGCTGACTTGCCTGCTAAACAGGGTGGGTCGGGTTTTTTTTTCCTCCATTCAGATGAGGAGGGAGTAGGAATCTCATCCGGCTGTTTGCTGGAAAGGAACAGCTTTCCAGCCTAGCGATAGCAGCCCCGCCTGAATTACCACTATTCTGACAGCCAGGATATATTGCCTGACTACTTTTTAAAGAACAAAAATTCATGGATTCACAGCTACAACCCCTACCATTAATCATCAAGATCCAGAGATCTGACTTTTCTGCACCTCCAGCACAGCCCTTTGATATGCAAAAGTTGTCTCTAACCCACAGGTGATGGTTCTAACATGGAGGTCCAAGAGCACAAACCAGGACCACGTGTTTCCATTTAGATGAAGGACCACAGTACGAGTCAGTGGCATTGTGAAGGGCCTGGACACCATCTGGTACCTGCCTTCCTTAAGGACACGTGCATGCTGGAGATGTAGAAGTTTCCAACTCAATTAGGAACCGCAGCCTCCATGCACCAGGTCAGGATACCCTGCTGAACGGTTCAGCTCCATGTTTGCCAGGTAAATGCATCCCAGGTACAGGCAGACAGGGCACTGCTCCAAAGTTGTGATGTGTCTGCCATCATTACTGAACACAGCTGGTGTCATTCATTTCTCAGTTAAGCTCATCAATCCATAGAGAGGCTATTACTGTTATTGATGTGCCTCAGACCCCAGGGATCCTCAGACTTCCAACCCCAAGAGCTTTAAAGCCATGAATTAAGCCCTAAGAGTCATTATTAAAAGAGCTCCAACCATTGCATTATTTTCATCTGCCATCTGTTTAAATGCTTTAGGCTATACTTAGCTCAAGGTTTCTCTCCACAAGAGCTAGAAATGTACTTGCTCTTAATGAAAAAAGTCCAATTGTCCTGGAGTTATGCAATGATTTGAATTGAAGTTTTCATTATTGCAATACTTGCAGTACAGGCAAAATACTGCAGTGATCCCAGCTTGCCTTTAAGAACACCTTTCTCAAGGTGGGGAAGGGTGAAAATCCAGCATCTGGCCAGAGTTCATCTCACATCATTTGTTCCCACACACCTGTGGAAGACTGAGGTGAGATTGTGCCACAGTTCACATCAAGACAGTGATTTTCTTAGAATTAGGTTTCCTATATCTTGGGCGTTCATCTGCGCTCCTCATCTTCGAATTTAAATCACTAGATCAAGAGCAATAGAGTTTACCTTAACTTTTCCACTCTGATTCATTTTCAAGCCACTAAAAGCAAATTGGAAAGCAGACCACAGCTTGAGTTTCCGAATTTGCTCTGATGGATCCACCCCACTCCTCACAGAAAACAGCCTTCATTCACCTGCTTTCACCAAAAGCAACGTTAATGGTGACAAATGTGGAGAAGATAAGAGAATATTTGCCCTCAAAATAAGGCTTTTTACATTTTGCATTTTCCTCTTTACTGAACTCCCCTTTCCCCCAAGTTCTAAAAGAGGAACAGAGATCAACTACAGCTGATTAAAAGATGTTCCCTTCAGCAGTTACAGTATCTGAGGTCCATAGGCTCCAGCCAGAAATAGTCCGTTTAGATTTTTAACTACTTCTTCCAATTCCCATAGTAGAAAGTTTGCGGTTATAAATGAGGACCCAGTGCTCCTTGAAATCAGTGAAAAAATGGCACTGACATCTGACTTGGCCTTGCAAAGCAAAAAAATCTTTCTTTAAGAATAGCCTTAATTTCTATATTCAGCAGGAATTCAAGAAAAATCTAGTATGTTTTTCAAGCCGGGCAGCGCTTCAGTTTATTTTGTGCTTTATAAAATAATCCTATTGGAAACATCTCTGTGCATACATTCAGTAACTCTATTTCAACAGAAAAGGAAGCCCTACCCAATGCTGTAGATAGCTTTAACAAATATTGAAAGGATTGCTCTACAAATACCGCAGCCCTGCGCGGCTCTGGAATCAAGAACAGCAGCTGGAAGGTAGATGCACCATCCCCGTACATAAAGCACCCCCCTCCCCTTCCACAATACCCTCGCTATGCAATAATCCCCTCTGTATGGGTATCAGCTCAGTCAATAGTAATATAAAGCGGATTTATAGTAAGACATCCACAAAATAAAATGGCGAGGAATTCACACATGCGCATTGCCGGTAAGGTAATTGCTCCATTAAGGAGTTAAACTGTTCACTGAAGTCAGTGGAAAGGGTCTTCATTTGTAAATGAGAGCCCACAAAAATAGCTATGCCTTGTGCTCCAAGCAGCTCCAGCTCGCAGGACTTGACTTTGGAAGTTGCGAGCAGACTCGGGCATCTGTGAGTCTTCACATCATTGGATGAGGACCGGGCACTTTGCACAGCTCCCGCTGCACTTTTGGGTGGCAAGGCGCACAAAAACCAGAAGTAATAAGTTAAGACGCTAAATAAACCCTGAGCGAAAACAATTTTCACATTCAAAACACGCCCGCCCTGGCCGAATCAATTAGTATTTCCTGCTGCTGACACCACGCTCTCATTTCTGGAGAGCACTGAATGCTCTAAAGCAGCTGTATCACTCACTCGCAAGGGCACTAACAATTCTTTTAATAAGTAATTTTTAAACCACCTACCACATTCAGCCATTCATGTCTTCGGTGCTCATCTTCTGCTTTACTGAGGCCCTTTGTTAAGGCACAACGTGATTGACTGAAAGCTCTCTAGGGTGAGCCAATTTTCCACAGAATATGGCTTTAACAAATTCTACGTAGCCAACTGGAAAATTAAGAACTGTCTCTTTTTCTCTGGGATTTACTGAGGTTGAAGCGGTCTTTATAAGTGTCTTCTCAACATGCCGGTACTATCTAATCAATTGAAGTTAAATTAAGGGTTTGATCCGATTTTCTCTCACAGGAATTGACCTGATGATTAGAGACGATGCCCTGGGCATTACTTCATCCAGTGCAAGAAACAAAAACAACCATAACTCGCTACGAGTGGTCAGTTTTGGGTGTTTGAGGCAACCTGATCCATTAAGCATCACTCAGTCCTACCGTTGACTAACAGTGACTGTACAACATATTTGCTTTTCATTTGACTTTGCAGGAGAACTGTCATAGTTGTTATTTAAACAGCTTTAAACTGTGACAGCTTGAAGTGCAGAGGGGCAGACTGGGCCACGCAAACCCAAGCACCTCCTACGGTCATGACAAAGCCTCCTCTAAAGCCTTCCTGGCCAAGAAACAGAAACGCCTTCCGATTTTCCTTCTCGAAAAGGCAACAGCACAGTCTCCAAGCACTCAAGGGTAGTTAACAGGGGTAAAACCCAGATCCACCTTCACACATTCAAATTCCCATGTCAGGTAACAAGCCGTGTCCTAAACCAGGCAGGGAAAAGGCTGGGAAACCCATACCAACCTTCCCTCAGGCAGCCGCAGGGTCCGTAGAAATACCCACACATCACCATGGAGGCATCTTCCCAGCATCTACAGGGTAATCCTTCAATCTCTACACCATTCAGGGCAGCCAGACGCTAACCTTACCACAGCTGCTTTGGCTTGCTATCGAGGCATCAGAATTGCTGGACAATATTGACAAATTTGGCCCAATATCCCTCTCAGTTGCAAGAGTTGCTTCTCAGACACACAGTACTGCAAGTTTCCCACATGCCTGCAGAGACCCTGAAACAGTCAGGTATTCATTTCAGGTAAATTGCTGAAACAGGGACAGGAAAAAAATATAACTCACAGGAAAAAAAAATAGTTTCTATTTGAGTGTAACGGATAGCCCCTGGGAAGATGACAACCTTTGTGTATTTGTTGATAGAACAAGCCGATGATATGACTGGGCCACAAGAGAGGCTAATGAGTTTCTGCAATTATTACAGAAGGTCTGCTTAGGAGAAGCTGGAGATTAGTGTCATTGCTCAGGCAGCCGTAGGGGATCTGAAAAACAGGATGAGCCCAGGCATCCCAATTCAAAAAAATATCTAATTCAGACTGGAACAGGTACAAAGAACTGTAGATGTTTAGTTAATCTCACAAAAGGAGATTAAAAATAGCTCATTTTGGTTTGCAAATGAAACATCAGGGGTACAATTACAGCCTTTGAATAGATCAGGGAGACTACTAGCCTCCGACCCTGCCTATTTTTACACTGGGAGCTGGAGCGATCCCTGTCTCCACCGACAACGTGCAAGACCAAAAGCAGTTTTGGCACAAGATGAATTTTGCATATAATTTGCAGCACAAACTCACTGGTTGGTTAAGTGTCTAAACCTTTCATGAGAGCAAGGCTGGAAAAGCTTCCCCATAGGAGGAGAGGGAAAAATGGGCATCCCTCATTGAAGGGCATCTTACCAGGTAGAGGGGGTGGCACTGTGGCACAGCCTGGTCTGGACTTCATTTGCTCTTGCTTCGACAACAGTGCCTACATCAACATCGTTTTATGTTTTCATTGATGACTGTCTTTCCCCCGGGATGTTGGCTGAGCACATCCCAGCAGCAGCTCCTTGCAAGTTCCCTGAACAGGGCTGGGATTCTTCCTGAACAGGGCTGGGATTCTTCCTGAACAGGGCTGGGATTCTTCCTTGAGCCAAGGCGCTCAGTTAAACTTCCAGCTGCTTTCCTTTTCCCCCGACCCCAAACAGCAAATTGTGTGGCTACCAAAAAGCCCCAGTAGCACCTGCAAAGCTGTCCATATTTTTCACTCTCCTCATCGCTGATTATTTCCATGAAGCAATTGCGAATTTTTCAGAAGAGGAAGGTGGCAGGGGGTGGAGGCGGGGCGCGGGGTGGGGGGAACAAGTTTAACATATTGAAAAATTAAAAATTTAGGGGCAGGATAAAAACTAATTGAATCTTATGTTAAATTATACAACTGCAGGAATGCCAGTGCAATTTTATCATTCATACTTAGCCTAATAAAGCCCTCAGGCCTTTAATTTATCTCCACTCTGGTACCATCCTGCATCACAAAGGGGTTTTGCTGCGGAGCAGAGGTCAGGCTCGCCGCAGAGCGCCACAAGCTGTAAATACGGCCGGCTGGATTCAGCAGCTTCCCCTGTGGGACCGGCATCAGGCTGCTCTTTTCCAAGGATAACTCAGAGAGAAGCACAGCACCCGAGAGCTCGTTTGCGTTTCGTGCTCTGTACAACTGCTTTGCTGTTCAAATTGGGCACAAAACCACACGAAGCGAGGACGGGGGAATCTCAGCTGGGTTTGTCCATTCAGCACAGTGTCACCAACACACAGCAGTAACTCAGGGATCGTGCAATCGCTGCTCTTCAACAGGACAGGAGGAACAGCTTTCCTTTTTCCAACACCCTGGTCCATCCCCTCACTCCTCTCTGCACGGCATCCATTCCAGCCGCACTGACACCTCCCTTCAGCTCCCTCATCACCATCATGGTTTTCCTCCTCAGCATGCCCCAGGCCCTGGGCCCACAACCCGCACCCTTCACCTGCGCCCACAGGGCAGCTCCACCACCCCGGCCACCCCAAACGAGCTCATGACCATAACGCAGCAGCTCCATCACCACCACTTGCCCTCAAAGGGATCCCAACAGCATTAACTGTGTTGCTGTTTTACTGGATTTTCATATTTTAAAATGCTCTGAACACAGCATAGCTCAGCAAATCACTCCCCTTCACCCGACCTCCCATCCAGATTTTCTGGGGAGCAGGAGGTGGCACCACGGCTGGGGAGAGCAGGCAGCACAATACAGGAAAGGGAAATTTTTGCCCATAAGATGCTTCAGGTGTTATTATCCCCAAAGGCTAAAACCTTATAAGGCCCTGGAGATATAAATACCTTTAAATTCCCACATACCAGAGTGGATGGCAGTGGGTAACGCAGAGGGAAATAGGAGCCCTCGGATCTCACCAAACCTGGCGGGGGCACAATGACACTGTCACGACACAGCTCTTACTGCCCTGTTCGAATCCAGCTTGTTCGGAATCTCACACATTTTCCGGGGCAGCAGCAAGCGCAGCATAAAGGCAAGTCAAGCTTTGAGAAATAGTCAGGAACTAATGCATTAATTCCACCCTTTTGGTAACCTGCATTTAGAGGACCTCCTGTAACTACTCAAGCACTGCGAGGTGTTTAAGCCAGGGAAGCTGGCATCCTCAGGATTTACTGGACTTCCTCAGCCCATTCCCAAATTGCCTGTAAAAGGGCAGGGCCGTGTACCAAGCAGTTGCCAGCAGCACATCAGACCCCAGGAGACAGAACAGCTGGTGCTGGAGCTTGCATGACCTGCTGTATGTTAGTCCCCAGACGTGTAGGGATATGTGACATTTTCTCTATCTTCTGGACTAGAGATTTATTGCGTTTACCTGAGCTCAGCATGCCAGCTGATCCCTGTTAGCCCCGTGCCCCTGTACTCCTTTGAAGCCCTGTTTTGAGTTGATGGGAATTCAACACGTTCTGGAAGATCTGTGTGGCTCCACCTGCCTGAGACCTGGGTGGATTTTGTTGTCACACATCAAGTTGCTCACTGCAAACCTTCTGCTCCACGTCTATTTCCCAGCAGGATGCACAGGACCTTGCACTTGGAGCACTGGTCCCTGCCAGTCACTCACCCCACTCAAACCTCAAGCTCAGCCTGTGTTCCATCAGTAACCCCAAACTCGTCAGAGTATGAATTTCCACAACGCATTTTAAGAAAATTTCAACTACAAAAAGTCAACAAGAAGATGAACAGCCAACTAAACTGTGGCAAAACTGACATGTTGCACGGTTTTGAGGAATTATTTAATTTCCCTTATTCATCCAAGCTATGCATTCGTAAGCAGCTCGGTGCCTCACCAGCCTCCTGCCAGCCTGAATCATTTTAGCTGGAAGATGAGAAACCGCAAGAGTTCAAGGTTGCCACAACAGCAATCAGGCTTTAGGTCTGGAAATCCTATAGACAAGTAAGCAAAATATCCCTCGGCCTCAGGACATTTGAGATTCAATTTCTTCTAATAAAGGCAGCCACATGTGAGCCACTGTGGTGCCCAGCAGCATCATGGACAGAGGGAGGCACACACAGAGGGAGGCAGCGGCCGCCCCCAGGATGGGGTCCCTGGGAGCTCTTTGGTGGCCCCAGCAGCACAGGATGGAGGGAGCCACCAGGCACCAAAGGATACCCTGGAGAGATCGGTACTGTCTCTGCTGCAAAGATGCCCTTTAGGTAGTTCTTACCTTATAAGTTTTAACCTCTCCCAGGATGAAAAGGACCACCAGAGCATCTCCCCCAGACTGAGAAAGGCAACGCTACCCTGCTGCCTCTGCAGGGACATCTCGGATGGCAACCTGTAGAGCTGCACTACATAGCTACGTATGGCCAGGGACCACCTTCAAAACACAGTGGTTTTAATTATTTTTGTTGCTATGCCAGACATATGGCATTTTACCTTTTGTTTAAATGCCGTAGGCTTCTATTCCCATACCGTTCCTATCCAAAACTTGTTCTCTTTCTCCCCCCTTCAATATTTTAAGCTGCAATGGAACTAGGGTTTTTTTCAAAGGAAAAGTTAGTAGCCAAACAAATATGTCGGTGTCATATGATGAATGATTATACAGCTAAAGCAGCGATGCTTTCAAGATTAATCTTACCTAAATATTTCATTTCTTCGTTTTGAATTATGAACCTGTTTTTACATAAATACTGATAGAGTTTATAGATCATTCCTGAAAGCAAAGTTTGATTAAAAAACTAGAATACCACTTGGGAAAGAGGACTTCAGTCTTATCCAAAAGACAGTTTTTGCTATCTACCAAAGAACCCACAGCAAGATGACAGATAGGTCACTTATTTTTGATAGTGTTTTTATTTTGACTAAGAGGGCTATCATAAGTCTTGTGCTACTTTTGCCATTGTTGGATTAATATAATGAAATATTTACTTGAGAATAAAACCATTAGGCACTGTCAGGGACTATCTATCTGCACCGTTCTGCAAGGATTCAGCACTGCCTACACCTCCTGGATCGTGGAATTCATTGAGAGCTGTCGATACACATTTCCTTCAGAAAATCAGAAAGCATAAGAAACCCTGTGGCAGACATGATGCAAGACTGATGAGCCGCAATCAGTATAAATTAGCACCTGCAAAGGATAAATCCAATACGCAAGGAAAGAGAAAATACCTATTATGACTATCAGAAAAAAAAAAAAATCCAGGTGCAACATGAGCTTGAGGAAGTCACAAGATTGTTATTTACAGCAAGACCTGTTCAGCAACTGGAGGTCTGCAAAAAGCCAAGACTCTGCTAATACCCGCTTCGACACCGTGAAGATGGGCGTACACCACCACAGCCAGGCAAACCCAGCTCCCTCGCGCACCAAGCTAGCTTTAGTCTGCATTTACACATTCTCTTCCCGGCAGAATCACACATCCACAAAGGATGGACGTCTCCGAGTCCTGAGCAACAGCAACACCTGCACCAGCCGCTGAGGGCAGCGGTGTGGGTGTAGGACCGCGCAGACAGAGGCTGGGAGAGTGACAGAGGTAGAGGCCGCTCCGGAGCACAACACTCAGTGCCTTCCGTAAAGGAATTAACAAGATGCCCCCAGCCGAGCTGCAGCACCCACCGCAGTGATCTCCTCTGGGGCCCGCAGCTGTGCCAGAGCCAGGCAAGGTGGCTCCCCTGTTGGCGCAAGCTTTTTGAAATACGATGGGGTGGGCAAACCTTCTGCTGCATCCTTCTTGCACAGCCTGTCTCTCCAGCCACCTGCCAGTCAGGGCAATGTCCTTCTCAGCTCTTCATTAACATGTCAGAGCCCCTGGAAAGCCCCCACATAGCACAAGCTGCTGGGGAGCAGCCTGGGGCACCTTGGAGGCAAACCCCTTCCTCCGGTATGGGACACTTCTGACCTAGCTTTTCCTGATGACCCTGGTCTTCCCTCCTCACCAGCGCTCTCTGTTGTCTGTGCTGGCCCTGGCATCCCAGATGTTTTCCATCTGTAGTCTGATGCACAGTCTTGCTCCAGCCACCAGGCAGGACTGCCCATGCCCCAGTTCCTCACCGCTAACTCCCACCTGCTCTGAAGACCACTTTATCAGACCCTGTATTGACCTGGGTTAGCTCTAGAACTTGGTGCCTTGCCTTAATAATCCAGCTAATATGGAAAAGTCCCTCCCACATGCTGCTGGGTTTACCTAGTCCCCAGGTCCTGCCCATGCTCCCTGCACCAAAGCCAGATGCTCAACCCCCAGCTGGACACCAGCTCAGATGTTGTTGGAGGGCTAGCTGGAAAGGAAAAAAGTGGTAGATCTTCCAGAGGAGCAGTTCTGACAAGGTTTATGCATGTTGTGCAAGTCCAACAAGGTCTATTTTTCTCCAGTGGGTTACTACGTGGCCAGGAGAGAGACCCAAACTGGAGTGGAAATGCTCTAACGGACCATGCAGATGAGAAAAAGAGATGGGTGTCAAGGACAAACACAGCCCAGTGCCACCAGGCATCCCAGAAGGTGACACAAATCATTTAAGTTATAAATTTCATTTAGATCCCTGTGTTGTCACTACATCTGCACAATCCAGGTAGCAATCTCATCCAACAGCTCTTCCTGACCTAGAACATAAGTACCATTAATTACCAGCAGGCCTGAGGGTATCTCCTTTCCCTACTACCCTACTTTCTCTTTGATAAATACTGAGATTCCTCTTGCAGGGGGAGGGAGCGTATCTGCAAACCGTTAATAGTCTAAAGCCACTTTCAAAATAGCTTGTAGCAGCTGATAAGTTTATCCTACATCTCAGCGCTTTAAAAAGAGCAGCTCCAAACATATTTCAACACACACCCCCCCTGACCAATTTATCAATATTTATATCAGATTTGGGCTCTCTATTCCAGCTTGACTTGCCCAATTTTTCAGCATTCTGTAATCAAACCCCGAGAGACCCATGACTCCCGCGCACGACGTCTTCTGCTTTCGAGACGCTCCCATGTTATGAAATGAAGGGATAACCGTGTCAGGCAATAAGCAAGAAGTGAATATTTCACAAATACAAAAGAAATAATTAAAAGTCAGCCATTTATTTGGGAACACGTATGTGCTTTTGTTGGTAGGAGAATGTCATCCCCGTTTGTTTTTTTTTTTTAATCTCAGGATGCGCTGATGTATTGTGGCACTTTGTGCTTTGCGGTGCCGTGCATTTCCATCCATTTCGTTCCCTTAAGTGGGGCAGGCTTTCCAACGGGTTGTCACCATTTAGCAATTACAAATATAAATGTCACCGCTGTCAAATAATATAACACACCTCACGCATCAGGACACAAGCTGTTTAAAATCAAACTATTATAGTAAAGCTGCTGCTGTGTGAATACGCCTTGATTAAATTCATAGACATTCATCATTTTTAATAAAAGCTGAATTTTGTCAAGGCAGCAATGAACTTTCCAGAAGATAGAGGAGTAGAATGATGCTTCCAGAAGGCACTGTTCCTCCAGTCATCGCTTTAGCACCGGAGACTAGTTCGAGAACATAACGCAGAGCTGCAAAAAGCGTTTTATCAAAGTGACTTCCATACAGCAGTTCAAGACTGCAAAAGCCCTGAAAGCCGCAACTCTCAACATATGGCAACTGCTCGCCTGAGCACAAGCCGAGCCGTGGCCATCAGCGTTGCCTGAATAAGCGCAGCCCTGGCAAGCCGAGGCCGGCGTCCGCAGTAATTGGGTTTACCGCACTGTCAATCCCCCCACCCCCGGTGCCAGGAAGAGGTTTCCCTGCCAGCCTGCTCAACGCCAAGACAGTTTCCATTTTCCACACTGTCAGTCTCAAATCCTATCAGATTTCAGGCTGGAGAAGAGAGATTATCTCAGCAGCGTTATGACGGATGCACCGCTGAGGATGTCCAGTTACTCAAAGAGAAAAGGGTAAATTTTTTCCCCCCGTGCCTTTCTGTCAGTGTCAGACCCATCTGCCATCCACCGCCGCGTTCATCTTCGTCACGCCTGGGAACTGCGACTCTACCAAGGGGTCTGCAGCACGCATTAATTAAGCAGAAACACAGTTTGATGGAAGGATTTAGCTTCTTTATCTTTCTAGAGAAGGGATATCCTGGGCAAACAAGCTGTGATTATTTCCCCTACATATATTAAAAGAAGTTGCTCTGCATCACGATCAAATTGCAGTCACGGAGTGGAGCGGCCACTTGGCACGATGATAGATTGCTGTATCAGTCATACCTGTGAACCTTATTTACAGAAGCACCGCAAAAATATTTGAGCTGGCAGCTGTTCCATTTTGAGGGCAAGTGTATCTAAAAATGCTTTCTATTCTGCAGAATTTACAACTTTAAAAAAAAAAAAAGCTTGTGCAAAACATGTCTCTCTCCCCACGGTCCTTCAGCTCCTGCTGGCCTTTTTCAACAGGAAAAAAAAAAAATCTTAAAAGCATGAAGTATTTGCTAAAATACAGACAACGCTGTTGATGTCATTGTTCAGTCTACTTATGAGAGTCCAACTCTGAGACTGAGAGCAGATGAAAGAGGAGAGACATCATATTCAGACCCAGCCTGCTGCATATCTAGTTGAGCCAGAGGCTCTGTGTTCTGAATTTACACCTCTGGAGCTGGGTTACACCCTCATGGAGTCAGCCTGCACTTAAAACACTGGTTTCCCAGGTAGGACTGAGCCTTGTCCAGCCTGGGGTGAGTGGAGACACTGGTACCAGCCCAAGCAACAGTGCACAGGTGACAGCATAAATCCCCTGGGGACACAGCAGCTACCCACTCCCAGGGTCAGACCAACCCCAAAGATGAAATTTCTTACCTTTCCCCCAACTTCAAAATCCCAGGAGAGCTCAGAGCCTCCTCATGAACTGGGCACAGCCCCCGGCATGACCCTGCCCTCAGCCCCATGCTGCTCTCTCCATCACCCCACTACAGCTGCGCAGCAAAGCAGACTGAGGAGCCGATCTGGGCTAAAAATAGGGGCCAGTCTTTGCAAACAGTCTCTTAAATTTAGCTTCAGAAGATGCAGCAAAACTCTGCTTGAATGAAGCTGGTATGCTGGGAGCAAGACACCTCCTGGCAGGGAGCACCCACCATGGCACACTCAGATCCTCCCAGGAGATGCAGGGTTTCTCCTGCCACCCTCATACTCCTCAGCATCACACAGGGCAGAGCCTGTGGTCCCCAGCATCACCACGGTCCTCCCCTGGGCCACCCCCTGCCAGGCAGAGGCAGGCACAAAGCATCACAAGGCAGCTCTGCCAGCCTCCCCCAGGGGTACCCGGTGGCTTTACCGCATCATCTTAGCCAACAGCAAAAGCCTCTAGATTTGGGGGTTTACCATTTTTAATATATTTTCCTGATCAGCTGAAATATGCATCCAGGCGTTCCACAAAAGTCACCTCTCTGCAGCCAGCAAAGAGAAGCAGACAGACAAAAAAAAGACAGAATTTGTTATAAATGCAACAACCAGAGTCCACAGCCCCTCCCCTTCCAGCTGCCACCCCCTGCCTCAGTCAAGCACATTAACCAGCTCCACAGCTCGGTCCCCTCTTCCAGATATAAATACACATCAGGAGAGATTGTGTGCCAGGACACAGACCACATTTGCACCTACCAACAGAGCCAGCGCTGCACTTCATACCAACAAATCTCTCCTGGGTGCTTATTACAAACTCACATCAACATTTGACTTCCCTGGCACCAACCGGAGCAGCTCTACTGAAAGCTGCTCAGATTGCAAGAGCTTGCACTGGCACAGCCTCCTTTCCCCAGACGTGCTCCTTGAAAGACCAGAGTACTTCACCCTATTTAAGTAGGTTTGCTTTCTCACTTGGTTTGCCCAAGCACAACTGCTCTCCTGCTCCTCAGCACCCCACAACAAGAGATTGAACCCCAAAGTAAAGAGGCTGTTTCAAGCACAAGCGAAACCAGAGCAGTCACCCACCTAACCTCCATCTAGGTTCTCAAGCAGTTCCTCTTCCCACAGCTACCTCCTTCCTCTGCAAAGGCTCTTCACCCTACCAGCCTCCCACCTAAGCTCCTCACTCACACCATCCCCCTGAGCTGGGGCTGAGCCTTTTATAAACTCATGGCCCTTAATGATTTTCAGGTGGTTTGCATTGATGCACCAAAAAAAAAAAAAAGCTCATCTTCTCCACCTGAAAGCTCTTACCCCAGCCTCCTGCATTGCCCAGGGAGGAAACCACAAATCATTTGTGTTTCTTCATGGGAGAGAGGGGAGAGGTTAACCTAGCAGAAAAGGCTGACAGTGTCCAAATGGAGTTAGTTTTGGTGGTTTGGTTTGGGCCTTTTTTTCTTCCTGGACAAAGAAACAAGCAGTAGAAATATGAAGATGTTAGGGGTAGACTCAGCAGCAAAACTCACATCTTCTCCTAAAAAAAAATAGCACATGCATATAGATGTAATAAAAGCATCCGGGTCTCGCTCTGCGCTTCAGCCCCAGTGTGTCCCTGAGGCATACCTGCCTCAAACCAGACAAACCGGGGCTGCTGCTCCACCTGCAGAGCTGGCTCAGCGATGGAAGAACAACCTGGAGTCTACTTGGCCTCATAAATCACCAGCAAAATTGTCCCGAGCAGAGAGATCCCCCGCTGCAGCTGGGGTGGGGGAGCAGAAAGAGCCCAGCTCGGTGTTCCCAGCCCGGCTGCGGTGGCCAGCGGGGCTGGTAGCAGCCGTGACCTGTCGGAATGGGATCTCAGCCCACGGTGTGCTGTCTTGCCCTTCGCTTTTCAGCACCTGTTTTTAATGTGCAGGGTTAAACTTATTTGCATTAGTTCCGGGAGAGAGAACGGGTCCTCAGTAGTCACCAGCACTACGCACCTGCCAGCGCTTGCTGCTGGGGTGCCATGAGGCGTCCCCTACTCTTATCCACGCTTTATAAATGAAAGGCTGAGTAACAGCCACACTTTACAACCTAGAGGAACCTTCCTGTGGGCCACTGAAGAAACGATGCTCTGCAAAACATGGTTTTGCTCTGCACATGCAGAACAGGAGCTCACTAAGACCACATAGGTGTTACTTGCAGGACCAGAGCCCCGAAACCCCTGTGCGCGTCCAGCCCAGGGCAGCCGCAGGGGCTGAGAGCAGCGTGCCCGCTGCAGCATCCCCGAGGCAGCTCTGGCATACACCAGGGTGGATTGCACCCGGATTCTCCCTCCCAGCGCAATCCCAAGCGCACGGCGCCCTCCTCATCTCCATAACCCCTGCACAGGAGCAGAAGCAGTGAGCACTGCAGCCTGTTTCTGCGGGGCTGGGAGAAGCGGTCATCCTGACAGGAGCGCTCCAGGAGGTAAAGAAAAGTAGTTTTGCTGAAGTGATGATGGCTGTACACGGTGCTTTAGTGATAACACGGCCATAGAACTGAGCTCCAACCTCCACAAACATCGTCCTCCTGATCTGAATCTGAAAATCTTTACAAAACCCTTTCATACACCTCAATTATTTTAACCACTTAGCCATCACGTTCCAGTATTGATTTGAACACATACCAATTATTTAAGTCAATTGCCTATTAAAATTCATTTTTGGTGAAAGGTCAAACCTGCAAATTGAAACCAGATGCAGTACATTATGCCTATCAGTATTGCGATCTGCACGTAAGTTCATTATTCTGTTTCTGCAGAAGTAATTTCTCTTGTCAAATTTTGCTCCGCACGCCAGTGTCGCTATTACAAGTTCTATTAATTAAGAGGGCTTTTATTATTATTATTATTAACTGAAAGTTTTAAACACCGCGGTCTCAAAAAGAGATATGTACAAAGGCATGAGGGTTTACCCACCTATAGCACGCTGCTCACGTTGTTCGGAAGGAAATGAAAAGGAATTAAGTTTGCAGCTGGATGTGCATTTTATTTGGTTACAGAAGGTCTGAGGAGCTTTGAGGCTCCCTGTTGAGAGGAGCGGTGATAAGTGGTACCCTCCTCCGAAGCTGCCAGCAACATCCCGGTCGCACACACTGGACTGCATCGCTTGTAAAGCGCGGTGACTTCTGGGCAGCCGTTAATCCACTTGAAGCCCATCAAGAGGAAAAAGGCCACGGGAATGGCCTCTCCGTGTCACCTTGAAACTTCTGCCGACTCCTGATGAAAGGCAGCAGAAGTACAGCGAACCTCAAAGAAGGCTCAAAGCAGTCGCGCTGCTCTCTCCTTTCGCAGCCAGAGCCGGGAAATCCCCCCTTGCTTTGGGTTGCCCTGGGCTAGCATCCCATTTTAAGGACCTAGGAAAATAAAGACCAGTTGCTCCTGGGTTGCTCTGCCACTGCTTGCACGTGTCTTCCCCCAACACACCCGCTGCCCTTCACATCTCTCTTTTATGTAAAAGGCTACAAGCGCCCTATGCAGTAAGGAGGACGTCGGCACACAGGGGAAAACACGGCATTTTCTCCCAGAGTATCCAAAGTGTTTTGTTTCCTTTGAGATTGACCCTGTAATTGCCCCAAGGGAAAAATTAATTTTCTTCCAAACTGAAAATCATTTGAAAGGAAGCCAGCAGTTCCAGTGGGAAAATGTTGGCACTTCCCTCGGGAAAACTGGAAACAAGCCAAAATGGAAACTTGCATATTAAAATGACAACTTGAAATGGGATATTTGCATTTCTGCCCTCCAATACCAGGCATTGTTTTCCTATTAAGATGTTTTTAAAAAGGTTGTGTTTTGGTGGAAGGAGGGGGTGTTTGATAATTCTGATAGGAAAATCTGTTCTCTGACCACTGAACATCTGAAAGTGTTTTGAGCTCTTTGCAGCACAGCCTACATTCTCATTTCAGGATGCTACAAGTTGCACGGATTAAATCAACAAATTTTAAGCACCTTACGGGTAGTTCAGTTCATTATGTGTCTCCCAAACCAGGGAATCACTTCACTTGCACGTTGCACCAACACAGACCAAGGCTGTACTTTAATTACAGCTATTTCCATAGTTCTTCCAAGATTTCCTAATAGCTAAGAAAATTTCTGGGGAAAAGTGGAAGAGAAAAGCCAAGAGAAGCCAAGCGCAGTTGGCGGTTCAGCAAGGACCCACAGGCAAATGATCTTTTCTTCGTGAAAGTTGAGCCTCTTCTTTCTGAAGTTCTCGTTACTTTCTTGTAAAAATATTTCTTTTCAGTACAGATCTATAAAATCTTTCCATTTCCTTATGTTGTATTTGCTGAAGAAAGGAGCCAGAAGCAAGTGGGGGCACATAGGTGTCACAGGGAGTGTGCGTGGGTGGGTACGACCCTTGGAGCTCCATCCTGAGTGGGCCCTTTGTCCCCTTATCTGCCACAATCAACTGCATTTTTTCCTGCTGTTGAGCACAGCTGGGTTTTCTTGTGGCATTTACAACAGTGGAACGGCTGCATTTACTGGCTCTCAGTAAAAAGGGGGGAGGTGGTTGGCACCTCTGAAGTGTCCCTCCAGAAACATCTGCTCCTGGATTTAACTCTTGTATCCCAAAGCCCGTGTTCCCACTCCCACAGAGGGGCTGGACTTCGCTGCCTGGCTGACAGCGGCTGAGGGGCCCTACGAGATCGCTCTGAGCAGCTCTGCTTCCAGGTCCCCCCTGTCTGCACGGGCTGGGGAAGGGTCCCAAGGGGGCAGGAGGGGAGAAAGGGAACAGTAGGACCAGGAGGACAATTTTAACAGCGGGCTGAAACCATGCTGTGGTTGCAGAAGAGGTCTGGGGATGGCGAGTGACGTCCCTGGAGCTCCCACCTGAAGCTTGCTGTTAGGTGGCAGAAATACACCTCCCTGGGGAAGATGGATGAGAAACTCCATCCAGCTCCATGACTGGCTCTAGGTGCATAACCAAGAAAGAAAACTCACAGCAAAATGTTTGTTTGTTCCCTTGCACCCACCCCTCTGGTTAAAACGGAGATAAATGTCACTGAAATTAGAGAAAAAGTTTTAATATTCAACTTATATTGAGAACAAGCAGAGTAGCAAGGCTCCAGCTGACTTGTTCAGGAAGGTCTGGGATAGTGGGACTTGCATAATAAAGCAAAGAATATGTTATTTCTTATTCTCCCAATACCCCCCTTGAAATTAAACCCAGCGAAGAATATATTTTATTTTACAGAAGAGTTGGTATCCTACGGGGAAGTTTTGGAAAGGCGCAGGTGAAGGGGCTGCAGCGGAGGAGGTGTCTCTCTGCTGCACACCTGGAGGGAAATGAGAAAGCACCTCCTGAAACCGGGAGCATTGTGCAAACAGCCACAGAAAAGGGGATTGAGGAAAGCCATAAATAAGAGAGAGTCCTGTTTGAAGGGATGCAGTGTCAGTCCTGCTTATGGTTGTGTTGCACTTAACTCACCTCTCTTTAAAGTTATTTTCAAATAACTGCAGGCCCAGCCTCTAGAAAGGATCACTGGAGGGGATCAAGTTGGTCTCTCAGTGCCCATTGTATTTCCAGTTCAGCTGCGGGGGCAGCTGGTCTAAAGGCAGGTTGGGGCTTCTCTTGCAGCAGGTTGTGTGATGGAGGCACGTACCTGCTGGGAAGAGAGTGGCGTGGCCAGGCCAGCAACGCTAGCAGATGGTGAGGATCTTCCATCTCAGCACAAGCCGCAGGGCTGTCTCAGGAGGAGGGGAGGCTCGACACCTGCTCTTTGAGTCTCACATGGCTCCGAGCAAGCAAAGGGATGATCCAGGAGCAGGAGATGCACTGCCCAGGGCACCACCTCCTCAGCTGCGATCTCTGGAGGCCACGGCAAAAGGTCTGCAGGAACGCAGCTTTTGGATGTCCCCACTGGGGATTGAAACTGCTCCATTTGGCCAAAAGAAACCATAGGAAGGGCTAGTTCTTTGGAGCTGTGTAGCCAGGGGTTATAGCCCATATTCTAATATCTTCTCGCCACCTCCCTTCCTTCCTCAAAACAAGGATGAGATAGGTAAGAACCCAGCCTTGGGCAGGACTTCACAGTCCATGGCAGGCAAGTCCTCCCTCTCTGAATGCGCTTCCAAATGACCAACATCAAGGAGTTATGACGATTTGGCTGAGCTCATCCCAGTGCCAGTGCGAGACGGTCCCCAGGTAGGGCACGCAGCTGATGCGAAACCGATGCTACACTTGATCTTAGCTGAAAGGCCATTAAAAAGAAATCAGAAGAGACTGGCTAAAAGCAATTTATGGGGTTACAAAATGATGTATTACATGCACCATGGCTCCAGGTTTGCAGTAATTTAGGCTGGTATTGATTGAGGAGAGACTGGGGCATATTCCACCACCTTTTTAATTTCAGTCTGATTTGGCCGCTGCTTGCAGGTCAGCAGGCAATTTGATGAGACAAAAACAAACCAAGCATTAGAGCAGCCTAAATCACCCGCTTTTAGAAGTACCTTGTAAATAACTTTTAAGGCCGAACAAAGAGAACAAAATGAAAGAACTGGCTATTAAGGAAATCGAGACTGAAGTTTCAGGCTGAGAAAAAATGGTTTCATGGCACAGTTAGGAAGGAATATCACTCATACATACCATCATTGCCTGCCTTTATTTTCCCAAATAAATATGCTGTCTTTTTCCTCATATTACGGTGCTAATTCTGATTCAGTGTGAACTGAGTAGATACCAAAATAAAGCCAAAGTACATACAGTTGCTTCCAAAGGCCTCTAATCATAGCACTGCGGCAATGGGATGGATGCCCTGGTGGGATTCCAGATTACTCAAGCCGTGTGATGGTGTAGGATTGTCTCTACACCCCAAAGAAAGGGACAGGCTGTAAATCTGCGTGTACATTTCCTGTGAGGGCAAATCTGGGATGATTTTTCTGCTGGAGGTAGTGATTGCAGTACCAAGTGTAGAGGCACATGGGAGGTGGTAGTGAATAGTGGAAACCCATCAGTAGCTGAGGTGGGGAAATTGCCCATCGACTGACATCAGGGAATACAACTTGCCACGTACCAGGTGATATTCAGCAGACAAGGCATAGGCAGAGGAAGTGGAGGAAAAGGTAATTTAATTTTTCATTATGTCCCTTTCATTCTGGGGTTGAAGTGGTCCCCTCCTCACAAACCTGCATTAATGTGCATGAAATCCCAGTCCCTTTCCCCTCTCCCTGCTGGAAATCTGCCCCATGATTAGCTGTAACTTCTGAAACATGTCCACAGCCTCACAGGGCAAGAGGGAGGAGGAGGGATGGGGTAAAAGGCGGAATCGCTTCAAACCAACGAGAGCATCCGACTGCAAACTGCCTTCAGTGTCAGCAACGGCCCCGAGCTCACCTCCGCTGCGTTCATGTATTGATCGCACGTAGGTCATAGGCAAAGGTCCAAGTAAAGAAGATTGATTACGTAGCTTATACCAGCCATCAGGTGTTGGATATAAATGGATTTTCCAAGTTTACTCTGACTATCAAAAGCTTGAACTCTGATGTGCACAGGGAAAGAGAGACACACAAATCTCTGATTGGCCTAATTAGCACTTTGCTGCAGGAAAGCTTCTCTGATCTCTAATTGCATGTTCATTTCAGTCTTTTAATATTGTGCTTGTGAGGCTCTTTTCTGCTTCCTGCAGGTAAAAAGGGAGACATGACCTCGTATTCCGTCACATGTGTTGGTAGAGCAGCAGCTGTGATGCCTGGGTTTGCTGAAGCTTGGGAGGGAGAAGGAAAACTCTCTGCATTTACTCCAGACCAAGCAATTGCTGAGGACCCAGTTCTTTATTTCTGGCTAGCAGGGCGTTCGGTCAAACGGCATCCCAGGCAAGACAAAGTCCCACAGTTTTGGCTCATAATAAAATCAAGTTGAGTGGAGTGAGGGACGATAACGTCTCCTTCCATGGGCCCATGGAAATGATAACCTGCTCCCAAATACACACGCGTGTTGGGAAGGCCAGCCCGGCCGGGCTCTGATGGATTCTCGTGGTTAGCATAGAAACCGCAGGGCTCAGCTGCCAGTGAACCCGCTTCCACCCTTCTCATAATTAGATGTACAATCAAATGAAACCGCCTGAGCATCTTGTTCCTTTGCTTCAACTCCAGAAGTCAAAGACCTCAAAAGTTATTGGCAGTTTTAATTAAAACTAGCTTTGAGATACAGAGCAACTTATAATGGTTATGGCTCATTCTAGATAATACTGTAATAAGCCTCTCTCATATTAAATATAGCAGCAATATTGTTCACCAGAGATGAGGACATTAGCAAAAATAATCAGCCTCACTGTCATGGGGAGGGCACTGAAGCCAAGAGGGGGTCTAAAATGATTGCATAAAAGGCATTTGGTCCTGAAAAAGGGAATACCCTGCAGCTCCCTGCCCTCTTCAGCATCCTTCCCAGAAGGCCCCTGAGCCTCCAGCAGATTTAGTTCACAGGTCCCTCCCTCTCTCAGTATTGTGTTGCCAGTGGGAGGCAATTTCCAGGTTCCTGCCCCTGCCTGGCCTGTGCTGGGCCATCTCATTCACCTGAGCCATTTGTCACCGGCACAGAGCTTTAGCAGGGCAGGCTGCAGGCACAGCAGTTGCCGATGTGTCCACAATTTCAGCCCTGTTCAGTTTTTTCTCATTCCAGACCCTTGGCTCTGCCCAAGGGGTTGCAGCACACGCAGGGCTCAGCTCACGGTTTACTTAGAACTTAACGTTCGAGTAGGCTGAGAAATATAATGGCTGCGTTGCTGCATTTCAGAGCTGGGGTGGCCATGCTGCTCCAGCAGAAAGGCTTTTCTTAGGAGCCCATGAGGCTCTGCCTTGGCCTGGAGATGCTGGGAGCCACTGTGAGTTGGCAAACCCTTGCTCTGAAGCAGTGAAGCCCAATGGCTAAGGACGTGCTCTGCAAACACATCCCTGGTGCAATGCCTGGGGGACAGACAGAGTCCTCCAGGAAAACTCACCTTCTGCTCGTTTATAAATCCGCTGAGTGGTGGCAGGTAACTAAAGTTCCCGCCTCTTGATTTAAATAGGAAATGTATTTTCCCTGGTGTAAATCCACTGAAGTCAAGACATTCAAGGAAGCCACATGAGGAGTGAACTTGAGACAGGGAAGTTGATTTCACAGTCTCAGGTGGACATTGAAACTGTCCAAGTCAAATGGCCCTTGCAGTATCAGCCCAGTGCAATTTTATGGGGCAATGGAAAATTTGGTTTTTTCCTCACATGAATGATATGTGCATTTTCTAGGGAAATATCTCATGTTCATTTGAAAAACCTTAAAAGAGTCCGATTTGATTTGAAGGAGGCCTTTTGGGGACAATCAAAACAGTCCATTTGAAGGAACTCTAGTTGAGTATCACGAGGTAAAGGCGTCCAGGATCACTCATTTCTTTTGAAAACCATGCCTCTATTCTTTCCCAAAATACCGAGCATGCGCACGGAGCTCGCTGAAACAAGTTTTGCTCAAAACGCTCAAAAGACCATTTCAGTGAAAAACATTGTGGTTTTTTAAACTAATGAAACAAAATACAGCAATATTTCTCCCTCGAGAAAAATAAAAAAATAAAACCTACTTCTTTAGAGTTCTTATTCCCTCTTCACCTTGTGCCTCTAATTAGGTAATAAAGACAAGTGAAAAAATACTGGGTTTGTACTCAAAATTTGAAAACGTCTTCACGGGATTTTTTTCAAACTTCTTGTGGAAGCGCTTAGCTTTCCGACAGATGATACATACCTTACTTATACAGCTATAAGCTCCTGCTAACTTGAAATCCCTCACATATGAAATGCACTTCAGCGGCCATTCTGTTCGGGAACAGTTCATCCTTGGGAAAATATTATTGCTGGAATGCTACGTGAGTCCACAGCTTAGAGCTGAAAAATGCATTTAAATTCTCTAAAGAGGCTTTAGGAATTCATAACAGTTCTTGATCTACCTTTGGGGGAGGGAATGTGTCTTTTTTTTTTGCACTGCAACAGCTGAAAGCATTAATTGGTTGTTCTTTTTGCCAACAATTCATTATATTTCATTACGTGCCTTTTATGTGTCTGTTCTGTTGCCCCAGTGCCTCGCTAAATACTTCCTACCTGCAGGATGGCATCTTTGAAAGAGGGAGAGGGGCTCTAGCAGTTGCTCTGTTCCCAAAGAATGAAAGCAAAGTCAAAATTAAATGGGTAAATGACTGTCACCACAATGATAATCAAACTGCAAACTGTATTAGCGTTTTTCTTCTGGAAGCTCCGGAATGAGACAACAAGATGCATGTCTTTCAACGACATAATTATGTTATAATGAGACCGGCCTATTGTGTTCAGTAAGAGGGACTGTTGTTAAGATTGACTTAAATGGAAGTGCACAAGCAGAACAACTAGCCTAAATGACAGTTAGGCTCCATATTTTCTTCCCCACTCTGGAAGATTAAGATCAGTGTGGTCATAGCGAGATGCAAGCGTAAAATCCAGATCTGGATTTCAGGTTTTGCCTCAAGAGGTGGAGAATATACAGAGGAAGGCTTTTGATTCAGACTCCTTTTGTGAAGGAAACGTGTAAGTCTCTATCTTTATCTGTTCACTCTGGTTCCAACAAGTAAATAACCTCAGCCTCTCTGATCCCTGAGGAATGATGATTTACAACACTGGTAATGTGCACTGAAGAAAAATACAACTTGTTCCTGAAAACCACTGATTAAAGTGATCATAGCAGAGCAAAATAACTCAAGGCTTCCTCCTTTTATCACTCATGCCTGCTTTACCCCCTGTTACTCCACTCAGCAGCACGGGCTCCGATTTAATCTGCAGGAAGGGTGCTTGTCCGCAATGCCAATCAACACAATTCAGCCTTTGGAAACATTTACCAGTGCCAAGGGACCTTCCGGTGATGATTTTAGCCGAAATATCTGTAAGAAAATGAATTGCTAAAATATAACTTCCACTGAGACAGCACTAGGATTAAAAAAAAATGAAAAAAAAAAAAAAGGAACGATAAAACTGTAGTATCCATTGCCTCCTCACTGTGAAGGGTACGAGCTATTGAAGCGGGAGGGAAGTACAACCTGGCAGATCTGCTTAGTCCTGTCTCATCCACCATCACTGCCGCAGTCTCTGCCAGGAGTCTGTCGTGGGGGAGATCCATAAAGGCCAAAAGCTACTAGTAATGGAATTGAGCATTCAATTCCCATTTGGGAAATTGCAAATCTTTTTCCTGGTCTCTCTCCGCTCTCCTGTTGCCTCCCTGCACTGCCACAGGAACTGGGTGAAATGCTTTTCTCATTTTCCTTCGCCACATGTTACAGCCTTCACGGAGAGCAAAGGACCTGAGCGCAGAGTGTATGAGGAAGGCTTCAGGCACCCAGACCATTTCAATTCTAGAAACTGAGAACCATGGGAAATTTAGGCTAGAAAGAACTCAAGAGTTCCCCCTGTACTAGTGAATGTCCCAGGCCAGGGCAAGGTCTATACGATGCCACTCCGGGTAGATCACAGAATCACAGAATGGCAGGGGTTGGAAGGGACCTCTGGAGATCATCTAGTGCCACCCCCTGCCAGAGCAGGGTCATCCAGAGCAGGTCGCACAGGAACGCATCCAGGAGGGTTTGGAATGTCTCCAGAGACAGAGACTCCACCATCTCTCTGGGCAGCCTGTGCCAGCGCTCTGCCACCCTCAGGGTAAAGAAGTTCCTCCTCATCTTTAGGTGGAACTTCCTATGTTCAAGTTTGTGCCCGTTACCTCTTGTCCTGTTGCCGGGCACCACTGAAAAGGGCCTGGCCCCGTCCTCCTGACACCCACCCTTTAAGTATTTAAAAGTGTTGATAAGATCCCCCCTCAGTCGTCTTTTTTCCAGACTGAAAAGACCCAAATCCCTCAGCCTTTCTTCATAAGAGAGGTGTTCCAGTCCCCTAATAATCTTTGTAGCCCTTTGCTGTCCCCTCTTCAGCAGTTCCCCGTCCTTCTCTAGATGTTTGAGAAGGCTTCCATAGACAGACACTGCATGACTCCCCAGAAAAACTACACTAATGCTGCCTCCACAGCCAGTACAAATTTCCCTTCATACCTAACCTGAACCCACTACTTTGCTCCACCAGGGACACTGAGATCTATTTAGTGTCCCTACATCTGTTTTGCACACACACACAGAGCTTGTAAATCCCTGCACACAAACCACACCTTTTGCTGGCGGGCTCTTCCATCTCCCAGACACCCAGCAAGGTCTAGTGACTGGAAGCTGGGACGTGACCTATTCGGATTAGAAACAGGGTGCAAATACAAACAGCACAGGTAGTATAACAACTGGGACAATTTACCACAGGCTGTGCTGGCAGCTATGATGGGCAGTTTAAAATTAGGATACCGGATGTTTTTAAATGATCACTGTGTTTCAAAAAGGAATTAATTCAGAAACAGCCTCTACTGACTTAGTGTCTACCCCGCATTACTATGCTATATTATCCTATAATTGGTTGTTAGGTCAGGATTGCAACCTGGCAGGTTCCTCTTCCCTGCCTAATTAGTGTTTCTTCCTCATTGCTCAGCACGGGACTTGTTTTTTTCCCCCTACAGATCTCCATCTCCTGTGCACACCCCCTCACCACGCACACCCCCTCACCACGCACACCCATCCCCTCTCCCCCCAACAACGATCCAGCCCTCCGCATGCAGAAGAGCTGCCGTTTGCCCAAGCGGGCGGGCTGACGCCACGTTTCTAGCAAAAACGAGCTGCTCGGCCTGACGCGCTCTAGGCGGTCAGAGGGTTTCACACTCGGCAGCCCGGGGCCAATTTGCCATTCAGACACTCTACATTTCCCTCCTGCCTAATCGGCAGCCCTGCCGTGACATGAGTCATTCGCCTTCCCCTCCTCTTAAGGCATGGACTTTCCTGGGGCCCAGCCAACCCATGGCACTGCACAGAGGTGTGCCACGTGAAGACCTGGCTCTGGCGATGACAAATCCTCCCCTACTGCACGGCCAGTCTGCTGTGCTACATCCCAGCCCCGGCACTTGGCTTAGGTAGGGTGCTAGTTCTCTATAGCATGAGCCCTGTCTGTCTTCAGCTGCGTAAAATGCCTGTAAATCCACGGGGCGATAACCAAAACACAGCATCGCCCTAGTCATCATGCAAATCTCTTATCTCTCTAGCACCCTCAGCTAGGCTCAGCCAGCTTCCTCCTGTATTTTGGCCTCGAAAACACGGCTCGTTTCTCATCCCAGCTAATGGCCCTGCTCTTGCAAAATCGGGTACGAAGGGCAGCTGAACCGGGAGCCCCTTGCCCTGTGAGTGACCACACATGAATATTGTACCAGGTCCTCAACAGAGCAGTAGCAGAAACACCGGACAAACTGGAAGGGGTTTGCAGAAACTCAAAATTAAACTAGACTGAGATGTCTGGCACAATGCATTAGGGGAGATTAAAAGAGTTAATCTGCATAGTTTGGCTGAACAGCACAACTCGACAGCTATAGCCTGGACTCAAAGGAAGACGAGAAACTGTACCCTGGTACAGGGAACTGGCATTAGAGGTAATGAGGCAACACTAGTTTGGACAACGAGAGCTATTTGAGCGATTAGGAATGGGATGCAGTGCCTGGTTCGCCTATATGTAGACACAAATTTGTAGAGCATGACTTTGTGCTGCCCCTATACCTGAGTATACCCCTACTTCCAGAGCAAACAGAGCAAGCACTTGCTGGGACTGCCTTGCCCTAGGCACTACCGCGTGTCCCACGGTGTCTTGTGGGGACATTATTTGTCCCAGATAGGACACAGAGGTCTTTGCAGATTCCTCCTTAGGATGGCTTCAGGTTGTACATGGTGGGGCACTATGAGATGTGTGGGTTGTTGCATTAAGGCTGGCAACACGGGTGCACGGAGTGCAGCTCCCAGAACACACAACAGTTCGGCTCTTCTGAGGACCACGCTCCTTCTGAGAGCACAGACGTGGCTTAACCCAAACAGCCGCAACCTCTGCTGGCCCTCGGGAGTGGGGGAATCTTATCAGATCAGCCTCTGATTTCCTCTGCTTCCACAGCACAATCAAGTATGCAAAGAAGATGACATTTTGCTTCTTGCAGAGAACAGCAGATAATTTAGTGAGATTAAAGAAACAGCCTCCTCTCCCACAGAAACCATCTCCGCATGGCTGGGCAGTAACCTGGCTCCGCTGGAACGATGCTGCTCGAGCGCCTCTCTGTGGATCTCAGCTCTTTTTCCTCCCCCTACAATCCTCAACCCAACCACTGATTTTTTAATTTTAGTTTAGTTTTTTTAAAATACAGAGCCAAATCGCTTCTATTATACCCAGGTAGCACCTCTGAGTTCACTGAACTTGGCACTGAGCTAGGAGTTGGCCCAGCCAGAACTCTTACAGTATCATCTTTTGATGGTGATATTTATGATACCTCTCAAGGACTTTCTATAGTTTCCAGCAGCAGAATAACTCGAATTGGTTCAAACCTACAGCTGCTTGGGGCTCATGGAGTGATCAGGAATGGAAGAATAGCTAGTAAGGGCGCCATCTTTGGAATTAGCAATCAGGTGTCTCTGGTCCTCTCCAGAACGTGCTTTGGAGCTCAGCACACAGCTCCATCACAAACATACATGTCAACACACTGATCACACCAATTTTTCTGTATCCCTTCAAAGAAGCAGGAAACAAATGGTCCCCTGCTGAAGTCATGAGTAAAAACAAAGGCTCTTCATCAGCCTCCTGCAGCTGCCTGTTGTTTTCCTTTCTCTGCGGAGCCTGCCAGCTCCTGGTTATCTTGGCCAAGCACATGATTAGGGTTTCAGAGCAAATTCAATCTGCAAACAAACAAGCACATCTTGAGATGAATACACACAAACTGGTGGATGCGCAGTATGTCTGTCTGTTCAGGAGATCCTGTCCTGCCTCTTCTTCTGATGCTAGGCCAGCCCTGCTCCTCTTCTGGATGGGAAGCAGATGGGGTAGGATTATGGGCACAGGTCCCCTAGCCCTTTACATTTGCACAAATAGCAAGAACTAGACCCAGTGCTGTTTGAGGGGCCACGTATTAGTTGTGCCGGCTCTCTGCAGCGTGGGAAGCAATGCAGGAACAGAAATTCCTGCCCTGAGTAATCCCCTGTGCCCAGTTATGGCAGAAGGTCCATTGTTTCTTAACTTATGACAGAGACAAAATAATTAAGTTGTTACTGCCACCACAGCAAGAGCAGAAGAAAGGATCAAGGATCATTCCTTGTTCACTTCAGTGCTGAACCAGGTGGCTCAGTTTAAACAGGCATTGAAGGTGGTTTGAGCTAACCTGCCTGACTTTGCGCTGAAGCAGATGGCAAGTGCTCACACAACCCAGTATCAATATCCGTAACAATCAGATGAGCTGTGAAGCTGTAATCTGTGGCAGATGGAAAATGACAGTACAAAAGGCTCTCACTATGGCCCTCAAAGCCCTTCACAAAGGTAGCAAACAGGAAGGTTTAATTCAAATAGCTTGTCCTTCTCCAGAGCACAACCAGGCATCTGAATGTGAAACGAGTGGAATGTTTCTCCCCTGTCCTACCTCCACCACAGACTGGTTGACTTTATTACCAGAGGATAAGCTGAGAACTCTCATGAAAACTCAATCCAAACTAAGACAACTTGCTATGAAAAACTGAGACGGGACCATGGCATGGGAGCATCTACGTAGGGAGCTGAACCCCTGGCACCCTGCATTGATGCTTTACTGAACCTTTGGGGGAGTCATTAGTGGGAGATCTGGAAAAAATACAGCTCACTCATGCACACAGATTGGAGTGGTTGCTGGCAGATTTGTCAGATTCTTTGTGGATTAGGCAATCAGTTGTAAAAAGACTGAGGCTCTCTCATGATTTTTATGCTCAAGAAAGCATGTGTTTGCTATGTTCGAGAACAGATGGTTGGGTCACCTCCCCTAAAGCCCTTCAGGTTCCAGAGGGCCCCTGACTGAAGAGCAACAAAGATGGCCAGTGCAAAATGCAGGTAGGCTGTCAGCCCCCAGCTGCGCAATCAAACTCTGCAGCTAACGTCTAGATACTGCCAGTATCCCACAGGACAACAGTCCTGAAAATACTGACTAGTGAAAGGCTGACCGGAAAGCCTGCATAGTTTTTTGCCCCCTCTGTCAAGTATACAGGGCAAGCTACTAACTTCATACACTTCTGGAGTAAGAAACAAATACATAGGTGCTTGGCCTTGCATTGCCCCTGCTAGTTCTTTGTCCTGTGTTGCCTGTAGGAGGGATGCTTCAGCTTTTTATGGCCTTTGACCAACATGCTGGCCATGCTCCTGGCCTGGCTTTGGCTCAACGCAGCCCTGACTTCTCTGAACCCCACAGCTTCTGTCCTGTTCCTCAGTGACATCAGTTCTTGGCTCTAACACCAGTTCTAGCCTGACCTTGACCCAGAGAGCTTGTCTGCACATTTCCAGGCTGCAATTCCTAAGCAGTCTCATCCCAAAGCTGCCTGCTTTGAAGTCAAAAGAAGCAATTAGACTGCAGAACAGCTAGGTCACACCCGACACACTCTGCAGTGTCGCTGCTGCTTGGCCCTGCTGCGCTCCGGGGGGGTGCCATCTTCAGGGCTGATTTGCTGCCTCTTGCTAAGCACAAGGATGCTGCTGCCTGCCCATCTGGGTCAGAGCAGAAGATGAGACACACTGATAAGCCCCAGCAACAGAAAGACACAACATCAGAGCCTGATAAAACACCAGTCTTGCAAAGAGTAAGAGACATTTGCGGGAGAAAAGGATTTATTAAGGAGGAACATTGCAACATACCATATTGCTTTGAAGCTCCAGGTCTCTGGGAGGACCCAGAGGTCCAGCACAAATACTTAGCTGAACCATGCAGGTGTTGGGCCTGACACCTCGGTGAGAGGCCTTTCCTACCTCAAGACTCTTCCATCAGCAGTGTTTGTCTCTGATGACGAGGGGCTGAACCCTGCTGGGACAGGCTGAGGGTTGGGCAAGGAGGGAGGCAGGGCACAGACCTTGTGGCTGAGCAGTGGCAGGTAAGCAGCTATTTCGGATGACAAATTGCCCCAGGCTGGAAAGAGGCAGGATGGATTTGAATAGAGTTGCTGTCAAATATCAGTGCTGGATCATGGGTCTGCAGGACTGTGATAGTGCAGAGCCTGGCCCTCAGAATGCAAGGCTGACTATGGCTTCTTCTGTCCCTTCCCTTTCTGTCTCTCCTTGTCCATGGCAGCTGCTTGTGCCTGCAGCCGACTCCAGTACTCTGGCAACTGATCCCTGAGTCCCAGCAGGCTCTGCTGCCTAACGAGGGAAGAAAAGGGCAGTTAAAACAGTCCCCGCCATCACCACAGTGCTCAGACAACCCTACCCTGGTTCCCCAAAGGGTCCCTGGAGCTCACTACAAATTAAGCAGTTCAGACTTCTTGGGTTCAAAAAACCTCAGTGATTCCCTCATGCCACTCAGAACTCAAGTTTACTGCTCTTGACAGCAATGACCTCCATATTTGTCTTTGCCCGTTAGCCTCTGTGGACACATGTCTCACTGCTCTGCTCTGGCTTGAGCTCTTAGTACCCAGGGAGTGAGGGGATGTCACCCCAGTTTTTCTTGTATAAGGCAGACAAGAGTCTCCTCTCCAACCTTATGAGAAAGAGGGACAGAACTGGTGGCTGGCAGCACAGGATGAAACTTTTCTGCACTTAACTAGCCAAACACCACCACGGGATTCACCCTGTAGACAAAGGAAGGCTACCAGGTAACATGTGCTGTAAGGTCATACCTGTACCCACCTGTTCCACTTCAAATTGGAGAATTAAGGCATAGTGAAAAGAACAGAGTATCATTGCCACTATCTGGCTCCAGGTTCCCAAAAGAATTCAACGAAAAGGTCACCCAATAAGAGATGTCACAATGCCATCTAGTGACGGCATGGACTCAGTGCATCACGTAAACTGACTACAACCTCGGCCTGAGCGTGCTGGGGACCTTCTCAAATCGAGAAACCTCCAACACAAATCACGTTTAAATATCAAATGAACCTAGTAATGGAGGGGAGGAGCAAGGTACAAAGAGATCCCAGCTCTGCCTGGCTATGGGGTCAAAAGAAAGAAGTAGACACTTAAGTGAGGATTATATTCCCTGACAAGCTTTCACAATCTATGTTACACAATGACAAGCCTGCCCCAGGCATCCTGACTTACAGCTGTTAAGGTGTTCTAGGAAGGACAGAAGGGAGAGGAAGAAGGGTTCTGGGTGGCTGTCAGGAATCCAGCTACCTGAACCTTACCCAGAGCTAAATCTTCCACAGTGCCCTGAAGAACCCAAAAGCTCCAGGGTGAGACCTTGCATGGAGCTGAGCAACACCACAGCTTACAATAACGCAGGTGCACTTACCTATCAGGCAGAAGGAGAACCTTACCTATCACGTAAGAAAATGTTACATGTCTCAATCCATGGCAGGTTCTGCAAGGATTTGAGAGGCAAATCTGGTTCCTTTGGGAAAGCCTCCTTCAGTGGGTAGGAGTTGAAGTCAAAAATGAAGATGGTGCTGTCACTGGCTCTGTTCTGCGCTAATGCATCTGCCTGCTGCTGCTTATCTCCTAGACAGAAACAATTGCATCAGGAGTCATCCAATAAGAACTACCAAGGATCAGTGCACAGCTGAATGCACCCAGTGACTATGTAACTAAGACCACCACTCCAAGGCGCTACCCACCTCGAAGCAGCAGGCACCAATTCACACCATCCACTGTGAACACTGGCTGCCAGGGAGATGCTACAGCATGAGAAGGTGGAATACTGAAGCAGTAAACAATCTGTGATGTGGCTGTGTTCATCAGGGACACTGTGCCATCCCAGGAGAAGACCAGGGCCTGAAACAGCAAGGTGACACTTAGAAATGGATGCCAGAGAGGTGAAAAGTATTTCCTGGAAAGGACATGGAATGACATTCAGGACTTCACATCCCCAACCAGGATGCTGTTTTCTTTGACTGCCCAGTAGTCGTAGGGCCACAGCAGATCAAGAACAGGCTGTGCAGGGAATCTGGACTGGAATTGCTGCAGGTTGGGACTGGGAAGGAGCAGCAGTGCAGGTTAGAACTGAACTAGATTCAGCCTTCTGCATGGCTGGCTCTGGAGAGCAGCTTTTCATCTTTTTTTCTCCCCATGCCTGAAAACTTTCTGAGGCTACCTGAAAAGTCTGGCTGGATTTGTGCTTGCAACTTCTCCTCACCATGGTGCCCTCTCATATTTGACCCTGATGCCTTAAGCTTTGTGTCTGGACCCTCTCATCTTTGCTGATGGACCTGTCCATGTGCAGAGGGCCTCCACAGCCTCCCACATCAGTGGTCATTAGAGGATATGGGTACAAGTGGATACTGAGTAAGATCATAGAAGAGAAATCCTTTGGCATTTACTAGCTACATACAGACCTGTGACTGGTGCAGGAAGTCCCCACGCTAAAAATAGTTGGAGACTGGGAAAGGATGTGAAGGCAGTACCATATCTGATTGCCCTGTGCTTTATCTTCTAGACAGCCAGATACAGCCATTACCGGAAATAGGATCCTAGGCCAGAGGGACCTGTGTTCTCACCCACTTCTTAAGAGAGCTTGCAGTAATACTCACTGCACTGGGGAATGCCAGGACAGGCACCACGGTGCTGATGGCAAGATTTGGATCTTCAGGCCTGTAAAACAGACTCAGGCTTATGTTACTGTTCCATGTACTTGGCACATACTGAGAGGCTGTGATAATGACAATGGCGGTTTGTGGCACATGGGCTGGCATAAAGTTCCAGCCAAGCCCTCCCCCTGTGGAGACAAAGCCTGCCTCCTCCTGGGCAGGAACCCCCGAGGCCCGTCCCTGTGCATACCTGCCTAGGAACTATATTGGAGATACAAATTCCCTGCCTGCCAGGGAGACATGAAACCATAGTCTTCAGAGCAGCATCCTCCCCAAAGCTGACCCTTCTCAAACCAAGGGGATAAGTGAACATAAATTTGATAGAAAGATGGCAAGAAATGCTTACTATGGCTTACAGGGAGAAGTTATTCTGACAAGGGCAGAAGAGAGGAGAAATAGTTTCCCTGGGTACCTGGCAGTAACCCAGCTAGTTGAACGTCAGCCCTGTAGCAGTGCTACGAGCACCTGTGTTCTAATGCACAGAAGCACACAGAAACACCCCTAATTCTGGCATAACCATTGGATTTTAGCACTGGAACTGACTCCCAGCAAAACCACACTTGCTACTGACAGCAGCGTGGCAGAGCCATCTGGGTAAAAGCAGTAGAAAATCCTCTACCCCACAGAAATCTGGGGCTCCCTGCTGGACCTGACCACTATACCACACGGTTGCTTTGGTCGGAGTGAGGTCTATCAGAGTCTACCTCACCTGTCTGCCAGGAGCGTGATGCTGGACTTCCCGGCCCCAGGTGCTTTCACCAAATAGAAAGAGCTGTCTGTACATAGCACTAGAAGCTGCACGATGGGACAGGCAGGATCTGTACCAGCACAAGGTGTCTCATCGCTGGCACATGCAGAGCTCTGCAGGAAATGGATACTACGGATGAGACGTTCCTCTAGAATGGCAGTCACAGACAGCGGGTACCCTGGGGAAGCAGGGGGGGTAAAAAAAGACAGCCATTTAGGAAGAAAAAGGAACTGGCAATTTATCCAAGGAATGCTTAGCTTGGACTCCAGCCTGCTCAGGGGCAGCAGCCACCAGAACAATCCTGATGGCAGAAGATTCTTCTGCCAGGAGAATCCCTGCATCATGGCAGGATGATACTAGCACTGATGGCAGCCTGGACTGTGATGCCACAACAACCTCAAAGATGACCTGAGGGTGCAGTGGCAAAGCAGGGACTGTCTTGTAGCCTCAGGGCAAGAGAGGCATCAGTCCTGGCTGCAGCAGTTCAGAGCCCCTGCACTGCTGTGGATGGGAGTGGTTCTGCCAGGGCTAAGGCAGTCACACTGTGTTGGCAACTTCTGGCCAAGCATCCCATGAAGAAGCAAGTCCAAACGATTTTCAGATTTCCTTGTAAACTCACTGCCAGTCCTCTGTTCACACCAAGCCAGAGCCTCAAACTCCTAGGGAAGAGAGCAATTTATCCACTGTGATTCCAATACACAGTCCCAAAGGGCAAGCTCACCTAGGTGTTTATCCCAGATAGTTATTGCTGCATCTTCATATGCCAGTGCCAGGTACCTGGAGCAGGAGCTGACAGCCGAGCATGCAATTGGAGCTGCACATGGCCACACAATATCAGGTTTTGGATCAGAATCTAAACAGAAGGACATGAAGAGGGATAACTGTAAGAAGGTGCAGAGCATTCTCTCCCATGGTACCAGCTTTCAGTTTCCCAATAAAGCGTGCACCATTCTGGGGTCTCCTGCCAGAGTGGCTTCACTCAAAATACTGCCAGCCTGTGCAACATGGAGCCCTACAATCCAACCTAACCTACAAGATATGGGGCAGCTCTCCTCCCCATTCCTCATTTCCCTGAATCATGAAGATGTGACTGAATGACAACGACTGGCCACTGAATACTCCCACTCCCCACAGAGCGCTCTGCTAGAGAAAGCAAGACTTTCTTACCCACTTTCTCCTTGGGCGGACGGTTAAGTAAGTAAAAGCAGAGATTGTGGCTTCCATCCCAGTGCACACTGATGCCAGCTGGAACATCTGGTACAGAAAAGGAGACAACAAAAGAGAGAAGGAGATTGGAGACAAAGAAAGGAACAATCCAGGACACCAAAATACCATTAGAAAGCTCTCATTAGGGTTCTCATGGTTTCCCTGATGGGACTTACAGAAACTGCTCACACAGAAACTAAACCACAACAAACTCTCCCCTTGACTGTTATTTTTATCTTGCCTATGTGGCCCCTCATCTTTTTTGGTGTTTTGGGAGCTTTTTTGTGTTTTGCTTTTTTCTTTTTAACTATGGAGCTAAATTTGTTTGACTCCATGCCAGTGACTAACTTATAAATCTTAGGGCTGACATTTTTATCCAGGCTTATGTCCCTGGAAATGGAATTTATATAGTGAACCGAAGCCAGAGCCATTGAGCTCTACCCAGACCTCAATGTCATGCAACAACATGTTTCATAGGTTAACAGCTTTTTGCCCATTTGGATTACCTGGCTGTACTTTCATTTCAGGTCCCACCTGTAGGATCCGGCTAGGCAGGAGAAAATGAAAAGTAGCACGTCTGGGGGGAAAAAAAAAAAAGAAAAAAAAAAAGGACTTAAGAAATATATGTGAAAGGAAGGCCTTGATAAGTAGGCAGCACCGCGACAAGACCTGGAATGGCTCTAACCCCCTGTCCTGAAGCCTTGGGATGAAGAGGCAAAGCTAAGACAGAGACTTCCATCTAGACTGGAAAAGTGCCCTGTGTTGAATTCTCATGGACTGAAATCCTGGTTGGATTTCACTCACCTGGGGATCTCCTCCTTGCTCTCTCTCTCACCCTCGGCCTCCAGATACTCCCGGTAAGTGCTGCGGAAGATTGCTTCCTGCTGCTCCCACTGGGAGTCCTTGATTAGGTGATTGTACCCCAAGCCAAGCATGCTGCCATCATCCACTTTCTTCAAGGCATCCAAAGGGCTTTTAAAACTACTTCCTGGATTGGGAACACCAAGGGAAACAGCACAGCCCTGTAGGAGCAGACACCATGGACTGCTCAGAGGCACTTTGACCATCCCTTCTTCAGGGTGGCGTTATCTTGAAGAGGGACACACTGCATCTTTCTGGTAGAAGTATTTCAACACTAAGAATATATTCTGTGGGACTTTCCATATCTCTAGCCCATTCTCCAGTATTTGAAGGCAGGGACTAAGGCAAGTAATCTGAGGACCCAGCTCACCTTGCCTTTCTGTGGCATTCTCCCTGACAGCATCCCAGGTCCCTTCCTATCCTCATCATTTTCCTGTGAATCCAGGACTCAGAATGGTGAGCTAGGAGTTCTGTCAGGTTGCTAGGATCTAGGAAACAACCTCCTCCCTCACTGATGACAAGCCAAGAGTATATGACACCCATGTAGACACACACTGAAGTATTTTGTGCTAGCAAAGGTGACTTGTGAAATGGTCAGGTAAGAAGCAATTCCCACTACAGGATTACATGTAACTACAAAGATAGGTCAGTAGGGGACCAGGGAGCACGTTACTGAAACTGTCTGACCTGTTCTGTAGTCATAAGAGCCGTGATTCCTTTGCTACCTGACAGAGGCTGCAGGTTGCAAGTACAGAATCAGTCCTGACCTGTAACAGGTTTGGGTGGCTTCACTTGCAGCAGCAGCACTGGGAGACTCAGCTTTGCATCAGCTTTGTTTGCAGGCACAGGAGACTCCTGCAACAGAAAAATGTCAGTCTGAGAACTGTGTGGTGCCCTACGCTGCTAATTTTTCACTGGTTCATGGGAATCGAATGCTTCCTGAAGTAAGCGTATGCAAAGGTTGGCTGACACTGCCTAGGAGATGTGGGTTTTAGGCTCATTCTTCAGGCCAAAACACAAGGAAGTCACTTCTTTCTTAACAACATTAATAAGGATGTTTTGCCCAGACACCCCCTGTCTTTGTGCCCTATATATTCTCTCTGAATTACTCCTGTTGCAGCATGGGCTTGCCTGGAGCGCAGCAAGGCTCAGAAAAAAAGAAAAAAGAAGCAGGACTAAAGGTTGCGGAGTGCTGCTGAATACAAGAAACAGATGTTACTTTAGAGAGCCCAGGACTGGAGGAGGTCACATACGTGCTTGGCTAGGAATGGAAAATCCTAACAGGGGATGAGCACCAGCGTGTCACCACCACCACCCCATACACATTGGCACTTGGCTAAATAGAAAAGATCTGGCTAAATAATCAACCACGTCTGAGAAGGAAGAGACAGGAACTTGGGTAGTTTACATGGGAGACGTTTGCCCTGAAGACAGGGCTGAGAAGCAGCTCCCTCTCAAATGGCCAGGAAAGTCTCTGCTGAAAGAGAAGAGAAGCGTTAGGAAGCAGGTATCACAGAGGGTTAGCTGGAGGTGCTGGGCAGAAGGTGCCTGTGTGTTGAGAGATGAAATATAGCAGAGTGAAAGCAATGCAGAAGATTTAAGGTTAAGCACTGATTCAGCATTTTAAATTCCCCATAACAGCTCAGGACATTCATTGAGGCCAGCTACAATCTCTGCAGAACTGTCTCCATGCAGCTCCAGACTTTTCTGCCAAAGAACCGGAGGTGGCAGTGGTTAGCGTAAACAGGCAGAGACCGTGCCCTTCTCAGGCAGGTTCGGCTGTGACCCCACCAGGCTCCCCTTGCAGGTAGCCTAAAACACGAACCCTGTTCAGGACCAGACTCCCAAGTGAGGTATCAGGCCCAATTCCCACTCCTTCACCTTCCCCCAGTAACACAAGGGAGAAACCCTGTGGGAATACCCTTACATAGGGCCCCTTCAGATGGGGCAATACTGCTGGGAAAGGAGCTGCCAGTTTCAGGGAGGGGCAGTAGGAATGCTAGCCCTGGGACCAAGGGAACCTCGTCAGAAAGCCTGTCTTGGGAGAGTAAACGTGTCCCAATAACAAAAAGACCTTGTGAAATGTGGGATGGGCGGCTGTAGAGACATATACTCCATCCCCCTGGGCTGACAGACTTGTTCAGCCTGTATCTTGCTGTCACTGTCTGCAGGAGCAAGGCTTGGGGAAAGACCTGTAGGCAAAAGGGTATAAGAAAAAATAGCACAGTGGGAGATGGAACTGTTTTGTACCACAGATGTCCAACTTGACCTCTTCTCCCTGCAAGCTTCTGCAGCTTCTGCGTTCTTTTCCATCTCCTTCAGCCAGGAATCCTTAGGCAATCGGTAGATCTCCAGCCAAGCTTTTGCGCTGTCTGCATTGGGAAACCATGTTGAGCAATTGGAAATGAGGAGAAAAGGTCTTTCAAGCAAGTAGCCTCTGTTATCTTATATCCTTAAAACAAGATTTGGATAGTTTTTGAAATATAAAATCCCTGTGAACTCCATGCAGCCCACCTCTCCTCCCACTTAAGTCTTGACATGCTTGACTGAGACTGACATCTCAGCCTGCAGCTCAAGTCCTCGAGGTCCCACATCCACTGAAGAAATTCCATGAAGCGACTCAGTCAAAAAATTTGACCTGTAGCCTCTGAGGTAATGTAGAAAGTGAGACGTGGTCTCACACTGGTTCTCTGCAGATGCTACATATCTCATTCTCAGCGTATGTCCAGGCAGATTCCACCAAACATGGGTCCAGAAAACCTGCTACCAAAAAATGTGCTGACAAAGGCAGCTGCCATGAAACAGAAGAATGTTGCAGCAAGGAGTTTCTTGTTGTGTTTTTAGACTGTCTTTATGCTGTCTGGCTTATGTCTGCAGAGAAAATTCTTCAGGTCTGCATATTTCCAGTGTAAAAAGTGAGCCATAGCAAACCAGAGGAAGAACTGAGATTGGTACTTCTGGGGAGGAGAGGAAAACCTGCTTTCACTGAGCCTTCTGGGAGCTGGGAACTGACCTGACCAGTTCCAGACAGATCACTTTTGTGATCAGCACTCATCCACACCAGGCCTTTTGGAGAGGACAGGGAGTGGCAGCAGCAGCTCTCTAAATTGAAGGAGGGACTGGGAGGGTTAGGAACAGGATCCCTGGGAACCCAGAACACTTGGAGCATTTTAAAAGCACTGCTGCTGGCCTTTCTGCTAGAACACAACAGCCATCACCCAACACACCATATTCCTGCACTTGCCTTGCAGCAGGACTCCTGCGTAATCACCTCCTGGGGAAAGCACCACCTCCACACAAGTATTTCGTTTGCTGATATCCTCCTGCCAAAGGAAAATGGGCTGGCATCAAAGCAAGATCACAGATTCAGAGAGCTCCGTGGCCTTACAGGGTGAAGGCCAGACAGATTGTTGGAAGAACAGGAATAAATATTGGGCAGCGCTCTTGGAGTGCTGCTGCCCATGACAGAAATTCCTGAGGGCAATTAGTACTCCTTATGATTGATTACTTACTAGCCTCTATGGAATTAACTCAATACTTACTGTTTCATTTAGGATTTGAATGAGTAGGAAGCTTTCCTTGTGAAAGAAGAAGAGCCAGACAAGACCTGGAATAGAAATACAAAAGTAACAGCAGGAGGAGGAGAAAAGCAAACAGATGGTAGCCATGCTCTTGGGAGATGGCTGTTACAACATGTGCAGGAGAGTGAACAGGACTACATTTTTTCCTGGGCTCAAGGAAGAATATCCCACTGCTTCCAGCACTAAACTTTTGCTGGCTTCCTTATGCCAGCACCAGCAAACACTTGATTGTACATAGAGATGGATAAGCCAGTTCGAAAATTGTCTCCACCAGAACTGGTAGGTTTCAGATGAATCAACAAACTAACCTATTTACCACAGGGCTGTGCAATTACAGGTGCTGAAACAAAGCACGGGCAGGAGGTCATGCATAGCAATGATTCTTTCTGCCTGGTCCAAGGTGTTCCTAAAATTTACTGCACTTCACTCTCAGCTCTTCACCAGCCTCTGTTGCTCCAGAGAGGACACCAAATCCACACCCTCTACTAGTCACAAGGCCCTAGGGCCACTCTGTCACCCTGCAAGCTGTTATCTAACGCCCTCTTTGCAGGGCTTTCTAGGAAACCTGACACCCATTCTAATGTTCCTCCTGATGTAGCACTTTTCCATAATGCAGCTCCACAGCTGGGTCAAGGAAATCCATGTCACACTAACCCATTTCATCCACAGCAAGCAGGACGTGGCACTCGTTCCCCAAATCCGAAGCGTGGATGGCACAAATCTCTGTCTTGACTGCATCCCAAGCACAGACTTCCTTACAGTCAGACACCTTGAAGGCAGCCAAGCCCACAGACAGGCCGACAAAGATGTATTTTCCAGACACTGCAAGGCAATTGGCCCTTCCAGTTACCTACCAAGAAAGGGAAAAGATGAGTGTATCCAACCGCTTCCCCAGTAGGAGGATACACCAGCCATGCTAGCAATATACTCCCAGCCTGTCACCAACAGAAAATGCTGATTTATTTTACAAGGGAAATTCTTTTGCATGAACTTCCATCAAAAGAGCAGGGGAGGGGCCCTCATCTCTGTCACAGAGATTGTTCTGTGTTGAGAATGAGAAAGTTTGCTCCCACCTTTCCCCTTCTGTTAAACAGAAGGGGCTTTAAAGGCCAAGAACTCAGTAGCACCCAGCCCTCCCACCGCTAATGCAGAGCTGCGATGGAATGCTGAGCTCCTCCGGGCAATCGCAGAACACCGGCGTATCCTCCTGGACACCTCCATGTAACGATGGGGAAGGCAGCGCTGCCCTTCTGCTGGCAACACTCCCATTAGCGTATTCACCATAACACAGAGCTGAGTTTGCCCATTTATATTCTCCTGACTAATTACCTTCTCCTCAGCAAACAAGGGTGGAGCCAGCCTGAGAAGCAGAAGGTGAATTTAGGGCTGTTTAATATCTGCTTCTCTCTTTTCAGAGAGGCGTGATAGATGGGTGGGAAGCAGAACCTGTCAGACAAGCTTAGAAGGCGCAGCCTTTCTGAAGTGAATCAGTGAGATGGTGGTGGATTCTGAGGAAGGTGATGACCAGAAGAATGTAAAATCAACTACATGGATATTCTCTAGAAAAACTGCTATGCTGATTAATGCACTTTCTGCTATGAGGGGCTCTGTACCTGGAATTCAGCTGTAGGAAAGAATTTTGTGGGCTGGACCTTTAGTTTTTGTGCTTCTCGGAGCATCTCCCTTCTTTCAATGATTTCCATAGCATTCTCAAAAACCATCATCACCAGCTTGTTGACCATCCTGAAGGGCTGAGGCAAAGCATCACGCTTTCGATCAGGATCCTGCAGGAAGAAATCTTCCTCGTCATTCTTTAGCCAGTCCTTTTCCGATGGTGGAGGAATATCCAGGGGATGCTTCCGGATATACGCAGCCATGGCTCTGCCCTCCCAGATGCAAAACACACCACAGATGCAGGAATCACGGTAGATGCAGAAGAACGAAGAATCGTGCAATATCTACTTTCATGAGGTAATGGGGGGGGGGGGGGGGGGAGGGGCGGAGAAAAAGATGGTTAACGATCTCTAAAAGGGAAGGGGGGTTCCTTTCAGTATAGATAGCCAGAGCAGACCTGTTCTGTATAGCTCGTTTCTACCTGCTGTTACTCAGGACTTTTGTGCTGCCCCGGGAATATCAGCCACACAGGACCGGGGTGTCCTACAGAAAAAGGGAGCGTAAAAGCTTTGCCACGAGTATAAGAATTATGACAAAGCATTCAAAAAATACTATCTTGATCTTCATTAAACGGTTTATCCGGCCTGGGTAGAACCTCAACAATTAATGTGGAAAGCAGGTGATTTCACTGGAAGTTACAAACTTCATTTCCAAGCCACCGGGTGCTTTATGAGCTTCTCCCCCCGCGGCCCCCAGGTGGGGCCGGGCTCACGGCCGGCCCACCTCCGCCACCGTCACCCCGCACAGCAGCCTAACCTCGGAGCGGGAACCGGGAGCGAGAGGGACCGGGACGGGAGCCGAGGGGCCGGGCCGGGCGGCTCCAGATTCCCCGAGCCTCTGCCGGTGGTTACGGGGGCCTCTGTGCCCGGGGGAGAGCCTTTATCGGTGACACCCGCCCCGCCGTCGCCGGTCGCCATAGCAACGGCGCGTCGCGGAGGCGGCCCGGCCGGGAACGTGTCCCGGAGCGGAGTGTTCCGGGGTCGGGGCGGGGCCCGGGCGGAGCGGGGCGGAGCGGCCGCGGCCCCCGCGCACCTCCCGCGGCTGCTGCCGCCCCGCCGCCTCCGCCGCCGCCGCCATGGAGGGCTTCGTGGACTTCACCAACCGCAGCCAGGGCCGCGACCAGCTGTTCCGGTGAGTGTGGGGGCCTGGGCGGCCGCCCCTCTCGGGGGACCCTCCCCCCCCTTCCTCAGGGTGATGGGGCCCAGGGCAGGCCCCGGCCGCTGCAGGGCCCCCGCCTCAGGCGGGAGAGTTGCCCGGTGCCCCCGGGCGAGCTCCAGCCCCGCTCCTGCCGTGCTGGTCCCCCCGCTGGACCAGCCCCACGTGGGCCTGTGGCCCGTTCCCCTGGCTATAACTCGCCCTGGCTCTGCGGGGTGACCTTCGGCTCGGGGGTACACGCTGCCCCACTGCTGCCCGCTCTGCGAATTGTCCATGTTTCACCTGTGTACCGTTTTCCTCATCTTTTTCCATTCCAGAGCCACTCAGTACACATGCATGTTGCTTAGCTATTTAATAGAGCATAAGGCTGATAAAAAGAAGCTGGTAATGAAACTCAAGCAGTTGGAATCTAGCATGAGCTCTGGCCGGAAAAGTAAGTACCTGGTGTCTAGAGGGATAAGTCCTTCTTCACTTGCTCCTTCCAGCAAAACAGCTCCTGGCCTTGCGTTTTCTGTAGTTAACTTACCTTCAGCCATGAAATCTCATTTAGTATATTCACAAAATTGTCAATAGACCTCATCCCTGCCTTGACTTGCCAGGCTAGGTAGGTCCAGGTAGACATTTATTACTTCCCCAGACTCCTCTCCGATCAGGCAATCTGAATTATCGCTGGGAGAACTAGAGAAGTAAGTTAACAGTCAGCTGCTGCTGCAGAGATCAAGTTGTCATCTCTGTTCAAGCACAGACCACAGAGTTATGATGCGAGGCTCGCTTACTGCGCTCTCGTTAGTCCTTCCAGCTAATGGGCTGCGACAGCCTGGTGTTAAAGATCATCGTCCCAATAAAATCATCTCTGAAGGACCATCCTTCAGTATGGCTTTTTATATCCTGCTTCGCATATTCATTTTCTTCCACATTTATACTCTGCTAAAGCATACGCCTTTCCATGCTTTTCTCATAGTCTAACCGTTTGCATCGCTTTGTTCTGTGTCACAGTTGCATCCATTATGGCTACGCTGTTGCTGTGGTTGTATTGCTTGCTTTCGGGTTGATCTTACACCTACTTATCCATTGCTCAATCCTGGAACAACTGCAATGTATGAGGCAAATATTCTAATTTAATGTGTTACCATTGACTTGTCTTATTATTCCAGTTAGCTCCAGAGTATGGTAATTTCCAGCAGAGAGGCCAGCTGGTTTATCAGCGTAGCCATAATTCTCTTCCTTCTGCTAAACAAATCACTAATAGACGTCAGGCCTAAATTCAGGACTCTTGCAGTTCCACTCAGCTTGTGTGCTGCCAACATCTGTCACCGTGACAGTGCAGCAGGTTATGAAAAGTATTTTGCATAATATTGTATTAACATTCACAGGGCGGAAGCTAAACTGTGCAGAGGATAAAATCTGGCTTTCCATATATTATAGCTTGAAATGGGATATGCTGTTCCTGTTTGCAGGGAACTATGTGTACCTCTGACAAACTCACAGCTGAGGAGGGACCTGGGTCTCAGTGCGGTCGGCACGTGAATCACCAGCTTTCACGGAGCGTGGGAAAGTTGTGGCTCATGGTTGCAGCAGGGTTAGTGCAGTAACATCTCCTCTCCACAAAGTGAGGTGGAATCCAGTGCCGGGTACAGCTGAAATTGGAGGCTCTGTTTATGTCACTTTTCTGCTGACACTGAGTCGTTCAGAGCAGTTGGCGATACTGGTCCAGAGGGCAGCCAGGCACAAGAACGGAGCATCAGGAGAAGGCTGTGGGTCCTGGCTATTGACAAAACTTGTGTGTAGGGCCTGGGCTGCTGCAGGACAGAACTGAGATGTTTACACCCCTTTCCTCACTAATGCTAGGTTCTCACGCTGTGAGAAGAAAATGCTTAACCATACAAATGCCCAAAGCCCACTAAGTCTTTTAAAAGTGCACGTAGACAGTGACACGCCAAGTTGTCCTGCCTAGGGCTGTGTCTCTGCAGTAAAGGCCAGGCCATGCTAACCTTTGTGGGGTTTCTTGCAGTGTTCCGCCTGGGCAACATGGTACACTCCTTGGTAGCAGCCAGGAGAACTACGCAGCTGCCAGATGTGGTTCCTCGCTTCTGCCTTACAGCCTCCAACCTGACCCGTGCCCTCTACTTTGTCTGCGATGCAGTCCTGTGGTTAAAGAGCGTTGGGCTCCAACCTGACATCGATAAGCCAAAGTGGCGGAATTGGGCTACCAAGTGTTACTACTTTTCACTCCTGATGAATCTAGCCAGGGACTGGTATGAGATCTCCTGGAGGGTGGAACAAGCTGTACAGGAAGAAAAGACAAAAGAGAATTTCTTCTGGGACAAACACAATGAGGAACTAAACTGTGTGAAATGTGATAGTTTGCACGGTTTTCTCCTCCTACTGTTTCAGATACTGAAACGACATCCTCCTTTGCTGCTGGACTTGGTGAAGAATCTCTGTGATCTCTCAGGCCCTTTGGATACACTAGGGATCTACAAGACCAACCCAGGAGTGATTGGTTTCTGTGGCGTCCTTTCCTCCCTGGTGGGGATCCTCACATTATCAAGCCCACATCTGAAGCTGAAACAATGATGTGAAAGGAGTTGCACAGTATGCAGCGAGCCAACAGCTTTGATCCCCTGATAGGTTTTTATCCTCCGTATGGCACTTTCAAAATTAACATGTCTTGAGTAACCTCAAGATTAATTTTGCCCTCTGAATAAGTGAATTGTACCCCTTTGCCCTTCCCTGTGTCTTTGCAGATGAGTTTGGTGCCATGACACAGTCCCTGATGGAGTGGAGATGGGAGAAGGCAGAGAAATATTTCACAAACAGAAACAGGGCTTGGAACATGGCTGCTAGATAAGGAAATATTGATGTTCCAGTATTGTAATACAGGGTTGTGAAATAGCTGCAGAGACAACTGTAATACATATATGACTCATAACTAATCGTGTTTACACTGGAAAGCTGGAATTCACCTATCAAAGGTTCCTACAGTTACTTTTTCTATAGTAGGCTCAGACAAGATAGAAGCTGTGGTTAAAATGGCCTGAAGTCAAGTATGAGTGTTCTGATGGGTTTGGAGTGATGGATCCTGTTATCTGTAGGCAGTGGTTTGAATGCAATGTGATGGAAACTGAAGGGTGGTATGATCTGGCCTTCCACTGATCTCTGTAGCGTGCGCTGGTGACACTGGATCTGTAGTCTAGCGAGTGCCAACTTGTGTCCCAGGACATCAGCACTTTCTTCTTTTCCTTTGATAATGTGAGCCAAGGACTGTTGACCACTAACTCTTGACTCCTCCAGAAGGCCATGCCTGAGAGTTTTGGTGAAGGACAGCATGTGGGAGAAGCTTGTCTGAGTGCTGATGACGCTGTGATTTGTAGGGAACTGAGTTTCCAAAGCTGTGAATCTGGAACCACTCACAAGCACTGAATTTCCCATTACACACGCACCTTAACTCCCAAACCCCTGTGATTCCAAGTGCAACAATTTGCCATTAATCACATTGTGATAAGGAGCTTGTTTTGCTGTTTTATTTTTTCATGAAAAATTCCAGTATAATGAGGAGCTTTGGAACCTGCAGTTAAGGAGAGAAGCCTGGCTCAGAGCTTGTTGAGTCAGAAAAACTGCAAGGGTGTGTTTCCAGTTGGGTAAGCTCCCGGAGGGAAGGGAATGGAGTTGGTCGTAATAATATCAGAATCCCCTGTGAGAAGAAAGGCTTATTACTGGATTTAGGCATTCGTGGTTTACATTTTCCTATCTGGTCCTCCCTATCCTTCCCTCTCATGACCACAAGATTTTTTTTGTGCGTTCCCTCACTGGTTGAATGAGTTCTACCATTTGAAAATGCCTTACATTTGCCTTGCAACTGCATTGTTGTTTATCACTTACCTCGCTGGGAATGATTGCTTGGCAGCCTCAAAGGAGAAATGCTGTGTCCGACTGTCTGACAGTTACATGGCATGCAGTCTTTGTTGATCCTGACTTTGCAGAGTACCAGTTCTGACACTGAGAAAAATTTGCACACTATATAGGAGATAAAATTATAATTTTTCTTCATCAGAGTTAGGCCTGTGTGTTCTGCTACTTTCTGGTGCAAGGACTCCTTGTTTAATGTGTCAGGAAATGTGAACAGAGACTACTCTAACCTGGACCAAGGTACCCTCTTAGTATTTCTGATGCTATCTGAAAACAGAAATTAAAAGGCGCCCATCTCTTTTATTAAAAGGAGAAGGCTGTGGAACTGAGTAGGCCGGTAAGGCAGTGCCCCATTTACCTTAAGTCATTGTGGTTGGAATTACTTCCAGTTTGAATCTGAAGTGTTAGCCTGCCAATGAGGTGTTTGAAAAAAGAGGTTGCTGAGCAGGATAATTAAGTATGCTTGAAGACACAAACGGGGCCTGCAGCAGCTCTTCTTTTTAATATGGAAATGAATACCATTAAAAGTGGAGCATACCAGCAGTCCAGACCATAATGGAGGATTACAGATGGGATATGTTGTCTTCAAGGGCTTCCTCTCCTTTTTAACAATGGATTTTTTTTGTTTCTTTACTCCATTTGCCTTTGAGCTCCTGGCAATGTGGGGCCCATCCCTCCCTTGTCCAGGTTTGATCGTTATCCCTCTGTGTAGCGACCCCTGTAAGGACGGAAGAGGAGTCTTGATGATCTGGCAGCAGAGGTTTGGCCACCTTTTGTCTACAGAATTTCATCTTCTTGCAAAGAAATGTGTTCTGAGTTCCTTCCAGGGGAGCTCTTGGATACAAAATACTTCTTTCACTGGTTTGCAAACTGATTTCTCTTTTTCACTGGTAGTTCGTAGGTAAAGGGAAATGGATTAACATAGTGATGTGGCCCTTAGGTAGCTACACCTCCCTGCCGAGGGAGAAGGGTGGGTTTTTGCCTTGTGCCGGGCAAACACTGTGCAAAGCCGTGAGCCAGGCTTTGATGTTTCTCCCGTAGGGACTGGCTTGGAGTAGCAAGTACAGACTTAACCTGGGACGTGGGACAGTGAATTTTCAGCCTGGGACAGCCTTACTTGCCCCATTCTACATGACGTGGGTTGGAGCGTGCAGGAGTAACTCTTTACTGGGTGTTAAGCACTAATACTTGCCTTCTGCTCGCCAGCTGGAGGCTAGCAATTTAATGTACCTTAATGTAATGTGACTGAAGCCATAGGATCATGGTCAAATGGAGAAAATCCTTCTAGTGCCTTTTTTTTGTATCGTGTTTTTAATACAGCGGTTGGAATAAGGACAGCTGTTTGAACACAAGCAATAAACTGAAATGAGCGTGACTCCATGTCTATGTCTGTGTGTGTAACTTAAATGGTGGTGCAGAATCATAGAATCATAGAACCGTAGGGTTGGAAGGGACCTCTGGAGATCATCTAGTCCAACGCCCTTGCCAGAGCAGGGTTGTCTTAGAGCAGGTTGCACAGGAATGCGTCCAGGCGGGTTTGGAATGTCTCCAGAGATGGAGACTCCAGCACTTCTCGGGGCAGCCTGTGCCAGGGCTCTGCCACCCTCAGGGTAAAGAAGTTCCTCCTCATCTTTAGGTGGAACTTCCTATGCTCAAGTTTGTGCCCGATACCTCTTGTCCTGTCTCTGGGCACCACTGAAAAGAGCCTGGCCCCATCCTCCTGACACCCACCCTTTCAGTATTTATAAGTGTTGATAAGGTCGCTCCTCAGTGGTCTTTTTTCCAGACTGAAGAGACCCAAATCCCTCAGCCTTTCCTCATAAGAGAGGTGTTCCAGTCCCCTAATCATCTTGGTAGCTCTTTGCTGTCCCCTTTCCAGCAGTTCCCTGTCCTTCTTGAACCGGGGAGCCCAGAACTGGACACAGTGCTCCAGATGTGGCCTCACCAAAGCAGAGCAGAGGGGGAGGATGACCTCCCTCGACCTGCTGGCCACACTCTTCTTGATGCACCCCAGGATGCCACTGGCCTTCTTGGCCACAAGGGCACATTGCTGGCTCATGGTCATCCTGTTGTCCACCAGGGCTCCCAGGTCTCTTTCCACAGAGCTGCTCTCCAGCAGGTCAGCCCCCAACCTGTCCTGGTGCAGGGGGTTATTCCTCCCCAGGTGCAGCACCCTACACTTGCCCTTGTTGAATTTCATAAGGTTCCTCTCTGCCCAGATCTCCAACCTGTCCAGGTCTCTCTGCATGGCGGCAGCCTTCCAGTGTGTAAAGAGATACTGAAGGAGGAATCCTCCTTCCCATCTCTAAATTTTATGAAGGATGATACTATTAAAGAGACATTGCCTATAGCTGCGCTTGGGTTATAGAGCTTTCCTTTGGCAGTAGCAAGGTGGCAGCCAGATTCGTCAGACTAGTTTACAATCCCCATTTCAGTTGCAAAGACATGAAGAAGTAACTGTGTGAGTACCAGGTAAAAGTGCGCATATGAAATGCCCTGCAGCAAAATGACGTTTTGAGAATTGCCACCAGTTGCCCTTGGGTACCAGCGGTGAGAGCTGGAGCCTTCTGCCCAGCGTAGGCACAGCCATGGTGAAAGGAACGGGTGCAACCTGCATTTTAGTATCTTATAAACATCCTTGCATTTGGATGGGTCTTCATTTAATCGCTGCGGCTGCCTTCCAGGCAGGAAGTGAAGGGTAACAACTGGCTGCGGTGGGGAGGGACAGAGCCGGGATAACCGTTGAAACCGAGCTTACTGTTAGCTCCTGTTCCCTGCAGGAAGAGCTTTGTGAACTTGGAAGCTCCAGAATATCACTGAACAATGTATAAAGAACAGCATTCAGCAGTGATTTAGCACAATTTTCCTTCTGAGTTACTGGTCTCATACACATTTTGTAATGGTAATGGTTGACAGGAGGGTGGTGTGGGTGGGATGTTGCAAAGTAATCTTCTGCTCTGCTTACAGACAAGGCCTTCCTAATGTTAATACCATGCTTGGTATGATATTCCAAGAAATGCGTGAGCCATTTGGGATTCCCAGGTGAGCGGCAGGAACGATCAAAGGTCTGGTTGAAAACCAACATCTCCAGGAAGGGACCAAATGAACTGGTTCTGTAGAGGAAAGGTGAGTGGGTAAGGGTGTGAAAAGTCTTCAAGTGTCTACAAGGTCGACTGCCAAGAGGAAGGCAATAAATCGCTCTCTAAATCCATCCAGGGTATAATACCTTTATATTGCAACAAAGGAGAATGAAGTCACACAGGTGACTTAAAATGTAAGTAAAATAAAAGACTAAATGAAATGCCCAGGAAGGCAGTCCTTAAAAAGAGACCGGACTCTGCCAGCAGTGGTTTAGGGGGTGCTCATCCTGCCACAGGGCATGGAAATAAATTAGTTACCTCTCTAACCCCCTCCCAGACCGAGGCGTAAAGATGCCTTGAAGGTCTTTGGGCATCTGTCTCATCCGCTCACCGCGGTATATCAAAGGCTGTGGAGCAGACTGCGAAGACAAGGGTGTAAAACTCAGCTTGCCTGCACCCAGCTGATCCGCTGAGCTCTGAATGCTGCCTGCAGAAACTCAGAAAGTGTTTCTGGTGTGGGGTGGAGCGGCGGGGGCCGGGGGGGGAGGCTGTGGTACCTTTGCACTGCAGAGCCGGCGGCTGGCACAGCCTTTGCCCCCGAGGAAGGGGAGGGGACGAGCGAAGGCGTTAGTAGGGCAAAGGTTGTGGCGTCTTGTTGATCCCAACTCCAGCCAAGGCAGGGAGAAGGTTGGCATGCCCTTTTAGCAAGGCCAGCGGGGCTGGAAAATGTCTCGGTGCCAAGAGAGCAAACTTTTGAGCAGGCTACTGCCCTTTGTCCCGCTGTCTGGAGAGCAGTGATTCGCCCCGCCGGCAAGCTGGAGGCAGCCCAGGATGTTCCTACGTCTCTGTACCCAGCGAGCGAGGCAGGCCTGCGAGCCTGGAAGCGAACTCCAGGCTTTTTGGGTGGAAATGGAGTATTTTCTTCCCATGCGTGGCTTTCCCACATCCCTGAGAAGTCTCCCACCCCCCATGTAGGAGCAGGGAGCCGTGGAGCCATGTTGGGTGCACACCTCCGTCTCCTGCGAACCTCCACTGTGGGTATTCAAGGACTTGCCTCTGCTGCTCGGTCCTCCCCTGATGCCAAGCCTCACGCCGAGGGTCTCCCTGCCTCGTGCCGGGTGGTCCAGGACACGCAGCAGCCTCGTGTCAGCAGGCTGCCTGGATCCCCCATCTGCACTGATCCCCTTGGTTATTGCTTTGTCCTCTGGCATTTGTCCTCTCTCCACCATGCTGTCCTCGTCTCTTCAGTGTGGCTCGTCCCTGATGTCCATAGTCAATAACCAAAACCCATCGCAGCTTCTCCATAGTCAATAAACAAAACCCATTGCAGCTTCGTACAGGTGGTGTCTTCTTTCTTTTCAGTCAATACCACAAACAGATTTGTTAATTATGGTGTGAGTTGGCAGGGCAGGCTGGCCACGAAAGGGCAACAGTAGCAAGAGTATCGCTGGTGGGTCAAGGGGAGCAGTTGTTCTTCTCCATGCAGTACTTGTGAGGCTACATCTGGGGAACCATGTCCTGTTTTGGCCCCAGCAGCACAGGAGAGATCTTAACAATCTGGAGAGAGTCCAGCAGAGGATCATTAGGAGGGTAAGACACTTAGGGGCATGGAGCACACATCATACTAGCATGAACTGGAGCATAAACTCTGCTCAGAGGTGCACAAAGATGGCAGGCAGAAGTTGCAACTGAGGAAATTCCAGTTGGACATAAGGTTTATCATGAGTGTGGTTAGCACTGGAGCTGGGCCCCAGATAGGTGGGAATCTTATCCCTGGAGATTTTTGAGACTTGACTGGATGAGACCTTGAGCAGCCTCATCTAGCTTTAAGCAAGAATTGGATGAGGTGACTTCCAGAGAACACTTCCAACCTAATTTTTTCCTCCATTTCTTTCTACTCTAAATGCCTAGAGCTTTCCTAATGCACTGTCTGCCCTGACCCTCAGCTAAAAGCCTCCTGGCCAAAATCCGTGGTGGATTCTTTTAGAAATTGCAGACCTGGCTAAACTAGATTGTTTTGTGCAGGACATATCCCCCATGTCTGCCTTCTGCTCCATGTGCTTAGTGAACTCTCCTGTGGAGAGAAACTATGTTCTTGGTCTGTGTTGTGTTTCCCAACAGGATAGGATCCTGGTCCCCCACGGGGGATAACACAAGCTACAGAAATACAGGAAGGTTTTAATCTTGTCCACATTCATTCTCCTCCCACTGTGCATAACAAACCCTGCCTGACTCCTCACCTTCTCCCTGGCTGCTCATAATCTGTTGCTTTTGAGGTGGTGAGGTCCAAGGGTGACTTCTTTTCATCTTCTTTTGGTGGCGAGGCATTAAATCCCGGTGGATTCCAGCTGTGCTGCAGCTTCTGGGCTCTGCAGGGAGGACGACGGAAGGGATTTTCTGCTGTCATCTGTTCCAAATTACGGTGGCTTCAGGGAGCTCTTTGGCCAGTTTCCACCACAACACGCCCGCTCCCAAACCCACGCAACTGGGAGGTGGGGCCTCGTGGTGGTAGTGGCCAGGGTACCGTGCATCGCTCACAGAGGAACCAGGCGAAGGGACAGTGCAGCCACCACCTTCTGCTCCTGCTCTGCTGGGTCCCTTGGTGAGTAGCCTGTCCCCACCGGGCGCTCCGGGGACCTGGGGGGTGAGAGCAAGGATCACCCCCTCTCCCTAAATCTCCTGAATTTCATCTGCTGCTGAGAAAAGGGGGTCTGTGCTGGGGGTGGGAGCTGGAGCTGTGCTTTCGGGTGTCACCCAGCCGGGAGCAGTGGAGATGGGTGTTTTGCGGTGCTTTTCACGGAATCACGGAATTTCAGAGTTGGAAGGGACCTCTAGAGATCATCTAGTCCAACTCCCCTGCTAAAGCAGGATTGCCTAGAGCACATTACTCAGGACTGCATCCAGGTGGTTCTTGAAAGTCTCCAGAGAAGGGGACTCCACAGCCTCCCTGGGCAGCCTGTTCCAGTGCTCTGTCACCCTCACCGTAAAGAAGTTTTTCCTCATATTTGATCAGAACTTCCTACGTTCCAGCTTGTGCCTGTTACCCCTCGTCCTGTTACTGGGAACCACTGAAAGGAGTCTGGCTCCATCCTCCTTGAACCCACCCTTTAGATACTTGTAAAAATTAATAAGGTCTCCCCTCAGCCTTCTCTTCTCTTTTGTCCCCCCCATGTTTTGCAACTGGCTCCACCTCCCAGTTGCGCGGGTTTGGGAGCTGACGGCTTGTGGTGGAAACTGGTGGAAACTGGGGCTGTGCAGGGACGGGCGCTGGCATCACGAGCGGCAGATGCGAGGGAGGGAGATGCTGACCATGGCTGGGCAGCTCGTCACATCCCGACCCGCAGCTCCTCTCTCTGCTCCTGTCCTGCCGCCTTACCCCTTCTCACCCTGCATTCCCCACCCTGCGTCTCTCACCCTGGATTCCCCACCCTGCGTCTCTCACCCTGGATTCCCCACCCTGCGTCTCTCACCCTGGCCCAGCGTACACCTATTAGTATCCTGGTTGCTCTGTGTTTGCTTCACAGCTCTGCCTTTATCCTACCTTGTACCGTAGCTCCTCCAAACTAGATGCCTCTCAACTAATTCTTTGCATCTTTGGGTGTTAGGACACACTAGGAGGGGAGGGCTGCGTGGAGTCACTGTTTTTACAGCTTAACTGGTAAAAAGTCAAGCGTTAGGCAACGCCGCATCCATCGCCCCCACGGGAGGTGTGTGTCTCAGCTCAGCTCCCGGACCTGCCGCGCTCGGGGGGGTGCAGGAGTGAGTGGGGGGAGCCCGAGCCCAGCCCTGCCTTCGCAGCGGGGTCTGCGGCTCCCAACTTGGCTTTGCAGGTGGACGCGTGGCGATGACGGCAAAGAAGAATCAGTCTCTGCAGAATGGAAGCGCCAAGGTGGGTGCGGGAGGAGGGAGAGAGGGGAGGGCAGAGCGTGTCAAGGGCAACAGGTAGCTTGTACCTGCTCTGCCGGATGAATACGAGTCACATCTGACACTGTCCCATATGTCCCCCTGTTATCTTTATATGGATCTTTACCTGCAATAATATAGAGCATCAACAAAGGGAAAGGGTAAAACCTTTGGCATGTGTGAAAATTAAATAGTTCAGAATCAAGAAAGTTAACCCTGGGTGATGCAAGCCCGCGGTGATACCTGCTGGCAGCACCTGTCTTTCGTCTGTGTCCCCGCTGCGGACCCCAAATCTCCAGCAGTCGTGCTGCTGTGGATGCCGCGGGACTGCTGAACTACGGGATTTGTGAGAGGGCTGTCTCCGCATCAAGCCAAAATTAGCACAACACAGCACAAAACAATATGGTTTTTATCAGACGTGCAGATTCACAGTCCAGTCGTGGTCACAAGTGGGATATGAAGCCAAACAGCCTCTCGTCCACTGGTGATCAGGGGAAGGCTCAGCTTTTTCTTCTGCTCTGTCCCATGCAACCCAAAGAGCGTTCCCCTCATGGCTGCTGCGATGAGCCAACGTTTGCCCCGTCCCTCCCTTGGGGCTGCAGCATCTCAGTTGTCTCACCTCACCAGGTGGACGCCAGGCAAGAGTAGGAACAGGGGGGGTTGGAGCTGCATGTTTATCCTCACCCAGCTTTGAGGGACCTACCTGCAGCCGTGCTCTGGCACTGGCAGCACACACAGCTGTCAGCTGTGCTGGTTTATACTGGCATCCCACGTCACCCGTGCTGGCAGGGTGTGGGGATGCGGTGCCTTGTGCCTCAGGAGAGCTCTGCTGCCCTCTTCCTACAGCAATGGGTCCTACCAAAGCCCTCTGTGCCATCAAGGACAGACCCGCTCCTCTCCCCTTCTCCTTTTTGAGGTCTGTATCCCTTGCTTGTCACAGTGGCGAGAGGACAGAGGTGCCACATAGGCAAAACGGACTTTGCTGGTTCAAGGCTAGGAGCAAAGGCTGGGTCAGATGGAAGAAGCAGCAGAGCAGGGTAGAAAGCCAGAGGGGGGAGCTCCTGGACAGTCGGGCTTGGGAAATGGGGGGAGTGAGGACCGTCACCCTTCTGACACTGCCTGTGGTGCCCCTGCTCCTTCAGCAGCAGCAGCCAGCCTGGTTGTCCACAGCTGTGTCATATGCAACCTAGCTGGGAGACCCTCAATGGGGTCTGAGAAATGCCCTCCTTCTCCAGTGTGAGCTGAGGTCCTCTGTGGTCACTCCAACACACCAAATGCCACCGGTGTGCGGGAGATGGGGCATTCCTCAGGGAAGGGCAGTTGGCTAACTAATGCCCCTCTGCCATGTGCAGGAGAATGTGCTCCAGAGGGTCCTGCAGCTGCCGGTGGTGAGCTCGACCTGTGAAAGCCTCCAGCGCACCTATGTCAACACCAAGGAGGCCCACCCACTCATGGCCTCAGTGTGCGAGGTCTACGAGCGGGGCGTGCAGGGTGCCAGCGCCTTGGCCATGTGGGGTGTGGAGCCCGTGGTGCGCAGGCTGGAGCCTCAGTGTGAGTCAATCCACCGGGGGGGACACGGTGGGGGGGAGGCACCGGAACTTCCCTTGGTGGGACAGCACTGGCACTAGCGTGTGGGACCCCCTGGCACAGCCCAGGAGCTTTTCTCACCAACCCACCTTCATGCTTTTGCCCAAGGCAGTTGCCGTGGCTAACAACTTGGCTTGCCGGGGCTTGGACCACCTGGAGGAGAAGATCCCTGCCCTCCAGTACCCTGTCGACAAGGTAAGTACCAGGCGGGACAGTCTGGGATCGCCCAGCCCCTCTGCAGCGCTCACAAGATGTCTCCTCTGGGCTTGTTTTTGGATGGTGATGGGCTGCTCAGGGGGGAAACGGTGCAGCACCTCCAAGCAAGGCCTCCTCCAGGGGCTCCTGCAGCCTAGGGGGTGGTTGGAACCCTCCCAAATATAGGTCAACAGCATGCTGTGTCCTATCCCAGCCAAGTCCCTCCAGCTCTCCCAGCTGAAGAGAGCTTTTATGCCCCTCTTGGGGCTGTCTGCTCACATGGCCATGGCTGGGGCCCCCGTGGTCTGTCCAGCTGTCCCATGCCACCCCGAGCACACCAGCAGGACTGTTCACCACCTCTGCACCCACAGCTCGCGTCAGAACTGAAGGGCACCATCTCCACCCCCCTCCAAAGTGCCAAAAGCACCATTGGCAACTCCATGGATAAGATCATGGAGCTGGCAGCGGAGGGCTATGAGGCCACCAAGAACACCGTGGAAACAACAGCAAAGTACACGAGGAGGAACTCAGTGAGCCAGATGGCAGCCGCGGGGGTCGACACGGCCCTGGGAGGGCTGGAGAAGCTGATGGAGTACCTGCTGCCAGAGGAGGATGAAGAAGCAGGTAGTCCTGATGCTCAGATCCCATCTGAAGGTGTCTGGGGAGGGCTGGCTGTATCCGGGGTGGCACCTCACTCATGGGGTACACGTGGTGGGAGGAAACCCCCCTGGATTTTGGCACAGGGCTGCCTAAGAGGGTTGTCACACCAGGACGTAACCCCCGCACTGCTCTTCTGCCTGTGCTCTTCTGCTTTTAGATCAGAAGCCCAAAGAGAAACGCGTGTCAGCAGTAAAGGTCTCCCAGCAGCAGCCCAGTGCTCCCAGCACTCCCAGTGCTCCCAGCACCCTGGGCCGGATTGGCGCCTTGGTTAGCACTGTCTCCCACCGCGCTTACCAGCAAACCACCCAAAGCCTCCAGCGTGCCAAAGCCAAAGGGCAGGAGCTGGCCACCTGGATCCCCATCCTGGTGAGTGCCAAAACCTGCCCGCCAGGTTCCTGCTCTCCCGTACCTTCTTTTGGGCTCATTCTTCTTTGGGGTGAGATATTTTGGGCTCCTTGGAGCGCATCCGAGAGTGGAGTGGTAGGCGCTGCTGGTTTCCCCCGCTCAGTGGGACAAGCCAGGGCCAGCAGTTCCCGCAGCACATTCACATACAACCTTGTACCGTGTTAGCGGGATGAGTTATTTTTAGCCAGCTCCCAATGTATATTTTTGATTTATGGCCTTGCCATAACATCCTTACTAAAGCAAAAAGACCCTCCAGAGGCCCAGAGAGGATGGAGGGAAGGATGTGTCCCCCCTCTCCCACCCACCACTGTGGTGGGAACCCCTTCCGTGGCCTGTGCCAAAATCCCAGAGCTCCCCGCTACTCCCGGGATTTCTTCCCACATGCATAAATGACCCCCTCTCCTCCCAGCACACCCCAGGACCCCGTGAAATCCTCAGGCTAACAGGATGGGGCAGATGGGACCTACCAGCTCTGCCCCAAGCAGTGGCTTTTTGCTCCCCTTCCAGGGCAACTTGGCCAAGCCGAGCGTGCCCGAGGCGCCACGGGTCCACGGTGATGGGCAGAGCACCACGGCCGGCTGGCTGAGCCGGCGGCAGAGCAAGGTGCCAGAGCAGAAGCAGGAGAAGGCGGGGAAGAAAGACAACAACCACACCAAGGAGGTATGGAGAAAACGGGGGGCAGTGAGATGGGGGCACCCCAAGGCATCCTCCTGCCCATGGACCATGCCAGCATGAGGGATGTTCCCACTATACCCTTGGGGACCAGGCCCCCATTCCTGATGAATTGTGGCAGGAGCTGTGGCTTGGAGGAGGTGAGGACGGGTTGGAAGGGGGGACGGAGGCAGGCCCAGCATCCCCCCTCCCTGACCCCCCCAAAGCTGGGGGCTGTGGGCAGTCTCTGCACTGGGCAGGGTCACCCTGGCTTGTATATCCAAGACTCCTTTGATGCTGTGGGGTGTCAGCACCGAGCCCCTGAAGAACCCCAGAAAATCCCCTCTCCCATGGTCCCAGTAGCAAGGGGCAGCATGAGCCGGTGGGGCTGGGAACAGTCCCCAGCGTCGGCTCCGCTGGGACGCGGGGACGGGAAGCGGCAGGTCGGGGTCACTGCCCTTCGCCTCTGCCGGCAGCGGAAGCGCAGCCCAGGGCAGGGGGTCCCCGGGGGCCTGGGGGTGGGGGCAGCCGGAGGGAGCGACCCTGCTGCAAAGGGCTGGGGTGGCTTTTGCAAAGCAGCCAGCCAAAAGCACTGGGGCTTTGAGCTGCAGAGGGGATGGGGAGCCCAGGACCACCCCTGTCCTGCCCGGAGGGGCTGGTGGGACGGGGACAGTGGCTGAGCTGGTTTCTCTCTGCAGGCAGGGGACAGCCCCGGGCTAGTGGGCAGCGTGGCTCACAACCTGCAAACCGCCTGCGCCTCCGGCATCTCCAGCGTGAAGAAGGTCCCAGCGGTGGCCTGGGACGCAGCAGAGGGGTTGATCCTCTTCACCCCCCGACGGCTGTCCAAGGCCATGGAGACAGTGGATGCTCTTGGGGGGACCCTCGTCAGTGCCCCCAAGCATCTGCTGGGCACCCTGTACAGCTACGTGCCAGTGAGTTTGTCCCCAGCCAGGTCCCATCCACCTCCAGCAAACCCCATTTTGCCCAGCCTCCTCCCATGAGCACTCCATAGCGTCAGGCAGTGCCAGGAGGTACCAGAGTGGGGAGATGGGATGCAGTTGGGAGACCGCAGTCCCACCCTCCTCCTGAGCATCCTCCAAACCATGACAATGAGTCCCCCGCATAGAGCCAGCAGGTCGGACAGTGGTGGCACCTTCAAAGGCTTTGTTTCCAAGCCAGGGTGCGACCACAAATTCCTGGGAAGGTGAAAGTTCAGGCTGAGACTGACTGTGTCTCCTCTCCTTTCCCCCACCCCGCTGCCCCCCTGGGACCATGTCTCCACTGCAGCTGCCTGGGGGCTGCAGCCACCCACTCTCCTCCACTGGGGACCCCTCAGGGGGCAAATTGGCTTGTCCTGAGGTCCCCCTAGTTCTGGGGGGGCTGTGTAGCACAGGGAGAGCAGGGCTGGCAGGTGGGTACAGGCTCACTGGGTGCTCACCCCATCTCTCAGCTTCGCAGGCAGTCAGCGAAGGAAGAGGAGGCAGCCGGGAGCAGTAAACCCAACGCAGAGACGGAGCAGAAGGAGGAGGATGCCAAGCCTACCACCCCCTCCACCGAGGAGAAGTCCCAGCTGAGGGGCGACTGGCGGCTGTACCGCGGCCATCACCCCCTCTCCTTCCTGGGGCTCGAGGACCCCCTCTTCCTGCGGCATAACCTCTACCGCAGCCCTGCCTTCGAGCCCGAGTGCCCCCTCCCGCGGAAATCCGCCTTCACCCCCTACAACAGGCGGGTGAGTGAGGGCTCCTACCGCTTCAGCCCCGAGGCCATGTACAGCCGGGCTTACTACGGCAACCTCTACAGCCCTACCTTCAAGAAGGACTGAGCCGGTGGGGAGGACGAGAGCATCCCAGCCCCCTTCTAGTCCCCCCCCCCAGCACGCTTCGCCTGGGCCCCCGCCAGCCGCCTGCACACACACTGTACTGGGACAGGAGCTCAAAGCTGTAGACATGCCATGGGATGTCGTCTTCTGCAGTGTATCAGGGCCAGGATGGGGGAATAAAGGCAGCCAAAAGCCCTGTTGGTGAAAGGAGAAGGTAGAAGGAGGTGGGACCAGAGGAGACGGAGATGCAGGAAGAGCAGCGAGACCAGAAAAGAGAAAAAGGGACCAGCCACTCCCGGCACTAGGCTACTGTGGTCCCTATTGCTTACATAGCATGGACTTAGATGGGCTACATGTTGAGAACAGCGCTGAGACAGGGCAGGGAGGACAGCAAATCCATCAAAAATCACCATAGCAAGCCTGGTTCCCCATCCTTTCACCCTTCATCCCACCTTGCAGGCCCCATCCCTGGCCACAGATTGCTCCTCGGTGGAGGAGCTGAGGGACCCCACTGACCAGCAGGACTCATGAGTTGGAAAGCCCTGGGCACCCATCCCCAGCTGATGGTGGGACGGATGGTGGGGTCAGGAAGAAGACTGGTGACAACGGGTGGAGCTCCTGGAGCCCCTCTCTCCCGCAGGACTCCCTGGCTTCCCGCAACACCTCATTGTATCTGCTGCAATAATAAACCTTCCCGACCTGCCACTTGCCCCATCTGCTCGGCTGCTTAACGAGAGCAAGCCACCAACACAAGGGAGCAGAGTGGGGCGAGGTACCCAACCCAGGGCCGAGGGAGCGGGTACGGGAAACTCATCCTCGGGTCACTGCGGCAGGGACAGCGGGTGCTCATGCCCAGCACAGTACGTGTCCCTTCCCATGCCTCGAGTACAAATTCACAGCCCCGAGGAGCTGGGGGCTTCCTGCCAAAGACAATTTATTGCATTTCCAGAAGAACACAGCAGAGAAATCAGTGTCCGTACCGCACACACAAACCCTCTTCCAACACACTGCTTTCCCAGGCGCACCAGGGGAAGGGTTTGGGGAGAGGCAGGGAAAAACCTCCCAGCAGCAGAAGGGTTCAGTGATGAGCCCGGTGACCCCTTTCCCCACCCCCCTTTCTCCCCCAGGGACAGGCAGCCTTACAGAAGGAGCGGCTTGGGAAAGTGTACAGTGCAATTCCCCATCCTGGGAACGAGCCACGCGCCTGGTTTTTCCCCAGCACAGCCCGTACAGCGCTTGGATAAGGGAAACAGCTGCGATCGGTGGAAGCTGTGGGAGAGGACCAGGAGCAGGATGGTTCAAAAGCAAGGTGGGTGGGATGGGAGGTGTCAGCCCTCACCGAGGTCTTCCGGGATCAGCCTGGTGCTGCGGGCTCTGGGACACTCAGACACGGTGATCCACACATGGGAACCACCAGTGGCTCCCTGGCGGAGAGACCCCCGCCTTGCCAGCTCACGGGTGCTCCAGGGTTACCAGAGAGGACCCTGATGAGCATTAAACAGGAATGAGGATCTTAGGGTAGGAGCGGGGGAACAGGGAGCTGGGCAGAAGTGGCGTGTCCTCCCTGCTCACCAACAGCACGGGGATGATGCTGCCTGGAGCGGCAGCAAAATCACCTGGTAGTTTCCAGTGTTGGAGAATGGAAGGAGAAAGCAGGAGGCACCTAAAAAGCTGGTATGGCAAAGAATAAAGACTCTGCCCCATCACGGAGCCAAGAGGAAGGCACTACAGTCCTCAGCTGCACTGGCTGTGTATGGCAGGACACACAGACCCTGACATTTAGAAGGACAGCGAGGAACCCATCGTACTTATGGAAACACACGCACCATCTCCATGGGCAGCCAGGGAGGAGGCTTGGTCTAGCCAGGCAGCACAGAGAGAAGCAGCACCCACGCCGTAGCTCAGAGGGAGTCCGTTCGCTTGCGGGCAAACACAGCCGACATGGTCTTGACGATGCCACGAATCCCTGTACCCTTTTTCATTGCCAGTTTGGTGTCAGGGATGCGCTCGGCCAGTCCATGGAAGACCATGAGGGCCCCATGATAAGCCTCAGCTGCAGAGACCTCATAGAAACCACAGTCTAAAGAGAGGGCCAGGAGCCGACCCTCCTCGCTGGACACCACCCGTTGGTGGTGCAGGTCCCGTTTGTTGCCCACAATGACAATGGGCACCTTCTCCTGATTCTGCCCCTCCTTGGCTGCCTTGATGAACTGGATTTTGAGGGGCAGGATGTTGAAGCTGGCACGGTCGCAGATGCTGTAGACCAGAACAAAGCTGTCTGCCCACTGGATTCGCTTCTCCTCCGAAGAGCCCTCCTCTCCCTGCTCCTAGGGAAAGAGAAAAGGAAGGTTTCTTTACCCGGTTCCCTCCCTCCACACCTCCTAGCACAGGACACACTGATCCTGAGCCCATCAGGACAGGGATGGCTAGTGAGCAGCAGCAGAAGGGCAGAGAGAAGGAGGAGCACTGAGGAAGGCAGAGCAGGACCTGGCAGACCTCACCATGGAGACGTGATCTGGGATTCAGCATCACTGTCCTCACTTATCACCCAGCTGGCAAGCACTGCAGGTTGCAGCTGATAACAGCATGGCAACCTCAGGGCACCACTTCCACTTCGTTAGCGTGGTCCTGTGCTCAGTCTGGGCTGATAATGTTAGTGCTTCAGCCCCAACATCTTCAGTCAGAGGTCCACGGGCTATGGTGACTATTGCTACCCTGCCAGCAACACTGCTGCCCTGTGCTCTGCAGGCAAGAAGGGTCTGGTTGCCTACAAACCACCTGACGCAAGAGTTCTGCTCAGCTGGAGCTCCCAGGCTATGGTTCTCCCCGTGTAACTTTTAGTAAAGGGTTCTTTTCTCTCCAGGGTGAAAACGGGTTGATGGGAGGGGAGCCCTCTCACCTGGGAATTGGGGACGTCCCAGATGTGGAAGAGAATCTCTCGGCCATCCACGGTCAGGTTGTGGCTGTAGATGAATTCTGCCAAAAAATGAGAACAAAGATCTCATTGGTCTTCACGGACCCAAGAGACAGCTCCCTCAACCCAGGTCTTCCCCTCCTGGGGACAAGCCAGTCATGTCCACCCTGGGAAACCATGCTCTACAAGGCAAGGTCTGGGGGTTCTTTTTGTACAGTGACAACCACGCAGAGCATGGGTGTTGTGTCTGCCCCAGCCTGCCTCCGCCCCAGCGTGCAGTCCAGGCACACTGGTGCCACCAACTGCCACCAAGGACCTATGGCACCCAGCGAAGCAGTTCTAGACCAGAGATGGGTCACTGAGCAAATACAACCACTGAACCCCCTGGGAGCAGGTAAAGGCTCTGGAGAAAGGCAGGAGAGGATGGGAAGCAATGAAATCCTGCGGGCAGAAGCTGGATTGCTTCCTGACCCCAGTTCCTAACGGGAACTGGCCTGGCCCTGGCCTGCCACTCACCCATGTCTCCGTACTCCCCGATAAAGCGCCGAGTGAGGAAACGCACAGTCAGAGCTGCAGAGGGAAGAATGAGAATCGTCAGAATAACCCTAAACCTGAAGGATTTTCCTTCTTAAACCCAGAACAGAGTCAGGCACCATCCCCTTGTAAACTCCCACTAGCAGGAACGACCTCGGGTTTTCTCCCAGCCCTCGGCAGGTCTGCAAGCGGAGCGGAGGCACAGCATGAACCAGAGCATCAGCAAACCACAGCACAGCAGAAAATAACCTTCCCCTGTCCCTCGCCCGCTGCCTGCAAGGTTGTACTCAGCTTCCCCGCCCGGGATCACCACCGCAGCCGAAAGCTCAGCCCCATCTCACCAGCCTGCTCTGCCGGGCTGCTCTCTGCAGGTTGTTCTCCAAACGCTGCTGCAGGGGTTTCGGCCCTTTTTTTGATGAGAGAAGCGGGTCTCCTTGCCTGGGAACCCCCCGCTCCCAGCTCACAGTCAGCTCTTACCTGATTTCCCCACGTTGTCCGCTCCCATAACGAGGACGTTTGCTTCCATCTTCAGGGCGGTGGGGCCAGGCACCTCCATGAGGGCAGGGTGGTCGGGGGTGAAGCTGGCGCTCCGGCGCAGTGGGAGCCGGAGCCCCATGCCGAACGTGGTCGTTCCTCGTCGGCAGTCCCAGCAGCGTCTGCAACTCCTCTCTGTGCAGCCGAGGAGCCAGCGCTTCCCACGGCACCCAGGGGACTGGCGAGGGCCATAGCCCTCCCCACAGGGGCGGTGCAGCCAGAGCTGCGGGCAGCCAGATGAAGAACTCTGTTATCACTCAGATCGTCACTAACGTACGTCAGCGCCCAGAGCCGGTACTGTCATCCCCCGGCACGGCAGGCAGCCGGGAAGCACCGTCTGGCTGCACCAGCTGCTCCGCAAACCGCATCCCGGCAGGCTGCCCACGCCTGCACCTCGAGCACGCTGTCCCTTGGCAGGGCCATGAAGCCCCTTGTTCCTTCCCCACGGTGACCATGGAGCTGCCTGCAAGGAGTGGTGGAGCGTCTCGTGAGTGATGGAGCAACTCGTGAGTGATGCAGCAACTCGCAAGTGATGCAGCAACTCGCAAGTGATGCAGCGCTATTGCACAAGTGGTGGAGCATCTCACGAGTGACGGAGCGTTGCTTCACAAGTGGTGCAGCATCTCACAGGTGGTGGGGCATCTCACAAGTGATGGAGCTTTGTCTCATGAGCAATGGAGTGTGTCACAAGTGATGAAGTATCTCACGAGAGATGGAGTCTCTTGTGAGTGATGGAGCAACTCACGAGTGATGGAGCATTCTCTCACAAGTGGTGCAGCATCTCACAATTGATGGAGCATTGTCTCATGAGTGACGGAGCATTGTCTCCTGAGGGATGGAGCATCTCACAAGCGATGGAGCATTGTTTGACAAGTGGTGCAGCATCTCACAAGAGGCGGAGGCTCTTGTGAGTGCGGGAGCATCTCACAAGTGATGGAGCATTGTCTCATGAGTGGTGGGAGCATCTCATGAGTGATGGAGTGTTGTTTCACAAGCGGTGCAGCATCGCACAAGTGATGCAGCATTGTCTGACGAGTGATGGAGCATCACACAAGTGATGGAGCGTTGTCTGACGAGTGATGGAGCATCTCACAAGTGATGGAACATTGTCTCATGAGTGGTGGGAGCATGTCATGAGTGATGGAGCGTTGTTTCACAAGCGGTGCAGCATCTCACAAGTGATGCAGCATTGTCTGACGAGTGATGGAGCGTCTCACGAGTGATGGAGCGTTGTCTCATGAGTGATGGAGTGTATCACAAGTGATGAAGCGCTGCCTCCCAAGTGGTGCAGCATCTCATGAGCGATGGAGTCTCTTGTGAGAGATGGAGTGCTGTCTCACAAGTGATGGAGTGTTGTCTGACGAGTGATGGAGCATCTCACAAGTGGTGGAGCACCTCACAAGTGGTGGAGTGCTGTCTCACAAGTGGTGGAGTGTTGTCTCACGAGCAGTGGGAGCATCTCACAAGTGACGGAGTGTTGTCTGACAAGTGATGGAGCATCTCACAAGTGGTGGAGCACCTCACAAGTGGTGGAGTGCTGTCTCACAAGTGGTGGAGTGTTGTCTGACGAGCGATGGAGCACCTCACAAGTGGTGGAGCACTTCACAAGGGGTGGAGTGCTGTCTCACAAGCGGTGGAGCGCCTCAGAAGCCATGGCGCCCCGCGGGAGCACACACCCCTCGCCCCCGACCTGCCGCAGCCCCAGCGCCTCCCCGCCGCCCTCCCCACGCCACCCCCGCCCCGCCGCCCGCCCCCCCTTCGCCCCAGGTGGGTGAGGTCCCCCCCACCGAGCCCCTCCGCCCCCGGGGCCGGGCCGGGCGGAGCCGCCTGACGCCATCGCGGCGCGCCGGGGCCGGGCGGGTGCCGCCATGGCGGCGGAGGGGGCGGCGGTGCGGGTGGCGGTGCGGGTGCGGCCGCTGCTGCCCCGGGAAGCGCTGAGGGGGCACCGGCCCTGCCTGCGGGGCGACGCCGCCACCGGCGAGGTGGCGCTGGGCCGGCGCCGCCGGTTCCGCTTCGCCGCCGTGCTGCCCGAGGCGGCGGGGCAGGCGGCCGTCTACCGGGCCTGCGTCCAGCCGCTGCTGCGGGCCTTCTTCCGCGGATTCAACGCCACCGTCTTCGCCTACGGGCAGACCGGCTCCGGCAAGACCTACACCATCGGGGAGGCCAGCGTGGGTGAGTCGCGGCACGGCCGGTGGCACCCTGCCCGCCGGCATCGCCACCCTACCGGCATCGCTGTCCCACCGGCATCGCCACCAATCCTCTGCGCTCCCCCACCAACCCCACCAGTGCCACATCACCACCTCCCTCCAGCCCAAGCCAAGCCACCAGCCCAGCCATCCCTCCCGACCCACCAACTTCACCGATGCTGCCATCCCCACCCATCTCGTCCACTTTGCTCTCTCCATCCAAACCCACCATCACCATCGCTTCCAAACATCACCCTCCCAATCAGCCCATCCACCCTGCCCTCCTTCTTCATCCTGCCAGCCCAACCCCACCAACCCATCCCGCCCCCCCCCCAGCACCCACCCACGCTGCTGTAACCACCCCCCCATGGACAACACCTTCTTTGAGATGCCGGCGCGTAGGATTTCTCCTCTACCGCTGCAGGACAAGCGAGAAGACCATGTCTGGTCTGTGGGTGGTGGTGGTCTTCCTAGGGCACCGCTGCCTTCACCTGGCTTGAACCTGTCAGCTTTGTCCTGAAATAAACCTTAAGGAGAGGGAGGTTTGTGGGGGTTAATCCTGTTCATTTGTGTATGTGAAGGAGATGAGGAAAAAGGAAACCGTTCCTTTCTGTAAGTGCTGGTTTAATGGTATTATGATACCTTACAGAGGGTGTACTGTAAACGTTTCAGTCAGCTTTAGTTACCTGCATGGTTTGTAAACATTAAATTGTTTCCATACTTTCTGTCTACCTCTCTTTTCAGTCTCCCAGTTCAGGCTATCATTGCACCAAATTTGGGGATGGCTCTTTTATTATGGCTGTTGGAGACAAAAGTGAAAACCATTTAAAATCTGGCCAGCAGAGTCTGCGGCCAGATACGAGCAGGCTGCAGAACAAAAAATAAACCTTCTCGGAGGTGGGAAAACTGTGGAGTCATGCTGGCTTCAAAGGACAGTATGCCATAGCTGCAGGCATGGTGTTTGCTACCTGCTGAAACACTGACGTACCTTTTCCTTCTTGAGGAAGGACTGGAAACAACCAGCGTTGCTGGAATCCAGCACGGTGGTGGGATAGGATTTGCCCCAAGGTCCTGCGGCATAGAAACACTCAGAGGGATGTTTAATCCGGGCTGCGAGGGCTGAGCTGCGGGAGGGTTGGGAGGCTGCTCCTTTCCAGCTGACGCGTGTGCTGCAGGCAGGCTCCTGCCCACGGCTCCGTCCCCAGCGTGGGCTCCCCGGGCTTTCGTCACCATGTCCATCTCTCTGCCAGCTTCCATCAATGAAGACGAGCAGGGTATCATCCCACGAGCCATGGCCGAGACCTTCAGGCTCATCGATGAGAATGACCTGATTGACTACACGGTCCGAGTGTCCTACCTGGAGGTGTACAAGGAGGAGTTTCGGGACTTGCTGCAGGTGGACACAGCCAGCAAAGACATCCAGATCCGGGAGGATGACAAGGGGAACATTGGTACGTGTGGCTGCACACGGGCTCCCTGTTCTCCCCGTGCCCGAGGCTAGGGTTGGGTTATCTATCCCTGAAGGCAGAGCCAGGTCGTCTCCCTCCATCCCTCTGTCCCTCTCCTGCAGCAGATTGCTGTGCTTTGTCCTGTTCGGTGTGAAAAGCTGGTCTGTGCATGGCACAATATGGACAGGGTGATGGCACCAGGCTGTGCTTTGTCCTCGGGCAGCCTGTCCCTCCCAGCCACAGCTCCATTTGCTGTTGCAGTGCTCTTCGGTGTGAAGGAGTCGGAAGTGGAAGGGCTGGACGAGGTACTAAGCCTGCTGGAGATGGGGAACACAGCCAAGCACACGGGAGCTACCCACGTCAACAGGCAGTCGAGCCGCTCGCACACCATCTTCACGGTGACCATGGAACAGCGGCGCGGAGCCGGCCGCCTCCCCCTCCACCACCACCCCCCCTCGGTCCCTGCCTCGGGCCAGGTCCTGGTTTCCAAGTTTCACTTTGTGGACCTGGCGGGCTCAGAGCGAATTGTGAAGACGGGAAACACGGGGGAGAGGCTGAAGGAGAGCATCCAGATCAACAGTGGCCTCCTGGCCTTGGGCAATGTCATCAGTGCCTTGGGAGACCCTCGGAGGAAAAGCAGCCACATTCCCTACAGGGACTCCAAAATTACCAGGTACAGCTGGGACTCCCACGTCTCACGGGCTCTTGGACCAACAGGAGGGAGGTGATGCTTTTGCCTGCCTTTCCCATGCCCAGCCTGCCAGGTTTGGTGGCAGAGTCCCCAGGCTCACCAAGAGGAGCTTGCAGGGCCCGTTGTCCCTTCTGCTGTCACACCGGGGCTCTCAGACCAACTACTTGATGCTATGGGACCAGCGCACCCGCTGTGCCTCACAGCAGTTTACAGCTCTGCCCTCTGTGCAGGTCTTCACGTAGGGAAGCTTGAGCAGCAACGAAGCTGGGCCAGAAAGGACAGACTAGCTTATTGCAGAAGATGAGGCTTGCGTAAGTCATGCTGCTGAAGCTGAGATGGGGTGTCACCAAGGGTTATCCTGCCCTTCCTGCCTGGCAATGAATAAAAAGTCCTTCAAGTAGGCTTGTTTGGTGGTTGACAGTTAGTTTTTAGCTCAAGCAGGTGGCCTTAGCAATCTCCAACAGGTTCCCATGCAGCACGTGCCTAGCAGTGATCACACAGTGAGGGAGCTCCCAGCCTCGGGAATTATTCAGATGGAAACTCGCCACAGTACAAACTGTTATTCCTCTGCTTAATGATCCTGCTCACTTCACTAGTGCCAAACCGGCCAAACAGTGCCAAACAGAGCAAGAATATAATTTTCCTTGGGCTTAATCTCTGAAAAGGGTTGGAAACCTTCTGGTTCTGCATTATTTTGTATTTCATCTATTTTAATGACTCTGCTCTTCCCTAGGATCCTGAAAGACTCTCTGGGGGGGAATGCCCAGACCGTGATGATAGCCTGTGTCAGCCCATCCTCCTCCGACTTCGATGAGAGCCTCAACACGCTGAATTACGCCAACCGGGCTCAAAACATCCAGAACAAGGCCGTGGTGAACTGCCGCAAGGAAACGGAGCATGTTGAGGAGCTTCACCGGCAGATAAAGAACCTGCAGAAGGCGCTGGAACAGCGGCACCGCTCCGAAACCCGTATCATCAACCGCTCGTCCACCGCCAAACGATGCGCACCAGACCCCACAGCTCGGCTGCTGGCAGAGTGCGCGCATTACCGGACCTGCACCGACGCCGCATACCGGCTGCTGATGGAGCTGCAGGAGGACAGTAACCTGACGGTGGAGCAGATCTTGCGGGTTAAGGAGTGGCTGTGCGCGGTGGAGAGCGAGAGGAGCGAGCTGACCTCGGCCGGGCTAGATAGCGGCATCGAGAGCACCTCCGCGGAAGACCAGAGCCCTGAGGCACAAGGCTCAAATCTGGGAAAAGCCCAGGTAACAGTTGGGGTGTTTCAGCTCTGAGATGGGGTTCATCTGATGGTCACTGAAGGCATGGTGGAAGGGTCAGTAGAGGGAGAGGAGAAGCAACCTGTCCACAAAGCCGTAGGGAGGCAGAAAGATGTGGTCGTTGGAGCAGGCAGGGAGAGGTTGGATTCAGCTGCAGCAGAGACACCTATTTTGCAGGAAAAATCTGGGTCTGCAGAGCTGCTATGTCCTTGCAGAGTCCAGCACGGGAAAGGAAGGGCAAAGTTGGATGCTGATGCTGCCTTTCTTGTATTCCGGGGGGCAGGTGAACACCGAGAAGGGGTGTGAGTCCATCAAAGACGAGCAGGTAGCCAAACTGCAGAGGCAAGTGGAGCGCCTGGAGGAGGAGAACCGTGATTTCCTGGCTGCCCTAGAGGATGCCATGGAGCAGTACAAGCTGCAGGTATTTCTGGGCTCTGCTGTCTTTGTAGGGACCTGCCCCACTCCTCCCCTCCCTCCCCAGGAGAGCACAGCTCAGCTTTCAGGTTCTTCTGCAGCAGGTCTGGGATCCAGGGGTACAAACTCACGTTTTTCTCGTTGCCTCCTAGAGCGACAAGCTGCAGGAGCAGCAGGATAAGATCTCAGAGCTACACGTGCGCTTGGAGATGGCAATGCCAAACCTGTGTGTGCCAGAACTGCTGGAAAACCTTCACCTGGTGACTGCCGGCCAGAGACCTCACACGGCCCCGCTGGATGCTGCCCCATCCCATGGCCTCAGTGGGGTTCCCTCAAGGCTCCTTCCCGCTGAGCAGAGTGGCAGAGCCCTTTGCAGGAAGGTGAGGGTGCAAGTCTGTGCCGTTGAGGCTGCTCTTCACTCGGATGCTCTACTGGGTGAACAATTTTTTCCCCACCATTGAATGTGAACCTTGTCAGAGGTGCGGTCCAGAGGACTGCGCTCAGTGTTCCCATCCAAAGAGATTCACAACTCCGGCAAAACCAGCCCAGCTTCAAAACTGAGGCTTTTACTTCAATGTTATGGGCAGGTCCCAAACTTGGTGAGCAGCAGAAGGCAGGAGGTCAGGCAGCTAGTAAACACGCTCAGCTCCGTTTTGTTGCATCTTTTGTTGTCTAGCAGTGACACCCAGCTGAGCACTACTTTTTTCTAACATGGGCTCTCATGCAGCACGTTTCCTCTCTTTCCGATTCTCTGCCCCAGCAGCTTGACAGCAACCCCTCCTTCCAGGAGGAGGACCTGGCAGGCTGGCACCTGAACCACACGCAGTGTCCGACTGGCAATCCAGAGATCAAAGCCATGGTGCTGAGGAAGGAGCTCAACCAGGACTCGGAGAAGCCGGCAGAGGTGTCCTCGGGAGAGGAGGAGGAGGAGTGGGAACAGAAACGGTCCCTGTCCCAGCGCCGGTGAGTTGTGGCTGTCCCAGCACCATGCAGTGCCCTGGTAGGTGCGTGACCTGGTTGTCCCACCTCCGCATCTCAGCTCTCCTGTAGGATGTAGAAGCAAACCCTGCCTCTGGGGTCGGTGATCCTGCTGAGACAGCTGCCTGCTCGCTGGGCAGCTAATTACCATCTTTCCTGACCATAGCTACTGTTTCTATCTCCTGAAGCTTGTGGATCATGAGGGTCTTTACTGGGAACAGCTCTGGCAGTGCCCAGACCCAACTGATTAATTTGCTGCTGCTCCTTCTAGAAACGGGATCCAAAGCTGGAGCAAGAAAGAGGTTTGCAAGTTGAGCGAGGAGCCAAATGGAGACAATGCCCCCTCGATTCAGGAAAAGCAGCTGGAGCTGTTAAAAGGCAAGTAGCAACCATAGGCGTAGGTTGTTGGACAATTTTCCTAGGGCTGGTGGCGCTTCACAGGTGCTGGTGATAGGAAGGGAATGTGTCCCACCTGGATGAGACCAGAGGACGAAAATGGAGCAGGTGACAGTCTGGCTGCTTTTGTTAAGGAGAAACTTGAACTGCTGGGGTCTGGCAAGAACTGCGTGTTTTGGTGGAAGCTGGGGGTGACTCTGGGTGATGCTGCGTCAGTTCTTGGCTACAGATCTGAGGTTGGATTGTCCTTCTATCACCTAGCTGCTAAGACAGAACGTTCCTTACCCAGGAATTTGTGTTGCAGAGGTCTGCAGGAAGTGGGAGCCACTGCTCGGTCCCAGGGAGCACTTGCCAGGGAAGGACTCCGAGTGGAGGCTGGTGCAAGCACAGCAGAAGATCCGAGAGCTGGCAATCAACATCCGCATGAAGGAGGAGCTGATCACGGAGCTCATTAAGACAGGTGTATAGCTGCTGTTAGGATCTTGTGTGCATTCCCTATGAAATCTCCTCCTAGTTGGGATACTTGGTCTCTACTCCCATCCTCACCTTCCCTCCCAGGGTTGTCTGTGCCCCGTCCTCTCCCCTGTAGGCAGCAGAGCACTGTTTCTCCATCCCTCTAGCTGAGTAAGTCGCTTCCCATTGGTTTCTCCCCAAATCCCTTCCCCGGAATAACTGAGGGCAAGGGAGCATTCAGTCTTTATAGCCAAAAATACTCAAGGAGGAAGAGAGAGGAAAGGTCTGTCCCTGGGCAGAATCCTGGCTGTGAGGGAAGGGGGCCTGGAGGTCACGGCAGAGGGGGGGTTGTTGCAGGCAAGGATGCCCAGGCTCTGAACAGGCAGTACTGCCAGAAGATCAGCGAGCTGGAGCAGGAGGCAGAGCAGGTGCGGGCAGAGCTGAGCGACAGCCAGAAGCAGCTCCAGGAGCTGGAGGGCAAAGAGCTGTGGGACCCCGGGGAGAAGCACAAGCTGCAGGAGTACCGCACGCGCGTGGCAGCCGCGCAGAGCAAGGCACAGGTGAGTGGGAAGGGCTCTACCCACCTGGGGAGGCGGGCAGGAGCAGAGTTGGGGGCATCTCTGCAAAGGTCATGGGGGAGACGCCGAGCCCAAGGGCAGCTTTCACCCTCCGGCAGGTTCTGTGCAAGAAGAAGCAGGCGACGGAGAGGCTGGTGTCGCTCTCGGCCCAGAGCGAGAAGCGAGTGCAGGAGCTGGAGAGGAACATTCAGGTGATGCGGCGGCAGCAGGGCCAGCTGCAGCGCCGGCTGCGGGAGGAGAGCGAGCAGAAGCGGCGGCTGGAGACAGAAGTGAATAAGCGACAGCACCAAGTCAAGGTAGGAACAAAGGAGCAGCTGTGCTACCGCAGTATTTGTGAGGAAGATGATGGGTGGGCTCCGCAAGCTGCTGGACAGGCTGGGGGTAGCTCTGATGGGGTCTGCGATTGTCTTGGAGAGTGGAATTTTTTTAAGAGTATCCAAAGAGCTAGCAGAGAACATAACCTGTCCCTCAGCCCCTGGCTCTAGGGCAAAGAAGACTCTCGAGGCTCAACAGCTGCTCCTTCCCATACAGGAACTGGAACTGAAGCACGAGCAGCACCAGAAAATCCTGCGCATCAAAACAGAGGAAATCGCAGCTTTCCAGAGGAAGCGGCGGAGCGGCAGCAACGGCTCCGTGATCAGCCTGGAGCAGCAGCAGGTACAGGCAGAGCGAGCCTGCCACCTCCGTCCAGTTCCACAGGGACTGCTGTGGTGTACTGCCGGTTGACGGGGGAGGCCTGGAAGCAGGGGCTTCAGCTCGAGATGGGACATAGCCCATCCTGCCCTTGAGGAGGACAGTCCATAATGTCACTTGTGTCTAGTAGCAGAGAACTTACATCTTGTCTTACCCCTAGGACCAGTATTCTCTTCTAAATCCTAGCATTGGTAAAGCAGCTGTGAAATTTTGTCTGTCAGCGGAAGAGTGGTGGGAGATGTGGCCCCCAAGGACTGCTCGGCAGCTGGGGATTTAGCTCAGCTCTGCCTCTCAGAGCAGCTGGAAGGATAAAACTTGTGAAGCACAGCCAGCAATGTGCCCTTGTGGCCAAGAAGGCCAATGGCATCCTGGAGTGCATCAAGAAGATTGTGGCCAGCAGGTCGAGGGAGGTCATCCTCCCCCTCTGCTCTGCCCTGGTGAGGCCACATCTGGAGCACTGTGTCCAGTTCTGGGCTCCCCGGTTCAAGGAGGACAGGGAACTGCTGGAAAGGGGACAGCAAAGAGCTACAAAGATGATTAGGGGACTGGAACACGTCTCTTATGAAGAAAGGCTGAGGGATTTGGGTCTCTTCAGTCTGGAAAAAAGACGGCTGAGGGGATCTTATCAACACTTATAAATACTGAAAGGGTGGGTGTCAGGAGGACGGGGCCAGGCTCTTTTCAGTGGTGCCCGGGGACAGGACAAGAGGTAACAGGCACAAACTTGAACATAGGAAGTTCCACCTAAACATGAGGAGGAACTTCTTTACCCTGAGGGTGGCAGAGCCCTGGCACAGGCTGCCCAGAGAGGTGGTGGAGTCTCCGTCTCTGGAGACATTCAAAACCCGCCTGGACACATTCCTGTGCAACCTGCTCTGGGTGACCCTGCGCTGGCAGGGGGTGGGACTAGATGATCTCCAGAGGTCCCTTCCAACCCTATGGTTCTATCAAGTCTGGGCTATAGGCATTAGCAGAGATGAACTCAAAACTCTTTGATCTCAACCCCATTAGTCTTTAGTCTAGCAGTCCCGGGCATTGCTGCTGCTGTCTGCGCGCATGCACACGCCCTTTGCCTCTCCTTCCGTCAGAAAATTGAGGAACAGAAGAAGTGGCTGGATATGGAGATGGATAAAGTTCTTGAGCAGCGCCGGGCCCTGGATGAGCTGGAAGATGAGCTGCGGAAGCGGGAAGCTATTGTGGCCAAAAAGGAAGCCCTGCTGCAGGAAAAGAACGGCCTGGAGAGCAAACGACTGCGCTCCAGCCAGGTAGGACAAGAGCATGACACCTCAACCCCTTGCTTGATTTCCAGCAGAGGTGGGAGGCTGGAAGACCTGGGTGCCATCCTGGGTCTGGCAGAGGGCTGCAGATCAGGATGAGATAGTGTTGGGAAGTGAGTAGCAAATCTGCCTCTGCAGGAGACCCTGCTGGTGCTGTGCCTCTGAGGTAGTTGGTTTGATAGCCCGTGGTTTAGGGGTGTGTGGTTGCTTGACCTATGGAGGGAGTAGAAGGGGGCTGGGGGGCTGATTTGCCTTTAGAGCAGATCTCCTTGAGCATCTTCTGCTGCAGGCCCTGACAGATGACATAGTGCGCGTGTCCAGCCGCCTGGAGCACTTAGAGAAGGAGCTGACTGAGAAGAACGGGCAGCTGCGTCATGGCAGTGCCCACGACCAGCAGCAGATCCGCCAGGAGATCAACAGCCTGCGCCAGGAGAAGGACCAGCTGCTCAAACAGAGGTTGGAGCTCGACAACAAGCTGCGTCAGGGCACCCTGCTGTCCCCAGAGGTACCTCTTCTTGGGCTGGGCTGCTCTGCTTGCAAGAGCATGAGATAGTAAGAGAGAGCTACCTGAAAGGAAGTTGTAGCAAGGTGGGGGCTCAGTCTCTTCTTCCAAGTAACAAACGATAGGACAAGAGGAAATGGCCTCAAGTTGCATTGGATATTAGGAAAAATTTCTTCACCGAAAGGGTCGTCAAGCATAGGAACAGGCTGCCCAGGGAAGTGGTGGAGTCACCATCCCTGGAGGTACGTAAAAGACATGTAGATGTGGTGCTGAGGGACGTGGTTGAGTGGTGGACTTAGACTTGATGATCTTAAAGGTCCTTTCCAACTTAAACGATTCTATGATTTTAAGTAAAGACCTGAGCATGGGGTCAATAGCAGGTCCTCCCCCACATCTCCAAACCGTGCATATCCTAGCTTCTTGCCAGGACTACTGACGTGACAAGGGAGGTGGGGGGCAAGGTGAGACAGAGCAAACCCTTTACTCCCTAGTTAACCACAGCTTTGCCCTGGCAGGAAGAACGGATCTTGTTCCAGCTGGATGAGGCAATCGAGGCTCTGGATGCAGCCATCGAGTACAAGAATGAGTCTATCACGTGCAGGCAACGAGTCCTGCGGGCCTCGGCCAGCCTCCTGTCCCAGTGCGAGATGAACCTCATGGCCAAGCTCAGCTACCTTTCCTCCTCCGAGACCCGAGCTCTGCTCTGCAAGTACTTTGACAAGGTGGGAGACAACTGCCCTCTGTGCTGGTGGGAGCTGCAATATCTGACCAAACTCTTGTTTTCCTCACTTTCAAGCTTTCCGCCTGCTTCCTACTCCTCTTTTGTGCTGTAAAGTCAGGCCACAAAGCCACAGCACCATGATCCCCACCTATCCCAACACCTGGGAGAAGGGCTTAACTAGTCTTAGGATACATGGATCCTTCCAGTGGTTCTGACACAGTGCAGCCACACATTGCTCTTCCCTCTGAGGCAGCTGGGACACCCCAGAACTACTAACCTTCATATGCCATACCAAAATATTAACTTGATCAGGCTCAGCAGGGCAGGAAATCTTCCCAAGCTCTGAAGGAACTGAGATGTTCCTTGCTCTTGGGCCCTGGCCAGGTGGTGACGCTTCGAGAGGATCAGCACAGGCAGCACATTGCCTTCTCGGAGCTGGAGATGCAGCTGGAGGAGCAGCAGCAGCTGGTGTACTGGCTGGAGGCAGCCGTGGAGCGCCAGCGCCTGGAGATGGACCGTCAGCTCACCCTGCAGCAGAAGGAGCACGAGCAGAACATGCAGTTACTGCTCCAGCAGAGCCGCGGTAACCACCCAGCTCCTGAAACAGGCAGCGGTGGCACTGCTTTCGTCACTCACAGGGCTCGCAGCTTGAAATGGCCTTGTTTTCCCTTGTAGAGCACATGGATGAGGGGCTGGCCAGCAGCAAGCTGCAGTATGAGACAAGGATTCAGGTGCTGGAAAAGGAGCTGAGCCGTTATATGCGGGCAAACCAGGAGCTGAACCAGAGACTCATGAACCTCCATCCTGGGCAGACCAGAGGTGAGAGGAAACCCAGGCTGGGGCTTTGCTGTTCCTACCAAGTTAAAAGTAAGGGAGTTAAAATTCCTTTCCCTGGCAGTGAGAGCTCGGAGCAGGGTGGGTGATTGATGGCCTTGAGCAAGTGCTCTACAGGCACTGATTTTGATGAGAAAAGTAGAGATCCTGATACTCATCTCGCTGTACCCCCAATCTTTCCCAGCAGGGATGGAGAGAAGCATTCACGGGGCTGGGGACAGAGCTCCCCCCGTGCTCGGGACCTGCGAGGAATCCAGCCTCGGGGAACAGCCCGTGCCTCTGGCCATCACTGAAGAAAGCCATTGGGTCAAGGATGAGAGCAGGGACCTGGTGCACGCGCCATTGCCAGCGACGTGGCGGCGTTCCTCCCTGCCCAACGACAGCCCCGGGGACCTTCGGCAGAGGGATCCCGAGCACTTGCTGAGAGCGGGGCAGCCCCACGAGGTGCACCCACCACGGACCCTCGCTCTGGCCTCCAAGCCCCGCCGGGAGCTGCGCAGAGCCAGCCTGAACATGACCCCAGTGCCTTACCACCCAGCAATGATAGACGTGAGGAAAAACCCACTCTAGACGTGAGCTTAATGCTTACCTGGCACAGGGCAGGGAGGAGCAGGTATTGCTGATGTGAGCTTAAGAGCCTTCCTGCCCCTGAAGCCAGCCCGGCGACAAACCTGTTACGTTTGAGAGGCCTGAGGAAGAAAAAGGTGTGACTTTTCATCACAAGGGAAGCAAGCATGTAAGGTGTGGGACCACCAGTCTGCGTTCTCCACGTTGCTGCCAAGTCCAGACAGCGCTGGCTGGACACCTTTCCTCCCGCACCCTCAGCAGCTTAAACACTGGGAAGTGGGAGATGCCTCTTAACACTAAAAAAAACTTGTTTACAGCTTGGAAACCTCTGCTGCAGGGCTTGCTCTCAGCCCTAGCAGCCTCAGAGGGAGATGTTCTGCAATCCTGCAGGACTTGTACATAGATTTTTGTAGTAACTTTGTTTTTTTACATTTCTACTGGTAACTTTTATAATAAAGCAGAGTGAGTTTTACGAAGCAGTCACTTGTCAGAGGCTCCAGTTGTGACTTACTCTGGGTGTGTAGGAAAGGAGTTCTATTTAAACCTCACTGCATGGGAACTCAGCTGCTGTCACCATGTTGCCTTAATGTTTAAGTACCTGCTTTGTAAGTGCTCAGTCAGAGCTGGCAGGCTTCCTCCATTGAGCTGCTGCAGGAAGGGTATCTCCAGACAGCACTAGAATTGTCTGAAGCTGCCAGGATAAAAGCAACCCTGGTTCAGTGCCATTTTGTGCTCTAGCCTGTAAGCTGCTTTAAGCAAAACTTCGTCTGGATGTAAGGGAGATCAAACAGAAACTTGCACCTTCACACTGACACCATCCACCACACTGACACGTCCACCAAGGAGGACACTAATTCTGGCGGAGCAAGAAATGAAAGCCCCAGTACCTGCTTTAAGAAGGGCAAGTGGTGGGGAAAGGGCAGCTGACCCCAAAAAGCGAGCTACCATTTGAGGAGTAACATACACCAGATCAAAAGCCACCATTGGACATAGGAACCACCTTATGATCTTCCTCCTACATACTTGATCTTGCCTGTAGGGGTATGGATTTGAGGGGGGGGCATTAGAGCTCTAGGTATGGCTGAGCTGCACGAGATTTAAGTTCAGAGCCCTTATTTTCTGCTGTTGAAAACAAAGATCTTCAGCAGAGAAAAGAAGAATCCCTCCTACTTGGAAGTAAGTAGTCGTCGTGGAGGTCCATACTTGTGTATCAATCTACATCCTTGAAGCAGGTGCACCTCTCACACAAGCAAAATAATCACTGATAAGCACACCATTCCTCCTCTCTTGGCAGAGGGAAACAGCCAGCTTTCCTGTAACAACCAGTGCTTCCAGGAAACAAATTCCATTGAATAGCATCTAGCCCCTTACAGCCACAAAACAAACTTCTGCAGTGCCCATGCCTGGTTTCAGGATGACCTCACAGTCTTCATACCTCTCTGCTTCCTCTGCATTCACAGTGGGGTGACTTCCCCAATATCCTGCCATGCACAGATTGCTATCCTAAGGGGAAAAAACAGCCATTCCAAGATGATGCACAATTTTAGCCCCTTGTAGGCTACATCTCAGGCACTGAATCACAGCACCTGCTGTCTTCGTGGGGTTAGAATGCAAGCAGGTCTCTCAGAGATAATTAGTCACTATTTAATGAGTGACTCATTTTGGTAAAGAGTAGTCTTTGAACTATCATCTCCAGCTATTACATCCGAGGTATAGCTCTCATGGGAAGTTTCCCCAGCCAGTCCTCTCTGGCCCACTGCAAGTTTGCAGAAAAGGACAATGAAGTTACTCCACCAGCACCTGCTTACCCAGCAGCGGGCAAGAGCAGATACACCAAACCATTCGAGACCTACAAAGAGGGAGAATCAAACTCCTCTGCTTCCCTGTTCCCACCTAAGTTTTCTTTCCCTCTCCTCTATTTGGCATTTGTCAAGTATTTTTTAGCAATTTACGCATTAATCTGTCAGAGTTAACATGCTTGTTATTTTCTCACTTAGCTGTGGCAAACTGGATGCAACTAACAGACGGATCCAGCTACTATCAGGACAAGATACACAGCAGGAGCATGCAGCTTGTTTTCTACCCATTCCCATCCAGCATCCTTCTTCCTGCAGCCCCAGCCCCTCACCCATCACTTGGGCTAAAGACAGATTTCTGATTAAGTGACACAATGAAAATTCACATCAGTTTATTTTACAAGAGAACTGTAGAAAAACGACAATTCTCCCTCTTTACCTACAGAATTGAGCCTTCTCTGCAGAACTCAGCTACAACATGCAGAAGTGCCAGGAAGAGAGAACTAGGCTTTGAATGGATGGAGAGATGCTGCAATTGAAGGATCACTCATAGTTTTTTTTTTAAACTTATTTCCACCATCATTTGCTTGCATCCAGTCTTCCACCAATACAAGACAGCTCCAGTCCAGCACCAAATACAAGGTCCGTGTTAAAAAGGATGTTGTACAGCTGGGATAATGCAGTTTCCCATATTGTTCTGGCTCCAAACTTCAGCTGAGCAGCTTTTTCCGTGAGTAAGTCCTGCTAAGGGAACGCTTCCTGGAAGCCATGATGTGGAATGGAGACAGCTCCTGGTTGGCAGCAATGTGGAAGGCATCGGATTCCTCTTCTATAGAACAGAAAGAATAAATTAAAGCCAGTTTGTCAAAGTTTACTAGTGACTCCAAGAAGCCAAATATCAACTGGAAACAACAAGAACAGTAAGCTCCACTTCCTGCTAAGCTACTCTTTCTTCATTGCTACCTCCCCTCCCTCCCAAACTTCCCAGTTCATGCCAAGTTTCTTGGAAGCGCGTGAGATGGAGACATGGAATACAGAAGTGGCAGATACAACCACAGGCTTTCTTCCCAAAGATCAATCCCTAGCGCAGTTTGCTTTTGTTCTCATTTAGTGGCGGGCAAACAGAAAGCACACCCAGTCTGCTCGAGCCCAGCCTTTCCTTACAGCACAGGTGGTTACCTTGAACACGTTTTCTCCGAGATGGCGGTGTCTGTCCCTGGCACAGCAGTGGAGACCGGGTCAGTGCTAGAAGGCTGCTAGCAGAGAGCGTGCCCTTCACTGGTGGAGTTGAGCCTGGAAAAGCAGAGTGAGATGCTGCAGCAAGCTGACAACTCCAGAGCGCTTTTAGGTAAGTCTCATACACAACCTTTATTCTACGTCCAAACTTCCATCAGTGCAAGTGATACTCTGAGGTTATCTGAAATGAAATCTAGGCTGGCACAGTGGGTTTCTAGCAGCAAGAAAGGTAAATGGCAGTCTGGAATTAGCTCTTAGAGCATTTCATTTTCTTAGGTGGTTTAGTAGAAAAGCATTTCACTCATATTAAACATAGTTACTCTTCAGTTAACTCGTGTCCTGGAAGAAAACTGTTATAACCATGATGGTCTGTAAATACAAAAATAAGGTCTGTAGGAACAGCAAATCTCTTACAGGACCAGCTTAAGGCTAAATACTGCTATTATTTCATGTCCTGAATATGGACTAATGTTGCTTTGAAGTTTGCCCATTCTTCTTACTGATACCTGTTGAACGGATAAGACTGCCTCTGTATAGAAACCTTTCCTTTCAAGAGGAAAGGGACACTGAAGCTTAGTACTTCAGGGCATGCAATGACTATAGAACATCTGCCATAGTGCCCTGTAACATGTAATTTCTAGAACAATACTGGATTAAGTATTTGAAATTCACAAGGCCTTGGATACAGAGCTGAACCAGCCTGTTTCACCAAGGTCAGCTGAATCATCTGTACTCACAGCAAAAGCAAAGAGGTAGTTTAAAATTAAATACCTACTGAGACAAAATTACTGCAAGCAAGGCAATCATTTCTGACACACACTTTCAATGGGCCCACCACCACAGGCAGACAGAAGAATCAGAGCATCAATAAATACCAACATCCAAAGCCAAGCTTTAGACTTAAGAAGTTGGCTTCAGTGCTGGATGCTGGGCAGGAACAGCTAGCAACATCAACACAAACACAAATAAATCACCAGTTGAATGCAATTGGGATCCTCCCTCCCCAGGTTCTCAAATTTTCATTCCTCCAGCCTCCTGCTCTTTCCCATTTCTCTGATCTCTCTCCCATCATTAATACTCCATTGATGAACTCACATCCAGTCTGCCTCTCCACATAATTTACTCCCATGTCACTTACAACCTACTCTCCCCCTCCACCTCATTCTCCCTCAGATAGTTAGAAAACAATTGTGTTCTTGTTTTTGTCTACCCCTCGTTTTTAACCATATCTGAATTTCAATGGAGCATCACTCATGCCACTTAATTACCTGACAAAAGGAAGACATCGTCATCCCCTACACAACTGTGCCGCTCAGGAGTTATGAGCGCACATGCTCCTGGTTTCTCACGAAGTACAGAGTTCATCCTTGATTTGCTTCTGTTGCCCTCATCTGTGGAAAAGCCAGCGAGATCTAAGTTGCACCTATCAACGCAAGATCTCTTGACATCATGATTCTCTTCTTTTTCTGGTGACACATACATAATGACCCGCTTCCGAGATTTCAAGCCAAAAGATCCCGTGGCAGAGTCCTCATCAGCTCTGGGTTCAGAGTTAGTAGGAGATGCCTGATCCTGGAGCCTGTAAATCCCTTCCAGTTCAAACTCCCCAAGAGTATTTATGACTTTGCTGCTGCAATGCTCCAAGATCTTCATCTCTCCTTCTCTGCCTGTCAACATTCTCTTCTGTTCAGCATTCTTCTCACTTTGACCACAGCTAGCATTAGCAGTGCTGCCTGCTGCTCTCTTTCTTCGAGGCCAATCATTGATAGCATCAGGGGTAGTCTTCCCCTTCTGCTTTGGGGAAGGCGTCCAGGGAACTCCTGCTTCTAAGGGGGACGGGGAGGTGGTGTTAGAGGCACAACTTGTTGGGGTGTATGATTGGCATATGTAGGTCTGTCCTCCACCTTTCCCAGGTGTACTGTGGAAAGAGCTAAAGCAGGATGGTGAAACACAGGCAGCTGCTTGTTTTCCCGGATGCTTGCTACACCAGGTCATAGCAAGATCACCAAAGGGGCTTTCTCCTCCCTTGGGTTTGCTGCCACTTGCTTCAGATTGAACTTCCAGTGATGAGCAAGAACCAATTTTCTTAATGCGAAGTTTGGGCAGGCCTGAAGCTTGCATTTCAAGTTCAACTTCGTAAGTTGGTGGGCTAGCAGAAGGCAGTTTGCAACGACTTTTAGGAGTAGAGAACTTGGCTAGAAGTTGCGCATTTCCCATCCGTGCTGCAGCTTCCCGCTGCCTCCTGTCTGCAGTGCAGCGTAAAGAATAGGCAGGAGCAGACTTTGGCATAGGAGGTGAAGTGTTCAGGGCAGATCTGGAGTATCTCTTAAGACTTGGAACCTTCAGCCCTGTATATTCTTCTTTCAGCAAGGTTCTTGGTTCCAAGTCATCACTAACTGTTTGAGAACCACTCAGGAAGGACTCACAGGTGTTTGCACTGGAGTTCCCCTCCTTAACCAATTGCTCACACTCTGTCTCAGCATTCTGCACATGTACCTGCCCTCCAGCAGAAGACTTCGGAGACAAATGCTTTTCCAAGTTTTCCAAGTCCTCTTTTGGAGAAGACTTTTGAGATGTTACATCCATCTGTTTATTTTTCTCCAATACAGGGGTATTGTCAGTAACTTGGGACTGACAGAGCTGGAGGCTTTCTACAGAAGAGTTACCACTGCTATCATGATGACTGTCCTTATTTTTAGAAGGTGTTGCACATGCAGATGTGGGGTTCTGTCCTCCAGAATTTGGTTCACATTTGGCCTGCCTCGATGTGTGAAGCAGGGACCTCTGCGAAATGCCAGTAATACCTGGAGATTTTTGAAAAGATGGTTTAGATGCATCAAGTTCCCAGTCAGAGTCCCCAGCCTGCACATGGGAAGGAGAGCAGATTGCCACAGTGTTCGTGGAACTTTCATGGAGAGGAGAACTGAAGGGAGGCTCTAGCCTCACAGCAAGCGGTGACAGTTCTGCACTCAGTGGGCTGGTACATGGTTTTGAACCTGGATCTTCAGGTTTCCTGGGAGTACTTTTAGTTGCTTGAGATAACAGATCTGACTGCACCTGGATTTCCTTTGGGAGGACTTGCCTCCAAGTACCAACTGGAGATGCTAACTTTGAGTGGTATCTCAAGGAACGTCTTGGAGTTTGCAGTTCTGTAAAACTTCTTTCCTGGATGGCAGAGGGGGAAGAAGCAGCTGGATTTGAGTCTGCCAGAGGTAGTAATGAGCCACTGAGCACTGAGAACCCTTCATGTTCTGGTATTTGTAAGCCAGCCTCTTTGCAAGGAGGTGAAAGTCTTTCTGCTAGAGAACAATCCTTAGAAGTTACTTCTACTAAGTGAGCCCTCTTACTTTCAATTAATGCAGATGATGACTTGACCCTTTGTACAGGATGAGAAAAGTACTTTCCCAAACACTTAGCTGCAGTCTGCTTAGCAACTGGACTTTTGCCAGAAGTCTTCTCTAGCTTCTGTGGTGTCCTGTGGAGAATGCGAGGTGATCTCCTTCGTAGCTTACTGGCAGAATTCAGTGGCTTCTGGGCACATTTATTAGGTGTTCTTCTAGGAGTCTGCAGGGGGAAAAAAGAATAAATTGAAGAATGATGCTTGTTCTATTCCCGCAGTATTACCTACCCCTCTTGATAGTTACTTCTCAAGAGTTAGACCACAAAAAACATTTGGTTAGACTTAACAGAAACACTAGATGTAAGATGTATAGGTCTCACTAAACATGAAGAGAAAAAGGGTATGGAAAGAAAGAGGTAAGTGTTTCTACCTGACAGGCAGTCAGCTCCTCTAAGTGTGAGGAATCTTTTCTTGTTCTCCGCCTTCCAGGTGAATGCTTCACTGCAGGACTACACATGTCAATGACTGCACCAAAGAAAAACCTCTTGGGAGTCTGGACAGTGGGGGTCTCTGAATGCCACTTAATGCCTATAAAGTGGAACAGTACAATTCAACTAACACCAAGTAACCTGCCATGAACAATTGTCTCAATCACTTCAGATGTATGGACAAGTAGCATACAAAGCCTATAGCCCTGGCATGTTCTTTTCTAGCCAAATGTTAAAGCTTCACCAGAATTATTATTTCCCAATATGAAACTAATATCCGTCTGTAGAAAGTGTGCTCTAGCAGGAAAAAAAAAAAGGTAGAAAATAGCTCAGCCTCTTATTCTATTTATAGTTTGTAGCTTAAGAAAGTTCTGGTTCATGACTAAGGATTCTAGCAAGTACAATATAAAGAACTAAATGTCACCATTTATAGCTGATAATCCTACTGAGCCAGCAAGGAAGATCCCATCAGTCATTGCTTTATGCTGCCAGAGTAGACTAAGTGTAAGTTTTAGGATTTCTGTCCCATATTTTATAAGGATTTCACTGCATTTAAGGAATGCAGACTGACAATCAGTGGTATTCTGTTAGATAGGCCTGACTAGCTTCTTAAGTTGGCAGCGTATTCATCAGAGAAATAACTGCCTTACCATCCTCCAAATTCAGATTCCCAATTCAAAAATAATTACTGGGGATGAATTTCTGTCTACAGAAGATATCACATGATAGCTCTTAGCTTCTTACAGTCTCTTGTAGAGCCAAATCAAATCAAACTTAGAGCTAGCCATGCCAGCTTTTCAGATCAGCAATATCAGCTTGCTCAAATCCCATTCAGTACCTTCTACATCCTGCAGCATACAGCTCTCCTCTTGTCCGTGATGGACTCGCTGTGAATTTTGTGAGCTGGGTTGTGTAGCGGAATAGAAAACATCAGAGCAGGTCCTATTCAAAGACAGCTGTTTGATGCGTGGGCTTCTTCTCAAACCTGCTTCTGAAAAGGTAAGGATATTGGAGATTGAGCTTTCTTTCTCCCTCAACAAGGGGGACATCTTCAGGACCAGTTTGTAACTGAAAAGAACACACTTTAAAAAGAAACTTCCATACAGCTAACTATCTCATGCAGGGAGGCAAGCGTGTGAAGAAGAAAGATTCAACTTCAGGATTTTGAACAGCAATGTATACATATCTCCTTCCAAATCATGATGCCCCCTTCTCTCCCATCCCTTTCTAGCAATTATATGGAAAGGAATGCCAGAAGAGCCATGTTCAGTTCAAGTTACATCCAGGTTAAATTCTTAGTTAATTCTCCTGTATTTTTACTAGTGATTTCGTGTCCCTGCTTGCCCAAATATGTTCTTTCTTCTTCCTTCCTGGGGATAGGAAACAGCAGTAGCCAACATAACGGAGACACTCCACAGAGCCAGGTGGCTATCTGTTACAGCAGAAATCAGAGTAGCACCAGGGTCACAGCACAACATGTTGAAGTTACATTGAAATAAAACTCTGCATGTGCTAGTTTGACAATAATTAAAGCAGCTCAGAATCTTGTTCACCCTCAAAGTCCTTCACGTATTTTCATTTAAAAGAGTTACTGCCTACCTTTCTTTCTTAACTTCTACTATACAGGGTTGTCAAAGCAGTGAGCAGCAAGTGGTTCTATCAGAGGAGGTTGTGCTCCACCAAAAGAATAGCACAATAGTTTGTACCAACTATTCATGAATTACCTAAATTGAAGCATGCTCTTACGAGCTACAACACAGCAAAACCACCTTTAATCAAGAACCAGTGCTTACCATTTATGGCCTTCTCTGGAGATTCTTCTACAACACCAGTGTCACAACCTGGATCTGAAGACCTTGAGAAACAGCAGACATTTTGGACTTAGCATACTGGTCACATTTACAAAAACACAACTTACCACATAGACTGAAAAGCAGTACTCTATTCTACAATAATATATTGCTTTGTAGGGTACTCTAAGTGAGCAATTAGTAAGCACTTTGCCTCCTATTAACATATGATTGAGTATGGATAACTGTCTAGGTGTATAGTTCTACATGGAAGTAAATGCTAGATTTCAGCCTGGAGTTCACAGAATACAGCACATGCCTTTTCTTCAGAAGCCCCTGAAACAGCAACTGAACCTAAACAGAAGTTAGCTGCAGGAATTAAAGCAACCTGACTTACACAATGAAGCAAGCTGTGTTTCCCCCCACTCAGACAACAGAACTTAGCCTCCACTTGTTTTCTTACTGCCTGAGGTGAAGATGACACTTTGACCACAAAGAAGATACCTGGTTCTTGTGCTCACAGCCATTAATTAGAACATCCAATACTTACTGAAGACATTCAGAAAGAGCTTACTCACCGGCCTTTGATCTGCTTATGTAGTAGTCTCCTAGAGACCTGCTTATGCAGCGGTGTTTCTGCAACTCTCTTGGTCAGTAACTTGCGATGATCTAAAAATCAAGAGATATAACATCACACAATTACAAAGCAGTTAAATAAATACAATTTTGTATAGGATTCAGTTTAAAAATGACAGATGATATAGAATCTTTGTGTATCAGTCTCCCAGCACTCATAAGCTATCATCCTTTCTAGTCCAGCGTCTACACTTCCTTCCCACTCCCTCAATATTATTAATAGTACCATGTCAGAGAATCGATCTACTGAGACAATTTTCATTGTTCATCTTTCATTCACAGACCCCTTTTTAACCAAGCATTTTAACATTAGTTTTCTTTATGAGATGTAGAGAGTTCAGTAAGATAGGCTTCAGTTTCGATACCATCCTATTCACCCTCCAAACACCACAGCAATGATCTAAAATATTTTCTCCATCATTAAAAACATAACTAATTGTTTCACAGAACTGAGGATGCAAAAATAGGAATTTTAGTAAAATCTCTTCCACAACAATCCTGCATATGCAAGTCATGTCCTACCTTTAGCGCCTTCATCGGTACATTTGTATCTTAGGCCTTCCACAGCAGATACTGACTGGCTTCTAGGCATCTTCTTCATCGACCTTTTTGATGGTGAAAGTATCTCTTCATTGAAGAGGTTCCTCCTTACCTTTGTAACCTCTATGAGGCAAGACAAAGCAAGAAATTATCAGATTGGAAGGAAAAATGGAGTGGCAGGGGAGGTGGGGGAGAGAGAAAAAGAAAAAAAAAATCACAGGAGAATTTTATCAGTCCACTAGAGATGGGAACATCACACACCAGTGTAGAAAAATAATTTTTTAGAGGCTACAAAGCATTAAAAAGTTGTTTTTCTGCTATCGGAACACATCCTCCTCTAAATCCATCATGGACTGCTCTTACATATTTCCATTATTTGCATTATTCCAGCAATAAGCTACAAGCAGATGCCATAGCAGAAAAAGCAGCCAGTCAGTCCCAAATGGAGCAACATTAAGTGAGCTACTAACTAAGCAAAGTAGGAGTTCGCTTGTCCCCTCATTTTCTTTTCGGGACAGAGAAGACAGAAATAATTGCAAGACTGAAGGAAAAATGGAAAGGTTTCTTTTCAGGATGCATGATCTAAGTTTTCTGCATGTGAGCACACACAGAACGCAGTGATTATTTTTCCTCAAAGGTTTTGCAGAATTCAGCCAAACTTCCATCAGATTCCCAGCCTGCTTTATCATAATTTCATCATGGCTCACTAAAATTTACAGGGAGAACACATGCTGAAGATGCACGTTTCCATGGAAAAGCTGGAAGTCAACATACCTTGCACTGCTTCTTTCTGCAACAAAGGCACCTGTTGGGACTTCTCAGCAGCAAGGTGAGAACGCAAGTTCTCCTGAAACAAAAAAGAAATCAGCCTCACTGGCAGTATAATGTTATGTTTTTTAACTATTACAAATATTAACTGTAACCTCTGAACCACACATTATTTCAATTTCTCCTTCAAAATGATTTTGATCTCTGTATAGCTGATAGAGGGCACACTTACTAAGTGAATACAGAGCAAGAGTTTTTGCACTCAAGTGTCACTTCATAACATTGCTGCACCCTTGCAGAAGCAATCCACACACAATCCTTTTGGAAGAGTTTTACCTTTCTGTTGGGATTCTTGGCTATCTTGGGAATCTCAATTTGACGCAAGTTCTGTGGTGCTTCTGTCATGCTCCTGTGTCTGGCTAATACATTATTCCTTTAGAAAGTATACAAAAAAATAAGTTAAAATAAGAGCAGAAGTATGGGTATCAACCTAATGACAATTAAACTCAGGTTTGACTCTAGAGATAGGAAGTCTTTACCTAAATTCAGACTGCAAATTGTGTTGGTACCTCACTTATGTTACAATACTGAAAGATGATTTGCAATATAAATAGCTATACGTAACTTTAAGGTTGGTATTAAAACTCATTTCACAATTTGCTAAAAAGTACCCAGGATCCCCAACATAGAGGTCTACAGTAAATCGCAGTTTTAACTTTAACAACATAAGGTCACCTACTGCACAGGTAGAACATACTCTTCCTCTCATGGAAGATGCTCGTTAACTCTACTTGTGCATATGACAAACACATACAGAATCAAGATTACACTTCCATAAAGTCAATAACGGCAAGTTAAAAATGAAAAATGGGAGCCCTTAGTATTTCTCTCTCCAGCTTGCAGAGCGATCAGCAGGTGCCAGCTTGCCCCAACTAACTATCCAGCAACAGAAACAAAGATGACTGAGCTGTAGTTTAAACAACTGCTCAGCCACCGCTGAGGCTGCAATTTGGAATGTTTAGGCTGCCTCCTATTTGGAATTGTTACCTTCTCTTTTTGGCAGATCTGGTGCGCAACTCCTCCAGCTGATCACTCTCAGTGCGCTGGCAAACGGCACTGGGAGTTAAGGCAGATGATAAAGATGGTGGAAGGCTTGGAGATTTGCTATCCAGAGTCACAGAATCATCACTGAAGAAGTCTGAAGGCAGAACAGATGCCAGCTTTGGGGGTATTTGTGTACCAAGACCATAGTAAATATCTCCAAGGGTCTTCGGTATAGAATTCATATACCTAGAGCATCAGAGAGAACCAACATAAGTCACCCACAAAACTGTCAGTGTTTCAATCCCAAGGTTTGAACTAAATCTTTGTTCTTAAGTGTCAATCAAGAAACCAACTGAAAATCAACTGGTTTTTTTTCCTATTAGTTTACTTGCTTAACAGCTACTTTTTCTTTAATCAAGATATAAGCACAACAAACAGAACATGTCTAAGCCTCTGAAAATCACAAAGATGCAGTAAACCAAAGTTGCAGATTGCCGTTTACTCAAAGACGACATCCAACCAAAACCACAGTCCTCAGTTAACACTTAAGTCATCCTAAAGAACTTACAATTCTAGTATTTCCTCTAGAAACTTTGTAAGATACCCTGGGTCTTCAGTCAGGCACAAAATACGCAGCATATCTGTCATCTGGAAGAGAAAGTCAGGTGGGAAAACCGATTAAGCTGTGACAGCTGCAACACCAGATTTTTTTTAGCAAGGCAAATATTATGTTACAGTAAAATCAAGAGAAAGCTACAGGTTCCAGGTCTGCATTTCTAGTGCCATCCAGAAACACAACATGGTCTATGATTTACTTGCCTCTTCTAACAGCTGCTCCATTTCATCAGTGTTGCTCTGCAGTGAAGGGCACTGAAGACATAACTCAAGGCGCAAAAATACCTGAAGTTGGCACCTAAGAAAACAAGTAATCATTCACTGCCTTTTTCCTGGTGGAAACAGCATATTTACTGCAAAAAGTATGCGCAAAAAAGTTATGGGAGAGGAAGTGACTCCTTTTGACAGCATAATTTGGTTAGCATTTCATTTTGGTGGCAAGGGAGATGCCTCATTTCAGATATAGGCTGCAATGCTTATCACACAGCCTATTTATATTTGCATTTAATGAAATGTTTCTACTGTGACCAGAGATTCTCCTTGGAACATTTACCCCATGTAAATATTTTTCCACTTGTACAAAAAAGCCACCATTAAAAATTGCTAACCAACTTCACAGTATCTCAGAAGTTGAAGTAAACAGGGTGTCTCATACTCTCTGACTTTAGTCTCCTTCTGCAAGCCATGCTGTTGTCTCAGCATTTTGCTGGTCTTCAGGAGATGGTTTCTGACTCTTTCCACACAGGCCACCTGCAGAGACATAGTTACAGCAAAAACTTAAAGTTTGTTCCTTGTCTGCGCAACAGTTCTCCCCCCCATGCCCCTCCCCCCATTCTCTTGACCCATTCTTTTGGGAATAGCTCAATTTTTTTCCTTCTCTTTCAAGGAAAAGGATCCTCTTTCAGCAGCAAAGTCATGATGACATCAGACACAAAAGAACTTATAGCTTGAAATCACAGAGAAAGTTACTTATCTGCAGCTTCAGGCCTTCTTCAGTAACTACAGATATGTATTTCACAGTATTTTTTCAACTACTCACAAGTTTACCAATTTTGGTTTCAGTGAGTCACTTTAAGTCTATACATAGTGTTAAAAATTATAAGAAATACTGTGAACTATTTTTCTTTCCTGGAGAAGCAGTAGGCTTAGATTTACCATGTAAAATAAAATGAGAAGATGCAGCTTTTTTCAAATATGGTTTGCAATAATGTATTTTTTAAAATACCATCTTTGAATAAGTGAAGTAAGAATTCAGAATGAGGTCAATGTAAACGAAAAAGACATCTGATGCAATCTTTACCAAAGGCATAAACTGATAACTGAACTGGATTTTCCTACATTCTTTACAACTGCTTACAGTTTTTCACTATTGAGTCAGCACAGATAGTAGTAGTTAGTGGTTGTGGTTTTGACTACCTGCAACTGTGCATAAAAACTTCAGGTAAGATGAAGGAAAGGTAGCCTGAAATAGTAAAAGCTTTGATTTCCAGATCAGCAACAACCCTGCCCACATACCTCTTTCTCTTTGGCATCTTGTGCTTTCAAGAACCTTTTAATGGCCACAATCATATTCTGGGCACACGCAGATGAAAGAATTCCCTCGGCAACAGCCTTCTGGTAGCTTGCCATTAGATGGGACTGCAGTTCCTCCTCAGTTTTGAAGTCTGCAAGGGAAATGTTTTAAGTTAACTAAATGCTTGTTCACCATACCTTACTAATAAAACACTCATTCCAGCTGAAGAGGTGAACAGAGGGAGGCATTAAAAGAGATTTTCTCCAGCAAAGACAGATCCAGACCATAGAACAGTAACAGAAGCAGTAGCAAGGTCCACACCCATGACAAATTATAAGCTTACTTCTGAGTAGATCAGGAAGCTTTCAGGTTACTGCAGCAGCCAAGAAATTCCCTTTACTTCTGCCTAATTAGTAACTTCTTTTGGTTAAAGAAAAAGAGTTCCTCATTGCCTTTTTCAGATGGAGACAAGGCAGAAAACTAACACCAGGAGTAGTTGTAACACTAGGTTATAAACATTTATAGAAACTAACTAGAAGGGTGGAAAAAAATAACCACTCTGCACCAAACTGAAGATACAGAAACCCAAGCATTGATCTGCTCCCTAGCACCCAATACTCCTTTATTATTCTTCCCTCTTCATTCCATAAAAATCTGCTATGACCTCCTACAAATACCAGGACTGATAACACACACCTATTGATACTTTAAGTGCCTTCCCTTTTTCTTCGGCCTTTTCATCCAGTCTTTTTCCCGAAAGCTTCTGTGGAACCTTCTCATTCACTGTTGGTGGCACACCATCAGGTTGAAACTTCTGAGCTTTTACATTCAGTCTCGCTACATTGAGCATCTGCAGGGATCTGGACATGGTCTTCATCTTCTGCCTGACTGGAGTTCGGGGAACCCCACCTGCAACGCCACAAAAAGGGAGTTTTATCATCAGACACACTGGGGCAGGAACTCCACACAAAGTAGAGCATAATTCTGAATCCCATATTACTGTCAAGTGAGATTAGTAACCTTCTAGTGGAAAAGATGGCCCAAAATGTTTGTATTTCTCCATGAAACAGATGTACAGGAAGCATAGTAGGCAGCTACTTCTCTAAGTAGAAAGCATGTGAAAACTGTTGCTCTGCATAAAAGCTTATATAGGTATAATCAGAAGTTACATATATAGGAAGCAATCTTACATGACAGAAATAGAAATAGCTGACAGACCAAGACTGAGGGATACATCAGGTCAAGGTATATGCAACTGTAATTAGTATACTGAAATGCAATGATTAAAATCTTCTAGAAGAAAGCGTTTTATTTCTCCAAATTAGAACAAAGTTGAGAGGTTAAATATTTGCTAGTACTTGGAGCAGTTTCTATTTCAACACGTATTGAAACTGCAGAGCTCTGCATGCTGCTTTTTAACGGTTTTGTTAGTCACTGCGCAGCCTTGAATTAGAGAGTCATTCGGGTTGTACTAAAGGACAGTCCTAATATTACTATGTAAATGATGCTGTCTCTAAACAAAAAATCTAAAGCGTGCCACTACTCAGGAGAGTGCACATCTCTAGGGTTGATGCATTAAAAAGGCCTGCTGAGAAGTCTTTATCATCTTTAATTGACAACATGCACATATAATCCCAAAGTATACATACGCCTTTTTTTGTTATTTCCTGGTCCAGCTGCAGCAGATGTTTCACTGAGTTTTCTCTGGTACAGCTCAGAGAGACTTTCTGAAAGTTCTACTTCAGATTGGTCTGCATTATCCTTCCCATTCACACAAGGAACCTGCAGGAGTCTATATAAAAGAGCCATTCACATCAAGAAAGATGGGAGTGGGAGACACATCTCTTGTCCCCAGTGGACAGAAATCAGGTTTTTCTAGGTGCCGGCCCACAGCATTATAGTGCAAGTAACACATGCTAGTACTCTTCCAATGCCTGCTCCCCAAAACTCTTATTTAAAAGATTCAAAAAACCCAAACCACCTTCCTAAAAGGGTCGCACCAAGCTGGAAACAAGCATAACAAGAGTTGCCTGATGTACAATGGATATGCCACTGACCCATGACACAAAACTACATGAGTAGGTTTGTGCTATCTAAGCTATCCTGCATTAGGCTTTTTTTTTTGTTTCACTAAGCAAACTCTTTGAAGAAAGCAGGCTTACTCGTTCCTACTAAGTTACGAGCTGTGATAACACAACTATTGTCTTCAGTATCTTGCAGTGGGTCTTATCATACCATAAGAATAGCTGAAGTCTGACATTTCCCCAAGTAGCTTAGGTCATTTTAAGTCACCTATATCACTCCTTAAACTGTCAGGATCATAATCCATGCAAACTGCTACCCAAACCTCCTGTTCCCAGCTCCTTTTGTCTATACACTAAGACATAATGAAGCAAAAGCACACAGTAAACTGAGTACAGAAATAAAAGCACTAAGAGGAGCATTTAATTCTAGAACTCTGAGCAATGCTACAGCCATGGTCCCTTAACAGGAAGCAGAAACCTTTGATTACTTAGAGATGCGTTTCAGAAAAATACCTGAATGACTCCATCAGATCTGAGCTTGCTCCACAAGCATTTGATGAAGGATACCATGCTTCAAGCACTGAAGGATGCCAGCTCCCTGTATGGGATAGCTCCCGTTGGACCCACTCTGGCATAGGAGTTTCTTGTTCTGCAAGCAGACACACAAAAACAAAAATTAGAAGGAAACTAAATGAAGTGGCAGAAGGTCCCAGCCTTCACAGAGAGTCTAAAGCAGAGGCTTCCAGACTTTTATTCCTGGAGGGGCGATTTAATAGCCAATGCATCAGGAAGGGAGACTCATAAGAAGATTCACTGTAACACAAAACAGGCAAGGTAAAGGCAGCCTCTGTGCAGCCACACCCAAAGGCTTTACTGGCCAGGGATGACTCATGTGACACATTCTAGGAAACCTCCTAAAAACTTGTCCCCAAGTACAAGCAGCTGTGCTTTATCTACAAGTCAATGGAAACTAATGCTCTGTCAATAAAACAGAAAGGTACACCAGTGCAGATTTCTGCACCACAAGACTGGAGCCACAGAAGACAAGACAAAATTAACAAGTTCCAAAAAATGAGAGACTCCTCACTAGGGAAATCATTAGCTTTAGGTTTTTCCACTCCAAATCAGATCTAGAGATGATCAAATGATGGCAAAAGTTTTGTATTTCCTGACACCTACCCATACTGTCCAGAGAATCTTCCACCGATGTGTTTATTTTACTCAACACACTATTCACAACATCTGGGAGGTGAAGAGCATGGTCTTGGGAAGAGTTCTCCACTACAGCTCCTTCAAGACTGCATCGCTGAATTTCAGCAGTCTTCTCAGTACCAAGTATAGTCAGAACAGCAGTGCTCTCAGAAAGTGGTGATAAGACAGCAGTGCAGGGGCACCGAGTTTTAGATAAAGTTACCTCAGCAACCTATATTAAAAAAAAAAGATAAAAGTTTACGTCATCTAGAAATACAGAGACCTAAGGAGTACAGACACTTTAGAAACAAGTATAGATTTACATGCTCTTCTAAAGAATGCTCTGAATTTAGCTCCAAATGAGCAACTTGCAGTGCAACAAACACCACTATTATTGTCTTCACAACACAATACACCGTCACCCCTTTTGTCACAGCTCATTGCAGAATAGATATTAGTTTAAGGCAAAGAAAAGACTTACCATGTGCAGTTCTTCAGTCACTAGACTCCTTAACAGCTGATGAAACAGTGACCTGTTATGTTCGGCCTGCTCAGCCTGTGAGCTCTGCAGTATCCAGCTCTCTGTGAGAAAGCATCCAGCCTGCATCAAGCTCCAACCCGTCAGGCTGCCCTTCAGGAAGATGTTGACTGGACAATGCAGTTGTCTTTGGCTCATGGCTAGGGGTTCCAGGACCACAGCACAGCTTTCCTGCTTTTTTCCTCCTGGGCAAGAACGAGATAAAGCATAAGCCCTAAAACTTGTAAAACAGTTTTTTCATCTAGATGAAGAGACAACTTCCATGCAAGAAAAATAAATTCAGACATTAAACTGGGAATAGTTCTACCGTAAGTGTATTGCGGAACTGATCTTCCCAAGCTCTCATGAAGAAGCTAAGTGCACAAAGGGACCGCTAAAGAGACAACACGCATTTCACATTGCTTTAAAGCTTATCTACTTTCTTTTGAAGGGACTTTTTGTGTTCTTAGTTTAGCCAAATCAAATCTGAGACAAAGCATGTAGAAGAAAAGGGTGTATATCTATATAAGGTGGGACCAGCAAAGAGCTCTTCAGGCATCCAAACTTCTGGAAGCATGGAAAACTGAAGAGACTAAATCAGAAATATGGGCTAATAACTCTTTTATCAGAGGAACATGCATGACTATTTTTTTTTTAAACTTAGGCTCTTAAATATCCGAAGTTACTTCTACACATACTGTTCACAAGGGAAACTCATCAAGGACACTGCATGAGAGATCACAGTTACTACTATGCACACTTATTTCTCTTTCTTTCCTTTTTTTTCTTTTATTACCAGGCATGCTGAGAAACATCGTTCCTTCTTGCTGGGGGAATACTGCTTGAAATACAGAGGGCTTCGAGAACAAGCAGTTCAAAGCTGCGTCCAATGGCAAAAACACATTCTGTGGCACTGTGGAACTCGAGTCTCCAAGAAAGCCATAAGCAAGATCTGTCCTGTGGGGACTCAAACATTGCACTAGGGTTTCAGATGGCAAAATGGTGCCTCCCATCCGACGGATCAATTCAAACATTGTCCAGTATCCAAGATGATCTGGGGATTCAATCAGCTGAAATAAAGTAACAGAGAGGTCTTGAGTTAATGTTGGCAGTGAGATAACCTCAATCCAAACAAATAGAGATTGCATGCTTCTAGAAAAATTGGCATAAGAAACACATACAGATCATCTTAACACAGTGCTTTCCAAGTGTTTTTATGGAGTTTATTAACCTTATCAGGAACCCAATAAAGAAGATGCTATTCCCACTGAATTAATCTTCAAGCACATATCCAGACACCTGAGTTTTCAGATTTCTTATTTGCAATTCTAAATAGCTGTAACTCCCACCTGACTCAAGGTGGACGTTGGCATCCCATCAATAAACACTGTACAGGAACTCAATTGCTGATGTATCTCAGTCTCCACGTGGATGACTACCATTGCAGTTTTCAGTCTTTTGCTGGACAAGATTACATGGCAGTAACTGAAAACCTTTCCCCATCACTCAAAGACCACAGCATAAAACTGCTCTCCCTTTTGATACGGGAGGGTAGGGTAGATGTCCCGCCAGAACTCGCGGCTAAAAACTGCGCCGTATAATCTCATTACCTGGGACCACTCGGCAGTGTCCACCCAGAACAGCGTGATCTTCTGGTCCGCAATCAGCTCCTGGACACTCTTGGGCAGGAGTTTTTCCGCCAGCTCCTGAGCCGTGGGCTGCTCATGAGAGGAGGAAGGGGCGTCGCTCCCCGACACGAACTGCCGCAGCTCCCTCCGCGAATGGGGGCAAGGGGAGAAGAGGAAGACGGCGTTCACAAAGCCCTCGGGGGGCGCCTGGCTCTCCAGGGGTTCTCCGGCAGCCAGCCCCATCCTCCGGCTCCTGCGGAGCGGCTTGGCGGGCGACGCGATCTCCGGGTGGTCCCACTGGAAGTCGAGGAGCGTCTCCTTCAGGCCGTTGTGGGTGAGGGCGGCGCGGGGGGCCGGCCCGGGCAGGACGACGGCGGCGGGTCCCCGCGCCCCAAACCGCTCCGCCAGCTCCTCCTCGAAGCGGGCCCAGGCGCGGGGTCCCGGCGGGCGGAATCCACCGCCCCGCGAGGCCCCGCCGCAGCCCCCGAGGGAGTCGAAGAACCTGAAAGCCCAGCGGAGGCGGGGAAGGCCGAAGCGGCAGCCCAGGTGGTTGAGGAGCCGCAGGGCGCCGCGCTGCAGCCGCTCCCGCCGCCCCGGGCTGGCCGTGTCCAGCAGGAACACCACGCTGTGGGAGCACGACATGGCGACGGGCCTCACGACGACCCGACGGCGACGGCCACCCCCGCCGCCCGCCAGCCCCCTCAGGCCGCGCCCGCCGCCATCGCCCGATACAACTGCTGGCGCCTTCGCCTTCCTGCGCCCTCATTGGCTGCCGCCGATTGCCCGCCCCCTCCAGCCCTCGCTCCCCATTGGGCCGCGTCGTGGCGCGCCTGCGCACTGCGGCGCCCGCGCTGGCGGTGGGCGGGGGAGGGGAGCCGGCCGTTCGAGCAGCGCTCCGCTCTGATTAGCCGGAAGGGCGGCGTGCGTGCGTGCGTGAGGGGGAGGGTGTCTCATTCCATTGGCGAAGGGCCCGTGACGAATGAGAGGGCGAGGCCAGCGCCCGCCGCGCGCCCATTGGTCGCCGCCGCCGCCAATTTAAAATTGAAAGCCGGCAGGGGCTTGGCGCGTGGCCGTGGCGTCATTGCTTTCTTCTCCCTTCTCATTGGGTGAGCGTCGTGATGTCACCGCCGTGACATCAGAAGGCAGGGCGAGAGGCTGCGGGAGCTCCCGTTCTTGCTGCCAACCAGCTCCTCTGCGGCCCTGCCACCCATCAGGCGGCCGAGCCCAGCACAGGCACAGGGACAGGGACAGGGACAGGGACAGGCACAGGGACAGGCACAGGGACAGGCACAGGGACAGGGACAGGGACAGGGACAGGCAGGAGCCTGACGGCTGCCAGGCAGGTCCTCCAGACCCTGGGGGAGATGTCACCCCAGAGCTTCTCCTCCTCCCTGAGCCTCCCCGGAGGACAACTCAGCCAATCCAGGGCCCATAGGGGTGAGAAGGTGTAGGGTTGGGGCACCTGATGTATGAGGAGGTGGAGGATGAAGACCTTGGGTTGTCATCAACCACCTTGTCCCTGAGCATCGCCTCCCTGTGGGTCCCGGAGCACACCTTCCCCTGTGGATGCTGGCAGCCAGGGTGTGATCCAAGCATGGGTGGACTGCATGGGGTAAGAGGGAGGAGGAAGCCCTGCAGACCAGAGGCGCCCAGATGTCCACGCCACCCTTCTCTCCAGAGCTTGAATGCCCCAGCCTAAACCAGCGTCACCAGCAGCCAGTCATATTTATAAAGCAACAAAGACAAGCGGGCAATAACCACCCATTCAGCTTTGCTGGTGACTATGAACACAGGCAGGTTTAATGAGCTGGAACGAGGGGCTGATCCACTCCGGTGCGCAGGAGAAACCACCAAGAGCAAGGGAAGGACACTGGGTCTCCCTGGCTGAAGGGGCAGCGGGCAGCATCCTGCACTTCTGGCGATGTGGGCTCCATGGGGAGCCGTGAGTCCCTCCTCCTGGCTGGGGGTTGCTCTTGACCCTGTGAGACATCTCATGGCTGCTTGTCAACATATCACTTGCCTGTTGAGCCCCAAAGAAGAGCCAACCCCACTGTGCTCCCGCTGCCATCGCCTGGCCACTGGCGTCTGTCCTAGCTGCCTGCTGAGGACACTTAGCAGAGTGTGACCAAAACCTGCCTTATCACAGTCCACCTGGGACCAGAAACAAACTCGGGGCATGGGGGAGTTTCCCAGAAAAGCCTGGTAGCTCCCGATTTGGGAATTGCCGCCGGCTGCTCGAGCTCCTGCTCCTTTCCTGCCCACTCCAGCGTATTTGCTCTTGAAGCCCATCCAGCTCTTGGGAAAGCCGTTGGAGATGTTGGCTGAGCCCCAGTGACCTGCGTGTTTCCCAGCGTGACAGCCGCAGTCCCTCCTGCCTCTGCTTCTCACGCTGTCCTGTGCTTATGCCGCTCGCAGAGACGTTTGCCCTCTCTGCCTGCTCCCCAAGGACACCGACTTCTCTCTCAAATATAAACCTTGTGTTCTCTCTGGACAATCATTTACTTGCCAATAAATGCAGTTTCTTGGGAGGAAGGGAAGGGCATAAGAAAAATAATTTATAAATCGGGCTCATGTTTGGTTGGTACTTTGATCCAGATATGGGGGTTTTTAACTTAAAAAAGTCTTACTTTATTTTGACCTTTTTCCAACATTTCTCTATGAGTGATATTTAATGGCAAGGGGCTGAAAAGAGAAAACCCAGACCTAAATGAACTGGTTGGTCTCCCACCATACCACCACTCTGTCCCACCCCGGTGGAAAGCGTGTTTGTCATTCTGCCGCGCCAGCCAAAAAGGTTTTGTTTTGGATTGATTCAGATGCTTTGCTTTCAGGACACTCCTCAAGGACCTGAACAAACAAGGAGTCACCTTTGATGCTGGGCAATGCCTGGAGACTCACTTGTGCTGTGGGAAGGCTTCTGAGCCTCCCCATATCATCATTCTCCAGTGCCCTCTCCACCACACGTGCCCAAAGGCTTTGCCCGCTAATTCTGGAGAGAAAGTCAAGCTGGGCAAAGGGCTCCTTAGTGGATCTCCAGGCTGTCGTCTGAGAAGAGAGTGAGCTGTAGGAGGGGAAGGGGACACGCTGGGAGGGTTGGCTGTGCTTCTTGGATGTTAAAGTCCTCGGAGGTGGCTTTGACCTGGGTGTAGCATGAAGTGGGAGGTCACTGGTGCCTCCTGGGGAGGCAACTTCTTTGCTTCTCTGTCTTAATGGAAAAGAATTTGATCTGCTTTCTTTCTGCTCGCCAGTGAGCTAGGCAGGCCAGTGTGAGCTCCAGGGTAAATCCAGCCAGGAGCAAGGATCGCTGCCCGTTGCGTGTGGGCTAATCCCTCCCCTGGGGAAGTTCTGGTATTGCCTGGTTTTACCTGGTTCTCCTCACTCCAGTGAATCCTTGGAGCTGCCAGGAGATAAAGGAGGGAAAGACAAGAGTAAGCAAGGCTGCAGATGGTGGAGATGGTGCTTCCAGCTCTGCCCTCCCCTGGGCACCTCCAGACCCCCGGGGTCCTCAGCTTTGCAGTCACCCCTCTGAGCCAGCACAGCACCTGGGCCCTGCGATAAGATCTGCCAAGACAGTTCGCAGTGACCCAAGGAGCTCCCATTCCCTCCTCTCCAGGGTGAAGCTGCCTTGAGGCCTCCAGGCAAGAAGGAGGGATTTCTGTGTGCTTTAGATTTTGTTTTTACATCTCTCAAATATTTTTAGTGCTCATAAAAGTGAGAAACTGGGAGGGACCCAGCTGGGACCAGTACTGTACAACCCTCCCCCAGAGCCTTCCCAAGACAATTGAGATCTGACCGCTGCCAGCCCTAGTCCCACATCTCCAGAGCAGAAGGGTAGACATACCTGCCCCTCTTCCCCTGGCATCATCCCACTGATTTCTGGGGGAAACCTTGCCGCTCTTATGGGTGCTGGACACGACGGGCCAAATTCAGTGGTGGAGCAGGCAGGCATTGCCTCCAGCGGGCGTTGCACTGGCTCACACCAGCATGGAGTTTCCAACAGGGCTTTTAAGCAGCTTAATATTTGTGACTGGGGCATGGTGAAATCTGTTCCATGTGTCCTACCATGCAGTTAGGTACCTTTTAGGCTGGATGCAAAGGGCTTGGTCTAACCCACCGTAGGAAGCACTCTACCAGTGTCGCTGCAGGTACGTGTGCTGTCACAGCCCCGTCAGCCTTTCCAGTGTTACCCTGGCCCTGCAAAGGAGCCTGGAGAGAAACTGGTCCTTTAATGGGCTCTCACAGCCTGGGCAGCCAGTGGAGCATGCCAGCTCTGATGGGACTGCAGTGGCAAAGTGCTGATCTGCAGGTCGATAAGGAGGGGCAGCGCAAGGCAGTGCAGCAAGGTGAGACTATCAGGCCAGCGGAAAAGCCATTAGCCTTTGTCCTCGGCCTCCAGACGCAGAGGAGAGGGGCTGGGGACAGTGGGTGGGACAGGCCTGCTGCCGCCTGGGCTGTGCAAGGCTTTCACAAGCTGCTTTTCTGGGGACGCTGCCATTTTGGTGAGACCACAGATTAGAAAAAGCTCTGCAGTTTGGTTTCTTCTGCTAAAGGGTAATCACAGAGCATAATTACTGTTGGCTACACTACTAAGCCTTAGCAAGTTCCCTTTTGCGTTATAAAAAGCTCCTCTGCACCTCTGTGTTGCCTTTCTCAAAGTGTCCAAGAGCTGCTCTATGTTAGGGCTGAAGACTGGTCCTACCACGTAGCTGGCAGGAGAACATGCAACTGCCAACAGTGCTTGTAGCGATTAGGGCTCAGGTATTGTTTAGGGATTTCAGCTTCTTTCTAGCTGGAGATCTCTTCTTTCCTGGTGCATACAGCTGAGACCGCCTTGAAGAAACCATGTGTAATGGGAGACGCAAAAACAAAGTGGGTGGGCCCTGAGCAGCATTGCTCAAGGGAGTGTCCGTCCTCAGGACAAAAACAGCATCCACTTGTTTTAGGTGTCCCCACCAAGTGACCCTGCCCCAGCCAAAGCCGGCTGAAGCTCTGCTTGTGCAGGGTAAAGGGCTGGGCCGGTGGAGTTCCCTTTTCCTCAGCCCTGGCATGGACGGGAGGGGAGGGGTGCTGGTCTGGACCCTTGCGGAGACAAGAGCAGCACTGTTTTATGGCCCTGACATCCCAGTGCTCTCCTGGGGCTGCAGGAAGGAGCCCGCACCCTGATGCTGTCCCATGGTCCAGCCTTCACTCACCATCTGGGTTCACTTGCTGTCTCACTCCCAGCTGATCCTCCCTGGTGTGTCTGGATCGCTAGCTGGTTCCTCTGCCCTACAGAAGTGCTCCTGAGCTGCATCTCCGTGGCTCTTCCCAAAGCTGCCTCTGCCCTGCTGCCTGCACAGCACCCAAATGAGGCTGAAAAATGATTTTGTGTGGCCGTCAGTCTCTTTAAGACCATCCACAGCATTTTTCGGCCATCTGTCATTTTTAGAAGAAAGCAAACAAGAAAAAATAATAAACTCAAATTATTGCCTAATCAACACAGAAATAAGTGCTGCTTGCTCAGCCTGCGGGCCACAATTAGATGCCATCAGCAAATTTGGGCAACTTGCCTGGGCTGCAGTCTTTCATCTCTTGAAGACTGACGGGCATCTCTGGGATCTGTAAGCAGGGGAAAGAGCTGGGATCCACTTCGAGGACTTGCCCAGTTCTTTGGGGAAAGAGCACATGGTTCAAAACAATGTGAAAAAAGGAGCAATGTGTTTATGTTTATTAAGTAAAGGAAGCCCCATACCAGAGGAGGGATATTTAGGCTGCAGCTCTGAGGTCTCCAGCCCTATCTCCAGCACCATCTCAGAGTATTGCCCTGGTTCACGCAGCTTCAGCCTGGCTTGTCTTGCCAGGAGGATGTGCTGGGTAAATCACACCAGGAAATGATGGGTCATGTGTCACTTCTACATCCTTATAGATATATGGCAGCCTTGGCAGGGCCATTGCATGTCTGTGCATGTGTGCAGGTTCCTGGGATTTGGTTTGAAGCATGTATCTTCCTCCTGGGACTGCCCCACAGGTTGCTTTTCGAAAAGCAAACAGCGTGACCCACCCCCAGCCCAGTGACTCAGGCAGGGATGTGGAGAGGCTCCACAGCTCATCTTCTCCTGATCATCATAAGGGAATGTGGCCCCTGGGCTCAGCACCATTTGGTCTTGGTCAGAGAGAGCCAGATGCTTTGGGGAGGGGGTGAGCAGCCCCAGGCAGACCCCAACTGCAGCAGGGCTGTATCCCCCATTCCTGCACCCAGGACTGAGGCTCCCAGGATGAGACAGGCCTTGGTGACAGTTTGGTGTTGCCCCAGAGGCTCTGGTGTTGCCCCATGCCCTGCATGGGGTGGCAAGCCTGTCTCTGCTCCCGTGGTTCGCATGGTGTGGTCAACTGTCCGGATGCATGCTCCAAAGCAAGGAGCAGGATGGTCTCACCCCAGGGCGAAGAGTCTCCTGCTGCACCACGTGAGACATGGGGACAGCTGAGAGCTGGAGCAAGGGGCACCCTCGGTGCCGGTTGGGGAAGGGTACTTGCAGAGCCAGAGGGGTGTCGAGGGGAGCACCCAGTGCAGGGAGGGAAGGCGCTCGGGACGGCAGGGGTCAGGGAGCTCCTGCAAGGGGAAGGGAAGGGGTGCAGGGCTGGGCAGAGCAGGGGGCAGGACACCCAGATTCCACTCCCCACTCACACTGGTCTAGGTGCCCCCGGGGGAGGCAGGGCTCAGAGGTGCTGGGAGCAGCTCAGAGAAAAGGTGCTGAGACCCGTCTCTCCTCCCAGGGAGGAAGGAGGGCGAGAGGAGCAAGCCTGCTGAAGCTCCCACGCTCTGAAATGTGATCCCACCGCAGGCACCTCCCTGGGCCCCACCTCGCCCTCTCCGACATATATATGTCACTGGCCTTGGCTCGGCACGGGGGACACGGGCTGACACAGTGTGCCAGGCCCCTGGGGATCCCTGTGGATGGAGCGTCCGAGGCACCAGGGAATGGCAAAGAACACATACATGCGCTGGCGGCTCCCGCTGGTCTGCCTCCTCTGGGAGGTGGCCATGATCGTCCTCTTCGGGGTCTTCGTGCGCTTCAGCCCTGAAGCTGACGCGCACTGGGAGGAAGAGAAGCGAGAGATGAACCTGACCAGCGACATAGAGAATGATTTCTATTTCCGATACCCATGTGAGTATATGGGAAGCCTAGTCCTGGTGCTGGCTGGTCCCCATCCCATCCATCCCACCCCAACCCCATTCATCCCACCCCAACCCCATTCATCCCATCCCAACCCATCCCATCCCAACCCATCCCATCCCGTGGCAGATCCTGTCAGAGGTGACATCTCCACCAATTGCTGGAAAGTCGGGCTCTTGTCTTGAGGCTGGCTTGGGGCACACTGAGGAGCAAGAGAAAAGCCGTGTGGCCCTCCAGTGCTCTTGGGGCTCTGTCAGCAGGGTACTGTGACACCAGTACCTGACGTCTTTTTTCCAGGAATAGGGCTGACATCTTCCCAGCACCCTGCAAGTTTCGTCTTGCTGCCCCCTCCCTCGGCTCTGGATCAGAGCAAGCTTTTCTGTGCATACGGAGGAACGGCTGTCGAGATCCTGTGACATCTTCCTCCCCTTCCTACGTCCTCCCCCTCACTAGTGAATTACCCTTTAGCTACTGGCATTTCGATGCCGGAGTCCTCCTAACCTGCCACGTTCCCAGGCCTCTTGGGTCACTGCATCGTATTGCTACGGGGATTATTCAGGTGGTTAAAGCCCTTCTGGCCAGGCAGTGCCTTTGGCCAGCTTTGATCTCCAAGGCTGGTCATCTTTGTGAGCCGTTGGGAGCAGACTGCTTCTGTAGGCAATTGTTTCCAAGGAAGCAACAGGCCTGAGTCATGCATCTATTTAGAACATTTCCATTAAAAACACCTGCTAAATCAAAGGAGCTATAGAAACCTGTAGCTGCTGAGGATTAGCTAGTTCAGAAAAGGATTTGCTTACAGAAATCCGCTGCTCAGCCAGCCTTCAGGTTAGGGTACGGCCATGGCTGCCCTGGGCTCTCCCTTGAGATCCACCCTTGGGACTAACCCCACGCAGGTCAACGTGAAGCAGCAGCAGTGCCTGAAGGCTGCTCTTGTCATTGACGTGCTGGGAGGACATAAGGAGTCCAAGAAAGAGCTTGTAGGAGCTAAGGACATGACCTCTCTTCTGTCCTCATATGCTACCCCTGCTCTGCAGGGACAAATATTCCCCCTCAAATGGCTGCACACAACTAAACCGCAAAGCAACTGCTTAGCTCAGTTTAGCTTTGAATTACGTTTCTGTTTCAGACCTGAGGAAGGGCTTACGTGCCCAAAAGCACAGGTGGTTTTTCTCCATTATCTAATCAGATATATTTTCTCTCTGCAAAGATGGACAAACATGGCAAGGCAGCCAGGCCCTGGCATTTTGATCCCTGTGTCCATCCAGCATTGCTCAGAAGAGAGCGCAATGGTTGAACACCCAAGGATCATTGGTATTAACGTGTCTGTGACTGCTGCTGTCCATAGGACCTGTCCGCAATGGCAGTGGGATAGGAGTGACAAACCGACAGGTCCTCCAAGCCCAGAGATGACTGGGAAGGCAGGCAGAGGGAAGCCTATGTGCGGTTGTGTCAGTGGTGCCCATTGCCAGGTCCAGTCAGTGTGACGATTCCTTCTCGCTTTGAATCGCACGTTGCTATTCCTTATTGGGTGACTCATCTGCTCTCTAGGGAAAAGAAATGAGATTCTCCAGCACAGGTAGCATTTCCAAAGACCAAACACTTCCTCTCAATAGTGATGGCAATTGTCCTCCCACAAAAGCAGGGTCACAAAACCTTTAGGGCATGTCAGCACCTGGGCTGCCTCTGAGTGATGCCAAAGTTATTCTTCCCAAGGGAAAACAAATGCAAGGGTTAGAAAAAGGCTTTAGACTGGGTGCAGTCTGAAGAAAGACTTTTCCTCCTGTGTTTGTGCAGGGCCTAATACATAGTGGGGATCCTCTGTGTTTTTGGAGGGGACACAGTCCGCAGCTTTGACTCTGACCTGTGCATTTCTGTTTTTAGGGTGAAAGTAGGAATATGTAATGCAAATGCAGAAGATAATTCTAGCAGTGTATTGTGCTGCTTACGCTGGAAAAGTAGGGAGAATAAATACAGCTCCACAGGGAACGCCTGTGGGGTTGTATGGTAAAACCAGAGTTAGGAAGACTGGTTCTAAGGACACACGGAGAAGTGCATTTGAAGTGACCTCTGCCGAACAGTGTCAGCTGCAGATCTTGTCTTCTTCCTTTTCTAATGAGTGATTTCATACGCATGGAGGGCATTTTTAAAAACAAGCAGTTAACTTGTCTCTGCAACATGGCACTGTGTGGCTGGAGCCTGTCCAAATGCTCGTCCTTAAACAAGTTGCACAATCTTGTAAAGCACCAAAGGAAAAAAGCCACAGCTTCTGCAGAGCTGCACCTCACCCAAATCCTCACCCAGCCCTTAGTGGAAGCAGCAGATAGAATCCACTGTCCCCGCAGGAGCAGATCTGGGGCTGCTGAATTTCAGGGGTAGAGCAGATTCTCAGTCACTGAATTTCCCTTGCCCTGAGTTTGTGCCTTCTCTGAGGCCCACAGACATTGCTGGTTATAGTGGTTGTAATGGTTTGTGCACTGCATAATGCAGAAATTGCTGGTGTAGCTCTGTCGGTGTTGTATTTACCTGCTCTCCAGTGCGGGTTTGCTGGTAGGAGTTTCCTATAGGGGATCCCAGCCATGAGTCTTCTGCTCTTTTCATGGGGAAAGTGGCCTCCGGTGTGAGGGTTTGCATGGTTCAATTTGTAAGTATGTAGCATTTCAGCTCACTTAATTGCAAAGCGATCCTTATCTGATAGAAACCTGCAGCATTAAAAAGTACAGCAGGTTTACTGCACCAAGAAGTTCTTTCAAGAGGCTCACGCAGGTTTGGTTTCCCCCAGGGAAGGGCATCTGAGGGGCTCGAGTGAGCAGGTCTGAGCCTTTGTGGGAAGAACTGGGTCTCTCTGGTTTAAGTACTCAAAATTTCACAAGGTGGGATCCCAGTCTCAAGGGTATTTTGCTACCAATTTCAGCGGCATTTTAAAAATGTATTTATAAACTTCCTTGTTCTTGAACTCTTCTTGCTCTGAGCCATCACCAGGACCCTGCATTGGATGGACCTACCCAAAATGGCCATTCATGTGTTTTTAACAAAACTTTACTGTTCATTTCACATGACATTTTCTGAGTTTTTTACAAAAGGAGAAAAAACAATCTGAATAGAAGAATGTTTTCCCTTGTACACTCCACTAGTCTTCAGTCTTCTCTTGCACGCAGCTTTTAGTAAACATTTTTTACTTTTAAGACTGAGCCTATTAACCAAAAGCCAGTTTCTGAAAGCTGAGCTATTTTCAGACTTAGAAATGTGGGGACATGGGACAAACACATATTTTCTCTTGATTTTTCCCCCCTACTGCCACTGATATGGTTAGTTTCCTTTCACCGCCAACTTCAAATGGCACTCACAGCCCTGCTGTCCCCACAGAGCTGACAGTCCCTTCCCTCTGTACAGCTTTCCAGGACGTCCACGTGATGATCTTCGTGGGCTTTGGCTTCCTGATGACGTTCCTCAAGCGTTACGGATTTGGAGCTGTGGGTTTCAATTTCCTCCTTGCTGCCTTCGGGATCCAGTGGGCTCTTCTGATGCAAGGCTGGTTCCACTCTTTCAAGAGTGGGAAGATCCTCATTGGAGTGGAGAAGTAAGGAGGAGCTGGGCTCTGGGATGCCAGCCCTTGTCTGGCCAGTGGAAGATCTGGGATGGGAGCCTGTCCCCTCTGTTATATGCAAACAAGTCTCTAAAATGTTGTCATCCCTCTGCATACCTGTACTTGCTTTCCACCTTTGAGCCCAAAGGTACTTGCCATTATGGTAGTACTGCTCAAAGGGCAATGTGAGACAAGCGTCACCCCTGAGTCCCAAGCCAAGCACCATGGATGCCAGTGCTGAAAACATACATTATTTAAATAATTTGGAGGAAACCACCTTTCCTGGATAGTATGTCAGAATGGGAGGAGGCTCAGTGGGAAATCCAGGACTGGCTCCTAATCACCTATTCATCTTCGGGTGTGTTCTCTAGAGCTGGGGGTGGGTAAGGGTGAGTTACAGAAGAGTACTTCCTCATTAAATCACTATTATCCTTCCCCTTTTCCAGCCTGATCAATGCTGATTTCTGTGTGGGCTCTGTGTGCATTGCCTTTGGGGCCATCCTGGGAAAAACCAGCCCCATACAGCTCCTTGTAATGACTTTGTTTCAAGTCACGCTCTTCGCGGTGAATGAGTACATCCTCCTCAACCTGCTTCACGTAAGGCTTTAGGCAGCACCCGCTTGGTTCTGCTCCTTCCTCTCCGCATCTCTCCAAATTGTCTCCCTTTGCTATAGCTCCACCAAGCTACTGTCTTCATAAGCATTTGAAATGCGAGAATTCAGGCAGAAAAAGTAGACAGATTAGAAAAGAGGGGGTGGGGTGTTCTTCCCTGAGAAGGGAGATCTTCCTGACTTTTACACAGAAGCCTGGCAATTCAAGAGCACTGCGTCCCCTCATTGTGGCTTCCGAGGCAGAGAGGGAGACTTAGCACAAAAGGCCAGTCATTCTCTTCATGCCTGAAATTTCCCTCTCATGTTTTGCCTGCTGGAATATGGGTGTTGTAGAAGGAAATCAAACGACAAAGAGAACAAGATATCTGCTGATGGAGGCAGGGTTCCTGTCCTTCAAGAGAAGGCTGGGAGGCAAATAGGCCCCCAGAAGACTTGAGTGCACATGGCAGTCAACCTGCCTATTGCTGAAACCCACTTGCCATTGGGAAACTGCTCTCTGCTTCAATGCCTTCCATGGGGAAGCTGAGTGGAATTCCATGGCCATGCATGGGACTAAGTGAGCGGGATAGACAGCAGGACTAGAGCATTTTTGTCCCATTTTCCCATGACTGAGTGCAGGCTGGATGGACGGGTGGGCAGACAAGCTGGGCATGATGCAAACCAGACCTCAGCTCCAAAACAAGTGGCGATTGCAGAAGCGAACCTCTGTTTTCCCATGGCTGCAGGTTAAGGATGCAGGCGGCTCCATGACCATTCACACCTTCGGAGCCTACTTTGGCCTCACAGTGACACGTATCCTGTACAGACCCAACCTGGAGCAGTGTAAGGACAAGCAGGGCTCCGTGTACCACTCCGACCTCTTCGCTATGATTGGTAAGTCAGCCCCTGACTCACGGGTGCTGGTATGTGCAGACCACTCAGCTGCAGAAGGCTGGTGCCTCCTGTGTCTCTGGGAAAACCAAACTGAAACCAGGATCTGGGACTGAGAAGCTCTGTATCCTGGTCTTCCATCTCTCAGAGCTACTCAACTCTCTTCATCAGTGGCTAAGCTGAAATGGTGCCTAGGAAGACAAGGACGCATTTGGGATCCCCCTCTCTGCCAGCCCCTCCTGATGCTCGTCCCATCATGGGGGGTGCAGCTCTGGGGCAGCAGGACTATGGGATTTAACTTCCCCCTGTGCAGGAAGATCTTCTTTAGAGGTTTTTTCAATCCCCGTGTTCTCTCTTTTCCCATTCTCTTCTTTCTCCCCTCATCCCCATCCCACCAGGTACTCTGTATCTATGGATGTACTGGCCCAGTTTTAACTCAGCAATTTCTGATCACGGGGATGCCCAGCACCGGGCTGCCATTAACACATACTGCTCCCTGGCTGCTTGTGTCCTCACCACGATGGCCTTCTCCAGCATGCTGCAGAAGAAAGGCAAGCTTGACATGGTAAGCTGGGAGCAGAGCGCCCTGTGCTGCCCAGGAGACTTACAATGAGGTTGATCGAGGGTCCAGGAAAAAATTGGCACTTGTCCTTTGCTGAACAGATACTGGGTTTCAGGGTGTGATGGTGCAACCATGGGTGCCCCTGGGTGCAGAAACCCAGAGGCTGTATTCGATAAGCAAGTGGGAAGTGAGTCCTGCAGTGCTTGAGGTGCAGGGTGATGCCCTGCATGTGGTGGACCTAAGTCACAGCAGGGACTGGAGCTGCTCTGCCCGGAGAGCTACTGATGGGGATGTTGCAGAGCCACGTTAGGCAGCCCTCTCCAGCAAGCTGAGCAGGGCCTGTGCGGCAGCTCGTGAGCAATCGGGGGGCTGACTTGTACGTGTTATGTGTGTGGGTGACATGTCTCTGTAACAGCAGAGCTTGCATGACACATGGGTGAGACAATTTCCATCTCATCACAACTCCCCACCCAGATTTGTGGATGCAAAGAATGTGTGTGGTACGGGGAGTGGGAGTCTATGTGCACCTGTGCTACAGACAGAGGCTGCCTGTTCTTTTCCTCTTGTTTTTTACCAACAAGCAGGAAAATGGGCCCTGATATTTCCTCTGGAAGCATTTTCAGAGCTGATTCTCCCACTTTACCATTTGCACCATCCCTGAGCAATTGTAATCTGCCCAAGATGCCAAGACAGGGTGGTTACTTCTGCAGGTCCACATCCAGAACGCAACGCTGGCCGGCGGCGTGGCCGTGGGCACCAGCGCGGAGATGATGCTGACTCCATACGGCTCCCTCATTGTTGGGTTCATCTGTGGCATCGTGTCCACAGTGGGCTATGTCTACCTCACGGTGAGTGCTGCTCTGGGGGTCTGCAGCCCTGGTCCTGCTAAGGAGATCAGGGATGGATTCACTTCCCTTTGAGGGTCCCTGCTTTCCACCATCCCTTACGGAGATGCATTTCTGACTCCATTTACTGCCCCCAAAGGCTCAGGAAGGTTCAGTCTTCCAACAGGAGAGTGTTTGGAGCATATGTTGTTATTTTATCTTGAGCTTGGCTCACAGCTTTGTCTACAAGCCCTTAGCTCCTTAATAGGACACAATATCACTCTTCCTTCTTTGCTTATCCCAGTCCTCTATGGAAGGAACTAATCCTTTCCAGGGCTGTGCTCATGTCCCTGATCTCTCTCCACCTCCCTTCCCCTCAGCCTTTTTTGGAGTCCAGGTTGCACATCCAGGACACATGTGGCATCCACAACCTCCACGCCATGCCAGGCCTTATTGGGGGCATTGTGGGGGCCATCACTGCAGCTGCAGCCACAGAGGATGTATATGGAAAGGAAGGGTAAGACAGCTTGAAACTCTTACATGACAACAGATTTTACCTGGGGCTCCTTGGGCTGGGAGTGAGGAGCAATTAACAGCCCTTGTTAATGTTCAGAATTGCCCCTTTCCCCTTCAAAAACATGGGGTGCACCACCTGTGTTGGGCTTACTGAAGTGTAAAAGACTCATCTCTTGCAGCTGACTTCTGGTAGTCTCAAAAAGTGAGCCATAACCCACGCCCTGGCATTGCTCTGGGGCACGGTGGGTGGGGAAGTCCTCCTCCCTCCATCCCTGCATTGTCTCGGGGGTCAGGTAAGGCTGAAGGAAACAAAAGAAATGTTTATATTTTGGGCTCCTCCTAGGTAAAACTTTGCCAGGGGCCAGAGAAGAAGGAAGCGAGAGGTGTTTTGTGTCATTGCAACACTCTCCTGGTCCATTGCAGAAGAGGGATGGGGATAGGGAGGAGTCCTCAAGGGAGCAGGGCAACATGGCTCCTCCAGAGCCAGGCAAAATCTCCTGCCAGGAGCAATCCGCACCATTTCTGCCCTCGGCAGGTTCATCAAGGCCTTTGACTTCACTGGCGCGTACCAGACACGGACACCCAGTGTCCAAGGAGGGTTCCAGGCGGCTGGCATTGTGGTGTCTCTGCTGATTGCTTTCGCCGGAGGGGCCCTTGTGGGTAAGGGAAGCATGGAGAGGGGAAGGTTGGGCTCAGCCTGTGGCTGCAATGGAGGCATCCATGTACTCCTGCCCATGGCTGGATGCGTTCATCCCGCTCGTGTTGCGAGGGTTGCAGCCTCTGGCTTGCTCAGTTGGAGCACGGGACACTGGGCAGCCAAGGTGGGAGTAAGGTCAAATGGGTTTGGAGAAAAGGGGGGACTGGCACCGAGCACCGTTTGCCCCCTTGGCCACCGGGACGGGTGGACTCCGGCCATCTGCACCCTGCCTGCATCCCGCACGGCACCATGGCCCCCGCCCACCGCCCTGCCCGCCTGCTTCCAGGGGCCATCCTCAAGCTGCCCGTCTGGGGCGATGCCGCCGCCGAGAACTGCTTTGAAGACGACATTTACTGGGAGGTGAGCCGGGCCCCGGCCGAGGCGCTGCGGTGGGGTTCGGGGGCCGAGGCCGGCGGCGGGAGCGGGGCGGGAAGGCACAAGATGGCGCTGTCGCCCCGCGGCGCTGAGGTGGCTGTGTCGCCCCGCAGGTGCCGGAGGACGAGGAGAGCGAGGCGTACCACATGCACAACCCCGACAAGCCCGCCTCGCCCTGACCAGCCCACAGCCCCCCGCCGCCCCCCGCCTCGGGAGCTGCCTCCTCAGGGGGGCGGCGGGGCTGCCCGCCATCTTTCCGCCCGCGGGGCTGGGGCAGGGGCTTCCGCGGGGCTTCCGCCGCCTCTTCCCCCGCCACCACAGGACCCCGGGCCTCGGTCCTGGAGGGGGCGAAGGCTCGTTTTCTCCCCGTGACGACGAGGCACCCTGCCTGGCCCTTCTGTGCCGCTTTTGTAACGACCTGCTGTGAATAAAATAAAAACGTGTTCTTCTTTCCAGGCCTGTATTCCCTCGTGTGAGTAGTGGCACAGGACGGGATGTCGCCCAGACCCCGTCTCTCCCGCCGGCGGCACAAAGCGGCTACTGGGAGAGCTCTGGGCTGCTGGGGTAAAGCGGAGGCACTGAGACGCTCCTGGTGTCCAGGGGGGTGAATCGGATGCACCAGTGATGGCAATGTGGGGATTGCGCAGGTTGTAGAGGCACTTGGCTTAGGACCAGGAGCCTTAAAATACAGCAGCTGGAGGAGGCAGCAGGCAGAGCTTCCACAGGCTGAGTCTGTGTGGGGAGCACAGGCCGGGCTGGGGCTTTTTGGGGGGGTGCTGGGGTGCAGCAGCTGTCCCTGCACTCACACTGCTATCCAAGGCCTGGGCGAGGGCCAGCTTTGAGTCTGGCTACACTTCTACATGCCTCCACCATCACCTTCTCTTGACCTGCTCTACAAAGGCCTCCATCAGCTCCCTGGCAGCCTTGTTTGCGCGTACAGCACAGGCTGGCAAGACACTTTCCCCTTCTTTGGTTTCAGCCATTTCTTCCAGTGTCGTCAGACCACTCCTTCCTCTTACCAGTGCCGTCGTGATGGGAAGCGCCCAAAGACAGAGCACAGCCCCCAGCTCTGAAACCCATCAGGCTTCAGCCGGAGTTGGAGGAGACAGGAATGAAAATCAGGCCTAAAACCTGCATGTTTTCCAGGGTGTTATAATGTGAGGAGCGGGAGAGGAAAAAGGGGGGGAAAAAAAGGAGGTAGGAGGGCTGATAGGTCTCTTCACTGTGTCTAGCTGTAATTCTCACACCTGAGGGGGGGAGTCAAAAGTAGCTATTCACATCCCCTTGGGATATGACACCCTCATTTTCCATGCTGGGTAAAGACAAAAACCCTTTACAACATGTTTCTGGAATTTGTCAGCGGCTGCCAGCAGCAGCATGTTAATTAAATGTCGGCAAAGATGGAAGCAAGAGGCTCTGCTCTAATTGGACACTTTGCTTGGTGGAGCTGAAAAACATTGTGACAGAGGAGGAGGCGCCGAAACACTGTGTTCCCCCGCCATGGGGACGGAGGACAGCCAGGCGCAGGAGACACTCTCTTCTGAACCGCCATTGCCTCTGTTTGGCCTGAGACAACCTCGACGTTGAAAAAAGAAGAGCAGCAAAATAACAAAAGACCTAAAATCCTCCACAGCAATGGTCTCAAGCACGGCAGCAGCGTGGGATGCAGGGAAAGGGCTTGTTGGCTAAGGGGAAATTGAGAAATATCTTAGCGGGGCCATCAGGCACTCTAGCCCTCTTGCCAGCTGGTGGTATATTGTATATTATTTTATGATGGCAAAGGCAGGTCTGACAGGGTTTAGAAACGATTTCCAGAGAATGATCCCTGCAGAGGCTGAGCATACGTTGAGCTGCACCATTTCTCCAGGGCAGAGGTGGGAAAATAAAGGGCAATTCCTGATTTCCCTGTGCTGGGGTCTGTTGAAGGAAGACCGCCTCCCAGCCTCTTTGCACTGGGGAAAGGATGTAACAGCCATTGTCTGCTCACATCTCCATCCAGAGAGCCCGTCAGAAACCACCACAGGGATGTTTACTGACCAGCTGTATACAATCTCATTTCAAAAAGGGAGCCCTAAACTTTTTGCCCTAGGTCTTCAAGACCTGAAAGCAGAAGCAGACCTTTGGGGCACTGCATCTCCTACTGTGTCACTGGACCAGTGCCCCTCTCTCCCACCCCATTTGAGCTCTGGCCACGTCCCACATAAACCAGCATCCAGCGGTACGTCCAGCCCCCGTGGCCTCCGGCCTTTCCTCCCAGCAGCTTGCAAGGGGCCATGGGGATCAGTAATGGCAGAGACTGAATGACTCTCATTGCTTTAGCGAGGTGGCCAGCCCGCATCTGTGGTGGGGCAGGTCTGCGAGCACCGGGAGATGGTCCTGCCCCATATGCACGTGCCGGCAGAAGGAACCCCAGCCCTTGTCCCTCTCCCTCCAGGCTCTGCCTCCTCCTCGTGGGAAGACACCTAAATTACCCAGGCTGCTGGGCAGCGAAGCGTTTTATTGCCTGTGCTCTTGCGGGGCTCAGTCTGGTCTCAGTACCTAAATCACTCGCTGGGGCTGGCCTTGCAGTTTTAATTCCCTGGCAGACAATGCCGAGGTCGGGCTGGCGTGTTTGAAGTGCGGTCATGGCCCCAGCGGTGGACGGAGAGTTTCTCAACAGGGGAGCGCGGGGAGCAGAGGATTGGGCTGCTCAGGCAGGCGGGAGGACATGTGAGAAAGGGGCTGTCGATACCCGCGGGGATTAGGTGGTACAAATTGGCTGGGAAGCACCAGAGGCATTGACCAAAGTTGTCCTGGGGCAGGTTCCCATGGGGGGGCTGGCTGAAACAACCTGCTTTCAAGGAGGCTGGAAGGCCCAGCCTGGCTGCTAATCCCCTGGGATCTATGGGGCACCGAGCAGAAAAGAGGTTAAAAAAAAAAAAAAGGAAAATGTAAAGGTGGTGGTTTCCCCAAGGGGATGATGTTAGAGAGAGCAGGAAGGGGGCGAGGAGGGGGGAGAACAGCATCGTTTAATCCCACTTTTAATAGGCAGGTGGTGGGCTTTGCTCACACTCACGCTCTTGTGAGCCTCTGCAGAGATTTCGGGGAAAAGCCTCTGCTGTCCCCTGCTCCTGGTGGGGACCCCCGTGCGTCTGCAGAAGGTCCCCATCTGTGGGCCTGCCCAGGAGGAGGGTTGCGTGCTCACATCTGTCCCCATGTGTGTGTTGGTGTGCGTGGGTGCAGGTACACGGTACGAGCCCCACATTTGGGCTGAAATGGGCTCACGGCACACCCCACACACTGGCCACAGCGGATCTCCTGCTGGCAGTGTGCCCACGCATGCAAAGCCCTGTGTCCCCACGCATGTGCCTTCAGCCTTCTTGACCATGCACAACCAGTGCACTGAAAACCACGTTGTCCATGTTGCCAGTGGTGTTGGCGTGCCCTTGCACACATGTACCAGCCTGGTGGCCATGATGCTGCTGTGCACATCCGTCTACCTTTGCTGTGCATGTCCATCTACCTTTGCCGTGCACATCCATCTACCTTTGCCGTGCACATCCATCTACCTTTGCTGTACACATCCATCTACCTTTGCCATGCACATCTGTCTACCTTTGCTGTGCATGTCCATCTACCTTTGCCGTGCACGTCCATCTACCTTTGCACTGGTGCGAGCACGTGCGTGTCAGACCCAGCGTGTCCACGCCTGCGTGAGCACGGCTCCAGCCCCTTCTGAAGGAGTGCTGTAAATTGTAATCAGATTAGGGCAGCCGGTCGCTTAGGGCCCTTGAAAAGGGCATACGTCCCCTCATCAGTACCTAGCATTGAGTCACACAAAGGGTCTAAGTAACTCGGCAGGGGTCGGGCCCTCTGGAGCGCAGGGGAGGGGGCTCGCCTTTCTTTTCTCTCTGTCCCTTGTAATTATGTCAATTTGCTAGCCAAATTGTTTGCTTGAGTGGACAGTGGGGGCTTGCCCCCCTTCCCGCCTCCCCCCCACCCCTAACCCCATTCATGTGCTAATGTGGGAAGGAGCATGGCCTCCTGACTTCGGGAGGTGGCCCTCAAGAAGCAAAGCACAGGGGGGCACAGGCCGGGAGTCCCCCAGTTGCGTGCCCATGGATGCCTTGGCCTTGCAGCCCAGATGAATAGGGCACTCCTATTTGCTTTAGCCCACGGCAGGATGTGTAATGCCCAGCCAGCCCTGGCCAGCCCTGGTTTTCTCTGGCCATCCCTCACCTGCACCACATCCCTGCTTGGGCCACCACATCCCCAGGGCTGGGAGCTGTGTCCCGCCGTGCGGTGGCTTTTTTCGGCACACCTCCCCACCCGCGCACCTCCCAGCATTTGCATATATTCTGCCCGCAAATCCTTGTCAAGGGGAGCCTCTTTATTGCCTGTATAGATCACAGGGTGTTAGTTAAGGGGCTTCTTTGTATTGCCTCAGACAGCTGGGGTCATCAAAAGTCCTGCAGTGGGAAGGAGAGACAGGAGGAGGGGGGAAGCTCTGACAATACGGACTGAAGGATTAAAGGAGCATATAAAGTTCCTATTGAGTGAGACAAGAGGCTGTTCACTCCCAAGATTGACAGCGACCAGGAGGCGATTCCCAACACAATGTCCAATTAATTCTCTACCCTCTTCACTGCCGTCTCCTCCCTCCCTCCTCTCCTGGGCTGGGGCATGAGCAGGGAAGGGCTGAAGCTAAGATCCTCAAGAAGGTAATTAATTATTCCTGACTAAGAGGAGCCTGCCAGGGTGCGGGCCAGTCCCCAGGCTCGCTGGGCATCCATCCCCCTCCCACAGGCTCCCATCAGCTTAGTCCACTTTGGGGTAGTTTTCCTTTCCATCACAGGCAGAGCTGTCCCACCAAGGGTCCATCTCCACAGCAGGTCCTGCACAATAGTCATGGTTAATGATGAGCCCAGAAGAGGTAGATTTAGGGCTAAAGCCAGGCTGGCAGCAGTATGCAGCGGGGCAGCAAGAGAGCTAGGGAGCAGGGCGAGGTGTATGGGCAAGATGCGTGGGCATGCAGAGCATTTGGGAAGAGGCAGAGCAGCATGTGCCAGGCCTGGGGATCAGGTCTTAGCCATATGTGCAGTGGCAATGGTTAAAGGAACTCCATCTACCCTGGTCTTGTGAGAAGTGGGCTCCTGGCCATAAGGGTGCATTGCCACTGTCCCCTGGTCTGTCCGCCCACACTGGCCGCAGTGCTGGCCATAGCAGGACATGTGGAAGATAGTTGTGAGTGTGCTCCTACCTCTCCTGCTAACAGCATCTTTGATGTACCCCCATGTACAGGAGCAGAATCTGGGCCACCATGTGAAATTTCTGCAAACCACTGAATATGAACTGTTTGATTTGTCTGGTCTATTTTTTCCCTTGCAAACATCTCAGCCCAGAGGGAGGGACTAACCAGGGAAGCACCTTTTTCCGAGCTGGCCACCTTTTTGTTGGTACCTCTGCAGCACAAAGGCTCCCAGACACAGGTGATAAACATCCTTCCACAGTGACAAACATCTCCAAAACACCTGGTTTGGTAGAAAAAGCCACGCAACAAGGAGGGCCCAGTTCTCACTGCAGGGGACACTGGCCAGCCCATCTACCCCGGTCCCACCATTCAGCACTGACCCCTTCCCCTCCACTGCCCCTGCCTGTGGCACAGAGGATAATGCCACTAGCCCTGGATGGCATGGGGTAGGTGACCAGTGCTGTCCACTCCACACACATCACAAGCGGGAGATGCCTTCTGGATGCCGGCGTGAGGCTACCAGCGGCTCGGCATCTCCTGCCCACTCCCTCCTGCCGCACACGCTCCCAGTGAAGTTGTTTGAAAGTCTTCCGGCAGTTTTCGCGGCCAGGAATAACAGATTAGCCATGATCTGATCAGCCCAGTATCTAAGCTGTTATTCTCCCCGCTGACAAGTATTTGAAAGAGGGGAGGGGCCACTTTCAGCCCAACGATGAATCTTTCACCGACAAGAAAAGACCCTTTTTTCTCCCGCCAGCCGCAGGCTGCTCCATGCCCTGTTGCTAAGCGAGACCTGGGGCTGCCGTTTGCACGCGGCCGGCTCCAGCAGAGCCCTCGGGTTAGCAGGATCAGGAGATTCACACCAGACATCTTGTTTTTGAAGGGGGGTGTTTCTTTTCTCACCCGCTTTTGACTGGCAGATAACAGCTCGCCGGCGAGGCCCGGGGATGCCCCTGCCGAGGCAGCTTGCCCTGGGAGGAAAGGGAAGATGTAGAAGCCTTTGGAGGGCAGTTTGGGATGCTGGGGTTGGGGGCTCAGCTCTGAATGTCTGGGGTTTGTTGCCACGCAGGGGGGTATCCCTAGCCAGGATGCAGAAGAGCAGTCCCCCCCATACCCACAGCCCCTGTGTCCCAGTGGGTTGGGGCACAGCAGGACCCTGGGGACATGGCCCTGGAGGATGCTCAGCGCTGGTAGCTGAAGAAAAGCCTGGCTTGGCTTCATGCAGGGGTGGCTCTGGGCTTGGGCTTGCAGGAGGACATGTGGCAGAGGAAACAGGAGGATGACCTCCAGGCTTAGGCCAGCTTTTTTATCCCTGCAGCCTCACACTGCTCTGGAGCACCCTTCCCCTCCCACCCCACCAGCCCAAACCGGGGCCAACCGCCCTGAGAGAAAGAAGGAAAATCACTAAAACAAAGGCTTTCCAGGCTATTTCTGGAGCTGCCAGCATGAGGTGCCCTCGCCTAAGACATGGTGCTCACATCTCCCTCCTCTCCTGCAAGGCAGCGGTGCAGGCAGGGCTGCAGGCTGCCAGGCCCTGGGCTGGCACTTTCCCAGAGCCCTGCCTGCCCTGCCTGCCCTCCCTGGCAGGAGGGGTGCTGCGGGGGAGGAGGAACGAGGCTCTCCTTCATGCATGTAACCCTCCAGTGATTCTGCTGCTGCTGCCGAACCTCCCTCGCCAGCCCTGAGAGAAGGCACCCCTGGGTATTACCGATGCACGGCAGCTCGGGCTCTTTGTGCTCAGCCCTATGCGGGAAAGCCTCCCTCTCCGCTGCTGTAGAAAGCCTGGAGAAACCCCCTCATCCTCACCTTGGCCTGGGAAGACTTTCTTGACCTCAGACTCCTGTGAGCCCTTGATCTCACGATAGACAGAGGTGACCAAGGCTTGTTGCACTGATATGCAGGAGGATGGTGGAAGAGACGCAGGCTGTTTCCCTTTCCACTGGAATGGCACCTCAAGCTGCTCCCTCCCCGTGGCCATGCCCCGCACCCAGTTGGTGCAAAAAGCCCCAGGGGAAGATGCCAGAGAGGCTGCAGAAGTTACTGCTGCTTTGAGCAGCACAAAACGGAAAGAAACCCCAAGCCTTCTGGTTAGAAACACAAAAGGCCGGATCTCTGGCTCTGATACAGCCCCTTTCTGTAGCTGTAGCAGCACAAAGCAGCTGAAAAACCAGCTTCTCTGGCGAGCTGAGCTCTTCTCTGGTTTGAGGGGGTCCTTCAGTGCCAATGCCACGGCCACCTCCAGTGCTATGGGCAGTGGGACAGGATTCCTAGTACCCCAGGGTTGTCCTAGGTCACATCAGAGGCATGATGGCTTTCTCCATTCTTCCCAGGAATAGGCGTACCTACGTTTGGGGTTCTGGGGGAAGGTGGAGTTACAGTGCAGTTGCTCTGTCAGTTTGTGCTCACCATGGCTCTGTGGGCTTGGCAGTGGGCACCCACCCGAAATGAATATCCCCCAGCCAGCACCTGCTCAAGGGCATGTTCAACTCTCTCTAGACTTGAACCAGCAAAGCACAGGTGAGGTCTGCTGACCTCTGAGACATCTCTCGCAGTCCCACCCATCCACCTAAGTCTCTGTCACCCTTTTTTCCCAGCTGTTGGCCACCCTGGCAGGGGCAAACTCCCGGCTTTGGGACCTTACCACTCTTCTGGTACTTTAGGCCAGATTTCTCACTCTTTTTGGGTGGCTCTGCTAGTCATGAGATATGTCCTCCGCTGTACGGACAGATCTCCTGCCTTGCTCTGCAGCCAAGAATCGCCTGTGCGGAGGAGCAGTGGGAGAGCTGGGGGGTTGGAGCATACCCTTCATCGTCTCTTGGGGAGGCCAAAGAACTTTTGACATACATCTTAAAGCTTCCTGGGCCAACTGCTTGGTTAAACCTGCAAATGGTCTCTGTTCCTCTTGGATAAACTGCCCAACTCATTCACTTTATTGTCTGCAATATGATGACCCAATGCTCACACCACAAACATTGAAGACCCATGTTTTACTTTCACTGCCCCCAACCTTCACGTCATCATGGCACTGACTAGGTTTCTAGGAGTTCCATGTGCTGCAAACAGCAAGTCCCCAGCATCAAAACAAGTTGCTTTTGACTATATTTCTTTTGCCTTGGTTGTTTCTCCTGGCTTTGCCTCCAAGCCTTGGCTTCGCAGGTGCTTGGCAGGTGCTGGAAGGTGCTTAGTGGGTGAGAGCAGCAGCTCCCTGTTCAACTTCACTTTTCTCTGGGGAACCCTGAATCACTAAAACCAGTTTACCCTTTAACTCTGGGTGGTGTCTATGTTGAAAATGCTCTATAAAACACTCCTCTGGGAAGGATGTGGTCTGCAGAGAGAGGCCTGACTGCCCTCCTGATGATCTGATCATCTGCGGGAGAGCACAGGGGCTCTTCCCTGGCCAGGGGCCTGGCGACACCACGTCTTCTTGAGGAAGACAGGAAAATTTTCCTTCAAGGACTAGTCAGAAAAACCTGATCGGAGAATTCATGTCCCAGTGCTGAAATAAACCATTGTGCAGCAAAGAATAGTACACAATGTAAGCACTCAGGAAAGAAGAAAATAATTTTATCCTGATTTCTAGTGTCTTCCTGACTTGTGAGCATCCTCCCATACTCACACATGTCAGCAGAACACAGTGGAGATATATTTATATGAAAATCTGGCTGTCTCCACAGCTATCTATAGCGTTTCTTTCTGTGCCCTTAGCTCTATCCCATGGCTGTGGGTTTGCTTTGCTTCGGTCTGGTTCCAGCGCCTGGAACATCCCTGTGCAAAGGTGCAAAGGGACGGTATCAGCACCCTGTGTCTGAAGGGGACCAAAATAAAGAGCCATCATGCAATCCCACCAGCAGCTTGCATGGGTTGGGGGGCACATGGGGAGCCTTGAACATTGCAGCATCCTTTTCTGGGGCGCTGCTGGCGGGGACGGGGGTCCCTGCAGACGAGGGCCCCCGCTCAGAAAGAAGTGGCGGCACATCAGTATGCAGTAGTGGTCGCCGCTTGCCAATAAATTAGCATAAACCACTCTAGGAGGTAAATAGACATACAAGGCGCCAGTGTGTGCAGCGTGGGCTGCGGCTTTGTCTCAGCCCCACTATTGTCACGGCCCCTGCTGCACACTGACCGAGTGGGGCCGGTGTGGTGGGCTCTTACACTTTTGACTGCTGGATAAAAGGGGGGAACATAAAGAGAGGGGAGAACTTTTTTTCGGGTTTTTTTATAAGTCCAGACGAAGTTACAGACGTCTGTTAAACGTCAATTACAGCTGAATAAAGACGTCTGCTTGAGGCTTAGTTATGGCTCCTTTCAGCCTCCGAGATTTTTCCAGGGCTGGCCCGGGATGCCTTCGGCAACCTAATTTGGAGATTGTAACTCTATAAACAGGCTCTGGCATTAATCAAGGCTGGTGAAAATGCAAATGATGGTGTGGAGGGGGCTCGGGGACGGGACGGGGTCCTGTGCCTTGCAACTCGGGGCAGGGAGTAAAAAGAGGAAAGCAAAGAGGAGGAAGAAAGGGGCCGTGCAGAGGGGCAGGGATCCATAAATAGAGAGCTTGGTGGGGTTTGCTGACTTTCCTCCTGGTGCTCTGGGAATCTGGTCCCATCAGGACTTGTGTGTACCCGCCTCTGCTTCCCACTGGTTAACCCTTGCGGTGCTCCTGGCCGTAAAAGCCAGGAACGTGGCCATTCCATGCCTGGTTGCTTAGCTTTTCCCAGCAAGACCAGGGCCAAAACATGAACAAACTGGGCATTTAATACTTTAAAATTCTGGAGGATCATTGGGTGTTTTGGAGAATCCAGACTATATGAGAGAGGGTGTCAGAGCAGTGTGGAGACTGCAAGGAGTCTCTCCTTTGGGAGGGCAACTCATGCTCTGCGTGGTGGCTTATCACTTGTTATGTGGCTTGTTGATACCATCTCCATTTTGTCAGGGAAAAAAGGCCTCCGAGCTGTAGCTGAGGGAGGGAATGAAGTCCTAGGTCAACGTTGTCCACACCATTAAAAGCCATCATGGTGACCAGAAGAGTAAAGCACTGTTCAGCAGGAATGAAGTACCTAGGGACTTTCTTCCCTCTCGGACACATCCATGTCAAGAAGATGAGGGTGGAGGGCTGGAACTCCCCTTGGCTTCACCAACAGTATTGCCTTGTGTCCTGGGAAGCTCTGGCAGGCTGAAGTCAGTATTTGACGAGGAGAACCATGTCCTATCCTACAGCCATGTCCTAGCTAGATGTTGCATCCCAGGATATAGAAATAAGCCTGGAAATCAGAGTGGAAACAGTGCTGATGCTGAGGGCTAGCAGTGTTTTACGTGTAATATGGAGGGGGCTCACTCCTTGCTCACCCGGCCCCTGGAGCACCCTTCCCATGCCCTGCCCAACGCACCATGCAGGGACTGTGGGATGGATGGTCCAGAAGAACTCCGATCTCCCTCCCTTCCTCAGATCTTCTGGGAATCTTCTTTTTTGGAAACATTTGAGAAGACAGGTGCAGCATTTTAGAGATAACAGTAACACAGGAGCCCCCTTCCCATTCCCACTTCCTTAAGAAAGCGTTTTCTCCTCTCATTTCCACTCTATGGGGAGCATCCTCTCCCTATCCCAGCCTCTCTTTTCTCCTTCTTTTTCATTCCCTTTCCCCCGTTTCGCATGGTTACACATTTTCCTGTCTCCTCTCTGTTTCCATATCAGAAAAATCAGACTGGCAGAGAGATATAAGACACTCAGACACAGAAACTCCAGTGAACCCCCTTTCTGGTTCCTTGGAGAAACTCTGTGTCTATTGTACTGAATTCAATAAGCCTGGGGTACCGCCAGGCCTGTGGAGATGGGAGTTGGAGTCCCAGCCACCACACAGACCTGCCATGGGACTGGCTTGAGGGGGTGACAAAAAGGGGGGCTTATTGCAGAGAACTGAAATAGAAACACACATCCCAGGTCCTTCTCCTTCAGGTGGTGGTCAGGAGGGAGCCTGCCCTTCCCAAGCCATCAGCCTGACGCTGCTGGGGACTGAAACTGAGTGTATTTTCCCCTGTTTGACTTCCATCCACTGATAGCTTCACTGCGATGGGCTGAAAAAACAACTGCATGCTTCTAGAAAACACCTGAAGGATCCCCTCCGAGCTGGAGAGGGTCTACAGGAGGGATGTAGGCCAGAGAAGCTTCTCTTGGTTATGGCTTCTACACAGCTGAGCAGTTTTCCTGCTGAAGCATCCTGAGAAACCTGTAGTTGGTCCCGGGGAAGTGTGAATGAGGGAGGTGATGTGCCAAGGCTGTGGGGAACCCCTTGCAGGGGTGCCACCTACGTGTTCATGGGTGTTTTTTGCAGGATTTGATTTTTCACAACGCGATGCAGTTCAAGGGAAAGCCAAGAGAAGGATGGAAGGGTGAGACCTCGGAGGGCTGCAAACACTGGCGTAGGCAGAGATGCAAAGCGTCGGTCCCCAAACAGGCAGCTGGTTGTTATGGGCTGGGCAGGGATCGATGGTTCTCTGCGGCCCCTAACTGATGTTACCGTAACCCTGCATTCACATCCTTTCCCCTTTTACCTGGGAAGAGGAGGACAGGCGGCTTTTTGGGGAGCTGACACCACTTCCAAGGAAAGGGAGGTCAGACCTTGCAGTGAAAAAGTATTGCTGAGCCCAGAAACCAAGAGACAACAGAAAAAGAAGGGATGGAGGTGGGGAAGAGGATGGAGATGAGAGGATCAAAAGGGGGGATGTGGATCAGGGCACGGAGCCAGCCCGGCGGACAACGCCCAGGACTTCCCGAAAAAAAAACGGAGGATGGGGTGGACCAGCGACAGCTGGAAGATTTAATTGCTCCTCTCCGCAGACCTGCTCGGCTCCCTCCCTCTCAGATCTGCATTTCAATATGAGAGCAGCAGTAAGTGGGATGCCGCTGGAAGGGGTTAGAATGATTAATCATTTAAAAAGCAAGATCTTAATTACAGGGTGCAATTTTTGCTATTTAAGGAGTCCATTAGTTTCCAGAAAGGAAAAAAAAAAAAATATATATATATATATTGCAGGTTATTCTCCTTTTGAAGAAAATGGGAGGGGTGGAGTGGGGGGCCACGGTACCCAGGCTGGCGTGGCCGCCCCTGCCGGGGCGAGGGCGTTGGTGTGCGAGGATGGCGAGGGGGAGGTGGTGTCATTTGTTCCCCGAGTGATATTTTTGAAGGGTGCTGGCTGCGAGCGTTCGCCACGCTCAACCACGCGTTGGCACAATCTGTGCCGGAGCAGGCAGACAGCTTCTGCTCAGCCTCCCCCGGCACGGCTCCTCCTCCCCGGGGGCAAGGGGAGGATTCGGCCGCTGTCAGCACCGCTGACCCCTCGGCCGAAATAGCTCCCAAAGGGCATATCAGGGGGTAATTGCCGTGATAACAGCTTGTCTGCTGGGAGCCAGGCTGAGACCTCGCACAGCTCATCTTGCCCATGGCTTGGGGCAGCTCCAGCCATGCCAGGGGGCTGCAGAGTGCCATGGGCCACAATGCCACCCCTGACCGGGGACATGGAGCATCAAGGTGCAAGAGGACACCGGCTCAACTGATGCCCGCGATGCCTCAGCCCTGGCGGCTGCGGGCTCGGGCCGTCTCGCCCCGCGCTGCAGCCTGGAGGGAGGTGACAGGGGTTAATCGCCCACCGCCTCCCCTCTGACCCCTCTGTGGGTTTTTCTCTTGTATGGTCATTTAGCCATCCCCTGACACAAAAGGGAGCGATTAAACACAGCTCAGGCCCTTCATGCTTTAGTGGATTAATTTGCTGATCCCCCACGGATTAAAGGTCTCGACAGGATCAGCGGGAGCAGCGGGGCAGACCCCGGCAGGAGGAGGCCAGCGATAGTCCCGGGCAAGCCCCAGCCTGCAGCAATCTCCCTCTCCAGAGACCTGACGGTGTCACCGAGCCATGTCAGGGTTCAAGGCATCGGAAGCTCGCCTAAACACCACGTCCCCAAACCCTCCCACTCGCTTTGCCGAACAGGCGGGGGACGGGGGATCCCTATCGCCATGGTCCCTCCAGCAACGGGAGCCGAGTCCATCCCCAACGTACCCAGCCAGGTGGATGGGGCAGTGTGACCAGCTGCTCTGGAGGAAAAGGGGGATGATGGTGACTTTGGGGGGGCTGCACCCCAGTTGGGGGGGGGAGCATGGTTGCCCTCCCCAGGCCTGTGGGAAGCAGAGATTGCATCTGCCTTTAATTACTCCCTCTCTGCATATCAGATGCTCGTGCACCTTCTGCACATGAATGCTGATTAATTGCAGGGTTAGGCTCCAAGGCAGGCCGGACCACATTATTTCTGATGTTTGCTCTTTTCACGAGGAGAATAAATGCCATGAATCCACAGTAATCAGTGGCTTTTAGCTTGTCACTCTTATGACACTCTTTACTTAGACCAGGAAATGGCAAATGTGGTGGAAATAAGAACTTTATTATCTCTTTTTTTTTTTTTTTTTTTTGCTCCCAAAAGGGAGGTGTGTAGCAGGGAGGGGGAAGAAGGTGGTGGGGGCATCTCACGGCGCGGGAGAGGGAGAAAGCGGCTCCATTTTCCCTGCACCCGAGGAGCCATGCTTCACCCTGCTTGGTGAGGGAGAGAAGAAAAGCAGCAGCATCTTCTTTGTGGAAGGAGGCCAGGGTGGTATGACAGGCTGGGTCTGTCCTGGAGCAGCAGTGGCACCCTGGGGGTGGCAGAGCTGGAGGGCAGCAGGGTCTCTGCCATCCTCTATAGCGCCTGGGACCTTGCCTGAAATACCGACTGTGGGCATGCACCCTACGGCCACCTCTGGGGACAGATGTCCCCATGTGCTGCATCCAGCCTGGGCGACATCCTGTAGCCTAAGCAAAGGAGAGGAACAAGGCTGGGGGGGGACACCCAGAAGGGTGCTGGGATGGGCACTGGGGGAAGAACAGCAGCACCCGCAGCATCTCCCATCCCTCATCCCTTGCCTTCCCTCGCCGGCAAGCCACGCTCTCCTCCCGGCCAAGCCCCATCAGCTCAGGTGGGAAACCCTTTCACCGCCTCCCTCAATGCCCTGCTACCGATCTCATTGCCGCCGCTTAGCTCAGTGCGAGGGCAGCCCTCTGCTTTTCAGCGACGAACATCTGGCGTGCCGCGGGCGGCTGGCCATCGGCCGCCTCTGGCCCCCTCCCCACGCCGCCGGGGATGCCCGCAATTAGGCAGCCCTCGAGCTCCCAGGCACGGCCCTGCTCAGGTGAGCGCCCCGTTCCTGGGGACGGAGGTGTAATTAAGGTTAATCAGAGGGCCGGGGGGTCAGGGCTGTGGTGGGGAGACCCAGTGAGCCTAATGGCGGCCGCAATTAGGCAGCTGTGGAGAAGCGGTTAATGAAGACGGCAACCGTTAATAAAGCTCTTCCTGAGCAGCCTTCTGGCCCGGGTAATTGAGGGATTTGCAAGTGCCATCTCCCCCTTAACCCTGTAATGAGCAGACCCGTGGCAGCCTGTGTTAACCCTTCCAGGGACGGAGGCAAGGGGGTCGCTGGCCGCCCCTGGCTCTGCGGGGAGGTGGCAGCAGGGCTGGGGTCGTGGGAGGTGGGTCTGAGCCTCTCCCCTTGCCACCGCGTCCCCAGAGCTCCCTCTGCCCCGTGGCTTCCCCGGGAGCCCTTTGAGCCGTGCTCAAAGCGGCTGGCAGAGACTTTTCTCGCAGATGCTGTGGTTTCCCACGCCTGCCTCGGCATTATGCAATCCCCCCCCAGCCCTTGCCGCCCCCCCAGCCCCACCACCCACCAGCGCCGGGATGTCATCATCAGCCCAGGCCCTGGGAACCCACATTGTTAGCTTAGTAAATAGAGAAATCCCCACTCAAGCATTGCAAATGAGGGCAGAGGGGGAGCCGGGGAACCGCGCCGGCCACGGCAGGCCGCGGGGTCTCTCCCCTCTCTCTCTCTCTTTGAGTTGTCAGATGAATTCAGTGGTTAACAAAGAGCAAGGGAGGGAGCTGAGCTGCCGTCGCAGCTGGGTAGGGCGGTGAGAGGAGGCAGGACTGCAATGCCATCGCTCTGGTGAGCAGCTACAGCCCTGCCGTTACCTGCCACAGGTGGGCAGGAGCTTGGCGTACCCCCATGGCTGTGCGTGCTATGTACGTGAGCATCAGCAACTCCACACCCCGAGGCTCATACTGCAACAGGGGGTGATGTTTCGGAGGGTGAGGCAGCCAGGGGAAAGACTGAGAGAGCCTGGGGGCATGTCCCATCCTCAATTCACTTCTCTGCTGCTGGTTGTACCTGCGTGGCTGCAGTTGCCCGGGGAGTCCTGGGGACCCTGCTGAGCGATGGGGACCCACAGAACCCAAATGCTTGTGAGCATCGCGAAAGTGTCAGTAAGGAAGTGAGGCAGATCAAAAGACACAGAAATGCTTTTATTTTCATCTAAAATAGAAAACAAGTGCCAAAAGGCTGCTTTTACAGAGCAATGGTTCTGCTTCTCTGAATGGGGCAGGGAAATCACCCGGTGAGTGGAGCACCCAGTGCCCAGCGCCAGCCCTGGCAGCGGTGATGCTGCTTAGGCTGTATCACAGTGAAGTCTCTCTTGGCCCTACCAGCAGGTTTTCCTTCACCTCTCACCGAGGATCCTCCCATTTCCCTCTTGCTCTGGGTTTCTGCATGCACAGGATGTGTTGAGAACAGCACACGCTCCCCTTTGCAAGGTGCATAAGGGCCGAGAGGTGCTGTACGAGTACATCCCGCTCGGTGCTAGTGTCCAGAACCAGGCTCCTCGCTGAAACCGCTGTGTATCTGCCTGTGCAACAGCCGGCATCAGGCGGGGCAACTGGGGGGGTCTTTAAAATCTTTATTAAGATGTGGAGGTGCAGATGCCCTCCCCTGTGGTTTTCCTTAGCCTAGAGCCTGAGAAGGTCATGGTAACGTGTCAGGAGCTTTGCAGACTTTCTTCCCTGCCTTGTGCTGTGAGCAGCGATGCTGTTCCTGATGTCGAGCAGAGCTCGAGGTACCGCTGCCGCTGTGCCCATGGAGCTGCCTTCCAGCGGGTCCCATGGGTGGGCACAGCCGGAGGGTCAGGAGGAGCCACGAGCCCCTGGCTGGGGCTGGGCACCCAGGGGAAGAGGGTGTGAGGTGGGCACACAGCTTCAGGACAGTGCTCTCTCCTAATAAAAAGCTTTTGCCATTGTCACCGCACAGTCAGGGAAATCCAGACAGAGATGTCGGCCAGGAAAACCTGGGGCACATTTTTTTGGGCCACTGCGATTTGTGAGGGGTTGAAAGATCTCAGTCGTTGATTTCTAATGCTAACCTGGCTTCATTGAACTATTTTGTTAAACTCTTCAAATTGTGTATTTCTGTCATAACAACATGCTGGATTTAAAATTTAAAAAGACCTTTCTGAAGGTGGTAGCAAAAATGTTTTACTCCGGGCCTCTGCCCCTGGTTTCTTCCGCTGCAGCGGGACTAGCAGTGGTGCAGGAGGCTTGTTGGGCCACCAAAGTCCTGCTGGGGGCTTGGCAGGGCACTGCCAGCTTGGCCACCCTGGTAATTTGTGCCGTCAGGAGCCTGTCGGGGACGAAATCCTTAACCCAGCATAAGCAGGGGCAATTGCTATTGCAATCAGGTAGCCAGAGGCAGAGCTGCTGGGATCCAGCACTGGGAGTGAACCCCACACTCTACCCTGTTTTGGGGGGGTACAGACGGTGCCTGGCACCCCTGTGCCCTGGGTGCCACCCCCAGTGCCTGTCCCCAGGCAGGGACATCCCGGTGGGGAGCAGCAGCCCTTCTCTCCAGGTTTTTCCAGAGCAGCACATGGTGATGCAGCCTGAGGCTCACTCACACTCTGACCTCTCCCCAGATCTCTCAGACTGTCCTCAGGTCAGCCCTCTCCCACCAGATTCACTACTGGTTATACGGGAGGCATTGGAAGGACCCAAAACCCACTCCTCTGGGACAAACCCAAAGTGTGGGGGGTGGATGTTTGTCTTGCCCTGTATGTCGGTGTGTGTGGAGGGGTGGTAAAGAAGATGCTGGGAGGAGAGAGGAGCTTGGAGCAGCACTTGTATTCAGGAAGGATGATGAAGAAGCAGCCTCTCCCTGCAGCCCCACAATCTGGGGGGCCCAGATGCTCCGAGTGCTCAGCACCGACGTCAGGTGGGCAACCATGCTGCGGGGTCAGGCGAGCTCCTGGGATCTTTCAGCCACACACCTATGCACCTCAGGAAATCGGTGGTGTCTCAGCCTGCATCTCTCCATCCCTCCATCCCTTCCTGGTCCCACAGGCTGACGCTGCAGGGCCCAGCGCTGTGATCCAGCAGTTCCTACACTCCTGGCACACCGCAGCATCGCCGAACCGGGAACTGCAACCAAACCATCACTTCTAGGTATTTTAGGGTGGCTTTTTCTTTTTTTCTCAAGGAGAGCAAATTCCTATCAAATTGCAGATAAATAAAGGGTAGGGAAAGGCTCAGAGGGGACCAAGTGGTCTCCGACAGCTGGTGGCTGCTGGTGGTGAGCATCACAAAACAACCTGGTAACAAATATATCATCTTACCAATTATTTACCAGTAAACCCGCTTTGGCAGAGCCCACATAGAGTAAAGTACATAGATTTTTCATGGAAAGGTTTATTTAGGTTTTTTTGGCTCCATGCATCATAAAACACATTTACCCAGTCACATACAAAATACATTTATCCAGTTTCTTTAAAACAAACAAAATAACCTCTCCTCTCCCATCTGGCCCCTCTCCCTGCTCCTTTCTAGCCTGGTCTCCTTCTCTATTCCTCACAATATGGAACATGACAGGGTATTTTCAATGCTATTTTTGTCCGTTGTGTCATAGCTTATATTTAAAATAGCATTTAAATCTGCCAAGTAGCGCGGTGTTTTAAACTGCTGTCAGACTGAATTTCTCCTCCTACATACCGCAGATTTCAGCTACGACTTAAAGACAGCTGAGGGAAGCTTTTGAGGAGGGGGGGGGAAGGTGGAGGTGGTTGGAGACCAGATTGTCTGCAGGTACGAGGAGAGTCGAAGGATATTAATAGGGTAAAGGGATGCGAAAGGGGCTGGATGCGGGACACAACCCCAGAGAAAACCAGGGAAGGTGCATACAGGAGTGAAACCGACTTCCCAAAGGAAGGCCTCTCTCAGGACAAAAGGTTGCGATGGTGGGGCCAGGGGTCTGCACCCGGCGACTGTGGAAACCGGGGGGTCCCTGGTCTGAAGGTGAAATGAGAGACCCCAGTGAAGTGGCATTTGCTCTGCATTTGGGGTTCGCCTCACGGCTCCCCAGAGTGGGGTCGATCGAGGTGGGGTCAATCGAGCCTTTAGCGAGAACAGCCCTAAGGCAGAGGGGGGAAGGTTGTGCTGTCCTGCTTGCATCAGGGTTTATTATCCCTGTCTTCATCATTTATTTTTGGGGACATGGTTGACATCTGGGAAGACCCAGGGCGAAGTAGCATGGTCATGGTCCACGGTCAACACCCAGGAAAGGGCCCATTCCCCCTCCTTATGCTTGCAGGGATCTAGAAATCTGCTGGTCCCTTCCTTCACCACCATTAATAAACATCACAACCAGCCCCAGCAGAGCTGGTTTCATTGCGATCAAGTTGAAAACATCAGCTTCACTCTCCCAGCCAAACCCTCAGCCAGCTCAAACCTCTATGACCTCTCTGAAGTCATCCCCCACTGGAGGAGGTGCTCCAGAAATGGGTTTTCTCTCCCACCTGATCCCAAACCACCTTTACTTCATATGTTCAAACTCCAGGTCTTTGCTGGAGCAATCGTTGTTCCCCGGATGTCCAGTTGTCCCCTTCTAGTGTTCCCCTCTACCCATTAGCAGTGTGATGGGTCCTGAGCGGCATCTCCCCACTTCTCCCCCTTTGCTCCTCTCTACCCCTGCGAGCATCATCCCTTGGGCATCCGTATGGTAAGGAGACATGCCATGCCACCATGCTCCCAGCACGCGAATGGCACGAGGATGCCCAAGCTGTTGTCCTTGTCACCGTGGCCGCTGCCTCCCTTCATCCCTCCCTGCCTGCTGCTGGCTCCGCTCGTCTTGGCTCGGCTGCCTGCATGGGAATTGTTGGTAGCACAGGAAGGTCCAACAGAGGTTGGGACCATCCCCACGCCAAGCCTGGCAGGCACAAGCCCCCACCCCACTGCAGAGGAGTTTGGTATCTCTTCTTCCCCATCTCAATTTTGGATGCAGCGAAGGACTGACCCAGAGCAGCTGACGTTCAGGGGCGGTTTCCTTCCGCACCCCTCTCTGCCATCAGAGCTCCCTGCACAGGGGGTGCGGGGTCTCTCCCAGCCCCTCGCACAGCCCTGCGCCTTCCCCAGCGCCGATGGGGCCCCTCCCAGGTTCTGACGGCCACTGGATCCTCCCCCATGCCTGGAGGGGTGGGTGCTTCCCGGGGTGCCCCCATCCCACAGGTGACCTCCGTTTTCCAGGAGGGTTTGTGTTTCTTTCCTGCAGCCGTCCTGGGCAGAGCACCCGCACACAGGCTCATTTCTTGCTCCGTCTCTGCTGGTGTCTCACCCTCTCCTGGGACACGCGTGCCTGCCGTTGATATCTCCTACCCATCCTCTTCTGTCAACACCGCCTGAGGAAGGGACAGATTTAATTTTTAGCAACGTGTCCTCTGTGTCAATAACTCCCCCTCGTCCTCTTCTGGGCGGCAGGACTATCTGCTCACCCATCTCCTCCTCCCTGCTCGGCAGGCAGCTTTCCCCTGCCTCTCCACTCTCTCTCCTTCACCTTTTTCCCTTCTGCCTGGAGTTTTCCATCGCTCACCTTTGTTCCCAGAGGGAGAGGTGACCATTCCTGCAACTCCTTGTTGTTTCACCCAGTGCCACATCCCTCGGCATAACCCTGTGCCAGCCCCAAAACCAGCTCTGCCACCCCTGGGCTGGGATGGCAGAGGCATCTGCATTACACCCCACGGCTCGCTGGGCTGAGACAGGACCGTCATCGGGATCTCTCCCTTTGGGATCACCTCGTGCGTCCGGCTCGGTCCCATTCCCCAGCTCAGTTTGGGAAGGGGCAGTGCTCTGTGGGTGGGGGTGCCTGCTTGGGTTTGGTTATTTGTTCCCCCAAAAGGCAAGGCCAGGGAAGGGGTATGGCCGGCTCCACGATTGCATCGTGGCGTGTTAATCAGCCGCATTAAAATTCCGAGACAGCTCCTGCCAAAGTGGCTGCGCGCTGTGCAAGGTGGCTGGGAAATGCCGGGAGCCGTGACAGGCAGGCGCGCGGGCAGACAAAGAGCTCGCTCCGTCACTCCGGGTCTGCTCCAGCAGGAGAAAACCAACACACACACACACCCCCGCCACGCTGCCACGCAGCCCCACGCCGCCCAGACACGCGGATGCCACCGGCCAGCCCTAAGCAAGCAAGCACAGAGCAGCTGGCGAGCTTGTTGGCATCCCAGCACCATCCCCAGGGGATGTCTAGACTGGTTGGGCATCCCGGCTGACCCCACGGGCAACCACGGGGATGGGTGGTACCCACCACGGGGGACCGGGATGTCATGGCAATGGGGACCACCCGCTGCCCAGGCCCTGGCATCCCCTCCCTGCCTGCGTGGGAGGTGCGTGTCCCCGTGGGGCTGCGAGCCCCCAGGGTGAGGGTCCCCCCAAGGCCTTGTGTCCCCCTGCAAAGCCCCTGCCAGCTGTAGTAATGCATTTTGCCACAGGGTGCCACTATGGCAAAGCTGTAAGGCTGGCCGGGCCCTGCAGCCCTGTTGTATAAGCGATACCTGGCGTTACCCACCTTAGTCGTGGTTTGCTCGGTCCCCTCCGCTCCCACCTCCCCCCACGTCTCCCGCAAAGAAACTGCAGCAAGACCACCCCAAATATTCATCCGATGTGGACGGTGCTGCCAGGTGACCCCTGTGCCACATGGCAGAGGAGGGGTTGCTGCAGTCCCCTCTGGGGTGTCCTGAGGGTGACACGGGGGACAGTGGGAACTGACATGTCACCAGCACAGTGGCATTGCTCTCTCTCCGCCAGAGCCAGCAGGCAGGAGAGATCCCGGAGGCTCTGCGGGACCATATGCCGTGCCAGCAAGCGAGGGCGATGCTGTGCAACCCAGGTGTCCAGGAACGACGTGCCAACCCTGCTCCTCTCCTGCATTTGGGGTGCTGGGCTCTGGGGACGCAGGTCCCTGATAAAGGGGGGCTGGCACCACTGCTGGGGGGCAAACAAGGGGCCTGGTGAGGCTGCGGCTGGGTCCTTACAGGTGGCACCCCTAGCTTCTTGCTCGATCCAGCCTTTCCCCAAGGATGGATCCAGCCAGTCCCATCCTCTCACAGCCGGGCCTGTGAACTGCCTGCAGGAAATAGGATGCTGCAGCTGGGGCACCCCATCCCATCCCATCCCATCTGGTCCCATCCTATCCCATTCCAGGACAACAGCGCTGTAGGAGCGAGCAGGCTGGGTCCTGCACCCCGAGTTTCTCATCCCCCTGGCACTCTCCAGCCCCTTCCCAGCCTCTCCCGAAAGGCAAGGAGGAGCCCCGGGGGCGGTTCATCCCTGCGCCTGCTGCGCCACCCCAGCAGCCCCATTCTGCACCCACATGAGGGTGACGGCACTGCTCAGCCTGGGAAGCTGAGCCCACAAGAGCTATGCAGGATCAGGCCATAAATGTGAGATTTTTTAGGGTGAAAAGTGCTCTGCAAATGGCAGGCGGTGGGATCCTGCGTGTTGCATCTGCCGCAGGCGGAGAGAGAAAGAAGGTTCGCTTCTTCCCTTGCTAATAAAGTCTGGTTGAAATGACACAGTATAATCAGTGTTTACCTGGGAGTTTACATACGGTTTGTTGTAATTATAGTTTCAATTCCTGCTTTTGCTTTTTTTTTTTTATTTTTTTTTTCCCAACATCTATTTTTCAATCAGTAAAAGTAAATACTATTTTCAGCCCAATGTAATTCTTCCACTCCCGTGGCCACAAACACAGCGAGGAGAGCGATTCCATTTGCGCGCTGTGCAATTGAGCAGAGAGAGGAGCCCGGCGGCTGCGGGGCATCAGCAAAGCCACAGCCGAGCAGGGACCCGGGGACACAGGGACGAGCCTCCCCTCCCTGCCACCAGTCCCCCGGGACCTCCACCCCATCCGGCGGGGCTACCTTTACTCGTAAAAAAATCAGCATCAGGCCCAGGCGCCGCTTCCCATCATGTCAGCAGCGTTAAAACCCTAAAGCTGCCTGGTCGGAGGCAGCAGGGAAGGGATGAGATCCATTAGGTGCAGCATCATTTATTTCAGGGCTGGCAAAGCTTTGTTCCAGCCTGAGGATTGAGTTGGCACTAAAAGCACCGTTATCCCTTGGATTTAATTTCCCCCCCCCCCCAACCTTGTTTTTACGGGTCTGATTTATAACAAATCAAGGATGCCGGTGTCAGGTCCCCTTCTTCACCCAACTATTGTCGCGCACACACACACAGGCTGATTAAAACTGCCCGGCCCCCGCCGGTTCCTCCTCATCCATCCATCAGCTGCTCCGGGGACAAACTTAGACATCCCACTTCCAGCCCACAGCTCCATACGTGCGTGTTCTGGTGCCGTGGGGTTTAAGCCAATACTGGGCATTAATTTGATGTGCACATACACACAATAAATATATATATATATAAAAATAGGTATATTTATTTATGTCGTGCCCCTAAATCCTTGTAAAAATAGAGAGCTCTATCTCAAGGAGAAATTGGGCATTATTGGGATGCAGAATGAAAACGTCGCCCTAGAGACGGGCGGAGGGTTTCTGCCTCAGCCACTCGGGTTGAATGTTTGCCGGTTACGGCCCCAAATCCGGCACCATTCGAACCTGGTGCCAGGGCAGAGCCGGTGCCAGGGCAGAGCCGCTGCCTGGCAGGCAGGCGTAGGAGGGGAAGCATCTTGGCGATGCTGCGGAAAAGGGGACCTTTCTGCCTCCCGGAGGGTCTCAGCCCCTTGGAGGAGCCAAGAAGAGACCAGCAGCCCTGCCCACCCCCTATTGCACCCCAGCATCCTCACCATCCTCATTCGGGGGTTAAAAATTAGGTGATGAGGATGCTTCCCCCGCAGCCGTGTCCTTGGCCTCCGCTCTCCGACATGCCCCGCTCCCTGCCAGGGGAATTATGTTTTTTACCATCCCCCAAAAGGGCTCTTTTCTCCCCGAATGCACACGCTACCCCTCTGAATATCCCAGGGACCAGAGGGGGAAATGGGGGGAGCTGGGGCTGGGAGCAGAGCAGCCCCGCAGCAGCAGGAGCTCCCCAGGCGTTTGAATTTTGGCTGCGCCGATAAATGCCCGTCCCGAAGCACAGGCAGCTGCGGCCGACGCATCCCGGGGAGGCTGAGTTTGGGTTTTCCGAAGGTGGGAGGAAGGAGGGTGAATATTGGCCGGGTGGGGAGAAGCATCCCTCTCCTGCTGCTGCCCGACCCTGAAGAGAAAATGAACAACCAAGCAGCTTTCAAAAAATAAAATAAAATAAAATTGTTTTCTCTCTTGCTTTCACACACATAAAAAAAAAAGCTCTTCTCACCAATTCCAAGCATGAATATATTTTCTTACTATATTTCTTAAAAGCCTACCCTGCTCAACCTTTTTTCACCCAAATGAAGAATTAGCTGGTTTAAACTCTCACCCAAAATATTTAGCGCAAGGAACAAAGATATTGGAATCATCTCCGGGATTGGATTTCAATTCTCCCTTTCAGGCTTTTATCTTTTCAATCCAAATTTCAGTGACAATAATCCGATTTTGATTGACATTAAAATTATTTATTGTCACATTGTAGCTGTTTAATAAATTGTGCCTGCTTTATTTTTTGGCTTATAAATACGATATCTTTACTACCTTGGTGCTTAATTCAAGGGAAGGAACCACTTCTGAAGGCAGGCTGCAATAGTCTTAGCCCAGACAAGATTTAAAAATGCCTTTTTACACACATGACCCTGAGGAAAGAGATGATTCCACCTTTTTATTAATTTATATTTTTTAAATCTCTCTGGTTTATAAAATTTGGCTTTATTTTCTAATGGTAAAATATGCTCCTGCGAGCTACGTGCAAGATTAAGATGATTTTAATCTCTATCCAGATACAGAACAATTAATTTGTCAGAAGTATTTAAAAAAAAATCAGGAAAACAATTCAGGACACTTTCATGATCCAGATTTGAGAGATTTTTCACCATTCAGGGAGTGAGTTCATCCAAAAAAAAAAAAATAAATAAAGCAAAGCCCGGAGACATCCATTTCAGAGTGCTATTAAAATCTAGGTCGCGTTGCAAATGATTTTCTTTTTTTTTCTTTTTTTAATTTCCACAAATTACTGAAAGTTAAAAGAACCACCAGCCCATTTTACTATTTAAAAAAAAAAAAAAAAAAAAAAAAAAAAGGAGAGAAAATTAAAAAATAACATATAAAAATGTAGCCCATTTTAGAATAAACCAAAAGCAGTCTCTCCACGCCTCGGCAGAAATATGTCCCTGGGCAGAAGATTTCAAGTCTGGGTCCCGCAGATATCTTTTGCCAGGGCTGGGTCAGGGGGAGACCCTTTTTGCCCTGGGTACCAGGGGGGTGCCAGGGGGTGCCGGGGGGTGCCAGGCGATGCCAGTGCCCTGGGGATGCTCTGGGGCTGCAGCATCTCGCCCCCCCTGCCTGCAGCATCTCGCCCCCCTGCCTGCAGCAGGCACAGGAGGGAGTTTGCCTGATGCCCTTAAAACTCCTTTTTGGAGGGGCCTGGTGTGGGAGATAGTTTTCCTGTTGGCAGACAAAGGAGATTTCTGCCGAGGGACAGTGGGTTTGTGCCAGGGTGGAGGTGCCAGGGCCCCGGTTGGGCTCGTGGGACCAGAGAGGGATGCAGGGCGAGGTGGGGAGCAAGGCTGCTCAGCCCCAGGCACCCCCTGCACCCGCTCCCCCCCCTGCTTATCCTCGTTGCCACCCCTCCCCTGCCACGCATCCCCCCCAAAACCACCCCAAAGCCCAAATCTACATCTTCCATCTACACGGGTTTGGCCCCCGTTCCTTTACTGGGGATGCTATTTGGGGGTGGCATTACTGTCCTGTGGGAGAGCCCCCGGGGAAAGGCAAGGCCTTTCCCGTAGGGACATGGGGTGTCTGTGGGGACACGGACCCTCGCCCAGTGCCAGGGGGGACAATGGTGCTGCCCTGGGTCTCCCCACTAATCTGCGCTGCCTCTCCCAGCGCCGGGCGGCCACGACGACTCTGGCAGCCGCGTTTGTTTACGGGCTGAATTTGTATTAAAACGGTTCATTATTTCCCTGACTGGCAGGTTTCCAGTGTCCGTGCTAGTTAATAATTGCAGCCAATTAAACCTTCGCGAAATATGCATTGCGGGGACGGGGTGGGGGACACACACACACACAACACGCGAGGATTTCTCGCAAGCTCACGGGTGGACGGTGCCACCGCAGAGGAGCCCCACGGTGCGGCTGGGGATGCGGCGTGGCATCACTGCCGGCTGCGGGAACCCCCCGGTGATGGGGCGGCTGAGCCCCCCGCGATGGGGATGCTTGGGGGGGCTGTCACTGCAAAGGGGGTTTGTCCCTTTACGGGGGCAAAATTCGCAGCTGGTGGGGAAAACAGCGGCAGGATCCATCCCAGCCCTGCGGATTTGCTGCCCCCTTGACCTTGCGGGTACCAATGCTGCCCACCCCAAGCCCCAGCCTGCCCTGGATGGGTGTCCCTGGTGTCCTCGGCCGGGCATTGCCCCAACCCCGGGCATCCCACCGCAGTTACAAGGAGGTTTCTTTTTAAAACACGGCTCCCTCTTTTCCTGCCTTTCGTCTCATTCCCGTCCACCGCTGGAACACCCTCTGCCTCCGCAGGCCGGCAGAGCATCGCCTCCGAATCCCACCCCGATCCCCCTCCAACCGAGGCACAACTTGGGAATAAAACATTTCTCGGGGCCGAAATACAAGTGAATCTCCATGATCCAAAACCCACGCAGAGCTGAGACTGCCCAGCTCCTTCCACCTGTGACCTCGGGTGCCTTTTGCAGGCCGTCGGGATGCGAGCACGTTTCTCCACCGCCGCTTGAAAAGCAGCCAAAGAACGGGAATAAAGAAACATTATTTAGCGAACGCTCGCCCCGCTCTTTGAAGCTGGGAAACTCGGCAGAAAGGCTGGGTGTTCAGGCGGGCTGTGGCTACGGGAAGGCTGGGGGGGATGTTTCTCGGATGCTAAAATGACTTGGAGAGATGCAGGAGCGAGAGCGCGATCGTGGGGAGGACGGCTGACGGGGAACCGCAGCCTTTCGGAAAGGCAAATAATCGCAGCCTAGGTTAGCTCTTCTGTCGAGAGAATAATTGTGCTTCTAAAGGCCCTGATATGATGAGCAGCACTGCTTTGAAATCGAAATAAATACATAAATAAATCAGAGATCTTGGACTGATTAAGGCAATTGCTTCCCTTGCTTTTGCAACCCCTTTGGGTCCTGGTTCCCAGAGCCAATTACATATTTAAAAAGTTTCTCTCTGGAAAAAAAAAAAAAAAAAAGGACTTGCAACTCTAAAATAAAGTTTCTTTGTGGTTGCCTAATGAACAGCGAGGGCCGGGGCAGTTTACAGCTTATTAATTGGTTTTAAATGGCTCCAGCTCTGTCTCGGAGCATCTTTATGAGCTGGCCACAATGTGGCTGTGCCCTCCCAGCTGCCCCGCACGGGGTCAGGGCACGCCGGGCACCGCCGGCCCGGGCCCCTTTGTGCTGTGGGCGAGTGGCCAGCCCGCCTCCCCCGTGGCCTCTCCTCCCCCCCATGGTCAGCCCTACAAAAGCCACCCCAGGATCCGCCGAGCTCCCGCCACCTTGGCCGGGCTATGGATGCAGCCAGCGGGGAGAGGAGCCGGGGAGATGCTGAGGACACTCAGCCATTACTTTTCCAAATATATTCACAATTTTTTCCAGCTCCCTGCTCCTTCCTGTATGACTATGGGGGGGGGATTTCCTTTGCCACCCACTCCCCACTTTGCCTCCCGCCTTGGCACACTGCAAAAACCTCCTTGCCACCCAAACTCCGGCTTATTTTTAGGCTCTGCTTGGCCACAACACACGGGAGCTCGGCAGCTGGCACAAGCCTGAGCATCCCTGACACATCACACCTAACAACACCACGCACCTCCAGGCACCCAGCAGGTGGAGAAAAGGCTCCGTTCCTCACCCAAAAGACACCCAGGGGGGTTAATTCAGCAAACAGTTTCCTTGCCATGAGGATGGGGGGGAAATAAATCTTTCCCCCACCCCAGGGAGACGCAGAAGCCTCAACCCTAAGGGGAGGCAGGGCTCGAGGCACGGGCCTCCTCGGGTGCCTTCTCCCCGTAAACACGCGTTACTGACAGCAGAAATTATGCTGGATTGGGTTTGGGATGTAAGGAAACGCTGGTGATTATTGATATTTTCCAGAGCTGCTTCCAAACCTATTCTTGGGCTTGAACGTGTTGCGTGTGTCACCTCCGAGGAACGGTTTTAAGCTTTAATTCAAAAAATAGCATTCTGTTTATAATACTATATAAGGTTTTCTCCTGCCTGTACGCACGGGATTATATATGTGTCTTGTGCGTGGGTGCGGATGTGTGTGCAGGGATGTAAGGAGACAAACAACTCAATCTGGAGCCGGTGGGGAGGCAGAGCCGCACACGCAGCCCCGAGAAGCGGCTGCTTCCCTTTGGTACCAATTCGGCTTCTTTTCTCCCAGCCGGCGGAGTTGTCTGAATAAACACATTATCGTTTGGACTGATCCGTAGATAAACAGGCGGTGATGTTGTAGGTGCAGGTATACATCTGGGGGTGCGTGGGGGGGGTGTGTGTGTGTATTCACCAGCCGTCGAATGATGGAAAAGGGGCTGGTGCGTGACAAGATGCCAGACGCTTTGCAGTACATCAAATCTCTATCTCGGCGCTTTTCACGGCGCAGAAAGGAAACGGTAATTAAGCGACAGGACTTACACCGCTTCCGCGCCGGAGTCGTGCCGCATCCCTTTTCAGCCCTGTGCACGTGTGTGTCGGCACGCCCCGCCACGCCAAGCGGAGACTCACCCCTTCTTAAACACAATCCCAATTAATTATTATTTTATTTTATGATAACGGACAAATTATTCAGCAGAAAGAGTGTTTCCCCCACTCTAGGATTTTCCCAGCAACACCTTACTGGTCATTCCTCTTGATCCCTGCCCAGCTCTACTGGTTTTATGAACCACTCTGGAACAATACTGGGAATAGCAGCGTGTGGGAAGGAGGAGGAAGGTTTTTAACTGCATGGGGTCTTCCATCTCCAGCTCTGTTTCTATGGATATCTGAATGGAGTTTATATTTATCCCTCCCTTTTGAGCCATGTGTGCAAGTTTGGAGGAGGAGGAGGCTGCGGGCAGAGCCGCTCCGTCGGAGCTGCCGGCTCTGCTGAGCCCTGACCCCTTCGGGTCAGCAGTGAGAGCATCACCCTGATGGGCAACATCAGCTTCGGCCTTTCTCCCAAGCCAAAATGTCCCCGCAAGGGGAGAAAACAGCAGAAATACTTGGGCTAGAGCTTAACGTAGCAGCGAGTGCTGTGTCCAGCAGGGAAGTGTCCCTCTCCACAGCCCCCAGCCGCTGGCCAGGGATGCCAGGGCAGGAGATCACTCCCAGTCCCTGGTCACCAGTCCTTCCCACAGCTTCCCTGTAAAACGGCCAAATTTCCTGGGAGGAAGGGGTTTTCCATCCGTCACGTTGTCCTTTGCTGTCAGGAAAGGAGTCGGCATGGCCTCGGTGCCGGGGGGAGCGTGCCGGGGCGCCGGAGCAGGTAGGTGTGGGAAGGCGAGTGCGTGACTCGGCCTGGCCTCGGTGCACCGGCTGCCGGAGCATTACCATGATGGCTCCATCATTAATTGATCAATCACAGGATGACAGTTAATTAAGTAGAAAATAAAGCTACTCTGCCCAGCCTGGCATTAGTAGGCAGCGGCATTAATATTTCTGGATTTACAAGGGGGGAAATTAAAAAACAAAGGCACAGCTGGAGGAATAACCCCGTTGCCGGTGGCTGGGGGTGGCAGCCTGGCAGGATGCTCCCTGGGCTGTGTCTCCAAGCCCGGGATGTGCGGATAGCCCCCACGCAGTGGCAACAGCCAGTTCTTGGCTTCTTCTCCCTTTCCCGAGAAGCCGCATCCCACCCGCTGCCCTCCAGGAATAACCCCTGTTATCCGCGTGGGCCCTTCCCTGCCAGCTCCGGCGCTGCTGCCCGGGCATCGGACCCTCGCCAGCCTCCAGATCCACAAAGGGGCTTTTCCTTTCAATCCCGTTTTCCCATCTCTCGGCCCTGCCCCGTAGGCTAACCCGCAAGAGAGAAAAGAAAGAGAGAAAGCCAGAAAGAAAGCATCCTTCTCCCCCCGACCTCGTGTGCCAGGGATTGTCTTGATATGAAAAATTATGTTTTTTGTTAAAAACTATTACTAATGAGGCGTCTTTCCTGCCCTTAATTGTTGCCAAGGCGATGACCCCAGCCAGCCATCTTTAATTAACTTAGACTAGATCTCCTGAAATGAGTTCCTCGGGTAAATTGCTCACCATGGCTTTCAGGCACGGAGCCGTGTTTGCCAAGCCCACCCGCTCTGGTACGCTGCCACAGCCACCGGCAGAGGTGATGGCACGGGACGGCGTCCCCCCCCTCCGCCTCCCCCTGCCACCGCCAGGCTGGGTAACCCCGAAGCCAACGGGTAGAAACTCAGAGCAAAGATGGGGACGAAGGAGAGTCTGATGCCAGACCATAGGGAGTGGCATGAATGCGGATTTCTCTGTAAAATGGGAATTCAACCCAGCTGCTGGCTTCTCCCCGGACCGGAGCATCACGGGGGCCATGGGACCGGCCGCGCGGCGGCTGGCGCCTCTCCAAGCGAAAATCACATTTCCTGCCTGACAGATAACGCCGGTCAAGAGAATGCCAGGACGATTCCTGAAAATGCCATAATTGTTTTAATCTGATGGCGGATAAAAGATAATGATGCTAACAATATTTAAACGTAATTATAGTTTCCTGCGGCTGTTGGGCTCTTTGAATCCTCTCCACTCAAGTGGCTTTGTTTACGAGCGGCTTCAATAAGGCAGGGCCCGTTTTCCTCTTCTATCGCCTTCACACCTGCACCTCCATCGAGGCGGGGGGGTGGATGTGTGCCAAGGGGCTGGCTCACCTTGGGGACTGGTGCTGGCCGGCTCTGCCACCCCCACCCCCCCCCGGGCTCTCCTGCCCTTGGCCCACCATCACCCAGCCTCTGCCTCCTTGGGATGCGATGCCTGCCTTGGGAAAGGGGCTGGAATGGTGGTGCTTGGACCCCGGCAACACTCAAAGAGCGGAGATATGTTTGGGGGAGTTTTAGGGATCGGTGGTAGGAATAAATCCCCCCCGTCGGGATGGGGTAGGCTGTTTTATACTGGTCACCTGTGTCAGAGCTGTGACCGCCTCCTATAGCCCCCAGATCCCATCCTCAGCTCCCCTCCAAGGTGAACTCCCCAACATCGATATAAAACAACAAAGCAGGACAAAGGGAATTTTCAGGAATGATTCGCTGACAACAAACAAAATAAAAAGCACCGGAGGTGGATGTCGGGGGGCTCAGCATCCGCAGGAGAAGAAAATGGAGGAAGAAGAAAATGGGATGAATCCCCTACGCTGGAGATTGTTAACAAGATCATAAAGAAATCCCCCCAAAAGTAGCTTTCTTTCCGGGGGGCTGGATGGCCTGATGGCCCAGGTAGTGGTAGGAGAGGTTGCGAAACAGCTCGGTTGATTGTGCAGAAACAAGTAATGAGAAAAGCCAGGAATTAGGCAAGGCTTTTAGAAGAACTTAAATATGAAATGGCTATTTCAGTAGCTGGAGTTTAGCCTTCTGTGTGAATCGGGCTTTGTAAATAGGAATGGAGGATAGCCAACTTCCCCAAAAGGACTCTACAGGGGGTCCGGAAAATCACAACGTCCTGAGTTTAATGGCGAAAACAGATAGAAATGGTAACAAAGAATGGGGAGAAACAGCAATAAACCTGATTGTTTGGTAAATAAGGCTGAGCCTGTTGCTGAGAAGGGAAGTTTGAAAAGCAGCTGGGAAATGAATAACCGGTGAAAAGTTAGGAGAAAAAGTGGCATAACAAACCCGGGGGGTTCCCAGCGCGGAGGGGTCAGTGCCGGAGCCCCCGCGGCGGGCAGGAGCGTGGGCCTTCGGAAGTGCCGGGGAGGAGGGAGGTATCAGCTCCAGCACAATAAAACCTGGCACCACATAGAGGGATATGGAAGGGTCTCACTGTGCTGATGAACTTAAAATGAGGGAGGAATTCAGTTTTGAGCACAGAGAAAACAAGTCCATTACCTACACGGCAGTGAAACAGCTAAATCCAGCGAGGAAAATTGCTCCGAGCCGTGGATGTGCCCTTGGAAAGACTGGCTCCGTCACTGGCAGGGGGCAAGAGGTGCACAGGAAGTCAGAAATGACTCATGAGAGACCAGAGGAGAGGGCAGGGATAGGTGAGAGGGCAGGGACCGTCTCACCCTGTGGTACATGGGTCCCTGCCTTGCCGGGGGTATCTCACGGAGCCAGGGAGGCAGCGGGGAAGGATGAGGAGCCAGGCTGGAGATGTCCAATAGCTGCCATCTGCGGAGGGATTACATAAACTAGCAAGAAGAGAGGACTAAGGAGGAGAAGAGAGAGGGTTGTGAGAGCATGAATGGCGGGGAGAAGGTGAATGGGCGCTGACTACTCACTGCTTGTCTCAGCAGCAGAGGCAGAGGACACCGGCCGTGCCAGCTGAATGCTCAGCACAAGGAGCTGCTTTGGCAGCCACCTGGGGGGCTGCAGGGACCAAAAGTTTGGAAGGGTTGGAAAAGTAATCGGGAAATTAAGAGCAGAGAGGCACCCGGCTGCTGGAAGGGCTGGGAGCCCGCTGGGGCTGGGGGCTCTGCAGGACACCGGGCGAGAACGGGCAAGGGAGCACACCTCTCCCTGCCACTGCCTCCTGGGCTGGGACACTCTGGGGAGGGGGTGGCTCATTCCCGGAGCTGCCGTGGGTTTCGGGGTGGCCCGGGGTCCTCTGCTCATTCCCGGAGCGTCTCTGACGCCCAGAGCCAGGGATGCACCGCGGGAGGGGACCTCTCCTAAAGCACCGGGAAGGACCTCCTCCCTCCCAAAATGCACCTCCAGGTTTCCCGGCGGCTCGCCCCCACCTCTCCGGGAGGGGTCTCACCAATTACCCCGGGTCTCCGGGGAAATCCACGCGAGACGCTCAGGGACAGCGCTTTACACGACGCACATCCATCCCCACGGCGCTTGCCCACCCTGCTCACCCACGCAAGACAGAAACTTGGACGGAGACGGGGGGGCTTTACAGGGAAAGCCCGGCCTCTGCCCTCCCCGGCCCCGCAGCCCACGGCCCCAGCGAGCCGCCCGCGGCCGCGGACACGCGTGGCCGGCGAGTCGCCGTCTCCACGGGCTCGGCGCAGCCCCGACGGGGCGCGTTGACATCTGTAACCAACACGCCGGCTCCGGCAAAGGCAGGGCTGCCCGGCCAGGCGGAAAATTAACACTGACATTGAGTTTAATTAAACAAAACAACCAGGCTGTGAGCTGGAGCGGGGACGTGGCGGCAGCTGGAGGAGCCGGGCTGGGCGCGGTTTGGGAGCGACATTCGCCGCCGCCCCGTCGGGACGAGCCCCAGCCCCGGACGGAGCCACGCCGAGCCCGGGAGGCCGATGCCGGGGCGGGGGGGGGCCGGACTTTCCCGCAGACACTGCCGTCCACGGCCGGGAAACACCTTTTTCCCTCCCCTTTTTGCCTGTCTCTGCAAAAAAACGCGCGGGGCGCAGCACGGTGGGGGAGGCCCACGCGTGTCCCTGACCCGGCGTGAAGCGGGGGCGCTGCCCGGCGGGGACCAGCGAGGGGGAAGGCGGGGGGCGCTCCCGGGAGTGGATTTCGTTGAAGGGGGTTTGGGGAGATGCTGTTCCGGCGAGCCTGGGCGCCGGGAGAGACCGAGTCCCCCCCTACCCCGCCACCGGCTTTGGCCGGGCTCACCACCTCCCCACGCCCAAATAAAAGAGGTGGAAAGGGCATGATCCGGGCAGGGAAAGCCCGGCAGAGCATCTCCCGCCCAGCCGCTCCCCGCCGGGCACCAGTAGCACCAGTATCACCAGCGGCACTTGCAGTTGAAGCGGCAGGGAAGCCCTGCCCGCCGGGGCTGCGGTTTTATGCCGCGCCGCACGGGAACCGCTCGGCTTCGAGATCCTGCGGGGGAGGCAGAGCCCCCACCCCCGTCCGCTGCCCGCCACCGACTGCCGCTCGCACCGCAATTCCTCCGCGGAACAGCTGAAAATACCGCGCAGCCCCGCGCAAGCCGAGCGGGAAGCAGCCTCCTCCAGCCGCAGCGCTGGGGCCGGGCGATTGCCGCTGTTTCTGTCTGACCCCCCCCGCCTCCTCCAGCCCTTTGCCCCCACCCCGGGTGCTCCCTCCACCATCAAGGACCCCCCCTCTTCCATCCAGCCCCCTGCGCCCGGGTCCTGGAGGCGACGGGCGATCCCTCTGCGCCGCACTCATCCTCCCCTTCCCAGTCCGTAGCTTTGGGGCTTTTAGTTTGGTCATTTTATTTTATTTTATTTCATTTTTTTTAAGGGGGGGTGAAGGCGTGAAATGTCGGCTTTGAAGGATATTTGTAATAACATAACCAGCAAAATGAATGTCATATTTTTGCTCCAATGAATTGGATTTCCTGAAATATTGTCTCCGTAATGATGCCTTTAGGCTCCTCTGGATTAGATAACTCTCCAACCACATCAAGAAGGCTAATTATCCCAAAGCCACTTTCCCCGCATTTCCACATCTATTTTATATATCTATGTATATCTATGTATATAGACACGATGTTCTCCCGAAATATCGGGGGCTGCCGCTCCGCAGGGACACGCACCGGGAAAGGAAGGCTGCGCCCATCACCGTGGCGTCCCCCCCGGCCCTGGCAGGCAGAGCAGCGCCCGGTGTGGTTGTGGGGGGGGAGACACAGGAGGCGGGGGGGGGGGGGGGTGCCCGTCGAGCAGCCGTGACGTCATCAAGCCCAACTCCCCTGCCAGCCAATCCGCAAGGCCCGGCCGCATGTCGTCAGCCCGCGCTGACCCCCGGCGGGATCCCCTCGACGGCTCCAGGCGCACGTGGGGCCATACGGAACACCCCCCTCCCCCCTCCCCCCGACAAGCCCCCCGTCCCGTCGGGCACACCGGGGCCGCATCCCCCGGTGTGGGGAGGGGGCGACACCACCGGGGGGAAGGGCTGGGGCAGCGCCGGGCGACGGGGGTGCCCGGGGAGGGGTGGTCCACGCTGCCCACGAGGTCACGATTTGGGGGGGGGGAGGGGGGGGGGCGCGAAGCCTTCGCAGGGGGGTGGAGGTGCGCGGAGCAGAGCCCCAAACGTGGCGAGGCTTTGCCCCGACCCCACCGAAACTCCAGCACCCCGGGGGGGTTTGGGGGGGTGGGTGGTGGGTGCGGACAAGGCCACAGGGCCCACGTGTGGGTGCCCCCGCTGCTCTCCTCCCCCCTTCCCTGGCTCTCCCCCGCCCGGCGCAGCTTTCTGTCCCGACTCTTTGCTTGGGCCGGGGAGTTTGTACTTCGGGATTATTCATCTCCTGCAAGTTTTTTGTTAGGCGGCCCTGAAAGGCCTCAAAGGCTGGGAACACCATTCTAATTACGGGGAAGCACAGCTTATTTAGAAGATAAAAAGAGACTTGTAGTCTCATAACAGCTTCTTATATCCGTCAAATAAGGATCTCTAATGACGGGGTGAGAGCCAGTGAATGCCTAAAACAAACTAAAAAAAAGGAGGGAAAATAAAGCAGCCAGGGGCTTAAGATATATTAAATTACCCTGATTAGGAATTTAGGCCGTGGCTCGAGTCTGCTGGAGAGGCTGGCGAGGGGGGGGGACGGAAAGTGCTGCTATTCATTTCTGGGGAGAGGGGTCAGTAGGTCGGAGGAGTTCACAGGGCCTGGCTCTATTCTTATGCTAACAGAGAATACAAGCGCTGGCCTGGAAAATAGAAATGAATTTGCAATAATCCGAGCCCCTCTGTTTGCAAGGCGAGCGGCTCTATAGCTAATTGCAGCCCGGCCTCCCCCGCCTCATTGCGGACAGTTGTAACGATGCATGGAAGATTAGAGCCCGAGGGGTTGAGGGGGGGGGCGGAATTTAAACTGTCTCCCCCACCCCCCTTTCCCTCTGCTCGATGGTGAAATATTCCGGGGCAGGCGCTGGTGTTTGGGCTGGCTCTGCTCGCAGGGGAGCGGGGCCAGCCAACTTCTTGAACTTCCCCGGAGCCGCGCAGGGGTGCGGGACGCCGGGCAGTGCGGTGTGACGGGGGGGGAGGGGGGAGGAGGAAGGGTGGGGGAGCGTCTCTGCGCGGTCCCGGGGCCGGTGGGGGTGGGGGTGAGTGGAAAGCAGCGAAGGTCCCGGAGAGGGGGGGGACCCCCATTGAGCTGCCGGTGACAAGCAGTAAATCGGGGAAGAATAGCGCATGGAAACGCGCCGTCGGGGCCGCTCGCCGGCCCTTACAGCTGCCGCCCCGTCTCGCCGCCATCCGAGCCAACGGCGGGATACCCGGGTCCCGCTCCGCATCCCGACGGGTCCCTCTCCGCACCCGAGGGGTCCCTCCTGCACCCCGAGGGGTCCCTCCTACACTCCGAGGCGTCCCTCCTGCATCCCGAAGTGTCCCTCCCGCACCCGAGGGGTCTTTCCTGCACCCCGAGGGGTCCCTCCCCACAACCTAGGCGTCCCTCCCGCATCCCGAGGGGTCCCTCCCGCACCGAGGGGTTCCTCCCCAAACCTAGGGGTCCCTCCACAAAACCAGGGGTCCCTTCCACTCCCCAAGGGGTCTGCCCCCGCACCCCGCGGGCTCCAGCCGCACTCCCTGCCGCCCGGGGCCCGCCCCGTCGCGGCCGCGGTCGGTTTCAGGACCCTGGACAAGGGCGGGGCCGCCGTCGGGGCGCGGCTCCGCCGCGTCCCCCGCGCGTCCCCCGCCACGTTCCGCCGCGCCGAGGGAGGGGGTGTCCCCCCCGGGAGGGACCGATCCTGACCCCTTTCCTCCTTTTCCCTCCGGACCAGGTTAAGATCAACCCCGCAGGAGCCGCCGAGCCGCGGGGCCGTGCTGTGGGCGCGGGCCACGGTTTGGCAGCGGGTCGGAGCCCACCCCGACGCAAACGCACCCCCTTGTGCAGGGAAACCGTGTACAGGGGACGAAAATGCAGCCGAGGGGCTGTTTTAATGGATACCGAGCGGCTCGGCCAGGCTCCGCCGCTCTCGCCGGCATGCGGGGCTGCTCCCGGTGCTGGGGACGGTGCGGACCCCCCACGCTGTGCCCCGACGGCGAAACGGGGTGGCAAAGCCCCGGGGTCGCCCTGCCCGGTCCCAGCGACAAAGAGGTGACTCTGCTGCCAGAAATACAGCCTTCTTTCGTTAACCGCCGCTTCCCCCTCTTCCTCCTCGCCTGCGGCTGGCCCCAAAGCCGGAGCCAGAGACGCTCCGAGTGCGGGACGTGCCCGGGGCCGGCGGGACAAGGCGGTACCAGCCCCGCACCCAAAGACCGGTACCGGCTCCGCAGAGCCGAGCCGAATCCCGCGCCCCACATGGCCCTTGCAGTAATTCTGCCGAGCGCTGCAAACTTTGTCCTGCAGCCCAGGGCTGTCCCTGCCGTCCCCATCCCACCGGCCTCCCGCAGGAATCGGGCACGGGGGGACGGAGAGCAGGTCCGGGGGTTGGTGCGGGCCGGGGCCGGGGTCGCCCCGGTGGCCGCAGGTCTCGAGGTCTCCATAAATCCCTTTTTCCGACTCTCTGAATTTTCTCACTCGAGAGTGAAATTAAAAGGGTGATTCCCGTAAGTGGCACACGCCGGACAGATTCATCCCCGCTCGGCGTTGTCCGTACCACGGTGCTTCTCCCGCAGCCTTCACCTAACACTTTTGTCGTTTTAAAAGGCAGAACCTCCGGATTTTACCCAGCGGGCTGTTCTGAAGGGCTGCGTAAGGTTAAGAACATTATATTTCAGGTACATTTGAAAAAAAAAAAAAACCACACCAAAAAAAAAACCAAAACAAAAAAACCCCAACAACAACAACAAAGCCACAAAAAAAAAAAAAACCCACCACAAAAAAAACCCCAACCACTCACCATACACATTAAAAAAAAAAACTAACAAAACAACGGTGTTTCTAATTTCCAATTGTATATTGAGTCGCTGAGAAAAGAGGCGGCATTATTTGTAATAATAATAATAATAATTATTAACTGGATTTGGGAGGAATTTTCAGCAGAAAAAATTCATTACGCGGCCGCTCCGTGAATTTTCGCTCTCCCGGGGAAATACGGGGGAAAAAATACACGCGAGCTTTTAAAAATTGTTTTGGAAAACAAATTCGCCGGCGCTTTTATCTCCCCTGCGGTGGGACACGGAGATGAACCGGTGCGATTTTATTTCTGAACGCCCGCCCGACTTTGGGTTTCTCTCCCCAAAATAATGCCCGGTCCGGCCCCGGCGCCTTCTCCCCGCCGAGAAATAAACCGCCGAGGCGGAGAAAAGCGGGTTTCTTTGCTAGAATAAAAATCGGGTTTATTAGCAAGGGAAAAAAAATAATATTCGTGTTTATTTGCAAAAATAAAAAGTGGTTTTCTTTGCAAGAATAAAAATTGGCTTTATCTATAGGAATAAAAAGCGGGTTTTTTTACAAGAGCGGGGACCTGCTGCTGTGGGAGGTGTAGGACGCAAGGTTGTGCCGCGGCTCGGGGGAGGCACGAAAAGGGGGTGATTTCCCCCCCCGAGTACCCCCTAAATGGGGCTGGGGCTCGTTCCCCAGCAAGTCCCCCCGGGCTGCGGGGCGGCCGCTGCGGGGGACGCCGGGGCCCGCACCCGGGACTGCCTGGGCGCTTCCCCCGTCTCACCGCAGCCTTGGGGGGGATTTTGTGGAGGGAGAAGGTTCCTGGGAAGTGCTCCCCCCGCACCCGCAGTGTGTTGTTTCCCCCCGCGATGCTTTTTCCTCGACCCGCGGCCCGTTGCGGGCTGTTTCGTCCACGTTTCTCCCAGGGACGAGAGAAGCTGTTCCCCCTTCAACGAAAACCCGGGGGGGTGATGGCGGAGACCCCCGCGGACACCCCCCGCACCGCACCGCGGCCGGTACGGAGGGGAAGCCCGGCCGGGGGGTCCCCCCGTCTCAACTGAGGGTGGTGGGGAGACGGCCTTTCCCGCACCCCCCTGGCCGTGGGTGCCGTGTTTCCCCCACGGCGGGATGCACTGCACCGGTGCCCGGGGAGGGGGTACAGCCGGTGTGTGCGGGGACACCCCGTTCGGGTACGCACAGGCGTGTGCGGGGGACACACGCAGGTCCCATATACACACGGCCCAGGCCGTACTCCCCCCCACCGCCCTGCACCTCCCCTCCCCAAATCCTCCCGCTTTCTCGCCCCCTTTCCCCACTCCACCCACCCCGCGGCGGAGCGGGGCTGCAAGAGGCGGCGGCTGAACGGTAAGCACCCCCCGTCCTCCGCCCGCTCCCTTCCCCTGCACAAGGTGAAAGAACACAGAAATAGGTGAAAACACAGAAATAGCCCCAAAATAACGCTGCCCGAGGTTTGGCTTTATTTATCCCTGCGTGTCCCCGTGCCCTGCAGCCCCGGGCCGGGCTGGACGAGCCGGGGACCTGGCGGGGGAGCCCCGCGGGCGGCACCGCGGGCCGCGGGGGTGGGGGTGATGGGGGTCCCGCTGCCCGCGGCGGGGGCCGGGGAGCCGCAGGTGCCGCTGGCGGGAGACACCAGCAATGGCTGTTTGGGTGTTGCATTAAAGCACGCTGCAGTGCGCACACAGGCGGCCCCTCCCCCCCCAATCTGCCTGTATGCTAATGACATGCAAAGCGACTCATTTGCATGTTTATCTCTGTCAATGGGCAAGCGTGGCGGGCGAGGTAATACGTTTCCCACCGTGGCATGGAAGCCCACCCGCCCCCCCGCGCCCCTCACCGCCCCGCCGGGCCGGGGAGGGCAGGGAGCACATCCAGCCCCACCGCCCAGCCCTGGTACGACGGTAGGCACTGCCACAAAATGGCTGCCGGGGGGGGGGCCTGCGAACCGCCCGATCACCCCCACCTCTGCCCCCCAGCAGCCCCCGGCCCACCCGCGCCCCCTCCCCTCAAACCCAGCGCCGGATTTTGTGCTTAAGCAGCCAATCGGGGGTGCGGCACCCTTCCCCCCTCCCTCTTTCTCCCCCACCATCCCTTCTTCTCCACCCTCCATCCCTCCTTTTCCACCCTACATTCTTCCTCTCCCCCTCCATCCCTCCTTCTCCACCCCCCATCCATCCTCCCCCTCTATCCCTCCTTCTCCACCCTACCTTCTTTCTTCTCCCCCTCCATCCCTCCTTTTCCATCCTCCATCTCTCCTTTTTCACCTTCCATCCCTCCTGCTTCCCCCTCCGTACCTCCTTTTCCACCCTCCATCCTTCTTTCTCCCCCTCCATCCTTCTTTCTCCCCCTCCATCCTTCTTTATCCCACCTTAATCCCTCCTTTTCTACCCTTCCATCTCTCCATCCTCTTCACCAACTCTCCTTCTCCCTCTCCATCTCTCCTTCTCCTCCTCCATCCCTTTTTCACCTCCATCCGTCTTTTTCCACCCTCCATCCCTCCTTGTCCTCTACTCCATCCCGCCTTCCGTCCCACGCCCAGAGCCAAATCCTCGCCGTTTCCACAGCCGGGCGGGATTTCTGATTTCCCACCGACCGGGGGGAAAAGTCTCTTCCCTCCTTCCGAGGGGCTCCGACACTGGCCCGGTCGCTGAGACCTGGGCCACTCGTGACTGCTGTGGTTCCGCCAGCACCGCACGTTGTCCCCAGTGGGCGCGGAACGGCGGGGGGGTGGCCCGGGGGGACACTCTGTTCCTCTGCTGAGGGGTGTCCACGGGCACTAGTGGGGAGAAACCAGCCATGTGGCTGAAATCACGCGTGGGGGCCCACGGATGGGATGGATATTGGAGGCACTGGTGCGGTTTTTTAAAATAGCTACCAAAAATTTAGAATAATAACAATAATAATAGTAAATAATAATAATAATAATAATAATAATAATAATAATAATAATAATAATAATAATAAAGAGTCAATAACGAAGAAGCCTCTCCCACCGCCCCGAGGTGCACCCACACCGTTATTTTCAAACACGCCCGTTGGAGCGCAGGGTTTCTGGGGAGCGGGGCGCGTCCCCGCTGCCTGCGCGGGGGTACGGCGACCCCCACGCACCCTCGGCGGGGACACGGCACGGCGCAACCCCCCCACCGGGCGTGGGGACCAGCGGGCAACCCCGGGGACAGCGCACGGCTGTAGTGCAATACAGTGTTATATACGCTCCATACTATATATATATATATATATAAAAACCCCACACATATTGTATGTTACGCTATCATTTATGGTGCCGTTCCATATTACAGGACGCTGTGTGACGCGATGCGGTGTGACAGCACAGGACCCGAGGCAGGCCCCCCCCCCCCCCGCCCCCGAGGTGTCCCCGGGCAGCCCCGCCCCGCCCCGAGGCGCCGGTGAAGGGCGCCCGCCTCGCTGCGCTGCGCTTGGGGACGGGCTTCGGGGGGGCCCTTCCTGCCTCCCCACCCGCTATCCCACCCCGTCCCCTCTCAGCCTCTTATTCCTCACCCTTCTCCCCCCTCCTTCTCCCAAATCTTGCCCCCTTCCCCAGTGAAGGTGTTTTCGCTCCCTCCGTCCCTCATCTCTATTTTAACCGCGCGGGGAGGAAGATTTATTTCCCCTCCTTCACCCGAAATTGTCTTAGAAAAAAATAACATCAGCCGAAAACCCAAATCTGCCAGTTTGTGCCCGAGGCCTCCGGGCAGGCGCGGCGCCCCGGACCCGTCCTGCCCCGACCAGTTTATCCTAGTACTGCCCAGCCGCAGGTACTGGGAGGGGATTTATTTGGGGCATCAGCCAGCCCTCCCGCCCCGGGCACCCCATGGCCGCCCCAACCCCATACATCGCACCTATGGAGAGGGAGGTGTGGCCCCAGCAGAGATGCTGCCGCTGCCTCCCCGGCGGGGAGCTTTACCCCGAAGCCCCCATGTCCCCCCCGCCCCGGGGGGCAGCGGGCCCGGGGGTGCCGGCCCGTCGGGGTCCCCCCCAGCCCCCTGGCCCGCTCTTGGGTGGGTGTTCCCCTCCCGAGGGGGGCGGAGAGAGGCAGGCCGGGGCAGAGGCAGGTTTGGGAAGGCCCCCTCCCCTGGCTCTTCGGCTGCCCCCGCCGGGCAGTGTCCCCCCTGCACCCCGGCCGGGGGGGGGGGTCCTCACCCCCTGGGGAGGCCGGCTCGGGGCTCCAGCGCCGGGGCAGGGCTGGTTTTGAACGACCCCTTGCAGAGAGACGCCCCCCATCACACACCACCCCCCCCAAAACCTGCCGTGCCATCACGCCCCGCGGCCAAAACCCCACGCCAAAAGCAAATGGGGGGGGGGTGTATGTGGGATATTCCCTTACCTGAGCGCTGGCCAGGGGGAGCCCCGGAGAGGGGGGGTGCTGGATCCGGCTCGTTTTCTCCCGCCGTGTCCCGCAGCAGAAACTTCCCCCGAGCGGGGCCGGTGCGGGGGAGCCGGGCTGCGCCGGGGGGGACCCCGCGGCCGGGGAGAGCCGCACACCCCGGGCCGTGTTTATATGTAGAAAGAAGGGTAATTTGAGTGCTTATACCAAGAACCGGGGTTGTTAAGTTTGCAGGCAGGCAGCTAAACGGTGCCAAGTGCGGGCAGGGAGGGGGGGGGGGTGTGTGCGGGGGGGGAGGCTGGGGGTGTGTAAGAAATAAAGAGCAATTGTCAGAGGCGAACAAAAGGCGGAGGATGGAAAGGAGCTGGGAATCCCGGGGCCGAGCCCCTCGGCGTGGACTTGAACTTGGGCTTTGACACCGTCTGCGAGGCGGAGAGCGGCTCCGGGCCGGGCGAGCCGGGCTGCTGCGGGGCGGGGGGGGAGTGACAACAGCCTCGGTGGCGGAGAGAGGGGGCATTATCCCCCCAAACACCCACCTTTGCGGAAGGGACACTTTACTTCAGGATGATGCGAGTGATGCGGGGGGATAACTCAGACGGGCTGAGAGCCGACGGGCTCAGCGCACCTCCCGGCGCGGGGGGGGAGCGGCGGCGGGGGGGTACCCCGTCGGGGCTGGCCGGGGCCAGACGGCCGGGGGCCCGCCCGGTTCTCACAGTCTGCGCCCGAGCCTGGATTCTCTGCACGTCCCGGCCGGTCCCCCCTTTGCTGCTATTCAGCACTTAATTGAACATTAATGGCAGCTGGGGATGAGGTCATTGGAGCCGGCTTTTCTCACACATTTTTCATGCAAATCCGCTAAACTCTAAACAAATTTGAATAAAACCCCCTTTGTGCGGGCCCTCCATGGTGTTTTTCCACGGGCTGCTCCGCCTGTCTCCGCACACTTCATCCGGGGAGGGGGGAGATGTGCTGCGCCGGGGGGGAGCGGCGGGGAGATGGGGGGGTGTGTGGGGGTCCCCGCCTGGGCCTGGAGCATCGGGCAGAGCCATGTGTGACACCCAGAGAGGCTGTGTCCTCTGTGGGGCTCCCAAATCCAGTCCCCCACCCCAAGGATGCACATTGCACAAGCAAGACTGTGCACTCCGCCACCATCTCCCTTTGCATCCCCCCCCATAGCACCAGTTCCCCCAGTAATATCCACCAGCAGTACCAGTTCCCCCATAACTCCTCGACAGCACCAATCCACCCCCAGTAACCTCAGTTCCCCTGGAAGTAACACCGATCCCGCCCAGTAAAATGAACCCCCCAGTCCTCCCAGCAACCCAAATCCCTCCCAGTACCACCAGTGCCCCCAGCACCCCTTGCTGCACTGGGCAATCAAGCCCCATTGCCTTTCACTGAGGTGTTTTTCGGGTGCTCACGCCGGCGCAGGATAACGGCACGCAGAGCCCCCGAACCCCCCTGCTCCGTGCCTCCGCAGCCCCCATTAGCATCCCTGTGCGCCCGGCCCCCTGCCCAGCCTTGAACTTGGCCATGCCGGGCTGCACTCCTTCTGCCTGCCTGGGCTCGCACAATGCCGGCCTTGACCCATTGTTTGCTTTTTTTCGGGTTTCAGCTGGGAAAGCGGCCACCTCGCGCAGCCTGCCCCGAGCACGCCGGGAGCCGGGCACAATGGGGAACCCTGCTCTGCAGGCAGAAGGGCTCCAAATCATTTGAGAGACATATTCATTATATTCTTTCACGGGGGTCTGTTTGCATTGGGTTTAGCGGTTACTTCCCAGACGGGGTTCAGACCAAATAAAGATCGTTTAGCGGCGAGGGATTCGCTCGGGCTTTCAGGGAAATGTGCCTGATGTGGGGCACGGCGCAGCCTGGCCGCTTGGCTCTGGGCTGCTCCCGCTTCCCTGCCGATTTGGCTGCGTTTATTTTGTGCCTGGTTGCCTCCTCCATCCCGAGACTGCACCAAATCACACAGCTCATTTTTGCAAAAGGGAGAGTTTATTTTCAACAGTGCATGGGGTGGGGGATTTTAATGGGAGAGAATTACAGCCAGTACATTTCTTTTACAGGAACAGAGAGGGTGGGATAAAACAGCAGCAGGGCTGCCTGCCCTGGACAGACTCGTGGTCCTCTAGGCTCTGAGCACAGCGCTGTCGGGACGGTGGCACTCCTGCGTGCCCAGGGATGAAGAACAGCAAGGGCCAAGCTCTGCTCCATGAGCAAAGTCCGGTGCTAAAAGTTCCCTCCAACCTTCACGCACCCAGTATTTTGCCAGGTGAGACGGTGGCTTGCTCAGATCCCTCTGCCTAAGCACTGTGGTCCTGCTCTGGGGTATTTAGGGCACTGAAGGCAACATACAGGAGTGATGTGGGGTGATCCCCTGGCTCCCTGTGCTGCCCTGGCTCCCTCCCCATGGCTGGACCGACATGATTCGGAGCGATGCAGAAACCCTCTGTGTTCATGAGCCAAAGCCATCTCCTCTCTGGGGCCACTGGAGAAGCAGGTCAGGACCCTCCTGGAGAAACCCGGAGACGTCAGATGGCAAGTCTGGGCAGGTGGTAGCCAACTGCAAGAATGAACTCACAGGCTTGAAAAGTCCCTTCTCTGCTCGCTGGGATCTAGGAAGGAAAGGAAAAAAATGGAGCGGTTACAATCCCCGTCAGGAAAATGGTCCAGCAGCGCTTGGCTGAGAATAGACCAACTCAACTCACTGATGGACCGAAACTCCAACTTTCTTTCCCTCCTCACCACGTCTCCCACGGCTCCAGGCCACCTTACCCCCTTCCCGACTGGCAAAACCGCAGTCCCCAAGATGCCGAGCTCCCCCTCGTCCGCCTCATTTCTCCACCTCTGCCTGCCCCGCACACCGCCAGCCAGGGGAGGGCTTGCTGCTTGTCCTTCCTCCCTAGGCTTTGGGGCATGGGATTACGCTGCATGTCAGAGCCACTAAAGGCACAGCCCTCTGATGTTTTAATCTTCGTGTTAACTTTCCCTGCCCTCGGCGCCCTTGCCTGGCTGGAGAAAGTGATACCAAGCCACCGAGCTGGAGCCGAAGCTGTGATGCTCTGCGAAAGTCCCCTTCTCGGCTTTCCCTGCTTCTCCCGGGGTTTGCCCCACACATCTTGCACCTTGCAGCAAGTTCTCCTCCCTTCTTCCTGTTTTCTTTTTTTTTCTCTATTTCCTTTGCGCTTTCCCCATGGTGAGCACAGATCCCCTCCCCAAAGGGGAGCACGGAGCCTCCAAACCCACTCCCACCCCTTTGCCGTCCTCCCTTTGCTTTGCCTATAAACTGTTTTGCTGGAAGGAGTAAAGACTAATACAACCAATTCTTGAATACACTTGGATCCAGCGTGCAAAAGGAGCCATCATCTGGCTAATTTATTCTTTTTATTGCACCAAATTGTAATTTTATAAAATATTGCAAATTTTATAAAATATTTGCAAGCCCATTTTGAGAGATAAATCTTCTGTGTGGCTCTCTAATGAGCCGCCCTGGGAGTAGCCAGCATGTAATCTGCTGTAGGTCGCACCGCGACGTTCCCGGGCTGCGACTGGATGAACCACCGTAACTCTTTGAACTGTGCAAATACTCTACGCTCTGGGGTCCAGGCTGCAATTTTCATGGGTATTTTTTCTCTCTCTTAAAAATAGATCTTCTGTAACCCCTTTATTGCAATATTCATAAAGCACTTGATGGAAATCCGAGGAAAATCCCTTCCCTTTTGCAACTTTGAAGCAAGCCTGAAACTTAAGAGAGGCAGAAGCCAAACCCACCCCACGTGCGGTGAGTTTGGGGAAGGAGCACAGCCTGTCTCTGGAGAATTAGGGTGCTGAGAGGACAGACCCCACGCTGGCGTGTGTGTAGGGAGACCCAGGCTGTAAGAAGCCAAAGCTCAGCACTGCTTTATTCTACGTGACATTAGGAATCGCCCCCAGTGCCCCCCCTCAAGGCTGGCACAAGGACGCTGAGGTCAGGGCAGATGGGAGCTGAACCGTGGTGAGTGCTTTCCCAAGTCCAGGAGAGGAGGAGGAGGCTGAACCCTTGTGCTCGCCAGGGAAAACCCTTGCAGGGCAAAGACCCCTACCCTGGGCAGTGACAGCCCCTGCCCTCCACCTGGGCAGCCTGAGCTTGCTACGACCTACAGAGGAGCTCATCTTGGTGCAGATAAAGATGCTCATTGGTACAAGACACGGTGAAAATGATGCCCAGCCTACCCGCTGGGTTTGCACCTTCCAGCACTTAGTACCTGGGGGTGGGAGGGGCTGGACCAACCCGGATGATTTGACATAAGCTTCAGGAGAGCCCGAACCTCCTGCACACACTTTTCACGCAGAGTTCAGTCCAGCATTGGGGGTGCCTGCAAAAATCGGGCCACACCAGGACCCGATCCCAGCCCAACGCTGCCTTCTCTCTCCAGCGCCCTGTGCAGGCAAAGCATCCCGCAAAGTAGAATGTGTATTCATTATCCCTCTCTTTTTTTAAAAAGCAAAGCATAAATAATTGCAATTACAGCTCAGCCTCTGCCCCAGCACTTGCTCCTGTGCCTCCCCGTGCCCTTACAAAGCCAGCACTGAGGTTTGTACGCTGACAAACTGCCCTGCCAAGGCTATTCCAGGCAGTGGGAAGGGCAAAAAAACCCCCTCAAATAATGGCAAATGGATGCAGGACGCTCTGCCTAATCAGATTCCTATCCCCTATTGAGGCTGGGAAGGAGGGACCCCGCTCCTCCCCTGCCCTCAGCCCAGCCTCCGCTTCACCGGCTCACACGCTGAAACTTTCTGGACAATTTAATCTCGCCAGGGTGTTACTTAGAAAAACCTTTTTCACTGTCAATTTTTTTTTTTTTCCCCTCCCTCCCTTCCTCCCCCCCTCCCCCCCTCCCTTTTTTTTTTCTTCCTTCCCAGCCTTGATTGAATTTTGCAAGCCCCTGATATCTTTCTTTTTTGTAGGGATGCACGCTGCTTATGCAAATACCAGCCTTTCATACCGCCTCCCTGGCTCAAGCCCTCCAACTTGAATGTGACCAAAAGCTGTGCTCTCCCCTGCTAACTCCTTAGCACAATTACACCTCCATTCTGCTCCAGGGGCCCGGGGAGGGGGAAAAAAAAATCATTTTAAAGTAATAACACGTGCTGTTTGCTTTGGATAATTACAAGGGAGCTTTGGCTTCTAAGAGCTATGAAATATTCTGTTCGGCAGGGCAGGAGGGAGGCTCCGTGTTACGCCTACGCTGCGAGTTTTATCTCCTGGCGGAGATGCTCGCACGGCCTCTCGAGGCTTCTTCCATCTCATGCTCGTCCTGTGCACCTGGGCAAGCATTTACATTTCCTACGGAGGAACTTCTCGGCGCTTTGGGCTAGGGGAGAGAGGAGAAGGCGGCTGACATTTTTCTTATCTCAAGTTACAATTTCCTGCAAGCATCAAGATAATAAAACATCGGCGATGGGCAAGCCGAGCGAAATGAATGCGTCGGCTGGCTCTCCTGTGGCAGCGCGGGGAGGACCGGGGAGAAAGGAGACCCGAGGGATGCGGCCGCTCTGCTGGCTCTCGTTTGCATCATGGCCCTGCCGTTATTGTCCTCCTGCCTTGTCTGCTGGGGAAGTTTATGTAGAGGGCTTTTGCTGGGGCGAGGAGGAGGAGGGGAGTTTTCCCCAAAAGCACCCAGGAATCTGTCAAAGGAGGGACAGAAAAGAGAAGAAGAAGAAGAAGGGAGACAGAGAGTGGGAACGTCAAGGACCCCTGACTAATGAATAGCAAGTTTGCCCTTGAACCTCCCTGGGCTTTGCCATTCCCAGGCTCCAAACAAGGGCTGATGCATGCTTGGGCCCAGCTGCAGGGGGACCGGGCTATGGTTCATCTCAGACACTTTGACAGCCCGGGCCTTTTCCCCGCATAGCTCAGACTCGCCTAACTACTCCCCTGGCAACAGCTCAGTGCAGGAACCTGCGCTGAGGCCCTGCCTGCTGCATACAGAAGTGCAAGGAGGAGAGGAGGAGGGGAGCCGCTGGGAGAAATTAGCTGGAGACCGGCTTAACCCATCAAATGCTGGGCAGGCATCGCCAGCCCCGGCACCCTTCGCTCGGTCCCTGGCTGGGCTGGCTAGGTGCTCGCTGGCAAGCATCCGTGGTGGAGCAGGAGAGGGGCAGCGATGGGTGAGACGTGCCAAGTCGCTGTGTATCGCAAACCCCATGACCTGCTGCTTCGCCAAGATCCAGCACCTTGGACCTGATGGGGCCGAAGGTCCTCGTGGTGCCAGGGATGTTGGAGGGAGATGAAATAGCTGGCTGGAAAAGACCACCGGACACTGAGCGGGAAGGGCATGGCCTCTCCTGGTACGGCAGGGACAGGGCATCCCTCTCTGCCAGCCCGAAAGGAGGGCTCGGGCCAGACGAGAGAGCCACAAACTTGCCCCGGCCGCTCTTTCTGCATTGCAGATCAAAGGCAGGGGACGAGCTGGCCTTAGGGGTCTGAGCTGAATGGCTGGAGAAAACAGGGACGAGCACCCGGTGGCTCCAAAGCGCAACCCAGAAATGTTCCCACATCCCGGCCCCATATAAATCAAGGGGGGAAAAGGGGGGGCTCCGTCAGCCTCTGTTTTTACAGAGCATCTTTCATGTGCAGCCCCTGAGAGAGAGGGCTTTGCCGAGCTTGTTAAGGACAGCTCCTGCGCCAGGCAGAGAGGGGGACGCACCATATGGAGAGGAGAAAAAGAAAAGGGGACACTGAAAATGGAAAATTATGCAAAGCAGGAGGAGAGGCGCTGGGGGAAAGGGGGGAGGGAGGCAGCGAGGTGTGGGGGATGGGGAGAGGGGAGGCTGGGAAGGGAGCCCTGACTTGGGGGACACCAGCGAGCTGGCACGGGGGCAGCCGGAGGGACAGAATTTCCTGTGACCAGGTGCAGGACAGCCCTTGGCACCCTTGGGTGCTGTCACCGGTGGGCAGCTCTCCAGCCTGGGCTTCCCCGAGCGGGTCTGGGCTGCGCTGGGGCAATGCCCAGCTGGACCACGGTGGGTGCACCCTGCATCCGGAGCCATGCTGCACCAGGAGATGCAGCAAAACGGGGCCCATGATGACCTACTTCAGAGGCGTCCTCAGGACCTCTGTTACTATGGCAATGAGGTTGTGAGCAAACGTTATGGCTTTTTTGGTCAAGGTTTTTGCTTTTAATCAATCACAAAAACTGGACTCATGTACCAAGGTGCTGGGGGCCTTGTAAGAAATGGCCCTGAACAACAGCAAAGACAGCAAGGGCCTGAATCACCCCTGGGTCTCAGCCACCCATGCGGTGGTGGTGAGTCCTCGGGTGAGTTAAGGACCATCTGAACGCAGCTGCCAGAGCTCTTCCCTTCCCCTTGGTCCCTGGAGGGACCCCTTGGTCCCCAGAAGGTCCTGGTACCACAGGGTGGGCTGCAGCCCCGGTGTGGCTCAGGGATGCTGTGCAGGCACAAGAGGGAGAATGAACTTTCCAGTCCCTTGCATATGTTATTGCCCTGCTTGTGCTCAAACTCCAGCATTTGGCCTAACATGGTGTTTGGAGAAATGACTCAGCTCTTCCCAACCCAACTGTGGAGCTCCCCTCTCTCCTAAAAACCTTGGTCACCATCTCAGCTTCTGAGTTCAGTTCACCTTTGGGAAACCACCCGCCCTGGCACTGTGACAGCTTCTCTGTCCCAAAGCCACCACAAGCCTCTGGCTTGCGGTGCTCTGTGCTGGCTGCCTCTCCGTGGGCCATGACCACCTTGCACATCTTCACTGGGTGGCAGCTCCCTTCTCCAGATCATCTTTCACCCTGGCATGGACAGCCACCCACTCGGTCCTCTGAAAATCCCCAAGCTCGGTGCTTGCTGCTCTGCCTCCCCTACTTGGTCCCCTCCATCCTTTTCCCATCTTCCTCCGTCTCTCCTCTTGATGGCTTTTGTTCAGAGCAACCGGTGCTTTTCCTTCACTCTCCTTGGCATCACCCAACACCCAGGAACACAAACTGCTCCTGGCTGCCACCTTCCCTTCCTCTCCGCCACAGCACAGCCTTTGCTCTCATGCCTGTCTCTACCTGGCTGCTCCCTTTTTTAGCTCCTTCTCCCATGTGTTGCATCAGGAAACCTTACCTCACTGCATCCCAAACAGACTTCTCCATTAATCTCTTCTACCATGCTTCCCTCCATTTACCACTCGTAAATTTACCATCAGCCCTCGTGGTTGCCCTACACCCCCAGACCCACATTTCAGGCAGGTATGGGGCAGATTCATGTGGGTTGAGTGCACGGAGATGGGCTGGAACACCGGCAGGCGTGGGACCACGCCTGCAGAGATGGGCATGCTTGCCCCAGCGTACATGTGTTCCTGCCTGCACATGCCAACACCTACATGTTCCTGCCCACGTTCCCGCTGCCGGATCCAAGGCTGTGGGATTTTGAGGGGAGCTCTTGTTCTCCCCTTGGGCATGAGTGTCATCTGTGCAACAAGGCTGCAGGGTGGGATTTGGGCTGTTTGGTCTTACAGAAACTAGATGAAAAAGATGCTGTGTCCATCTCCTAGTTTCTTCAAGAGCCATGCCCTGGAGTAAGGTTACATATGTTGGCCAGATCCTCAGTAAAGCCCTGGAATAAGCTGTAGGCACTGAAGAGGATTCATCTAAGCAGCACACAAAGAAAAATAGCAAAAAATAAAGTTCACGGGGGCACAAGGAAAACAGAGCTTCCACCCACAGAGCAGCTGTGTGGGGCTCTGGGGACAGGCAGGCAACGTGGGAGATGTTTCAGAGCTTGCTCTCAAGATGATGTATTTGCAACTGCTTCCCTTCTGCAACCAGTGGGGGTAAACTGAGTTACCTACCCTGCAGATACACGTTTCAATCCATCTACCTTCGGGTACAGGTACGTGTCCTGGGCTGCTCTAAGGCTAGCAAAGCACCATGGCAGAATGATGCAAAAACTAGATGTGCCTTCATAGGATATGATATCTATCAGGATATGCCTTGATATCCTGACAAAGGCAAGCAACTGCCCCTCCACAACTGAACCCAGGCGAAGGGGCTGCTCAGTGTTCTCACTGCAAATTCCCACCTGCTAAAAATGAGTGGGGTGGGGTGGGGATGTGGGGGAACACAAGGGATTCAGGGTGTCCTTTGGATCAGGCTGGCCTCAGCTGCCGCGCTGGAAGCTGAACCATTTCCAAGGAGGATACGGCAAGAACAGCGAGTCCTGCCCAAGTGACAGTCCAAAGCTTTGGCACTTTGTCCTGATTCAACCTCGCCCCAGATTCCCGCCCCGGCGTGCATCCAGGTTTCTTTCTCCTTGACCCATCTCCATCAAAAGCAGCGCTGTTACGAGACTCCACTCTGAGTTTCTAGTCTACAAATAGAAGCAAAGCAGCCCCTGCTACAGAGCTGAATATTTCCACTAAACCCTATTTTGATGCCTGTCCCGGCGAAAGAAACCTTCAGGGACCATGCCCCTTGTACGAGATGTTAAGTATTTCAGCCTCCAGCAATACAAGACACCGATACGATATTAAACTATACAATTGCTGTATGTCCCTGCGTTCCCACCCCAGCTACAGAGCTGCACTGTGAAGGAGCACCTCCAGTAAAACTTCCTCTGGATGAGGCCAGGGAGGCGGCTGCCTTGAGCGCTGGGGCACGGACATGCTTATCAGGCAGCAGAGCTGGCTCTGCCACCCCACACGGAGAAGCTGTGCCATGGGAGCTGCTAAAAGAGCATTTCATTTCCAAACAGGGCCCCGGAGACCTCTTGTGTGAGGGCCTCGACGGAGTGATGCGGGGGAGCGCAGAACAAGGAGGCATGACCCCAGGCTAAAAACAAGCCGGACACCAGGTTTGTTGGACCTTATTGCTCTACAGCAGGGCTCAGGCTGGCCTATCCCCTTGAATCAGTGCCTCTCTCCTGTGCCACCACTGATGGGGAAATGGTGAATTGGGATTTTTTCACCTCCTTCTTCCCCCCGTCTCCCTCCCCTAACTCTTTTTCCGCATCATAAGCAAAGTCCTAATAAAGCTCCCATCCCCACTGCCAGCCCTGCACCATGCTCCCAGCAGAAAAGAGATGCAAAGCCACGCTTGGAATCTGATTCCCCGGCTTTAAACGCTGCTCTGCCAGCAAAGTGCGACTTGAAAGCTCCCCTGTCACAGTTACAAAGCTCCGAACAGCCCTTCCTCGGATAATCACGCTTATCTCCAGATTAAGAAAGAGAGACCTGCAGCTGAGGCTGGTCACATGGGCTGGGATGTGGGCAAATCTCTTTTAAACAATCCCCATATAGCTGTGACCTCCACCGCAGTCCAAATACACCGTCCCCTGGTCCCACTCGAAAACCAGCTCTGAAGACATGACGGAGCATGCGAGAGGGGACCATGCTAGAGAGAGCGGGGGCAGGAGGAAAACCAGTGGGAGGAGTGAGAAAGCGATGGAGAAGAGGAGGATGAGAAAGACGGAAGAAGAAATAAGTCAAGGGAGGATGTGGGAGAGGAATAGGATGCGGTGGAGAGGGAGGAAGAGTGCGTGGATGGAGGGGGAGGACGATGAAGGACAGGGAGGTCTTTGCCACTCTTCCTGTTGGGGATTAGTTGTCCCTGCACTGTCCTCAGTTTAACTCTTCCCGCTCTGTCCCCGGCTGGCAGCCTAGCCTGATTACGTGACTCCAGCTGTGCCAAGCAGCCTTGGCGAGGCGAGCGCGTTACCTACTTTGCTGCCACGGATTCATTAAGAGGCTTTTGCTTGTGTGGGAATAGTCATCCCAATGGGGAAAGAAAGAAAAACCCAACCCTTCTGCAGATCAACCTGGTGAAGAGCTCTGACAAAGCCGTTTCCATGGCCCTGCCTGGGGCTTGGGAGCAGAATTCAGGAGAGGCAGGGATGTGCAAACGGGAGAGGAGGGTGGAAGGGTGGGAGATCAGTGGGAAGGGGTCCCCAGCAAGGGCCCTGCTTGGGGACAAGGCACTGGCCAGGGAGGGAATTGCCAGCCCTTTGCAGGATGCTGGTACCTGGTTCTACTTTGTGATTAAAGTCCACCTTGCATCTGGGTCAGGGATGGACAATTCATTCACCCTTTGAGCAATGAAAGGTCCGAGCAACCGCAGAGTGTGCAGAGTGGCTTTTTCCAGCAGCAGGTTCCCCTCTTATGTCCATGTGGGATTAACACAATTACTTTGCAACGGAGGAGCCCAAACAGCTCCGAAATGGGCACAGATGCAGAACACCAGGGCTGGACCTCTCTGAGGACGCCCGCGATCTGCTGGCACTGACTCAGGCTTTCCAGACACGGGGCTTGGCCACCGCCTGCAGCTCGCCAGGAGGGACCGCAGTGCTGCCTCCCCGGCTGCTCATTATTCACCCCACGCAATTAGGCACCGCTGATAAGTCACACGAAATTGCCTTTGTTCTCCAACCGGATGACCTGCGTTTCATGGGAGTCCCTTTTTCCTGCACATTACTCACGAGTTGCCCACCGTACCTACTGCTGGAATGGCAGTGAGGATTTTGGGGCGCTCTTTGGGCTGGCCAGAGCCAGATTCGCAGATGCCTCATGCAGGTCAATGGGGAGGTGCAGCCTGGCCCTTCCTGGACTTTTCCGAGCACAAAGGAGAGCTGCTCCGCCCATAGCTCACCCTGGCCTTGCTGGGGACATGTCACCTGTCTTCCAGGCAGGTGACTTTGCTTCTCCCTGGCTACTCTACCACTTCTTTGTGTCACTCCCAGGTCCCCTCCCAGCAGCAGACGAAAGCTCAGTGCAGCTTCAGAGCTAGTGGGAGAAGAGGCGTTAGCCCTTGCCCAACCCAAACCCCACTGATGCCAATGGCCAACTCATCTAGTTAATCATGACCTGCCCTTTCCTCCCTGGCCAGCCCACCAGAAGGAGTCAACCCCATGCTCTGCTGCTCAGACCAAGCCATCTCCCACCCAGGGTCCTTGCAGGACCATCCCCGCACCATGGTGTCTGCTCCTGCTCTCCATACCTTCACCACCAGTGCCAGCACTTCATCAGGGAAGAGAAGGCAAAGCGGATGGGAGCCAGCATGAAGCTGGATGCCACCAAACTCCACAGCAGACAAGCTGTGCTGCCGCAAAACTTCCTGAAATGGGCTCTGCTTCAGAGTAGCCTTGCCCCATGTAATTCCTTGCTCTTTCGGCATCTGGCAGCTGCTCAGAAGCAGACAGGAACACAGCGAGAAAAGACATCTTGGCCCATTCTAGAGCTTCTCAGTCTGCTCAAGAAATGTATGTGGGCTCTCAAGTCCTGTTGATTTAAGGGAAAGGATGCAAAATTAATTTATTTGGGAAATTAATTAGATGTGAACTGGTGTTTACATCCCTACATGTACAATGAATTCTTGTGTGAACCTACAGAATGCAGATGGATGGATGGATGGATGGATGGATGATAACAGCACTCTGGGAATGACATGTGCTGGTCCATACGCTGGGGACGTAGAAAGACTTTTCTCTGCATTGGTAATTAATAACTCTATCCTGAACAAATGTTGATAAATCCTTTATAGCGCACATTATCTCTGTCTCTCCAACTCCTGTTCTGCATTTCCATTTGCCTGTTTCCACTGCTCCACCCCAGCACCCACACGCTTCACTTCCCTCCCATATTTTGTAACTGGTAGTGGATTTGACTCCCTTTCTGGAGAAGCAGGTGGAGGTTTTGTTGCTGGGGCTTTGTGTGAGTGATCGCATGTGTATGTGTATATACAAAGACGGCTACAAATCCATTGGAAATAAACACCTTTTAAGGGACTTGAGAGAGAGACACAGGGCAGAGGAGAAGAAAGAGCCTACAGACCCTCAGCCAGACAATCAGTGAAAATGAAGAGAAAGACCCAGTGAACCAAAAAATGCCTCAGTTCTCTTTTAAACGCTCCATGATTTGCAACGAAAGCAGCAGATCCCATCGCTGGGAAGCCCACCTCCGCCGAAGCACCAGAAGTCACAGCAACCCTCACCCCTTCTTCTCCCAGCTCCGCACAGCTCAATTACCCCAGGCTGCCAGGCTGCACTAAGCACACCCCCGCCGCCCCCCATCTCCCCCGCCGCCGAGACAGCTTTCACCAATGGAAGGAGTACAAATATATTCATTGGCACCTTATCAGACATGCATGCAAAACTAATTAACATGGGGAGACATGCAAGCTGCCACCCAGCCACAAATACACACCCACGAGCATGCACACACACACGCACGCATGCACAAGGCAACCCTTGTCTGGGGGGACATTCAAAAGGCTTTGTCACTAATTTAGGCATCTGTCTCAGTCTGGTCTGGTCCTCCTGGCTAGGCTGGAGTTGTGGTTTTTTTCCCACTCTGTTTGACAATGCTGGGAACATGCCCGGAGACCCCTCATTCAAATCACCCCTTGACAATGGTCTCATTGTGTGAGCATATAGAAAAGGGAAAGGATGGGGGAGAAGATGTGGAAGGGGGGTAAGGAATTAAAATGTGAACCCAAGGAAGTGTTTACTAACACAAGCCCCGCAGCTGCCCCATCTCTCCTCCACCCCCTTCCGCCCCCGGCCGCTCCAGTGGCCCAGCTTGTCCCCAGCGCGAGGCAGGCAGCGGGACAGCGGAGCAGGAGCAGAAGCAGGAGCATGGCAGACTGGATGGGATGAAGCCTCAGGGCATTCGAGTCTTTGGCATCAGGGGGGCAGGTACGGGATTGGGAAGAGAAGATGGAGCCAGAGGTGCCTTGGCGAGGATTAGTGACTTAAAATGTCCTGGGAAGGACATCCTCATGAAGGAGCAAGGGATTTATTGGTATAACCACTCCAAGGCTTTCTAGGCAGGGACAAATAGTGTTTAAACCTGGCCTCGTGGATTAGACCGAGCAAGCAGACTCGCCGCGTGCGGTTTGGACTGCTCTCTTTGGTGCTGCTGCCAGACACGCTACAGTGCGAGAAGAAAGGGAGGGAGCAGCAGGGTGTCGGGGCCGGGGGCTCAGGGAACAGACCAGACTCCCTTCAGGACCCAACTGTCTGCCTACTGCTAGTTATTAAATATCAGGAGAAAAAAAATAAGAAAAAATGCCCCCGATGCCCTGAGCAACCCCAAGCCACGCCTGGGGGAAGGAAATAGCAAAGGTGCAGATGGGGGGTGTTAGCCCCCAGCCCCACCACGCTTAGCTGGCCTCGGCAGACACCGTTCAGCTGGAAATGCCCGCGAGTCGGCAGAGAAAAGGGAACAGGAGCTGGGGAGGGGGAGAAGATGATGACAACGTTTTCCATATATGCAAATGCATCCGCGCAAGATACCCAGAGGGAGACAAAACAAAGAGACCTCAAAGAGGCTGGCTCCGAGACCTGCACAAAGCCAGATACCTCCATACACCTACAGTGTTTGCACGTGAAGACCTGCACAACACAAGATGTGATGCTGCCCAGAGGTTCCCCCCATCTGAGCAGAGCCCAAAGAAAGCCTGATTGAGAAGCCCAGTAAAAGCTGCAAACACAAATGCCACAATCCCACGTCCTCCTACACAAACAGATGCACCTCAGGAGTACAAAACTATTCCTGTCCATCAGCTTAGTCAGAGAAGAGGAAAGCTGTGATGCAAACCCAAAAGGGCTCTGCCTCGGCGTGGCAGAGGTGTCCCAGCTCCTGCAGCCAGATCCACCACCTGGACCTTTGTTTGGTTTCCCTAATAAGAAAGCTAAGAGATTTCTGGAGATCGCTATAAACAAGGCAGAGCAAAACATCACACAGAGACCCAAGAACATGCATGACAGCGAAACGTTTCCTTTCCACAACCACTGTGACAAAACGAAAGTCACTTGTGCAAACATTTCTGCTTAAAAAAGGGAAGCTCCTGCCAAGTAAGCAAATCTGTGCTTTTTATCCAAACAAGTGGTTGTGAGCAGTTTTATTGCCACATTCCTCTGCCCCAATACACGGGGATAAGCACTCGACATACAGGGACACGGAGGGACTTGGGGACAGAGCTGTGGTTTTAATAGGGCAATGCAGACACCAAATGAAATAAAACCCTAGAGATCAGCTTGCCAGGACTCAAGGTTGAATTTTGACGGTAAAGAGAAACAAGGACACTCATGATTCTGCTCTCATTTCCACGCTGTAAATTTGGGCAGCTTTTACTGAACACAATTAAATCTTCACTTAGGATTTAACCCGATGAAGCTGAGGGCTGACCTTAGTACAAGACCCACCTCTGGGCTCTTCCCCACAACTTGCTCTGCAGAGGTCAGCAGGAGTTGTGAAAAAGCTGAGTGAAAAAGCAGTGGGATTCGTAGCACCCAGCCAACGTGGCCATTTCAAAGCCCCCTCCAGCTCTGTCTCAGCTGTTCCTTCCTTCACTGGTGATTTGCCGCTTTGCTCACGAAGCCCTGGCTGCAGGGGAAAGTCAGTACCATCCTCATAAGCACAGACACTCAAAGGGATTTGGGCATCTCTCTCCCTTTACCTCTAACGGGAGCTGAAGACCTCAGCAACCCTTCAACACATCCATTCCCTGCCTCTGAGGGCTGATCCTTCTTCTCTATTACCCGAAAGGTCCCAGTGTGGATCCCATGCAAGAAACCACGCAAGACCCGGCATTATTAACAGCTATTTGACTATTCTTTAAATTTTACTTTATTCTAAGACAGAGCATTTCAAAGGGTCTTTTGTTCACCAGCAGTTTAACACTCTGGGTTTCACAAGCAACAAGTGATAAAACTCAGCTACTTGCACCACATCGGTAAGGTCACTTCTGGGCTGTGACCTTAAATCTCTACATGCTTTTCCCCTCAGACATTGAGGGGTGTAAATCTCAACACCTCATTAAATAGCTCTGCAGATCACTCAGAACAGATTGCCTCACAACATAACTTTTCGGCTGGTCACTACCCACAAATGGATGATTTTACATGACATTTATTCATGCAAATTGCAGAGGCTGTAGTCTGGTTACCCAGCAAGAGCGTAAAAAATTACAGTTTAGATGCATAAATGCTGGCACCATCATAGAAGGCACGACGAGACTGGAAACACATCCCTGGGTTTCAAATGCAGCGCAACAAAACCCAGAGCGAGTCCCCATCAGATGGGGGTTTATCAGGAACGACCCCCCCCCTGAAATGACCCAGGGGAGGCAGAGAGGGACACGTGCAAGGCTGCAGGGGCTATGGAAAAATGAACTTCTCCTGCTGCATGTGCAGGAACCTGCCATGGGGAGAGCACACGCGACATTTTACGTCACTCACAAAGCCTACTCTGTCCAATAAAGTGGGGAAGTAAAACAAAGCATGAGATCCAGGCATAAATTAGCATCCCTCTAGTCTAGCTTTATTTGTGCTGCTGCTGCTGTGGATTAGCATCTAGCTGGCTGACAGGCTGATAGGCAGACAGAAACAGGGAGAAATAAAAAAAAATAATAATCAGTGGGTGTCTTTTTTTCCCTGTGGTTCCTGGGATGTCTGCTGTCAAAGTGCAGACAGTGTTCATCCCTTTAGGACCAGAATTTTTCCATCTTCGTGGGAGAGCAATAGGCTCTGCAGGAAAGCAAATCCCCCTGAGATGTCTGTGCCTGCACCCTGCAAAGCTGACACCCGTCGTCTGACTGCAAGCTCAGTGCAAACCAGTCACATCCTCAGCCGGCATCCCTCCGGCATCCTCAGCATCACTCCGGCAGTGTTTCCAGAGAGCCACAGAGCCCTGGGAGCAGTTACGGTGCAGGGCTGGGAGACCTTGAGGGTAGCACCTTGCTGCAGGCACGTGTGGGGAGCAGGCGCCCCGGGATTAGCTCTGGATCATGTTCACCAGCGCTCGGGGCAGCAGCTTCCTTCACTGCTTGCAGCCACAGCCGGGTTTGGTACCTGATCCCAGCTGACATGACTGGGATCTCACGCCGGCATCTCTTCTCAGTTTGTGTCAGAAATGTGTCACCGCCAGCTCCTCAGGCAGGAGGACCTGCAGAGAGCTTCCATCGGGCTGTCACACAGCCTCCCCGCTCCTCAGGGCTGCGTGGCAAAACGAGTGGTCATCACCAGAGACGTCTCTTCTCACCGGGCTCAGTGGCCTCACTCCCACCTGCCCTTTCTGAGCACAGCCACAAAGGGACAACGCTAAAGAGGTGCCAGTCCTGATGGCCACCACCCCAGTCCTTCCCAAACCAGACAGCCCTTCCAAAGGACATGTTGCTGTCCTAGCAGCTTCAGGCAGCAGAGAGGAGCTGGGATGCTCAGGGAGGATGATACCAACATGGCACTCCTGCCCAAACTGGGGAACAACAGCAGCAGCAAACTTGACTGTGTTGAAAACAAACTGCAGATCCCATTTCCACCCTCACTGAGCCATTCACAGCTTGGTTGGGGCTCTCAGGTCACAGGAGATCTCTAGTCCCTGCCTGTCACTTAAGGAGCCAAACAGAGAGGTCAGTTTTTGGGCTACGGAAAGCAAGTTTTCAGCCATTTTCAAAGGTGGCCTAGAAAACATAGACTAATTCTGCACAGCCGTAAAGCGAGTCCCTCAGGAGCACAGCACACAGTTCAAACACCCCGGTGTCCCTCTGCCTGCCCCTGTGACACTTACTCAGTAGGTCTGATCAGAGGATGCAGGTATGAAAATTCCCCAGGATGTAGTGAATCCCTCCTTGGCCAAGCCCATGCAGCTCCCGGCCCTGCAGCCAAGCGCACCGGCCCGGTTCAACACTGGTGCCAGCAATCCCGGGCTGACCCCGGCATCCAGGCTCTGCCTTTGCAGCAGGGAGAAGGCAAAGCCGTGCATGCAGCAGGCATCCATGGCAGGGTCTGCATGCCCCATGCCCAAATGGGTCAACAAATGCAGCTCTCCCCCAAAGGAGGCACTCTGCAAGGCTTTGAGACAGCCACAGCTGGGAATAGCCCAAGCAACAGGGATGCATCCTTGTTCATCCAGCCATGTCACTCCCAGCGTGCATGGCCCAAGGCTGGAATAAGGCACATCATCACCATCCTCATCCCACCACACACAGCAAGACAGTCCCCTCCACACTCACACACCCACAGAGACATCTATGGAAACATCCCATGGTATCAGCAGGGCGACTTCTTCTAGGGGCTAGGAAGCGAAGGAGAATAAAGAGTGCAGAAACCCGAGCCTTTGTTTCCCAGCACTCAGCCATGTTGCACACTGTCGATTAGGTACTGGAGACCAGGCACTTTGTACCACATCCTCAAGCTCTTGCAGCAATAGCAGGCACTCCTTTAACCTCTGGCATTTGGGGAGGGAAGCAGTCAGAAGTCAATCAGAGCCTACAGAAATGCAGCAAACTGCAGGAAAGATCTTCCCTTTGCAAGGGAACAGTCCCCTAATGGGCTCCCCAGCCAGCTGTTATCTACATGAACCATTTGTTTCCTCCCCAAGCTCTCAGCTTGCTCTGCCACATCACCCATCCACCTAATCACAAGCAAGATGAGCCTGATGGTTCCCAGCCTAGCACCCACTCACGAGCCCTCTGTATTTCTGCTCTGCTCCTCAGTGCCACACCATCAGAAGCCCAGCCTGGGGATGGGGCAGGACCACAACTGCTTTAAATGCTTGTACATGTCCAGGCTTGTGCATGCAGTTTGCCCTTCATTTTGGAGAACTCCAGTACACTTCTGCATAAGATATATTAAAATGTACACTGGTTACAGCACATTCAGGCAAGTGGCCACAGGGGCCAGCGCAATGCCTATGAAATGTATCACAAATGGACTCAAGGAGCACATTCCCCTGAGAAATGGGCCTGAATGGCAACGTGGGACATGTCTGCAGCAGCCTGGGGGGATCCTGCATGATCCCATGAGGACACCACAGAGAGCATCTCTTCCTCTGGCTTTTAAGCAGAGCCTCCACAGCACTACACACAGTACATGACCTCTTAGTTAAAGCAAAGACCAAATAAATTTAAAAAGGCATTTTTTTCCCTAGTCTCAGCAGTAGGGAAGTCAAATGCTGTTTTTCAAGCTGTCCCCAGAGCGAGACAGACCTGTACATGTCCACAGGCACAGCCAGCCTGTGTCCATACAGACTTGTCCCCACCGCCTCCACAAGCACATACACAGATGTGCATCCCTCACTTGGTCTCTACAGAATAGGGCACCAGGGACAAACATCACCAATTATTACCTTCCAGACGCTGAAGCACACACATCACAGACATTCGCTTCCAAGTTTCTCTGTGCCCAGGGCCATATGACAGTGGCGGGGACCACTCCTGAGAGTCATCAACATGTCTAGTGGCTTAAACAGGACACAATCCAGCCACCATCCAACCCAATGTAATCCACGATACTTAGAGTTGTCAGGCTCCCTGTTCAGCGTTACACAGCATCCTAGGCTGTTAGCCTTGAGCTTTGAATTCCAAGAGCCTGGATCTCCAAAATTACTAAGCCCCACTCCAAAAAAATCAAGTATCTGCAGGGATTTGTTTCAGATCTGTAATGCCTAGGCCCTACGAGATCTTTTACTTCTTTCCAGAGTTTTCCCCGCGATGATTATTTCATTACTTTTAAGTGAGAACTGAGACTTTCAAATTACAGTTGCTGGGGGTTTGCAACAGAGACCCCAAATCCCAAGCCTTGCACTAAACCCCCTGTCAGTCATTCTGGTCCAGTCTTGCCAGCTGCTCCTCTACCCCAAAGGTGCCTCCCCTTAAGAGCAGGATAGTAGAAGAAAGGAGAAAAGCAGGAAAACAACCATTTCTGGGACTATAAATCAGGAAGAACAGCCCCAGAAGCCTCTCCTAGCCTCGATCAGCAGCAGCAGCTACCCGTGAAGCTCCCACTGACTTTGTCCAAGTGAGAGCCAGAGGAAGACACACATTGCTCCTGCCTTGCTAGATTTTCCACCAGGCTTGTCAGCAAGGCATGCTCAGCCATGGCTGCCCAGTGTATGCAAACCTGGCCTGACACCCTCTCTTTTGCCTGGCTTTCTGGACACCTCCCTCTGCCCTCCCTAAATCACAAAGCCAGCAGCATCACTTGCAAGGTGCACACCATGCCAGAGGCAGCAAAGGTGTGCTCCTCGCAGCCTGCCGGCCCCAGGCCTTCTGCCAACACCGTCCCAACATGGGGCACGTGGGCAAAAGAGCTGCCGGAGGAATCCACGCCAAGCAGCACTGAGCACGACCTTTCTGCTTTACAATGGTAACCTGAATCCTAAATACTGGATTTCTAGGCACGCATTAAAACCATGAGACAATGGAGACGGCAAAGCTGGGGCTGGCTGCAAGCCAGCTCCGCGCCGGCCCCGCCAGCGCCCGAAGTTTCCCATTTCCTTCTTTTTTTTTTTGCCCTGGCAAATAAGCAAAGTCCCCATAAGCTGGGAGGCAGGTGCATGCTCAAGCTCACCCATGACTTGAGGACTGTGCATGACTCACCCCTTATGGAAGGTGGATGCCCGAGAAGACCCGGAGAGGTGGCTGTCTTCCTCCCTCACTCGCTCTCTCATACGAGCATTGCTTCTCCTTTAATTGGTTTCATTCATGGCGGCCCTTCGCTAAATGTAATTATGCCAGGCTCTCTCCATCTGTCTGCGTTCAGGAAGAGCCATTGCTCTCAGTGTTTTTGTTTTCAATCTTTATTTCTGCATTAATCCCCCTGCTCTGCAGCTCACATGCACAACAATGTCCAGGACCTCCTGAGGACACACAGACACCAAATGAAGAGCAGGGTTTGTCCTTGGGTCTCTCCTGGCTGGAGGACATCTTTTTTTCATGGGGAAAGCCCCATACCTCAGTCGTTCTTTGTAACCACCTCCACCTCTCAACGATACCTGCACAAGCCTGCAGACACTCAAAAGCTATCTGGGAGCCCAGACAAGAGGAGACAGCTTGATATTGTCTGCATCCACAGACACAGAGATATCTCTGCCCTGTCTTCCCCAGCCCAGTACCTAAAGGTAGCAAGGACATGTCTGCTCAGCTTCACAGGAACCGCTTTTCACATGAAGACAGCATTCAGTCCTACACAAACTAACGTCCTAATTTTCCTACCCAGGAGCACAGGCGGGGCAAACACAGCTGAGCACAGGGATTAACAAACTCCTAGCTGCATGGCTGAGGCTGCAAGGTGCCCAACGCACCCAGAAGCATTTTGTTCCTTGGGGTACATTACCCATGGTCCTTACACCTTCCTCAGCTAAGGTAGGTAGATCTTGGGGGAAAACACAATGCTAAAAGGAGCTGTTGGTTTATCGAGAGACCAAACCCAGCGACACAGACCCTGGGCAACCAAGCACCATCTGGTGACCGCCGGCTCCCGACACAATAGCCCACGTTGGCATGTTTATGATAGAGACCAGAGGCGGATTCCCATTATCCCCATCAGATCCTGTGATGTGGTTTCAGGAGAAGGACCACGAGAAGCAGATGGGATGGCAGAAGAGAAAAGAACACAGCGAGACAGACAGAGAGGAGAGATTTATATGAAGCTAAAGCGCATACCCATAAACATGGGATAAGTAAATAGCATGTAAGTATGAAATTAAATGCGAGGAATCCATGGCATCCAGTAATCAGTCAAATATCTCCTTCACCTCTTTTTCAGTTTATCATCGGCATTTTAAAATGAGATATTTATGCCAATAAGTAACCCAGTTGTATATCGTAACCCTGCAAATATTGGATGGGATCTGAGAGATTCGTCCCGACAGACAATTCATTTTTACAGTTATTTTTGGACTCCCAGCTTTCGTGGAACACCGGCTCTCTGTGTTGGATTTTATGCCCCTGAAATGTATTTACAATGCATGGCATCTGTATTGTGCATTATACACTTAAATCATTGCTTTTCATTCATCGCTTATAAAAAAAAAATACTGCAATATCCTGGAGCTCCAAATACTCAAATTCAAAATATTACTGCTGCGTTTTTGGAGTAATACTATAAAATAATGTTGTGTTTTTAGATAAAGGAGGGAAAATTGATCACGAGGAACATGGATTCCCAAGATCTGGGAAGAAGGAGAGTTTGGATTTCACACCACGATAAATGAAAAAAAAAAAAAAAAAAAAAAAGCTGAAAACCCCACAAAGGTTTATTTTCTAAACAAGAACATAGAAACATTTTGTCACTTAAACAAAGGGAGGAGGGCGGGGGAGGCTCCGCATCCCTGGCTTGCTCTCTGCAACGGACAAATACTATCAGAAACAAAAAGCATGGCATAGTTAGCAGGAGCGGAGCTCAGCGCTTTAGATTTAATGATATGTATTTAAGTTCCTTTTAGGGGAAGCCTTCTGCAATTGTTGGGGGGGAAAAAAAATAAAAAAATCATGGTTTTAAAGGCTTCTGTCATTGTTGCCTACGAGCCGAAGAGAAAGGCGCTTTCTTTGTCATCCAGGGGTTTATGGAAACACCTTAATGTGTCCTTTTCATAGGTGAAGCAAGGCGCACAAAGCAGCCGCGTGCCAACGCGTCCCCCCCGCCACCTGCAAAATAAATAAATGGAGGAACGCGGGGATGGCGGCCGTCGTAATCCCCCGGCAAAGCGGCTGCGAGGATGGTCTGGCGGGGTAAATATTGCATGTCTCCTGCCAAACCCCGCGTGGGCTATTGTCCCGCCACCCCTTTTAGATGTCATTAAGGATTTTTCGCATACAACCAAACGAGCGGAGGGGACGAATGCGCTCACTCCTTCCCCACCAGTTGGAGAAGCCATGACGAGGCAGCTGGGAAGACGGTGCGGGGAAAACACAGGGCAAATTAGGAAGTATGTTAATTCAATTAATATCACAGAGGGGATGGCGGGGGGGGGTGTGGGGGGGTGTGTGCGCGCAGATTTTCCGCCCGAGGAGGGAGGTGGCAGAGAAAGAACTGGGGCATGCCAGCTCCCGTTATTGTTCTGCCTTCATTGGTAATTAGCAAGATAAGGAGGGGACGGCGTGAGGGAGGCAGAGTGGCGAGGACGAGGCAGCGCTGCACCCCACCTCATGCCCATGCGGCCATCTTACAGGCGGCGCTTGCCTCCTGCAAAATGGCCGCCGGGGCCCATGCTGCCTCAGGCCTGCAGCCAGCCTCTCCCAGCGGGCTCCCCTCCACCCGGCCTGAGGTGGCTGAGGAACAGCGGCAGCCATCCCACAGAACCGTGGGGAAAAAGGGGCCGTGGAAGTGAGAGAGTTCCCATGGTGGGCCAGAGTGTGCTCCCGAGGCCTGACAAGCGGCCATCTTAGTCCGGGCCCTGCTCACGGTGCTGAGGCGCTGGGCGCGCAGCACTTCCACAGCTTTTACCCCGGCCCTCGTAACTGGAAAAATCAAAATACACTTCTCCTTCACAAGGCAGCGCACGTTGCCCAGGGCCTGCTCGTGGCCATGGAGGTGGCTACGCCCTTGCCATGGCTTCCCCCTCAGACGCGAACGGTGTGGGAGGAAAGGCAGGGTTAGCCCTGTGCTGGCAGCCACTTTTGGGGCACAGCTGCCTGCCTGAATGTGCCCCGATGAGTCCTGTAAGCTGCCAGGCACTGGGCTGGCACCCTGGCTGGGGTCTGACCCTGGAAGGGTATAGCAATACAGGTTGGCAGCCCGAGAGCTATGAGGGAAAACATCGCCTGTGCAGCCACCAGTTATGGGCAAATTCTGCTTTTCTCCTGACCAAAATAAAATAAATCCCAAACTAAAACTGCACCAGTAAAGAAGATGAGCGCTTCCTAAATCTGCATTTAACACACATTTAAAACAAGATCAATTAGAAAGGAAAAGGCACGGTTACACAGGAAACGTGGACAAAGCTACACCTGCATTTCCCACTCCACATGAGCTTCACAGTGTTGTTCAGTTCTCCAAATGAGCAGTACCAAATACCAACCAAGGAATCCTCATCCTTGGTCCCGAACTGTCCTCAGGACAGTTACAGCAATTACTGACATTAAAGCAGTATTCCGGACGCCTTTCACATGTCTTTAGCCACGATGGGGTTATTTCACACGGTGTGATGGGCACACAACGCACATTGAAGATTCGGCGTCTGCTCCAGCACTCTGCAGAGAACCAGAGCACGAGGGTGATTGCAACCACACACAGACAGGGCCGTGTTATACATCTCGGTTAGACAGTGAAACATAAGGGATGGCAGGCTAGCTGCTCCGCTACGGGGTTGTCTACACGAAAAACCACACCATTATAATGACAGCACTATAGGTCAACTGCAAGTGCTCCTCACCATGCTGGTGCACATCTCCACTCTTACACTGGCTTTCTCCAGTTTAGCTTAAACCGCTTCCAGCGTGACACAACTGGTATACAGGAGAGTCCTGCCTTCTGCTAAAGTAAATATCCACGGAAGCTGTACGCGTACAGCTCCTTGCTTTAAAATCCGCCCCCCAACCGTACATCTGTAGCTAGACCTGCCCTTCGGCTAACCTTTCTGTACTCTGCACACTTCTGGGCTGTTCACAGTGCCCGTGAAACACTATTACACCCTGCTTCCCTTGGGTGCTAATCCTGCTTGTCAACCCAAAGGCAGAAGCAGACGGTGGCTTGGCATTTTGATTACGTTGTGATCTGTTTGAACCTTCCAGACTCTTTTGATGTCTGTGCAAATTTGAAAGGGGGAGTCTTCATCCTCCACAATGAAACTCCGCTATCGTGCAGCGAAACATCTCGGGACTCCTATGTCCATAGCCATCGCTAGATTTGAAGCGGGGAGGGGAGTTATGGCTCCTCCAGGAAGAGTGAATTTCAGACTAACCAGTTCTGGCCCTGAGCGGAGAACACCACAGGGACAGCGCGTTGCTCTTCAAACAAATGCATGCGTAGGGGAGTATGCGCATGCACAGAGACACCATATTTATACAAATAGATGCATTCATAGGAAAATGCAAATAGCATCCTCTTCCGTCCCAGGCTCCCTTCGAGCTCCTGACATCCCAAGGTTTCAGAGGAGTACAACCGAGCTTCAGATCAAACATTAGCCCTGCGGGGGTTCCCTCAGGGAAGCAGCCGTGCACCAGGGTCTTTTCCCCGCTTCCATGCAAGGTTTCCCGACCCGGCCTTCCTTGGGTGCTCTGTTCTGACACACGTACGACACACACGCGCGCATGCAGAGCCTTGCTAAAAGGCGCTCTGGGAATTGAGCTCCGCTTCCGCCTTCTTCTAAATCAATTGTCATAAACCAGCTTTTGTTTTATTTTTAACAAAGCGACAGAAATAATCCCCATGCACAGCTCTTGCTGCTCTCACAGCCCCATCCTTTGGTACAACAAGCTGCCCGGGGCCCCCCGAGGACACGGTCACGGGAAGACAGCAGGGTAAGAAAGACCGGGAGAGGCTGCTTTCTGGTGCACAGAAATCCACTCCTCCTCTCTTGAGCCCATTACTTGGCAGGCAGCAGGATGGGAAGGGGACTGGGTGGCAAGAAAAGCATTCCCAACCTCCCCAACCCAATCTCCAGCTGGCCCCTTCACCCCCAGCCCACTGAGCTGCCTGCTTTCGACCTGCATTTTACCTTGTGCTCTGCAAACCATGGTTTCTCTCGCTCTTTGGTACCAGCAAGAGATGATCCCCGCAGCACCGTTTCAGCAGTCGACGGGCTGACATGCAACTTGTGACAGCCCGAGCTCTGCCTGCCTGAGGTGCACCCCTCTCTCCAGCATAGCGAAGGACCCATCCCTCCTCCTCCTCCTCCCACCCCACTCGCCCAGGTCCAGGACTCAGACATATGGAGACATTTCTTGATGAAACCTATCAGTGGGTGAGTGGCAGCTGAGCAGGTACCGAGCAAGACGTGGGGCCAGACAGCAGCCAGGGGGGAAGGCAGCGGGTGGAGGGAACGTGCCTCGGGAGAAATACTCACAAAGGGCTGCTTTCATTAATAAAACATTCCCCCCTCGGTCGCCTTTTGATTTGGGTGTAAGAATTAACCCCATCTGCCCAACAGCACACTACCTACCAAGTCATCTCTGCTGAAGAAGGCCGTCTGACGCGTCCGCTCAATTGCTACACTTCCCCCTGCCTGCGCTCCTCGGCTCTCTGGACCCCCTCCAAACAGCTCACCAGCCTCGCTGGGTCTGCCCTATTGAAGAGATCCTCTTCCCACAACATAGATTAAACCCAGTGAAAATAGGCTTAGTGAAAATACCATTTCACTATTAATGCCCCCCCCCGTCTTCACACCCTCTCACACCCAGAAAGATTATAACAAATCCCGGTCACCTTTTGCCCTTGCTAACTACTGCTCCAGTCTTTGCACTGCATGCCTTCTACAGCAAGTAGAGAGCTGGGCACAGGGTAGTACTTATACATACACACACACACATCTCTCTAGTCAGCATTGGAGATGTTCAGCCGCAGAACACAGATCTCCCTGCACAGCATCTCGCCTTGTCACGACACCCCAACCAGTCCCTCTCTGCTGTAATTGCAGTGCCTGGTCCTTGGGCATCAGCAGAAAGTTGCAGCAAATCCTGCATTGGTTTAAGCACAATCTATCCATTCAAAATTGGTGGGGGGTTGCTTTTACATCACTGAGACATTTCTATTCTCCTTCTGTTTCAAGTAAAACAGAGATGCAAAGATGCTTTCGAAAAGACAGCCCCTTCATTTTTCCAGAGGTGTGTTTTAATGAGTGACTCGCCTTCCAAAAAGGGGCCGGCGGAGGGGAAAGACGGCAGATTCTCCACACAAATTCAATAGCTGGTAGGTTGCCATGGGCTAAAGCATTTCTTTGCACACATGAAGGGAAGGGACTCCAGAGCACTAAGGGTTTTGCCTCCCATGAGTTATAGCTCTACCCTTCAAGAGCGGAATAAATGCTTTATCCCATTGCAGCCTGCGATGTATTCTACATAGATGGATTGATTTCCCCTATTGTTCTTAATAAATCCTGGCGCATGAAGAAACTCACTGCACAGCCATTTTTCCTGCCTTGTTCTACCTTGCAGAAGTAATAAGGGTCAGATGTGACTGCGGTGGGAAGCAAAGGCCGTACACAAGGCGGTACTTTGCTGGATACAGTGGGTGTGCTCGCAGGGGCTCGGTGGGTGCAGACAAGCAACACCCTTTTCTCTGTTTATTCCCTCTTCTAGTCTAAGCTGAGGAAAAGGAGAACCACGGCTGGGTACCGCAGCATCGGCATGGCTCCGAGGCGAGTAGCCGTTCTACAAGCTGAGCCTGCACAAGCCACCCTGCTCCGCACAGGGAGAGGCAAGGCTCTGGCCCTCTCTGACTGGAGCTCACACAATGTTTGGTAAATACAGGGCTGAGCCCTGCACCGCCATAGAGCCTCCGCAGCACACCCTGCTCTCTGCCATGCCCTGTCCATCAGACCTGCCTCTGCCCACGTCCCAGCTTAGAGGAGCCCACACTGCCATCCTGGGGGCTTCTCTGGTTTTTAAAAACAAAAAAAAACCACCAAAATGCCAAACCAACCCCCCTCTCAATGACTCCCAACTGCACAGTTCAGACACCTAGGTTGCTGAAAGGCTCTTTCCCTCTCTAACGCCTTTTCTACTCACAAGGTTGACACCCATCCTCTCTCCCTGCTCCAGGAGGCTTTTTTGCTGGCCACAGTTTGGTTGGTGCCCAGCAAGGGGGCTCTGCTGGGCTCCGGCAAGCAGGTGGTTTTGCACGGACCTGCCTTGGCCATCTGCCTCCAGCTCTGTCCAGGCTCCCTGGATTATCGCTGCTGGCCTTCTCTAGCAGCAGCTAACAACTGGCCCCGTTACAAAAGCCTGGCTGGGGAATCTGGGAGGAAGAGAGTGATCAGGTAAAAGAGCTGGTCTCCCACGCACGAGTTGGACCCGATCCTTCAGCAAGACTCCCAGGAACTCACCTCTCCTTGCTCAGGCGCTGACGTCCCAGCCCTTCCCAAGGCATCCCACTCCGCGAACTCGCAGTCATGTCTGATTAAGGAAAAGAGAATTTGTCTCAATTAGAAAGAGGCTCCCATATGCATGGACGGATGTCAAGTAATTACTGAATGTCGCTCACGGCTGGAAAAGAGACCTTAAATTTGGGACCGTGCAAACTCGCACACACAATTGTGAGTGAGTTACGGACCTTGGCATGCTTCTGAGCATACCTTGTGTGGATGCTTTCAAGCCCGTCCCCTCGGCTGAAATACACCCAGCCCCGTAAAATACAGCCAGACACAACCCCGTTCTCTAATAAGGAAATAAAGCCGAGCGGACCTACGTTGCCAGAGCCCAGAGAGCAACACTGTCTCTTTAATTTTCTCCCTGGCTATCTCATCCTTTGCACAAACTCTTTCCTCCCCGTGGCTTCTTCCAGCCTGGTGGGCAAAGTGGGAAAACATCATTAGGGAGGAAAAATAATTTAGTTTGTTAATCAGTATCCAGTGGTGGGAAACAAGAAAGACAGAGAGCAGGGCTGGCGGTTAGGGCTTAGGAAGGGCCAGCACAAAGCCCACCATTCATGACATCTGGGGCTGGGATTCTCATTGAATTAAACAGACACAAAGAGCAGAGGCATTTCATGCTCTCTTCACAAGAATTATCATATCTCCCTGGCACTAGGAAACCTTCAGCATGGGAGAGGGGGAGAAAGAGAGAGAGAGGGGAAAGCGGGCAGGCTGGGTAGAAATATGGGGCAGGGTAGAGGAGGCTTTGTTCCAGGGTTGGATTTATGGATGGGATGCGGCGCGTTGCTTTGCGGGGAGAGACAGGGCACTGGCGCGTTGGGTCTAATAAGAATCAGCAAATGTGAAACAGGGGGCCCCTGTGTACCATGAAGCAGGGAAACCCGCGTTTGACAAGCCAACAGAATAACCGCTCGCGTCTCAAGGCTGTGGAAGGATGCTGACGTTCGTACGAGATGTGTCGTCTTGTGTGTGTGTCAGCGAGGAGGGGGGAGAAGGGGAGCGGCGAGGAGTATAAACAAGAGACCAGGCAGCATCGTTCAGTCATGAAAATTAATTAGCTAATGTGCAAACCATGGCTGCCTCTTCCCACTGCCCTGCAAGCATTCCCCATAAAGCTACGGTGTGCGCGGAGCCTGTGACTGGGAATGACAGGGGCAGATTAGGCAGCTCCTTGGGACACAAGCCTGGCAGCAAGAAACCCACAGCCCGTGCAAAAAAAGTGAGGAGGGGACAATTAGGAAAGGGCAGAGTCCAGGGGCCAGGAGAAAGAGAAGCGGGAGAGACGGGGCACCAAGCTGAGACCAGGCATCGCGTTGCTGCAGCAGCATAAATTGGGGTGGACCTGAAAAACCAGCCATTAGCGGGGTCTGGTGGAGAGCAAAAGCATTTAGGGTTTAAACCACAAGCTCTCTGGCGCAGGACCTGTCATCTCCTACAGGCTCACACCGCAGAGGCCCATCCTACTTGGTCTCTGGGCATCACCAGCAGATCCACTTTAAATACTAATTGTTCCATGACCAAGACCTGTGAGCTGCTGGGACCCTCCCTACAGCATTACCTGCGGGAAGAGGGGACAGATCTCTGACCCCACGTCCCCAGGGTAATTTGACCCGTGCACTGGTGCCACAAGTGAATATTGCTACCCAGTGATGAAGACGAGAAACTCCTGACTGACTTTGTGTGCCCCATCCCCGAGCTTTTAGATCCTGCTACAATATGGTGCTTATTCTTGGCTGGGAGCAACCACAGAAGAATGAGGGTGCAGGTGGCAATTACCCAGGGGAAAAGGGCACAAAAAGGGAATGAGGAGATGCAGAGAGCGATTGGTAGAGAAAAAAAAATAAATAGAGAAGCTTCTTCGACATGGGATGTGCACAGAGAACAAGGAGCGCGCTGGAAACAAAGGGATGCAAGGAGAGAGGAGAGGCTGGGATGGGCATCTCGGCAGACATGTAGGTAAAAGTTGAAAAGGAAGCACTAATTAGCACCCAGACCATCACTTTCCATTAATAGCTTGTCACCGTTTCCTTGATGTTGCTGAGAGCAGGAAAGTTGGTATGTGTGATGCTTACCTGTCTCTATCTCATTAACAGAAGTCAGGGTGAGAACAGACGTTTATTGCCTGCATCCAGACAGACAGGCCCTTTGCTGAACTGAGATGCGGGAGAGAGGGGGGAAAGTTAGGAAAAAGATGCTCGTGAAACACAAGCCCATATCCACACGATGGAAACCCAGACCTAGGACACTCAGATACCTGTGCCAACATGGGAACAGCCCCAAGCAGGTATCAGGCTCCAGAAGTCCACAAGGCAAAAATGCTAGGTTGTATATTATAATCCAGGGCAGACACACTGCTGGCCAGGGGAAAATGCTCCAGTATCAGTACGTGGAAGGGGCCATGACGGCATTACTGCCAGGAAAGTAAAACAAAAGACTGCTTACTTCCCCAAATTTGCTCAACCAGAGTCCACTCTGCTAGAAACCAGAGACAGCCAAATGTCTTATAGCAAGCCAGAATGGAGAAACCCCCCGGTAAACAAAGAAAAAAGAAGAAAAAAAAAAACATTTCAAGCAAAGATAAATCTGCATTGCAAGTAATCACCTCTAAAGTAATTCTTCCAGCAGTTAAAAAAAGAGATTACATCTCCTATGTAATACACAAAGGCCTCTCCTTTCCCTCCAACACGTGCCATGGCTCCCGTTAGCGACACTGGGAAGAGGGAGTATGCAAGGCAAGGCAAGGTAAGGACGCCAAACAGCAAGTACCTGCAAGCTGGTAGCACACGTCTGCTGGTGCGGTGATGGGAGCATGCCTACACATGCACGTTCCTAGGGACACCCTCATTTTCACAAGCACACAAATTCACTATGCGGGCCGAAGGTTCCTCAAGAGCAGGAGCCCAAACCTCCCTAGGAGTGAATGAGGCAAAACCAAGGGCAAAGAAAACATCGAGGCTGGGGCTGAAGGAACAAAGGCTTCCCTCTCTCAGCTTGGGGACATCTTCTTGGCCATTTAGCTCAGATCAAGTGTAGGCTCTTTTGAGTCCCCCCATCTATTCAAACGAGCGCTTTCAATAGTCTGATAGGTCTTTTCTGCTCTACGGCTTCTCTACCCCTGTATTTTCCATCCCCGACTGATGCAGTTAATGCCACAAGCAGAAATACTGCCCTGAAGAGTCCTCGTTTAGATTGCGTGGTCAAGCACTTCAAAGTTAGGAAGTGTCCAATTTATGGCTGTCCGTGCAACCTTAATTCCACCTCGCTGTGCAGCCACCCTGGTCAGGGAAAGAGGGAGCGAGCTAAAAATAGGCTGTGACCGTGTCATTACAGTCTCGTAAGGGCACGGGCAGGGAGAGGCTGAATGAACGTCTCATGGTCAAACTGAAATCGGGTACCCCCCGACTTGCCAGCGCTTGCTTTGGTGCCTTCAACCGTGTACATTTTTAATATACAGAAATCACGTGCATTCTAAACATACAGAAAAATGCATTATTTATAGCTAATAAATAATAGATTGTTTATATAAGCAAAAAGAAAAACAATTGTAGGCAAGTGTAACAAATTCCCCTCCCTCCACCCCGCACCCATCCCTGCCTTCGTCCTGCGCGGGCAGAGGGATTTCAAGCCCCGAACCTCGACACAGATTTCTGCCACTATGAAATACAGGACTAATGTTATCTGGCAGCGGCAGAAGGCTGCTCTCCCGGGGCCAGCAAGGAAGGGGGACCGCTGGGTCTGGCAGTGCCCAGGCCAACCCACCCACATGCCCTTACGTTTTTTCCTCCCGGTGCCAGAACCCAGAGGAGTTTGTTCCCAGGAGATGGGGCCGTGCTGGAAGAATATGAGCGAGAGGTGGAAGGGGGTGGTGGAGTTGGCCGTGGCTGTCCTCCCACCTACCCTGGCTGGTCCAGAGCTCCGCAGCACAGCGGTGGGAGCCCAGGGCTTCACCCTGCTCGTGGTTTGTTATTATTATTCCAGGGAAACAATACATTTTAATATTCCCCCCCCCCCAAGAGGCAACCAAAGGGAAATCATGATTCCGAACAATTCATAATTCAGCTAAACCTGAAAGGAATTTAAGGGACAAAGAACAGGCATTTCTCCAGCCGAAGAGCTTCCCCCGACCGAATTTCAAGGGCCCGCGGTGAACAATGGGAGTGTCAGAGGTGCTCAAAAAGAAAAAAAAGTTCAAGAATCTTTACAATAAAAAGTGTTAGGCAACACAGAGGTCAGAGCCAGCTCCTCCTATAATAAATAGCACGACTATCCTACATTAACTATAGGAGACATTTTAATGCAGTGCCTCGGCTTCGTGCTAATTATACTTTTTCACCATATTTTGAACCTAAGAAAAAATGTCATCAGTTAATTATAACAGATGAGGGAGTGTGAAGACTTCCTCAATAAATAATGCCTTGATATCTCATATCCAACAAGCTGCGCGCACTGCTCTGAAGGTGCCCAGAAATATGTCCTCTCAGGAAATATATCAAGAAGTGATGGTTCCATAAGCTGGCTTTGTTTCCAAGCCTTGATTTTCGACCCAATAATTAAGTGATTTTTATGGATCGGGGAGAGTAAAGGTCGTGGGGCTGCTGGAACCGTGCCAGAGGGAGTCAGTGTTTAAAAATAAATAAATTCCCAAATCAAAATGAGATACATGAGACCTCAGCAAATTCCCCCCACGGCCGCACACACAGAAGCGATTTGGTTTCTAGACCTGGGTCCCATCCTTCCTTCGCTCTCGGCATCTCCACGGGAGCCAGGTGTGCACAGAAAAAGTCTGGGTTTAATGAAACCAGGCCACCACCGCCAGTCAGCCACCGCTGTCCACCTGCCCCAAGGAGGAGGGACCCCATCCCCTGCTCCGTACCATCCTGGGGACAGCCCCCTGCTTCACCCATCCCTGCCAAGGCCGGTGGGCATCCGGACCGTTACGAGGGTTCCTCGACTAAACCATCTTTCTTTCAGCTCCCTTCCCCACCCGGCACCCCTCACTTCCCCCTCTGAAGAGCTGGGATTTGGCGTGGGAAAGATGTCTTTGGGCTTTTCACAAATCCAGTATCCCCTTGAACCAAAACCAATTAGCCTGGCCCAAGGTCCTGCCATTGAGGGACTGTCCCTTCTTTTCAAACCCCTGCGGGCTCAATTGCTCTAAGGAGCCTGGATGTGAATGAGCAAAGCCCACTTAAAGTGGTACTTAAGGCTGGACCAGGGTGAAGGAAAAGAGAAAGCCTCTATAGGAACAGCAAGCCGAGTTTCCAAGAGACAGCTAACTGCCGGAGATTGTGTTCTTTTGCTCCCCCCCATTTTCTTTTTTGTACCCCCACTCCTGAGCTTTCAAGGCAAACGCTCCTAACCAAACCTGAGCCCCTGAATAAATATTAGACGGCATCTGAAAACGTGAAAGCCAGAGCCCCATCCTGACTCTTTGCGGATGCCGGGAGCCCGGCGGTGGGCAGCATGATGGCTCAGCCTCGTACCGGCAACAAGCTCTGGTCCCGAACACGTGCACCCAGAGGAACGGAAGGAGAGAGGATAAGCAGCCCGAGACGATGCTTTTGCAGCTGGGCTCTTGGCAAATGCCTCCTTCAGGTGACTGGACTTGTGGGCATGAAACACCAAAATCCCCGACCTGGAAAGGGTGACTCCCAGCACCATGTGGCGGGGAAGCCAGCATGGGCAGCCACGCAGCCATCTTATGCTCGTGGCCCCTGAGGACTTCTGGAGGCTCAGGGCAACCGGGGGGGCACGATATGGCAGCGCTGCTGGGAGGGGTGATATATGGTACCCACACCACGAACAGCAGGAGAAACTCGTGTCACCTGCACAGATGCCACATGAGCACCTTCTCTCCACCGAGACATGAGAAAGCGTGTTTCCAGCATGCAGCCGCACATCCCTCCCGCGGCCACGGGCGGGATGGATCCTCTAAGCCCCCTGAGCTCTGCCCCTTCTCCGGTGGCACGGACAAAGCCAGGGCAGAGCAGCAGGTAAAGGGAGGCACTGTCCACGCGCGTCAAGGGTGCAGGGAGGGTGTGGGAGCCGAGAGAGACAAAAGAAATGGCCGAGCTCGGTCGAACCTGCCATTGCCAGGCAATTCTGCAAAAAATGCCCATTGACGGGATTTCATCCATAACCAAGCAGGAGGGCTCGAACGGCCCAGCTCCCGAGGAGGATCCTTCGAATAGCAGGGACCGAACAGCCCCTTCTCCACCTACCCCCTAGCTTGGGCAGGTTTGGCTTGCCCGGGTATCTGGTACAAAGCCCCTTCACCTTGTGCCTCGAGCCAAACCCACTGCACAGTGGCCAAGTTTTAGGAAAAGATGGGAAATAATGAGTTGGAGCACACGATGTCCCAGGGCAGGATTTCCCTGGGGTGAAACCCACAAACGATATTTTTCCTTTATCCCCCAACGGCACACACCAATTCTTCCGCTTCTGGCTCCCTCTGCCCATCCCCAGCTCTGCCTGAAGAACAAAGACATCACGGCCCAGCTCCAGAAACCTCACCCACGTCTGGCCTACGCTGCATCCTATCGCTCCACCGGGAGAGTCCCATCGAGAAGAGGAACCCACTGGCAAGGACCGCAAATGCCAGGACCTGGGCTCTTCTCCCGGCACAGCCAAAAAAGCTGCCTTCCCTTCTGGGGTTGGGCTGCGCAGGGTGAAAGTCCCATCCTAAGCCAACAGCTACGCAAACGGGGCAAAGGACTAAGACACAAAGGGACCCGTGTGTAACCAAAATCCATCCCTGACCCAAAGAGGGACCTTTGGGGACGCTCCTTCCACCACGGCACTTAAAAAAAAAAACAAAAAGGAAAAAAAAAAAAAGACAGAAAGCAGAGGCCTGACGTCGGGCTGCCAGGCACTCTCTAAATGCAGCGGGTATTTCACAAGCAGGGATTTACCGGGGGGCTTTATCCGTCTCCTTGCCCCCCACCCACACGCGCACAAGCTGGGGATGCTCGTACCACCGTCCCCCATCACTCACTACCACCTCCCTCGTTAATGGGGGGGGGGGGGGGGGCAACTCCACACCTCCCCCAAACACCCGCGGGTTCACGCCGACAACAGGGGCAAAAAGGAAGAATTTAAGCACCAGGAAAAATTCAACCGTGGTTTCTCTCTCCTGGAAACTAAAGGCCAAATTGCTCAGTCTCTGTCTCAGGCCCCTCTGGGGGGGAACTGCTCTGGGATAAGCTAACCAAGCCCACGGCCTGAAAAACTACCTGAAAAATCAGCTCAGAACAGGCGATTTTGGGGGGAAAAAAAATTTAGGAGTCAAGGGTGGTTTCTGGCCAGCGGATCCAATAGCAAGGTGAAAAAGCTTGCATCGATCCTTTGTAAGAGTTCACATGTAGACACGGATTCCCACACTTCCATTTTATTTCATAAAATTATACAAATATATATATATGTATTTATATACACACAAAGACACTTATTATAGGTGTGTATATATATATATATAAAAAATATTTTTTTTCCTTAGATTTTTTTTTTTTTAATATTTTCACCTTTTGCAATTACAAAAGCCAGGGACAGAAATACCTCCTGGGTTCTGCCAGTGCAGAAACACTCCCACCAAAGAGATTTTCTCTAACACGCTGGTCGAATGATTCCTCCTGAATTATATTCATTAGGAATTTGAATGTTTCTTTCCTCCATCCCCCATCAAATCATTACTCCGGAATAAATGCATTCATCAACCACCTTGCTCAGCTCCCTCCTGCTTTGTTCAGTCTGGTTTTAAAGCATCTCCGCTGAAACCGTTTGCACCTGACTCAATGCGAGCGTATGGAAGGGGAAAAAATAAAATAAAATATAAATATGAGAAGAATTGAGTGCCACTCACAATATTGTGGAAATAATTGGAAAATTATTTCTTAAAAATAACCAACATAATAAAGGAGGGAAAGGACTACATTCCCTCCTCCCCACCTCCGATCTCTTCCACAATTTCTGGGATTGCATCGAGCATACATATTCCAGATGGGCTGGAGAGAAGGAGGTTGGTTCTTAATGACACGTCTTTCGCTGCCTTTGGAATGAATGATTCATTCGGATCTCGCCGAGACTCGGTGCCACAGTTGAGTTACATTTCTAGAAAATCCGTATCTTTAATTCTGGCGCTGCGTGTGGGACCCAGCAAATCATGGAATTACTGCTGTAACTTCGGATTAGTAACGCTTTCTAAATGATAGTCTAATTCCAGGCCTTCATGCTTTTCAGCGTTCACACTCACACAGCCTTTTCCCTGGGAGGCTTCCTGCGGAATTAGTGCTGGCGTCTTCGTCTTTCTCTGCCCTTTTTAATTTCTCCAATGACTTCTCATTAGAATATATAATAACAACAGCTCCTCAGAACTTTTCTTTCTCCCGGTATAGCCAAATTCAGGCTGAGATCCTTTTTCCTTACTGTGGTTATGGCGGTGCTTTGCTGGCCCTGGAAGGGTGCACAGGCGTATTTAGCTTTGCGGGCCTACGTGGCGTCTGACGCCATTACCCCGTGCAAGGGAAGGTGGAAACCTGCCTCTGAGGTGCGCGGGGCTCCCACCTCTCCCCATCCCTGCACACCGGTGGGCGCGGGTGGCTCGAGTGCTGCGGTGCTACCCTCTCCCCTCGGTGAGGGATGCCCAGCCGCAAGGGATGGAGCGAGGGTACCCGCGCCGCACCTCTCCGAGCAGCTGGGGAGAGCAGCAGCATCTTCCCACCCCTCCCCATTTCCCGCAGCATCTCCCGGGGCGGGGGCACAGAGCAGGCAAAGAACCCACTGGCAACCCCAGCCACGGGAAGCTTTTTCCCTGCAGCCTCCCCGGAGCTGTCACGGCCCGCCCAGGTTGGCGGCAATGCGGGCATGGGCCCGGCGGGATGTGAAGGGCCACCGCCGGGCCAGGGGCTGCCGGCAGTGCCCCCACACCCTGCCCCGCGGCGCCGGGGGGGTGCGGAGGGGCCCGGCCCGGCCAGGGGCGCTCGCCCCACGCCAGCTGGGAAAACGTGCCGGGGAAGCTCGGCGGAGAACGCGGTGCTTTGTGTCGCCATGGGAACGGAATGCAGATTTGCCAATTGCTTTTTTTTTTCCCCCTTTCTTTTTTTTTTTTTTTTTTTATTATTTGCCAGACATTGTAATATATATTATGTTTCAACTTCTGGGGCTCGCAGTGGAGGTGAGGGAGGCTTTGTGCTTGCCAACCCCTCGGCTCCCAAAGAAGCCCCAGGGCCGGCGGCTGCATGCCGGAGGGGTGCACCCATCAGCAGGACCCCTTCCCTGGGTATCCCCCTCCCCGGAGACACCCACCCACCCCGGCTACGGACAAAAGCAACAGCCACCGCACAAGAAAAGTGATCACGTTATTACCAACTTGACCTTCCAAAGGGAGGCCGGGATCAAGCCCAAAGCCGCAAAAATAAAGAGAGAGGAAGGGAGAGACGAGAAAAGGGAAGACATCCAAAAGCCGGGGGGGCACAGGGATTTATCTGGGGAGGGCGCTCGCTACCTCCATCCTCCCCGAGCCGCGACACCCCGCAGCCCGGGAGCGAATTTCGAGCTGCACTTAACCGAGCGTCAAACGCCGGATTCTTTTGGCAATGAAAGCATTCGCGCGGGGCTCGCCCGCCTTTCCCCGGCCCCCCTCCGCCCCCCCCACCCACCCCGCCCGCTGCCGCGGAGCCCCGGGCGGCCCGACGGAGAGGGCGCGGAGCCGCAGCCCTTACCTGGAGCCCCGAGGGCGTCGGGTCGGGTCGGCTCTGCACCGCCGGTGCTGCTTTGCGGCCGCGTCCCCCTGGGCGAGCAGGTCTGGAAGTCATTTCTACTTTCGGTTATCTAGCTTTATGATGGCTCCACAACACTCATACAGCTAGATAACCAAAGACAGAAACATCCCTCCGTCGGGGATGCCGGCCATCCGTCCGTCCGTCCGTCCGTCCGCTTCAGGGTGCGGGCACGGCCGGGGCAGGGCGGCCGGGAGCTGCCACCGGGAACCACACACACACACATATATATATATATATATAAAAACCCAAAAGAACAACAAAACAAAAAACAAACAAACAAACAAACAAAAAAAAAAAAAACAAAAACAAAAGAAAAAGAGAAAAAGATAAATAGAAGGCGGAGAGGGAGAGCCGGGGCAGATCCGCGGGCGCACAGCCGGTTGCGGAGCTGCCACGGGGGGCTCGGGGCGGGCTGGGGAGAGCCGAACCGAGCCGTACCGAGCCGGGCAGGGCTGTGCGAGGCCGGGCAGGGCTGTGCGAGGCCGCGCCGAGGCGTGCCGTGCCCAGCCGCCGCGGTACCGGCCGGGGCGAGCAGCACCCGCGCTCCCGCCCCGCTGCCCAACTTCTACTCCCCTCGCATGGTAATCGCCCCCTTTGGGAAGTGACGTCACGCCGCGCATAGCCAATCCTCGACCCCGCATTTAAATCAGCGCCTCCTTTCCCGCGCTTTCCCAGCCCCGGCCCGACCGCCGGGGTCGCGGCTGGACGGGGCGGACCGGCACCGGGCGGGACGGGCACGGCACGGACCGGGCACGGCCCCCCCCGCTTCCCCCCGGCACCGGCCTCCCCCGCTTCCCCCCGGCACCGGCCTCCCCCCACCTGCCGTGCCTCGCCCCCCCCCCCCCCCCAAGCCTGTGTTGGAGGGGGGGGCAGAGCCGCGGGTCGCCCTCCCCCCCACCCCGCCTCCTCCCGCCCCGCCGTGCCCCCGCGGCAGCTCCGCCGGGCCGGCAGCGAGGGGGCAGAGGCGGGCAGCAGCCCTGCACCGCGCGGCTCGGGGGGGGACCCACCTGCAACTAACTTCCCTCTCCTCGGCACTCCCCTCTCTCCCTTTCCCCTCTCCCCTTCCCCGGCCTTTCCTTTTTCCCTTCCTTTTCCCTTTCCGTCCATTTTCCTTCCCTCTTCCCGACCCCTTTCCCCCTGCCTTCCCCCGCTCCCCACCACGCCATGCCCCCCCCCTCCCATCCAGCGCACCCCTCTCACACCTTCTCCTCCCCCAGCAGCGCCCGCCCCGTCCGGGATCTGCCCCCGGGGGCCGCCCGAAGGTCCTCTTTCCCCGCAGCCGGACGCGGGGCCCGCGCATCCCAAGGCGCACCCGGGGTCTGCGGACGCACCCGCGATCCCGCACCGATCCTCTCTGCTCCACTTTCCCCTTTATTTTAGTTATTTCCCCTCCAATTTTTAGCTATTTCCCGTTCTTAACGCGATGTGCGTGTAGCGGAGAATCCGGCACGTACAAATACTGCAACAACAATAATAATAATAAAATGCCAGGAGATAAATATGATTATCTGGGGTGCTTATCTGACTTACTCCGCATTAAAAATAAAAATTAAAAAGATAAAAATTATAATCCCTCTCCGCTTCTAACCTTCCCTTTCCCTTAAATCCGAGGCGAGGGTAAAATGTGACCTGCTGGAAAACGAGGGATCCGCGGAACGAAGCGATCGCGGCGGGAGCAGCCGCGACTGAGCGCAGGCTGCCGCTCCCGCCGGCTCACGGCGAGCTCCGCTCGGGTTATTTATTTCTTCCTCTCCTCGCCTCTCCCCTCCCCGCTATTCCCTTCAAAAAAAAAAAAAATTAAAAAATGAAATAAATAAAATCTACGAGCTCAATTAGGCTAAAAGCTAAAGGATCAGCGCTGCCAGCCCCGCTGCCAGCCGGCGCTGCGCTCCGCGCCCGGCCGAGCCCGGCCGCCCTGCCCGGCTCCCGCTCACCGCCGGTTCCCTTCTGCCTTCTGCCCAACGAGAAACGGGCCCGGGGGTGCTCCGGCGGCCCCGACGGGGCTGCGGAGGGTGGGGAGAAATCTTTGCTCCGTCCGCAGACCCTCGGTGCCTTCCCCGTGGCCCGCGGCCGCTTGAGAGGGGTCTTGGCCGGGGTTTATTTTAATCTACCGCGGAGAGAAGGCGGGGGGGGGGGGGGGGGGGGGGGGGGGGAATCGCCACAAATCGGATCCTTTTAATTTTCCGCCCCTGGATTTTCTCCTAATTTATCGCTGCCGCTCAGGGCGGGGGAAGGCGCCCGCGATGCGGCCGCGCTCCGGCCCTGGCGTCCCTGCGGTGGCGGTGGCGAAGGGGCCAGGGCGGGCAGAGCCAGCCCCGCCGAGCCGCAGCTCTGCCCGGCTGCCGCCGTGCGAAGTCCCCGCCCGCCGTGCCGAGCCTCCGGGCCGCCGTGTCGGCTCGGGTGAGGATGCTGCTGGTGAGGCACCGCACCTTGCCAGGGTGCTCGGCGCTGGGGACGGGGTCCCCCTCCCTCTCCGCCGGGCAAAGGAGGTGATTTTCTTGGCAGAAATATATATAATATGATTTTTTTTTCCCTTGCTCCTTTTCGGCAATGCCTTGCTCTGCTCGGAGCCCCAGCTTCGATCCGCTCCATGCAGGCAGAGCCCCAGCACCTGGGAGAAAATTGCACCTTGCTCTTGGAGTATTTCGGGGTTTTTTTAGGCTTTGGGGGTTTTTTTGGTTATTTTGATTTTGGGGGGGGGTTGGGTTGATGGGTTTTTTTGGCGCAATTTTAGCAGATACATACAAAATGGCTCCTTGGCACAGCGGCAGAGCACCAGCGAGCAGCCTGGGGAGGCATCGGCGGGGGTTTGCCGGGGCTCCGGCGGCCGCAGCGGGCAGCGCCCGGAGGCAACCCCCCCCGCCTCCTGCCTCACCTGGGCGGCCCACGGCGGAGGCGGAGGCCGTGGGACCGTCCTTCCCCTGCGTCCTACCCAGAGAAACCAGCCGGTGGCTGCGGGCGGCCCGACGGGACGGGGAGGGCCGGCCGTGCCGGCGCGGCTCTGGCCATGGTGCTGCACCGCCCGCGGACTTTCCGCGCCCACGCGCGGGTGGCACCGCGGTCCTGCCCGCCGCCCGCTCCCTCCCCGGCTGACCCCGGCGCCGGGCAGGGCGGGGGGTCCCTCGGGGAAGATCCCCGCTCGCCCAGCGCCCGCCCGGTCACCGGGCCGGCCCTGAATTATTTAACGTGATCGCCCCGTAACGAGTCCGCTGCCTTCCCCTCTTCTACGTCCTGCACGTCTGACGTCACTTTTCTTTAATTAGGAGAAGTTATTTTTAGCTAACCTGGAGTAACCCCCCGCGCCTCGCCACCTCGAGCTGCACCTTCTCTTAATTGTGGGTTTGTTTGTTTGTTTTTTTTTCTTTCTGGGGGGGGCTTTGATTTTGTTTTGTTTGTTTGTTTGTTTGAGGTTTTTTTTTTTTTTGGCTTTTCCTCCCACAATCGGGGCTTCGCATAGAAGGGGCAGCTCCCGACGGGCGTGAAGGAAACGCGTGGCTTTGTTTAGCAATTAAAAGCCGCCTCTGAGCAAATCCAGGCGCTGAAAAGGCAAAGCAGCGGCGTCCCAGCCCCCGGCTGCTCTTTTTCCTCTCCGGCCGTCGGGGACCGGGACCCAGGCGGGGACGGTCCCGAACCCTCCTGGCTCGGCGGGGCGAGGCTCTGCCCTGCCGGGGGTGGAGGCACGTCGAGGGGATCCGGCCAGGTGCGGGCTCTCGGGCCACCTGCACTGCTATGATTCGGGTTTCCTTAAGGCTGAGGCCTAAAATGCGTTTCGCTTCCAGGGAGATACGAGAGAAAAAAAAAAAAAAAACCAACAACAAAAAAAACCAAACCAAAACAAACCAAAACAAAAACCCCAAAGCCCAAGAAAATAAGCGTTCGCGGGAAGGGAGGGAATAGAAGGGAAGAATGAATGGGAGGAAAAAAAATGGAAGAGAAACAAACAGATAAAAGAAAACTAAAAAAAGAAAGATAGATAGAAAAAAAAAGATGAAATAAAATATTAAAAAAAAAAAAGACAAGAAAAGAGATACAGCAAATGAAAAATAAAATAAATCCTCCAGCACCAGATGGATCGGGGCACGGGCAGCGGCAGCCCCGCTGCTGCTCCTCGGCCGTAAATCCGAGCAGGGGAATCGGGGCGTCTCGGTGTCCCCCCTCTCCCCCCCCACCGCAAAATAAGCTCCCACTGCAGCGGGAGGAAGAACTTCCCTGGGAGCCCGGGATTTCTCCCGCGGCCTAAAGCCTGGGTACCCCGGGAGGCTCGACCTCGCCAGGTGTTTTGTCCGGTGCCGACTCTCCGGTCGGCGAGCGGGGAGGTTTGGGGGCAACCCGGCAGCCCCTCGGCAGCGGTCGTCCCCTGCTCCCCGCCGCGCCGTCGGGACTCGGCCCGCCCCACGTCCCGCTGCCGAGCTGCAGCGTCCCGGGCAGCTGGGGAGACGCTGCCGGAGCAAATCCATCCCCGGCAGCAAAAGGTCCATCGTGTCCCCCGCTCGTCCCCCGCCACGGGTGGGCCGGAGAGCGGCGCGGGGCTGTCCCTGTCTCCGTCCCCGTCCCGCGTGGTGCCGGCACCAACTTCCCGGTGGGGACCGGCCCAACTTCGTCTTCCCCCCCACCCCACCCCCCCGCGGCAGCCGGTGTGTGGGTGGGTGGGTGTGTGTGTATCCGTGTGTGTGTGTGCGTGTCCCAGGGGAAAAGTCCCCCCCGCACCCTCCCAGTTCCCCAGGGCCGCCCCGCCGAGGCGGGGATGCACGGCCGCGACACTCACTCTTGCAGCCGTGCCGAGGGCAGGACGGCGGTCCCCGGGCGAAGCGGGCGGCGGGGGCCTTCAAACCCCCCCTTCCCCATCCTCCCCCGGGGTGGGCAGAGGGGCGGGCAGGGCTGTCCCCGGCCAGAGCAGCGACCCCCAGCCCCGGGCCGGGGCGGCGGGGGCGGCTCTGCCCGGTCTCCTCGCATCTTCCCGGCGGCTGCCGGTGCCGGCTCTGGTTGCTGGCCGCGAGCTGCCGCCGGCGGCAGGCTCTGCCCGCACTGACGTCAGCCCGGCAGCCTCCTATTCACTCCAACCATGGCGGAGAGGAGGAGGAGGAGGAGGAGGAGGGGGAGGGGGAGGGGAGGAGGCGGGGGGAAGGAGGGGGGAGGACGGGAGGAAGGCGGCGGTGGCGGCGGCGGGGGTTGGTGGCTGGCAGGCTCCGCCGAGCAGAAAGCGCAGCCCCTCCGCCTCACCCCTTAATTACCCCCCGGGGATGGGGCTGAGCGGGGGAGGGAGCCCCAAACCCACCCCACCCACACCCCCCCCGCCAGTGAGACACCCCCCCACACATACACCGCCCGCTCCCGCGGGGCCGCCGCCCCTCACCTGGGCGTCCCGCCGCACCGCTCTGCCCTCACCCCCCGGCCCCGGGGAGCGCTTCTCCGGGGAGAGAACCTCCCCCCCCACCGCACCCCTGCAGTCCGGGAACCCCCTCGGCGTTGTCCCCGTGTCCCCGTCCCCCGCACATCGCGGCGAGCTGCGGCCCTCCGGTGTCCCGGGCAGCTCCCCGCCGTCCCCCGGCCGCCTTCCACCGGCACGGCACGGCACGGCACGGGCCGTGCCGGACCGTGCCGTGCCATCCTCCCCCCGACTTCCAGGCCAAGCCCCGGGAATGGCTTCGCCTCGACAGCCGCAGACGAGCTGGAAGCGGGGTGCGGGCACGGCAGGTACCGCCTGCGCTTCCCTCCTCCGCTCCCCCTCCATTTCCATCTTCCTGATCTCCTTTACAGAATTAACACACATATCGCTTCGCCTGCAGCCTTTGCAGCAAGGACAAAAATTCCTCAGCCCACCCCACCCCTCCAAAAAAAAATCCCCTCCACCACCAAACCCCTCCTGGCACACCTTTACTCCGCTTCCTCCTCTTCCTTCCTGCGTGTAACCTGGCTCCTATTTTAATTTTATTTATTTTTTTTAACCTCCGATTCACTCCACCGATGCCCCGGAGCGGCTCTGGGGAGCCTCTCGCCGCCCCGATGAATACACAGGGATCCCCAGACAGGTTTTCTATGTAGGAAAAAAATAAACCGATCGAGCCCGAGAGATCTGCAACAGCCGAACGCGCCGCCTCGCCTTTACATTCGTGTTTTTAAATTCCCCCGTTATTTTCCTTTTTTGCATCTGCGAGTTGCCACGAAAGGAAATATAACCCCAAATGCCACCGCCAGCAGAAACCGGAGCTCGTTGCCAAATTCCGTAGTATTTTATTTTAAAAGCAATTAAGTAACACCATTAAAAAAAAAAAAAGGCAAAAAAAAAAAAAAGCGTCTTCTCTTCCCGGGGAGTGTAAGAAATCCTTTTGCTCACCCAGAGTCGAAAACCTAATGGCATTGTCGTTAAACACGAAAAGGAGAATATTAAGAAATTGCAACACTCCCTCCCGAGCGCTCCCCCCCTCCCCAGTTTATTTGCCCTAATAATTAATTCACAAGAGCTTAACTTCGGTGTAACCCTGGCGGTCTTTTCATTAAAAAATCCCCGCGTTTCCTATTGAATTAGCTCTGCTCCATTGTCGCTGAAATGAAGACGCCAAACCAACTTTTACCCTGAGCATTTTCTCACCAGCCCAAAGAAAAGTCTCTCTCCTTTTTCTTTTCTCCGTTTTTTTTCTTTCCTTTTTTTTTTTTTTTTTTTTTTTTTTTTAATTCAAGCACCCAGGCGATGGACGTGTCCTGCAATTTAACTACTTTCAAATTCTTTGTTCGGGTCCCACCGGGGCTCTATTGTCACCCTATTGAGAGAGCTTATTGCCAAGTCAAGCCTGAGCGAATTGAGACACACACGGGAGGAGCCCCGGGGGCTGGGAGCGGGCTCCGGGGGCTGCTCCGCCCGGGGGGACCCCGGCCCAGCCCCGAGGGAGTGGGCAGGGAGCGGGGCAGCGGCTGCCTGCAGCCCCCGGGCCGGGATAACCGGCATCGATTTCTGCAGGAGCCGCCGCCGCCGCAAAAGCATCCCCGGCCCCGCAGGAGCTCGGCCCGGCGATGGGAATGGGGCAGCCCCGGGCCTGGGTACCCACCAGGATCGGGCTCCTTTGCACCCCCAAAGCGTCTCCTCCCGTGCCAGCAGCTCCCGGGCTCCGGTACTACCGCTGCGGGCAGGAGGGCGACTTACCTCGGATGCCCGCCGTGCCGCCAGCCTCCCTCCCTCGCCGGTTCTCCCTTCATCCCGAAAAGGAGGGTCCCGTCCCCACCCTCTCCATCCCACCCCCCACCCCTCCACCTCGGAGCCGGCTCCCGCTTGTCTCCCCTCGCCCTCTCCATCGCTCTCTTTCCCAGCTCCGGGGCTCGTCTCCCGAGCAGGAAAAGAGAGGGATGTAAGGGGGCTGCTTTTCTTTTCCCTTTTCCTCCCCTCCCTCCCAGCTTGGAAAAAGGGGTGCGAGCTGGAAAAAAGGGGTACGAGCTGCAGGGAAGTGTTATTTCAGGAGAAAAAAAAAGCTGGAAGAGCGGTGCTGGGCATGGATTCCCACGTAAGCCCGTACGTCACCTATAAAAATTGCCCGTTTCTCCCGTTTCTTGGCTCCTGGGAGGCGGGGGGCAGCTGAGATACCTCTGCCTGCTGAGTTGGGGTTAAAACCTCGTTAAAAACGGTGTCTCCGGTGATGGCTATTTGCAGGGTCCCACGCCGGTCGCACCGGGAGGGCCGCGGCGGGGAGGGGGGGGGGGGGGGCGGCCGCTGCCGCCCCCCCCCCCCCCCCTCCCCGCCGCGGCCCTCCCGGTGCGACCGGCGGCCTCTCCGGGGGAAGAGGAAGCCCTTGACCCCTGGCCCCGGGGGCAACGGGGTTAAACAAAGTCCCACCGCCCCATTATCCGACCGATGGCATCGAGCTCCCGGCGGGGAGCGGGTTCTCCAAGCGATGAGGGGTGGTGGGTGGGATGAAGTCGCATCTCCCACCGCCCGTACCCCAGCCCCGACGGGGTGCACCGGGATGGGGATGTTTCCCCAAGAGACAAAGAAAAAAAAAACCCAAACCCCTACACACCCCATCCCGACTTATGCATTGCATCCAGCCGTGCTGAAACGGTGGGTTTTGGGGCTTATTTCGGTTTTTTTTTTTTATGATGGTGATTTTTTTTTTTTCTAGCCTTACCGAACCTCCCTGCCCGCACTCGGGTGAGGTACAGGCAGCCCCGGCCCCGTCCTCCCTGCGGGCAAAGCTCGTTGTCATCCACCCTTCTCAGAGCGCTGCCACCCGGGAGGACTTCCGAAATAAGCGTGGAGAATAATTTCGGGGAGAATTACATCTTTTTTGCCTCTTAGGGGAAGGGATTTTTTTTGGTGGGGCGAGTTTGGAATTTTTTAAACACGTATTTCTTTGCGAACACATTAAAAATAAGCAGATCAAAGCCTCTAAATAAGAGGAGACCGGCGTTAATGTAATGCATCGGAAGGAAGAACAAGTCTCCCCGCGCCCCGGTCCTTCCCCAGAGCCACCCCGTAGCAGGGGGTCCCCAAACCCTTCCCCGTTTCCCCCCAGCGCAGCTCAAGGCTCTTCCCTCCCACCCCGGAGCACCCGCAGCCCCGGAGCATCCCTCCCCGCCGGCTCCGCACCCCAAGAATCGGGGGTGGCGGTGAGTTCTTCACTGTCTTTTGGGGTAGAAGGGGGCACAGCTGCCTCCCCCCCCTCCATCCTGCACCCCTGCCAGAGGCCGCACAGCTCCCACCCCTCGGGGGTGAAGGATGGAGGGAGGGGAGAAGCACCTTGGGGTTCCCCGTCGGGTTTGGAGCTCCGCAGGGGTCGGGAGGGGCGCAGGGTGGGGTGTCTCAGTGCCCAGTGCCTCCCTTCCCGGTGCCCCAGCGGGAGGGGAAAGCGGGATGAGGTACCCGCGCCCCGACGGACCCCCGTCCCCGTGGGAACCGGCCCGGCGCGGCCGGTAGCGGCGGGGCCGTAGCGCCACCTGGCGGCTCAGTGAGGCACAGCACGGCTCGGTCTGGCACGGCTCGGCAACGGCAAGATGCCAAGGTCAGGTTGGCCTCGGCCGGGAAGCCAGAAGAGCCCCTGCGGGGGGCAGGAAGCCTGCAGCCACATGCCCTGGCCTCGGCACCTCCTTATCCCCTTCCCTGTACCCTATAGCCCCTTCCTTACACCCTATGGCCCCTTCCCTGCACCCTTCAGCCCTTTCCCTGCATCCTATAGCCCTTTCCTTACACCCTATGGCCCCTTCCCTGCACCCTTCAGCCCTTTCCCTGCACCCTATAGCCCTTTCCTTACACCCTATGGCCCCTTCCCTGCACCCTTCAGCCCTTTCCCTGCACCCTATAGCCCTTTCCTTACACCCTATCGCCCCTTCCTTGCAACATGTAGCCCCTTCCTTATACCCTATAGCCTGTTCCTTACACCCTATGAACCCTTCCTTGCACCCTATAGTCCTTTCCTTACACCTTATGGCCCCTTCCCTGCACCCTATAGCTCCTTCCTTACACCCTATAGGCTGTTCCTTACACCATATGGACCCTTCTTGACAACCTGTAGCCCCTTCCTTGCACCTTATGCCCCCTTCCTTGAACCCTGTAGCCCCTTCCCAGTACTCTATAGCCCCTTCCTTGCACCCCGTGGTGACCTTCTCTGCACCCTACAGTCCCTTCTCTGCTCCCTATAGCCCCTTCCTTGTACTCTATGGTCATCTTTGGCTCCCCAGCCGCTGCTCCATCCCCACTCGCCGAGCTGCCCCCACCCGCGTCACACAACACGGGTGTGGTCTCCTGCTGTCCCCACACACGCCCCATGCCCAGCTCTCACCTCTGTGCCCACACACCACCCACCCCAACCGCGTTGGGCAAGGGTCCCCGGACCCCACCGGTGGTCCTGAGCCACCCTCGAGGCCTCGGAGTTTTAAGGTGCCAGTGGGCGCCCGGTGAGCTCCAACATCACAGCCACGAACACAGGGCTTGCCGTGGGGCCGCATGGACCGGGGGGAGGCTGATTTGCCAACTCCGTGCTCGCAGCCGCTCTCCCCCTTTCCCCTCTCTCCGGTGAAAAAGACGAGGAACCCACGGCCCGCGAGTGCGGTAACCGCGCCGCCCGCAGTTCCGTGCTACCGCCACGGCAGTACGGGGGAGGGCAAAATAACCAGCCCTCTGAAAGCGCTTACGCCGACCGCGGCAGGACTCGAACCTGCAATCTTCTGATCCGAAGTCAGACGCCTTATCCATTAGGCCACGCGGCCGCCTCTAGTAGCGTTTTTCTCCGCGCACTACTGAGGCCAACCGGCGGCGGACGATACCACGCATATGGCAGTGGCGGGGGGGGGGATACACACACACACACACACACACACACACACACACGCACGGGACGGGACGTCAGCGCGGCCGGAAGCTCCCCCGGAGGGCCCGGTTTGGATCCGCCCTCCGGCCCAGGCCGCGGCGGTGCGGGCCCGGGATCAGGTGAGTGAGGGGGGAGAGGGCACGGCCGTGTGAGGGGGAACACGGCCGTCTGGGGGGGGGCACGGTTGTATGTGGGGGAGTACGGCCGTGTAAGGGAGTGCATGGCTGTGTAAAGGGGAGTGCGTGGCTGGGGGGGGGGGCATACTTGTGGAGGGTGTGCAGGGCTGCGGGGGGGTGTACGTGGCTGCAGGGGTTGCATGCGTGTGGGGGGGGTGATTGCAGTCCTTGTGGGGGTGCGTTCCTTGTGGGGGGGTTGCATCCTGCAGGGGGTGTGTGCACGGCTGCGGGGGGGTTACACGGCTCCCCGGGGGTGCAGCACCGAGCTTCACCCCGTCTCTCTCCCTGCAGCTCCCGCGGCGGGTCAGCCCCTGCTGGAGGCGCACCCCCAGAGCGGAGGGAGATGAGGCGCCTGCCCTGGAGGAGATCGGTGAGGGGCTGCGCTGCAGCCCACGGCTCCAGGCCCCGGAGATGCACCTCCAGCTCCTCCGCCAGCTGCCCGCTGCCGGAGAACCCGGCCCAGGAGCCGGCCAAGGGCCAGCGGCGCATGAACCCCCTCAACATCCAGATGCTGTCCAAGACCCTCCATGAGCAGATATTCCGGGGGGCCCAGGTACACTATTCGGCGGCTGAGATCCAGAGAAGTGTAGAGCACCTGCAACGCCATGACCTGTGGGGCAAGGAGACCTCCATGCTCCCCGACGTGGACCTGCAGCTGCCCCGCATGTACGGGAACAACATCGACGAGCATTTTCGTCTCCTGGCGCAGAAGCAGAGCTTGCCCTACCTGGAGGCGGCCAACGAGCTGCTGCGGTGCAAGCTGCCCCCCGTCCCCTCGCAGTGGGCATGGCAGCTCGGCTGGACCCGCTACAGCCCCGACGGGCAAGCAGAAGCTGTCGATTTCCCTGAGGAGCGGGCGGTGGTGTTGGACGTGGAGGTGTGCGTGGCTGATGGCCACTGCCCGACGCTGGCTGTGGCGGTCTCACCGCACGCCTGGTGAGATGCAGTGCCAGCGGTGATGCTTAGGGTCGCGGTGGTGGGGGGGAGACAGCTTCGGGAAGGATGGGGATGCTCCCAAGCAGAGCCTCTTCCTGCAAACCACCACTGGCTTGCAGGGAAAACAGCAAAGCCCTGAAGCCTGGCTCTGGGATGTGGGATGTGTGTCCTGGTTAGCAAGCACAGTGCACCCTGGCAGTCACCTCCCTTCCTCCCAGGGTGGGATCCTGCTCAGCACCCCATGTCACAGCGGGTGCTTTTGGTTCCGGGAGCCCCTACTTTATTTTTTATGGCGGTGGGGTGCCGTATGTCATCTGCAGGTACTCATGGTGCAGCAAGCGGCTGCTGGAGCAGCGTTACTCCTGGTCCAGCCACCTCACCCTGGCTGACCTCATTCCTCTGGAGAGCCCGGCAGGCGCCAACTGTGCTGGAAAGCAGGACTGGCCTGAGAGAGTGGTGGTGGGGCACAACGTGGCCTTCGACCGGGCATTCATCAAGGAGCAGTACCTCATCCAGGTAATCTGCAGTACTGTTGCTTTGTGCTGGCAGCTGCGATTCATTACCCGGATAGTCATTTGTGCTGGCTTTTCAGCGTTATTGTGGCACGTGCTTGCAGGCTCTCATCCTGCTGGGGGACTTCAACCACCCCGATGTAGTTGCCAAGCCACTCTCCATGATATTTGAAAAGTCATGGCAGTCAGGTGGAGTCCCTGGGAACTCGAAAAAGGGAAACGTTGCACCCATTTTTAAAAAGGGTCAAAAGAAAGACCCTGGGAACTACTGACCTGTCAGCCTCACCCTCTGTGCCTGGGAAGATCATGGAACAGATCCTCCTAGAAGCTCTGCTAAGGCGCTTTTTCCCCCAATGTGTTCCAGGGCTCCCGGGTGCGTTTCTTGGACACCATGAGCATGCACATGGCCATCTCGGGGCTGACGGGCTTCCAGCGCAGCCTCTGGATGGCTGCCAAGCATGGCAAGAGGAAAGGACTGCAGCAGGTCAAGGAGCACATGAAGAAAACACGCAGCAAAATGGAGGGGCCAGCTGTGAGTAAGGGAGCTGTGGCCTGGGTGGCAGGGGACTGTTTGATCCTGTAATGGGACTGTTTCTTCCGGTACTGGGACCGTCTGCTCTGTACCAGCAGAGTAGGAGCTGTTGGAGCGTCTCTGCTGGGTGAATCTCTCCCAGTGCCTTCCAGATGACCTGGCCTTGGTTTAAAATGGAGCAGGGGCATCCTTTACCCCTCCTGATCTCGGCTGCAGCCTGTCCTCATCCTGCACCATCTGACGCCTCTTCTCATTCGCAGGTCACTTCGTGGGACTGGGTGCACGTCAGCAGCATCAACAACCTGGCGGACGTGCACGCACTGTACGTTGGGGGGGAGCCACTGGAGAAGGAAGCGCGGGAGCTCTTTGTGAAGGGGACCATGGCCGACATCAGGAGTCACTTCCAGGTGCGAGCAGCCATCCCAACATCCCGATGGGCAGCGGAAGCTGGAGATGGGAACTGGGTGGGAGCTGCTGCTGGGGTAGTTTCCATTTTGCTGCCCTTTCTTGTGAGGGCTTTGGGTGCGCATGGGGCTGTGACGTCCCCCATCCTCCCGCAGCCCCGGTGCCTTGCCCTGTGCTGGCAGAGGGGTGGCTGCTTTGCCTGCTCTCACGTGCCTCTGTCCCCAGGACCTGATGTCGTACTGTGCCCGTGATGTCCAGGCCACCCACGAGGTGTTTCAGGAGCAGCTGCCACTCTTCATGGAGAGGTGAGAGCCACCAAGCTCTGGCCAACGTTGGCTGTGGTCTTGGCTGGCAGTGGGGACGATTGTGGTTCCTCTGGGGATGGGATGCGGCTCCTCTTGTCCTTGGGGTGGCAGTGGGAGGTTGGGGAGCCCTGAAATCTGTTTCAGGGGGGACCTCAGATCCCCCCTTTTGCAGGTCAGAAGGAATAAATGGCAGCGCAGTGTGACTGGAAGAGGAGTTGAGCAGACAATGAGGCAGATCAGGGTGATGCAGCTTTGGGGTTAGTTCATGGGGTTGTTTTTAGGGGAGCAATTTATGTGCAAGGCAGGCAGAAGATGCAGGGATCCGTACAGGTTTAGATGAAGAGCATCAAGGGCTGAGTGGGTCTGGGAAACCAGGTGAAGACATGTTTGGGTCTGTTGTAGTCTGGTGCTTCCAGGGCAAATCTCCTCCAGCAGTTACCTAATTCCTCGCTGCTTTGGGCTCTAGGTGCCCCCACCCTGTGACGTTTGCAGGGATGCTGGAGATGGGGGTGTCCTACCTGCCTGTCAACGGGAACTGGAAAAGGTACCTGGATGATGCTCAGGGCATCTACGAGGAGCTGCAGAAGGAGATGAAGAAGTCCCTGATGAACCTGGCCAACGAGGCCTGCCAGCTGCTGCATGAGGAAAGGTACCTGTGGGCTGGGGGAGCAGGTCCTGCCTCTTTCAAGGTGGAGGCCAGATCTTGAGTGGTCCCTGGGGGTCTGTGGGCGGGTACTGGGGAAGGGAACAAAGCTGCAGTGTGACAGTGGTGTGTCGGCAGGTACAGGGATGACCCCTGGCTCTGGGATCTTGAGTGGGACACGCAGGAGTTCAAGCAGAAGAAGAATCCAGGGAAGAAGAAGAAGAAGGGTCAGGGTGAGGACAACAAAGCTTCTGTGGCGGTGGCAGGCGCAGATGGGCCCATGGAGGAGTGTCAGGAAGGTGAGCACAGGTGGTCCCTGGGGATGAGGGATGCTCAAGAGATGCCTTCTCGTGGGCACCCAAACGAAGGGATTTGGCTTGTTGGCACTGGCAGGGTGAAGCGTTGCTGCCCTGTGTCCCATGCTGGGGTGTGTGGCGGGGGAGGCTGTCTCAAGGTCCCCGTCCCCAGTAGGGTGGCACAGAGGGCTCTTTGTCAGCCAGTTCTCCTTGCCCCACCAGACCCTGGCCCCCCTGGCGAGGATGAGGAGCTGAAAGCCCCCGCAAGCCAGGTTTGCCTGGAACGTCTGAAGGAGACAGTCGTGCTGCAACCCAAGAGACTCCAGCACTTGCCGGGCCACCCGGGGTGAGTTGGGGACCCATGGGTGTCCCCAGGGGTTGCCCTGCGCTCTCTGACCCATCCCTACTGCTCCCCAGCTGGTACCGCAAGCTGTGCCCGCGCCTGGAGGAGGCAGAATGGGTGCCGGGACCCAGCCTCATCAGCCTGCAGATGAGGGTGACGCCGAAGCTGATGCGCCTGGCCTGGGACGGCTTCCCCCTCCATTACTCGGAGAAGCATGGCTGGGGCTACCTGGTGCCAGGGCGACAGGACAATTTGCCAGAAGACCCCTTGGAGTTGGAGGGGCCTCCCTGCCCGCACAGGTGAGGGGGACGTAGCGAGGTTCTGAGCCAGGGGCTGCCCCATGGCGGGGTTCGGGAGCTTCCCAGGACCCTACTGCCTGGTGCTGCCCCCCAGCCTCGGTCCTTGTTGTGGGTGCGTGAGCCCTGCCCTCTCTCCTGCCAGGGTGATCGAGTACCTGTACAGGCAGCACTGCCTGGAGAAAGGCAAGGAGCAGCCCCCGGGGCTGGACGCTGCCATGGAGGATGAGCTGCTGGTGATGGATGGCAGCACGATGTGGCAGAAGGTGAAGGAAGGGATGGAAGGTCCTTTGGTGGGAAGGAGATGTGGGGCTGGGCTTATTCCCATGCGCCTGTGAAAACCAGCCCTGTGCATGGCTCTGGGGACTGAAAGTGAGAAATTTCTTTTAATAAGCGTTAAATCTCTGTAGAAGTGGTGTTTTATCTGGCTTCCCCTGTGGTCCCTCTGTGTCGCAGGTGGAGGAGCTGAGCCAGCTGGAGGTGGATGTGGAGGAGAAAATGGGCAGAGCAGACCAGAGCCTGGCACAGGTAGAGGAGGTTTCCAGTGGGATGGGGTGGGGATTGGTCCTTCTTCCCTCGATTTCCCCTTCCTGCCATGCCAGGGGGGTTCCTGACATCACTTTACATCGCTGGTTGCAGGAGGAGTTGGATGAGCTGTGTGAGCCATGGGAGGCAAGGAGCCAGCCTTCATACCACCATGGCAATGGTCCCTACAACGATGTCAACATTGCTGGGTGCTGGTTCTTCAAGCTGCCTCACAAGGCAAGTTGGGTGCTCCTGGGGTTCTTCCTGGGGGCTTCCTGGCCACCCTGCATCCCAAGTCCTGTGGTCCCGCTGGACAACCGTGTCACCTTGTCTGTCACCCCAGTGCTGCAGGACTCCTGGGACCCCTGTGATCTTGTCCCATGGGGTACGGGGGTGGAAAGGCATCTCTAGCTGGGGCAGGAGGATGCACAGAGCTTTATTGATGTTGAGCGGTGGTGTGCTGAGCCCTGGCACCTCTTTTGCTGCTAAAGGATGGGAACGATAACAACGTGGGAAGCCCTTTTGCCAAGGATTTCCTGCCCCAGATGGAGGACGGCACCCTGCGGGCTGCTGTGGGCCGCACCCACGGGACCAGAGCCCTCGAGATTAACAAAATGATCTCGTTTTGGAGGAACGCTCACAAGCGGATCAGGTAAGCAGCTGCCTTCAGCTGAATCGTGACGTTTCTGCGGGTGGAGGCGGTGTGGTGGCCAGGGGAGGTTGTGTGGCTGCGGGGCGGGACTCAGCATCTTGCCCGCCGTGTGTCTTCCCAGTTCCCAGATGGTGGTGTGGCTGAAGAAAGGGGAGCTGCCTCGTGTGGTGACCAGGTATGGGGAGGAACGGCTCCAGCTGGGACCATGATCCCTTCCACGCTGCTCTGGGAGGGCTCTTGCAGCATGATGCTCACCCTCACTTCTGTCCCAGGCACCCTGACTATAATGAGGAGGATGATTATGGAGCCATCCTGCCACAGGTGGTGACTGCGGGCACCATCACACGCCGGGCGGTGGAGCCCACGTGGCTGACAGCCAGCAATGCTCGGGTATGGCCGCGCTTGGGTCCTTGTGGGGGTGTTCTGGGGAACCCTCTGTGCATTTTGGACTCCTGTTTCCAACCCAGGTGGGAGCAGCCTGGGTTAGAAATAGGAGCTGGGTCTGGATGCTGGGATTTGAGGTGGCGGGGCTGGTGCTGGGGCCCTTCTCTTGCTGATGTGCTTTGACTTTGGGAGAGGGGGAGGAGCCATCAGAGGCTCCTGAGCTTCAGAACTTGGTGAAAAGAGAAGAAAACAGCGAAGCACTGTTTTCTGTCCTCCCCCAAGCTCCCCTTATTCTGTGCTGGAGGAGCGCGGGGCAAGTGACCAAGTGATTGATGCCCCACACGTGTTAAACCCGGTTTTTACTTCCAGAGCAGAGTTTAGGGCATGGGGGAGCGCTGTGCCAGCACGCCACGGCTGCAGGAGGAAGGCTGCTCCTGTGCTGCTGAGGAGGAGAGGGAGGTGCAGGGCTTGTACTGAGCTGGGCATCGTGTCCCGCAGGCTGACCGTGTGGGCAGTGAGCTGAAAGCCATGGTCCAGGTGCCACCTGGCTACTCCCTGGTGGGCGCGGATGTGGATTCCCAGGAGCTCTGGATAGCTGCTATCCTCGGCGAGGCTCACTTCACCGGCATGCACGGTGAGCTGGGGCTGTGCTGCGGGGAATGGGTTTGCTGGGTTAGCGGGGTGATCCCCCGAGTCCGGTCCTGTGTGGTGTTCAACCCCTGCTCCCTTCCCGGCAGGCTGCACGGCCTTCGGCTGGATGACTCTGCAGGGGAAGAAGAGCAACGCCACAGACCTGCACAGCAAGACGGCTGCCACGGTGGGCATCAGCCGGGAGCACGCCAAAGTCTTCAACTACGGGCGCATCTATGGGGCCGGGCAGCCCTTTGCCGAGCGGCTGCTGATGCAGTTCAACCATCGGCTGACGCAGCAGCAGGCGCGTGAGAAGGCTCAGCAGATGTATGCCGTCACCAAGGGTGTCCGGAGGTGGGTGCTGCCTGGGGAGGTGGAGGGTGAGCAGGGACGGGGATGGTGGCCATGTCCCATGGGACCTGGGAGGTGATTCTGCCCCTCTACTCTGCTCTGGTGAGACCCCACCTGGAGTATTGTGTCCAGCTCTGGAGTCCTCAGGACAAGAAGGACGTGGACCTGTTGGAAGGAGTCCAGCAGAGGGCCACAAAGATGATCAGAGGGCTGGAACACCTCTACTGGGAGGACAGGCTGAGAGAATTGGGGTTGTTCAGGCTGGAGAAGAGAAGGCTCCAGGGAGACCTTATAGCAGCCTTCCAGTACCTAAAGGGGGCTACAGGAAGGATGGGGAGGGACTCTTCATCAGGGAGTGTAGTGATAGGACAAGGGGGAATGGTGTCAAACTGAAGAAGGGTAGATTTAGATTGGATATTAGGAAGAAATTCTTTACTGTGAGGGTGGTGAGGCACTGGAACAGGTTTCCCAGGGAGGTTGTACCCAGGGAAGCTGTGGATGCCCCATCCCTGGAGGTGTTCAAGGCCAGGCTGGGTGAGGCTTTGAGCAGCCTGGTCTAGTGGGAGGTGTCCCTGCCCATGGCAGGGGGGTTGGAACTAGATGATCTTCAAAGTCCCTTCCAACCCGAACCATTCTGTGATTCTGTGACCTGGTTGCGGGTCACTCTCGCCTCCAGGTTTCAACTTTCTGAGGACGGGGAGTGGCTGGTGAGGCAGCTGAACCTGGCTGTGGACAGGGCGGAGGATGGATCGGTATCGGCCCAGGATGTCCAGCGGCTCCAGAGAGAAGCCCTAAAAAGGTGAGATGCTCCGACCCTGCATGGCTGTGGTGGCACTGGGGTGTGAGGCAGAGGGAGCTGGAGCCCTGCGGGCAGAGAAGGGAGATGGGGTTCGATGGTCCTGATCCTCCCTCCCTGCTCTCCCAGGGCTGGGTCTGATCTGGGGGCTCCCAGTCTCTCCCAGTGAGCAATTAGCAGCAGGAGGCTGCAGGGGCTCATCTGGCCACCCCAAAGCATTTGAGGCTCTCAAATAGGGCTCGTAGCCTCGTCCCTTGCTTCCTGCAAACCTCCCCTCTGCCACACCAGGTCCCGGAGGAAGAAGAAGTGGAATGTGGTGCGGCACCGAGTGTGGGCTGGAGGCACCGAGTCCGAAATGTTCAACAAGCTGGAGAGCATCGCCTTATCGCCATCCCCGCAGACCCCGGTGCTGGGCTGTCACATCAGCAGGGCCCTGGAGCCTGCTGTGGCCAAGGGGGAGGTAAGGATGGGGCTCTGTGCTGCTGAGCTCTCAACTTTGCTTGTCTTCTCCAAAATGGCACCCCGAAGTTCAGCCCTTCTGAGATAGCAGAGGCCCAGTAGGTTCTTGAAGCCATGAAGAAACCCACTTCCCCTATTCTTTATCTGCATGCTGTCAAGAAAACCCCAAAACCCTGAATTTAACAGACTTCTCCCAGGAGTTCTCTCCTGTATCAGTACCAGGCCCTGGACCCTGATGTCCTTTAGCATCTGTCTGTTTCCTTCCACCAGTTTCTGACCAGCAGAGTGAACTGGGTGGTGCAGAGCTCGGCTGTCGACTACCTGCACCTCATGCTGGTCGCCATGAAGTGGCTCTTCGAGGAGTTCGACATAAACGGGCGCTTCTGCATCAGCATCCATGATGAGGTGCGCTACCTGGTCCAGCAGCAGGATCGCTACCGGGCAGCCCTGGCCCTGCAGATCACCAACCTTCTCACAAGGTGAGACGGGATGGCTGTGGTGCCTCCTGGGGACAAGCACCAGCGCCTCTGGGGTGGGACAGGGCAAACTCAGGGGACTGGGGTAACAGCAGAGGTGTTAGCTTTGCCCACACCAAGCTGGTGCAGAGTTTTCTTCTGCTCAAGGGAAGTGGGCAGCACTGGAGGTTGCAGTTCCTTCACATGTGACTCGGGTGGCTATAAATGGAGCTTGGCTTTGATTTCCAGGGATGATGTGCTGGCAAGAGGGGGATATCGTCAGCTTTTGGCTCCTGCCAATCATTCCGCTCTGCTAGGACGTGAGTGCATCGTGTCCTGTTCCCTTCAGGTCTGCGGCCGTCGCATGGCAGCAGCCTTTGAGCCCCTGGGAGCCTGAAACTGTCCCCATCCCTCCTCTCCCCCTGTGGTGTATGGAGGTGTATGGTGTATGGTGGCATGGACTCTGGCTCTGATGGGCACAAAATCGTTTATTGCTTCTCAGGCCTCGGCTTTTATACCCAAGCTCTAAAACTTTCCATGCACCTGCTAGGCCAGTAAACACACATATCAGATCACTAACCCAGTCGCCTTATTCAGTTCCCACCAAGATAAGCACGCGAAGCTGTTTTCTTGTTCCATGTTTATACTGACCCAGTTCCTCTTCGTTCCATCCATATCGATATCTGTGTTCCTGTTTCTGTGTGCTCTGCTCACTGTGTCCTTGGCTGTACCCGGGCCTTTGCTCGTAGATCTGCCACATCCCCCTGCCTTCAGGGGAGAGTGAGGGGCACGGCTCATTGTCTGTGCTGTGAGCACCGGCGCTGTTGCCCCTTCCGCAGTGTGGGGTGTTTCTGGTGCCTCCCTGCCCCATGCAGAGTAAAGCTCTTGACCTCAACAGGCTCCCTTCGATGCGGCTCTGGCACAGCCAGCTTTGCCAAATCCCCTTCCCGGCACCGTGAGGTATTTGGTTATATGGGAGCCAGCCAAAGCCAAGCTGTTTTCTCCGATACAGCAGACAGCCTTCCTGTGCCGGTGCGGTGGGCGCAGCGGGGGCAGGCACCCTGACGTTCGTACCTTTGTGCTGGCTCCTGTGAGCACAGGGATTCGTGCTGGGAAAATCCAGCATGGGCTCTGCCTGGGAGGATTAGCCAGCAGCAGAGGGCCGGGTCCTTCCTTTCTTCGAGGAGGCTGAACGTGCTGTTACTCTGTTCCTCCCACGTACAACTTCAGCAATACTTGACCCTCCGTCCACCCAGTACTTACAAAGCACCTTGTCCTCCATCCCCTGAGTGACGTGGGTGCAGAGTCACCCATTAGCGATGGCTGGCTGATCAAAGCCAGGTGTGACAAGGCTAAGGGCGATGTCTAGCACTGTCCCACCCGGTCTCTTGTTCTTCCAGGTGCATGTTTGCCTACAAACTGGGCCTGCAGGATCTGCCACAGTCGGTGGCATTCTTCAGTGCAGTGGATGTTGACCAGTGCTTAAGGAAAGAGGTGACCATGAACTGCATGACGCCATCAAACCCAACTGGCATGGAAAAGAAATACGGTATCCCTCAAGGTGAGCAGTGTCCATGCAAACTAACCGCCCTGTAATCCCCTCTGCACAAGCCCCCCGTCTTAGGCAGAGCACTTGGCCTAAGCAGCCCTTCCCTGTGGGGTCCTCCCTTTGTGGACCCCCTTGCTTCCCCACCCATCAGCTGCCCTGCAGGGCAACCATCGCCCTGGGGCCAGCCCCTCTCTGCTCCTTTCCTTTCTCAATTCAGAAGTAATTTGTGCTGCTGCTTCCAAATATTTCCCATAGCAATGAGTCAGGCTTGGCTCTGTTACTGCATGCACACGCTTGCTTTGTGCCCCTCGGAGAGGAGCCCTCCTGTGCACTTTTAACACAGCCCAAGATTGAATTGCTCCTTCTCTGAAATGAGAAGAAACAACCTCGTACATTTTGCCCTTCAGACCCAAACTTTTCTAGTCTTTGGTGCTTTCTCTCCCTCCCCACTCCCCCTTAGTCCAGCGCATCTCTGTTTGGAGACCCTGGTACTGCTGTCTTCTTCCCCAACAATCCCAAGGTCTACACTCGTCCCTGTCTGCACTCGATATAATCCTCTAACTGCTGCCAACAAACATTTTTAACTCTTGGCTGGGAGCTGCTTTAAACAGCTCCTCCTTGCTGTGCGGCAGCGTTTTCTCAGGTAACGAGAATAACCCGCCCTCAGATTTTTCTCTCGGTCACTGAACACATCAGATGCTTCACCCTTAGGTGACCTTTATTAAGCGTCTTACAGGCAAAGGGTGCTTTTAGAAACAGGATTTGTGTTCTGCGGGCAAAAAGGACACTTCTGGTCGCACCAAGAACAAGGCAAATTAAACAAGTGCATCGTGCCAGGGTCAACAAAAAGGTAACAGCAAAACCAGCCTCAGGCGAGGGAGCTGCAGGCAGCAGCACGCTTCAGCTCCGAGGCAGAACAACTCATGTTCACACCACCACCCAAAACAGAAGTTTGAATAAATTTTGGGCTTTTTGTGCTACACGCTCTGAATTAAAGCAAATCATGACCGTCACTGTCATGTTACACAGTCTCTGAGTGTACTGCAGAATGAAGGGAACTGATTGTCCCATTGTCTTCCAGGAGAAGCACTGGATATATATCAGCTAATTGAAATAACCAAAGGTTCGCTGGAGAAGAAGTGAGGACGCTAGAGTGCCAGAATGACAGTTGTCCAGAGAGCGTGCCAGCGCCCGGCTGTCCTTTCAGAAGGAGATCTTTTGGCAGGGACTGAGCCTGGTCACTCTGTTTCCTTTTTGCTGTAAGAAGGGATGTTCCTGGGGAAGAAGACTTTGATAGCAGCACATTGAAATAGCAGAGGAGCTTCCGAGCACAGCAGCCAGCTGTAAAACCTGAGACAGCGGCCTGAGTTGCTGCTTGAACACCCATGAGCACAAAGGAAGAAGTCCAAAGTATTTGGCAAGAGAAAAAACAAACCATCATCTCCCTACACGCAGTTCTCCAAGACCAAGGCCAGCCTGCCACAGAAGAGGCACCATGGGAGAAGGCAGCAGCCGCGGCAACGCCAGCTTTATTTTTTTCGCCGTCTTTTCTTTTTGGGTTCCCGATTCTCATCTGTCTGATCTGCGGTGCTGCTCTGGAGGGGGGAGAGAGCAGCAGTACAGAGTGTGATTGGTTTTGTGTGATTAGCCTAAGGAATGTTTACCTAAAGCAAGAAACCAGATATGCAGAACAGGATTTAGCTCTTTTTCCTCCCTAACAAAATGATGGGAACATGGGACTCCTCTCACCCACTGAGACTTTCCCCATGCCCCCCCTCCCCAGTTTGTATTGGAACTTAGACCACAGGTTATGAATGGCACAGGACAGGGACTGTTTGTGCGGGGTTTCGGTTGTTGAAACACTCAGGAAAATACAGACAGAAGCACCAATAAAAACCTGGACAATCAGCAAAGTAAATTGTTTATCTCTTTATCCAGCACAGGTTGTGCTACCTTCCCCAGCTCTGGGGCGTGAGGAGAATGATGCCTTGTAGAGTTTGCCCCACCAGCTATTTATCTACAAAAGTTAACCTAGATGCAAAGCTACTTTGTATCGTGCCGCAAAGGTCTGATCCTGGCCAGCCAGTAGGTCCTCAAAGGTAACGCTGGTAGACCTCTCTGCTTGCTGAGGCAAACATTGAGGCCGTAAGAGCAGTTTTACTTCCCCAAGACCAGAGATACAGACATGAAGGTCACTCAAGGGAGAGGGCTGGAGTGACGGGACGTTAGCCAGATGAACTGTTCACTTTATCAGCGTAGTATTAGAGTGAGAGCCAACCCAGGGAAGTCAAACTGTCCTGATTTCACGTATACCTGAAGAGGTCACAACTACAGCTGGCCTCAAGTGAGGGAAAAACCATCAGTAACAGCAGATAAATGAGTTCTGACCTGGTCATTGTCTGGCTCGTTTTCGGCATCCTCTGTGTTATGCTCCTGCAAGGTGCTGTCTAGCATGGATGCGTTGATGCGGAAGTCCCGGGAGGTGCTTAGCTTCATATATTGCATCAAGTTCACCTGCAGCAACCCAGGTGAAAACAGGGGGAGAGGACATTATGCCATTAACATCTTGGTTTTGTTTCCTATCCTGCCTAGCCCTTTGCACAGCACTGGGACCAAGCCCATCACAGTAATAATGCAGGATTGAAGCAAAAGGTTCATGCAATCCAGCGGCACATTTGTGTTATCATGAGAAAATAATTACCAGTTATTCTTACTCTGGTGTAGTATCTCATCGTGGTACACTTCCCTCCTGCTTATGAAACAGAGTGGGGGGAGTGGGATGAGGAAAGCTGGCATTAGGTGTGTATCTGCTCCACCAGAAACCCCACAGAATGCTGGGTCACGGACAGTATTGCCACTGCCACCTGCTGGTACCAGTGTGACAAATTCAGCAGTGTTGGGCCAGGAGCTCAGGCAAAGGCTGAAAGAGTCCTAAGGTCCTTACGCCTCCCAATTGGAAGAGCAGTGGAGATTTGGAAAGGTGGAACTGCAGTAGCCCTCTACCACATCATAATACCGCTGTTCCACTGAATTCGGGTCACAGAAGAGCTCTGCTTTGCATTACCTTTGATTTCTTGGAGAGATGGATAAGGAACTTCTCATATTGCTCTATTGCAAAAATCAGATTTGGGATTGGCTTGGTCTCCCGAAGCACCTTAGCCTGAAATGGAAAAGGAGGGTGGGAGATCAGATTTGGAAGTGAACGGCCTGAAGATACCCTGGTGCTGTCATCATTAACAGGCACGCCTGCTACGGCACTAATGTGGCACCCATATTTGTATTAGGAACTTAGACTCCCCCAAAAGACAACGATGCTGTAGCATGACTCCAGTTTAGAAAAATGTCTTGCTCCCTATCAGTCCTGCCCCAGCAAACCTTGCCAGTTTGTTACTGGTTTTAAGTTGACTCCCACGATGGTTCTGCAGTGAGGCTGTCCCATGTATTGTCTTGTACTCGGCTTGCAGTCCACAGCCCTGATATGCCTGACAGCCATCAGAGCAGAACTTCCCCTGCCCCAGCTCTGCAAAGGCATCGCAAGCGCGCGCCTGCCAGGCAACGAGCACATCCCTGTTTCAGAACATCTTTGCCCTGTTTATTTACCACCACTGATGTTTCTTCCCCATGGTGACAGAGTGGTAAAAGGACACGCAGCATTTCAGCTCATTTCCATACGCTCAGGGACCAGCCAGGAAGATCATGCTTGTGGCTTTTAAAACCTTAACATCAGAGGAATGATTGGGACAACTGACGAGACAGAGGAAATGCTGGCCGGGAGCACAAACAAAGGACATAAAAGACCAGGAACCTGCCAGCCTGCTCACCTGCTCCCAACCAAACCAGTCATTCTCAACTGCCTTCCTTTAGTGGAATACACGACTTTATCTTTAATGTACTGATAAAATTAAGAAACATTTAAACAGAGTGCAGTATTAGTTCCAATAAATTAGCCCATTTCTGTAATTTCATAGCTGGCCCCAAATGATAACTAGTTTTTTACTTAAAGGCCCAAATGTCAATTTGTCATTGGTGAAGCCACCAGGTAACACAAACCTTGAGGTACAATCCCAAATTCAAATGCAGCCCCTCTCCCTCGTTCTAGTAGAGAGTGAGTCGATCTTACCATGACTGTGGAGACTGCAGCAGCTTCATCCTCTTTCTTCTTCTTTTTCTTCTCTTCTGCAAAGCTTAAGCTCTCACTGTGGATGTTCTGAAGGAGGATATCAAGAGGCATTAGAGGACAATTAGAGAAGAAAGGCCAGCCAAGTAAGGCCAGAGAAGTCTGCTCTGGCCAGCTAACAGCATTACCAGCTAGATGACAGAAAGGTAGTAATACAAGAAGGATGGAATGGGGGGGGAATCTCAAAAAAATAAGGAAAGAAAAACTAATTTCATAATTTATACGTTCAGAAATATGCATGTGTGCGAAGTCCTCAGGAGTGGTAGCTCTGCACACTACTACACCTTCCCTGATATGCCACGTCTGTTCTGCAGTTCCTCACTCAAGCACCCAGTTCCTCTCCAAACAGCTAAATCCCATCTTTGGCACTGCAGTCTTTGGCACCCACGTTACTTCACGCTGTGACAACTGCCGTGGTGTTGACCTTTATTTGCCATTGTGGCTAACGGCAGTATTAATCTCATATGAAAAAAAAAAAGACATGAACAGAGAGGGAAAAATAAAAGCCAAGAAGGATCTCCCCAAACTCTTCCTTCCCTGCTCAAGCAGAAATCAGCATGCTTGGTCCCAATAGTGCTGGAATGTCTTACAATATTATTAGACATAGTAAAGCTTGCAATTTAAGAAACTCAAATCATGTCAAGAAGATTAATAATCCCCAAAGGTGCCCACGTATTGTAGCTGATACACCACTCAGCATCAGAAAGACCAACTGTGATTTTGCCACAGTTAATTTAGGCCTTACCTGTACGTAAGTAATGAATGAGTAACACTGTGGGGTCAAATGGGAACCCGAGAGCTTCACCTGCAAAGCAGCAGAGAGGATGGTGTTACTCCCAGCTCAAGGCAATGAGCCATTTCCTCCTCCCGCAATTCGCTCACACTCACCAGCTTTTCTAGCCTTGCTGGAATCGTATTGGAGGTGCTGCGGCAAGCTTGGATATACTGCAAGGAAAACATAAGAGAGTTTCTTCTAGGTATGCTGCTTCCAGGCAGGGCTCAAGGCAGCTCGTCCAACGGCACGGTGGGGAGGGCAGGATTTGCAAGAACTATCCTCCCCAGTGGCTTGCTATATCCCAAATATCATGTCTGCATTCCAGAGCTGTGAGAGAGCTAAGGGAATTCACCACCTTGTCTCAAACTAGCTCCTCTGGCCTGTTTTCATGTCCCACTTCCCTTAGGTCCGATGCTTCAAGCCCTAGATGGGAATGCGTAGCAAAAGCAGGATTACTGAGAACTGTGAGAACATCACTAGTATCATCCACTGTGGCACACAGCTGCGTACAGAGGAACCTACAAGATACACTGGAAAGAGATGCTCCAAGCCATGCGCAGCCAAATTCAGCTGGAGGGAAGCTTTCCTTTATCTCCACTGGTACAACTATCACTGCTACAGAAAGGTCACGAAATTGAGGGCATGAAAGCCAACAGAATAAGGACTTAACTCCTGCAAAAGATCAACAGCCCAATTCTGAGCGTAGCTGCTGCCAGGGGTCACTGTGAGCTTGCTGCAGCAGATGGGGAAAAAGTTTTTAGATCCCAGCCAGCCCACTGCCAGCAGAGCAGCACTCACATGTTTGACGAGGGAGGTGAGAATTGCGTACGTCTTGCTGAGGCTTCTCAGCAGCGTGTCCACACAGCTCCCTGCAGGGAGTGCTGTCTGTACCAGCTCATGATAAACTGTCAGCAGAGTTCCCAGCTGCAGAATTACACCTTTCTCCAGAGCCTGGGTTTGGTTTGATGCCTGAGAAGAGTCTTCTAGAAGAAAGGGATGAATACCTGGTAAATGAGTGTCTAATGAGTCCAGTTATGCAGGTGGGAGGCTCAAAAGACCACCTTTGCGTCTGGTGCACAAAGTGCTGGTCTGGCACAGGGAAAACAATCGCCAGAGGGATTTTGTGACAGCACTTTCTATCTTACATTGTTCATGTCGAACCAGCTCAAGGCAGAGTTTAACCTGCCCTCAGATGATGCTACCTCAAAACCCCGAAATATCTTTTTGCTCTCTATTTTCATCTGGTTTTGACAAAGGTGTAACAGTAAGAAATGGATCACTTCTATTACCTGATGTGTCTGATCCCAGACTCGTGAGTTTCTTGATAAGCCAATCCACCTCTTCAAGGACCTTATCCGCCTGACCCAGAACCAGCAACTAAGACAGAAACACCAATAACAAAACAGGTTCTTGGAGGAGTTTGGCACAACAGGAATCTACAAGCCACTTGTAGCAGAGTAGCCCTGGGCACTACAGGTCGTTCCATACACACTATTTTGACTCACACAGACAGTAGGGGCTGCAGTCTTGGCATTCACTATGGCGAAATGGGACCGACTCTCCACTTCAATGTCCTGGGCAGGGGAAAGAAAACAAATTCTGGTGAGTAAAACGTAGTTTGTGCCAGAGATGCACTCAGTTCTGCTCTGACAGCACTAAGTGATGAAGAGTTAGGCTGCTTCTGCATCATACCTGATCTATGTCTCCCAGGCAAGCGTGGATGTCTTGTGCGAGTTCCCGCAGCAGGCCGACAGGACTCTTGTACAGAACATGGAGACTGAAGAGCAGAGACAGCAAACCCTTGCAGCAAGCGATATCCTCTGTGGGGATGGGAAAAGTAAACAACACATTACCAGGTGCAGAGTTCCCCTAGCTATTTAGGGATATCAGACATCCAGTGAGGGAAGGTCTCAGATTCAGTACGGATTTAACATTCTGCTTTCCCAGAAACAATACACAGTAGGTGAAAAACCTATCAAAATACTGCAGATACAAAAGCAGAGTTTACAACATTGGGCATCACATATAATACTGCAAGGAGAAGTACAGCACACTGGAGCTCTCAGTGCACAGAAAAATGATGATCAGAAGCACTGAAGAAGCGCCATACAGACTCTGGTGAGAGTAATATCTTTCCAGAGTATAAATCCAGATTTGAGCAACAGATGTGCTAAATAACAAGGGAGAAAAGTCAAGTAAGTGGCTTCTCTTTCTTCAGCAATGCTAATATTTATAGAGATGGAGTTTCTTCCCTAATACTTGTGCTAATAACCACAATGTCACGGCAATCTGCCACAGAATGAGACCTGACTATATCTGTAACAAGGAGGTAAAAACAGGACAGACAACAGCAGAGCATCTAAGGGTCTGATATCAGACCTGACATATCACACCTAAACATGCTCCCCAAAGCTTACTTACCAAGAGCATTTTCTTTGCAAATTTTGACTGTCCAAGTCAGGAATTGAAGGAACTGCATAAGGGGAGAAAAGATATTACATCTTTGAAACAGAATTTAAAGCACAAAACTAATAATAAAAAAAAAAACCCAACCCCCCAAATAACCAGCAAAGGGAGACCAGCAGAGTCCCCTTCTGGCAGAAAGGCAACCAGCCATGCTCTGTGAAGTTCCACAAGGGACACTTAACCTACCAACAAGTGAAAAGCTGAGATGCAGGACAGGGGGAATGGCTATACATTCCCTTGGACAGAGTAACAGCTCCATTTAATTTAAGGTAAACAATGACTCCAGGCTTCTGGCACATTTTTATTGCAGTCTCTAGCTTGTAAAATTGGGGCACTTTAGAAAATGCCTCCTTGCACGGAAGGAATTAGACACTCAGCCAGTTTGGAATAGTCACAAGTCTGCTGGCCTTTTTTGGCTCTATTCCCATGTAGAAGCCATACCACAACTAGGCTCTGTTAGGAGTCCCTCCTCGGGCAAACAAGTCGTTCAGACTGCAGGTGCCCAAAGGCAGGATCAGAATGTTCAGGAGCAGGGTGGGAAGACAACTTGTTCTTAATTGCCCTTGAAGGCGTGAGACAGGAGAATGCTGGCAACGTAACAAAACTGCCACTTTGACATGGTGTGGTCCGCAGAAGAAGGCAGAACACGCACACATGGCAGAGCCCTCAGATGTCAACCCAATCTGATAAATCTTCTTCCCACACCTATAGCTATGCCACCCATCCCTGCCACCCCATGAAGGTTGTGAAGTACCTGCTGAGAGGCTGGATCCAGGAGTTTGGACAAAGTGGAGAGAACTATGATGAGTGACTGCGTTTCCTTGGAGCTGAAGTCATCTTCAGCACTGCTGAACTGGTTCACCAGGGACCTCTGATCATGGGAAGGAAAGAGAGAGTCCCTGAGAGTGCATCGTTGTTGCCGGGCCATTTTAAGAAGCAAATAACCGGAAGCTGCAGCAGATAAAGGAATCAGCAACAAGGAGAGTGACAAAGAATATGAAAAGAGGACTCTTCTAAAAAGCAAGTGCTGTTTTTGGTTATGAGTGCTTACGTAGAGGCCCGCATATGATTCAGTGCGACTTTTACAACACTCAGGGAAGTTTATGCTGCATTGAAGGACCCTATCGCTCTGTAAATACACGTGCACTTCAATCCAGCTCTGTAGAGCACTCTGAAGAAGCTCTCCTTAGGGATCAGAAGCTTTTCTGAACTGCCAGTGAATCAGTGTCACCGTTGCTATCACATACTCAATCCTGTGGTCAAGCAACAGAGAGCTAGTGGCGTTTTCTGCCAGAATTACCAGTGCTTTGGAACACTTGCAGCACACAGTGGTACTTACCTGAAACTGTCGGATCTGGAAGGCAGCTTTCTCCGTGACATTAATATCCGTTTCTTCTGCGTCACCATCAGTAATATCTGGCAGAGACAGAGAGGTGCAGAAAAAAAGCTAAATGCCAAGAGCAGAATACAGGATTTATTTCCAAAAGTGGGAAAGACTGCAACTGCTCACAGCTAGAGGAGGAATACAGACTGCAAAACCGTGGTGAGCACAAAAATGTGTTAAAGGCAAACTTCAAACAGACGAATGCTATATTAGACCCCAACTATCCTCTGCTGACAGACTGAGAGCTCTATAAAAGCAGGTAAAGATATCTCTGACATGAAAATCAATGCTGCTAATCCCACCTTGTTACTGAGAGACAAGGACCAGATCCCTCTCTCTACTTATAGATAAAGAGCACTGGGTCCGTAACCGGCCATACGCACACAAAGGCTGGAAACCAGAGCAGAATTGTACCGTGTGCCTACCCAGGGCTTGTAGAAACTGGGGGATCCTGGCAGTATACAGCTGCTGCACTGTGTTGAAGATCCGCAGCAAACCTTCCAAGCACAGAAGTGAAATGCTTTTGCCCTTCTTCTTCCCCGACTCTTCAACAACAGTGGGAATTGAAGTGTACCTCCAAAGCAGAACCCTAGGGGACAGGAGACGAATTAACATCACATGCTCCAGTAAAGCTGGCTGCACAGTGCAAGAACGAGAACAGGGCTAATCACAGATTCTGCTCTTAGGATCACATTTTTAATATAACTAAATTGGAAGGTCTTTTTCCTATAGGGAAGTGGAGGGAGAAGAGATCCATTTTTAAGAAGATTTTGTTTCACTGTCAGCAAAACAGCTACTGCATTCTTCCTGCACAGCTAAATAACTTAATTCTTTCCGGGTGCTAAGAGACCTTCCAATCCCATTTCAAGTCGATCTTTATATGCTCATTTTTTCCACCTGGCTTTCCTTCTACTACCCAAACACTGACCACTGGTGTCAAATCTGTCAGTGACAAAAAGAGCTTTTCTCTTGGCAGTTTGAATTGGTGAAATGTCAGGTATCTCTACAGGGCTCTGTATAAATAAAATCAGAATGGTAAAGGCAGGCGAAGCAAAGGGAAAAGCTCTGAAGAAAGCAAAACTGTTTGGCCCAAAGGAGGCTTCTATTTGTAGGCAAACATCTTTTTCCTGCTCCCCTAAGCCCACTTCTTCCCTTTTTTGTTCCCTCTACTTTCTTCTCATTAGTTCTGTCTCCTGCACAGATGATCTTATTCTATTTCAATGTCCAATCACGCAAACCATGTAGCTCACATGTAGTCCTAATGACTGCAGCAAAAATAGTCTCCATTATTTGGGGCGAGACACAAAACGGCCATTATTCATGGCAGGGGTAATTTGCATTTTGTGCTCTCTGCTGACTGGGATCTGAAAAGACCCCATGCGGATATGACCTAGATCCCAAAAGACATTTAGATACTTAACATTCTTGGATTTCCAAAGGATTAGATGCATGAATGTCTTCAAGCATCTTGCAAAAGTCCTAAACAAATGTTTTCTAAAGCTTGTGTCCCTCTTACATCTGTTTTATACTGTAGCAAGAAGTGAATTTTAACTTTCTTGCATCCCAGAAGCCTCAAGAATCCAGCCTGTAACCATCCTACCTCCTCTGTGACAATGAGTGATGAGCCAAAAGTCAGAAAGAGCCTGAAAATGAGAGTTTGATGGCATTTGGTTCTTCCAGGCCAAGTACCGTTATTAGAGTTGTATCACTCACTCTGGCACAGAAACTGTAGTGCCTCCACTTGATTTCTCAGGAGCAAAGAAAGGCAATGATCTCAACCCAGTAATAATAACTGTTTGAAACAGTTATAGACTGCATTATTCTTTCAAAAACCTAGCTGAGAATCAAAAATTCCCAAAATGCATTGCTGCTTTTTAGGGCTGATGTCTTTATATGTCACAGTGACTCACCGTGTGATTTTGCAGAGGTTCTGAAACATTTTCTCAGGATTTTGTCCATCTGGCCCATCAGTTTGTCCTGTCTCCTCCAGCTGCTGCACCTTCTGCAGAGCTACACTGACAGCATAGCGCAGGAACTCTGTGCTGGAGCGCAGAACCGCCAGGCTCTCCTCATGGCTTTGGGCATTGTCCCTTAAGAATCAAGAGCACTGTCACAGAACTGAGGATTGCACTGAAAAAGCACAGGGATGGCCCACTAGATTCAAAATCTACGTATGCATTTACAAATAAAATCACTAGCTGAATTCAGGATGGAAAAGACCCTTTGTTTTGGTAGCTTGTAGTGAACACTTGGATAGAGTTCCACCAGCCTTTCCAAATACCCTAACAGGCATGGTTTGAATTGATGTCTGGCTCTGTTCCATAGAGAACTGGAGCTTAAACACTGGAGTTTGTTGTCTGAGACAGCCCAGGACTGGAGGAGCAGAGACTCTCTGAGGTCTTACAAGTCATAAGCAAGGTCTGCGAAAGCTGGTTTGTCAGCACCAGGAGTTGCACAGCTATGGTTCCTGCCTGGATGACGATTCCCTCCAGACAACAAGTGCTATTACCACGCATGCTTTGTACAGAAATGAAAATGCCTGTACTGTGTATGCAGTGCACAAGACAGCCAGCATGCAGACACCACAAAACCAGCTTGTGAACAGGCCTTAAAACTACTCCAGGTGTGACAGCTTCTCACCTGAACAGAGCTGTGAGCAGAGTAGATACAAAACCCATGGACAGGAAGCTCCGTGCAGTTTTGTTCCCCAAGGTAGATTTGTTCTTTCCAGCTTTCTCCTTCAGGATTTCAGAGAGTTTGTTGTAACATGTAAACAAGCCTAGGACATCCTCAAACTTGTTCTTACTGCAATAAAGTAGTAGAAAGCATTAATGGAGAAAATCCAATCTTATAGTTTCCAATTGGAAACTTCAGTTGCCAAATGAAACTTTCTAAATGGTAAAACCATGATATAGGACATCTCTCCGCCTCCCTAACAGTGTATACCTCATCCATTTCTCCTTGACCTGCTCTTCTACAAGACGTCACATCCCATCTCACACAACATACAACATTCAAAAGGAAGACACTCCCCAAGGTTCTGTGAATGCCTGTGCCACAAGGCACTCACACTCGGAAAACACCATTCTGATTCCGTGTTGGCACTATTATCCTGTGCTTGGAATGAGGCTGTACTCTGAAGAGCTAGGCACAGATAGCACAGCTAGCGCTGGAGGGTAAGATTTGATGTTTTACCTGAAATTCCCTATGTTGAAATTGTACTCAATCAGGACCTCACAAATTCCCATCACCTGAATGGCATAGATGTTATTCTTTACACCGACACCAGAAGACAGAGAAAAATCTGCTGATTTATCCTAAGAGATAGAGGAAACAAGTGAAAAATCTCTTCAAAACCTGGTGAGAACTCAGTGCCTTCTTCCACTGAGTCAAACTGAAAATCTGGTTTACCAGTTCAAAGTCTTCCAACTCGCTCTTGATCATTCGCCGTGTGACAGATTCTAGCATCTCTTCAAAGCTTTGCTCAAATCCCACATCCTCCTCCTCCTCCTCCTCGTCATCTTCAGCTCCTTGGCATAGACGCACAGTGCTCTTATACCAGGCGAGACAGTGTTGGATACAGCAGAGCAGATGGGCCTGAAGGAAGCAGCCACACAGTCACACTCAGCCTTCTCACTGGAGGTCACGGGCAGAAGTGGACACAGGCCAGATGCAAAGAGCCGTAGCTGCCTTCGAGGTTCACCTGAGTCTCAAGAACATGCGTCCTTCCCAGAATGAGGGGATCTGTAATCCCACACACAGCTACCCAGTTCTAGCTTCAGACAAAGTTGTCTGCCTGAGCTCGCCTATACGGGATGTAAAGACTTAACTCCCACTGCTCCCTCAACCCAGCTCCCTCAGCTGCTGATGGAGATGGAAAGGGAATTTCCGAAAGGGCTCTCACTCTAGCTGAAGTGTCTGCTTCCTTCCTGGGTATGCTACTGCAGCGCAGCATGGAAGCTTCCTTAGAGGAAAACAAAGTGATGAATTTGAGTTTGCTCCTTCAGAAATCCAATGAATTGTTGAGGTCTTATCTACAACAATATCAAAGGAGCAAAACCAAAGGGAAGATTTCTCCCCTTGCTACACAAACACTGAACAACTATTTTATGTCGAATTAAATTGGAGAAAAAAAACCCCAGAGTGAGAGGATAACAGAACTACGCTGTTCCTGGAGCATTTTTCACACAGGTTCCCCGAACTACTTTGCTAACAGAGGTCTAATAGATAGCCTGAGGCAGGGGTGAGATGCCCAGCTCTACTGTCATTAAAAGGATTGCTCCAGGCTAGAAGAGGCTGAAGAAACACAAGGTATTCAGCTCACGTAGCAGCACAACTAAAATGCTATGGAAGAGACGAGCCTGCAGCTACGGCCAGCCAGTATAGCTCTTACCAGTGGTTCTTGCAGAAAGATTTGATCTCCTTGAGCCATAATACATCCCTCAAGTTTCAGTGGAGGGAGGAGGTCGGGCTGGGGCAAGTAATACTGCTTTATCTGTCACAGAGAACAAGAAATAAAAATAACCAGTTACTTGGTAACAGAGCCTCTTAAGTTGTTTGAAAACAGAATGCAATAATCTTTGTACTCCATTCTAAAGAGTGAAAACTGGCACTATAATAATGGGATTGTACATACACGTGAGCCACGTCATCTGCTCTATTAGTAATTAAAATCTCCTCTTGAGTTGCTTATGTACCTCTCAGCCAGGACGCGTCACTGCCCTAGAACAAGTTCATCTGACCACTTGCTGTTGTGTTGCCTCAACATGCAACATCACTTGCACCTGCAGTGCTACCCATCCTTTAAACAGCCAGGAAAAATAACTGGTTCTGCTGCCTGTCACTTGTACTGAACGCTTGGCTTTGTTATGGAGTCCAGCTTCCTGGCCCAAGGGTGCAGACAGTTATGAAGGTTACACTTAGCACTAAACCAAATCCATGACAGACCATGCTTGCACCAGTTCCTGGCTGTTTGGCACACCACAGGAAAGAAATATGCTCTGAGTACTGATACAGGATCAGAACTGAATAGGGAAAGTTATATCTATATAATGATGCTATAAAATTTTATACATTTACAGTAAGTTCCCATTAAGTGCCCTCTGCTACCCACGTTCCTTTCTCAGACCCTATACTGTCATGGGAAAGCTGGAATTAGTCAGCATGAACTCTACAGATGATTAAAGGGAAGAAAATTACTTGTCTCAAAGAAAGCACAGCCTGTCCAATGGATTGAGGAAATGTGATTGTCTTGTTGCCATGAGCAACACTGTTGGGGGATGAGTTAATCCTCCCAGATCCTACATGGACTTGGGTATTCTCCTGATGGGAGGACAGCAATAATAATTACTGTGTCAGCACACATCCTTGGGGAAGTACGGGAGGGTAACTGCTGTGCACTGTTAAGGAACAGGGAGCGCACAAAGCACTTCTCTGGGCTCATACTTCTCACAGCATCTCAGAACTGAAGGGCTGGGAAGAGCTCCAAGAGATCCTTTCTCTTTCACCTTGTGACAGGATATGAACGAGTCTCCAGACATTTACCTAGTCTGCTCTCTCAACATAACAGGGATTTGAACACCTCCTCAGAGAAGTGCCGCAGCACTTAAACATGTTTCCAGTGTCAGGGAGAACTACTTTCCCAATATTTAACCTGAATTGCTTGCTCTACTGGTTGCAGTGCAGAATTCTTAGAGTCTCTGCAGCCACGCCACAGAGCAGTACTTTACCTGGGACAAGAGCGTTTCCATTATAGAGCTGGCCAGCTGGGAGTTCCTGCGAAGGACATCATAAAAACCCTGAAGACAGGAAGGAAGGACAAGTTGGCTTACACAACAAAGCAAATGAACCACATTCATAACAAGTTGGTGTCATACGACAGCAATGACACTTTGGCACCGCAAGGAGCCATGAGGAAGTAACAATGTGCTCAGTGTAAAACCCCACACCTGGCAAAGCAAAGGCACCACAGAAATAAAGTATGAATCAGAAAGAGTACGAATTTCCTCACGGGGCCCTCTCACAAGCTGCATCTCCCTAGCAGGGGTGGCATCAAGCCCAGAGTGACTTTCACTGCTATTTAACACGAGCACTAGATCCAACTTCAAACTGTGAAATCCTGCTTCAAAGGCAAAACAAGCCAGTGGGAAAACCGTAGGAGGCAAAAATCCTTCAGACTGAGAGAAACTCAGTGGATGGATGAAGCAAATGCAAGTTTACAGCAACAGTGATGAACACACCCAAAACTTGCAGCTCACCAAAGGTCAGTCCAACCAAGTCAAGAAGGAAACAAAATCTCTCTGATCTGAACAGGTTTTTCTCCTCAAGGTTGTACCCCACAGTTACCTCAGGAGCTAAGATACACACCCAAAAATGGCTCTTTATATTAGGCCATTTATCACAAGAAATCTAAGGGTCAGATAAGCCTTTACAGAAACTTGGAAAAGGAAGAGGAGAAAAGACAGACCCCTGATGCAGTCTCTAAGGAAGTTTCCCCATACTCTCCAGTCAGGGTTTTCTTTGGAGCCCATCATTAACTCCCAGCGACTCTGCATCTATCCAATGCCTGTTATAACACTCCTCCTCACTGGGCATCAAACATGCTTCACATTTCCTAGGCCACATCACAAGAAGAGAGACTTTGACACATTTTTGCCCTTAAGCAATGCATGAGACGAGGAAGATACATCACTGTGTCTTTGGGCTTATAATGGTCCAAAATCAGAAGTAGCAGAAGTATTGGGAAAAAAAATAGTCCTTGGTATGTGTGTGTGCCATGAAGAACATAACTGAGATGATAGGTTGTTTTCCACAATAACGTGATCATTATTTACCTGGGCCTACAGTAGAACCAGACTACAGAAGAGCTAGTGACTGTTTAAAATGAGATTGAAGAAACCATGTTTACCTCATATAACATGAGTCGAACATCCGCTTGCTGGCTCAAACATCGCCTCAGGCTGCCCAGGATTTCAAGGCAGAAGGCTTCATTAGCTGCAGAATTATAGCAGGCATGAACATCTGCCTGGACCTGAGAGGGAATATTAGTCACGTTATACTGGTTACAATTCTCAAATATCACAACACAGAAGCAAAGTGATAAGGGGCCTGGCCCCTAAACAATCATTGAAATACTCCTTAGTGTGCTGCTAGGCTCTTTATCATCATCATGGAGCAGTGTGAACGCTCCCCAGAATACTGGTACTGTAAGAGAGAATGACTCTGAGAAGCAACATCCCTAGGACAGCTTCTCTTTGAACATTGCACTTCACAAAGCTTTCCTTCCAGGACTAATCCTTACTGGTTATATTTCCATTTTGGGGAAACACTCCGCTCTTGAGTTGTTTCAAAGAGTGCACAGTAGACATGAGACTGTCTCGTATGTCCACATCAGGGACTGCAGAACAGCACTTACCTGAGTAGCACCAATGGCCTGGCTGCACTGGGAAGAGGACAAGCTGCCCAGAACCTTAAAATTTCTTAACAGAAGTAAAAAGCCAGCAACCGCAGCTTTACGAGCATCAAGCTGCCTGTGAGTCAGGGGGAAAAGAGAGAAGCATAAGGAAAAATGTAAGCAAGAAGCTCAGAAGTGAAAAACAAGATCAACTCAACAATGAAAAATGGTCCACAAATACAGAGCGACTGGGGCCAGTGGAACTTTATTTCCTAAGAGGGCAGCACGGTCCCAAGCAGTGAAGAGCTTGGCAGTTTGCTGGGAACTCCTTTGCTCTACACTCTAACAACATTCAATTTCCTTTCCGTCCTTGCAACGCTCACAGAGGGAGAGTCCCAGGCCAAGACCCAAGCATTAAATGTCCCCTGAACACTGGAATGGGATAGTCTCACAGAGCTCTTCTCAGAGTTGGAAAATGCCTCACAGAAAGCTGGTGTTTTGCTTTGCTCATCAAAACCCCAGGTCTTTCTCAAAATTGAGTCCCTTGCCTTGAATAATAATCCTAAATTATGAATTCTGTGTTCATAACCTGGCAGCCACTGCCCAATAAAATACAGTCTACAATCACAGCATTGTGAAGACAGAAGGATGGTTTGCTCAAAGCATTACCAAGACAACAAGCCCGGTTCTCTGCCACCTTGCAAGGGATGAGGGGGAAGGTGGCAGCTCAGTATTCTGATCAGTGGTTCCTTCCAGACTCTCCTTAGCATCTGGACGTACTCAGCTGTGTAGACGCACGATGGAACAGATTTTAATTTTGCCTGCCTATTTGGAGTTCCCAACAGCTTTCTGAATTTCTGAAACCTATTAATCTGGGGATTGGGATTTGCATCTCAGTGGGTAGAGTTGTGCCTCTCAAGGCAGTCCTAGGCTAAAGGGGCGGGGGATGTCACCACCTAGTTATGGGAAGAATATAGTAAGAATACACCTAGCCAAAACCAACAAAAAATACTTCTGCTCCAAAACCATAAATGAGTTGTACAAATCTTTTCAAAGAATCCCCTTCCTAGCTTACCTGGAAAAGATAGCTTTTTGGAGAACAAGTATCAGGGAGTCCCTCACCGACATGCTGACTTTGAGCAGAGGCTGGAAAGGAAGATATACTTTGGAGAGAAAAGCACTAAGGCATGCCAAGCCCTTGGGGCATATGAGCTCATCTTCCTCAGGCCCATCTGGCCCTGAATTTCCAATAGTGTCATCAGTACAGTAGGAGAACCAAAACATTTTAAAACAATATAAAATTCAACCCAGAGAGCTGTAGCAGTGAGACACCTTAGAAGGTTAGTGAGGACACAGTGCAAGGGTTTGGGAAAAGAACTGTTATCCCCAGACTGGGTGAAGCAGGTAAAAGTGTAATGTCAGGGTCAGGCAAAGGCAAATACTGACATGGAGCTTGGAAGGAGAAAAATCAACCTGACAACTACAGCTGTTCAGCTAAACACTGTATACTTAGTTTTCTACACTGTGCAGCATCTGGGCATCTTCCAGATGAAAGGTCAGCACAGAACAGTTTCAGTACCACGCCAGACCACAGCATATGCTTTTTGCTAGAGGGCGCATGCAGATCCATGCTTGAAGAGCAGTTCCATGCTACACTGAACAACCTACAGCAGAGTATGAAGGCTTATTTTACGAGGAGGGTTATTAGATCATGCATATAATTGTGCCCTAAAGCTGTCACTGGAACTAAACTAGCAAGGATATTCATGAAGAAATGCAAAGCTTTACCTGTACTGCCCGGAGGAGCCCTTGCACAGTGTCAATGGGCAGAAAGGACAAATTGTCAAAGGTCTCTGTGACTTTGGAGGATGAAGTCTGAAGCACAAGAGGAGCAGACACAACAATATTGGACAGCAAGTCTGAAAAATAAAAGGACAAAAAGAGCAGCTGCTGCCAAGGGGTCAGAAAAGTCTGAGCAAAAGATGTCTATAGAGCTAACAATTACAGAATAATCAAAGCCCTTCCATTACATGTGGAGGTCGTGATAGGATGAGCATCAAAAATGTGAACTCTGCTGCAGGCACAAAGTGTAAACTGCTGACAACCCAGCTGAAGGGTCTCACCCCACCAGAGGGCACTGGGGTGTAAGAGAAGAGGCTGCAGCATAGGCATCACAGCAGCCCCAGTGACACCCAAGCACCTGCCCAAGGATGAGGAGGAAGGCAAGGCTAGGAACATGTAACAAGTTACTGTCTGACGGATAGCAACTTTCTGTGCATCAGCTGTTCCATGGCGACTGCCTGCAAACATATTTTTCACCTGGGATGAACACAAGCTAATCTGATGCAGCTGACACCTCAGTAAAAGGGGAAGGAACAACTGATTTTCTTGGCTTCAGGTCACTTCAGCAGGAACTTCCAAAGCCAACCATATCCTGGGCTGCATCAAAAGAAGTGCAGCCAGCGGGCCGAGGGAGGTGATTCTGCCCCTCTACTCTGCTCTGGTGAGACCCCACCTGGAGTACTGCGTACAGCTCTGGAACCCCCAGCACAGAAAAGACATGGACCTGTCAGAGCAGGTCCAGAGGAGGGCCACAAAAATGATGACAGGGATGGAGCCCCTCTCCTGTGAGGACAGGCTGAGAGAGTTGGGGTTGTTCATCCCTGGAAGCATTCAAGTTGGACGAGGCTCTGAGCAACGTGATCTAGTTGAAGATGTCCCAGCTCATTGCAGGGGGGTCGGACTAGATGATCTTTAAAGGTTCTTCCAGCCCAAAATATTCTATGATTCTATAACTTGTTCTGAGTGTCCACAGAGCAGGGCACGTTTCTCTCTCTTTCCTGTTACCTATGAAGTGGCTGACAGGAGACGCTGCTTTTGTGAGGACTCTGTTCAGGACCTGCTCAAGAATATCACTTCTGATGGGCTCATGAACCTGAAATGAGAAAGAACAATAAATAAAAATCAACCCCTATATAAATTTAAGATATTCCTGTACCTCACAGCACAGGCATCGTGCAGTGCAAAGCAAATCCACATCTGACAGGTAAGCTGGGACTGGTTGCCAGAAATCCCCTTTCAGCTAAATTCATACAGATCGATTCAGATTTCATCCCAGGCCAATCAGAACCAGCACGTCAGAGAGGCACACGCAGTACCCTCAAATATAATGGGTCAAATCGTCTGTGGGATGCAAATTTACCACTTCACTGAAGATGCTGCTTTCAATGCCACCTCTGGCAGATTTTCTTTGTACCTCTGAATTTCTCTACCTTCTCTGCAGTTTCTTGGAAACTGTAATAAGGATTACACAAGTATCATGGTAGCTGGAACAGATCAGGATTAGGTCTTTATGAGGATGGCCTCTTCCAGATGGACAAGGGCAAATAGGAGACTAAATCTAGTATTCTTTGTAAAACACTCATGATAGATATAGCAGACAAGGCTTTGACATCATTTACCAAGAAAGAATAAGAACAGAGTTCTCTCCCCCTAAAAAACACCCTCTCCAAAACATACAATTACCTTAAATGTTTCCAGCAGGATACTTGCTCCCAGTCTGCAAGCCTGCTGGGCTGGCATTTTTGAAAGACCATAAGTGGTATCAGCAGCTTTTCCTCCAAAGGGCTTTCGTGGTTCATATGATTCCATTAGGCTGAAGCCAAGATCCACCAGGCCCTGAGTAACATGGTCCCAGCCAAACACACTGAGGAAAACATTAAACAGACCAGGAAAGAAACAACTTAGTCACAGGCAAAGTTTAGATTAGAGCAGTCTAAAGTAACACCTTCTGCAGTCATTCCAGGGTCCAAAGCAGCAGTGAGAGATGTTTGATCACTTCCAGAGATGACATCCCTCACAGCCCCATAACTGTCTTTAGGCTGAGGTGCTCAGCACAACACATCTCGGAGTCCTGATTCTCCAATGAGACTTCCTTTCCAGCCCAAAGGTTTCCTCGCTATGGGGAATGATGTGCACTCAGGTCTGACCTGAATGTGACAGTAGGCTACAGTCAGGATGCACAAATATCCTACTGATCTTCAAATCAGAGAGGAAGGCAGAAGAGGAATTCCTCAATCAAACTAAAGGACAACTGGTGACAGATCACAGAGCTATCCCACAGGATGTTCAAAGGACTAACCATGTCGGGGAAGAAAATAGTGAACCTATCACTCATCCCTTGATCAGAACACAAACCACAGCCAGCAGCATGACTCATACCATCAGCTGCTTTACCAGTAAGAAACAGCCAGGGTCCTGATCAGTTTAGTCCTTCATACCGCAAGATGCGAAGATTTGAGGTAGAGGGGGCAAATTTACACAGCTGCATTTTTTTGCTTTTTTAATTCACCAATAAAAAACTCGATAAAAATTTTGGATTTTGACACCGTTCCCTGCTGGCACCTGGTCAGCAGTATTTAGCACCCCAGAGCATTCTAGCGAGGCCAAAACTCTCCCCTTCCCAAAGCCCATTGAGTGTTCTGCAGCATGTGGCAAGAACTCACCTATTTTTCACCACTTCCAGAATTACAGTGGTTACATCATATTGTTGAGGAAACAAATCCTGCAGAAACTTGGAGGCCTGAAGGAACTGCAGGTCCTTGCAGCTTCTTGTGATTGATGTTTTCAAGAAATCAAATATCTGGAACATAAAATCATTGAGTGTGAGGAAATGATCTTTGAAATGGGACCTGTATAGTCTTGGGTATGTTCCAGTAAGAGCACCAGCCAGAGCACAAGTTCCAGTACAGCCTGCCAAAAATCTTAACTCACTTCTTTCTCAGGACAAATACACCAGCCTCATTAAGTGCCTCAAGGAGAGTAACTTGCTGCCAGATGCTCTTCAGGTGGCTACCACAGAGCCAAAACATTAGAAAAAGAAGACATTGCTTTTCTTCTTATGCTAAAACCAACCCACAGGAATCACAACTCTGGAAAATTCTGATATTGCTCTGGGGTCTTTTATAGTGTTCAGTAAACTACAGTGTACCAATGATCTAACTGCCTCCCCACGAGCATTCTGAAACCATTTTAAGTCTAATTCTGATGGGACTATGACCTAACCTCGCTTCCTTTCCTTTACAAGGAGTGCAGTGTACATCCCCATGGAAGTGCTCTGCAAGCTTATCACCCACGTACCTGCTCTTGCAGTCTGTGTTTTACTGCAACCGACAGCAAAAGAGCCACACTGAAGGGACACAGGGCTCTAGCTGGATCCTTCTGTTGCTCAGTCTAGAAAATGGCAAGCAACAGTCAGAAAGCTTGTTATCTTCAACTGCAGCATCCCACAAGTTCAGGCAAGCCATCAGCCAACCTCTTCAAACATACCATGGCGCTTCTTAAAGTGAACATGACTGTGATCATAAAAATTATTAAATCCCTTCTACAGGTAACAAATTAAGTTTTAAAAACTCTGCTTTGACATCTTCAAGAACAGTGCCTGCTCTATCTTTGTCATACCTTTAGATGTCTGATTAGTTCCTCGCCTAGGTCCTGATCCAGGTTGATAACAGAAACAATATGGAGAATAACGGTGCCTTCCACATGGCGGAGTTGGTCTAGGGGCACTGTGGCTACCTCAAGGTCCACTGATCTGTAAGTTTTATTAGAAAAAAAAGAAAGCCATCCAAAGTCATAAATCATTTCTCATGTATCAAGGAGGACGTACTTGTACAAAGTTTTACAATTCAAATTCAAGGAGCCCTGGACAGGACCAGGGTGACTACAAATACCCAGGTAGTAAAGAAAGGGGATGACAGAGAAAGAACTTACTGTGGAACCCTCTGTTCTTCTTTTTGTCTCTTATCCAACTGATTGAAAAAACTGATGATTCCTTCTAGAACAGTCTTCTTACTGCCCTGCAAGGCAGGACATCACATTAAGCCACTGCAGGGCCTGCAGTATCCCAGAGAACTACACTCTATTACAAATCACAGAATGGTTCAGGTTGGAAGGGACCTTAAAGATCATCTAGTTCCAAAGATCATCTAGTTCCAACCCCCCTGCCATGGGCAGGGACACCTTCCACTAGAATGTCACGGCATCCTTCATTTCCCTTCATAAATCACTGAGGTGGGGGAAGGCTCCTGTGTGGCTCATTTCCAGATGAAGATTTAATTTGCATATTTCTTTTGACTGCACTTATTGAAGAGTTGGAGAAGTTGAAGCTTTCAGATGTTCTGGTTGTGTTTTTTTTTTTTAATTAGAAAGGATCCTTTATGTTATAATCAATTGGGAAGGCTTTCAAACTCCTAACCCTTAAATCTAACAGTACATTTTGACCAGTGGACCCAAATGACCTCCTATAACACACATATTAATTTGTCTTTGACTGGATCATTTTGACATTGACTCGGTCACAAACGAAGCAAGCAAAAGAGCCAGATCACCCTGTCAAAGGGCAGAGACGTCATTGGCAGCTTGCAGGAAGAGCACAAGGGATGAGACATTTCCAGGACAAGTCAGACTACAACGCAGACTACAAACCAAGATAACAGTCATACTGTATGAGCTATTATTATAGTGTGCAGACCACAGAGAGTCAGCAAAACCATACTTAAGCAGACTTTAAAACCCAATCCTCTCTGCTGTCTGCTAGGTCTGTGCTCATCCCTTATTTCCCAAAAGTTTTCTTCTTTCCCCACACGGAAGATCAAGATTGTATCTTTTTCTGAGCAGCCAGCTTCTTCAGCCTACAGGAATTTAGAGAAAAAAAAAACCCCACTGATGTCCTGCTGTGTCCTGCTTCCCACAGCAGTTTGGGAACAATCAGAATCCTTGCCAAAATCCAGCCTATAGCTCAGCCTGTGCATCTTTTTTTCCTCACGGTATATATGTAGGGGGAGGCCAGCTCCCGTGAGCTTTTACCTTTGCAGAAAGCAGCAGCAGCTGATAGACCAGAGGGGGAATTTCCTGCAGATCTAATTTGGAGAACATCCTAAGGACCTTTTCCACCACAAACTGCAGCTCCTCTCCCGATAGTGGAATATCCCTGTTGAATCAAAGGTGCAGCCTAATAATTTTCACTAATTTCCTTCAGAATCCCACAGCAGATTCAACCCATAACTAGCCAAAGGGTCCTAATGTACAGACAGGCAGTGAGTGCTCCCAAAGTCCTCACCAGAAGCAGTTGCCACAGATCCCTCAATACCTTTCCACTGTCCCAGTATACTCTTCAGCCTTTGGTGTTTAGATCTCCTCCACATTATGCTTGTTCATTAATGTATCATTAATTTGCCAAGGCTCACTCACAAATAGAACAAAAACCATGATGCCATGCCCAGCCTTTGGGACACACCTGCCCAGCTGTATTTTGTATCCAAATGGATCCAGTGTGGATGTTCATCTACTCAACCATCCATGGGGCTCTGCCTGGTATGGTCAGACCTCCTATTCATACTTGCCCCAAACTACGTGTGAAATAGGACATCGACATGACCACAGCACAAGAAAGTGTTGATGCTGAAGGGAAAAAGAATTACCTGAACATGTTGGCAAGATGTATTACACTCTGAGGATCCCACCTGGTAAAACAAAAATATGTCAGAAAATTGAAAGCACGCAGAATTATCTCTTATCACTTCCCTCCTTATACACAATTATTCATTGTCACCAATTCCCTGTTAATGTTCTGATATTAAGATTAGAAGACAGATTTCCACCAGAATTCATCACCACCACCCTCACCCCTCAAACTTATCATGGTTCTGAATTGCCCCAGCCCCCACAATAGCAAATACCAAGAAAGGAATAAAAATAAGAACTTCCTGAGACGAGTTCATACAATACTATGACAAGACCTGGGAACAGGGTGTTCCCTTGCCTTCCCAGCCAGAGAATACACTGTCACAGAGGACACAGATTCAAAGATGGTAGAACAGGACACAGACTGTGACATCCAGCTCATCATGATGTCTTTTTCAAAGCACAACATGAAGCATATTGTTTTGCCATGTAACTAACAGCTGGTGGAGATGTACCTACTTGCTGGAACAGAGGGTATTTATCAGCTGTTTCTTAAACTCTTCCCCATTCAGTTCACCTGAAAAAGCAAAAGTCTTTTAGGAGCTGATTCCCAAGGAAGGGAGGAGAGGCTGGGGGGAAGGAACTGGGGGTGGTTACCTTTCCCATAAACCAGGCTCTCCTTCGAACTGGCCAATGCAGTGAGAACAGTGGCAAACAACTCCAAGGATTTCCCGTTAGACAGGCTGCCGCCTTTAATAACATCAATAAACAGGGTGGCAAGCTCAGCCAACGCATGGCCTGGCAGCTGGCGAGCCTGGGAGGAGATACAACAACATGAAAGAGCCTGAGGCAGTGCAGAGGAGAATTCCACACGTATGTCCAAGCTGTCACCAAAACACAGACATTTCTTACAGTGAAATGTTCCCCTAAAAGGGGAATTCAGCCCCAAGATCTCTATTTTGTACTGTCCTTTATAGAACAGAGCAGTAAATCAAGCTGGTGTAATTACAGGTTTGGGGTCTAAATCCAAATATACAAAGATAATCACATTTGCACACACAGCAAGTTCCAACATCAGCTCAGTCCGGGGCAGATCCATGGAAAGGACACAATTCATTTTCCTCAAAGTGAAGTATCTCAATCAACATGAAACAATACCCATCAGACTCCAGGAAAGCCAGCCCAAAGGAGCGTCTACCTCCAGCATCAGCAGTCCTATGATTTCAGATGCCTTGCTCAAATGCAGGTCCCCTGACTCCACTAGTGGGATGCAGTGCTTGTAAACCTGAAGCCTCCTGAGAACACCACTTTGCTGGGAACAGGGGGAGCCTTATAGTGAGGAAATAAAGAAAACAAAGAATGGAAAATAAGTTACACAAGTAACATGTTGCTAAACAACAGGAAATTGGCAGGGTGCTGTGGTTTGGCTAAACTGTCACATGACTGAAGCTCCCTAATTTACCTATATGACAAAACAGATTAAAAAAAAACAGAGCCCAGGAAATGAGAATCTCTTGAGGAAAACAGCTGAAGTACTCAACCCTGTTATCACACCCTGTGCTTCACTCAACCTGCTGCCGGAGATCAGGAAGTGTCAAAATGTTGAGAAGAATCAGCTTGGCAATTAACTGGCCAGCTCAGTTCTACTCCGAGGTACCTAAGGGCTCCCAGAAGTAACGCCCACTGACAGCAGGTTCATTAAAAACACATCAGTCCGGTTTGCTATTTCCCCATATCAATTTTCAGATGTCATGTTTCCTTGTGACAACCCTGTCTGGCTGGTTTTTACCAAAAGTGACAGTTCCTTGTGTTGCTGACCACCTACTTCACACAGCCGGCCTGTAACCCACTGGCCCATGGGCAACCAGCGGGGCTGGGGCTACAGCCCCCCCTCCCCACCCACCTCGCAAAGAGCAGCCCACAGACCACCCACCTTTGAAGATCCCCCTCAGCAAAGCCGCCGTCTCCCTCCCCTTCAGGGCCTGCCTTGTCACCATATCGCCCAGCTGCAAAGAGAAGGGGACGCTGTGAGTTGTGCTTCACCTGAGGAGAAGCCACCTCCGCCCGCCTGACAGGGCCTGACAGGGCCCGGCGGCGCCCCCCCCAGACCTTCCCCCCACCCAGGGTCCAGCCCGTGGGACCCCCGCGCACCTCGCTCTCCCCTAGGCTCTGCAGGGCTTCCCGGAGCCGCTCGGGGCCCTCCTCGGCCGCCAGCGCCAGGATGCGCTGAGCCATGGAGCCGGGATAGCGCCCGGCCCGGCCGGGTCCCCGCTCCGCCGCCCCGAAATTCCCGCCCGGAAGTGCCAGCCCGTCACCCGGGCAACAGCTCCCCCCCCCCCCCCCCCCCGCGCTCGCTTCCCTTCCGCGTCACCCGCTGCTTCCGCCTCCGCCGCCCGCCCGGGAAGCCGCGGGTTCGAGTCCCGCGGCGTGCAGGCAGCGTGGGGTGCGCACGCGTGGGGTGCAGGGCAGTGTGGGATGCAGGGAGCATGGGATGCACACACGTGGGATGCACAGGCATGGGGTGCAGGGCAGCGTGGCGTGCGCACATGTAGGATGCACACACGTTGGATGTAGGGCAGCGTGGGGTGCACAAGCATGGGATGCAGGGCAGTGCGGGATGCAGGGAGTGTGGGGTGTGTACACGTGGGGTGCAGGGCAGTGTGTGGAGCAGGGCAGCGTGGGATGCAGGGAGCGTGGGGTGCAGGGAGCATGGGTCACACGCGCATGGGATGTGCATATGTGGGGTGCAGGGCAGCGTGTGGTGCACGCACATGGGATGCACACACATGGGATGCAGGGCAGTGTGGGATGCAGGGAGTGTGGGGTGCACACGTGGGGTGCAGGGAGCATGGGGCGCAGGCAGCATGGGGCGCACGCACATGGGATGTGCATACGTGGCGTGCAGGGCAGTGTGGGGTGCGCACATGTGGGATGCACACACGTGGGATGCAGGGCAGCTTGGGGCGCAGGGCAGCACGGAATGCAGGGCAGTGTGGGGTGCGCACATGTGGGATGCACACACGTGGGATGCAGGGCAGCTTGGGGTGCAGGGCAGCATGGAATGCAGGGCAGTGTGGGGTGCGCACATGTGGGATGCACACACGTGGGATACAGGGCAGCACGGAATGCAGGGCAGTGTGGGGTGCGCACATGTGGGATGCACACACGTGGGGCGCAGGGCAGCATGGGGCGCAGGGCAGCGTGGGGCGCAGGGCAGCGTGGAGTGCAGGGCAGTGTGGGGTGCGCACATGTGGGATGTGCACATGTGGGATGCAGGGCAGTGTGGAGTACAGGCAGCGCGGGGTGCAGGCACGTGGGGCGGGCAGCCAAGGGGGGGACTAGGGCACAAAGTGGCCCATTCACGGCCACGCCGCAGCAGCAGCACTAGCCCCTGCGAGTGCCACCCACGTGGGGTGCAGATACCTTTGAGTAAACCCCTTAATTCCCGGGGGCACGAGGGGCGGCCTTGGGCGCACGAGGAGGTTTAGCCCGCCTTTAAGCAGTGGGATTTATCCAGGGGATCCGGTGCCAGCACAGCATGGGAGCTTTCGCAAGCCCCGTGCTCATGGGGAGTGGGGGCCAGCGCTGCCAAGCGAGGGGGAGCGGGTTCACACGGGGACAGGGCCCATGAGGAGGCGGATAACTGGACCTGGCCGAGAGATGCCCTAAGGGCTCCAGCCACAACGCCTTGGGGTGGGTCCCCTTTGGGGTGGGTCCCTCCTGGGGCTGCCACCCTCCCCCGTGGCTTTTCCTGGGACAAAGCACCCACTTGGTGGTGCCAGGGGTTGTGCATAAGTCTGCAAAAACATTTCATCTGCAATGAGCATGATGGCCAGCATGCCCAGGTGGCCAGGGGAGCGCAGGTCCCCTCTGCCACCCCAGTGCAGGGCCACTAGGTTGGTTTGGGAGCCCCCATGCTGATGATGTCCCCCTGTCACACACTGTCTTGCTCGCGGGGCTGCAGACAAAGGTCCAACGAGCTCTAGGAGGGCGCGGAGCCTTGTGCCAGGGCTGGCGTGGGAAGGGGACAGGGTGATCGGGAGGTCTCCAGTGGAGAGCAGTGCCCAGTGTCCTTGGCCACAGCGGCATTGCTCAAGGCCTTGGCACAGGTCCGGGTTTTCCCTCCCCGCTTCCCCCTGCCCTTCATCTGGAGTCTCGTGCCTTCGTCCTCCTCCCTCCCTCGCAGTGGGGTCTTGGCTCCGTTTGCAGGGCAGCCCCGTGGAAATGAAATCCGTAAATCCCAGTGGTATGACAAAACATGCCTTGTATAAGCCCCTTCAGTCCTACTCTGGTGCTTAGTGTGGCCCCACCACCTCCCCAAAATCCCCATCGCGGTAAGAACCCAGCTGAGCTCCTCTCCTGGGCTTGGGGAAGGAGCCGTGCAGAGCCGCGTCCTCACCCAGCTCCTGCAACCCTGGGCCGAAAAAGAGTTAATGCTGCAAGGGCTCCCCTGCCCATGTGGTTTCAGCATGCTGGGACGTGGATGTACCAAAAAACCTCATTTTGCCATTCCGGTGCACTCACATGTGGGCTCAGCACCATCCCTGCTGCAGTGTGGGGCTTCCCTCCCTTGTGGATCCACAGCATCACCCTGGGGATGGACTGGATTCCAGTTCCCAAAGCTCCAAGCAGGCAACCATCACTCGGGGGCATTGTAAAACAAAATATCTGCCAATATTTTTTTTATTTTAGGGGTTGAAAGGGGTCCCCGTATGGATTCTTGTTTGGGTGGCCTCGTTGGGGAGGAGTTGGAGAGCCCCAGGTGGGACCAGCCCCAGGAGCATCCTCTGCTGTGGACTGGTTCCCACAGCCGGACCCTGCCCACGTGGCCAAATTCACAGCAGGACCTTGCCAGGCTTTTTGGGGCAGAAGCCGGGGAAGAGACCTGTCTCGCTCTCGCCGGGGGAGCAAGCCGGGATGGCAGACTGCCCACCACCTGCCTCTGCCCCTGCTCCGTGCTAATGAGCGAGTTACACAACGAGAAGCTTTTATACTTTGTTAATCGGGTCCGGCATCCCAGCCCGCCCCTCCACGCACGCTCTGGCTGGCCGGGGGAGCCCCGGCTCCCTCCTTCCCTCTCCTCAGCTGCCTTTTGTTATGTTTTAATGGGGTTTCTTGCCTGGGTTGTGCTGACTTAATTACAAAGCTGCAGTGAGTTGATGCCTTGTGACGGTCTAATCCCAACCCGGTGACTCTACAAAGCTTTCGTCCGTCTTTCTTGCTGCTCCACTCCGGCCTCGCCATCCGTGCATCCCTCTCGGCCCTGGGCACTTGACCCTCTGCGGACGGTTCAGCTTTTCCTCTCCCTGTGAGTACCCGGGACTTTTTCCACTCAAAATAACTGAATTGGAGACCATCCATCTCTCCCTTAACTTGGCACCTCCGAGGCTGGGGTTGCTTTTAGTGCCTGGAAAAAGGGGATGCCCATCCCTTCCTGGGAGCTGGCAGGGAAGAGGACGCCCCTGGGAAGTGGTTGAGCTGGACCCAAGCATCCCTCGCACAGCCTGGGCTCAGAGCTGGTGCTACGGCTGGGCAGGGGCAGGGTCAGGCACCGGAGGGAGGATGAAGGCAGGCTTCCTCCTCCTCATGCACAGGGACAAGGTGTTTCACCCAGATGGTGTCAGAAAGATGCCGAGAGTCACACAGTCCAACCATGGAGCTGGTGATGGGCTTTGGGCTGGAGTAGCGGGGCACGAGGGTTTGGGAAACACCTTGGGCATAACGGGGTAGTGGAAATAAAAGGCAGTAAAAGCATGAGCTGCTGCCCACCTGACCGGAGCTGGGGTCTCAGCTCTGCCCGTATGAAGGTGGTCTGAGATGAAGTGGCACAGGGCGAGCTCATGGGGTTGGGGATCCCCATGAGATGCCCCCGGCCTCCAATGGAAAGGCAGACCTGGAAAAATGGATGAAGGTGTCAGACGATTGATACCCACATTTTTAAGCTGCTTTCGCAAACACCGCTGGTGTTTCTCAAAGCTGCTCAGCCTCTGGCAGGCAGGCAGAGAAGCAGGGAGAATGTGCTGGAGAAGAGGAGGGTTGGGGTGCCCCTTCTTGAGCAAGAGGGGCATGGGATGGGGCACGGGGAGGGGCTGCGAAGGCCACTGGGATCCCCACTGCTGCTGATTCCTCCTTCCGTCTCCCAGGGTATTGTAGCCAACGGAGCACAAGATGTCTGCGGTTGTGAGTACTGCCCCCGCGCCATCCCATCCCCCGGTCTCTGAGCATCCTCTCCCTGCAGCGTCGGGATGGGGCAGACCCCATGCACCCGTTTCCCCCCCCCAGCTACTCTCAGCCCGTGGCGGGGAGTCTGGGGGTCTCTCACCCCTTCCTGCCCCCATTGCACCCCCTTGGCTGCCTGCATGGAGGCTCTGCCCTTCCCCAGGGTCCCCCATGGGGAACCTGTGGTGGGGTAGGGAGTTGGGGGGCTGGCTGGGGAGACCCCACATCCTCTCCTTGCCCCCAGACGGGCACCTTCCGCATCGTCTCGGAGGAGGAGCAGGCCCTGCGCACCAAGCTGGAGCGCCTCACCACCAAGGACCACGGCCCAGTCTTCGGGAGGTGCGAGAAGATCCCCCCACACACCCTGCAGAAGGTGAGGGTGGCTGTGGGAAGTGGGGGGGCAGGCGCAGATGGGGGATTCTGCTCTTTCTCGGGGGCTGGAGGAGACCCTCGCTGGGCTCTTGCCTTGCGGAGTGGGATGCACTTACCCCAAAGGGTCTCCAAGCAGGGGACCTGGGGGACCCTGCCCTCCCTGTGCTGGGATGCTGCAAGGGGCATCACTGCACCCCTCCAGCTTTTGGGTGCCTAAATGACCCCTGGAGTGTTTTGGAGTGCGCAGGGGTGGAGGGGGGGGGGTCATCACTGAGCCAGGTCCCCTCCCTGCTCCCCACCAGGCGAAGGATGAGCTGAATGAGAAGGAGGAGCAGAGGGAGGTGGCGGTGAAGGCGCTGCGGGAGCTGGTGCAGGAGCGGGCGGGCGGCGAGGAGGTGTGCAAGGCGGTGGCTGAGAAGGTGCAGGGGCAGGACGACGCCTTCTTCCTCCGCTTCATCCGCGCCCGCAAGTTCGACGTCCACAGGGCCTACGACCTGCTGAAAGGTGCGGAGGGGTCCCGGGCTGTGATGCTGGGCGAGGAGAGGGGTACACATCCACCAGCAGCTCCCAGTCCTGTGCTGATTCCTCCCAGCCCCTTGGTCTGTGCTGTGCCGGCAGAGTAGGACCCTGGCACGGGAAGGGGATGAGGAGAGAGGATAAATAGAAAAAGGCAGGGCTGGGGGCTTGGGATGGAGAGCAAAGCCTTTGGATGGGGAAGGAAATAAATGAGGGTGGTGTCAGGCATCCTGCAACGCTAGGGCAGTCCCATTCCTTGCTGATTTACTGGACAAAATGGAAAAAAACCCCGTGTTTGGCAGTGGCAGGCTGTTTCATTTGTGCAGCAAACCCAGCTGGTTTGGGCTGCACGCCCTCCATGTATCCCTATGGATACATGGTGTGTATCCATGCCCTACATGCACGCCTATATACCCCTGTAAAGAGCCGGTCCTGCACCTGCCCTGATGCTTCTGTGCATGGTGCCTGGTGGGCTCAGCACCCCTGGGACCCCTCGAGGGCTAGGGGCAGGTTGGGGGGGTTGTGGCACCCCCTTCCCGCACTGGGGGCGACCCGTAGGGATGGAGGGGGAGTGGGAGGGCAGCCCGGGGGGTGGCTGCCGGCAGGGACCTGCCTGGCTCCAGCTCCACTCTTCTTTGTGTCAGCTTGGGGGATAATGAGTTGTAATTATCAGCGCTGGCTCCCAGACAGCTGTTTTGTTCATCCACATTTTCCCAGGATGAGATTCCTTATTTCATGCCTGCAGGGTGCCAAGGGAGGGGAGCTGAGGGATGTCACCCAAATGGGGAGGAAGGGGAGAAGGGAAACGAGGGGGGGAAAATGACTTTATCTGCTCATTGAGGTGTTGGAGAGAAGGCGGGCGTGGGAAGCCCCTGGCATGGGGAGAATAACACTGAGTGTGCTGGGGCCAGGGCTGAGCTCCTCTCCCCACCTTTTCTGGAGAAGACCTGACCCATGGGGACTCCGGGCACAGCTGGTCTGCAGCTCTTGGGCTCAGGATTGATATCTTACCATCACCAACCCACCCCATCTCTGGTGGCTGCCCCAGTGCTGCCCTGGCTTCCCAAGCCATTGTCCTACCTGATTTCTGCCTCTCTCCAGGCTATGTGAACTTCCGCCAGCAGTACCCCGAGCTCTTCGACAACCTGACCCCCGAGGCTGTGCGCAGCACCATTGAAGCTGGCTACCCCGGCATCCTGACCAGCAGAGACAAGTACGGCCGGGTGGTGATGCTCTTCAACATCGAGAACTGGGATTACGAGGAGATCACCTTCGATGAGGTCAGCCCAGCCATCACTCCCGGAGCAGAGTGGTCCCACTCCTGGGCTTGTCCTGCTCAGCACACCTGAGCGCAGCATCCCTTACACACATATATATATGTTCGGACACAGCCTCCAGCCATTCAGGGTGAAGAAAATCTGTAGCCCTTTGAATTTATCCTTCCAGGGAGCCTGGGAGACCATGGTCCATCCCAATGGGTTCCCTTTCCTTCCCCCTGATGTGGTGCGGGCCAAATTCAGGGTGTGCATCCCCCAGCCCAGGTAACACGGGGTGAAGAAAGGCACAACTCCATTAAATCAAGGTGCTTTAGAAACAAGGGATACGCAGGGAAGAGGAGAAAACTGAGGCATGGGGCACAGAAAGGGCTTCTTGGCAAAGAGGTCTCCAGGCGTGTAACGCCCAACTTCTTCCAGCTCTGTTTTTTGCTCAGCTCTGAATTTGGTGGCAAGTTATCATTGATCCAGATCTGAGACACACCTGCCTTGAAAGGGGAGCCTGGTTGTTGTTGAGCATCCCCTGAAATGCCCTCCCTGCTCTTAAGTCCTGGAGCTGGCTGTGACAAGCAGGCTGGAGTCAAGCAGACCCTGCCTAAGTCTCCATGGGACCCTTCCTGGGAACCTCCTGGGGTCTATGGGAGGTGAGACCTAATACCAGACCTGTTGTCTCTCCTCTCCACATCAGATCCTTCGTGCCTATTGCGTTATCTTGGAGAAGCTGCTGGAAAATGAAGAGACCCAGATCAATGGGTTCTGCATCATTGAGAACTTCAAGGGCTTCACCATGCAGCAGGCATCAGGGATCAAACCCTCTGAGCTCAAGAAGATGGTGGACATGCTGCAGGTGAGGTGGCAAAATCTGCGGACAGCACAGGCAGAGCGGGTCCAGTGGGATCAGAGAGCTCAGGGAAGGGTGAAGGCAGGGCTAGCAGGGTTTGGGATTGCCACCACAGTGGCACCATGAGAAAGCATTGTGGAGAGGCTCTTCCCCATCACACGTTCCTTCCCTTGCTGGATAATTGGCTAAATCCTGCAAGAGGGACACTATTTTTCCAGCCCCAGCTCCCTGCCCTCTCAAATGGCCAACCAGAAGAAGTATCCACCACTCCTTGCAGCATGGCCTGGAGGCCTTTCCTCACCATCCTCTCAGCCCAGCCCACTCACGGGCATTCCAGGATTTCTGCCCTTGGACCAGAGGCCAAAGACTCTTGGCTCTCTCCAGGGAACGAGGACAGCAGAAATGTGGTCCTTCTCATGGAGTGGGAGCAGTGGGAGCACCAGGGAAACTGAAGAGCCTCCCAGCTGGGACAGCTGATCCTGTGTGTCAGAACAAAAAAGGGGCCATCACAGAGAGATGGGGAGATTGGTGAGGGGAGCTGTGGCAGTGCTGGGGTGTCCATTGCTGCCTGCCCAGCTCTGTGCGTAACCACCTGTGTTTGGGTTTGGGATCCTAGGACTCCTTCCCAGCACGATTCAAGGCCGTCCACTTCATCCACCAGCCTTGGTACTTCACCACCACCTACAATGTGGTCAAACCATTCCTGAAGAGCAAGCTGCTGGAGAGGGTGAGTGTGGAAAAGGGACCCAGAGGCAGAGGCACATCCCTGGGTGAAATAGAGAAGCTGAGAATTGCCCAGGTCCTCTGCTAAGGGTCGCTCCTGTCTCCCGCCAGGTCTTTGTGCATGGGGAGGAGCTGGAGTCCTTCTACCAGGAGTTTGACGCTGACATCTTGCCAGCAGACTTTGGTGGCAACCTGCCCAAGTACGATGGCAAAGCAACTGCAGAGAAGCTCTTTGGGCCCCGCATTGAGGCTGAAGACACGGCTCTCTAAACCGGGGTCTGCTCCCCCTCCCCTGTAAAATAGGATCAGAGGTGGCCCTCTAACCCCAACCACCTCCTTAACTGTAGCATTGGTTGAATGACTGCTTGTGATGAGGCACTCTGGGCACGTTGCTCCACGCCTGTCCCTCCCCTCCTCAAACCTGGCAGCGGGCTGCCTGGCAGCCCTGTCCCTCCCGGGCAGAGCATCCTTCCCTCGGGAGCCAGCAGAGGAAGCAGGTCACCAGCCCTCTCCTGCAGCATGCCCTGGAGCTGCGGTGGGAGGACAAGGAGAGCGTCTGCTCCGGGAAGGGAGGGGTACAGTGAGGGAGAAATAAAGTGTTCAACAGTAGAGCTCCGGGGTCCCTTGTGGCGTGTGGCAAGGAACAGGGGTGCAGCTTTTTGGGCACAGGTGCTGGTGGGTTCTAAGGAGGCCAGGAGCACTGTCCCCCCATCATTGGCCGCCCTTTGGTACAGGGGCCAAAGAACCAGTCACCTCCATCCTCCCTGCATCCCAAAATGAGTCCCCCCATGTCTGGGCAAGGAGCCCCAGTTATCAGTCATCTGCTCTAACCAGGAAAGAGAAAACAGCTCAACAGAGGCAAACAAGAACCCAACAAGGGGTCCAGGCGGAGCTGGTTCTGCCTAATTCCAGCTTAGCCAGGCAGGCAGGGAGGAGGAACAGAGGCTGCAGCAGCAACTAGGACTAGGAGATGGATTTTAACCACAGGACAGCGTAAGATAAGAAGAATATACCCTCCTAAATCCTTCAAAAGCCTCAGCACAGCTGTTTCTCCTAGCACTGCATCATGAGAGGGAGCTCAGTCAGGGAAGCCCCACCAAAACCCACAATGGCAAACAGGGCCGTGCCTGATGCTAATGCCAATTATCCCTTGCTAACGTGGAGTCAGCAGGACCAGGGTGGGGAGGAGGGAGGCAGAAGTAGCTGCGTCCCAGGCAAGGCAGTCTGTTCTGGTTCATGAACCAGGCATCTCCTCCAAGGAGCTGATCGGATACCCGTTTCCAGGCCATCTTCTCCTCCCTTGGCCAGCAGTAGGGCCTGGAGAAGAGCAAGTTGCTGGTCTCTGCCCAGCAGAGAGGTTACCACCTTCTCTATCAACCTGGTCCTGCAGCGTGCCCTGTCCCTGCTCCGTCCCTCTCAGCTCTGCAGCTACACACGGGCGCCTTTCATCAGCCAGAAGACCAGACCCCTACCCGAAGCCGGACGAGGTGGAGGGCGCTGACAAGAGCCGCATTCATCAGGGCACTGGCTCAGGCTCAAACCAAACAGGACGCCGGCTCCAAAGCTGCAGGGAGGATGGAGCCTGTCTGGGCAGAGGCGACTGGGGTTAAATCTGTTTTCTCCAGCCTCAGCAGCGTGGCCGGTCCACGCATGGTGAGTCCCAGCCTGAGGCTGCACCAGCCTCGTGTGAGAGCCCAGAGGGAGAGCGAAAGTCACCCACTTTTCTGCTGCGTTTGGCTCTTTACTGTGCAGTGCCCTCCATGGGGCCAGGAAGCATTTGGAGCCATCCCAAGGAAACCACGTGTGACAACCCCACAACCATCAGGCCAGTGCAAACACAACAGCACAGCTTGCTTGGGAGACAGATCAATTGCAGCTCACTTGTAAAAACAGAAAAAGACAAAAAAAAAAAAACCACACGCACAGATGGGAACACCACAGTGCTGCCTCTGGGATTTGGACTGGGACAGTCACAGCTCTTGGGAGGTCCCTGTGGCTGCTCACCACTGCTGGGACAAACTGTCAGCCAGTAGCCTGCTTTGATGGGGAGACAGAGAAGAGCACAGCAAACAGAGCGGGAGCATGATCCATGCCACCCTCAGCTTCCTCCCAGAGTGAATCTGACCAAGCCAGGAAGGAGTTTTGTAGTAGATCTAACAGCTAAATCACAAAGGCCAATAAACTAGAGATGGCGCCCGAAACACTGTCTCCCACAGAGCAATTCTCATTACAGGGGAAGAGCAATGGTCCTGGCCTAGCCCAGCCCCCCGACAGCTCACCAGTCCCAGTTACCCTCCACATCTGTCTCACTTGGGCTGTAGGTAAAAAAACCACACACCTGTGAGCTCTCAGTGTCACTTGAGTAGTACTTTTGGCAGGACTTTTCTATTCCCTGGGCTCAAAGATGTCAGTGTCCTGGCCAGAGATGCCGTTGTGTGTTTCTTCTGCCAGTAGCTGAAAGATTAGGAAATCCACTCACTCCCAAGTAGGGAAAAATAACAGATGATTTCTGCAGAAATGCATGAGCCAAAAAGCTGTCATCCCAGAGAAGAGTCCTTCTGCATGCTGTGGGACAGGCCACAGCTAAGCCCTGCTTCGGCTCTTGGTCCTGGTACAGCTGTAGGTCTGGCTCCAGAGGATTCCTCAGGCCAGCGACCTAGTAATCCTAGGTGAACCTGGGGGCTGACACAGGACTGTCACAATGTGCTCTCATCCCTTGGAAAAACATAGCCCTTCTTCAGTATTTTCAGGGCAGGCATTCAGCTTTTTAAGCTGATGCCATCTCTGTTCTTCACCATAACGACATCAAGGACCTCACTTGGCCAGAAGACAAAAAGAAACTATGAAAGGCTTGAGCACCCCTAGTGCTTGTGTCACACGCTGCAAAGATAGAGGGAGAAGATAAAGTCACCCCCTGCCCCCAGCTACCTCCCCAAGTTGGGCCTCAGGGAAGGCTGAGCTGCCAGCTCCTGCCAACTGCCAAGAAAGCCACATGTTCCTTTGCTCAAGAGCCTGCTAGTCATCCCATACTTAGCCACCAAGCCCTGTCCCAGCAGACCCCAGAGCCAGGGCAATTGTTAGATGGCTCATATATACAGCAGGAATTGTTATGACTGACTTCTCCCTAGAGGCTTTCTGTAGCAGCTCGGTCCTTGTTCTGCTCTCTGTAACACAACAGAGGCAGGGGAAGGCTCCAGTTGGAGGTGACAGTGGTGGCAGGGGCTGGCACACCATGCATGTGTTGTTACATACAGCCCCTGTGCAGTCTTCCCATTTATCTACTTGACACTCACTTCAGCCTTCATGGGCAGCAGAGCCCAGTCTTCAAGAGATGAGGTGCAACAAGTAAAAGGTGAAGACACCCCCCAACACTGTCACCCCTCTTGTCCTCCCCACCCCAGAAGTACGGAAAGAGTCCAAGCTCGAGGCTTCTCCCTCAAAGGAGAGGTTCATTCATGTTTCCTAGAACAATTACAGCCCTTGCACTCACCATTAGGATAGCCAACTAGTGGATCAAAACGTAGAGGCAACACCAGAGTTCATAAAGAAAGAGTTCTGATAGAAGTTGTCCTGTCTGTAAGCGAGGGACCAGCAAGCCAACTCCTGCCTTGGTATGTTCCACAGGGATATAAGGACAGCCCTTTCCCAAGACAGTCTTGTTTCAGACAGCCCCATTGAACAGAAACTAACATCTAATATTAATTCACACATAAGGGCTGGAGCTAAAGGCTTGATCCTGTTCCTCCTTTAGGTAATCCAATTCTCATAACTGAGAGAACATGTTCAGGTACCCAGTTGCATTTTAATCAATATTACCTTGTTGGCCCAGTATGTTCCCACAGCAGATGATCCCCTCCCCACTGCAGAGGAAGCAAGTAAGAAGCACGGTTGCTTTGCCTGTCAAGAGTGACAGCTGGGCTTCAGCACCCAATAACATCGCACACAGTCACCACATGTAGCACTGACTTCAATAAGTCCTTTATTTTTAAATAAAGAAATCCCACTGAATCAAAGATAACAAAATTACATTTTGTTTTGCAGTGACCTCCATTTTACACCACACAGAAGAACAAAAATTAAAGAAAAAAATCAAAGACACTGTTTTATATATATTTATATATAATTTTAAAGGTAAACATCAGCAGATATAGAAAAATTGCATTGCTAGTTGCAAATCATCTCCCCTGCAGCTGTCAGCTCCAGAGAATCTGACTCAGAACATGGCAGCAAGGAGGATGTCTCAGTATACAAGCTTTTTCAGGGCAGCATTTAGAGATGGGTCCAGAAAATAATTTTGCCAATTTGAAAATATTTTCATAGTAAACTGCTCACCAAGAACATTAGAAGTCACCCAGCCTGTTCTAACACAGCTGCATGGGCAAAACAAGAAGGGCACAGGTCTATTCTTCCTGAGATCTCCACATACCTCTTCATCTTGGGATTTTCAGAGAAAGAGGTTATGCTTTCTTAAGAAGAGTGCCTAGTGATCTGTCACTGGGAATTATGGTCAAGCAACACAATGAGAAAACATGCTCCTTCGGAAAGCTGCTGACTTGGGCTAAGCAGTAGGGTTTGGTTTTATCAAATACAAGTGGGTTTTGTTTGGCTTTTCCCGCCCTCCCCCCAAGACTTCCCAGTTGGCAGGAGCCATGAGAAGGGTCAACATCCCAGTAGAGCTATAGTGGAGATCCTAGAAAAAGAGTTCTGTATCTAATCAAAGCTCTTGCATGACCAGAGATAGACAATGCAAGCTTGTCATTCAGACAGAAGCAAAAAGGCTTTGTGTAGAGCCACCTTGTGGGATCTGGCACCTTACTGGCATTGAAACTAACCCGGTTAGGCAAGGCCATTGGGCGAGATGGAAAGAAAGTCTTTAACCAACAAATGATGCAGGGTTAGAGCTTTTGGAGAGTTATCAGATAGATTTGGAAAAAAAGCTGTTCAATACCAGCAGAGCCAACCTGATAAATGCTGCCCTGGATTGCAGTGTTTGTGTCCAGTGATTAGCCAGCAAAACCAAGAATACAGGTGTTCAGAATGCAGCAGTTCAGGATAACCTTAGAAACCCTTCTACAACCGCATAGAAAGCTAGCAATTGCTTTGCCTCCCCCAACAGCTGAGAAAGTCCAGGTCAGCATAACACATACTCCCAGCGACAAAAGGGGTACAGTTACAAGGCACCCCTCCAATGGGCTGGTGTTGCTCTGAGGCATTCTAAGCTTGGAGAAAACTCAGAAAGTCCTCACACCAAGAAGGGCCATTTGCTTTTCACTTAGAAGCCATGAAGGAGACACTGCTTTGAATCACTGTGGCTCTGGGACATACCCAACCAACAGACTCACCTAAGGAGTAAGGACACATGGAGCATGACTCAAGCCAGAAATAAGATGCTCTTCACAACAAGTGACTTACACATGCAGCACAAGGCAAGAGCCTTTTCTGGTCTCCTAGAAAAAGGCTGTGAAGAATTTCAATAAGCTTTGGACAGGCATAGTATTTCTAGAAAAAAAAAACTTGGAAGCAATCCAGGTGACTAAACTGTTTGGCAATTAAATCCTGAAGTTGTTACTCTCTGCTCTTTGAGATGTAGTCACTTAAGCAATCTACCTCCAGCTATGCTGCTGGAGAGTTAATAGTCACAAGAACTTTGGGATTGTAAGGTAACAAGTCACATATTAAGCAAAGCAAACCCTCCTATGACTCAATCCCTACTGCTAGAGGAGCAGAGAGATGAAAATCATCCACTGCTTATACATGTTGTTATTTTAAGCCTTGAAAAAGGCTAGCTAGTTGTAGGCTGCCCACAAAGGTCCTTTAAGTCAGCACACGCTTGTACAGCGTACATCGCCAGAGCTGTCTCACTACCTAGCGTCTGAAAATTCACTTACTAAAATTCACTTACTAAAAGAGCCCCAAAAGCTCTGACAGAGCTGTTACTGAAGTCTCTAGATATGCTGATGTCAAAGGAGGAGGAGAAAAAGGGCAAGGCACCACGTGTCAAAGGGCTGTGGTCTAGGAACTTGTGACAAACCCAGGACAGATGACACACAGCTTAGCCAAATTCAGTACTGGAGATAATATCTTTGCTTAATGCCCCATCTTTGTAACCTATATCTTCATAAACAGGAACTGCAGAAAAACGCTCAGGAAAGAGGCTGCAGGGAAGTTCAAGTGTCTGTCTTTACAGTGCAACTGCAACACTGCCAGACTCATCTGAAAACACCTTCAATTTAGAAGCTAACCCAGGGACTGTTAAAAATGCTGGCAGATCTGATGTAAGTTCCTCATGTTCAGTAAGAGCAAGTCCCAGTGCTCACCTACAATCTTCAGATCTCTCCAGACACTGACAAGGGTGATGGCTGGACCAGCCTAGCCATCAAAGAGTAATAGTTCCGCAACTTTCTATCTGATTGAGAGTCCTTGGTGTTTATGTCAAAGTGCTACTTACATCCAATGAGGAGAAAGATGTGTGTATACCACATGAGACTACCTGTGGAAGAGCTCTGCTAATGGTTTTTCTAATCACACTTTGAAACTAAACAGAGCACATGACAGATTCATTGTGCTGTAATCTTGAGCTACACTATCAGACTACCGTAATAATCTACAAGTGCACTCTTCAGCAGCCTCATGTGTCTTGACAAGAGATGAAAAAGATGACTTCACCTCTAAGACTTAAAAAAAATTCAGATTGCATTTAAGATTGAGTTCACTGGGCAAATAAAGACCACCCGCCCACATCACAAGACTAGTATTGCCTTATTTTGGGAGAGAAGAGTATTTCAGATTAGGACTGGATACAGTCCCATGCATCTTGGGGTACTGGCACTATCAGCAGCTTAAGCTTTCTCCTCTCCCACTTTCCCAAGATATCTTTAGGCTACTGCTGCAAGTCTGACACCACAAGTCTTGCTTTGAAAGCAGCATCAAGTTGCTGGGCACGATGAAGAGAATAGCTCCTTTTCCCACTGCTTCCACCTATAACAAGCTTAGTAAGCTGAACCTCAGGCTCCAGAAACCTTGCGGAAACAAGCCACGACAAAAGCTCTTCTTCCTCCAAGAGACTAGAATTAGTTGGTTAAGTCACAAGTGGTTGGAACAGCTGCAGATGCAAGTGCAAAAACAGGTCAAAGGAACAAGACAGAGACCCATGTTACTTCTGTAGTTAAGAGTTTCAGACAGTCCACAGCATCGGTAATTCTGAAGTACAAAGGCTTGGGTTGCAGGGCAGGAAGGAGTATCCCTCAAGAAGACCCTCCAACTTTAAAGAAAAGAAAAAAAATATCTATTTGATTAGACAAAGCTACAGCTCCTGCTGCTTTGAGAATTGCCCAGTTGCTCACCTCATTTTAGGAGACTTACTTAAAATTGGGACTTTGATTGACTGGCCATCTGCTGTAGTAAAATAAGTTTGAAACACTTGCTTTGCCTCAACATTAACCTTTCCAGACAGTACCCAGTCATTTCTTAGCCTTCTACCAGTCTGGGGTCCTGGGGAGGAATGCAAAGCTTCGGTCACTTTTGGAACTGGGCAGAGTGTCCCTCCTTTTGATAAGGCTTTCAAGTTGAGGAAGGCAGATATTTTGCTCTCAAAGGAGGTCAGATGCACACTGACCTTTCTTTCATAGGTATCCACACATTGGGTCATATGATGGGCCCTTCACCTCAACAGTAGTATCGGTACCAAGGACAACTTCTGTTCCTCTAGAGCTGTCTGAAGCTGATACTCAGCACAGTAAAGCTGGACTGAGGAAGGACCTATGAAGCACGGGAAGGGCAGCTTTGTTTCCTCAAGGCAGGCAGCCATGGACCTGTGCAAGCTACAGCTGTAGTATACTATGAAAGTTGAAACACTTCTAAAGCTGTAACTCACTGGAGATAAAAGCCATATCCCACACACACCTAGATTTATACTGGATCTATTTGATGTGTACAAGTGTTGTTTACACTCCACTTCTGTTGAAGTGAGAAGATATTTAAGTCATATCCAATGAATATTACATGAACAGCTACTTAAGCAAAAATCTGAAATGTCTTTTATGACATATTTTAGTGATGTACAGATGCAGTATGAATAAGAGGATAACAGAGACAAGATCTCCATCAACTAAGAATATCCTTGCTAACTGATGCCCTAAAATAGTTCTTAACGAACAGCCACAAGCATGGCCAAGTCTTGCTATAGCTTTACTTGGTCACATGTTTACTTTGAAGAAAAAAAGGAAACCTGGATTTACTAACAAGAAGAATGTGCAGATATCCACAGTTCATTGTAACAGGCCAAGGTGTCTGGCCTAAGGCAAATGAAAGGAATTTCCTGATATGATAATGCATTTTTGCTACAATAGTTAATTATTGCTTTATTAAAACAAAAACCCACCTCTCCAACCTACTGAAGTTCAGGGACAGGGCAGTCCAGAAGGCTCGTTCCCCTGTATTACCAGACTGAAGTCTTGCAGCTTGTTTTGTCCTTAAGCTATAAACTAAAGTGCCTGGAACACAGACCAAGGCTGAAGCAATAAAGTGCTAATCGATGTGGGAAGTGTGACAGGAAAACAACTTCACTGACACTGTGATAAAGAAGTCCTAAGGATGGATTAATGAGACTGCAATATTGACAGAACAAACAGTAAAAAAAAGATTCTGACCACAAAGTTTCAGTCTCCAGATTGTCATGGGACAGCTCTTGTTCCAGGGGATAGACTAGAGTCTTTAATAACCATCTTGGCACAGACCATAACAGCCACTTGAGGGAAAAGCACAAGTGAGTAGGCATCTTTCCTGCAAAAAAGCTTTCGCACTTCACACATTAAAACTAGAAGAGAATGTCTGGGTGTGGAAAAGGATTTCAAGCAAGGAAGAGCCCAGTATCTTACTGTAGCCAGTAAGCCTACAGTGTTTACATAGATATAGTAGTAGTTAGTCATGCAAAGATATCATTTCAGTTGCACAGGGCTAGAGGCATACAGGTCCCCCATAAACTGTAAGGCAAGTCATGTGTCTGAAAACCATCTGATGCCTTGAAAACTAAGGGGAAGAATTTTGGTATGATTTACCCTGACACAAGGGGAATAAGTCTAAATAGATACCTCCCCCCCGCACCAACAAATTAATCCCTAACAGAGTACATAATTTGCTATTAAATATTCTTAAAAACAGATTGAGCTCACAGAAAGATCCTGTAGATTCTTAATCACTGGTTTCTGTCTGCAAGCCAGAGCCAGCTTTAAAAAGACCTGGGTCAAACAAAAAAATCCAGTACTAAAAAGATGACTACAATTAAAAAGAGGCAAAGATGCCAAGAAAGTGACTGATCTGGTCTTGGTGTGAGAACATGTTTACATAGAAACATTAACTGATATTGCCAGCCTACAGCTGTACTCTACTTAGAGTCCCAGCACAAAGACACCCCAGCCCACAGATAGCTGAAGCATGGAAAAGTTAAGTATTTTTCAACTAATTTGCTTGTGTAAGTGCATTCCTAGGAACTAAAAGGCTTCCCTTGAGATGGTGCAAGGCTGGAACTCCACTTGCAGTCAAGCATCTGTTTTTCCAAGCCACATTTTAGTGGCTTACAAGACTGAACCACTCACTGGCTTGTGGCTTGGTACAGGGTTTTTGCAGCACCGGGACAGAGAAGAACAGAATCACAGTCACCCTGTCATCTACACCTAAACAAAAGCTGCAGATCAAGTTTTTGACCTGCTGTATTAAAGCAATGAGTCTTTAGCTCAATAACCTTGTAACAAGTCACAGTCAGCAACCTAATTCTTCAAGCAGAGTAGTAAGTTACAGACACAAGTGACTACATACGCAAAGATGCTCTGACCAGATATTAACCTCTCCTTTAATTCCAACTTTGGAAGAAAATATTGTGATCAAACACCAGCCATAGGATATCAAGGAGAATGGAAACCTGAAGCAGCAGGTGAGAGAACAAGATGTTCCCAAAGGGGGAGATATATTGAAGTGATCCAGAGTCTTTGGGTCAATTACTCCTGGCCAGATACAGGCTGCTCTGTATCTGAGCAGTGAGACTTTGTCTTCTCCCACTGGCAGATGGCATTGGCATACTGTACCACAAGCTTATCCATCCAGGTAAGAGGTTCCGGGAATAGTACAGACCCCTCAAAAAATCCCAGGTGGCCTCCGTGAAGGGGCAGCACATGCATGACATTTTCCCTTTTCTCTGTAAAAGAAAAGGAGGCAGAAAATTCCAGAAGGTTAACATCTTGGTGATAATCAACTCGACCCTCAGCATAACATCTGAGCCAAAGGAGCAATCATGTGTAGGAAGTAGAAATGCACTGACAAAGGCCACAGCTACTTTGAAAAGTCTAAAGCACAGAACAAGACAGTCTGCAGGAACCAATCCCAGTCAGTACAAGGTGATTGCCCAAAAAAAGCTGCTGGGCCCTTATGAGCCCTTACAGCAATATCTGTATTGCCATAATTATGCTCACTCTTTAATGAACAAGCACCTTTAACTCACACACACTGGAACTACGACTGTTAGCATCATATCGAGCTGCATGAGCTCTGACAGTACATCAGCCACCTTGTTCCATGTATAGTGAGAAAATCCCTGTGCTTCCTTCTGTCTGGGAACAGCTGTGGATAAATTCTCTGCTCACAGCTCTCAACCAGGAAAAGAATGAACCCTGCTTCCCTCCCTGTGCACCCAGTATCTGCGTGACAAAGCAGCAGCCAGCTCCCTCTTCTGAGCTTCTAAAGGTAATTTGCCTTTTTTCTTTTTCTTGGTTGAAGATAGACAGCTTGCAGAACTCCTTTCCTTGTCCAGTACCAAGTAACACAGCCATGCACGTGTCCCCCCGTCATCAGCAAAGCAGGCTGTTCATCTGTACTGCATCAAGACTATCACTATAATAGCCCACTTTTCTACTAAATCCCAACGAGGAATGAAGACAGGAGGAAGCATTTTTCCATTCAAGAATGTAACCTGAGCGTAACCTGCTGGCTATCAACATAAGCCAAAACAGCAGAAGGTGCCTGAAAGGACTCAAGTTCTTCCTGCTCAAGGTTAGCCTTGTTAGTTCTAGCAACTGGTGATTTAAAGAGGTTTATTACACCTCCCACAGGATTACAGGTGTAAAAAGCAGCTTGACTTGCTTCCTAAGTCATGGATCATGATATGATACGGAGGCTGCAGGTACACAAATATGCACAGCTGGAGGAGACTGCTTCAACATACCTGAAAGAGCTCTTGGAATTGATAGAAGACTCTCATGCACAAGAGGGTCATCAGCAGCATTAACCAACAGAAGAGGAACATAGATCTGCGAAGAAATATGGCAGGAAAGGAAAAAAACACAACAGTCTACCAACTGTAAAAGCATGTTAGCTTAACTCAATTAAGACATCTTATTTCAAAGTTGCCCTGTACCTAGAGAAGCATCAGAAAAGCAGAAAGAGTAAAAAAATTAAGACTGGTGGCTTTTCACCACTTAATTATTCTGCAGCACTTTTTTTTTTTTTCACTCAATTGTATGAAAGGGGCAGGGGTGCATCAGAGCAAATACAGACTGAGTCACAGACCTTCCCCATTCTCAGAATTCAAATAGTTACACCCTTTCTTGCTCTGCATTGCTTTGCACATGAGGCAGCTAGTGCCAGCTGTTATGGACACCTTGGTTAAAGTCCAGGAAACTCCCTTGGAATGTCTCCATCCTCTGGCTCAGTAGATCAAGGAGAAATTAATCTTCCAGTTCTACTTTTGAAAAACTTTGGTCTGCTAAGCATCTGCCTGACAGATAGCATCCTGAGTCTCAGCCATTGCATCTAGTAAGCCTTTCTTCCTGGAAACTGCAGGGTCTATTCCACCACCCATTCTCCACCTTGTCCTCATACATTCAGAACAGTTCAGCTGAATGCTGAAAATCTATATGAAGTCTATATCACTTAGGTGCTACTACCTGTCAGGGTTAGAAGCTCTTAAGAGCCTAGAGCAAGAGCTTACCCTGTGCAAATAATGCAGGCAGCTTTCTTCTTCATAGTATTCCTTCAGGGAACTGTAGCCATGGAATTTCCTGAAATAGAGAAGACTGTCATTGCAATCATCTGCTTCTAGTACTCATGTGACTCTTACTTTCAAGCAGAGATAGGAATGATGCCTCAGTTTTCACAGACGATGCTTTTTTCCTACCCAGTGGCTCTGCAAAACTCACCTTTGGCAGCACATCCCTTTATGCTTTCTGTGCCTAATCAAACACCGTGAGCAAGTTAAACACACAAGTTGTAGTCTAGCAGCCTTCAAAGCATTTCTTTTAAAGTATCCCACTTCACTTAAGTAATTGTGCATATGGAAGAAAGAAGTTATGATTTTGTTCCTATTTACCTGAAAGCCTTTTCAAATACAAACCCACAACAGTTTATGAACCTCAAACATACTGGACAGAGCCTGTCTGCCAGCCACCCAGAATTCACTGTGGTTCCAGTTCTTTGCCAAATCCTCAGCACTCCATCCCATACCAAGAATTCACTAAACCTATACTCAAGGGCACTTTTTTTTTTATATAGAAGAGACAACATAGCTGTTGGCCCAAACTAGGAAGGCTTCAGGGACGATGGACCAGGAGGGAGATTTCCCTAGGAACGGCTTTTAAGAAGCAGCCAACAATACTCCCAGTCTGCCAGAAGTGTTATAGCTGTATAGCCCACAGTTTACAGCTTCATTTTGGAAAGGTGTCAATGCCTGATACCAAACACGCCATGATATGAACACTGCCACTGAAGAAAGTGCTATGTTGTTTTCAAGGACACAGGCAGTAACAAGCTACCGCTAAATAAAGTGGAGAGCTTAATTCAGGCATTAAGTTAAGTTATTAAGTTAAAAAGGTTGTATTATCACAGCTAGTCCTAATATTGAGAAGGCAGCAGAGTTTTTTGGGGAGAATGTTTGGGTGTTTTTTTTTTTTTTGCTTCTTCAAAATTCAAGCAAAGCTAAGGATATTCATGAGCAGTTCTGAGCTGCCTTCCACATTCTGTACTGTTTTTTGCTAGAGCTTGCAGGCAGAGCTGGCCTCTTCCTACCTTATTGAAGGCTGCAGGTCCAGATGTTACTGATAAATAAATGCCTCCTGGATGATTTTACAGAAGCTGTGACTATAAACAGTAAGTTTTTTTTTCTATTAAGTTTTATCTAATGTGAAGGCAAGGAAGAATTTGAGGCTGTCAGCACTGTATTTCAGCAGATTCCTAGAGCCACAGGAAGGAGCATGCAAGAGCAACACTTGAAAGAGAAGGTACTTTCAGAGTTCTCCAGAGGATCAGAGATCATACCTCATAACGTTATCATCAATCTGCATAAGGGATGTTGCTGTGTAGAGTTTGCTCAGGTCAGCATCTGACAAGCTTTGTGGCTTCTTCATGTTATCTCCAAAAAGAACTTGCCTGAAAAAGTAACATCAAGAAAAGTAGCCAAATAACATAAAAAGGGCAGCAAAGCCATGACCTGTTCAAGGACAACTGAGTTTACCAAGTCTGACAAGATAGAAGTGGGCTACGTATATACGAGGCTTTCTTGGGAACAAGCACAGCTTATTTCTCCACCCTCCCATTGGAGCAAGGCATAACAGAAACCCTATCAGCCTCTTTACAGAAAAGAAAAAAAACCCTTTTCCTGTTATACTGAAAAACTGCATGACAGGCCTCTAAAAAGAATCTTCCCAGACCAGACAGCAGTAACGGTATTTGGAACAGAGGCTGCATGTCAGAGGGAGGGTCCTTTGGCTTCAGACCAAACCCGTGGGTGGCTTGGGTGAGACCACTAGCAGTGTGGGGCATAGCATCTCCTTCACCATCTGGTCCTATAGTCTCCCCAGCACAGATATTAGGTTAGCTCACACAGCAGAAATTACTTGGGGCATTACCTTAGCAGAAAGCTATTTACTATGGACACTTGTCATAATTAGTTGTTGCCCTCAGGAGAGGATGTGTTTCTTTACCAGAACAAATAGAACAAAAGCCACAAGTTAGAAAGGGATTTTTATTCCCTTTCAGAGGCAGCTGCAAGGCAGAGTAAGAGGGAGGCTAGGTTTGATTTGGGGGAGTCTCCTTAGAGCACAAGTGATTATGGAAAAAAGTTTAACAGACTTGCCTTCAAGCCAGCACTGGCTTTTTCTGGGTTATGAATGTAGGTACCTTTTAATTGGGGCTTGCCTAACTTCACATTAAATTTGATCAAGTTGTCTAAATATTTGTCAATCTGGAATGAATTATGTAGATCATCCTACATGTCAGCTGCCCTAATTCCTGCTACGAGTGTTTCATACTGCACAGGAATATAAGCAATGAACCAAAAGTCTGCAAGTGACACATGCTCTTAATTGGAATGGGTCTTAGATATTCCCCTCCTTTTCCCTTGAGTCAGGCAACTTCAAATATACACAGATGAGGTACTTACACATTTACTGCCCTAGAAAGAAGTACCCAGAGAACCTTTCGATGGAGAAAACAACAATATTGAACATGTCACCTGTTTAACACACACATTCCTTTGTTATCCGAGAGCCACTGATCAGAATTGAAGCACAGGGATCCTACAAGTACACTTGCACTCCAGGAAGAGTAACACTAAGTATTTTGCTAGCTACGTGCTCTATTCTAGAGGAACAGCTAGAAGCCAGAGCTACAGATTGACTATTTGCTTATTTGATAAGCAGCAGCCCCATACAGCAGATCTTGAAGATTAGTCCTACCTCAGGTAGGCGGCAGAACAAGTGACTCCTTGAATAGGGAATTCTTTGGCTAGAAGTGAAACAGATGCAGAATACTCCACTTTGAAGTCTAATTGCAATGTTTTCCTGTGCGCATCTTGTTTATTCATTAAGCAAGTTTCCTCAGAAGGCAAAAAGACAAAGCCTGCTTTCTTCTAACAAGATGACTAAAACTTATTTGTATATTTTACAATATATGAATGAGATTGACGTGGGCTCCCCTTCACTGTTGGTTCATCTAAAGACCACCAAGCAAGAAACTGGTGCATAATCTTTCAGGAATCCTATTTTAAAGGACTGAGAAGACAAATCCAATATTGCAATTGACCAATCAATACTATCAGTGTAAGTGATGTACTGTAGTACCTGTGAGAAAGGATGATCTTTTTCATGTTGTCTGCCATGAGGAAGTTATAAAATCTTCTACATTGATCCCACTGCATGAAGGTTTCCTGTGCCCTGAAAAAAGCCAACCAAACAGTGCAGAACAATCAAAGCTGTTAATGGAGATGGTCTTGAAAGACCAGATTAACACATTGTAACACCTTATGGCAGCCTAGAGGCTATGTAAACAAGTGTCCAAGCCTTCTCTGACACAGCTTAACCTTTTCCAGGAAATTACTTCCACTTTGATGAAGTTTGGTAGTATCAGAAAACAGATCTGCAGTCTCATTTTGCACAGTGCAATTAGCAGTTTTGATCAGAGCATTTAAGAGCCATCAATCAGGATCCGCAACACTGACAGGAGGATTTTCGTCTCTCTTTGTGTAAATTGAATATAATTTACCTAATGGGACTACCAAGGAAAGGACTAAAACCTGTTGCTGAACAAAGCATTGTGTGTTTGTGCATATAGCTCTGCAGAGGAAATAATTTGTGCAGATGTTTGCAATAGGTACAGACACTATTATTGTTTTAGCTTCATTGGCAGTAACTGCAGGAATAAATACTAGTTGCAGCTGCAAGTGGCATCTGGAGTTGAAGTCTTCACCTATTCTCCAAGCAGTATAGCACTTCACAGCTTATCTGTTGTTAAAACTGAATTAAAAGTCATCCAGACTTCTGTGAGCTCTGCCAGATACCAGCACTCCTTTGCTATGCAGGGTCACGGGCAGGTTACAGCTTCACTCTTAGCAGGGTTTGCTGTTACTGAGGAAACACGCTATCATTTACTGAGCAACACAAGAATGCTGGGAGCACTTTCAGCTACTGAAGTACTCCTACCATTTAAACATTAACATACCATGAGAACTACAGCATATTTAGCATGACCTCCCAAGCCACAGCCTGCAAGTCCCCTACCAGAGCAAAAGCAAGCTATGTTTTCTTGTAGTAAGCAAAGCTGGAATATGGAATTTTTTTAAAAAAACTTCTGTTTTTTTGTCTATCCAGACTATACCTACCATGTCTATGCCAGAGCAGAGGAATGAAGGAAGACAGGAAGATGCATGCTTCTGTCTTCACAAAAAATTTTGCAAGCAAATCTATTAACTTACTACAAGACATTTGAAGTTAAAGCTACTACATTTCCCTGCGGTTCCTGTGGTGTATAGTAGTACTCCTAATATGAAGAGCTACAAGCACTGGGGAAAAAAAAAAAAGGCAGCTTCCAGTATTTTGAGGACTGCACAGGTTTCAAAGCCGAGGTCTCTCCCCACAGCCTGTAGCTATGGTGAAGATGCATTCCACAAGATCAAGAAGCAGAATCAAGCCTGTGCAGGCAGAGATTAAGGAATAAGGAGCCGTGTCCCCATTTAGCCTCAGGGAACACATTCCCCAGAGTCTGTGTTAGTTCATTAAACTAAGAGTCTCATATTCTTCTAGCAGATCCTACTACTGATGTTAGTTTACTATGTCCAGGTACAGGACTCATGCTTAATGCTCTAGAAAGGCTTTCATATTTCAGATCCCTGGTTCACCTTGCTCACCACCACTTTTCCTTTACTTCCTAAAGTTGTTTGGAGGATAAAGGCTGTACAAGCTAACACAAAAAGAAAGCGGATTTGTAAACTAACTGGTCATGTCTACCAGGGTAATCCACTGTCACATAGTCCAGAGGGATGAGGCTAGTTATTTTAGCCTACCAGACCAAGCCCAGGAAGGCTAAGGCTTAACCATTCCACATGGAGGTGCTTTGTATCTCCTCCCTCCCACTACTGTAACCAGGCCACAAGGCCCTCCCTACCCTGTCTTTTGCTTACTAGATATTTATTGGTGTTGCTTTTCCCTAGCTCTTCAGCTAATTAGCATTTACAGCAGAAGCAGATATTAGGTAGGGAGAAACAAGATGTGAAAAGCCATCCTGCTTATTGCCCAGTAATGCATAGCAGATGTTTTGAGACAGGAGATTCGCTAGTAGATGTTCACCCAGCAGGTGGAGTCAAGAGCTCAGTAATCCACACAACCCACTGAAGACCTGCATTAAACTCAGACAAGCAGCTATTATTTTTCCACGCAAATATCCAAGTGGAGTATTGTTAAACAGGTTGTCCTTCTATTCCACCAGCACATCATGACATACTACTACAGAAGGGAGTAGGGAACAGCATTACTCACAACATCGTTTTGGAGACCAGAAATACAATATTGCATAATTGCAGAAGATGAACCAAGTGGATGGCAGCCAGATGTGATCCTTGCAAACCCCATCTGATGGTTACAATTGAGGAGCTGGCTTCAAAAGGATGCCTTGTGCTCCACACCAGAACCCCAAGACAACTAAGCACATTTTACTTGAAAAAGAATAGAAAAACCGTTCCTGAAAGCATTTGTTCCAATTTTAAACGTGTGAACTCAACAGGACCTAGCAGTAGATTATACACGCTTTTAGCAGTAGGCATCTCTGATCTCAAAAGGGATTTGGTATGCTGGAATATTAACTGACACGCATATCAAGCTTTTAGTCATGTCTTAATGCTTCCAGAAAAGCTTCTTACTTTGACCTGTAAGAGCTTAACTCATAAAAGGTATCTTCAGACTGCCTAATATCAAACTGGTCCCTATACAAGCAGGGCATCAACAGCATCAAGAGTTCCAGCTACCTTGGCCAGACTGGCAGGGCCAAATTACATAGCAAGCCCTTCACAGGGCTGCCATAACTTCACCATTTTTATCTGCCCAAAGGATCTTGACCCAAATACCCTAGTCTCAACAGCCCCTTTTGCCTTTCAAAGGCTCTCAGGGCTCAAAAGTGCAGTTAAATTACTGTGAAAGTCAGCTACACCTTAGTACTTGTCCATATGTACAGACAGTAAAAACTGAAAGCAGTGGCTTAGCCACATACACTGTTTTAATCTTCATTAACTGTGCATACATGGGAAGTTACAGCACATTAGTTGAGCCATCAGTTTTCAACCAGCAGTGCTGTACCCAGATCCTCCATCAGTAAATGCAAGTGTTAGCACTAGGTGGAGCTGTTAGAGCTCGTGTGAAGTGCGACAGCCTTGGCTTCCAGGTGGGGAACCACAGGTTAACATTTTAGACAGACTTTAGGGCTAAGCCTTCTCCTTCCCACCTTGCAAATTGCATAGCGTGGTTGCAAGTGCCTCTCCATCTCCTCACCAGCCCACAGCACTGTTTCAGTGATACACACTAAGCGGGGAGCATGGACTGACAGTGTATGAGCTGTGTGTGTCTTTCCAGTCTCCCCAGGTAAGAACTGCCAGATGAAACTGCACACTGAAGCCAGAAAAGCTATTATGAACCAAGGGATACTTCTCAGAGTGATGAGAAAGTGTAACCTATTGCTTGAAAACCTGGCATCATCTCAATAGTTTGTCATGCTGCCCAGCCTGCCTGGTTAATTATACCAGGATTGCACGGGTGATGCCTCCTCTTAGGATGCTGCAGTAATGAGACAGAGTTAGGGCAGCTCACACACACGGACCAGAAGCTGCCAGCATGTACCTGGCCAGGTACAGAAAATTTATTTGCCTTGTTGACAGAAAGCTTATTTGTGCTGCCAAATCAACAAAGCTTTGGCTCCTCCTTCAGGTAGATGGCATCCTGCACGCTGCAGTCTGTCAGGCCAGTTCAAGGCAAGGGAAGCCAAAGATGTGCCCCATCTTGCACCCCCAGAGGAGACCAGTGTGGAGAAGTCTCTAGACCTACCTTAGTGCACTGTAGCCCTGGCACACGCTCACACAGCACAGGACGCGCTCCTGGTTGGCCTGACTCTCTCCCAGGTATTTGCACACAATGTTTCCGCCCAGGCTGAAGCCCACGACAACCAGCTGGGTCTGAGTGTAGGTCTTCTTGATGTAATTAACCATGGCACCGAATTCCCAAGTGCAACCTAAAAATAAGGACAAAGTCAAGAATCATATTCTAACATACCTAGATTCCCATTCCAACCTTCAGTTGCATGCTTTAAATTCAGCTTCTTACCCTTTCTGACTTTTCAATAACCTTAAGGTTTTAAGAGCTCCGATTTACACATGTGTTCGTGTATCTGTTTTATGAGTCCTGTGGACCTTAGCTCATGCCTAATTCTGACAGAGTGCTGAAGTAAAATGAAATTAACTTGCTTAAAAGTCATGGCAACAGCTAATCTGACAATCCAAACTGTTCTCTCTAAAGCAGCTTGAAAAGGAGAGTCTTCCAACTCTGGCCTTGACATTACTAGCCAAGAACAGCACACATCATTAGCTTCCCCAGGCAGTTTGTCACTTCTGAACTTAAGCGGGATGTCTGGAAAGCAGCATGCTCCTCTGCTTTTAGCAAGACTGCCATGGATCCTTAAATCCATGCTGATGCAGGGAGGTGATGGAAATGCAGAGCTGGCTTATCAGGACAGAGCTCTCCATGGATTGTTGCAGAGGCTGACTAAGCAGCTGCTTTCTGGAAGCAGAGAGAAGGGTTTAAGCAGAGGCAGCTAGCTCTTTTTAAGCACTGAAGAGGTAAAGATACTGTAGCTTCCTAGAAGATGGATAAGTGTCCCCTCTTCAAGAGGAGAGGCAAGTGCCTCTCCACAGATCTGTTCTGCTCTCAGCTAGCATTCACTTGCATCCCCCAGGCTGCAGGTTCTGAAGGATCCAGCTTCTGGCATTACTGGCGTTCTCAGACTGTTTGACAGACTTTAAGACCTCCACACATGCAACATGTGAGTACCTACACCTATTTCTCCTGCCTTTGAGTTTGGGAAAAGGAAACATGAAGAGAAGCAGCTGTAGGACTTACGGTATTAGTACACTCATATCAGCTGTCTATGCACTTTGTTAACTTTCCCATTGGATTTAAGACTGCAAATCGCACAGAAGGCACCACAAACAACAGAAATAAAACTCCAGCTCTTTATTCCTCAGCTCTATTTTGTGGAACTTGTCCAGGAAGATAAATCTTAAGAGCTGGGATTCTGTCCTGTGCCAACCTAACAGTGCTCCACTGTGCTTCACCCCAGCTGTAGCATCCTTGCTAGACATTGGGCTCAGGTTTGGCTAGTTCTGGAGCAGACTGAGCACTGGGGTTTGCATTTATTTCAGTGAAACAGCAGGCTTCTGGCTGAGCATTTCAGCAGGACTTGGGCGCTTTCTTGTGAACATTCTTAATGAGCAATTTTCCTCAAGATGACAAATGCTGCCTTGCTCTAGTTTCCTCTGGAAGAAGCCAGCAGTCAAAATACTTTAGTGTTTGATCTTAATGATTTGAAGGCAGCTGGCAATTATTTCAGAAATCCTAAACTAGAACAGCAACAGGTCAAGCTTGATGTAAAGATAAGAGGATTCAGCAAGTCCCAAATTTAGGCTATTTGTTCCTCAATAAATATGTCAGGAGTCCAGCAAAAGCTAGAAGGCCACTAGGATATTTGGGTTGGAGACAGAGTAAAGTCTGCTTATGGTCTTGCTGGCACTCCATTTAACAAGCAACTCTGCCAAGTGATTTACTGTCTTACTCAAAGGAAGTGCTAGGCATTCCTTGCCCTTTCCAAGACTATAAAAGACTCAGAAAGGTATGTCTCAAGAGCTGCACCGCAGAATAACTCCCTAAGGCCTAAAGCAAAGCTCCATGGAAGAAAACTCTTGATTTTTATAAAAAAAAAAAGCAGCAAATTCTCTTAGGAGGCCAAGCTTAGTTCCCAAGACATGGTAGGCTTGAAGCCATTAACAGCCTAGGACCTCCATACAAGTTGAGGCACTTGCTGTTCCTGAAGTGTTTTCCACTGAGTAGATTTAATAACTATAAAACAAGCAACAAAGCATTACAGCCTGTTTGCCTGCCAGACCCAGAATCTCAAAGCACAATATTTGTATTTTGGAAATTTAACTGTTCAAGATAAACATTCAAACTGTTAATCCAAAAAACTCTTAGCAGTAAGTATCTTGCTTATCTTTAAAAACTGAAAAAGAAACCTAACACCAGTCTGCTCAACCCACAATTTACTCATGACATAATGTACCTACAGATGTTTGCAGTAAAGAGGGACATGAGGGCTCAAGAGAACTCAAGAACAAGCGGATCAGGTCGCAGGCAAGAAGGCCACATTCTACCAAGATCACATTACTCACTAGCAGGGCAGTTAAGAATAGCTAGAGTCACCCTTAACACAGTTCCAAATCTTTTATTTAATTTCTAGGTTTAGAAACATGTCCTTATACTCAAGGAGAAAGCCCAAAACCACGGCAGTTAAGTGCTACCGCTCCATTAGCTGTACTGCCATACTGCAGAATTGTTGCTGTTCCTTGACATTTGTGTTACATCCAGGGACATCAATACTCATGGGTCCCTCCTAGGACAGAAATGTATGTTCTGGGTAGGCTGGTACAAACTCCTCTCTTATTACATTTTACAAAGCCTCAGAAGTAGTGTTTATCCTTCAGAGCCAGGTTTGCATCATGTTCCACTAAACTGACATTTCAGCATCTCTAAAAGCATTTCAGCCACAAGAGCTTGTTTTCAAAACTGCCTCCTTGATTAGGATATATATGTAAGAGCTGGGAGAAGAGACAAGGAAAAGTGAATCCCAGTATTAGCCTCCCCTCTTCCTCACATATAAGTTCAGTTTAGTTCCTAAGAAACAGCACAAAATTGTTATCCTCATTCAGATATGGCAGCTGTGTTATGCTGAAGGAGGCTGATCAAGCCCTAGAAATTCCACAAGATTGAAAATAAATCCCCAGTTGCCATAAAGTACCTACCGTATGTGAACATTCGTGGAGAAGTGAGCTCAATATTTGGTAAGGCTCCCAAGTGATTCAGGACAGCACACCTGTACCCATTTTTCTGCGCATAGTCAACAAAAGTGCGGATATACTGCTTTTCACTGTGGTTAGCAATCCCAGGGCAGATTACCATCGTGACATCCTCTGTGCACAGAAAGAGAGGGAAGTTAAGTAAATGTCACCTCATGCAAATTAAAGAGATTCAGAAGGTTTCCATTTCAGATCCGTGGGAAAACATCTACCAAAAGCAACCTAAAAATCCTACTAGTCTGCCAAAAATCCAGTATGGGACAGGAGACTAGCAGCTCTAGTGCTACAGATGTGAAAGAGTAATTCACGTTACAGGAGATGAACGGTTTTCTAGCTTCAGGGAAAGCTGCCCAAACAGTTCTACAGCCACTGCCTAGAGACCAAGAGTAAATTCTTCCCTTTGAAGGATGTTTTTGACATTACATGTGTTCTGCCTTCTGATAGTCTGTTGTGACTGCTAAGCGTACGGAAGCTCTGGTGCTTGTTCATGCACCAAGTAGACTGGCTACACTATTTTCCCCCCCACCTCATTTCCTGTCCAGAATTGGGTGTAACAGATCTTCAAAATGAAGCTTTACTAAGCACAGATGTTCTGATCGACTGACATTAGCCACAAAGCAGATGATGGCTAATCTAATGATATTTGATCTGCTGACACTGATCACTAGTATAACAAGGTTATAATTTCATCAGCTAAAGAAAGTAATTGTTGTAATTCAAGTAAGCACAATAAATTACATTCAGGATTAGCATATGTGTTTTAAATTAGCCATCAGACTTTGCACTTACATGCAAAGCTTGACACTCAGCAGCTCTAGCCACTGAATTTTTTGCCTCATTAGGAAAGCACTGCTCAGATTCTCTTCAGTGATAAAGATAACAGTAACTACGAGGATCTCAACATTGCCATACTTAAGAGCTCTTTTTCTGAAAGCCAAATGGGAATCATGGGCTTACAATGAAATCAGGTACTGCAGGGGTAAACCATCCTTCTGAAGTCAAGCCACAGTAACTCAGTTTTAAGTGTTGCTGTTACTACTAGTAACACTAGTAGTAACACTCACTAGTGAGTTTGAAAGCTTGCGTTCACTCTGAACATACATAATGTTGTAAGGAACCACCATGATTTTCTACTTTTTCATGCAGTTCTCATCATATCTGGACTCCTTCATACAGCGCGCACATGGAGTTTGTTTTCATGCAGATCGTTAAACAGTTAGTAAAGACTACCAAAAAAAAAAAAATCTATCTCCCTAGGGGTGAGATAAGGTCTAGTTTCTTTTCCACACACACCAGGCTATGAACAATCCCATACTTCTAGCCTCTGTTTTATGATCCCACAGCCTTAACAGGTAAAGGACACTCCAAACACAAGGCTTACCATCAAGCTTCTCTCTGCCAGCCTCTACTTGAGGCACAGGTTATGGAACATTTCTTCTGGTCCTTAGTTCCCCACCCCTCGCCACAAACAGTTAGTTTAGTATGGTCTCTCTTGCTGTCCAAGTTATAGGTATACAGCAAGACAGACTCTCAGCCTCCATGTGTTGGTTAGTGTTGCTTAGCAGCTCCCTTCGTTTGCCAGAATTAACATCTATCCTTTCTGCTAAATCAAGCAGCAGTGTCCTCATCCATCCCCCAGAGCACAGAACCAGGGTTAGCAGCTAGATGCAGGCAGCAGGTGTTTGACTGACCTCCAATGCAGTGCTCAGACCGCGGTTCAAAGAGATCAAAGGTGGCTGTTGCTCCATCTGGCATTGTGAGGTACTTGCGAAGTCCGTACGGATGTGGTGATCTCACTCTCCCCATTTTTCCATAAAGGGCAGTCTGGATATGTCCACTCTTTCCCCAGATCAGGGGTGGAATGTACCTGAAAGAGGCAGTAATTTAATTGCTTATCCCTGCTGTGTTAACAAGCCTTGGAGAACAGAGAAGCACTCCCATAACAAATCTCCCTCTTGCTACCAAACATAGTAACAAAACCAAAATTGTTTGTGCTGTGACTGAACTGGCAGCACTGATCTTTGCAGCCTTGCAGAAGAGAGACTGATATACTTTGAAAGCTGAGAAATCAGCACTGATAGCAGCAACAGAAGTGCAAATCCAGATATTCTTCTATATTGAAGCATCACATGCACAAATGCTTTCCACCAAATACACAGCGATCTTGTGCTTCAGTGAGATTGGGACAGCATGTTGCTACCCATAAAAGAAATAGGCTTGTAGACTCTTAGGCAATGCAACAGCAAACCATGACCAAGCTTAATTTTTAATATAGAAAATAACTATATATCAGTGAGTAGATAGATTATAGTATTGTAGAATTGATTAATAATATGCAGGTGGTAAGAACAATACTAAGGAACGTACTGCCCAGTCAGGCTGAATCAACAGGATAGTGAATGTAGATAGCAGGCATAAGACAGAATAGATAGCAAATAAGTGATTAACTTGGAAAAGGTTGCACATTCAAAAATATGCATAGGCTAAAGCATATAATTAATAGAATGTCTTAAGTTTCTAAGCATCCTACAGGTAAAGATTGTTTGAATACAACAAAAGACTGTGGTGACCAAAGGCCGCGCCAGTGAGCTGCAACTTCAAAAGGAGAACTGGAACGAGATGATGAAGAATCACCTGAGGCAGAGGAATTGTACGGACTTTTGAAATTGCTAAAGAATAGAGAAGTGAAAAGCTGTAAGGGAACACCCAGACCCTCTTGGACAGAAATACCAATTATGTAATGTTTGTTTTAACTGTATATGAGATTATTCCTTGTCAGTCTTTGCCACTCACTGAGGTGATAGCCCAACTCTGAGTTTTTAATAAAGCAAACCTAGAGGTACCCACCAAGTAGTGAAATTCTTTAACACTAGCCAACCAAACTGACTGCCAAAACCTGTAAAATGTTGTAAATCTAATTTAATTGAAACATTGAAGCTGGCTGGGTTGAGCCACATGAACTTGTGTAAGCTCTTGACCGTACAAGCCAGTGGCAGAATCCACAGACTTCATAGAAAGTTCTAGAAGACTGAAAGCCCAAGACTTGCTGGTTGGGATGATTTGACACAGAACTGCTTTTCTCAGTTAAGTGAGGAGCTGGGTACAGGGAGATTTTGCCTCTCAAGCAGGGTTAGGTAAAGCTGAGAGAGTTTTAAAAGGACCCATCAGAGTTGGCCGAACTCCACTGAATAGTAAACCCCTTTCAACATAAGAAGGGGGACTCTACCAATTATGTTTGTTTATTAAAAGCTACGTGACAAAGCAGAGCAGATTGTCTTCCTTTCCCTGGTTTACTGGCCCTCAAAAAAGACAGGGGGGAAAGACAGCCATTAGCTGGAAAGGGTTGAAGGCTTAGTTATCAGGGTTGTTTTTTAGTACAAGTACAGCTGCAAGCGGTTTAACAGGAGACATACTGTTACCCACGTGGTGGTGGTGGGGCAGTCACCTGGCTACTCTGCAAAGGACAGACTAAGCCTATACCTTGAAAAAGATACTTACATCAGCTCTCAACAGGAAAGCATAAGTGATTTACTGTTTAGGAGAACAGAAGTCCCAGGGGACATGATTCCAATTAAGGAGTTATGGTCTCTACTACACAGAGGAAGGTAACCAGAAGAAGCTTGAGAGCTGCTGACACCACCTCGGATCCTGAGATATTAGTGACTCCCTCTCTGTTGTGGTTTTTTGGGCTTCCTGCAATTATTCCTTTCAATTTCTTGAGACCACATGAAGCAGAAATCATGTTCTTTCATGTTTTTTCCCTGTTCACAGAAAACTAGGCAGCTCGGGGCTTAGATTTACTGCTTAGCCCATAATCCGCTAGAATGTGACAGAAACCTTGCCTTTGTGCTCTGACACTACCTACTTACGCAGCTGGACCTTCTTCCCCATGCCAGGTCTTAGATGTCATATCCACAATTCCCTGTTTCCCCTACACACTCCTCAAAAAACCCCTTTGTATAAAAATAAGAACTATCTAGGCTCGTTTACCAAGACAAGAGCAGCAGTATGCTCCTCCTCCCTGTTCTCTTCCCTTATCCATGATAGACATTTCTTACAGTCAACGCAACACAGCAGTTCATTGTACAGTTTTACTCAGTTTTTGCAAGTGCGCTTCCCAGATCCAAAATAGATTTCCACAGAAGTAGACAGCGCTTCAATAAAGGCTACAAAAGCTGCCAACTCATGCTTCTAACCTTGTAAATTAGCCCTCAGTGCATCTTGAAGTCGATCACTCAATTATAAAGCTTTTCAAAGAATCTACGTGATGCTAGTAGCATAATCTATCTTTTATTTGCCCAGCATCTCTGCACTGGGAGATACGTACTGCAGGTGGCTCTTGCCAGGTGCAATGTGCAGTATGCCAGCTGTGCAGAGATTCCCAGCAATGATGGGGACTGTACGAGCTCATCCTCTGCAATTGCTGGTAGAAGTGGAAAGCAGACAGTGGATGCATTCTCGTGATTCAAAGTTGACGTGCGTCAGGATAGTGCAGTCAATGTAAACAAGGCTGCAGAAGAAGAACTACAGATGGTTCTGCTCAAGTCACAGCTCACTGCAGAGAGTTTTCAACAGCAACTATTATGGCAGAGAGAAGAGACACTGCTCTTCTAGCGTAACAAAAAGCAGCTAGCTTCACCCCAGTCACTGACTTTATGACCAGTTCAGGTCAGTAGCTATACCCAACACCAGACGGTGCTTGACTAGTTGTCTTCTTTCACAGAAGTCCTTTGCAGATGGGTTTTGCTAGCAATTTTTTTTTTGAAGGGACCTGTCAAATACAACCTATAGTAAGAATTTGCAGCTCTTTTAGAGGACTCAGACATCAACATCGTTGCATGGTTTCTGATCTTAGGTTAAGCACCGCACATTGGAAAGTTTTGGTGATTCTGTTTCTATACAGTGCTTTTTAAATCAAAGATTATCCTAGGTAAAAACCAAAGTCTTACCCCTTAAGGCTAACAGGAAAGCCATTTCTCCACCTACAGCAGCTAAGTTATACAGCTGTGACTGATTACTGCTACCACCTTGATAAAAAAATAATCAAGGTTCTCTGCAAGCACCAGTCCTTTTCTCATGTTTACCTACAGGTCAGTTTCCAGCTATAAGTTACAGTCATCCAGTGAAATAGATGCAGCCACACACAGCACAGGATGCTATTAGAGAGGAAATTAGAAGAGTCTTCAAAGCCTCACCACTACTGCTGGAGTTCAAATGAAGACAAAGGGCTTCAAGGATGCTGCTTAGCCAGAGTGCACTACTTATCACAGCGTGCCTCCTCTCAGGTCACAGCTGGTTTCTTTGGGGAAAAAAAAACCCCAAGCCTGCCTTCAAGTAACCTGACTGGAAGTTACCTGAAGTACTGATGCTCAATAAGTCAAACCTTTACACTGCTTTTACATAGGCAAACACCACATGCAGTTTCGTTGAGATGTTCTTCATTAAAGGAAAGACTAAAAGCAAGGCAGGAATCCCTGTCACTCCATCCATAATGATGGACAGATGCTACCTACGGGTTCCACATTTCCATCTGAAGACTAGAACTGTGTGACATCCTACGGACAAGGATGCATTCACTGCTTGCTCCCTTCAGAGCGCACAGGCTAGTGTTTCCGAGGATCCTATGGATCAAGCAAGTAAAATGCTCAGCTTATCTTTTACATTAACTCCAGTCAGTTCTTTAAGCACCACACTGCCTGCAGCAAAGATGTGCTAGTGTTAGTCACTCTGCATGTAACTACACTCTTCTAGATAAATATTCAAAGGTCAAGTTCCAGCATGAGTAATGTGCATAGGACAGTACCCTGATGCAGAGATTTGGTACTTCCACTTAGTCAGACTTAAGCACATTAAGTATACTTCTGCAGTTTGCACTCGAACAAAGCAATTAAAGCTCTGAAATACATGCAAGTGTCAGAGCAGCAGCTTTTTATCTCACTTATCTTTTCCTTTACTACTGCTCATCAGCCTTTAAGCAATAAGCTTATGGCAAGATAGATATCCTAAAATCCCTTAAGTATCCAGGCTCCAGGAGACTGAACATCACAAGACTTCAACAGAGAGAGGGGAAAGAAGTTGCCCAGGTTGCACAGATCTTGTGTAATCCATGAAAAACTAAGACAGGTTAAAACTCACTTTACCAGACTGATGCAAAAGCAGGCAGCTTTTAATTTACCAAGACAAGTCGCCAATCTAACCTACTACAAAGCCTCCACAGCAACAAAGTACCACAGCATTCAACTAAAAGCTGTCCTCATCTGATGAGCGAGTTTGGCTTTGCAAAGCATCCTTATAACCTACAGCAGAAACGGGCACATGATCTGTCTGTCAGATTATTTCTGTTGACCCTCCATTCTGGCAATGGACAAATCTGTTTTTGAGAGTCTTCATACGAGTGACTTCTACCTACATTTTTGAGACAAAGTCTACAAGAACTTCCAAGACCAAGTACTGAGCATAGTAGTGGTAGGCTGTACAGGACTGAAGGACAAGATGTCTTTTTAACCAGACTTTGTGTGGACCTTCAGCTTGCTTTTACTAAAACCATACAAAGAGGAGGGCATAAAAAGAACTCAGTCATGAAGGTCATGATACCACACTGGTGAGACAAAAAAAAGCTAGCCAGGAATTATGCAAGTCCTCACCCTCTGAAAGCACAGGTCATATAAGCTAAATTTTATTTTAGCTGTATTACATGAAAAACAATTCCAGAGACATTTTCATACTCAATCCAGCTGAAAAACCTAACTACCCAGTGCTGACAGCAATTGCAAAATAATCTGTGCTAGCTATGAAGCCAAAATTCCTCATGGCAAAGAGCTGAAAAGAGATACTCCTCTGAAACAATCATCCTGTAGGCAGAAGAACATGTACTCAGGCTATTTTTCTTACAGCTTACCTTAGCAAAACAAGCTCTGCTGGGTGAGACACATGGAAACATCAGCTAGATACCATGCAGACTGCGCAACTAAGTAGTATCCATTTTAAAGATCATTCAAGCATTGCCCTTTAGATTTTTATGCTAAAACTATCACTACTGCTAAATTTAACCATGTCTTACAAACAAGGGCCCCTCACTCATAAAAGCAGGTGGCTTCCCTCCGGCACTGACATTAAGTAGAAACAGGGAAAGTGTTTAAATACATGCCAGACTTCAACTTCTCTACAACGCCTGCTATAAACTAAAGTGGTTTTGAAAAGCAGTGTACTGTAGAGATTATTCCAGTGCAGCAAGCTTCACTGTATGGAGATGATTCACTATGCATTCCTTGGCATGCCCTGTTCCAGCAAAGCTGCTCACAGATGTACAAGAACCCAGGCACAGACACCACATCTATTAAGCAGCATTTCCAACGTTCTGCAACAGCAGTTTAGAGGTGACAGGAACTGAGCAACCAGCTGGGTGGTGAACAGCAGTCAGGAAGACCTCTTGCCAAAGAGATATATGCATGGCCACACAAGGATGAGGATGGTGTACCACAATAGCACAGACAAGCAAGTACTGGTAACATAGGAGATCTGAAGGCAAAGTTGTGTTGTACTGGAAACAAAAAAATCTCAGTTTCTGTGAAACAAGAATGGCTTCCCAGTTCGCTCCACACCCAGAGGCTTTCAACTGACTCATTTCCCTGTTTTGATTTGGTCACTGCAATAGACACCAGGCACTGTGAGTAAAGACAAATATTTGAAGCAGTTAGCTATGGCTTCCAGTAGCTAGTCCTATAACTTCCAGTAAGAGGATTCTGCAACAGCAGGCAGACAAGAGAACAGGTCTGGGGATGCCAGTTACTTATTATGGAGGCTGGCTTATACAGCACAACAAGTATAGAGTTCATCAGTCTTAACTGGCTAAGTGAATTCACAGCCAGTTACATAAATCTGTTCCCAAATGCTTATGTTTTAGCTCCAAATACTGCATTTCAGCTGTGCAGCGCAGCCCCACATCTTGATAGGTGGCTGTCCACAACAATGCCTGAGAGCAAGAGAATTCTTAAGTGTTTCACAAACATTCTCCTAGCATTTTAATATTAAAAACAATTCCAACGTGATTGTAGATTAAGTTTTAGTGGCTCTCAGGCAGCAGATTATGATTTTAGAGCACGTACATCACCCAGTATGTAGGAATTTAGGAAAGCAGCAGCTGTATAAGCAGCTCACACAAAGCACACAAAAACCGTGCTATTTTTATTAGCAAGCATCAGCATTCAGGTCCTCAAAGATCTGAAGTGGAAGTTCAGCAACAGGCTTATTTCTGGAGCATTACTTCATTCCATCTGAGGAGATTAACACTTTAAACATTAACTCTTACATCAGCTTTGATGTACTGTAGTACACTGGATACTGATGGCAAGAAGGGTGTCTACAATTTGCGCAAGTCAAGGGACGCCCTGAGAACTGCCACCTGCTTTACAACAGGTTATTTTTTCCCCCCCTTTACCTAGCAGTTTGTAGGTATTTAAAGGATGCTTTACAAATCAAACCTTGTTTGAACCTTGTCCCTTATTTGATGCTAGGGAATGCAATCTGAATTTTAACCAAGAAAGCTCATCTAAAAGTCTGCAAGGTTCAACCCTCTTCCCCCCCAAATATGTAGAAAGCAGCTTTTTCTGCATCAACTCAGCTAGACTGTTCGATGTGATGAAGACACAGCAAATGTGTAAGGCATCTTCCTTGCTGATGGGAGCTGGAGAGCACAAGACTGCTGTCAATGCCACAGCAGAGCACTTCGCGAGGACTCAGATACCCCTGAGGCTGCTTTTCTCCCCAAGGTCAATGCTTCAACTTACCAATAGGGAGCTGCCATTCTCTACCTCTCAACATGTTCATCTGCCAAAGCTTCACAAATAACACTGTTCTTCTAGTTTATTATTCTCCTGAAAGTGTTTCTCCCAGGGTAAAACACTAAGGAGTTGAGAGGAATCAAGCACTATTTGCTATCAGATGGAAGAAAAGAACATTGAAAAGCTTGAAGCCAGCTTTTCTGACTACTTGTCTCCTTGCATCTAGGAGAAGAGCAATGACAGTGCAAAAGAGTCTTCTGGTACCAGGCAGCCTTATCCAGTATAGGTTACTGCGCAGACAAAGCATAAGAAGGATCTAGGCTGGATCTTTGACAGTGTTTACTAACAGGCTTGACAGTCATTTGCCTCAATCTTTGAGGAACTTCCCTTTATTAATGATAAAAGTGTGCAGACAGCAAGGATAATTATTTTCCAATAAGGATGACACTTGTCCCACAACTCTACAGGAATACAGATAGACATACACACCTGATGGCAGAAGAAACTGAGAACAGCCAAAAAAAAAATCTCTAGCCTAGTACAGCAAGCACTGGCCAAATTTGTCTTTATGAATCAAAGAGCCAATGCTGTATTTCTATAGGAATAAGCAGATGGCAGACTTTCTGCACCAATTTAAAAGACAGGAAGAGGAGACAGCTGCAGCCAGGGGTCAGGCCCGAGTGCTTGAGGGCACCAATAGCTGTGCTGATTTGCAAAAGCTTCCATGCAAGGAACAGTTCTTTGAATGGAGGAGGGCCCGATTACGTTACTCCACTTGGTAAGCCAGAGTACAGAGCTGGACAGGGTAGAAGGGAAATAAAGAGGTAAGAAAATATGAGCTCTAGAAAGTCAGAGTCTTTTGCTTACCAGCATTTGATCGATATGTAGAAAGCTTCTAGCAGTTTAGAGAATTGTAAAAAGCAGTACTAACATCTGCAAGTACAAGGTACCTGGCACACAGCCATCTCGGGCAGTTTTACTGTCCAAAGCTCTTTAATTATTCATCTACCACCACTTGGCTTACTGAATGACACTATGGGTACAACGTATTGAATAAGTCTACAGGTGAAGATACTGCCATGAGGGGGGAAATAAAGTCCAAAAACGTTTTTACCAAGTATTTTTGAATAGCTGCACAGATAGAATAACTTTGCTTACTTCTGCTTTCTCCCTGCCACCCTGTTTTTCCCAACAATAGCTTCACCCCTTCGTCCCTTAAAAATAAGGGAGCTGAACAAACCAGGTCTGAAAGCCAGTTCACAGCTGCCCAGAAGAATTGGTCTCATAACAGATCTTACAACAAACCCAGTACTGATATAACAGAAGGGACTGCTGGGCTACTTATTTTGCTTTCATGGTAGAATTTGAAAAGAGTTGCTTAATCAGCTTTCCTAACACTCTGAATAATTAGCAAGTAATCAAAGCCTTACAAGATTTTTCAGTGGAGTTTGGCACAAGCTGCTTTCACATAGCTTTTTGCTAATTAGTCCTACAAACTATTCAAGCAAATTGCAGGAATTTAAGTATATTTGTTCCCCTTTAGTCTCCAGGTGACTTTCATGCCTAAAGAAACCCTTTTCTTTGATTTTTCTTTAATTTCTATATTGAAAGAAGTCTGTGATAACATCAACAGAATAGCAAAAAAATAAAAATCACACGTACATCATCTTAAAGAGCTGTCTTTCCTGCAAGCCCTTTCAATGCCCAACAGCCATTATGTTCCTGTCTCCCCTGAATAAGTATACAGGTAATAAGACTGAAAAGCTACCTATTGATACATTTTGTTCTAGTTTGTTGCAGCTGAGTTTGTTTCCTGGGGTCACACAAGCCCTTCAGGCAATGTTCTGCCCAAGAACCATGTGTTGGAAATCACCGCTATGGTTTTCAGAGAAGCTGGCAAGCCTGAGCTCTGAGCTGCTCCAGAGAAAGCAAACAACCCGAGGCTGCACATTATTAACACAACACTAGGGTTCTGCAAGAAGCTCTTCACTTCTGCAATTAATGCACAACAGATGTATCGCAAGTTTTAGACATGTTCTGCATTTTCACTCCTTTAGGAATGCTTTGTTCTCCAACTGAGTGAAAGTCAAGAACATGACTGTAATACAGTAGTGCTAGGAGCTTGTGCCATGAGAACAGAGCTGAAACAGGAGTCAAATGGACTCTGAATTAGCTTGCAGTCTGTTTCCAAAGATTAGCTTGATACTAATATGCCTTCAAGACTGGTAAACAGCACAGCTTCATGCTTGCTCTTTCATTGACTAGGGGCAAGTCAATTTGGAGTGCCACCACTGAGAAGACAAGTGTCTAAGATAAACTAAGGAGGTTCTAGTTGATTGGTATTTTCTCGGGAAGCAACTGCTTTGCAGTTAAGTCACTAGTCATAATCAAGAATCCAATTTCAATGCCCAGCTTTAATCCACGCTTAATGTTACTACCAAACTTCGAGTGCAACAGGGAACCCTCTTTTTGTCTTTAAAACAGCTAATGCTTTGTTTCCTCTAAGAGTTTAGGCCATAGGATCTCTAAGATCTTACACCTTAGGTAACGAAGGCACCAAAACCAGCACCACTAAAAGCCTCTCATCTCCCCTAGAATGACTATCCTTATGTCAGCTTGACTTTTGAGATCCAAAAGGAAGGTTCATGCAGCTGCACTGAATGCTTACTAGATACTTGATGTATTTAGGGCTTCTAAATAGGACTTGCAAGTTTTCGAAGTGATTGCAGAAGAGAAATACTGTAATCAAAGTCCTTGTCCCTCCAAAGCCTCCTGAAATTGTAATAAGTGCTTCATATTATTGGTGAAAGTGAGGGCAGCTGCACTGATTCTGGAGGTCCCAGAATGGAAGGTCAAGGATCAGCCTGCTCAAATACACAGCTGACATAAGGTGAATTTGAAAGTGGATTCAACAGGCTTAGAGCTGGCCAGTACGTCATTACTTTATTAAACTAGTTATGATGATGTGCTCTACCCTGTAATAGATTTCATTAGTCTTCAATCAACTTAAGACAATTCAAATAAGAGTAGGCACTTTAAAACTAACAGCCATCCCTGTGTTCATAATAAGTGCACAGACACACCATGAGAACATTCTCTTCCTGTGAGCCCCAACAGATTTCTTCCCTAATAGAAAGGGGAGTACATGAACAGGAGCAAGCGCTGACTGCATCCATCCCTCCCCCATTTCCACAGCCAGTGGACTATATAGTGCTGGTACAGTACAATATCAGCACACAGCTACTATACAGAGAGGCAGGGATGACTTTTTCCCCATACATCCATGGAAAGCCCAGCAAAAGATGACTTGGTCCTAAACCCAAGTACCTGGGACACTAACAATAATTAAATGCTTCACTTGGAACATGTTTATTTTCTCAAGACAATACTCTAATATTCATTTGTGCTCAGGTTTAAGAAACACACTAGGCAGAAGAATGGTTAAGTGCAGCTCTTCTCCTTATAACACAGGTCAACATGGAAAAAAATATACTACTTACTCTTTGGTCAGAAGTGGGCAGGATTTGAGTAGAAAGCGGGCCAAAGCAGAGTCCTGGTAAATGAGTTCAGGAGGGGCAGTTGGGCTTTTTAAATTTAAGCAGCGAACAATAACATAAAGAACAGCAGCAACTGCAGCTAGCTTTACCCCATCAAACACTGCTGGCAGCTCAGGGGTTTCCAACATTGCACTCATTTTGAGCCTGGAGATAAAAAACAACATTAAAGCTTTTTGCAATATACTGTTGGATATTGATATCAATTGCCATGTTAAATATAAGACTGTGCCAACCAAATAAATTTGTCAGTTAGTTAACACTGCTACAAATATGCTAGCATATCAACTCAGACTAGCAACTTTTAAGATGAAAGGAAGTTTATTTTGTACTGCTTTAAAAACTCTGTCTGCCACAAGAAATAGAAACTGGATGATCAGCTGGAAAGGAGATTTATTCCTAATCAGTGCTGCACTAGAATTGCAACAGCATCTCAGGTGTCAAACCCTACAGTCTGCAGCCAGTCGATACTTTCAGGATCTTCACCAAGACTATCCGGCTCAAATAGAAGCTAAGTGAAAAACCGGCAGTTTTTGAGAGATTTGGGAGACCATCAGCAGCTTTGGATATGTGTCTCTTTCCAGATGTATAAGCCAGGCTTGAAAAGGAGAATTTGAAAGAACTACTGTGTTAGTTCCTCAGCCTGAATTTTGCAACTCCATGACAATACTGGTACTAACTCCTGCAGGTATTTAAGGTGGTCACTTTATGTACCACAGAGTTCAGTATTTCTTTTAATTCACTGTAGTTCTGCAGCTGAAGGAGAACTAGATTAATATCTAGTCTGTCAAGGGTTTCAGAGTACAGGAAGTAGAGGAGGGGAGAGAACTAAAACCCTCACGATATAACAACATCCTTCCAGGTTGAAATCAAATTCTTGAACTGATCCAGCTTCTTTTGAACATATGGTTCAAATAGCTGCCTGCAGTTATTACAGGGACATTTCATCCATGTTGAAGGGGCAGGTTTTTCCCTGGGTATTTCCTGAGCCACATGGGTAACCCAAGTAAGATAGTAACTGCTGAGGCAAGTCTTACCAATTTCACTTTTTCTTCAAACTAGAAATAATTGCCAGTCCTCAGTACAATGGTCACCGTCCAGATCTACGTGCTACCCTGTGAGGAGAGAAAAAGCAAATTGATTATTACTGATAAGGCTGCATCCCTCAGCTGGAAGGAAAGAACATAAGTTTATACAGAGGTCCCATTGCAGACACTGCAATTGATTTGTATATTCAGTCACAACCGCTTCAACTCTGATCCATCTGCATCACAAACCTCTTGCCTATGGACAGATTCCAGACTACATCAGTTGCCTCCAGCATATTAATTTATCTGCAGTATGCAAATACAACTTCATGAGTAGAGACAGAAAGCAATAATGAAAAATCAGTGCAACTTCACAGGAAAGCCAAGCTATGTGCTTCCAGAAGACCACACAGTTACCATCTTTGCAAGACAGTGACACTGTCCCCAGCTGCAAACACTATTCAAATCCCTTCCTATTTAAAAGGCTAAAAGTGACAGGCTACTGTTCTTCTCAGCTTTGTGCAGTATCTATGCTGATACTGAAGTGTGAAGCCAGTCTGAAAGAAGTTTCCTGCTACTTTTACTCAGGCTTAGACAGGCAGCTCATTCCTACAGATGGAAGCTTGTAAACAGTCTCTGCTTGTTCCCACACTTGCTTTTTTAGGAAATTACAACATATCACACTTCCACAAGATGGTGAGAGCCACCAGGAGACTCAGATACATCCACCTAATTAACACTAGTGCACACACACCAAGGTTTGTTACTTGATGATGCCAATAACAGAGACAGCTTTCAGCCTGTAACCATAAAAATGTAAGCAATATTTACAATTAGAACTGGATTTCTTACAGGCACAACAAACCGATGGGGAATCAGAGCTTCCAGGAAAAAGCTCCAGAACAGTCTGCTCTCCGCTGCGGCTGCTGCTTCCAACTCTGAACATACACCAACAGCACAGGCCATACCAAAGCCTTAATAGTCCTCCTAGCAGGAAGGGAAAACCTCAGAAGTACGTTCTGTACTCAATGAAGCTACACCAAAATCCCTTGGAAGAAAACAAGTCTGACATCAGCTATTGATTAACAGCATGCAGGAAACCTGCAAGTTTCTGCCACCATAACTGTCTGCATTGCAGGAGAACAGAGGATGAGGAAAGCAGAGACTTTTAATATTGGACAGCTCTGAAGCTTTTATTTTCTGATTCTGAGCTTCATAGTAGCAGGGAGAGAGAAGCGGGCTACAAAAGCCATTTATTCTTCTAACCAGAAGGTTACATTGGCATCACGTGTCTCAATGAAGAGTTCACGTACAACGTTCAGCTATAGTATGTTAGCTCACTTCCATGCTTAGCAGACTTTCACCAACACTACCACCAACTGCGTAGGAGACAACAGGCAAACTACAGCAATGGCTTCTCCAGGGAAGGTACAACCAGCAGAAGAGTGGATTGAATTCCTGAACAATTGCTGACTCAAGGACAACCAGGTGCTTGAGTAAGACTTCCCCAGCTAAAACTCCCAGAAGTTCTTCTGTTTGCACCTTCCCTTCCTTGTTTTATTTAGAAAATTAATAGAGACGCTGACACAAAAGTTACCTAATACCTTCCTGGCACCTGGATTTTAAGCTAGTTTGCCGTTTACAGCTTTCACAGCATTAGTGAATTTGTTAAAAATAAAACTGGGCATGATTAGTCATTAGCATTTTGTACTAGTGACTCAGTATAACTGATCCAACTACGCTGTATCTTGCTGAGAGTCTTCTCTCCCACATAATCTTCAGACTACAAACATACGATCTCTCTTTGATACTTCTATATCTAGTTTTTGCCTGTCACTACCTTAAAAAAAAGCATACTAGCTCGGAGTTACTTTCAGAAAAAACAGCTATTGGTAGGCAAGATTATGCTTTGACACTTGCGAACTAGTATTCTTCCCTTTTAGACAGTCTGAATACACATTCACTGAACATACACACTTCAAACATGTGCTAGAGGTTCATGTATTTGTCAGGATCTTTACCTAAAAGCTCAGGTCAGCCTGTGTACAGCTAACACGAAGTTGGCACTGCTGTTGCACAGCTATCTGCAGTGATTAACTAGGCAGCGAGTCTAGTCCAAGGCAGCTAGATTGGTAAACTCCATGCCCTATGGATCCAGCTGTGACACTTCAGGGCCTTCCTCAAGAGTCTGATATTTCTGAAGACATAAACAGACTTGTCTCAGCCAGGGAAGATTTGCAGGGGCTGAGCCAGAGCACTTTGCTCTAAAATTTTAAGTGTTTAGCTTACCAAAATGGATTTGAGAGCTCTGCCTCTAATCACATAGGACAAATGCCTCCCTATTTACGAGCAGGGATGAGGTCACCTTGCTTCTGTTTTGTTAAACCCTTTTTGCATTGACCCAATAAAATTGTCTGTTTACGAAAAAGGACAGATAACCAGTGTTGAGCCAGTCAAATTTTAATCTAGAATCCCTTCTAAATGGGTCAGCATTAATATAAACAGATAAGTATTTGTCCTTTTCCGTATACAGGACACTAGATTCACTTTTAGCAGGCTAGACAAATTTAGCAAGAGGCAGTAAGTATATTACTGGAAGCAATCAAGCCTGCCTTTTCATCAGTCACTGGGTTTGAGATCCACATTGAGGAACACAAAGAAGTTGAAGCTCTTGGGGCCAACAATGTTATTTTGAAGCACCTGAAGTATACAATTCCTTTTTTCAAAATCACTTAAAGGCATGACAGCCCCAAAGACTGACAGTCTTTTCAAGCAATATTCTTAAGTCCCATTTGTGACTGAGGAGTAACTTTAAAATCAATTACTGGAGAGCAAGTGTCGGATTTGCAGAATCTTTTCATTTGCCCTTTCATCACAGAATAAAAAGCTGAAAATCATGTTAAAGGAAACACTTCAGCACTACTGTTAGCAGAGTGCACCTCACCTGTGCAAGTACAATGAGAAAAATCCCATGTCTCCCCTTTCCAGACAGGAATAGAAACAAGTACAACAAAAGCCAGCAGAGCTACAGCAAATTCCTTATGTATTCTTTCAAAGACACTGGGTTTTGGAAAAGCCATCACCAAGATATTTACTTGTACAGTAAGATTTGTTGTCAGTTATGACTTCACCGAGACCCATACACATTTCTGTTCCAGGTTGCCTGAGGAGAGGAGACACTTCCAGGGACAGAAGTCACTTCACCCTGTGACTCATCATGGCATGCACAGGACTGGTAGCTACCAAGCATTACAGCTCCTCCACCCATGCCAAAGCTGAGCCTGACTCTGCATACTGGAAAGCCAACATTAAAAAAAAACAAAACAAAGACATTAAAGGAAGCCACTCCCATACGGTCCTTCCCTCAGGCCTTTTAATGAGCAACTGAAGGCCTGGGAGGCTCATTTCACTGAAGCATTATAAATGCTTTGGGCTAAAGTGAAGATACAACTAGATGTAACTGCCCAGAGACAAGACTAAAGACAGCCCCTTTAAAAGGGGCTCCACTAGCAAGACATTTATGCTCCATTACATTCACTGAAGAATCTTGAAGGAATCCTGTTTCCAGGAATGGTAGTTTGATACAAAAGCTTCCTGGATGCCCTCCCACCAGTCAGTGTTCGGCTCACTAGTGCTTTCAGAGCTCAGCTGGACACCAAAACACTGGAGCATACCTGGCCAACACTGAAAGCACTTAAAAATCCCCTTTCCTATCCTTTTACAGCTTCTACCAAGTAGTGTAACACCCTCTTTCTTCCCCACTAAGATTCAGAAGAGCCAAAGAGGCTGTTTCTAGACAGATTAAGCAGACAGACTTCGTTAACTAATTTATCAGACATTTCTTGGACTGGTTTCACTTATTTGTAGTGCCTACTTGGAGAATAAAACTCTGAAAGCAAATCTGCTAGACAAGAGGAAAGTAAAAAAAACCCTGCTTTAAAGTAGAGTTGTGTCTAGGCAGATTCAGATCAGAAATAAGGGGTTCCCCCCTGCCTTTCTGAAGGGGGAAGAAGGACGGCTGTTTCACTGAAGTTAGTTCTTTAGGGAACATTTCCAGGAAATTAGTCATCTTTAATATCAGCCTAACCTAAGGCCTCTTATGAAAGATATGCTGCAAAACCAAAAGAGTTACAGGCCTGCCACTGCCAGGTACGATATTTAGAACCACATTATGGAGAAGGGAACTTTATTAAGGAAAGGGTGGAAAGCCAGAGCACTACAAAAGCTTTTAAACAAAGCCGTGTTTTATGCCAGCATATTATTCGCATCTCATGCCAGGAAGCGTACAAGAAGTGTCACACTGCTGAGCCTTCAATGGTTTAAATGCAGAGGAAGATGTTTAGAGACCATCCAGTTGAAAACATACATAGGGAATGTATACACCTGGGAAAGACTCTGAAGCAACGTGAATGATAGGAAAGGCTGCCAGACCAAGTTTTTGTAAAGCACCAGAGGACAGTCTGAGGTCACACAAGCTACATGAGTACAAGAATCTGTGCTAGAGGAATCATGCAAAAATTCAAGTTTTATTGCTGAGTCCTATACCCTGCCTTTTACCCAGCACTTTGTGTGTATAAGATGCTTTCATTTTTTATGGGAAAAAAGTGTTAAACCTAAACTGCTACTTTAAGGTCTCCAAAGAATATTAGGGCCACACTGGTCCTATGCCTCATCAGTTTAGGCACACAAAGCAAGGCATCACAGTGCTTATTTCAAGATTGGCATCTAACCAAGTTTACCCCATGCAGAACCTCCTATTATCTTCAGTCATAGCTCAGAAGCAAACGCTGAGATCATCTCGATGTATCACTTGGTACTTCTGGCCATTTAAAACAGCCAATTAAGTCTCAGACCTCAAAGCACAAAGGGTATAATTAAGAATTAACTGAGCACTTCAAGCACTTAAGCTTAGGTTTTCAGGAGATGTGGCCATGAGAGATAAAGTGCAGTCCTCACCAGAGTCATCAGGAGTCTGGCAAAGCCCACCACAGTTTTGTTGTCAGACATCTGACAAATTTTTATCGCCAAATAAAGAGGTCACACTGACATGTCCCATCACAAGGATGCTTAAAAGAACATTACTTGGACAGCACACAGAAGTCCTTGGTGCAAATCCCTCCGCCTTGTGCCAGAGCCAGCACCCAGGGCAGGATTTGGCTGGTCAGTGACTATACAAAGCAGCAGCTTCTGTTTACACCATGTTCCAACAAGAATTTCTTGGCTGGTACCTTCACTAGAATTTGACCTTTTCATCAGATACATTACTTGGCTCATATACTGAATTTAGAGGTACTCTGAGATTACAGGGACAAAGTTCATAGCATGAGGTACCATGGGCACTGCCAGAAAGACAGGTGTCTTTAACTGGAGCTTTTTCTCCTTTTTTCACTTTGAGAAGTCCTACACCTTCAGAGCAGGAGGCAAGCACCAAAAGAGGGCTGGGTGTACGTGCCAAGGCAGCTTGCTTAAGAACGCACCTGAGAATCATTCTATAGGGCCAAAGACTCCTTAGGTCTTTCACTTCCCTAAGAAGGCTAATGTAGTCAACCAAGCCTTGAATTTCACTTCCTTCCAACTACAGGAACTGCTTTTGTTTCTTCATAATATCATTTTAACTACTCAAAATGGCTCTACTGCATGACAGGCAGCTTTTGTGTATTATCCAAGAAGGTTGCTATGTAGACTCCCTGTCTGTCACCTTATCTGGTTCCTGCTTGTCACAGATGGATTGAAAAAACACTGCATTAGCTTTTATTGCACACACCTGACATACAACATTAACTAAGACCAAGACAAGGCTCAGATGACTCCACAGGAATCAATTAATTGCATCTTATCTTAAAGGAAAGGCTTATGTTATTTAAGCAAACATAATTATTCGATTACTGCAGAGACTTAGGACTTTGTCACACCCCAAAAGCTGCCTTATGGAACTGCATGGCAAAGCTTCAGCTCCTCATAGAAGACGCCAAGCTTACTTTTAGGTACTGAGAGAAAAGAAGTAATGGCTAACACCTTTCCACAGTCTTACAGCATTAGCAGGTGCCACTTGCCTACCACATAACCCTGTGTGTCAGCAGGCAGCATTAAGCTCAAGGGAAGAAGTGGAATAAACACATTGCAGACAACTCAACGATCCATGCTCAGTAGTTTGAGGGAGTGCTGCTAGCATCAAGCCACAGATAGCTAAGTGAGCTAATACAAACTGTATAACAGACTAAACCCCCTGAAGGAGTCTGCTCTATTCCTTCACTATATTTTGAAATGCAGTATCATACTGTTAAAGCCTCAGACTCCAACCTCTCCATCCCCACAGGGTCACAGAGCTCAGATGTACATATCACAGAGCAGCCCAAAGTCCAAGCGCATCACAGCTGTTTGCTCAGCTACAGGGTACACAGCTGAGTAAGTGGGGAGTACACTCCACACCAGACTGGCTGCACAACAGGGAAAGACCTTCTATCAACAAAGCACACGTTAAGACAGCTAAGAGAATTTTATTCAAGACAAGTTCAGTTCAAGCAGTCTGAAAACACCTAGATCTGGACATGATCAAAAGCTGAGGTGGCACTTCACCCTAAGGTCTTCAAACACCTTGCTTAATTTCTTTCCCCTGTGGAGCAGCTCTGTTCCACAGCAGTACGGCAGATTTGCAGAGTCATTCTCAACAACATTTTAGGACAAAAGAACCAAACGCAAAGAGACAGGACCTGACCAACACACAGCTACCACTACTGCAGACTACTCAAGTTCTAGCAAATGATGAAACAGAAGTTTTGGAGCACCACAGCAGTCACCAGCAACTCAAAGTTTGAAGAGCTACGTGCTGAATCTGAGTGGGAGGTTAGGGATATTACAGGCACATCTTAGGACATTTTTTCCTTACCTCTTACAAGAATGTTCACTGTAAATGACTGTGGATCTGCTTATTTCACTTAGTACAATCTTTCATATTCACATATGCCCAATCAACACTTCACAGAACTGGGTGTTCCAGTTAAGGGACGGCCAGGCTTGAACACCCTCAGCATTAATTCTTCTGGAACCTGCACCTCTATGCAAAAGCATCTTTGAAGATGTAAGTAAGTTTAGAAGCAAGGCAGACTGTTGAACAGTGAACCCCTCATTAGCAGCCAGTCAATCGTCCTAGGTGACCCTTTCCATGAGGAGCCCCTATTAAGCTGTTTGAATACTCAATGCCCTGAATAGAACTGTCACTCAATTATTAGCAACGAGTACATCAGAAGTTTCAAAAGGGTTTGGTGTTTGCAGGAGCTCAGTCCTCAGGAAGTTGTCATTGCCATTTATTTTAGTCATACTGAACCCATGATGATGAAAAACTCAAGTATTTCTCAACAGTAGAGTAAGTGGTAGGCAACCACACTCCCTGATCAATCTAGAAATACATAAGAAAATCTTCTGTACATCACAAAGTATGACACTTCCTTCCATTGCCATTACCTTTAACGGAGCACAGGCATCTGGTTTGTGCAGACTGCTTTGCAAAGCATTTTGAATCCCTACTGCCTGATGCTGACAGAGTAAGGCTGGCAGTCAGAGACAATCTTTATTATCAACTCAACTGATATAGCTGGAGAAAATACAAGCCCTTGGGCACACAAGGTTTCCTAGAGCTAAAAGAGGCTAAGATAGCATCACTGCCACCCACATATGTTGGGCCAGTGGGACTTTGCTTCTCCATAAGAAGGAGAGATTGCCTTCGCACACTGAAATTAAATCAACTGTTTGGTACTGAACTCAAACAGCTGAGTTTGATCAGTTTTTTTTTTTTAAATGCATGTAAGATTAATCTTTGCAAGCTATTTAGGCTGAAGAAGAGCAAATACTTGCACACAAGTTCAGTTGATTTACAGTACTCATTAAGAACAGCAATTCAGAGCTATAACACACATGAACTATGATCTTCCAGAGAAGCTCAAAAGTGTAGATGAAGATGCCAATGCAGAAGTATTATGATTTAGGCTTATGCTGAAAAGTCCAAGACACCAGTTTCAGGCTGGTGTCTGCACCTCTTAACAGGTATTACAAGCACCAGAGATCCCAGCACCTACACCTTGATTAGAAACTTTACTAAATTCCGTTTTTTCTTAACTTAATCCAAGTTCTGGCACTACCAGAACTGGCAGCATGAAAAGAACGATGAAGAGGCCAGAGAAACAGAGCAAGAAACGGGAGTAACAGAGCAATGTGAATCCAGCAGCACCCAGGACATTTCCATTACTGAGTGAGGTTAAACTACAACTACAGGAGGTTTGAATCACTGCGCTAAAGCCACCATTTTCTATAGTACAGCAAATTACATCTAAAAGTGGAACTCAGTAGATTTGGATAACCTCTCCATATGCCTGTGTCAAGGACAAATGATGTTATTCTGCCATCTTTCCTTCCCAATACCACATCCCAGAACAGTGACTAGTTCAGCGTGTTAATCTCTGCGTTTTCACATGACAAGTTTAATAATGCAGCTTTATGAAACACTAAAAGCCTAAGCTGCTATTCATTCCCTGAACAGAAAAATACAGCTTTTACAAGAAGAGTAGAATTAATACTTAAGTTTAGCTTCTTCAGAATCAGTTTTGCAAGATGGAATGTTTTATCCCCAGCCTCCATGCCTTTTCCACCTCTAGAAAAGGCACAATCTTAGGTCAGCCTCATGCTCCATGCAGCTAATTCACTCAGTAACACAAAGGACCTCCCTGTGCAAAAGCTGAAATACAACTATTCTTAAGAATAAGGCAGGAGAATAGAAGAACCCAAATATTAGCTCTTTTTTAATAGTCTTCCTGTTTTCACTCTTGACTTTGAGACCGAAATAAGAGATGGCTAGAATAATAAGAAAGGCTGCATGTTCACTGATCCAAGAAGAGACAAGAGAATTTATTCAAACTTCTCTTGTGATATGAGAGCTAAGCAAGCATCTAGGAATGAAGGTGAAGTAGATGAACCAATAAGAGATAACAACAGAACAACCAAAGACTAGTTGTCAATAACACAACTCCCTGCACAAGAAATAAACATTATCGAAGAAGGTCTGAAAATGAGATATCACAAATGCAAACAGCTGAACTGTGCATTCTATGAACACCATATCAGTGGTGACTAGAATGTGTCAACCTAAGCAATATTACAAACATGGCTGAGCATGATAATAATTGATAAACAAGGCATGTAAGATGAACACACTGTACCAGTTAGCTGATTAATAAGCCACAAACGTTTGTTACAGAAGCAGGCACCAGTGCTGTGGAAGCCGAACAGCAATTTGTAAGAAGCAGACAGGAATCTTTAGCACTTACCACACCAGTGACAATTGTACATCAACAATAAGAGGAAGCTGTTATGAATTCTCTGAAGAGACCTGCATGAGAATGCAACTACAGAAGGCAATCCTTCCAGTCATAACTGTGGGGATAAAGCTGCTGCTAACATGCCTTTTTAAAAGGGTTAGTGTCAGGTGAGGGATTTCACCAGCTCTAATACAGCCACTGCGATAGATATACCTACCTGTCCTGTACTGGAGTAAATCACAAGTTATACATGAAGTTGGTGAATTAAGTGGACAGCATCCTGTCACTCAGGCTAAGAAGCAGGTATATAGTATGCATCAACAAAAGGAAATCTAAAGTTACTGCAAAATGCTAGTAGCACTGTCAGGACCTAGGAGCGTGAGTAAGAGAGAAGAGCCTCATTTAGGGGGAGCAGTGTGAGCTGGCGGCTGCCAGCCAGAACTCACCTGGCTCTAACTCCCCTGAGCGTCATCCCCTCAGGATGGGCTCCCCACCTCAGCCTTCACCCACTGCCAGCACAGCCTGCTCTCACACCACCGCCTTCCTCACCCTGCACAACCTCGCACCTCCACGAAGCCACGGGGAAAGCCATCACCACACCGCCAGCTGCGCGGCCCTTCCAACCGGGCCAGGAACCCAACCGAGCAGCACCGGGAGGGGACCGGACCGCAGACCACCACAGCCAGGCCAGGCCGAACCTCACCGCAGGGCTACCCCCGCCTCCACCCCAGGAAATAAACACATAAGGCAAGCCTGCTGCAGAAAATAAATAGAAAGAAAGCGCCTGGGCGGGCAGGGGGAACCTGAGGAGCACCGCTGACCGCCCGGCGCCTGACAGACCCGGCCGCGGCCCGACGCCCCGCACCCCCTCAGGCCCCGTACCGCTGCGAGGCGGACGGAGAGGCAGCCCCGGCCGCCGTCGCCCCCTCAGCCCGGCAGGGAAGAGGGTCCCGGAGCGGCAGCGCCTCACCTGCGGACCCAGCCAAGCGGCGCAGCCACCGGCAGCTCCCACCGTCTGCACCCGCCCCGCTACCCGCGGCCCCTTAGCGACCGCCCTCGCCCTCCCATTGGCCGCCCCGCCCCGCCGCTCCCGCCCAAACCCGCGCGTGGATTGGGCGGGAGGAGGGCGGGAGAGGTCTTCGTGGGCGCTATTGGATGGAGGCGAGGCAGCGGGGCGGGACAGCGCCATTCCGTTGGCTCGAGCACCTTTCAGTCAGCCAGAGGGCGGTGATTGGCGTCCGCGGGCGGGGCGGGGCTGCCGGCGCCTGTGGGGAGCGGCGGACGCCGCCGCCATGACAGAGCGGGGCTGCCACGGGGCGGTGGGTGAAGCAGGAACTGCGGGGGTGAAGCAGCAGCCGCATCCTGCCGCCGGAGCCAACACCCCTGCCGCGGGGGGAGGCAGTCTGGGGAGCCGCTCCAGCGGAGGTGCATGTTCACCCCTCAGTGGTGTGGGGCTCGGTGGTCCTGAGGGCCGGATGGGCCAAAAACTTCTCCAGCCTGGCACAAGCCGCTGATAATCCATCTAAGTGTGCCCAGGCGCTGAATACTGGTCACATAATAGTACCTTGCAATCAAAACTCATTTAGGAACGGTATCTTGGAGCCTTAAAAATGGTGGCTGGGCCTTCAACAGGCAGGTTTTGTTTCCCGTGGGCCCCCAGGCCACCTCCCTGTGGCAAACCTGGCACTGGGGGTGCAAGCTGGGACCACTTATAGGGCCTTGCCAGCAGGAGCGAAGGGCTCTTCCCCCAGCCCCTCAGAGGCACAGGAATGCCCACCCGGTTTCATCCCACCAAGTGGGATGTGTGACAGGGACAGCAAAATCTGCCCAGAGGCAGACGGAGCCTGTCATCTGGAGGGCACTGGAGGAAAACAAAAAATGTCTGCAATGCGATGTTTATATAAACTTGCTTTTCTTGTAGCCTCCCAAAAGAGCCACATGTTACGTTGCTAGTAACATCAACTGTTCCTGACTATGGTAATGGTTGCTTTATATAACTGGATGGAAAAATCCTTTCCCTGATTTCAGGCATTTTGTTTCCTCTGTTTACTGGGAGTTGGAGCTTCCTACGTAGCGAAAGCTCTCAAGGAGCAAGTCACATTTTCCAGAGAGTTATGTATCTGGAGGGATGACTAACTGCTGTAGACTGAGTCACGAAGGGAGGGCGGAGAGGGGACGGTGAAGCAGGGAGCTCTGAGGGAGGGCGGAGAGGGGACGGCTGAAATGATGGTGGCAGAACAGAAACAGCGGCAGCCCCACGGCGAGTGCCCCTTGCTTGCTACGGATGTGATCCCATGCCACTCAGATGAGAGCCCAATTCCTTATCTCCAGCTTTTAACTGACCTTGTGAAGATACCCAGGGTTTATGGTGGTTGCTAAGCTTGTCAGCGACTCAGCTGGGCTGAGGTTTCGTATGTCTGAAAGCAGCTGAGTTATGCCTGTGATCAAGCTACGAGATAGGCTTAGTAGATAAACTTCCGGTATCAGCCTCTTAACTAAGTATTTGAAGAATGTGTTTGAATTTGATTACAGAAAATTGCAGTCCAATTGATTCCAGGTGTACCTTGGCTCCTCACCATGGATCGGGCCAGGAAAACACAGATCCAGGCGGGAAAACACACCACTGAAGTGGAGCTGAGCCTCCAGGCAAGGCTTTTACTTCAAATCCCCGAGGCTGTTGGAGATTTCTCTGACTTGAGAGAAGCTCAGCTATTAGAAGAAAGCTTTCTTTAGCACAACGTCACAACGCAAACCAAACTTTTAGCTGCCCACTTCTTGCTGAGGAGAAGTAAAGCATAGGGTGGTCTTTTATATCAGGGGTGCTTTGATACATTAGTGAGGAGTGAGAGCTGAGAACCAGAGGGGACTGACGCTGAAGAGGTGGCTGTGACAGTGGGAGCCAAACTCCTGAGCTGTGTTTATTGTAAGAAGAAGGGATGTGGTGGAAAAGGCACTGTGTCTCCAGAAAGGGAAGGAGGAACTGGTGCAAGTCAGTTGGCGTTTTGCTCCGGACCATGTTGGGGGGTTCCAGCTGCACCTTCTGGTGTGGGAGCAGAGACGGCTGGGCGGGAGCGAGTGTGTTTGGTGAATACAAACCTGGCTTTGGGCTATTAAAACAGCCTGTGAGACATGAGTAAAGGAAGCTGCCCTCCCTCTGAGCGTGCGGGGAGCTGACGGTGCTTCGGCCGAGCCGGTGTGATGGTGAGCACCGCAGGGCTGGATGGCGTTGGGAGCAGAGGTGTGTGCAGCAGGTGGAGCGCTCTGGCCGGCAGCCAGGAGCAAGGCCGTACCACTCACAACAAACAGCTCACACTCAGGAAATGCCATCTGAGGAGTAGCCCAAACCATCCTGTGAAGGAAGGGTGCTGGGAAGAGCCGAGCTTCATTCCCAGGCTCGTAGGGAGGGATTTGGCAGCTCCAGCCCAGCAGATGCTTCTGTCTGATGTTCCTGCAGAGAAGTGGGATGGGGGTGTCCAGGAACACCCTCACGCTTTGGAGACAGGAGGATTTCTCTTTGAGTAGTGTGGCTAACGCAAAAAAGGCCAAATGTATGTGCTGGAAACTGTGGGAACAAGAAGAACACACAGCTTTGCCTTGTGCTTTGGGCAGGCACTTACCTCTGTATAATGAGGCCAAAAAAAGCCTGAGGATAATTTCATCTATTTAAACTCAGCAATTGGAAAGAGAGAACTTGATGCGGTGCTGAGCCAGCCTGAGGCATCCCTGTACAACGCCGTGGTGACAGTCACCTTTTGTTCTTCACATCCCTCTCTCTTTTGGCTGTTGCTGCCACAAGGAACTCAGACTCTTTTTCTGCTTCATTTCCCCTGGCCCAGCTTTTCTCCTGCTCAGCAAACTTGCTGTGTGCTGAAGGGCTCCCAGGGACTTTGCGCCTCTGAGGAAACCTTTTTGCTGGAGGAAATATCGGGGTGCTGATCTCTGCCAGTGTAGCAGGAGCAAAAAGGAAAACATCTCTTATGGCAGGGCTTGATTGCCAGCTGAAAATAAGCGAAGTGCCTGTCAGTGACATGTGAGCACAAAAAAGCTTTGCAGATGGAAATAAAGGCAATGCTTTTTTCCTCTTCTCCTATTCTGCCTTCCCTGCAGCGCCAGCGAGGCATTGGCTTGCAGGCTGCAGAGCCATGCTGTTTGAGAGCCTGTTGGATCTGGATGCACGATACTTTTTGGACCCTTACGTATTTTCTGAAAATGGTGTCTAAAAGCATAATGGGCACTTTGCAGATCTCTAAATAGACCAGCCTCTGTCCCAAGGAGCTGACAATGTAAGGAGACAAGTGCCAGGGATGGGAGAACGGCTGCATCACACAAACCGGAGCTGGGGAGGTGGCACGTGGCCCACCTGCTCAGTATTTTTCCATCGCATTCTCATTCAGCTGCTCCTTGCCAACTTCCAGCTCTGTCACCCTCCTCAAAAGCTTCTGCTCAGGGTTTATTTAGCACACTATTTATTTCCTAATTATAGCACTTACTGACTAACCTCAGCCCTACAGGGCTACTGCTGTCCACCTTTTTGTGCCCTGTAGACTAGAGGTTTCTTAGGGCTGAAGGCATTTCTTCTGCTGTCCTGTTGCTAGAGACTTTCTGACTTTTTTTTCTGGTTTTCTACCGAACCAAGAGAGCTCTGACTGCTAATACAGGAAACGTCACTGATCATTTTGAAGCAGACGGGCTATTGCATTCCCAAATTCTTTAGGCCAGAAGAGAAATGCCACTGAGCTGAGCACTTTACCAGGCTGTGCTCCGCCGCTTCTGTCAATGAATTCCCGACAGCCAGCTCACTCCTTTTACCTCACGTCCAGCCACAGCTGCTGGCTGGAGGAAGAGGTTTTGAAAACCACTCCCCGGCATCAGCCCTGATGCTGGTCCTGCTTCTGCGTGCTCCATGACACTTGAACACTGCCTGGCTCCACAACCAGCCTCAGTGCTCTAGGGGAAGGATCCATCTGTATCTCCCTGAGATGAATCCATGCCACAACAATCCTGAATTTTCCAGGGAGTCCGGTTAGGTGAAATTCCTACCCCTTGCACCAAAAGCTGCCAGGCTAAGCAGACCTGTTCCCAACAGCAGCCACCTCATGTTTGCTCATGGCCCTTTCAGAACCATTTCTGTCCCTTTATCACACATTTTGGTAAATCAAGACACGACTGGAGGGACTAAGCGGTGCTTTGGTGTGGCACCTGTCTCTAAAGCCATCTGCACAGGCAGCAGGGTAACATGCAGGGGAGGTATCTGGCAGGCAGCGGGAGCAGCGAGAGGAGGTATCTCTGGGGGAAAGCAGGATGGATTGGAACAAATGAATGTAGTAAAGCCAGAAGGACATATGAGCTTCTCCTGGGGTGTTTCCAAGATGTCATACTGAATAAAGGAAACTGTTTGTCTTCTGTTTAATTCTGAGTGGTCTGTCTGACGTTTGCCATTATACCGTGTTCCTGAGGTTGGAGTTTGGAAAGACTATGATTATCCAGCCTCAGGAAGCCAGCGAGGGAGATTGCTAAAGCCACATTATTTTTTTTTTCAGTGGCTGCTTGTGAAATACTTTCTCTGAAAAAGTTGCCATAGAATAGAATTGCCATAGAGGGGAACAAGGGGTTGCAATCCTGCAAAATGAAATGCTCAGTGAACCAAACAGTGGGATTATCAGCCCCCTGTAAAAATCCAAATTTTAGTATTGCCTAAGGAATGGGGAAGAGGCGCTTCCTAGAGAGCAGTGTTTATGGAAATTCTGCGGAGGAGGAAGCTACTGCCTCGTGCCAGAATAGCAGGAATCGGGATATGTCTGGGAAGATAGGGAACACACAACTGTGTTTGGATCAGGGTGAGTATGAAGGAAATGGTTACGGTTGTGATTTGGGGGAAAGGGTGATGGTGTTTGGGTGCAGAGAGCCAGAGCTCTGTTTCCTGGAGGTGTAGAAGGAAAACAAGAGAGGAAACAAGCTTGATTCTGGTGCGGGGAGGAGGGTTGTGGGTGAGGCTGGTGGGAACCACGGGAGTATGGTCTGGGGGGTAGGCAGGTGGGGAGGAGGCAGCAAGGAGCAGTGGGATGGCTGGGATGAAAGGATAATCTAGACCATCCCCATCTTCCGGATGCTTTCCTGGAGCAATCACAGCCAACTGGGGGAAGTCTGCTGCCACATCCAGAGCCGAGCTGGGGGTGACCACCCTCTTCCACACACAGGGACCTGGCAGCCATTCCTCCAGCTGACCTCACCTGGCTTCGCAGGAGCAGCACTACCTTTTTGAAAACCCTGCCCGTACCGCCATGGAATCAAATTATTCTATGGGCTGGAGGAATTAAACAGTGCCGCCGACGCTGTGTAATGATCACTTCTCCAGGATGACACCACCTTGGCTCACTGCGGGCTCCACCTTGCAAAGCTGGTGTCTCAGCCTTTTGGAAATGATGTCTGATTTACTGCATGTCTGCTCAGAACAGACCAGCTTTAGGCTCCTGATCCCCAAAGTTCCCATGAAATCCATCTTTGGATTTGGCAGTAATGCCACACTTACACAGGGCTGGATGTGTTGGAAGTGCTGCAGGACTGGGAGGACGTATGGCTGAATGGTGGTGGTGGAGGTCCTCCTTCCAGACCAGCAAAGAGCTGCTGCCCTGGCAGAGGCTAGAGGGTGCTGTGCTGCAGGGAATGGGTGTCCTCCTCCCTCCCTGCCCAGCATCCCTCCAAAGGCAGGTAAAAATTTGCAGGAAATGCTGCCTTTGAGCTGAGATGAAGACCAAGGTGCTGGCTGTAGTTACTAACAACCTCCAAGGCTTTTTAAGACTAAAACAGCAGCCCCATCTAGCTCATTAGTTAGCACACAGAAGGTGACATACAGAAAGGGTGGCTTTCCTCAGGTGGGTGAAAAAGCAAAAAGGAGGGGACAGAGACAGGAGAGGGGGAAAAGGAGTGAGAAAATGAGGAACAGATCAGAAGATAAGGAAGCTGAGCAGAACAAAACCAGAGAATAGAAGAATAAAGAAAGAAAATAGAAGGTGAAACCAATGGAGAAGATCACATCATCTGCTGTGTCCAATTAAGGGCTTCAGACCTCCTGAGTGATGAAAAAGGAGATTTGCTCAGGAGAAAAATCAAGGAGCACCTCTTGCTTGCGGTGGCCGAGGCTGAAAAGCTGTCGGCTGATGGGGCAGGATCAGCTCCTGTTTACCCAGCTGAGGTGTGGCTAATCCTGAGCCCAGCAAAGAGCAGAGCTGAGGAGAGACAGAACAGGCAAAGCCCGGGGGGAGGGACAGGGCAGACAGGGCTGTGTTTGTACAGCGGCTGACAGGCAGCTGCAAGACCAGGCAAAAACATGACATGCTCCCAAACAAGCAGCTCTCTGAGCAGATCGCTGCTCCCTGGAAAGCCTGCCAGCTAACCGCAGGCAGCCAGGGCGAACGTGCCTCCTGCGTGGGGCTGCACGTGCCCTGCGAAACACAGCCCTGCCACCCCGAAGCTGCGGTTGTGGGGTCACTGTCCTCACTGCTGGCGAATCTGCTCTGCCTGGCTGCCTGCAGGCGAGGCAAATGTGCAGGCGTAGCTAGGAGAGAAGGAACACAGGGAGATGGTATTTTGGCTGCATCAAAAGAAGCGTGGCTAGCAGGTCAAGGGAGATGATTCTGCCTCTCTGCTCCACTCTGGTGAGACCCCACCTGGAGCCCTGTGTCCAGCACTGGAGCCCTCAGCAAACGAAGGACACGGACCTGTTGGGACAGGTCCAGAGGAGGGCCACGAAGATGATCAGAGGGCTGGAGCACCTCTGCTATGAGGACAGGTTGAGAGACCTGGGGTTGTTCAGCCTGGAGAAGAGAAGGAGGAGACCTTATAGCAGCCTTCCAGTACCTAAAGGGGGTCTACAGGAAGGAGGGACTCTTTATCAGGGAGTGTAGTGATAGGATGAGGGGGAATGGTTTCAAACTGAAGGAGGGTAGATTCAGATTGGATATTAGAAAGAAATTCTTTACTGTGAGGGTGGTGAGGAACTGGAACAGGTTGCCCAGGGAGGTTGTGGCTGCCCCATCCCTGGAGGTGTTCAAGGCCAGGCTGGATGAGGCTTTGAGCAGCCTGGTCTAGTGGGAGGTGTCCTGCCCATGGCAGGGGGGTTGGAACGAGATGATCTTTAAGGTCCCTTCCAACCCGAACCATTCTATGATTCTATGTTTCCTTACCTTCCTAGGTCTTGCAGAAGACAACCTACCAAAAAAGAGAAGATGCAGACATTACAAAGGAGAAAGACCACAAAGGAGCCCAGTTTCTACCCTAAAGGGACTACACCTACCTCCGGGTCATGGGAGGTTCTGAGGTTCTTTTAGGTGAGCAGCATCCATACAGCATGGTGTGTCTGGGAAGCCAGCCCTGCTCATGGAAATGAGCCACATCAGGTCTCCATGTAGGTGACCTCCCTCCTGTTTTCCACCTCGAGCTTGAGGTGGGATAGCAAGGACTGGAAGGGAGCATCCTAAAGTGGATTACCACCCAAGCCCCTAATAACTGCCCTGGCCCCAACATGTGTGCCGAAGGAGGTGCTGGGGCTGCATCCGTACGTCCCTAGGGACAAACGAACTTGGCCCAAAACATGGACTGAAGGGAATGCTGCAGGGGGATGCGAAGCCCTGTTAGGGCTAAAAGGGGCTGTGAGGTCCACACGTTTTTACTCACTGTATCTACTTTGGATGCCTCCAGCAAGAGCCACTGGTTTTGCTGCTGGAGCTGTCAGAGCAGCAGCCCATTGCCAGGTGGGGACAACTAGGGACTCAGCACTGGAGCTGGGGCTGTTTAACTCCTCCAGGAGACACTGGGAGGATGCAGAATAGGTGGGATTTGCATCCAGTATGAACTGGGCCGTGGGGCAGGACAAAGAGGTCAGAGGGAAGAGTAACATGAAAATGCCTGGAGGGAGTTTGATGGCAGAAGGCAAATTGGTTCATGCCATAATAAAGGCTCTGGTGGAAGCTGGAGAAGGTAATTGGTGTGGTGGGAGATCCCACTGAGAAGAAGGGGTGATTGCAGAGGACATATGGGGTATGACTAACAGAATGGATGTCTTAAATTCGTGTTAGTATAAACTTCCCGGCAGGGAGGGAAAAACACTTGGGAGACTTTACAAGGGTCTGGTACAAAACTGAGCTCTAGGAGATCTCCTTCCGAGGAAATCTGTGAAGCAGCCAGGGGATGGGTGGATACCCCTACCCCTCAGGCCACTCTTGTTCCTGATAAGGAGGTCTTCACTGCTCCAAACAATGTGTATGGAAACTGTATGGAGATGTCCGTGGATGTGCAGAGCTATTGGCTGGCTTCTTGCCCAGGAGTTGTTGTCACTGCTGAGACAGGAGGTAGCACGGTCCCAGGCAGAGCGCTGGTGGAGGATTCAGCTGCCCGGCAGTCCCGTGGTGTCCCCTGCTCCAGCCTCGTGTCCCCTTGGGTGCGTGCTGCCCCCAGGGCTGGCTACGTGCACTCCTCCATGGCGGGGCTGGACACCCTGACCAGGCAATGGACCCAGTCAGGCTCTCACAGATGGGTTTCATTGAGGACACATGTCTGGCTTGGAGCTTGTTTTCATTTCCTTTTGAGGAAAGGAGGAGCCATGGGAGAGGAGTAACTGAGTAGCTGAGCAGGCTCTCCTGGACACGGACCGCGGTGCCAAATGAGCTCCTGCTGCGGTTTCCGCTGCGGCTCTGGAGGCTGCAGCCCAGGGGGCAGGAAGCAGTGGAGAAGGAGCTTCAAACTGGTGTGGCTGGTGGTGGCAGGATCCGTCCAGGACGTGAGAGCAGCTTGTAATCACAGGGGGAGGCTCTGACGGGTCTCAAGGCAGGGGGGTGTATGGGTCTTTGCCAGCACAGGAGCTCCTGCAGCAGCTCCAGCTGAAGGGACTGGGTGCTAGGAGCTCCTTGCCTCCAGAGCAGAAGTCCTACAGGAGCCAGCGTCCTGCATCCACAGTCCCCAGCCACTCCCACGCAGGGGCACAACTGGCTCCAAGGTGTGCCTCTGAGAGCCACTTTGGGCTGCGGGAACCGAGGGAATAGGAGCCGAGTTTGAGGTGTGATCACCCCCCCCAATGCCCCTGCAGGGTTGCATGTCCTGTGCAAGAGACAGGGAGGTGTTCAGGGACCTGTGCTTTCCTGCTGCAACCAGCCATAGAAGTGGCTACTGAAGTGTGTCTTAAAAGGCCCCAAATATGCCTTTCTTCAGGAAGAAACAAATCCCAGAGCTGTGGCAGATCTGTGGCTTTGCCTGCCAGGCTCTGGGGGATCAGAGCCAGTGGGAGGCAACGAGGATGAGGGACGGGCAGAGTTCAAACCTTCTCATTACGCTCCGAGGTACAGAGATCAAAAGGCACTTCACAAATTAATGAGGCCCTGGCCTGGGCAGAGCCTCTCCCCGGCACGGTATGGTGGGAGGGAACGTGCCGTAATGAGCAAACTGCTTCTTCTTCACCAGCCGGTAAGACAGGTTCTGGGCTCCTTGCAAACCTTGTAGCCCAGCTCGTTAGAGTTCATTAGTGTTGTTACGTATTCATATAGCATTAGTGCCGTCAGGCCCCTGATGTTTATGAGCTGCGAGCTTGCCTTAGCCTTACAACCCTTGGAGGACCTCCCGTCAAGCGTGTGCCAGAAGCACCACACCAATCGATGGCTTGAGTAAGGAGGGGTCTTGTGAGCGTGATAACGGGACGAGATCTGTCCCTTACCACAGAAACCTGGGTTATCAGAGGAACTTCGATGACAAAGTTATCGAGTACACAATTTTAGGCGCTTTGTGTCAAGGCAGGAGGCTTGCCAAGAGCTTCCTGAAAAAGAACAAAAGAGCCACGCTTATCTGCCTACGGGATCTGCTAGTGCGTCGTCATGGTCAGGCCGCTTGCCGCTGCTGAATACCCATAAATTGGTTTCGACTGCGCGATTCACGATGTACCACGGAGGCGTCAGTTCCTCTTGCTGGATGGGGTGCTTTCAACCACGGGCTTGGAGAGGGGACAAGGGCGAGTCTGGGATGTGGGCTTCAGCTCCATCCATCCTTGGCTGTGGTTGCCACTGCGGAGAACAGCCACCAACCACGCAGGCGTTTAGTTAGGGTCCTGGCTGGTGCTGATCCAATCACCCAAGCGGGGAGACGGCTGTTCCCAGTGTGATTTCCTTCCTTTAGCAGATACAAATGACTTGGGAATGCTGCTGGTTACCCACCAGCTGCTAAGGAGGTGTGTGTAAGAGAGGCCAAGCCCGCATGCCTACTTTTCGTGGGCAAAATAACGGAGACGTCCTCTCCTCGAGCCCCTCCAGCCCTTGGTTTCCCATGTGTCAAATGAAGATGAAAGCAACACCTTTGCTGTTGGAGATATGCATGGATAAATCCTTAAAGACTGCAAAGCACTTCAATTCAGAGAAGGGGGTTATACAAAGGTGCTTATATTAAGCACCTTACACACACGCCAGCTCTAAGCTGGGTATAATCTTGTTTCTGGGGTAGAGCAAAGGCCTTGAAGTTAAACTGGCTGGGATCTCATCGGAGCTCTGACACGATCAGCAGTGGGATGGAGCAAACTGGGGGACGGTGCTGCACTTTGCCTTCTTCTTTAATCACGAAGTTAGTTACATACCTGAAGGGCGCTCGGTAGCCGTACAGAGCTTTCCATACCCTGAGGATATTCGGTATCTAGGTTTCTTCAGATAGTCCTGAAATTCCTAGTACCTAAAACCTTAGCATCCCTAGATGTAAAGCCTCAGCTTAAAGAAACTGTCGCCCTTTTGATACAAAGGGCATGGAGTGTGGAAAGCTGTTTTTTTTCCTCTGGAAAATAAACATTAGAAGTCCAGCCACATGCAAGGATTGTCCTGGCCAGGGATGTTTTCTGCAGCCGTCGGACGGAAACCAGCGCGCTGGCAAGGCTGGCAGGCGTGAAGGCTGCAGGAGTTAGAGATGCTGGCAGTGACCGAGTGCTTGGTTATCCTGTAGAGGGATTAGGAGGCAGACCGAGACTGGGGCTTAATCCTCTGCGACGGTGCTGTGGATTGCTTCTCCTTCCCACTTGGAGTGGCTCACACGTGTAGCAGGATGGCGGTGTTGATCCCATGGGGCAGGAAACCTTCCCAGGACCCGTGCTGTGGCTCTGAACCACAACTTTGGGTGCTAGGAAGAGACCGTGCCTGCGAGGGGGTGGGGCTGGCTACCTCTGCCAGGGGTCTTTTTGGGCCCCCGATGCTGGGGTGAGGAGGGAGGAAAACCATATTGCAGGGAGGGTTGTGGGAGCATTTCGGGTGGGTGAATCCCTCTGGCGTGTAACCAGCTGCCTTTCTTTGGAGATAAACCTAAGCCAGCTGAGCTTCTTTGTAGAACGGATAGCTGAAACAATAGGGGTTGCTACCAAAAAAAGATCCATGTGAAGGCTGAGCGGGACTTTACTGGGCTTTGGGGGGGTGTCATTGCTATCTGATGGCAGGGGGAGAGGTCCCATGGGTCAGAGGTGAGTGTCTGAGAGGGAGTGGAGAGGAGGAACACGAAACTGTGGTGATACCAGAGTTCATCACCACAACTCATCAGCCCGTGAGACGCACCCTGGCCATTTTATGGTGGATGGGTGGCTTTATGCTTGAGCAAGGGGCCAGGCTGTGTATTGTTTGTCTCTCTCTTTAATGGGAAAACACCCTTTTGTAAGCTTGGAAATAAAGAGAATGGCATCAGAGGAATATGCAGCCCCATCACCCATTTTCCTCTTTATCACCCCAAGCTACAGGGAAGCCAGGATATTGGCTATCTGCACGGCTCAGGAAAGGGTTACGGCCCAGCCAAAGCCTGGCAGATCTCCATGCAGAAGAAACCAAACCCAGTGTAAAATCCTGCTATAACAAGGCCTAAGTAATCCCTGCAGAAGGGAGTGAAATTATGTCCTGACCTCGGGCCTACCCAACTTCTTTCAAGTAGAGCCATCCCTTGTGAAAAACTTGGCAGCTGTATGAACCCGGGGTGTGGTGTACGTCTAGGGGGGCTGTCTCCATTCCTCGCTGACTTCCCTGTCCTTGACAGGTTGCTTCTCTCTCTGCTCTGTCTCCCATAGCCAGAGCTTCCTTCTTCCAGCTGGAACCGCATAGGCTTTCCCAGCCCTGGTTCTTGTTTGGATCCCCTGCTCCATCTCAGGTCTCCATTCCAAGAGCCGCTGGTGCCTCTGGGAAGCACTGTCCCTATGGAGAAGCATAGCTCGCCTGGCCTCCACCACTCGCTTTTAATATCCCTTCCCATGCATGTTCCTCGGGACACTGGCATTCGTGCCCCTGGGGACAGAAGGAAAACATTTTGCTTCCTGTTTTTAGAGAGGCTGATGATTTTTCCACAGCTCCCTCTGGGTCTTGCATCCTCTCTGAGACCAATCCTGGCAGGTTGCCCCTCCAGAGGCAGAACAAACACCCTTGTCCTAGTTGCTAGTGCACAGGCCTGGGAATCTTGCCTTTCTCTCTCCTCCTCCTGACCTTGTTTTCCTCTGAACGCCACAGCAGTAATTACCCTGAGGTTGAAGGGTTATTCGAAAGCAAGTACTGTGTCTTGTCCTCTCCCTCCTTTCCAGCCGCTGTTGCTCCCTGTGCTGGAGTTAACACCCTGCCTCGAGCTTCCTTCATGTTACTATTAATTGAAGAAAACACCACCAGCGAGGGTGGTGGGTCTGAGTGGGACTCCGTGGCCGGCTCCGTGTCTTCCTCATGCCCTGGTGGCCCCAGCAATGCCACCAACAGCCATGCAAATTGCTGGCGCGCTGGGGCAGCTGGACCTGCTGGTGGGTCTGTCCTGGGGTGTCCCTCCTGATCTGGGTGCTCTCGTGGGCACTGGTTGACCGCAGTAGCTGGATGGTGGAGTGGGGATGGAAAACGAGGTGGAAACACTGGTCAAAGTGCACGGCTGGGCTGCCCGGCTCCCTGCTGGCTGAGGTGGCTGCATTGTCAAAGCCAGAAATGTAGCAACACTTGGGCAGAGTCAACATGTAAATATGAGCAGCCGGAGCGTCCGAGGTGGGTTAGTTAATGCTGAAATGGAGGGTTTTGCAAGAAGAGATAAAATCAGCTTCATGTTTAGGAGGGTTTAGGAGTGGATTCCCAGGGCAAACGATCCAGCATTCCCGTACTGTGCAGTTCCCTGTACCCTCTTCCTAAGCGTTTGCTGCTGAATATGAATTTAGCATTAATATGCTTTAGTCTGACAGTTTCTGCCTTCCAAGGCAGAGCTCCCCACATGGCAGCAGCTCCTCTCGGGCGCACGGCTGGGCTTTTCCAGGCCTTGGGGGCTGGGCATAGCTCAAAGAGGGGCTTGTTTGTGGCTGAACCAACAGACCTGTGGTGTGGTGCGTTGCGTTGGGCACAGAGCTGTTGTCCCCTCCCCAACCCCTTTCCTGCGCACACCCGACCTGGGTGCGAGCTTTTTTCCTTGATGCTGGTGAGGAGGAGCTTGGGAAAACCCCATGCCACTGGCATGCTGGGTGCCGAGGGTGGCACAGGGTGCTCACGTGTGCCCTGTCCCGGCGGAGGGGAAGCCCTCTCCTGCTTTCATCCCACACAGGGAGAGAAAAAGGGGGGTTGTGCTGCGAAACAGCTCTTCCTCCTGCCAAGTGCTGGCAGTCCCCAGTGCATCCTGGTCCTGCTCTGCACCCCTCTGCCTGCCAGCCAGGGCTGGGAGCCATGGGCAGTGCCAGGCTCAGGAAGCCCAAGAGCCAAGGTCTGGCGTGGGGTGAGCTGGGTGCTCCCTTGCACCCTCAGCATCATGAGTCCAGGCTGCTAATTACACATTTTCAGCTACCAGGCCAGGCTCCCAGCCTTGCCTCTCGCCCTCCCACCCGCCTGCTTGCACCCTTCATCCTGGGGGTGGCTGGGGTACCCCACCTTGTACCCTGCATCCTGGTATGGCTGAGGTACCCCCCCCTGCACCCCTGCACCCACGGGTGTCTGGGGCATCCCCCCTGCTGGCCTGCACCCTGCACCCCGGGGTGCTGAGGTACCCCCCCCCTCCCCCTTGTACCCTGCACCCTGGCTATGGCTGAGGTACCCCCCCCCCCTTGTACCCTGCACCCTGGCATGGCTGGTTACCCCCCTTGCTGCTTGCACCCTGCACCCCGGGGTGGCGGGGTACCCCCCCTCCCTTGTACCCTTCACCCTGGCATGGCTGGGGTACCCCCCTGCACCGTGCCACCCAGGGGTGTCTGGGTAACGCCCCTACTGCCTGCACCCCCCTGCTGCCGCCCCCCCCCCCCCCCCCCCCCCCCCCGCCCAAGCCCGCAGCCCCCTCTCGCTCCCCGGCGGGGTGTCTCCGAGGCGGGGGGGGACCGGCGGGCCGCTCCTGTGCCCGGCGCGGCGGGGCCGGTCCCCGCCCCGGGGCGGGCGACGGAGCACGTGGGCCGCGGCGGCCGGGCTGAGTCACTCCCCGCCCCGAGCCCCGCGGCGGAGCGGCGCGGAGCGGAGCGGTCGGTGCGGGACGGACGCAGCATGGAGGCGGCGAGGCCGTGGCGGGCTCTGCTCTCCCTGGGGCTGGGGCTGTCGCTGCTGCTGGTGGTGGCCGGTGAGTGCCCGGGGTGCCGGGAAGGCAGGATGCAGGGGATCCGGAGTGCAGGGGATCCAGGGTGCAAGGAGCCCGGAGTGCTGGGGAGTCCGGAGTGCAGGGGATGTAGGGTGCAGGGCTGTCCAGTGTGCCGGGGATGCGGGGTACCAGGGAGCCCGGGGTGATGGGGAGCTAGGATGCAGGGGATCCGGAGTGCAGGGGGTCTGGGAGTGCAGGGAACCGGAGTGCAGGGTCTGGAGTGCAGGGGATCCAGGGTGTAGGTTGTCCGGTGTGCAGGGGATGCGGGGTGCAGGGGCACCCGAGGTGCAGGGAAGCTGGGGATCAGGGGTGCCAGGGAGTCAGGGATGCTGGGGAACCAGGATCCAGAGTGCAGGGGGTCTGGAGTGCAGGGGATCCGGTGTGCAGGGTTGTCCAGTGTGTAGGGGATCTGGGGTGCAGGGGAGCCCGGAGTGGCAGGGAGCTGGGGAATCAGGGGTGCCAGGGAGCCTGGGGTGATGGGCAGCCACGATGGAGGGAATCTGGAATGCAGGGGAGCCCGAGGTGGAGGGGATCCGGGTGCAGAGCGAGAGGATCTGGGGTGCAGCATGAGAGGGTCTGGGCTGCCGTGGCGGGTGCAGGGGTGGCGAGTGAGGAGGGCGCGCAGTCCCTGCGGACCAGGAGCAGAGGAGCTCAGGTCCACAACCCTGTCCTTGCTCCCGAGCCGGGAATAGCTCAGCTGGGCTGTCCCATGCTTTCAGGCTTAGATAACCGTGCCTGCGATGTAAACAGCTTCCCTGGGACTGCCTGGCACAGCATGCTGGGCTGGCCTGGCCAAGGGAACCCCGGGGAGAAGCAACTCCATCATCACCCTGTGGGTCATGCCTGGGGTGGTTGACTCCGAAATGGATGGGTGAGACCAGGGAAAAGGGAAGCAAAGCCCAAGTGCAGGCTGTGGGCCAGGGGACAAAGGGCAGGAGGAAGGTGTGCTGCGATGAAGGCCCTGGTTGTGCTGGTTCTCTCTGGGCAGAGGTGTCCATTTTGCCCTCCCGAGCCAGGCTTGACCTGACCTCCCCGAGCCGTCCCAGTTTTCGGAGGATGTTATTTTTGCCTTCCAGCCAGCCTGTGGGTTCGTATAAGCAAACATTTCCAAAAGCGGTGGCTGATCTTTGTTGCCTTGGTTCCTGACTGTCCAGGCAGTGGCAGTTCTGTCCTTGACTGGGGAAAAATGTGTGTGAGGAGGATGGAGATGCTGACCTACTCCGAAACCAGGCCTGAAACAGCCGAGAAATAGGAGCATCCAAAACTACTTGCCACAGTGGAAAATGTGACCCGGGTGCCTCACTGCTAGGCAGGGGGCTGGCTAGCGATACCCACCACGTAAGGGATTATTCCTGGGAGGGGATAGTTAAAAGTATAAAACTGGGACCCTTCCTGTCCCAGCTCTGGGAGGAGCTCTTTTGCTGCTGTGTCCCACCCCAGACGCTCCTGCGCTGGAGGCAGCGTGGATGCTGGGGAGCACACGTTCCTTGGCGCTCCGTTCCTGCGGAAGCAGCCAGCTGAACAGAAGCAGCTCTGTCTCCAAGGCCTTGGATGGCTGCTGGGAGAGATCCTTGGGATGGGGTGGCTGGATGCGCCCGAGACCTGCAGAGGGGCGTGGGGCAAAGGCATCCCCACATATCAGCACGAGCGCTCTCCTCCCATGCCGTAGCTCATGGCAGCGCATTGATGGAGCATGAGGTCATGCAGAACAGGCTGGGCAGCGCAGGCAGCAACTTGAACCGGTGCCCGAGTTTTTCTGCCTCCTGAGGCTGGGCTAAGGGAGCTACAGCATCTTTTCGGAAACCTTCACCTAATGTTGGCCTGTCTGCCACCAGTGTGTACCCTACAGATGTGGAGTGTCAGGAAGAGTGGGATTAACTCCAAGGAGCTCTGCTATTAAAAGACTAATGAGTAGGAGCTCGCTGCGTAGTAGCTTAGGCTAATGAGAGTTGTGCTGTGTGGTGTGGGTCCGGGCAGTGAGCCCACAGCTCATTAACTTCCACCTTCTCCAGGGCATGCAGGTAGTGGGGGGGTTATTCTTGAGTCTCCACCTGAGTTCAACCCTTGCTCTGACTCCTGTAGCGTGGCAGAGAAGAGCCTGGCATCAAGGGATGTGCTGTCCCAGCGCTTGGTGAGGAGTTGTTCAGGCTTTCAGCCAGATCTGTGGGAATCTGGTCGAAGTTTATGGAGAGTGTTGCTGTCTTGCAGCTCTTGGGGCAGAGTAAATTGAGGGTGGGAGGAATTTCAGCCCGGCTCTTGCAGTCTGATTCAGCACTGCAACAGGGAGCAGAAGGCTGACGGGTGCCATGGCTTGACCTCGGCTGGCTGCCAGGTGCCCACCCAGCCGCTCCCTCGCTCCCCCTCCTCAGCAGGACAGCGGGGAGAAAAGAAGGTGAAAAAGCTCCTGTGTGGATCCTTCCCACGAGCTGCGGTTCTTCATGAGCTGCTCCAGTGTGGGTCCTTTCCATGGGATACAGCTCATCAGGAACAGACTGCTCTAGCGTGGAGTCCTCCATGGGCTGCAGGGGGACAACCTGCTTCACTGTGGTCTTCTCCACAGATTGCAGGGGGACAACCTGCTTCTCCATGGTATTCGCTGTGGGCTGCAGGGGAATCCCTGCTCCGGTGCCTGGAGCACCTCCTCCCCCTCCTTTTTCTCTATCCAGGGTGTCTACAGGGCTGTTTCTCTCACATTTTTCTCACTCCTCTCTCCCACAGCTGCTGTGCAGCATTTTTACCTTATCTTACACATATTATCACAGAGGCAACACCAGTGTTAGTGATGGGCTCAGCTTTGGGCAGCAGTAGGTCTCTTTTGGAATGGTCTGGGACTGACTGTTCCCAGCTTGGGGGCAGCTCCTGGTGTCTTCTCGCAGAAGCCACCCCTGTGGCCCCCCAGCTACCACCACCTCGCCATGTAAACCCAGTACCATGGGAGGTGCTGGAGGTGGATGGACAGACGGGGAAGACAGTGCAGCCCCACCAGCTGCCCAGGGGAACCTGCCCATGGGCTGGGGCTGCCTGGTGGGAGCTCCTCGGAGAGTGCTTGGAGTGAACGGAGTTCTGGCAGGCATCGTGCAGGGATGGACCTTATGCTTCCTCCTTGTGGGTCTTCAGCATCTGAGACCGAGGCCTGCGGGCTCCCCCCACGATGATTTTTTTTGGTCTTGCATGTACTAACTTTCATTAGCAAAACCCAGCCATGGGACCAGCCCCATTCCCTTGAATAACCCTGTCCTGCTCACGCCCGAGCGAGCCCCCGCCTGGCCACCTTCCCAGCTGAGCAGTGGAAACATTTGATGCACCAAAGATCTGGCCTTGGTTTGACGTGCAGGCTCTGGTTTGACGTGCAGGCTCTGGTTTGACGTGCAGGCTCTGTTAAATCCCTTTTTTAAGGTGCCAGGGCAGGGCAGGTCCTGGCCACCCTCTCATGCTCCTGGTCTCAACCATGGCTCTTGAACACACGCAGTCCCGTGCGGGATCCAGCAGCCGGTCCCACTGGCCCCTGCGGGTGCTCCTGTCCCCACGGCATCCGCAGGGGAGCAGCTCCTGCTGGGATGCCTCCGTGTGCATCCATGGGCCTCTGGTGGATGCCCACTTTAGAGATGGCTTGCAGTGACATGTGGCTTTGCTTCCAGGTGACTTCTGCGACGTAAACCACTGTCAGAATGGGGGCACCTGCCTGACCGGGATTAATGAGACCCCCTTCTTCTGCATCTGCCCTGAGGGATATGTTGGGATTGACTGCAATGAGACGGAGAAAGGTGAGGTGCTGACCCCATCATGGGGGCTCTGTGAAGTCCTTGAGTCTTGCAGAGTGGCATTATGCCCTCGTCATGGCCCTGCACCACTGGCCCTGGGGTCTGGCCCTGCTGATGAGCACGTAGAGCAGAGATCCAAGCAGGGACGCGGTGACCTCCATCATTTGGGGGGATGCAATGTCCTCAGGGAGTGACAGCCCACTAGATACTCTCATTTGCCACCTGTGCCCATATTACAGCCATTTTTCCCTCTTCCCCAGGTCCCTGCCACCCAAATCCTTGCCACAACAATGGCGAGTGCCAGCTGGTCCCTAATCGGGGAGATGTCTTCACCGACTACATCTGCAAGTGCCCCGCGGGGTACGATGGGGTGCACTGCCAGAACAGTGAGTACTGCGGGGTCTGGGGGAACTGGGGGAGGGTACTCTGCTGCTAAGGGCTTGGGGGCCCTCTGGGCAGCACTGTGGTGACACCCAGGGGGTGTTTGCAGCTGTGGCTGTGTTGGGCACCGGGCTCTATCGGGGACCATGGGGTGATTTGGACCTTGCAGGTTTGAGGGAAGGAGCATGGCGCAGGGACACGGCTGCATCTGAGCCTTGCTCGGAGGGACGTGGTGCCTCGAGTAATGGGACAAGCGGTGCCTGGAGGCTCAGTCTGCTCCACATGAGCTCCCAGCCTTGCTGTGGCTGCGTGTCCCGATGCATCTGTGTGGCTGCAGTCAGCGGGGACATGGCCTAGGAGGCTCCTTGGCTTAGAACTTCAACCCGTGCCACCATATCAGCAGGGTTGCTGCTGTGGCCCTTGCTTAGGGGATGCCTATCCCCTCTTATTGCTGCACCGAATGAGGGGTCTCCTCCCTGGGACTGGATTTGTGGTCACCTCCTGAGCTCCCCAACTCTGTCTCCTAGACAACAATGACTGCCACTCCCAGCCTTGCAAAAATGGAGGCACCTGCCTGGACCTGGATGGCGACTATGCCTGCAAGTGTCCTTCTCCGTTCTTGGGGAAGACCTGCCACGTCCGTAAGTCCGTGGCACCAACTGTACAGAATTCTCTTTCCCTCCCTGTTCCCGACTGCCCTGTCCCCCATCACTGGCACACCCAGGAGGGATCTCACCAGCTAGTTCAGGGGATCTGGAGGGCAGCCACGAGTGCCTGTGTGCCGGCTGCCCTTGGTGCCAGCAAGCCTGGTCCTGATGGAGGGAGCATCCCTGGGAAGATGCCATCTCCCCTCTAGAGGGTCCCCAGAGCAGCCCTTTTTCTACCTAGAGGGGAGCTGATGGACAGTGTGGTTTTGGCTGAAGGCTGAGGAGGGTGGGAACACATAAGGGACAAGCAGATCCGAGCGCTGGCCTCCATCTTCTGCCCTGTCCTCAGACAAGGGGCAAATGACCCCCTGGTTTTGCTTCCTGGTCGCTATCTGTCTTTGGTGCTGATGTCCCCATTCTGCCCTCCCTTGCCCACACCCCCAGGCTGTGCAGTTCTTCTGGGCATGGAAGGAGGAGCCATCTCTGACGCCCAGCTCTCGGCATCCTCTGTCCACTACGGCTTCCTAGGCCTCCAGCGCTGGGGGCCAGAGCTCGCCCGCCTCAACAACCATGGCATCGTCAATGCCTGGACCTCCAGCAACTATGACAAGAGCCCCTGGATCCAGGTACCTGCGGCAGGACTGGGAGCACTGGTGTAGCGGGCAGTCCTGGTAGCCCCAGCTGGTCTTGCTGGGCTGCTGTTGTGGGATTTCTCTGCTTCTGGTGGCAATGGCAGGGCTAAGTTGCTGCAGCAAGGTGCCACCCAAGGGCATCTTGTGACATGCCTGGAGAAGATGAGGTCCCTGGGGGGGAAGATGGGGACCTGGGGTGGTGGTGGTGATCCCCCCTTCTCTGCCCACCCTCGGATATAAGGCTGGAGGGATGGAGGACTTTAATCTCAAGGAAGTCACAGTGCCCTGGGCAGCCCCTTTCCTGGTCCCAATGCTGAATGTGAGCCTACCTTCCCAGTGGGGCTCGGCAGCACTGGTGGGCACAGGAGCTGTGCACCCCATCCCACCTCATGCTGTCTTCTCCCGCCCAGGCCAACCTGCTGCGGAAGATGCGGCTGACTGGGATCATCACGCAAGGCGCTCGCCGTGTGGGCCAGCAGGAGTACGTCCGCGCCTACAAAGTCGCTTACAGCCTGGACGGGCGGGAGTTCACCTTCTGCAAGGACGAGAAGCAGGACGCAGACAAGGTGGGCTGCGATGCTCCGCGTGGGGACCGTGCCGGTTCCCCTCACCCAGGGGTGGTGTGAGTGCCAGCGTGGCTTTGAGCTGTGTCCCAGACTGTCCCCATGTTTGGGAAAGTGCTTTTAACCTGCATCAAAGCTACTTTGGGAGCCGTCCTAGCAGCGAGATAGCACAGATGGTTCCAGCGCTGAGCAGTACTCTCTGGCTCTGTTTAATTGACCATAATAAGCACAACCAAAGAAGCAGCGCTGACTTATTTAGGTCATTCAGATAACATCTTTATCGCTGACACACTGGGGGAACCGGGCATGGTCTGCAAGTGCCAGAAAACGGCTTACGCGGCTCAGTGCTGTGTTTGCACCCAGCATGAGCTGACAGTGTATCACACTCCCAAAGCAGGAATAGTCACTGAGTGCAGCGCTTCCCACTCTCAGTTTCTATGGCAAGCGCCTCGTGCTTGTTTTTTGAGCATCCAGGGAATGGCTGGGAATATCTGCCTTGCTTTAGGAAAAAAGAAAAATTTCTCTTGTTTCTGCAGCGGTGGAAAAAATGCATGAAAACATGACCTGTCTGTATGTATTGTGTTAAAAAGAAGGAGGTGCCTCTCTGCTGGTCGCAATTCGGGGAGCATCGCTGTAGCGGGAGGGGTTTTATGTACGAGGCTGTGGGGGGGCTGGGGCACTCATCTGTGCTCGCCGTTGCAGGTTTTCCAGGGGAACATGGACTACGGCACCATGCAGACCAACATGTTCACCCCCCCCATCACTGCACAGTTCATCCGCATCTACCCCGTGATGTGCCGCCGTGCCTGCACCCTGCGCTTTGAACTCATAGGCTGCGAGATGAACGGTAAATGTTGGTGGCTCTCCCCTCCCCAGGGACCGCAGGGCAGGGGGTGACACGGGGCAGGGCATCGCCCCTTGTACTGGCTCCGATCCCCTGGGACAGGGGGTTTGTCAGTGCTTCTTTTTTCTCATGCCAGCTACGTGATGCCTGGAAATACCCATGGGTGTTTTTGGGGAGCACAAGCCGTTAATCCCACCAGCTCAGCCGGGCTCGAGCTGCGTTCTCACGCTGCTAACACCTTCCCAAACTGTCCCAGTTCCCAGCTGAGGGGTTTGTATTGTGCCCCCCTCCCTGTCCGAGCTGCAAACCGGCTGCTTTTCCTGCTGGAAAGCTTGAAAAGCACCGAGGATCAAAGTCCTCTGGGAAATGTGAGGGATGATTAGCCTGAGCCCTTTCCCCGTGCCTCCTGCATTCCTGCCCTGCGGCATGTCCCCGGCAGCCGAGCGGGACCCATGTGGGTGCAGGGCTCCTCAGGGGCTTGGGTCGCATCGTGCTGCTGCGTGGGTGCAGTGCCAGCCATGCCGTGGGCTGGGGATGCCTTTGCCTTGCTCTCTTCACCCGTGAAAGCATCCTCCTCTGCCTCCTGACGAAACTCTCTGTCCTCTCGGGCCGGGCTGTGCTGCAGGGACATCTGTGCATCCTTGCAGCAGGAGGCACTGTGAGCCAGCGAATAGCTGGGAGCTAAAAATCCCAGGGAAAGGCGAGCGAGCTGCAACCCTGCGCCTCTGCCGAGCCTTTCCTTGCCCGGCCCTTCCTGCCGCTCCGGGCAGTGGAAACGTGGGGATATGGGGATGGCACATTCCGGGGCTGTGGGGTTTTGCTTGCGACGGTGCTGTGGACTCTTTCCTTTTCACCGCCTGTGTAAACCGTTGTGTTACAGTGTATTTCAACACGGCAGGTTGCTCGGAGCCTCTGGGCATGAAATCCCGCCTGATCTCCGACCAGCAGATCACAGCCTCCAGCGTCTTCAAGACCTGGGGCATCGACGCCTTTACCTGGCACCCCCATTACGCTCGCCTGGACAAGACGGGCAAAACCAACGCCTGGACGGCGCTCCACAATGGCCAGTCCGAGTGGCTGCAGGTGGGTCATGGTTACCTCCCTCTGCTACCTGATTTCTCCTCCCCAGCTCCTCCAGATGTGCCCGAGGCCACCTCTTATGCCTGGGGCCACCTCCTGTGCTGGGGTGGCTGGAAGTGGGACTGGCACGGCAGGAGAGACTGGGCAGAGCTGCTGGGATGGTGCAGCCATAGGGCATGCAGCCCGGCGGGGCTCTTCCCGAGCTGGGATTGCAGGGGCAGGTCGGGATGGGGTCACAGCCACTGGTCTTAACAGCGATGCTGGAGCACTGGGTCAGAAACATCAGTGCCCATAGGGACAGGGACAGGGTGGTGCCATCTCCGCAGACCTTCTTGTAGGGTGCCCTGAGCCCGCAGCACCCCAGCTCTGCATCACCCCCACGGGAAATGCCATCCCAGCCTGGTGTCACCCTCCCACGGCCCTCCGGCTGCCCAGGACACCGTGTTTCTGTTTTGCAGGAAAAAAATCAGGTTTGCTTTTCTCTTCCCAGTCTGGAATGGGAACAAATAGTTTTGAAATTTCCTTCTCAGTTTCCTTTCCTCCCCTGTTTTTGTACTTTTCACATGATTTCATGACATAATGGGACAAAGCAGTTTAGATATTTGTCCCGCTTTTTATTTGGGAAATGATTAAAAGCAGCTGCTCCGTGGCCCTAAATAAACCAGCTTATCAAGACGTCTGCTGGTGGGGTCGGGATGACAAGCTGAGTTGGGCTGTCACACTGCAGGCTGCCTCTCTATGTGTGTATAGAGTTACATGTATACTCATATATATACACATATAGTTAGTACTGCCCTCGACGAGCATAAAACAGGAACTAAATTAAGAAGATTTTCATCTCATTTGTTGGCTTGCCCCGTGGCGTGCCAGCAGCAGCAGCGCAGTGTGGCAAAGAGAATAGAAACCATCTCACTTACAACCCAAATGTCAGACCGCGCTGAATTGCCTGTTTTCTCAGCCAGAATCACTTTCCAGGGGAAATGCGTTTCCTCCGGGAATCCTTTAATTTTTTTTTTGTATTGAGAATTTTTTGCCATCATTCCCACATTGACCTTTTCAGCAATGTTGAGGCGGCAGTGATGGGGAAGAGAGCTAAGATGGCAGGGTTTGCGTCCCACTTTGGGTTGCTTTGAGGGATGCTGCAAGTGTTAAAGGGTCAAATATTTTGCAGTATGTTTTATTAGTCACTCTGGGATTGGGGCAGGGGTCGAGTGGTGTTTTCTCCACTCTTGCCCCCCAAGGGTCGGTGCATCCCGACTGCCTCCGGGACACTTGGGATGCTCTGGGGTGGGAGCACCGCTCCTGCAAGGAGCCTCCACGAGCCTTGTCTCCGTGCCAGATCGACCTCCGGGACCAGAAGAAGGTGACGGGCATCATCACACAAGGAGCCCGTGACTTTGGGCACATCCAATACGTGGCAGCCTACAAGGTGGCCTACAGCAACAACGGCACGTCCTGGACCCTCTACCGGGATGGCCAGACAAACAGCACCAAGGTGTGTGGGACATGGCAAAGCGGGCAGTGACCTCCCGGGGCTCGGGGATGCTGCTGTGGGGAGGGATGGGATGGTGGCCGGGAGATCCCGGCGGTGCTGACACCCACTTTTTTCCCCTCCTAGATCTTCCACGGTAACAGCGACAACTACTCACACAAGAAGAACGTGTTCGACGTGCCCTTCTACGCCCGCTTCGTTCGCATCCTGCCCGTGGCCTGGCACAACCGCATCACCCTGCGCGTGGAGCTGCTGGGCTGCGACGAGTAGGCGCCCGGGGGAGGAAGGACGGGGCTGCTCTTCCTCGCCGCCCGGCCCGCGCCCTGCCCGCCCCTGCCTGCTCCTGCTCCGACCTCACACTCCCCCTCTCCCAGTCCCCAGACTCGGGCGGTAGCCAAGAGGGCTCCCCTGCCCCACGTTGGTGCTGGGGCTGCAGCACTGCACTTTATGGGGCTCTCGCAGGTGGGCTGCGGGGATGTCTTCAGCCCTTTCGCCCCACTAGCCAGGGATGAGACGCCCTCCTGCAACTGGGGCTTGGCTGGGGGACCTTCTCCTGCAACTGTGGCTTCCTTGGAGGACCCCATCCTGCAAACGGGGCTTTGCTGGAGGACCCCATCCTGCAACCAGGGCTTGGCTGCATCCTCCCAGCTAAGCCTGCAGACAAATTTTCTCCCCCTTTTTGCTTCTGCTTCCAGCAGAGAGGCTGCAGCCAGCAGCAGTCCCCAGCCTGCGCTGGGGCTCGGGGCTCAGCAGTTTTGGGAGGCTTAGGGGAGGCACCCCAGGCTTGCAGCCTCTGACATCCCTCCGGCTCCCTCCATGGCTGCAGGCAAGGGCTCTGAAAAACCTAGTCGGCTGTTGTCCCATGCCAATTTTGTGAGGCCCTGGGTCTCCTTGCCTGTGGTGTCAGCGCCGCATAGTGTGAGTGGAGTGATGAGACGGCTCCTGTCAAGAGGGGCTGGGTCCCCATTGCTGGTGGCTCTACTCGCTGGGCACTCCCAGCCGGCGCCACGGCTGGCATTTTGGCAGACACTGCCCATTCCCCTTCCTGGGACACCGGCTCCAGTGTCCTCCAAGTCTCAGCATTCCTGCTGTCCCCACCTTACTGCAATTTGGGGTGCCTGGAGGTCCCTTGTCCCCAGACCCAAGCGGTGACCAGGGCGGGGGCTGCAATCTGGTAGCCAGGGAGAGGTGGTTTGTAGCCACAAGGATGCAGAGAAAAGATGAGAAAGGTGGTGGTTAAACCGCCCAAATGCAGTAGGCAGAGACCTGTGCCATGACCCTTTTTGTAACCTGACTTTTTCCCTTTCCGTGGGGTGGAGGGGAGCCTCTTGCGTTGCTCGAGCCCTTGGGATTAGCAGTAGGAGATGAGCGAGACCCGGTGCTGGCAAGCAGGGGTGCGAGCAGGGAGTCCGGCAGCAGCGCTGGCGGTGATGCTTCCCTGCCTGCTGGGGCGCGAAGCGGCCGTTGGGCTGGGCTGGCTACGGGTTTGCTTTGGCAAGTGCCGAGGGAGCCCGGGTGGGATGGTGGGGGCGGCGGTGGCCCCGTTCTGGAGTGTCTCTGACAGTATTAAAACCAGCTGAAACTTTGGGGTTGTTGGCTTGGCTGCTCTTTGCCTCCCTGAGAGCGACCTCTCAAAGCCCGGCAGGTCTGGCGAGCTCCCAGGATCCCCTCTGAGCCCCCAGCCTCCTTCATCCTGGGGAGCTACTGGCTGCCATGCTGTTCCCACACCTCTCCTGCTGTCACAGACCCTCCTAGCTCCCTTCTCTGCCCAAAAAACAGGGTACCCGGGCTTTGTGCATCTTCCCCGCTGCCTCCGCCCCGTTGCAGCTGCCGGAGCCTGTGCTCGCAGCTGCCCAGGCGCAACGGGATGGGACTTGGGGAGGGGAAGCTGCTATCAGCACCCCACGCCCTGCGTCTCCTCCTTTGGCTTTGATCCTGGAGCAAATCCTCCAGCTTAGAGCAAAAGTGGCTCTTACACCCCAGTGCGCTCCTGGGGTGGGCAGGAGCTGTGGGTTTTGCCAGGGCTGCCTGCGGGGATGCTCCTGGCAGAATCCCCTAGGCAGGGTGGGGGGACGGATGGTGCTGGAGCAGGATCCTCCTGCATTGAGGACGGGGTCCCTGGCAGGGAAGGAGCACTGGGGTGAGCAGGACAGAGGAACTTTTCTCCTCCTCAGAGTCTTCTGCCACACTGGAAAAGGACCCCTGAGGTTGGCATGAATGGCCCAGGGCCACATGCATCCCACCACAGCTACCGCAGCTCTGGACAACCTCCATGCACCTTCCCGCTGCCAGCAGTGCTGTGCTCGGCCATGGATCCTGTCCCCGGCCCCTACCTGCATGACCTGCCTTGTCCTGTGTGTGCCAGGCCTGGGCACCAGAGGGGCTGGGGGGGCTGCTGCCAGAAATCGGGCTGAATTCATTGTGACTGTGGCTGCTTGGTGACAAATAGCAGCCACAGCTAGAGCTGGGGATGGGAGGGACAGTCAGCCCCATTCACCTCCAGACATGCCACCCTTATCGCCGGGAAGCCGGGGCAGAGATAAGAGCAGCTCTGAGTCCGGCCAAGACAGCCCTGAGCCAGGGGCACGGCAGAGGCTCCGTGGGGAAGGTGATGGGAGCAGACGCTGTTTGTTGGAGCAGGGGATGTGTCCTCAGTGCTTGGCCACCGCTTCCCCCTGCCCGTTGCCACCCTCCCAGGCCAGCCCCGCTGATGGATGCTGAGCCCCTTCCCAGCTCTGACGTGTTTCCTTCCTCTTGCCGAGCCCCAGGACGTGGGGGTTTGCAAGGGCCCGGGCGCCCTCCACCCCATGCACAGCCCCTCACGGCTTGTCCCCGTCCCTCGGATGCTCTTCCTGGATGCAGCTGGGTTGCTGGGACAGCAGGAAGGCCAGGAGGGCCGGCATGCTGTGGCTATGGCACCCCGCTGCCTGCTGACTCGGCCACCGGTGCTGCCAGCTGCCTGCGAGCCAGTTCCTCAGGAAGCAGCCGTCAGGGAGAGCATCCTCTTGCCTCCACCCAGAAAGGCCGGCACAGATCACCGCCTCTTCCATCCCACTAGGAATGTGGGTTTTCCTCCCCAGTTTGAGCTTTGGGCAACAGGTTCCTGCTGGAATTGTCCTGTACAAGTGGCATTTCAGTGGGAAATCTCTCTGGTGGGGCCATGGCAGAGCTGTCAGCTGCCGGCTTTGAGGCGGGGAAGACAGGGATGACATTTTTATGGCTCCCATTCAACCAAAATCTCAGCCAGCCCTAAACACACGCCCTAAACACGTGCTCCCAGGTCAGAGCTACCCTGACCCTGCACAGCCTCGCTCACCCTAAAACCCACAAGTCGCACCCAGTGTCCCCCTCAGGGAGCAGAAAACAAATCTGGGATCATCCCTGAAAGATCCAAAAATAGGGTGAGAGGCGAGAGGGGGCAAAGGGGTGTCCTCCTTCCTCAGGGGGCTGCCGGTGGCTGGATCCTTCCCCATGTTGCCTGCTCCCCAGGAGGAGGTGGAGGGCATCATTGGCCACCTCCAGACAAGAGCCGTGGCCAAATGTGAGCCATGAGCTGCTGCTGAAGAGAGATGCACAAAAGCATCTCCCCTTCCCCGCTGCGGCTCCCCTCAGGCCAGGCAAGAGCATGGCTCCTGGCAGGCGCTGCAGTGCAGGCTGTGCAGGCAGCACAGGCAGCGCAGGGCACCGTCTGGCTCATTCCTTGGCTCTGAAACAATGGGCGGCCACGTCAAGGAGCAACATTCCGTGGTGAGGGTGTCCGTCTGTCTGCACAGCCACTTGGGTTGAGAGGACCATCCCAATCGCCGCTTCACTGGGACACGGACAACTTGGGCAAGCAACTGCAGGGGGACACTGGTGGCCAGCATACAGTTGGGATGCAGTCAGGATGTGGCCAGGATACAGCTGGGATGCCATCCCACCACCTGCTCTGGTCATGGGACAGGGCTGGGGTCCCCGGGGAGCCTTGGCCGGGATGTAGGCGTGCAGCAGCCATCATGCTGGGAGATGTAATCGCCCCTCCATTGTGGGCTGCTGAGCAGCCTGCTCCGGGCAGGCAAGCAGGCAGTGTGCCCGGCCGTCACGCTCCCGTGTCCCCGAGCAGCCCAGCCCTCCTGTGTCCCTCCTCGGGGAGGGCTGGTGGCCCCAATGTGTGGCTGTGCAGGGAGAAGGAGAGCAAGGAAGAGCAGTGCCACCAGACCCCAGGTCCTGCAGCCATCCCCGGTCGGGGCTTCCCATTGGGGACGGGGGCTGCTGGGCTGGCGCTGGCAGCAGATAACGCTGTTTCCGTGTCGGCTGGTCCCTATCAGCGTGGCGGCGGCGGGCAGACGAGATCACACCCCAAGCACGTCGTACCGGGGGGCCGTCGGGAAGGGGTCCTGGCCCCCTTCAGCCCACAGCCAGCCTCGGGGCGGTTTATTTTTACACGAGTTGTTTTCTTTCCGGCTTGATGCCGTCCTGTGCAGCGGCAAGAGCCGGACCAGGGCCCCCGCGCCTCATTTCCTTGCCATAAAACAACAAAGTAGGGGGCGAAGCGGCGCGCCGGGCTGGGGCGGCGGGTCGCCAGGTCAGGGCACACGCCGCTCCCTGGTTCCTCCATGTGCTCAGCCCCACTGGCCAGCCCCAGACCAGCATCCCCCGGCTGTGCCAGAGCCGTGCTGCCCTTCCTGAGGGCTGGATGTGGGTCTCTCGGAGCCAGGGCTGTGTGTCCGTGTGCCAGTGGGATACTGGTGTGGAGGGCGTCACCCAGGTCTAGGGATGATGCCTCCTCAGATGGGTGCAACTGGGCACCCTGAAGCTTTTTCCCTTGTTTCTGTGCCTCTGCTTTGTCCCCACGGCCTCAAGTGGACCCTGAAGATGCTGAACCTTGGGGCTCAGCTGCCTCCCCTGGACCCCAGAACAGGCAGGTGCTGCCTCCGCATCCCAGGCATAGACCACCTTCCACTGCAGCCCTCCTGTCCCGAGCCACTAGTGCCCACAGTGCTCCTGCCACATGTATGCTCAACGTCACCATCGCCCCGGCACCACTGCCAGTCCACCCGCTGGGACATGGGACAAGGGATGGCTCTTCTCCTCCAGACCTGTGGCTTCACTGGGGCTTTGCATGGGGCATCACGGGGTCCCACCATCCCCAACTGGGCACCCTACTGCCCGCTGCTCTGCCCTCCAAGCCGGGGGCAGTGCTGGCAGCTGGCACATCACAGATGAGGCATGCAGGCAGCGTGCGGGCAGCATGCGGGCAGCGTGCGGATGCATGGCGAGGCCATTGCCTGGGCACGGCAGGCAGGCGAGGGGCCGGGGACACCCACCCCAGCTCTGGGCTGCGAGCAGGGGGTTGGGAAAGGCGTGTGTTTCCCTTTAAGAGGCAGGACCTGGAGCTGCTTCCTCTCAGCCCTGCAAGAGCCCTAAACACAGTGCATCTGCCTGCAGCCTGCCTGCACGCCTGCCTGCAGCCTGCCCGCAACCAGCGTGAGTGGGGCTTGGCCCCGGAGCCGGGGCTGGGGAGGGCTGGCACCCCGGGGTGGTGGGCACCCAGCTTGCCGGGGAGGGCAGGGAGGGATGGCATCGCCATGGAGGGTGCTGGGCATCACCCCGGAGGATGCCGGGCATCACCGTGAAACATGCCAGGCATCGCTACGGTGGGTGCTGCAGCACGATGCTGATCGCCATTGCAGTTGAGGATGGCAGGCCCCCCCAGCATGTCACTGCAACGCTGGGCTCTCGGGGGCACAGGGGCACAGGGGGACCAGGGCTGGCGGCCCCCCAGACTGAGGTGCGAAGCTGCCGGTGCCTCGAGCCTGCCCTGCCAGGCGTGGGCAGCACGTGGCCGTGTGCCTGCCGGGCTCCGGTGCCTGCGGCGCCGTGCACCGCTGCCACCGGGCTACCGGGGCGGCACTGGCCATCGAGAGGGTGCACCCCGTGCCCTCCGGCACTGGCGCCACGGACCTCGGAGGGTGGCAAGCGTGGGCTGCACCCTACGGGAAGGGGAGCAGTGGCACCGAGTGGGGAGGAGAGCCCGGGAATGAGCAACCCATGGTAAGAGCAGCTGGTTGCACACCCCAGTCCCCAGAGACCACCGCTGTACCCTGTGTCGGACCCTGCCGGGGGTGAGCACCCACTCTGCCACAGCCCCCTGGCCTGGGGCACCTTTGCAGGCACTGGTAAACCTTGTCTAAGAAGGGGGCACGGATGTCAGATCCCTCCCAGGCTTGGAGGGGGGCTACCGGAGGCTTGCCGGGTTCCGGGCCCCCTCTGCCGGCTCCGGGAAAGTTCGCAAGCCGGCAAATACTGCTGCGAGCCGCCCTGGGTGAGCCCCATGCAGGGCACCCTTGGTTGCCTGGGGCACCCAGAGCTCGGGGCAGCGTGGGTCTCTGGTGCCGTGGGGCAGTCGGGCTTCCCCCCACCCGGAGGACGTGGTTTGGGAGTGAAACGTGTTGCACGGGGTCAGCGCCAGCCACCATCTGCGGTGCAAAGCGGCTGCCCCGGGGTGGAGCCGGGGGTCCTCGGGCAGGCCGGCTGGGTGCCGCCGGGCTTTGTCCGGTGCCGGGGCAGCGGAGGCAGCCCCGAGCTCTCTCCTCCCCTCCTCGGCTGGGCTGCACGCTCGGCTGCCTCTGTAAACCGAGCTTGTGGCTTGCAGCGGGGCTCGGCCACTTCTCTCCCCCCTACACCCCCTACGTGATGTTTTCCCAGTGCTCCCTGTTCAAAGGATGCCCCGGGATCCTGTTTCCCCCGGCTGCCCTGTCCCAGGCTTGGTCTCCGGGCTGGCTGCTCTGTGATCTCCGCGGTGGGACCCCAGGCGGGAGGATGAGGATGGAGGGGACTGGGAGCCCCGATTGTGGGGCAGGTCTGGGGGCACGGCTCAGGTTGCCTGTGCCCTCCCCTGCGGGCAGACGACCCATTCTGCCGGCTATTCCCACCCCTCTCCTTGCATGCCTGTGGCAGGACTTGCCTGCTGCTGTGTGCCAGGGGTGCTGGGGCCCTCCTGGCTATTTTGGGGTGTTACCACAGCCCTTTCCCCCTCGGCAGCTCAGGGTTCAGCCTCGCTCTCCCGCCATGCTGCTGCTCCCGCTGCTTCTGGAGGCCACCCTGCTGCGGCTGGCCAGTGGCTCCCACCACCCCTTCTACAACGGCTTCTACTACAACCACCTCATGAACGACAAGGGCAACGGGCAGGAGGAAGGTATATCTGGGACTGGCAGGGGTGGAGGTCGGTGCAACGGGCTGAAGTCCCCCCTTTGCCTCTGGGATGTTGCTGGGACCCATCTCCCGGGGGGGACGTGGACCCCAGAGGAGCAGGCGGGGGTGCTCCAGGGATGCTCGGGGAATGCTCATGGGATGCTCAGGGAGAAGAGGAGGTGGCTGGAGGGAGGGAGCAGAGTGTCTGCAGGGAGATTTGGGGATGCTGCCCAGCCCTGGACCCTGACCCACAGTTCACACCTTCCCTCCCTGTCCTCAGTGGATTACTTCAATGGGGCCAAACTGGTGGTAGAGACCTCCAAAGACCCTGTCTACAGCTCCAACGGCGCCAATGTCACCCTGCCCTGCCACTACCATTACGAACCTGACATGGAGGCCAAGCCCAAGATCCGCATCAAGTGGTCCAAGCTGCGGGATGATTACACCAAGGAGCAGGATGTGCTGGTGGCCATCGGCAAGACTTACATGGCCTTTGGGGACTTCCAGGGCCGTGCTCACCTCCGCCAGGTCAGCCGGCGCGAAGCCTCGCTGGTCATCAGTGATGTGCGCTTGCAGGATGATGGCAAATACCGCTGTGAGGTCATCGATGGGCTGGAGGACGAGAGCGACGTGGTGGACCTCCAGCTGCAAGGTGGGGACCGCCTGACCCCCTGCGCCAAGCCAGTGAGCCTGGCCTTCCCGTGACGCCCCCTCCTTGGGGCAGATCACAAGGCAGGGGGGTTGGGGAGCCCAATCATGGGCAGAAAGGGGCTGGGGTGCTTGGTGTGATGGGGTGGTTACTTGGGGTGGTGGCTTGGGGCCATCTGACTGTGGGGACCCAGCAGTGAGTGAGCCCAGCGCAGCCTGCCCAGCTGGGATGCTGGGGATGCTACTGTGGAGTCAGAGTTGGGGGTGACCCCGTAGCTGCAGTGTTTCCTGCCTCTTCCCACTCTTCCTCCTCCCGTCTTCCTCCTCCCATCTTCCTGCTGTGGTGCACCATGTGCAGCTGTCCCCTTGCCTCCCAGCTCTGTGTCCCCATGAATCTTGTGATGAACCTTGGTGACTGGTCCAACCCCTCTTGCTCACTTGCCATGAGGGACCTGACTCAGTCCCAGCTCCACTGACAAACTCAGAGCAGGGGAAATGTCCCCCTTGCTGGGCCCCTGCCCACCCCCTCAGCCCCCGGCCCCTCCCTCTCATGGTGGCTTGTCCCCTCTGGTCCCTGTGACTGTGGTCCATGGTGGTGGTGCACATATTCCCATGGTCCATCTATCCCCGTGACAGTGTTCCATACATCCCCATGCTGGCGGTCCATGTGTCCTGGGATTGTGGCACATACACCCCCATGACGCTGGTCCTTGTGTCCCTGTTCCTGTAGCTGGTGCATCCTCGTGACAATGGTCTGTCCATCCCTGCAGGGGTGGTCCATGTGTCCCTGGGACCATGGTGTGTGTGTCCCCAGGACCATGGTCCATATGTCCGTGTGGTGGTGGTCCCTGCATCCCCGTTATCATCATCTGTGCATCCCTGTGTGTGCCGGTGCTGTGCCCACGAAGGTGGTCTGTGTGCCCCCAGGACCAAGCCCATGTGTCCCTGTGCCACCAGATGTCGCTGGCAACTTGCCGCTGGCAGCTGCATGGGGGGAGCAGCCCTGTCCCTGCCCGCCTGAGCCTCGGGCTGTGCCACCCTGGGGTGGTCCCTCTCCCAGAGCCTGAATTTGGGACGGGTCGGGGACCCCTGCGGCTCCTGCCGGGGCCGGACTTGGGGTGGGTGGGCTGCCTGCGGAGCCGGCTGAGTGCCCCATCTGCCCCCAGGCATCGTGTTCCCCTACCAGCCTCCCCGCGGGCAGTACAAACTCAACTTCCATGAAGCCGAGCAAGTGTGCCAGGAGCAGGGCGCCATCCTTGCCACGTTCAACCAGCTCTTCCAGGCCTGGAGCGAGGGGCTGGACTGGTGCAACGCAGGCTGGCTGGCTGATGGCACCGTGCAGTACCCCATCCGCCTGCCCCGCAAGCCCTGTGGTGGGCTGCACCTCGCCCCGGGCATCCGCAGCTATGGCCCGCGCCACCGGCACCTTCACCGCTTTGATGCCTTCTGCTTCTCCTCCGGACTCAGAGGTGGGTGCTGGGCCAGGGGATGGGGGGTGGGATCCTGAGGAAGATGCTGTGCCCAATCAGCGGCATCCCATGTGCTTCCTCCCGCTTTGGGCACAGGGCTCAGCCTGGGTGGGGATGCTCCATGCAGGGATGCTCCAGATGGGGATACTCTGGATGATGCTCAGCACTGATGCTCTCCTCTTCCTCCTAGGAGAGGTTTTCTACCTGGACCACCCAGCCGGCATGACGCTGGAGGAGGCCAAGCAGAGCTGCCAGGATGCGGGGGCTGAGATTGCCCGGGTAGGGCAGCTCTACTCTGCCTGGAAATTCCTGGGGCTGGACCGCTGCAATGCCGGCTGGCTGGCAGATGGCAGCGTCCGCTACCCCATCACCAAGCCCCGGGCCAACTGTGGCCCCGCAGAGCCCGGTGTCCGCAGCTTCGGCTTCCCCAGCAAGGGCAGGTTTGGGGTCTTCTGCTACAAGGAGAGATAAGGAGCTGGGAGGGCTCCTTGGCTGGAGGATGTTTCCAGCCTGACGGTGCCTGGCGTCAGGTGTTTCCTAGGGCTGTTTTGGGGGTGACTGGGGGGAGGTGGGTTGGAGGGGAGGCTTCTTTTTGTTTTATTTTGTTTCCTTCCTTTATATTTTCCACATCTTGCTGAGCAGCTGGCACACGCAGCTGCTTGGGGCAGTGTGGCACCGTCCCTGGCATGGGCTATGCATGAGGACGATCCCCATGGGTTGCTGCCACCAAGCTTGGTCCCTGCCACCCTGTGGGTGGTGGCCCCTTCCCACCATGGCAGCATGTCTCCGACATCCACCTGCCCTTCCAGGCTGGTCCTGCCCCTGAGCTCGTGGGGCGGGAGTGAGGTGAGCCTGGATTTGGCCAGAGACAGAGAGTGTGTGTCTCCATTGCATCCCGGCCCCTCTTCCAGCCCCGTCCCCATCCTGCTGAAGGATACCATTGTGCCTGTCCCTGTGGGAGTGCCAGTGCCTTATCTCCATGCGCTCCTTGCCCAGACTCCACTTGAACTCTGGTGCCTTCTTCTTCGAGCATTTGGTTATGAAAAGATGTATTTTCTTGGACCTCTTCTAATAAATCCGTGGAGAAAGCCCTGGAGCAATGTGGCTGTGTCCCCATCTCTGTCCCAGCATGAGAGAGGGGTCTGCCACGGAGAAAGGATTTGGGGATTCTTGGCTTGGTACCCGGGACTGTCTCATCCTTGGCTGAGCATCGTCTCATCGCTGCTGGCTCATCCCTGCTCCTGCAAGGGTCCCCATGCTCCCTTATTAATGAAGGTTAATTAACTCCCTGGGTGTCAGGACTGACAGCTGGAGGGTGAAGCAGTTCCTGCTGGTGATGAGTTTGGGATGGGTTTTGGGCATGTGGGTTAACCCCCTTCCAGGGTGAGAGCTGAACAGGGCGGTGATGTCCCACCCCAGGGTCCTTCTTCGGTTGGGGCTTGGGAACCACTCCCCCAGTACCTCTGTTGTTCCCAGGGCTGCACCCTTGGGTGCTGGCTGGGGCTGAGCCCCCTGTTTGGGCTTCCCTTCCTTCCCTGCTGCCTTGCCGTGGGAAGAACAAGCCCCCCTGCCCACACAGACACCCCCCTCCCCCCCAAAAAAACAACACCGACAAAGTGCCCATTCCGATTTCACTCTCTTTATTATTTATCATTCTTTCAAAATAGGATATGTTCAAAAATATAAATAGGTGCAGGGAACGCTGGTGCCCCGCACGGTCCCCTGGAAAGAGCACGTCATCCCGGGACGGGTGCTGAGCCGCAGGGGGGGCGGCGGAGAAGCAGAGAGGGGCCGCAGCCCCCAGCGCCCAGGTCCTGGGTCAGCATCCCTTTGCCTCCCTCCTCCCACAGCTCCTTCCCCCGCAGCCCCCTCGCCCTCCCCACCCGCCCCGACGTGCTGCAGCAGTAGGAGGATTCTGGAAAAAAAAAAATAAAATAAAATAAAACCCCAAAAGGTGCTGTTCACCCCGGAGATTAAATAACAGAAATAATTACATTGTTCGTGGATAAAATCAGGAAAAAATAATCATCTTTATTATTTAACTTAACCCCCTGCCCTCTGCAAACCCACCCCCCTCCCTGTCCCCGAAGGCACGAAGATAATTGGAACCGGACGGTTAGTAAAAATGCTGAGATCTAATTCACTTTGCTTTGGTGCTTGGAAAAACATTAATTTTTTTTTTTTTATATATATACACAAAGGTGGGTTTGTCTTTAATATAATTTTTTTTTTCCTTATATGACAAAAAAAGCAACAAGAAGAAGAAGAAATCGACTCTGTTAATATAACTGTTCTGTTAAAAATCTCTCTTTCTCGCTTTCCCCCCGGGTCTCTCTGGCCCCACTCTAATGGGTGGGTCTGTGCACGGCTCTGCCGCTGGGTCTCAACCGGCTCCTGGGGCTCCTCTTGTATAGCCTGCGCTGGTAGTTGGAGGCTGCGGAAGAGGGAGGAGAAGAAAAGGCACCTTGTTAGCAGGAGCCAGGACAGAGACGCTGCTTGTCCCGCGCTGGCCACCCCGGCCCCCGTTTCCCTGGAAAAACACGGGCAGACGCGGGCAGCGCTGCCTGGCGGGCGGCTGTGCGTGCCCCGGTGCCAGCCTGCCTGCCCATCGACAGTCCTCCCTTCTCTCGCCCCTGCAGCTGGGGTCTGCTTCCCCCAGGGGTGAAGGTGCCCAGTGCCTACCAGGAGCCTGGGCAGGAGCATCCTTTCTGCGGATGCTTGTCCCATCCTTTCCCTGTGCCCGGCCAGGAGGGCAGCTCTGCTAACGGGATGGGCATGGGGTCTGCCTCCCCATCTCCCCTGCTATCCTGCCAGTGCCCCCCCAGTGCCCTGGGACAGGGAGGGAAATTTCCATCAGGGCACAGGAGGGGAAACAGCCCCATCTGGCTGGTAGGGACAAGGTTTCTGCCTGATCTTTGCTGCCAGTCTCCCTTGAAGCTGGCACACCCCTGGTGCAATATTTCCAAAAGAGTTTTGATGGAAGAGGCAAAAACTGGTTGGGAACAACCTAGGCCTCTTGACCGCTGGTGGTCCATGCCAGGAGCAGCCTGCAGCTCTCTGGATCCATGGCAGAGCCAAGGCAGTCAGTGGCTTGGTCCACACCACACAGACACCTCCTCCATCCCTCCTCCATCCCTCCTCCTTCCACCTCCTCCCTGGGGTGGAGGTTTGTCTCTTAAGCCCGTATCGACTTTCCCTGGCTGTGGGACTGTTGCTTGAGCTGGAATTGCCCAGCTGGACCAGAACCTGGCAAGGAGGCCACTGGACAGATGTGATTTGGATGAGGCCGATGAAATTATTGGGAAGCTGCAGGCAAGCAGGGATGGGATAGGGGTGTGGGCAGGCCTGGGAGTGGGCTGGGACGCCAGTGGGAGAGGGCTGGCTGCCGCCAGCTGGAGGCCTGACAGAAGAAGGATCAGGAGCCCAGCCCTGTCCCTTGGCTTAGCTCTGCCACAGGGCTCCTGTCTGCTCCCAGGGCAGGGGGATGCTGGGGAAGGGCTCGGGAGGACCACAGCTCCCCCTTCCTATTCTCTCTGCTGATGCAGGTGGTGCCAAAACTCACCCTTTCAGAAGGCATTTATTTTTCTTTCCTTTCTTTGAGTAGCCTGGGTCTTCGGTAAGATCCTTGGAGCCCTTTCCTGGCTCTGGAGCTACCCCTACCCCTGCCCGGGCTGCCCCTCCAGCCAGCCCCCATGGTCCACATCTGCTCAGAAGATGCTAGCTCCCATGGCCCCATCATGGGGGAGATTTCAACAAGTCAAGGGGACCATGATGTCCCCTTCTGTCTGGCCTGGAGCTAACCTGCACCCTGAGATGATACCCCCCTCATTCCCAGCTGCTTTTCCCAGATGCAGGGATGCATCAGTCCTAACACGAAGGCAAAGGGGACAAGACGTACGGTTTATGCAGGATATCCGCGGCTCCTCCCACTGCCCATTGGGCTGGCACCGGATCGTGGGTACGTGGCGCTGGATGTAGCCTTGGTTGCACTGGTACCGCACCATGGAGTTTATTTCGTAGCGGTCCTTCTTCCGACCGAAGGTCCTGGCGTTCTCCACCACGGGGGGGTCCCCACAGGCCACTGCAGGAGATGGGCAGAGACATGGAGAGCTTGAGTCCTGCCTGTTTGAGCGGGCAGCTCCTGCCTGCCCAGCGCAGGCTGGGCATGCACAGCCTCGTCACTCCTCCTGTGCATAAAACCTTGAATCCCTTTGAGATTGCCTCTGTCCACAAAATTTAGGGGCAGGGGGATATGAAAATTCTGTGATGGGCCTTGAAATTAAGCAGTGGTCTGCCTCGGGGCTCCATTCCTGCCTCCTGGAGAGGCAGTGAGAGCTGGGCATCACACCAGACACTTGTGTCCATGGGAGGGCATGGAGCTGTTGTGTAGGAGTGATGCTGCAGCCAGGGTATGGCTCTGCGTGGGGACGTGAAACCCCATCCTCGGTGGCTCGACCTATTTGTCTACAAGCCCTTGGCAAACTTTCTCCTAGAGCCCTGACCAACATCTACTGTTACTTCCTTCTACCTCTTTGACCACCCTTTGCAGTGACAAAGTCCACATTCATGTGCACTCCAGCCACTGCCTGAGCCCCCCATCCTTGCTGGCGCAGCTCAGGTTTCTGACCTGTTCCTTTCTTGCAGGTGAAAGGGAGGTGATAGTTGCAGGGAACGTCGTTCCATTCTCCTTGCTCGTGCCAGATCATCACAACGCAGTCCTCACCCGCCGCAAAGAAGTTATCGGGTTGATTGGGCCGCCAGTTCTCAAATTGCTGCAGAGAGAGGAAAACCCTTCTCCTAAGGCTGAGCCCTCCCCTCTGCTACTGTCATCTTCATCCTTGCTGCTTCCTCACCCATGCATCTCACCAGCGGAGACCATGGGTTCCCAGCACTGCTTCTACAGCGGTTATTTCTATTGCGATGGTGCCCAGGAGCTTAGTTGAGCACCTTTACTAGAGGCTTGGAAAAACCATGAGCCTTACAAAGTTTAGGGCTGCCTCCACTCCATTCCCAACCCAAGCACTCAGCATGTAACTCATGGGGCTGTTCCCATCCAAGGGAAGCTTTTCCCCCCCCACCAAAAGCCAGTGCCTGGTGGTGGCATGGGCTGCAGACTCACCAAGGAGTGCCCATCGGACCAGCGAAAGTCATTCTCCACAGCTCTGTCACTGAGGCCGATCCATTGGTAGTCTTGTGCGTGGCCTGGAAGAGCGGAGGGGGAGAGAAGAGTGGGTCATGGTTCCCCTACACCTTGTTAAAGTGTTTCTTTGCCATCTCAGCTGCCTCTGGCCCTGGACCCTCTGGGACATTTGGCTCCTTCCCAGCCACTAGCCCCTGGTGTCCTTTTTTTCCCTGCATCGTGCTTGTCCATCTCCCTCCCCACTCAACATGGAGCCACCCGCACTGGCACGGGTCACTGCACTTTTTGCGGCAAGTGAACTTTTTGTGAACAAGTCACACCAGCAACGTGGTAAGAGCAAAGATCTGTCCTAGCCAAGAAAGGGCCCTCTTCTCTCTCATGGATGGACAGCTCTTCCTCTCCCATGCGAGGACGAGGCCTCATTAAGAAATAACTGAGCACTAGTCGGGGAAATTGTGGTTTTTACATAATTTTGGATACATCTGCCCATAGAGTGAGAGTCCAAAGGATGGACCCCTGCCCAGTCTCAGGCTTCCCTCAGCACTCACTGTTCACAAATTCTTGCTCCTCCGGGGTGATGATACTGCTCAGGTGGGCTTGATGCTGTCGGCATCTGGTCTCTGCATCCATCCAAGTCTCCCTCTCTTCAAAATGCCTGTAGCAGTGGCCCTGGAACTTGGTCCAGCCTTCCTCACAGTTTTCCAGGTCTGAAACACACAAAGGAGGGATGAAAAGGAGTTGGTGCATGAGTCTGGAAGTCTTCCAACTCACCTGTTAGCAGCTCATGCTCTCATGGCATAAGACAACCCATGGCCACTTCCACTAAAAAGCAAACCCTGACACTGTTGCCTGTGGAAAATCCCAGGGAAAACGATCAGAAGGCATCCAAGACACATGCAGAGAGGGCAGCCTGTGTTGAAGACCCCATGTTTGCAGTAGTGTGACCAGTGCTACCAGAAGACGAGAGATACAAACTTATTCCTGAGCAATTCGATCCCCGTGTCGTGTTCCTGGACTCTGTTTTTGAGGAACTGACCAAGCAAGAACCCGTCTCTTCCCACTTGTGCTGGCCTGCTGAGTTTTTTTGCTTTGGAAAGAAACTCCAAAACCTGAATCCAGATGTCCAGAATCAACATGTATATGTTGAAAAGAAAGAGGGAAGGAGAGCCCAGGTTCAGGTGGTCGCATTGCTTGGTGTGGTTCTGGGGTGGCTTTTGGGGAGAAGCAAGCCTACCAAAATGGAGGCAGGAACTTACCATGGTAGAGAGACAAAATGAAATCTCAAGGAAAAAGCTTGGAAGCTGCTAGAGAAGTATAAAAATTTCTCAACTTTTCAGAATATCTTTTATCATCTAAGAAACACTGAAGAGTTGAACCCATTAATTAAAATAAATGGAACTACAGATGGAGGAGAGCAGAGGCGAATGGAGAAGCCACCAGAAAAGACCTTCAGCAGCTCCCATGCAATGGAACACCACACATGTGCTCCGTGGGACCTAAGGAAACAGAAAAAGAAATGTTTTTAATCTCTGCCTTTCAGATGCCCGATCTACCATCCTTTCTCAGGCACTTGCTGTTCTTGGAGTGGTGGGCTTTCATGAGTCTTCATGCTCAGTTTCTTTCTTCTGTTGTTAAACTTGGTAGGTCAAAGCGCTTGTCACCTTCAATCACACTAGTTCCTCCTAATACACCGTTCGGTGTTCTTCCAGCTGGAGATTGCAGACACTTTGTTGGAAGGGTTGGTAGTTAGTTGAGGCATTAAAAATGTTTTCCACCTTCTTCAGCAGATCAAATGGATTATCCGGAAGTAGCTGAAGCTCTAAGGATTCTTTGTCTTTCCAGGCTGATCACAAAGCAGAGAACATGCTCTGCCTTTTGAGAGTTAAGACTTCTTTCCAGCAGCTTCAACACCACCCCTTGTCATCACAGCCTGGGGATGGGACAGCACATGGCACGGAACATCAGCAGGACATTTCCTAGGAGAAAGGCCACTCTTTCCTACACAGCTGTTACTTATGGGGAAATACGACAACAATCGTCTTGGAAAAGAATGACAGAAACCTTATTCCCCAGTAGGGACACTGTTGAGGCGGCAGAAGGAGTGGCTGTGTGCACAGATGGCCGAGCTCAACTACGGTGTCCTGTTGTCCTTGGAGACCAACAGAAAGGATGGTCTGCCTCATGGGAATAACGAAGATTTACATTCCCCACTGAATTCAGGCACTGGCTTCCTCCTGCATCTCCCAGGCTATAACCCCCAGGCATCGTGAGCCCATAAATCAGAGAAGAGACGAAATTAAGTCTGGCTTCGACCAAACAAAATCATAAGCCGCCGCAGGGTAGAAAGTCTCTTGTTTGATTACAGGGATCTTCAACAACAGGTAGCAGGGATGGGTAAATCCAGGGCTGATTAGGTGGCATTAGGAAAGTGGTGATAAGAGAGCACAATTCCTGCCCAGATGTTCCAATGATCCTGAGCTTTCTTCTTATGGTCTATTCCATATGTTCATATTGGAAGCAGAAAGAGAGATGCAGAGAAAGGGCAGGGGAAAATCCAATATATATTATCATTACTTGTGTCAAGGTGAAGAAGACGCTGCAACCTTATTTCTCTTTTGTTTGAGCAAGGCAGGAGAGCTTCCCCTCAGCTAAGCTGATAAAAGCTTGGACTTTGATCAGCTTTAAGAAAAAAACCCACCTTCTTTTTGTTTCCTTGTAGAAACAAAAAGAAGTATTAGTGCAGGTCAGAGTACCTAATTTTGATGGAAAAATAGGTCACTTCATATTTTCTCAAAGATATACGTTCCCTGCTGATTTTGCGACAGGAGGCCACATTGAAGAGGTGACAAAAGTGTCATGCTGTGTCAAATTGCTGGAGATTCCTGGAGTGAACAAGGCTTCTCTCAGCTGCACCTTCACAGAGAGAAACACAATCATTTTTCATGGCTCAGTTGAAGCATCCTTCCATGAAATTCCAGTCCAGCAGAGAAAGTTTGCCTGGGGTGAAGATGTACTTAGATGTTTTCCTACTGTTACAGATGAACAGAAAGACCCTTGACCCAAAGAGACAGTGTCTTCTGTGATCAACATTGTTATGATCTGTATGGAGCTTCACCAGAGAAACTTAAAAAAGAGAAAGTTGAAGAAGACACCAGAAACTCCTGCTTAGGAATCTTAGATGACACGGTGCTGTGATGAACAAACTAGTCAAAATATATAAGCAAAAGTCTCAAAGCTTTTCCCTAGTATATTTTAAGCTGCTATTAGAGGTTAGCTTACTGAGATGAGGGCAGGACTGATGGGAGCACTTGGGATCAGCTTTTTGGTGGGGTAAGGTGGGAACAAGGTAGTGCAGCAGTTAGTAAGATTAGCTGAAGCCTGGTAGGCCGTACCGATCTCACACAGGTCCCCTCCGTAGCTGGGAAGGCATAAGCATTTGAAAGAGTCGATGCCATCAACGCAGGTAGCTCCATTCAGACACGGGCTTGAGTGGCACTCATCAGTGTCTGCAAGAAATCAAGGGCTTCCATTAGGGCTCTGGGCAGACAACTCCACCGACAGGAGAACTTGTTTCCTTGCTTTTTTAGGAGGGAATATCAGTTGTTCTAGGGGAACTTGGGAGTTGCTAGGGTCTGATTTTAAAACATACTGCCACTGCTGCTGCTGGAAGAATGAAGGCAAGAGACCCAACCCACCCTACAAGGAAGGCATTGATTTTCTGTCACTTGATGGTTGAACACCACTCTGAAGATATCACTACAAGCTCAGAAAGATGTATCCAATACACAACACTCAATGTCTTTGACAGCTGTGGTAACTCTTCCTTGTCCGCTGTCTCTGCCTGATGCATCAAACATGCAAACTTGTGTCTGTGTCTCCACCAGCGGTGGTTCTACGAGGAAGAATGTGGCATTCTCATAAGTGATGGAAACATCCTGAAATAGATCCCTGTCTCCTAACCGGCCTTCTTGGTTGCCAGTGCTCACTACTATTTTCTTCCTAACCATAACTTATATGGAATTCTGGGGCAAGAAATCTCTTCTCAGTGAAGATGAAGAGAGTACAGAGAAGAAAAGAAGGGGTTTCAAAGGCGGTTCAGAGCGCCTCAACTTTTTTCCTTTGAGGATCTCAGGCCTAGCTATGGGTGCCTCTTCCTTGGTGAAGAATACTGGATTGCAGTGCCATTTTCTTCAGACCTGTCCCCACTATGTGCTCTCTTGCTTGTGATGGGGCTGGAAGAAGCTGGTACGTCTTTTTCAGCTGTGGATTCTGTCTTGGTGGAGAAAGCTCCTCTCAGTTTCCCATCTAGATAGAGCAGCACTTAAGATTCTTTTTGCTTTAATGGAGTTGAAAAGAGAACTTGGTATGTGAAGAGTCTGGCCTCCAACTTTCTAATGTTTCTCAATTTGCTAATTAGCACAAGTCTGGGTAGTATATGCCACCATTTGGTAGCACTTCCATCCCCTGTCATCTTGGGGCAGAAGGAAGGAAGCATAGCTGCTCCGAAGAAGGCCACAGGTAGCCAGTGTGTGTGTGTATTGTAAAATCTATCTTGTGTTGGAAGTAGAAGCTCTTCTCCCAGTATGTCTCCAGACTGAGCCTTAATCCTACTTATTGAGCTTTGAAATCAGAAGAAGAGTCATTCAGAATGGAAAGATTTCAGAGATGTTCAACTCAGAAACAAGGAGGAAGACTAAGGAAGAAGGTGGGAGCACATCCATGCAGGTTAGGTTAAAAGATGACTGGTTAGATCCTCATGCGAGACGTTTCTCTCTTTCACACTCAGAAGAAATCTAAGGCTTTAAAAGTACTGACTGTCACTCCATGCTCTTCTTGTGGATGAGAGAGGTTAGTGAGGAAACATTCAAAGACGATAGACATGCTGGCTATGGAAATACCAGAACAACTCCCCGAGGTCTGTGGTCATCTTCTGGTTGGGGTATATTTGCTTGGATATTGTCTCCCTGCAGAACCATGGCCCAGGTGCTCAGTGTCCCCAGACATATGAGAGCAGATGTGTCTTATACCGCGTGTGACTGTCTAGGTGCTTGGTGGCCAATGTTTGATCCGTCAACTAAAAGCTGACGTGTTCTGTAATATGCCTAAGTGATGGAGAAAATTCTTTCTGACCTTGGATCGTAAATCCATTCGTGCTTTGGAGCATGAAGATTGTCATTTTAGTCTAGGCTGTACCACCGTGAGCAATGCAATTATTCCTCAGATGGCTGATGAACCTTTTACTCCAGTTTTGCAGTTCTTCTCTGAGGGAAGGAATTTTTTCCTCTGGATTGCCCTTCTAAATACTCATGAATGCTTTCTGGATTTCTTTGTTCACTGCAACATGAAGAGAATTCCTATTCCATGACACTTAGAGACTTTCTGAACAAAATGGGGGTCACGGGCCTGGTAGAAGAAAGGAGCTGAACCTGGCTGACTATTGCTCATTAGTCACACTTGGAGTTCCTAGGAGATAGAGGGGATAAAGGAAAATGAGATATCCTGAGGGATGATTGTAACTCTAGAGGCCCCTTGGGCTTCCCAACAGCAGTGGCAGCAGAAGTTCATGTTGATTCCTGTGGGCTACAGCTGAACAAGGAAGGCAAGGCTCTCCTTTGTCAGTTATGCTCCATGAAGTGGAAAGCACGCTGCAGAAGTGGGAACAAAGCACATATGAGGGCTAAAGCAGAACATTTAGGAGGCAATAACGAGTCTTCAGCTGTCTTCAGCCATATGGACCAAAACTTGGCGCGTCCAAGATCTCTTCTGAGTTGCAGAAGACCAGCTGTGAGTTGCCATCTCTGGTCTTGGAGAAGGAGGGAGTAGGCACACACGTGCAAAGTCATTGCCATAATTTTACAGCTGGGAAATAACACCGGAACAGAATTTCCTTTTACAGCTACTGTATATAATATGATTGTACATATTATATATTCTGTAAAAACAAATCTCTGCACATAATATATATGTTCTATATCTCTCCATACAGATACATACATATTTTTATGTATGACACATAGACAAAGGGTATGTACGTGTAGGTAGTGTTGGAAAAAAAATACAAGTGCGACACAGACGGATTTCCTTCCCAGAAGCATGCTGCAAATGGCTGGAGAGAAGATGTTTTAAACACATGATGATCATAAACACCAAACTCCCCCTTCAGCCCATTGGGCTGTTGGGGCAGGGACACCATCTCCATCTGGATGTAGAATCCTGTCACCAAGCTGATACCAGGAAACTCAAACATATCCGCCGGGTTGGAGGAAGCTTTGCTGATTCTGGTCCTCCCAGAAAACCTGGATCTTGGAGGTCTTTGAGAAAAGTAAGTTCTAAACGGTAAAACTGGCAGCGATGTTGTCTCTGGAAACCGTGGCAAATCAGTTTGTGGGTGTTTCTAATATATCGCAACTAAGCCATTGGATTTACGGGAGGCAAGAACTCCGGTCAAAAAATAAAATAAAATCCCATCTATCATGCAACGCTTGGCTGTTTTCTTCATAACCTTTTATATACCGTAAATGTGTCCACTTCCACAGAGTTTAGAGCTAGGTGAGGTTAGTAAATCACTGCACACCTCTTCAGGCAGCTGAAAAGCTTGCGGCACGATAGATGTGCCAGCTCTGCTCAGCCCGAAGCGAGCCCCCGCTTCCACAGCACCGGCTGCCAGGTACCTTGACACCCAAGGATCTTACGCAGACGTGAGCTATTTCTTTGCTTGGGTGAGCAGTCATGCAAAAAGTCGGCTCCGCTTTGAGGTGCAGCTCAAGTGCTTATCAACCGACAAGAAGACAAGACTACTGCTATTATTACCCGGCGCTAACAAAGGACAAGCGATGCGGCCATGGGATGCAGAACAGAGGCAGCCCTCGCTTTCAAGGCTTCAGCTCTGAAACAAAGACAGGGGAGAAAATGCCTTGCGGTGCCAAAGAATAGGAAGCCCATTTAGAACATATTATTAACTCACTTCTTGAGGATAATGCAAAATTAGCAGCTCTTTGGAAGACTTTTCCTACTGCAGTTAATATTGTCCAGAAGTTGCAAAAGATTATTCAAATCTATTGTCACAACAATTTCTATTTTTTGCTACTAACAGGACCCATGGTCGAACTTCTAGATTTTTTTTTTTTTAAAATAAAACAATTAAAACAAAATATCCAATGTAAACAGGGTCTTGCATCTGGAAGATGTAAACTGTTGGCTAGAGAAAGCAAGGGGAGTTACACAGCTACAATGCAAACTTCGAATTTGTTTCACCATTTTCTTCCTAAAATTTCTTTTACATTGCCAGATACATACTATATTTAGTCGGAATTATTTTCTTTTGGTGCAATTGAACACAACGTAAGTATTCTCCCAATGTCTTTGAAAACAATTTGCTGCACTAGATCATGGAAATTGGAAAGAGAAATCCTTTAGAAATGAAAGAGAAATAGATTGGTCCTGGTTTAGCTCAGAAGGCAAACAGCATGCAAAAATGAACACACAGTGTCAGTGGTGAGAAGGAAATGCTTTTAAGATCCTTCATCCCAGGCTAATAATACAATACTAGAAACAGTCCTAACACTTTTTAAAGTAATACAGTCTGTGCATTTCTCTCAATGGCAGCCTGTATGGAAGATGAGCAAGGACGCCCATTGAAAAGGTCAGCTTTGTGCTTAAAACACCTACTGAGGAGAAGCAGCTTGTGACCAGAGAGGATGCCATCGCCCAAACCCTGAAGAAACTGTGTAATTTTCCTGAAGCTGTGAGCGACCGGTTTAGAAATATACACCAGGATTTAAACTCCTGTTTTCTTTCTGCGGAGAGGAAAAGGTAAGACTGAAAGGCAAGACGTTTTCAGGACATCCAACAGTCCCTGTTGTGCCCCTCACCCCTTCTTCATAAAAAAATGCTCCTCCTTACTCCTTGTAAGTGCAATTACCCAAACAGGGACCCAGAGACCAGCTAGATAATTATCTTCTAGAGACTGAGGAAAAAAAAAAATCCAGGTACAAATTAAATTTGCTTTTCAGAGACTCCTGGGAAGTTTGAACTGCTGATCTGATAGCTCAAACAGGGAAGGAAAACATCGGAGCAATTGTAGGGTGACTCCTGCAAGAAAAGAATAGGAGTCAGGGAAAACAGTTCTCACATTTTAAGTAAAATGCTATCATTGAACTGAATCACATCAGCTGGTGACTTATGATGAGCGCTTAAGTCATTAAAATAATTAACTACAATAATTAAACCAAAGCCGCCATGCAGCAGAAGGGGCAGATATTGCTACAGCCTTACAAAGCTATATTCATCTAGAGAACAGCAAGTTTCCAGGAGAACCTGTTGATCTGCTGGGACCTTGAATTTGTCCAACACTCTCATGGAAGGAGAGCTCAGGAAATTTGGACATCTCTGCCTCCAAAATATTATGTGTAGAACTAAACTGACATGTATATAACAGTAGCCCAGGACTGTAGATTGCCTCTTCAGAGAAAGGTTTTAATTAAGCTGATAAACTTCTGATGCAAAATAGACAGTATATCCAGAAGACATCAAATCATCTGGTCAGACACAAATGGTCTGTGCTTTTGCTTGTCTCTCAGCCAGGACTGGTACCTCCATCTCCTTCTTGAGAGCATACTCCTCATTCCACATTAGGTGAAAAATTATGAATCAGGTGAATTTTTCTAGACTTCTTTTCTTCTGGGTTGTTCTTCTCCGGACCAACAAAACTCTATCTGTTGGACTTCGAAGGCATGAGGAATGAGGAAAGCCCATCAAGACCTTTCCTCATTTGGATTCTAACCTTCAGCTGGGTCGGGGCCATAGGCAGCAAACTTCACGAACTCATTTCACCAGAGACAAGCAAAACTTAACATAAATAGCTGCCATTTCAGCACATTTCTCTTTTCTCCCCCAGCTAAAGTGAAATGTTTAAGTCATTGACTGGTCAGAGTGCTCCAAACCACAGCCTTTCACTGAAGCGCCAGCATGCTTTTTTCAGCTAATAATTATTTGTCTTCAAATGTTACCAGAAGCAAAAAGACCCGCTGAGTTGGCAAAACTCTGGCTGAAGACGCCAAGCCTATGGACAATTCTTCAAGCTTGTGGGGTTCCTGTCCTCATGGAGGAAGCAAACTGCTGACTAAAGACATGTGCATGCACAGCCTTCAATTTGGTTAAATACTAAAAAAGTACTGGCACTCCAAGCGTTAATCGTCGGTCTTCTTGTGCTTCTGGCTCTGGCTTTTAGAGAGAAGGAGAGGCTACAGCAGAGCAGAAAAATATAATTATTTGTAAATCATCCCACTAAAAAGACTGCTGGATCTAACTGGAACCCTTCAACGACAGGACAAGAGGGCAACAGCCACATGCCTCCCTGCTCCTCACTCTGAGCTCCTTCTGTAAGCTGAACAAGCTTCACCCGTGCTTTAATTTTGGTAAAAATTGGTTGCACCAAATGGGCATCCATTACATCCTACAAATTCTGAGGCACGAGGTGCAGATATTAGAACTGATCTTTTTGCGAGAACTAAATTTCAACACTGGAAAGCTTCAGGTAAAAAAGCAGCCACAACATGGGAAATAGCATTTTGGGTTCCAGCCTATGGTTCTTCCTTGTAGACTTTCCATGTTCACAATCCCCAGAGCACTGTAAAGAGTAACGACCCAAAAAAGGAAATCTGTGATTATTTTTCCTTTTTTTTTTCTTATTTTGTCATGACTTTGCTCTAACTCTCTAGAAGAAGTTCGCCTTGTTGCAGAGGCGTTGCACGTTCATGGTCAACAGACTTTCTTTCCACCTGGATGAGCTTCCTTCAGACCCTGACCAGGACTGCATTTAACCCTAGAGGGACACTGTAGGAAAGAAGCTTACCAATGGAAAGAGAAGTTTTACCCTAGAGTATCCCTGGTGGGAACACCAGTCACGCACGTGTACTGCATGTGTACAGCCCACCTCTAGTTTATAAAGAGTCTACAATTAAACCTCATGCCGTCGTCCCTTACCTCTCCCTGTCACCTGCTAAGAAACCCCAGCTGCTACATCGTCATCTCTGTGACTTGCAAATACACAACACGTTCCAATTTCAGAACATTTTTCAGGCTTCTTCACACATGAGCTGCCGAACACATGGTTTTCTTTCAAAATACTTCACAAGAATGTTGGCTAACAAACGCTCCGAGGAATCTGGCAATCGCCTTGTGGGTAATTTATAAAAAGAAAAAAGCAGTGAAATAAAACCGTACTTTGGGGCCAATATGTTTTTTTAAAATTTTTTTTCTTTTCTTTTTTTTTTTTTTTTTCTGAGCCTCACTGGCTAGTTTCCTTCCTTTCCCTCAACCCTGCCTTTGCTGGCTTGTTTTTATCTCCAGGCTTGAATGTGGCAGCGGGCATGGCCCAAAAGTAGAGCCCATTAGGTGTGGAAGGAGGGTTTTTGGGTGCGTAACCCCTGCGGCACCCTGCCCATCCATGGATGCCGTGCCAGGCTGGACCAGTTCTACAGGAACAACCCCACCGAGTTGCCCTCACCCACTCCTGCAGCACCCACTGTGCTCAGCAGAGACAGGCAGGACCTCAAACGTGTTACGGGTAGGACTGAACAAAGGTTTGTGATTACCTGTTTTCTCAGAGGGAGAGAACTGACACAGAGGGAAATGCAGTGACTCATTCGAAGCACTTTGGGGATGGAAATGATGTTAGAAACCAGGGTGAGCTTCACAAAGCCCTGCACTTACAGACTCCTACTGGGTCCAGAGCTACCTATGCTGAATGGTGTAAATTAACCAAAAAGAAGTAGTTCAGGAGGTAATGTGGGAAGGGGCTGGAATTAATGTTACTTTTGCTAGAAGGAACTGAGCAAATCTCTTTGCACATACATTTTGTACCATATATAAGCAACACGTCCTACACAAACGTGCAGCCCATTGAGAACTGATCACATGTAGGACCTTTATTCAACAGCACAAGCATTGATGGTTTTGAAAAGGGGCCTGTCCCTGGAGCCTGCTCCTGATTGTAGCAAACTGAAACCAAGCTGTGGCCAGGGGTGTCGTGGGACACCTTGTATTACCAGCATTGGGCTCCTCTCTTGGCCAAGAAGCAGCCACCAGCAAGCACAACAATGTCCCATCTCATTTTCTTCTCATTGTAGTATCCTAATGCCTCCACGGCATGTGAACACCGCTCGGGGGATGCTCATCAGAAAGCTAGTGGAGTGTTTTCACCATAAATGGTTACTCAGATTTAAATATTGTGTCTGTTTATACTTGGCAGCGAGGGATCCTACCAAAGACAGAGCGCTAAAACACCAAAAAGGGGCAGGGTGTGAGGAAGGGCATTTATCAGCAGAGCTGACAAAAGGTAACGATGCTCTGAGCGTTGTCTCACACATTTATCCCATTCTAGCTGTAGAGAACACCATGAGACACAGACCAGAGGGTCATCACGCTCTGTGCCAAAGGGAGCGGAGCGGTTTGCCTGATCCAAACACTGCTCTCGGCACGGGTGATGCTAGGATGAGATTTTTGATAGGAGAGATTTTTGATAGGAGAGATTTTTGTCCCCAGCTGTCTTGCTTTGCCTCTTACCCCTTGGCACTGCAAAGCTGCAGATGGCCAGCCTCCCACTCGGGAGCAAGTGCAATGAAACGCTCAGGAATACAGGCAGCAAGTCAACACATCATGGAAAGAGAAACAAAACAGGACAGAGACCTGCAGCCCGTCTTATCCAACTTCTCAGCTGCATCCATTAGCCAGGGTGGAAGTCTCTGGTGGGTGGAGACGTCCTTGCTCTTGTTTCCACATGAGAAAAAAAAATTGTTTTCTCTGTGCTATAGCAAGGGCTAAGAGCAATTTCAGAGGGGGCGTCAATGCCCTAGTGCCTTCCCCAGCTATATCACACCCGGGAGCCTGCTCACAGCGGCTCTCAATGACCATTCACAGAATACTCTTTTTTTGAGCCCCCACCTCCGGCAGCGCAGAGGGGTGAGCTCACCTACATCCCAGCAACCACCCGGGTACCCCAGGGGGCACAAGAAGATGATGCCCCCCATCATGTTTCTGGCAAGTGCCAGCTTCACTGGGCTGCTCCTCAAGGCTGGGGTGCAGCGGTGTCCACCAGGAACAGCAATTCAGAGGAGCGGCTGATGCCGACCGCTATGGTGCAGTGGGGGAAGGCCAGATATGCATCTCCTGGTGCTTCCCTTGAACTGGTCCTCTGCTGCTCTCCCCAGGGGCATGCAATTGCTGTGGGCAGGCAGGAGGGAGGTCCAGGAGGCTTCTGGGGGTGGGGTTATGCTGACTGGATAATTGCATTATCTGTCCAAACACAGGCTATCATTTGTTAAGACAAAAGCTATTGAACATGACCTGTGGAAAACCCCACGTGTTTATGGTTTCCCATCATAGTAATATTTTGCTCAAACCTGTCAATGTTCTCTGCTGTAGAAGAAGTAAAATGTGACAGCTACGCCACCTCCCTCCCTTACCCCCCATAGCATGTTCCCTTCCATATGAGAAGAAGACACGGTACCTTCTGTAGTGGGTCCTAATGCATCTATTGCTTCTTGTGAAACTTGAGGCAGGGCAGCAGTAGTGGTGGCCAGCAGATGAGGGTTGTCTAGAACAACAGCTGTCTCCATCTCTTGTCCTGACACTGCAGGAGGGGAGGGCTCTATTTCGAGCTGAGCCTCTTCAGGGTTCCTGGGTCCCTGTGTTGGTTCAACATCTGGAGTGCTGGTACTAATTACAACGTCTGGGACAGAGGTTTCCCCTGAAACGCCTGCAACTGAGTATGTCACAGCTCCATATGTTGCGTCAGGAATTTCCTTCTCCTCGGGAGCACCAGAGGGCTCACCACCGGCCAAAGATGTGGCAGCTGTTTCGATGTTAGCAGCAGGCAACGCGGATGCTTCTCCACTGGTTTTGTGGGCTGTGGATGTTTCTATGCTGAATTTGGGAAATGCAGATGTTTCCCCGCCAGTTTCATGGACTGTGGATGTTTCTATGCTGAATTCGGGAAATGCAGATGTTTCCCCACCAGTTTCATGGACTGTGGATGTTTCTATGCTGATTTCGGGAAAGGCAGATATTTCACCCCGGGCTTCTTGACTTGTGGATGTTTCTATTCTAATTTCAGGAAACGCAGAAGTTTCCCCACTTACTTCTTGAACTGTGGATGTTTCTATGGTAATTTCGGGATAGGCAGATGTTTCACCCCTGGCTTCTTGACTTGTTGGTGTTTCTATGCTAATCCCAGGAAATGCAGATGTCTCACCTCGGGCTTCTTGACTTGTGGATGTTTCTATTCTAATTTCAGGAAATGCAGATGTCTCCCCACTGATTTCATGGACCGTTGAAGTTTCTATGCTAATTTCAGGAAAGGCAGAAGTTTCCCCACTGATTTCGTGGACCGTTGAAGTTTCTATGCTAATTTCAGGAAAGGCAGAAGTTTCCCCACTGATTTCGTGGACCGTCGAAGTTTCTATGCTAATTTCGGGAAATGCAGATGTTTCCCCACTGGTTTCATGGACTGTGGATGTTTCTATGCTAATTTCAGGATAGCCAGATGTTTCACCCCGGGCTTCTTGATTTGTGGATGTTTCTATTCTAATTTCAGGAAATGCAGAACTTTCTCCACTTATTTCACGGACTGTGGAAGTTTCTATGCTAATTTCAGGAAAAGCAGATGTTTCTCCACTGATTTCATGGACTGCTGAAGTTTCTATGCTAATTTCAGGAAAGGCAGATGTTCCTCCACTGGTTTCATGGACTGTGGATGTTTCTATGCTAATTTCAGGATAGCCAGATATTTCACCCCTGGCCTCTTGACTTGTGAATGTCTCTATTCTAATTTCAGGAAATGCAGACGTTTCCCCACTGATGTCTTGACTTGTGGATGTTTCTATTCTAATTTCAGGAAATGCAGATGTTTCTCCACTGCTTTCTTGTATTGTGGATGTTTCTGTGCTACTTTCAGGAAACGCAGAAGTTTCCCCACTTACTTCTTGAACTGTGGATGTTTCTATGATAATTTCAGGATAGCCAGATATTTCACCCCTGGCTTCTTGACTTGTGGATGTTTCTGTGATAATTTCAGGAAATGCAGATGTTTCCCCACTGATTTCTTGAATTGTTGATGTTTCTATGTTAAATTCAGGAAATGCAGATGCCTCCCCACTGATTTCATGAATCGTGGATGTTTCTACGCTAGTTTCAGGAAATGCAGATGTTTCACCACTGATTTCATAAGCTGTTGATGTTTCGATACCACTTTCTGGCAATGCAGATGTTTCTCCACTTAGTTCACCAGATGCAGAGGCCTCACCACTTGGCCCAAAACCGTAGGGAAATGTGGCAGCTCTTTCCCCACCCAGTTCCTGTGATACTGTTGGTCTTGTCACAACTTCTACTAAATCAGAAGTGACTAAAGTGACTTCTGGAAGCCCTGAGGCCTCCCCGCTAATATCAGTCACTGCTGAAGATTGTCCACTTAGATCTGTGGCTCCAGAAATGTCTCCAGTGACGTATGGGAACCCAGATGATTCTCCGCTGAAGTCGCCTGTCCCTGAAGGAAACACACTGGTTTCCATGGCTCCAGACCCTTCTCCAGATAGTCCTCTGTCTCCAGAAGGAAATCCACTGATTTCTATCATCCCAGATGGCCCTTCTCCCACCTCTTGTGCAACTGATGTCTGTGTTACAACTTCCACCAAAGTGGTATCCACAAGAGAGACTGTGGGAAAGCCAGAGGTAAGTCCACTTTCCTCTCCAGACAGTAGGCCACTGGTGACATCAACTCCAGAGACCTCTCCGCTGCTGTCAATCACTCCGCTCGGATGTCCGCTCATCTCGAGCACTCCAGAAACACTCCCACCAAAGTCTACATGCCCAGAAGGCTCACCACTGATGTCTAAACTCCCAGATACCATGCCTGATGCATCTTCACTTCCTGAAGGCAATCCACTGATTTCCAAAATCTCTTTTGCTTCTGCTCCTGTAACTGAGGGGGTTGTTGTCACTTCCTCCAAACTGGCATCCACAAAGGTAATGCCTGAGGCGTCTCCACTTCCACCAATACCAGAAGTAAGGCCACTTAAGTCCACCAGGCCACTGACCTCATGTGTTCCAGATGGTTCTCCATAGACATCCAGTCCTGAGGGCAACCCACTGAGCTCAGGCTGTCCAGAGGGCTCTCTGCTGAGCTCGGGCACCCCAGAAGGCTCCCCACTGATCTCAGACCCTCTGGAAGGCTCCCCGCTGAGCTCAGGAACCCCAGAAGGCTCCCCGCTGAGCTCAGGCTCTCCAGAGGGCTCCCCGCTGAGCTCAGCTCCTGAGGGTAACCCTTGGGCTCTGCCACTGGCATCCCACTCAGTGGATGGGAGCCCTGACAGATCTCCTTCACCGCTGACTCCGATAGATCCTTTTCCCTCCTCTCGCCGTTCTGGCGCTGTTGTGACAACTTCCACCAATGTAGTATCCACAAGAGAGACAGTAGGAAAGCCAGAGGTGAGTCCACTTTCTTCTCCAGAAGACACGCCACTGACCAGCTCAGTGCCAGAGATATCTCCACTAAATCCAGAAGGCAGCCCACTGCTTTCCACTCCAGATGGCATCCCACTAATTTCTGGTATCCTCGAAATAGACACTGATACACCTTCCTCTGCAGAAGATAAGCCACTGATGTCAACAATGCCAGAAGGCACTCCACTCAAGTCCCCTGAGGGCAGCCCACTTTCTCCAGGCAGAAAGCCACTGGTATGCAGGTCTCCGGATGGTAATCCACTTTCTCCAATCCCTGAGTGTTCTCCACTAAGTTCAAAAACTCCAGAAGTTGGTTCTCCACTTGTATCTGGAACTCCAGATACCCACCCAGATGCTGAAGATTCACCACTGACTTGATGTTCTCCAGATTCAGCCACCTCCCCTGACACTTCGCTGACAGAAGCATTGGTACTTGTTTCCTCTGGTATTACAGTAGCTGGTGGAAAAGCAGATGGACTCGCTGGAAAGGAAAGAGCAAACAAAGAGAGGGAGATAGGAAAATTATTTACTAAATTGTTTTAAAGAAGCCATTATGGATTTCATGATTGACTTCACCTCCAAACTGATACTTTGGGATAAAGGCACAAAGTCCTATGTGCTTGCAGAAATAATTTGGTTGTTAATGAACATTATATCTTAAACAACTACAAATTAAACATCTCTGGGAAACTGTTAAAATATATAATCTTCTGTCATGGGATGATGGCAACAGCGACACCAATTCCCAGGTGCCAAAACCAAGCTACTGTTTCTTCAGAGATAACGTGGAAGAGAAAAAGTTTGGTGCTGCTCTGACCACACTGCAGCTCTGTCCTCCCTAGAAGGCATGGTCTGAGATCTGTTTCTAGCCTGCCTTTCCCATCCCAGATACACAACAACCTATTTTGTAAGGTGCTCTAACAATGCTGTGTGTGTTGGTCTTTTGGTCATTTAGTTCAGTCCTAGGCACAAGTTCAATAATATGCATATGTGCACAGCCTCACACTTTGCTAGTATGGTGATAATTGTCTAGATTTAGAAGGAATTGCCTTCAGCAAGGACACAGACAATTTATTTTGGGAGTGTCCCAACACTGCGACACCAGCCAAGTGCGACCCAGGAGATGGGGAATCTCTGACCCACCTGAGAGCAGCGACACGTCGGTTGGAAAGACCTCTGTCCCCCAGGCTGTCTGATTCTCAGGTTGAGTGGCAAACTCCGTCTCCATGGTCACCTCCTCCCCAGAGGGTACCCCCTCTACTCCAGGGATCACTTGGGTTGCCAGCACATCTTCTTCAAAGAATGAGGTGACCCCCTCCTCCTGTGCAGGTGGCAGAGCTGAAACAAAAAGATATTGGAGAGAGTTTCCAAAACTTCACAGTCCAAGATGCTGGTGAAGTGCTTTGCCCAAACCAGTACCCCGATGTGCCCAGCCTCCCTTTCCCCAAGGAGACAGGTCTACATGCCCTGCAAGGGTGGGAGGGTACCTCTGAAGCAGAAGGCATGATGTCGGGACAGGGGGTTGGGAAAGCCCGTCTGGTTGTAGTGCTGGTAGACAGTTCTCACACCAGGAGCATCCCCCCCGCAGGCGGGACGGGGGCTCACAATGGGATAGCGGAGACTGCCATCGGCTAACCAGCCAGCGTAGCATCTGTCCAGGCCCTGCTTCCAGGCAGCATGGAGTTGGCCAACAGAGGCCAGCGTGGAGTTTTGGCTCTCACAGTACTGCTGAGCTTCTGGGAAGGTGAACTGCTCTGGCTGGGTTGCGAAGAACACCTCACCTGAGGGATGGGAGAGAAAACAGGCATGAGTCCCCGCATGCCACCCACGCACACGCAGATGCAGAGCTGTGAAGCACGATTTTGCTCCACAGCTGTGCCCAGAGGAAGGGGGAGAAGGTACCCTTGAGCCTGTCAATGTAGCAGTACACATCGTAAGTCTCCGAGGCTGGGCGCATGCCATATGACCGCACACCCGGAGAGTTCTCTCTGTCTCCTACACAGTTACTTCGGGGATTCACAATGGGATACCTATCAAGAGAAGAAGAGAGGAGGTAACCCAAGGTTATGTACCCTGGACTGAAGAACCTCAGTGTACTTGGGAGCAGGACAAGAACCCTTCACCATTAAAGGCGCTCAGAGCCCCCAGCATGACTTAGAAACAAGTTCACTTACAGCTTGGGGCAATGAATACAAACTTTCCTCCACTTTTCCTACATGTCAGGGGAGCTCACTGCTGCAGGATGTATACACAGGTTAGGAAACAGGTAGGACAGGTTGAGAAGAACAGGTCTATTGGCCACTAGATATCGTGGCTTGGAGACAGCCTTAGATCAGGAAGGCTTTAGATACTGATGAGCAGAGCAACAGGACAGACCAGAGTAAAGCCCCAATTTCACAACTAAGCAGTCATTTTGAGAGGGGTCTTCCCCAAGTCAATATAGTTTTACCTGACTGTCTGGTCCCGCAGCCAGCCGGCATCGCACTGGTCAAAGCCAGCCTCATAGGCAGCCTGGAGCTGTTCGGGAGTGGCAATAACAGCGTTGTTCTCCAGGCAGGCCTTCTGGGCTTGGACGAAGGAGAAGGCGTACCTGCTGGTTGCGGCGCGGTAGTGAAACACCACACCTGGGAGAAGAGAAACCAAGGTGAGAGAGCAGATATGGGACAGCCCCTTCACCCAGATGCGTGATCAGAAAGTGTCTTCCCAACAACAGTGCAAGGACCAATGCCTGTCAAACACATTTTGATGGAGATGTCTCATTCATTGAGCTCTGCTTCCATTGAGGGTGATGTTCTGGGGATCTCTTTCTCCCTCCTCTAGGATCTTCCTGCCTTGACTTTCCCCTTCCCTGGAGCCAGATGCACACGGGAGTGCAGAGCGTGACCACAGCAGCCCCAAGCATCCACCAGCTGAGCCCTTTTCAGCACATGATGGAGTGGCCCACAGCCTTCTCCTCACCCCTCCTGTCCTGCCTCAGTGGAAGCACTCAGCCTGTCCCTTATCCCAAACAGGCCTGCACACCTCCAGGGACTTGGGTGCCCTCAGCAACGAGAGAAGCTCAGGCTCTTTTCAGCTGAATGGTTACCCATAGGAGAAACTGATCGTCAGGTATCTTGGAGTCCTGGTGACTTACCTGTGGGGGAGATGGGCTGCTCAGGGAGGAGACCAACACCGGGCGCTGCTGTTGCTCGCTCGAGCTGATCTTCCACTGTGAACGCAGAGGCAGACTCTAGTGCTGGTGTGGCAGTCACCCCCACAACCTCTTCCACTGAGGTCACCTCTGCCATTTTGGTGGTTATGGCAGTGCCTAAGGCTATGGTGGTGACCTCTTCAGGTACAGCCCCCACCCCTGTGACATCCCCCCTGGTCACGTTCTCCTCCCCTGGGGCAGCTGTCTCTACTGTGACACCAGTGGCGAAGAGATCGGGCAGGACAGTGAAGCCCTCGTACAGCTCGGTGGTGGTGGGTGTGATCTCAATGGGCTCCAGGGTGGCGATGCTGCCACGGGCCTCCTCCTCTGTGGCGTTGCGTGGCAGAGGTAGCTCCACTTCGGTCTGGGTGACGGTCTGGACAGTGAAAGCGCTGCCCAGCTCACTTCCCGTCTCATCAATGAACTGCCCTGGGACCAGAATCTCAACATCGTCCCCTACATTAGGAGACAAAGCAGCAATCAGAGAGGACATGGTCAGTCTAGCGAAGGTGTACCGCGCTGGTGCTGCCTCAGAGAAGCAGCTGGATATTCGTTGGCTCTGAGAGGAGCAGGGAAATCATGACAGTCTGGTAAAAGAAACGATTTTCCTTCCTCCACTGTGACTCTCTGCAACACCTCAGCACAGAGGGCATGTTCATGAGTTAGAGGCAATGAGCCACCGCATGCTCCACAGCTGATAAATCAGAGAGGACTTTCCCTGCTCTCCTCCCACCTCTCCTTCCCGGGAACACCTTGCCCATATCCAAGTCTGCACTGACCTCTAGTGCCTGCTGCAAGGAACGTAAGGTGGCCGGAGGGTAGTAGGGGAGCTTGGATAACCTCCACAGCAGGTCTGGGACATGCGAGAAAGACAACTGTCCTCACACACAATGCCTGAAGTCTCACTAGGATCACTATCTCCTGCTGCTCTGCCCAGGCAAAGACTTAAGAGCTCATCACATATAAACATGCTAACCCCATCACCAAGGCAGTCTCTTCCTGTACCAAATACATTAAAATAAATTCCCACCTTTCCTCTCCCACATAATTTTCGTTCATCTCCCTGGCTATAGGAGAACGTGCTTAACGCGCCACTGAGCAGGTCACCCTACAGCAAGGGCAGCGGTTTAAAGAGCAGCATAAAATAGAACTGGGAAGGTTAGGGAGAGATGGGACATCTCAGATGTGCAGTGAGGCAGGTCTCAGCTGGGGAGGGAGAGATAATAAGACACTGTCAGGCTTTTCCCCTAATACTGCTTTCCCTGCTCTATTTATTTCCAATTCCATTTTCCTGCTAGTTCATTTCAGCCAGTACCTCTCAGACCTCAAGGGATTCAGAGAATTAGACAGAGCTGCTCAGGCAATGACTAGCTGTGCTCAGCAGTTTCAGATGCGAGCCCAGAGACAACCAGAAGGCTGTGGCTTGGTGGACCAGTCTTTAGCTTGGCCACACAGCTGGATTATTCCAAGGGGTCTGGGAGGTTTTACAGGGCCTCCTGGCACGTTGATCATGCATGCATCTGGGCACAATAGGTCTGTATCAAAGGGGTTTCAAAACATATTTCAAAATACTGCTATTAATTTATCAAGGATGGCAATCCTATTTGAATGTTAGCCTCTGGTTTTCCTGAAGAGACCGTATAACACTGTGCTTTGCCCCTTCTTGTTGCAGGGAGAAGAGTGCAGTTAGAAGAACGGGGGAGAAGCTGGGATGCTCTTGGCTTCCTAGGTGCAATTTTGCCCCATTTCTGATTGCCGGAGACTGCTGCAGTCCTCATTTTATCCCGGTGTGGAAACTCATGTCTGCACCACATCACAGCACTACACACATGTTCATGGGCAGATCTGTTCTCTTTTTCCTTCCTTTCCATCTCCAGCATTCCAAGTCTTGTACATGAAACACCTGAGCTCTGCTCCATGTCTCCAGGAGAGCTACCAAAGCTGGAAGTTGTGGGAGGACTGGAGAGAAGAGGGTTGTGTTACACCCACCTCCTCAGAGCTCCCCTGTACAGGCCAGGCATCCGTGCACTTTCTGAATCTGCTTCCTACCTGAACATGAATGGGGGACTAAGTTCTTTGCCAAATCTTCTTCCCTCAACCCCTATTTTTTGCAAAAAAAAAAAAAAAAAAAAAAGGGAAATAAGCAAGACTCTGGTCAGGGAGTTCTTGCTTGTTGAAATGTAGGTTCTTGCTTGTTGAAATGTAGAAACACATTGCTTAGTCCCACACCGCAGCCCTGGTGCACTCACCGCTATAGCAGATGGCATCGTAGCGAGAGTCGGGGTGAGGGTACCCCGTCTGGTTGACGTACAGGTACACCGTCCGCACGCCCACCAGGTTTCCTCCGCAGTTGGGCCGTGCTCTGGAAATGGGGTAGCGGACGCTGCGATCGGCCAGCCAGCCTGCGCTGCACATGTCCATGCCATCCTTCCAGGCCAGGTACAGCTCTCCTGTGGTGGCCAAACGGGCTCCCAAACTGCGGCATTTGTCGAAAGCTTCTTGGAAGGTGAACTTCTCGGGGTCGGTGGCATAGAAGACTTTACCTGCAATCACACCATCCATTAGCACAGGAATTAACTGTAGAATTTAATCCCAGTTTCCTTTCTTTCTCCTTCCCATTCCTGAGAGTCAGGAAAAGATGAAAAGTGTATTACGGCTGAACTGCAACCCCCTGTTGGTGACTGTCTATAAAGACCAGAAGAAAGGGAGTCTTACAAACAGAATACAGACTGGAGCAAAACATACCGAGCTATCTAGAGCCACAGGGCAAGTGGAAGATAAAGAGCAATTTCAGTTCTGATGTGCTGAATATTTCGATGGATCCCTGTTGTAAGCATGGGTGATGGACACCTCTGAATGTCACACCCTCAAATGGATGACCAGAGACACGTAGGACGGCATGGCCTGTGGTGGAGGTTAGATGGACTCCACCCTCTGTACTGCATTAGTCATTTGACATTAAAATTGTCCAAGGTCTAACAAAGAGACTGTAGAGAACATCTGGCCTTGCTGGGGGACGTGCTTTTCCATCTAACCTGTCTTGCCTCAAGGCCCTTTGTCTCTGTATCTACTGTTGTCCAGCCCAGGCATGATCAGAGTTTTGGCTGCTTCTGCATCTAGTAACAACAAAAACCCCAAATCACCTTGCATTTGCTCTGCATAGCAGTAAACGTCATAGGTTTCATCTGGCTCGCGGACACCGTAGGTCCTCACTCCTGGAAATTCATCCTTGTCGCCGTAGCAGCGCTCCCGGGGCCAGTGGATGGGGTACCTGGGGGAGAGAGGGTGCGTAAGGGGTGGGAGCAGGACCCTGGCAGCCGCAGGGAGGCTGGGAGGGAGCTGTGGAGCCCTGCACAGCGTGGTGATTCATGGCTTTTCCCGGGTTGTGGGGAAGGGGAAGGATGATCAGCTGTCCTGCTCTCCTTCTGATGGTTCTGAGCACATCAGACCCCTGGGAGCACCAGCCAAAGACATCAGGCCAAGGTGCTTCCTCAGTGGGGGTGCACAGCTTGGTAAGGTTCAGCCACACTTGTGCATCTAGGTGTAGCATTTGTTTTGTTCAGGGAGGATGAAGGATCAGGATTAGGCCATTGTCCACTCAGCTGTCACCACCAGGTGAGGAGGGCAGTGGTCACTCTGCCTTCCTACTATAGATTCCCCCCCCGGCAGAGAATGGCTTTTGCAATCCACCACCTCCCTCTGCACACCAGCAATTGCAACAGCAGCTGTTTAGCAACTGTTTCTCAACCATTCTCCCTCGGTGGCTTCATTACAGAAGTCCTTCCCCATCGACCCCGCTGTGGCTTTCCTTCCCCCTCCACTGCTCATTACCTGACAGTCTGATCAGCCAGCCAGCCGGCGTCGCACTGCTCGTACCCATCCTCGTAGGCAGCTTGCAACTGCTCGGGAGTAGCAATGACAGCGCTGTTCTGGATACAGGCCTGCTTTGCTTTCTCAAAGTTCAGGGTGTACCTTGTGGAGATTGCTCTGTAGTGGAATACGATGCCTGGAAAACACAATGGCCATCACTCACACGTCTGCTGGAGAGCAACCAGCCCCTTTCCTTCCAGAGAAGTTACGGATTCAAAGAACAGATGCTACATGTCAACTAGAAAGAACAAATTATTTATGCTGATTGTCTGTATTTGAGCATCTCAAGCCAAGGGTGACTTGATGGGCTCCTTTCACAGGACCTTGTGGAGCACATCGGTGAGCTAGGACAGGGACTGCTCTCTCGTGGTGCTGTAGCAAAGTCATGGTGTATTAAAAGCCAGTACCCGAATAGTAGTGTGACCAGTGGGAGGAAACCCGTCACCCAGAGCACAGAGCTATATCACCGTCAGAAGGACTCAGGGCTTTCCCGATAGAGCTCTGCGCTGCGTTCTAAATGCGCGGTGCAGAAACCAGCCAGGGACTGTGCTGCTGTGCAGGATTGGAAGCTGCCACCTCCTGAGGTCCTGCTCAGGACCAAGGGTGCGGAGTGTCAATCGCTGTACAAACACGCAGGAAACAACAGCAAGAGGCAAATACGGTTAAAGTCTCCAGATCTGCTGCAAACATATCTAAGTCATATTTTTTTGATGAACAGGGATCTTTATAAAGGATGGCCACCGCTACACTCTGGTCTGGCACAAGCAGGCTTTATGTCAAGAGGAAAAATTCACCAGGAGGCAATGAGGGGGCTCCACTGTCAGGCGTGCACTTCAGTGCGTGTGAGCAGCAGAGCCTGCCTCCTTAACTGTCATAGTGGAAGATGTCTCCCTGTCCTACACTGGAAGCAAAAACCACAATAAAGATAAGGATTGGAGGCAACCTCTTTTACTTTATCCACCTATTACTAGGATGGGCTTTGCAAGATGATGAGGAAAGCTTTTCCAGAACAGACCAATTCTCCAGCTGAGGGCATCCCATCTCCTAAAATGTTTGGAAAAATTAAAAGGTCTCATAGCGGCCCTGTTCCAGCTTCACCTCTCTGAGCAACAGCCCAGCGTATCCAGTACCACCTCCTGCCAAGGATGTCGTCTTGCTGTCTCTGTAACTCACCTTCTGCCAGAAGACTCATTTTATTGCCATATATTCTGCCATGAGTCATTTTACTGGTTTGTTTAGTCTGATCCTAGCCTGCTAAAATAAATGCCTGGCCCATGGCTTCTTCTCGCCTACCCATCATCTTATCCGTGACCTGTCTGAAAGGGTTTATGCCTACGGGGAGGGCAGTACCTCCTCTGCCTGTATATTCCTTCCTCCCTTCCACCCAGGCCAGTCAGCAAGATCTTGAGAGGAAAGAGCAAGGGCAGGATCTCACCTTTCACTAGGACCTCTATTGTGTCTTGTCTGTCCTCAATCCCGTACATCACTTCACAGCGATAAATCCCAGTGTGGTTGGATCTCAGCGCCTTGATTTCCAAAGTGGCATCGGTGGGGATGGCGGGGTAATTGGGCAAAGAGATGACCTCCCTGTACTCGGTGTTGAGCCGGATTTTCCCACCGGTGGCCACTAGCAAGACAACTTCGGTCCCGTTTGAGAGTTTGCTCCATTTGATCCGTGGGGTCAGCAGAGCACTGGTGTCCTGTTCCTCGGGGATGTTGAAGTAACAGGGGATGTTCAGGGAGCTTCCCAGGACAACACGCAGGGGAGACTGCTCAGGTATCTTCACTTCCAGGCCATCACTACTGTCTGCCAGTTCCCAAACAAAGCAATGCATCAATAACGCATTTAATCCAAAACACCCAGTGCTTCCACGTGCTCCAATGCCTGTATCTGCTTTGCAAACCTATACCTACATATTCAGACACGCCCTTTTTGGTCTAGTCTGCTGAAAAGAACTTGCAGAAAGGGCAGTTACAACCATGACCCTCATGCCATGGTTGCTTTTGGAATTTGGACCAGTGCTGGAGGTGGGAATGAAGGGAATGAAGGGTTCTACTGCAATGAAGCTGCCTCCCACACTACGAGATCACACTGATAGGGTTTAAAAAGGGGAATGCTGAAAATCCCTCATTTTGCCCATAAATCTGCCTTTGCCTGGAGCTATCTCCGTGGCTCCCCAAGCACAAGAACAGTGAGAAGCTACGGCACAGCAGCCATCCGAATAGAGGAGCCCTGCGTGTACACAGAGCAGATTTTGGGTACGCTTATTTCTGGCGGCTGCCATGCACGGGGATGGGACGAGAGCACAGCACATTGCTCGGCCCCGCGTTCCCGCACCCTGGGCACGTACCTGAGAGCTCCACAGAGACGGCTGCTGTGATGACTCGCAAACACACAAACACTAATAGTAAAGTGGTCATAGTTTACCTGCAAGAAACAAGAGAGGGAGAAAGGATTTATGATGGCTGTATGTTCACCGGGAGTCGAGGGATGAGGATGCTGCTGTGGGGCAGCGTGATGCTTTCAGCCGCCCCTTAAGCCTTTTACATGTGGCTGGCAGTAAAAGCCGGTCCTTGGGGAAGGACGCTGTCTCAAAGTGCCTCTTGCTTCAGGAAATGAGTCTGTGAGACAAATAAATAAGATGCTCTGCTATGTACAACGGACTGAAGTGTTATTATAGATCACTTATTATATTGCTCTCCCATTCTCTCTCTTGTGATTCAATCTTTCCCGTGGAGCAGAAAGACAATTTTCCATCAGATCTTCACACTTATTATGTATTTACTCAAGAGGGACCATCACATCCACTAAGCCTTCACCTCAGCACAGGAGCTGCTCCTCACCAGCATCCTGAATCCCAGCCCGCACTGACTCTCAGGCCAGCTGATTGGATGCATTCTGTTATACCTTAAAATGCTCTGAAGGGAAATCTGCCGTCTATATGGTGGAAAAGCCAAAGGTTATAATGCTTTGGCAATACTCTTGCGTTGACAGTATACATGGCCTTAACTGCGAATGGATCCTGAACTGATACAAGAAATCCACAGGATACAATTCTGGGCATCTTAACTCCACTCTAAAAATATCCTCTTGGGATCCCTCAATTAGTCAGAGCAACCTGCTACTTCTGAAAGGTTCAGGAAAAGAAAGGAGCATCCTCCTGACATTGAATGGCAGAAGCAATATAGGGAGGCCAACTAAATTAATCCTAACTGGATTATCATCCAGTATAAAATCATGGGATTTTAAATAGCCACAAACGCTCAAGTCGGTTTTAATATTTCAAATAAAAACCATGTCCTCCAGCAACACAGCACCATTTGGCGTCACATTTCAGCACTGACTCAGAAGGAAAGACCACACCTACTGAATCACTGCTGTTTCTTTGAGGTCACCTGTCCAAATATTGGCTGTTTGACTCCTGTGATCGAGAAAGATCCCAGCTGGCTTCAGCTGACAGGGAACATTCGGAGTATACGCCTATCGACCTTGCAGAAAAGTCTATTAAATATCCTCACTGGCACAAGAAAAGGCCAAAAGTAAACCTCATCCTGAACAGTTCAGCATTAGGCCTTCACTTATGAAAAAATTGACCTCCGTGCACTCATTCATTTCAACTTGACACCACAAAATCTTATATTTGTGAAATCTTTAGTTAATAGAGACAGCTATGCTGGCAGAAAATAGGGGAGAACAGGGTTGGAACACGTTGACAGAGAAGCGTGGAGGCTTGAGTTTGCAGCTGTAGCGCTGAACAAGGTCAGATGGACATACCAATTCCTGCTGGGCCTGGGAATAAAAATCAGGTAAGTACCGACCTCAGGGAGAAGCCGTGGAGTTGTGTGTCTGTTTGGGTGTCTCTCCCATTAGGAATGACATCCGCATAAGCAATGTATTATGAACTTCTTCTGCAGCATGACGGTTAACTTCACCATTTCCCTCTACTGATGGCCAGGACCAAGTCAACTGCCATGCTTCAGAGGAGGTCAAAGTGTTTGGCAGTCAGTTTCTGGACAATGGCAGGGGGACATGCCCATAGGATGGGCTGTGGGGGGGAATGAAGTGCCTTCTGCTCATTGGTAAGCAAGGAGAATTGGAAACACCATCTGCTACGGATAAACAGTCTGAAATCAGCTTGGCTAAATAGCCGTACCCAAGAGTCCTTAAAGAACTGGCTGAGTAAATTGCTGGCCCACTGATGTTCATTTATAATCTGTGCTGGAGCACTGGGGCAGGTCCCAAATACTGAAGCGCTGTGCCAATAGTCAGCCAAGATATACAACGATGAGCCTCATAAATACACGGTGGTTTGATTGACACAAATTCCAGGCAAAATAATGGAAAATCTGATACAGACTTCAACTCATTAAGCGCTGAAGAATAAGGGTAATATTAATCTTAGTCGAGGCACTTGTATATAAAACAAGTGCTTCCAAACTTGATTTTATTAGTTGGCATGATTCTAAGTTTGTCTGATAAAGCTGCCTGCATGGTTGTAACATAATAATGTAATTAGATTTTGATAAGGTTTGACTTTCATAGGGTTCTGTGCTATGAGGATATGTAATGTAAGCAGTGCACACATTGAGATGGCTCAGCAGAAGCCTAGCTGGCAGGTCTCTAAAAGGAGCCGTCTGAGGGACACTGATATTGAAGGAGGTATTTCTGATGGGTGTCTACAGGGGTCAGTATTAGATCCGATGTGTTTCCAAATAGACTATATTTTAACAGATTCAAATACAAAATTATACAAGGGATGCAGAACATGCCTGACAATGAGATATTGTGTCCTAGAAAGAGTCGCTCAGGAGAGCTCCTGCCATCCATAAAACCAGAGAGGAATACCTCTCTGTGCATCAGTGGTAAGCGATGGGAATACTGTGTGCACCTCTGGGTTGGCACAAGGATACCAGAAAAAGATGGCACAAAATGTATCCGCCACCAAGGATCTGAGGGCTGGAGGAAATGCCTTATGGGGGGAGACTAGGAAGTCCGAATCTAATTATTGTAACACCACCACACAAAAAAAGACGGAGATGTTGACAACAGTGCACAAGTGCTGTTTCAAGCAGAAGCTGCTGGTGCTAAAGGGCTGACAGAAAGTCACCACCAGAACTAATAGCTGGGAGCCCTACGCCAAGCAAACTCAAATGGGAAACAAACCCCACATTTTAAAGAGTGGGTGGTGGAACCGGTACCAAGGGAAGCAATGGAGTTTCTATCCCTTGGTAGCTTCAAATCCAGACTTGAAGGCTTCTCTGGAAGACATGGCTTAGGCAAACACATGTTAGTAGACTCAATAGGGCGGTAAGTGGGTGAAGTTTAAGGAGCCTACATACATAGGAGATCAGCCCAGAATGGTTCCTTTTGACACTAAAATTCATTAATATGAACGTATCACTGTTTCCATCTCTGCTCTTGCATTATTCACCTTGCCTGGCTCTAGGCAGTACAAAGGATTGTGCTTATGAATACCACACACATTTTTTACCTGCCTTGTAGGATCTTTTTAGACATCTTGTAAAATTAATCCCCTTCCCTGCTTAATCTAAGCCAGCCATGCCCAAAGTCCGCACAGACGAGGCATCCCCTGGCTCCGTGTCAGGCAGGAAGAAAGGGATTCGGGGGAAAGCTGCCAGGGAAGGAGAAGGATTACAGACCAGTCACTGCTATCACATGAGGCACTGCAGAAAACTTGAAGCAGACACAGCTTCTGCATTTTGACGTATCTTTGAGTTTTGGGGGAAAACTGAAGTCCATTCTCTGAAGCATATTCCTGTTTAGTTAGAGGAATGCTTCCTACAAGGACAAATAACTGTGGGACTGTGCATCCACACCCCTCCTAGAGTGCTTTCACAGTGGACCAGCCTGATATCGGCCGAGGACGGTCTCCCTGGAATTAACTGAGCTTGTGGGGTGAGCTCAGATTATTTCTACTTGCACCATCCCAAACCTGCCATTCCAGTGGATATCCTACATTCTCAATCACTGGATAAAAGGAGAAATTGGAAAGCAAAGATCACTTAAGTCCTGGGAGCAGGGATGGACCCTCCAGGGCAGAAGGCACTTGGAGGGGATTCAGGTAGAGGACACTCTCCTGGCCATTAGTAACTAAGTCTTCAGTCATGATACCTGCTCAAGCATTAAATAAAAGCTCTTGCTTCTCTAGGCTCCTTAAATCGGGTACCTTTCAGCAGGCTCTGCATTTTGCCAGGATCCAAGTAAGCTGAACAGTCCTGAGTGCCATGCGACAAACTCAGCCGAGAGAGGCAGGCAGCATTAGACCTGGATTACCTACTAAATAATAGAAACATCCAAGAGCAGGGAAACAGAGGTGTTTAAATATAACGGGAGCTGGCTGGCTGAAAAGACTTTTAGGGTCCATGCCTACAGCAAACTGGTATTGTTCTGAGTCCCTCACAGTTGTTATTTCCGTGTACATTGGCAATGGGTAGGAGGAGAACAAGTTCATCTGTGCATCTGTTAGACATGACAGAACAAAATGCCCTAACTAGAGGAAATTCACTTTGTCCCAAAAGCTAAGACAAGCTCATCTACTCTGAGTCTTATTCAACATTTATGCTGATCTTTTGCAAGGAAAAATACCCTCATATGATAACAACTGGGACCAGGGGTATCTTTGCAGTTTGGTTTAGCTGTGGAGAAAAAAACCCAGACTCCTTTTATCCCACAGAAGCCCAGAGGCAATGTATTTTCCTTGTGAGCAATGATTAAACAAATCACAATAACGATGTTTTGGGTGTATTCTGCGAAAGTGTTGACTCCCTGCCAGTAAGAAACCCAGCCTACTCCTCAGGGTGCTGTTTGCAATGTTGATCTCCATTTTTCATTCCCCTTAAGCGTGACAAAGAGATCCAACCCTGAGTCTGCACGCAACTCTGGTCGGGATTCACTATGCTGGGAATGCCTTTGATTAACGTCCCGTTGTTACAGCAGTGGTTCCATGCTGCAACACTGCTACTCCGTGTTGTCTCTAGTGGGATGTCCAAGCACATGGTAACGAGCAAATAGCTGCTTGAAGGAGCAGTTCTGGAAGTAAATAAGTGAAGACAGAGGTCTGTCTGAGTAGACATGGGTAACACAGATGATGGAGACATAGTCTGTCTAGCCAAGGGAACTGGGGAGGTTGTTCCTCTCATTCTGAAGCAACATCTAAACCAGATTATATAGAGCATACCTCAAACCTGATGATCCCTCTCCACTGGCTGTCAGAGCAGAGAAGGTGATTAGCTCAAGTGTGGATGTTGTCTCTACAGCGGTGTGAGTTCAGATGAGATGGGCTGTGCCCAAGGAGCACGAAGGTGCAGTTCAGCGCATGGGAGAACCAACCTGGAGCAGTGTGTGCTCACTGACCGGGATCTGGCACAGAGGAAAAGTTTTCAAGCATAAGGAAGTACCTGAGCTGCACAACTGAGTAAAGCAGAGTAAAGGCTGGAGCAGGCTAAGCAGTGGCAGGAACATCCCCTGCTCAGCGTCTTACTAATGGGTCCACAACTGTAGCTGAATGGCCAAGGAGAGAGGTGGATTTGAGCAACGTATTAGGGATACAGTCAATGCCCCTACCATATATATATAATAAATATGTATATGTCATAAATATTTATGACATATATCGTAGGGGCATTGATTGGAAGTAACTTCATTTGACTACTGTTTTGAAGACCATCAAGGTAGCCTGGCTACTAAAAATGTTGAGCTACTTTATGAGCTATGGAACCCATAGGAGGTACCAGGTCACTGCTGACAAACTTCAATTCGGTTGCAGCGTCCTTATCTTCTAGTAGAAAAGGTCACCTTGAAGAGTGCTGCAGGCACTTTGGTGGAGATCTTCCTAGGGTGACTACTAAGAGAGGATTGTCCAGTCTCTAGTGGGGAGCACTGTAAGGGACTAATTCTTGCAGTACAGAGCCCTACACACAAGCAGCAATGATCACGCTATGCTTTCTGCAAGGTCCACGCTACAAAAACATCTTCCAGCCCTGCAGATGACTTTCAAAACTCCATTTGTGCTTGCTGGGAGAACAGCTGGAGCAGGCAGCTTTTGCGGCGAGAAGAGAGGAGGAGGTAGGACAAGTTATGCAAAGTCATGGCTATGCCTCTGCACCAGAATAACTGTCCCTGTGCAGAGCACCAAGCAGTCTGGAGGAACAAGAATCCAACCAAACTGCCACAAAAATCCTGGCTATCCTACCTTCGCTAACCAGTGACCGAAACAGAAACAAGGCCCTCTCCAATTCAGCTTGGGCCAGGAATAATTCAGGAAAAGCTCTTCCCTTTCCAAAAAAGACGAAGTCGGGAAATGCTGGTAGGCTCAGGAGCTCTCCACCCCAGAGAACAACTGTCCCTTTCACTGAAGTTTATTGCCACTTTATTTTATGCCTAAGGCTGTGCTTCTGTATCAGGTTGTGTGCAGACTGTCCTAAATTGGCTGCATATAAATATGTTTATTTGAGAATCTAAGTGTGTGTGGAGGGAAGTGTGTACATATGTGCAGACAGGTTTAATCTCTTGCTCTTCAAACACTGTCCCCAGGCTTTCAAAAGGCTGAAGGATCTGGAGGGAGTAAGAAGAAGGAAAGTGACTACAGTGAAAGTCCAACAAAGTGCCTACACAGTAAGACTGTACAGTGGAAAATAGCCAGATGGCCCATTTGCAGCACAGTCTAACTTGTTTGCTCGCTGGAAAGCATTTTCTGTTCTAGTCTATTTTAATTGAGTCCCATCTGCAGTTTCTCCTGTGGCCTTTCCTTGTTCCAGACCATGTTAATCACCCTTGTTGCAATTAAATTTATTTTCATCACCCTTAATCCTGCTGTTGTCCTTTTTTTTTTTTTTTCTTTTTTTGGATGAGGGTGGATGGGTCATTTTAAGCTTCCTTGTTTCTCGGTTTTGGAAGACCTTTAATACACTTACATATTGTTTCTGGCAGCTAATAAAATGACACTCATTACCTAGAAGATATGCCTGGAAATAAAGGTGTTTCCAAAGACAATATTTCCTTTAAAATTGTGGATATAAAGAGGTTTCTGAATGAAAGTCAAAACCAGCACGACTCATTTAGCCTTGGATTCTCTCTCTTCAACTGGTTTTCCATCCCCAGTTTGTTCCCCATCAGGGAACGGATCTTAGTTTCTCTAGGACACATGGTCACCTCCATCCAGCCTTATTTCAGCACTATTATTTTCAGGCTCCAGCACGGGGGACCAAGGCTTTGATGAGGTCTGAGGAGACACCATCACCCAGCAGGGACATCAGGACATCTCCTGTATGTTTAGACAGCATGTCCCAGGGCCTTGTTGGCTTCGGTGTCAAACAGTGTTTTCCCCTCTTCCCTGTAAAACTACAGACCGTTCCTCTACGGTGTCTATGAACAAACACTTTATTGTCCCTCTGCATGTTCCCAGCCTCTGTGCAGGACTGAGAGCTTTTCTGTTAAAAACCTCAGCCTGGTCCAGGAAATGGGAGGGAAGGAAAGGGGGGGAAAAAAGTGAGGGGGGTGGGCAAAACCAGTTTTATTTCTTCTTCTTCTTTTTTTAAATAAGGCAAACTTTGGAACCGAAATATGGTAATAAATGCACTCCTGTGATTTTTCATGTTTTTTCAGCTGTAAAGAAAATAGGAGAAATATTCCATTCTGTCTGGCTTCCAAACCATTCTGAGAGTAAGGTCTTTATGTACAGAGCAGCTTGTACTTGAGAAGCTCCCGCCTGCTCTGCTTCTGAAACCATCCCTGGAACAATAAAGTCCTTTTTTTCCCCAATCAGAAAGACACACGGCAGTAACTGCTCAGATATTTTGTCATCGAGGTGGGTAGTCCTCCACACAACGACAGTCCTGCCTGGATTGTTACAGGAGATGGCAGACTGACAGCACTGAGGCGTTCTTAGTGCATAAGGCACAAAACAGAGAACATTTATTGAAGAGTAGGAATAATGTCAGGTTTCACCTCAAGCCTCAGCTGGCTCCTGTGCTCAAGCACCCCTTGCTACTGCAGGCGTGAACACGGTCAGACACAGCTCTGTCGCTACACCCTGGTGATGGCATTGGCATGTCCCTCAGCCATAACGTGTGGTCCAGAGCTCCTCTCTGTCCTCCTCCGTAAAGAACCAAAGTTGACCGGACCTGTAATTTTGGTTCTATGCTATTACATTTTCAGTGTCTTTATGGTTTTTCCTTCAATAAAAGACTTTCAGTCTGTTATAATTTGACTGTTTCTCTCATAATATTGCGCATACACTACAGGGAAGGCCAAAATATCCAAGGAGGTGTGGACATGCTTCAATAAGCAAGATGCTGCAGGAAACCTTAGCAAAACCTAAACAGTCATATGCTAGGTTCAGTTCGTGATCCAAGCTCAGATGTATGATCTGGAACAAACATCCTACTGAGCACAAAAAGCTTTATAAGCATTTATCTCTTTTCTGGTATCTACCACAGAATGGCTCTCATGCTCCCCTGATTTTCATTGGTTTTACATTACATCTCTGTTAACTTCAGCAGCATTTCTTCTTTGTTTTTCCTTCTTTTTTTCTCTCTTTTTTTTTTCCCCCTCCCCCCTACAAGAGATCAGAAGCAAGGTGAACACACAGGAGCAAAGAGCAAAGAGCAAACCCATACCACTGGCCACCCCAAAACTAGCTCTCTTGCAGGAAAACCAGAACTGTCTGTCGCTGGCAGCGCACACACCAGCAACTTTCCTACCCTTCAAGGACAGAGAAGTTGCAAAATGTCCATTATGGTAAAGAGATGACAGCTGGAGCCTTTCATGCAAGGTGTGGGATCAGCACCAAGTCCTGAGCTGCCATGGCTCTGAGTGTCTGCTCAATATGGAAAGCAAGAGCCACATTCAAACAGCCCCCAGGGCCTCTAAATTCAAGGGAACAATGAGCCTTTGAGACCAGCTGAAGCTCGCACTCAGAATCCTCTCTGCTCCAAGGGGAGAAAAAGAACCTTCTAAAGAGCAATTCACCTCCTTATGAAATAGATGTCTCGGTTGAGAACGTTTGAAGAGCAGTTCAGCCATTTCTCTGTTGGCTAGTAAGGGAGCCTGGAGTGCTGTTAGACATCTAACTGTCAGAGATGGGAGGGTGGTCATGCACTTCATAAAGCCTCCTTACACCCTATTCTTTATACACAACAGTTGACGTAGTTGGGATCTATCCCTTCGCATGGGATAGGAAGGAAGAATTTAATCTACAGAGAAGTAATGGAACTTGGAAATCTCTTTCCTCCAGGGTGTGCTCTCTCTGGGAATGACAGTCACCCATCACCCTCCTTTGATAGCAAGAGGCGGGTAAACAGTTATATCCCAGGGAAAGAAAGTAACAATCTACACTTGTTTTATGGAGCTACTGTCAGCCTTGAGCGAAGGTCCCCTAGACACAGAAAGGAAACCCACCAAAACGCAAGAGAAACCAGATCCTCCCTGGATATCAGGTGTGAAGATGGCAGCTTGGGCCACAATCCAAGGAAGTCAAGAACGAGCCCTTCAGGTGACATCTTTTCCCATTCAAATGCACTGGCTCACTGTAAAACCCTCTGAAAAATACGAAAGCTGTTGTTTCTGTGCACCTCCGCTCTGAGCTACCTAAGCCCGGTACAGAGCAGGAGAAAGAAAAGACTGAGGGACCTGGACAACCCTCCTTCCATTACCTTGGTAAGGCCTCTCTAAATCACCAGATAAGTACCTGCTCCGAGCAGGCATCAGCTAAACAGGCAGGTAGGTACTCTGTAGATGCCGAGGATCCTACAGATCCTCACGGATGGTTAAAGCTCAGCCGACTGATAGCAGCTGCTTGCTCCCGTTTGGGGGTGTCCTATTACCCTGCTGGAGTGTGAGAATGGTGCGCAGGCTGCGATGGGGATTTTCACTTGTGCAGCATTTGACTTTCCACTTGTTTCATGAGTAGGCTGAAACCTTATCTGTACAAAGAAGCAGCCTTAAAAATGAGACGATGTCCCCCTCTGGCTACAGAACAAGATGCCAACGTGACTGCAGAGAAGCAAAGCTCTGCAGGGCTGCTGCTCTGGCAGAAGATTCATGGACATCTTCTGCCTTGCTTCCCTTCTGCTCTGACTGAGCTCGGCCCTTCAGAAGGCTGGTTTTCCAGAAATCTATAATGCCTTTGAAACCATGTTTTAATACAGAATTCATAGGCACGGAGACCTAATTCTTTACTGACTTTGCTAGTTACTGCCCAAATCTGATATCTGTAAATACTCTTGGATGCAACATGTGTCCTCCTAAGAAATGTGATGTAAAAGTTCACCTAACGAGGCACTTGGCAGGACTGGAAGAGATATTATGAAGCTGGTTCCTCTCAGCCTCACAATGGTAAAGATTTTTCCTCTTGGTGGGCTCCAGATGGACAGAAAACATCACCCTGGCTTGGAATGTCAACAAACTTAGGAGATTCAAGGTGAGAGCCACAAGACGTAGCTGTAGGACCTCTGTAATAACCACGCATTTGGGTCATGCTAATGACATGCTAATGCTAATGACAGTGTGACCACGTTTCTGGTTGGTGTCAGTCGTGTAATGTTGTGCGTAGCCTCCACTTGCATTAATGTCCCTTCATGTGAATTAGGCACCTCTTATAAGATACAAAGGCTGCAGTAACCTCTTGCTAAAGACACCTTCTACTGATGTGCTATGTTCATCATGCTGCACCCCAATCTTTGGTGAGGCCATCCATGCTGGGAAAACACACTTCTGGTGATACTAAACATCCTCCCACTCTCACAGCTTGGACACAAAAGAACTAGGGGAGCAATCACACCCTATCTGTCCTTTGCGTTACCAAGTATAGCATGCTGTTGGTGCTTAACAGCAGTAAAAGCAACCTTCCAACCAACCTGGAGGAAGAGCTTCCAGCTTCATCACAGTCTCAGTATCTGCCTCTTTTTTCTCCCCATTTTCTCTTTCCAAAGTTGGCACCTGAAAGTTTTCTCTGCATTAATTCCAGACATTGTGTAAACACTGTGCTTAGATTTACTTAAATGAGGCTGTTTCAGCCCCAACTTTCCTCCCAAGTAGATTTCCTGTCTCATAAATTCAAGACATGCACAGTTTAGTTTTGCAAAGAAGGTGGAATCTCGACTCGATCCTCCCTTTGGGATGACCTGGAAGACAAATGGACAAATGGCATGGGAGAGGGCCTGGGGCTTTCTGCTGACTGGCTGGAAAGCGGGGAGACATCCTGCGACGTGCTGTTCAGGAGGCAGGGCCAGTTGTCCAAACGAGTGTTACTACTTGCCATAAATAAACTGCAAGATTTGAAATCTACCAATCTCTTGGCATTTTTTTTTTCTTCATAACCCCAGAAGATGGAGAACCATCTTTTCCTACTGAGCAGATCACTGGCATTTCAGTGGAGAAGAAAGGGATTGCCATTTTCTTCTGTTTCCAGATGCTCAAACTATTTGTGACTCCTTAGAAAGGCACATGCCTATCAAATGTTCACACGCACTCCTTGTGCAGGCAAGCGGAGAGAGCCTCCTGGGAGCAAAAGAGCTTTTCCTCTCAAGCCTCTAATCACAAGGACTTCAGATACTTTTTCTGGCAGTGGTGGGAACCCCCAACCATAATGCAAGTGTGGGCTTTGCCACTGCTGATGAAGGATCTCAGGCACTCCACTGTCCAAAGAAGGGTCTTTATCAAAATGTTGGAGTAGGTTTTCATCAAAGCTGTCTGCTGTCTGGGGCTGATATGATGAACCTCAGTTCTGGAGGCACTGGGCTGGCTTTGCCTTCCAGTTTGTGGAGAAGGCACACAGTATAAACAGAGACCACAGACTTCACATTCAGACTATAATGAGGGTTTTTCTGTCTTGGCTGTGTTGAAGAAGACTTTCCTACTTCTCGGTTTCCTCTGCCAGCAAACCTCTGACAACTAGACTGAGCACAAAACAGCCATGCCAGCTTGTACTAGGAGACTGAATAGTACAGGAAGGATTAAGAAAGAGAAGCAGCTTTTCACTCCCATCTCTGGTTCTAGGAAATCTTAATCAATGGCTGGGCATTGCACCCCCTGAAACTGCCTCATGCATGACAGCAGGAGAATGGTTCGCTGTCTCCTCTCATTTCCTCCTAGACCAGCTCTCCCGGCCCACTTTGTCCCCCTCTTGACAGTTTTAGCAGCGGTGGAAGATTATGTGGACCATGGACAATGTGCTCCCCCTTCTCCACCCTTTCCGGGACTGAGTCCCGCAGCAGGCGCGTGCTGAGCCAGGGCAGTGTCCGTGGCTGCTGTCTGGTGGTGCAAACCAGGGGCTTTCCTGTAAGCGCGCGGAGGGTTTAAGGGCCTGTTAAAATCTCACCAGGCTATCTCTTCTCTCAGATTTTTCCTTTATGTTCATCCCCAGTCACTCCCCCAGCCAGTGCCATCTCATGGCACCTGGTAGCCCTGCATCCCTGTACAATTCCTTCCTTTTTTGTGTGCTCAAACTGTTCATGTACCAGGAGACTGTTCTGGCATGCAGTGCCCTCTTCCCTCTTAGCCAAGACACACAGTGTGTATTTAACTCAATTTAACTGGCTCAGTCAATAACTTCCCTGTTTAGTTTGATATTGCTCCATTCCTTTTGGGGGACGGGGTGCCTCAAAGTACAGTCAACTGCCCTGTCCCACACCAGTCGTTCCAAGGGGATTTCACCATTTTGGGAACACTGAGGGAAGCTCAGCTCTCTTTGCTAGGGGTGGTCCCATTGGGCATGGACACTCATCCACTGCTTCTATTCACCTGTCAAGTCACTTTATCCGAACAGTAATTCCTGCCTTTGGTTCAGCCTGTTCCTTTCTTCTTGGGAAGAAACCAACGGGGACTCCAGGCAGAAAATAAATCTTTCTCTTGTTTTTTTATACTATAGTGATGGTTCTGAACCAAGCCAAATTGTACAGCGGAAAACAAAACATGACAAGAAAGATAACAACAAAATAGTTCACAGCCAAGCAAGCTTGTTTTGGGTTTGCCCCAGAGAAAGACCATCCATCAGAGACCTCAAAAGCATTAAGTCCTACTTCATGAGACTGACAGGGAGCTGGAAGGGAAGGAGCAAGGTGATGGAAAAGATGCCTAGAAATTGTCCTCTTTTAGCCACTGGTCCCTCCGTGAACGTGGATGTCAGTCTCTGTGTGATGTATTCATCCACCCATCAGAAAAGATAATGGGACACCTCAGCACAGGAGAGGGAAGAATTGGCAGAAGGGTTTCATTTTCCTGGCTGAGATTTCCATTTTGGGTCAGTCCAAAACTTCCGCAAGAAAACCCTTGAAAGAAACACTTTCTAAACCGAGCAACAAATGTAAAAGGATAAATTTTTAATCATATGAGACCCACTGTTCAATCCAAAACTCATTCACAGCCTTTTGCTTTTTTCCAAAGGAGATCTCAGTGTCTTCACAAAACTCTGCCCACACTGAAAGGTCTGTTCCCTTCAAACACACGGTGAAACTGGCCTGAAGAATAGAAACGCTGCACTTTAAAACCAGCCAAACTCTTTGACCTGAATGTGTGTTATGTAAATACAGAGCTTTGTCTCTACATATACATGAATTTATAAATGGGCTTAGGTACGGTATTACTCAGGAAGCAACTGTGATGATGTGACACTGAAAGAGAGAGCAAAGAGGAGACAATTAGGCTCTCCAAAATTAGTTTCAGTCTAGGGTCAATGAATGCATATCAATAATCTTTTCATTACAGCTCAGACCTCAGGGCTCCACTGAATTACCCCAGCACAGGCAGACAACCGTCCCTGCCTTAAAGACCTTGCAATTTAGAAAGTATGCTGCTGACCAAGCCTAGAGAGCACAAACATGAATTTGGGGAGACCATGGGAATCCTGAATAAAAGCAAGGCTCTTACATGAAATATAAAATCATTCCATGAGGTGTAGACTGTGAAGGGAAAGAAATTTAACCTCAGCATAAGCCACAGATGTTTGGAGAGACGCTGCTACTAAGCCCAAATCTACAGTTTGCTAAGCAAAATCCATATGTCATACCTTCAATAAGAGAAACATAGGTATGGAGGAAACCAAAACAGCAACTAGATGGGAATACAAAGTTTTCTGAGAGGCAAATAAATTCCTATGTATGAGATGTGGTTGAGGGAGAGAGCCAAAACACTGCCCAGTGTTTGGTGAAGCATTCTGTAAGGGCAACAGAAAATGTTGTTTTTCCAGAGGTACGTGGAACAGCTTAAAACCAACAGTACCCTACATTTTGGGGAACATAAAGACACCAACACAGATCTCCTTGTAGGCAAAATAACTGCCTAGCAAAGTGTTTCAAACCAGCAAATATGGTCCGGCATTTATGGAGGAGATGTGGTCTTTAAAATGGATCCCGGAGCATGCTACACTGGTATTTTAGCTCAGACACAAAATACTAGCAAGAGAAACTGTATAAAAGTAAAAATTGTTTTATACTATTGGCATAAAAGACCAATTCAAAGGCAAGTAATAATTATGATCTATTTTAACCAAATCCTTCCAATAGGATGGGCAGGTAAATTATCTGGTGGCCAGGCCCAGTTACCACTGGAATCAGTAGAAAAGATGTCATTTAACTATGAGGTTGGGAACACGAAGCCCAGGTTCTGGTATTAAAACCTAGTCTAGACAAGTAACTGCTTGCAAGTCCCAAACAGACAACAGGGAAAGCTCTCAAAAAGAAGTCTAAATCCACACAAGTTTGTACACACCACTCTGCTTTCAGACAGAAGAAGAATTAATTCCATAAGACAATATAGCAAGGAAAATCCCGTTTGGCTTTTACACACAGTATGAGAACTGGATCTAATCATATGTAACATTTGGGCACCGTCACGGTGCAGTCTGCAGATCCAGTGGTAATTCCATAGCTGCAACTGAAAAGCCATCACAGCACTAATGCACACTGATCCATACCACTTAAATAAACCGCACAATGGGAGCGATGTTCAGGAAAACTGATTGACAGCAAGATGTTCAGAACAAAAATATTCTCTAACATTTTGCATGAGCTTTCCTGCAAACATGGTTCAATTAGTCATACTTTACAATTAGTCATTCTTTGCAATGAGGGTGGTGAAACACTGGCCCAGGTTGCCCAGAGAGGTGGTGGAGGCCCCATCCCTGGAGACATTCAAGGCCAAGCTTGATGAGGCTCTGAGCAACCTAATTTAGTTGAGGATGTCCCTTCTCACTGCAGGAGGGTTGGACTAGATGACCTTTAAAAGTCCCTTCCAACCCAACACATTCTATGATTCTATGATACTTTAAGTTAATGATTTTGAATGGAAGTATAACTGGGAAGGTGAGAGACTAGAGCAGGTACTTGTTCTCGCCCTCAAAGATTGGTCCATGTAGACCCCAGGCTTGTCCAGCCAATGTCTGGGACCTCTTAAGCCCCCTGTGTGGCACTGAGGATGTTCAAAAGCCATGTTGGACATCCTCTCCCCTTAGGCTGTGCGCTCTGTGCTTGCTCTCTGAAAGACTCAGTGCAACCTCCTCCCCACCATAAGGATGCTGCAAAAGAGAATGAAAAGTATAAGCAAGTATTTAGGAGAGCCAGAGAAAGAAGTCCTACTGGTCACTAGCAAAATCAGCAGGCTTCTAAACTGAGCTCTAAAAGATCCGGGATAAAAGCTTTGATACAGCAGCAAAAGAACAGTGCACTCACGTGAGACGCCTTCAGATTTCTGGGGGTGTCAAAACTGTTTAGTAGAACTCCGAGAGCCTGCCAAAATGTCCACCGTATTTCAGAATTTAAAGATGCAGATGGATGAGCGAGGCACCTAATGGAATTTGCAGAAGTGCTCTCTGTGTCTTGGGGCACTCTGCTGCTTCTGCAAAACGTGGCCCTCGGTCCCTAAAGCAACTTCTGGAAAATGACATAATTTTCTAAGGGAGATAAATCCAATCAGTTATCTGAGTGTCTAATGACCCCGATACCCAATCAATTTCTAAATATTATTGTTTAATTATACCAACACCACAGATGAGAGATACCTCTCTAACGGATGAGGTACTGCAGATCTACAAGAAAAACAGTCAGCTACATTTGCAGTTGCAGAACAGAGAGAGAAATCCAGTGGAGAACAGAAGAAATTTGAAATAAACTGCCAGGACTGGGGAGAAGGTGCCAACCAACGTATTTGAGGGACTTCACTTTCACCAATACACATAATGGAGGCAAGAGTAAAGCTTCAACATCACCCTGAGACTACAGTATAAGAGAGATGTTTCCATTTTAAGCATGAGCAAGCGCAGCCTTCTTGTCTTTGATGCTAGACTGATTCTGAAGCTGCCAAAGCACCCTCTCTCCAACAACGCGTGAACATCTGAGCTGCCACGGAGGATATGGGGGAGCAGGGGGCCTTAGCACCAAGGGAAAAAAAGGGCTGAGCTTAATATTCACAGAATACATGGGTTTATGTTGGTTCGATGTGCTTATTCAAAGTAGGAGGCCAGTTTTAAGTCAACTGAGAGTGGCAATTATATGAAACTGGCCAAAACCAGAGCAGAAGCGAGGTGGCTGGTCTGGACTGAAAATCTGGAAAAGGGTCTTGTGTTAGACAAAGAACATTTATTTTCCAGTGTTCTCAGCTGCCCTTGGAGATAGCACCTCCGCCTACAAACCTTACCTTGTCTAAAGGAGAACATCCGGTGGGGCTAGCAGAAGGAAGGGCAGAAGATTATTAACTCCTTGAAATGGGGTCTCTAGGGAAAAATACATGGTTTCCCTAATGGAGAATGGAGACGAAGACTGAGGGGCACTTGCCCTAACTTCTTGCAGGGGAACATCACTAGGTATTGCAGACAAGACTGAGCTGGCCGCCAGCTGGCTATGCCATGGCAGTGTGGTGTCCAGCAGCGGACAACTAACCCGAGAACTTATCTCACTTCTCAGGAAGGTTTTGTAGCCTACACTGAACTCAGTGCTGTCTTGGTCGGAGTAGTGATGGTGCCTAGGCTAGCTAATTCAAAGTCACTTTGGGTATGTTAGTGAGTGCTGGAAGCACAGCACTGAAGATAAACTGAAATGAACATTGCGTTTGCATCCCATCCTCTGAGATCTTCATGCCCATAACCCATGGGACTGCCTGGCTACAAGAAGAGAGTGGTCCAAACCAGAATGCACATACTTCAGAATGGTATAAAGGAGGTACGCATGCCTATTGGTCTACCAATATGGGAATAATTACGCAGATGAAATGGATACAACACTGCACAGAGCTGTAGGCTCAGGGGAACACTGGGGATGGCCTGGGGCATTTCAAAACACTGGACAGATTCAGAGCTGAAAAATAAGAGTCATGAAGATCCTTCTGTCCTCTGCTAAACTTGACTCCTTAGGTTTTTCTCAGCATTATCGGCGGTGATGATTCATTTCACACCATCATACAACAGCCAGGAAACTGTGCGTTAAGACTGCAAGGTGACCTATGCCCTTAGCATCAATGGTTTTTTGTTTTTGCTTTTTTTTTAAGGAGGCAAACTGCAGGGAATCTGGGAACTGTGAAGGCACAGGGGTTTTGCTCTGTCTCCGGCAAAGTGGCTTGTGATCCTGAAGGACTCTAGGAAGGGTCAAGATCCCATGGGCTAGCTGGCCAAGCAAAGGGGTGATCCCTTTTCCCTGCTGACACGCAGTGATGGCTGCAGGGGAGCTCCAGCTCTGCGGCTGCTGAGTGCCCTGGCTTTTGAGAGAAGACCCAGGTAACAGTGACGAAGGGCTGAGCTGGGATCCCAGTGTCCCCCACCCCGCAGCCCCGCCGTGTCATCTAATGCCCATGTAGTAGGCAGCATTAGCAGATCAAGTACCCCGCAGCCTGATGGTATCACTTACATATCAATTACTAAAAGGCAGCAGGGTATTATTTATACAATAAGTGCTCTATAAAACAGCAGGGTAATATTTAGAGGGCAAACGCTATGGAGAGGAAGGCTGCAATTTGTTCTGCAGCAGCAGGAAGTTCTGTGCACTCCAAAGTACCGACCAGGATTAGGGTGACACTTACATGCCAACTGCTGTATGAGGACAGGGTATTATTTAACCCCCAGATACAATGGTAGGGAAAGAGTATTATTTACTAACCAGACTGAATGCAATAGCAGCAGTGGCAGTAACTGCACGGTATAATTTACAACAGAGGAAAAGACATCATTTGCAGACCGGTTATTACAGAATGTTAGGGTATTCTTTATGGTACAGCACTGAAGCACTGCTTTGAAGCCGAGTGCTATAGAGGTACAGGGTATTATTTATACACCAAACACCACAGAAACTATTTTTCTGGGGTAAGTAATAGTGACAGTTAATCATTTATATGAAAGCCATCCTGTAATTTCCAATATGTGAACTACGTGATTATTTCAACCTTGAAACTGTGGTACAGATGATGTAATGTTAATTGCACTTAGATCTACGGCTGCTGTACTGCAGTACTGCTAAGCTGGAGTAATCTTCTGAAGTCAATAGATTTGTGCCAGCAAAACTACTGAATCTGCCCCTCTGCCCTGCGCAAAGCCTGAGGTGCCCACGGATTTCCAGGGTTGCGGCTGGGTATTTATCCCCGATCCCGTGCAGGATCCCAGCAGGAGCAGCAGGTTTTGCAGTGGATTACAGGTTATTCAATCGCCGGCACAGCAGCAGCTCTCCCGGTGGAGGTGTGAATGATGGGTGGGAGCTCCAGCTGGAAGGGATCAGCACCATCATTTTCACCTGTTTATCAGCTGCTGGCCTCTGCATTTTCCTTACACACCTTTTCCCTCCAGTCTGTCATCTAACCTCAGTCAGGAGATGTTCCTTGGTTATTTCTTGTTAGTTTCCCCTATGGATTTTTTTTTTCCTGTCAAATTATTCCTATTTAAATTTCTTGCCTATTAAGTCAAATCTCCTGCAGCCATCATAGAAGATTCTTTCTGTCCTTCAGCGGTTTTCTATACTACTGCTAATAAAGTGTCCAAGTCCTCTGCCCAGGGCTAACCAAGGGCATTGGAGACGCCAAAGGCACATGGAAATTGCCAAACCAGATGAAGCCAATGGTGTGTCCAGGCCAGTACCCTATCTTGGACAAGACCTATATCACCAGCTTCAGAGCAGTTCTCATAATCGAAAAATAGGGAATAAATTGCTGAGGAGGAAGTTTCTCTTTAACACTAGGCATTTAGTGGTCACCTTATGCCTTGAAGCATGAGTATTTACATTCCATATTCTCCCACTAATGTAAGCTAGGTTTATTTGGCATGGCTTAATAGACCGTTTTGCTCCTCTTGGGCCTAACCCATGAGCACTACCCTGCCAGAAGAAATTTCCTGTCCTGATCACTTTGTCCCTACAATACCATGTGGTTGCTCTCGCAGATGCCCTTTTGTCTCGCTTGCCTGATGTGGCCTCTGTTGGAGCGAGTGCCTTTCCTCTGGGACCTGCCCTACCCATGGCTGGGCATGGACCAAGGCTGGGTTCATCTCCTTCCACCCCTCTGCAGCACCAAGGTTCATCAGAAAATCCCTGGCTCCCATGTAGTTCCCTGGTAACATGGTGGAAACCAGGGCTATCCCCATGTTCAAGGTTCACGTGGTGCCTCACTGACTGTAATAATGAGTGCAGCTGCCAGGTCAAATGTGTCCCTTTTCTGGGACATGCCATCACCCAAGTTCTTCACAGCAATCACTGCTCTGTTCCATCATAAGCCTGGACACTCAGGACACAGTGACAACCTGGGAGGAACGGGGCAGCAAGGCAGGACACCTCACCTGAGTTAATTTTGGGTCTCTCCTAAAGTTCTCCCTACTTCAGCTGGCCCAGGTGTCCTCTGGCTGGCACTGGGGTTTGGAAAAAAGCCATGAATTGCCATGCCTTGGATGACATAAAGAGCAACTACAAAGGTGAAAACCCCAGACTATTATGCTTGTCAGACGTATCCTGTTCCCCTGCTTTCATCTCTTGCTCCCTTCTCTCAGCAGAGCCCTTTCCGTGTCCTCTGCTCTGTCCTTCCCTCCATCTCCCAAGTCCAGCAAGGTTTCCTCCTCAACCAGCCTCAGGGAAAGGTAGAGCCATGGAAACCCGCAGGCAAAGCCTGTTCTCAGGCTGATTCCAAGCAGCTTATACAGCAGGAACGGAGACCTGGTGGCTTCTGGACTTTATTGCATGGCCAAAGCGCCTGAGTCACATCATCTCCCTCATCCTCGCTTGGTCACAGGAGCAGTGACATGGCTCCAGCCCATTGACAGAGGTGGCTGGAGCCATCGGGAACGTTAGATCAGTAAAGCTGATTGCACAGCAGTTGGGCTTGTAAAGCAGGGGAAGGAAATCAAAGCAAGGCGGTCCGTGGGGCTGCTACTTAACACCTCGGGGCATTTCAACAGCTAAAGCACATGGAGGCTCATTCCACCCAAGTCGAATGGTTCTGGTATTTCTCATCATCCCCCCCACCCTTCTTCTCTCTGCTCTGTACGGAGCAATCACCGGGGAGAGGGAATATCATGCAAAGGAGAAATGGAAATTTTTATTAAAAAGGGAAAGCCCAGTGAAAAGCACACAGAGGGGAAAAAAATACCTCGGTGTGAAGTGTCTCAAAAAAGGCTGCGCGGGTAGCGCAACAAAACCCCCCGCCTATTCATCAGGCCAACAAAAAGCTTCTTTAGATTTATACTGTGAGTCCATTGAGCGGGAGGGGAGGCAGCGCTCACACACCCATCCTTGTGCACACAGGCAGAGCCCGCAGACCTGCTTCCCCGCACACAGGCTGAGCTGTTCTGCCCTCTCACAAGGAAGCACTGAGTTTTTAAAAAGTAAACTGTAAGGTTTCCGTTGTTGCACTGGGCTCAAGTTTTTTTTTTTTTAATTTTTTTTTTTTTTTTTAAATATATAACAGCTCCCTCTCTTTTGCCGTCTCACTCTCTCTCTTTCACTCTTTAAACAGCCCCGGCTGCTCTGGGCTGCTCGGCAGCCGTCGCGCGCTGGCTCCGTATGTGGTCCAGACCCGCTATGAACACGGCTTTTGTTGCCGCTGCTGGGAAGCTGCCTGAGAGCGGCACACACAGCCCGGCTTGTTTCACACGTGGAGGCTGCAGCGGGTTCGGGGCGGGGGGGGGGCGGGGGGGAGGAAAGGAGGAGGAGGAGGAGGAAGAAGAGAGCAGTTCAGGGAAGGTTGTCTTGTGGTAGAGCAGTCGTCCCACCACTGGTGAGGGAAAGGGGGGAAGCGAGGAAACGGAGGAGGGTGGTGGTGGAAAAGTTGTCTCAGGCAGCTAAGAAAGGTCCTGTTGATTTTTAAAATGGGACCAGCTGGCCCTCCACCAGCCCACGTTCCCATCAGCATGGGAAGGCAGTGAAGTCACTGGATCTGTGCAGCTTATGTTTGCAGAGGACCTGCCCCAGAGAGAGAAGAGGAGAAAAAAGACCAACAAGGGAGTGGATTTTGGAGTCCCCAGGGTTTCTGACCGTTATGCACGTCCCTGGGTGATACCAGAGCACTGAACAACAATCTGGTCTCTCTTTTCATTTACGCATTCATTCATTCATTTCTGTGTTTTAAGTAATACCATCCATCCTCTTCTCCTCTAAAACCCTCAATGTTCCTCACTAATTAGGTAGTTTTACGGTGATGAGCTGCTGTTTGCTCTGACAGTGCTAAGTCTGCTGAACCTCTTTTCCTGAAGAAGTTTTTCCCTCCGTCTCTTTCCCTCCCTCAGTTTCCTATCATCTCATCCGGTCTCTGCACCCATCCATCCTCCAGGCCCTGTGCTGCTGTCAAACCCTGCTACTGTACGTGGAGGCGATTATAGGAAACATTAACCAGCAAGTTCAAGTGGAACAGATGGAGTTTTCCCCCAAAGACCGTTCAGGCTGCTGGGAGTGCTCATCCAGGGACATCTCCAACCCTCACCCTCTGCCCCGTCTGGCGATGGTGGGAGGGGATGCCTCCCTTTTCACACTCTGACAGCAACTCGAAACATCTCGGAGAGGAGCAGCATCTCCCCTTTGACCTGTCAGGCGGATGCAATCTCTTGAAGCCAGCAGGAAAATATAACATCAAACAACCAAACCAAAGAAACAAATAGCTTGGCTTTCAACTGCACGCAGGGTTGCCCTCCTTCGCAGGATCTGAAAACCCACCAAGCTCAGTCCCCAAACCACCGGCCCCTCTGCCCAGCCAACATCCCTTACTGGGAACTTATAGACGAAAAACCACAGTAGTAAGGAATGCTACAAAATTCCACTCTCCCAACTATTTCGTTGTGGGATGCTCCCCCCGCCTTTCCACATCTGGCAAAGTTATTTTAGAAAGCTAGGAAAGCTTTTCAAACTGAAGTTTTTTGGCTACACAACTCAAAAGGGAAAGGTTAAAGCGCATGCTTTCTACTACATGCGGAGGGTTACTTAGCACAAGGTTTAAATGAAAAGTCTTAAAAAGTAGTAAACGAATGAGAAGAAGACATTTCTGATAGATAGATTCTGAAAAATAAAACTTCTGCAGAAGAACTCAGCTCCCTGCAAACTATTGCTAAAAATATGCTTCATCAGTGAATGGCTTCGGAAAGAGGGCAGGTACTGAGTAACGCCCGGAGCAGCTAACTGGAAATA